>OY992770.1:2551906-5103812 GCA_963921325.1 Logfia minima
GAAAGATCTGCATCGTCATATACGGTATTTTCCCCCCTTGAGTGTGAATTATGATATGATTTTCTGCTTATTACGTACCAAGATCAACGTGTCACATTTCTCACAAAAGCTACATTTAATACTTGTATTTTATGGTTCTTGTTTGTTTTTTTAATTTTCTTCCTAGTAAAATCAATAATACTTTCAACATACTATTAAAGGATATTCATTCTTTTATCAACATATTAGCAACTTTGATCAACATATTCAACATAGTATACACGAACTTATAACGTATTATTAAAAATAAATAATGCATATTCTTTATAAAGGTTTGTCATAAACCACCACATCAGGTTTATTTCTTTGAAAAAAAAGGTTTCTTACTTCTCTGAATTTGTCACTTTTGGTGTCCACCCAATTGCTTTGGAGCCTTGGAGTTGGAGGCATAGTTGAATGGTTATTTGGGCCTTGTTCAGCTGGGCTTACAATCAGCTAAATGGGCTTCTACCTTGAAATTAATTTGAGTAAAGGGCTTTTATGTCATTTCATCTAGGGACCAATATGCACCTGCAACTTGTACAAATGAAGTTGTAGATAGATATTTTCTCATAATATTTGGGAATTGGGATATATGAAACATACAACGCTCTCAAATCGCTACACAAAAATAACAAGATAAGGTTTTCTTCAACCTCCCAATTTCAATTTCAATTCCAATTCTATCACCATGCTTTCTTCTACATTAAATCCCTCAAAGCCCACCACCACCACTTTCCTCCATTCCCAATTCCTATCCTCACCATTCCCACTCCAATCCCATTCCCACCTCAAACCCATCCACCACCGGAAACCCATTCCCATCTCGGCCACCATCATCCCTTCCTCAAAACCACCACAACAACAAAAACTCTACCAACCATTCCGACCACCACCTTCCCAAGCGCCAATTCCACCTCAATACCGTAACCTCGACACCACCGCCCGTCTCGATGTCTTAGCAAATCGTCTTGGTTTATGGTACGAATACGCCCCTTTAATCCCACCTCTAATGCAAGACGGTTTCGCCCCACCCACCATCGAAGAAATCACCGGTATCAGTGGTGTCGAACAAAACCGATTAGTTGTTGCTGCCCAAGTTCGTGAATCGTTAGTTCAATCAGGTCTAGATGCCCAAACACTCGAGTTTTTCGATAAAGGTGGTGCTGAATTGTTGTATGAGATTAGATTGTTGAGTGTTGCCCAACGGGCCGCTGCGGCCCGGTACTTAACCGAGAATAGATTTGAACCAGGGGACACACAAGAACTTGCGCGCGCGATTAAGGATTTCCCGCGTAGGCGAGGTGATCGGGGTTGGGATTGGTTTGATTACGCAATTCCGGCGGATTGTCTAGCGTTTATGTATTATCGACAAGCGATGGAGTATCGAGAAGCCGAATTGAGAACAACAGCATTGGAAAAGGCGATGAATGTGGCGGTTTCGGAGAAGGCGAAATCATGGATTTTGAAGGAGTTGGATGGCAATGACGGTGATGGAGAAGGGCAGGGTAGGGGAGGTGGGGTCGTTGACGGGGTTACAGTTCCGGTTGTTAGGTTAAATTTAGGTGAGATAGCGGAAGCTACAGTTGTGGTGGTTTTCCCCGTTTGTGGGGCCCGGGACCGGGGTTTGGAAGTGGAGGAAGCCCCTTGGGAATGTGGGAGTAAAGGGGAGTTTGGGATAGTGGAAGCTGAAAAGGAATGGGGGAAATGGGTCGTGTTGCCCGCTTGGGAGCCCGTTATGAGGGTGAAGAGAGGGGGAGTGGTTGTGGCGTTTTCAGATGCACGGGCCTTACCGTGGAGGGTTAATAGGTGGTATAAGGAAGAAGCGATATTGGTTGTCGCGGATAGAAGTCGAAAAGAGGTGAATGTTGATGATGGATTTTATTTGGTGTTGAGTGAAGATGAATTGAAAGTTGAAAGAGGGTCCATATTGAAGGAAAAAGGATGTGAGAAGAGTTTAGGGACCGTTGTTATTGTTGTTAGGCCACCAAGAGAAGATGATCAGAATGAAATTGAGGTTGAGGATTGGGAGTGAATGAATGAATTGAGTTAGATGTGATGTGTTCTTCTCATTGGATGAATTGATGTTAAGTCCCTTGAGTTTTTGTTTATGAACAACTCAGAGATTAGAGTGTATAATGATGCAAATATGCACTTGTGTATTTATATTTTGTACCTTCATAAATGTTGTCCGATATAGATAAAAAGTGGAAAGTGATTAGCAATAAACACTATTCTTGGTTTTATGATTACCTAACTTGTGATGTATGAACTGGCTTTTTATTTATCTATTTTTATTTTCAATTAAGACTGACTTTTTACTACTAGATTTTGTTCATGAAGGGTGTCATGTAGACATGTAGTGCTATAACCAATCAGGCCGGCTCAATAGAAGGGTGTCATGTAGACATGTAGTGCTATAACCAATCAGGCCGGCTCAATAGAAGGAGCAATTTGGGTAACACTTTAGGGCCTTTAATTTTCTAGGACCTCATATTTTTTATATACCATAATTATAATGTATAAAAGAAATTTACACTCTTTAAGTAGAATTTCTTTTTTTACCATCAAAGGGTCTCATTTTTTTATTTTGCCCAGAACCTCAAATTTACTTAGAACGGCCCTGTAACCAATTAAAACATTGTAAGGTTCATATCGATAGCTTAAATTTCAAAGGTTTGTCATGGGACCGTATATTTTCTTGCTTGTCATACCTTATTGCACACTTGCAAGTTGCGCCTTCTTCAGTTGGGCTTATAAGTTTGGCTATTTTGGGCTATAAATATAATATATATAGTCGTTTTAGCTATGGTCATGATAAGTATTTTTATTACCATAATAAGTTCGTTGACTGTAATAAAATATTTCATTCCATCATATGATAAAAAGTTATTTATGATATTCATTTTTAATATTATCACTTAAATAAATAAATCATTCCATGGTTAAACTAATCATACTAATTAAGTAAAATATAGTGCACGTAACTTAGTTTGTTTAGGATATAACGAACATATGAAAAGTATCGCAACATCAATCACAAATATACTTTGTTAGAAAAATTCATCGTTGAAGGTCGATTGGGCCACTATTGGAGTTGGACGTAAAGTGAACTTGAATTGCCTCTCACATAATAGAACGTAAAGTTTCAATTATAACATCTAAAGCGTTAATAAAATTCGATTATTTAGATTTTACATTTTTGAACAAGATATGGTAAAGCTACATATCATATTATTGGTTAGTTTGTGAGTTTCAGTATCTTCAAGCGAATACTTGTGATGTTTAATTTTTTTCTGACTCGTAGAAATTCCATCATTTTGGTTCCATAAGTTTAATTATCAGAAACAAACTATGTAATCGTATCATTTAATTGTTTTAACTATTAGAAGAATTCTGAAGTATTAAACAACTAAAATATTACTCAAATAAGATTGCTAAGAAAAGATTAGTGTAAAGTATAACTTTACAAAATCAGTCTACCAATAATATGCTTATTGGTATTAAAACCCCCCTGTGTTTGCTTTGAACATCTGGATGACAGACAGGCTTGATTTCCAATTTGTGGTGTCTTTTTCTTTCCTCAAATTCAAACACTTTGAAAATTGATACTTGTCTTTGTCTTTTTAATGCTTTAATAACCTTTGTGGAGTTCTTTATATCCCAAAAACACACATGCACTCTCAACTTTACCAAACTTTGTATATTGGGTTCTCATTTCCTTTCAAGTACATTTTGGTTTCATCATCATATCCAACCTCAATACACACTACCATAAAGACAACTAACAGCGCTATACTTTTATCACCTTCCAGTAGTACGTATAATGTCAAGTAATAAGGAATAATACATTTTTCTATTCACAAATACACTATAACGACAAATTACACTTGTACAATACTACGATAATGATGAATCATAAAGTGCATAGACTTAACTTTGCCTTTATAGTGATTAATGACCTACCAGTATTATGTTTTTGTGTTAATATTATAAAAATAAAAAATTATATACTGTAATTCCGAATCTAATAAGAAGGAATAACATTTTTGTATTTTGTTTATGAGGAATTAATAAAGATTTGTGATTTATGTAATCATGAGTTTAGGGGGGATGCTTAAATCTCCAAGGCGACCAATATATGATGAGAACGTGCATGATACAATGATTATCATTAAAATTGCATTATTAAATCACGACTTTTCATAAACAGCATAATATGAATAATTGCTTGTTTTCCTATTATAAAATCATTCATGATTTAGCATAAACTGCAGCGTCAACAAATCTAGCTCACCATTTTTCATAAGGAAAACATGGTATTTGTGATCTTAAATATGATGTAATATTTGAACCTTTTGACCACAAACTAATGCACATAGTTCATACATAATTAACTAATAACTAGTTTTTGAATTGCTCAATAAAATGTTTTAGTATATATTTTATGTAAATAGAACGTGGCAAGTATTTTAACCTGCAAAAGTGTTAAAATCTTAAAAATAAAAACCTTTTAAAAAGACAGCAACGAGTGCATTTACCTTTCAAGATTTATGTCATTATTTTTTTCTTTGAAAATGAATAGCTAAAACCGTGATAATTTAAGGATATGTTTGATAAAATTAGCTGGTAGTTATAGCTGTTAGCTGTAAGTTGAAGCTAGTAGCTGTAGTTGTAAGCTAAAACTTTATTTGTAAACTGTGTTTGGTAAAGTAGCTATAATTGTAATATCGAAGTGTAAAATGATCAAAAAGCTCCTAAAAGCTAGTTGGAATAGCTTTTAAATTAGGAGTTTGATCTTCAAACTAAAAGCTTTAAGCTTGTGTATCCAAACAAAGCTTTAGTTTTTAAAGGAGCTTAATTTTCAAAACAAAAAGTTTTAAGCTCTAAAAAGCTTTTAAAAGCTTTGCGCCAAACAAGCCATAGATTTAATCAAACGAGTCACGTAGTACAACTATGGTCAAATAAAAATTCTCGTAGTTCATTAATTTAGTAAAATTAACTAATTAATAATTAATTATTAGATGATTTTGCTTTTGTCTATAGCATCACCATCACTGATGATCGTTGAGACAGAAAATGATGATTCACAAATGATTTTCAACTGTTTATAAAAATAAAAAAGAAACAATTATATGATCAGTATAAATCATTGCATGATTGTTTTTAGAAAATTAAAAAATTAATTTCAATGAATCATGATTAAACAATTACACTCTGTTACAAACAAAATCATGCATATAAAACGGCTGGCTGATATAACTCTGTATTTGTTTCTCTGTTAAACCTTATACAGCAGCTATATCTTCTTCTGTAAATTAAAAATTAAAAACTAATAATCAGAATTAGATCTGGCATAAGAACGTATCAAATCGTTGAAATAAACGTTAAAATGTATAACGCATATTTTAATATTCGTTTTTAACATAGAACTTACCAGAACAAATTAGCGTCTCAAAATTCAGCAAAATGCTGTCCGGTGACTAATATACAGGCGGCGAATTCTCGTAGTTCATTTACGCCACTATTATTGGAATATTAATAATAATGTTTGTGGTATATAGTGACGTAAATGAGCCGATTTAAACGAGCTCAAGTTCGAGCTTGAACATTGTTTGAGCTCGTTTAATAAATGAGTTCGAACTTTTCATATCGAGCTTGAACAAACTCGCGAGCCTAAACGAACTTCTAATATATATGCACATAAATTACTTTTTATATAATAAAGTAATATATAATTACATAAAAACAATTATTATTTACATAATACTCAATATAATAATAGTGAATTTCATTATATATAGTCAAAAGTTACAAATGAATAAATAAATATTATAAATTAGTAAAATAAATATTATTTTAAAATAAACTAGTCGAGCTTGAGTCGTGCTCGAACTTGTATAATACCAAACAAGTCGAGTTTGAGCTCAATGAATTTTGAACGAGCCTTGTTTGAGTCTAATAGAGCTCGGGCTCGACTCGGCTCGTTTTACACCCCTAATGGTGTACGTTAAGAACGACGGATATTCACGTATTTAATAAACTGTGATAATCATTGTTTGACTACAGGAATTAAGTTTGACCTACAAGATATCGGTGCTAGTGACTCATTCTGATTGGATAAGAATTACTGTGGTTTCGTGGTCCATTTTGTTGCGGGGTCTATGTCCATTTGAGATAAAAATATCAATCACGAACCATTAGAAGTAAACGAAGCCTTTGACTGACTATTTGAAGATTTTTTATAAATTTAATGATAGTAAGCTACAACAGATATGATTTGCTCTAGTAAATAGGTACTCTTTTAGATAAGATGTGGGGCCAAAGTGGCTGATATTTATTTTCGCCATTCACGCCGTTGCAAACGAAAATACCAACTCCATATTTAAATTTAAATGGTTTTATTTGCGAAAAATGCAAAGACTTTGGCAACGTTCCCATTGCGAATCTCCAATAGGCAACTGTACAGCACCTTTGTTTCAGTTTAATGTGTTGTCCATAATTCTGTAGTGTACAACTTTCATTCTTCAATACACTAATAATAAACAAATAAGTAACAATTGTCCGTGAAGATTGAGGTACATGAAAAGTAGATCAAAAAGTTAAGATAAATTCATGTAAATGGATGGACGAATTGCTGGATGTGTTAAAATTGCAAGGTTAAGGGTGGAATGGTTATTAACGAACCTACAATTTATGTACAAATGCATCAGCTTGTGGGATGGATATATGGTCCAAGTATTGAATTGAATAAAGTGCATGTATTTGTTCTTAACATATGAAATATGACATCCTTTAGTGAGTTTATTTAGCTGACATATACTTTTGGTTGATTATATATACCTAATCAACTTTCTAGCTATTAGAAGTATCATACCAAAAATTTCTAAGTATCATAGGTGGAGTTTTTGGGACACCGTTCAAGTACTATATTATTTAATGATTAATGGTTAATTTTGTATAAAAGTATCCAATTTAATATAAATTTATGCGTTTTTGGGATCCATAAATTTGTAAATTAACCTATCCTAGTATAATTAAACCATGCATTATCTCAACGTTTCAGATCTCAGGATTTGAAGATTCACCCAATCCAGGACCATGCCTATATGCTGCAAGAGACATCCTAACGTGCTATTTTTAATCTGGTTGCTCTTGTCCTCTTTATTCCTTTCAATAACCTTTTATTATTATAATTTATATAAGTCACTTATATTTGTTACTCAAGATTTTTTAATATATATCCAATCATGGGTGACAAAATAGGGAAACATGGCATGTTTGGACTAAAAATTATTTTCTTCCGAACTAAGTCTTATTGTTATGTTCGGGTTATGATTATAGATACTTCGTGTTCAACTGTTCATATATATATATATATATATATATAGTTTATATTGTAGTTCAATTCGTTAAAGAATAGAAGCAGCAGTTGAGTGCAAAGAGTATACTTAAACGAAAAATGATTGATGTGTGTAATTAGATTGCTTAAAGTTCAATTTAACAATATTATTAAGACATGTCACAAAAATCAATGATAAAAGTGAAAAGATATAACTATGTCTAAACTATATGTCAAATACTGAACGAATTAAACTCATATGTACATGCCAAATAAATATATAAGTCAGGTAATATATCATAGCCAAGTGTCTAATAAAAACATAGAATATACATTATGAGTTAATTTTCTATTAATTGCGTAGTAAGAAACACAATTATTTGAAACTTTTTCGTTTTTCTCTTAAAAGTTAAAACGTATTGCTGCCAATCATTTTTCTGCATGTAACATGTATGATAAATGATAAATCTGAACATTCAGAACCTGAGTATTTTTCAACGAAATTTATCCAATTGATCCCATGTCATGTCATATTGTCATGCTGCAACAGACATACAAACGTGCGTATGCTTACTTTTTCAAAGAAAACGCACTTTGGAAAGTCTAATTGTATCAAAATTATTTTTTATATATTTTTTTAAATAGTTAAAGTCCTTATTTGAGATTAGGTCATTTAATATAGTTACAAGTCTTTGATCCTCTATCTGTCAAACAATAACTTTTTATTAAATGACCAATGATTTCATTAGTTATAACCAAAGTTAAATGTTTTATTTCTTGGTCTACTCAACAACCACATAATAGTCAGTAAGTGTCCAAAAATTTAAGGGTGATTAGTTGTTATATTCGATTCTACTCAAGATTTTGTACACGCATTATAAAATTATTATATGATAATCGTGTTTTTTCTATAATATTATGTATATTATTCTTATAAAATGAAATTATTTGCTTACTACTTGTCATAGATTTAAGTCCGTGATTTTTTATTTTTATTTTTTATCAAAGCGTTTGTTAATAAAAGAATACACGTTCAAAAGAATAATATATAATCCACACATTCCAACTTTTATAGAATACAAGGTATTAAAAATTATATGTAAATCACCAAATATACTTTAAAGTGTTGTATTATTCAATATCATAAAATATATTTGATAATATACTATAAAAGTTTTTTCTCATTGATAAAAAGTTTTTCTATCAATATAAAACATTTAAAAGGTATAAAATCAACAAGGTGAGAGAATGAACAACTTTGAAAATTTAAAAGGTTTACAATCTCTTTCTTTGTTAATTTTGTATATTTTAATTGTTTTATAATGATGAAAGGATTTTATAAAATAGCTCTTACACAATATTCATAGAAAAGTTCTATATAAACTTGTGATTGTAGATGTTTTAAAATTGCAACAGTTTCTTTCCTTAATTAATAGTCCATAGTACGTTACTAAAGTTCAAATTGTACTAGAAGGATAAAAAATCTTTTAGTTAGAATTTATGTATTTTGTCCAGCCCACTATTAATTCTAATGGTTTAAATACGTAAATGACTAGTAATCCCGATTTTATCATTATTATTATGATTATGATGATTACGATGATTACGATGATGATTTGTTCGCATGTTATATTTAGTTTAGGGGCAATCACATATACACTCATGTTAAATTAAATAATTACATATTTTTCTAAATATACTTTAAAATAATTGTACATTATATACTAAATATTTATATTTTAAAAAAAATATATAATTATTCAATTTAAATTGAAAATATGAACAATTCTCTCTTTAGTTTAAATAGATTGATTAATTATTTGGATGCTTGCAAATAAGTTGTCACTACAAGTTTGGCTTTTATGAATTCCAAGCTAAGTACTTTTAATTTTTTTAGTTTGTACTCCAAGAATGGTCGGCTGGTAAATATTTCATGTGTTGTATTAAAATTCGTGTCACACAATATTATATTATTATTTTATTTTACAACAATTGTTTAGAACGACATGAAAACTTCATATACGATGTATATAATAGATAAGGCTTAATGTAATAACAAATATGATTATTAAATTCAACATTATGAATGAGCATTATCCATTCTATTAAGAAAACCTAAAGGTCTAAGTTATATCTTGTGTGAGTATTATGCACTTTACTTCGAACATAAATGTATGAATGCATATATTGCGGACAAAGATGACATTTTTGATATATTAATTTTCTTTCTTTATATATATTTATATTTATATAATATAATTTCAAATAATTTACAAGATAAATGTTTACGTATTTTTTCACATCTATTGTATAGAACTATAGTTACATTACATTTAATTTGAGATTTTTTTTTATATTAAATTAGAAATATTGAGGTGATCACATATTAGTTTAGCTTATAAATATTTTGTATGTTATTTTATGAGATGATTAAAAATGAGTTCGAGGAGGCGGTTCACCTGGTCGTGGATGAAACCTTAAAAACCCGGGTTGAAACGACAAAATATAAATCAGGAGAACGTGCATTGCATAATTAATCGGATCGGATTAATTATTAAACCCTGCAAACCGCCAAACCAATTGCCGGTTGCACCATCACTAACAACCACAAAAGAACAATCCCGATTATACGAGTGTCTTCCGACCAACTCTCAACCCGATGAAAAGAGCAATCTTCCTTTACAGAAACAATGTTTTCCTGCTAATATATTGCTTCCTACCACATCATCATTGGTTTATCTTTTTGTTAATTATTGCGTTAACTCGCATCATTGTCTAATATATACTTATAATCACGGGATATTTATCTTGATTTCCTGTAAGATTTAGGACAATAAAGCTAGCTATGCAAAAAATAACATTGACACATACATTGGACTAGGTTGTTAGGGTTGATAATTCATCAGCATATTTAGATCCTACAGAAAAAAATTATCTAGCTAAAATGATCTACTAAATTATATATTAGTTATTTATTACTCAATGATATTGTTTTTGTAATCGTGCATGTTCAACATAATAATTAGTTACAAGTAAAAAGATGATAGTGTTAGTTTGCACATTAACCTTTTGTTGTATATCATAATTATTGACACAAAAGTACCCTTAGTTATTCATAATTATTGAATTTTTGTTAATAAAAATATATCTTCAGTTATGAATGGTGATTTGTATATCTACAAAAGTTTTACATATACCACTAATTTAGTATATGTACAACACAACTACCATACTTAACAATATAACTAATACCCGAGTGGTGATATATAAGAAATTTTGATGATACTATACAAATTACCACCTTCTATTTTTTCATACTCAATACTAAATATGGTGGATCCTAGTCACCTTTAAAGTATAACAACGGTAAAATGCGAAAGATAAGAGCACGATGACAAACATTAAACAACCCTTTTTAGAAAAGCTATACTATCGTTGAGTCGATCATATATCATTTTATGAACCAAATGTGTGCTTGGTCACCACTTTGTTAAGCGTTATCGATTCTTACTATGGTCTACAAGAACCTTCATAGTCTTTGTTAATTAGAGTCTATATGAAGCACAAACAAGTATCATGAACTTAATGATCAAATATAATATCTCAAATAATTATAATAATTACATTGACATTAGAATTACAATATTAGCACATCTATTAGTGGCCTCACACCAATATTTCTTAAGATCGGTTGTGAGACATTTGAACCAAATCTTAATAACTATAATCAATGCACTCACTTGTTTGTACTAACTGATCTCGAACATGAAATGTTAATTATTTAATTAGACTTCTCAACTACATATATTGATAAGAAGAAAAAAAGTGTTACAGCCTTAGTAAATAGATCTACAAAAAATGCGTATATCTAATGTTTTACATTATTAGGAATATATAATGTAATGTATACTACGATATTTATCTGTTTTCTCATACCACACTAAAGTCAGGGGGTTTGAAACTTTCAATTATATACTATCGTTTATCATAGACCATTTCATTATCACTATTTTATACTAAAACAATATACATTACATATATAAAATTTGTAAAAATAAAAGAAGAGGAGCAAAGACAAAAGAAAATAAGAGAGTAAGCGTGCGGACACGACATTACAGAAAGAGGTCGCACGTTATAAGACGGCCCATGGTCGGTTGGTTCTTCAATTCATTCCCTTTTGATTATCTTTCCCTTTGAATTCAAGACACTCATTTCTCACTTCATTCATTCATTCATTCATTTCTCTCATTTTCATTACATTTCTCTCACTTTCTATCTAAACTTAACAATGAGAACTTTATGTCCAAATTTAGACAATGAAGATGCTCTTGAAACCGTACTCGAAGTTCCCATACCCGAGGAAACCTATGATCATGACATCAAGGTTAGCCATAACACAACTTCTTGGCAAACCGTGAAGTCTTGGATCAAACCACTTACAACCGATCAAAAACGTGATCAATTTTCGGACTTTGGTGGACGAAACGCTGAAATTCAGCTCTTGCTTGGCGTCGTTGGAGCTCCACTTGTCCCTCTTCCGATCACTTCAGGCCACCAAACTATAAGTAAACCAACCATCCAAGATCACCCTATTGTAAGTCAATTTAGACTACTTGAATCTAATAAATCTTTAATGATATGATTTTGTTATTCTTTTTAAAAGGTTGTGTCCTGAATTTTTGTGTCTCTGTGCCATAATCACAAGAGGGCTTAAACATAAAGTTTTACTGTGTGTGTATATATATATTGTTCTTTTTTTAGATGTTACAAAAATTGCTATGATCTGCATACAAAAAAAGTTTAAATTATAGTGTTGACAAAATTGTCTCAAGTTCATTAATTTAGTGATCACTCTTTAGAAAATTGTGGCTTTAAAAAATAGTTCTCTGTGTGATCACCTATACTGCACTAAATTCTATGGAATGTTTTCGTTGGTGTTAATGAAGTTACTAATTTAATTTAACTTATATAGGAATCTTCAATGGCTAAATACATAGTGCAACAATATGTAGCAGCAGCAGGTGGAGAAAAGGCTTTGAATAAAGTTGACAGTATGTACGCTGTAGGGAAGGTTAAGATGGTGGCGACTGACTTCACTGATGGAGATGGAATATCCATGAGTTGTGGTGGTGTCAAGCCAATGAAGGTCAAGAACATGAAAAACAGTGGTGGTGAAATGGGCGGGTTTGTGTTATGGCAAAAAAGGCCTGACCTTTGGTCTTTAGAACTTGTCGTTTCCGGTTTTAAGATCAGCACCGGTAGCAACGGGAAGGTGGCGTGGCGACAGACACCGTGGCACCATTCTCATGCATCTAGGGGCCCTCCTAGACCTCTTCGTCGTTCGTTACAGGTATAAATTCATTAGTCAACTTTGTGTTTGGCTTGACTTTGACTTTTAAGTAAAGAAAGTTGCAAGTTTTTGGTACAAAAGTCGATTAGTCTAATTTTTTCCAATGTGGGTCCTATTAGCTATTTCAATTAGCCAACCATAATCTTGAGTGGAGCACGTCTTGAAGTGTCTTGTATGCTGATTGTTTAATTCTTTTTTGTGTAATGAAAGTCAATTTGTGCTAAAAAGTCAATTCTTGATTTTGACAGGGACTTGATCCAAAGTCAACGGCTAATTTGTTCACAAATTCAATTTGTATTGGAGAGAAGACTATTAGTGGAGAAGACTGCTTTATGTTAAAGCTTGATGCTGAGGTTTCAGCTCTAAAAGTAAGAAGTAGTAACAATGTGGAAATAATGAAGCACACAATTTGGGGGTATTTTAGTCAAAGAACTGGTCTTTTGTACCAACTAAAAGACTCACATCTAATAAGAATAAGATCCCATGGAAGTGATAGTGTATTTTGGGAGACAACCATGGAGTCATTAGTCCAAGATTACCGGACAATCGACGGGGTTAACATAGCTCACGGTGGTCAAACATCCGTCTCATTGTTTAGATTCGGTGAGGACTCAGAAGGCCATTCACACACGAAAATGGAGGAAGTTTGGACTATTGAGGAAGTCGATTTTAACATAAAGGGTCTTTCGATGGACTGCTTTTTACCACCAAGTGACTTAAAGAAAGAGGAAGAACAACCAGTCGTTCGCACTAAAAGTGGTGACAAATTTATCGGAAGTGCTAGGTTGGCCTCCAAGAGCCGAGGAAATTCATCGCGGTTTGGTGCTCCAAAGATTGTGGCAATCGATTCAAATGGTTTCGGAGACTTGTGACATAATTGTCTAGAAATGTCATGGTTTGTACATATATTGTTGTACAAGTTACATAATGTTTATAGATAGTGTATCGTTTGAGCTATGTATGCGCTCTTAGACGATCTTATAGAGGATGTTAGTCGGATTTTTCACATACTCAAATGTCTATCAAGTTAAATACCATACTTATCATGCTACATCATCATATATTACAAGTAGTTATTTTATCACCCCAAAAATGTAACTATATTGAAAATTTCATGACATGTTTGACATTTTCGGTTTGTGCTCCACGTTTGGGGGAATGGGCCCATTACAGTTTATAGTTTCTAAGTCGGGCCTAATCAACTCTAGTAGCCCAATGGGTTTAATCAGCAAGCCCAATAGATAAACCGTGGAAATAAGAAGAATATTCTAGAAACCTCTATCGGCCAAATGATATCTCCTCCAGAACGTTCAAGACACCATCTAAAATCCGTAATATAAACTAACCGCAAACGCTCAATCGCATCAAAGAATTCGATATCCAGTCAGCAAATTCCTAAATCCGTATTTCAATTATTGTTTACCAACAACACAAATAAAGATGTCGATCGTTCCAAATTTTCTCGGTGGCCGTCGAACAAACGTCTTCGATCCATTCTCTTTAGACATATGGGACCCATTCGAAGGGTTCCCGTTCAACAACAACGACATCCGTTCTCTTTCCAGTCAAGTCCGATCGTCGGAAACGTCATCGTTCGCGAACGCGAATATCGATTGGAAGGAAACCGCTGACGCGCACGTGTTCAAGGCTGACGTGCCAGGGTTGAAAAAGGAGGAAGTCAAAGTTGAGGTGGAAGATGATCGCGTGTTGCAGATCAGTGGAGAGAGGAACAAAGAGAGTGAAGAGAAAGGTGACACGTGGCATAGGGTTGAGAGGAGCAGTGGGAAGTTTATGAGGAGGTTTAGCTTGCCGGAGAATGCGAAGGTGGATCAGGTGAAAGCAGCGATGGAGAATGGTGTGTTGACTGTGACTGTGCCTAAAGTTGAAGTAAAAAAGCCCGATGTGAAATCGATTCAGATCTCTGGTTGAATTTGATTTTTAGTAAGGCGTCCTTTGATGTTATGTTATGGTTAAGTCGATTAGTAAAATAATAATGTGTTTGGGGTCGTTTGGTTAATAGTCTGTTCGCTTAGGGTTTTGGATATGTAATTGTGTTCATATGTGATGTTTCGTTGAGTTTATAAATGTCATCTACGTTTTGGTAGTATTTATTGTTTTGTGTGAATGTTTTGGTTATTCGTGCGGTTTTAGATATGTTTATAGCTGAGTAGTTTTTCAATTAGTGTTTGCTCAATCGACAACGGGTTTAATTGTAATTGCCAACTGATTTTTCATAGTTCGGAAGAGGAGTATAAACAGAGCTAAAAGTTGATCTGAACAGATTATTTGTCACAGTATTTCAAAAGGAAAATTCTAAATAAATACTCTTATATTTATATATGGGCTCCTTTGTATATGTGTGCATGCAAATCTCCACCTTCGTATAATCGTATGTACGATTACATCACCTCTAAATAACAGGTCAATTTTGAAACGAGACCAAATAAATGGATACGCCCGTACACATACAGCCAAATATTAACCCTTGTCACCAAGATTTTTTCCTTAATTCAGAAACGAGGGTGTGATGTTTTTGAGGTAGATTGTCTTTCAGTAAATTGTTTTAAGGATTGATAGAATCGATTTTTAAATGACCCTCGCAACCCGAGGGTAAATTATATCTGATGCTCAAGCCAACAAGGGATATATATTCGTTAAAAATAGGAAGATTATTTTAGAAACACATACTGGTATAATTACATATGCAATCATAGTATTAAAGTATTTAGATAAAAATAATCATACTTTGATCTTAACATATTAATTTTGTAACATGTAAGTATTAAAGAAAATAGTTTATGGTCACAATACAAATTGTTTTATTGTCTTAAGATCTCATGTTAGTAGGAAAAAAATGATGGGTCGAATGTCGGTTTATTAATTTTATATTTAAACGTTTTTATGATTTGAAGATGGACAAATTTATTGAAATCTTGAACTATTCAATTTTGAGCTAACCTAGTTAACAGTAGTCATAGTTGAACATGTTCGTTATTTAAATATATATAGAATAAATTTTGATAATATGAGTCACTAATCTATTTAAATTTTGAGCTAATCTTTTAGTTAGTTGAGTTTGTTCATTTGTAAATATAAATTACTTGGTAGTTCATAGTTTATGACACTTTAGTGTGAGTGAATACAAATTATTTAGACCTCTCCCAATGGAAGAAACTTCTTCCAAATTTTTTCTGTGTCACATCAGCACCACGTCAACACTTTCTTCAGAAAGACTAATTAAAGACTAAATCGTGTCAACAGAAGAAAGCTTTTTCAAAAAGACTAGACCCACCATTTACCAATAATATTTTTACTATACACACAAAGCAAAATAAAAAAACAATAAAACAAAGATAATGGCCCACACTCATCCGTTTGTGGGCTTCTTGTGGACGATGGAAATGAAGAACGGGAGGAGGACGCATGCTGCTAGTAGAAGAAGCGAAGGACGGGAGGAAGAACCTCCTGTCGGCATCACTCTTATTAGTTTGTAGTTTCTGATTATTTAATATGATTGAATACAAATCACTTATTACTTTCATCCGCCCTAAACCTTGCTCTTATTTATAAATGGAGATGGCGGGCCCTAAATTATCCAGAAGCTCTTTGGGTTAAAATTATTTTGGCTATACATGACATGCAGTCTTTATGTGATTTCAGGTGTAAAGCAAGCAGCCCTTGGACCCGGATTTGCGCTACTTTCAAACACATTCACTTTTTTTCTCCTATTCCGGCCGATGTTATTAAACGTCAATTTGGGAATGGTAATTCGACCAAATTCTGGACGGATGAGTGGCTTGAGGGTGATAGTCTTGCCTGCATATTCGGGAGACTTTTCGCATTAGAGACAGATAAATCTTGCAACATTTGTGATAGGTTCGGTGGTCTTGATTGGAATTAGTCGTGGAGGCGCACAATTAGGGGTGGCAGAGAGCAAGATCAGTTCAATGAGATGCTTAGTCTCTTGCAACATTTGTGGGGAAAAAAGATTCATTGTTAGTAATTTTCATCATGCAATCGACAAAGTTTTACTGCCAACCTCTTTATCTAAAACCACTTGGAATCGCTTCATCTTGAAGAAGATCAATATTTTTACTTGGAGGATTTTTCGGGACAGTCTTCCAACTCGTATCAAACTTGCGATTCGGGGCATTCCTTCTACATCCCTCGCTTGCCCGATTTGTGCTTCGAGTCTGGATATGGTGCAACATCTATTTTGTGACTGCGAGGTAACTAAGGATTCCCGCGTTTTACTAGTTGCATGGCTTCAGATGGAGATCCCCCGCTAGGGCCCGATGATCTTAGGGACTGGTTGCGAAATTTGTCTTGCCCCGGGGTTTATAAGTATATTTTGGGTGGTATTCTCTCTGTTTGGTGGTGGATCATTTGGAAAAATAGAAATCATCGTATCTTCATAGGGAAGGGTGGAAACAGTTCTAATATTTTTCAGTCGGTTGTTTCTTTGTCTTACTTATGGATTTCCTCTCGTTGCAAGAAGAGTTCATTGTCTTGGAATCTGTGGTGTGTGAGTCCAAGTTTCCTGACGTCGGGGATCCTTCAATGATTCTGCTCGTATTCTTACAATTTGACTCCGTTTGCGGCTGTTGTTTCATGTGGATCGATTATTTGAGCTTTGTTGTTTCCTATCCTTTTCTTCGTTGTGGTTTCGGCCCCCTGGGCTTGTATGAGACTGCTTTATTTCTAGATTTTCTTCTTGTCTATTAGCCTTTTAGCATATTGCTAAATATTTTTCTTTTTTATTTGTTTATATATATAATTTGTCGTTCACAAAAAACTTATTACTTTATTCGTTTATATTAATTATAATGTAAAGGCGAAACACAAAATGTAAATGTCAAAAGTATCTTTAGATTATCATGAAAATTTCATTTTCTCTATATTTGTGACTATATCATGAAAATGTGTATAATAATATATCATGATAATTCATCTATTCATTTGGTGAATTGATTATAAGGGATAATGTACATGGAAGACTCAAGATTTAGATAGATTCGTAGCTGCCTGATGAACACTTTTGGGTTTCTTACCGGTGGTTAACTTATTTGGGTTGTGTCAGCTCTGTTTATTTGCGGTTTTGGTTTTGATCGGGTCGAAATTTTGAATTAACCCGTCCAAACAGTTTAACAAACCCAACTACCATATACCTCGTCCATTGAACACCCTTACATTATTTGCTATAAGATGATATTATTAGGTACACATCAAAATATACTATTGTGACTTTGTGAGAAATTGAGAATTAGCATTCAAATAAAGAACGCTGTTACAAAATGCGACTTAAAATACTTAAACCGGGCTCCCAACAAGAGGCCTCATTTAAGGCATTAATGGGCTTAGTGGGCTCTTGCAGTCCAACCTATTTAATCAGTAAACCCATTAAAACATCACACACCCTAATATTTCTATAGAACCTTCGAGAAATTATTTGGCACTGCTGTATCACTAACGTTGCTTAACAATCACGCACAACAAATATGAATTTCATCCATGTCGTTTGTCCGTACATTTTCCGGTTCCCCTCAGACTGTCGTCTCTCATCCCTTACTCCGTCACCGTACCCAACGACTCCGATTTTTCGTAAAAACACAGGTGACTCGATCTTGGTCAAAGTAGACCTAAATGGTATGAAGAATGAGGAAGTAAAATTTAAGGTGAAAGACGGTAACGAGTTACAGATAAAAGGGAGTGTAAAAAGGAAATTAGGAAAAACGATGAGTTCGACACACAAACTACATATATAACAAGTTAAAATCAAATCTCATCACCATCCATTTGAAGATAACCGAATTATGTTGACCAGATTATCAAAATGGAACCACACCTTAAAACTTTAATAACAATATTTTATATTTTATTTATTATTCAAACAAAAACACAAAATGTACAGACAACCTTACAAGTCTCGCACGACTAAAAACATAGTAACAAAATACTAGTACGATATTACATCATCATTAATTCATTATCATTAAACTTTGCAACCGCACCACTTGTTCAAAAACCTTAGCCGGAGATATCAATGGCCCTAGCCACCGGCTTCTTCTCCTCTTCTTTAGGCACGGTCACGGTCAACACACCATTCTCCATAGTTGCTTTGACTTCCTCCATCTTCACATTTTCGGGCAGCCTAAACCTCCTAAAAAACTTGCCCGAACTCCTCTCGACTCTATGCCACTTATCATTCTTCTCTTCATTTTCTCTGCTTCTTTCACCGCTTATTTGCAACACCCTTCCTTCCTCAACTTCCACTTTCACTTCTTCCTTTTTAAGCCCGGGTAAGTCCGCTTGGAATACGTGGGCTTCGGGTGTCTCTTTCCAGTCGATTCGAGCGTTGGCGATCGCTGCGGTTTCGCGAGATGATTCGGGGAGGTTGGTGAGGGAACTTGTGATGCCTTGGAATGGGTCCCAGACATCTAAGGAGAATGGGTCGAATACGTTGCTCCTTCTGTTGGTTAGAAAGCTTGGAATGATCGACATATTTGAATGATTAATTTGATTTTGTTCTAAACTACTGATGTTCTCCGCTTGTACCGTGTTTCTTGATTGAGGATAGATAGAGGTGAGAGGTGGTATTTATAGCAGAGAAAGAATGATGTGGCAGTTTCTAGGATTCTCGGTGAAGTTGTGCATGTTAAGAAATTTCTGAAAGTTTCTATGGTTTTCTGGAAATAGTGAGAAGATTTATTCAGTTATTTGATTGATGTCAATCTTGATGGGCCACATTGATTTTTATTTTTAGGCCCGTATGGGTCACATGAATTTGGCCTTTTATATGACGACCATTGGGTTTATTTTTAGGCCCGTTAGTTTCCAGCCCAGTTTCTTACTTCCAATAAAGTGTTATATAGTTATTACTACTCTAAGTCGTTTATAGAAAATAGAAAATAATTAATTACAATAAAGTGTTATATAGTACAAGAGTTTGATATTGTTTAAACTAGAAATTCGAAAACATTAACTATCTGCTTATTAAGACTTGTTAAAAGGTTATACTCACTCGATCCTACTTTTATCCTTCATATATGTTACTGTTTTCCTATTTTTCGGTTTTTATTAATAAAAATGAAACATCCTGTTTTCTACTACTTTTACCAAAAAGCATTAGAAACACGCATCTTAAAACATGGTAATTTGTAAATTGAGTAACATATTATATATTTTTCAAATCATGCTCTAAGAAGTTGAAAAAAATATAACATTACTGAATTTAAGTTGAGTATATATGAAATATTTCCTAACTTATAATTATAATCAACAAGAAATTAACAGTTGTGAATTAAATGGTATATAATATAAAACTTAAATCATCCCTCCTTAAATTACACCCTAGCAAGCGTATGAAGCATGAACAAAAATTCCTCCTTACATCAAGTCCAAGAACCAAAGATGATGATCCATTCAACATCGGATGTCATTTGCATTTTCATCAAATAAGCAAATCAACCGGACCTGATTATTATATCTAACCCTAATCGAAATCAATTTAATTTACTTGTCCTTCTTCAATTTCCATTTCACAAATCGATTCTCAAACCAACTCCCCACACGTACTCATATTCCCATTTCCAGTTAAAGGCCATGTCAGCTGCATGCTCAAACTTGCTGAACTCCTTTGCATCTCTGGTGTCAATGTCATGTTCCTCAACTCCGACATCATTCATCGTCGTTTGCTACATTACACTGATGTCGTGTCTTGTTTCTCTAGATACTCTGGTTTTAGATTTGAGACCATTTCTGATGGGCTTCCACCTGATCACCCTCGTTTGGGTAATAGAGTTGTCGATATTTTTTATTCTATTAAAATGGTAACAATACCAGTGTTTTAGGGAAATGCTTCTTCCTGGTGGTTGTTTGAATTGTGGAATAACAGGCCTCCTGTTTCGAGTGTTATCACCAAAGGGATCATGTGTTTCACTATTGATGTTGCTAAGGAAATGGGGATTCCTATTTATCTTTTTTCGTACGGTTAGTGCTAGTTGTTTTTGGGGTCTTTATTGCATTCCTTAGCTCATTGAATCCGGAGATCTTCCTATCAAAGGTGAACTTCACACTGACTAAAATAAGTTTTTGTTAGTTGTTGATAAATATTTTAGACATTTAATTATTATGTTAATAAAAATTGTTATGATTAACAGAAGATGATGAAATGGACAGACTTTTGCTTCGTGTAACTGGGATGGAAAAGTACTTGCGCCTTCGTGATCTACCTAGTTTTTGTTGTGCTAGTGATCTATCGGACCGTGCTTTTCAAGTTGTTACATCTGAGACACAAGAGACCTATCAAGC
The DNA here is from genome assembly GCA_963921325.1 of Logfia minima. Taxonomy (NCBI): domain Eukaryota; kingdom Viridiplantae; phylum Streptophyta; class Magnoliopsida; order Asterales; family Asteraceae; genus Logfia; species Logfia minima. Next base: position 2,572,927 of record OY992770.1, read on the forward strand.
AAACGGGCTCATTCTCAACATCTTTGAAGACTGGGAACAATCAGCCTTAACACAAATTCGCAAGCACATTCCAAATCTATGTGCAATTTGGCCTCTTCATGGACATTTAAAATGTAGACTAGAAGCCCGAATGACATCACCACCAAGATCATCATATAGTCTACAGGAGGAAGATCGTACTTGCATGACGTGGTTAGATGAGCAGGCGCATAAGTTGGTCATTTATGTTAGTTTTGGGAGCATGACCATGTTAAGTAGAGATGAGCTTATTGAGTTTTGGTATGGGCTTGTTAAATCTAAGAACAACCTTTTGTGGGTCGTTAGACCCAACTTTGTGGCAGGAGATGGTCAAACCATTCCCACCCAGTTATTAGAGGGCACGGCAGAAAGATGATATATGGTGAGATGGTCCCCACAAGAGGAGGTTCTAGCTCATCCCGCAGTTGGTGGGTTTTTGACACAGGGGATGGAATTCAACATTGGAAAGTATTGTGGCCGCAGTTCCTATGATTTGTTGGCCTTACTATGCGGACCAACAAGTTAATAGTAGGTTAGTCAGAGAAGGGTGGAAACTAGGGTTTGACATGAAAGATATTTGTGATATGGTTATTATTGAGAAAATTATCAAGGATTTGATGGATACAAAGAGGGATGAGCTAACTAGACCAGTTGATCGTATGATGAAAATGGCTCGACGATCTGTTGCTAAGGATGTAAGTTCTTATAATAACTTAGATCGTTTAATCGAGGATATAAAAACCTCGACTAAAGATTGATATGTATATTTAAATTAATATAATTCATTTTGAAGTTTTAGTAGCCAAACTTATCCTTACCTTGTCTCCCAAGCATTGTATGTATATGTCGAGTTCGAGGCTTAAGCTTACAATCTAATCATAATAGTAGATCACAACAAGTTAAAAGTTTTATTTTATAATCTTTTAATTTAATATAATTTGATACTCTTTGATATGGCTAGAGAAATCAACCTTAGGTTAAAGTATTTTTGGACCATTTTGAGATGAGTTACTAGAGTTAACCCAACAGGTAAGGGGATGGTAAATAATTAGTGATCATTTTTCTAAAGTAGGTGTCAAGTATGATGCTCATAAACCTTGATGCTTAATAAATTTGATGAAAACGGTTGATAAGTTACAAAAGATGCTGAAAAGGACTTTGTAACCTATTTGGCTTTTGTTGTGCAAGTTGCCTATTAGACTGATGAGCTTTCCAAGTCGCCACTTCTGAGAAACAGGGGACCTATTGAGCAGATTCTAAACACCTTTGAGGACTTGAAAGATCAAAATGATATAGATTTCTCATTTAAATATTTGATCTTCACCATTATATGTGCTGCTAACTTTTTGGAACAAAAAGGTGTAAATTAACATGTTTTGCACAAGTCGTTGCTAAGAATATATGCTTTCAACACCTAGAGAACAGATATAAACAAAAGACATATTCTTGTTATTCTTTTTAATTTTAACTGAATTAAGTTTGAATATACATTAATACTAATTTTTAACCCTGTATATATACACATTAAAATAAATATAATATTAATTAATTATAATTGTTAACACATTTATACGTCTTTATAAAACATTTGAAATATAAGCTTAATGCTTAAAGCTTTTATGATAAATTACTTTCTTACCCTTTCATTAATTAAATAGTATAGAAATCATAATTACTTAGCTAATTGTTCAATCCCAACTCGATACTTTAATGCCCTCAATCTTCCTCTACTATTGGCACACCGTTGACAATGAATACAAATAACAAATAGTTTAAAACAAATCCTTACAAAGTCAAGAGATAAAAGTTTTACACTTTTATGGTAGTAAAATCTTTTACTATATCGATGGCATATCTTTTACTACATAAAGCAGATGAATTAACACATGAAGGCCACCATCACCTCCTTATATAATCAATCATCATTGGTTCAAATGTTTAAAAAGTGAAAGAATCCCGGGAAATCAATTTCCAAGTTTTAGGCAACTTCTTCATTCTTCATGCATTCCACCGATTATACGCCATCAGTCAAAGTGAAAACTATATGGGTTAATGCTATTAGTCATCAACGTATTCTTCTTCATTTTCCGAGATCACCAACGTACTCATTTTAATACTAATGTCACCAACATACTTAGTAATTACCTGTTGAGATCACCAATATACTATTTTTAACCGGGAAATATTTGCTGATGCCTTTAAAATGTTGTCCCGGACGTTGAATTTTTTTGGAGATGGTATAAACTTGCGTTGCGCGCGCCGCGCAAAGAACGAAGGTCATTACGTTGTCCCGTTTCATTTAAGTATATAAGTGCTACGTGTGAAAGGTAACCGGTTGTCCCGGTTACCAGTTACAGATTGGTGACATCGAAAATTTTTAACCAAGTAAGTTGGTGACATTAGTATTAAAATGAGTATGTTGGTGATCTCGGAAAATGAAGAATAGTACGTTGGTGACAAATAGCATTAACCCTTAAGTATATAAGTGCTACGTGTGAAAGGTAACTGGTTGTCCCGGTTACCGGTTACAGATTGGTGACATCGAAAATTTTTAACCAAGTATGTTGGTGACATTAGTATTAAAATGAGTATGTTGGTGATCTCGGAAAATAAAGAAGAGTACGTTGGTGATAAATAGCATTAACCCAAACTATATATAAAGAGTTACCTCGCCTATTTAGATTTACCTATGGTTTAAGCTCAATGTACTAATTAAATTTACTTAACTTATTAGTCAACACTCACATAACACAGTATCCAATGCAGTATCACAATTTTCAATGTTATATTTCTTTTATTAAACTAGTATATTTAGTGATACCCTTTGCCTATATCAACCCTTTTCATTTGAACGAACAAAACAATATTATAATCACTATACACGTTGTCATCAAAATGGACGTACACGAACAACAAAAACAATATTGCTCTAATGATTCTTGACAAAGAATATTATTGTAACTCTAACAAACTTCTCGATTGTATTTAATATCATGAGCTTTATTCCTTAATATTTGGTACCAAAGGCTTTAAGTTTTTCTGTCGGATTTCATTTTGTCAGGTTTATATTAACCACAGTTTTGTTAGATTGGTGTTTCAGTTTCCTTGAATTAGAAGAATTCTATTTTTTCGGGCACAACTTTTTCTAGACATTTGAGTTGTCTCTCTCTTCTTTCTTTTTGAAAGTTTTAGTATTATTTGATTGATGTTATCGTATGCATTGATAAGGTTTTCTATTTAAGACACCATATAATTCCGTCTAGGTTGTTTCTAACGTGAACACTACTATTAAATGTCATGTTGTTGACGATGTTGTAAAGGCCATAAAATATAATGATACGTACAAACAAGTTTCCAATGCATATGACATCTCGTGAAAATAACATCATGATTCTAATCTTGTTCGCAGTCTGTTATTAAGAATAAATATGACCAGAATCCAATGCGTGAGACATTTATAATAATAGTGAGATAATTATGGTCTCTAGAATTCAAGGTGTCCTATATCATTCAATTTGATACGACAATCACGTCAACACATTCACCACTATATGGGTTTAAAATGATTTATATATTCCAATAAAATCTTATACTAAGACTAGGAGATCAAAGCTCTATCACCTTACATACGAATATATAATGATATGATTAGATAAAAATGCGTGAATTATAATTCATATTCTTAAGAGTATTACAAAAATATAAAACTTAAAAAACAGAATTGTCTGCATTAAACTTTAACGGAGTAACTTGTATAGGTTACACAAGTTGTAAACTACAGTTGTGTTAAAAACAGACGGTCATGTAACGTTCATTGAAGTATGTATCTCGTATGCATTATTTATGCATAAGTAATGATATTTCCATTCCAGTTTTATAAAACAAGAATATATAATAGATTATGATGATCATATATTTTCAAACTTACACAGTTACAACTATCATAAAAAGTTGAAAGGAGCACGATCAAAAACACAAATATATCACAAATATAGCGAAAGTGATCTATTAAAGGAGAGTCTATTTAAAAAACAAAAAGACCACGAATTTTTTGAGATGGTCTATTTTGTAAAAGGATCGCGGTTTTCAAGCTGAGAATCGTACTCTATTTGACTAATTATGAAAAAAAGTAATATTTAGTTCTTATTTATTTTTTAGTCATTATATAACAGAATTCAAAACTGATAATAAAATTACGATTCTAACAAAAACACAAATAACAATTTACAAACATTATCTTTATCTTTATTCTTTATAAGTAATATAAACAAATAATATTAATTACATCAACCTTAGTAAAGCATACAACCTTTGAAGTCAAACAGTTTTCAAAACAACGTTCAAACTAAAATCAAGAAGCAAACATGTAAATGAAATAACAACATCATAACATGGGGTACTAAATACATTGAAATAAAGTATTACTCCTTCAACACCACATTAAGCACCTGAACGGAAAATAATAAATGAATAAGGTAAACCAAACAAAAAATGAACTACAAAAGATAATTCGTAAAATTTCGAAGTACAACCCGAAGAGATACAACCTTCATATTAAAATATCAAAGAAAAATAACAGCTTTAAAACCTAAATCGAAGAAACAAGAACAAATGTAGAGCTAAAAAAATAAAATAATTCATGATAAAGAAATAGAAGCACAAGTCACCTAAAAGAATCTCGTTGGGTAGTAAATCGAGAGGACATGCTTTAAGTACGAAGGTGATTTAGAGAAATTTAGAAAGAAGAACAATCGATCGTACATGAAGGAGAAATAATATTTTGATGCATATAATATTTGTGAAGGATAATGAAATTGAGTATTGATCTAAAATAAAAAGTTAAAGATTCAAAATAATGAAAATGGAGAAAAGAGGATTTTTTTAACAAAAATATTAGAGGGAGAAAAGGTAAAATATCGAAGAACATGAAAACATAAAGATAGATGGTTGAAAATTCTAAATTTTTTAGACAATAAGTTCTCACACTATAAAATGTGATCCATTAAAAAGTTCAAATAAACTACAAGTTTTTGTATAAGTACTGTAATTCTTTTGAAAATAATAAAATATTATCATGTAATTTGAATCGTGTTCTTTATTTATAAAAGAATAGATTACTGTTTATAAATAAAATCGTGGTATCTATATAAATTGTGCGACTTTTGACAAACAGACTATAGATTCTATAATCTTTTACTAATTTTGTGGTTGATAGGGGTGGTTCATACGTATTAATATACTAGTGTATTCCCATTCTCGATCCGATTGCAAATCAAAGGCGTCAAAATATATTCGTCGTATGTACATACTGCATATATTATACGTAATATAAACAAATTAATTACATACTGTCTGACCCTCATCTGTATTTGCGGTGGGGGCTAATGATGACATTTTACTATCATCTGGAAGGAAATATTTAATAATGACGTAACGAGAAGATTTGCAAATCTTATATGATAACACTGGTATATGTAAAATCATTATTAATGATAACATGGTAAACCTAGATGTAAACGTTAAAAGAAAAGTATCGTCGGTCACCATCAAATGATGTCAAACATTTTTTTATATGCCTAATCGTATAACAGGTTTTAATATGGGTGAAAATTTTTATTATACTATCAATTTTTAATCTTTTACATTATTAAATATGTTTTAAAATATTATAAGGTCATAAGGAATAATGATACTCACTAAAATATTGAAGCTGAAAATCAATAGGAGTTAAAGAAGAGTGAGTTTTCAATATTCTCAAAAAGTTCTTCTTTCTATAAATTCAATTAATTTAATAAAATAAAAAATAACAAAATAAATGAATTAAAAGAATATATTTATTAAAAAATGTAATATTACAAGTCGTAAAAAAAATCATAATTGAAAGACTAATTTATAAACTAGTATGATGTTTGAGAGTATTGTATTCGAGGGACTTGACTTTGAGACAACCCGTATGGATGACCAAAACCGGACATATGTGCGTTTGATGAGGTTTGTGTTCACATGTTTGAAGGTGATAAAACGTTTTGGAAACGGTTTCCATTGGGAAGTGTAGGTGCTACAAAGTGTTTAGGTTGTTCGACATTGTGAATTATAGTGAATAATAATAGCTTTTTAGTTTTTGAAGTGTTTGAAGATGAAATAAGTGTTTTGATGTGCTTAAAGCGTGGTATTTATAGAATATGAAAATTTTGTTAAAAAGCAGCTATAAAATGGTCACTTAACGGATATAATTTAATTTTTTTAGAGTAGCTGTTGGAAACAAAAAAGAAACATTAAAAATCAGGGTTCCGAGTTGGACGCCGATGGAGAATGTCGTTGGAGAGTGCGAAAAATTTGAATATGTTTAACTCACTCCGTGGACAGCGAAAATTTTTAACCCACTCCGTTTGCTCTAATGTATACTCTTTTCTGTCTAAAAATAATTTTCTGTCACGATTTGTCTTTAATTTAAAATATATTCTTAAAATTTCGATTTTAATTTTATATTTATATTTAAAGTAAGTTTAATTAAAAATTATTAACTATTAAATTAATTTGAATCACAGATGAAGAGATTAATAATTTTTAATTGTTATTTTTTAAAATAAATATAATTATTTAAAGAAATAAAATTATTAATATGAACAATTAAATTAGATGAAGAGAATAATATTTTAAAATAAATTTAATGATGCATTATCAAAAGTTAGTAACGTATAAACACTTTTCCTTCCAATATCAACAATAATCCTAATTATAATTCTTACAAGGCATTTGAAGTTTATGCTTAGACTCCTTAATATAATGTATAATTAACAAAATACAAAAGATGAAAATAAATAAAATTTAATTTTAAGAGATATTATGCTCATGTCAGTCTAATAGAACTTAAAACTAATAGAACTTAAAACTAAACATATACATTTTTTCCACAACTATATATATGTTTATTTTTAAACTTAAACATATAACCTCGTAATTGAAAAGTCATATTATTAAACTTGCAATTAGAATACATAAATTATTGAAAGTAAAAATTTAACTTTTGCTAAAAATTTTATCAATTATTATTACATTTAGGTGATTTACCCACACTATTTTATCCTTATAAAGAAAATCAATATAAGATAAAGTTCATAAAATACGCCGAATTAAAACTAGTTACCATTACTACTAGCCACGTATGATCAACACTACTTTTATTTGGTGGCAAAGATGTCTCCACCCATTACCAACTGAGGTACGCGTCATTAGTAACACTATTTTTATTATCATTAACAAAAATGTTATTGTCGACTATCACTTTTAGCTGATATAGTTCTTTTCTTATTTGTTACCGAAGAACAACACGTATAACTTGCTAATAAATATTGGTGAGCGTTAGTTTCTTTAATTTGTCTTAATTGGAGTATTTAATCTTAATGTAATATTCTTAAGTTACCATGTTACAATTATTGTATACGCCCTATCTGAAAGCAAAATACATCATAGATTATTCGTTCAAATCCTTTCCTTTGAATTATGTTATTACAATTGTTTTATACAATGAAGTACTCATTGTTTTAGGAAAGTACAAAATAAAATCTATCGCTTCATGTATAACCAAACGAAATCACGAAGAATTACTATCTTTTTTCTAATTTCGAATATATTATATATTATAATTATACATATCAAACATACTAATCGTCATGAGTATAGTTTTACCAATGACAATTCTCAAGGAATAAAATACAGTAGTCATATCAAAACAAGAATAATTAAGAAACTTCAATTATTTGGCCATTTGGGAAAACTTCAAATATAAATACTCTATTTCTTATAAAATTAATTAGCACATGATCGGATTTAAATGTTTTTTTACTTTACAAGTAGACAAAAACAAAGATAGAGACAGAAGGAATAAAAAAATATTTATAGTCCTATTTAAGTAATAGTTGATATTTAGTTATTTTAAAAGAAAATAAAAAAATTTAAAATGGAAATGTTCACATAATTGGGGGTTGTGGTAATGGTCAAATACATTGGATTTGTTGTCTTACAAATTTATTAACATTTACCCTATTTAAACAATAGTTGATAAATAGTTGTCTTAGTAGGAGACACAAAAATTTAAAGTATAAATACTCACTTGATTGTGGGTTGTATAGTGGTCAAATACCATTGCATATGTTGTTTCACAAGTAAAGCAGTTGAATAGTAAAGGAATGTCTTATGTGTACTTTTCAACTACACTCAAATTAATCATTTCTTCACTCTATCTCCCATCATCCATAATTGAAGATTGAAATAAGACTTTTGTATGATCTTCATCACTAAAACATACTTCATTAATGAGTTTACTCCTCGTTTCATTTCAGCTTCAATGTATATATTATAGGGTTCACGAGTGTTAGCTTTTGATCGTGTGTGTTGGTGTTGATTATGTCTTAGTTTACAACAAAAATAAATTTATTTTTAGTTTTCTATTTTCATTGGTTTAAACTTTTTTATATTAGTATTAATTTTAATTTAATGTATGGTTGAAGATACAATTATATATTTTCGTTCTTGCTTTACACTTTGACTTTGATTCCCTTATTCCTTGATTTGTTTTTAGGTAGTATACGATGGTTGATGAAGATATCACAAGTTTGTCATTATTATAGTTTTGCTTATTTTAACTTTCTTTGGGTTTGTTTTTCTTATAACATCTCATAATTATAATTATGACAAGAGCTCCTATTTTAATAATCCTTATACTAACATTTCGTTTGTTAGTTAGGGATTATGATTGTTTGGTTTTTACTATAAGGTTTGGTTTTCTGTATATGTAATGATTGGTGGTGGTGATGAAATTTGTAGATGTGCAGGTAGATGATGATTGATTAATATTTGGAAATGAATGATGAATGTTTGAAGATGATACAGTAAACATTGATAGTTTATTAACAATGAGAATATTCAATGATATGAAAGAATTATTAACATTTAAGTATTGTAAAATACATCCTTTGGGTTTGATACAGTGTACGAGTGTTTGGAGTTTGTTTTCATGACTAATTCTATTCTATTATTAAACAAATTTCATTTATCAGGATGATAAATGTGATTGCACTATCGAATGAATAGTGAAGGTTTTTTTTTTTTTTTTTTTTTTAAACAACTCTATATAACTTTGATATAATATTAATATGGGAATGATTATATGTTTAGCTATAAATAAATTATATATATATATATATATAACCATCAAAATTCATTTTAGTTAAAAATTTTGGTGGTTTTAATTCAAAATCCAAAAATAAAAATTATAGATGATTGTATTTCATTTATAGCTTTTAAATATTATGTGTTGTAAATTGAATATAATTTACCTTGCTTCAAATAATTGATTGATAAATCTTGATATAACAAAAAATACAATTTTGATGTATTTTATTTAATGTAAAATGTCATTTTTGTCATTATTTACAATTTGCTTAATAGAACGACAACCCTGTTGATCTTAAGTTAACAATCAGAAAAATTTTCAAAACAATAATTCTAATGTCATTGAACAAATTAACGATATCTTTTTTTAATACTATTGAGAATTTGGTATTATCATGATTAATTTGAAGGTTTCCAACATATATAGTTCTAATATATACATTAAGTGAATGGAGTGATATGAAATATATATATATGATGCAGACAACATATATTGATAGTCAGATCGAGATATACATGATATGGAGTACAAGATATTTGTACACTTTTAGCTTAATATTTGAGGAATTAGCTTCGTATTTTATTGACAAAAAATACAGCATCTTACGCATTAAATAATTAGTTTTATGTATAAGTTTCACCTTTACTTCTCTAGATCTAATTATATTATTATGGATCAATAAATTATTCTGTATGATAATAGAAGTTATATCAATAACTTTTGTACATTTAATATTGTTTTATTAAAAGTATATATGTATACATATTTAAATAAATTTCATCGTAATGCACAAGTTACAAGATACTCGCTTGTACTAAAATCTGCTGATACCACCGTATCTTTCTCTGATTATTAAAAATTCGAAACCATTTCTTCAAAAATAAAAAAGTATCACCTTAATAACTTTCTTTATTTAATTTTTCGTTCCATATAAATCATACCGTCACCATTCTCAAATTTTCACACAATCTACTTGTCACTAAAACTCACTTCACATTATCTTTTTCATTAAAATGTCTACACATGCCCTGCTTTTTCCTATACCCATGCAAGGCCCCGTTAATTGCACGTTAAAATTAGCGGAATTACTCTGTCTCTCCGGTATCTCCGTTACTGTCCTCAACACCGAATACATCCATCGAAATTTAATCCGTCACACAAACGTTTTGTCTCGATTCAGCCGTTACTCTAACTTTCGATTCGAGACAATATCCGATGGACTTCCTGATGATCATCCTCGTTCTACTGAACGATTTGTGGAAGTTTTTGAAGGAATGAAAAATGTGACTGAACCTACTTTTAGAGAAATGATGGTTTCGGGTTGTTTTAGTTTGAAATCTGAGTGTCCGGTTACGGTTATTATACCTGACGGATCGTTTTCGTTTGCGCTTGATGTTGCTGAAGAGATTAACGTTCCTTTGATTTATTTTGAAACTGTGAGTCCGTGTGCTCTTTGGACTTACTTGTGTCTTCCTAAACTCATTGAAGATGGCGAAGTTCCTTTCAACAGTAAGCAAACTTTAATTACTTATTTTACTAAATATCTACTCATATTCAGTGATATTAATGATAAATGAATTGAATACAATATTTTCTTTCCATCCGTTATTTGTCACTCTCTTTTTATTATTGGTCCACGTCAATATGTAAAATTTCTCATATTGCAGTATAAAGCTAAAGTGCTTAAATATGAGATGTTTTAGAAACTACGAGTAAAATATGTGAATTAATCTATAAACGAAGGCCCCATTAAATATTAATACCTGTTTATTTATTTTATGTATTTATTTTGTCAAGTCAACAAAAGTAGTTGATACTTTGACAGGCACTCTGATAATAATAGAAAATTAAATTGAATATTACTGAAGCAGCCTTTGGTTCACAAGTCGTTTTCATTTTCATTTTTTATTTTTATTTTAAATATATCTTAACATTTTATTTTGTTTAATAAATATAATATAATGTAACTATCTATATTTTTGGTTGCTTATTTCTTGAAATACTGTTTAACTTGAATATTGTTGGTGTTATTGTCATTTAGTGATGTTTAAAATTTGATTTACTATAGGTAATGACTTGGATGTCCCAATAAAATGTGTTCCGGGCACGGAAACTTTTCTACGGCGTCGGGATCTCCCGGGCTTTTATCGCCGTGACAACTTAACGAGTCACATTACACAGATCATAATAAACGAGGCTCGGTGTGTTCCTCGAGCTCATGGTGTCATCATCAATACATTTGAGGTATTGGATGCCTCCATACTTGTTCACTTGCGCAAAATTTGCCCAAACATTTATTGCATAGGCCCGTTACATACTTTGTTCAAGTCTCGTCTAGCTATCGAGCCTAAACTAGTGACCCAAATGCCCCAATCGATTGGTTCAAATAGTCTTTGGGAAGAAAACAGAACTTGTCTCTCGTGGCTTGACAAACAACCCGCAAAGTCGGTCATTTACGTAAGTATTGGAAGCTTAGCGATAATGACAGTGGATCAATTCTTCGAAATTTGGCATGGTTTAGTGAATAGCAGAAAGCCTTTTTTGATGGTTAAACGACCAGGTTCGGTCATTGGAGAGTATGATGATAATCAAGTTCCAACAATTCTTGTGGATGAAACTAAAAAAAGAGGTTTTTTTGTGGAATGGGTCCCACAAGAGGAAGTTTTAGCCCATTCAGCCATAGGTGCGTTTTTGACTCATAGTGGATGGAACTCAACGATGGAGAGTATAGTGGAGGGAGTGCCGATGATTTGTTGGCCACTTTATGTGGATCAACAAGTAAATAGTCGATTTGTGAGCGAAGTGTGGAAGATTGGAATCGATATAAAGGATACTTCTGATAGAGTTATAATCGAGAAGGCGATAAATGATGTTACTGATTTCAAAAGAAATGAGTTTATCAAGTCGGCAAATGCATTGGCAAAATCTGCTGCTCAAAGTGTTACAGAAGATGGATCTTCATTTAAGGATTTGAACAGGCTCATCAAGGACATTAAGTCAATTTAGTTCATAAAGAATCATAGTCCAAAATTTGGGTCGTTTTGGCTAGTCGAAATCAATCAATGACAGCCAAATGGTGGTAGCAATAGCAATAATGTAAATCAAATAAAGCAGCTGTGGCTGCAACAATTATTTTAAGTGAAAAGTCTATGTAATGAAAATTTGAGGCTTGAACTAAAGCTATGTATTGAAACAATTCAAAATAACTCATATTTTCGTTTTATTTTACTTGGTAAGTTTGTAACGTTATATATAAAGCAGTGTCTTTAACACAATCTTCAACCAACTAATTCCACAATCTGATGATCCTTTTCACTCCCTTGAACCCATTTTCAAAGACTTGTTGTCTCCCAACACAGTGACTTCTAATGAACGTGGACCATTCACCTGCATCATTTCTGATGGGTTCATGAGTTTTGTATATGACGTGGCTGATCAGATTCAACTTCCTGTTTTTACGGCATTGACTTTTACCCCGTCTTCACTTACTGGTGATGATCTTGCAAGCATGTCCCTGTCAAGTGACTGGGCTGATTCTTTTTCAAGGAAACAAATGAAAGAGCTTAATCCAGCCCATGGGCTTATACTTAATACATTTAAAGCATTAGATAGGCCTGGCCCCGGGCCCGTGCTTTCTCCAATTGGCGGTTTAGAATGTTTACGCTTTTGGCCTGATTCACGCGCACCTCGGAGTTAGACGAGAAGGGAAAAGGACGACACCACTTTTGAATTATTTGGTTAATGGAAATGCTACTTGTACCAAGTGGTTAGACTCAAAGCAACCCAAATCAGTTATTTATGTAAAAAATGAAAATGAAGTGGAGCTCACACGGTCTCAAACGCTCGAGCTTTGGAATGGGTTGGTGAATGGTGGGAAGGGGTTCTTAAGGGTGAGACGGCCCGAGTATATACTTGGAGATAGTCGGGTCCCACCAAAGATTCTTAAAGGCACCAAGGAGAGGGGTTGCATTGGTGATTCGGCTTCAAACGTGCAAGTATTGGTTCATATAGCCATTGGTGGGTTTTTGAACCGTGGTCAATGAGACTCGGTTCTTCAAGGAATTGTTGATGGTGTGTCGATGATCTGTTGGCCATTAACTTGTGATCAACAAATAAATAGCAATTTTGCGAGTAAAGCATGGAAGATTGGGGTTGATATGGAAGGAAGTTTGGATAGAAACGTCATTGAGAAAATGACAAGAAATGTAATGGGATTGAGAGGTGAGTTGATGGAAAATGCAAATAGAATGAAAAATGCGAGTAGAAAAGCTGTAGGCAAAGGTGGATCATCTCATGCAAGGTTCGACCATCTAGTAGATGATATTAGATTGATGCACCGTTAGCCCAATGGATTGTAAGTAAAACTATTTTGTTGATTTATTGAAGTTCGATTTACATTGTTTCATATCTTATGATATTACTGTAATGATATACAGTTTGTTTGTTATTGTAACTGCATCATTTGTATTTGAACAATATTTTGAAATGTGGAGCACATTTATTGATTTATTATTCCTCTGCAAATAAAAAGATTTAGCATTGCAGAGATCTTATCTATAAATTAAGACATTAGAATGAGAGGATATAATCAACCAAATTTTTCAAAGGATTGATTTGCAGAGCCACCTTTTTCTAAAGAAACATTTACCTTGTCCTGTAACGATTTACATCTGTCCCATTTCAATGCCTTCTTTGTCTTTAATGACTTTCTTGATAGCTGTTCCTATCTGTTCACTCCCTATCTTGTCAAACATCACCCCTACCTTCCAAACATCAGTTACATATCTAGCATTTATTGCTTGATCATAAGCACAAGGTGAGCAGATCATGGGAACCCCTTCACAAATACTCTCCAAAGTCGAGTTCCATCCATTATGAGTCCAAAAGCCTCCTATAGCTTGATGAGCTAGTACTTCTTGTTGAGGTGCCCACTTCACAATGCATCCCCTTTCACCTACTTTCTCTATGAACTCTTTAGGCAATGACTCGACCCATTTTAGAGCCCGAGACTGAACCAGGTCTAACCACCCACAGAAATCGTGGCTTTCTTGTTCGCATGACATGCTACTAGTTCGTAAAACGATTCTTGGGAGCTTCAAACTGTCTGCAACAGATTGTGTGATTTCATGGACATTATGGTGGTTAAGTGGCTATTTTGGATGTTATTTTGGCTATGTTTCAGATAGTTTCAGAACTGCACACACATATATGTGTATTGCCACATGAGAATTAGGTTGGATGATCCTAAACAAATACCAACAGTCCAATACATCTTGAGATTATGTAAAATATCAAATAAGTAGATTTGTGCTGTTGGCGTCATCATCAGTTAGATTATGAATCAAATGTAGGTTGTTAGATAGATTTTGGGTCATAGGTCAGATGTATGATCTTGTATTTGAATATAAGGTTATGGTTAAACCTTTTATGTCTAAAGATATTTCAAGTTCAGAACTCATTTACTTTACAGAACTTCAATAGTTTTATAGTCTCATATTGAATCCGCCTATGTACACTAAGACTTATGATATCAGTATTTTCAATTATAATTTGAAAAAAGGAGACACTAAATAAGTAGCTAGTGTCTCATGAAAAATTGAAATATAAATAGAGAGGTGAGATAATTAAAGTATGAATTTTTTTGAAAGTATGAAAGTACCAATATGAATGCGTCACGTGACAAAAACTCATTTTCTTCTACTTTTTCTTAAAATTAAATATCTCAAAAATTGTTAGTCAAAAAATTATAAATATTGCACCATAAAAATCAGCGTTTTCTCCTCTTCCATTTAAGATCCCGCAAGACATACTTTCGACGAATTTTTTTTTTTTTTTTTTTTTCATTTTTTGTGGGTTAACACATATGTTATGATGGATTAACAAAAGTGTTACCCAGGATTTATCATATGTGTTATCAACGACTATCATATGTGTTACAATCGATAGTCGATGCTAACATATGTGTTAGTCGCCCGTAACACATGTGTTATTTGTTTATAACACATGTGTTACAAATTTTCAAAACCCACCAGAAAATGAGAAAAGAAAAAAATTTCATCGAAAGTATGCCTTGTAACATCTTAAATCGAATAGGAAAAAATGCTGATTTTTATAGTGCAATTTTTATAACTTTTTAACTAACGATTTTTAAGATATTTAATTTTTAAGAATATAAAATTTTATTATTTGGATAAAGTATTTTCATACTTTCAAAATTTTTCGTACTTTAATCAAGTTTCCTCTATAAATAGATATCAAACATTAGTGATGAACGATGAATGAAGTCATGAAGGACTAACAAACTGGTATTCATATTTATGAATGAAGTCACGAAGGACTAATCAATCGATCTTTTAAGTTTTCAAATTCTCACTCCTATCCATTTTATTCCTCAAATTACTCGGGAAAAGGTAAAAAAGGGAGAAAAAATAAAGAAAACAAAACCCTTGTGCTGTTATCGACTTATCGTTATCTATTTCACTACTCAATTTCGTCAACCTGGTGTCTGGAATCCCACTGGTGCTCTCTGGTTCTCTACTTATTATGGTGAATACGATCCTATTTTTATGTACATATGTATATGTATATGTATTCATTAGTATTGAATATGTTATATTTTAGGTTTAAATTGATTCAAATTATTCTTCTCAATTTGCGTAAAGGTTTTAAAATCACTATCAAGAAGCTAAATATATGAAAATTAAATTATGGTATCCCACTTTAAATCAACGATTCTGATCAGATCTATATGCGGCAAACTATAACCTAACTGAATCTAGGTTATTAGTATTTAACTGCAAATTCAACAGATATTCTGTTTGTTATAGAGATCGCATCTGTAACTATATTACTTGTAATAATATTCCCTCAATGACTCTATGGAGTAACATTATGAGCTGAAACACTGAAAACATAAATGTAAAATATGAATTTGGAAGTACTAGATGTGAATTTCTTTAAGTTAAAAACGGATCAATTTTTTTGCATTCCAAAGGAGTCGGTTTCATACTTCTGGACACAGATATGAATACAATTGTAATTTAATACTCGTAATTAAAGTTATGACGTGTGACATGTAATCAAGTTATGAATGTTTCCATATGCAGATTGCATGGTAGTAAAGAAGGCGACTGAGAAACCGTTTCCGTGATGGATCAAGTAACACTCCCACCTCATGTACTGATATTCCCATTGCCATTACAAAGCCCCGTGAACTCCATGTTTAAGTTAGCTGAGCTTCTGTGCCTTTCGGGTTTCCATATCACCTTCCTTGTTACTGATTATATCCATACCCGACTCCTGAAGTATTCCAATATACAGTCTCGATTTGATTGTTACCCAGGTTTTCGCTTAGAAACCATATCTGATGGCCTTCCGGAAGACCATCCTCGCTCTGCGAGCGGGCTAATGGAAATGTTTGACTCTTTGAAAACTAAAAACAAGATCCTGTTTAAGGATTTGTTGACTTCTGGCAAACTAAACTCGGATTCACGTAGACCGGTAACTTGTATAATTGCAGATGGAATAATGGGGTATACTTATGATGTAGCTAATGAGGTAGGGATACCTATTATATTCGTTCGTTCAATCAGTGCTTGTTGCCTGTGGGTTTTCTTCTGTCTACCTAAGCTCATTGAATCTGGTGAACTTCCATTCTCAGGTGCGTAATCTACTTACATAATCTCTTTGATTCTGTTCAGAGTGATTATAGAGAAGACAGTGAGAGAATTGATGGATGGTAGGAAAGATGAGTTTAGGACGTCGGCAGATCAGATGGCGAAATTTGCAAAACAATGCTTGATGGAAGGTGGATCGTCATACTGTAATTTAGAGCGTTTAATTAAAGACATTGAAGCTATGTAAACACTATATGCAGGATGTCTGAGCCAGGTACACATAAAAGTTCAATCTGTATTATTATAGTTCTGTAACTGAATTTGAACCAATTATTAGTAAAGAGGCAGATGCTGAAATATCATGTTCCGGTAGGAATCTAAATACACTAGAAAGAGAGGATGTATTCAACTAAATTCTTCAGTAATCGGTTTGCAGACCCACCTTTTTCAAGAGATAGGTTCACCTTCTGTTGAAGAGATTTAGATCGTTGTCTCATCTCAGCACCTTCTTTGTCAGTGATTAGGTTTTTTATGGCTCTTCCGATTTCATCCTTATCCATCCCATTATCTAACATGACTCCTATCCTCCAAACATCCGTTACACATCTGGCATTTATTGGTTGATCATAAGAACAAGGTGAGCAGATCATAGGAACACCTTCACAAATGCTTTCTAAAGTCGAATTCCATCCACTGTGAGTCCAAAATGCACCTATAGCTTTATGAGCTAGCACTTCTTGTTGAGGAGCCCACTTGACAATATGTCCTCTTTCACCTACTTCCTCTAGTAACCCTTTTGGCAATGACTCTAGCCATTCAGAACCGGAAATTGAACCAGGTCGAACCACCCACAGAAACCGTTGCTTGCTGTTTGCCAACCCCCAAGCCATAGCACTAAACTCAGCTTTTCCCATCTGGGCAATACTCCCGAAACTTACATATACTACTGAGTTGATCGGTTGGAGGTCCAACCATGACATAGAGCTTCGATCTTGTTCAAGTAAGCTGCTAGAGGAGGCTGGAAAATACTTATGGAATGGGCCTATTGCGAAAATTGGAATGCGAAAATCATGGGATATGGCTAAGAATGCAGGTTCTTCAAGTTCTTTTAAGGTGTTCACTATAATTCCTGATGCTGCCTTTGTTTCTCTGATCATGCTAGATATCAAATCCAGCTTGGCCTCTTCTGGCCCCCCACTGTAAACCTTGTCTATGTCCTTTTTTGTCATCGGTACAACCTCGTCTTTGATTGCAGTTTTTAGGTAGCCCTTTTCAGCAACAGAAGGCAAGGCTGCATAAACAGGGATGCAGGACATGCTGCTTGTTCGTAAAACAATTCTTGAGAGTTTCAGACTGTCCGCAACAGGCTGAGTGAAGTGCCATAATGAATCTGATATCAAGCATGCTACTGGCTCCTTTTCACGCAACTTAGCCAAGCAACTCGTGAATGTGTCAATGCAGCTTTTGTTCATGAAGTTGATAACAGAATTGCTAGTATCCAGATTTAAACTCTCATCTTTGGATTTTGACAAGCCGTCTGAGATTGATAAAAAGGTGAATTGTGGGTAATTTGATTGAGTGGGAGAGTTGAATTCAGTGTGAATGATGGTAATCTTGAAGCCTTCAGTGTGAAGAATGTTAGCTAATTGAAGCATGGGGTTGATGTGGCCTTGGAATGGTAATGGAAAAAGCACCAGTCTGCGGCTGTTAGGCTTTAGTTCTTCCGACATGACGGTGGCTCTTCGTCAGTAATTATTTAAGACAAGTTTTGGGTAGGTTTGCCTTTGTTCGAGTTAGTTATAAATAGACTTATGTGTATGACCACATGAGAGTTGGGGTTGACCACATGAGTAATGTCTGATGGTCCTAAATGTTCGATTTACTGTTAAATGTCATCAAATTTATATATATAAAGTGACCAAGTACTGATATACCACTACAAATTTTATTTCTTTATTCAATAGAAAGATGGTCCAGTTCAATTTATATAGACACACCCACTTCCATTTATTAGACCTAGAATTTGTAAAAGCAAGAAAAACGAGAAGATTGAAAGGACAGGTTGTCTCCATACGGTAACTTGTGCCCGGACTGACTACTGAGAACGCATGCAATTGGACAGGTTGTCTCCATACGGTAACTTGTGCCCGGACTGACTACTGAGAACGCATGCAATTGATAGTTCGTAGGGTCCTTTGACACTCGTGTGTAGAATTATTTAAGTGATACCAATGTTAATTCTCAGAAAAGGTCAGATGGAATGGACTATTGCTGGCAAATCACAGAGATTAGAAGCAGCGGGTAGCAGGTGGCGATCAAAATGTGGGTGACGGTACTCTTTGGTGTTTGTGGTTCTTAACAGTTAGAACTTTGAATTGGTTTATGATACTTCAACATGAAATCAAAGCCTCAAAACCACCATAATAGTCATAAAGACGTTTCTGGATTCGTGGCCGTAGTGTTGTGGTGATCATCTTTTTCCCTCTCACTTTCTGAACATGGTTAAAAATGCTTAGCAAATAACAATAAATTTAGCCAAATCACATCTCACCGACTTTGAAACAGACGTACCCAACGCAAAAAAAATCCAGATGCTTAGGATCAGAATTAGGTACAATAACAGAGTGATGTACATATCTAACAATTTTCATGTGCCATAAAATAGGTTGCAGTTGTCTTGTTTTCTTGTTATTTGGCGATGGTACAATGTGGTCATCATCTATTCATATCGTTCTTTTTGTGTTTTAAACATCAGGATGTTACATGAAAATTCTAATTTATAATCGACAAGCACATAGTTTGGTATATTAACTTGCAAACCTAACTATTGTGTTTTTTCGAAAGGAACTATTGTACTCTTTAACTTCTATAAGATCATGTTTTATCTTTATTTCATTTCTTTTTGGCCCGATTATTAAGATTAGTAGTGTAAACTCATTTTAGCCATGGTAATTTGACAAGTTCCTTAGCTGTATCATTATTCAGAGTTTCTAGTATTAGTAATCCAATTATATTCTGAAAGTCCACTAAAACTTCTCTTGCAGTATGATGCATACTTATTACAAGTGATTCATTCATGTTAGAAGGATGAAATATAATCAACTAAGCTCTTCAATGACTGATTAGAAGAGCCACCTTCTTTGAGAGAAAGGTCTAGCTTCTCTTTCAGACAGCTTATTCTCTCGCGTATTACTTCACCTTCTTTATCCGTCATTACTCTTTTAATCGTCTTCTCAATCCCAACCTTTTCAAATCCATCCCCCAGCAAAACACCAATCTTCCAAACATCGCTCACATACCTTGCACCTATTGGTTGGTCATGACAACAAGGGGAACAAACCATAGGAACTCCTTCACATATACTCTCCATTGTTGAATTCTATCCATTATGAGTCCAAAAACACCCTGTTGCTGGATGTGCTAGTACTTGTTGAGAACACCATTTCACGCTATGTCCCCTGTCACCCACTCTTTCAAGAAACATTTCAGGCAACGACTCAAGCCATTCTGAACCAGTAACCAGCCCTGGTCGAACCACCCACAAGAATCGCAAACCGATGTTTTCCAACCCATGAGCTGCTTGTTGAAATTCTGACTCGGTTATACATGCAAGACTTCCAAAACTTACGTATATTGTTGACTTAGGAGGTTGGGTGTCTAGCCATGAGATAATGGTTTGGTCTTCATCTATCAAGCTACTCGAAGATCCCAGGAAGTACTTATGGAATGGGTCTAAAGTGAAGTGTGGAATTGGAAAATCATGAGAGATGGTTTGAAGGTGTTCCAAATGATTCCCGATGTTGGCTTCATGTGTTCAACATCCGGTTGACAAACATCGGGAGCTCAAACTCATCCGCTACGGCCTGCTTAAAAAAGAATCCAGCATCTGTGATTACGCAAGCAACCGGTTCCTCTGCCATTAACCCAGCCACAAATTCCTTAAACGGATCCACACAGCTTTTATTAAGGTAGTTAAGAATAAAAACTGGATCATCGGTGTCCGTGATTATATTGTTTATTATCTCGTTGAGTCCTTGATTGACTTGAAAGTGAAATGAGGATAGTTTGAATGGTTAGTAGAATTAAATTCAGTGTGTATAATGATTATACGAAAACCACCATGGGTGTGAAGAATGCTTGCTAATTGTAGCATTGGATTTATATGACCCTGAAAAGGTAACGGAAACAATATTATTCTCCGGCGAGGTTGTGCTGAACGGAGAGTGGTAACGCTTCCGTGGGAATCCACAGTCAAAGTAAATGTTCAAGAACAAAAAGAACCCAAACATCTCGCCACGTAGGGGCATTTATCCATCTACTTTTTACAATATAACCCTTTTTGTATTTGATCCATTTGAGTTGGAATTTAATTGTCGCCCACCAAATTCGACAATCAACGTATATGATTTGATTTTTATAATTTATAGACTTTAATCCTTTTTCAGTAAAAAAAAAAAAAAAAAAAAAAAGAAAAAAGAAAAAGACCCTGAAAGGTTGTGATTTACGGTAATTAAGTTTAAAAAATATCACTTTTTAGATAAGTAATTTTCAGAATGTTAACTTGCTCACGTGTCTTAAAATTATAAATATATGATAAAATCAACTTTGGTGTCTTAAAATTACAATCCCTACATGTAGATTTATCTCTGATTAGATATTTGATTGGATTAGAGATATCAAGTTCGATTATAACATAAATTATGGATCCGATTTAACTCAAGAAGAAAGTTCAATATATATAACTTTTGAATTGGGTTATTATTCATATTCCACAAGCACATACACAACATTATAATTATTCACAAAGTATCATTAGAACAATTTAAATTGCCACATACATGATACAACAAAGCTGTTTTCTCTCTAGGATACATAAGAACTGAAAGTCATATATCAAATTAAGAACGATGAAATATAATCCTTGGCTTAATATTTGTTTTGATGGCCACAAAAGATGAGAGGATTATGTCTTATTTATACACATATATGATTTATATATTATAACCGATTTCTTCATTTTAGAGTGATGAAATATAATCAACCAAACTCTTTAGCGAATGTTGTGAAGATCCACCTTGATCGAAAGATATGGTTACCTGGTCCTTCAAACAGCATATTCTCTCTCGAATCTCTTCCCCTTCTTTGTCCGACATGACTCGTTTGACCGCTCTCTCGATTGAACCTCTTTCAAGACCATCCTCCAACAACACGCCAATCTTCCAAACATCACAAACATATCTTGCAATTATCGGTTGGCCGACAACACAAGGTGAACAAATCATAGGAAGACCTACACATACGCTCTCTAGTGTTGAATTCCAACCGCTATGAGTCCAAAAACATCCTGTCGCTGGATGTGCTAACACTTGTTTCTGAGGACACCATTTGACTATGCGTCCCCTGTCACCCACTTGTTCTACGAACTTTTCAGGAAGCATCTCGAGCCATTCTGAACCTTTAACCACCCCTGGTCGAATCACCCACAAGAACGGAAAATTGACGTTGGCCAACCCATAAGCCATTTCTTTAAATTCTAGATCAGTTATACGTGCAATACTCCCCAAACTTATATATATCACAGACTTGGGGGCTTGGGCATCTAACCATGATAAAAAAGTTTGATCCTGTTCAATCAGGCTGCTTGGGGATGTTGGAACATACATTTGAAGTGGTCCTAAAGTGAACATTGGAATTGGAAAGTCTTGGCTAAGGGCTTCTGATATAGATTCCTCAGGTTCTTTGAACGAGTTCCAAATGATTCCGGATGATGCCTTTATTTGTTTAACCATGTCTGTTAGACATTCTCCCATACGTTTCGGGTTAGTTGCGATCTTTATGATGTCTTTAGCTTTCAAAAGTGGATACTCTGGCACCGGGACTTCGTATTCTAAATCTAAAAGCCATATCAAGTTTATATACGAAACTCAAGCTGTTTTTTTTTATTGTATTTTAGAAAAGTACTTTTGTATGAAATAAAATATTAAATTCTTATAAATCTAAGCTCACTCATATTTACTAAATACTTACTTGTGGTTCTTTCTACTTATACAAGATTTCTCATTTCATTTATTTGATCCATAAGGAGTACTATATATACATTATAAAATGAAGAACAAACCTTTTACCGTAAGGTCGAAGTAACCCCTATCATAGAAACAAGATAAATCGCGATAAACGAGGACGGAAACAATAGTGCATGCCCAATACACCACCCGAGGGACCTTGAGGGAGTTAGCCACTTGTTGCGTAAGGTACTATTCGGCATCGGTGATTAAACAGGCCACCGGTGGCTCATTAGGTTCAGCTAACAACTCAGTCAAGCACTCTCTAAATGAATCTAGACAGTTCTTATTAAGGTAACTAATGATAAAGCTGGCATCAGGTTTCTCTGGCATCTCATTTCCAATTTCAGAGAACCCATCAGCAATGGGCTTGAAGGTGAAGTGAGGATAGTTTGAATAATTGAGAGAGATTTGTTGAGGGTGAATGATTGTTATTTTGAAACCTTGGGTATGAAGAATGTTTGCTAGCTGAAGCATTGGACTGAAATGACCTTGGTAAGGTAGCGGAAACATTATTATTCTCCGCCGAGTTATGCTCGTCATGTTCATGTTCATGTTCAGTGAGGTTTTAACTTCTAACTTGAGGAAATTAAGACTTCATGTTTTCTTAGTGCTAGAAAAAATAAAAGATCTACAGGTCGATTCCTTAACAATAACATACATATATGGAGATCATATCGGTAGGAATTGTCGGCAGGCCAAGACCAATGAATTTCAACTTTTTTTAAATGGTCGTTTTCCTTATATGATTTGTTATGTATTTACAGAGTAACAGTTTTTTTTTTTCAAAAGTTGTGATTTAAGGTAATCTAAGGTCTAAAATTTCACTTTTCAGATAGTTACCGACGGTAATTTTGAGAATGTTATCTAGTTCATCTGTCTTAAAATTACAATCTATAATTACTTTTATAGTTTATCAAAAATTATTTACAATCTAAAAATGATAGTTTCTAGCTAGATATATAAATTTATTTATTTGTGACGAAAAACAAATATTTAAACTTTTAAAGCACTTCCTTCTAAAATGAAAATCATGTCAAATGTTAACATGTACGTTACGTTATTATTATATTTGATTGATGATGATATATGAATGATTGGAGATATCAAGTTAGATTATACCTTAACAACATATGGATATGATTTAACTGAAGAAGAAAGTTCATGATAGGTGCTTATTATATACATCATATTTATACTTCATTTATACACAAATGCATCTATTTATTCTTGAATAGTAGTGCTTTCATCAGCTTTTGTGTATGTAATAGGTATGCACAGAAAGAAGCTAAGGTGGTGTTCTAAGGTGATTTCATGAAGGTCAATGTGATACAAAGATTGAAGGGAAAAAAAACAAGGAGATTGCTTAAGCATAGAAGTAACAAAGGAGGAAGTAAAGCTATTTAGCATTACTCCTACAACTCTCGAAAGTAGAAGTAACATCATTGGAAAAGGAAGGCAAATTGTAGGAAAAGAGGAGTAATGCTACTTTCTCTCTCTTAATTCCTATACAAAACACACGACCTGGGATTTCATGAAAAAATTTTTGGCTGCCACTCTCTCCCTATTGGCGACTTTTCATCGATTACCTCCAACCTCCATACAAACCCTAATCCACCAAAACAACCAATCATTGTTATTCATCAATCATTAAGCTTTTCAAGACTATGAAGATTTCATCATTGATCAAGATGTTTTCTACCATATTTATGGAAGGCTAAACTCTTTGTGATCACTTTCGGTAAAACTAGGGTTTATGATTTAATTGTTCTTTTAATTGATTTCTAGTTTGTGTGAACATGAATTGTGAGTTTTATTTATTACATGTGATTTGAACGTATGATTCTTGGTCTTATTAATACATCTTGATTTGATCATTGTAAGACAAGTTATAGCGATTCAATCATTTGTGCCGAATCCAATTAGCTTAGGGATTAAGACGGTGATTTGGAAAACATAACTTGTACCCAAAGTGTGTTGAATTATTTTGTGTTAATACGAACATAATAATCAACTAAAGGATGTACCTTTTGTAGAAAACCCTATGAACCGGAAGTGATTGCTTTCTCTTAATATTTTATAAAACTTAACTTTCAACTGCTTTCTTTAGTTTAAGTTACATTATTATTAGTTCTTTTCGTAGCAATTTTCGTACTAGTTAATTAAACTCAAATCAACTTTGGAATTTACCTTTATTGTTCAAAACATTAGCTATAACCACATACTCTTCGTGGATTCGATACCCACTTACCCTATCTAGTATAAGGTATTTAGGTTTACTTTTGATTGGTACTTCGACGCCGATCAAATTTTGGCGCCGCTACCGGGGAGTTAGTGCGCTTATAGCTTAAGTTTTCTTTGTTTTCTTATTTTCATATTTTCATATTTTTTTTATCTTATTAAAAAAAAAATCCAAAAAGATTTTCTTTTTCTGCATTTAGTTTGTTTGTTCGGTTTTACGCTTTGTCTTTGTTTGTGTTGTGCAGCATTACTAATAGTGCATGCATACAAGGAAATCAGGGAGAAGTTTACCACTGTTGTACAATCCTGAGATTGAGAAGTCAGCTAAAGCAAACCGAAAAGCTTCAAAAGCATCAATTTCTACAGCAGAAGTTTTACCATCTCATTCTGATCACGAGTCATCTGATTCTGATCACGAGTCAGCAGATTCTGAGAGTTCTGCAACATCAGTCCCAATAATTGAAGAAATGGGTGATCAAGCAAGACGAGGTGTAGACACGTACTATCGTCCTGGAAATTATCAGGACCCATCTCCCATAGTGTATCCAGCCGGACCAGCTGGCACTACACGAACATTTGATGTGCGAGCCAGTGTCATTGCAATCTTACCGAAGTTCCATGGGCTCGCAACTGAGGAAGCATATGATCATATCTCCGAGTTTTCAGAAATCGCCAACACCCATCAGGTAAACGGATTTACACAAGATGAGGTAAAATTGTGTTTATTTCAATATACATTAAAGGAGAGGGCTAGGAAATGGTTTACCTCACTCACCGCAGGGAGTATCAATTCTTGGGCTGAGATGAGAAAGCAATTCCTTGAGGAGTTTTACCCAATCAGTAAAACTTCTGAAATGCGAAACAAAATTAAATCTTTTAATCAATTACCGTTTGAAACATTTCACGAAGCTTTCGCATGTCTTAAGGAAATGTTAAGAACCTGTCCTCATCACGAGGTGCCCACATGGGAGCTCGTGAAATCCTTTTATGATGGTTTAGATGCAAATAATAAGCAATTATTATTAGCAGCTAGTGGTGGGGCATTTTTGAGTCGTTCTAGTGAAGAGGAATGGTCATTTCTTGAGCAATTAAGCAAGGGTTCAAAAATTCAAGCTTCAGTTGCACGAAACAATGAAAATTCTGCTTCACTAAACGCCGTGTCAAACTCAAGTGGCTTTCAATCAGACATACTTGCACTTAATAAGAAAATGGATCTACTAATGCAAAATTTTGGAAAAGGTAGTGCCAATGTGTCACAGGTACATGAAGTTTGTGCAACATGTGGAGATCCAAACCATTTTTCTGATACATGTCCGTCATAGAGACCACCGCACGAAGAGCAAGTGAATGAAGTTTATGGGTCACGTCCTAGGAACGATCCATACTCAAACACTTACAATCCTGGATGGAGAAATCATCCCAATTTTAGATGGAGAAATGAAAATGCACCTCTCTCCAACCCTCCATATCAGCAGCAACAACGTCCTTACCAACAAAGGCCACAACAACAATATCAAAATCAGGGAAATTACCAAGGGCAGAATCAAAACCAAAACAATTATCAAGGGTCGAATCAGAATCAAGGGTATCATAATCAAGGTCAAGGTTCATCAAACCAAGCCCAAAATGCTACCCAACCTTCTAGTTTTGAGCAGAAGCTGGAGAAGTTCATGGAGACAATGATGCAATCGAGCCAAGTTAGTAATCAGCAAACAGAGTCACACTCCAAATCAATTGCAGCTTTAGAAAGGCAAATGGGTCAACTAGCTGAACAACTGAGTAAGAGAGAAGAAGGAAAATTACCTAGTTATCCAGAAGTAAACCCGATTCACAAGTCATCCGGAAAAGGCCATGTGAACATGGTGGGCTCGCTCCGCAATGGTAAAATGTATGACAACCAGGTGAGAATGCCAGATGAGCCCGAAAACAGGTATAAAGATGGTGAGTTTACTGATGATAGTGAAAATGAGGAGGAATTGGGAAAAGATGACAAGCCTTTGTTTAAATTGGCGGATGCAACTAAAAGTGAAAAAAAATCTTCTAATTCGCTAATTAAAACTATTTTTGATAAAGAGAAACCTAAGGTTGGGGAGGATAGTGTGGAGAATAATACTGCACCATTCCCCTTGGCTTTAGAGAAACCAACTTCTTTCCCTTTTGGGAAAAAGGGGCCCAATTCTGAGGATATGTGGGAAACTTTTAAGCAAGTGAAAATTAATCTTCCACTTATCGATGCAATTAAGCAAATACCGGCTTATGCCAAGTTTTTAAAAGACCTTTGCACTCAGAAACGAAAGCTCAGGTCATCTTTGCCCAAAAAGATAGAGTTAACTGAGCATGTAAGTGCTATAATATCAAACTCTCTTCCTCCTAAGTTTAAAGATCCTGGAACTCCTTTGATTTCAGTAACTGTTGGAAATATTTTTATCAAGAAGGCACTCTTGGATCTTGGGGCGAGTGTCAACATACTTCCGGCAAGCCTTGTTGATCGGTATGAGCTAGGCACTTTAAAAAGATCCGATATCATTATCCAACTAGCTGATCGAACAACAAGGATACCCCGAGGTATGTTGGAGGATGTAATTGTTAAGGTAGAGGATTTTTATTATCCGGTTGATTTCCTTGTGATGGACACCGAAACATCATACAAGGACACTCAACCCACGATTATCCTTGGTCGACCATTCTTGGCTACAATTGATGCTAACATAAATTGTAGAACGGGGGCCATGGATGTTGCTTTTGGTAATAGAAAACTAAGACTTAATATTTTTAACTCTTTGCATCCTCCTTTGAATTATGATTGTTATTTCATTGACACCATCGAGGAGCAAGTCCAAAAGCATGCTTAAGGAAGACATTTTTGAGTCTTATTTTGCAGGTGATGATGATGAGGTATTTGAAATAGAGGATTTGAATTCTATTGAGAAAGAGATGGCTAGCTCACTAGACCAGCGGAGTCCACCATGGTCTTACAAGTTCGAGTCATTACCTCATAGTTTTGACACATCAACTAAGCCATCATTTGAGAAATCACCTACTCTTGAGCTCAAACCCTTACCTTCTCATTTAAAATATGCATATCTTGGTGTTAATGAAAGCTTACCTGTTATTATAGCCTCAGATCTTTCAAGTTTGCAGGAGGAAGCATTGCTGAAGGTGCTTTCTAAGTACAAGGAAGCAGTTGGATGGACCATTGCTGATTTGAAGGGAATAAGCCCGTCCATATGCATGCATCGGATTATAACTGAGCCTCATGTTAAACCTTCTCGTGATGCTCAACGAAGATTGAACCCAAACATGCGAGATGTGGTGAAGAAAGAGGTGCTTAAATGGTTGGATGCAGGTATACTATACCCAATTTCGGATAGTGAATGGGTTAGCCCAACCCAAACTGTGCCCAAGAAAGCTGGCATTACCATTGTGGAGACGGAAGAAGGAGAGAAACTCACCACCCGCCCGGTAACGGGTTGGCGAGTTTGCATTGACTATTGAAAGCTCAATGCCGCGACTTCAAATGATCATTTCCCTCTTCCCTTTATTGATCAGATTATTGAGAAACTATCAGGTCAGAAGTTTTATTGTTTTTTAGATGGGTATTCGGGGTATAACCAAATACCCATTCATCCAGATGATCAAGCAAAAACCACATTTACATGCCCATATGGTACATTCGCCTTTAGACGAATGCCATTTGGACTATGTAATGCCCCAGCTACTTTTCAACGATGTATGATGAATATTTTTTCCGATATGGTTGGGGATTCGCTTGAGATATTCATGGATGATTTCTCAATATTTGGTCAATCTTTTGAGGTTTGTCTCAGGCAATTAGAGAGTGTATTAAAACGGTGTACCGAGAAAAACCTAGTTTTGAGTTGGGAGAAAAGCCATTTCATGGTTCGGGAAGGAGTTGTACTTGGGCATGTTGTATCAGAACGTGGGTTCGAGGTAGATCGTGCTAAAGTACAATTAATTTCCACTCTCCCACCACCCTCTACCGTTAAGGGTGTCCGTTCTTTTTTAGGACACGCCGGCTTCTATAGAAGATTTATTAAGGATTTTAGTGCCATCTCAAAACCTTTATGCAATTTACTTTTAAAAGATGCACCATTTATCTTTGATGAATCTTGTTTAGAAGCCTTTAATTTACTTAAGTTGAAACTCACAGAGGCCCCCATTTTACAATCACCTGATTGGTCTAAACCTTTTGAAATCATGTGTGACGCGAGTGACTATGCGGCGGGGGCTGTTTTGGGGCAACGGGTTGACAAGAAACCCGTTGTAATTTATTATGCAAGCAAAACTTTTTCAGAAGCTCAATTGAATTATACAACAACAGAAAAAGAATTACTTGCAGTTGTTTTTGCATTAGATAAATTCCGGTCATATGTTTGGGGTTCGAAAGTAATTGTCTTTTCTGATCATAGTGCCTTGAGGCATTTATTAGATAAGAAGGATGCAAAACCTAGACTTATTAGATGGATTTTGTTATTGCAAGAGTTTGACCTAGAGATCCGTGACAAAAAGGGTTGTGAAAATGTAGTTGCGGATCATCTGTCTAGGATCACCTCACCACCTTATGATCCCACTGATGTTATCAAAGAAAATTTTCCCGATGAAAGTTTGTTTCAGGTTTCTAAACTCCCATGGTATGCAAACATTGTTAATTATCTAGCTACAGAGAAACTGCCTGAGCATTGGAGTAAGCAACAAAAGAACTACTTCTTCTCAGAGTTGAAGTATTACATATGGGAGGATCCAGAGTTGTACAAGATTTGTTCAGATCAGGTGATTCGTCGATGTGTACCGGATCATGAGCATATGGATATTCTTGCACATTGCCACTCATATGCATGTGGTGGCCATTTTAGTGCAAGAAAAACGGGGCATAAAGTTCTTCAAAGTGGTTTTTTTTGGCCTTCTATTTTTAAAGATGCTCATGTTTATGTGAAATCATGTGCTCGATGCCAAAAAGTTGGTGGCATCACTAGAAGGGACATGATGCCAATGAACCCCATACTTGTTTGTGAAATTTTTGACGTATGGGGCATTGACT
The DNA here is from genome assembly GCA_963921325.1 of Logfia minima. Classification (NCBI taxonomy): domain Eukaryota; kingdom Viridiplantae; phylum Streptophyta; class Magnoliopsida; order Asterales; family Asteraceae; genus Logfia; species Logfia minima. The sequence goes on from OY992770.1 coordinate 2,603,098, forward strand.
TCATGGGTCCCTTCCCAACCTCTTTTGGCAACGAATACATCTTAGTGGCTGTAGATTATGTGTCTAAATGGATTGAGGCTGAAGCCACTAGGAAAAATGATCATAAAGTAGTGCTTAATTTTGTTAAGAAAAACATTCTTTCAAGACATGGGATCCCTAGAGCTATCATTAGTGATGGGGGTTCTCATTTCAAAAATTCTCAATTTGGCAAATTACTTAAGCATTATGGAGTGAATCATAGAATTGCAACACCTTACCATCCACAAACGAGTGGACAAGTTGAGGTGTCTAATAGGGAAATTAAAAAGATTTTAGAAAAAACCGTTCGAATTGACCGCAAAGATTGGTCACTTAGACTAGACGATGCGTTGTGGGCTTACCGAACGGCTTACAAAACCCCTATTGGCATGTCACCATATCGGCTCGTTTATGGTAAGGCTTGTCACTTACCTGTTGAACTTGAGCATCGTGCAGAATGGGCTATTAGACAGGTAAATATGGATGTGAAGGAAGCTGGAGTTGCAAGGAAGTTACAAATCTCGGAACTTGAAGAGTTGAGGAGGGAAGCTTACGAGAGCTCAAAGATTTACAAGGATAAAACAAAAGCTTTTCATGACCGGCACATTGTTCGGAAATCTTTTCATGTTGGTCAAAAGGTGTGGTTGTTCAATTCTCGTCTCAAACTCTTTCCAGGTAAGTTAAAGAGTAAATGGTCGGGTCCATACGTAATAACTGAAGTGTCTTCACATGGAGCGATAGAGATCAAAAGTATGGATGGTGGCGAACCATTCAAAGTGAATGGACACCGATTAAAACCATATGTAGAATTGGAGTATGGTCATGCTACAACTATTGAGGTGGTGCATCTTGAACCACCTCACTCATTCAATTAAATCCAATTGAGGTAGCGTCGGGCTATAGACGTTAAATTTAGCGCTATATGGGAGGCAACCCATAGTTTTGTGCAAATGGATTCATCTCTAACTTTATGCATTGAGACAATGCATTGCTTAAAGTTGGGGAGGGGAGTCAACTTTATAAGTAGGTGGTGTATATTTCGTCTTTGAAAAAAAAATTAATAATAATAAAAAAAAGAAAAAAAAAAGAAGAGGGTTCGTTTGTTCAAAATAATATAGAAGCTAGTGGGAGTAATGCTACTTAATGAGAGAGTAATGTTATTCAAGTTCAAGAGCAAGGTAAGTAGCTTTACTCCTACAACTCTCGAAAGTAGAAGTAACATCATTGGAAAAGGAAGGCAAATTGTAGGAAAAGAGGAGTAATGCTACTTTCTCTCTCTTAATTCCTATACAAAACACACGACCTGGGATTTCATGAAAAAAATTTTGGCTGCCACTCTCTCCCTATTGGCGACTTTTCATCGATTACCTCCAACCTCCATACAAACCCTAATCCACCAAAACAACCAATCATTGTTATTCATCAATCATTAAGCTTTTCAAGACTATGAAGATTTCATCATTGATCAAGATGTTTTCTACCATATTTATGGAAGGCTAAACTCTTTGTGATCACTTTCGGTAAAACTAGGGTTTATGATTTAATTGTTCTTTTAATTGATTTCTAGTTTGTGTGAACATGAATTGTGAGTTTTATTTATTACATGTGATTTGAACGTATGATTCTTGGTCTTATTAATACATCTTGATTTGATCATTGTAAGACAAGTTATAGCGATTCAATCATTTGTGCCGAATCCAATTAGCTTAGGGATTAAGACGGTGATTTGGAAAACATAACTTGTACCCAAAGTGTGTTGAATTATTTTGTGTTAATACGAACATAATAATCAATTAAAGGATGTACCTTTTGTAGAAAACCCTATGAACCGGAAGTGATTGCTTTCTCTTAATATTTTATAAAACTTAACTTTCAACTGCTTTCTTTAGTTTAAGTTACATTATTATTAGTTCTTTTCGTAGCAATTTTAGTACTAGTTAATTAAACTCAAATCAACTTTGGAATTTACCTTTATTGTTCAAAACATTAGCTATAACCACATACTCTTCGTGGATTCGATACCCACTTACCCTATCTAGTATAAGGTATTTAGGTTTACTTTTGATTGGTACTTCGACGCCGATTAGTTCAGTAGTAGAAAAACTGTCAAATCTTGAATTGAATAATTAGTTCATATATCACAAAAGCACATATACAACATTAGAATTAAGTTCAAATGAGAATGAGATTTTTTGTGAGAATGAAGGAATCAATCACAAACGGCTAGTAAAAAAAAATATAAAAATTGCACCATAAAAATCTCACAAGGTATATTTTCGATGAACTTTTTTTTTCATTTTTTGATGGGTTTCGAAAACTGGTAACACATGTGTTAGTTGCTGGTAACACATGTGATAGTTGCGGTAACACATATGTTAGCTGTTGGTAACACATGTGTTAGTCGCTGTTAACACATGTGTTACCAACCACTAACACATATGTTAACGGTTCTCAACCTAAAAAAAAAAAATTCGTCGAAAGTATATCATGAGATATGTCTAATCGTAGAGAAAAAAACGCTGATTTTTGTGGTGCAATTTTTATAATTTTTTGATTAGCCGTTTGTGAGAAATTTAACTTGAGGAGAAAATTGAGTTTTGCAAAATGAACAGTTAGAATTCATTCCATCATTCTTACTAAAATTTTCATTCTCATTTGAACTCAACAAACATTATTATCTAACTAAGTATATAACATTTTAAAACTGCCACATACATGATACAACAAAAGCTTTTTGCTCTCTGGAAATGATATATATACGATATTACTGAAATTAATTTATGAAATTAAAAACGATGAAATATAACCCACTACGTTTTATTGATAACTGATGAGATTTGGGCTTATACTAAGCTCATCATATCAACTCAATTCGGTTAAGTATGTGTCATATGGAAACAATTCGAAGGTAGAGAGACCTAACGAAGCGTTATTTTATGTGCAACACTTCCAAAACTTACGTATATATATTGTAGATTTAGGAGGTTTGGTGTCTAGCCATGAGATAATGGTTTGGTCTTGTTGGATCAAGCTGCTCGAGGAAGCTGGGAAGTATTTGTGGAATAGGCCTAAAGTGAAGTGTGGAACTGGAAAAATTTGTGAGATGGTTTCTAGTTCTGGTTGTTCGAGTTCTTTGAAGGTGTTCCAAATGATCCCCGAAGATGCCTTCATCGAATTATGAAAGTTGGTGACAAAGTCACCCATACCTTGTGGGTTAGTTGCGATCTTAACCATGTCTTTGTATTTCAAAAGTGGATATTCTTGCTTCATAATCTGAATCTGGAAACAATGATAAATTAAGAAATACTTAGCGAGAAATGCATACTTACAAAATTTTATACATAAATTATTATATTGGTCCTTTTTCTCTCTTTATTTTATTAGTGATTTGTGACATACATCATCTCTATCAAAATCTTGTCATTTTTCTCAAATGTAGCAATGTGTATGAGCTGAGTATGTTGTTACCGGTTTATTCCGATTTGTGAAACCTTTGGAAGAAATAACATTGAGGAACTTAGTACATAACTGGTATTTAATTTTCATTATATATAACTAGTAACGTTATATTTTCTTGACAATATTTATTACTCGACAAGTCGATTATCATTCTAACAATGACGTTTTCAGAATAAAAATGAAAAAAATGAGAAATTGTAGTTTATATCCCTCAAGCGTTTAATTTTCTTCGTCTAATAAAATTAAAATTTACCCGTCTAAAATAGAAACAGAACCCTGGACCATATATTAGCACCGACCCTCTTTTTTCTGGCAGGCATTAATTGGTAAATTTGCATTTATTTATTTTGGGGGGTAGATGGTCCCCAAAAACATTATACATGGTCTTGATTATCAGTCAACACGAAAACTCGAACCCTTTTTACTTAACTCATTAATTTATCAACAATAAGCTGATTACATTATGGTTGGTGATCATCTGTACATTATTAAATTTATCATATACCACTAAAGTTTATGCATATATAATATATATATAACACAATTAAAGAATATTTACAGCACCAGTAAAATATGAGTGGTGATGAAAATTACGATCCATAAAAAAGTATGTACGTCTAACTTAACATACAAAGTAAGATTTGAAAACATAATTTACGGAGCAAATAGAATCATCAGTTGTGTATATATGAATTAAGGATGTGGGATGAATGATATGAAATTAATTACCTTCTTTTGTAAGGTTAAAGCAACCATTTTGCGAGTAATAAGGTAAAGCGCCATAAGCTACAACGCAACCAAGACTGCTTGTACGGAGAACCATTCGCGGTATCTTCAGTTTATCTGCCACGGCCTGTGTGAAGTAATATCCAGCATCTGTGATCACACAAGCAACTGAGTCCGTATTGGACTCTGCCAACAATCTAGCCAGACACTCCTTAAATGGATCTAAACAACTTTTATTTAAGTACCTAAGAAAGTAAGTTGGGTCTTTGTTTGTACCCAGCTATTCTGCGATCTCGGAAAAACGATCCTTGATGGACTTGAAGGTGAAATGAGGATAGTTTGAAGGATTGGGAGAATTTATGCTCACTCATAAAATTCCACATTTTATGCTCACTCATAATCAGTTACAGAATCTTAAAAAGACTATCTAGTTATAAAAAATAACTATTAAATTTCATAAAGTTTCACATTATACCTAGTGGTGTCAATGGGGCGGGGCGGGGCAGATTTTGTCATGATCCAATGGATCACAAGATCCAATTAAATGGGTCTGGATCTGGCCCATTTGTTAATGGATCGTGATCTGACCCAAATCCAACTAATCCATATAAATAGATCTGGATCTAGGTCGACCCATTTAATGTAAAAAACTTATCTTTTTCTATTTTTTTTTTTCAATTTTTTCAGTTTTTACGTTTTTTCTTCGTTTTTTACGTTTTTTTATGTTTCTTCTTCGTTTTTTACGTTTTTTACGTTTTTTCCGTTTTTCTTCGTTTTTTTACGTTTTCTTCGTTTTTTGACCTTTTTTTTTTTCGTTTTTCTTTGTTTTTTGTACGTTTTTTTTGTTTTTTTTCGTTTTTCTTCTTCTTTTTACGTTTTTTCCGTTTTTCTTCGGTTTTTTTTTACATTTTTCCGTTTTTTCTCAGTTTTCCTTCGTTTTTTTTCGTTTTTTGTATGTTTTTTTCGTTTTTCTTCGTATTTTTTTACGTTTTTTTCGTTTTTCTTCGTTTTTTTTTACCTTTTTCCGTTTTTTCTAAGTTTTTTTACTTTTTTCTTCGGTTTTTTTTACATTTTTTTCCGTTTTTCTTCGTTTTTAACGTTTTACTTCGTTTTTACGTTTTTTTCTATTTTTATTCATTTTTAATGTTTTTTTACACTTTTTCTATTTTTCTTTGCTTTTTTGCGTTTTTCTTCGTTTTTTACATCTTTCTACGGTTTTTTACGTTTTTCTTCGGTTTTTACATTTTTCTTTGTTTTTATGACTTTCTTCGCTTTTTACGTTTTTTCCGTTTTTCTTTTTTTACGTCTTTCTTCGCATTTTACATTTTTTTAACGTTTTTTCCATTTTTCTTCGTTTTTTTTCGGTTTTGTTTGTTTTTGTTACGATTTTCTTTCCATTTAAAAAACGAATCAAAACGAACAAAATTTTTAAAAAACGAAGAAAACGAAGCAAAATGTAAAAAAAGGAAGAATAACGTAAAAAACGAAGAGAAACGTAAAAAACGAAGAAAACGTAAGAAAATCGAAAAAAAATGTCAATAACGTAAAAAAAACGTAAAAAACGAAGCAAAACAAAAAAAAAACGTATTGAAAATAGAATCTAATAAAAAAAAAATTGTTAAATTTTTTTTTTTTTTAATTATACTTTAAATGGGTCGACCCAGACGGGTCGTGGGTCGCTCCAAGCAAAGATCCATCTAAATGGGTCGACCCATTGGATCACTTGTTAGGTCCTTGGGTCCACTTTTCAGACCCATTGGGTCACATAAATGGGGCGGGGCGAGTCAGATCTAGATCAAGATCTGCCCCATTAACACCCCTAATTATACCCTCACTCATGATCAGCTACAGTGTTTTTAAAAAAATTTAAGTGTAACTTGTTAAAAATTTTAAGTCTAACTTGTCTTGAAATATAGACAAAACTGACATTTATTTATCCTATTTTAATTTGTAAAAAATATGTTGATGGACAACAAATATGAAACGGATGGAATAAAGTTCTACGACTATTCAAAATTATATTCATGCTAAGACAAGGTCAAAATTTATGGATTCTTTGGTGAAGCCTTCTGCCTTTGGGCCATGCTTGCATGACAATAACTCTTAACAATTATGTACAAAATCATATCATATCATTAGGTGTATGTAGTACTGGTAAAATAAATTCAAAAGCTTAACTCTTGGTGATTTTGAACTTTTACGATTGTTTATTGGATAAATCTAGACTTATTATATTTTTTAAATGGACTAGAAAAAAACACAAAGGGTCCATTTGCACATGCTAAAAAAATTGAACGGGTAAAATGGACATTCTTCTTCATTCCAAAAGGAAAACCCCAACATCTCATGGAGAAAAATCGCCGCCATTGTGCTTCGTCGTCTGTTTCTGCTTCCGGCGTGCTTTGCCGTCCATTTCTATCTCCGGCATGCTTACCGTCACTCATCGCTGGCCTCAATTTTAAACCTGACTATTTTTTTTATTTGCTTTTATATATCACTTATGTCTTTTCTCTAACATACTACGTGGGCAAACGTAGCGCAACAAGTTTGATGAGTTCTTATAATAGAAATAAAATCATGAATAATAGATGGAAAATAATATGATTCTTTCTCAAAATAAGAATAAGTTTATTTTCTTATTTTTTTGGCTATTTTTATACTTAGTATAAAATAAGTTTTGTTATAGGTCTAAGTAATATGATCAGAAAAATCATAATTATATTTGGATGCTTTAAGAATTTTATCGTGCTATTTTGTCAAAGGGGGAGAAGAATACAAAATACCCATATTGAATTTCTAGGACATACATCTTCGTCTATTTAGTCCAACTGGGCCACACTTAGAGTTTAAGTAGTCCAATACATATGTACAAGTGTTACAGTTGTACAGTTTGCTTTGTTTTCTAAATCCTTTTTAAAAATTTGGCCGTTTCAACCCGGGCCCTTTTAGAGTCAGGCCCGTTTAAACCCGAACTTATTGTTACCCGGTAGCCCAAACTTGCCTGCCTGTCCGTTTTGCCAGTTGTAGACTTGTAGGTGTATGCATTATTGGATTGTATATTTGTACTAGGATAGACACACAGAAGACAAAAATTGCAACAATTAGAAAATGATAGATGTTAGATGCCAATTTTGACCACATATTATGGGGTTTGGCTTTATAGCTGATTTCCAAGATTGATTACGATGGTGAATCAATTATATTTCTTAATATATTAGTCATGTTAGCAGGATTTTGATTAATTAATAATTAAGTAGTTTCTGTGTTATTATCATTCAATTAAGAAATAAGATTAAACACCACATACCAAAATGTATTCATGAATTCAACAACTTACAAGGAAGAAACATAAGAAACTAGAGACTCTAATGATTCATAAGAAGAGCCACTATTCATTAAAGAAACATCTAACTTTTGTTTAATAACTTTTGCCCTCTCTCTAATCTCTTCCCCTTCTTTATCCACCATTACTTTTCTAATAGCATTTGCTATCTCTTCTCTGTGCCACACATTCCCCAAATACACCCCCACCTTCGAAACATCACTCATGTATCTCGCATTCATTGCTTGATCACCATAAAAAGGCGATAAAACCATAGGAACACCTTCACAAACACTTTCCAATGTCGAGTTCCATCCATTATGGGTCCAAAATGCACCAATTGCTTCATGAGCTAACACTTCTTGTTGAGGAGCCCATTGCACAATTCGCCCCCTATCACCCACCAACCCAACAGGCAACACTTCATTCCATGTCGACCCCTCAACATACCCGGGTCGAACCACCCATAAAAACGACTGCTCGCTATCTACCAACCCATGAGCTATTTCCAAGAAATCCTTCTTATCCACATTAGTAGTGCTTCCAAAACTAACATAAACTACAGAATTAGGTGGTTGTTGGTCTAACCATGGGAAAATACTTCGATCTTGTTCGATCAAGCTACTTGATGACGCTGTGAAATGCTTGGGGAACGGTATTAGGAAACTTGGTGCCTGAATGTCACGAACAACCAAATCAAACTCGGGTTCTTCAAGTTCCTTAAACGAGTTCCAAATGATTCCTGATGATGCTTTTGTTTGTTTCACCATATTACTTAGAACCCCTCCTATGGCATCAGTACTGCTCTTGAAACCCATCTTCATAACGTCTTTCACTTTTAGCACAGGAAACGCTTCCAATACTTGTTCTTCCAGATCTTGAAGTAATTAAGAAAATACCTCGATTATTTTTATTAAAGACAAAAAAATAATTACTCTTTCTATCACAGAATAATTGTCCATAAACAAAAAAAACACCACGTTTAAGTGATGGACTTCAAAAACTTGTCAACATTTAATGAAGAGGTTAACTAATTGGCGTTATGGAGAATTTAGTAAATCATAACCGTTCAATATTCAAAGTGGAGAATTATTTCTGGCCAAGCTAAAACTAACATGTAAATAATTAATTTGGGACGGATGGAGTAATAATTAATTACTCACCGACGGTGTTGTTGTCATTAGAAAGACCCAGGTAACCACGATCATGAAGAAGTGGCATTGAAGCATAAACAAGAAAACAAAATAAGCTACTCGTCCTCAAAACAAGTCGTGGGAGGTTAACGCTGTCAGCAACTGATTGCGTGAAGTACCAAAGTGCATCAGTGATCAAACACGACACAGGTGGTTCATCTTTTTTCGACATTTCGAGTTCCAGTTCGTGGCGTAATGGATCTGAACCGTGGTCATTGAACACAAAAATACGATTAAAAGCGCCCATACCAGTTAATGGTAAGTTGCAATAGCGTTCGTCGTTTGGATCGTTATCGAGGATGAATTTGAAAGTGAAGTGAGGGTAATTGGATGTTTTTGGTGCGTTGAAGTTGGTGTGAAAAATGGTGATACTAAAGCCTTTAGAATATAGGATATTTGCAAGCTGAAGCATTGGGTTAATGTGGCCTTGATATGGTAATGGAAATAGAATTATTCTCCGGTTCCGGCTAACCGGGGTTCTTGTTTGGTCCGCCATGGTTCGATGGTTATGTTTCTGGTAGATTAGTTGATTTATGTAATAGGGTGATGTATACTATAGCAAAATATAAGGCATCCACCTACCAATTACTTGTTCAAATTATAATATCACAAAGAAATAAGAAGAATAATTAAATAAAGTAGCACATTTATTTTATCTTGAATTGCTTAAACAGCTGTAGGATCACGTGAAAGTCACTAGTCCACGACCCTGTCACCCAGATTGTCAATATATTTATTTTTTCAAGATATATATTTATATGTTTTTAACCAGGTCACTGATCCACGACCCTGTCACCCAGATTGTCAATATATTTAACTTTTCAAGATAAGTATTTAGATGTTTTTAACTTTTTATTATCAATTTACTAGATTATAACTTACAGAGTTATATATTTACATAATTATACACATGTCATGTGATTATTTACATGTAGTTATAGTTCGTTATTTGAATTTAAATTTGATTACTAATTAACGTTTAAATCAAGTGTGATTTAGTGTTAAGAATTTCAAACACTTATTAAAAAGTGAGGGAAAAAAAGTTTCATCAAAAACATATTATATGAGATTTTTAATCATATAGAAGATGACATTGATTCTAGTGTTGTAATATTTATAATTTATTAACACACCATTTATAAGATATTTAATTTTTAAAAAATTATAAAATTGAATTTTTAAAATAATAATAATCCTATTATTTTTTATTTTATTTTTAAATATTTAGCATTCTCAACTCTTTAAACTTTTGGAAACAGCTTAAAACCTTTGAACTACGAATGTCTTTACATCCCTACGAAAGATGGAAAACAACATAAATCATGAATTCTTAAAGAAGTAAACTCATAACGATAGATGTCAGAGAAAGATAAGTGTATTTTTGATTTAGGATGTAGATATATATATATATATATATATATTTTTTGAATGGGTTTTAATAATAAGTTCGTTTTGACACTTGTTACGATTTTCTAAATTATATCCAAATTATAAGTATACATATACATATATATATATCCAGAAAATTCATTTGAGACCCATAATAAACTTGATAAATTGGCCCTCATTTAATGTGTTCTGCTCTGATTCTCAAAAGGTTTAGTTTGTTACATTAACTGTTTTTCGGGTTTGCCAAAAATAAATACTTAAGAATATGTAATTTCTATATTTTCTAACTCTAATTAATAAAGTTCACGTTTTAATTAGAAAATGAGTATAAAGTCTTACAAAATGTTGGAATTATATGATAGAAATAATATACACACAATCTAAATCCAAATTAGTTATAATAATAAAAGAAAATTCAAATGGTTTAGTTTGTTACGATAGTAATGATAGAATTGAACATTTTAATTTTTAATTTGAAAAATAAGTTCAAATAGTTTACTCCTTAATATGTAATAAAAAAAATTTTAAAAACAAATGTGTGATACACACTATAAATTTTTAGTATGTATTACACTAAAACTTATAAAAGTTCTGATATACAAATTTAAGTTGTATACCATTTTTTTTTAAATCATTCTCATATTATAAAGAATAAAATTATAATAATTTTGATATTATTTTTTTTGCAAAAAATATAAATGTATTGAAATTAAAAATAAAAATATTTATTCTTAACATTACCATTATAAAAAACAAAACTACGATAGTTTCTTTTATAATATTATGTAGATAATATTAATAATAAACATTCGGATTTTTTGAATAGTTAAATGTTAATTGTCATTTCGGATTGTTGATGATTAGTTTCGGATTTTTGTTTACGTTAAATGTTATTTCGAAATGTTTGAATAGTTTAATGTAACTCTTATTGATAATTGATAACATTGATTAAATTATTCTGTCAACGTTTTAAATATACATACGAATATAAAATATTAATCATTAATTAATTAATTATATTATATTAGTATGTAGATGTAGATAATATCGAATATTCAAATTCGAATTTGAATTGGTAAATGTTATCTCTGAATTTCCGAGTTCCGACTACACTCCTTTCAAATGAGCCCATTCACCCCTTATTCCTGAAGTGATTTAAAAAATATTACCAGAAAAAGGATTTGATCATTGAATGATTATCAATTTATCATGTATGGAACACAGGTTACATTATTGAATACACCAATTTAGAATGAAGAAATATAACCAACTAAAGATTCCAATGATTCATAAGAAGAGCCACCCTTGATCAGAGAATCATCTAACTTTTGTTTCAATGATTTCACCCTTTCTCTAATTTCTTCCCCTTGTTGATCCACCATTACTCTTCTTATTGCACTTGCTATCTCTTCTCTTTGCCACCCATTCTCCAAACACACCCCCGCGTTTGAAACATCGCTCATGTATCTCGCATTCAAAGGTTGATCGGCAAAAAAAGGCGAACAAATCATAGGTACACCTTCACAAACACTCTCCAATGTAGAGTTCCATCCGCTATGAGTCCAAAATGCACCAATCGCTTTATGAGCTAGCACTTCTTGTTGAGGAACCCATTTCACAATAATTTGACCCCTTTCACCCAACAACCCATCAGGCAGTGCTTCGAGCCATGTTGAACCCTGAATAAACCCTGGTCGAACCACCCATATAAACGACTGCTTGCTATCCACCAACCCATGAGCTATTTCCAAGAAATCTTTCTCTTCCAATTGACTAACACTACCAAAACTAACATACAATATAGAATTGGGTGGTTGTTCGTCCAACCATGGGAAAAATGTTCGATCTAGTTCTAATAAGCTGCTAGACACGGATGTGAAATGCTTGGGAAACGGTATCAAGAAACTTGGAACCGGAAAGTCATGGAGAACCTTTTCAAGTTCGGGTCTTTCAAGTTCCTTGAACGAATTCCATATGATTCCAGAAGATGCTTTTGTTTGTTTCACCATATTACCCAACAACTCCCCACCAGGATCAATCTTGCTCTTAAAACCCAACTTTAAAATGTCTTTAACTTTTAGCCATGGAAAGTCAACCACTTGTTCTTCCAAATCCTGAACCCCTATATGAAATCCAATAATTATGATTAAGGCCAACAACAAAAAAATGGGAAAATGCTATCTAATAAGGATACTTATGTGCGAATGAACTTACGGTTATTATCTAGATTAAAATAACCATGATCATCAAAAAGAGGCATTGAAGCATAAATAAGAAAAGAGAACAAACTACTTGTCCTCAAAACAAGACGTGGGAGGTTTAGACTATCAGCGACCGATTGTGTGAAGTGCCAAACTGCATCAGTGATCAAACATGATACTTGTTCATCTTCTCCCGACGCTAACAATAGTTTCAATTCTTCACGTAATTCATCTCCACCGTATTGATTGACCAACAAAATCCTAGAAAAAGAACCAAGACTGTGTGACGGTATGCTGGAAAAGCGTTCGTCTTGTGGATCGATATTTAGGATTGATCGGAAAGTGAAGTGAGGGTAATTGGATGTTTTGGGCGCGTTAAAGTTGGTGTGAAGGATGGTAATATTAAAGCCTTTAGAGTAAAGTATATTTGCAAGCTGAAGCATCGGGTTAATGTGGCCTTGATATGGCACCGGAAACAATATAATTCTCCGGTTTCGGCTAACGTTGGTTCTTGTTTGGGTCTCCATGGAAATTGGCAAATGTATGTTAGTAATTGGTTATGGATATTGGTTATAATTCTTATTTATTATGGCATCAGGCACCACGCCATTTTTGTTTGTTCTTGGATGTCGTTTAGCCATCAAAGGACCTCAGCCGTCCGAATCTGTTATTTTAGACAACTGCAGACTCATTTGATGAGCATCAGCAACTTATAATATCAGTAGCTTGGACCGGGTAGTATAATTTTTTTAGGATTTTTCAATTAGTGACACTATTAAATTAATTAAGTGTTATCAGTCAGTTCAATAGTGTACATTTACCAAGTTAGTCCAATTTTTATTTTATATTTTAATTATTATATTTGTACCACCAGTAATAAAAAAATTTGAATCCACCGCGAATTGTAAATTAAACTGATTTACGTATTTAGGCTTCATATGAGGATTGATGATTCCTACCAACTTATTACCCTTTGATAATTGATAATTTCTATTTTGTAGAAACTCAAATTTTTAGAAACGAAACACTTGATTTGAAAACCTTCCAGTCACTTAAAACCGTAAATATTATGGATCACCATCTCACCGTACCGCTAGATGTGATCTTGATTTATTTTCTCACATGATAGATATGTTAGTAATTAAACTGCAAGCAAACAAGTAACAATATTCAATTGATTATTTTGATATCAATCGTTAGAAATTAATCAACCTAAATAACACAATGTGTAATCGAGTTTATACCTACAAATAATAAACGAATAAATAAACTAGGTAAAAAAAGATACCCAACAATATGAACACAAATTTACATAGTTATATATAATCTCCGATCTTGGAGATCGGTTTAGTCTATAGGCCAAACCAAAAAGTTTTTACTATTAATTTCATAGACTCGGTGTTATAAATACATTAAGGTTATATTTGTAGGATAAACATAACTTACGAAACAAAAGACAAAAAAAGAAAAAAAAAAAAAAAAAAAAAACAAATATGACCGCCTCAACTTCACAGCGCGACCTACGACCATTTTCCGTCTCGCTGCAATCTCTCTTCAGTGGGCAAAACATATTTTCTTTGTTAAGTTTTCATAATCCTAACAATCCATTAAACGGTCTGACAAGGACCATTAGACCACTTACAATCGTGATAGCATATCATCTCATTACTACGAGTCACGTTAATCATCACTACATATCCTCTTACGATTGTTTGTGGTATTAAATGTCATGACTACAATTTGAGCCCACTATTCCACTTAAGAAAATGATAAATGAAAAAAAAAAAAAAAAGTAAAGAAAAAAAAGGGAGAAATGCATTAAATATTGAAGTGGGGCTCACCAGTTTCTCATCTTGTATTCGTGGCTGACTTGACACAACACACGAGCACAACTAGCATTCCATCCGTGCTCAGCCCATGCTCGATCAACGGATGGTGAGCACGACGCATCGCAAGTGGTCTTAAAGTTACCGGAATATCATCCTTTAGGAACAATGTATCAAGGCAATAAAAATTACTTCCCAATGAGGTTTTTGTTATTAATGTACACATTTTATTTGTGGCAAAAACAATACTTTATAGTTCATTTGCTTTTTCAAGAAATGCTGATTATATATGTTGTAGGACAGTTAATCCTCTATTCAGAGGTTGGGCTTTATTCATCAGATGCACTTGTAATAGACCAGTAGTAGCCCAAATCTTATCGCGACCAACTTACCCTACCTGATTAAATTGCACAACTTTTATGATAGGGGGTGTATTGGATCGGTTTTAGGATCTGTTAAAATAATCAGATAAGTAGTTTTAAAAGTGCATTTGAATTTGTTTATTTGCTATCATAAGTAATAAGCACTCCAATAAGTAATTTCAAATCCCTAAGAAAACAGGTAACTAATTTTGTTATTTGTTTTGTAACAACCAAATTCTACCATTTCTTATCATTTGTGTAAAGTTAGAGTTAAATGATACTACAAAATAAATTTAGCATGGTACCAAACGTCATATATGGATGTTAAGAAAAAGATCACTAGACATGCTTTTGTTTTTATGCAATAATGCAAAATCTTCATTTTTCGTATAAAAAGTTAAAGAAAAGGAAGGTTTTGAGTGGGGCATAATCAAAACCAGAAGACCCACGCACACGGACAAGATGTGTGTTATTTGAGGCGGCACGCTATCACCAAATGATGACCGGACATAAGACGTTAAGATACTTCATGATTCGCCGTATTGCCGTGATCTTTCATCATCACTTCTTTTTTCTTTTTATATTTTTTTCCCAATACAAAATATTTTTTCTAGAATGTTAAGATTAAACGGAGTAATACCTTTAACTAATATTTGTCAAATATAGTATCCATATAATTACATAAAAGCGACAATATTTTATCTATATCTAGCAAAACGTTAAAATGATTGAAAGATTAGAATCCTATCATATTCCTCTTTCAATTTAACTTTGATTACTTATTTTCTACGAATCTACATAGTATCGAGCATGGTCATTCCACCGTAACAGAAAATATCAATTTAGTGTTACAAGTAAATATGACTTTAGTGCGTTGATAAAATAACTCCAGCTCAATATATCCCTTTCAATTCGCCATATATAATAAAAAACGTTCACCCATACATATTACATATATATACATGGTATTCATAATAGTCCTAATCCTATAACTTAAACTCACAACTATACGATTAATAGTGGAAATATAATTACCCAAAAGATGACGTTGGATACGGGAATGAGTTCAAACATAACCCAAAAACCACATAAAAATTTATTGTTGCCAAACCAAGCGTGGGAGCAAAGTCCAAAAGTTGACCATGCTTGAACTATTTTGTTTTTTTGTACTGAACTTAAACTTTTTTAAAACGATAAAATAATAGACTGAGCCATACACCATACATTTTAAATTCAAAATTCCTTTACAACATTACGCTTTTAATCAAATAAAACTACCTATATAAAATAATATATAATATAATATAACATAATGTAATATACTGCAGGTAATAACTTTATATTTATTAAACCATATAAAAAGAAGTCGCAAAGGACAAGTAAGAAGCATGAAGCAAGAAAAATCAAATCACTGACAATATCTGAAATCACCAAAAACCAAATTTCATTCAAAACGAAAATTTGGCTCGCCCTTTTATTGAAATTTGAATAAAAGAGACAACGTTTACACCCAATTCCATTCCCAAAATACCCTTCCCTTTTTCTTTTCACCAAAAAACAAACCCACGCTTCAAACATTTACTTATTCTTTACCTAAAATACCCCTTACACCTTATCCTTTCTTACATATCACAACCCCAACAAAAGTTTATCCAAATTTCACCCTAAAACCCCCCATTCTTTATTTCTTTCCTCTATACTACTACTACAACTACTACTTAAATCCCTACTTATGTGTTGTAGCTTCTTCTATCTACCCCTTTAATACGTCCATTCTTGAGGGAGAACAACTTCCGGTGGGCCCATTGGTTTTTCCGGGATGCTCCTGCGTTGTTGATATTGTTGTGCTAAAATAACGGCGTTCCGACGCGCCATTACAATTTCTGCCAGCTCATCACGTTTCAGAAATTGATAGTGTGGAGGAAATCCAGCATGAATGTTTGGTTGCTGTGGATTAATGGGACCCATGTTTTTGTTGAATGACTGAACCACTCTAGCTGGCAAATGAGCGGGTGAACATGCTGTAACAAATATAATCATTTCAAAGTTAAAAACAAATTATTAACATAAAGAGACTGCTTAACAGCAATAAAGTCAAACTAAAAGTATATAATAATACATTAATAATTCTAAAGGACAAACGAACGACATGGATTAAAAATTGGTAGCGAAAATGACGGAAATAGGTCCACAAAGAAACAGAACACGCAGATTCAAACTTTAAAATTATTTTCAACTACAAAATTTAAAAACATATACCTGGTTTTTTCTTGATTTCCGGCGGAGTATTAGAATAACTCCGGGGTAAAAACACGCCGGTTCCGGCACATTCTTTTTTCACGGCAACGTTTCCACGGCGGCCGGATCCGTTCACAACAGGTTTGACAACGAAACCGCTGGCTTGTTGTTGACGGCGTTGGTTTTCAACAGGAAGTGAAGGGCATGCAGACTGACGAAACCCTACCGGACGACAACCGTAGTTTGGGCCACCAGAAACTGTCCGGCGAAGGTGTTGCTGACGAATGAACTCTTCATTTTCGTTCGTCCAGACCGCACAGTTTGGATGATGTTGGTGATTATAGAGAGTGGGTCCGGCTCCAACCGGAAATGGAGCTCCGAGTAGACCTCTGTTTGCATAAACGTCGTCATTCACGTTGTTCATCAACATCATCTTCATTTTCATCCTAGCCACGTGTCCTGCCGCTGCGTAAATTCGCTCTAACGCGTCTTCTTCAGTTTGACCAAACGGCGTCGTTGGATAAGAGCCGGAGAAAACCCTCTTCTTCTATTTTTATATTAAAAAATACAAAAATAAATCAGAAAAATAAAACAGAAATTAAAAAACCTAATAATATTGATTAATAAAAAAAGTGGAGTACCTGGAGGTGAGAATGAAAAGGAGTTTTGAGACGTTCTTGAAGGGAAAGAGAGCGAGTGAAATGACGAGTTAACCCAGTGACATCATCGTCGTCGCTTTCAGACTCAGTGGAAGATGAGGAGGTGAAGTCGTACGGAAAAATATGGTTATTGTGGAAGAGGGTTTTGTCTTCAATGTCGCCGGAGAGAAATTCGGACGGGAGCCAAGAAGTAAGGTCGGCGAGTGAGTCAGACATTTTGGGAGAATGAAGTGAGTGAATGAGCGAGTGAGAGTGAATTTGTTGATTTTGGAGAGAGAAGATATAATGCAAAAGAAAAAGGAGGGGGGGAGGGGGGGAATGGGGCCCAACAAAAACTGGTGATTAAAGAAATGGAAAAGAGTGGAGGGAATGTTCATGACACAGGTTGGCTTTATATCAAGGAATCCAGGGTTTTCTCCTTCCCTCACCTTTGCTTGCTGTACTTTTAACATAAACATTATTATATTATTATATTATCATTATTGTTAATTATTAATTTTAATTATTTATATGAAAATGAAATCATAGATTTGGATCTAAATCATTGTGTTGTAAATGAAGATTCCTTAAACAAGGTTTGTATTGGATCAAGTTTTACTGTAGATTTGGATCAACAAATTAGTACCCATAGTGCTTGTAAATAAAATAAAAATTATGTGTTGATTTGTATTTTCTTTAATCTTTTATATTTAGAAATCTCTTTGTCATGATGTATACGTAAACAATAGTACTTGAAGTATGGAGGCTACATTATGCTAACAGCTTATTCGTACTCTATAATATAGTTGTGTTTGTCGACAAATTAGGTGGTGCTCGAACTTGTTATTAGAGCGATACACCAAACAACCATGTATATCTAGAGCAAAACCTAATTGAATTTGTAGAATGTATCAATCTCAAATTGTCCCCTTTTTCTCATTGCAAGTCAATCAAACGCGGTCTAACGCATCTAGGCTGGTAAATACATTGATTTTAGTGTACATAAACGTTGGATAAATATGTGAATTTAGTAATTTGAAATAGTATAATTGTACTCAATTTGCATAACGTGTTGACAACATTTAACTAATCACAAATGTATTTAAACACATATAGTACGTAGTATAATGGAAGACACTCTATTTTATAGTACTAGTTTTAGTTAACCGGCTCGGTTACTAAATACGGGAGTTTATTCACAATGACTCCGTAAATGGACAACCCTGTCCCAAAATTCGTATGCAATCAAATGATTGGATCGCTTAAACTCAGTACCCACTATATTATTGATTAAATCATATGTGTTTCAAATGTTTTTCGCACTAAAAAGAATTTATAAATCATTATTCGGAAACAATTTCCGTTTACCAAATTCATTTGTCGTGAGTAGGAGGGAAAAAAATACTCCACCTTATTAAATAATGTAACCTTTGGAACAATTTTCAAAACCATGGCAGGGGATTATCGTAATCATCACTAGTGAGTCATTATTAACAATAAATACAAATGATGAAGTGTTCCATTTATTATAATCCGTTTTAAATGTCTAGAGAAAAGTTAACTTAAATAAAACGCTTAACTCCAATAGCTCCAATAGTATATCAAATCAATTCAATATATCTATTTATAATACAAACCATGTACAAGAAAAATGTAGGGTGATTAGTGTATGAATATACTACACAAAACGTTACGGTAAAATAATGACGGGTGCATGTTGAACGAACGACAATAAATTTGTCGATATGTACATTTAAATAAAGAGAGGTTGATCAATAAGTAATCGTGTCTGATATAAAACTCCAAAGATCAACAGTTTTTTAAATAGCTTTTGTAGTAGCTCTTTGGCATCCACGTTACTTCATCATTTGATATTGCTATTTTACGTTAGACGTAAATATAAGCTTGATATCGTTACTCATTTATAAGCTTGATATCGTTTTCGTTTCTCGTTTTATTGTACTTCCATTCTCCTTTTCTATTTTGTTAACAAGTATTTTTTAGTTAACATGTTTTTTATTTACGGACAAACATTTATTGATCAATCTCAATTTTATGTCTTCACTAGTGATATGATTACTTATTTTAAGAAAAGGAATCAAAATTTTCATATCATATATTATATGCTTACTCATATGCAATCATAGATATAGAAATTTACATTATGGGAGATAAAATATTATATTATACAAAAAGTTTAATACAAAATTAAACCTAATATATGTTTAAAAACAAGTAGATAATGTTTAAAAATGGGCTATTTTGATGTTTTCTTACAAAAATAGACTATTTATAAGAATCTAAGAATACTTAAACTTAAATTCTATTAAAAAATTCATATATCTCTACTACTATTTCAATAGGAGGGAGATCAGACGGTCCCTACTAACACTTTAAATATGCTCGTAGTCATAGCATTGATTTCATTTTTTATCAAAAGCAAAAAAGAAAAAAGAAATTGATTACATTTTATATTTTATAAAAAAGAAAAAGAAAAAAACGTATCGGTTTACTAAGAAGATAATAGATTGGAGTTTTTGAGTTAATTTTTGTTGTCTTTCTACATTTGAATGCTGAATCTACACTGCGGTGACGTGGTGTGTTTTACACGAAATTAGTGACGGCGCATCCGGACTGCCGAGGTTTAAACGGTTGTGTCTATCCCAAAATTGAAAAATAATTCGTACAACTCTTAATCAACGTCCCAAATGGCCGGACCTCAACCTGGATGCTTCAATTTAGTTTATTACTTTTCCCCGCCAAAACTAAACAAAAGATAGTAGTGCTAATAAACAACCATGCAGTATCTTATCTTCTAAGCGGGTCTTTGGGTTCACTTAATTGTAAATGTTTTTCTGATTAAAAGATAAACAGATGCGAACGTTTTTACTTTTAAATTCTTATCCGTTATATTTTACAAGAATGAAGAAATAAGCAGAGAATCATTATTTGTAGTCAAAATTAGTAATTAGCAAATAATCATTTAAAATAAGCTAATCACAAATGACACCTAATCTCACCTATTTATTTTTCTAAGATCATTTTCAATGTATGCATTAAAACATTAAATATTTGATATTTTGGTGTAAAATATCATCTTCAACCAACTCATCAGATTTGATGTAATTATTATTATTGTACACCAAAATTTGAAAGGTTTTTAATCAAATTTTGTGTAACTCCATACATTATATTAAATTCTTAATGTTTCATTTTCTCCTTCTATTTATAATATTTTTGCTAAGGAGTATTTGAGTAAAAAACTTGAGAAAACTTACTTATTTCTATTATTTATTTAAGTACACTATACTTTACGTTACATGAGATGATAATTCACGCGATAAAATATAATTTTCAAACAAACTATAATAGTTAAAACATTGCCAAGTGAAAATTAGTTATGTAATTGACATTGTCTGGATAATTTAAATTCATACTTAAAAATAATGAATTGAAGTAAAGTTGAACGTAATAATACTTTAGAGGTAATATGTAAATGTTGAAAATCTTTTAGTGTATAAGTTTGATGGATGCGTTGAAAATGAACCAATTCGATACAAACATATTAATAAAAACTTTGTTTATTACATTAAATTTTGCGCAATATTTAACACAACTTTTTTAGATGATCTAAAGATGCAAACTAAAAATGGAAAAACGTTTTAAGTAATAGTCTAATAGGTGTAACAAAGTACCATACGAAATCTAACAAAACTAGATTTATAAAAGGGAATGTTGTCTGGAGGTATCAAATCATTCTAAAGTAAAAAAAGTTATGACTTCCGTAACCACTTAGAATAAAGGTGTAAATATACCTTCAATATGTGGTTAGAGTATCTTTTTATGATTTAAGACCACATTGTATACTATCGTTTCTGCACCTGTCTTCTTACCACGACGGCACAACAAAGAGTGTTTGTACTGTTCTTATGCATCGACATGGCGAGAAAACGACTCACAATAGCAAAAAAGAAGTTCCAATTATCTTTTTTCTTTTTTTTTTTTCATTCTGAATTACTAGGTAAAACAAAAAGGAAATAAAAAATAACAGTAATATAACTATTTAAAAAAAAAAAACAATATATATAATCTTTGCAAACGGTTTAAGTTCAAAATATGCATTCTCTATTTTATCCTATACACACAAACAATATATACAGGTCACACAAATTACAATTCTTATTTATATACATACACCTTTACGAACAATTACAATTATCTCTAAAAAATGTCTAACGAATCTAAAACTCAAACGAAAATTTATCATACACTTACATTCCCAACTTCGATACCTCCAACACACTGAGTTTGAGATCGTCACCACCAAACTCATAGTTACAAACATTTGGTACCTATTAACTCTCTTTTTACCTTCAACAACCACTCGATTTAAACTAACAACAATTATTTTATTAACAACAACAACGCTCAAAAATCTATCAGCAACAAACATCTTTTCAATAACAATAAGCTCAACAACAACAACAAGAACCCAAACGTGTATATATAAAACATGAAATTTTAACTGTAATTGTGAAAGCCCATTATTTTCATCGTTGTTTTTTTCACCCATTTACAAGCATATATAAAACATGAAATTTTAATTAAAATTGACCAAGATCAGATCAATGATTGATATGTGTGGTTATAGTTTTTTTCTTTGACCTGTTGTTACACTTGAACCCATATATAATCTTTGAGTAGTGACATCGGAGCATGAAGAGGACAATAAAACTAGGTTCAAGACGACGTAACATTAGAAACGGGATCCCTCGAATTGCACATCTCCCCTTCATTTTTATATATCGTTAATCACATATTCAAGTTTGAAAGAACAAATTTTGAGATATTTGTGTATAATATTGTCCATTTCAAGCAAGTAAAATGGTAATTGTGATTACATTCTTAAAACAACTTATGCTTTTTTAGAAACAACTTATGTTTTTTAGAAAGACGTTCGTAAAAAGCATGTCACAACCAATTTTTTTAATTAAAAAATACAAATAATTAAGTTTTGATCAAACGTTTCTTAATTATTATTTACATTTTCTAACACAATAATCAGACAACATTTTTGAAATGCAATACCAAACACCCCAAGTAGGAAATCTCAAGGGATAATATACAACAACCTTTTTGTCATGTTTATAGGATTAAATAAAAAGTTGCTGAAGTCATAAATTTGAATCGAAAAGGACGTAAATTCGAATATAGTCAAATTAGCGGTAACTTGTTTGCTTTTTTCATTTGAATCTTGTATTTATTTATTTCTAAATATATATAAAATAAAATAAAAACACTTTTAAAAGTGGATAGGGGATTCGGTTGCATCAAATATTTTCAACTTTCACGGATGTGACTTGGCCCATTTCAGTCTTTGCACGGCTTCAAAAATGTTTAAAACAAACCTTCAAATGCATGATGTATATATATATATATATATTTAAGGTGTCCTGTACGAAATTCGATATAGTACATATGTGAAGGTATTTTTTAAATTCGATTTTTTTTATTAATCATAATACATTAATAATGTCTTTAAAATTACTAAAATCGAGATTTAGTGTTAATATATAGTTTAAACAAACAATTGGTCCTTAATTATACGATGGGATTTGAATAACAAGTGACATGTTATATTTAAAATTATTTCATATAATTTATTTTGGAGCCAAAATAAATTAAGATGGGGTTAGGGTTTCCCGCCATAGTCAACAGTCGTTATCAGATGTGAACAAGTGGGGTCTGGCTTTGAGCCTTTCGTCTCTTCACTTGTTCTTGTCAAACAAACAAAAAGGGAAATAAATATTTTGTAATCCATTTGTTATCAAAAGGTCAAACATTATGTTTTTCAAATTCAAACCAGACTACATGGTTTTTTTTACACTCTCGTATTTTAAAAAGACATATCATAGTTGTACTACCTATACGAGGGGAGTGTGTTGACTTATAAGATAAGAAAGGATGCTTCCATTGATACCCTTTAAAAATACATTTATAAAAGATCATCATCCGTACATTATTAATTTGAGAGATCTAAATTGCATAAATCACAATTAAATTGATATGTGATTTGAGTTTAAACCAAAAACTTTACTTTAATAATGCATATTTTTTTACTGCTAGACTATTCAATGTTGAGCAGTGGATCAATCTAATTGTATATATGAAGGTAAAAGATTATTAACTAACACTAATCTTTACACTTTAAGTATATAAAATAGCATTAAAAAATGTAACTAAACGATATCTATTATATGGTAAGAGGCTAAAACATAACATGTTAAAAAGATGGAAAGGGTCTTCGACATCTAGTCAAGGTACTCCTGTTAAGGGGTATTAGAAAGTCTAATCCGGGTTTAATTTGCAATTGCATCAATGAGAAACATGATATCTAAAATAAAACTATTGTTGAAAATTAATCAGTTAGTAAATTTAGGATGAACTGGTAAGATGAGTTTAATCTGAATTATATGTTGTAGAATCAGAGGGTCTAACGTGGAATGATTGGGATAGCTTGTATTTCAATCTTTTTGAAAAAATGAAAGGAGTTGTCAATGGATGTGTTTGACATGCAAGTTCTTAGAGATTAATATTGTTTTTTTATTTTTATTATTTATAATATTGTTTGGTAGATAAAATCTTAAGAGTTTATTGAAAAAGTAAATTATGAAAAAAGTTATTTTGAGTAGCTTTTAAAAAATAAGCTTTAAATCTATGAAAGAAGAAATTATATAAATACCTTTTATATCATTATTTATCATATATTTTTTTGTCGTTTTATTTCAATTTACATATATAAAATCTTTAACGATCAAAATTTTCATCTGAAGCGTATTTATTTTTACCAACAAAAATTGTTTGAAGCCTTAAAGAAGAAAAGGAACTACAATCATTAATTTCCATAATCCATTGATATCATAAGTTGAGTATGATGGGTGAACCTTCTACACCTACAAAATGAGACCCTATTGCATGTGAGTTGTGATGATGGGTGATCAATCAACATATTGTAAATCACCTTTTGTTTTGGTAGTTGCATCTTACAGTAATTTACTTTGAAACATGCAACCAACCATAGGCCCCAAACTCAGTCAATTTCTACTCATATACACACATGCCCTAACATGACTTCTGTTTTTCTTTCCTTCAAGTTCAAATATAACTTTCTTGTTTTGTTATAGCTGCAATATAATTTTTAAAAACAGGGTTCGGCTTTGAGAAAAATGATCAGTTCAAACTTAGAAAATAAACTTTAATCGTTGAAGTTGTAACTCAAAAACAAAGTTTCATTTTCTACTGTGATAAATAATTTGTGTAGCAAACTGTAAGGATGTTACCTATAACAATGAACAATTTTGTTTTATTTCTTCGACTTTTTCCTCCAAACATATTTCAATCCACCGCTCCTTGTAGGCTCTATTTTTTATTTTATTTTTCTATTTTTAATTTAGATGACATTAATTCTTGCAGTTTGATATAAAAATTATTTACCTTTACATTTAATGTTAAACAAATATAGAAGAGGGTAAAATGAATGCCCTATTGTTTTTTCCTACCAACATCGGATACCTTTGGCTAATTGCTAAAATTATCGTGTATTTGAGGTGCTTTTATAGAAATGTAAACGCTGAATTAGATCGATGTCAGGTTTTGGGGGTCCAAGGTACCTTTTGACTGAACTAATAAGGTCACTCCTAACATATAACGGTTGTTCTGAACTTTTTTAATATCAACTTAATGTTACATTAATAATTTTTTAGAAAAACTGAAGATTGCTAATAGAAGACTAGAGAACCAAAGTTTTATAGACCCACATTTATCAATAATATATTTACTATATAAAAAAAAAAAGGTTGACCCTACAAAGCGTCTTGGCCAGGAAGCGAGTGGAAGACGGAAGTCCAAAAACGCTCCAAAAAAGTTTGGTGTCACTAGTGTCTTCAGAAGACGAATGAAAGAAGCTTGGAAGATGAAAGATTAGAAGCGATCTAACATATATCCTAGTCGTATGTCCTTTATTATCCACATCCATATATATATATATAGGGATTTCCATCAATATTTTGACACAATTGTAGTAAATATAAACTAATACACTCAGTAGACATAAACATGGTTAGTGCTTGGTGGTTGTATGTTGGATGGAGGGAGTATTGGGGAAGCAAACGTTATTCCGTATGAGGATTGCATTTGGTTTGTAGCTTGTACTAATTTCAGACTTTCAGTTGTGTATATTATTTTGTTTGTTTACCACTTGAAATATCTCGAGTTTTGTTTAATGTTTTTCATTAATGACGTTAGAGTTATTATTTTTAGCTGCCTATATCATTAGTCTTAAGGATTATTTATCGGTTAAATTTAGTACTTTTGAACTAGAACATTTGATCTATTTATAATTTCATGGTTTGAACCTCTTTATGACGAATTTATTGCATGCTCTTTGTCTTTTTACATTCATTGGAAATATTTGTGAAAATCATATTATAACAAATTTATAAAATTGATTAACGAATTATAAAAGATAAGTAGAAAAATAAGTTTTGAACATTGAATATTATTTATTAATTGATTTAATTAATGTGGATCCCATGAAGAGCGAGGTGGAGCAATAATGTTTAAGGTACAAAAAATCATTATTTTGTTTGTATGCCTTACGAAATAAGAGTGTCAATGGCAACAATGGTTGCACATGCATTCAACTCTCATCTACCCATAATCTCCTGTACTTGAGTTTGGTTTCTGCCATTAATTTATTTATACCTTCCATTTACAACAATCATGGGAACAACACATTAATTATGTACGTTTTCATGGTCGTAATATACGAGTAATAATTTGTTATATGATAGAACACAATTAAGTGTTTGATAATTGATTGAACTTACTCGAATTTATAGAAGTATAAACTTTTTTGCTTTAATAATTATATAACTTATAGAAAACAAGCTTTATTTGATTAAAAATAAGCTTAAGTGCAAAAAAATAAAGTACTTATGTTTTAACATTTATAGTGTGTATCTTATTGTGTAGTGAATTGATTATTCATTGTTATTGTATGTAATGTTTTGTACTTTTACTTGCGTGTCAATTGTATGAGGTGACACGTAACATCATTAAAAATTGTCATATCATCAAAATATATAGATACAAATTGAAAGTTCATTTCACACAATATAATCCTGAATACTTTGTTAAATACCATTAATATTAAAGCATATCTTATTGTATTCCTGTACAATTAAGCCTAAAAATAATAGATATAACTTATTGAAAAGACAAGCGCTATAAGTAGTGTTTTATAGTAGTTTTTAGTAATAAGCTCAAGTTAGTTTTGCCTTTTGACATACATATTATTATGTTATTTGTTATTTGTTATCATTTGTAAAAAGAGGTCTTGGGGTTGTTTATAGAAAGTAGACAAAAATGAGCAATGGTTTATGCAATACCCAAAAATGAGATAAGTGGACAAAATAGAGTTTAATTAAATGAAGATAAATGAGTACATCCAAAAAGTGGAAAAAGTTATATATTCAATAACATGTAAACTGAACATAACGGTACGAAAGTAATTAGGTCTTTAATTTTTCACTTATACACACATGGATATTGATGACATATGAATTGTGTACGTTGTTCGAACATAAAGGTTTGAATTAATGATGCATCAAATAACGAGTTTGGTCATTTTCGATTGGTTCTTTATGATGTTTAATACCAAAAATAGATGGCTCGGCTTCTACAACATAACTTCAATTATCCAAATTGGGTACAGTGAACAAAGAGAGTTTTTTTGTTCCCATAGGAATATTTGCGTGAAGAAGTAATATCTTTATATATTTTAGTCGGTCGAAATACTAGCAAAATATAAGGAAATTGCAAAGATGGTATACCTTGAAAGCTAAAAATACAACTGACTTGATAAATTAGCATACGACGTATAATCGATCATTGTTCATATGAGACCAAAAAACTAGTTATATGCCAACACACTAAAAGTGAGATACTTGCCCTCAATTATATATCCCATCGACAAATGGTACATAAATTTCTATGCAAGTTTATCTTTAGCATGTAACATATCTCTACACATTTCAAATTTCAAATCTTATAAACAGCTTCTTAAAAAACGAAAGTAATCGTAACGAAAGGAACTATTTAAAATTAAAAAACAGAAAGTAATCGTAACGAAAGGAACTATTTAAAAAATAGAAGAGTAATTCATTCGCCATCATTTTTTTTATACACCACTAATTGTATTTAATGATATTTTATTATACAACACTATAAAACATACGGTGTAAAAAAATAATAATGTCCTAATCATCAGCATTCTAAAAATATAATATTATAACTAAAAATAAAATACCGTAAAGCGTAAAGGAATGGAAATACGTGTGGCATAAAAGCTGTCGGATACATCCGGAATCTCTCGTTCACACCACCACTTTGACGACATTGTTTCTTCCTTCCTTGGTGTCGTTCCATTCCATGTTTCACTCCCCTGTCCCATTTCCCAGATTCCCATTTGCTTTTTATGCTTCATTTTTTGGTACTAAAATATTTACCACTTTTAGCAAATACTCACTACCTAGAACAAGACAACGTTTGTTGTTTTGGTTGTCTTAAAATAACTCATTATTAACAAAATCTTAAGTTATTTGTTAATGATTACTCACTAGTCCTTATAATTTGTAGCTCTAAAGAAAATATCAGTATACTTGCGTATATAAATCAGTATCTGTTTCCAACTGTTGTATTACATCACATGATTCAAACACAATAAAGATAAACACAACATTTTAATTGTAAGTAATTTATGACACTGTCAATCAGATATGACTGTTACATTCACAAATTGTACCAAATGATCCTATAAACAATAATGAACAAACTCTTGCACTTATTTTAACACTGTGCAAATGGAGTTTGTTGTATAGTATACATGGCCGATTGGAAAACAGTATTCAAACAATTGATTAGCAAAACAGAAATTGTACTCTGTGCAGTAGTAGATAGAATATGGCCAGACTGATGATCCATGAAAAAAAATATTCATTAAGTCATGTTTTAATTGTCGGTGTTCACCAGAGATACCTGCAAATTAGTATTAAAGGTTGGTAAGCTGAAATTTTGATACGCTGATCCAAAATCATGTGTACATATCACCATATTAACAGATAAAGAGTATCTTGGTTTAGTTCTGTTATTGTCACAGATCAGATTGGGTGGTCTTTTAAAAATAATAAATAAAAGAAAATCTGAGTTTCGTTTGAATTTTTAACAAGGTAGACAAACAAATGTATCAGGCCGGTTAGAAAATGGGTCAAACCTATATTGGGTAAAAACAAGTACTTTTCTGGTAAGGGTCAAAACATGATAACATTGACCCTAAACTATACGTCAAAAAATAGAGGTTTTATAATTTACAATTGGTGTCATAAATAATTATAAATATTATATTGAACCAACAACATCTAACATAATCTTTTAAATTTATTTGTTGGGGTTTTATGCATGGAAAACACTTGGAGATCTGACCCATTTCCTCATTAACTAATTTTGTTAACTTTACCCATTTGACCAGCTAGAAAAAGTCTAGCCATTCATCGCTTGCAAATGATACAGGTAACTATTCGCATTTATAAAGAATGCATTACTAGGAGGATATCTTCATCTGTGCCGTAGGATTTGCGAGCTTCTTCCAAGCATTTTGATGAGATCCGATCACTTTTCCTGTTCACAATTTAGCAATGCATCATCATCACCTCCATGGGTTAGTTTTGGGTAAACCATTTCCTAATACTTGAATAGCCAAGACCAAGACTATGTACATATTGGTTCTATATGGATTAAAAATTGCCACACAAAAGAAAAAAAAAAACATTCGCACAACTTTTTCTAACAGATAATCAAAAGGCCAGGGATATATTTCAGGTCAAGAAAACAATGTTTGTACCTAGAGCTGGCTGGATCTCGGATCTCAAATTCATCCGTATGCGCATCATAGCCACAGATAACAACATAATGGCCTACAAATTCATTCAACTAGTTAACAATTGCCATCGATTTTTCCTCTAACAAGAGTCGAACTGTCACTTCTTACCAGTATATGAGGCACTGCCGGTATAAAATCGTGGCATACGAACATCCTCCTTCCAAGGCTGACTACAAAGTTAAAATAAATTACAGAAAGTAAGCTTCTTGATTTTGCAACATATTACCAATCTACAAAAATAAGTGATTTTCCTCATACATATAGAAGGCGAAGGGACACATTTGATTAGAAAACACACTGCTGAAAAATATTAAAACTTTAAGCATCGCACCTCAAAATGCACTGATCTACTAAAGCAATCACAATATAATTTCCGGATAAGATCAAAAAAACAATTTCTTCTCCATTAAGTGATCTGCGCTGTTAAGAAGAGAATTGAGTTTAGTTCTTTCGAGTGCATAATGCATTTTCAATATCCAGTAAGTACCAATATATTTTACCTCTATCTCTATTCCCTCTTCTACAGATCTTTGAAATAGCATATCTACTCTTACTATATCATTTGCCAATTGCTCCTGCAAAAACCAAAATGATTTTGGAGTACCCTATGAAGAATATGGTAAGAGGTTTACTTCCTATGTACTACAATTCCACCAGAAAACTCAACACATTTCTGGTGAAATAACAGTAACACATGTTATATGAATCCCAAAAGTAGTATTGTTATTAAGTAACTATGGCAGAATGGAAAATGCAAACTTTTAGCATCCAAAAAGTCCACTTAAGTTATCCAGAAAGCATTCTCGAATAGGATTCAAATACTGATTAAGTTGTTAGATGAGAAAATTACCTTGTAAAAATTCTCCACCGAAAAATCTGGATTAGCACCTAAAGTTACAGTGAAGTATGAGAAACTAATTGAAAGCTTTTGCAACAAATATGCCAGATCCACTGTCCAAATACTACAAAGCCACAGACAATAGAAATTTATTAGAATCTTAAACTTTTTAGTAAATTAAGTGATAAGACGGATACAACGCAAAGAAGAAGAAGAAACCTGGTTGTACGACACATCTCTTCCAAATCCTGAAGATCATACTGGTTAAGACCCAGCGTTCTCAAAACCATCATAACACAAGCAAGACCACAATCCCATGAGCGTAATTGTTTTATATGCGGGACCTATACCGCACAGAAAAAACTTAATTAACTAGTTATACCAACAACAAAAACTACCTTAGAGGCTTAAACAAACGTATAGAGAACTTAAATTTCTTTAAACGGATAATCTTGAAGTCATGAACATCACATGTCAACTAATTAAACTTACAAACGATTAGATGAACTTACATCAACAAAATGTGAGTGGCAGTTTACAATCGCATTTCTCAGTGACGGTTTGAAATTGTATGGTTCAGCCAAATTTGTATTATCTTCATCTTCACGAACATCAAGTCGTTGGGCTTTAAGTAGCTTATTTAAAAGAATATGAATAGGCCACATCTATGATCAATTTATCGGTACTATAGACAACTAATCTTTGTTTATATTCCAATGGACTGTTTTCAGAGTAAAATATTTCTCCTGCATCATTTATGAATTGGAATCAAGTACAAAACCAATACCTAAAAAAATAAATCATGAGCATTCCACATGTAAATACTAAACTATCTGCTTGTGATTAAACTACAAGTAATCGCTGCATAGTGCATTCATATAACACAAACTCAATTACAGTTTTACCAAAAATAAAACAAAATTCAGCAATGACAAGAAACCCTAATCAAACGTGAAATTAAAGCAAACCTAAACTGACCAAATACGATACAACAGAAATCGAAATTCGATTGGCTGATTAGAATTTAAGAAGAAAAAAAAGAGAGTTGAAATAACTTTTAATATGTTTGCTAATTTTTTTTTTTTTTTAATATAAATGATTAAAAATGAAAACTGAAGCGATATAGAGAGAGGTCAAATACCTGTTGAAGGGTAGAAACCGGAAACCGATTATGGATCTGAGGTTCTTCTATGATGCCACTTCTTTATTCATCCAATTTCTTCTGGAAGCAGTAAACCCTGAGTTTTCGCGTTTGGTATGATTAGATAACGTGAAAAAACTCGTCAATTTGGAACTTTTTTCTTATTTTTTTATTTGATTATTATAATAATCCCCGGCCTAATGTGGATTACAAGACTGTTCGCTTATCAGGTCAAAAATCGATTGTTGGGTTGACCGGAACAAATGGGCTAATAAACCAAAGGCCCAATCTACTAAATTTGTCCACTTCATATGAAATGTCTACCCTGTGACCAGATGACCCAATACTATAGATTAGGACTTAGGAGTAACATTAGTGATTACACATTAGGGCTCTTTCAACGCTCAGTCAGTTTCAACTAAAGAAATCGACACCATTGTCACAGCACTGTCGGTTTGATCTGTCGATTGAAACTGTAAATTTTTCAAAGGACTTTTAGTTTTTCTATTTTTATACATTTATTTCGTTTTGAGAAAAAATAATTTAATTTTCTATCCACTGCTCATTCAACGGCTATTCTTTTTATAAAAAAATTTAATTTATTTTACCCACTAATTTATACACAATTACTACTATTATAATGTTTTTTATCATTATATTTTTTTTCAATAAATGTGATATATTTTGTTATAGTCATTTTTTTAAATTAATGTAATGTTTTTTATTTTAATGAAATGTATTTTATTTTAATTATTGTGTTTTAAATATTTAAATTAAATAATGTGTGAGCCTCAAAAATAAAAACTGATTAGTGACTAATGGTAGTGGTCAGTCAGTATCAGTCAGTTTTTTAAAAAAGCTGACGTATTGCTAAGTTGATAGAAACTTACCGGTCAGTTTCAGTCACAGATAGGACATGCCTTAGTAATTATTTGTTAAAATTTTAACCCATCGGTTTAGAATAAATATATCGCATTAAATTGAAATTTTATGACCAAAAATAGGTAACGAGCCTTAAGTATGTTGCTTTCAGAGATCACATTCACAGATATATTGAAGATGACTGAGTAAATTAGTCTATTGACTTTGAATTTGATTAGAACAAGGACGATCATGTCCGCACGATGCCTAACTACATTTGTCTCGTTTCTCTAAATAGTCCATACACCATATTTACATCATACTTAGTTCTGATAGCCATCCTATAACAGTATCAGAAGTTAAACTTTCATATGCCATAAAAAATTGCTTAAAAGATGGTTCATGCAAGGAAAACGAAAATATAAAAAAAAAAAAAAACACGTAGGTTAGCAATGAATTGCAGAAGGTTAGTTGCCATGAGAATTTGAATAAGCATTTCAAAATTTATACTGGACAACTTACATTCATTAATTTCAAGCATGAACCATCCAAAAGATTTTATAAGATAGAGTCACTAGATTAAGAAAATGAGTCTGTTTGGATGTTTATTTTGTAACAATCAGAGTATAATTTATCGATTATATATATATATATCTATGTTTATTTCAAGCATAGATATTAGAAAGTCATTTTGATCTATAGATAAAATCAGTAAAATTAACCTCCTTTTGCATGAGACCGCAACTATAAGTGGCTTCTTTACATCACAATGGACCCATTAACACCTAGTGTACGCAGGAGCGGGTTATTGGAGTATAAGGTGGTGAACTTCAGCTATTTCCATAAAATGATATTTATTGGAGTGTACGAGATACATGAGATGTTTGTACCTTTATATGCCCGTCACCCGGCTTCAGCTAGAACTAACAGCGGCTATCATTGGCTTTGGCAAGCTTTCGATGCCTTTAAGTTAAAATTCTGAACCATGTGATTCCATATAGTAAGCTCCATTCTGTTGAAAAGTTTGAGTAACCATCCATTGATAATTCGTTAACCAAGTCTTTCATATATCAACAACTAATCATCATTTTCTTTCCAAAGTTGTCGCAGAATAACAACCACCAACTTCAATCAGCTTAAAAAAATATTAAGATTCATAAAAGTAAATTATCATATATATTGGTAACAACATTACAATGTGTCTCTGTGTGTATTTTATGTATATGTTTAGTGCACGTGTATTATGGCCTGTATTGGCCTTGATTGTATTTGGCAATCGGCCCATTTCATGTATTATATATTTTAGTATAATATACTGCAACATAATTCATGGAAAAATTATCTCATAATTTGGTATCATAGGTCCTGATCAATCTCTAAAAATATCCTCAAGCCTTCCTAAAATCCCTCTAATCACCAACCTTTTTCGTTTTCATTGTTGACTTTTCAACTTTGTTAGAACAACCACAACCGGCTCCATGTTTGTCGATTGATGCGCTCATTTTACGACCTCAAACACGCCCCACGTACTTGGTATCAAAGATTCATTGATTTTGTTCAGAGACAGAATTGTAGCACTGTCGATTGGACTCTTCTCTATTCGTGTATCATCAGGGGTCATCTACTGCTTACATTATTTTTTATGTGGACGACATCATACTTACCGCATCATCCACGTCTTTACTACACTATGTTATTCTACAACTCAGTTGAGAGTTCTTAATGACTGATTTGGGAGCTCTTAACTATTTTCTTGACATATCTGCCACTCGGAATTCCACATGCATGTTTCTCTCTTAATGGAAGCACGCCACAAATCTTTTACACTGTGCTAACATGCTATAGTGTAACCCGTGCCATACCTCAACTGACACACAGTCGAAACTGAATGCCTCTGGTCCTTTGGTTGTCGATCCCACTCTATACAGGAGTCTTGCATGTGTTTTTCACTCGCCCTGACATATCGTATGATGTCCACTAGGTCTGCCTATTTCTGCACGATACTTGAGAGCACATTTCTTGTTTTAGAGCGCTTCTTGCGTTATATTTGTTGTGCACATGGCCTTCAAATCCATGTTTCATCCACCGACGACCTCGTTACATACTTTGACGCTAATTGGGGCGGATGCCCCACTACTCGACGCTCTACATCAGGTTATTGTGTGTTTCTGGGTGATAATTTCTTATTGTGGTCCTCGAAGCATCAACATGTTATCTCGCGCTTCAGTACAGAGGCTGAATAACAGAGTGTAACCAATGATGTTGTTGAGACATGTTGACTACGTAATCTTCTCAAAGAGCTTCACATTTCACCACCTAAAGCCGCTATTGTTTACTGTGATAACATTAATTAAGTATAGATAATATCTAACCCGGTACAGCATGAGACGAAAAATATTAATATTGATATTCATTTTATTCTTCAAAAGAAGAAAATTATTTATTTAAGAAAAAAGCCTCAACTAAAAGTTAATGATCAAGAATCGAACGGATGACCTCTCAATACACTAAGAAGCTAGTTACCGTCGAGCCATGAAAATATAACTAGTAATATTATACTAATTAAACAATTTAACAGAATAAATAAAGTAAAGCAAATTTAATAAGCATAACACTTCACGAATTGATGTTGAGTGATAATATTAGTGTCCTTGTAATGCAGCGGGCCGGTGACTGTAAAATTTCAATGAAAGCGTTTGCCGTTTTTTCGATTGTTCAGTACTCCGTCTATTATTGTGTGCAATAGTACAATGTGTTTATTTATATAGATAAAGTAGATGAATAAAATGTTGTGTTATTGGAATAAGGTTTTGATTGGGTTTTTATTCTATACAACAAGATACTGGTGGATAGTAAATACTAAAATTAGAACTCCCTGGACACTACCAATTTAGATGATTTCATTAATCTAATATCTGACGCGACTAATAAAATCAAAATGCTTAATATTAAAGTAACAATAACAATACTGTTAAATAGTTCTCCAACCATCAATTCTACTTAAAATTTGGTGTTTTTTTTACATATGACACTTTGAAAATATGATATAAATATAATAAGTAAATGGTTGTCAACCATTTTTATTCTATACAAGAACTTTATATGTTAACCATGTCGTAATTATCTACGGAAGAAGTTTATACACCATCAATTCTTTCATTTTTTATTCTATATAAGAAGTTTAGCCGTTTAGGGGTATTCGTTATATGGGTTTTGAGATTGAAGGTTTGGGAATAAAAATAATTGTTTGGTAGAAAATTATAAGATATGGATATGGGAAGAAAATTAGAAATAATGAAACTTAGATATTCGGCTTATTTGGTAGTTTCTACAAATGGCTTTCTTACACAAATCTTTTATCTCTCTCTTTCTCACTCATTATTATATTCACGTTTCTCTTACTTTTTAACCTTTTTATTTTGTTTTTGACTTTCTCTTTTATTATTTTATTCATATTTATATTCATATAATAGTAGTGAAAATTCATTTATTTCTAAAACAAATAGTATTATAAAAAATGATTACTAAATTTCTACATCTACATATATGATTATGCAACGTATTTTCTACATTTGTGATTGAAAATTCAATGTTATTAACAAAAATGTAACATACACTTGAAACAAAAATATGATAAAACTTAAACTTTGTCGAATTTTAGAATAATTCAGTTACATATTAAATTTTTATTGATAAAATGAAAGTATTGATAAAATGAAAGTTTCAAGTTATGAATGACTTTTTTACATTGATAACTTTCTTTCACTAATAAGATTATTTGGTATTTGATTATTCATATGTATAATTTTCATTAATTATCTCACTTTTTACAATCGGAAATAAAAAATTGAGGAAGGATATAAAGTTATAAACATGTAATAATTGTGGAGATCTTGATGTGTTATTTTGATCATTTTAAGCCCATACTTAATAAACAAACTTTCCAAGTCTAAACCATAGTTCGAACACATAACATGTGCAATATTTCTTTTATTTTCTTAAAAGAATTTAGATTTAGATTTATTTTTGTTTATGGGCTTCATAATGGATTATTTAAAAATGACTCATTTGCATACTGATCACTCTTGAATAAACTTAAGTAATTTACGGAATAATAAGTTTTTCAACGTCTAGAATTTTAAAACTCATCAAGTCGTATTTAAATACTCACAAGTTATTCGTACGATAATAACAATAAACATTAAAACATGATTACGTAACATGTGTTGTGTACCTAAAAAACACATTCTAATTCAAATACATATACCTAACTAGAATAAAAAAGGCATTAAAACCATCCAAAGTCATTAAACTGACCTTTAAAGTTTAAAACGAATATATGATGACATTTACTTTAAATTGTACTCCTGGGGTAAAAGAAGGAACTCAATTTTAAATCTTTCAAACCAAAAGAAGTAGAAAAACAGGACAAAAGAAAAGTAATTTGTCGTCTACTCGATAGTAACAGTCTCTGGGTTGAATTTTGAGACCCCTATTACTCTTCCCTACGGCTATATCTTTTGCTATTTTCCCATTATCATTATTTTGAATCAGACACACAGACCCCCTTGGGATCAAAGCTTTTGCCTTTTTTCTTCTTTCTTTAAAAATCAAACTCCAAAACATTGATCAAACACCCCTCTGTTTTCACTTTTCGCAAAACCTGTTTTTATTCTTATTTTTTTAAAGTAAACATTTCATCTTTTTCTTTGTAATTTCGGAAACTGCGACGCCTTTCAGGAGTAAAATAAAAGGCTACAGTAAACCCATATATATTTTTTTATCTCAATTTTAATGGGTGGTGATCAATAATTACCATATCAAGAAAAAGAAACAGAGTACTAAAATCTTTAAGGTAAAAGAGATTAAAAATATCTGACAAATTTGGGATTTTGATGGAAAATTCTGGTGATAAAAGTGTAAAAAAAGATGGGTTTGAATTTGAATCGTTTGAAAGCAGAATAACAAATTCAAATTCAAGCAATTCAGTCACTTTATTGAAAGAATCTTGTTCTTCCCCTACTCATCTTGGTTGGCCTATTAGAAAGGCTCAGCTGATGAACAAATGTAGTGATGTTTCTGTAGACATATTAAAAACAAAAACCCAACTTGACAGTGAATCCAAAATCAAGAAATTGGATACAAACGTAGCAGGTATGTTGTACTTTTTGGTCTCTTTTAGAATATGATTTTTCATGGCATTTAAAAAAGATTAGAAATCAAAATTTGGGAAAAATGTAAAAATTTAACTTCGTTTGGTGGGAAAGACTGAATTTTGTTACTTTACCTTTTGATAAAATGTGTGTGTGTGCGTGTGTGTGTGTGTTTTAGTTATTTGAATTTGAAACTTGATGGATGGATTAGGGATGCCTTCAAGATTTTTGTATTAGTAAAAAGTTACAAGCTTTATCACTTCATTGCCATTTTACTTTATTGTTTCCCTTCTTTTAATGCATGTATACACTGGTTTGCAATTAACTTTGAGTAGAAATGGAGATGATGAAAGAAAGATTTAGCAAATTATTGCTTGGTGAAGATATGTCTGGAAGTGGCAAAGGGGTTTGTACAGCTTTGGCAATCTCAAATGCCATCACTAATCTTTGTGGTAATTATAGTTGTCTCCATCTAAGATTCTTTGTGGTAAATGTTATTTTATGTTTAATTTGATAGAAATTTGGGTTTGTGTAATGTTATTGGTGCAGCCACTGCATTTGGTCAATTGTGGAGATTGGAACCCTTGCCTTCTGAGAAGAAAGACATATGGCAAAGAGAAATAGAATGTCTTCTTTGTGTCAGCGATCACATTGTTGAGTTTAAACCCTCTTGGCAAACATTAGCCAATGGGAGTAAGCTTGAGGTAATTCTTCATTAGCTTTTGTAGTTCAAGATTGTTATATAGAGGTAGCAATTAGCCCAAATTATCTAAAAAAAAAAAAAATGGGTCAATCAAACCAATGGCTAACATGGAACTGCTCAAACAAGTTTAAAGTTGCCCAAATGTATTATTAATGTGTATGAAGATTGAGACTATTAATGTAATAGTATTGTTTTTTGCAAAGCATAATTAATTTATCGATTGCTGATAACAATTGGACAAAAAAGTGTTTGCAGGCTAAGTTAACCCAACTGACCCATTCCATTGTTTCAATGTGAACCCATTTTGACCCGTCACCCAACCCATCCATCTGCAACCTCTAAGGTTTTAAAAAACAACACGGACTATTTGAGTTGAAGTTTAGTTAAAGATGCATATCATTGTATTAACATCTGTTTTAAATCATGGTACCTTAGATTATGACATGCAGACCAAGATCAGATATTTTTGTCAATCTCCCAGCTCTTCGGAAATTAGACAACATGCTTCTGGTTAGTGTTCGATTTTCAAATTAACCATTAAAGAATTGAATGTAAAATCTGATATTTTTTCTGTTTATTTACTGATATCACAGGAAATACTTGATAGTTTCACTAACACAGAGTTCTGGTACGTTGATAAGGGGATAACAACACCAGAACCTGAGTGTTTAGCTTCATTTCATAAGCCATTACAACGTCAAGAAGATAAGTGGTGGCTACCGGTGCCTCGTGTCCCTGCTGGCGGTCTACAAGAAGATACACGGAAAAAACTAAATCATAAGCGTGAATCGGCTAATCAGATTTTAAAAGCTTCCATGTCAATCAATAGTGTTACTCTATCTGAAATGGAAGTTCCTGAATCATATTTGGAATCCCTTCCGAAGGTATATATAAAATACATTATGCGGTTAGTTGCAGGGTTTTTTTTTTTTTTTTAAATGATTTGTCATCTCCTTTTCTCTAGAAAACTAGTTAAATTTGAAAATTTGTTTGAAAGTTTTTGATTCCTAGTTTAGAAAGCACATGTTTTCTATATCCGGAACGGGAAACAGTTGAAAACTACTAAAGTCGAGTGATTTCTCATTCTCTCTCCCTCTTTCCACAATGAAGTTACAGAAAGTATAGTTATAAATTAGAAAAGTGAGTTTTCTATATATGAAAATGGTTCTCAAAAAGTCAAATTGAACACGTTTTATGTTTTTCAAGTTTTACATGAACTCTTTTCTGGACAATGCCTCCACTTTTCTACAAACACTCCCTCAACTACTCTTTTTTATCAGTAGTTCTCACAAAGGATTTTGTATGTGATTTCTAGAATGGAAGAGCCTGTCTAGGAGACGTGATCTATCAGTATATAACATCCGAGCATTTCTCATCAGAAATTTTACTAGATTGCCTTGATCTTTCATCTGAACATGCCGCTTTAGAAATTGCAAACCGTGTGGAGGCAGCAATCTACATTTGGCGTAAAAGACCTCACTCGAGACCATTACCTAAAACATCATGGGACACATTCAAGGACCTAATGGCTGATGGCCATAAACACGATCTACTATCTGAACGAGCAGAAAGCCTCTTGCTTTGCTTAAAACACCGGTTTCCTGGACTAACTCAAACCTCATTAGACACCAGCAAGATTCAGTGTAACAAGGTACTTTCATAGTTTCATGTCATTTCATGGTTTCTTTTGGAACTTTTAAATGGAATTCTTTAATATAAAGTTCCTTTGCTTCTTATTTTTCAGGATGTAGGAAAATCGATTCTGGAGAGCTACTCGAGAGTTTTGGAAAGTTTAGCATACAACATTGTGGCACGCATTGATGATTTATTATATGTAGATGACTTGTCTAAACAATCAGAAAATCGAGCATCTAGAGTAAGCACCAGTAATCTCAAAAGGGTCTCAGTGTCCACCACTAGTGGCTCACCGTACAGACCTTCTTTTGGGACTCCAAAGTTTTCACCAGGACCGCTAGTGAGCCCTGTAAGGGGAGACAGAGCTCCTTTCTTGACTAACAATGGAAATGGTAACAAGACATCTAGCCGGGGTTGTGGGGTCAGACGAGCTTTAACGAGCTATCTTGTTGGTGAACCAAGGGTCAAAAGTCTAGAAGGTCCTGGCTGTATAACTACAAGAGTTGCAGATATGCCAACTTCTCGGAATAGTGTGGACGGTCCACCGTGCCAAAAGGAGAACCGAACACCGGCTAGGGTGCCAAGACCGGATCGCTGAGGTACAATTTGAAGATGGATGATGAGAATATAGTAACAGTTTTTTTTTGTTTTCCAGTTAATATTGTTTGTTGTCTATGTGTAATGGAATGATGCTAAAAGTTCAATGAGTTACTAGTTGACTGTCTTACTTTTGAAGTGAAGTAACAACATTAGTCAAGCTATACAATTGTGCACATATACTATTTTGTCTTAATCTTAATGACACTTTGTACTAGTAAAGAGTTGAATTTTTAAACGAGTTCATAAACAAATCATGATTGATAACAAAAGGTTCGTTATGATAGTAGTTAGGTTTTGAAATTTTCTGCCAGAATAATGTAAAAAAAATTAATGTCATAAACCTCTTACAACTGTCCTTATAAAAAGTGGTTAGGTGTTGAAATTTATTTGATCATTAACAAAGGTTATTTTCAAACTCATTTAAATACCAGCACTAACTATATGAAGATAACAAACATACTTGTGAACCGCCAACGAAAAATAGACACAGCATCAACATTTGTTAATCATTCAAATTAAATTTTTTATTTAGGGGTGTTTTTGTAAACTTAATTTCCCAAGCTTACGAGCTTATTAGGATTCAGAAAAGACTGATAAATATATATTTATAATGGGTTATTAAATTATATATAAACATTAGCTTACGACTTATTTAGACCCATAACTAACTAACTAACTAACAAAAATATCAAAACTAATTTTGTCAAAATTTTAAAAAACTTCACCTCGCAGCAATGCACATCATTCCCTAAATTTATAACTCTGGACCTAAATTGGACGCATTAGAAAAGCCCAAGAAGCTACCGATGATGGGCTTAACTTTATAGCCCAATTACTTCACCGACATCAACATCAGGAAACACAAACTACACTCACACACACACACACACACACTACTGTCTTTCCCTAAATCTAAATTTACGCCGGAAAAAAAGCAACAAGAATGAACGTCGACGGCGGTGGACACAACAGATTCGGCACCACAATCCACATCACGGCTCTCGACGGCATAGTCAACGTCAACTCATTGTTCACTCTAGCAGTTTTCATCGGTCTCGCCTGGCAACCCACCGACCCCACCAACAGTCTAGTCAACGATCCAAAATGTATCGCTAGTCAAAAGATCGCTGAGGATCTCATCTGCTTCCACGTTTACTCTTTCAGTTCCTTCCTATTTTCCAGCCTTGTTGCTTTAAGTCTCAAACAAGCCATCCGGATTGCTAAAACATCATGTGAAACACGCCGTCTTATGATCTTTACATTTGACATGTGTCATATTAACAAGAATGCTCTTCGAGTCGGGTATTTGATTTCTGCAGTGGGTTCGGTTTGTGGGTGCGGGTTCTTGATGATGGCTCTTGTGAATGTGGCTCAGATCAAGCTTGGGACTTTGAGTTGTGGGAGTTCACATACTTATGGTGCTGTTATTCCTTTGTTGACTTTTGTTCCGTTGGGTCTTTTGACTTATGTTTTCTTTGTTTTGTATGCTTTCACTCATTAAATTAAATCAGTGTATTTATGTTTTAATTCTAATCTAGCTTTGAGATCATGCTTTGTCACCATTACAACATCTAGCATTTAGTGTTTACTTTCGGTGACAAATTAATGATGTTTACGATACTCCTATTATATATGCAAGGTTTTATATATAATGGGGTTGGTGAGTTGAGGTATTGTAGCTAAAGAATGTCCACTTTCTTTCTTACAGCGACACGTGTTTAGTGAAAAAAATAATGATTGTTGTAACATAATGAACTTTAAATTTTGTGCCTGTGGCGTGTACCCCTGTTGGTTCAGGGTATTTGAAAGTACCCACTATACTTATAAACTTGTGTACATATGAATTCTTGTTGTAGATCAGTTGGTTGGGCTCCACTATCGAACAGCTACGAAGTGAGCTTGTTTGCCTCTTACGTGATAGATTGAGGCTTTCCCGCGTAGGCTAGTTGGAAAATAAAATTTTAAAATTAAGGTCAATTATAATAATGTTAGTGGTGCAAGCTCTAATATTTATTTCAGTATTGTTCTTGTGAAATAGGGTGTATTATGTGTTTGCTTATATGTACACGAGTTTATAAGTATGATGGGTTTGGTATGTTAAGGTTTTGTAGAGAGAAAATGTCCACTTTTTTTGTTTAGGATGACATCTGTTTAGTTAAAAAATGTAATGATTGATGAGCATAATGAATTCTAATATTTAGTTCAAATTAAATAGTGTTAGTGGTGCAAGTTCTTGATGGTGTTTCCACCATTGAAGATAGTGTAAACTACGTGTAAGCAACTTTGATATACCTAAACTAGTATAAAACCCTATGCATGTGTCCAAGTGATTCATTGTATTGTATTAAGGAAACAAACAACTAAAAGAAAATGGAAGTTTTAATGAAAAACATATTTCTTTTTGGATTTCTTGTGGTTCTCGTGATTGCTGGATTCAGTGAAGTGAATGGAGCTGGTGAATGTGGGAAAGCGAATCCCGATATGGAAGCTTTGAAGCTTGCTCCTTGTGCATCGGCTGCACAAGATCCGAATGCTTCAGTTTCCTCCAGTTGCTGTGCTGCAGTGAAGAAGTTGGGTCAAAACCCGAAATGCTTGTGTGCAGTTATGCTGTCCAATACTGCTAAAAGTTCTGGGGTGAAGCCCGAAATTGCAATGACTATTCCAAAACGATGCAACATAGCTGATCGTCCTGTTGGTTATCAATGTGGAGGTTCGTTAAATTTCATCACTTTTACTGGTTTCTTCAACGTATCTGATCTTTCGTTAAGCTGACATGGTTGTACATTGTGTTTTGCAGCTTATACATTGCCTTGAAGGCTGCTAGTTCTCATGGAAGTTATGTGATGTCTGCAAGTAATACCAGTGACTTTGAAGTGTATCTTGGCTGGTTCTTTCTAGCTAATGATGTTCCTCATGTGTTTAGTAAATAAATTACTGGAGTTTGATTGTGTCTTAAATAACTTCCATGTTGTTTGGTGTCTTTTGTTCATGGGTTGTTGTTATTTCTCTTGCGTTGACTTTTATAAGGGTCAACATCTATGCAATTTAAAAGAGGAATACAATTTGCTATTTGGATTTGACATGTTTTGCTACTTTAAGATGTAGAATCTGGTTCTTGATAGTAAATTCTTGGATGAAGTTGGCTACTTTGAGTTAAAGAAGATACCACGCTAGGTTCATCTTAAGGCACATACATGCCACTGTTCTACATTCCAACATGGTTGGATGTAGAGATAAGAGATTAGATGAAAAATATTGAACTGGAAGTGGGGTCCATTATGGATCCAGAAGGCTTAAAGAGGCCTTGGAATGTCGATGATGACCGACCTTTGGGTTCGTCATGTTCGATTCAAAGACAGGTCTATTCGTAATTCCTGGTTTTAACCGAACATGGCAAAATTTTCAAACAGATAAAATACCATTTAATGACTAAAACATGTCAAATGGTCAACTGATTTAGCATGTCCAAACGGATCATGAACCTGTTCAGAGAAAGTCTTGTTCAGAATGGTATCATAAGCATTTTTTGCATTTTTAGTTGCTTGACTTCTACATATAATATCTATCTTCTAAAAGGAAGGTCAACACACAAAAACTACAGCTAACAAAGTGCATATTATTGGGACAATGATGTAAGCACATTCGGTTTCTGTATAGCATGTAAGAAAAAGACTTGCATGATCCAAGCATATTACATCGTTATCTAATAGAAGAAGCATCATTCTGGATAAATGAGTGAAATGGACATAAAATAATGAATATTATCTTCAAAAGAATGATGTAAACAACCAGATATTGTTTGGCACATAAGATAGGTATATCACAAGTCAAAGACCAACTAAATTAAGTAAACAAAACACAGGTTACAAGTTACAGACTCCATAGGAGATACATTCAACTATGAAGACGTGTTAAGACTAACAAAAAAAGCCTTTAGACAAACAAACTGAGCACAACAGCATTAGCTCATGTACAATCCCACCAAGAAAAACCTAACAACTGCAAGCTCCGGCTAAACTTTAGGATTATTTACCATCTTGCATTCCCTAATTCTTCATGATATATTGGATATATAAAGGCTTTTAGTAGTAGAGAGATCCTGTGAAAACACACAAACAATATCATTATTTGAGTCAAAACAAGTCAATATTGTAGTGAAATTTATGCATCAAAATGAAAATTTTGCATAAAGTTCTTACCTTGCCACCAATTTCCCCTTGAAGCACTGCTATCCTCATCGCTTCCGTCTTTTTTGAACTAATCAACCAGAAAATAGACGAATACATTTGTTAGCTTTAACAAAAAAAAAATCATCGTTAATAGGTAACAAAAAGGTGAAGGTATTATATATGCTCACGGTGTGATGAGGGCGACTAGTTTGCGTATTTGGAGAATAACCTTCTTGGCCACCATAATAGATAGATGAACTGAGATAGCTTGGTTCTGCTGTTACATTTTGGTAAATGGGATTTCCCTCCTTTTGACCCATGTTTCTTTGTGTATTGTAATCTATTACCAAAACGTCAAATAAGATATAAGCTAATTACCTTCACAATGGAGTAAATTCAAAATTGTAAAAGATAAAATTTACAAGT
Organism: Logfia minima; assembly: GCA_963921325.1. Taxonomy (NCBI): domain Eukaryota; kingdom Viridiplantae; phylum Streptophyta; class Magnoliopsida; order Asterales; family Asteraceae; genus Logfia; species Logfia minima. The sequence goes on from OY992770.1 coordinate 2,647,994, forward strand.
AATGCACCTGGTGTTGAAGCTTTGCCACTTCCATATGGACCTCCAAATTCCTTATTTCTTGTTGATCCACCCGTGTTCTTAGCAGCGTGGGATGGATCTCTTCCTAGACCCTGAAATAGTACAATAGTAAAAGATTAGACTAATGAATTCATGTTGATGTCACACAAGATAAACTATAAAGAAGTAATGCTGTTCATTCATTATTTGTATCCATATCTCCAACTTTTTAGGATTCATCATCACACATACAACTAGTTCAAAATAAATGGAATCCACGGATTAAAAGTAATACAATATTAGCAATTGGAAGTACAGATAATTCAATGATGGCTCCACTAAGCACTATAATTTTTTCAATATGACTTAAAAACAAGCAAGTTTTCACGTGTAATTGAATGCCTTAAGGCGTTGTAGCTTTTGATCCTTTGATTCCTTCTTGACAAAATGCAAATAGTGCATGCTTTTATTTTTAGAAAAAATTATTATTCTTCTAAAGGATGAAAGATGTTCTTTGATCAATAGTAAGCTGGCGAAATTATGAAAATGAGTTTAAATGTTTCATTTTCTAGCATAAAAACATAAGGAGTTTTGCTATTTCTAGATGGAGTTTTTAAAAAGTTCAGTTATAAATTTGACTATAGATAACAACAATAATGCTCAATCCCATTAGATTAGGACATGAGACACTAAGATGTAGACATCTACATAAGGGTACAGAAACTGCGAAACTGCTTTTAGAGAAACCTTAGACAATAAGTTATCCGTCAACAAATTTAAATGCTATATGAAAAAGTCATTTTGAACATATTTTCCTCTTTTTCGTGAAATCATTTGTAGAAAAACATTTTCATCTTTATGCAACTAAACGCACCTAGTTTTGGTTTCAAAATGATAAAAACAGATCTCAAAAAGAGGTAGAAGGTAGGATACCGTAGAGGAGGGACCAAAAACAGAGCTGAAAAGACCAGCTGAGGATGATGATGATGCATCCTTAGTAGGGCCGAACAAATTCTCGGTGAATGAAGATGAGGATTGCTGTTTCCTGTGATCCATTAGCACTTGAGATTATTACGTAACAAAATTTACGCTGCAAAACAATATTTTGGTCGATCGGATGATGAACAAAAACTAGTGTTGAGAAGGGCAAAGTAGAGAAGAGTGTGAAAGTAGTAGTTGAAAGAGGAGATGTAAATGGGGAAGGAAGAAGACGTTAGTGGTTGGTTTGATGGAGAAAATGAAAGGGGGATGGGCGGTTATTTATAGGGGCCACAAATACATCATTATTCAATGAAAATGAATACTTATTTATTGAATATTTGAAGACAAACGACACTCGACCCATAAAATATGCGCCCCTCGCTGACCCCCAAACTCGTATCTTCCTAGGCTAGGTTCAAAGCTTGTCCAATTATTGTATCTTAATGCTTTGTCAAATAAGTCAAAATAGTATGTGTGCATTGAAATCAACTATTACTAAATTTCTAAAAATCAATGTTTTAGATTCTATATCAGAAAACAAATGGACATAGATTTTGATTGATTTGTCAAAATATACGTTCTTCCGAATATTGATTTTGATTGTCTACATCTTTAACACTGAATTTCAGCATCACTCGAGCGTTATGTCGCATTACAACATAGACGAAAACTGAAACGTATCTCCTATGTCGTATTTTTCTTGCATGAATTGACGCTTTTTTATATATAAATGAATAGATAGATTATAAATGATATTGAAATGTTCATCAATAATTTTGTTGGTTTCAATTATATAAAATTCAAACACATAATGTGTTACACGTTAATGCAAGTTACAAAAGTCGTAACCAAAACTTAAATTAAGATTGTATATATGTAACATAAAAATTATTTATATAAAATTCAGTTATTACTTTAATTACAGTTAAGTTTCACATGGATGATCTAGATTGATATAAACGAAATGAATGGTCAAGATCTCATTTGTCCTCTAACTTAAAGTGTTAAAATTTTAATAGTGGTGAATTACTATACACTACAATTAAGATGAGATTTAAGATAGTATGATACATCATCATATTAATGCTTCATAGAATGGTCTATGTTTTTAATAAACCTTTTTACTAATGGATTTTCAAAAGTTTATATTTATGTTTGATTATTACAATCTCTTTCGAAATCTAACCTAAAGCTAATTGTTCTTTAAATAGAAGCTACTTGGCAGCAATTATATGTCACAGCTAGTGATCAAATAATTTGCTTAAAACTTTTAAAGTTACCGAAAACATAAAAACATACACTTCCCGTATAAGTAAAGATCAAAGTGTTTTGCTTTTAATTAACCAAATCTCGAATATTTTCTAATCTCGTAGTGTTGGCATATATCCACCCACTGCTGATCACATGTAGTCGGTAGGGTGAGATGAAATGGGTCCCACAACTGAAAAATGGGCAAAGATAAAATGTCGTTGTCGCATTGTTCCGCTTCTACCCAAGTTGGGAAGTTAGATTCGGATAATGCATGGCCGCCACCTAAACAACAGTTGAATGTTGATCCCCCACCTTTATTACCAGCATTCTATTTCTTTTAAAGTAAATAGAACATTCGTTCGATGCCCATGAATTTACCGTCGAATATGTTGTTTTTAGTTTATTTATATTTATTACAAATATGTTTTTTATTCGACAAAAACACTTGTATTCATTATTCGTGTTGTACTACATTTATCTAGACCATTGAAGTTGAATTCACCGGATTTGGTTAAAGTGGTTTTGGTTCGATGTATTCAACTGAAACCAATTCAAATTTTTGGTTTTATGGTTCGTGTTTGGACCACACATATGCTCATAGTCCTCGAATGAAAACCGAATAAATAAAGGTGACATCATTGGATTTAGTATTTCGTAAATGGCATATCTAAAACCACGTCAAATGTTTTGCTCGAATGTAAATGGTCAACCAATCATCAATAAAACCTCAATATTGTTAAGAACATGATTTTTTGTTTTGTATTCGGCAAAATGTTCATAAACTTGTTACATAAACAAACGCATCAGATTGTATACATTAAACATCACCTTTCTATTTTCGTGCTTACGATATCTATATATCATGGTCAAAATCATATGTAATTTGCAAGTATCGCGCTACCTCATTTAGAGTTTATCATGAATTATACTACAACGGAAAGATTTGGTCTGACAAAAAGTTAAAATCTAACAATTGTGTATTTGATTCTTTGTGGGACATCTTTTACACCAGTCTATTCATTGTAGAATGCTGTTGAGGTATTATTTGGACAAAGAATATAGTTGTGTGGCCATGGACATACCATTTGTCAATTCATGTGGCACATTCAAGGTTATTGTTACTAGAAAAACATCCAAACATGTAATAATGTTGGCTAAAATATCCTCAACTGATTGATATCGACTCTTGGTACTTTGTTTTAAAAAATAATAATATGTGGTCTAACATTATTGCTTATAATCCAGTAATCCACAAGCACAGATGAGTTAATTATAGAGCAAATTGCGCAGATCATTCCGTATATTGTCAACTTTATCCCTATCGTCCCTCACAGAAGTATATAGCACTGAACATCCTGTATTCGCTATTTGTATCACCGGTTCGTCTCTTTGGCTAACTCCATTAAATTTTCTTTGGTTAACTTGTGTCACACTGTCATGTGCCTTGAATGTGTGGCCATTTTTGTCTTTTCACTGATGTAAAGTTGGTGAGTTTGGAATATTTTTTTCAAATCAGCATTCAACAAAGCCAAATTAACATTAAATAGAACATCACTACTGTATTTACTATGACTTGCACTTGTACTTGGACTTGGATTTAGCAAGTTAAGTGGGAAAGAAAATGAGGATAAGCTAAAAATAATGAAAAATGAAATGGAATGAAACCAGCGGTGCTTCACACCTTCAATCTCGTCGCTTCTTTCCAAATCCAGGCACCAGCTTCTTCAAATCGTTGTAGATCGGACTTGAACGCGAAGATTGTTTCCGGCGACGGTAGGTCGATGGCGGCCGGCTGGCAGTTTCACGGAAGCGGGTGAGGGGTGAGAGGAGAGTGTTTGTATGATGACATTGGCGTTGTCGAGTGATGATTTGGGTTATAATGTGGGTTTTGAATGCATTTGGGAGAAGGCTTTCGAATCAATTTGGGTGAAATATAATTTACTCATCAATTTGAATACTGACAAGGAATAAAAGATTTCCTTAAGTTTTATTTTTAAATTTTGTTTTAATAGAAAAAATGAGATGAAAAAAGATATAAAAGAAATTATAATATAAAATAACTCATATCGAGTCGGAAGGAAAGTAAAAAGAACGAAAAAAAGATAAAATAATTAAATTGATTGTTTTCTCTCAGTTACTTCAAAATTGAAAAGAAAAAATTTATAACAAAAAGTTCATCCATTTTCATTTCTCTCTATTCATTTTTTTTCTATAAAAAATAAAATTGAAAATGACTTTTTATTTCTTTTTCCACTGATTTCTTTTTCTTTCCACTATAAAAATACTCGAGAATACAACATTAACTCACAATTTTTACTTTTACTAAAAGATAAAAATACCCTCATATACAAACAAACAAAAAAAGACATGAGACAAATTAAAGGAAAATTTATAGGAGCTAGTAAAAGGACAATCCTTGCTACATATTGAACGTTATACAATCATTGCTATTTAATTTTGCTATGGATGACACGGGTAAAATTGACAAAACACAAAAGCAATTTGTCCAATTTGCTCTTATTTATATTATTCGATGACACAATCTTCAGAGGCGGATTTAACATATTAGTACCGTGTACTTTGTCTCCTATTTTGATGGACTTAGAAGTAAGAATACATGAAATATTTTTAATAGAATTCAATTTTAAATGCAATTAAACTTCTCATAAGTAACTCATTCATGTGAAGAAAGATTTAAAATGATTATTTTTTTAATATATTTTTCACTTGTTTTGGAAAAAATTAGTAAATTTATATATACAATAAATTTAATCTTTAATGTTCAGTTTAATATTAAAATTTTATTTTATAGTGATAATATTACACCTCTACGATATACATTTATGGATCCCCGGTGACAAACTTTACTCTTTTATTGGTAAGTTTTATTTATACCCTATTTTACATCAAATATCAAGTCAAATGTACCATTATTAACGTACAAAAGATTTGCAATTACTGTAACGTATACTTCATCCATGTAAACCAAGAGTCCAAAACTCACTTTAATTACTATGCAAAACATTACAGGAGTTGATTTATTAGATCGAATAAATTAATCACAACGAATAACTTGACATATTTATATCTTAATTTCAATAGGATTATATACGTACTTCTTATCATTATCCACATGCAAATTCCAACAGGCAAAAAGGCCATAATCCAAGGAAAAGAGGATAAGTCATGATAACGTTTTAGATCAAGTTTAGGAAAAAGTTTTGAAGGGCAATATAAAAGTTTATCTTCATAAGTGGCGATTTGGCAAACCATATCTTTGGAAAGCAAACACGCCCTTATAGGGTATCGAAGTGACACAAAGTAAAAGTCACAAATGGGTGATATATGTGTAACGTTCAAGTTCAAGGACCTTTTATTAATATTTCCCAATACCTTGGGGTCCATAAATATTCATTATAATGTCCCATAATGATTTTGTTCCCGTGCATCTTTCACCCCTTAAGATAGAAAATAAACTATTTGGCCCCATTAAAGTTCTCATAGATTGCAAGTTAGTCACTTCAGTGTTTTATATTGAGAAAAATATGTATTTGGAATATCATTTAGAGAACGAATATTTCAATATAGAAAATTTCTATAGTAATGTTTGACCCATAACACAATTTATATCTTTTAAAATTGACAAGATGTTTTTCTTTTTGTAGGGAATGAAATACTATTTTTAACCAATTGCACGTTATAATATCTTTGCATCGTTCCATGTGTTTATCTATGCAAGTCTGTAGTATTTACATATCAATTCAATAATTACAATATTGCAAATGCTCTAGATCTCCGATTATAGCCGATAGTAAAGGGCAAGTTAAATAAAAGTAAAGAAATAAAAACAAACAACCTCGGGGGCCAAGATTGTTAAATACAAGTTTTGTAGGGTGGTTAATATAAAGTTTTATTTATTTACGAGCATTGAAAAGATGTCCTCTTATAGTCTTTGGTCTAAAGACTAGATGTTTTAAAAAGGATAATTTTTGAAGGCTACTGTTTCTACGCCCTTATATAGATAGATATATGGTATATATACAGCGGTTCACACATATATTCATATAAAGAATGTTAATTTAAAGTGTTTAAATAGAAAAATCTTAACTTTTAACCAACATATGAACAAACAAGTACTGTTTTGAAGTACTATCGTATTTCGTCGTAGAATATTAAATAATTTCGTTTTAGTTTGGTCAACAAAAATCAAACATTTTGATAGACATATCATAATTACATATTAAGAGTATTTTACCATAAGTATCGATAAAATAATATTTTAATGTATGCATCAAAATTAAGAAGTTAGTTTGTTTTTGTTAAGAAAGCTGGACATCAAAAGATAATTATTTCAAAGTTACTTTGATTTGAAAATACAATCCTAAAATCGATCTTTCTAAGTACAACATTCTTATCTATAACCTACAAATAGAAAAATAATAATGAAATGCAGTTGACCCAATAATGTTAACGGGGACTAATTATTTGACCAAAAGAAAGACATGAAACAAAATACAATTTAGGAAAGAAACGCAACAATCGGGCTGGTAACATTGTGCACTCCATCGCTCCATACCAACGAACCCGATAGCGCCTTTGACCCAATTGTCGCACTAACTGTTACCACAAAAGATTGTTTCTCCCCAACAGTCTTGAACGCTAGACTACTTGGGTCAATCTTCACCACGAGCCCTGTTGGTGCAACCACATTAGCCTGGTATGTGGACTCTGCTGCACCCACGTTAGTAACCGTTCTGTTAAAGGTTCGAACCAGGCTGCCTGAATTTGGAGCCGAGAGAGCAAACGAAGGATAGTTTAGGTCCCAAACAGTTGCGTTATTGGCCCCAGAACAAGCACTCGAATCACCAGTCACGATTTTCAAATTTGTCCCATTGTAACCTTGACCACATAAAAATGACACGAAATCTGATTCTCCAGCGTCATAGACCAAACCAGGGTCAGCAGCCTTTATCGGGTTGATTTGGCCTGAACCATATGCAAATTCAGCATCCGTGTTTTTGGTTGGACTCATTGGTGTAGCTGCCACGGAGGAAACCATTACCAATTAGTTCACATAAATTCAGCTTACACTCATTTATATATTTTAAGAGCTAGCGTAATTGTTATGATCATACCTGTTGTCATAAGGGCAGACTTTATGGCAGCTGGTGACCACGTAGGGTGGAATGATTTAACGTAAGCAGCAGCGCCAGTGGCGTGAGGGCAAGACATGGAAGTTCCAGATATAATATTGTACGGAACAACACGTGTGTCTCCCTCTTCTCCGGTGACGGTTGTACCCAATGACCATGCGGCCAGAATGTCCACTCCAGGTGCGGTTATATCAGGCTACAAAAAAATATATATACAAATTTATAGGGTCGTAATACTTTTATGGAAAATGTCAGATGCAACACCTAAACTTCTTGCAATTAACTATATGGATGCTATCTCGATTTATATTATAAGAATGTGCCCTATATACGAAATGTACCTTAAGAACGTCTAGTGTGATTAGGTTGGGGCCTCTTGAAGAAAATGAAACCACAGTTGGAGCTGCTTTGTCCACAGGTTCAATGCTCTTCAGAATGCTTGCAGTTGGTGTTCTGTTAAATACAATCATAATAATAATAAAAAATGGTTACTTATGTATCCAGTTGTGCAGTCCACACTTGTACAGTACAAGTAAGCAAAGAGTGTGCTAGACTTACGTTGTGGAGTTTAAGTATTTTAGAACTGCAGCGCCATCTATGCTGCTCAAATATGTTGTTGGTAGAGGCCAAACGAAAGCGAAATCTTCATAGCCAAAATCACCTTCGATCACCACACCACTTGCACCCGATTGTAACGCGCTGTCTGGCGCATTGATATCCTCGCATACAACAATTTTATTTTTCACTGAAGTTGGGTCCAAGGAATCCGGTTCGCAATATCTACATTTCGTCACAAATTATTAGTTTTCGTGACCACCATTATTCCATAAAAGTAATTCTCACAATGTCACATACAAAGTGTACTTATTTAGCGACACGATTTGTTACTTTCATTACCTAGATTCATCTGATGTAAATCCTTGCTTTGTATTAGGTACTGATGCACCAGAAACTATTGTATGAATCGCTCCATCAAATGTGTTTACCGTCGGTCCCTACATAAGATTTAGTTATAGTTAGTGAGTAAACTATTTATCGCGATATCTCAAAAACAAAATAGTACTGTTAATTAGTTCGTACCTCATAAGTCATATTGTTACCCAACACAACTTGAGTTAAAAACTTTCGATCAATGGAGCTAGCTGCAACAGACAACGACCAAGGTGAAAGATTAGTAATTGATCCAGCACCAGGACCACTATTTCCGGCTGAGTTGGATGTAAGAATCCCATTCTTCATAGAATGAAAAGCTCCAATGGCAATGGGATCGTCAAAGTAGTCCAGAGGGAAAGAACCCCCAACCGAAAGAGAAATGATATCAACTCCATCAGCAATTGCATCATCGAAAGCTGCCAAGATATCGACATCTGAACAACCTCCCGTAAAACAAATCTTGTACACAGCTATACGTGCTGATGGAACACCACCTCTAGCCGTCCCATTAGCTAGACCTAATAAACTTGCGTTGTTCACCGCACGTCCAGCCACGGTAGATGCAGTGTGAGTACCGTGCCCCTCGATATCTCTCGCGGATTGCTCCTCGTTCTCAGTTGCCTCGGTGTTGTAGAATTTTGCTCCAATTAGTTTGCTGTTAATATCATATGATCATAATATTAATAACGTGACAAATAATATTTGTGAGAACTGGATCAAAGTTTTTAATTTGTACACCAAAATATAACATTACTGATGCATAAAGTTCAACACCTTACACCTTAAATTTATATATTTTATGTACATATCACTTCCCTTAATGAAAATATCAAGAAAAAAAATTGTATATATTTACTTGTTGCATGTGAAATTGGCGGAATCACATGAACCCTTCCATTTGGCTGGTGGTGGACCGAATCCATCGTCCTTAAAACTATCGGCTTCGGGCCATACACCGGTGTCAAGCATAGCGACGATGACGTCGCTTTCAAGAGGTGATCTTTTAACGTCTTGAGGGAAGCCCAAGAAATCCCAAGACCTTGTTGTATGAGGTTGCTTCATTTGGCTTTGAAATACAGACACCACACCCTCCATTTCTACATGCAAACGTAAATAATAAACTTATATTAATATGCTTTGAAGGATCATTGCCCATTTTTCTTTTCTTACCAAAACTACCGTAACTATTTTTTAATTTCATGATTTAATTTGTGATTATTAGCTTAATCTAAGAACTAAGTCAAATAATTAAGATATTAATAAAATAAAATTACGATCAAAACTCACGAGCTATTTGGTTTTTTTCATCTTCGGTTAGCCTGGCAACGAAGCCGTTAAAGCTCCTCTTGTAGCTCCGAAGTAAAGATTTTGATGCCCGGCTGCTCGAAATGCGCATCAAAATTAGTGACTATATATTGGTGTCATTTAGAATACAAGAAAGAGTAATAGTGTTCGACCACATATAATATAAAGCCATGATACTTATAATTTTAATTGGGGGTGACAAAAAGAATGAAAAATAACTAACCTGCCAATAACTTGTTGTAATATGTTGGTGTGAACTGATGAAGCAGAGAGACCACCCTTTGGAACATCACCCATATACACAATGTATGTCTGCAATACACAAATATACTTTAACCACAATAAAATGGAAAATTTGATTGTGTTTTTAAATAAATTTTGTACAAAAGATAAAAAGAAAATAAGAAATGCCTTGAGATCATTGGATTCAGCAGCTAGAGTGTGGGTAAAGATAAGAGAATATGTGAGGGTGAGTGACAAGAGCAGCCATAGTGAAGATGCCATAAGTATTAGTATTAGTAAAATGATTTGAAGATGATTATATTATACGAATAGAAATGAAATTAGTTAATATATATATAGCAAACTCACACCTCATTGGTTTCTCAAATATATTGTTGGTATCGTCGGAGGACGTACAAAAGCCGTCTTAAAGGCGAGTTTGACAATGTTATATTTTAGAATTTACACGTTATATGAAGTGTTCATCGAAAGATACTTTTTATCTCACGATCGAGTCATAAATATGTCATAATTTGGTCAAAAACGGTCTCCATCATCTAATCATGCAATTGGTAAAAAGTCCTAAGTTGACAGAAATTACCTCGTAAGAAAAAAAAAAACCGTTTTCTGCATAATTAAGCCACACTTTTATATTAACAAAAAGAAAGACGTAAAAAGTAAACATCCTATGAAATCATTTCTTACTTGGCCTTCATAAAAACATTCTACGAGAATTAACTAGACAAATATTTTGTGTTATTAATCTATTATTTTTTAAAGTATTATTGTTTAATTCTCATTATATATTTGTTGCACGTATGATCTTAAAACTTTTTGGAAAAAAATTTCTTACAAAAATCTATGTGACATTGTAAAAAAGCTTTAGAAACTTTTTACGGTGAAGATGCTCTCGTATATTACTTTGAGGTTTGATAATTTTCTAGATGTCATATCGTTGTATTGTAGGTATGAAGACATTACTTAATTTCTTAGGTTCCACTCTAAGTAATAAGGCATGGTTAATGGCATGCTTGTTTCCCTTAACCACATCTAACGCTTTCAAGTTTGCAAATAGAGACAGTTGAGTGTACTCTCGTCCTATTTTTAAGCGGTACAACATCATATTTGCATTTCCACTTGTCGAGCTGCAATTTTTAGTTTCGCTAAGCATTCTAATTATCGTAACACATAGTTGATGCTTAATTAGGCTACCGTAGAGCAGGCCAACCATCAATTTCTTTGCAATCGCGGTAACTCATTAACGTATGGAAATCGTTCATATTATATATGTGGTTGATGATACACAGAACCACAGGCTCGGTTATGAGTTGTGATCACAGCACATGTGAACATTATATCACTCATGAAAGATTGGTTATGACAAGAATTAGTACATATTGAGATACACGGGTAAATGATTTGCTATCTCGGGTGGCAACTTCCTATTTGATAACCCGTATTACACTTAGAGTGCAATCGATTTTACGGTCACAATTCCAAAATGGAACCGAGCATGTGCAAGATGAAGTTGTATTGGTGTACATGATTCCACTCTATTGGAGGAGGAGAGTATGAATCTGTTTAATGATTCATCGTTGTTTATTTGTAGTCAAAACTACTAGTTTACTCGTGTGATCCAGCACAAAAACTACTAAAATTAGTTAAAAGATGATGTAATTAACTGTTACAAAATTTATGTGAATAATATAGCTAAGATCAGACGTACGTTGATAATAAAAAATAGCCCGTGATATCATGAAAATAGAACTCGAAACTAAGACAATGTAAATTGCTTTCTTATTCATTAATATATGTGCCGACTTTCTTTATTGTCATACCTTACATGTTATATGAATACACAATTATAATTGACGTTGTTTAGAATAACATATTTCATCACATAACATGAGTATTTTAATAGTTTTCACTTAATTGTATTTTAATTACTTGATCCTCTTCGTATCATTCCAGAATCATATGTTTTTAAGTTGTATAATTATTAAATTTTCGTCAAAACTTTATATATTAACTACAAATTGTTTATTTTATTTTCTTTTATCATTATGTAAATGTATGTATATGTATATACACTATATTGTACGTTCATCATAATGTTTAACACGTTAGGTATGTAATAAGATAATCATAATGTATAGTTTAATGTGTTTCTACTATATAACCACGGAAAACAAAATTAGTGAAAATAATGAGACAACTTTCTCTCATAGTTGTTTGACTTGTACTTGACTTTCTTTTGTTTAATCATACTATTTGTTTTTCGTTTTAGCATATGCTAAGTTTATGACTTTGGATTTATTATTGTATAAACAAATGTTATGTACTCTGTAATATTTTATTTATTTAAATTACGAAATATTTGTGTATCTAAAATGTCTGACTTGTAATTAAATTGTATTGTAATTGTAATGGTATTTAAATGAAGACTTAAATTATCATGTTTTTTAAATTGTGTTTAGATATGATATATTTGAACGTCTTTTGATAGAAATGGTACGTGTACGTAATATTATAGTTTTTATTATAAGGATTTGACTTCTATATTATTTTTAGTTTTAGTAATATTTATTTATATTCTTATCATATTAATTATTAATTAATTTTAAGATTAAATGAAAAGGGAATACTAGGATTTTTTCATCTTTCAAGATTTAAAATTTTAAAGTTATATTGTAAACTCTTTATAAAGATCAAATATAATGTTGGTTCTTGTTTTATGTTGGGTGTATACATAATCTATACACATTATAAATTGTTTATACCTTTTCTTTATAATGTTAAAGGATTCAAGATTCGAAATGACTAAGTTACCCTTAGCTAATTTAAGCAATAACTACAAAAGTGGAAAAAAAATTATTACCTACCACCATAAACTAAAATCGTCTTTTATACATAATGTACCGCTGCATTGCGCGAGAGGTGTACTATATATTTAAAAGTATATTGATAAAATAATAAATATTCAGTGGATATTATCTCAATAATACGTTATGGTATCAGTGGTAAACTAGGCGATTTAATGAGCTGGGTCGTCGAGTCAAATCGAGCTACCAACATCTCGTGTTATTTCCTTTTCAATTAATTTAACTGATGGTTAATATACGAAGTATGGTTATGAAGAACTTCGTATAATATGAAAACAAAATAATGATTCAAATTTCTTAAGCAACATAAATGGGCAACCACTTGAGTATACAGATTATAAATTCAGCTAGTGTTCTTTTCAACTACATTCCATCTAACGCCCTTAAAGATTAAATCAATAGACTAATCAGATATTATGGTGAAAGCTTGAGTTAGCTATAACTTTAGACTTTTACCAGTTCAAACTTCTTATATCATATTTCATGCAGGATGAATGGCTATACTTAATTAATTTATAAGTTCTAACTATTATGTTACTAACTATATATCATATTTGACGTGGGACGAATTGCTACACTTAATTATTTTATAAGTTCTAAATATTAAATTACTAACTATAAAATCATAGAATATAACACGAGTTTACAATAAAAGTCTTTATGACTCGCACGTTTTGGCAAAAAATGTGTTATGACTTGTTATTGATGTTTGGGTCCGAACAAGGACAGAGCATGATTCATTAATGCCAACATCACTTGGAAATTTTTGAAAACTTATAAGATCATCCTCCATGTGGAAATGAATCATTCAAGATCAAGACCAATCTTAGATACTTTTATTTTGTTCAAGTATTGATGTACAGTCTTTAATCATTTGTGAAAACTTAGCTTTATTGTCCGTTTAAGTTCATCGCAATATTAATTTTGCCCTATAAAAGTTGAGTTATTTTATCAACCCAACCATGCAAGCAACACAAATTCGGTTGATATTTCGTGTCGATATTAATACAACTAATTTTAATTAAGCCTTAAAAGAGTAAAACGATCGAATAATAGTGTAAACTTTAAGGAATATCTAAAAGTCCAAATACCCAATCTTACAAGTAATGCAAGAAATGACGTAATATATCCAACTTTTAAATGTTTAATTTTGTTTAAAAGTGTCACCATTTTCTTGTTTATTGTACGTTTGATGATTAAACATTAAATAGGTAGAAAAATTAATAGATAAATAATTAAGTGTACTTTTTCTTCTTCTATCTCTTTCACTTTTTCTTAATGAACAAATTCGATTACAAATCATCGTTCCTTACGTACTCGCACGGTGGGAGATATGTTGCTGGATGGGAGGCCATATTTACGAAAATGGCTTTAAAAAATTCAAATAACTTGAATTGTTCCAAAATTAATTTGTATTATTGTTTTACTTAACCTAAAGATCATAATTATAGAAATAAATAATTAAAAGGAAAATGATGTCGCTAACAGTACACCTGGTAAAGTGCTGCTACTTATATACGAGGGATAAGTTGAAGGATTGAAAATTAATATAAATTTTCTGTTAGAATTGTACGTTTGCAGCAGTAGGTGCACAAACACCATCCCTATCCCAATCCGAATAATACAATATTAGGAAAAAGAAAATGAAGGAAAAGAAGACTAATCGGAACGTCGGGGCCATATCAATCAATTGCTCAAAGTTGAAAGGTCGGGCTTCTTCTGTCTAGTAATCATAATTACTCCCTATATAACTGGAGTAAGTATCTTGAGGCCACATTACCATTCAGGAAACTGGACTTCGAATAAAAAATATATATAACCTCAAAATTTATGCTTTTCATACTAAAACTTATGCAAAGCCTTGTAGAGTTGAATCGAATACAAGTTTTATTACATTATTTATAAAATGGCTTGTAAGGTTACAACAAGAAAAAATAAGCCATTATATATGGAAGGCAACAACAGGACTGGTAACACTCCAAACTAATGAACCCGAAAGTGTCTCAGACCCAATTGTTGTGTCAACCGTCACCACAAAAGATTGCTTCTCTCCAATAGTCTTGAACGTTAGACTACTTGGTTCAACCTTCACCGCAAGCCCTGGTGGTGCAACCACATTAGCTTGGTATGTGGACTCTGCTGCACCTACGTTAGTAACCGTCTTCATAAAGGTTTAAATGATGCTACCCAATTGTTGGGCCGAGAGAGCAAATGAAGGGTAGTTTAAGTCCCAAACAGTTGCATTATTCTTTGCTGTACAAGTACTTGCATCACCAGTAAGAATTTTCAAAGTTGTAGCATTGTAGCCTTGACCACATAAAAATGAAACGAGATCTGATTCCCCAGCATCGTAAACCAAACCTGGGTCGATAGCTTTTAATGGGTTGATATGTCCAGAACCATACACAAATTCAGCGTCAGTGTTTTTGAAAGGACTCATTGCTGCAGCTGCCTTGGAGAAATTTGTGCATAATAAATATATATTAGTCAAGAGCAATGTCATAGTGCTTGCAAATAGTATACTAAATTTAATTACAAAATGATGTGTCACAGAATTAATCATACAATCACAACTCACAAGAGAGAAATTTCGTTAATTTAACATAAGATTCACCTGTGTATTGGGAGTTAGAATAGTACCAGTGGTCATAAGGGCGGACTTTATGGCAGCTGGAGACCAGGTAGGGTGGAATGATTTTACGTAAGCTGCTGCGCCAGTGGCATGAGGGCAAGACATGGAAGTTCCAGAGAAGATGTTGTATGGGACGACACGGGTGTCTCCCACTTGTCCGGTCACACATGTACCCTTTGACCACGCAGCTAAAATATCAACTCCAGGTGCAGTTAAATCAGGCTTCAACAATTTCATATTTAATAGATTATAAATATATAATCTTAGCGATTAACAATGAGATCCAGAAACCAAATTTTACCTTGAGAATGTCTACTGTAATCCGGCTTGGTCCCCTTGATGAGAATGATGCCACATATGGAGCTATTTTTTCTACAAGTTCAATACTCTTTAGGATGCTTGCACTTGGTGTTCTATACAACACAATAAAAGATAAAATATTCAGAAAAATCTAACTGTGCAATCATTGTTATTACTTGTTGATTATCAGTTGTGATTATTATTTGTCGAGTATAATAGTACAAAAACTATATATGCCTACCAAAAATGTTTTACTACTTTCTCATAAAAGTGTAGGCAGAAACCTGATTAACTGAGACATTTTTGTTAATTTGTCACTAATGATAAGCCAGCAAATGAAAGACCTTTTCCGTGACTCATTAACTCGCTAGACTTACGTGGTTGAGTTTGTGTAACGAAGAACTGCAGTGCCATCTTCTTCACTCAATATAGTTGCTGGTAGAGGAAAAGAGAAGGCCAAGTCTTTGTAGAGGCTTCCAGTATCGATCACAGCACCACTTTCACCTGATTGTAACGCAGTTGCTGGCCCTTCAGTACTATCACATACCACAATTTATTTTGTACCAAAGTTGGGTCCAGGGAATCTGGAAAGCAATTTCTGCATTTCGTCATTTATGATTAGTGTTCTTTGTAAATTTTGCACCAAAATTTTGTGCTCATTGATTAATTACCTGGAGTCATCTGGGGTATATCCTTTCTTCGTATTGGGCACTGATGCACCATAAACTATCTGATGAACTGCACCATCGAATGTGTTAACAGCCAGCCCCTGCAGAAGATATATTCAAATAAAATACCAATTTATTCTAATTGAAATTTCAAAAGAATGTACAGCCAGCTCACCTCATAAGTCATACTGTTACCCAAAACAATTTGAGTTAGAAACTTGCGATAAATGGTACTGGCAGCAACCGTTAGTGACCAAGGTGAATAATTAGCAACCGATCCAGCAATAGGACCTTCATTTCCAGCGGAATTGGATGTAAGAATTCCATTTTTATCAAATGAAAAGCTCCAATGGCAATAGAATACTCAAAATAGTCCAAAGGAAAAGGGCTTCCGATGGAAACAGAGATGATGTCAACTCCATCAGCTATTGCGTCGTCAAAAGCTGCTAAAATATCTGCTTCTGAACAATACCCTGGAAAACATACTTTATACACGGCTATTTGTGCTGATGGAACACCACCTCTAGCTGTCCCGTTAGCTAGACCCAACAAGCTTGAGTTGTTAACTGAACGTCCAGCTACAGTTGATGCAATGTGGGGGGTCCCATGCCCCTCAGTATCTCTTGCTGACTCTTCGTCTCCGTCTTCACTTTGGCCAGTCTTGTAGTATCTTGCTCCAATGAGTTTGCTGAATATATGGCATGTCAACAACAAGATAATTAACTACAAGAATGAATATAACTTAAATCCAAATCATGATCCTGAGATCAAAGATCAGTTTTAGTTTTTTGAGATGTACGAGTTATGACAGGCTAAGTTAAATAATTCAAGAGCTCTCTAGTTACTTAATTTTCCCTATGGAAAGGTAATGTCTGTTCCAGTTTTAACTAATTGCATGGACATCATGAGATAAATACTCCACAAATAATTTTCCTAATCCTATATTATAACAAAATGAATGAATGTAAGTACTTGTTGCAGGTAAAATTCGTGGAGGCACACGAGCCCTTCCATTTGGCTGGTGGAGGACCAAATCCGGCGTCATTGAAGCTATCGGATTCTGGCCTGGCTCCAGTGTCTAGCATTGCAACGATAACGTCACTTTCAAGAGGTGCTCTCTTCACATCTTGAGGGAATCACATGAAGTTCCAAGACCTTGTGGTATGTAATTTCTTTAATTTGTTTTCAAATACAGACACTACTCCCTCCATACCTACATAAAACTTAAATAAATATATTATCATAACTTCTTCTTACCAACCTTAAAAATTCTTACAAATCATAACCAAAGTGATCATATTCAATTTGTAATGACGCGCACGTTAATCTAAATATCATTAATTTAGTTAAATAGTTACTTAACTTTACGGAATATATTGAAACTTAAAACTTCACTCACGATTTATTTGGTTTTTTTCATCTTCTGTTAGCATAGCGACAAGCCCATTTGAGCTCCTTTTGTAGCTTCTGAGTAGAGATTTTGATGCTCGGCTGTGCAATTCCATTTACTTGTTAGTGATCTTTCGTCGAACTACACATACAAAAAAATATCTTTTGCATAATTTTTAAGTGTGAACTACTCCACAAATACGACGTTTAGGAGACATATAAGCAGTCATAATATATATAAAAAAGCAGTTACCTGCCAACGACTTTTTGTAGCATGGAGAGTGGAGTGACACCACAGATAAATCATTCTTTGGAAGGTCACCCATGTACACAATGTATGTCTGCAAAACAAAGAACGCAGCTATATGTTAACCTAAAACTGGATGAGAAAGCACATAAAATGCAAATAATTATCTTGTGTTTACAGAAACAATCTGATCAAACTTTTAAACAAACACATGCTAGCAATATTTATAATGTTTGATTAATAATTGTCAGCTGTCCGAATAGGAAACATTTTTGAAAAAATAGTTATTATGTCGTTGGTTGGTTTTCGAATAGGAAAACAGATGCTAGTATTACTTGGACAATGTGGTTACAAAACCCCATTCTAGCTTCCTTTTTGTAAGTTTCCTTATACTAGCTCCTTGTTAGTTTGATTAATAATAGTTAGCTGCTCAAAAAAACAAACAAACTATATTTATAATGTTGATTGTGTCTCAGTTAGAGAAATGCCTTGAGATCATTAGCCTCAGGTGCTTTAATGTCACTAAGGATAAGAGAATATGTGATAGTGACTAAGAACAGCAGCCATATTGGAGATGCCATTAAGCTGATTTAATTAACTGATTTCGAGATATATAATTATGACAACGAAAATGAGACATGGGTTATATTACAAAATAAACCTCACTGTTTTCTCAAACTTTAGCAAGTGTCGTTGAAATCGTTATATGTTGTTCAAAGGCATGTCTTTAATCTTTAAGGAAAGTTGAAAAGGTCTATTTCTCTTTGGTAAACACGTACATAGTGATAGCTATATTTTGGACAGGGACTTCTAATCTTTTTAAACTTACATTTTTAGATGTACATGGATTAACATATAAATATACTACAATGCAATGTTGTTTTATGTTTTGTATGTTAGTTGTAGTAATCTTACATATTTATAGACGTAATTTTCTATAGCATCTTTTTAGATGTTATTATACAGGCTCGTTATATCTTTAAAAATCATCAACAGAACTTTTTAAAGTTTATGTCTCTTATGTAGTTTGAACATAGTTTAGGGGTGCAAATGAAAATTTTCAATTGAAACAAATTTCAAGTTTTTCCGATTGTTTTCTGCTTTCAGAAATCCTGTTCATTCGGTTGTTCTGTTTCTTCGTATTGGTTAGCTTTTTAAAATTTTGTTTCTATACAAAAAATAAAATTAAAGAAAAAAATAAGATATGAAGGAAAAGGAAGATCCTAAAACTATTGTTATTTATATGTTTGTTGTTTTTGTATATGGGTTGCTTTTGTGATTAAAATTTATGTTTTTCCTAAATTTGTAGGTTTGTGAACAGTACAGAGAGAAGAAATGGCCTATAAGGTGGATCACGAGTATGATTACTCATTCAAGATTGTACTGATTGGGGATTCGGGTGTTGGAAAATCAAACATACTTTCTAGATTTACCCGAAATGAGTTTTGTTTGGAATCTAAATCCACCATTGGTGTTGAATTCGCTACCAGAACCCTTCAGGTAATTCGTTGTTATCTCTAATGCTTTTCATGTAATCCTTACATACATATTGGTTTTATGTTGTTTTTCACAATCATACCACGATAGATTTTTCTTAAGAACGTTGCATTTGAATGCCAAATATTTGACAAAAAGAATGATTTAATGAGTAATATTGATAAATATTTTGTCGTGCCAAAAGGTGTTTGTAAGTCCCCATAGACATTAACTGATCATAACTTCATGGTGAGCAATTGTTGGTCCTATAATTACTTCTGACCGATATGCTTTAGGTTGAGGGGAAGACAGTGAAGGCCCAAATATGGGATACTGCTGGTCAAGAGAGGTACCGAGCAATCACAAGTGCTTATTACAGAGGAGCAGTTGGTGCTCTGTTGGTTTACGACATAACTAAGAGACAATCATTTGATAACGTTCTAAGGTGGCTTCGTGAGCTAAGGGACCATGCAGACTCCAACGTTGTCCTTATGTTGGCTGGAAACAAATGCGATCTGAACCATCTAAGAGCTGTTTCGGCAAAGGATGCACAAATGTTGGCAGAGAATGAAGAG
Source organism: Logfia minima (assembly GCA_963921325.1). Classification (NCBI taxonomy): domain Eukaryota; kingdom Viridiplantae; phylum Streptophyta; class Magnoliopsida; order Asterales; family Asteraceae; genus Logfia; species Logfia minima. Next base: position 2,668,005 of record OY992770.1, read on the forward strand.
CTTTCATTCTTAGAGACTTCCGCATTGGATGCACATAACGTCGAGAAGGCCTTTCAGACAATTTTGCTCGATATTTATCAAATAGTAAGCAAGAAAGCCTTTGCTGCACAGGAAGCAGCAACTTCTGTTCCTAAAGGCACCACTATTAAGGTTGAGAGTAATGACTCCAAAGGGAGTATTTGTTGCTCTAATTAAGTGTATATTTCGTTTGAGTACTTTCTTGAAAAGTACAGTTGACGTGGCGTATTGGTGGTAAATTTGTCACTTGGTTGCAAGTTCAAGCCTTGTTTTCGCTCTCCCATCCATGTAACACAAGGAAAGAGAAAATGAAAATACAGGAAGCAGAGGAAAGATTGCTTATAAGAACATTAGCCTATTTTTTGTTGTTACTAGAAAGAAAGAAAAAGGTCAAAGAAGATTTGTATTGTGTAATACTTATTTGTTTGACCTTCATATAACATCATATCACATGCACAAATGGTCAATACTTGTTCAGGATTATATAAAGATTCATCCCGAGTTCAGTTTCTATACTTGTGTAACAATTTTGACATCTTATGCGTTCTTACATATGTCATTATTGTCGTTTTTAGTTATAATGTTTAGTGGGTGTAATTTATTTCATGTAGCTAGAGCGATTATATTGTAACAAAATGACATTTTATTTTTTATAGTTTTATTTCCAAAAAGAATTAGGACCAATAGCTCTCGCGTGTGGAGATATTGTTTGCCCGAGAATAGTATCTACAAAAAATCAATAGCTCTCGCGTCATGAAGTTGATATGTAACTTCCTTAAATAGTTTGTCATACTATTATTATTTATTATTTTATTATATTTATTAATAGAATACTAAATTATTTAGTTTTTAATCAAAAATCAAGGAAAATAGTAATCTGATCCTTCCCGCAATTTGTCTCCACGAGACTTTCCACCGCCCCGTACCTTTGAATTTATTTTCTAATACCAATGGCTAATACATTGGGAATTTACGTTTTAGGATGGCCCTTTTCTTCTATTGGTTTCTCAATGTTCAAGAATTTAAATTCAAATCAATTACTAATTTATTCCTCATCTCCATCTTAGTTATTATCTCAATCCTTCATGTTCACTATCTATTAATCTCTATGATTATCGGTTAATTCAAACGTCTTCTTTCATCATTCCGGTTACACTGAAGTTCGGCAGTTGGATTAATGCATGGTTGCGAACTTGCGGTTACGATAATGGTGAGAAAATTTAGGTTTAATCATTTAATCAATTATGATCAATTCTCTATAATTTACCCTGCTGTGATCTTGTCTTTTTCATTGCAAAAATCAGACATGGCTTCTATTTATTGTCTTCTTTTGAAACTGATTTCATGCTATCGGTCATTTATCGAAGAAAATGGCTTCGGAACATAAATTGCTTGAGAAAGGCGAAGTTATTAATGATTCTTCATGTACTGAATTGCAGAAACTAACTCAAGGGTCGGATGAGAAAGGACAACCAAACTAAATTCTGGAAGTAAGTTATTCATTAGCTATTACTATGAAATACATATATCTTTCTGTTCATGTAAACCAGTTTATAATTTTATATGTATATCAAGTGTTTGATGAAATGCCTAAATGAGTAACAGAAGTTTATTTGCCCTCACTTGAAATTATTTGCTCTTCTTCACTTGAATAACTAGAATCTATGTCTCTGTATTCGGTTCCATCTTTATGATTTTTATTTTTAGTTTTTGGTGCTTACAAAAGAAAATGATGCTTGTGATTCTCCTTTAATAGAGGTAACAATAAAGATTTATGGCTTTCAAAATAAAATAATATGAATGGAACAAGGCTTATGGTTTGTGGTACATATAGCTCCAGAAATATGCAGTCTCTTTAAAGATTATCAGGGTGATTTAATATTTGATTTTGGTTGTTACTTTGTTTTGATTTGGACAAAAGTAATGTTGCATATTTGAAATTTATATGTCTATTGTTTTACAACAATTGATTTCTTGGCTAACAATAGATGAACACCCGCTTTATGGTGAAATGCTTTATTAAGAAAAGAAGTTTAGATATTTAAAATGTTTACTGTTTGAGCTTATGATTTTTACCAATATGGTTTCTACCCTGTTTGTGCTTATGCTTTCTACCAATGTATTTGCATAAAATTGATGTATAAGTTTGCAGTAGAAGACGCGGGTAGATGTGTAAACCAATATAAAAGCAGGCACACCTATTTCTTCGGTCAATTTATACATTGATTTTAGTGTTTTTGACCATCTTTATTGAACATGTGTAAGGTTTGTTTTGTAAAGATAGTAAAGATAGTAAATTACAGATATGGTGCAAGGTTGAGATAGGAGTTATTTTTTGATAAACAACAACCATAACCCACAAACTCTAAAAAAGGTTCTCCATTGATTTATTAAGCGTCTTACTTGAAAGTTACTTGAGGTTATAGTTATTGCATAACTGTATATTTATTTGGAGTCTCTGTGTGCAGGTATTATTTTGGAGATTTCATGTAGTGAAAATGCATTGTTCTATTTACTTTCTTATGCTAATTGAAAGTTGTAGATTTATATGACTTATGTAAGTAGGCATTTTAGAGAGTTTTTCTTGGGTCAACGAGTTAGAGATTTTAGTGTTTGTGCATAGCAACCAATATGTTTATGGATTCGAAGGTTCATTTCCATTTCTATTCATCACTATATCACTCTTGTGTTGTGTTAATCTGGATACAATTCAATGCATTTTTTGTGTTATTTTAAGGTAGTGTTAAGCTTGTGTGTATTTTTACCTAAATGAAACAGGAAATACTGATTTCATCATGGATATGTGGGTGGCTTGTGTATGCATACCTGGTGTCCTGAATTTTGATGTGGCTTGTGTTAACTTTGATATTGAACATGTTGCTTTGTATGTTTTAGTAGGCAACAAGACCCGTTTGGGAACTTAAATTACTGTCATTGAGCTCATCATGGAACTTCATTGTGGCCCCACAATATAGTAGGTACATATCATGCTTCTTGATTGTGAGGCATGCTTTATCAATGGTATTTATATTTTTGTGTATTGTTCTATTTTTATCATAATGTTATTTTCAATATGATGCAATACTTGTGTTGCAGTAGGCCACAAATAGATTGCTATATAAAACTAAAGGTCTGTGCATTTTCTTTCTTAGTTTAATTATCAAAGACCCATGTACTTAAATTTGTGTAACACATATGCGTAGCTTTTTAATCTTATACCACAATGGTTGTTAATTTTAGTTTTTGAAATGGAAATGGTTATCAGAAGGATATATACTTGTGTTGTTTTTAAAGCTTATTTGGGTCTGTTGCAGATATGATGCGGACAAAGTGTGTTGGTGATTGACTTTAGTTAGTCAAAGAAGAGAAAAGCATATTAGATTTTGGAGTGGGTGTATAATGAGTCTGATAAACTGCTGCTATACAAAGGTCCATGCATATATATTAAAAAGGTGCTAGCAAAAGTTCAAAGGCCATATGGCTTGAATGTGGTGTTCTCTGAGGTACAAATTTTTCCAGTTTGACTAATTTATGTCAAGCTGACCATATCAATAAGTTTTTTGGTCATTTGTGCTGTTGTTTTTGAAAGCTTGGTATTCTATGTTATGGAAGCTTTTGATTCAAGGATAGGTATTAAAGGTTTGATAGATCATTTTTTATACATATTAAAGTTATTTGTAATTTATTTGTAGTGTATACTTATACATCAAAAATATATCAACTAATGTTATAAATATTTTTTTATAAACCTGTATTTTCACAAGTCAATAAACTAGTATTTTTGAGAAGTTCAAACGTACATTAAAAAAGTTTGTCGTGTTACAAGTTAATGAAACCTTGCATAGAATTAAATCAATAACATTAATTTTAACAAATTATTTTATTTGTCTCATTAATTACTTTCATTTATTTCTTTCTTAGAAATTACCATTAAAATTTATGTCTAATAAAAGGGAAAAAATGATATTTATTTAATATATTTTAATTGCAGAAATTGTGAAGAACAATAAAAATTAGACGGAAAGAGTATTAAATTTGTAAATATATTAAGAGTTGATTAAAAGAATATCAGAATTTTTTTTTTCTCAAACACAAATAATAAATATTTCTTTCTGAATAATAAATAAACGGTAATGTTAAATGAGTTTAATTATATAAACTTAAAAATTAAGTTAATTCACTTATTGATCGAACGTTTACTTAACGTTATTTGTGAAATCTGGTATCGTTTATATTTTCCATTTTCCGATTTCAATAAATAAAATAACAAAAAAGAAAAAGAAACAAGTATAAAAAGGAATATTGTGCGTGAGGAACCCGTAACTATACTAGTCTGACTGGGACACTGTCTTCGTGGGGTCCGACGTCGTTTGATAGGCTCGTCGTCAATACCACGCATGGTCCAAAATACCAAAACTGGATACACAGAAAACCATGAACTGCTTTTCTGCGTTTCGGCAAAATAACGAAAAAATAAATATTTCTTTCTTTTGAATATAGTTGCTTCGTGATTCGTGAAACGTTCGAATCTAGGGTTTCAAAATTCAAATTCTCTTCATTCAGTTTTGCAATTGCATTATCACTTTCCATTAATACATAAAGGGAAAATAAATATAGACCGGAGATATGCAGACGGAAGCAAGGGTAGGGGTGGTTGAAGGCGGTGGTTCCGCCCATAAATTGGTTACTCGACCGGTACAACATCACCGGTCGCAGATCGGAGCGGTTTCTCAACTCATCGCTGGTGGTGTTGCCGGCGCTGTTAGCAAGACTTGCACCGCTCCTCTTGCTCGCCTCACTATTCTCTTTCAGGTCATTATTATTCTATTAAAAGATTGAAATATAGATAATATATAAATAAATCGAGTCCTGTTAATTCGTGTCCATATATATGTGTATTCCAATTATAAATGTATTATTGAAGTTAGGTTTTTGACAAAAGAAGTAATATCAGCGTTATGATTTAATATGTGGAACATAGTCAAAACTTTATAACACATCTACGCTGTACATGATTTAACTTAGTTCTGCAGGTACAAGGAATGCACTCTGATGTTGCTAGTTTAAAAAAGGCTAGTATATGGAGTGAAGCTTCACGTATTGTTAATGAAGAAGGATTTCGTGCATTCTGGAAGGGAAACTTGGTTACGATTGCTCATCGTCTGCCTTACTCGTCCATTAGCTTTTACGCATTTGAACGATATAAGAATGTAGGTACAAATGTGCTTTGCTGGAATATCTTATATTCATCTATATATTCTCGAGGAGATCTCGTTGTCATGTGATCATCATCTTTAAATGTTGCAGTTACTACAAATGATGTCGGGAGTGGGAAGTCAAGAAACGAATTTTGGTGCAGATGTGTTTGTACGACTTGCAGGTGGTGGCTTAGCTGGTATAACTGCCGCTTCTGTAACATATCCTTTGGATCTCGTTAGAACACGTCTCTCAGCACAGGTAAGAATCAATGGTGTGTACTTTATTGGCATATTTGTGATCCAAAAAATATAATTCACTGCCTTTTACTTAGCGTATTAATTGCAACACTTGAAAACGTGTTATATGATTTGACCTTTTGTTCTTATAGAAAATGCTTATATATATTTTTGGTATCGCAGACTAACGTAAATTACTATAGAGGTATATGGCATGCTTTATGTACCATCAGCCGGGAAGAGGGCATCTTTGGACTCTATAAAGGACTTGGTGCTTGTTTATTGGTATTATTCTATAACTGATGGTGTTTTAATTATTTTCGGTATATACTTTTCATCCTACTGACTACATCATTTACAGGGTGTTGGTCCCAACTTAGCAATTAGCTTTTCAGTTTACGATACTGCAAGATCTTACTGGCAATTACAAAGGTAGCTGTCACTTGTCATCTATTTTTCTCATTAGTGCACCAGATTTCATAATTTGCAAAATCTGATGTTAATGTATTAGTAACAGACCGGATGATTCTACGGTCGTGGTGAGCCTAGCTTGTGGCAGTCTTTCAGGAATTGCATCATCAACAGGTTAGTGATTACAATGTATAATAGCTAATAACAATGCCATTTAGAAAATGTTGGTGTTTCATCAAATAGTTGGGTTCCTGTAGCCATCGCTGATGCTTTTGCTGCTAAGAGGCAGGGAGCCAAACTTGATCACTTGAGGATTTAGTTAGGACAATAGAACAACTTTTTAACGTGCTTATCAATATTAGTCTATCTTTAACTTCATCTTTCATTTAACATGGCTCTTCAAAAACCTTGCAGTTGGTTATTCTAGGGTGACTACAGGCTAGCCAACTTTGTTTGTGGAGTCGAACAATGTGAGAAGTGTTCCTCTTTTGTTTGAGGTATGCTTCTCACTGTGGCTCCCTTCACCAATTTGTTATCAAATATGAACTAGTACTATTACAACTGAAGAGGACAATTATGTATTGGCCCACCCTGTCTCTGAGTTGTTACATGTATATAGGTGGTGTTGTCTTTATTGGAGCGTATATTCGGTTATTTCGGTATATAACTAGTGGTCTAATGCTTTACTTAAACTATGAGCTATATCTTGCAGTATCATTCCCTTTGGATCTTGTGAGGCGACGTATGCAGTTGGAAGGAGCTGGTGGCCAGGCTCGAGTTTATAAGACGGGTGTATTCGGTACGTTTAGACACATACTACAAGCTGAAGGCCTACGTGGCTTATACAGAGGAATATTACCCGAATATTACAAGGTGGTACCCAGCATTGGCATCGTGTTTATGACCTATGAGAAACTTAAGCAAGTATTATCAGATATTCAGATATAGATGCTTCCTAATGGCCGTGGTGTTCAGGCAGCTGCTTAGTTAACACAATTGGAGGTTTACAACGAAGAAGTGTTAGTACGCACTGTTTTTAACATGTATGACTATTAACCATTTACGTCTATGATTGTACGTGTAAAAACATTATTCCATTGTACAGATTAGAAGGGAAACGGGAAACAACCCATTAATTACTTATTCTCAGTGTATTGATTTACAAATCCTGTTATATATTGAATTTGCAACCCCTCACTTGATAATATATACACGATGCCAATGTTGTTACAAATCCGGGTCACAGGATAATATATACAAAGAAACATTTTTTCCTGGTAGCTGATGATAACTCAGATCTGTTACACAATGGCAATAGGAGCTTGAATAAGATTTTTGCATAACACAGTAAAGAATAGCCTAAACAAGTAAGCAAAATAAGTAGTATACGAATGGGAAAAGCTCAATTCGTTAATTGTTTTTTTCTTTCTTTAATAAATCAATATGTATGCTACACTCTATATAATTTACTTCCGAGTATGGCTCAAATGTGTACCATGGTCCGTCTTTTCTTTTTGTATATGTTAATCTCCAAATACAATACCCCAATACCAATCATAGAAAAACAACACTTTTAAGTTTATTTATAGAGACTTTTTCCTCAAGAACTCATCAGTCCTATTTTCTTCATGTATGCCCGATAATGTCCCCACTAAAACTTGGGTTCCTTTGTCAAGCTTCAATGGTCAACTCCCTCGAAGAAATATTAGTACTCGAATAAAGCAGAGGAACAAATCTTGAAGAATATCACAGGGGAAAGCTTCCAGTTAGACGAATGTGATCAAGTGTACGACGCAGACCATATGTATTCACAGCTGTGTTCGCAGCTCGAAATCCTCCTCCATATGCCGGTGAAGCGTCATGAGCAATTTGATGCATAAAAAACTCACCCAACTTATTCTCGACCCTGGACTTTCCACCTTTCTTTGAAACTGAAGAAGATGAGGATGGAGCTTCTGAGGTTGATCCAGGCATGATCTCCGATTCAAGCCACATATATGAAAGCACTTGACAGATACCTTCTTCTACCTCAGGATCTAGGTTTCGATAGCCTAATCATTTCACGAAACATTAACATGTGCATGAAGGTAAATAGTTTTCAGTTTCTAGTAAGAAGTGTTTTCTAGTTACCTTTAAGACGTAACCAGCCATGCATCAACTCATGAGCAAGAATAGCACCTGTTAGTAATCTGCAACATGGTCTCATGACATCCTTTTCAGAAAGTAGCCTCCAAGATTCACAGAAAAGAGAAAAGCATGAAACTTTACCTCGGGAGACCATAAAGAACAAGAATGGCTGTAACTTCACATCTTCGAGTTAATTTCTGAGGTTGGGTTCTCATTTCTATCAATGCATGACCCCCAATTCTAGGCCTTTTCAGTATCTGAAATTGACAAAATCAGATGGATACGAAAATGGCAAAAGTAAAGAGAGATTGTTTTCACAACATCATGAAAAAGCTTACACTTGCAACAGTCTGCTCCTCAGAAAGGCAAAGACCGCGTGTCTCGGGCATGTGATGGAAGCCCTGAAAATAAATCATAATTGCGGATCAGGAAACTTGAAGGTGCAAAAAGTAATAACACGAAAAAGAAACGATGTTTTACATGTTTTTCCCCTACAATAGCTTCATTAAGCGCTTGTCTTTCGACTAGTAACATGGGAATTTGCTGATCAAGTCTCATGTTCATTCCTTCATAGTAGTCCCTAATAGTGTGGTAAAGTGGTTGGCAGTCACCGGTATCCATTATTGCAGATTCCATGCACTCCAGACATAGACTCCTTCCATCTCCCAAAGACATATATCTTGCATTCACAGACTTCAAGAAAACATAAATGTTATTAAGAATACACCAATTAGTATGATTCGATACTTAATCAGATTAATGAGACATAAAAAGTTGCAGAAATGAATCATACCTCTAATCGTTCACAACTACAGCATCGTGCTGTGTTATCATGTTCATGTGCAGGGCAGTATTTCTGGGACCAGAATGGATGGCATCGATACTCGATCAATCCAGCTCCATTTGTAGGAATCTTTAAGGAAAAGTTAGATTCGCATTTTAGTATTTTTCATATCAATTTTAAATGTCAAGGTATCTGAAACTTAGTTTAATGAACAAAAGGGGTTAAAAGTTTATTACAAATTGAAAGCAGACTTCACACTTGGGATGTGTCAGCTCTTTGAAACAAGACTTATGATATACATCCTTCCCTGATAAAGAGAACTTGAATCAACAGAAAAATAAGACTAATAAGAAAACATTCAAACATCATCATTTCACATACAAAAATCAAATCACAGATCAAATAATAAAAGTACCTCGTGTTCTGTGATCGGGTAGCGACAAGCATGACAACAAAAGCACTCAGGGTGGAAAAAGATCCCCATGCATCCCAAGTAATTTCCATAACCAATGTCGCGGTTGCAGCCACCACAAGTTCTGCAATATTGGGATTATGGGTTGAGAAAATGCATATTGATCAGTGAAAAAATAATGTAAAAGAAATATATCCCATTGGCTGATATTCTCTAGGAACATATGGAGGATACGGAGAATGACGATCATCCTGAACTGCTTTTGCAAGATCATCATTGTTAGCACGCCACCCATATCCTGAACAAATATAGGCAAACAATAATGTTTATCTGCAATCAATTAACAATAAAAGATTTCAATTGATGATAGCTTACTATTTGGTTTCTTTAAACCTTCGGCCAAAGAAAGTGCAATTGCTCGATCTAATTCTTCCTTCTCTCTATCAGTTCTTGAGCGATTGTCCTAATGAAATTTAAGAACTATTAATAAGCAATTTCTTGCTAATTAGTAACTCAGAATACTAATCAAGAGCATTTTGAAAGAAAAAAAAGATACTAATCAAGATTATGATTAAAAGATAACAGGTGGGATTTTCAAATCAAGATGAACACCAAAAGTAAAGTAATTACACACAACAAGAAAAGTGCATGTTTTTTAGCACTATGATACAAAACATACTTTTCAACTTTTTTGCTACCAATTAACATTAGAGTTCACACAAAGTTTATTTTTGATGTTTTTTTTCCAACAATAAATTATACAATCACGATGAAATAGAGAAGACAACGTAATTTACCAAGGATCTAACAGGAGCTCGCAAACCCATGCTTTCGTCTCCAATAAACTGTGGAGAACGATGTGTACCATCAACCAGCCTGCGATTAGAACCACCTTTCAAAAGCTTACTCAGCCATCTCATAAACCACGATTTCTTCTCTGCGTGTAAGGAAACAAAGGTTGAACCCTTAAAGATGATATTTTTATATGATAACTTTACACTACAAATGAGAAAGAAAATAAAGGCAATTAAACCAACATGGAAACACCCAGGTATTCAAACGAGAGTCTCGTATTTAAAACCCCGAGAGAGAGATAGAGAAAGACATAATATTTATGGAAATTTGCGATTAAGATTCATTCAGGCATTTCATCAAACATTTAATGGGTGCATTTATAAAACCCAGAAAGAATTACCGTAAATACAGGGCTGAGAGAGTTGGTTAACGTTGCCTGAAGAAGACATAATTGGTGGGGTTTTGGGGACGTATGTATAGGCGTGGCACCGGAGTTAAATGAAGGGAAAAAAGCAAAGGCGTAAATGAAAAGGACTAAGAGAGACAGAAAAAGAAGAAAAAAAAAAAAAAAATCGTTCTCGAAGAAAGAAAAAAGATGGGTTTCAGAGAAATATATCAATAGGCAGAGCAAGTAGAAGAAGAACAATAACGGCATCATTGCTGATAAAGTTAATGTTTTTTAAAAAAGTAAAGAAGAAATTATGGAATCTCTGATAGAGAAAAGAAAGCGATTGCGATTGAAACTAGAAATGATTCTTCGCTTCAGAAAGCAACGAACGAAAAGTGTGAGAGATCGGAACAAGAAAGATAACCAGGGAATCTTGATTTCGAGAAAGTTAACGGTTATTGGTCACCTCCACATAACAAATCCAGCAAATAGTAATAGAAAGAGGATTAAACTTGAAGCTTAGCGTATCAATATGAAAAATAGTACAGTATTAAACTTATTTTTGAAAGATAGTTTTGCCGGTAAAAAGGAACTATTAAAATCGTACAGGTCCTTAAAGTTTTGATAATGAACGTATTTTACCCTTAGTTTAACTTTTTATTGCTGCTCATGTCAACGGCTCGTTAAATCTCATGCAAAGAACGTTAAAAATGACCAATCTTTGCCTTTTTGAAATGTGATAATATAGTCTTTCAGCATTTTAAAATGTTTTCTGTATGACGTCAAATATTCGAGATTTTGATTTATAGTATTTACAAAATAGTTGTTTAAATCAAAGCGTTAAATAACATAAGAAGTTGGTATCAACAAAATAAAAAGGAAAAAAATATTTACAAATGCTATTATCTTTTCAAAATTTTACTAACTTCTTATTTTATCTTTTATGAAAACAAAAACTAAATTGATTAGATGCAACAATCTATTTGAGTTACATGTGAAAGTTGCAAAATGATAACCAAATTACAACATCATGAAATGAGACCCTAACCACATTGAGAAAATACTAACAACATAACTTTTAAAACTTAACCTACAAATCCCTCGTCTTCAAACAATCCAACACAAAAAGGCTTCATCAGGAAAAGCTAAAATCGACTTGCAATTGTTGTCGACAACAAGAAAAAACATGATGAAACTGAATAAACAACTTGCGCAAACAATTGTGAAGCCACAAACTCCAATAATCGAACCCACGAACACTTACACCACAAAATAAGGCTAACACCCAACACGAAGACATTGAAACAACATGATGAGCTCGAATTTTCTACACGGGAAATTGAAATCGCCGGAAACCTTAAGAGGTGGAATCCTCAAGGACAAAACAGGTTCATCCAGAGCCTGAGGAGTCAACGTAGAAGAAAAATGAACCAACATGAACAAGAGAACAGTTATTAGAGGAAACGTCGGAGTCGAGGCTGAGTGCCCATGTACCCCAGACTAGGAAACGACGCAATCCGAATCGGGTGGTGTTTCAGCCGAATGTATAAAAGATAAAGGGAGAAAGAACTGTCGTTTAGGAGGTCGAGTTGAGAAATCAGTCTGCTGTAAACAAGGGTAATATTTTCAAAGAAAATGAAAAGCTCATAAAACACATGCATTCAAGTGAGAAGTTAGGGTCGTGCCCTCCGGACCTCAAGTATGGTGTTGGAGGCAACAGTTTAGATCTAGGATTTTTTTGTAAAAGAGTGGAAGCATATATGGGAGAGAGAGAAAAGAGATGGGACAAGAGCGTTATTAAATTTATTTAGAGATATAAAAATTATTTATGACATTTTTAACATATGCAATAAATAATACACCAAATTTAATGTAAAACAGAAAACTACTTGTAATCCACTAACAAAAAAACCTTAAAAATAACTAAAGCTGAAAATATGGTGTGCATCAAAGTGGCTCGCATTAGTTTGATACGAACTTCTAGAAGTAATTCATTTAATGGGTTAGATCTAAACTAAGCATACTTCTTATATGATGTACTTTTTCAATGGACTATTCTTTATAATTACAATTGCAAGTACATGAATCTTGAGTGCATCTAGCGACTTAATAATCTAGTATTAATAAACTTCGGCCACTCTAAATAAGTAAGCTTCGTTGGCAATAACAATCGAGAAATTATACTTTGCTGGAAAAGTAGATGCTTAAAAGCTCTAAAATAACAATAAAAAAATTAATAATTTTCTTAAAAAATAAACTTCAGTTTGGTAATATACCAAACGTACTCTTAATAACATAACTAGCACCGATTGATCTACAGTTAACCCCGTCGTGCGGGTTAGAAAATGGAATTGGGACGATGTATCATTTGGCCGACTCCACCTAAAGGGGCCAAAAACGTATTTTACGAAGTTGGTCACCACCTTGGTAAAGTATCTACCATCTAAATGAGTAAATCACAAGGTTTGTGGTATATTCTTCATGCATGTCGATTATAATTCCAAATGACTATTTCGATAGTGAAATGATGCAAGCTGACATTCGAAACTTGTCTTGAAAAAGACTTCAGTTAGTATGCATAAGCGTATGCAAATTGACCTTTCACAAATAAAATATGTATTTCTATCACAGTGCCTGCATTAGCACAGAACAAAAATCCATTAATAGTGGCCAAGTTTGATTTCGTTTGATCCTTTGTACCAAAACAAAAAAGGCGACATCAAAGTCAATTGAGACATCTTGTTACCCATAGTTTGTGACTTAAAGCTATCGAGTATGTGAATACTAATAAAATTTAGGTCATAGATTATTATTGTTTATTACTGAACATGTTTAACATGACTTTTTAAATTAATTTGACGGTTATTGCTCTACTTGTTGCATTACGAATTTAATTAGGAATAGATTGCTACAAACTGGCCTCATAAGAAGTCATAATTCTTATGAATATCGATTTAATTATGTGTAAATTTCTATGTAGACTTGACACGCATGTTACAAATTTAAGTGAGGTTTAGTTGACACCTTGACTAAGTCAATTGTTTGCTTAAGTAAATACTAGTCTACATTTTATAATTGATTTACAAATTTAAGTGGTCAGATAAAATTAATTTCATTAAAAATGAAACGCTAGTACTTTTTTTTTTAAGAAAGATAACAATTTTACCTATATAATAATAATTTTAAAAAAATCAAACAAGATAAAATACTTTTGATTAAAGTGGTCTAAGAACAATGTCAAGACTCTTACGTTTGTCGCTCACTTTTTGGTTTAAATGATCTTAAGAGATTTTATGCTCACAAAAAGCTAAGATCTACTCGTTTGGTGTTTTTGGAATTAATTCCTGATAAAGTCTACTCTTCTTTTTGTAAATGTTATTTCCCGTTTTATTTTATATGTATTCATCTATCATCTATGCTTGATCAAGGTATTAGTATAACCATATTTATTTTAATGTTTTCTTCCATTCCAAATTTTAATTTTCAAAGGGATTTTGCATTTATTTTTAAAATATACTCGAGTGTTATATGCAGGGCACTTTCATATTTTTCATTGTTGAACATTACTACCACCGAGTAAACAACCCTCCATTGGGTGTTGATGGTCAGTGATGACCATTCAAAACTGAACAACAACAATAAAATTATCTAATTTTGTGAAAGGCGGGTTGTTAGGAAGGTAACTTGTAGATAATTATATTTTCATTTGAAAATAAGAAATTACTTTCACAAGAATCTCCGACAGACTCGTATGCATAAAATTATGCATCACAGACAAAATACGTATAGTAAAAATAATAATATTAGTAGAATAATAAATAGATATATATACACAATTATATATAATATATGTAAGTATATAATAAGAACTAAATAGATATTATCTATGCCTATATAAATATATATTTGAATAGACGTACGAGTAAAATATATTTATATATATATATATATTTATATTTAAGATACTATACTTATCTACTTAGAACTTCTTCGTATGTTCAATAGACCAAAATCGCGTTGAGCGGATCTTTTTTTTCTTTTATTTCCTTTTAGTTCTTTCTTTTCATTTCTTTTCATTTCTTTTTTTTATTTTTCTTCTTTCTCATTGGTTCAATACAACATATATCGTGCTCTAACGCGGAGATTGTTTTGCTGTTTTATTCCATGAAGTTATTCTAAAAAATAGCTAGTTAAAGTCGAGATAAGATATACGGGAAAGCAGGAAACGATAAAAGTAAGATAGACCTTTAATCCAATCCAATCATACCATAAAATAAAAGTTATATATATCCTTATTGTAAAATTACCAAAAGAGTCTTATTGTACCTTAACGTGTTAGTACTTCTCATAAAACTGTTGTCACAAATATGTTAATGATTTATCCTAAAACTAATTTAAAACAACACAGAGTTTAGTTTGAGCGAAAATTTGAATTTTAAGGTTTTGATCCTTACGAAAACTTGCCTCGAACAAACTTTTGAACAATTGGTTGGTTGATTAAGAATATGCTGCCATGCAAACAAAACTGATGTTTCCTTTAATTAATGAAAATAATGCGATAAAGTGGACCATTGTCCGATATTAGATTCTTAAAAGTAAAAATTGAGCACCTTTTGGGTTGTGTGCGCATGTGTTCATGGTGGGCAAAAACACCCACATCTCACATGTGCTTGTGACCTCATAATCTTCTTTTTCCCTAATCCCACACTTATATAAATCTGTGATAATTGTAATTAGCAAATCTATTCAAATTTGCATGTATAGACTGATTTCTTTAAGTTGCTTTTTTAACATTACCAACTCAACATTCTCTCAAAAACCACTTGTATGAATACCTAAATGGACGAAGGCTCAAATGGTGAGTGGCAGGAGGTTCTTCATCGGAAAAGTTCACGAAAAGGTAATCAGAATGTAGGTAGCTCTAATTTCTTTGTTACTAATCTTCCGGAGAATAGAAATGCAAGATTGCTATGGGAAGCGGTCAAAGGTTTAGGTTCGTTGGTGGATACATATGTTGCGGCAAAGAAAGGGAAGAATGGTTCAAAATTTGGGTTTGTAAGATTCATTCAAGTTAGCAATCTGGGAGAGATGGAGAGAAAGCTAAATGGTGTCGTTATCAATGGCTTGCAAATCAGTGCTAATCAAGCTAGGTATGATAGGAATGGTAAAAAACTCACTGAAGGTAATACTCCTCCCCAACTTAATGTTCATACTACCCGTGCGGTACAACCAAATGGTCCCTCTATCCATATGGTTGGTAGAGATAGCAGATCTTATGCTGAAGTGACTGCTGAACCGAATAATGTTATTAGTCTTCCACACAAGGAAGTTACACCTGGTTATAATGATCCACGCAATAATATCCTTACTGGAGAAGTAATAAATATCTAGGTGTTGAATAACATAAACACTCTTCTTAATAGTGGTGGCTTCACAGATTGCACAGTGCAATATAGGGGAGGTTTGATTGTTAACATTGTGTTTGGTTGGTCGGTAGCGGCAAATAACTTTCTACTTGAAGAAAAAGATTCCTGGAAAGAATGGTTTACATGGCTACATCTATATCATGATGCACCATGTATAAATAAAAAGGTGATCTGGGCTAAGATTTATGGTTTCCCACCGCATCTATGGACTGAGTCGAATTTACATGATATTATTGGGAATCTGGGGAAAATCCTTTTGCCTTATAGATGTAATAAGTTTAAAAACGATCTTTCATGTTATAAAGCCTGTCTCCTGGTTAATGATGATAATAAGATCGACTCAAAACTGAAGGTCCGATGGAAATGGAAGATCTATGATGTTTGGATTAAGGAATCACAGGAAACCTAGCTGCCGGACTTTGTGACTGAAGAGGATCCAGATTGTGATAGTGGGGAGGAAGCATCCATCATGGGTGGTGGTGATCCGGAAAATCAATGTGATGATGATGCTGCCAAAGATCATGAGATTCATAGGGTGGAGGATGAGATTGAAGATGGTGAAATTCCTCCTATGGCGGATGTGCAACAGATGATGGAAGATGAACAGTCATGTGAATTGCAACAAGCGGAAAATGAAAGGACAATTGGGAATTTTGGAAACAGTGAAAATCTGCAAAGGAATGGAGAAAATCTGCATGGGAATGGAGAAGGGTCTAATTTCAATAATACTGAGAATCTTCGTATACCTTCTGGAAATTATGTCAATAATATTAATTTGGAGCATGATGTACCTGGCCCACCAAGTGTATCAAATAAAAAAAGAAATCGGGCCCTTCGCAGCCCACCTTCATCTGGATCCACTCAAGGCCCACCATCTAGAGTTTGTTTATCTGGGGAAAATGTCCAACTTTTACCTAATCTAAATTCGCCCTATTTGGCTTCTGATTCGTCAACTCCCTTTTCACAACCTAGAAATGATGTCGATCAAGGAATTGCTTTGGAAACTTATGCAACTTTAGAAGTGGGACATATGCTGGGAATCGAATTAGAGGGCTTTAGAAACCAAGTATCTGATCTCGTCTCTGGTGATGGTGTTTTCGTGGTTCCCCAATGAATTACGTCTCCTTAAATATTAGGGGGGCTCGAGCAGCCGGCAAGGATGGTTGGGTTAGGGGTATTAAAATGAATTATAATGTTCATTTTTTAGCAATTCAAGAGTCTAGAATCGAAAGTAATGTATGGATGAATTTTTCTTCCTTTTGGGATAGATCATGTTTTACGATTGAGAAAGTTAGTTCAATTGGTCTTTCGGGGGGCCTCATTAGTATATGGGATCCTATGATGTTCAGGATGACAGATGTTATAAAATCTCGTCATTATCTTGTTGTATCTGGTACACTTGTTTCGGATGGCTCCAGTCTCAATGTTGTCAATGTTCATGCTCCGAATGATCCAGCTGTTAGAAGAGCTCTATGGGAAGAATTAAAGAATCTAAAATCTTCTCCAACGCTTACGGGTATGTGGATATTTCTTGGTGATTTCAATGATGTGCGATATATATCAGAACGTGGTAATTCTTCTTTCGTTCCTTCGAATGCCGATCACTTCAATAATTTTTTGCTTTCTGCGGATCTTCATGAATACAATATGGGATGTTCTAAATTCACATATATGTCTGATGTGGGTTGTAAGTTGAGTAAGCTTGATAGATTTTTTGTTTGCTTGGGATTTTTAAATAAATGGCCATCTGCTGCTGTTTCGGTTCTACCTCGATATCTTTCAGATCATTGCCCTATTCTTTTGTCTACAGCACCAACGGACTTTGGTCATATTCCGTTTAAATTCTACAACTCATGGCTGGAATTTCCAGGCTTCTTGGAGTTTGTTAAAAATAGTTGTGACACTTTTCGGTTTCATGGTGATGCTGCTCTATCGATAAGAACCAAGCTTAAGTTTCTCAAAACTCGTATTTTAGGTTTTGTGCAGGGGGGAAAACGGAAAAGCGATGGTGAATTATTGAAGTCTGTTAAAGAGGTAGAAAATTTGGAAATCCTGGCAGAATCTCGTATTCTTTCAAGTGTGGAGTTGGAAAGAAGGATGTATTGCAAAAACATCATTCATGATTTTGAACGTGTGAAAGCCCGAGATGCCCATCAGAAGTCAAGAATCAAATGGGCTATGCTTGGAGATGAAAATTCGAGTTTTTTTCACAAAGTAATCAACTCGAATATATCAAATTGCAGAATCAATGGTATCTTGATTGGAGACGAGTGGATTACAAATCCGAATTCTATTAAGGATGAAGCTGTTCGTTTCTTTGCTAATAGATTTTTCGAACCAATGCCTAATCGGCCTGATTTCTCTTGTTCGAACTTGGCGAAACTAACAGAGGAGGAGAACAATTATTTGGTGACGCCTTTTTCTGTTGAAGAAATAAAAGCTGTTGTCTGGGATTGTGGAAATGATCGTGCCCCTGGGCCAGATGGTTTTAACTTTTGGTTTCTTAAAACCTTTTGGTCTTGTTTGCAAAATGACTTTGTATCTCTTTTTGATTATTTTTTTCAGCATGCTGGAGTAAATCATGGCATCTCCACTTCGTTCATTGCTCTTATCCCTAAAGTCAATGACCCCACGTCTTTTGGTGAATTTAGACCGATTAGTCTCATCGGTTGCATTAACAAAGTTCTCTCTAAAGTGTTGGCAAACAGGTTGAAAAGAGTGATCGGAAAGCTTATATCGGTTGAGCAAACTGCTTTTATTGCGGGTCGTAGCATTATGGATGGTCCATTAATTCTAAATGAATTCTACAGCTGGTTGAAATCTAGAAAACTCTCGGGCATGTTCTTTAAAACGGATTTGGAGAAAGCTTTTGATTCCATAAGCTGGTCGTTTATTGATTCTACGATGTCACATATGAATTTTCCACATAAATGGCGTCGTTGGGTCATGGCACTAGTTTCTTCTGCTCGATCTTCTGTCTTGATAAATGGCTCTCCATCTGTTGAATTTTCTTTTTCACGTGGGCTTAGGCAGGGTGATCCACTGTCCCCACTTCTCTTTGTTCTTGTTATGGAAGTACTATCGGGGTTGATGAAGTTGGCATGCGCTCTGGGATTATTCAAGGGCCTTTCTTGTTCTTTATCGGGCCCTTCTTTTTCACATTTAATATATGCTGATGATGTAGTATTTATGGGTGAATGGTCTCGTTCTAACATCCTGAATTTAAGAAGAATTCTAAGATGTTTCTATCTCATTTCAGGTCTCAAGGTAAACATGGGGAAATGTAACATATTCGGTATTGGTATCGATGGGGAGGATGTGAGGAACATGGCTGATTTTTTACGATGCAATGTGGGTATTTTCCCTTTTAAATTCCTTGGGCTACAAGTAGGTGCAAATATGAATTTACAAAAGAGTTGGAAACCAATCATTGAGATTTTTAAAAACAGACTCTCAATTTGGAAGGCAAAACAGTTGTCTATTGGTGGGAGAATTTCGCTTCTAAAATCTGTTCTAAATGCTCTTCCGGTATATTATTTTTCTTTGTTCCGTGCTCCTGAAGCTGTTTTGAAGAATCTTGATCGTTTAAGGAGAGTATTTTTTTGGGGTGGTTCGGAAGAAAAAGCTAAAGTAAATTGGGTATCCTGGGAGAAAATAATTGCGCCAATTGAATATGGAGGTTTAGGTCTAGGATCATTAAAAGATGTGAATTCTGCTTTGCTTGCAAAGTGGTGGTGGAGGTTCAAGACTGAAAATTCAAGTGCCTGGAAACATGTCATATGGTCCCTACATGGTAGCTCAAGAAACTGGAATTTCATTCCATTAAGGCTTAGTATTGCAGGGATTTGGAAGCAAATTTCTTTAAAGACTTCAAGACTTGTGGAATGTGGGATAGATTTAAAACAGCTAATAAAGCCTCGGTGGGTAATGGTTTGATGATTCTATTCTAGCTGGATATTTGGGCTTGCAACGAGCCATTGGCTACAAAATTCCCAGACTTATTCAAGCTTGAACGGAATAAATCTTGTGTCTTGGCAAATCGAATAAAACCCACTGATAATGGCTGGATTTGGTGTTGGAACTGGAAGAGTGTTATCCGAGGTCCTTATCTTGTGCATCTTCATTCGCTCATGAATATTATTCCTATAATTGGTTTTACGGATGTCGATGATTCATGGAAATGGGGGGCTCCGAATGCGAATTCTTTTTCGGTTTGGGATATAAAAGGATTGTTGATTTCAAACAGACTGGTCACCCCGACTTATGTTTTTTCCTGGAATAATTGGCTACCAAAAAAGGTTACTTTCTTATCTTGGCGTGCTGCTTCGAATTGCTTACCTGTTATGTGTGCCCTTGCCCGAAGAAACATTGTTGTAGCTTCTACTCTTTATCCTTTATGTGGTTGCTCTCCTGAATCGGTTAATCATATATTCCTTGAGTGTGGTTTCTCACAGGAAGTTTGGGACATTGTTACATCTTGGTGTAAGGTACCTTCCATCTATGCGTATAGTATCCAAGAGCTACTTGAGCTATGGAATTTTTTGGGTGGGTCTGCGCGTTTTAAAAAGATTTTCTATGGCATTGTAATGGTGGTGCTTTGGTGTTTATGGCAAGCTAGGAATGAATTGGTTTTTAACCAAACCGAAGTTTTGATACACAAGGTGATTGGGGAAATAAAAGCTATGAGCTTTTTATGAATCAAGAATCGCGCAAAGCTCCAAAATGTATCATGGCAAAATTGGTCGCAATTTGATAGGCTTGTCATTGTCTAAGTTGTATTAATATTATGGTGTAATACTCCTTCCTAGTTTGGAAGTTTGGATGTATAACACCTTGTTAGCATTATGGTGTAATAGTTTTTATTAATAAAATTTGATTGATCGTTAAAAAGAAAAAAAAATTTGCATGTATTTATCTTCCTGCAATATACATTTAATCTCCCAAAAATCATCGAAATTGTTAGTCACTATCACATCGATAACATGTTTTAGTAAAACTTTGGCCCATGGGTTGTGAATTTCAATATATAGCATAATTACATTATTATACTAACTACAAATGATATTTACATTAGGCCCCTCAATTAATACCCTTTTTTTTTATTTTTTTTATTTACGTATTTTATTATTAGTATCTAGTATTAGTATTAGTATTACTTTCAATTAACAAACTTTCTCTTCAAACAATTTGCATACTTGTTACCCAAATTACTTTGATTCACCAAATCGCATTACCTTAGATAATTGACTCAGATCCTAATAAATATAATTTCATTACTAGACAAATTACAAAATGCATTTATATCAGTCACTCAAAAATCTAAAAGATAATACCTCTTAAATTTCTATAAAAAGCCAACCCAACAAAGTTAACTAGGAAATTATGATTTTAATAAGTTTGCATTTGTATATCAGAAATAAGATGTTGACTATATAGACACCACCTATAAACTATATATACACTATTAGTAGAGTAATGGTTATGTGTTACTAAATTATTTAATTTAAAATTACAAGTTAAATCGTTAAATCATTAACTCATTATAATTTACTTTTCTATTTTCCTTTTGAGTTTTTCATTATTATATTAGTGCTTTATATATAATAACTATACATATACTAATATGTATAATACATACAGAAAAAATACAACACAAAAACTAATTTTCATTAACAATCAATCATCTACGTATATGAATACTTTTTTCATTAAATAGTAACTGTGAGTCAAAAACATGTGAATAGTTTAATGTATGGATGGTATTTTTAAGTGATTTGTTATGACTATAAAATATATACATTTGACCTCTTTAATGTATATATTTTTTATGTATATCTGAAAATCTAACGTGTTTACCAATATAGTTAATAGAGTTAATATATATTCAATCAAAAGTAGTATTGTTAACTTACCTGAGTTTAAAATTACTGCTTACAGAGTATAACGTAAAAAATAAAATTTTAGTTTCATATTTTTCGCAAATAAAAGTGTCCATCGAAATATATATTATTTTATAATAATTATAAATCAAATAAACTCACAAATATTTATATGATCACTTCAAAAGCAATAAAAAGATAAATAAGTCGTATTTTTAATATTCTAATTGATAAGGGGTGAAATGGAAAATTATAAATACAATGTGATTTGCTTTGTAGCGAAAGAAGAGAAAACCGACATATGTTGATCAATTTCACGCCATTCAAAGTTAAATAGCCAATAGCGAGGAAGATATCTCGTGCGTTGACGTGGAATATTAATTTCTTCTCTCTCACTAAAGTCTTCGAAACACGCCGTTCTCATAAAGATAAAAACAATTTGAAATGACTAGAAAGAGCAAAGGTTCATTTTTAGTTAAATTAAAATTATAATAATTATTTTTTATTATTTATGTTAGATATTGTTATAAAGTAAATATTTACACTTGTATATAATATGTAATATAAGTTAACATGTAAAATAACTAGGTAAATTTTATTTAAATATTATTATATTAAAATTTAATATAAAATGATGATAAATAATGTTATATTATATATTTAGACAATTATGTTCAATTAACTTCCCTCTTGTCACTGTCACTTCCATACATCAAAACCCTCAATCAAAACACACCATCAATAATAAAGATAGGCAAACTATGATGATAACAACATTACAAAATATAAATAAACGAATCACTTATCATCTATATATCACTGATCGACTTTGGATTGTACGTATACGTAAGGTAGGTTGTAGGGTCGCCCAAGAAAAAAATACAAATATAAATAAAATCAATCACCTATCATCTATATATTATTAATCTAATTAGAATTTTACAAATGTGTTGGGTAGGTTATAGGATTTGCTAAAAGAAAAAAAAAATCAAAAAATATAAATAAAACTAATCACTTATCAATAAGCGCAATTCAAATGAGTATAATTTTTTTTATTTTTTATTTTTGAGCATGAGATAACCAATGAGAAAGATCCATTTGTCAAAACCTCATTTTCTCCTCACGTTCTTTAAAATTAAATATCTCAAAAAATAGCTAGTTAAAAAGAATTATAGAAATTACACCATAAAAACCACCGTTTTTCTCTTCGATTAGACATTTCACATGATATACTTTCGATGAAGGCTTTTTTTCTTTTCTTTTTTGTGAGTTTTGGAAATGACTATCACATGTGATACCAACGACTATATCAATAAATACCAACAACTATATCAAATGTGATAGTCGCTTTCAAAACCCACAAAAATGAAGAAAAAAAAAAGTTCGTCAAAAGTATACCATGTGATATGTATAATCGAGAGAAAAAAATGTTGATTTTTATAGTGCAATTTTTATAATTTTTTAATTAGTCGTTTATGAGATATTCAATTTTTAGAAGTGTGAGTGTTTTGTTATCTTTATGAAAATGAATAGTTGAGATTAATTCTTCTATTGTTACAAGATTTTTCATTATCACTTGAACTTTTCTTTATAATTATTATATCATTTATTTACTTTGAATTATACATATATGTAAAATATGTTACCTAATTATTTAAAATGAAAAAATAATTTAAAGATATAAACAAAATTATATATATTTATTATTTTAGGTTGTATATAGTATATAAGGTAGATTGTATAATGAAAAAATTATTAAAAGGCAACATATGTAAAAAACGAAATAGCTACTATTAATGAAATTTATAAGGAATAATCACAAATATGATCCATTGATCAACTTAAATTAACATACTAATCATTTGACTAAGACATGTGCCAAACTAATCCATCCATGATCGAAAGGTTCGATATGTACGATCATGAAATGAAATTCGAAATCAAACTAAATCATTTAATTACTAATTAATCCTTTTAGTCAAATGAAAAGAAAAAAAAACTAGATCGCATGTAAGCCCTAATTCGATTACCGTCAATTTGCGACACGTGGCATCCAGATTGAAATTTCGATCTTGCTTGATCGAAATTAAGTAAAAAATGAGTAATTTGATCATATATGACACATATTAAATCATATTAAATTAATAAATGGATAAGGTTTAACTAAAATACATATAAACTTTCTCTCACATTTCGATCATGCAGTAAATCAACTTCGATCATAAAAGCAAAATAAATATTAAATCATATTAAATTAATAAATGGATAAGATTGAACTAAAATACATATTAACTTTCTCTCACATTTCGATCATGCAGTAAATCAACTTCGATCATATATGATCGAATTATTATTTTTTTCCTTAATTTCAATCATGCAAGATCAAAATTTCGATTTGGATGTCACGTGTCGCAGATTGAATGATAATCGAACTAGTGCCTACATGTGATATGGTTTTTTTTTCTTTTCAGTTGAGTAAAAGGATTAATTAGTAATTAAATGAATTAATTAGTATTTAACTTTGTAATTAACGGTTTGATTTCGAATTTCATTTCATAATCGACGTATCGAACCTTTTTCAATCATGGATGTATTAGTTTGACAAATATGTTAGGCCAAAAAATTAATATGTTATTCTTAACTCATTAATAGATTAGATTTGTAATTGTCCCTTAATATATCTACGGTGGTGCATATTTAGTAGGCCCCAAAAATAAATAAATAAAGACATGACGCACCCAAATTAGGTAGGCGATCGTTCGTTCAATAGGGGTTGCACCTTCTTTTGATTCCAATCGCAATCGCAATCGCAAAATGTAGCATTGCTCTACCACTACGCCCTAAAATATACTCATACAGTTCTTATCTACAAATCAAACACAAAATTATCATCAAAATCCCCTTTCCATTCGCAAAATTAATAATTAGGGTTTTGATTCGATTCTTGATTGATATGGATCCAATAGCTCTTGACAAGATAATCGAACGATTAACTGAAGTTCGATCCACAACTAATAAATCAAGCAAGTTGGTTCAACTCACAGAACCTGAAATCAAACAGCTCTGTTTATTGTCTCGTGATATCTTCATCAAACAACCTAATCTTCTTGAACTCGAAGCCCCGATCAAAATTTGCGGTAAATTCATTAATCCATTTTTACTAATATTACAATCAATTTTATTTAGTGTATATATTTATCTATGTATGTGTGTATATATTGTTCAGTTGTGTTGTACTGAACTTAAAGAACTTCTATCATGTGACAATAATAATGATACTTTGACTTATGGTGGATTTAGGTGATATTCATGGACAATTTAGTGATCTTTTAAGGCTTTTCGAATACGGAGGTTTTCCTCCACAATCCAATTACTTGTTTCTCGGCGATTATGTCGATCGTGGCAAGCAAAGTTTGGAAACAATATGTCTCTTGCTTGCTTATAAAATCAAGTATCCAGAGAACTTTTTCCTTCTTAGAGGAAACCATGAATGCGCTTCAATAAACAGGATATACGGGTTTTATGATGAATGTAAACGTCGGTATAACGTGAAGCTATGGAAAGCGTTTACAGAATGTTTTAATTGTTTACCCGTTGCGGCACTTGTTGATGACAAGATATTGTGTATGCATGGTGGGCTGTCCCCTGATCTTACTAATTTGGATCAAATTAGAAACTTGCCTCGCCCAACTGCTATTCCTGATACGGGATTACTTTGTGATTTGTTGTGGTCGGATCCTAGTAAAGATGTTAAAGGATGGGGGATGAATGATCGAGGTGTTTCTTTCACTTTCGGTGCTGATAAGGTTTCTGAGTTTTTAACAAAGCATGATCTTGACCTTGTTTGTCGTGCTCATCAGGTTTATTATTCACTGTCTGTTGTTACATGTATCTGTAATATGAAGCTTGTTAATGCATCTCATTGTGGTAATTGGAATGGTACTTTTTCGGTTTGTAGGTTGTGGAAGATGGTTATGAGTTCTTTGCAGACCGGCAACTTGTAACTATATTCTCGGCTCCAAATTACTGTGGTGAATTTGATAATGCTGGTGCAATGATGAGTGTCAATGAGAATCTGATGTGTTCGTTCCAAATCTTGAAACCAGTTGAGAAGAAAAATAAGTTCTTGGTGTCGACGAAGATGTAATGGGGGTAATATTTTGACTGCATAGCGTCTCAAGGTCAGGTTAGTCGAACTAATCATCTCACTTTAATGTCGAGATGATTATATTTGTGCCAGTACAGTACAAAGATTTTTACCATATTCGCATAAAAAAGTTACTTTTCAGCATCATGTATCACACATACAAAATTAAGAATAGTTTATGTTCAAACTAACCTGCATAGATAGGGACACAATGAAAAGTTTCAACCCCTTAGATTTGGTTTGTAGGCCTTTCTGTAGAAACATGGTTTGTACTTTGTGTTGCCTTGTGTGTTAGGAAGATACATTCTTCTTAGTTATTCATTTCAAAACTTTTTTGTGCATTAGTTTGCATCGTTTGCTTTGCTGTGTATTGGTGTAGGTTCCGACATACCCATTACCAGTCTGTTCTTTAGACAATAAATGGGATCCACAAGTTAAAGTCTTATCTTATATAATTGTGACCCACGAAAGTAGACTGCCTGAGCAACCAAAACACGGGGTCTTAAATGTGACTCATTAAGTTTTTGGTCACTCTAGCAGTCTTAATTGATCTTAAAAACGCAGAATCCATTCTTCATTATTATTATTTTGGTAAAATTCAACAATACAAATGCCCATTGTAGTTTTAAAACCTGGTCCTATTACACATGATGTCAAAAATTAAGCACTTTGTACATATAAATTTTGGTTGTTGTATTCCTCATCAAACATCTATGTGACAACCAGAACATGGGGTCTTAATATAAACTTTTATACAGAGTATAATATTAATAGATGTGAACTTAAGTAATAAAAATTAAACACTTATAAACATGGCATTTCTGTTAAGTTCACAAACTTGCATTGTCAACTATTTGTGACATAAATCATTATTATTTTTACGCATATACAATTGAAAACCAGACTTGTGAAAGAAACTGATGATGTGAGTACACTAATTTTCTTCTTGTTCTTATATTCCAGGTAAGAAAAGTTAGGTTATGGAACCGCGGGGATGTTTTGTTGTTTTTTTTGGTACTGCACATTCAACGACCTCAGCAGCTGAAGAATATGGACTTGAAAGAAAATTTCCCCTCATTGTTGCCTATTTCTAAAGGCTCTTGGAATCTGTATATATAGCTTGGTAAATCTAGTAGTCAAAGCACCCAAAACTGTTTTTCTGTTCTAAGACATGTATCCCGGTCGATATGATATTAAACTCGGGAAATTGTTGGGTCATGAGTCTGTTATTAATATGACACAGAATCCAGGTGCGCTATTCATCACTTACAAACCATTTATCACTTATAAGTTACAACTGGTTTTTTTGCACATTCTTGTAAGAATGAATCACAAACCCATTCATTTAATTTCATCTCCCTATTTTCAACTTGCTCATCCACATTTACCTCTAACGCCATTCTCAATTCAGACACGTACACCACAAAACAAATGATTTTAAAACATGGACTTTTGAGAGGACTAAAGAGTGAATATGAATGATAATTAAAGTGAATGATCCTTGATACTTATGGGAGTTATGAGGTCGTATGAATGAGGTGATCCTACTACGCATAGGATGTGTTTAGATTGAGGGTTTTGGGATGTGTTTGGATTGAGGGTATTAATATGTGAAAGTAGCGGTATCAATGAGGCGATCCTACAACCCGCAGGGTGTTTTTCCTCGCTGCGTACATATGAGAGAGAGAGAGAAAGAGATAATCTCTAGCTTGAATAAGTTATTATTTTCATAAAAAAGTTTATTGATAAGATATATATTCGATCTTATACAAAATAATGTGTAATAACATAATCAAGGTATTTTTATTTTAAACTTTTAAGGTAACTATTTACGATGCAAAATATATAGGTAAAAAAATCCATCAAAAGATGATGGTCGCAGATTCACGTCCAATTATAAAGTACTAACATCGTAGTAATCCATCAATTTAGTATTAGAAAGAAAAGGTAATTAATCATGACTTGAATATAGCTAGGGAATTATATTTGTTTAGAGATATATCAAAGCACCTCCTAAAATATTCAATAAAATACGAACCACTATTAATAGCAATAAATTGTATAGTAAATACTACGTATAATGATAGACAAATTATAATAAATTTTTGCTGTAAAGATGAACCAATAAATGATTCGACTTTGATACTCTTACGAAATAAAATATAACAAGATCAAGGCTTATATATCAGACATGTCGTTGAGTTAAATATCGGTCACACCTTGAAATGAGTATGCATATATTTTGCTCTAAATCACTGATTTCGAATAATCGATACAATTTCTAAACTTAGGAAATTGTTGGATCAATCTGCATTTTATTTACTTGATTATTGTTGTTATTATTTTTACAAAGACAAATACTACCATATCTAACGCAATTATTATATACACAACATATGTCTCTACTGATCCAGATGCATTATTCATCACTTACAAACCAATTATCACTTGCTAGTTACAACTGCAATTTTTTGCACATTCTTGTAAGAATACCTTCTTGCCAGTTTCACAAAAATGCAAAAGTTCAATCCGTTTAGAACTGTTAACAGCCAGTAGAACTTGTCTAAGCGGCTGCTATTTAGATTCTTCCCGAACCAACTTGTCCCAGTTTTACCGGTAACATGATCTACAACAGTTATTAATAAACTGCTTAAAAAGCTTCCTGTACCAAACACACTTAAATACAACGCTATGCCTATGCTTCTCATTGAGTCCGGTACTTGATCATAAAAATACTCCTGCAAACCCACATGTGTAAAACCATCTGCTATTCCCATTATCAAGTACTGTGGAGCTAGCCAAAAAACGCTCATCGAAACAACCTGATTTCGCTCATTCTCGACTACCAGTAATCTATGTTTCTCGACTAATGCTGCGACTGTCATAGCTATAATGGATAGGAACATTCCACTTCCAACTCTTTGGAGGATCAAAATACCTCTTTCGTTCCCTGTTATTTTCCTCAGTATCTGCGTTATTAATTTATCATAGATAATGACAAATATCAACATTGCAACGGCTCTAAAGGCGTGAATGCTTGCTGCTGGGATCACAAAAGTTTTACCTATTTTTCTGTTCATTAAGTTACTTTGTTTCACAAAGAAAGTATTAGCTTGTGAAACAAATACACCAAATAGTAAAGAAGTTAACCAAATGGGAACCATGTTTACTATGAGTTTTGTTTCTTCAACTTTGGTTAGAGTTGTTAGTTTCCAAGGAGACGGTTTCTTCCCTTCTGATATCTCATTATCTTCGATTATACATGCTTTATCAAGAAATCTAAGTTTATTAGTATGTGATAGAAACGTTGTTTCTGCACCCACTGATTCATAGAATGAATCAGGGCTTGAAGGATAAGGTAACTTTCTTTTCGAAACGGCTGCAACTAGTACTTGTAATATTGGTGTTAACGGGATCCCATGGGACACATGGTACCTATAAAACGGCTTCCCCAAATAGAATATAATGATGGTTGTAAACATAGTAATACTAAGAATGAGGTTTGCAGTTCCCCATCCTAAGTTATCTTCCACATAAGCCAACACGGTTACTCCTAGAATTAGTCCACAACACAATGCTGCATTCCACCAATTAAAAAACGAAACCTTTCCTTTTCGTTCTTCCAAATTATCATCATCAAATTGGTCTGCTCCAAAGCTTTCTAATGATGATTTATGGCCACCGCTTCCTAAAGAAATGAAATATAAACCAGTGAAGAAGGCCACTTCATGAATCTTTGAAACATTTAAACACTTAGTGTTGCTGACTCCACATGGCCTCAAAGTTGGTACGTACTGAGACATGGTAAGTATTACCAAACCCTACAATCATAATTAAAGTAGAGTTGTTGAGGTTTATGAATGGAGTATAAAAAATGTGATGTTAGGGGTAGAAAATGTACCATGAGATTGATGGGGGATGAAAGTAAGATCATGAGGAATTTGCCAACATAAGCATCAGCAATGAAGCCACCAAGCAAAGGCATGATGGTTGTAATACCTGTCCAGCAGTTGACATTCTTGGCTGCAGTTTTGAGGTCTTCATGCATCACTTTTGTTAGGTATATTATGAGATTTGCTGATATTGCAAAGTAGCTTAGCCTCTCACTGAACTCAATTGCTTCAAGGAAACAAATACAATCAATTTCTTCAAATCATGTAATAGTAGGTAACTACGTACTAGTATATATCTTAGTGTGATGCATGTTAGCTGCTGAACTCTATATGCTTGTATCATATTCGTTCTGTTTTGGTGTCAGGTGGGTGTTCGAGGTTGACCTAGTTTACTACTCCATCTCACACAATTTTAAATGTACACTACTGAAGATTGACACAGTTGGAAATAGTGAACTTTTAACTCTTTGATTATCATATACATTATCTATATTACCCTTACTTTTAGATTTGTGTTGTTTGTCAACATGGAAGGGTATAATGGAACATTTTAAAATAACTTTTCGAAGTAGACACTCATTAGGAAACAAATAAATAAAGATGTAACTTGTAAGCATTATTTTTTGATGTTTTGGCCCTTTTTGAGTTTTTGGAGCTGGTCCTTCTTTCTTGTATGAAAATATTTTTTGAGCAGTAAATAAAATAACATGTGAGATGTCAAATCAATATAAATACGAATTGAAAATTTGTTTGTTTATTAGATCATCCACTCGTTAGTAGAAAACTGCAACAAATTATGCACAATACAATCTACATGCAAACACGTACGGGTGTACATGACACTATTTATTGTAAGACTTAAAAAGAGCTAGCTCACCAATAATGAAGAACGACGTTTTCCATGTACCAGTAGAAGATCGCAGAGGAACTCTCCCTTTATAATCTAACGATGAATCACAAACCCATTTCATCTTGTTAGCGTCTCCAACATTATCAACCTTGTTCTTTTGCTCCACATCTACCTCTAATGCCATTTTCAGTTCGAATTATAGCGAACAAAAAACGCTCACAAAAGAAAGGATTGAGCGTCTTGGCTAAGTATTGTTGTCTTTGTAGAGTGAGCTTGTGATCGAGAGCTAATGTCATTTATAAAGATATCAATTAAAAAATCAGAGTTGTGGGGTAACAAAATTGAAGACTTTATGATAAATATTTATGGAAAATTTGTCAACTGAGTTTTATTAACATGGTACGTGTTAAGAAAAGCATTTTCTTAACTGTTTTTTTTCTTAATATAAATAAAAATGCATTTAATCAACTCAAAATCTTCAAAGCTATATTAAGTGTATTTTTATAAATTATGAAATAAATTTTTAAGTTCGCTAATATGTTTTTTAACATATGTCGTATGTTAGCAAAACTGTTTTAATTTTCACATTTTGTGAGATTTGATTTCTGACATTGAGCGAATATTTTTTATAATCGGTATTCATGTTATACTTTTGGCAAATTGATATATATATTATGTTAACTTTTTTAGCAGTTTTTGCTGTAAATGATTCTTAAATCTGCACGATTTGATTTTGTTATTCTTAACTGATTATTTTTTTCATATCCCAAATTATAAAATTTGTACTTTATGCTATTTTTTTTTATTCTTTTTTGTGACAATTTTCTCTTTAGCTAACAGCATATGATAAACAGAGATCGAATTTACGATACTTTCACTAAGAATTATATAGAATTTGATAAAAGCTTATTTTATTTTCTTATTCCTTTAAGGTAAAAATTATTTAAGGATATTAGAAATAGCTTACTTATAAGTACTTATCTAATTAAAAATAAATAATTCATATGTTATATTTAGTTATATGTACTTATTCGTTACAAAATAAGTAGATAAACTTTTCTCAAGTATTTAATTTTTATTTATTTATTATTAAAACAGATTACCATTAGGTAATCTCAAATACTTCCTAAATCTAAGAAAGTATGTATTACTATTACTACATTTTATCATAATTTAATTTTATAGATTTATGGGTCATTCGAGAGGGGTAGTTATCAAAAAAATAAATGTATAATCCTACATTCTTTTGTAAGTCAATAATTCTTTTGAACATATTTTTCTATAAAATACTTTACTTCAACTTCAACTTAATTATTAAAATAACTGAATAAAAAATTTATTTTACCCGAATCATAATAATTAGACACTTTATTAGATTAATTAAATTTATCAATTTATTTAAACCACACTCAATAGCGATTCAAATGCAATTGTAACTTAAATATGAGTTCAAATTTTATTTCCATCTACTTTTTCATAACTTAAACAAAAACAATCGAATTCGACTTAAATTAGAATTTAAATATGTGTATTTATTAAATCTCCGCTGCATAGAATTATCCAATATTTATTAAATATGTGTATTTATTAGAATTTGATACAAGTAGCAACAATAACACAGAATTATCCAATAAAATCATTATAAAGTGATGCATAATCCAATGTGGAGTTTGAACATCTAAATCATGTACACAGGAGTGGAGCTAATATAAATTCGATCATCGGTTCATTGAACCCATTCAAACTTTATTTATTTTTTTAATTTAATTTAATTTATTTTTAAAAATTTTTAGTGAAATATAGTGTAAAATAAAAGTAATTCTTGTTTACGTCAGGTATGAACCCCTTGAGTTTTTTCGACTCTATCCCTGCTCCCCTCTTTATAAATTGTCTCTATTCAAATTATGTGTCTCTAGCTTCATCTGTAAAAATAAAATAATAATAATAATAATAATAATAATAATAATAATAATAATAATAATAATAAGTTTTCTAAATACAATCATTCGACTATGAGACTTGATTTACTTAACAAGAAAAAGGACTACGTAGTCATACTATACCTCATTATCATATCATTTATTTGACATGATATGATAGAAACTAAACGTGGATTGTACATTTAATTTATACGTGCCTTTTACAAACATACCTTTATGTGATAGAAACTAAACGTCACCTAAATTTTCTAGCATCAAAGTGGATTGTACATTTACCCACGAAAGAAATCGCATTTGGGTAATGTACTCATTCGTATTGCAACGTATATATGATTTTAAAATACAACTTTTTAGTTGTTATAAGCATATAAAAGATCAAAGTTGTTGAACACACAAATAAATTGTTGATTGTACACCAACTTGTCTTAACACCTTTAAAATTTTACTTTTATGACAACGATGTATTGCAATTAAATATCAGTTCCGAGGTAAAGTGGCCCTTTTCATCACAATTGGTTTCATATCTATAAAAACTTCCCCAAACAAGTCGTCATAATTGTCAAGTCTTTTTAGATTTAGATCTTAGCCCGGCTGCCGAACCTAACGTATTATCAACCTTGAGTTTCAGCTCAATCTTTTTTCTAATGCATATTCTAGAAGACCCTATATATGTTGATATTAACTTGAGTATTTCTAAAGAAATTGTAGACTACTATTACAACACAAAAAGTCACCAATTTTAAACACGAATTCAATTCATTGTGGCCGAACGTTATTACGCTGTTCCAATTTCGGTAGTTGTTCAATTAACACTTACATTTTTAAACAAATAAATATACATCTTCTTAAAATATAATTTTTTTAAAAAAGGAACTAAATTAATAAATTGTAGAGTAACTGATAAACACCGTTTTATTTCAGGCCATCTAAATATAGGAATCTATAATAAGTGAAATAAAAACTAGCGTTGAACCCATCTGGCATATCTAATGGTATGCCGTCTAAGCCACAATTGATAAACAATCATATTAAACGCATCGTACGCCTGTGGTTCCGCATTCCACACTAAATGCCGTGCTGCCACCACACCAGATTCCACCATCATCTCATACCCACTTTTCTCAATTCCATTCAAAACCCATTTTAATCCTTCCACGCCACCACTGGACCCCACAAACACCGCCACCTCATCCCACTTAATCACATCCATCATCGGAAGATCTTGAATCGGACGGTCAGTAATCACCACTGGCACACACCCTGACGTCATCGCTTCCACCATCCACGCCATCGCTTCACCATACACAGATATACAAAACTTGCCATTTTTCATAAACTTGATCACCTTTTCATTATTAACCAACTCGAACTTAAACTCGTTATCATTCTCAATTTGATTAATTATAAGTAACGGAATCCGTTCCGACACGGTCATGGTCAACGATGGCGTGGCGTTGACTGGGAGCGGAGGAAGTGTTATGTCTTTATGTGGGATGAAAAGACCGGAAGTGGTTGGGAAATTTGAGATTTGGATGGAGTTTTTTTTCAACTCAACGATGTTACGGTCAGAGGAAGAGTCGACGCCGGCGGCTGAGAGGTAAAAGTGATCGGCGCCTAGTGTGCGGTTCCAGAAGGGGAAAGTAAGACGGATGGATTTGATTACACGCGAGAGAGAGCGCGTGGTGATGGAGGAAGGGAAAGGGATGAAAAAAAGGAGGGCCTCGTCTGGGTCTTTGGTTACGAATGGACTTGTGAGGAGTGATTTGTAGAATTGGGATTGTTGTGGGGTGGTGAAGAGATTGGTGGTGGTGGTTAAGGATGGTGGTTGTGGTGGGTAGATGAAGATTTTGAAAGAGTGGAGCATGTTGTTGTAGTTGGAGAAGAAGGTGGTGGGTGGTGAGAGGTAGAGGGTAGTGGGGTGGTCGGAGATGACATTGCCGGCGAAGGTGAGTAGAGAAATGAGGAAGAAAATGGAGGAAGCGGAGCCCATGAGGGTTGGATGACTAGGTGGTATTAAAGTGCGGATAAATTACATGATTTGTGGTAGGTTCCAAAGGGGATGTTATATTCCGTGATTCCTGTCATTCTTAAATTATCTTCTTCATTTTATTGGGTATTAGCAGATACTTACGAAAAATAGCGGAGTATTTATTTTATTTACTGAATTTATGAACATATATATCAAATATACACTTATTTATTTATGGACTAAATTACAATTTATTTGTTATGCCATTTATATCTTAAATATCTATGTTGTTTCCAAAATTAAGTAAGGATAAATTGGTGTATTTCGTTGAAAATAAGAGTATTGATGTCATTTTCATTTTTTAAATATTGAACTTATTGAAGAAAATGATTAAACAATTTATAAGGGTGTAAGATAATATCGTGAAAGAGAATTATTTTTTTGCATAGTGAAATTTATTGTGGTTTTAATATATGGTTTACCGTGGGTGGATTTTTAAAATATTGTATTGGCTTTGAGCATTTTAAAAATAGTTCATGATGGTTTTGTTAACATATGTATTGTTTTAGTAGGCTTGCCCATTATGCACGGACTTAGGGTTTTCTAGCTAAGTCTCTATTTATACGTTGTCTTGTGAATTTCATTTGTTATTAAGTTTTATGTGTAAAATGCATAATAAACACTTGATAGCTCAATTATTGAAAATAAGTCGTTTCCATTGAAAGTTTCAAAAGATGGTGACATCTGAAAACAACGATGATTTTATTTTTCTTGTTGTATTACCATGTGTCCATGTGAGCTAAGCATATTACTATTATTTTAGTTTTAGATATTTAAAGCACTGATACCAAAATCAAAATAAATTATTGTAAATTCAAATACAGGATATATATTTCCAGCACACGCACAGAATTGTATGGTACATAGTATTTAATTGTGAGAAATTTACTTAGATAAACAATTCAAACATATTAAATTCAAATTGAACAGTGTCATAAACAAATTATGAAAATAAACAACCAAATAATCGAAATGTAAATCACATTATAACGATTTCGACGATTTGTGTTAAATCACATTTCAGAAATTCCTGATGAGTAATAATAAGTATAAGTGTAAATAATACAATTATTACTGATAATTATTTTCTGGAATGGAATAACTATCGAAAAATAAAATAATGTTGTTAAATAGCTATTTAATCGTTTGATAAACACGTGTAAGCATTTTTATTGTTTTTAAGGCATGTCTAACATGTGTCATGACATCACGTCTAACAAATAACGAAAATGATATATAGGGTTATTTTCATTTTTAACAATGAAAATGATAAAACATAAAATCGTCGGGTCAAATTTCATTTCGGGATACATGTCAGTTATTTGATTCAGCCAATCAAATCATTGAAATCGTCGGAATGCTATTTACATTTCGGTAATTTGATTATTTTATATTTATAAATTGTTTTTGATAGTATTTTTGATACGGTTTAGTTTGAATTTAATATGTCTGAATTATTAATTTGAGTAAAATATTTTTTAATTGTAATCATTCGTCGATATGTAATGAAGTCATAACATCTTTTTTATCTATGTAAGTATTACGGAGAGTATACTGCAATTGTTTCTTACTTGTACTCGAACATAATGGACAAAAAAGCGCTTCGTCTTATTTGGTCATTTTTTCCCTCTTTTAGAATAACCAACGAGACACACGTTAAGTATTAAATCAAGAGATTTTAGGTTTTCGAGCTAAACTAATTTTGGTTGTAGGTGTTTTTTATCTTCTAATTTTGTAAAACAAAAATCACATCAATTACTTGGATATTGTTAAATTACTAGTATTAAAATCGATGCGACGATCATATTAAGATACTTATTAAAAATATGTTAAAGAACAATTTTTAATTGTGAACAATTAATTTAGCTTATGTAATAAATCATAGACGATACCAAAAAGTGGCTATCGATAAATATTTCCGCATAAATATAAATGAAAGCTTGTATGAACACCGTAACAGTAGTCATGTAAGAAAATTATAATGCAATCACAATTGAGAGGCGATAATTCATATTAAGCGTCCATTTTTTAATTGGTGGGGCTTAAATCATCATCATAATAATGTATTTACGGTTTCAAATATTTTAAGACATGATCGATATGAAACTTTTATCCGAGTTGGGCCTACACGGCCCTAAAAAATTACTACCTTCATTTAGATTTAGGCCTTCTTGAAGGATAATTTTAGCCTTTTAGGCACATAAATTTAGTCCGAACATATTCCCAATCGGCACAAACACGAGTGTCGATTCTTATTTTCTGTTTTTTGTACTTTGGTCTTCTACTTGACCAGTTATCACCAGGTAATATTCAATTTTTATTTTTACTTTATTTTTTCATTTTTTTTTTAGGGAATGGTGTGTATCTGTTGTGTTTTGTAGGAGTAGTTTGAGTGTATATTTTGTATGTGAATTAGCAATGTGTTAGTAGCAGATGATTCAAGCAATTAGAAAACAACACTTTATCCCTAAGGCCATGTTTTCTTTACAGAATTTTAAGGAATTTGGTGGAATTGGAATCTAATTCAATTCCTTAATGTTTGGTTGAACATTGGAAGGATTTGGAGTATGTTAAATTCCTTCAAATTCTTATGGGTAAAGGAATTCAAGAATTATTAGTTACAAATATGGCATTAAATATCCTGCATTTACTGTAAGATGAAAAGTGATATGCTTAATTTCTTCATGTACTACCAACTTCTATTCAAGATAGACATATATTCTTCCGATTTAAAGTCCAACAAGGTGCTATGAATACTCTGCTAGCGAAATTGACTGAGCATCCCCCTCTGACTATGTTACGTATTGGCAGATGGACACTTTCCAATTTTGTTAGAGGCAAACCACGCCCCAATTATATTCTGGTTGATCTTGCCTCCTTGATTTTATTTTATATATAGGTTTTCTTAATTTGATATCTTATCAGTGATGTTTTTATTTATTTTGGCAGAGAACATGAGCACTACCCAATCTTATTAGGCTACTTATAGATTCCGATGATGAGGAAGTATTATCACATATATGTTGGGCGCTCTCATATCTTTCGGCCGGTACACAAGTTCAATATCAAGCTCTTCCCATAGAAATTGTATTTCGGAGACTTATTGAGTTACTTAGGTGAGTACATAGATCATTTATATTTAGGTATTGTCTTTAACCCTATTTAGTATCATGTTTAGCAACTTTTATTTTATGTGTTATAGTTATCCTTATCCATCTAACATCTTTACTGTTGGGAATATCCTTAGTTCTGATGTGGTTACTCAAATATTTCATTTCATATGAACCTAATACTTGAGTTTGTGTTGTATCATATGAAACACAATATTTGAATTTAACCACATCCAACCTGGATAGCAGATGGAGAAAGATAACTATGACATACAAAATAAAAGTTGCAAAAAATGAGATTCTAGATAAGGTTAAAAAACCATACCTGAATATAAATGATTTATGTCCTCTCTCAAGTAACTTAATAAGTCCCAAAATACAATTGCCATGGTAACAGCTTGATATTCAACTTGTGTATTGCCTCAAAGATATGAGAGCACCCAAAACACATGATAATACTTCCTCATCCTCGGAATCTATAAGTAACCTAATAAAATCGGCTAGTGCTCGTGTTGTCTGCCAAAATAAATAAAAAAAAATTATGAAAACCAATACATAAAATAAGATAAAAATCAACGAGCAAGATTAATCAAAGATCTCCTTGTGGGCTGTCTGCGCCAGGCCCAATTAGCAGCCCAAGCCTCGTTAGAGAAAGCTAATGATCAGCTACTGAACAAGTCTTGTACTGCTTTCGTATTACGGGTAATCCTTTGATCAAATATAAAATAGATGTTTAAAAAAATTATATTTGATTAAAGAAAACAATTTTTAAGAAAAAAGTTATGATCAACTTTGTACATTTCGTCTTTTTCACTTTTTAAAAGGCTACCTAGCAAAAATCCAAAAATTAATTGCAACTTATATTAAAACACAGCTTATATACATTAAAATAAAATTAAAATCATAATTAAAATATATCAATAACAATACAAAACCATTAATCGGTGCATTTATTTTCGAAAACATTTTATCATTATTCTAATAAAATTAATGAAACATCATATTGTCCTCCAAAAGGCGGTGTTCTGGTACCCCTCACCCCTACATAGGCCCTCCTAAATTTCCATCAAAACATAAGATAATCAAACGTGTCACGATCTCTATGCAAAACGACACCGATATCGAAATATGTGTCAATCACACCCAATCATATCATAATGAGTTTGGCCCTATCTCGCAAAGTATACGTCAGATAGATCCCTGAGATTTGTTAGTCAATCCCTCCCACAACTTTACATGAGTGCGTCTTGATGACTTTACAATACATATAGCGGCCATATAAATATATATATATGATATATATATATCTCTATTTATTCATTGTCCACATAGTGAAACCCTACAAATGTTTGCGAGTTTCCTCATTTTCTCTCTGCTTTCAGGTGCCAAATCATCATCACATACACAGAGACCTTAAATTATCAATTATTAATTATCAATGGCTGCGATTGATCCAACTCGTGGATTTTTAAAAGATGTTAAGCGTATCGTAATTAAGGTAACTGCTGAATTTCTGATTAGTTTGTATTTTTTTTTTCAGTGTAATCGTATAATCGTGTCGACGTTTTCATCCCTAAATCGTGTGATGTGTGTGTATCAGATTGCATTTGTGGAATTTGGTTCCTGTTTTGTTTGATTACTTAATAGAATAATTGTTTCTGTGTTAATTGAGTGAGTAATCATGCAATGTTTATCATTTTCACTGTATTAATTTGAATTCGTGTTCGGTTATTAAATGTGAACATGGATGAATACATATGTGTTCAATTAATTCGAGCGACAGTAATATTTGGTGTCCTGTTTTCTTATAGCCGTGTTAGCCTTTTTATTGATGGAGAATTTATTGTGTTTTACTTGTGGATGATTATTAAATGTTGAATAAATCTCAAGGATGAAAATGGAATGAAATTTATATTAATTACTGTTGATTTATGTCATATAGTCCTATCAATCAATTAAGAATTTTTATCAATGGTATTGGAATAAATTCAAAGCCATTTGATTCATTCCTAAAGGTTAAAATACCACATGATCCTGCCAAGAGTGTTTTGGAGATTTTGATGAGGATGACCAAATATAGCGTTTACTCTTCCTGTAGTTCTGCCTAAAAATGGGAAGTATGATTTATGAATGAGATTCTATTTGTTGTGGTTTGTGGTATTTGATCAAACGGGAAATGTACTGTAATGACAATTATCATCCAGCAATCTGAACTCAATATGTTTTGTGGAAAGTGGTTGGCACGTGCATGTGTATTTCCGGATATGTTCATAGTGATTACGGAATGTCATTAAAGAGTAATAATTTGCATTATTTAAATTTGATGTCTGGCCTGACAATTAAAGTAATGTATGCATACGGTGGGTCCACATCTCTTGTCCAAGATATATATGTAAGTGCACTGTGAGCTTGAATATGAACTAGTTGATTTGTTTGACTGGGGTGTTGATTGCTTATTTTTCCTTCTTTTTTTTGTGTGTGTACAAGATTTGTTGACAACTAGGATAATGTGTTGTATCATGAAAATGGAAACAAAAAAATACAGATTTATGTATATAGTGTGGTTGACATAAATGCTCATACAGGGCTAAAAGAATTGACTCTCTATCATGTTAGTTTTATTACATTAATATATCCCTTATTCAAGTTGCATTCTGTCCGTTGAAATATAGAGTACTATTTATATGGAAGCTTTAGGACATACAAAACTCTTTATCTGCTAACTCAATCATTGACAGGAAGGAGATTACTGAGTGGCAGCATATCATACAGTTTGGTATTGCATAGATTAATGAAGTGATCTTTTTTATTTAAAGGTTGGGACGGCCGTCGTCACCCGAGATGATGGAAGACTCGCGCTTGGAAGACTAGGAGCTCTTTGTGAGCAGGTAAAATGTTATCATATCTGTTTTCCCCCTATTTTAGATTATATCTGTTCCGTGTTTCTTAAGTTTACTTTCCCAGTTTTTGTTTTGGTTCTATTCGGTTATTATAAAAAGTAACTACATCATGTCATGTATTCTGCTTATTATTAACTTCTATTTCTAAGTGCAGATTCAGATACTAAATGCTCAAGGATTTGAGGTTATCTTGGTCTCATCAGGAGCTGTTGGTGCTGGTCGACAACGGCTTCGGTACAGGAAATTAGTCCACAGCAGGTACTCACCTTATATAACTGCAACATAAACTCTAATCTGCATGGAAATGGTTATCAACTTATCACCGAGTCTCTTTTAGTTACTATGTTTTTTTAACAGATTTACTCATTTACATATTTTGACTCTGATGCATGATAACGTTTTTCCAAGGGCTGTTAACACGTGGAAGACATGTTACCTCCCTGCCTTGTCTTAAAAACATACAAGTTATATACTAATGCTCTATTGCTATATATAACTTTGTAAGCTACAAGTTGCTTACTTCAGCTGTATAGTGAGCCCGAGAAGTTAATACTGGAATTTGCTTCCGTTCAAAGGATGCATTTGAACGAGAAGC
This sequence comes from Logfia minima, assembly GCA_963921325.1. NCBI lineage: Eukaryota > Viridiplantae > Streptophyta > Magnoliopsida > Asterales > Asteraceae > Logfia > Logfia minima. The sequence goes on from OY992770.1 coordinate 2,709,144, forward strand.
GCTAACGTGAATTATATCTTAGCAAAATTGGATATTTGTCTGTTCCAAACATGTTCTGATAAGCGTCACACCCTCAGTTCTAAATTGGTTTTGTGGTGCCGGTTTCACGGTTTTCATTTGGTCGAGTATATAAGTGACTAACGGATGTTTATGTCTTGAAGCTTTGCCGATCTCCAGAAACCACAAGTTGAGCTTGATGGTAAGGCATGTGCAGCAGTTGGACAAAATGGTCTCATGGCACTTTATGATACATTATTCAGTCAGGTTCATTTTGTTTCTCCTATTTCTTCGTCCTTTGGAGTTATTTAATATACTTCTCAACATATCTTCTATTTTTAATCTTACGTTGCAAATGCAATGCTAAAATGAGATGCTTTCTATTTTGTTTGCAGCTGGACGTGACATCGGCTCAGCTTCTTGTGACTGATAATGACTTCAGGAGTCCTGAATTTAGAAAACAACTTACTGAAACAGTGGATTCACTATTGTCTTATAAGGTTATTCCCGTCTTTAATGAAAATGATGCTGTTAGTACCCGTCGAGCTCCATATGAGGTATGTTTCCTTTAATGTTTCCATTTTTTATTTTTCTGTAGATATAAATTTTAGATTGAATACAAATAAATATTTAAATGAAAGTTTCTAATGTGTAGTACCTACAGTTGTACTCATTAAACATACTTTATATCTTATCTTATTGATACGTATTGTAGGATTCTTCTGGTATTTTCTGGGATAATGACAGTTTGGCAGCTTTATTAGCTTTGGAGCTAAAAGCGGACCTTCTTGTTCTGTTAAGTGATGTAGATGGGCTCTACAGTGGGCCTCCTAGTGATCCTCAATCAAAGCTAATATATACGTACATTAAGGAGAAGCTCGAGAACACAATCACTTTCGGTGACAAGTCAAGGCTAGGAAGAGGTGGAATGACTGCTAAAGTAAAAGCTGCTGTTTATGCTTCACAGGCTGGCATCCCTGTCGTTATAACCAGGTAAGTTTTTATTTAATATGTTTTGTACCGTCTTCTTATTGTTTCCCTAACTAACATTAAAATATTTGAAGTGGCTTCGCGGGGGACAATATTATTAAAGTTCTCCAAGGACAGCGCATAGGTACACTGTTCCATCAGGATGCTCACACATGGGTCTCAAATGGAGAGTTAAATGCACGTGAGATGGCAGTAGCCGCAAGAGAAAGTTCCAGGTGCCTTCAGGTATCATCATAAATGGGTCTAGTCATGTTCCCCATCAGAATGTTGATACATCGATGCATTTGTAATGCAGGCTATTTCTGCTAAAGAAAGAAGTAAGATCTTGCTTGATGTAGCTGATGCGCTAGAAGCAAATGAGAAATTGATCCTACATGAAAACGAAGCTGATCTGGCTAGTGCAAAAGATGCTGGATATGAAACATCATTAGTCTCGCGGTTGGCTCTAAAGCCTGGGAAGGCAAGTAAAACAACCCACTTTTTCAGAGTGCGATTATACCTTTTTACCTTAATTCAGTGGAAGATTCTATTCTATAACCTTCTCCAGTATTGTTGTAGAACAGTCTATTCTACACTTCTATCCTTCGTTTCCTAACCCGGGTTGCAAAAATTTCTAAAAACGTTTTGGGTCAGCTAAAAGCCTTATGAGAATCACAGTTTTCACAAAAACATTTATGAACTTTTTTAAATAAAACATTTAACAAACAATTTTCAATACCACTTCGTCACATAAGCAATAATGATTTAATCCAACAATCAATTATAAATTTCGATTTTCACTATTTTTCTTTTTCCACAGTTTGATGGCAAACTACAGTTTTACACATCTCACTTTTTGTCTTCGTCCACTTTTTAGCCCACTTTTTATATGATTCCATTATTATTGAGAGAGTGGATGATCGATAAGCTTATCATGACATTTTTGTTTTCATGTTATGTAAAAATTTATGAAGCAATAAACAGTTTATAAGCATCAAACAATTTATAAAATAAGTGCAACCTAGTTAAAAGTCACGTGAAACTCACCATACGAATTAGACGAAGCGTTATTCGAATCCTATGGTTGAACCACAAATCCGTAACCAGAATTATTTCCTTCCTTTAATACTTAAGTTGAAACCTCTTTCCAAAAAGCACCATACAATTTGTTTGATTTGTAGTTTCTATCTTCTGCTAACACGTAAACTTACATCCATGGCATTTTTTTCTTTTATTTTTACTCCTATACCTCGTCAATGGTTGTTATATATATACACATGGATTTAAATTCCCTTTTGCAACACGAACTTCCTTAATACTTATCTTAAAACGTGTTTGACCAAATTGTTAATATAAACCAACTAAAACTCATATCCAAAAATCTCAGCTATAACATATTTACCAATTTATTCTCTAACTTATCCTCTCCATCGTCTAATTTTAAAAGTTTAACCGACGTAATTACAATTTTATCCCCTTTAAAGTTAATTGTTGTCACATGTAGCCCAAATTATTTAATTTATGTCAATCCAATTAATATTCTAGCAGTCTAAATTTATTTATTTTACTTCAAAATTCTGGTGTTACAGCAAGTCATGCTCATACATTTCTTTGTAATTCCTTTTTTCTTTTCCAATGTGCACAACTGCACAAATTACCACTAGTTATTATTTTATAGGTCTCAAGTCTAGCAAAAGCCATACGTGTGCTTGCAAATATGGAGGAACCAATTGGCCAAGTATTGAAAAAAACAGAGGTAAGAAGTTGGCATTTTTAAAGAAGTTAGCATTTTTATAAGTAAATTAGGAAGCTTATGAGGTATATTACTAACTCAAAACATGTTCTTATTCTGGTTAATAAGAAGAATGTTTACCATTTTTAATGATGAATTCAGCTTGGCTAGTAGTGATTATCCCTTCCCTTGATTTTTGACATTTACTATGAAAAAATACTTTGGAAAAAATAATTTTGTGTTCCGTAGTTTTTTATTTTTTGGTTTCTTCTGCTCTCTTGTAACAATTGCTGCATCCAGCTTTCAGATGGATTTATCTTAGATAAGACATCGTCTCCTTTGGGGGTCCTTCTTGTTATCTTCGAGTCTCGGCCTGATGCACTAGTTCAGGTATATACATGGCATTGCCCAGTTACTAGTTATCTCCATTATGTTCAATAGTATTTAATTATACATTTCTGTCGCTACTATATTGTTCTATTTTGATCTAAGTATCACATTCTCTCGCAATGTGAACAGATAGCATCACTGGCTATAAGAACTGGGAATGGGCTCCTATTGAAAGGCGGAAAGGAAGCAAGATGGTCCAATGCAGTATTGCACAAGGTCACTTATTGATCAGTATATGTTTAAATGATATTGTCTTAGCGCTCTATTTTATTGACATAAAGTTGCTCTTTTTTCTTCCTGAACTTTATAGATTATTACTTCAGCTATACCAGAGAATGTTGGTGGAGGATTAATAGGACTCGTGACTTCTAGAGATGAAATTCCCGAGTTGCTTAAGGTTGGTTGGTATATAGAGCTGGATGTGCATCTATCCCCTACTCTACAATAACTATTGATAATATGTACTTGTAATTCTGTTGCAGCTTGATGATGTTATTGATCTTGTGATTCCAAGAGGCAGCAATCAACTTGTTTCCCAAATCAAGTCTTCAACAAAAATTCCCGTTCTAGGGCATGCTGGTAAGATGGTCTCAGTTTGAAATGATAAAAACATTATGTTTTGATCCCTTTCTAATAATGGGTCTAGTATGTATCACAAAGGCATTCTGATCTAATAAATCACATTTATTTAACATTCCAGATGGAGTTTGTCATGTCTATGTTGACAAATCTGCTGACATGGAAATGGCAAAGAACATAGTGGTTGATGCAAAAGCAGATTACCCTGCAGCATGTAACGCGATGGTATTACTCTATTTTGAAAATTATGGTTTACATTTACATAATGGAATATCATACATAACCAGTTGATTGATGTATGGCGTGTTCCTTACAACCAGGAAACGCTTCTTGTTCATAAGGATCTTATGGAGAATGGTGGTGTTAATGAGCTTCTCATTGAACTTCAAACTAAAGGTATGAAACTCCCTAACCATAAAGACACAAACATTCAGAAGATCTTTTCGTCTGTCTATAACTCTATATCCTTCTATGCACACTCATACATTTCTATGTTACTATTGCGACAGTGGAACTGTGAAGCTCATATTTAAAACTCTTACCTAAAATTTATCTGCTTTTATTGCCTTTGCTGTTCAGCAAGAAATTGGATCTGAATATTTTTGTTTCAGGTGTTAGCATAAATGGTGGTCCAAAGGCGAGCTCTATGTTGAATCTTCCTGCAGCACCTTCATTTCATCATGAGTATGGTTCAATGACTTGCACTATTGAAATTGTGGATGATGTGCATGCTGCCATTGATCATATACACAGTTATGGAAGGCAAGCTATCTTCTCTAGTTGAAGTCTGTAACTTGTGCTTCTTGATGTACATGTATTGTGCATCTTTTATTCTTTTTTGATGCTGATAGATCTCCATGATGGATGATTTATATGCAGTGCACATACTGATTGTATTGTTACCCAAGACCGTGAAGTTGCAGACATCTTTCTACGTCAAGTTGATAGGTTCTTGTCTTTCTCTAGCTACTTTTTTGATGCATTTCATTATGGTTAAAAATCTCATGTACTAAGACTTCATTACATGCTTCTGTATAATGAAATTCACCAGCTTGGGAAAGTGAACACTTATTTTATATTCTAACTAATAATGCATAATTAAAGCATTCTGTGGTTGGTTCCATTTGCAGTGCTGCTGTATTTCACAATGCAAGCACACGATTTAGTGATGGATTTCGATTTGGTCTTGGTGCAGAGGTATCATATTCACCGTTTTTCATCCGGAATCACTTACCGCTTGCCATTTCTTTTTTCCTCATTAGCCAATGAAACACACTAATGGTTCAATCACTCAATAGGTTGGTATAAGTACCAGCAGGATCCATGCTCGTGGCCCGGTAGGAGTTGAAGGATTGCTTACAACACGGTGGTATGTTCTTGTTTGACTTTATCTTTATTTACTCTGAAAAATCTCATCTGTTAAGAAACAGTGTCCTATTTGTGGCCTTTTTAAAGCTAACTTGAATCTTCATTTAATCTCATTAATTTTGATTTCAGGATTGCCAGAGGCAATGGACAAGTGGTAGACAATGATAAAGGGGTCGTCTATACTCACCGAGACCTCACGCACCAAGCTTAAGTTCTTTGCTTGAGCGGTGAGTGTTGAACCAGTGGAACTGAATGGAGTTTAAGCTAGTAACATATTTTCCCCAAAAAAGGAAAAAAGCAGAGAAGCTAAGAATATTGTTGTTGCGCTACCAAGTGTTGTACCTAGTATTTAACAGCTTCTAATGCGTTCGTGGCTTAAGCGGACCGGGCTGAGAACGTAACTATTCGTTGGTAATTTATTATTGGGGTGGGAACAAACAGTTGTTTAGATAGTTTGGTTCTAATTGCTTTTAAGCTATTCATTAAGAGTACTAATACATTAATATCCTGTCGTAGTCTCCATTTCATTTCGTTATGGCGGTTTTCTTTTACTTTGTTATCTGAGTTATGAGACTAAAATGCCAATGTGAGTGACCATATTCAATCATGTTAAAAGCTTAAAGCTTGGAGTTTTAAGCTGTAGGAATATTCATTTTTTACTACTATTTGTTTTTGTTGGCGAAAAACGAAAAATATTATATTAATAAACCCCTTTCTGAAAGTTGACGAGAGTCGAGATAATACAAAAGGAATTTTTGTTAAGATGCATACAAACCTCGAACCCAAGAGTGATTAGTGGTTTTGTCGAGATGCGTGTTTCATAATGTTGAATATTCATCATCCACTTTACATTATTTTTATTTTTTAGTAAGTGTTTTTAATTTGATTTTGACTTTTGAGGGGGAAAATATGTTGTTAAGAAATTCTATATTCTTGTGGTTTTTGTATTTGTTGTCAGAAAACGACACGAGTTTGTAAAAGAAGTCAAAGTATACCGAAACTACAAAGCAATAGTCTTTCTCTCCTTGGTTATAAATGTTTATTAAATCCTTTTACAAGGTTTTAAAAGGGACACTTCAAAACCTTTTTATAGAGGTGGTGTAGTGAGTTCCATTAAACCCATTATGTCTATAAAAAATTAATTAACGTCGTAAACGCAGCAGTGTGTTGCGTGAATATTTTAATCATAATAAATTAACAACGAAAGGAAAAACATCAAGTTCTTTGGAATATACTTTGCAAAGATAGTTGCAAATTAGGGGTCTACAATTTGATTTATCACTTTAGGGGAATTTTGTAAATTCCACCAATTTACCTCGATCAAACACAGAGTCGGAATGAAATGGTTGTTTGGGAGTCCGGGGAAGCCGAGTGGGGCTTTATTGAGGATGAGTCAGTGTTTATTTGCTGCAGCTTCTCTTTCTGTTATGGCTTCTGCCTCTGGTTTCGCTACTGCTACTTCCTTCTGGTCTCTCTCTCTCAAACCTTCTTCTTAAAAATTTTTGTTGTTGAATAATGTATTTGTTTCAGTTGGGGTTTCTTTATATGTTTTTTGTTTAGTTTGATTGATTCTGCCTAAATTATCAAGGAATGATGTTTAATTGTACTAGGGTTATGTAATAAAAAATTATTGTTGTTCAATGAGATTTAATAGTTATTTTACCCTTTTTTCCTCAGTAACCGAATAATATATATTAGGCTGATTCTGTATATATCAAAATCGGGGTCACCTTCTTTAAGGTTTAATCTATAAATGACATTGGCTTTCCTGATTTTCATCTCAAAGTGAGGTTTTGGAACTCTTTTAATAAATTATGTGCACTGTCTAATTGATTTGTGTAGCTTGATGCTTTTTAAGTCAAAATGACATGCAGGTGCCAAGATGGGTTGAGTAACGGGTCAACTGACTAGGTTTTTAGTACAGGTAGGGTCAGGTTGACCCACATTCACTTGTTTGTTTAATTACTAAACCATAAAAATGATCGGAAAAACTAGATAACTATAGTAATAAGATAGAGTTTTTGATAAGTTGATCTTAGAGCTTGTACGTATACGTATGAGACATACATTTTAGGCAATTTTCAATTTGTTTGACTTGTTCCCTTGCTAGCTAAATTTTTGACTTCACCCTTTGAAATAAAGCCATTTTGAAGGTTGTATGTATTAAAATACAATTTAGGTAATTTGCGACTACTTTGACCCATTCCCTTCTTAGCAACTTTTTTTTTACATGACCCACTTTGGATAAACATAACTCGAATCGAGCCATTTATAAGTAAATGGATCGAAATTTCCATCTATATCTGAGTGCATCCTTTGGTCATATTTGATGGTGTAAATGCTTTAACTTCTTTTTGGTGGACTTCAGCTATCTAATTGCAGCAATGGGACTTCAGGCGTTGTGGAGTTTTGGACTTGCCTGCCTTGATCTTCACGCTATACGGTTAAACAAAGATCTGCACAATCATATCTTCTTGAGCCTTCTTGTAGTTGGTGACTGGGTCAGTTTTTACTATTTACGCTATTCAAGCTTTTAAATAGCTCTTATATCTTAGAATCAAATCATATTTCTACACTTTTTAGAGTATGTTTATTGTTTATCCTTTACGAGTTTAATCTCAACTGTTTGGAATCTCTCTTTGCTTATGTGGATATGTCATACGCGCATTTCTTTTTTGTGCCATGAATTCTGAATACTGCGTGTTTGCCAACCATGTAAACGTAATAACTAATGAAGGTTTCTGAGTTATGTTGGAATTTATTTATAGTTATGAAGTTTACTGCTTAGATGATCGCATACTATTTTGTAAGTGTAATCTGTAATAATACATGACACAGGTGACCGCGATTCTATCACTTGCAGCTGCTTGCTCATCCGCTGGAGTGATGGTTGTGTTCATAAAGGACACGGATATCTGCAGATCACATAACTCATTGGCGTGTAATACATTCCAAATCTCCATAGCTTTGGCTTTTGTAGCATGGTTTCTTCTTGCCATTTCTTCGTATGTCATGTTTTGGTTGTTGGCCACCATTTGATTTCAAATGTGCAAGTTTCCTTGACTGTAAATATTTGGTTCTAGAGTAAAATACCTTCTTTTCTACTGTAAATTTGAGTTGCACCATTTGCTACTAGATGTTTTTTAGATGCATAAGTTTTTTTTTTTTTTTTTGGCAAAATAAATATATATTACTCTTAGAATTGACAACAATCCTTAACGATAGTTTGACATGTTAAGTTTTCTTCGTTACTACCTAGTTTTGACATGTCATAAATGGGCTACGTTAATATGCATCGTTGAGCATATGATAAGATGTCTTCAATGAACTCAATGAACTCAATGAACTCGACGTTTTATAAAAATTGAAAGTATGCATGTAGGGTCCATTTGTTTTGTGGGTTTGGAATGAAGGCAATGGAATGATTCCCAAATAATCAACTACACACGTTTGTTTTACATCATTGTGAATGAAAATCAGGTTTGAAACCCATAGACCGAAACCCAAGGAGATAATCCATTCCCTTAATTTTGTATCTCTCATATTCTCTAATATAGGAAATAATGAGTTATTAAAGCCCTCTGTTAATGTCTACCTATCAAATGCGTTTCTAGTACATTATTCAAAATTAAATACAACTACTATTGTATTTTATAGTCATCAAAAAGAATATAATACAAGAAAAGAAAATCGGAAGAGGTGATCAAAGCCACATATTAAGACTTGGACACCAACATTATCGTGTCTTCTACAAGATTTTGTAATCCATGAGGGCCATTCCAATTATCATCCTACAATAATTGTCATTTAAGTTTCATTCTTATTAACTCTATGGGTTTCATTCTTGATCCAAAATGTCTTACTTTACCACTATCATTGTATGAAAATGATTTGGCATATGGTTATCTGACAGTTTTCCATAAAAGGGAAATATTCCCGATTCACATGAAGTTGACGTTTGCATAAATTATTGGAACCTTGGCGATGTCGATTTTTATGACTATTACTAAACATACTAGTTTAATAAAAGGAATACCACGTTGAAAATTATGATATTGCATTGGAAATTGTCATGTGAGTGTTTGACTAGTAAGTTAAGTAAACTTAGTACATTGAGTTTGAGCCATTTTTATAACTATAAATCGCGTTAAATGGGTAAAGGTATGTTAGATGGGTAAAGGTATCAAAAGAAAATAGTTATTGTGATGACAATTAAAGTGGGCCTGTGCGTTTTCGTCGGGTCGTCAATCAAATCCACCTCAGACTTGGGCCACCGACGTTATTATGAAGGTTTTGTAATCTATGGGGGACTTGGGACCATCTCAACTTATACAATTTTCATACAATTTAAATACATATATCTTTTTATGTTAGAAAAACATTTCAAAATATATAAAGCTAATGTCAGGTTTTAAGATAAAAATTGAAGCCAAAATTTTAGAGTAATCGCATGTGAATATATATTCATGCGTAGATGTACATCTTTATTCACTTTCACATATATGATATGATTTACAATTCAGTCACATGTAAATACACAATCTTGATCTTGATTGATTACCTACTTCTCACGTTTTTTATGATTTTCAAATCTTTTAGAGATTAAATTAAATTACATTTGACATTGCAGTTCTTTTTGGGCTTGCTTAAAGTTTGAAGGGGGAATTAGAACACATAAAATAATTATATACTTGTACCCACAACATAAATCACAAAACCCTTTTACCCATTTAAATAATCTTTGCACCTTCAAATGTCTAATGAGATCCTTCAAACTTTTACACCTTACAAAACAAAACTGAACAATAGTAAGAAAAAATAAAAAGACAAATACTTCAAAGAAACATAGATAAAAGTTCAGTATAGAAACTAACCCTCTGAAAACCATCAAACTATATATATTGACACAATCTTCACATTACTATCTCAGGCTTCAAGATGCTAACTTTGATCTCCTTATGAGGCAGAACCACACCCCCATTGCTGTACACCTCATCACAGACATGCACATCTTCTCCAAGAATCGTCATGTTCTCAACACGGGCCCACTGCCCAACAGTCGAATGCCAGCCTATGATACTGCTCGAGATACAAGCATGTTTCTTGATACGGACACCCCGCATCACGGTGCACCTGGACAGTCGTACCCCCGACTCCACCACACAGCCCGGCCCAATTGCAACATCAGGCCCGATCAAACATCCTTCACCAATTTTGGCACTTTCGTCAACCAGGACATTACCCACAATGTGTGCACCACTAGCCAGTTTAGATGGTGCATTTTTCCTTAAGGAATCTAAGTAGAGCCTTAACCCTGTGATGTAATCTTTTGGTTGACCGATGTCCATCCAGAACCCTGGTAGAACCATTGCATACAGTAGTTTCTCAGAAGCGATTTTTGGGAACGTTTCTTTCTCGATTGAAGTGGGCTTCAGTTCAATTCGGTCAAGAACAGATGGGCTCAGCAGATAAATCCCAGCATTGATCTTGTTACCCACAAACATTTTTGGTTTTTCAACAAATCTTTCAACTTGCCCCGTTGATTCCTCCATAACCACCACACCATATTTCGAAGGTTCATCCACCTATAAATTTTATTCCATCCAAACCCATCAAAATATGAAATTAATGATCCGAAACGGATTACTATATAGAAGTAATTATAAAGTTATACCTTGGTCACCATTATGGAAGCTTCACCACCATGAGACTTGTGGAATGCAATCATCTGTTTCAGTGGATATTCACTGATAACATCACTGTTAAGAACAAAAAAAGGCTCTCCAGAATCATCTATGAGCTTGTCTCTGGCTAGGGCCAGGGGCCCTGCAGTTCCAAGCGGCTCAGTCTCTTGTGAGCATGTAATAGTTATCCCGAGTTTAGCCTCAAAATCCTTTAAAAAATTGAGCATTACCTGCATATAAGGAAAATATTAATATTTGTTGCAAACTTGCAAGATTAAATGTATCAATTTTTACAGAAAAGGACAATAAGTTTAACACTTTACCTCTGGCTGGTAATTGATAGCCAAGACTACTTCAGTAACTCCTATAGCCTTCAGAGCCTCAATCTGACACAAAGCATAATCATAAAAGATTAATTAGCTTTCCAGAAAAAGAAAATACAATATTTAATTACAAAATTTCTTTAAACTAAGTTTAATTAAGGAAAAAGAGGGTGCTTATGAGATATACCTGGTGAAGGATCATGGGTTTGTTGCCAAAATCAACAAGTGGTTTTGGGACACTGAGAGTTAATGGTCTCAAACGAGTTCCAAATCCTCCCACAAGAATAAGTGCCTTCATTTTCGGACGATTTTGCTGTAGAACAAGAACTATCAGAAGCTAACAGAGAGAATGCAATCAGAGCACATTCATTGAAATGCATTTCAACCTCAACAATTTAAAGTGATAAATTTAGAAAGATAAATAACTAGGGAACTTCTGGTTCACGTTTTCTAGATCATCAACTACGATAAAAAGGTGTTATATTCAGCTAAAGGGACAAATATGTCGGTGCTATATTCAAATTGACACGCATTCATCAATCATCACATTCACAGAAAAAGAGGATAGCGAGTGGATATCATTATTAGATGCGGTTAGGAAAAAATCTTCCACACGCATAAATCATAATAACGTGGCAATAAATCAAATTCTCTACATAAGACATCAAAGTGCGAATATACTACAGCCTCAAATTTTCAGTGGGAATTACGTAAGCATCAAGTTTCTTATGGCGTTATTGCAGACCTCATTTAGGTGGGAAAAAGCATGGTTTTCAAGAGTCAACTAATTACCTAAACTGTGGACTGGCTACTGATGTGTCTCACTTGTATGCCAAGTTAAAATCTTCAAAAATATAATTAAATTACCAAAAAAATAAAATAAATGGAACTACAGAATGCCCCATACCCTAATATTTGTTTAACAAAGTAAAAAATTTATGTACTAATCTTATATATATTTTCTGAGGCTGTATGCACATTATATTAATTCTACTAATGTACTTTATAATAAACGTTGCAAATTATAAACTATTAGCAAAACAATATATGACTTTGGGGAAACATGAAACCAGAAATCACAAGCCTAATCAGATAATTTAACCTGAAAAAGCTTTGATCCAATTGAACGGAAAACACATAGGATATGATAGAAAGTGCTATATTCTGTTACAGGAACAAATTTGTCGGTGCTATCCAAAATTGACACGCATTCAACACATTCAAAGAAGAAGAGGATAGCGAGTTGATAATATTATCAGACAGCATAGAAAAGAAATCTTCCGACAAGCATCGTCAAATTCCGGATATAGTACATTCTAAAGCTCTTAACCGTAATGACATAAACATCGATTGTCTTGTGGTTTAAAATGCAGACCTCATTTAGGTGGCATTATTTTACTTCTGTAATAAATTACTACTGTTTTAACTGTAACGTTGAAACATTATAGATCTTGGCTTTCAAGTGCCAAACAAATCCTCAAAACATCTACTAGCTGTGCTTTGTGTATTACTTTTATTTTTTAGTTTCACACACACACAATTTTATGGTTCTATTTTGTTTAAAACTTAGTCCCAATTCAAGTCAAACAGATGGTAACTTAGAAAGATCATCCGTACACTTGATAATTGAGTTTCACACAAAGTCTTTTATGTTAAGATCTTATTATATCTTATGCAGATGATCTTAATTAATGCGATCCATTATAACCAACACAAATTAACAACTATTAGCAAAACAATACGATTTGGGAAGCAAGAACAAGAAATCAAAAAACTAATTAAATAATTAAACTTAAAAAAGAATTGATCCAATTGAACAGATAACATAATAACATAACCAAATCAATAATTCACCAGATCTGTTCCTAAATTTAACAAAAAGCTTATCAATTTCACATAAATGGAACAAAAAGCATTGAACTTTGTGATTAAAATCAAGGATCTACAACTTACCAAAAACCTGATTTGCATTGATTAAACCTACATTGCTCAATTCCCACAAAAAAACCAAACGAACAACCGACACTTTTTACAATGTAAATTATACAATTTCAATTCATCATCAAAACCGAGAAACGAATGAGATCAATTACCTTGGGGAAAAAAGATCTGAACGTTGATAATTACTCTGTTTCGCACCCAAATTGAACCCTAATTTCCCTCGCTTTTTTTTCTTGTATTTTTAACAAAAAGAAAGATAGATAGATAGATTATATAAGAGAACCCCAAACGATTGGTCGTCAGGGGCTTTTACACACAGTTATTTAATTTTAATTTATCAACAAGAAGCTTCTCCGATGATTGATGTGTACAGAGAAAGAGCCTTGTTGTATATTTATCTTTCCATACACAGACGTATATATATATACTAGCCTGTATATGCGTACGGTATATTCGCAACGTAATAAGATTTGGCCAAAATCCAAAAAAATACAAATAATTTTAGCTGGATTATTGTATTTTTAATGGAAAATTATGTGCAATGAGCCAATGACATCTTATTTCAAATACCATATTTATTTATTTGAAAAAGATTCTATCTCAACATTTAATGCTACTAATAATATTATATTACGATAATATAATAATATAATATAATATATAATATAATAATAATAACAATAGCAATAATAATAGTATACTCTGTATCTTAAAATATTTTTAACATCAAATAAACATTTAATTAACCACTTATATCATTTTACTTCACTTAATTTTTTACTAACCAATCAAATTCTATTATTCCACTAAAATTCTATTTAGATTAAAAAAAACATATATTATAGAAATCACATTCTCTTACTTTTCAATACCGCCAACACATTAAAAAATTAAAAATATACCCTTAGACTACTCACTATCCTGACGCTCGACAACTCAAGATTGAACTCCATATGAGCTCGAGGACTGAATAACTGATCAAAAACTGAACTCTGTCTATCATGAATGTTTTAGAGAAATGTTTGTTCCTCAGGTGGCAAGCTTGGATTTATCGGGTTTGTTGAAAACCTTAAACGCCCTAAACATTAATTTCTTTTTAGACGCATCGGCTAATATTTCCATTGTTCTTTGTTGAGTTTGTGCGGTTCTCAAAAGTTGAACGCGGACCTCGTTGGTCGAACAACGTGAGGAATTAACATCTGACGAACCCGAACTTTTTTGACTTTTTTGACTTTGTGCGCGACCAGGTGGATGACGAATCGTGTCGTCATAGAATAAATGGTCAAATTTTGGGTTAGGTGTGTTCGTTTGAATCGGATCGTTGTCTTTGTCGTCAAGATTGACAAGATCGTTGTCTCCGTCTTGCATGGGTCGTTTGTTGTCATAACACCTTCTGAAAAAAGAACTTTGAGATATCTTTTAAAACACGTCATGCCGACTCGTAAAGGAAGTTCTTTTTTGTTCGATCTTTAAATCCTTCACAAGCAGCCAACATAATGTCTATGTCGGTCATACCACTTTGTCACTCATCTTTATATTTTTCGTAGACGCTTTGAAAAACCTTGACATCTCATTGAAGTTTTGACCATTTACCCGTTATTTGGTAAATATTACGTTTCGTATCAACACAACGGTTGTAATTTTCTTATATGACTCTCCAAAAAGAATCACCCGTTTGTAAATTCCCGGTCGCTCCATTTTAAGAAGCGTCGACTCACCGTTCCGTCAAAATCTTGTTTTCTTCGACGTACCACGACACTTTTTGGCCTTTTCTTTGTTCATGTGGTTCGGCCACCTTTTTACCTTTTCCTTTCTTTTTTCTTTTGGCCGATTAGGCTTCGGCTTCCTCTTCAGATGGTGTGTGGACGTTTTCGAATTTATTTTGGGATGGTGGTGTTTGTGAGTATGCAAATGATGAGTGTTGTTGTTGTTGTTGTGAGTATTGTGGTTGTTGTGATTGATGATACATATTTAAATAAAGTTGAGATTGTGGGTCGTCGATTGGTATTTAAAACGGATTAACGAGATGTAGATATGGAGAAAAATCCATTTGACTTGAGCTCGATTGTGGTGCAGAAGACGAACTCGTGGGTAAATAAATCGTACCCGAAATTGGATTGTTAAGTAAGTTATTGAAAAAAATCATTTGATTTTGATTGGTTTTGTGCTTTTTAGGCATTTTTAAATGAATGTGTTTGATATAATTTGTGAGTAAAGTGTAATTAGAGTTGATAAGAATTGTGTGTGAAAAATAATAGTAAGTGTTTTATATAATTTGTGTGTAAAATAGGTAAAGATGGTGAAAATTGTGCGTGAAAAATAATGCTAACTGTATGTATTATATATAAGGTGTTTGAGATTGTTTTAAAATAAAATTTAAACTTTTTTTTTGTTTTAAAGGTCGTTACCAACTAGCCGTTGGACACCACAGACCCCAAAATCTCTCGTTCTCGTTCCGTTCTAGTCAGGGTGTTGAACCCCTGGACGGTCCCCAAGATGGGACTATGCCTATGGGAGAACGGAGGGCAGAGCTTATATAGCATCGAAGACGAAGAACGAGACCATAGATAAGGAGTAGTCTAAAAAAACGAAAAGCATGATAACGTCGTTAATGAAGACACGGTGACCTCAACCACGACAAGAGTTCAAGAATGGGAGAGTAATCACACTATCTTGCTTGATCTCCATGGTGAAAATTTTAACCATCCTTTCCTCAAATGAATTTGTTGCTCTTAAGATACCGATAAACTCTTACTATTTCTTCCGAGATTAAAATCACATGTATTTTATTTATATTAGATCACTATAGAAAAGTCCAAATCAATTCATCTGCACAACAGATTGTCAATATATTTTATATACAACAAAAGGTAAAAAAACAAACAAATACGGAGTAACTATATCAGAATGTATTCATAATAATAATAATAATAATAATAATAATATAACTTTTAAGTTTTGTCACGATCACGGTGGTAACAAATTTGTAATTCCATTACAAATAGCAATGATTCATCGATAATAATAAATAATTAAGTTCGCTAATAAAACTTTTTATGTGCACTAATATAACTTTAAGTACTAATTACAAAAAAATTAATCATGGATTGTTTAATTTATAACTTGACATGAAGCAGTACAACAATTAAAATAAGGGTGGTGATTTATATACTATTATTTTTTATTTATCTATCATTAAGTGAGTGGTTTTTAACCATTTTATCCCTATCACTTATATTGTTTATGATTCTAGTAAAAGGTAAAATAATAAAAAAGAATGGTATACAAATTAACACCTTAAAATAATAATGAATTCATTAGACATTTATGGTAATATTGCAATAATTTCATCGACAATAATAATTGACGAATAAATTAAAACTCACTTTTTTCGTTTGCATCAACGTAATGTTAAGTGTTAATTCCAAATCAAGTAATACTTACTCAATAAATTCTCTAAATAAAGGTACAATAGTTAGAGTAAGATGAGAAACTCTTTGTTCATTTATTGATTCGTACTATAACTTTTCAGTTTCGTCACAACAGATATGATAATAAGTTTACGAATTCTATAAAAATAATGTTAATGTAATCGCTAAAATTAATAACTAAAGTATTAATTAATGATAGCATGAATCAAGGTTTTCATTTCTTAAAAGCATCAATATGTAATATTATATATTTAATTACAAATCAATTAATAATCACTTAGTTACTTTCATATATAATAGTACAATACAACGGTTCGAGTAAGAGGAGAAACTTATAGTCATCAGCCATTTGTTCACACTATAACTTTTTGAGTTTTTTTTTCACGATAATGACAATATTGATTTAGTGAATTATACTATAAATAGTAACAGTCTAATCGATAACAATAATAATTAATTAATTAATGAGGTACTTATCAATCTTTTTTTAACGGAACCAATGCATTAACGATATTACGGCTAAGTGCTAGAATACGTATCAAATTTAATTTATATCTTACTGTATATATCTAACTTTTAAAGTTTATGTTATGTATATTAAATTTTTCATTATTACTATTGTATGTACTCAATCTTTTATTATTTATCAAGTGATTGAAATTTAAATTGATTAGTAACAATGATAATAATAATTAAGTAATTAAATAATAACAACTAACATTATAGTATAATGATAAAAGTATTATTATTAGATAATATAGTATGAAAATAAAGTATACCATAAGTAATTGTATTGTATAATGCATAAAAGATGTAAAATAACAAATTAAACATATTTTATTATGTAAAATATAATACATAAAGAAAAAGTATTTTGTATATAAAATACTTTTCTTTTAAATGTCAATAATTATCTTAAAGTATTCTTTTACATACTTTTAAATTTCTTGAAAGGTAGTTGTCTTCCTTCTAGGTTCGTCTATGAAAATTATGCAATTCAAATGGCACCTAAATGACATGTGATGTTACGTTTTCTCTACGCACATGAAAATAATGATATTTATGAAATGGTTATTACGTATTAATTATACGGTCTATGATAAGCTTAAGCATATATGTTTTAGGGCAATATTTAGCAAAAACTCCTGTTTATGCATAGTTATTTGATACAATATTCATGAACTTACAAAAGTTGGTGTGTGTCTTCGCTCTTCAGTATTTGTACGTAGGCAGGCAGCCGAGCACATAGATTTGTTTGACGTTTACCGGGTAAAAGGTTAGGGGTTGTTTCATTCCTACGAATGAAAAAGTTGCTTCATAGTCAGAAATACTCGAAGAATAGCGGGACCCGCAAGTTCTGGCTTTTAAAATCATATTTTTCAATTACCTTCAAATCATCTAAAAAATTAATTAATTAATAAATAAATATATTAATTTTGATAACCTTTAAATTATTACTTCATCCATTTGACAAGTGACAGCAATATAATATAATATAATATAATATAATAGATTATAAAAACACATATACTCTATCTTCACTTGATTACATAAGTGAACTGAAACATAACTTTAGATAATTTGGTTATATCATGAAAATATTATAAGTATAAGACGGTTTTATGACATAAGCAAATTCGAGTATCATTCATGGCTTTTATTTGAAAAAAGAAAAAGAAAATGTACAATAGCTTATAGAAAACACTTATGCTGTTTTCACTTTTTAGGTAGGCCAAAATATAAAGAGTACTTAAAAAGAGGAGAGTTGTGTGAAAGGATTGTCGGTTGTAACACATGGGTGCGAACAATTTCAGCATCATGAAATGAAAGCCATGTTCCACATATGACAACTTGCAATCTTTATTTCCCACCATTATAATATATTTTCTATCAATATCGTATTTAATATAATTATAATTATATTATAATTAGTTATGATTCTAAAATCCAAATACATATAAGAGAGAAACTACTACGATATTAATTTGGAAATTAGAGTATAAGTTCAAGTCTGTTAAGGATTCGTACTATACATATATATATATATATAATATAATCAACGTACATTTGACGGATATATTAGGGGTGTTAAATATTCGGTTTGAAGCCGTTTAATCCGAATGCCGAACTTAATAAAAACTGATAAAAAACGGAACCAAAATTAAAAAACGGTTTTCGGATCGATGAAAACCAAAACCGAATTCCAAATTCGATTTTCGGTTTTGAAAATTTTGAATTCGGTTTAACTGAAAACCGAATTCAAAACCGAATTCAAATTAGTATACATATATCTTGGTCAAATGTATGTGAAAAGACAATTCTTTTTGGTTTGTTTGCACTTTAAATTCCACTTAGTAATGCTTAAATGTATTTACTTTGTATGATGTAATGTTACATATTTTGAGCATTTTTTTAGTAATGGTTATTTTGGTTTAATTATGATATTTTATGGTTTTTCGATTTTGATTCGGTTTTAACCGAAACCGAACCGAATTCGAATTCAGTTTTCGGTTCGGTTTCCAAATCTGAATTCGATGTTCGGTTCAGTTTTGCTCCCAAAAATTTCAAAACCGAATAAACCGAACCGATGAATACCCCTAGAATATATTGTTATCCATTTTAAAAATGACTAAAATGACCTCAATTATATGTATGTACTATGTAGTGAAGTCTTTTTTTTTAGAAGGGCATATGTAGTAAAGTTAGCTTATTTGTTGAAATGCGCTTATGTTTAAATTAGAAAAGTATAAGTACGAGACTTAAACTTGTCATCAATCAATTCAATATATTTTTTATAAAGAAACTAATCGCTGGTGCTAGTCAAACATCAAACATATGTGATATAATAATAATAGTAATAATACTCGTATTAATTAAGCGAGGCCTGTTAAAAACCATTTCTATGGAGTGACAATAAAATATTTATGTGCGTATAGTCGACTTTTAAAATTAAAATTAGAATTAGCTATTACAGACGTAAATTTGGAATTTATGAAATTTTCATTGTTGTAGTGCGTTAATGATGAAAGATTGATGCCGTTAAGTCTTAATAAAGATCGATGAAAAATAAAATTATGAGAATACGTGGAATTTAAATCTGATCTCAATATGTCTGCAATAGATCTGAGATGAATAAGACTAAGTATTTTAGTGGGTTTAAATTTTTTTAAGTGTAATATTCATAAATTAAAAATAAAATAAAATAATAGTTGTTAGATTTTTTTATTATTTTTTTTTAATTTTAAGACAATGTTATAATCGTTGAAAAAAAAAAACTACAAAAACTAGAGCAAACATATAATAACGAAATTCAAATTGTGATTAAGCATCGCCTATTGGTTCTATATCTGATTCATAACTAGAAAATTTTTCTAATCCTTCGCTACTCGGAGCTAAAAATTCTAAAATGAAAAATAACAAAATAGGAATAAGACTTGATATTACAGAATTGGCAAAAATATCATATTTGTAAAACAGAAACATAGATGCACTCCTATAAAAGTAGAAAATATATGCCGGATTAGTCCATTCCTTCGGAGTAGCGAAACATCGTTCGACGATATTGCTAAGGAAGAAAACCCGAATGTCGTGCTATTCGGTGATGATCAGTTCGAAGGTCCACCGGGAAAAGCAAGGAAAGCAAAATCCTAAAAGATGTCATCTGGTTTCGCCGCTTTGTCTCGTTGTTCGTTTGCCGAGTCGATCACTAATACCTTTCAAGGCATCCGTTCCGACAAGCAAAGCTACTATTATTCGATCTTGAAACACAACTCTGAATTTTGACTATGAAGACCGACCACTTTTCGGGATGATACAAAGTCATAATAGAAAGGGAAAATGAGAAGATTCTTGAGAAGATGAGATTTGGATCAGATTCGGGTTCGGGAGACGTTTGATTGTATTTTTTTATATGAATTTACCTTTTTAGGATTTGTAAGATTTATTTTTATTTTTAATGAATTTATTTCTTTTATTTAATTAAGTTCGTTATTTATTTTAATTTATTAAATTATTTAGATTATATTTAGCTTGAACCTATAAAATTATAATCTTTTAACTGATGAGCTTCTTACATGACGCTAGATATATTCCCTTTAGTTGCAACGATACATAATTTTTTTTTTAGTATAACAAAATGCATACTCAAAATATTATCGGTTATATCTTGTATGGCCAAAAAAGGGTCAACTGTTCAGAATTAACCAAATAGAAATGGAAACTTGCTATATAAAGTTATAAGTAAAAGTTAAGTTTTCCTACATTAAACAAATAATAAGGGAAGCGTAGTAAAATGGTGAATCTTTTTCTGCTCAACTAGTTGCCTTAAAAACACGATAAATAAAAACAAGAACAAAGACGCTTAAGGCTTAAAACAACATATATACATTAATCTATAAGACGTGAACTTCTCAACAAATAATATAAAACACAAAGAGTCAAAATAATCAATAAAAAGTGAGTCTTTTATTAAACAACAATACATAATAATTAAATTGAGAAAATTAATTTTGAACGGTAAGTGTACTATTCATATATAAAAGCCGCACTCATCTTTTGATCATCCGATTAATTTAGTTTAATACTTTAATTTATTGTAAAGAAGAGTTAAGCTTCTATATAATTTAGTTTAATACTTTAATTTAATTTATTTATTGGATTGGATGGCAAATGTGTCAGTTGGATTTCGCCAAGGTTTTAAACATTGAATCCATGTAACGTAAACATAAAAGTCCAATGGGAGGTCTCATAAGAGGAGCCTAACATGACGCGTTGACTTTACTCTAATTTGACGATTTCTCGGATCCAAGTTACCGAATCAGGTACTTTGACACTCATTGGACACAAGCACAGGAATAAAGTCAATCCTGAAATCAAAGCAAAATAAAATACAATACACATGATACATGTTTAGGATGGTTTATTTTTACTAATTTTAACATGGAAGCTATCAAACCGTGTAAGACGTACAACTCGGCCATTGAAGCTTGTAAATCGATTTAGCCATTTAGGTGACTCGTTAAAATATTATCATTTTTTTGTTTTGTTTTTTTTTTTTTGTTTTGAATATATCAGTTAGGTGCCCATCGTATATATTTATAAGCTCTAAATAACAAAATATGATAGATTTAATTTTGAAAGATTTGTTTTGTACAATTATTTTAGCTTTGCATGCTTCCTTTTTAGTTTATAAAGATAAGATATGTGCACCTAACGACGCATGTATTAGATTCAACAAAGGTAGAAAGGGATAATAATAATTATTTTAACCTTGTAAACTTTTTACATAAACGTATATAATGATCTCTCATGCCTTTCACTTACATGGTACATGAAAGCTTTAATGCAACAGCAACATGAACTATTATCCCAACTCTTGTTTTCTTTATACATGTAGACAAGAACCTACAACTTTAGATTGATTTTTAAGACCCATTTATGTAGCTCGTATTCTATAGACTATTAACTATAGTGATGAACAAAATGGGCCTTATATATTAAAGCCCACTGTTCACATGCTACTGTTAGGAGGCTAGGAACCCACTTGTTAATTCCCCTAAACATGAAAACCTTTAGCAGGTCAATGCTGAATATTTAAATCTAAACGGAAAGCCCCAAAACTTGACCCAAAACACCATGTAGAGAGTATTTGATCCGAAACTTCTTTGAGTGACCAATTTGTAATTAGGCCATGTCAATATCCAAAATAATTAATACCAGTCAACGCCAAACGATCAGTTATTCATCTTTCTCCTCATATTCCATCACGTACATTTGAATTTGTTATTGTGGATGGAATGATTATAAGTTCCATTCGTGTGTTAATATATTCAAAATTAGCATATTCTGTTAAGTTATTTGATGTTGCATCATATATATTATGGCCTAAATAAAAATATATATATATATATATATTACTTTCTTTGGAGATGTGTATTCATATTCATACTTGTAAACCATGGTTTCTTGGAGGACAACTATTTATGTTTGTGTGAGTATTATTATCATTAGTTCTTACTAAATATGGAACTTTACCTAGTTGTCCGTTCCCATTGCGTACACTAACGGAACTTCGTGTATACAAAGAATCATATAGTTAGGAATTTTTGTAATTAAATAATAATTGAATTGATATATGATGGATGTTGGTTTCTTCAGTTCATCTCAAACGTCTGAATGTTTAAAACCTTTCTATACTGTTTAAAATGAAAATTATTATATTATTTTTATTAATTATATTTGTATAGTTTTTCAATCATCCTCAAAACTAACTAAAAAATAATAATAATAATTTTTTTTTTGACATAATCCATTTAACATGTCTGACTCATAATTCTAGCCTGTTTACCGCAAGTATTTACAATTTAGGTGAATATTTGGTTTATTATTTAAATTTTATCTATTTACTGTTTTATATAAAGTGATTAAATGATTAAACCATCCCATTAAAAAAGAGAGTCTAAAAATTAAACAACTACTAACCCTTAATTCAACCATAAAAAAGGAAGTCACAAAAGTTGTTTCAAGAGTTGCTGTCTATGTACTTTAAATATCCATACGAAATTAAATAATCACCGTCGAATTGAAACTCAAACTATGAAAAGAAATCCAAAAATTTAATTAAATGTTAAAACAATTAAAAGTGTTAACATATCAACATCAACATATCTCACACGACATTAATTCCAACTTATTCATCTATATATGTTCCAATAAACAATTCAAAATTCTACTATTTTTCTTTTTTCTTTTCACTTATTGTATTCAATATTTCACTGGTGGCGTGTACGGGTGATGACCATGCGGTGGCAGCCATTCCTTAGTAGGTGGCGGCGGCGGTGACGGGGGTGGAGATCCACAACCGCCACAATTCACTGGACGAGAATAAAAGGCTTTGCACTCCGGCACCTTCCGCTGTGCCGGCCTATCCGGAATACAATTTTGTCGATCATCTTTGTCAGCTAACTTCAAACAAATCTTGGGCTCACCACAAAAGTAATTATCCGAGTACGTAAAGTTCTCCAATTTTGGTAACGAGCAAATACTAGACGGAATCTCGCCCGAAAACTTGTTGTGTGCCACATTTAACTGCTCTAAACTCTTCATTTCTCCTATACTATCCGGCAACATTCCAACAAGTGAGTTATAACTCACATCGAAAACGGTTAACTTCTTTAACGACCCTATATCGGGCGTTAAGCAACCACTTAAGCCCGCATTTGATAGAATAATCTCGTTCAATGTTTCACCCATTTTCTTTATACTCGAAGGCAAACAACCTTTGATGTTGGTATTAGCAAACACCAAGACCGAAACAGGAGAGTTCCCTAGGTTATTTGGAATGCTAGAATTGAAAAGGTTGTTATTGATGAAAATGGCATCGAGTTTAAGATCATATAGTTTTGAAGGAACGTCGCCTTTAAACTGGTTAAAGCGAATATCTAGAAATTTTAGAGAGGGAAGTGAAAGTACCACCAAGGGGAAACTACCCGAAAAGTGGTTGTTACTTATATCAAGCTCGTATAGAAGATCTAGTTTCTCAAAAGACTTTGGCACAGTTCCACAAAACTTGTTAGAGTTGATGTGGAACAGCGCAAGGTCAGTGAGTAACCCTAGGTCTTCTGGTAAAGACCCTGATATGTTTCCATGATTAAGGTCAATACCTGCGACCGTGGTGATATGTTTATCGTCTAAAGAAGGTGCACAAAAAACCCCAGTGTAGTTACAAACATTATAGCCATACCAATTAGAAGTGAAACCTTGAGGGTCCGAGGTTATCGAATGTTTCCATGCTTGGAAGGCAAAATAGGCATTTTGGAGCCTAGGGTTTGGGGGAGATGGTTGTTGGTGAGAAAGGTTTGTGAAGAATGAGAGGAGAACAATGATGGTGAATTTGTGGTAAGGGGATATTATGGTCATTTTTGGAAATCTATTTGATGTTTGATGAAGAGGAATGAAAGCAAGGTGTTGTATTTAAATGGAATTTAGGATTGTGTTGTTGAAACCCAAACGAAAGTGGTTGGGACATCGCTTGATTGTGACATTGATATACACAACTACACTCCATGAGTTTTAGTTTATAAACTATCTTATAAATTGATAAAACTGTTGGCATGTCTGTATAGACAAAAAATTAGTGATATATAGGACAGTATATAAATAAGGTGTCCAAACTTATACTACACGTTTTGAACAAGTTATAAGTACTTGAGAAAGCCAAATAAGATGGATAGAAGCTAGAGATGAAATATTATATACTACAAAAATGTTAGAAAAACGTACATGTTTTGACTTCTACTTGAGTTAAAGATTATTTGATATAGGGTAGGAAAGCATCTTAGGCCAAGTCTTAACAACAAATAAAGTCTTCGTCACTTGTTTAAAGGAGAAAAATGAAAATATGACTAGATTAATGAGTGGTTAAGTTACAAGAACCAAGTGGGTAGTTGTTAAATATTGTGGTCAATGTCTTAAATGTATGCATTATGGCGGTCTTTTAATGATGCCTTTTGATAATTTGTTGGACGTTTTTTAATATGGTATTCTAACTCAAGAAAGATCAACCTTAACTTAAGAACTTTTTTATTTCAAAAAATAAAAACATTTAAAATATGTCCTTCAAAATGATTCTCTAATGCGTGATCACTATTGTAACTTTATAAGATTATTCAGTTGATCTCATATAATTTTATAATGTAATGGTAGTATTGAACAATGACAATATATAGTCGGGTAAATATGCGGTTCTAGCTATTTTGACGATTACAAATTTCATTAATTCAAAGACGATACGAGATTGGCAACATGCATAGAAACTTAATGTTAATTTGTTTTAAAAAATAATACTAATAAAAATTAGTTATTAATGATACTCATGCATGCCTAGATATATATAAAAACATTAAAAGCAATGGCTTTTTTCCTTCATTTTTTTGGGTAGAGATAGGTCGTGTGAGATCACCAAAAAAACGCGCAAACCTTATATATTTGCAAGAAGAGTCTATTCATGTTTTTTACAGTATAATATTGTTCAATTCTATTATATTTAAAGGGATGAAGATTTCTATGATTATATGAGGCATTATAATATAATCTAACACTTATTTTTTAATTGTTTGTTAATTAAGACCCCATACCAAGTAAAAGAGTTCACATAGTACCTATGGCTAAAAAAAATTGCAACTATTAGATTTAAAATTGAAGTTAAATATCAGTTTGGATAAAGACATTTAGAATATAAAAACCAGCCGAATCAGTCGTCAAAAGTCAAAACCAGTTTGAGCAAAATAGTAGAAAATAAAGCATAAACCAAACAAATAACTTTATAGCGCAATTAATGATTCTAAAGATTAAAGATCCTAAAAACCACGTAGTATATAGTCGATATTGTAAACCTTTATTTAATTTAACATAAAGTTTCAAATATATATAGTTTTAACATACGTACCTTACTATGATACACATATATAAATTATGTTATCCACAAACTAATCCAATTATTAATTACAAGTATTGTTTACTAATTAATATCCAGAGAGGTAAATTAAATTCAACTTTTTAGTTAGTTTAAAATAATAAAATTTTAAAAGTTTAAAGATGGATATTTATTAGGTGTTGGGTTGGAAAAATTGGTAATGAACTGAAAGGACTTTCTTAACCAATTAATTGATCGTAATTGTTAATTCCTCCAGCCTTCTAAGAAGTTGATATATATGCATGCATTGACAAAGTAAATGCAAGTTTCTAAAAGCATAATATCTGCTTATATTCCCTTTATTAATTAATTAATAAAAAAAACTTTAGGATATACATACAAAATAATATACCAAGACCTAATTTCCAGTGTATATCAGATAGCATGAAAAATCATGTATATGCCCTCAAACCATTAATTAACGAATCAGTTGTATTTAATTAGGCTTTAGTTAGTCTCGTGGGTTGCATGCAATCCTTAAGAAGTTTAGGCCTAGGCTTAATTTTGTTCAACTTAGCTTTAATTAATTAAGTTACCTTTGATTTTGGTCTATTCAAGGGTCAACCTTTTCATTATTATTCTTTTAACATTACAAATAATTGTTGTTCTGGCATGTTTAGAGAAAATATATATAAATGAGTAAGTGAAATTCTGGGTCAACTGTCTGCGCATCCACAGACGTACGTATCCACTTGATTAATTTCAAATTTCAAGTTTCAACCCACCTTTATATAATTTTCAAAAGAGATATGATAACACAAAAAAATATACTAATTTTTTCGTTCTTATGAATTATATTCCGTGATTGGAAGTCTCTTGGCATTACAACAAGGGAAAACGCACGGATACTTTTTGGCGACGACGCTTATTATCGCTAAATGTCGCTACACGATAAAAGTTTTTACTTTGTGTCCAAGGCCGGGGTTAACTTTTTGAGCAAACCCTTTAGCCACACAGTTGTCATAGTTCAATTTTATTTTATTTCTATCTTTGGCTCCTAAAAATATTATTTCGTGGGTCATCTTTTCTAAAGGGTTTTATTTGTTTTTGACTCCAAAAAAGAAAAAAAGTTATTTTGAGTTATCTTTAGCGACGACATAGTCATTGTTAAAGGTATTTTAACTTATTTCCCTTTTTATTTTTGGGGAAAGTATTCTTCCTTAATTATTCAGATTGTGTATGCAGAATCATTTGTGAAAAATGATTATGAAAAATGTTGACTTTATCAAACGTTATCTTCGGCAATAGTTGACCAAGTGTCGCGGACATCATACTTTCAGTACATTGAGAATAAAAATGCATAATTGCATAACGATGCAAATAAGAGTATTTAATTTTATACAAACATTAATCAAACCCAATTGACAAAGTCGTCCATATAGCATGGTAATCGATCATGACTTAATGAGATAGTTGGAGTAAGTTATAATTATTGTACTCAAAATTAATAGATAATGCTATGTCAATGTTTATTACTAATTTTTGCTTTTCAAAAGAAAAACAATAATAATACGGAGTAATAAACCTACCATTTTGATTAACAACCTACTCACCAAATGAGACAGTTATATGTCAAGATAAAAAGTAACCTTAAAAAGTATGAACAAAAGTTACAATAGCCATTATCCAAAAAACATATAATTATGGGAACTTGTGGTACACCGTATATCCTTATGTCTAGTCTTTTGGTACATTTCTATATTATTTTATATCTATGTCTATTGATGTTTTCTATTCTTCAGTTTTACTTGTTGCAATGCTAATGATATACTCGATTTCCTCGGTTACTTCTTTCATCGAAGGTCGATTTTGTCTACGTTCCTCTAAGCATCCAACTGCAAGAAACCCTAATGCTTTCATCGTCTCCAACTCCAACTTACTAGCCCCTTTCTTTAGATTCGGGTCAACCGCATCCAACAGTCTCTCCTCATCAACAACCCGTTTCACATAAACCGCCAAGTTCACATCATCTGGTGGTCTATTAAAATCTATTGCTTTCTGAGACGTTAATAACTCCAACAACACAACTCCAAAACTATAAACGTCACTTTTATCTGTCAACTGGTAGTTTCTATAATATTCAGGATCTAGATACCCTAATGTACCTTGAGCACACGTTGTTACGTGACTCAAATCCGCTTCAGCCAAACGTGACAGCCCAAAATCCGCTACTTTTGCATTAAATTTCTCGTCTAGTAAAATGTTACTAGATTTGACATCACGATGGTAGATCGGTGGAACGGCCGAGAAATGTAGGTAGGCTAGCCCTTCGGCCGTATCACGAGCAATGTACAACCGGTCAGCCCAAGTTAAACCCCCGTTGCGTTGACCTTTTAAGTGGTCCAAAAGAGTGCCATTTGAGATGTACTCGTAAACTAGCAATGGTTGTTCGAGCTCAACACAACAGCCTAGTAGGCGAACCAAGCCCTTGTGGTTAACTTGGCAAAGGATTCGGACCTCGTTGAGGACTTGATCAGTGCCTTTTGTGTTACCAACTTTCGCACATTTGACAGCAACAAGTGTGGAATCTTCTAGAATGCCTTTATATACTTCTCCGAATCCTCCTGTGCCTAGGAGGCGGTCTTTGGAGAAGTTGTTTGTTGCCTTTTTTATTTGTTTTCCGGTAAATACTTTGGCGGTTTTCCCACCGCCTGAGTTTAGTATCTCTTCACGCTCACGAGCAAGCCGTGCTTGCGCTTCTTTGTGGCGAAGATGACGTTTGTAAAGTAGTAATCCTATCACGGCTGCCACAAGTGCTGATCCGAGGCCAGAGGTCAAGCCTAAACATTCAAATGTTAACAAAATGTTACACTCAAAACAAAAGGTTACTCCAAATGAATCGTCCGATCATCCTTATTTTATATAAGGTATATACAAAACCAAAACTTGATAGCAGTTTTATTAAAGTAGGCCCAACAAAATGTGTAGGTTAATTTACAGGAAAGTAGACATGTCATAATGTTGATTTTTGTACAAAAAGCTTACTAGAGTAATAATATATAGAAATCACAAATACGTTTATACTCCGTATCAAGCATTTTACTATTTCGTTTCGTTATCAGATACGGGTTAATCTACATGTGATCGAATTTTAAAAAGCGTGCGCACACGCTTGTATGTAAAAAACCTACCCAAAATAAATTTGTATATTCTATTATTATTGGCCTAATTTTGACCTAATAAACACGGCTCTAAAGTCTAACCTAAAGTTATATCGTTGGTCCTACATGATCTTTAAATTATAAATAAGTATATTTCTGGTACTAGAAGTATATCATCAATTGTTGAGGTTGGGCCAAAAGTCAAGTCTCGGGTTCGGATTAGAAAAATAAAAACCTGAAGGAATTCTCTTTTTCTTCGTAAAAAAAATGATACCATGATGCCTTCGGCTAAAAGTTATAAAGGACTTTTTAAAATTAGTCATTCTTACTGGTGAGAGAAAATTGACAAAACCCATAGCGTACGAGATTAAATTCTGGTTGCACATATATCAAATCTTTCTTAAAATGGACATCCTATCAGGGACAAGTATAGAAAAAGTAGGGCCCATGGTGACAAATAGCTGGGGTGGCCATAAGCCCATAAGTAAGCACCCGGCCCATTGATCCAGAACTGGGCTCCATTACCAGCCCTAAAGCCCAATTAATCAATTTGAGTGCTTGATCATGTGGTTTTTGGTTTTGATGGCTTTAGAAAAAATAAATATATTATTTTCTTCTTCTCAATTTAATTATTCACATTTCTTTAATAATGTATTACATTAATTGTTTATTTAAAATTTTAATTGATTAAAAACTATTTAAGTGAAAAATAGTCAAATTTTATTAGTTAGTGTAATTATTGTATTTTCTTAAAACTGTCTACAGATTTATAATAGCAATTAAATTTAAACATACGTGTTCCACTTGCAAATAACATGATCCAGTGCTATCCACCCCTAAAACTACAAAAGCTAACCAATTATATTTAGTACTAATGCACGCCTAAACACAAGTAAACTTTTCTTCGGCATTCGTATTCATTAAATCCATCAAAAACTTAATCATTATTTAATCATTTAGAAGAATTAAACTAGGACTGAATTTGCTTTACGGGGATCTCATAATAAATATAGGCACTCCTAAAATCTAGGAATCTTCCTAGACAATATTTTTTATCCCATCCATATTTATAGAAACCGCTAAAGTACATCGGTCTACATATTTTTGTTCAGTTTACATAAAAGGACCATTATGCATAAATCTGTATCTGTATATCACATTACTAGAAACTGAAAAAACCTTTAAAACTGTTTAAGCAGAAATGAGAGGTCATAGTACCTGCAATAAGCGCAGTCCGCTTTGAGTCGTTGCAATCTCCTCTGTTCTCACAAGTATCATCTATCAAATAATTAACCAAAACTTTTTAATAGAATATACGTGCTTATAAATTTTCTGATAACTGTCTTTTCTCCAATAAAACATTAGAATAGACTTGTGAGCTCCAATTATAACTGTTCATTCTTAACTATCCTAACGAATTAAATTGGTTATAGGTTCATAAGATTTGTAACAATTTACCTGGGGCACAAACTCCATTAATAGCGTCCCAGTGAAGTCCGGTGTTACACAAACACCTACGAACACCACTCGAACCAGACAACCCACAACTCGAACTACCATCACAATCGCTTTGACTACTACATAAAGGCTCTGGTGGCGAAACCCACTGGATCTCAACTCCAGGATCAGGCCACCTACTAACCGGCAACGAATAATCCAAATTCACAAAACTTCTATACGCTTGACACCCACCGTCCCTAACTCGGATAGAATACATAGTCGATGACCCACCAATGCAACAAATAGGAGCTCGACTACAAGATGATGCTTCAATCGAGTTGTTTATGTACGAGTGACAAGGACTAGTTGATGTACAATTCAAAGGTGACCTTAGAAGCGATTCGGAGCAGTTAAGGTACATGATTGTGTTACCACGCGTGATGTTGAATGGTAAACTGGGGTCTAGGTGGAGGCCTTGGGAGGACACGTCAGATGTCACGCAAGTGTTGTTATCGTTTAGGAAGTTTGGCGATTGGATCACGAATCGTTGGGTGGTTTTGGAGATGGTGGAGATTGGGTAGGTGTTGTTGAGGGTGTCGAAAAATAACGCACCCGAAGGTACGTCGCACCGGACCCGGTAGGATTGGTCGCCGCAGCTGGGTCCGGTGCTCAGAGGGTATGGGACTTGGGTCCGGCCACAGTTCGAGCAACGGGTGGTGGCTGTGGCAAAATTGGCGCATGTTAGCATCACCACCGCCGTGAGCGTGATAGCGAAGGAGGATTTGGCCGCCATTTTTGAAAAAGTTGAGAATATTGTCATGAGTTCTGTTTTGAAGAAGCTACTAAAAGGATATATCAATTTATAGTCTTGTTGGTTCATTGTGATCGTTTTGTTGACTTTTTGTACCACAACATCAGGTTGACTTTGACTATTTGCTGGTCAAAGAAATTATCTCCACCTGGCTCCATCTTCTCAACTACTTTTATTGGAATTTAATGCGAAATGTCAGCGGATAATGTTCATGATTTTCTACTTTCTAGAATGGAATACATGTTTATTGCAAAGTATATATACTAAATCACAACTGCATCTAAAAGCAAGGTAGTCCGATCGATTTTGTTTTAAAAGTTCAGTCGAAACGCTTAATTTTAATAGTTGGTTTTATGTCAGTTTGACATCTTTTTTGACATTATCAGTTTGAACATATAATTTTCATCAAGCAGTTGTCTTGAGTTATTTGTTCATCAAATTTAACGAAGTTTGTTTTTTGTTTTTTTTTAAATTATTAAACTCGTTTGCGATTGTCCTGTGGTACAATACTAAAATCATAATGCATGACATACGGATGCGCGATGTTTACAACTATTAATGCATGATGTATAAACAGTAATATTGTGATGACACCGGATGATAACTAACTATCTCGAACATGATCTTCAGAAGTTGTTGCTACGATACCCATGATATACTCGATCTCTTAGGATACTTCCTTCATTGAAGGCCAGTTTTCTCTTCGTTCCTCCAAGCAATTCATCGCAAGGAACCCAAATGCTTTCATAGCATCAATTTCTAATACAGTTGCATTGTTTTTAAGCATCGGGTCAATGGCATCCACTAATCTTTCCTCGCTCACCGTTCGCTTGATGTACGCTACCAAATTTACATCATCTGTAGGTCTACAAAAGTCTATAGCCTTTTGATATGTTAGTATTTCTAATAGAAGTACTCCAAAGCTATATAGATCACTCTTATCAGTCAGCTCATAGTTCCAATAATAATCAGGTTCAAGGTACCCCAACGTACCTTGTGCACAAGTTGTCATATGTGTGACATCTGTTTCATCTAGTCTTGACAAACAAAAATCTGCAACTTTTGCTTTAAATTTGTCGTCAAGTAAAATGTTGCTAGACTTTATATCACGATGATAGATTGGGGGAGCTACAGAGAAATGGAGGTACTCAAGTCCTTCAGCAGTGTCATGAGAATTACCTAACCGCTGACTCCATGTTAAAGGTTGTTTATTTCGATCATGAAAGTGATCAAAAAGACTTCCATTTGGAATGTACTCGTACACCAAAAATGGTTGTTCGAGTTCTTCACAACAACCAAGAAGGTTTACAAGGTTCTTTTGGTTGACTTGACATAAAATTCGAACCTCATTTAGGACTTGTTCTATACCTTTTGGTGTTTCCAAGTTTAGCACATTTAACCGCCACAACGGTACCATCATCCATCACACCTTTATATACTTCTCCAAAACCTCCAACGCCAAGAAGTCCGGTTGTTGAGAAGTTGTTCGTTGCCCTTTTAATCTCTTTGCTGGTGAAAAGCGTGGCAGATTTCCCAGTACCGCTTTCCCCACAATCTTTTCGCGCTCACGAGCAAGTTTTTGTCGTGCTGCTTCGTCTTTTCGGTGGCGAATGAACAGTGTCATGCCAAATATAGTCGCTACAAACATCATCCTACCGCTGCATACTGGAAGTGCAATTCTTTTCGATCTGACCTTCTTAAGATCTGTTACAAAATGAGTAAGAAATTAACAATATATTCATTCTTCAGTGTTAAAAGGTAATAATAAGAACATCAAAAACACTTTGTACATGAGTGCTATTGCGTATAAGTAGGTGTAGTGCTGAGTGGATACGGGACTGGAGTTGTCCCACAATTGGGGCATGTAATACTCATTGCACAAATGGCTTCGACTACCAAAACCGCTATGAGTACCAACATTCTCACTGGTATGTTTAGTGTCATAGTCATTGCGAACATCTCTCCTCTTCTCTTAGCGTGCACAGTTTGCTCTTTCCTGTTTACTTGCTTTCCATTCATCCATCTCCTCCTGGAAGGACAGAATGGTAGGAGATAATTAAGATTACTTAAACATAAATCATTCGAGTATATATTATAAGTTGGTGATTCGTGGGATCCCGCAAGTTGCCAGCTTAGGAACCACTGGTTTTGTTTTTCGATAGTACGTTAGTACATGTACTTCATCTTCACTCATACTTGTCTCCCCCTACCGACAAGGGTTTTTACGATGAACGCACGTCCAAAGAAAACGCATCATGTTGTTTTGAGATAAAAGCTTACGATAACAATATGAAAATTAACCTTAAAAAGTGATTTAGGGATGGAGGCCCCTTGAGATCCCATAACAATGGGAGCAATCTCCAGCATGCATGCACCAACTACACAAGTAGCCAAAAGAAGGGTTGACCTCGGCTCGGTCACATCTCCATGAAAGTTATGATCGATACATAACCTTGAATATAATCATACCTTTGACATAATTTTTTTATAGCATCAAGAATATCGTACAAAATCGAGAATCAAACTACATTGATCGAGATATTTCTTGAACGTGACTCGTGTACCAATTTATATATTATTATTACTATTATTATGATGATTATTATTATTATTATTATTATTATTAGTAGTAGTAGTAGTATTAGTATCTTTATTATTATTATACTTATATTTATTATTTCCATTTTTCAGTTTAATTACCACTGAAATACTAGTTCCTTTATTACATAATATGGCCATCGCTTCTAAATTAAAAGCATATAAGCTACTTTTATTTCTTGATGTATTCATTCTATGAAAGCATAAAATACATGAACTTTTATAAAGAAATATAAAAAATGGCCATTATTTTGTTATTACATTTCTTTTATGATAGTTTTTGTTATTTATAGTGGAGAGAAATTGATTAACATCTTAAAATTTTGATATTTTATTGCTATTTGTTTTAGGGATACGAGTGCCTGATGTACCACTTTAAGTGCATGACGTACAACGTGAAATACGTAATATACAACATGTAATTCATGTGTACAAATTGTGATATTGCTAGCTACCCCGATTATTTTCTTCGGTGACTGCAACTATACCCATGATATACTCGATCTCCTCGGATACTTTTTTGATAGAAGGCCGGTATTCTCTGTGTTCCTCCAAACAACTCATTGCAAGGAACCCAAATGCTTTCATAGCATCCATATCCAATGAAGTTGCATTTTTCTTAAGCATTGGGTCAATGGGATCCACTAATTTTTCTTCATCTACAACTCTTTTAATGTACGCTACCAAGTTTACATCATCTGTTGGTCTACCGAAGTCTATAGCTTTTTGACATGTTAGTATTTCTAATAACAGTACTCCAAAGCTATAAACGTCACTTTTATCCGTTAACTGATAGTTCCAGTAATAATCGGGATCCAAGTACCCAAAGTAACTCGTGCACACTATAATCTCCCATAACTCATAATAATGTTTTCATGCAATATAAATACATGCAAACCTAATAAACGGGCCAACTACTAAATAATGATCCACTAACAGTCACATGGGTGACATTCGTTTCAGCTAGTCTTGACAATCCAAAATCCGCAACTTTTGCTTTCAATTTGTTGTCAAGTAAAATGTTACTAGACTTTCTATCACGGTGATATAATGGGGGAGATGCAGAGAAATGAAGGCACGCGAGACCCTCGGCAGTGTCACAAGCAATACCTAGTCGTTGACTCCATGCCAAAAGGCTGTTAATTATTTCGATCATGCAAGTGATCAAAGAGACTTCCAATTGAAATGTACTCGTACACCAAAAATGGTTGTTCGAGTTCTACACAACAATCAAGAAGGTGTACGGGATTCTTATGGTTGACTTGGCATAGGATTCGAACGTCGTTCAAGACTTGGTCAATGCTTTTGGTGTTTCCGAGTTTAGCACATTTAACTGCTATCGTGGTGCCATCATCCATCACACCTTTATATACTTCTCCAAAACCACCCACACCAAGAAGGCCGCTTGTTGAGAAGTTGTTTGTAGCCCTTCTAATCTCATTGCTGGTGAAGATCATCACTGATTTCCCAATACCATTAGCCCCAATGATCATTTCACGCTCACGAGCAAGCTGTTTTCGTTCTGCTTTAATTTTCCTGCCGCGAATGCTTGTTGCAGTCACAAATATAAGTGTTACAAAAGATACCCCAGCAGTGCATATTGTAGTTGAAGTACGATTTGTTTTGATCTTTCCTTCTTGAGATCTGCAACATGTTGAGTCATTAATCAATTTCACTGCAACAACATGGTTTCTAAAAAAGTTAAAATAGTAAATATCCAATCATTAATTACCTTTAGCACACTGTCCGGCTGCTGCATCCCAGCGAAATTTAGGCTCACAGAAACACCTCTGTGTGCCATCATGAGCGTCCCTACAAGTGGAGGTGGAGTCACATTGAGCCTGCGTCATACATGGGGCCTCAGGTGGTAGATCCCAAGTCGACTCCATGGCAGGATTCAGCCACTTACTATATGGTAACGTGTCGACTAAATTTAAGAAGATTTTGTAAGCCCTACATCCGTGCATAAGAAGCCGAACATATAAATGTTTGTTGCGCTTCCCTTTTGGTAAGTACAACATCGTTGAGTTTGCCGACATATGGACATTTGAGTTAAGCCATTTGTTAGAAAATAAGATATGTGAATGACAATTGTGCTCATCAAGAAGAGGTTGATTGTCATTAAACAATAAACTTATAAGCATTTAGAAGAGTTAATTGTGGTTAACGAGTAACTTATGAACATTAAGAAAATGTTAATTGTCATTACATCGAACCTTTCACATCTGCAATTCCTTTTCCTATAACCTGAGAGTTTGTTCTCACAATTGAAAGGCACTAATACTCTTGATCTCTTGCTTATAATACTCCCCTTGTTCATTCGTATTCCAGTGTATAGGTATTCCGTATTATGTAATAGAGGGAAGACACGGTTACATTCACCGAAATGACTCAATCGTGCTATTGAGATCATTTGTTGTTGTTGTATTCTGGGAGATAGACTCCCACGAGTCTCACACATGGTGGAAAGGGCGAATCTGTCTTAAGAAAAGTGTCTTAAACACATACCTCAACATTTATACGATTCAGTAATATTTTTGGTTTGATTAACACTAGATTGTTGTAACTAATTGCTGATATTATTTTTTGTTAGTATTAACAAGTTTGGTTATGTCTCTTATAGTATACCGTTAGATTCTCCAACACCATTCTGGTACGTGTGGCAAGGGCTTGTAGGCATGCAATCTAACGTAAGTGATTGCATTGTATCCGTGCAGTTGAAGAACAATATTATGTTGCGCAAGCTTATGGTGAAGCGCAAAGAAGTATTGAGTTGTATGCCTTGGTTTGGAAGATCAGCCGTGACATTATGTTTGGTAAAAATGGTGATTGACTAATTACTAACCGTTGATTTTTTGGCGAGATTGATACAATTGGACAAGTGTTAGAAATTGGGATTATTGATTACTCGGATGATACTGAAAGTCGTGATTCACTTTCAGATTAAAATATTTCGTTGGTACACACGAAATTCCAATCGGATAAAATTCAGTATATTTTCAGAAATTAGTATGAGAATGTTATGATTTTCTGTACCAGATATGATGAATAAAATGATTTTTTACGATGGATGCATGTCCTAGTCGAGATAGAATTGTAGCTTACGGTACATATATAAGATCCTAGAGCAATCTCAAAGCACCAAGTAGCTAATAATTAAAGGTTTTGCTTTGATTACACGGACACATAGTTAAGGCCGGTACTTCTAAGTTTTGTAGATGGTATAAATATTTAGAAGCTCGTGTATAAAATCGCTACCTAAAGATTTTGTTTCCTCACCTTCATCAAAGTGATCATAGTTAATCTATTTATAAACTACGCTACAAAGGGTTTTATGTACTTTCTGTGTACATTACTTGTCTTTATGTTTTAATCTGTTTTGTACGGTGTGTTGCCATGTACGTTCCGTTCTAATGAAACAGTCGAACACAACAATAAATGTTACTGAAATCGAATTGTCTACATACATCGTATGCACTATTTTCCTGATCTTCCGTCAATTTTCTACTACAGTACAACTTCCTCCCCAGTTATGAAACAGACTAATTAATATATAAAAAGTATTTATTTTTACATTCTCATATAGGTATCGATATTGAAAAATGCAATTATAAAAGATTCAGATAACATAGGTAAGTTATATATATAGCTATTATTATTCAGGATGCCTACTTATAGTTTAACATATTTTTCATCCATATCGATCTATAAAATGCATATCGGTTATTAATATGAAATATAACTTTAATGGACGTTATATATGTTCTTCTACTTCTCAACATGAGGACCAAGTCACAATGGAAACAATGTATGGGGATGCGCTCACCGTAGTGCCCGGTTTGTCTTGATTTCCGATTGATGAACAAGAAGGAAAATAAAGCGATTTTAGATTCTCGGAACATGGGTGTGTCCTCGACAACCTGGCGGTTCTTCGGTCTCCGCTTTTGGGGGCGGGAGTGCTTGGTCACTGGGCTTACACACAGAAGACTCCTTACCTTAGGAGTGGGATGAGTGATACATCCGGCGATCCGATCCCCAATTCTTGTTCACCCCGGATGATCGTGTTGGGTGAATTGTGACCTCGTACAATCGTGTCGGGTGAGCAACAGCCGCTTCGTCAAGTTTCAACTTAAATTTATTTTATTACTCCGTACGTATTTTAAATGAAGAAAAAAATGATATTATGTGGACTTTTATTCATTCTTCAGTGTCTAGTACTATTTTTATATAATTTACATTTTCATATGTTTTTAAACTTGAACTTCACTAAAAAAGTTGTTGCATCTGTATAGGCACACAATACATTTAATTTGCTTTAGCAGGTCTGAATAACCTTTGATGCACAATAAACAACATTTAATGTGTGGTGTACAAATCGTAAAACCATAATGAAGATTGAAGCCCGATGAAGTCGAGCTACCTATGTGGCCCGATCTTCGCAGTGGTAGTAGCTATATCCATGATATACTAGATCTCCTTGGCTACTTCCTTCGTAGTAGACCGGTTTTCTCTATGCTCTTACAAACAACTCATCGCGAGGAACCCAAATGCTTTGATGGCATCGATCTCCAATGTGGTCACGTTTCTCTTAAGCATCGGATCAATCACATCCACCAATCTTTCCCATTCACTATCCGCTTGACATAGGCAGCCAAGTTTACATCACCTGTTGGTCTACCATAGTCTATAGCCTTTTGACTTGTTAGTATTTCCAACAATAATACTCTGTAACTATAAACATCAGTCGTCCAGTAGTATCAGTCAACTGATAGTTCCAATAATAATCAGGATCGAGGTACCCCAATGTCCCTTGTGCACAAGTCTGTCACATGAGTTGCATCCGTCTGAGCTAGCCTTGACAAACCAAAATCTGCAACTTTTGCTTTCATCTTGTCGAGTAAAATGTTACTAGACTTTATATCACGATGATAGATTGGGGGAGATGCAGAGAAATGTAAGTACGCGAGTCCCTCTGCAGTATCACGAGCAATACTTAGCCGTTTGCTCCATGTCAAATGGGGTTTATTTCGATCAAGCAAATGTTAGAAGAGGTTCCCATTTGGGATGTACTCGTACAACAAAATGGTTTTGTGAGTTTTACACAACAACCAAGAAGGTTTACGAGGTTCTTATGGTTGACTTGACATAGGATTTGATGAACCTCGTTCATGACTTGGTCAACGCTTTTGGTATTTCCAAGCTTGGCGCATTTAACTGTTACTATTGTGCCATCATCCATCACACCTTTATATACTTCTCCGAAACCTCCAAAACCAAGAAGGCCTGTTGGTGAGAAGTTGTTTGTTGCCCTTTTGATCTCTTTGCTCTAAAGATTCTAGATGCTTTTCCACCACCAGTGTGCCCTACGATCTCTTCACGCTCACGTGTAAGACGTTGTTGTGGTGCTTTGATACTTCTAGATGGATGCTGGTTGCAATCACAAATACAATCAATACAAATATCGCACCACCTAGGCATGTTGTAGTTGCAACAAGGACAATCCGTTTTGATCTTGCCTTTTTAAGATCTGAGAGAAGTTAAATTTATTTTATTTATAATGTTATTCAATGCTAAAAGGTGACGTGGTTCAATTCTCATCACATTCAGTCAAGCCTATATGTATAATAATTACCTTTAATACATTGTCCCGCGGCTGTGTCCCAACTGGAATTTACTCTTGCATAAACACCTTCGTGTGCCATCATGAGCAGCCCTACAAGTTGAGGTTGAGTCACAATGCGCCTGGGTAGTACACGGTGGCTCGGGTGGTGGCACCCACTTTACCTCCACGCCTCTATCTGGCCACTTGCTAAATGGCAGTGAGACGTCTACATTCGCGAAACTTGTGTAAGTCCTGCATCGATACATAGTAACCGCAATGAAATACATTTTTGAGTAGCTGCCTTTTAGGAAGGAACAACAACATGGAACTCGCTGACATGCGGACATCTAGGCCATGCTGTCTCGGTAGGCACCACATGGGCTAGTAGACGTGAAATCCAACGCTACTGACATCAATGTATCCGTACAGTTGAAAAACATCACAAAGTTGGAATGGGAGAGTGTGAAGGATAAAGAACTGTTGAGTTAAATGCCTTGAGAGTCGAAATCAGCCATGACACGTATTTGGCATAAGATGTGATGACCTGATCACGAGCCTTTGGCTTTCAGGGGTGATTGATTCGATTGTGTAAGTATTATTGATCGTATCAAACTTCAAAACACCCGTATCACACCGGGTCTTATTCCACTGGTGGGCACACGTACGGCTGTGGTGCTGAGCGGATACGGGACTGGAGTAGTCCCGCAATGTGGGCAGTGGATAGACTTTGCACAAATGGCGTGAAATGCAAAAACTGTCACGAGTACCAACATTCTTACCGGCAAGTTAAATGCCATTTATGAATGGAGGTGGTAAGAAGTTAAGACAAATCAAGCGAGTACATGTAGGATGCACGGTTTTGTTTTTCGATAGTTCGACAATTGGTGTTGGTGATTTTAGTGTCACCATTCATTTTATGTAATGGGACTTATACGTGTTTCAAAGGAAATCATATCTTAGTTTTAATACAAGTTAGGAGGTGCGGACTGCACACTTGTATTATTCTAGATTGATCCCAAGGCGGGGGTCAAGGGCCCCCTTGAGAGGTTCCAAGGGGCAGCGGGAAAAAAAAATTACCGAATTACTAGCAAGGCCTTAATGGAAATTGTTAGAATTTGGTGGGTTTCTAATGTAATATTGGTTGGGTTATCAACCATAACCTCTTTGGCCATTTCCAAATTTACACTAGTTTTGATCGAATTTTCTGTGCTAAGAATTTCAATTGTCCGTTTGAGGATTTTCCAAGATTGAATTTCTTATAACCCTGACATAGGGAAGAAATATCAATTCAGAAAGTGAATTTACACGATCTTTAAATAACCCCTGTTTTCTGTAACAATTGGTACATAGTGCACTCACACTTGTCCCCAACTTACCCAAAAAGTGCTGCACTAATGTTAGTGGTTTTGGGATGGAGGCCCGTTTAGATCCAAATAACAATTGGGACAGATCTCAATGCATCAAGTAGCCGAAATGGAGTTAATAAGCGGCTAGTTGATATCAGTATTTAGAAACTACTGCAATATTTGTCATCTTCTTTAATAATAAAAGTCATAATCCTTTTTTGTATTTACACTTTCTTCTTGTACTTTCTGAGCCAATTATATGCTTAAAAAAGCAAACGAAAGAAGTTTTTCCTTCCCTGTTCAGATCACTCAGGAATGGCGAGTCTTTTTGTGACTCATATTTATGCAGCATAACCAGGTATCCTCATGTAGCTACTTCACATTCATCCCAAGACAGTCACCAACATTGCACTACACCCAAATACCAGTTCTTGAGTACTCCTTTTCTACATGGTCAAAGCCTAAGGTGATGTGATACGATATAAAGAGAAGAGTCACCACAGTTTGTTGGGGGTAATCACAAGTTGTTAAATTAGTTAGTTATTTCTGGGATCTATTAGATTGGTTAAACCCGCTTGTATAGCTTCCCCTTCGTCATTCCGAGTTCTTGAACTCTTATTTCTCTAAACATATATCATGTAACTACGGAGAAGGATGGTACTCTGGGGGTAACAAATCAGCAGATTCATACTAATTAACCTCACATAACAATTAATATTCAGCTAAACCACTAAAACCCCCTTGGTTCAATGCAGCTCTGCCCAATACTTTTCACTTTTTTCAGTCATGGTCTTTGACTTCAATGAAGATTCACTAGTTAAAAATAGTATGCAGTACATACAACTCCTCAACAATGTTTATTGAAATTTACAGACAAATATCTGTGGATAGCAAACATATGTTCTAAAATACAACACAAGCTAATCCTTTATTAACGTACAACTCCTGATGCACAGTGTATAGCTCTAGATGTACACCAAATGCAAGGTGTTGATGATATGATGCACAAATCATGATAAAAAAAGACTGATAGTTATTCATCAGTGGTTGCTACAACGCCCATGATATACTCGATCTCCTCGGATACTTCCTTCATCGAAGGTCGGTTTTCTCTTCGTTCCTCCAAGCAACTCATTGCAAGAAACCCAAATGCTTTCATACCATCAATCTCCATCGATGTAGTATCTTTCTTAAGAACCGGGTCAATAACATCTACCAATCTTTCCTCGTTCACCATTCGCTTGACATAAGCAACCAAGTTCACATCATCTGTTGGTCTACCAAAGTCTATAGCTTTTAGGCACGTTAGCATTTCTAACAAAAGCACTCCAAAGCTATACACGTCACTTTTGTCAGTCAACTGATAGCTCCAATAGTAATCAGGATCAAGGTACCCTAATGTACCTTGAGCACAAGTCGTCACATGGGTTATGTCCGCGTGAGCTAGTCTCGACAAACCAAAATCTGCCACCTTGGCTTTCATTTTGTGGTCAAGTAAAATGTTGCTAGACTTCACGTCACGATGGTAGATCGGGCGAGATGTAGAAAAATGGAGGTAAGCAAGCCCTGCGGCTGTATCACGAGCAATACCTAAACGTTGGCTCCATGTTAAGGATTGTTTCTTTTGACCATGCAAGTGATCAAAGAGGCTTCCGTTTGGGATATACTCGTACACCAACAGAGGTTGTTTTTCTATGCAACAACCAAGGAGGTGTACGAGGTTCTTGTGGTTGACCTGGCAGAGAATTCGAACCTCGTTCAGGACTT
Organism: Logfia minima; assembly: GCA_963921325.1. Lineage (NCBI taxonomy): Eukaryota > Viridiplantae > Streptophyta > Magnoliopsida > Asterales > Asteraceae > Logfia > Logfia minima. The sequence goes on from OY992770.1 coordinate 2,751,695, forward strand.
GATCAATGCTTTTGGTGTTTCCTAGTTTAGCGCATTTAACAGCCACCTCTGTGCCACCATCCAACATGCCTTTATACACTTCACCAAAACCTCCAACACCGAGAAGACCACTTGATGAGAAGTTGTTTGTTGCCCTTTTGATCTCTTTGCTGGTAAAAATCTTGGCTGATTTCCCACCATCACCTGACGCTACCATCTCTTCACGCTCACGTGAAATGCGTTTTTGTTCTGCTTTGATTCTTTTATGACGAATGAGCATGGTGATGGCCAATACGACCGATAGAAGCATTATAACACTACTCGACATCGTAGTTGCCATAAGTATGATTCGTCTAGGTCTGACGCTCACGAGATCTGCAACATGTATCATTAATTACTCTTATTGGTTAACGCAAAAATGTAAATTCACTTTACAATCAATACCTGAAGCACACCGGCCAGCAATTGCATCCCAGTGAAGTTTAGGTTTACAGAAACACCTAAGTGTGCCGTCATGAGCAACCCTGCAAGTGGAGGTTGAGTCGCAACAAGCCTGTGTTTTACACTGTGGTTCTGGTGGTGGGGCCCACATCATCTCCACAACAGGATCAGTACAGTTGCTGTGAGCGATGGAGAAAGGGAAAGATGCATTTAGCTTGATACCATGTGTATCAGCAGTGATGCAGGTATTTGGTAAGAAATGTGATCTCTGGATCCTTAATTGTTGAATTTTGGGGGAGATTGATATAATTGGGTAAGTGCTATTAAGTGTATCAAACTTCAACACACTGTCAACACAACGGATCTTGTAAGCCTGTTGGCCACATGTGGGTGCAGTGCTGAGTGGATATGGGACCGGAGTGGTTCCACAATTCGGGCAGCGGATAACCTTGGCACACGTAATGTGGACTAGCAAGCCAGCCACAAGTATGAGCATTCTTAATGGTAAGTCAATAGTCATTTGAATAGAGGTGATAAGAACTAAAGACTGGACAACTCCAGTATTTGTAGGGTGGTAACTTATCACATGAGAATACGAATCCAAGCTTACAATGCACTTTATATTGTTTTTGGAGCTATCCTTCATGTTTACTCGTTCTTGTCCCCCATACCAAAAGTGGTCACTACAATGGACACAGGTCCAAAGAAATTGAATGATGTCCTTCTCGGGATTGAAGTTTTGGAACGAAAAGGAAACCCCAATTAGTTATTTAGGGATGAATGCCCTTTCAATCCCATTATAACTAGGACCAATCCCTATGAATAGTGGTTCCTAACAATTTCTATAGAATCCCCCCGAAGTCATAAAATAGGGCTTCTTTTCTTGCCCATGTTTCATGACCGCCCATGTCCCCCTGAGAACTGTACTAAAAAAATCATGGCTTACACGTTCTTGATAACTATATGTATTAACGTAATAGAAGTGATTAACATATAGCATTCGGATTCTATTTTCAAGACAAGTATCATATCTGAAGGAATCACCAAAACACTATTACATAGGTCTTCCAGAACTTAAATCGACAATTTGAAGTGTACAACTAGGATGTATCTTAACCATATTTGTATTTAAGACAGTTTCTGAAAATCAAAACCAAAATGAACAGTCTCCAAAATACGTTACAACAAGTTTTATTGACATATGTACAATAACGTTAGAATCAATTTCACTACTACAATCAAGAAACGTTGAAAGCTTTAAAGAATGATGATCACATGCATACATTGACTATTGTATGTACATATGCATATACATGTACTCTTCTCTTCAATTAAAGAGCAACTACTGACCTAACAAAACTTTTCTGGCTGTCTGAAAGCACCAAAGAGGGAACCCCTCAGGTAATTGATTCAGCGAGAAGAAGCGTGTGCCACCAACCACATGCAACAACTCTTGGAACAGAGCCCTCTAACCCAACTTGAGATGGAATGTTACGGTCTATTACATCTCCCAGACCAAGCTGGCCATACTTGTTCCATCCCCAACAGAACACCTTCCCATCTTCAGTAATTCAAACTAACAAATTAACAATCTACGCCATCCAACACTTATATGTCAAGAAAAAAAATGCCACAATACATACCCGTAACAACAGCACTATGGCGTGCCCCACATGATACAACTCTTGCATGTTCATTTTCCAGACTAGGGGCATCCAAAAGCCTTGGCAGAGTCTGACAAGAAACCAATGCATACGGCTATAGTCAGCTCATAATTTAAAATCTGAAAAAATTAAGTAAACTTAAAATGGAAGTTAGTTACCTCAGCTTGATCAGTGCCAGTACCCAACTGGCCAAATTGGTTGCCACCAAAAGCATACACATCACCATCACCTGAAATGCAGATTGTATGCCAGAGACCTGCAGCAACACCGTGTATTGGGATGCCCAGCAATGATGATACACACGTCGGGCTTAGCTCATCGTCAGTACTTCCTTGCCCACACTACATCACAAAATACGTCCAAAACTTAGAATCTCTACATGTAACAAAAACGAAGACTGAAAAATATAGATATATATTGACAAATATTATGTTTCATCGCCTTTCACATAGTACTTCATCTTGAACATTCAGTCTGCTTTTTCTCCATCATTTCTACCTTACCTACATGTCGATTGTGCACAGCAAGTCAATATCATGGAATCTCTACTAGTTCGGGAACAACTTAACATTAGAAAATATAATAAACATGCCCAAAACAAACAATATGGATCCAGTACCATTATCATTTTCTCAATACCATCAACATATGACAAAATCCATACCATTAGCAATCTCCACCATTTCAGAAAGTCAAGAAACATAAGATTATAATAAGTACTATATCGTTATATTTCATACATGAAGTTTATGGAACTGTAAAAACAAATACAAAATGAGCAAATATTTTCAGAACAAGGAAACGTCACCTGTCCATAGAGTCCCCAACCAAACGTAATTAATGCCCCAGCATCTGTACATTCATATATACAACATTAAAATACATAGAATAAAACCAACTATGTCACTGACCAGAGTAACTATATAGTCCACTAAAATTTTCAATTAAAAAACATTACCAGTAATGACAGCACTGTGGCGTCCTCCACAAGCAATGGCTTTAATATAACTTCCAGGGACTCTATAACCCTGCCCTTCTGAGACCATGTTACCTCTTGAAAGGCCTACGGATCTATCTTTTCCTACCGATGATGTAGCAATGCAAGATATAGGATGCGGAGAAGATACCATTCGTATACGTGATCCTAAACCTAGCTGTCCTTCACCTCCATATCCCCAACCCCACACCTGTCCCAAGTCTGAAAGATGAAGTTAGAATATATTTAGAATATTAAAAACTTATGAGGGTCACGTACTCACGTCAATAGTGTTATCTGGAAGTACCTGATAATGCCAATGTATGCCGCCCACCAGCCGCAACAGTGGCAATCCGTACTCCTGGGTTCAATGCTACCAAACAAGGCAAAGCTGAGAGAGGTTCATCACCCGATGATGAGCTTTCAACCCCTTGTTTATTGGACGATACACGTCTCCTCTTCGTACTTTCATCCCCAATTGCTTTACCATCTACACCAGCGGCTACCCCACCAGAAGATCTAGATCCCTGGGACCGAGGGCTCACTGTAATAAACTTGAAATACTGGTTAGTGGTTACTAAACGATTCCCACAGCTTGGGCAATGATTAGTACAGAGGCGAAATGACATTACCTTGCTCTGTTAAAAATGGATTCTGCCTCTCATATAAGTCTTTTTCTTGACTTTGGGCTGTGTTTGGGTCTCCAACGACTTTCCCAGAGGGGACACATTCTTTCCATCCCCATGTATATACCTCTCCTGCCACTACAGACAAGAATTATGGTTTATTTTCAAGGTTTCAAATGAATATAGTCACATCATAACTTTTTCAGATACAAATTAAGTACAAATGTACTACCTGTTACACACACACAATGTGCCCAACCTGCTGCAGCTCTAACTAATGAAACTTCTTTTGGAAGAGGGAAAGGTTCTGGCGTTTCCTTAACATAAGCAAGTAAAGAAACTGCACATTAGCTTCTTTCAGAAGAAACGCAATGTATAGGGTAGTAGATATCAAGATGTATTTCAATACCCCATGTTTCCCTGATGTCAGGTAGCTTTGACCAAGATCATCTGTTGAACCCCATGTAATTAGCTTCCCTGTGTCTGGTTGAAGAAAATACTGTAAGGTAGAGGATGGCTAAAAGTGCAAAGGAATCATAAAACTTCTATTAATGTGCATTATGAAGGCGTTTAAACTCCTTTTTGACATGATACTAAAAAGAACTGTAGTCAAGATTCAACCCAAGAAGCAACAATAAGTAATACTAAGAATGCTGTCATTTCGAACCTGTGAAAGCTCACTCAAAGTAAAATGAGAGTGAACACTAATGTATGTTAGATTGATTCTCAAAAAAGGATATTACATCTGGTGGTGAAATAACTCGTTTGCTTTACCAAGCAAATGATTTGCTTTAAGTGCTAAAATACAATCCAACAATTCAAGTAAACTTTTTTCAATTTTTAAATCGTTAAACCCGTTCAACCAAATGAATCCCAATCAACTTATTAACTCTCAAAATCATAAGCACTTAAAGCAGGGGAAATTTTGATCTTAACTTTTCATTGACAATCACATTTCAACCCCAAGAATTTGTCACAAAATATAAGACAAAAACAAAATAAAATTTCATCACGTATGGCTTAAAAGTGTGTTCAAGATAAGCATCACTCTCACCAGCATTAAAAAAAAAAAATTGCGTTTTACCTCCAAAAAAAAAAAAAAAAACTAAAACGCAGCAACAATCCAAACAATTTAGAAAGAAGAAAAAAGTAGTACTCATTGCTATTAGATTAGATAACACACTAAAACATAACCACTTGTAATATGCATCGAGAGAACCTACATTTTGTCTTTTGACAGCAAATAAGTTCAAATGCAATATTAGATAGAAATTTAACCTTCCCCATAAACTATCAAAAAACTGAAGTTACATTTAAATAATGAATATAGAAGTACTAACCTGAAATAGCCATAGCAAATCCACAACCGCCGCCACAAACATCTGTCCAAAACCTACCGGCGTCAATTGAAGCCGGCAGCCTAACTTCCACCGGTGACAATAACGGCGACCGTTGAGGTAACGCTCCAGGTAAATACCCCCACATATACACTGACTTCTCATCACTCTTCATTTCCAATTTCACATCTTCATTACCTTCACCATTCATTTTTAGTTTTCACCAAACCCTAAACCTAAGTAAACCCTAAATCAACCAAACAATGTTGTACGATTGATGTTGTGGAAGTTAATTTCTAAAAAGTGCCCTAAATCGAATAAGAAGAGGGGGCGTATCAATTTCAGGGGGGAAGGGGTGCCACGTCGGATGCTCACGTTGGTGTCTATCCACGTGGCGTAATGTGAGCCGGAGGATTGGTTAGGTTTATTCTGAGCCACGAGTTCCCGAGAAGTTTCTCGAATGTCGGTCTACAGCTTATGATGAGAGTGGTTTGTTGGTGTGTCCCGTTTATTTACTGCCACGTGGTTAATCAGTTATATTAACCTCAACAAAATAATTGTTACTTCCGCATCCGAATATTTACTCATTTTTTTCTTTTTAGACGGTACACTAGAGAGGCACGTGTCATGTGCTGTGTTTTACTTTCTCTCAATTTTGTTGTCACGTTTTTTATATTTGAAAACTACCAAATACATTAAATTATTAAAAAATATTGTATTAAAAATTATAATATGTATATGTAAATTAATAAAATTACTAGTACATTAAACTTAACTCTATTTTTATACCAGTTTATTAACTACACGTTCTCAAGATTATAAAGATGAAGTTTTTTCTTTTTAATTAGCATCATTCGTGTAAGAAAAATTAAATGAAACAAATCCTTTTTCACATAACTTTTCATATACATATATATATATACTAATTTGATGTTACAAATATGTCATTATAACATGTATAAGACATATATAATGGATCGTTATAAGCGATTAATCAAATTTGTTTTAAATTTTTTAGTTTCATAAATGTGATGGTCATTTATGCACACTAATTTATATATTTATTTCTTCTTCTTTTTCTTAATAAAAGGTCAAATTTTAAACTGAAAAAATTAATCATTTCAATTTTATTTGTTGAGGAAACATCTATGTTTTTAAGAGTATTATGAGTTTGTTTGGTGAAGTAACTGTAAGTTGTAATTTTAAGTTTTGAACTTTTTATAAAAGGTTAGCTCTGTGAGTTTTGAGATTTTAAGTTTTTTATTAAATTTCAAAGCTACACCTTGTACATGACAAACAAGTCTTTTATTTTTATAAGAGTTTTCTGTTCAAAAAATAAAAGTTAAATCTACTAAAAACTTCATGTCAAACAGACCCTTATATGTCCTATTTTAAAAGTGTGTGTTCAAATTTATTTGTTTTATATGTCTAATTTTATAAGCATGCGTTCAATTTTATTTGTTGATTTATTTACTTATAAAATGAATAGACAAGCTCTTCAAAAATTTTGATTTACAAAACATTTTTATAAATGTTGGTATGTTTAATTTTAAAGTTTTAAACAACCTATTTATAAAGTGTTTATGTGAGAATCATAAAAAAATAATTAAATCAAAACTTTGGTTCTCCTTTTTATTTTACACAAATATTTCAAAGTGTGATGTGTCAATTTTGAAGTGCGTAGATTTCATTTTGTTAAGGTATTAAGGATCTTTTATGTCTACTATGGGATAGGAAAGATTTATTAAAATTTATAAAAGTATGTTTGTTTTTTAATGTGATATTATATTGTTTCTAAGAAAAGTTTAAAATGTGTGTTATTTTTCATAAGTACAGAATGATTAATATTTTAAAATGTTTTTTCTTAAATATGAACTAAATAATGGGGATGATGTGTCAGTGATGCTGGTGTTTGTTTTATACATATTATATATATATTAATAGATAAGATATTTAGTCTATTGACATGTGATTTATTGGGATTATACATGAAATTTTGTAATAATAATGTCACTCATTAAATGATATATATTAAAGTTACTTGGGGCATATTTGGATTGAGCTTTTTGGAGCTTTAGCTTTTAGTTTTTAAACAAAAAGCTCCTATGAAAATAAAAGTTTTGTTTGTCATGTACAAGCTGTAACTTTAGAATCCAACGAAAAGCTCAAATTTTCAAAGCTATTAGAAATAGCTTTTCGCGAAAAGCTCCAAATTTAAAGCTACAACTACAACATACAGTTGCAGCTACAGTCTACGGCTAGTTCACCAAACATACCCTTAGATAGTTTCACATTAAATTCATATTATTATATTTTTGTTGTGTGATACCGTAAAATTCTGTAGTAGGATAAATTCATAAACATTGTAGAGTTGATTATGACGAGTGTAAATTTAGAACTATTATTACCGAGTAACACTTAGAATTGATAGGTGTGCTATAAGCTTAACAAATATTATTATTATGGTACCTTAACGATAATGGTCAAAGTAAATATGTTATGTCTTAATTTTCATTACAATGGATATAAGTTTATAGACTCGCAGGTTTCAAATAGCTTTTCATATATTACGTAAGTCGCAATCTAAATTAGTAAATTTCATTTCCAAACCCCATCCAACAGTTCCAGATATTGTCTGCACATATAAAACAAGATTTTAAAGCCAAAATTAAAAATAGTTTGACCAAATAGTCCAACTTCCTTCTTCACAACGACCTATGATTTCATCCACAATTACTTCAGACCAAATTGAATATTAAGAATATTCAGTTTTTGCAGGTTCATTTACTTCTTTCATCTACCGAACTTAATTTAGCAATCATACATTTTCTAAATATCACCAATATGTGAATGAATTCATACACAATTGCTTCATACCCAAATGAAATAAACACACTACTTTTAGTTTTTGCAGTTCCCTGTTGTTTCTCGATGTGGTCAAAACAGAAAACCGGTAGCAGACCTCACGGATAACTTTATATCAAAGGTAGGACTCCTTAGATTATGCTACGGTATCAACTTTAAATAACAAAATCCAACGTTCCTCAGCTATGTTGCATCTCCGATAACCTTACAATGACTGAAGATTTTGACCTTAACCTGGGTTCTCGTGCGAACTAATATCTTGACTTCATGTGTCCACTCTGCCAAATTTTTTAAAATAATATGCATCACACAGAAAGACCAAAAGAATATGATCAAAGACATCACAATCCTCAGTTAACTAATGACTCACATTTACAGTACGCAATAAAGTCCATTACAAAACTACCAAACTAATAAAACTTGTATTGCATTCAAGAGATTCACAATGTGGTGAAAATTATGGGTCTAGCTGACCCATTTTGAGTTTGGTTTAATAATATATTACACAACAAATAATTAAGCTAAAAACACACTCGAAAACTAGGGAAAAGAGTGGGACGACCTATTTTTCTAACTACCTCATTTGGACCCAAACATAAAATATTATAAATTCTGCCCCAATATAATTAGTGTTCCAAATAGAAGAATGGACGTCTTACATTGTTAATGATCACAAAACACTAAAGAAAACCTGCTATTCTAGGACTAGATTAAGATTACTGAGTAAATATAAAACTAAAGACGTGCATAGCTCTTTAAAGTTCTCATCGTGCATCGTACGAGTTAAAAAGTAGTAAGAGTTAAAAAGTAGTAACTTTATATAATGATATATAAAGCCACATGTTTTCCCCCTTAATTAGACATATTAGTTTGTACTAGCTATTAGGATGCATATCAGCATATGCACTATACATTTCTTTTATGCAAAATCAATGTTATGAGAGCTTCTATCAAATATCAAATATGTATATTAATATGTTGATTAAATATATCTGTATTAATTCATACATTGAAAAATGCACGTCTTTAGACCCTGTCGCCGCACAGTTAAGAAAAAGATTCGTTTTAAATGAGTTACAATTGTTAGCCCACCAAAATAAATATAAAAATAAAACCATTATAATAGTAGTTAAATTAATTTAACTTTATTTTAAACAAAATTGTGACTCACTTGCTCTGGTGTTTAGAGATAGGAAACTCACAACTCATTACCGCTTTTGGTTGAAAATGTAAGTCACAATCTAAATGAGTAGATTTCATTCCCAAACCCCATCCAACAGCTCCGGTTTAGTAGATTTCACATAAAACAAGATTTTAAAGTTAAAATTAAAAGGGTTTGGTTTAAAGGAGCATAGAGTTATAATGCAGTCAAAAATTTAAGGGTACATTATGATGCAGTAAATCTGAACAATAGATCAAAAATATCAAAGGCTGAAATTATCTGTCTCCTACTGTCTCTGAGCCGCTATCCCCCACCAAATTAAAAATAGGTTTGAAGTTTTGAAAAGGAATTTAGTAAATTCAATGTCAAATTCCAAACTAAACTAACTGAAACCAAATCTTAGAAAACACTGCTAACTTTCATTAGCACAAAACTCTTGATAACATCTCTAGATCGAAGACTCTATCATTAGTTTCATACCCAATCTGATATAAAGACGATATCAAAAATTTTCATGTCCATATATTAATTGAAAAAACATAGAATCCCAAACAAATCTAATTACATATTCATATTCAAGACTTAAATAAAGAAGTTCATAGTTATCTTTTAACCGACTAAATGGTTAAATTACACGCGACTAGGAGAAAGACGATCTAATTTCTTAGTTTTTATTGCATATGTTGTGTTTAACCCCTATTATTACTAAAAGTTCAGTTTCAACACTATACTACGTAGCTTACAATTTCAACAACACTTTTAGTATGTACTTTGATATTTTTGAAAGATGCCAAAATAATATCACTATTTGTAATGATTATTTTTTTCTTAAAACATTATTTTAGAATATTACTTATTATTTTTGGTGAAAAGTGAACATATTGACTATAACTAGTTTTGCGATGGAAAACAAATTATGGATGTTCTCCAACATAACCAGCTGCTGATGGTTCTTGGCTAATATTGGGAGTGTCAATGGGCTAGAATTTGCAAGTTCAACATATAATTGCTTATAACATACCTTGTGAAATTATTGCATTGTGTTTTACAGGAAAGGAGGTTAGTAAAGCACCCAAAATACAAAGGTTGGTGACTCCATTGACCCTGCAGAGGAAAAGAGCAAGAATCGCAGACAAAAAGAAGAGAATTACCAAGGCGAAATCTGAGGCTGCTGAGTACCAGAAGCTTCTTGCTTCACGATTGAAGGAGCAAAGAGAGAAGTGTAGTGAGAGTTTAGCCAAGAAAAGATCCAGGCGTTCTGCTGCCTCTAAGCCATCTATTGCAGCATAATAAGGTAAGAGACTTCGCAATGTGTTTAGTGTTTTTTTTTATTAAAGATGACTTAAAATTTTGCTGGCATCTTGATGCGGGCCCAAGTGTGGAGGATCGGGCCCTTGTGTATCTTGAGGCCCAAGATCGTGTAACAAAAAGGGGTTCACGGAAAAGGCCGTAACTTAGGCTAGGAGTGTTCGTTTGAGGCCCATGACCAGGCGAATCTAAGCTTGGGCCGAGCCCAACGTCATTACTAATAGCCATAGGCGATTAGCCCAACTTTCGGGCCCAAATTCGTTGTATTTTATGAGTTATGGACATTTTAATGTTTTTTTTCCTATTTTAGTGGACTTTGTTTTTGAACTAGAGTCCGGCCCATTTATCTTTTTGGGCCCGTTCGAATTTCTGGTCCTTATTTAGGGTTTGGAGAACACTGTTAAAGATTCAGTTTTGGTTTTTATGAAATTTCAATTTTCTCTCAATTTTGAGGTGAATTTTACCCTAATTCGGTATTCTTTTGAATCAACGAATATTGGAAGAATTGTTCCTGGTATTCCTTTGAATCAACATGTCCAATTTGTGTTATCTTATTGTTAGTCTACATCACATCTACGAGAAGATCAATGATATTTTGTTATGGCTTTTTTCTTAGTGTCGGATTCAATATGGTCGGTTGCTACTCTGTAACCTTGATTACATTTTCTTTTAGTTTCTACGAAGTTAATTTTTGTTGGCTGCTCTTTGAGTCATGGTTGTATGCTCAGGTTTTTGATGTTAACGAGTACTATCATGCATGCGCGTTGCGCCAGGTGTTTCACATAATAATAATATTAAGTGCTTAGCAACATATGTCTTATTTGTCTGCATAGTTCACACACATATTTATATCATACTTAGTCTTAAAATAAATCATCTAACATTAAAAAATGTGGTAAATGTTATGTGGTAAAAGAAATTGCTCTGTCATACAAAAACGAACAAATAACATATACAATAAATAAGCAAGGAATGAGTATTTGAATGCTTATTTTGTAATAATTAATTGTCATCAACAAAGTATACAATATTAATTAAATCTATGTTTATTTGACTCACATTACCCTACAATATAATAAAAAGTATATAATCATATACACCGACAATAACATATCAGAACTTTTTTCTAACAAATTTAGAGTATTATATATTAGAAGTCATTGAAGGATACAAATAGGTTTTAGTTATCCAAGCTTATTGAGTGGATAAAACTACTATTTAGATCATAACCTTAACAAACATATGTGACAAAAAGTATGTTTAATATTAACATTTCTTAAAAGGGTAAGTAGATTAAAAATAACTTGAAGCGAAAAAACTAACATAAACAAACACTTAATTTATATATATATATATATATGTATTATCATGTTTGATATTGCAAAGCTATCCTAATTTACGTAGTATATATAGAATTGAACATATAGGATATAAAAACAAAAACAAAAGAGTAAAGAAAAAAATGAAAAATAATTTTATAATAAATAAAATTCATAAAAAAGTTACTGCAGCAAGATTTGAACTCATGTGAGATGAGTCAAAAGTATATCCGTCAACAACTTGATCTAGCGCACAAATATATATAAATTTGCTCTATCATTATAATATATGAAATTGTAAATTAGAAAAAGACAAAAAAAAGTTACTATTCATAACAGTTCAATAATTAATATTAAAAGGTAATTTATACAAACTAACTAACAAAAAATATTAAAAGTATTCAAGTGGTTGTATTTAAAAAAGTTGAGAACTTCAAAGCTTTCCTTTATTAAGTAAAAAACATATTAAAATTTTAATTGTTAAAAAATTTGATATTGAAAATTGACAAACAAATTGTAAAGTTACAACATTCTACAACATATACTAACACATTGTCCATGCAATGTAGCGGTAACAACCAATTTATTTATTTTTGTTACATACAATGGTATTTTTTTCAAATAACACATCATCCTTAAATTATAATATATAACATTTTATTCTCCTTATTTTATAAAAGTTTGAGACTTACAATTCACATTACAAGCTGGAAATGAATGTAACACTTTTTTCGCTTGATCAAACAATCCCAACTCATTAATTAAAGCACCATTCTTTAGCAATATCATACTAACACACCACCCTAATACAAATAGTTTCAAATAGTTTTGAATGAGAATTTGGTGGATAAGGACTACTAATTTCTCCTACAGAAAGTTGATATTGTAGCCCTTTATCCTCAGGGTCTATGGAGATATCAATAACATCAAAACCTACGGCATAACTCTATTGAGGAGTAAAGCTTTTTAAAACATGATTTGGAATAACTTCCCTCTACAATTCAGATACATAACACCATGACGTTCTCAGCGTATCATTTGGTCCTGATTTCAAAATAGGATATATTATTTGTTGTTTATTTTAGTATAATGGTAGATTCAATTGAATTATTATTGACCAAGTAGGAATTAACGACCAGATTGGTTAGAAAAGTGACCAGATAATATCAGAGACAGTGACCGGGTTTTAATTTTTTTTTTTGCAATTTTACTACTTAATCGTCAGCGGTGCTAACCTATGCTTAATTAGAACCTCGAGAACATTCAACCTCCAATTCTCCAATTGTTTAATCTCTCTGGTTTTAAGATCAAATACCCATATTGAAGCATCACTTCCTTTGCATAAGAGAAATCGATTACATATAACTGATGTTGTAACTAATAGATGCCTACTTTGGGTTTTGAAAAGCTTGAACCAATTTTAAGATGTTTTTACCGTCTTCTCCAATTTCAATTCCATTTTATTAAAAGTCTAAACTTCAAATGCTTTTTTGAACGTGTAAATCAACATTAGAGCACCCTCCTTCTCAAATATGAATCGTTTGTACATTATCTTCTCGGCTTCCACCTTGTGGAACGGAATATAAGTTGTGGTATTCCTTCCTATATCCACACATAGGAGGTAGTTTCTATCTTGCATTTCACAGTAAAAGTGCCGGCAAATAACATATACGAGATCTGTACAAATAGTGTCTCCTTCAGCAATGGGTAGGGGTGTTGGTTCAACACTTACCCAAAAATCATTTGTCATCTCTAAGATTAGACACCTCCTACTAGTGGAACACATATGCAAAACTTTGTAGACCTTTTTTAAAAGGGTCAAATCCTAAAGCAAAAGTTTGAGACTTACAATTCACATTACAAGCTGGAAATGAATGTAACACTTTTTTCGCTTGATCAAACAATCCCAACTCATTAATTAAAGCACCATTCTTTAGCAATATCATACTAACACACCACCCTAATACAAATAGTTTCAAATAGTTTTGAATGAGAATTTGGTGGATAAGGACTACTAATTTCTCCTACAGAAAGTTGATATTGTAGCCCTTTATCCTCAGGGTCTATGGAGATATCAATAACATCAAAACCTATGGCATAACTCTATTGAGGAGTAAAGCTTTTTAAAACATGATTTGGAATAACTTCCCTCTACAATTCAGATACATAACACTATGACGTTCTCAGCGTATCATTTGGTCCTGATTTCAAAATAGGATATAATACTTGTTGTTTATTTTAGTATAATGGTAGATTCAGTAGATACTGGTTAGGTGGTGCGGGATGCACCCCCGACTAAGTTACTATATTTCAAGTCCAGAATAATTTCGGGAGTTAATGTGCTAGCTGATGAAATGCTGATGTTGATGTTCTAGCTAATGTCGATGTGTTTGTTGAATTATTAGTGATCAAATACGAATCAGCGACTAGATTGGTATGAACTCTAACCATAATGGTCTAATCAATGACCAGGTTGGTCTGATCAGCGACCAGAGTGGTCGGATAAGTGACCATATCAGATCACCGACATTGACCTTAGATTAGAGACCTAATCTGTTACCAGGTTTTTAGTGTCAGCGACCAGTTAAGTGACAAGATTAGTGACCAGGCCAATTTTAATGGCCAGATTTAAAGTTTTGCAAGTGCAACGTAACTTCTCTAAATAAATATAGAAAACTGCTTCTAATATTTAGGAATTTATCCAGACAATATTTAAAGTATTCAATAATGAAATTAAACATACATAAACTTAGATATTTAAGTTATGATTGCCATAAACTTAAATATTATCTTAGATTATCTCAGGACAATTTCGTGCAACCCAAACAATTAAGAGCCAAGATATTATTTTTGAAAAGTGACTTTGATACACGATTCACTGAAAAACATTTGATCGTTTAAATCATTCAACCATTTCGCAACTCAGTTTCTAACGGGTATCCTGATTCTCCGTACCCATCTTTATGGGTTTACTCTTCTCAATTTCCTCGCGCCTTTCCATCTCGATTTCCACGTTCTGTAAAATTTTCAGTAACATATATTAATATTAATAAAAAGTAGCATCACACATTTTCATGTTTACTTCTATGTTTTTCATTGTACAAAAGCTCTATTTTGTTACCCGGATCACCGTAAACGTCGGTTACAGCATATCATATATATATATATATATTTGTTTTTTTCGTTTTTATCTCAGATCATTTTATCTTTTTCTTCTAGGTCTGCCCCATTTTTTAACCGAAACCTTATTCATCTACGAGAAACTGAAATTGAATTGATAAACACATTAGAATATCATAATGGAAGAAAGAGAGAATTGAAGAAATAAGAATCAAGAACTTAATAAGTCATAATTCAGAAAAGTATTATTAAACTTGAATAAGATCTCAAACGGTAAATAAAACGGTACTTTGAAGTAAATACATGGACTACTTTATTGAAATAGGTTTTTTGTTTATTTTATAGTTTCAAACTACAATAAGAACCATACTTTCAATTTGAATCTTTTAAGATTCATATTAATATTAATGCGTTACTTTATCTCACCAAAGAAAAAAAATGAAAGTTAATCTGCACATTTGTAAATACTAAATATACCCGGGGAAAAAAGGGTCAATAGCTGTCATAAAACGAAAGGACCTAAAAGGACTTGACACAAACTTACAAGGTACCAACTGTAAATATCCAGTTAGTAATCAAGGATCATGATTTGTTTGTTATTAAGCCAATCTGTAGTTGTGAACTTCACAATAATGCAACAAACAAACTGATCCATTCGAGTAGAGCTATTATACATACGTACATACACTTACACAGTCACACACATATACTTATATATACTCCGTACATTCAAGTTGTCGTGTAAGGCACTTCGTTGGGGCAACAGGCACATAATTTATTCGACACTTGACTGAATTGCTGCCACAGTTGAAGCTCTCGATTACAATGAAGAATAATGCGTGAGATTCTTCACCTTTTAGTCTACATACACTTATAATTCACAGAAATCAGATCAGATCTGGTGCTAACAATGCTTGCTAATATGAAGGCAATGGGCTCAATTAAATCGCCAATTTTCATAAAGTTCGCCGGATTTGCATTCGTAGCCCTAGCTTTTTTCTATTTCGGTAAGCATTGGTCTGATGATACTTATCAGCAATTAATATTTTTCAGTTCTAATTCAGACCTAAATTCCAAAACCCCTACGGTTTCAATTTCACCTAATTTTAACAAAACATTTGATATCAAGTCATTAGTTAACGATACACACGAGGTAGAAACAGTATCGGATCAAACGTTAGCAATTCCGCCGGCGGCATTGCTTCCTCCGCCGCCGCCACCACCGCCACCGGCGGCGGTGCAGAGGTTAGGGGTGGTGGATGAGAATGGAGTAATGAAGGATGAGTTTGAGGTAGGAGAGTATGATCCTGATGTTGTTGAGAATCAGAATAATGAAACGAAAGCGGTGGAAGTTGATACAGGGGTTAGGGTTTCGGTCCCGAAGTTTGAGATTTGTCCGGTGAGTATGAGGGAGTATATACCGTGTTTGGACAATGAGGAGGTGATTAAGAAGTTAATATCTACTGAGAAAGGGGAGCGGTTTGAACGGCATTGTCCAGAAAAAGATAAGGGGTTGAATTGTTTAGTACCAGCTCCTAAAGGTTACAAAGCCCCAATTCCCTGGCCACAAAGTCGAGATGAGGTAATCTTTTATCTTCAGTTTTCGGATTTGCATACTTTATGAATTTCAATAGAAGTTGGTTATAAAGAACAATTTGCCAATTATTTATGGATTCTTGTTATATAAACATCTTACAAGAACTTTAAATAGGTTAGGGGCTAAGCTTATGTAGCAAAATGATCAATGTTGACTAGATCAATTGGCCCTTCTACTATTGTAGTTCACACAGATAAAAACAAGTTATATTTGTATTCAAATTTGTGGCAATACATTCAGATGTTTGAGACTTGTTCTATAGTTGGTAACTTAAAGAATCTGACTTGTACAATTTTGGATCTTTATTGTGATATATTTTTTGTTTTGCATTTTAATGCAGGTGTGGTACAGTAATGTTCCACATGCACAGCTGGCTGAATATAAGGGCGGTCAAAATTGGATTACTGTAGACAAGGATAAATTTAAGTTTCCTGGAGGTGGTACACAGTTCATCCATGGGGCAGACCAGTACATAGATCAGATTTCACAGGTATAATGGGTTGAAAGAATTCTAGTAATGTATTTCTGCTATGAAATTGACTTTCTTTTGGAAGTAGTTAACAGCCTGGTATCAGGTATAATTTTTCTTATGATGCTTGATTCGTCTTGGTAGATGATCCCTGAGATTGCATTTGGAAATCATACCCGGGTTGCATTAGATGTTGGATGTGGTGTGGCAAGTTTCGGTGCCTATCTGTTTTCAAGGAATGTACTTACTATGTCTGTAGCTCCAAAAGATGTACATGAGAACCAGATCCAATTTGCCCTAGAACGTGGTGTGCCTGCAATGGTGGCAGCTTTTGCAACAATGCGACTTTTATTCCCAAGCCAGGCTTTTGAATTAATTCATTGCTCAAGATGTAGGGTCAACTGGACTCGTGATGGTAAGTCCCATGTCATTTTATTGTATACTTATCATGCATATTGATATATTTTGGCTCAAGTGATCTACATCACACTTATTTCCTCAATTGGGCAGAATTTAATTTTCTTTCACTCTGTTTACATGTATTATGATAAAGATGGGATTTTGCTTCTTGAGGTCAACAGATTGCTAAGGGCAGGAGGATATTTTGCTTGGGCAGCACAACCAGTTTATAAGCACGAACCCCTTCTGGAAGAACAATGGGAAGGTAACGTTGTGAAATTGTCAAATTCGAATTTCTTGCTAGCTTTTTTTATTTATTTAATATCTTTTGCAACATGTATGTCTCGTAACCTAAGTGCCATTTTTTTTCTCTCTCAGAGATGATGAACCTCACTACTCGTCTTTGCTGGAATCTTGTGAAGAAAGAGGGTTACATTGCAATATGGCAGAAACCCCTTGACAACAGCTGCTATTTAAATCGTGAAGTGGGGACCCTACCACCATTGTGCGACGAGAGAGATGATCCAGACGACGTTTGGTATGTTTCTTTAGTCTGACTCATCTAAATCATATGGCTTTTTGTTTACATACTTGGTCAATTTGCATATGTTCTTTAGACGTCAATGTTAGTCAGGAGATGTTGTGAAAGGTGATTGTTATATGACTATATGTCGGGGATTATGATGATTTGGCTAATTTATATTCACACAAGCTGTAATATTCTTTTATGTTCTTGGCCTTGACAGTGGCATTCAAGTTATTGATGTGGCTCTTCTTTGATTTCCCATCTAGATGGATTTATATACTCTGCACTTTCTTGGTCACGTGGCTCAAACATTTATTTCGAGCGTGATTACAATCTTTGACCTAGTTTATTTTGTTATGACCTTTAACAATGACAATAACTTGTGTTGCTCGAGGCTTTTCTTTGATAACCTATATTGGTACCCCATTCCTTTCTTTCTTATTATCAGCACTAGAATGTCAAGTAGAATATATCTCTCCTCTTTTGGTATTATTATACCTAGTTAAATTACTCTATGCATCTCTATTTAATTTTCGTTACACTAGTCGATGCACTTTGGTTATTCATCTCATGCTTCAATAGGAATCCATGTAAATATTACTATTAACAGTATGAGTTTACATGTTCATATGTGATATGTTGTTCAAGATCAGATATTCCTTTAGCCATAATGTTTTTCACTTAGCTTTATTGTAATTCTTGTAAGCCTGAAGGTACTCTGGAAATTAAATCTTGCAAAGGGTAAGCCAGGTTGAACTACAAAGGTCATACTGTTATGTTTGATTAGCTATGTTTACAGTGTCTGGAGTTTGGACAAAAAACTGATTTAATAATTGTTCTAAAATTGAATATAGCTACTTAAGGCGTGTAGAGTCTTCATACTCAGTTGATCTATTTCTGTTCCTTTTTCTTGATAGAAAGAGAAAATAATCAAAGATTTTTTTTTTGACTTCAGGTATGTTGATTTGAAGCCATGTATATCTCGACTGCCTGAGGATAGATCTGGAGCAAATGTTAGCACATGGCCTGAACGACTGGATAATCCTCCAGAGAGGCTCCAAAGTATAAAACTTGACGCCTATGTATCCAGAAAGGATCTCTTCAAAGCAGAATCCAAATACTGGAAAGAAATTATAGATAGCTACGTACGAGTTTTACGTTGGGGCAGTTACAAGCTTAGAAATGTGCTTGACATGAGAGCTGGCTATGGAGGGTATATTTGTCTTTCCCCATCTGTTGTAGGATTTTTGTGCAGCTCTCCACAATACCAATATTATTTTCTTTGGCAGTTTTGCAGCAGCCTTAATTGGGAATCAACTAGATTGTTGGGTTATGAATGTTGTTCCTGTTAGTGGTCCAAACACCTTACCTGTCATCTATGATCGTGGACTTCTCGGAGTTATGCATGATTGGTATAAACTACTTTTATCAAATGCAATAATAATTATAATTTGCTATTTCGTATATATGTATCCCATCTTGACACTTCAAATTACAGGTGTGAGCCATTTGATACGTACCCAAGAACCTATGATCTCTTGCATGCAGCTGGTCTGTTCTCAATTGAGCAGAAAAGGTAATTCTGAATGTTAGAAGCCCAGTGGTAATTCTGAATATCTGTGTTTATTCTTTGTGTTTCTGAATATCTCTTTTTTTGGGTGCATGTTGTATTATTAGATGCAACATTACTAGCATCATGCTTGAGATGGATAGAATTCTGAGACCCGGGGGGCGTGTGTACATTCGTGATTCCGTTTCGGTGATGGATGAACTTGAAGAGATTGGGAGGGCAATTGGGTGGCGTGTAGCAGTTCGGGATACAGCTGAGGGACCTCATGCAAGTTATAGAGTTTTGACATGCGACAAAAGACTTCCATAGTCAATTCATCATGGTGCATATTTCGATTTTTTGTATTCTTCAAAAGTAAACTGCTCCACGTTCCTATTATTCCAAAGAAAACTACAGAGGACAAAGGTCCAGGGTTTTATTTTACAGTTCTATATTTGTAGGTAAATTGAGTAATTGTATATCATAGTCACTTTGTGGTTACTGGTTATGTATGATTACATTATGTGCAGTATTCTCTGTTGAAAACATTTGATGTAAGTTTTATATTTCCTTCCTTTAGGCTTTTAAAGGTTCATAGCGTGAACAATTGTTGTTGAACAGTTTTTAGTTAGTTTATTGAGCAATAACCAAATAGTAAGATTCAATATGTATCGTATATATGTTATGGGAATACATACTCTTTTGTTATAGCATCATTAGTAACGATAGATTATATGGATGTCAAAGTCTTTGACATTGCAAAAAAGACTTGTCAACTTTCATTGAGGACCATTTTATCTTGGAATATGATTTTGTGGTAAGAATCGAAAGGAATGGAAATTTTATTCTCCAGCAAGATATGTTCAAATGGCATCATACTACAATTATACATTACAATATATAGGTTTAAAATGTTTTACCATGTGTAAGTAAGAATCAAATCTGTATTTTTCTCTACATAAAAAATGGTCAACTATTTTTGCTAAATAGAAATCAAAAGACCACTGAAGTTACAACACAAGACTATACGAGTAACAATAATAATTAACGGAGGACTAAAAATGCAAGAAAATCCGTAGTGTCGGATGGTTTTGTCACACTCATGTTGTCACACTCTTAGGCATTAAAATTAAAAATTAAAATAAACACGGATCAAACTTAGGGAAGAAGTAGAATAAGGATCATCTTACCTATATATTCACTTGAAATCCCCCGGTTCTATTTGGCTAATTTCTATGCTAGACATGTAAACAAAATCTGACAGCGGTGATATGATAGGTGCTCTCCCGTGTAAGTTTGTTGATATGTCATTGTTACTTTTGTTTGAATCGGTTTAGGAATATAGGACACTTACAAACCTTCGGATTGTCGATTGGTTTGGTCACATTAATATCATCCTTATATATCCAACATTTTAATTTAAAGAGGTTTTATCTATTGAATTGTAATTGGGTCAGTTATTTATAGATTATATATCAGTAACATTTTACTTTCACTAACGCGTCGGAGACCATCAAATTATTTATGTTATGTTCGTAAAACTATATGTTCATTAAACAACATGTTATCCCTAATAGCAATATAATTATTTTTATTATTTTATAGATAATATTTCAGTATGAGCATACTGAATTTATGAATGAGATGATTTTAAAGTTTGATAAAAGATTATTGGATCTATTTTTGTAAAAATATAATAATAATAAAATATTAAAATTTAAATGAAGATTTAAAATGTTTGAATGTTTATTGGACATTGTATAGAGAAGTTCTTACACATATTTATAGGACAAAGGGGTATAGGGGTAATTTATGTATTTCCGATATATTTTTTTGTACCGAAATATGAAAATGTTTTATAAGAAAGTATAAATATATAGTTTTCAACAACATTTCATATCAATATTATGTGCCATGTTTTCCTCTTCTTCCTATTTTAGTTGCACTGATCTCACACCGTATTATGAATGTAAGATTTTATCCATGATTTTCAATTATTCAATATTTCAATATGATGTAGTTATGTTTATGCCCGTTAATATGAGAAATCCTTTTAGTTTTGAATGCTCACATGTCCTGGTTTGAAGTGGCTTTTACTCATACTAACTGTTTAGTGAAATGTCTCATTGAAAAATTATATAAAAAAATAGGAAATTTTTTATTATTTGTTTTTACTTTTTCTCATCCAGGTATCTTCATGTTTGTGTCCTTGCATCTGTTTTAGGTAAATAGTATGGCCAAGGATCTCATTCGTATGCTCCATACTTTGACCAAATACATACAATAAAAATTAAATGCCTTCAAAAATTATATTTGTTTGTACAATATGATGGACTTTAGTGTTGACTGTAACATGGTCTTAATCATATCTTGGGAAATAACCCTTTGATTAGCTAACCATTGTTTACCTAAGTTATATTCTTTGTACAAAGAATGTCTTCTCTAACTATCTTTAAGTATATGCATAATTGGTGTTATATCAGGATATAATATTTTTTGTAGCAGGTTCACTTAAGCTAATCCACCTTAAAACTTTGAAATGCAAAATGTTACTTTTTTCTTAAATTTGATTTCTCTTTATAATAGTTCCTTATTCAATATTTCAAATATGCATCGGAAGGAAATCTCATTCTTTAGTTTTGATCGGTCCTTTTAATGTTTTATGTTAAGTTAATGCTAATAATTTAGGCTGAAAATAAACCTTAATGGGTAAACTGTGTATTAATCGTTCAGATATAAAGAGTATGAAATTGCACTTGGCTCCCCTGTATACAATGTTCTCTTCGGATATCTATAAGCATCTATTGTATCAATATAAAACATGTATGTGTACTACTTTTTGTTTCTAATCAATATTTGCTTGATGTGCTATAGGTTCATATCTACCTGTTTGTTCATAACTAGTGCTTAATCCGGATCTATTTGGATTGTAGACGAAGATACATATATGAACTCAGAGTTGCTTTTTGTTATATACCTTTTTAATTATTATAAAATAAATAAATGTTGTTTCAGTATCGTGGTGTTTATTATTACATTGTGTGTGTATCCTTTTGTTCCTCCAGGGTACCATGCTGTTACTTGCATAGGTATATCTACCTTATAAGTACGATTAATTAGGTATCCCTACACCCATAATTCAACTTACTCACAAAGTCACCAATCGATTAGGTAATTGAAACTCTAAGGGTGTCTCTGAAAATGATAAGTAAGTTGATATATGCCTAACCTGAAAAGGTTAAAAACTAACGATTGCTTAACGTTTACTATATTATATACGAAGTAATATTATTCTGTTTATTGTTGTTTACATAAAGGGGGGTATTTTGTTGCATGCATAAAATATCTATAATTAAGCTGTTTAGATTACCACCGTTGCCTTCTCGACACTTGGAACCGATTAAGGGAAATCTAGTCCTACTTCACGTCTACCTACTTTTACTAATCTTGTTTCTAGACTTTTAAGTCAAAATTGATGATCTGAACATGAAAGCGTTATATATCGTCGAAAAGTTTTCTTTAATAAAAATAAAATAATAATGCATGATAAAGCCCAAAAATAAATTAAGAAATTTGAAATATATAAAAAATTAATGATAAATATAAATTACGAAAACTTGTGTATATGACCAAGACCACTTTTGTATTATAGAACAACTTCCGTATATAACTTGACTTGGCTCTTCGTATAATAAAAGTTGTATTTAAATATAAATTATTGATTTATTGATTCAATATACAAACAAATTTCCGTATATAACTTGACACTTGCCATGAATCACGTCTCTCTTTAGACTTGCTCGAAAACATAGTTTACTAATTGTAGAAACATACAAATTCAATTAGAAATAAGTCAAAAAGTATTAAAAGGTGTAGTATATTAATTTCCCAAACTATACAATTATATCATCGTTAATTAATTAATAATAATACATCAAACCCATTATCTTTGATGAACCAATGTTAAGCAAACAACAACATCAAAAAATGCCTTATTAGACATTCTTAATATAAAAAATGTACGTCGTAAAATAGTTGTTATAAATTTCTCCTTAAATCAACCACCACGACACTAACGTTATCCGTACTCCCTCTAGCCAAGGCTAATTTTGTTAACAGAATTGACGCATCGGAGCACGCCTTGTCCGAGCTCTCACCGCGAGCTATGTTTAGTTCGCTCCCGGGAGATCTCGGTGGCGATGGAACCTCCTGCGAACTCAAACACATGCCCGCAACACTACACGCGACGTCATTCGATACAACATCCCAGAGACCGTCGCTAGCGAGGATTAGGCATTGATCCTCAGGCGTCCGTTCCGTTACGGTTACTTCCGGTTCCGGTATTACGTACGGTTTCAAATAGTTATCACCTGATAAGTAATTAAAGCAAACAATTAGTCAGAGATAAAGTAGCTCATAATTAAGATCTCGTGATAGTAAATTAAAACAAAAAACGTGAAGATTAATAGAAAAATAAATACCGATAGCTCGAGACATAGCTAGCACGCCGAGAACACGAGCGCCATCCCAATATATAACTCGGCCACCGGCATTTTCGATTCGTTCAAGCTCATCGGGTCGATCAGGCTACATGCAAAACGATTTTGTCAGTAAATTAAAAGTTACGATTAAATATTGATAAGAAACGTCAGAACTCGTAACCGTAATAACTAATTTAAATCGATTAGTACCTTGTGATCGGTGGAGAGAGGAATAGCAACGCCATTTCTGCAAAGAACTGCACGCGAATCACCGCAATTCGAGACGATGATTTTATCAGGAGTGACAACAGAAACAACGGCAGTAGATCCAACGGCATCACACTGTGGAGTTTGAAGCTCACATCTACAGTCAGAGCTCGAAGCGCCGTTACTCCATTCCGTTACGTCTTTATCCATACGCGAAAAACTCGTTACCATCGTTTCTTTCCATTCAACCGATTCCTCGGTATTCTTCTCAATTTCTTCTTTCACTATCTCATGCATTCTGTCCTTACACTTCATTGCCACCTATTAACAACAAAATATATATAATTTAATTAAGTATATATTTCACAACCGGATTAGTTGGTTCAAATATCAACTTAATTAGCAAATTAATTACATGTGAGCATCCATGGCCATCGTAAACACCGTAAAAGTGTAGATCGTTACAAAACGACGGTTTCACAGCAACGGCATCTTCTAAATCTCGTCTTCTTCCACACACAACGGTTAAACCGAATCTGGAATCTTCTTTTTCCACAGCTTGTGATGAAGTACTAACTTCGTTTTCGCAAACTTTCGGTGTTTCTTCGGTTTGAGCCATTTCAATTTTTCGACGTTTTGTTGGTGTGGTATCAGATAGAGGCATGACGACGTCAGAAGCGGCAGCGGCGAGGAATTTAAGTTGTATATCCATACGACGTCGTCTAACTTGACGACCACCGCTAGGTTCGACCGTTGATGGTGTTTTTGTTTCTCCAACAACACCAACACCACAACACATACCAGCCATATTAATTAATCAATTTATTAGTTATGTTACTTCAACAGTTTTCAATAAATCCAATTAATTCCTCAGAGATGAATTGAAGAAATGAGATACGAGAAATCTTCAACAAGAGAGAGATATTTAATTAAAAAATGAAAATAATAATTTTTTTGTTGAGAAGGGAGATGGGGAAGAGACCATATTATACCTGTTGGAAAGAGAGGTGGGGACGGACAGCTGCCCGTCACCGTCACGGGAAGACTCATCCGACATGTATAGTTGGTATGACGTAGAAATCTCAACACCATGATCGAATCTCAGCCGTTGCTTTTTAATTAAAATCTGTACGCTGTTGAAATCTTAAGGTTACCACGTGGATAGTTTGCCTGTGACTACTATGTGGCCCAATCACAAGACACCACGGTTTCTGGAAAAGAAATAATTTTCCCTTTAATTATACGGATGTGGGCCTACAACGGACTCACGACCCGATTTTCTACCCGTTTTTCTCTCAATAATTATAATGCTGGATTTTTGGCTCTCATCAAAATCTGTGACTTTCAAGGTTATATCATATCATCTCCAAGATACTTCTATTTTTAACTGTTTTCAGTGAATTATTAAGACTTACATGTTAACAATTAAATGCATTCTAAAAATTTATGTAGCTGATGTTAATTATTGAACATTTAAACTTAATGTTATTATTTCAGTCATCTAAAAAGTATTCTTCATAAACTAAAAGATCTTAGTGATATAGGTAGGCAGCTTTTAGTTGAATTACGGTTATACCCTTGATGAATTGAATAAACTAACACACTTGAGAACTCATCAGATTTGCTGGCAAGGGTAAAATAGAAAGTTTTGTGTAACTGTTATTCGTTATTCTATTTAACTATTTTCGAAATTAAGCGTCATTTACATGTTTAGTTTAATGAAAAAGTTAGTCAATGAGAAAAATTGCACCTTTAAAATGAAAAAAAAAACATATACTGGTATTAATGGTATTAGTAGATCGACAAATATATATGATCTGATTATTAATTAATTAAAAGATGTTGGTAGTTTTACTATCAATTTTGATTAATTTATTACAATTGTGCATTAACGGGTAGTACTATACATATAAACAATGCATAATTTTGATAAATTTATCAAAAACTATAACGAATTCATTAATTAAATATAACCATAACTATTCAAGCTAGATATTTTATAACACTATAATCCGTCACAATATTTTTCTACAAAAATCATTTTTAATATGATTATTAAATGTAAAATATGATTGTTTTAAAATCTTTTATCTTGATAAGTTACTTTTATCCATGGAGTATTTTAGCATTTACGTTTTGATTAATTGATAATTATGTATTTTAAAACAATGGTGAATAAAAAATAAGAAAAACAGGAGCAAGTAGTGTATAAGAATTGAACAAGTTGGAAGGTGGGGACACATGTGGGACCAATTGTCAAGGTTGATTGAGTGGCCTCTGAGAATATCAGAAGCCTTTAAAAGGGTCTGTGCAATGCAACACGACACGTGCTTTATCTACTGACGTGGATCTCGCTTCATCTTCCTCCCTACACGTTTCCACTTTAATTTACTATATTCTTTTCTTTTCCAATTATTTTAAATTCTGCCGTCCAAATTTCAAAGACACAGAAAAACACACCATACATACATGCATCTTCCCATCTTTATTTTTTTAACCTTTTCTATTTTTATTTTCTTAACCATAAATATGTCCTGTATAGTATGGAGCAGTATTTCTTCCTAGACCAAGTTGTATAAGGGCAAATGATAACAATTCTTACTTTTGTACTGACTACTGAATTAGAGAACGAATTTAATTTATTACTATTATATATAATAAACTTGTTAGTTTTGTGTCGAGTTAGATAATATATCATAAATCAATCAGGACAGTCATTTTCAAAATTTGAGTGTTTTTTTTTCATGAAAAATTACAAATTAGGTAATATGTTATTGACTACGAATTTTCACTTTGTACCGAGTTAAGTAATATGTCAATTACATGTTAGTTTTTCAAAAATAACCCAGTAAAAAAAAAAAAAAATTACATGAACACAAAACAAAAGTTCATTAGTTACACTAGTAGTAAATTGGATTCGTTTCTTAACTCGATACAAAAATTAAAATTTATTACCAATCTATACTATTAACCCTTTGTATAATATCATAAACTTTGTAAAGGGATATACAAAAAGATTACAGTACTAATAATCTACTCCCTCAACACATGTTTTTTTTACCTCAATGCATTAGCTTCTAGTTATGGTCCTTTATTTGATGCTTTTTTATACCTAATTTCTACTTGATAGGTTTTGGCTCGTTCATACACTATACATATATACTTTTACAATAACAACATATGATAGCTACATTTATTTTAATATAGAAGCGTTACTATTGATGATATAAAATGAAAAACAAATCTCTTCTCATGAGTATGATGACCCATTCACGCATAAATTACATGATTGGTTTTCTGATTATTATATTAGTGCTAATGGAATTAAAAGTTTATATCTTAAGTCCTACCTTTTATTTTCCACGTTGTTGTTCAACCTAAAATAAGGTCTGTGAGACCCCACTCCAATCACAATCCAATCACAATCCCACACGTCATGCTATACCTTTTTACAAGGTATGCGCCTAAATGCCTAATTAATTACCAATCGGTCAGTTAATTAATATTAACTTAACATTATATATATATAAAGTTAACAATTCAGATATCTTTGTTGATCGTATATACTCCGTATTACTTGGATGCCTTCTTAAGCTGCTATAAGTATAAGTATAAAGTTAAAAAGAAATTATATATTTGATATTTAAAATCATTATTTTTGAGAGTATCTCTGAATTTCAATAATTACGTTAAAAGTCTGCCTTTACGGATATATTTGATACGTGAAATTATAATGATGGAATTGAAATTCACTAAATGAAATAGAGTTTTACGTATTCATCTTCATGTTTTTCTAGTTCGAAACCACAAAATTGAACTTATAGAAACTCTTATACAAAACAGAATCTAAATATCTAAATCAAACCAAATACCATGGCGCTAAAACAATAAACCTAAATTACATTTTTTCTTTTAACATTAGACTTTAAAGGAAACAATGTATAAAGTGAGAGTCCTTCAAAAGATTTGTTAAGTTTACTTATCATTTTGGTAAAACTCTTATAAACATCTTGAGCGAAAGATTGTAACTTATCCTATATTATATACTTAGAAGAAGATTAGACTTCAAATACCCGAGTATATTAGACACTCTAGCTTATTGTAACTTGCACTTTATGTCTTGCTAATTAGTAATCACCATCACGGATATATAGGAGTTTATCTTCAATAAAAGTCTAAAAGGAATACCTTATTATTCCTTTGAATAAGATGTCATGATCATTATATAATTATAAATTATAGATATAATACTAATATAAATACAAATAAATTAGTAATTAGATAATGATTCCATCGCTGTACAATGCCTATTTTAATTGTGTACGTGATTAGTCATAATGGGATATTATTAGCTTAATCCATGTAAGCAATGTCATCATTAGTTACATCATAACATTACATGTGTCATATTTAGACTCATTGTTGGTTTATATTATTTTAATGTCGATATTGTTTGTTGTTGTCTTGACTTAATAAATCTCTATAATATTAATTAGAATTAGAATCAGGCATCGAAGAATATAACCATTGATATTATCAGATATGCATCCGAACATCTAGCAGACATTTGTGTGGAAGAAATGTTAGCAAATCGAATAATCGAAGTCGTATTCATTCACATTTACAATTAGCTAGGAATGTGTAATGCATATGTATTATTATATTATTCTTCTTATTTGGACAAGAATAAATGATAAATCCTAAAATAGTTTTTCTATTATAATTTTTATGTAATTAAAATTTGTTCACATTAAAAGCTATGTCAAATTTAACTGTAGAACTTATTAGTAAGTGCGAGCTATATATTCATTCAAACTAATTTAAATCGCCATTAAATAACTATGGTCAAAAGTTGCACACCCATATAGGATTTTGGCTTTATGGGATTTGTTACACATAAATTCTTTTACCCATTTTTTTCGCCAAAATGAATTAGTATGGTGTCCGTTTGTTAAGCATTACACCTATTCATAAAAAGATATATATGTTAGTTTCCCACCAAGTGTTTTTAATAGTTAAAATGATTCTTAATACAATATAATCTTTTGGTTCCTATTTTACATACGAAAATATAATAACTCTTTCTGATTTTGCTTAATCTCTCTATTAACATTCTAAATCGTCTTGTCTTATTGTTGTTTAATACATCTATTCACAAAATACTTTATTAAGAAAGTACTTTATATGTAATTTAAAAATTATTCAAATTATCGTCACACGCTTCTTCAAATTCAAATTCCCTAATCTGTTCGAACTTTTATGTCATCTATTCACAACCTTACATAAAAAATCGTAAGAGTCTCAAGGTTATAATCAAATCATACACTTGATCTTCATAATTAAGGTAACACAATATGGAAGGTGGGAAAGGCGGATATTATTTTGTTTTGTATACTAAATTAATTAATTAACGATTTGCGATTTAAGAAAAGAAACATGCACTTGTAGGTTTAACAAGAGATCAGACCCTACCTTTACCCACCCAATTTAGGTAACACCATCATCTACTAGGTGACACGTTGGTACTTTTGGTGTGTGCTGTCCACCCAACCTTTTTAATTCTTTAATTTTCTTCTCTTAAAACTTAGTTATTATTCATCCCTACTGCGTGACGAAACGCCACACGTGATTGATGCTTCAAAATTGAAAAGTTCTTCACACTCACCTGTCTCCAAACCTAACGACTTCCGTTAAAAGTAGAAAAAGAAAGCTTGACGGAACCAAACGAGGACACATACTCAACCAACTTGGATTCTTGACGAAAATGACCTTGTAGATTTATATAATTGCCAAAAATAGTCCTTATTGTTTGAAGGTTACGTAAGTAGTCCAGAAAGGGACAATTCTCTACAATTTGGTTATATCATTAATCATAATTTATTGAATGTGTTCATCTACAAAATAAATATACTCCGTATTCACTAACAGATGGGCCAATTATTATGTATTTTGCCAAACGAATACGCCATCCCAAAGAATGCTCTTCAATCTAGTGACGTAGGAGTGGGCAAAATCGGTTTTGGCCCAAAACGAAACCGGTTTTTAAATCGAACCGGTTTGGGTCAACTCCGGTCAAAACCGGTTTTGACTCAAACCGGTTCGGTTTGAAACCGGTTTAGTTCGGAAAAAATCCAAACCGGTTAAATCGATTTGAAACCGGTTCAAACCGGTTTGAAACCGATTTTCAAACCGATCCAAACCGGTTTTAAACCGTAAGATTTCAAATCAGTCCAATCCGATCAAACCGGTTTGGTCTAAACCGGTATTGACCAAATCGGTTTCCGATTTGAAAACCGATTTCGGATCACAATTCGATTTTTTTAACACCTCTAAGTGACGTGTTAATAGATTTCAAGGCCAAAATTAAAAGCATTCACAATGGGCTTAGCTGTCATTTGTAAATAGAAAGTTAACAATGGTAGATGTTGGTACATGCATTGTAGGAAACCCGAAGTCAATAAGCGTTGGTGTCTGTTACAACCCTTATTAACCAAATAAGTGGGCCCTCATCTTAATGGTTTTTATTTTAAAAGTAATTAAATTAATTTAAAGATAGTTCACTGTTGGCTCTATTTTCTTTCTTCTTTTTATTATTTTATTTTATTATATATTTTATCTAAATCATTTTCAAGCTACCTTTGCATCTGTGCACAAACAAAAAATTTACAAAAATATATTCACTAAGAGATGGGCCAATTATATATTTTATTAACATTTTAAGTTTAGGTAAAATTTAAGTCTTATATGGACCATAAGTATTTATTAATTAATATCTATTTATATGTAATATATTCAATAAACAAGTAACAATATAATGTAGATGTGTCAGTCTGTTAGATTCAATGCATCTTGAAAGTTTATATAGTGAAGTAGGATATTAGCGTGACTATCTATTAAACTTTAAAAAGTTATATGTACTCTGAATGCTCTAAGCGACTATTTTAGCGATATACGTGTAAAACCAATAAAATAAATAAAGTGTTTTGTAATATAAAGAAATTCTGTTTTTGGTGTTATTATCCATATAAAAGAATTTTCTAAGATACAAGGTATATCGACAGTCTGGATCTGCCACTTACGGATTTGTATGATTGGCCTTTTTAGTCCTTGGATTAAAATATGGGTTAACGAATGCCTAACCACAAAACTGAGGAAGTACATACAAAAATTAAACGCAATTATTGCCAGACATCTTCCAAATATAATCACAATCATTGTCCGACATATTTCGATACGTACGACTTTCTTGATTATGTTACCTTATGATCAGTTATTTATATGTGTCGTTAGGCAAAAAGAAACAATTTAGATTGCTACTCTAATAACCGCAAACATGGAAATAATTTGCCATCATTTTTTTCGTTTGTCTAAAAAACAAGTTGCGAGTAGCGATGAATGCTCGTGTGTTTCATCAAGCTACACAGTAGTGTAATCTTCACTATGTTAATAAACTAGCTTTTCGTTTTCAACAGATTTAGACACTAATACGGAGTATAATTAGTTTTAGGTGTTATATATGTTTGTTATTTTATGCTCATGCATAGAGATTAGAGAAGTCACATGCCATAAATGGGCCATGGGATAGTTCGGCCCATGTCATAAATTGTATGTACCCCGATACAACTACAAATCTGGTTCTGGCTTTATACACATCATATTCGTTTAATCAACAATCTTTTACTTTAAGCACATATTTTGGTTTTAAAAATTGCTTTATAAAAATCGTAAAAGAATAACAAAAGTTAACATACTCTGGATATATATCTCGGTCTAACATGTATGTAGATCAACTACCATACCATGTCAAAATTGATACCTTATTTACAACTATTAGGACATCTACATTTCACACTTAAATGAGATTGGAATTGTACAAGCAAATGAGTTGCCCAATGCACATCTCGTTATCTCTCCTAAGAAGACATAATAAGAACTGAAATTAGACCACAGATCCCTAAAAACCCATGTAGAAAAGATTGGTTTGCAGGTCCAAGAATGGAATAAGTTTGATGGGTCACTTTACATTATTAAATTCCCACCATAAATAGACATATTATCAGCTCCTCTGTGATACCCATTAACAACAACATGTATGTGTACTTCAATTTTTAATTTCTATTTTGGCGGAACGTACTGAACTGATCAGCAAACTAGAAATGGTATCATGAGACATGAGTCATGACACAATATCTGCAAGGACCTTCGGTAATAACATAGCTTACCCAGATCCAATTAGGTTTTCTCTAGGACATTATAGTTGAATAAATATAGGGTGTACAATAAATAAATATAGGTGAATAAACTTTTAATATATATTTTTAACATAGTTGTACTTTATGGTTACAAATTTTGAATTGTTAGTCGTTAATGACTTAATGTACTACTATTGATGTGTCATTGAGAAAACATGTAAAATGAAAATTATGTTTGACGGCAAATTAATCCTGCATATACTCTAAGTTAATGGATGGTAGATGCTCTTGGACGTATTATTGAGAGACTTGTATATACAGATAATCGTTGTCTCTTTTGTTGCATGTCTAACAAAAATAAAAATAAGAACTACTGTCGCTTGACATTTATGTTATACTACATGATTCCAAATAAATAATAATAATAATAATAATAATAATTTATTTCTACTGTTAATGTTGATTTAAAATATACTTGTTAAACTACAGATATATTAATTAAATACAAGGAGGTATTATGGTTGAAAACCGTTTGACATGAAATATATAACACCCCTCTTTCAATATAAGAATATAATATTAATAAACACGGAAGCATGAATTTAAAATACATTAAACAGTTTACAATTCCCAAAAAGACACCAATTTCAAACTTTTTAAACTACAAAAAGCGGAGTATTATAAAATTACAAAACAAGGTTTATTACAAAAACCATATCAGAGACTAAGGTGCAGTTAAACATTCCCTGATCAACCATTCCCTTCCTGCACCCACAATTAAACAAAACATATCTTTGCAGGAAGTAAAATGAGGGGTTAGCACGAAGCTAAGTGAATAGATTCATCACACTCCATTCAACTTAGCATAACTAGCAGTTTACACCAAATAATCGTAAACACACATAATTCAATGAGGATCGGTGGCTCTGGGGATATCATAATACCCGGGGATTCCCCCAAGAACACTTACCGTCAATCCGTATGGCCAATACAGAATAGACCGATAACTACTGGTTATTAAACACATACACAGGTCTCAAACACAACAAATGAATCAAAACCTGTGTAAAACACATAATAACCAGAAGTCCAACTACACGTTGACCTCAATAACATAGTACACATAGTTCACATATCACGTAGATCAATATTCAATAATCAAGACTAAACAGTCTAACACACATCTACGTTTACTTGTTGTAACCAAATAGTTACAACTAAATCAAATGATGAGTTCTGAATCCACTCACCGATACCTCTGACGTCTCCACACTCAGGATTCTTATATCACTGAGTCTTACGCTGATCTGAAACAGAAAATCGTAAACAAGTCAGAAGTTCGTTCCATAATTATCATTATAGTCCATTTATCAAATCAGGTAATCCCTGAAGTCTAGGCAAACAAAAGTTCAATAAGAAATAAACTCAGAAAAAGTTCGCAATGCCGCTTAAAACTGAAAAATGCCATTTTCGGGTCCTAGATGACCCCGGATAGCCAAAAACTGCCTAGGCTAATAAAATATAGCCTTGATTACTAGGTCGTTTCCAAGTGACCATGCAAATTTCAACTAAATCCGAGTTAGTGAGATTTTTACAAAACCGCGTCTCGAAAAAACTTACGCATTTTCAAAATTTGCAAGTCAACTCGCAAGTCAACTCGCAGGCCAAATCGCAGGTCAACTCGCAGGAATCTCGGTTCGCAGAAATTTGGGTTCGCAGGTCAACTCGCAGGAATCTCGGTTCGCAGAAATTTGGGTTCGCAGGTCAACTCGGTTCGCAACTCGGCTCGCAAGTCAACTCGCAAGCCAACTCAACTCGCAAGTCAACTCGCAAGTCAACTCGGCTCGCAGAGTCAACTCGCAGGACGAACTGAAAACTGCGAGTTGAGCCGCTGTTACCAGTTTTTCGAACCAAAACTCACCAAAACTTCAGAAAACTCAATTCTAAGGTTTCTAACACTTCAAGTAACATCAAACAACACCTAATAACAACATATCAAGCTTCAATTTGATTTACCCATTCCAATTCAAACTTACTTCTCTTTTTCTTTCTTTTGAAAATAAAAGGATGGATAAATCTGATGCAATTAAGATATAGATGATGATGAATCTGATGTTATGAATTCGGAATCACAGGAACACAAGCATGAATTCAATTTTGGTTTTGGGTTTCTTTGATTTGCAAGTTTTTCAAATGAAATCAAGAAGGAAGACATGAGATATATAAGGATTTCAAAGTCGGTTCACTAAGTCGGCTTGTAATATAATGGTATAATTTTATACCCGTCCTAAATCTTTTGTCTGGAACCTGAAAACCGTTTGCGAGAAATATTATTTTATTTTACCGTCATCTATAATAATTTAAAACGACCAACATTTCACTAGTCACAATAAGTCAAAGGACTTATTTATCTACGTTTCACAATGAAACACATAATATTAAATAATTTCTAAAACATTTAGATAATCGATTAAAATAATAGAAATTACCAGACCGCGGGAGAGGATGTTACAAAATATAAAGATGAAAAGGAATGAAGGTTGAATAGTGGTTAATTATTATTACATAGATAATAATTATGTGCATATTACCGGAAGTCCATGGTATATAGCTCGATCACCAAACCGTCAAATTAAACTTTTATCAATTCCATATATCTCTCTCTTTTGTCTATCTCTCTGAGAAAACCTGTGGCTTCTTCGTTGTATTTAATATCTAAAATTGTCCTAAATTGAAGCTAGGGGATCGTAATTGTAACACCAAAATGGCATAACACTTCCGGAATAATTTTTTTTATATATGGCGCCATATTCTTTTTTCATTGCAAAAGAAAAAGAAGGTAGATATATATTAAAAAAATAATAATTAAAATGCACATTTTCCTTATAATTATTTAAATTAAACATTGTAGAATTGTCTAGTTAACTTAATTAATTATTTGCGATTCTTCACACTAAAAAATTAAGGACAAGAGGGTTAATATATACTTAACCAGAAAACGTGAACAAAAGTTCTGAATCTACATTATTTAACGTGGATTGACTTTGAATCTCCAGTTTTTTACTAGTATGAACTTTTTCTTGATTACTTTTGTTAACAACAGAAAAGCAATTGCACTATTACATAACACAAAACTGAAAGCACTCGACCATAAGTTTGGATCTAAAATATATTCAATCATATATTCCATACATAGCATATACTTTTAGACATTTTGAAATAGATGACCATAAGTTGTGGTAAGTTCGCCCTCATTCGTAAAACGAATTGAATATCAAGATTGCAACATACATTCACAAAAAAATCACAATCGTCCTATCCCCATGAATTCTTGACTAATGTTTTAGTTATACAAAGGCACACCTCACTTGGCTTCCCGTATTTAATTTCCAAGAACTATATAACTTGAAATGAAATTAATGTAATGTAAATACTCTCAATACAGAAATTAAAATATAAAAGTTGAATGTCAAGGACCGATCGATAAGCCATTTTTCTTTCACATGATAGAAGAAAAAGAGAAAAAAAAAAAGAAAAGAGATCAAGGAACAAATTAAGCTCGATGATCACAGGTGCTTTAATTCATTAACTTGTTTGTATTCTCAAAAGATCAAGTATTGGTTAACACAGAAAGTCATTGAATAGCAAAGGTTGAATCAAAGACAGTCAACTTTCTACTTAAGTAATTAATTAGAAAACTTTCACTAACATTGTAACCCTACTTCCTTAGCTTATTAGGTGATTCCATATGCAAATTAGCCAGCCAACCTCAACTCAAGATCTAACTCATCTGCAATGATCTGTTGCGTAACCCCCATCTTCCGCCTCTTACAACTAGAACTCGTATTTGAACAAAAATCCAAATCAAACCCTAAAACCAAATTTGTTTCAACATCACCATTACCATGATGAGCTACTACAAACTCTTCATCATACACACAACTCTTTGTGTCTGAAATGCTATCAAGACTCTCTTGACCTAATGCAACTGGTATTAAAGAAACCCTAGAAGGTTCCAAAGACTCTTTACAAACACTTATTTTATTATGGTTTTGTGATGAAACTGTAATAGTACTACTAGTACCATTTACAGTTTGTTTGAGCTTAGCTTTTTCTCTCCTGTGAACATTCATGTGACCACCTAATGCTTGAGCTGTCCTAAACTCTCTTCTACAAAAGCTACAAGAATAAGACCTCGGTGGCCACACGAAACCGCCAAGTGGGCCTCGAGCATCTTCTGCGAACGCTTGTTCTTCCCATGAGTGGCTGGAGTATGGATTCAGTAGGATGCTATTGTTGCTCTTAGCCAACATCAAGTATTGTGAATATTGCTCCATTTTCAAACTTGTTAAGAGAGAAACAGACATATATAGACAGGTCAATATGTTGGTATATATATATTGATTGAAGAGTGGAAGATAGTGATTTAGTTAATATTAGTTGGCTGGATTTAAAATTGAATACATGAAAGGTACAAGAGAATCTAAAAGGAAAAGAATAAGGGTTAGATGGAAAGGCCATATACGTTGGTTTTTTCTTGGCTGTTTCAATGGATGGTACTTGAGTTTTTTTTAGTTAAAAGGGTTGATAAACAGTCACTCTCCTCCAACTAAAAATCTTTGCCCCTACATATCATATCATAGGCTTAATTAATTACATCTATATAAACATTATTTTATTTTATACAGTAGTCATCTCATGGAACTATCATAAATTCCAAATTCATGCAAGATAATACTAAGGTTCATACACATTAGAGTATCCTCAAAAAAGAAGTACAATTAATCCCCCTAGAATCTAACAAAGAATTTGTACAAAAATATACTACCAGCATTAAGGTTGGTGATCATGTTCACCATGTAGATGTGAATTTTGATTCGTTTACATAGAAATAAATGGATGTTTGTTAATTATACTGAATCTCGACATAGCAAAAGTTGTTGAAATAATTGCTTAGATCACTGGCGCTTGTGATAGGTAGTCGTGAGACAACTGCAAGCCACGTCAGCTATGATTATGAGTCGTTTTAAGATTGCTCGCAGTAATAATTGTCACGATTATCATTTGATCCTACTATCAAAATGGAGAAATAATAAAAATTAATTAAATATCAAAGTAAATTCGTATTAAATTCGTATTTTGTGTGTTCTCTTCCATCAAAATTTGACGACCGATTATCACTCCAATCTGTAGTCCGTCATCAAGCCACCATAAGTTGAGAAAAGGTGCCACTTCAAGTCGTCTTACAATGTATATATATATAGTATATATATACGGTATACATTGCTAAGTGTTCTGCAATGTAATAAAAGTATTAGCAAAAGTCTATTAGGTATATCTAATTTTG
Source organism: Logfia minima (assembly GCA_963921325.1). Taxonomy (NCBI): domain Eukaryota; kingdom Viridiplantae; phylum Streptophyta; class Magnoliopsida; order Asterales; family Asteraceae; genus Logfia; species Logfia minima. The sequence goes on from OY992770.1 coordinate 2,789,259, forward strand.
AAAACTTATAGTCCATACCAATTTTCAATGTTAGCTATTTATACATAAATTTTTAACATGACATTTGTATGGATACTATGTGCTAATTAACTAATATAAATAATAATTGAATCAAATTACATACACATAGTCATAATAAAAAATTAAATATACAAATAGATATTTTTAAAAATCAATACAAACGAGAAATTTCAGTCCATCTAATCCTACTGCATAATACGGTCCGCTGCTAACTCGTTGTTGTAAACAACGACTTTATCCATTGTGGGACATGGTGACGTCCTGTTTTCAATCGATCGGATTATAATGGTCTCTTTTATAATAATTATTAAATTTGTCGGTAATGATTATAATTATATTATAATTTATAATAATAATAATAATAATTATTATTATTATTATTGAAATAAAGTTAGCTATCTGCAGTCTCTTGATTAATGGTCAAGTTAAATTGAAATAATTAGATGAATGTTAGTCTAGACGTTTATCTTTTTGTGTGTACCTATTCGTATGGACTATGGACTTCAGAATCGCTTGATGCATCTCTCAATATCAAGTTAAATAAATTTAAAAGGCAATATATATAATGAAACATTATAAGACTGAAATTTGTTGGTTTATATTTAAAATTTATATACATATAAAATTAACAATTGATAATAAACGGGAGAAGACCGTTTCAAAGTATTTGATTGTTTGTTAAACGACAAGCAGTAAATGATCAAGTTGCCTTTTCATGTAATGAACTATCTTTTCCTCTAAAGTTCGAAAGATAAATAAATTTACATAATATAATATTTTAATTAATTAATACAATATAATATATGTGATATTGAGAGTGGATTTGAGTTGCGACAAATACTTGTGTCGTATTTTCTTTAAGGAATATATTTAGATTTTAGACGTTTTCTGTGTTCACTTCTAAAAGCAAGGCGGTCAAAGATTTAATTTAATAAATATTGTATATTGTATATTATCGCATCTGTCTGGTATAAATTATACGGAGTAAAAGTTAAGGCTCGAATAGCTCTTTTTCTCTATGAGGGAGAAATTGTTGAACCTAATTTTTTGTTTCTTTTCTTTTTAGTTAAAGTATTAAACCATTCAATTATACAACCACACAGAAATTAGTACTCAGAGTGTGACGTTATAGCAGTTTTGAGTAGTTGATACTGTCTTGATTTGTCTACAAGAATTCCGTATATCAATAATTAGAGTAGCAAAGCCCTACGGTGGGACCATTTTTTAGACGATATAAGGTTTAACGAGACTACTATACGCCTGATTCCAGGGTACAATAGGACCAACCATGTTGAGACTTATTAAATATAACAACAAATATAGGTTTAACATTACCTAGTAGTTGATATAAATTAATGGATGCGTGATTAACGTGAGATGATAGTAGATGGATGGGTTGTGTGAATGGGTGTGGACGTTAGGGTGAACCAGTGAAGCTGAAAAGGGAAGGCCGGAGGACAAAATTCTACAAGTTTAAAATAACCTTAGGCATTTGACCCATTATAATATTATGTATATGTATTCAACGATGTTAACCTATTTGGACACATTAGTAGACTTATTTTAACTCCATACTCATTTGACCCATTATATGGATTTCTTAGTCTGATGATATACAACTTGTATAAAGGTACTTGGTTTTTAGGAACAAGTATTTTAATCTATAACCACATTAATTAGGTTTAACTTTCATTACGACGGTAAACGAACATGAATAGAGCATGTTCATTTTTGTTCATTAAGATTTTACCGAATATATGAACGAACACGAATGGTTAAACGAACGGATTTTCTTGTTTATGTTCGTCCACTACGAAAATATGTTTGTTAATGACTAGTGCTGACAATTTTTACCCAAACACTCAAAATTGGGTGAATTTGAGTATCTCTTAATAAAGTTTGGATTATTCTAAGAAGCATGGATCGGGTTTAAATGGGTAAGTGTCAAACAGTTTATGTGCTCTAATGGGTATTTAATTTACAATGAATTATTTTATTTTTATAACTTCCCAATAATATATGTACAAATAATTCATAAAAAAATTAAAAGATGTATTACTTGTTTAGAGATATTTTTATCAATTAAAACACTTTTTGACTAAATTTAAAACGTTTCGACCCGGGCCCATTTGGACCCATGCTGGCTATGACCCATACCCGTTACGACCCGTGTCAGTTATGAACCGAGACCGTTTTGACCCGTCGCCCGCACTCGCCTATTTTGCCACCTATATTCACGATCATAAGCGAACGTAAACAAACGAATACATAAATTAATGATTAATCACAAGATTAATGTACGAAGTCAAATTTATAAAAGCACTTCCCTAAAAGGAATAACATTATAGAGAAAAACATGAAATTAAAATAGATTATATAAGATAATTTACATAAACAAAATAAAGGTTTTACGTTTACATCAAGTTATAATTTACATATTACAATTAAAATATATAAAAACAAAATGAACGTACTTTAACGAATGTTCACGAACGTAATTGAACGAACGAAAGATATGTTTATGTTTGTAAACAAACAAAGATTTTTGTTTGTATTCATTCACTTACTAAACGAATATAAACGAACTTTCCACTAAATAATTTATGAAATATTCGTTGAACTAGCGATTCTCTTGTACGCATAACTCTAATGCATATGTATAAGAAACATTTTTCTCGGCATACCTGGCTGACTGAGTAGGTGACTTTTAGATGTTAGTGGGCTTTAAACCTAAGTATGCTTTCAAGGTCTAGTTTAATTTGGGCCTCTATTTGATTCCATCTTTTATATAGTCTAAATTAAGAAACCCAAGTTGTGCTACTTGTGCTGTTGTGCAATAGATTGTAATTGCTTTTCAAAGCCCATATAAGTGAAGAAAGTAAACATGGAAAAACAAAGTGACCTTTTTTTCTAAAACAAACACAATTTACAGAAAGACGGTAAAAAAAATCCATGGAAATAGATGTTAATTAAACACATAATATTTGACATCCTTAGGAAACAAAAAACACTATTCCTTCCTTAAAAAGGCTTTAGAAATTTATCAATGCAGCCTCCATCATCAAGTGTTTCGAACAACAATCAGTGCAAACTTCTAGCACCAGCTTTCTATTCTTTCTTGCCTGCACCAAACACGTAGTTTTTATAAGTCATGTTTTATGATTGATAAGAACTTGAAAAATGAAAAATTTAAGTTAAGACCAAGTTGGCTAACCAAAGAATGATCCGCTTTCGATAGCGTCCTTGTTAGCATCTCCAAGAGCTGCAGATGCCAAATAGGTGTCAGCCAGTTGGACTCTCTTGACATTATCTTGTTCTTGAACAAGCATGTTTCCGTATTCTAGAAGCTTCTCGATTGTCATCTTGGGTTGCTCGAATGTTGGGGGTCCCTCCCTCGAGTTCACAAGCTTCTTTCCAATGGTTTCAACGCCAACTTCTCCAATCCACTTCCTTACTTCATCATCGTACACTCTTGCCCTCAATGCACCAAAGAAATCTACGTTTTTTTGTAAAAAAATAACAAAACGGTCACAAAGGAGTCATGTTATAAAGTGTTTGGGAGTCGGATAATCAGCTGTTACAAATGTGCTGTAAAATGCTTTTCAAATTCTTATTAACACACTTCAAGTTTCAGGTGATTTGCGGAAACTTACCAATGGATTGGCCAGGGAAAGTATCGACAAGTCTAACAATGGCCTCATCGGCGATATTGTCAGTCTTGAAAATACCGATACACACTCCAATTCGGTCTTCTCTGGTAGGAGCCCAGTAAAACTTCTCCATACGTCCATCACGGATAAGGGGAGCATACAATGTCGAGAAATCGTTTCCTGTGACGATGATTGGCACACGTGGGTTCTCTTCCTTGTTGTACATTCCAGGGAGTTGCACATTGGTTGGGTTATCAGCAATGTTCATGAGTGTAGCGTTGACCATCTGGTTGTTGACTGTGTATTGTGTTGTTCCACCCATTCTTCCTGCACCTGCATCAAGATCGTTGATGAACAAACAACACATTTTCCCTTTCTTGATGATATCAGCCGCCTCACGGTACCGTTGTCTGATAAGCTTAGCTGGCTCTCCAGCGTTCCCACTTTCCAGTTCTCCGGCACTCATCATGATAGGTCTGGTAAAGCACACCCACTTGTAGGAATTATTCTATTTGACTTTGAAAATCCAAGTTTGACCATAAAGTGAACTAGTTATTTTTGAATTTTGGTAACAAAACTTACGTGATTCCCATCTTGGCAAACACAAGTTCACATTGGAAAGACTTTCCTTGACCTTTTCCTCCCCAGACACCAAGAATTAGAGGAATCTAAACAAACAAATAAAAAGTTAGAGAATTTAGTAATTTTTTATTTAAATTCTAGTTAGTAATAAAATAATATTTTGCATTAGTATTTAGAAACCTTGATGTTTGGCAAAGTCATGAAGTTCTTGGTGATGTGAACAACAAGTTTGTCCATGAAAGCAGGTGCAATGTAGAATCCACCCATGGTGTTGTCCAAGTTATATCTAAACAAATATAATCTCACAATCAATATTCAATCAAATCATAACAAAAAGAAGGAAAGGAAATTTCATATATAAGTGAGGGCTAGTCAATTACGTGCGAAGCCCGGTACTGATGTACTCGTATGAACTCATAACAGCGAAGTGGGTTCCGGTATCTTGTGGGGCCTGGAAGAGTGAATCAACCAGACCCTTACCTCTGGTGATATCTTGTTGATCGTCAGACATATCGTATGCGAGTCCCTTCCATCTGTCTTTGTCAGTTTGTTGGGTTTCCTCGATCTCTTTCTCGGCTGCCATGATTTTGAAGGTCGAGAACTTATTGTTGTTGATCGGGAGTCTTGAGTTCACAATCTTTTTCAAACTGGTGCCCAAGAAGTTTGAGCTTGGGACTGCAGCAACACCACTGCTTCCATTCAAGTTCAACTGCATGTCATAACAATAAATAGAAGAGTTATTACTTATTAGTTGATAACCTTTAATAAAGGTTATTTTTTAAACTAGCAATATATTTACATGTTTCACCAATTATAAAAAGGTGTACAACGATACAAGAACTCTCAATATAATGTACTTACATTTTGTAGTTACCAATTTTAAGGGCAGAGTTTATGTTTTTAACCAATCATACCGATATAGTTCAACGATTTTACTAATCGTTTCAACATAATTAAGTTTGTTTTACTAATCACTTTATGCTTTGCTATGATCGTTAACAATTGATCGAGACTTAGTTGCTATTGGATCTAGTTATTTTCAAATTACATCGCTATTCTTGATAAGATAATTAGATAAAGTCTCTAATATTAGAGATATATAAAAAATATTACTCCGTATTTATATGGTTTTTTGTGTTTGTATCGTACAGATCATTAGTTATCGACTTATCGATGTAATAAAGAATACATACGTATAGTATGTATTATGGTACCTAATTATATTGATTTGTACAATACGAATTGAACCAGAGAAACTGTATGAGGTTATATTGTCGGGCTGGGACAACTACACTAGAAACTAATCTATATTATATTTTGAATGGTATCTTGTTATCGGGCACTTCACCTAAAACAGAATATACCATTTTGGAGATATATGAACGATGCAAGAAAGGTCTACCCTATGATGATACAGTAAGTTATTATATTGATGAAGCAAGAAAGGAATACCGGGGCACGGTTGATGGTGGCTCCGACGGTTGAGACGGCGGTGGCCATGGTGGATCTCCGGAAAATGATGAGTGATCAAGTGAGAAGATGAGTATGTAGTGAAAGAGTGAGGATGAGTTGGAGGGATGGTTTTGGTGACTTATAGTAGTAATGAGTGTACCACAATTGTAAGGAGGAAGAGGATTGGCTTTTGAAACCATAACGGCCACATAATCAAGATGAAATAAATGACACGTGGCATTCAAATATTGATTGTTGGTTTTGTATAGACTTAAAACAATAATACAATTGGATTGGATGGGAAGACGGGCTTTTTGAGGTTAGCCTTCAATCTTTCTGTCACCACACACTCTTGATTTGTTTCCATCGCTTAACCCTACAATTATTTTAGGGTCGAAGCTGAATTAATTAACTCTTTTATTAATTTTATTAGTCAATCATCTATATGACATAATTTTAGTGTAGTATTATAATTTTTAAGATAGTATTTTTTTTATAGGTTAAGTTTAATGTATTAGTAATTTTACTAATCTTACTAGTTTACACTCATATAATCACAAATTTCAATGTAATATCACAATTTTCAATACAATATTTTCTTATTAATCTGTTAATAGGTTATAAACCCGCGATAATGCGGGTCGAATTTAAATTTTATTTGGTCGATTTTTTTATATAGTTTATAGACCCGCGATAAGGCGCGACGAATTTAACTTTTACAAATACATAAGATATTTTAAGGTGCGAAAGTGTAATAATACGAAAAAAAATGTTGATCATTGCTAGTTTATAGACCTGCGATAACGCATGATGAATTTAATTTTTATAAATGAATAAAATATTTAGTCTAATTTTCTAATTAAAATAAATACATCAAATATTTAAGGGGTCAAATGTGTTATTATACGAAAACAATTATAATCGTTAGATCGTAAAGGGTATAAAACAATGAAAGACTAAGATTTCTTCATAATATCATATTTTAATTATATATAAAGAGAAAGGTGTTTAGTAATTGTTTTTTTATCAACCTGTTTAGTAGCTTCCTTATTTTATATTATTTTTTCTATATAGGATCGATAGTGCTACAAGTTACGGAGAATATTCAGTTTTGATTTTTGAACATCCAGCTACTCATTTCTTTTGCATCTCGCAGATATGGCTTTGGAATTTATATGGGCTACATATCCACAGTACGAGTCCAGTACATCTATTTTTGTTAAGCCCATTTTATATGGACTGGACATTGGCTATTGCAAAGTAATTTTATTTACATTCTTGACTTGTCAATACTTCTTATCATAAAAAAGTTTACTTGGTTAAGTTAGATATCACAACAGAAATTAAATTCGTATGATAATATTAAAATAATTTCTAAGACTTCGTTTGAAAGTAATGAGATGAATATACTAAAATCTAATCCGAGTGGTATAAGAAAAAATGTTGTCATATTATAAAAATCATAGAAATTTTATGATGCTGTAATTTATATTTTTACACTTTGATAACTGCTTTTTAATAAATGACATGTGTTTTTTTCTAATAAATCAACGTGTAAAAAAATGAATCATGATATGTGTCAAAATCAATATCTATTTATTCGTTTTCTTTCATAAGAATCTTTTTTTACCCGGTTATATTTTAAATAAATATTATAAAGATAAAGGTGAAAAACTATATTAATTAAGTATAAATAATTAATAGTAATGAAAACTAGCAACTTATGATACATATATCTGAAGAAAAATATATCATAAGTAGATAGTTGCGTCCCTACAACATGTTAACCGTGTTTTAAGAGAGGCAAAGATGCACAAAAGTGCAACTGCTATACACAACAATTGACAAGACATGATTTAACGATTTAGATGGAGTGTTTTGACAAATTAAAGAAACTATAATGTCTAACTAACTTTACATTGCTTAAAGAAGACCATATATCTCGATATTTTTATTCAGTCACCACAAATTCATAAAGGTATAAAAGTTGTTTTTGAACAAGTAGATATATACCAAGTTAACAAGGAAATCTTAATACTCTTAGTGATCGGCCATTGTGTCAGACAACATATCATTTAATTCTTGATGTTTTATTATGTAACAAAATTGTTATGCTACAAGTATTAAACTTATTAACTGACCGTCAGACCAGCGATATATTTTGTTTGAGAGTGAGTAAGAAATCGGTGAGCATATGGCTATAGAATAAGAGCAGTATTACAATGTTATTGGGCCGTAAGCGAACAAACCTATTAATCAAAATATTAAAGGGACAGTGACAACTTCAATGAATGGACTACATCCTTCAACTTTTCTTCTTAAGTCATTTTACACGGTGTTGTAATTTTCTGTTTTTAATTTCTGTGATATATCAATATGACTACTTTGAATATTAGATGTTTGAAATAAGATGGAAAATCAATTAATGTAGAATATATACAGAGGAACTTAATTATGTGTAAATATTTATTGTAGACGTTAAAATGAAAATCAAATTTAATTTTAAACCTTAAACTTGAAATTCTGGTAACTCATGAGCGAGTAAAATTAACCGTTAATCAATTAATAATTTATAAACTGAATTAACCGATCCAAATCAATATTATGATTTTAATTTTAATTTTTTTATAAACCGACTAGTTTGGATTGGTTATAGTTAACCATTCAAAACCGATCCAAATTAGCTAAATTAATCACAACTATATTTTTTTCTTATTTTGCTCTTGTATTGCATTTTATCTTTTTCTGCTTTTATGAAAATCGATGGTTAACTCTTTATCAACGGATAACTGATTAACTGATAAACGATTAACTGCTAACCATGAATTTAACTTCTCACCCACCTACATTTTAGTTATAGTTAAAAAAGGTTTAACCTACTCATACTCATCACTGATATGTCCCGCAAGTCATAAGTCAAACCGAGTTTAGCTAATTGGGCCAGGGCCATTAGACCCGTACTACGTCTTTTAAAATTCCAAAAAGCCTCAAAAGTACCAAAAGACTTTGTTCATGAAGATGATGATGTCACTAGGTTGTTGGTCCCATTGCGGGATCTAAAGAGAAACACATATTTCTTTTGATCATAAACCTAAATTATTCATTATTCGATCTAAGGATTCAAATGAATCATAATTTTCAAATTTCAGTAATTTTTAAATCAACCAACACTTTTAACCATAAATATATTACATTCGATTCTACCCTTACTCTATAATATATTACGGAGTATATAATATAACGTATAATAATAATAGTTATAAGTATGTGCATTACTAGATGACCTAAGATTATGCAGTTGCAGGTTCGAAAGCTCGAACTACAGATTCAATTTTTTTGGAAACTGGCTTTTCAGTGGAGGAAATTTTAGGTGCCGTTTGGAGCTGTGCAGGTAACAAATCTCCTGGGATGGTCTTAATTTTAATTCCGTAAAAAGATTCTGGGATGTCATCAAAGATGATTTTTTCAAGTGCATCAATTATTTTCAATCTTTTGGAAAATTAGGATTTAATCCCTCATTTATTACCATGATTCCAAAGAAAATCGATCCTCTAGACTTTGCGGATTTTCGTCCAATAAGTTTAATAGGATGTGTTTATAAAATCATCTCAAAAATATTGGCGTCAAGGCTGTCCAAAGTGATCTTCTATGCTCTCGAGTCTCTTAAATCTTGCAAAATTAGTGATAGATGGGTGTTTGAAAATGGGGAATGGGTGGGCAAATGGGAATGGAGATCTTACCCTCGGGGGAGATCCATCGATGATCTAACTTCTCTTTAATCTATTGTAGGTGATTTAACGTTATTCACAGGTGGTGGTTCTGATGGTTAGAGGTGATCTTTGGACCGGTCCGGAATCTTTAAAGTGAAGACTTTATCAAGATTGATTCAAGATCGAACGCTTCAAGGTCATAACCTTGGATCTCATTATAGATGGAACTCGTGGGTTCCTAAAAAGGTTAACATTTTTATTTGGCGGGCCTCCTTAAATAGACTGCCTACTCGAGTCAATTTGCAGTCCCATGGTGTCGCTTTAAACTCGACTTTGTGCCAGTTATGTCAAAATACGGAGGAGAATGTCACTCACTGTTTCTTTTCTTGCCCTCCTGCTGTGATTTTATGGCGCAACATATGGGCATGGTGGGGCTTAGGTTCGACTTATCAAGCATCTATGGCTGATATAGCATTGTGGAAGTCTCATACGTTCGAAGATTTGAAGCTATCCTAGGTTTATTATGGAATTTGTTACGCAACTTTGTGGCTGATATGGAAGAGGCGAAACAACAGCGTCTCTACTACAGGTGACAAGTCGGTTTCAATTAGGAATGAAGATCTTTTTCCAGCGGTGCAGAAAATTTCTAAGCAACGGATTGAAAGCCGATGCCAAAAAGATTGGTTCGTATGGTCAAATTGGATTAGCAATCCTAGAAGTCTTTTATTTGGTGGACTGATTTATTTTTCTTTTTGTTCCAATGTTGTCGTAGTGCTCCTGCTTGGAGCCTAACTTGGTCTTCTTGCTGGCTTGTTCAGCTTGTTTTTTATACATATTTCATTTTGCTTTGCTGTTCAAAAAGGAAAAAAAAAGAAACTATGTGAAGTACATCAAAGCTACTGGGAAAAAAGAAAACATAGCGTTTCGTACCTAAAAGTTGTTGCACCTTTTTAGTAATGTAATGGGCACAAACAACAAAGTCAAAGTGTTTGAGAAGGAGAGACGGTCCTTCCACCAACACCCTTATCAAAATCGAGTTTGATATCCTTCAAGATACTTTAATGTATTTATTTTTCACAATGAGAGTCCTATAATATACTAGGAATATATATAATTCACCTAACCTCCTTAAAGATTTGAATCTACAACGTTTTAATGGGCAGGCTCCTTACATATTACTAAGTAAAAATCATTTGATGATATTTTGATGTATTTAAATGGTTATGATTAGTTAAGTTAAAACACAAGCAGTTACATGTTTCATTATTGATTTCAAAAACATATTTTTCGAAAGGGACCGCACATGAATTATACGTCTTAGGTTCAAAGTTATAAACAATTGAAAAGATTGTCTACATACATACTAGATAGACTAGACTAGATGTACATGTTAAGAACATAAGATGAGGTTAAACATTCTTTTTTATATTAATAAAATAAGTGCATTTAATAAGTTATCATGTACAGATATTAATTACACTTTTTTATAATATATAGTACACGGTATCAAATAAGATATAGACTTTATTTTTATGTTTTTACAATGTACGCAACTTGTGCTTTTGGGACTAATTAAATCCATTTGAAAACCATGATAAATTATCATTATATCATTACTAGCACATTAAATGAAACTCGATTCAATAAGATCTGCATATTCGATGGTTAACGAAATACCTAATTTAAATACGTGGCAATCACTTTAAATGTGCAATAATGTGGGAAAAGGTTGACCCATATCATTTATAAATTTAGTCACGAAAGAAAGCTGTCGTCATTGTTTACTCGGTTTGCCTTTTTTAGAATGGTCTTTGCTGTATTTGCTTTAAATTTTATTCAATAATAGTACTTAAAAAGGTATATAAATAAAAAAAATCATCTATATCGTACTCAAAACTTTATGCGTGCACTCATATTAACCTATATTTATGTTTATTATTATTAATGTTTTATCTCACATCAAACACTAATGTATCAATCAAAATATCAAATAGATTTTTAAAACGTGCCTTAAAGAATATCATCTCATGTGGTCATACAAGGGTTTTGAATATCGTAGGCCCAAGTGATCATTGTAATTTTAGAAAAATATGTTCTAATCCACATGGATCGATGTTACTGTACTATGTTAGGACTTGGGACATCCACTATCGTAAATCGAAGAGGTAATTAGGATGACGTGTCACCCATCTGTCCGTTACTTTATTAGGCAACGTACCGAGGCCATGAAATTTATGGACCATTCAATTTGCAATAATTGTACGTGTTGGTGTTGTGATATGAAGTTTTTAGATGTTTATTGATACGAAACATTTAATTTAGTTTGTAAAAAACTAAAAGTAACTATCTCAACTGTATGACATCTTAATTTTGTACTCTAAAGAAACAATCTCAACTGTAAAAATCCTCAGGTACTTAAAATGGAAGGCAAATTCACGTCATCGTGTAAAAAATAAAGGATTACACCATTATAGCATGACAATTCTAGAATAGTATCCACTTGTTTTTCTTATTATATTAATATCGCTACTAAGTCAGACTTTTAGTTGTTATCGCTATTAAAAGCTGATAGTATTATATTAAGTTACCAAATTCTATTTTACAACGAGTACTGCACAGCACTGAAGAAGCAACATAGATCTACTAACGCTATCCAGCCAAAGTTGAGATTTACTTAAATGAAAAGGTCAAACATCCATGTAAGCTAGTGTAAATCTGCCAAATATTAACCACCCAATGTTATATTGCAAACGTTGAACTATAAACCATAGTCAGACGACCGGACCAGAAGTTTAGTCACTGCCACCACGAAAAATTTAAAGCTCAATTCACTTCATGATTTGTTGAGATAAAGTCATAGTCTTAACATCGGTTGACATTATAAAGTTTTTAAATAACACAAACCGAAAAGTTACTGCTTCAAATTTCATGTATAACCTGCGACCTTCAATTGAAGGTATGTGATCCGACTAATGAGATTATAGGTAAGTTTTTTAAAATAGGAGTTACATCATTAAAAAGTGACCGGTATGACTCTTATAAAATCTTCTATTTTTCAAAAAAAAGAAAAGGTTACACTACGCCGGCTTAATTAACTGATAGCACGAGCTATCCCTGATTATAGTGTATGTCCAACCCTTAACCAAATGATGAGCAAACAACAAAAACTTGAAAAGTATTTCATTTTTGAAGAAAAAAATCTTTTATTTGGTTTACTACGTTTAGACGGTTCCAACCCAACTAAAATGAAAGTGATATTCAAAAAGAACTTGCAACCAAAATACTTAACCAGGTACCACTGGTTCAGGTTAGTTGCTTTCACATTGGTGGTCGGTTTTTTGCCACCCTCAAACTTGTATGGTGTAAATGTAGTACACAAAAGGTTAGACATATGTCCATTATCATATAATGATTTTAATATAATAAAGAAAAAAACTAAGAGAAAAATACAAAATATCCCACCCTTCCATTGCCTAACCCCAATTTGTACATCATAAAACACTGAAACATCAGAGCACTTCACCCACCAAATTTCCTCCACTTTACACAACCATCACTCCTTTATTTCTCTAGTTTCTTCTTCAACCAATTGAATGGTACACATGCTAAAATTCATCTAAACACTATATGTACATACAAAGTATAATGATATAAACATACATTCACTACACAAACCTATAACATGTTCTTTCCTCGCCTCACAAGCATTCTTCTACTCTTTATTGCTCTCTTTACACCATCTTCATCATTCTCCTTCATCTTCAATGGTTTCAAAGACTTAAACTCGGACAACATCACCGTGAATGGAGTCGCGGACATCACTTCAAATGGCATTCTCAAGCTCACCAACTACACTCCTAGGAGTCCTAGCTTGATCGGCCACGGGTTTTACCCGAATCCTGTCCGTTTCAAGAACCCGGACACTAAAACACCCCTATCATTTTCTACCTCTTTTGTGTTCGCCATCAAGCCGGGTACCAAAATACACGGTGGCCACGGCTTGGCTTTCACCATCTCTCCTTCAAAAGAGCTCCCCGGAGCTCTACCCAATCAGTATCTTGGACTACTTAATGTTACCAATAATGGCAAACTAACCAACCACTTGGTTGCCATTGAGTTTGATACTGTTAAAGATTTAGAGTTCTCTGATATTGATGACAACCATGTTGGCATTAACATCAACAGCATGTTATCGATAAATTCAACCAAAGCAGGCTATTTTATTGATGGTAATCTAACTAAACAGGATCTTGATCTAAAAGGTGGGAAAAAGATTCAAGCTTGGATAGACTATGATGCTCTAAAACCGCAACTCAATGTCACTCTTTCGATGTCTTCAGAGAAACCCAATACACCCATTTTGTCTGTTCCAGTGGACCTGTCATCGGTATATCAAGATTTAATGTACGTCGGGTTTTCAGCCTCAACAGGCGTGCTTGCCAGCTCGCATTATATCTTTGGTTGGAGCTTTAATATGAGTGGAAAAGCTCAATCTTTTGATCTTCATAAACTCCCATCAATACCAGGAGCTAGAAAGAATCACAAAGGTTTCATAATTGGTGTTTCTGTTGCTGTCTTTTTAACTATTGCAATCATAACCGTAGTTGGTGTTGTTTCTGTGATTAAGAAATTGAAGAATGTGGATGAAATTGAGGAATGGGAGCTTGATATAGGCCCACATAGATATTCTTACAAGGAGATAAAGAAGGCTACAAAAGGGTTTAAGAATGACGAATTACTCGGGTTTGGTGGATTTGGGAGTGTTTACAAAGGGGTTTTGCCTAGTTCTAGAACCGTAGTTGCAGTTAAACGAATTTCAAATGAATCACAACAGGGTATCAGAACGTTTATGTCTGAGATCTCGACTATTGGAAGACTCCGGCATAGAAACTTGGTTCAATTGTTAGGTTGGTGTAGAAAGAGAGGAGATTTATTGCTTGTATATGATTTCATGGCTAATGGCAGCTTGGATAAGTATATTTATGATGATCCTAAACTTATTCTAACATGGGAACAACGATTTAAGATTATAAAGGATGTTGCTCGTGGATTACTGTATTTACATGAAGAATGGGATCAAACAGTGCTTCATAGAGACATCAAAGCAGGGAATGTGTTGTTAGATTCAGAATTGAATGGACGGTTAGGTGATTTCGGGTTAGCTAAGTTATGCGAACACGGATCAAACTCGAGCACAACTAAAGTGGTAGGTACTTTAGGTTATTTGGCTCCTGAGTTGACTCGAACGGGTAAGCCCACCACAAACTCGGATGTGTTTGCTTTCGGGGCTTTGTTGTTAGAGGTAGTGTGTGGAAGGAGACCTACTGAGCCAAAGGCATTACCTGAGGAGCTAATTTTGGTAGATTGGGTATGGGATAAGTGGACAAACGAGGCCGTTCTTGAGGTGGTTGATTCAAAGCTAAAAGGAGAGTTTGATGAAGTGGAGGCTTTGACGGTTATAAAGCTAGGGTTGATGTGTTCTAACAATGTACCTTCAGCGCGTCCTGCTATGAGGCAGGTCATTCGGTATCTGGACAGGGAGGTTCCGTTGCCGGAAAGATTAGCTCCACCATGTGACGGCGGTCAAAAGGGTAGTCAAGGGTGGGAGTTTGAGGATTATGTGCATTCTTATCCATCTTCATCTATTTTAGATAACATGAGCAACTCGTCGGTGGGAGTTGAGGAAGAATTTGTTGACGTTGAAGCGGGTTTGACTTCACCGCTCTCATTCTCCCTCAAGGAGGAGAGCAAACTAAGAAGTTAAATTTTGCAATTGTTGGGCTTGTTTTATTTTCTTATATATTCTAGTTTTTAGTGATGTAGATTGCTGCCTGTAACTCGTTGAGTATTTTTTGTTATCTAAAACTTAGAATCACAGATTGTATCTAGACTAACTACTTGTTCCGGGAACATATAGACGAAAACTGTTATTTTTTAGTAAAAGCATAGAACGTGGCATTAGCACAACATTTACAACACAGAAAAATATAGATCGTCAATTTCTTCAATGATGTCCAAAACTAAGAATGGAAAGGAACAAAAGAAACTAACAAAGCTTACCTACTTGCTGTACATTAGGCTCACCATTTTCATCTTCGCTACCTTTCAACCTATCAAAAATCTCATGATCATTAAATCCTGCACAGAGAAGACTGTGAATTCCAGCTCATGAAATTGATGTTTTTTTCTATAATCAAGAGGTCATAAACTATCAACAATCACTACAAAAGTTTTATCTTGTACCTTCACCAAGTGCTTGAACATCATCAACTTGAGGTCCTAAAACCATGATGTTAACTAATGGTGGATCGACTGTCATCCAATCGGACCTACTAACGTCATCTGCTTGAATCACCCCGTCTGTTACCCAAGCCTCAATGGAATTGATGTTGTCATATGAAATAGGATCATGGTTATCCTGCTCTTCATTTAAAAACCTAAAAAATAATTTACATTTCAGTTAATTTTTTTACTATTGAAAACAACAGTTTTTATGTGAAAATAATCAATAAAGTTTGGGACTTACATTTGCTTTAATCTCATGTTGTATTGAACAAATACAATATCACTGAGTCTCTGGTGTTCTACATGATTCTTTGTTTCATGAATCTGTTGAAAAGAGATCTTGTTTTTCTTACACCCAACCAAACTGCAAGTTTGACTGAGAATACGTATGGCTAAATGAGCCAAGTTTGGACAAGCCCCTCCGTATGTCGACCACCACTCAGCTATGACGGCCAATGGATGAAATATGATTAGACTAATTATAGCTTAATACACCAAATTATTATGAAAAAGGAAAGGAAAAAAAAAAAACAACACCTTGTTCAACATACCAGGAAATAAGGTGTCTCTGCCCCTTATGGCGATTTTCCTCCCAAAATCACCAGCAGCTTCGTGATAAGACGAGGTTTCTTTAACAATTTTATCTTGGATTGTAGTGTCAGGAACCAGCCTTTCTACACAATCATAGACTGATGATCTAATCTGAAGATTTATATCGTCTTCAGTGCTGTAAAAGAACTTTGGATTAAGATAAAACCCTGCAGTATGAAGAGGATGACGATGAAGTTGTTCCAGCCTACGATCTATTATGTTCCAATAAACCATATAATCTTTCTTATCAATAAGTTCTTTCTTCATTGCTTCTTTTGCCCTATATACCCCTGCATAAACATAACCCATTCCCTGTTTCCTTTTACCACTAACAATTCTCAAAAGTCTAAGTAACGGATCCGTTAAATGGGTGATCATCGTACACATGGACCAAAAAGAAGGATTGCTGATGTAATCCAAAGCAGTATATCCCTCGTCTTTCTTGGAGTATGAACACTCCATCCATTCCTCAGATGTTACCATGGATTGGAGGTTGTGCTTGACACTTACCATCCTTTTCAACGTTGAGAAATCCGTTGAAGAACGTGTGGGACCCACTACCACGATGTCAACTCCAAAAGTATACCTTCTCATCATATTCAACATGATGCTATGATTGTAAATAAATCTTGATATTGATCTTGCTTGTTCAAGTATCGTACTTATCCATTCAAGTTCTCTAAAATCTTCTAAAATAGAATCCACACAATGTGTTGCACATGGAGTCCAGAAAACATTAGGGAAACTATCAGTGATTTGTTTCCCTACTTCAACATAATGTGCTTCGTTAATGGTAACAATCTGCAACACATTTCTTACTCCAACCTCTTCAACAACTTCCTTAAACAGAGCAAATAAAGCTTCCGTGGAACTCACAATGTTGGTTGCATCAACAGACCTTAAAAATGTTAGCCCTTCAGGACAATACACAGAGAAATTCAGAAACAATTTACCCTTCTCTAAGGTAGATTCGTCAACTAAAACAGAACAACCACTCTTTCCCCAACTACCCATACATTGGTCAACATCACTTCTCACTTCTTGAACCATATTCTTCAAGATCCAACTTCTAAGATCATGATAAGAAGGTCCTACGACTCCCGATCCTTGTGAAGCAATCGCATCAATCATAGGTTGGAAATATGCAGAGTTCACAACATCTAAAGATACACCAGCATCAAACAAAAACCGCCCAATTGCTAAACTAACTTGCTGGTTAACCCTTTTCGAATCATGATACACATTATCATTAACTACTATTGCATTCGAACCTTTTCTCACTTTTAATCCTTTCTTTCTCCTACCTCCACCTTTCTTGTTACTATTATTATTCTCGTCTTCTTGATTCACTAACAAACTAGAACTCGGTTGAATAGCATCAACAACAGGAACCATGACAACCTCCGAATTTAAACCACATTGATTCCCAAACGAATCGGTCTCCCCAGAATTAAACTTAGTAATATCTTCAGCTAATTTCTGTTTCTTTCTCTTTTTAACGACAAGACCATTTAAGCTCTCTTGCATAGACAACCGAACATCGGGCTGCACTCTTAAACAACTAGATGCATTACCTTTTTGACCTGCTAAATGCTCTTTAATCCTATGAATCCCACCACCTTTAAACATTTTACCACAATATATACACTTTAGTTGAACCTTATCACCACTTTTATACATTTGAACATGCTTCCATGCGGAATCATGTTTTTGTGAATTTACTGGTACTGGTTCTAAATCTGAAGCCATTTCTATCTCTATAATATACGAATATGTAAAAAAATATAAGCACTATTTGTTTTGCAGCATTATTAGTAGCTTCATATTTCTACCATTGCCAAATACAAATTATATCTTGAAACAATTATACACATACATATATATGTATGCAGATGTATGTGTATAAATCACAACAAACTATAATTGGAGAAAATGAAATATGGATTTAATAGATTAAAAGGATAATTGAAAAGAAACTTACTTGAATTTTTTAAATTTCTTCGACGGAAATCAGACGAGACCGAGTTATGGGGGTTAGGGTTAATATAGTCGGAAGATAAGTCGATGGACCGGATAAACCGGTTACGGGTTGTTTTATATTAGCTCGGGTTTAAATATTTTACCCGGTATTGCGGTCCAAGTAGGTGGTCAAAACTCAAAAGTCAACTTCCGTAAAATGGACGGTTTTGTATAAGTGAACCGAATCTTCCGGGTTGCTTTGCATATTATATTGAACCGGAAACGATTAACACTAGCTATATCGGGCCGGTGGTCGGCCGATGACCGTTAGAATCCTCCATCAAATCGGTTTATCTATTTAGATTTTGGCTTCAAAGAAGAGTGCTGGGATTTGTTAGTTATAAATGTTTCTAAAATGCATATAGCATTGCACTTTGACCTATAGACCAAATGATTTATCATTCTTGTTCGATTTTAATCGATTCAGTAAACATAAACTGATAACAAATAACAGCAACCAAAACCGAAATCAAGTAAACATGAAATGGTTATGGTAACAGTAACGAGAAACTGTTTGGTAAATAAACAGAAATTCCGACGTTCATACTTAAGAAAAATTAATGATAAATGCTAATACATAAAAAGACTTGTCAACTTCCACTTTTTACAGTCTTAAAACAGCTTGCACAGCACAGATGTAATTTTTTCTCTACTCATAGGGGCTTCGCCCTCTCTCAGCCAATGTACAACTTTCCATAGGTACAGTACAACCACCACTCGACCTTTTATTTTACATATCCAAATAAAACAGGGTGTAAGAGCCTCGTAGAGCTAGGAAATAAAAGTGAAAGAAACCAAGAAACACAAAGGAGCATCCGCAGTTGAGACTCAGTTAGCTGTACAACTTCACTTCTCAATAACGTTCCCTAAGTACTTGCTGCAGCAGCATATCCCACCAGCATCCCAATCCTCCTTTCTGAAAACAGATGGTGCGTTTTAAACAGTTTGCATTCTGTTAAACATTTTTATTAAACTATATGGTTGTTAACATTAATATACATACCTCCAGCAGCAATAAGTTTCTCTACTCGAGTAATAATATGCTTCCCATAAGTATATTTTTTTCAAAGCATTCAGATGAACCTCAATACGATTAAGAATTATCACAAGTCTGCAAGACATTCCGTACAACGTAATTGGCAAACTGATCTTTCATCATTACCTGATACAATATCAACCACCAACAGAATTTCAATTATTATTATTTTAATTTTTTTCAATTTTCATCAAAGAAAAGATGTAACAAAAGTAGTAGACTAACTTGCAGCGGTTCATTTTCATCAGTGGTGCCTATCATCTTAGTCACGAGGGTCTGGCGTTCCTTTGGTGTATCAAAAGTCAAACACTTCTCAACAACATTAGAAGCGCCATTTGTTGGCTCATCTGAACTATCTGCCCAACTAACTAATCGATAATAGAGGTGCGTTCTTCTGGCTTTCCATGCTCCAGTACATGCTGTTAAATAATAGAACATCAACATGAAACAGAATTACTCATTCCATAAATTAGGAATATAGTTTATAGCAGGAACTTGGTCTAAGATTTGGTTAGATTCATCATTAATTAACAGACCTGAACAACGTAATTTCCATATTGATCTCGTGCCAGCATGCGTACAGATCTTAAGATTTCCTTCATCGCTATGCTTTGTCTTTTTGGGTCATTGCAGTGCTCCAAGACTCTCTGTTACAATAAGAGATTAGAATCAAGGATGCGATTAAAACAACTCGAATCAGTGACCCAAATTGGGGTGTCAAAGATGTGGACCCAACAAACACCCCATTAAGCCTATTAGGGTCAGGTTATTAGCGTTAAAAAAAGCTTAATCAGTTTATATGGGTTAACCTGACAAACCCAAATGCTTATGAGGGTAGGTTACGGGTTAATGGTATATCATTAATCGGGGGTATGGGTTTGACCTGAATAACCCGAAATTAACCTAGGACCATCTTTTTGTAAACTTTATACCTAACTTAGCCCACATTATTCGTCCATTAGTGATATATCATATATGTAGAAAAGTCCAGCTTACAGTTTTTGTTAGTACATATGATATTATCATGATTCATAAGTAAAAACAAACATGATAGTCAAAACATGGTATTCGGTTATGGTTTGTTTTAGTATAAACAGATTCCCTTGTTATGATTAACACACTTAGTAGATAATTGATAACTGAAAGAAAGTGTCATGTACTCTTTGATTGTCCATATTTAAAAATTTTATGAGCTTACCTGGGGGTTACTATAACATGTTACAAATTTGGTGACTTTTAAGATATGTACAACACTGGCTTTATACGATTCTGGTAGCTTAAACGTACTCAAAGTTAAATATATAGAACCAATTTAATTCCTTTAATGTTGACACAAACCTACTCAAAGTTGGGTTAGAAAACATAGAATAAAAACTTTAACCTGCTGCAGTTTTACTATTTGTTATGTTTGTAAGTTTGTGTGTATATATACATGTGGCTGTAGCTAGGACATCATCTTTTAAACCCGAGACCCGACCCGTTTTAATCCGAAACCCGTTTAACCGGAATGCTTAATAGGGCCGTGTTAAGGATAGGTTCTAATTTTTTTTAAACACGACTAACCCGACTCGAGTAACCCTTATCAGGGTCAGGTTGACCGCTGAATGCCACCCAAATGTTGAAAATGCAGAAAATAGTCAGCTTTATTACCTGTACGACAGGACAGCCATATGGGTGAGTTGACAATGTTACAACTTGATCATAAAATGTAGATATGATGAAGTGAATAGCCTCTTCTGGTAAGCATTCGATGCACTTTTAGATAACATGATTCCCATTTTGATCATGTACACGCCGCATTATATGACAATCAAGTTCGGCCACTATTTTCTTTTGCTGGTCCAAGTCAACAACCTTTAAAGCCTGAATGAAACAAGTCAAACACGTGCTTTTGAATGCTTAATATACCTTTCAACAAAACAAATGACAAAACGACCATAGGATACAATCCAGTACATGAATATGCCAAGAAAATACCTTTTGGATTACTCTGCAACCATACATCTACAGACTGAGTGTTAACACGTGATCGTCAAGCTGAGATGGTGAAGCAGTTCGATGTTCAAAAAACTACATGTATAGCACAAAAATAATAAAGTAGTTTAGCAGCATACATTCATAAAGATAGCTCAACTATTACCAACATCACATTACCTTCTGGATCACATAATTACCAAATACATCGGTCATAAGTGAAAGAGCCTGAGGCATAATTTCATGAAAGACCATGTTTTTCTCTTCTATAGTAGCAGTTTCAAGCTTCTGTTGGATAAACCAACTTCCATACTGATCCGAACTGCACAGATGATGTAAAAATTAGATAATCATCAAAAAACAAGAACATCACTAGTATTAACTATTAAGCACCAAAACAAACCTGAACTCAACAACATGAGCCGTGATTTCTAAGAGTTCAAAACACATGTCTTATTACTCCTGAATTAATCAAGTAAAGAAGATGCAAAACTTTCTTCAACGGATTCACTAAAACTTCCACCTAAGTTTCTCATTCCGGCAGGAAAACGAAGGCTCCTTTCCCCATGTCTGACTGGGCTACCACTAGAGGACTTGTGGGACAGTTTCCATAGTAACCATTATTGAAACCACCAGCATTTTTCTGGTATGGAAGACCGTACTGTGATTTATGAGGAGAGAGCAAGCCCGATAGATAAGCTTTCTGAAGTGTCAACAATTCCGCCTTTGGATCATTCAATGCAGCAGCATACTGAAGATTCGGCAGCCCTGCAGTTGCAGCTAGTACATTCGGTCTCAAACCAAACCCACCATTATCGAATAATGGTGGCAAATTACCACCACCACCAATCTGGTTCGGCATGATGGATGGTGAGTCAGGATTCATCACATAACCACCTAGCCCGTAATAAGATGAATTTGGACTATCGATACCCTGGTAACGTGGAGAACCACATCTCTCAAGTGTGACTTTGGACTATCGATACTCTGGTTGCTCATATTAGGATCCAACCCTTTATTGGTGAAGTACGGATATTTAAATCTGTTATTCTGATCATCCATCTCATTTTCTTGATTCACCATACCACCTGTTGACAAACATATGCCTGCCAACGCAGCTGCTAGATCCGAATGTTGATCTGATGCAACCGAGCTAACCCTAGCTCCAGCAGCCAGGAGACGAGGGCTAGCCATCCTACCCACAAGCTGAGGATCAGGGGTGCTACTTCTAGACAATGAACCACCTAAAGCCAACGCGTAACTATGAGGGTGGTTCGGGCTAGACCGTAAAGACTCGTTAGAAACCAGATCTTGATGAACACCCAAATGGGATTCAATAGGGTCAGTACATTGAATGTATTCCGGCTAGCCAACCTAGACGGATGCCTAGAACTAGCTGCTACTTGACTTATATCATCCTGCAATCATAACTAAATTTACACCAAATTTATAATCAAGACTACTAACTAAAGTACTAAACACATAAAATCAAAAGTTTATAACTTCATAAACCAGATTCATGATCAAAGCTACTAACTAAAGTACTAAACACATAAAGATAAAAAATTTAAACACAAAAATAACAATAAACTTCGAACCTTAATAATCTCTGCAATGCTCTTCTGTCTGCTTCCTGACCCAATCCGGGTAGCCCGTTACCGCCCAATTCTGCAGTTTCCGATCCTAAATTCTCTTCTTTATCATTACCATTAACCCTACCTGACTTACAAATAATGACATATTGTTACTTTCATCATCCCTATTCACTCTCCTCCTATCACCAATAGCAGAACCACCACCACGGCCGACGGCGTCGTGCAACCGTTGGGCAAATCACCAATCTTCTTTCGATGACAACAACGGCGGCGGAAGTCTAGGGTTTAGATTCACGTTAGCACAGTTATACGAAATGTAAGCCCGATGAGACCTTAACTCATCATCTGAAATCCCGCCTAATTTCGCTGCCACACCACCACCACCACCGTTGAACAATCCTCCGACGGCGTTCAGTGATCCTTCCACCGTCGGTGGTGCTGAACTACTGCGATACATATTATTAATACTATTGTTATAATACTTACTATTAATTAATATTAATTATTATTATTACTAATAATTTCTTGCCTACGTTTTTCTCTCATTAACAAATTTAATTCCTCGTTGTTAGAAAGCACCGATCGCATCCCGATATCTGACATCATCTTCGAATAACAATCAGTACTCATCACAACATTTGCATGAAAACCAAATTTAAATTAATAAACGTTTTTTCTAGCTTCCACTAACCAAAAAACGTACAAAGTTACGATCTTTACAGAACTTAATTTTATATCTTTTGTGTACGTATAGATTTATATAAGATCCGATTATTCAACATGAAGGCTTTGAGTAAAAAAAAGCGTGTCAGTGTCACCTCATCCGCACTTTACACACCCAAATGTGTCACTTCAATTTTTACCTACCACATAAATTTAAATAAAATAAATTCATTAATTTAAAAATTTTACCTTTCAAAAAAAAAAATTAATTTAAAAATTTTATATAAATTAATTAAAATAAAATATTACAATAATTAAAATAATAAATTAAATTTTTATAGTTAATCTAGTCTTTATCGGAAGAGAACCTGCTTTGTCGCGAACTCGAACCAAACATCGTTTGATAATCCGATTGATATTTGAGTACGACGTTATCCCTAACTTCTTCAAGTAGTTTTAATTTGGATTATTTATGCCCGTAAAAATTGATTTTTGGAGAAAATTTCAATCTTTCAATGCTATTTTTTGCTTATTAGCCTCCTTAATAGTTTGCAACGTTTCTTGTTGAATTCTTACAGATTGCAAAATGCTCGCAAGGGTCTCGTCGTTCAAATGTCTTGACGAAGTTGCATCCAATGAACCCGAACTTCTTTGACCTTTCCTACTTGTCGTACGACCGAGTAGACGAAGAATCGGGTCGTCTAGGAATAACCTTTGCATATTGGTCGTAAGTTGGTCCTGTTGGTTGGGATTCGAGTCGGTTTCGTCCTCGATTAGATTGATCAGGTCATCTTGGAATACTCGTTTGTTGTTCATAACACAGAACTTGTCATAAAACTTCAGGACATCTTTTAGTATGAGCCACGCTTGCTCGTAAATGATATTCCGACCGACTTGTTGCTTGAAGTCTTCACGGGCCACCCTCAAAATGTCTTCGTCTTGGATTCCCCTTGCAAGAGACTCGTTATACTTTTTGAAGATGCCAGTGAATATCTTAACATCTTCGCGAATCTTGTTCCATTTGTCGATTAGTTGATGTTTATTACGACTTATTGGAGAGGTGGAATGATAGACCGTTAGATTAGTAATGTTTAGATGATAGTTTTTGTGAAATTAGGGTTTCAGGAGTAAGATGCATAAAATAGGAAGATAAAGGTTTTTTTGTCATTTTATTATGAATTATTGGAGAAAGCTAATAGGTCTAACAAAATGGATGATAGGTGAGTGAAAATAGTATATACAGAGATATTTGGTGACATTTTGTGAACTTAAGTTGCAAGTAACATTCGCGTTTACTTCTTTTACCATAAATTGTGTGTTTTGGTTGTTTTAATGTGCATATTGTTGAGCGACATGGTAACGATACTATGGATATGATGGATAATATGGTGGTGGATAAGGAAATGGTATTTGATATTGATGATTCATGTGGTATTATTGATTTTTAGATGGTTGGTTGTATTCATGAGTTTGTAATTATTAAAATTGTTGAAAACCACTACTGGTAGGTTGATTGTTATCCATACCCGGAACATTTATTACAATATCAACAATGTATAATTATATAGGAGCATTATTATTCGAATGAGTCAAAAAATTTCAAGATCATCAACATCATCAGTTATATCTATAAAAAACTGATATACCGTATATTTTATACAAATATCACTATCAAGTGCTAATTCTGATTTCCTTAAACCTGTTTTTAACAACGCTTTGTATGAATTGACTTTTTCGGTGGTATAGGAAGTTTTAAAATAACTCTTGTGCAATCTATTGACACATACATTGGTATGCCGTTAATAGATTCACAATGACTTCTAAAACAAACATAAAGTTTATACTTATCAATTAGTTGACTTATTTTGCTTAAGAAATCAAAATAAATATTAGAAAAAAATTTAGAACTTTCGTACGTTAAAAATCTTCAACAAAATTCCAATTACATTAAAATAAATATAAATGAGCTTTAAACGAAATAATTATATCCTGAAAAAAAAAAAAAACTAATAAAGTCTTATCAAAGTTGTCCTTTTGAGATAACGCATTTTATCCGAAAAATTATCTAATGGAACACACAAGCCAACCCGCAACTTTACGGGTTGCACGACCACAACTTTGTACACGATCTGGTTTCCTGGTCATGGACGCTCATCCAGGCCACGACCCGGACACACAACCCACAAAGCCACATATTCAACTTGCAATTTTCGGGTTACATATGGAGGATAGTTATTCGTATAAAATTAAATCGGTATTTTTTTTAATAACTTTTGTTAATTTTCCTAATAATAATAATAATAAAATGCAAATATCGTTTATGGTAACAGACTAACAATATACGGAGTCGTTCATACCATGATTTAACATGTATTTTTTTTTTTTTATGTACGACAACATAATGGAGTGCTACCTAATAATTCGCCTGAATCTTTTTTTTTTATGAAGCATGAATTGTCTTGCTATTAATTCCGTTCAACTAAAATTAAATCAGACATGAATTTGTGTTTTATTTATGATTATCATAAATTTAAATTATTATCACGATGATGATATGTATGTATAGAATATATACTTATACTATACTATTAATTTAATTAGCAAACACAGTCAGGCTTCAAAACAGGCCAAAAAAAATTAGATTCCAAGATTGGAAAATTACTCAAACTGTTTGATTTAGTTTGTCTCTTCAAAATAGGCCGTTAAGAGTCGAGTTACCTTTAGCCCTATGATGTCAACTTCATCACGCAATTAAATTTACTCAAACTGTTTGATTGAATATGAATATAACGAAAGTTATATTTTAGTGTATGTTTTTACACCCAAGAAAGTAGTGATGTGCGTACCAACATAACGTAATCATATCTAGCCGATGCGGTATTTCCAACAAGTGTATGTTATTGTACTTGATATTTATCGAACTTCTAAGAAAGGTAGCATACAACAACACTTTTTATTTTTATTATTTTTATCTGTAGGATATAAAATAGTTTTCTTATTTCTTTGATTTTTCATCGTTAACTTCTTTTATGGGCAACCTTTTTTTTCTAACCTACATTAGGTGTATTCTCTCGGCAAGTTTCACACAAATTTCCTACTGCTTTAAGGTAAAATGACGAGTCAATTGTCTTCACTACTCAAAATCAATCAAATATTGCTTTCTCTTGCCCATATCTTTGACTTAAATTTCATGATAATTTATAAATTTGCAAAAACCACGTTTATCTTAAGTTAACCCTAGCTAAGCGAGTTCAAACTGATCCTAACAACTTTGCAACTCCAATTACGATCGGTTTTACTGTTTGTTATTTTCTTCAGTTCTGTAAAACCTTATACTCGATCGCATGTACCAATTTGAAACGTTTTCCTTAATTCATTTCTGATTTTCGTTATTTATCCAACATTAATATTCTTGAAAGAATTTATATATACATGTGTCTAAACTTGTAAGAAAGTTATGAATTTGCAGAAACGTGAAGGGCATCTTCAAGTAGAAATTTAATAGCTTGAAAAACAAGGCAACAAGCTCATACGTTAACTTTATTTCTATAATAATGATAATTTAACTCAAAAGTGGTTGAGGTTAGTAACCCACATGCATGTATATATTAATTAATGTCAACTTTATTCTTCCCTTTCATATTTATGTATACCTATGTATCGAGGTAGAAGATTTGATACACATGGTGATGTTATTTTTCAATCAAGTGATTGAAATTCAACTTGTGGCACGTACATTTATCATCGATTCATCATCAATCAACACTTTGATTATAATAATAAATAATACAGTAATGTCTATAAAGTATGTCTGGATACTTAATGAATAAGTACCGTTACATGATTCAAATTAAAATGGCAAAAACATGCCAATATTTCAGATCAAGATACAAACAAAAAGAACTAAATATCAGTCATATATATGAAAAGTACCCAAACAAACAAACAATTACATATAAAGTTGAGTAATGTAACAATTGAACGAAAATTAGTTAAATGTCAAACGAAATAGCTAGTGAATAGAATACATAAAAACACACCAATAAAAAAAAATGAAGTACATAAAACAATTTTCACCTTCAATTTGAATAATCATCTGTAAATATCTGGTTCAAATTGACGGATCCCTTGCATCAAGCATTGATAGTGACTGGCAGTTAGTACATGACATTTAAATACAGACAACAAAGTATTAATTAAAATCATGATATAATTTATTACGTAATAATTAAGATCGAACGTACGTTGTTTTTGATTAATGAGTTTAAAAATATGAATTACTGTATACTCCTAAGTAATTAGTGATAATTGCATAGTGTATGACTGTATGCTAAAGGTAATCGAAAATAATTTAAGGTGCGTTTGGTTTGCGGAATTTTTAATTAAAGAAATTAAAATTCATTAAATGACAAAAATAATAATTTATTTAGTAGAAGGAATTTGATAAATTCTAACTTTATCAATTACATAACCAAACAAATTAAAGAATGAAATCTCAATTCTAATTTTATCGAATTTTAGTCAATTCTGTAAACCAAATACAACTTTAGTTATTTTACTGGATTGCAGAATTAGAAACAAAATAAAAAAGTTATTTATTCAACCAGAATTAATGTTTCCCAATTTACGTTTAAAATGATCATTATGAATTGTTGTTATGTAAATTGGAGATTCTTTTGCACATTAATAGACATCAAAACTTTTGGTGAACATGTTAAAACTATCGATGAGAATAGTAAAATACATAAATGAACGATTCGTGTCACATGATAATATGATATATGAATTAAGCTAAATTTTAGACATTGTATTTTAGGACTATTCGAGATAACTCAATTTAATAATATGAAATGAAAGGATTTGTCCTTCGTCCCTAAATCAAAAGAAGCACAAAATTCAAAATATAAACACGACCGTTAGGTATAAACTGATAAACTGTATTAGGTGTAAACAGTCAATCTACCCTTAACCTCAACTAATAAATGCAATAACCATCTCCATCTATATAAACATTCATAAACAAATTTCTCTACATTTCTTTCAAAAACCTCTTTCCTAATAATAAATGGAGTCTGTGGTATCCAATCTAGAAGGAACCTTATTAAAGAACAATGACCCCTTCTCTTATTTCATGTTAGTAGCTTTTGAAGCCTCAGGTTTAATCCGTTTCGCACTTTTGTTACTATGTTGGCCAATAATCAAGCTACTAGATGTTTTCGGAAAGGGTGATGCGAGCGTGAAGTTGGCTATATTTGTAGCAACAACGGGCGTTCCCATATCGGAGATTGAATCGGTTGCACGGGCAGTTCTGCCCAAGTTTTATTTTGGCGATCTTGATTTAGAGGCGTGGAGGATTTTTAATTGTGGTGAGAAGAAAGTGGTTACGACTAAGATGCCGAGAGTTATGGTGGAGCCGTTCGTTAAAGAGCATCTACGAGCTGATAAGGTTATTGGAAGTGAACTTGTGGTTAGTTGGTTTGGGTTAGCCACTGGGTTAGTCCAGGTTGGTGATTTTGGTGAGTCGATATGTAACCGTGTTGCAGCCATGTTTGAAGATGGTCAACCTAGCCTAGGGCTAGGATGTTGCCATTCAAATTCTTCATTTCTATCTCTATGCAAGGTAATAACTGATTATTAATTACTGGTTTACGTACAGTTTGATAACCAGTTCTATATAAACATGCAGTTTCATCCTCAGTTACAAAAGAATTGAAATAAGGGTGGTTTAGAAGAAAATTGTTACGAAACAGAGTTATTTTGGACATAAGTAATTATACTTGCCCAAGTTAAGAATGGCTGATAATTACAGTAATTAATTAGCGTTCATTAAATACAGGTTAGCGCGTATTAGAAGCTACTATACTACCCGTTTAATTATGCAAATTTTTCAATCTAAAAGTTCCACTAATTGCTAGTTGCAAAATCCTACATATATAGTTACACAAATTTTATAAAGGTCATGATACAAAAGGATGAGTCATTATATAGAAAATGAAGAAAGAGAAAAAACAATTCAATATAATACGAATTTTCTTTAAAAGTTTGTAAATTATGGATGTAGGATTCATCTTACTTTATCTGTACGTTTAGAGTTTACTTTACAATTCACATGCAGGAACAAATGAATGCACCTTATGTGCCCAAACACCAAAAGCAAATCCATGAAGAAGCCCGGCCCGAGCCGGTGATCTTCCACGACGGGCGTCTGGTCAAGCGACCGACGCCAACCACCGCTCTTATGATCCTCCTATGGATCCCATTCGGTGTCATCCTCGCTCTCTTACGTATGATT
Organism: Logfia minima; assembly: GCA_963921325.1. Taxonomy (NCBI): domain Eukaryota; kingdom Viridiplantae; phylum Streptophyta; class Magnoliopsida; order Asterales; family Asteraceae; genus Logfia; species Logfia minima. The sequence continues at coordinate 2,819,129 of OY992770.1, forward strand.
TTAGGCCTTATCTTACCATTGTGGTCACTTCCTTACGTAGCCAATATTTTCGGCGGTCGAATTGTAGTTCGAGGTATCCCACCACCGTCACCACCTTCCGTGGGGTCCAATAACGGGGTCCTATTCGTTTGCACACACCGCACACTAATGGACCCCGTTGTTCTATCAATTGTTCTCCAAAGACGAATCCCAGCCGTTACTTATTCAATTTCAAGATTATCTGAAATCCTATCTCCAATCCCAACCGTTAGATTGACTCGTGTCCGAGATGTGGACGCTGCACGGATTAAAAAAGAATTATCCGAAGGCGATTTAGTAGTTTGTCCTGAAGGTACAACTTGTAGAGAACCTTTTTTGTTACGATTCAGCGCGCTATTCGCTGAATTAACTGACCGAATTGTGCCCGTTGCAATGAACTATCGGGTTGGGTTTTTTCATGCAACAACTGCTAGAGGTTGGAAAGGGTTAGACCCGGTTTTTTTCTTCATGAACCCGAGACCGATTTATGAGGTCACGTTTTTGAATCAATTGCCCGTAGAGGCTACATGTTCGTCGGGAAAAAGTCCACACGATGTCGCGAATTATGTACAACGAATATTGGCTGCAACATTAGGGTTTGAATGTACAAATTTTACGAGGAAAGATAAGTATAGAGTTCTTGTAGGGAATGATGGAACGGTGAAGTATGTTACGGTTATGGATCGGTGTAAGAAAATGGGTCGGGCTGTGAAAAAGGTGGTGGGTACTATTAAACCGTTTATATTCAATTAGGAAGAATGATGAAAAGTGAATTAATTATATATACTTTTTTCATGCGACCTCTGTATTTATTTTATTCTTTTCATGTTAAGATATTGTCTAAGATTTTGTTATTATATAGAGTGTGAATTATGAATATCAAGGTTAGTTTACATTGCACCATATATTGTCAAACGTAATTTAGTATTTTATTCTTTTGTAAATATAATTGTTAGACCAAAACCTATACTAAATGGCGCCTGCAAATTAAGTTATAATTACCATGATAAAATTAAATAAGCTGCCTTAGAAAAAACAAAGGCCGATGTGGGACGGGAACGGGCAAGAAAAAACACGCAGACTTGCAGGGATTCGTCTATTGCAGTGGTTAAACACGTGAAATCCTTGATACACATTTTTATCCGGGAAACCCAACCTACGAACTTACAAAATCCGTTAAAGTTATCTGACGGTAAATGAGTATAATAATAAAATAATTTCTTTTATATTTTATAATATATAATTAAATTATTCGTACGAATAATAAAAAAGAGAGTATCACAATTCGAATAGCAAAATTGCACAAATTAAGGAGAAAAAATCTAGTGAATTGACAAAATAGCGAATTATTTGTTTCGTAGTTTTTAATTTGAACATTTAACCCTTTGTTTAAAGTTACCATTTTACGTTTTGAAAATGTTTTACAACACTTCATTAGATGGTAAATTATCTTTTGAATGTTGTAATAATAAAGTCTTCAAATACTTCATAAAATGTTTGTAACATATAAAACCCGTGTTATTACTAGTACTCGTGGGTATTGACGGGTCGTAGGCACAAGTGTAAAAATAAACTCGTTCGAAAACTTGTGAGTTCACGGATTGAGAAAGATCCACGGGAACAGATCGTGGGTGTAGCAGATCCATACCAGCAACCCGCAGGTGTCATCCGTAAACGGATCTTTTAGAGGGATGGAGAAGACACGTGGCCCTTAATACATTTCAGATTATGTAATATATAATATGTTAAAAGATATTAACGACATCTTTTCATATATTTTAAAAATAAATCTAAATATAAGTTAAATACAAATAAAATATCTTGATACTCCATGAATTATTATTTTTGTATGTGTTAAAAGTATAAATATTAGAACTACGTGTGAGCACAAATATCGAAAAATTGAATTGTGGTCGAAATAATTGAAATAATCGAATCGAAAAAACTGAGCCGAAGGAGAAACGGACGATTCAAATTTTGATAATGCAATGACCGAAATGTTTCGATTCGATTTCGATTTACCTAAAAACCAAACATTTAATAACCCAACATATTTTTATTTTGTATTTACTATATAAATTCATAGATTTATTAAGTTTTCTAATGATGTTATCGACACACAAACTTTAGAAATATATACACAATCTACTATTTCAATCACAATTTTGTGTATCTAACTTGTTTTTTGAGATAAAATTTTGTATTGTTGCTATATTTAATACTAATTAAGTGTTTAGTTAAAACATTAAAAACAATTATGTAACACCCACTTTTTTTTTTTTTTTTTTTACATTATATTCAACATAGTAAATAACACTTTTCATATACATATAAACAACACAATGTTTACAATTATTACAAACGTGATTTTTCCCCTTTCAATAAACTCCCTCAATATCCGAGCATTATTTAATGGGAGTAAACAATTACTACCAGCAATAGTAAGCACACCACTACTCACGTTGCGACTCTTTCCCAAGACCCTTTTTTCCTTTACTCAACCCACCTGTATTAAACATCAACAACAAAATGGGTAAGCACACAAGCTTAGTAAGTAACAGAATCACATTAACAATTTAAGATAGAAATCTTATAAAACTCAGTAACCACTTGTAATCACTTTGCCCAAATCAGGGCTCACAATCACACTGCTAGGCCATTTATGATCACTCAGCATAAAGAGGGTCAATAATAACACTGCTAAACCATTTATGACCACTCAGCATAAAGAGGGCTAATATTCACACGGCTAAGCCATTTATGATCACTCAGCATAAAGAGGGCTAATATTCACACGGCTAAACCATTTATGATCACTCAGCATAAAGAGGGCTAATTATAGAATTATTACAGTACACTCAAGTACTCCTGCAATCTCGATATTCTCATTCAATTTATATCCTTCTATTACTTACCTCGGGAATTATGTGATTGAGTGTCCTCGATTATCACGTACGGAGCACCGGTCTGTACACCATATATAAAATAATTAACTCTTTTATAATTTTAGCCACACTTCTTTTAAGGTTGCCACAGTACCTCATGCGACACTATCATTAGTGTCACAAAAACAAACCTATGCGACTTTATCATTAAAGTCGCAACACCTCAAAGTCGCATGCTACGACTTTATCATTAAAGTCGCAGCCCAGAGTTGGCCTAGTGCAACACTACCACTAAATTCGCACACTGCGACTTTATCATTAAAGTCGCACGACGAACAGATCAGACCCCAAATATGAAATTCTCAAATTCAGAGTTGTTATAACCAAATTAATCCGTTCCAACCCGTTCAAATCACGTAATAACAATTATAACATGTAATAATCGAAGCCTTACCTTGAATTTACGGTTCAATAGCTTCAATTTTTTTAAAAAAACTTGATTTCTCACTTTTTCTCTTTATTTTCTCTGTTTCTCTGTCTAAAATCAACTTCTGGAGCTCGTTTAATGTTTCTGGAAGTGTTTAGACGAAATTCGAGTATATATACATCAGAATTTACACTTTAGCTCCTCAATTTAATTCAAACAAATCTGTTATGCGACTTTATCCTTTAAGTTGCAAGCTCATAAACTCGCTACCTGCTACTTTACCATTAAAGTCGCACGACTCACACCAAAACCGTTAAACTTTAAATTTTTGACTATTTTGGGATGTTACAATTTATTGATGTATTCCAATTTATATGATATAATTATGCTTACGTTAGTGTGATTATATGTTTACAAAATACTTCGTAATACATTTTTGTTCAATATTGTAACCAAATGTTTTAATTAGCTCATAACATAAAATTCAGTTATAACCAAAATAACCGATAAAAAACCTAACCGAAATCGAAAAATCGAATCATTTAGAAACCTAAATCGAACAGTTTAAATTATGAAAAAACTGAAATATTTCGTTCAATTCGACTTTTGCCAAAGACAAAATTAAACCAAACCTCGTTCACCCGAATTAGAACTTTATCAAGCAATCTTTTAGATTGAACCGTGAGCACCCTTTTAGATAAGATGCCGAATGGAGTCTATAGAGAGAAACTAGAAGTGGCGCCTATTTTCAACAAGCTGAGAGAATGATAACTAAGATGGTTTGGACATGTAAGGAAGAGACCAACAACATTCCCAATTAGGAGAGTTTGAGTCATCACAGTCGATGCCCGGAGGAGGAGGGGTACCTAAACTTAGGTGGGAGGATATGTTGAATCTCGACCTGAAGGAACTCTTCTTGTCCGACGACATTACCTCTGATAAGAACTTGTGGATGCTTAGAATTAGGGTAGACGAGTATGGAGATTAGGCGGCATATGGTTTTTTATACTATATATGTATTTATAGCTATTTTACTTTTATATTATATACTTATATTTATTATATTTATATCTTAGACTTATGTAATGTATTATAAATGTATATATATTATAATTATACACCCTTTTATATTTATACTTACTTATACCCTATATAGCACACATTCTCTATATTATATATCACATATATATAGGGGAAAGATCCATAGGAAAACTTCAAATTCTGAGGAATGAGGGAAGCAAATCTCAGCCATTGATTTCATCATTTATAACATTCATTCCGGATGAATGTTAACTCATATTTTGTTATTATACATCCATGAATGTTATTTAACATCATTTATTGATGAATTTTTAGTGATAACATTCACCCATGAATGATATAATCGGTGTATAATAACATATACGAGTTAATATTTATCATAAATTAATGTTTTAGGAATATTAAGTTGAAATTTTGACTGACATTCATCACAAATGAATGATAAATGTCGATTTTGAGAGTTTTTGTTTAAAATGTAAAATTATAACAACATTGTTTGATTAAATGATGTATATAATCGATTCATTTATATTTCAAGCTTTAATTTGACGAATCTTGCTTGAAAATCATGTTTTGATGCTAAATTGGTATTTGCTTCCCTACTTCCTTTTTTTTTTGCTTCCCTACTTCCTTTTTTTTTTGCTTCTCTTTTGATCACCACCCTATATATATATATACATATGTATATATAGTTAATATTAATAAATATGTATATTAACTTACTTTTTTTACTTTTATGTATTTATTAGGTTGGAGGTTTTTTGAAAGCAATCACTCTACCCTCAAATAAAAATATGATTAATTATATCGTATATTTAAAAATATGATTATTTATATCGTATATCTTTTATAGTTTATCAATGATGAGATTGAAATTTGTTATCGTCGATGTGATAGTACTCTTTGCCACTTTATAATATGGAACCCATATGTTTAATTTATTGATAAATCTTTATCACCTTGTATATGATGTGATGTGAGAATGTTGATAATTGAAGTGTTCAATAAAACCTTATGATTAGTAGCAACTATATGTTTCGGCTACAATTTGATAAATCAATTCAAATTTAATATGGTGCAACATTTGGTCTCCATCACGTATAAATTAATGGGACATGGTAATGGATGTCTACTTTTATCACAGAAAGAGCATTACAAAAACTCTGAGAACAATAAACATATTTATCAACTTTCTGTTGATTGGCATGCTTGATATATTTCCGACTACATATAACTTAATGTTCATCTGCATTTATTAAAACCAAATAAATCTTTCTTCTATATAGTTAATAACATACGAGTACAAACTTGATATATAAGCACTAGAAAAATAATCTTCTACAGCAAAGTATGTATAAGAATGAATGTTACGTTTCCTTTTATTGCAATATATAACACATATGTAGCTAGGGGTGTAAATGAGACGAGACAACTCGTGAGCTACTCGAGATCGACTCGAGAAATACTCGAAATCGACTCGGTACAAGTTGAGTCGAACTCGAGCACGAGCTACTCAAGTAGAGTTTTGAGTTGAGATCAAGTATTAAAATACTCAGCTCGAGAAGCTCGCGAGCCTCATCGAGCTTGCAGTATTTTTCACTTTTACCCTTCAATTATATTTGTATTAACATATTCACCGTATTATTTAGTAAACTTCTCGTCTCGTCAAGCATGAAAGTATCGAGTCGAACTCAAAAGTGTCGAGTCAATTAATATTAATTATAAATTATATAATATTAATATTTTAATATTGATAATCGAGTCAAGTCGAGCCGAGCTCGAAAGTATCCGTTCATTAGTCGAGTCAAGCTCGAGCTCGAAAATACTAGCTCGATCGAGCTCGAGTCGAGTTTCGAGCTCCGAGTTTTCTAATTGAGTCGAGCTCGAGCTTGGCATTGTGTCGACTCGACTTGATTACACCCCTATATGTAGCTAACGACATATATGTAGATGAATGAAAGTTACGACTTTTTTAATTGCAGCATATAAAACATATGTAGCTAACAGCATATATTTTCTTCATTCCAAATTTATTGTCTACAAACAAATAATATGATGTTTAAGAAAACATAATTATTACACCATAATTTTGTATAAGATGTCAGTTGTACCTATACTTTTTATCCAATTTTTTATGTGGTATAAAGTAGGGTAAAATAGAAACTTTGGTTAATTAAACTCACCTACTTTTGAAAGTGGACAATTAATTTGAGACGTTTAAAATTGAAAATGTGGACTATAAGAGCACACAGAGTGGGCGAGTTCTCGTCTGCATTCTCCGTCGGGAAAGCCGTCGGATGACGTTTCACCACTCCGGAAAGACGTCTCGCGCTGGGACTCTGTTTTGCATAATTATTTTCTCAACGATTATATTATCGTTTGAAAAAAAACCAATCGCTCTTTTGACCTTCTTTAAACCTGATTTTCAATATATAAATACCACACTTCTAACACAGTTCTAAACATACCAAAACAAGTTTAAAATTGTTTATTATATTATTTTAAAAAATTTATGTGTAAGCCTTTTAATTTAATTAACAGCTATAAGCTTCCAGCCACTTTAACAAACACTAATAAAAAAAGTTAGTTTTTGCTTTCAACACTAAAAATAAGGTCTAGTAATACAAAGTTACGTACTAAAGTGTTGATAGATGAAATGGATACGTGGAAAACATGCAAGAGACTGGTGCTAATTGAACACGTAGCATTTATTCTCATCTTCAAACACACTTCAAAACTCAAAAAATCTATAATTCACAATAATGTCTTGCGATTCTTTTCCGGACGACAAAAAAACGTTGAAGTTGCTCAGCTAGCTCGTTTTTATCGCAATGAAGTCTTAATTCCTCAAGAAGAAGCCGAAAGTTCCACCAGGTCATGTCACTACATATATCGTGATCGGGTTGATGCACACGAAACGTTAATAAACGATTACTTTGGCTTAAACTCAAAATACCCCGAGGATTATTTCAATCGTCGATTCCATATGAGAGAACGACTATTCCTCCGAATTGTTAAAGGTATTACTACTTAATCTATTGAGCATATACCCCATTATTTTGTATACTTTCAACGACCCGATGCACGTGGTGTCTCGGGTTTTAGCACTATTGAAAAATTGACATCCGCCCTACGTCAATTGGCATACAACACAACACCAGATGAATATTTGAAAATTTTAGAAAGAACGTCAAGTTAATCTTTACAAAAATTTACAAGGTGCATAATTGATTTATATGCAAACGTATACATGAGATAGCCAACCGAGGAAGACATCAGTCAGTTGTATGCAAAACATGAAGAAATTCATGGTTTTCCGGGAATGCTTAGAAGCATAGATTATATGAACTGGGCTTGAACAAAATCCCCACAATTTCAAGCTCTTTTTGCCTTCAGTAAAACCAGACAAAACATTGATTTACACACGAGGCGATCACAGTTATCCAACGATCATACTTGAAGTCATTGCCTGGTATAACATGTGGATTTGGCATGCATAATTCGGGGTTGTGGGGTCGGACAACGACTTACACGTCCTTAAATCATCTTCATTGTTCAGCAACTTGTTAAATGACTCCTCTCCCCAAATTCCGTATCAAGCGTGTGATGTGGATTACGAAAGAGGATACTATCTTACTGACGATATATACCTGTCATGGGCATCGTTCGTTAAGAGATTTTCAAGTGTTGTTGATGCAAAGAGGGTGAAGTTTACCCGAGTACAAGTTTCTGCCCGAAAGGATCTTGAACGGACATTTGGTTTCCTCCAAGGTCGTTGGCATATATTACAACAATCTGCAAGAGCTTATAGTTTAAACGTTATGAAACGAATCATGTATACTTGCATCCTATTGCATAATATGATTGCCAAAGACAAACGGTGGCCGAGAGTGAAGAGTATTATGTGTCTTCTAGGAATATGCAAGTTATTTGGATCTAGAGGTGTGACATATATATGAGGAAACTCAGAGAATTACATAATAGAGATATGCACAAGGGCATTCAATCTGATCTTGTTGAACATATTTGGAGGAATCGTGATAGAACATAATTTGTTTAATATACTTTTCTAAATAAATTGAATCAAAAATAAAGTACAGAATATTGTTCAAAATACTGTTTCCATTCTTCTTTTTTTCCACAACAGTATTTCAGAATAATATCGTATAGAATATTATAAATTAGAAGCCATCACTCTTTATACTCTAAATATAAGAAGGAGGTTGTATGTTAGTTAAATTCCAACTAAAATCTACTCTAAAATAAAAGGTCAAAGTTATTGGGCCATAGGGTTAAGTTTGTTATTCGTGATAGATAACCCAAATTAGTCAAGGCTCATTGTCCCTCCTGATCCAGCGTTCTTTTTTACTCCTTCCCCTTTTTTCTTCTTGTTTTTGATAAGATAATATATAGATTTTAAATTCCAAATGAGTTTTAAACGTATTCAAATGACACGAAACAAAACATAATTATTAAGAAAATAAATCAATTACTTATGGGCATGTAATCTGTGTTGTTGATTGGTGCATCATCATATTATTATTTTGTTCAACTCTTTTAACTTTTTAAAAATCTTCGGCTCACTTTTTAAATATATGCATAAATAAATAGTTTTTTATTTCCGTCTAACAACACGTAAGGTTTCATACCGTTAGTTTCGAACGATAATTTTCTCTTGTATCTAATAGTAATTCCGAGAAGCTAAATTTAGACATCAAATCAGCAACTATATAAACCTCGACCAATTAGAAACTAATTTTTAATTCAACGTCAAAGTTTCAATGCTTAAAATATCAAATAGTGAAATATCTAGAATCATAGAACTAATAATAAATTATTTATTGTTACTATCATCTAGAAGCAATCGAATTATAATAGATTATTAATTCCTTCTTGTAAAATAGGTTATATGGTGAGCCAAAGTTTGACTTTCATGATAAATTAATTTTAATGTGTGTGGTTGTTTGACCAACTTGGAAAGCCAAGTCTCCGTATGACAACTTGTAAATATGTCAAACTTTGACATACCATTTAAATAACACGATCGCATTTATCATAAACCATTTAAATAGTTTAAGCTAGGGTGAATTATATCCGACACATAACATAAGAATAAGAATGAATAAATAAATGCTTGATTTGGCTTCTATTACACAAACTATGAATACGTGTTTATAACAAACATTACATTACATTTATAAGTTGTTTTGGCTTAGGAAAAGGTTTAGAAACAAAGTAGTCGTGAATATAACTAAATATGTGTGTTTCGGACCGTTTCAGAAACAAAGATTAATGTAATATGTGGTTGGTAAAGTTTAACTTAATTAATCACAAACATCACTTTATGCCAACCACATGTTGAACCACTAATCCCACCAATTATGCCCATGGTTTTCTTAATTAAGTAGGGAGTAATTGTTAATTCCGGCCTTTCAGAAACTAATTTATTTTCAGTTCTTGACGAATTAAACATTTCCTTTTTGTAATAATTTGTTGCCGTGACACTTTAGTTGCTCAAAAAGATATGTCTATTGAAATAGACAACTTATTGAATATGAAACTTTGGATATTTTTGGTAACAAACATGATATAAGTTGCATCACCTCTTCAAACATTTTCAAATACACGACAACTAATACAGCTAGTAAGTAAGCTGGAAACGTCACAAAACAACCATTTAACCCTTTTTATTCTATTAGTACAAAGAGTTTGTTTAAATAAAAGAATCCATATATAGAGGTAAATCATAGATTGAGAGGATATCATATCATATCATATCATATCATAACACTAAATCTATCGTTATTAAATATGTCACATATTTGTTTCCTACTAATATTTAAGGTTTGTTACACCAAATTTTAAGTACGTATAATTGGAACTTGGAAACATCTTAAATTCTTGAACTTAAATGCAGTGAGTTAGCTGCACCAATCTGTACAATCAATATATTTTGAGAAGTAATATTTTTTAATTTATAAATCCTAAAATACAATATAGAGCAATACAAGTAGCATAAGAATAAAATTACAATTGAGCAGACCCAGATTTTATCTATCAACTTATTGAATTTTATGAAAGGAGTTAACCAAACATATATACCAAGTGATAATCTAGTATCTAAAGTAACGAAAAAATGACCTAACAAGAAGAAATTAGCAGGAACTACGACTAAGTATCCAATAACGACAACGGTGGACGGTCGAGATCACTAGCAACAGTGGGAAGGTCACAAGGCTCTGGTTGACAATGAAATGATCGAATAATCTCTTCGTTTAGCAGCGGGTCAAAATTAAGTTTTAAGTAAACACCAAAAATGTATGATTTGATAATCTTTCATGTTCAATAAGCTCTACGTAAACAGTTACTAAGTCATTAACAATAACAAAATAAAATTATTAACATTATGATAAGCACATGTGTCTTTATATTTAATAGTGTCATTAACAATAGTACAAAAGTTTATTAACATTATGATAAGCACAAATGTGTTTATATTCAATGAAACTTGTTAATGATACTACTTTTTTCTCTGTAATTTATTCATACATACCTAATTACTAACTATAAAAATATATTTGTGTCCAACTCAAAAAATACGTAACGCAGTAGCTCACTCGGTTAACGACCGTGGTTTGGATAGCACGAAAAGGAAAAATATAAACAAAAATAATCAATCAATTTGACCGTTCAAAAAGTAGATCAAAGCCAAAGCCTAGACTCGAATAGAAAAAAATGGGTGAATTACAATACCGATCCCCTAACTACTGCTTATGTATATGTTTCGCCCTTCATATTTTCTAAACGTTAAAGTTTTCTCAAGTTGATCATTTTATGTTTTAATACCTACGAAGCAAAATACACAACGGTGAAAGAACAAATATAATCCTTTTTTTTGTTTTCTTATGCACGGCAAAATGATATATTTATTAGAAGCACCAAGCCGCTAACAGAGCGACCAAATATAGGTGAAAGCATCGAATAATACACAATTACAAAGTTATTGTAAAAATTTATGATAACTACATTGTGATCCAAATCATAACGATCCATTCAATATTCACTGAAATCGTTAGGCACTGAACCTCCATATGGTGAAGAATACTCCTTGTGCGGTTGAAAAGATTGAAAACTTGTAAAACGTAGATTAGACTCTAACACTTAAGATACATGTTATACATAGATAAAGTTTTTCATTTATTTATAAATTTTTAATAAGTGTAACATTTCTCTAACATTTAAACACTCAATTTCATCATCGAATGCTAATTAGCACAAATATGTTTGGTACTATTAGAATAATAGTCCGTTTGATGAAGTAACTGTAGATGTAAGATTGTAGAATTCTTCAATCTTTTAAAAAACTACTTTCAAGAGTTTTAAAATTTAAACTTTTTATTGGATACTAAAATTACAATTTGTATATTTAAATCAAAACTTTTATTTTTAATCTTCTAGAACTGATGAAGTAACTTTTAATTTTCTAGAACTGATGTAAAAAAAGTTATGGTAAATACATTTTTGTAGGGTTAAAACGGAAAACTAACATAGTAAATGAATCATAATGTAAATAAAATTCGAAATCATAAGACGTGTATGGTCATCTCAAGCGTTAATGTCACGCCAATCTCTCTCACGCGTTCACTTTCTTTTCCTTTCATATAATTTCGTTTCCCCCATTCTCTCTTTCTCTCTCTATCACACCCACTCTCTCTCTCTCCTCGCCGGAGAGATTCCATTTTTCCACCGATTACACTCCTTTTTCGTCCTTTTTCGCCATTTTAATTTCAATTTCAAGATTTCATATTCCACCAAGTTCTTGATTGAAGATTCTTTTTCTCAATTTATACAATTTGTTGGTTTTATTCACTGTATTTAGGGTTCTTTTATTTCCTACCAATATTCATCATTTCAAGAAAAAAGATTCGATCTTTCGACTATTCTTGAAGTTATCTCGAAGGAAAATCTGCTAAATCGATCTGGGGTTCCTTCATCTCTTATAAAGATTCATTCTTTTAATTAAAAGTTTCGATCTTTCAGGTTATTTGAAGAAAAATCAGGTAATTCGATCTGAGGTTTGTGTTTCAGTTTTATAGATATACAGATTCATATATATAGATGTCAACAGTTGGGTCTTCATCATCATCGTACTGGTGCTACAGATGCAACCGATCCATTAGGGTTCAAACCCATGCTCAAGATTCATCGTTAATTTGTCCCGATTGCAACAGTGGATTCATAGAAGAAATTAACAGTCCCAACAGATTAAATCGCTTTCCGGCAGCCGGTATGTATCTTTCCGGAAACGGTCAACAAAGTCCAGGACCGAGCCCTAGTCCGCCGTTGCTCCGGCGAGCTAGAAGAAACACCGGTGAACGTTCACCGTTTAATCCGGTCATTGTTCTCCGGGGACCCACAAGCACACCGGAAGAATCTAGTACCGAGGAAACCGGTACTGGTGGTGGGTTTGAATTGTATTATGATGATGGAGCCGGGTCGGGGCTAAGACCGTTACCGGCTAGTATGTCAGAGTTTTTACTCGGGTCGGGTTTTGATAGGTTATTGGATCAGTTGTCTCAAATAGAAGGAAATGGTTTAGGAAGAATTGATAATAATCCACCTGCATCAAAAGCAGCAATTGAAGCAATGCCAACAATCGAAATTCAAGATAACCATGTTTTAATTGAATCCTATTGTGCTGTTTGTAAAGAACCATTTGATTTAGGATCAGAAGCTAAAGAAATGCCTTGCCAACATTTATACCATTCCGATTGCATTCTTCCGTGGCTCGCTTTGCGTAATTCTTGCCCGGTTTGTCGCCATGAATTACCATCAGAAACCGTGGATTCATCGAATGCAAACCGGGCTCATAGTGATACGAATAACCAACCGGGTAACGAAGAGGAAGCGGTCGGGTTAACGATATGGCGATTGCCCGGTGGTGGGTTCGCGGTTGGTAGGTTTTCGGGCGGAAGACGAGGCGGTGAGAGGGAGTTGCCCGTCGTTTTTACAGAAATGGATGGTGGGTTTAATAACAATGGGGTTCCTAGAAGGATTTCATGGGCTTCTAGAGGGCATGTTACTAGAGAAAGAAACGGGTTGGGCCGGGTTTTGAGGAACTTGTTTTCGTGTTTTGGAGGAGGGTTTTTGAGAAATGGAAGACGGGCTTTAGGCTCGAGTTCGAGTTCTAGTTCGGATGATCGAGTCAGTCATAGAAGTCGGTCCTTGTCGTCTACGGTTAGTGGTTCATCACGTAGACGAAGGATTGTCACATTTGACGAACATAACGCGGCTGCCGAGCCGAGGAGATGGTGAAGTTGTCTAATGATTTAATCAAGGCTTAATGTAAATAGCTAAACATGCTGAGATTACAACATATGAATATTTTTTTTAGAGTATCTTGTTTTTCTTGCTTAGTTACTGTTTTGTTATTTGGAAACTTTTATAAAATTGAATTCAACTGATTAAAGTTTGTTAGTGTTTTCATTTGGGTGCACAACTAAAATAAACGAACATTTAGGCATGTTGGCAAGTGGTGCAAAATCTCGTTGGAATAGGAATTGGGAAGATAATGAGATTGCCTGCATAAAAGAACAAAAAGGGGATATTTTTGGCACATTTTGTTTTATTTTCATAAAAGGTTGCTGGAAACAGGCTGTTAGCTTGATTTGATATGTGGAATGTTCTGTTTACCATATAACCAGCAGCAATATGCGCGTGCTTTATATCACTTTCTGTTAAACATAATTAAATATAAATATGGATATTGACACGATGACTAAAATCTGAAACTTATTAATCATAGGTGTGAATTTTGTATCTCACTATAAAATGTAACACTTCGCAATACTAGTTGGGTTATGTTCATGAAACTGACCAAAAAAAAAAAAAAAAATCAATAGAGGGAAGTAGTGACTCGATACATGTGGAAATTTTCCACGGCGTTTCAACATATAATAAAAAGGTCAAAGATGAAACCAAGGTTGACTCATAATGGTCCACATCGACTGCTTTGTTGATAGCAACCTTTTGATACTAAACTTATGGGCATGTCGGTATGATTTATAAACCACTTTTGGCCTTTGTGGGTATGTTAAGGAGGCCATGTCGCATCTCATTAATAATCGTTAAAATATCGATTAAACGTGTATTTGCATCTTGCTAAAATTGATTAGAATCATATAAATTTAGTAAAAGATTATATGTGAGGTCTACGTTTTTATTAGAAACAAATTAAACTGTTTTGTCTGAAATCCTTTGATTTTGCTTCATATGATTAGATGCTACTAGACAAATCGCATAACGACTAGTTGATGAAGGTTTATGGTTACACTCTTAGCCACGAGTCGAACAACTACTAGGCGATGCATCTAGGGCTACTTGACTGGTCAACAAAGACTAATAAAAAGTATACAAATAAAACAACATCTAGTTGTAGCAATTAGGATTGTGTTGATTTTCGTATGGTTACATAAACTCCAAGCAAAGTGGGATGAATGATAAGGCATGTTAAGAGTTACTGTAAATGTACATATTTGTAGAAAATTATTTTGCCAAACATTTTAAATTTGAACAAAATAAGCCGAGTAAACAAAATATATATATATATATATTAATCATGGCCAGGATAAATTAATGCATGCATGTAATATAATCAAAGCGTGAAGATAAGGTTCAGACTTCATCATAATGATGAAGTTGTACACTCCTTAGATTCAAACACTTCATAAAAATGGTGGTTCGAAAGTAGATTCGAATTGAATCTTACATTAATTACTAATTTTCGCAGTTGGATACTGCCATATGTAATAACAAAATATCCCCATAATGCAACAATAAAAATTTATTAATTTTATATTAATTCGATATATATTATAATAATTTTTAAAATATTTTAAAAATTAAAAATTATATAACAATGCACGAATAATATTATTACGTAAATGAGAAAATCAATTTTAACAATTAATAAAAAAACATTGTAACAAAATAACTCAGTTATATATATCATAATATGTTATTGCTATCTCGGTGGTCGGGTAATGAGTTGCGAGTACCAGATTTCAAGTTCCTAATAGATATGTTGCGAGATATAGAGTCGTTTGTTGAGTCTAAAAGTTTAAGTTTCACTGGTTTTTTTTTTTTTGTATTTTGATATTAAACATTATCTACATTAAATAGTAATCGTAAAAGTTGATAAAAAATGTGAATTACTCAAATATAGAAATTGACAGCATAACAATGAAAAACATGTAAATAAATGTGTAAACATAGAATTTCATTAAAAACACATTTAAGAATTCGTTTTTTTTTCTAACTTACAATACGTATAAAATTGGTGGAAAGTTAACTTTTAAAAGATTTAAAGGCGGATTTAAGAGTTTGTTTGTTTGTTTAAACTTACAATACGTATAAAATTGATGGAAAGTTAACATTTTGTCTCGTACCAACCTTTCCGTCCATCATACGTACGTCTCCTATGTCTTTTCTAGAATTCCTCATTCGTAGCTATTTATATCTTTAAAAAATATCTCAAATGCATCAAATAATAGTATATAGATATACATAAGTTTAAGTTTAAAATTGAATGTCATACATTAATTAGTTTATGATTTGAGATGTTTGTATTAATGAGAATTTAGTAATTAGGGGTATGTTAGTCATTTCTATGAATTTTTAAAAAAGTTCTTAGTAATTGTATTAGTAAAATAATCATTTCTATCTTTATAAAAACATCCCAAATGCATTATTAATTTAAGTTAAAATTGAATGTCATATATTAATCAGTTTATGGTTTAATAATGTTTGTATTAATGAGAATTTAATAATCAGGGATATGTTAGTCATTTATAGGAATTTTTAAAAAAGCTCTTACTAATTGTATGAGTAAGATAGTCATTTTTATGTAAAAAAATATATATCTCAAACGCATTATATAATAATATAGATAACCTTACTAATTATGAATTTAAACACATTTAGGACCACTTTTGAGATCCTTTACTCTTAAAACTTTGGGTTATTTAAAAGAAACATATCAAGAATCGCATAGCCTAAAATAAAGATATACAAATACATTTTTATTATAACTTTTACTCCTAAGTTTTAAGTTGGTCCTGGATATATAGGTGATTGAAATGATAAGTTGGTTTCACTTGAATAAGTAGCTAACAACGTTATGACTTGTATTTAATGACATTTCACATTTCAATCTCATTGTTGGCTCAATGTAACATGTTATTGTGTGGAGATTAATCTATTTGCCATCATGAGAAACACAAAACCAAAGTTGCAGTACATTTTGTACAGAAACAATATAATTAGGTCGACGGAGATTAATATAAGTTTGCAACAACATCAAATTCGACGTACAATTAGCTGTTATACATATAAACTGTCAACATCTTCCATTAGTCAATTATCCTAATCAAAGCCCACCCGTTAACACAAACTTAACGTAAAGGATTCATAATTAAACATTATCTGAGTATTTATAGCTACTTTCGATCAAATGTGTTTAAGCCTTTTTATGCGAAAAAGCCATTGTTAAGTTTTATATGATCCATAAAATTGATATATAATTTTCTTTTTCAAAATCTGTTACGTGAATTACGCCTTAATTGACAAGGAAATATTATCCATAAGCTGTGGGATGAACACGAACTCGATCATATTCTAACAAAAAGTTACCATATTTTGTCACTTATTGATCGCATCCAATTAAACTATTTCCACGATACCAATTGTTGATTAATTAAATGTCCCCAATTAGAAAAGCCACTACTATTTTGCTTATAACTTTGAATTAAACAAATGACAATGGTGATATGTAACTTTTCTCTAAATTACTCATATTTTAATATATATGTATGTACAACATTCACACACGTACTAAGTATGTATGTGTGCGAAAATAATGTACCTAATACGTTTGTTTGAGAAGATATCTAGCTTGTTGATCATATATGATGCGTTATATATCATGGATATTTTCAAACAATGCTGCTTAAAAATGGAGTAAGAAAAATTCCTTTATTTTGTTGTTCTTTGTATGACACTTATTTTAAGCCGACTCGATATCTACATGTTCTTTGTGCCTTATCTCTCTCATAAAGCACGAGCCCGATTCAATTTCATCACATCAACCATCCTTAATTAATAAGCCTGACGAACAATTTGGCAACCTTTCGAAATAGAAGAGCCATTCAATTCGTATTCAAATGCCAAACGTAGTCTCATACTCTATATATGGTGGTACGTATGTCATATAATAATATATAACATGAGGTAATATATTAATGTAAAACAGTAGGCTATCTAATTGGAATTTATTACTTCAACTCAACATCTAGATAATAAACTACTTAATTGGCTTATTTTAGTTAATTCTATATATTGTACGTTTATATGGTCAAGAAAGCTAAATGAATCAAAAAGTATTCACAATTAATTGAGTAGTAGGTGTCATTATAACCAAGTCAATTGGATTGTCTAGCTAATATGACCAACCTAATTTATATGAAACGTCACTAATATGAAATAATTATCAATTTCTCCATTAACTAATTCTTATTTTAATTATTAATTAATTATTACTATTAATATTAAATTAAGGTTAAGACTATAAGAAGTATTAAATTCGCATTTTGCCTATCTAATTGCTTTCTCTTTATTTTACAACGAATTTATCTTGTAAAATGTATTTTGGAGGGTCAGTCTTTCATCCCAAAAAACTTTGGTCTCCCTCTGCCAAAAATAATGCATCTCTCCCCTTTTTTCTTTGATGCTTTCACTATCCACAAATTTAGATTCCTTTTTATAATTGTTAAAAAATCATCTTTAAATTTCCAAATATTTTTATATACTATTTTAAAAGTTTTAATATTAATTCTTCCATCCCATTGTAATACTCTTCTAATAATACTATAATATATATATAATATAATAACAATATAATAATCATAAAAAATGTTAACCATTTCGTTAAGCATACTATTAAATATCATAATAATTAATTATCTCCATTAACTTCCATATTAGTAAATAATCTTAGCTCAATTTTCACGTTTTGAATGGTTTCGTTTTACTCAAACCTAAATTCTAATCTAATTTCGACAATCCATCCTCAACGATTATATGGTGCTGTCTCCGTTACACACCTTTCATGAAGGGGTTGTACTATCCTAATATGCTTCACAACTCACAAGTCTCGACTCTTGAAAGCTTTGAACTTAAGCTTTCGGTGCTTTTAAGTTTTGGTGCCCTCAACGAGTTACCCATAATTCTCACTAGAATTAAGATGCTAAGTCTTAATCATTATCATTACGAATTACTGTCTTATTCTAATCTTTTATTTTACTATACGTAAGCTAAGTTATACTATCTTTTTAAATTTTGTTGGTTGGACACAAAAGAATGCGTTCATTCAAAACCAATAAAACATTTATCTAATAAACTATGAGTAGAAAAAGTGCTGGAACTAACATTCAACCTCATTAAAATTATATAATGAAGATTAGACCACAGAAATATATATAAAAAATTACATAATAATTGTATAACCTAAATGAAAGATATGTGTTATTGGCGACGTTAGAGTAGGAGGAATGGTGATTGAGTTTTCAATTTTCTTGTAAAAATATTGGAGCTGAGAATTGAAGGGAGTAGACGATATAAAGTTTTTAGTGTTCTCAATTTTATTTATTTTACAAATTAAATTAATTTAATAAATTGAAATTAATAACCAAATAAATTAAATAAAAGAAATTCATTCATTAAATTAAAAATTACAAATTACAAGTTCTAAAAAGATAAATACATGATTAATGAGAATGAATGTTTTGATATATTTGAAGTGTGGTATTTATAGAGTATGAAAAAGTGGTTAAAAACAGAACGACTAACTTAACGGACGATTAATATTTTTTAAACTTGTTGTTAGAATAAAATTACTCCCAAGTCGGACGCCTACATTAAATACCGTTCTAAAATAGCAGAACGTGATGACATTTTCGAATTTGAACCACGAAGAAAACTAATGGACTGCTCTAAATTCTAAGAATGAAAATGGTGCTAAACAATTGCTTACGTTTTAAAAATCTAAAATATGATTACAACCACAACAATTTTATGAACCATACACCCGATTTTACTTTTTAATTTTCTTTTCCCTAAAAAAAAACCATATTTTCTTATTATGAAATAAAGTTATAGTATATAAGTTCTAAATCGAAAAGGCCGGTCTTCTAGAAATGATTCATTTTCACTGTCACTTTTGAGTGTTGTTCACACACAATTAAAGTTATTTGTATTATTAAGTGTTCAACTTGGTGTATGATAATTTTCCTAAGTAGGTTTCATCAAAAGCAGCTAAAACTCAATCATCGTATCAGGTACAAAAATACTGTCACTTTAACTTCAATTATCCATTTCTTATATTCTAAGTTTGCTAATTAAAAAGGAAAAACAAAAATAAATAACATAAATTGCATTAATATGATGATCATATATACTCGTAGTAGTCGGTACAACAAACGTTCAACGGGTCGTGACTGTGATGCGTTTTAACTATCTTGATGGATAATGATCGATATATAATATTAATATTTATTAATATAACAGATTTGTGTCATTTACAGGAAGTTTTATAGTTCAAAACTCAAGATTTTCGGTTTCTATAATCAATAAGATGCAAACGTCAATCCTTTTTGACATGCCTTCAGTGTAGAAATTAATGAAAAGATTAAGAAAATAAAGACATGTTAAAACATGTTTCAACGTCAAAACTGTTACATTTGTATCATAGTTATAAATTATAATCAATGAAGCTGTTACTTTTGACCATATCACTAAAAATATACTTTGATAAGCCTAACCATAGTCCGACTCAATTACCATTACCATTATCGTAACGACCAAAACATACGACCTAGCTAGTACACTTCTTGTAACCAAATTCAAATCGAAACAAAGAGTGACCACACTAATTAACCTAGCTACTCCAAAAACAACAAAGACCTCTACTATGTGCCTTTTTTTAGTAGGGTCTTCACAAGTCACAACCCATAAAAATCCTTAAATCAACACACACACGTAGTACATAGTATGGTGTCCCTTCCTAACATCCCCACTATATAACTCAAAACATATCCAACATTACACACACACTTAACGTGTCTTTATGTGAAAGAGAATTAACAAAAACAGCAACGCAAATTAAGTAAAATAAATCTATCTTTTCCATTAAACCCACACAAAACCCCCTTAATACAAAACCAAATCTTTTTAAGCATGTCCTCCATCCATCCTCTTCTTCTTCTTCTTTCAAACTTGTTCTTCATCTTCATATTTTCTTTCTTTTTTCAATCAAGATCCTTAGTTTTACCAAAAAATGCAATCTTACCCCTCAAGATTCAATCAATACCATCTGGGTCCCTCACAAAACCTTCAAAAAAACTATCGTTTAACCACAATGTTTCTTTAACCATCACACTCACAGTCGGTTCACCGCCGCAGCCGGTCACCATGGTTCTCGACACCGGCAGCGAATTATCGTATCTCCACTGTAAAAGAACACCAACAACGCCTTTATCGTACGACCCATTACATTCTACGTCGTACACTCCTATTCCATGTACTTCACCCGTTTGCATGACCCGAACCCGTGACTTCACATTACCGGTTTCTTGCGACCAAAAAAAGTTGTGCCACGTCATCCTCTCCTACGCCGATGCCACATCAGTCGAAGGAAATCTCGCCTATGACACATTCCGGTTCACGGATTCGGTCCTACCCGGAGTAATATTCGGATGCATGGATACGGGTTCAAGTAGTAACCCAGAAGAGGATTCTAAATCAACCGGGCTGATGGGATTAAACCGGGGCTCGTTATCGTTCGTAACCCAAATGGGTTACCCCAAATTCTCGTATTGCATTTCGGGTCAAGACTCAACGGGGGTGTTAATGTTCGGGGAATTTAATGCCACGTGGCTGAAACCGTTAACTTACACACCAATGGTAAATATCTCGACTCCGTTACCGTATTTCGACAGGGTTGCATATACGGTTCAGCTTGAAGGAATCAAAGTTGCGGGTACGGTTTTGCCGTTACCCAAATCCGTATACGAACCGGACCACACCGGAGCGGGTCAAACCATGATTGATTCGGGTACACAGTTTACATTCCTTCTTGGACCGGTGTACACTGCTTTAAAAAACGAGTTCTTGAAACAAACCAAGAACGTGTTACGTGTTTTCGAGGATTCGAATTTTGTGTTTCAAGGTGCAATGGATCTTTGTTACCGGGTTGCAAGAAGTCGGGTCGGATTACCCGTTTTACCTAATGTGAGTATGATGTTTCGAGGATCCGAAATGGTGGTTTCGGGTCAGAAATTATTGTTTAAAGTGGAGGGTTTAACGAAAGGAAGTGATGACATATATTGCTTTACGTTTGGGAATTCAGATTTGTTGGGGATTGAAGCGTATGTGATCGGACATCATCATCAACAAAATATGTGGATGGAATTTGATCTTGTGAATAATCGGGTCGGGTTTGCTGAAGTTAGATGCGATTCCGCTACCCAAAAACTTGGAATTGACTCGTGAAAAAAGTGTTAGGCAAAAATTAATTAATTTGATTCAGTTTTGAAGTAAAAGTATATGATGTATTTAGAATTGGATTTAATGGTCACTTTTTTGTTTGTGTATGTATAAATATATATATTTTTTGGGAATTAATATTAATATTCATTTTTTAGATACGAGTGTATTTTGGTCGTTGGTTGAGGTGGGTACGAAAATTGTTTGGTAACAAATGGGACCCAACAAAATATCTTAATTTTCTGACAAAATTCGATTTTACTTAAATATTGTAAGCACAGTCCAGTGACTTGTGTGCTTTGTTTGAGCTGTTTTCCTTTCTCATCCCATGTGATGCAATTGTTACTCACCAATTTTTTAAATTTCTTATCGTAAATATAAAATTTTGTGTCTTATTTACGCTTTTACAGTGTTCAAGTATGATAACGTACTCTATAAAATAAAATAAATAAAATAATTAAGATAATACATATTTAATAATGAATAGTCATTTAACTCAAATTAAAGATGCCAAGATTTTTGTGATTGCAATGTACTCCTTTTTGCAAAAAAAAAAAAAAACTCATTACTGAAAATGTGCTTACAATAATTTTCGATTAAATTATGAGATTTAATATATTTTTTACGGAATTAAATATTTCATTAAAAAAAATATGGTGGAAATTTGGGATAACAAATGTATTTGACTTGAAAAAAGTCAAAGGGAGAACACAAGGTGGCATGGTAGGATCACCAAATTTGGTTTAACCGCGTGGCATCTCACAGTCAAATCCTACCTGCTTTTGACTTATGCTTCACGGCCTTTGTCCATTTCCTCTAGCGCAATCACGTTACTATTTGCTTGTTTGTTGACCTCATCTTTCACTTTCATTTCATTACAATTACATAGGTAAAATACAATGTGTATTAATTAATATTCGAAACTTGTCGGTAACAATTCACGGTTCTAAGAGGATTCTCTTTTATATAGATATAGACAAAGACAATGGTGGTAGTACTCTGCCCTCACAATCAGTGTTTATATATATATATATCATGTAGCAATATAATCGTTGCTTTCTTATAAGACAGTGACAAATTGGTTTTAAAAATGTTCAAAAGAATGTTTGATAGATGCTTTTAGGTACAATAATGTATTGAACTATGTAAAATCGTAGAGAAGAACAATATGACAGTCCTATGTTTGTATGCATGATGGTTGTATACGGCTTATGTTTAATACTCTATCCCTCTCATAATAAGTATATGCAACTAGATTACATAAAATTTAAAAAAAAAAATCATTATCAATACACTATGTAAGAGAAAAATGAAACTCGTATCGTTACTTTTTGTATAGTCTTCTATGAATCAGGTTTATAAAAAAGTAAATTACAAATAAATTGAAAAGATTAGTATATTACTTATAGAAGTGAAAATTTATTTCTAAAGAAATCAAAATGGAAAGGTAGATAATTATTTTAAGAAGCACATTGTACATACTTTTGATGTATTTAATAAAGTAATAGGAGTTGATAATGACAAACCTAAAGGGGTGTCAATAAAAAACCTTTGAAGATATTTATTAAATTTAAAATTTTCTTTATGGTCGAAGATCTCGATTGATATATCACAAATAAAAAAAATGGTATGCAAACCTTTAAGTGTATCAATTACGGAGTATTGTTTTGAATAAATAAGGAAACTTTACCTTCAATAAATGCATAGGATGTCTATTGTGTTGAGTTGGTAAAACGTTTTGTTCTAAAAGGTAAAAAGTAGTTATTCTTGATAAGTTGTTCAATGTGTTTGAAATGTATCATTTGTAGAAATGATTTTTCCACAGATGATTGATGTGATGAAAGATATAAAACAAAAGATGAAAAACTTGCACCTTTATGAAAATATAATTATATTATTATTATAATATAAATATAAATAAATATACATGAAACTAAGAAAAGAAGCAAATGATGGAATGTTGCTACCATTTATGAATCTCTTTTAAGGCAGTTCATGTGCAATCAAATCATTGTTGATGGTCCATGTTACTATTCTAAAATATGAAACTAAAAAAGAGAGAAAAAGTAAAAGTAAAGGTGAGTTTGCCGGTATATATATAATACGATTTGTTAAAAAATGTCTGATCCAAAGTATTTGAACTTACAATATGTTAATAAGATATATGTCTACGTAGATAAGCAGAATAAATAATATTTTACATCACTACTTAAAAGTGAGTTGTCGCGTAGTCTAGTCGTTTTTTCTTTCTTCATTTTGGTGGATAACAACTAATCTGCTTTATTCTGACATATAAAAACTCAGGTTAATGCGTGACAAAATAGACGCTAACATAAATACCTCTTAAACACTAAGAAAAAATGATCCATAACTAGGAACCAAGTGACCCATGTTCATTCAAGAGCAAGTGTAGCCACTGAATTTTGCGTCTTCAATTTTTTGATAATTATGAAAACCAAACACGTGCAGTTCTCTTACCTAAAAGACTTGATATAAGGTTAAAATTTAGATTACTCGGTATTTATCTCTAGCTAATAGAAGACAAATTGTTCAAACTGACCCGTAAGTTTATTTTGTCACCTCTATCATAAAGGAAGGACTATGTGTATTATTCTTCTTCTAGTTAAGGACGAGAACTGCAATTTAGAAAATCCAAGGACTCTCTATTATTTGAACAAACCATAGGGACCGCCTGTACAATTTAATTTTATTATTTGTATTTTCCATTTAATTTAATACAGAATTAATTGGCTTGGTTTATATCGGGTGGGTTTGGGGTGGTGGGCCTAATGTGTATGGGCTGGGCTTGAAAGGTATTAGAAAAAATATACGTACTTATACTTACCAGTTACCCCGACGTCCGTCTTGTATGCTATTCTCGGGTTTGTATAGTATGGCAGAGGTGCTTGCGATTGATGTGATCGAGCTGATACTCGTAAAATTGGATGTGAAAGATATTCTCCGATGCAAGAGTGTTTATAACTCATGCTATTATTTGAAAATTAATCCTTATTTTGCTAAAACTCGTCTTAACTATACTTGCAACAAAGATCACAACAATAATGAAGTTGGGCATAGAAGGATCAACAATGAAGGATAAATTTCATAATTGGTCCTCTATTAGTTCTTCCAATGGCCTTGTATGCATCTCTTGTTTACATAATGCTCGAATTTACGTAACCAATCCTTTAACCAGAGAGTTGAGAAAAGTTCCAATGCCACACCATCCTAAGAAGATCCATTATGGGATATAAATTTGATAGATGCTATGGCATGTCAACTAAACTTTATATCATAAAAAAAATGTAATCACAAGTGTTAAATATTAGTCTTAAGATTGACAAAATACAGTGTAATTTGAGAAGATCAACAAATTGTAGCTCTTTACATATCAAGTGTTCCTTACTATCCCACCTCTTTGGTGTCAAATAAGTTATGTAAGCAGTAACCACCACCGGTATAGCCATATTAGTAACTGCTAAGAGTTTTACCTTTTAAAATGGGAACCAAACTGGTTGTCAATGTACCCTTCACAGTTTAACGCCGAGTGTAGTCATGATTGCAAAGTAGCACACACATATAACTCGTTTTAACAGTCAAGTAAAATTCGGATGCATTAACGGTGGTCCAAACCTAAGTTGTTGCCTACATGGGATACTATGTAAACTACGAATTTAAATTCCAACACAACGTACCCTCTATTTAAGTGGTTGAGTAAGCTGAGTTTGAATCCCACACAAAGTGCTCTCTACCTAAGTGAATGTTCGATAATATGTAACTGATGTATAATACAATCAAGCAAACATACATCGTGAGCAAAATTAACAACACAATTGAAAAAAGCAAATGGTTTACATAAACAGCGGATTCTTCCCTTGATGTATGGGTAAGAATAACCTGTTGTAATCAAAAAATAGTTTTTATATATTGCTAAAGTTGCTTGATTACAACATGTTTCAGCAATTTGCAATTAGGCAGTAATCAGTTGTAATCAACAAATTGAAAAATAAACAAATATTAAAGTTAATAAACAGGAAATACGCTAAAATTAATAAACAACCTAATAAACCCGAAGATTCTTTAAAACCCCAAAATCAACAGACATAATTGCTTCTTTAATTGAATAACTGAATCAGTAATTTATAACCTACTTGGTCACTTGTGATGTTAGTGATAGGCGTTGCTTGTTTTGGAAGTTAATGTGGGATGGAGGATGGAGTTTCAGATGCGTATACAAAGCTTTAAGATAGTATGTTGAATGTGATGTAACCAATTTTATAGTAATAAAGAAGTTGAATGGAGTGAACTGTTTTTAGTTTTGACAGAGTGACAGTCATATCAACCCTTAAAAATAGGGGAATTATCAGCACTGTGATTAGAGGATCAATACGCTGGCTGCGAACCATATATAGGGGAATTCCGGTTAATGCAAGACCTAAATAGATCAACAGATTGGCTAGCATAAAGCCATAAAAGAGCATCTGTCAAAACTACACTCGTTAAGCACTGAGAAAATAGAAGGATAAATGATCCATATATGAGAACCAAGTGAGTCATGTTCATTTATGAGCAAGTGTGGCAGCTCACTTTTGTATCTTCAATTATTCAAAATAAGGTGCAGAGGCTTGACGACCATACAGATGCACTTTTTTACCTAAACAACTTCAAGTAAGGTTAAAAGTTGATGCATGTAAAACTAGATCAACCATTATGCTTAAGTTATCATGGAATCTAGGGATGGAACTATGCCACTGGCTACTTCCCCTTGCCCTTTCCTTTTCCGCCTTTCTTGGAGTCCATCTTGGCTTGGATACGAGCCGCAGCTGCTGCCTTGGCTTCTTCTCGTTTCTTCTTCTCTTCTTCCTTCTGTGCAGCTGCCATTTCCCTTTGCCTCTTCAGCTCACTGTACATTCATGTTAATTTAAACAAGATTAACATATAATGAAGGCCCGTCTGAATAAGTTTAGTTGGAAGATAAGAAAGAGATGAGAAAAATTGAATAAGATGCACAACACACTCTAGTCTAGCCCTTTCATCTGAGGCGCTAGCCAAGCTTGAACCTTTCCTAGGCCTGCAGGCAACCAGCTCCACCTCAAAGATAAGAGTTGCACTGCAGATTTAAAACACCAAATCAATAAACATATATCAAACTTTGTTAACTATTTATCACCAATGAGTTTTGGATGAGATGGAATGCAAATGAACCAATTCATCGTCCAAATTCCAAATTATCACATTAATACAATATATCTATATTGAGCCATAGTGTACCAATATTGGAATCCTAAAAAGATCAGAAAAAGGCCATGAAGTAGTTACTCTGGTGGAATCTCTGGTGGAGAACCTGCACTTCCATACGCATAATCTGACTTGCAAGTTATCTTAGCAACCTCGCCAACCTGAAATAACAATAGAAATTCCAAATTTAATAGAACAAAATATAGACTTATGATTCCTGATAAGTGGTGAAGGGTAAAAATGGGTCAACCTTCATGGTTCTTAGAGCAATATCCCAAGCCTTTATGACAGAGCCCTTGCCTAGTTCAAAGCTGAAGATCGTATTGTCTTCATGTGTAGTATCGAATACTTCACCCGTTTCAGCCAGAGTCCCTTCATAATGCACTGCCCAACAGTCAACACAGACACCGTTAGAGCCCATCTTCTCACATAAAGAAATAAATGAATTGCTAAAAGTCACTAAACTACATTGAATTGCTGAAATTTTTCTAAAGTCCACATATGACATTATTATTCATATATGCTATTAACTTTCTTTTATTACACTTCCATGAAATTGCCAGATTATGAAGGTTAACATGAGTGATAATCAAAAAGTTTCTTCCAATCACAAGGAATAAGATAAGCTATAAACATTATTATATTAGTTAATTACCATCAACAAGAGGAACGTTTTCAGAAGGAGCAATTGCATCAGGTTTGGCTCTCTTAACTACTGTTTTCATCACACCTCCATCTCCACTCAAATCAATTGCTTCAGCAGCAGCCGCCATATCTCTCGCCTATATTTTAACTGGCCTGATATATACATACATAAATATATAGATATTCATCTCAAATAAACATATAAAATCATATGCCTCTTCAGTGAACTTAACACATTAAATGTCATAGTAATTAACTAGTTAATAACAATTCAAAACCCTATCCCCAATTAAAAAACCCTAGGACACTTCATAACTAATTTTCACACATATATATCAATAATTAATAAAAATATCCAAATCACTCACTAATGGATAACATATTAAACACGTCGAATTTGATATACATAATATATTCGGAGTACAATTCAAAACCGAATTAATTGAAAAAATAATGAATATAATAATAGTAAGACTGAGATTGAGATGAAAAAGAACATAAATACCAGTTGCTGGAAATATTAGAAGAAGCGTTATGTAAAAAATGCAGGGGGGGAAATGGATGAAATCGGAGCGACGATTTGACCGGAAAATCGATGGCCATACCCTTCCGGCTTGTATATTTTTTTACCGTTCTAAATAACTTGTCGCCTAGCTTTTTTTATATGCGGAATCAGAATCAGAATCAATTGATCACCTTCACGCGCGCGTGTTAAACACGAAGTCTTTGTTTGTAGCCTAACTAGCCCCTCTAGTTTTAAACATTACAATCTTGTCCCAAACTTTTATTGGTTCCAAATGTTTGGAAATGCGTACTCAAAATGTGCTCAGCAATAGCATACATCAGCTCTTTACAAGATTCAATCAAAGCGAGATTCTTTTTGAAAAAAAAAACCCAAAAAGTTACTAATTTTGGCTTGCAAACGTTATCTCAATTTGTATAACAAACAATAAGGATATGAAATTTTTTATCTTAATGAGCTATCTCGTAGGTTAAATAAAAGTATAAAACGCTTTATTCGTTCAAAATGCTATTTATTAGTTGTGGGAGTCAATAAGTCAATAAAATGTGTGTTCTTGTTGTTTGCATAGCGATAGTAATCATCACTGTGTAACTCTTGAAAGTTGACAGTTGGCTTGGTGTTCGTTAATACTAAATTTTCGTATGTACGCTCGAGTTCAATGATTTTGATCTAATACTTTGTTTAGGTAAATAGCATTGATGTTATTCACTGACAATGCGTATCAAAGTAATCAATCATGTTGGAACACAAGAGGATCGATCACTTTCACTCACACCTAACGTGACTTGTATTTAACGATAGGTTTTATCATCTTGTTATATCTACAAGTCTACAACAACTTATTCATGTGTTGTACTATCATTTTAACAAGATAAAGACAATTCTTAACAAAGTGTACATGAGTTTCAATGTGGGGTTTTTATTGCGGGACAAATTAGCAGGCCCAATAAAAAGAGACCCAATAGTACTCTTTAACAAAAGTGCAGAAAGAAGGCCCATCTTGTCCAACAGCAAGGCCTCACGGGATCACACAAAGTCATGTCATATCCTGAACGAAATCATTGTTGTAATTATTGATGGGAACAAAATTTTCTTCCTAAAACACCGGAATTCATCATCCAAACATAAGTTACTTACGGAATAAAATTTACATTCTTAATGTATTCTTGCTAACTAAATTTTATTTTCATTATCTCCTAAGCCGGGTCTGTTATGTTCTACGTTCTTATTTGAACTTAACCCGTCTATAATAAAGATTTAATTATACATGTATCTTTCACCCGTTTTGTTCCTTCATTTATCTAAATAAAGTCCAAAGTTGAAAAATGGATAAATTGATATGGACAATTTAAGTGAGACCCATCAACATATGCCCATTAATAAATTCTACTATACATAAGTTATTACAATTATCGTGTATTTCATACACATTTTTCCATCACAAAGATACAAAGAATGAAAAATAAAAGGTTGTAGATGGACCAACTTAAGACAATGACACGTGACCACTAATGGTACAAACATTATAAGTGCTTAAAGGACAAGATGAACAAACACATCTTATCCGAATTAATTCCAAAATATCGTATCCTCAAACGGGTATATATCTTTAACTTAAAGCTTATTCCCTATAGCATAATTGTTAATTCACTAGATAAATATTCATTAAACATATAAATATAATATAAATTATGAGTATAAGATAAGATATAGATATATTTTCTTGTTGAATGGTCTTCTTCATATTTATTTTCTTATTTATCGTTATACTTATGCTCTTCTTCATATTCCTAATCTGTTATGCAATGTTTGTATTTGAAAAATTAACCTCTAAAATTGTATCTAATAATGACATAATTTAGTAATAGCGGTTTAATGAATTTTAGTACAAAGAATCAATTGCCCATCATTTTAAAGTAGATATGATCAACCTTGAGTTTAAGTTCAGAGCCCAATTGGCCCCCTCCACAATCATTCTTATAACTTTATGTTATTTTTATCCTATTTTGTCTATGCATCGGTCAACTTACACTTTTGAGTCCAAAAAATACTAAACCAACATTTTAATGCACCTTTCGATATATTTAGAAACCAAAACGTAATAATGCAAGTATAATTAGTAACAGATTCAATCAACATAGGCTTAAAAAAATCAATTCATTATAAACTATAAGTATAGTTACGTCATTGATAATAGACCTCTAACAATTTGCTGGTGTAATGATATTTATTTAAATTTAAAATAAATAAAAGACACTAGTTATTATACTAGTGTAAACTGAAAACGTTACTATCATGAATTAATAGTTTACCACTCACCCTTGGATGTTAATACTCAAAAATCAAAGCATGTTTGTAAATAAAGTTTCTTATTCGTTAACTTGGAGATTTTTGACCATATATAGCTGGACCCACATATTTATTTTTCGAGTTGATTATTATTTAATAATAATAAATATTAAAGAAATAACATGTGCACGAAGTTTATCTCGATAGTACTATTCGACAGTACTCTCAAGTCTCAAATGTTACAAAGAATAGGAGTGTTTAACTAACTCTTACTCATTTAACAAAACCTTTTTAAGTCTTGATCTATACTCTTTGCCCTGTTTATTTTTGACTTAATAAAATTTAATATATATATATATTAATTAAGTAGGTTATTTATGTGTGTTTGTTATCGACTAAATAAATAACACATATCTTAGTAATTTAAGTCATAAAAATAAAAATTTCCGTACTAAATCATGATTTTTTCAAAATATTTGACATCATTACCATCTTAACTACCTTATATTAAATTGATAAATTTGGTTGTTTAGTCGATTTATTTAGTACATAAAACAAACAATAATTATATATCCACGACTAATTCAGAACATATATTATACATTCACAGATACCTGTTATTAACTTTAAATTTAACGAGACTAAGCCTATAATATATATCTAATCATATACCGTATCTAATACAAATAAAAAGTACTACTAATCAATGTACAAAGATAGGATAATATAATTAATCGACTGAAAAGTGGTCAAAATACAAACTTTGATTACGTAGTAAGAAGTCCTGATTCTTAAATAGGTGATTGCACCTACATATTCTCTCTAAGCTCATATTCATCCCTCAATTTTGAAGATTTGTCCACAGCTATCATCTTATTAATCATTCATAGTGTTTTAGACTTTTAGGAAAGATACTTCCATGTCTTAAATACATTTTTTCCGATACCATTTACTTTTCAGAAGCGAACTTTTGATGGTAAGTGTTATAACGTCAGATGTTGTCTATATACTCTTCTTCAATCCATGACTTTGGGATACAGTTACTTCAAGAAAAATATATTTTGTGCACGGACCTAAATCAAATATGGCATATATGCAAGGACCATTGTTGCCAACAGCCAAAATAGGCATTTTTACTACTGATTATTAACTATCCTATTGGAAATGCAGGCCGGAGATTAAAATAGCATGCTTTCACTTTATGTTGAAAAGGGGTTTCTAGTTAGTGTCACAAAGCATGCCTATGCCTCCACTTAATTTTGAACCCTATTGATTGGGCCTCTTTCAGTCTCTTCTTATGGCCTTTTACTTTGGGATCACTTTTGATCTTATCAAATCTAATGATCATCATTATAATTATGATTCTTAGATCTCCTTATTATTGACTATGGTAATGTGTTCCTAAAGAAAACAAAATGTCAACCAAATTCATTCAATATAAGTAACAAATGTTAATTGAGCACCAACAAATATTTAACCATTTGTCTAAAATAAGAAAAGCGTCTTAAGCTAGTTCAATAAATGATAGTAACAATAGTCATAGGAGATTTATGTTCATAGTTTTTGGTGCTATCAATTTTTGTTGAATGTCATGCCTATTTCATATAATAGAGGCCTTCAATTTCTTTAAAGTAGGTAACGATGTTCTAGGCTTTCAATACCAAATAAATAAAAACTATGCAATAAACACTAAAGTTATATACAAAAAAAGAAGAAGAAGCAAATACCTATGTTGTTTGCAAATGAAGTAAAAGTGGAAAGGTATAGGACATTTTTGATGCTATATCTATCTTGTATAAGACTCGTTGGGTTGCATCAAATAGTAATTGCTACAATGAACATGTGCATATGTGTTCCAAGTTGTTAAAACAAACACATACATATGTACGAAGACTACTGACATACTTTTTCTAATTTGAACAATAAGAAAACAAATACGGAGTATATAGGTACATATAAGACAAAAGGCTAATGATGCAATCAACTATAAAGACTTGGCGTTAGTTAGGGCACGTAGTATTGTACTTAGTTATAAGTAAAATAAATCTTAATTGCATAAAACTCTTAGCTTATTAATCGACTATTGGTCAAGTATATAATATATGTTTACAAGGTGAGTGAGGTACTTGACCGTTTAGTGCCTTCAAATTATAAGTTTATCAAAATATGTGTGTAAATATGTGCATTTATGTCTATGTGTATATATATATGTATACATATACTAATATATAAAACATTTACTAATTTAAAAAATTTTTTTTTTTTAAAAAGACTTAACATTATCATATTTAGTTATCTAATTCTCATTTTACAATATAACTTTATTATTTTAACATATATTTCAGTTTTCACCAATTGTATTATGAATCTCAAACTATACAAACAAGCAAATTACTATTATTAAATCACAATTACGAGAAATCTACTAGTGAATAAAAAATATAATATATAACTATCGTTGAGTTACTGTATACAATAAAAGTACTAAACTCCATTGTATATATATAAGAATATGCATATACATATAAATTGATTGCTAATTAAAAGAGAAAAATATGATCTATTTATTTGAAAATTAACTGAGTAAAAGAAATAAAAAAAAAAATCTAATAACTAGATATATAATTTCTCTTCAGCAATTAATTAACTTTTACTTATAGTCTTTAAAAATTTAGAGACAACCATAATAACAGACGAAGGTAATTTTGCGCATTTAAAATTGTTTATTGTTCAATGCACCGTCAAAAATCATAACATGGTGAGTTTACAAACGTCTTTTGCACCGTATAAAAAGTAAAAATGTAAAAGAAAAATTAAGTGTAACATGCACATTCAAGTGTTATGAGCAATGATTTACGTTTCAACTTTAAGAATGTATGATTCTTCCATATTGTATGTATGAATCGAACGTATATTAATTTTTAATTAATCATAAATTATTAAAAATGAACAACTAATCTACTTTTTTGTATTTTAGATATCAACTAGTTTTTTATATTTAAAAAGGATCATCGGTTTAAAACTACGCATCAAATGTTACATGTTGAATTTATACACCTCAATTATTTCAAATAATTGCAATTAAAAAATAAGAAATGACATTTAACCTTACATTATCAACTTTTTGTACATTAAAAGTGTTATTTAACCTTACATTATCATTAATAAATGTTACTCATTCGATCTCATAATAATTGTCCACAATCAGATTATACAAAAGTTAAAAAATAGTATAATTAATAAATTTTGTTAGAGAATAATGATAACTTTATCTTTACCTCTAGCACAGTCTTATATAAATCAGTTTTGTGAAAAAATAAATTAGTAAAATTAGTATATTACGTTTGGAAAAGGACTATTATTTTGAAACAAACTAAAATGAAAATGTGAACACTTATTTAAAAAAAAAAGGAAATCATATAACAATTACAGTTTGTTTTTAAAATAAAACAGAAAAATAATCGATACCCTGTTCATGTAAAATAATAGATTAGTTATTTATTTTGCAAATAACTCTTTTGATTAATGTTACAAAAATAACAAAAATATGTGAAAAACATAATCTTTGGGGATTAGAGTGAAAATCTTATGTAAAGAAACATTCTGATCCGTAAAAAATATAATATTAAATGTTTTAAAATATTGTGGTTATCAGCAAAAAAGTCAGATCCACTCCAACTCCTACAAAACTGTAACAATCCAGCTGGAACAACCCTTTGGACAATAATTCACACACAAGGACAAACACTAATTACATTAAGACCCTACTATATTCATTTCTATCCACTTTCGGTCCTTGTGTTTTACCATCATTTATACATCAAATTACTCCATCACTTCCTATAATAACACAAGCCCATAATCCTTTTACTCCCCCGTCAACTCAAAAGTTGACTAGCGGAATTTGATTGCGTGTGTTAGGTTAGTTTTGTAGCATTGCATTTAAAAGAAAGAAAAAAAGAAACAATGTATAATTTAATTATAGAGTATATTTTTATTCATTTACTCCGTACAATTTATGTATGAAATTCATAACTATTACTCATTTTAATACGGAGTAGTATTTATCCAATTATTTAGAGAGAAAAACAGAAAACAATGTGCAAAACACAAATGCAACAAGTTGTTGCCCCAAATAACGTAAGGATGAAATTTGGTAGAGAAAAAGAGAAGCTTGTTTTTCCCAAAAGTGTCAACAAAGTAAATACAGGAACGGAAGGTGGAATATGAGCCCTACTGAATTACCCGTAACAACTTTCGTATAACGTTAAGAGGGTAAACTCAATTTACCTCATGGGTAAAAACCCCTTCATTAAAAGTCAAAGTGGTCCATTTTTTAGTCAAAGATATCCCGTTAGGAATTACCACCGAGTTGCTAACCGTTAATGTGGTCCTCCTTTTTAATTAGATTAGATTCCGTTTTACCTCTTTAATTAAAATCTAATTTTCTCCTTTACTAATGCTTAGTTATTTAATACATGTAATTATTGTTAACTTATGGATAATTTAACTTTTGTTAAAAACATTGAACTTGTTGATTAATAAAAAATTGACTTTGTTATCTCTGAATTAATGATAATTTGAGCTCTTCTTAACAAAACAAAAATAAATAAAAATCTCAAGAAGAGTCATTACAGCAAAATTAACATTTAATGGGAAATTGGAAATATTTGTGCTACATTTTATATCTAAAGGCTAAAATGGTAAATTGGTTATATAATATTCCACTGTTTGGTAGCAGTGAAAATAAAAATAAACTGAATTTTACGGAATTAAATAAATAAGAGAAAAAACGGTGGGGAAAGAAACGGAATCTTTTGAGAACACAAAGACAGTGAGAGATCTAACTATTCTTCCGTCAATTCTATAAAATTATATATATATTTTCCAAAATTTAGTTCAAGTTTATGGAATATTTAAAGATGATAATTTTAGTTGAATCAAAAAAAATAAAAGGTGTGTCAGCCAAGCACACTGGATACAGAGTGCTGCACCTGCTATAGTTGAATGGAATCTATGTTTATCTCTCACACACAACACACACTTGACCCATTTCTCTCTCTCTAAAAAACCACCCATCACTTCAATCATCAACAGCAAGAACAGAACTCAATAAAAACAACCATAAACAGAAAATTAAATAACCTCATTTTCTCTAGTTGTTTCTCATTTCAATCAAATCAATTACACCAAAAATAATATGAGCCAACAACCATTAAAATATAAATCTAACCAAAAAGAAAAAAAAAAAATCTATATACGAAAATTACTGTACAAGTTGATCCATCTGGCAAAATAGAGTAGTAGTAGTAGTACTAAAATTGTTTAAGAATCGCCGTAATCACGCCAACAAACGAGCATTGTAACACAACGTCGCATGATGTAGAATCTGGCTCTTTGTTCCTTAACAAGACGAGCACATTTTCTAGTGAAAGCGCACCTTCGATGTGTGTCGGAAGTAGTGTTTTTTATGAAGGAAGAAGAACGGCTTCTTGAAATGCTATTACTGCTTTTGTTTTTTGAAAGTTTAAAATTTTCGTCTAAGTAAGTGAAATGTTGTGGAACAGCTGTCGGTAGTGTTGTTGTAGACGAAGACATTTTTGAATGTTTTGTTTTTTGTTGGAGATGAAATTAAGAATTGAAAGATGGATATTGAAGAAGAAAGTGGTATTGAAGGGTGAGGGAAAACAGGGGGTGAGTATTTATAATGGGGAAGTGAGTGAAGAGTGGCAGGAGGGTGTGGCAGTGGGTATCACCTGGCTCTATCCTTCACAGACCCTTCACCCCCTTTTTTTCTTTTGTAATTAAATCAGGATGTGTTTGGTTCCCAGCAAATTGTTAATTAACGTACCCAATACCGTATTTATTTAACTACAAACTAGATTATAGTTTATTAAGATGTCCTTTTTAAAAATAAAAAAACCTTTTTGACTTGTACGAAGTCAAATGAAAAGTTATCTTGTGAAATTAAACTTAAGTTTATATGGCAGTCTAGTACATCTAAAATGTTTGTTTTTATACTTGATCAATTAATCTATTAAAATTATATATTATATGATATACAAATATCATGTATAGTTTTGATTTAACGGGTTTATGATACACACAAATAATATATAGTTTTGATTTGTTTATCAAGAATAATGATATATTTATCATTGTCCATTACACATGCTTAGAGTTTGATACTAATATATATCTTCAATGAATCTTAGAATGTGATTAAACAATTACATAGTAAAGTTTATATTCTGATGTTAGTTTTTTTTTAATTTTTTATTTTGGCAAAAACTAAAATATTATAAAACTTCAATCCAACGATTTAAAGTTATGACGTACTATCTATTTGAAGAACCTTCATACTTGATTTTAGGAAATTAATAATTTGTTAATGCAAAGATCGAACATCATTTAATTTTACTTCATATCATACAATACATCCGATGTCACAACTTATAACACAATTACTTGTTAGAGCCAGTCTTGTTTATAATGGGCGAGTAAAGAAATAATGATACCTGAAAATCTTTTGATCTTTCACTACAGATTTCAGTTTAGACAAAAGATACGAACGGGAAGATTTAATATGTTTAAATTATTTTTTCTTGTGCACAAGACTTTGGATAGTGATCAACTTTCTTGACGCATGCATCGTTATAAAACTAAGTTAAAATAAATTTGTTTGGCATCCTCCTCCAACTACTATATATTTTGACATCTCGTTACGACCTAAACACAATTAATAGTCAATCTAAAACGTTTATATTATCCTGTTATCAACCTACAATTTAAAAAACAAGAGGAACAAATTACACCAACAAATTAGAGATTATTTTTGGAGGTTCATTGAATATCTTATGGCCGATTGCAGCAGCAGCAGCAGCAGAAAAAACAAAGACATATAATACGATGAAATAGTTGGTTCCCGATGCAAACGTCACCGTGAGGCTTTTCTATGTGTTTTACGAGAAATATTTAACGCTACCAAATTCCCACTCTACGTTACCCACTGTCGCCTTCTTACATGTTTTATATATTTTCCTTTTGGAATCATATCATATATAAAATAAAAACAAACATTGGTAATAACGTCTTTGGCATATTTATTTGTTTTCATCTTAATTTTTATTAACTTAATAAGATCATTACGATCATACACAAAAAATCTGTACATGTTTGTTTGCATAATGGCGGACACCATTATTACGTCACATCAACTGAGTCGATCGTTGATTCTATTTTTGAAAACCAAATAAGACATCGAAAATATGATATTGCTATATTTGTCCCTATTTAACACATATATATATATATATATATATTAATATAAATGCGGATAGTAAATCAAAAGAAGGTGTTTTGAAACTCTTACGTATTTTATTCGTGAAATATTTTCGATGAAATTGAATTCATTAAACAAATTGTAATTTCAAGGAACATGAACTTTTATAAATAAAAGAATATTATAATTTACAAATCAATTTATTATTGAACCAAATAACTTTGTAGAATAAAATTGATATTACAATTCAATCGAGTTCCATAGATTTCGACGAACCACAAGCAATGTTAGGTGATGAGTTTTCTTCTTTTTGACCTATGTTATTTTTTGATTGTTCATCAACTATGATCGTTTACTTTTAATTTGTGTAGGTATTTTTATTTTTTGACCTCTGTAATTCAACTGAGCAACCGAAGAAACCATACGTTCATTTACTGTTATTATATTATATTATTATTGTGTCCAGAAAAGAATTGTTGTTACTCTTAGTAATTATATATTATAAATAAAAATTATATTTTTCTTCTCAAGTATCAATGGATCTCTATAGTAAGAAATTATTTGTCTATGCTAACTTATTATACTCATTGAATACGTGTACGTAATTAAACATAATCCAAAGATAATTTACAGACAATCATTTATTCCTGTTTTTTAACTTTTAATTGATTCTAGTTATGTTAAAAATAATTTAAAAAAATATATATTAATGTTGTAGCTATATCTATTTAGGTTTTTATTAGTGTCATTTTACGTAATTTTACACTTTTAGAATACATCTACAACTGATTTGTCAAATAATTATATACAAATAAAGCTATAGTCTACAGTTACAAGGTACATCTACATCTTACCGCTATTTTACTAAACAGACCCTTAATTTATAGATACCATTAATGTTACCATATTAATATACGCGATTTATGACTAATAATACAAATGTTCCATAAATTCTAATGAAATTAAAAGAGGAATGAGTATTGAGTATTTTTTTTTGTTTTTTTTTTTTTTATTATAAAACAAAGAAAAAAATAGTGGGAATCGCGATTATAAGGTGGGGAGTGGGGGGCAGTGAAGTGAAGTGAAGTGATTTGGTGACAACACAACGAAAGAGCCCGATGACATGGCGATGCGTCGGACAATATCAAACCTGGACCCCACCTTTTGTGTCCAATCTAGCGGATGATACCTTTCTTCCAAATCTAACTTTTACGGTTTACGCTTCCATCTTTTCGATCTCAAATTTATGTCCATCATTTATCTCATTAAATTCATTCATTATTAATAATATAAAAGTTCGTTGTTGATTCCTATAATGTTAGAGATTGATGTGTTCTATTTATTTTATTTGCTTTTTAACTGTCACATGACGAAAGTTGTCAATTGAGTTTATTTGAACATGGGAGAATTAGAGCAATTTTAATAAATATTTGGAGAAATATGTATTTTAGGTATTTTTTGTGGGGGTATGTAATTTAATTCTATCTAACCATCTTCTTTAAAATAATCGCTGCTCCAATCGTTGCTTTGTGATGAAGATTAAAGAAGATGGAACAACTATTTATAAAGGGGAGATATGTCAATTACTCAAATGTGGTATTTGTTTTTGTTTTACAAATCACACGAAACTTAACGTAATAGACAGATATTGATTATTTATATTATTTTACATTAATAATTATTATTCATGTATTTGGTCCAAAAATACTATCTACTTTAATTAAAAACAATAAAGATTATTATTTTCTTTATCCCGAAATTTCAATTAAAAACAATAAACACTAATTAGATTATTCTAACTTATATGGCAGCAAGTAAGCTTCATTGGTTTGTGGTGTCTATCAAACAAGTAGTTGACCTAATTGTAAATATAATTTTGATGTTTCGTTAAAATTTGATTCTGACGAGGAGGGGAGTGCCAGCATGAGCATAGGAGCGTAGGCCTGTTGTGGCCGATGATAAAGTCTGTGGGTGGTGCAGTGGTTACTTGTACATGTTGCTAAAACAGTTGATCCATCCATCATTTATTGAAGATTTTGGAACCTATTTCTTTCTAAACATCAACGGATTTGGCATACATGAATGACGTCTACCACTATCTTAAAAATTCTTTACCCGATTCGATCTATTTAACAAATTCCGATATTGATTTTACCAATTATTTGTTGGATCCTTTTCTTCTTCAACAATATCACAATTCAAAAGTTTTAGAACCTAGCCATGTTATTTGATGCCACTTATTGTTTTATGGAAAATGATAAATGAACTTCAATAAATTTAAAAGTTTAAAGTTTTGAAAAGAAAAGGAGGATTACTACCCATATAACAAATTCAATATATAAAGATTCGAATAAATAAATTATACATACCATTAGATTTATTTTTTATGTCTATAAATCATATTCTTATTTTTATCTTTATACAGTGCAATAATGCTCCGATCTAAAAGCTGAGGGACTCTATCGACACATTACATAGTCCAGCGGCAGATCCATGCATAAACAAGAGGGGCAACTGCCCCCAACGACCCACATATAATCAG
This sequence comes from Logfia minima, assembly GCA_963921325.1. NCBI lineage: Eukaryota > Viridiplantae > Streptophyta > Magnoliopsida > Asterales > Asteraceae > Logfia > Logfia minima. The sequence goes on from OY992770.1 coordinate 2,859,617, forward strand.
TACATGTTAGTTGAATTTTTATGGTTATTTTAAAGATGCCCTCAAACCGAAAATAAAATAGGTCCCCAGCCCAAAACTAATGAGGTCCTCATCCAAGTAAAAAAATAAAATTGACCGAACTCCGAAATAAACTTCGGTTGTTAGTATTACCTATCACATTTTATGTACCTTTTCCTCTTTTTTATAAAAGTTCTACCCTTCATAAAAAACTATAACACTAAGCGATGGGGGAACGTGGTGATGCAAATAAAAGTTACACTTTGACATAACCACCAGTTTAAAAAGTCTGTCATTTGTTATCCTTTATTTCTTTTGGTGTTATTAATAGATCATGATTATATATGAATTTAGATCCTTAAAATATTTACTCTCAACTATTTTTATATGTTAAATTGTTTAGATTAGAATTTGTGTTGTCGTTATTGTAGTAGGAAATTTTCCTTACAAAAATGTGTACCTATGGATGTTTTACTAAAAGACCGTCTCTTATATTATTTTACAGTTTCATGGATGATTTATAATTTATGTAAATCGTTTTTAAGTCGTTATAGAACTGGTTTACGAGATCTGTTTGTCCCACTGTCAAGATATTGATTACGGGATCTGTTTGTCCCACTGTTAAAATATTGATTATGGGATCTATTCGCCACTGATATGGTCCCGACGTTAAACACCATCGTGATATCAATACAATTCAACTAATCACGTAAGAACTAAAAAAAGGTGATTGAAATATAAATTATACATAATAACACAAAATGACAAGAATAGTAGTAGTAATAAACAAGAAGCTAGTCTACTCCGTTCTAATGGGAATCTCTAATCCTCTTCACGTGGTGTATTAATCTCCATTTGTTCTATAAGTAACCATAATAATTCTAGTACTTATTACATGAAAGCACTTTAACATACAAAAGCATTGAAAATCAACAATATTCAAGTGATTTTGTTAAATAAATGTTAAAATTCGAGTTTGACTTGAGCACTTATTTATCTATTCCATCATAGAATGCTTAAACCTATAATTTTTGTTAGAGAAAGTTACATTAGAGGTTTGATAATATAGCTCTAAAAAGCATAGTACAAAAACTAAATTTTTGTTAAAAAACTCTTAAATTCCATGATAAAATCACCAGGGGGAGGGGAGGGGAGGGGAGAGGTGTGTGTTATCTGGAGCGGATGCGACCTAAAGAGTAACGAAAATGTGTGTAATAGTATAAACCTATTTAACTGTAACTGTGACTGGTCGAATAGAGACAATATTTGGCCATAATAATTCGATAGTCCATACAGAAGGGCTCTTGCTCAACAAATTTAAGGAATGTCGGCAATAATGGTTGTGATTCATTACAGGTAAATAGTGAAAATTAACCACTTAAAAGCATTATTAATGAAGCAAAGCTTTTAAAAGTTTTTTTTTACATTCTATGTCATTTTCGATAAGAAAATATTTTAAGAGAAGTCATCTGTCAAACGTAAAAATGATTTTTAAATAGATGTTTTGATCAAAATTTATACTAAAGTTTACATCCAAGTCTGCGCTTTTTAGATGTGTATCCCCAAGAAGTTTAAAATGAGTATTAAATTATCAAAAATTTAAAAAATCTCAAACTTTTTATTAAAATAGCTTTTCGTTTAACGTCTAAAGTTTAATTATATAATTAAAACTTTTAGAAAAATCATTCATTTGAGATACTGTTATACTAATATTTATTTACCGTAAATTAAACACCCCATGAAAATTTGCTGCTAAAAATAATTCTAAATATTATGTTTAACAGAATTCCATACAATATTATATTAATAAAAATGAATTGACCTAACTGACTTATTTTTGGTTTTAATGAATAGGTGATTGATCAGTCCATATTGTGGCACGTATAGATTTAATAATTTATTTTCGTAAGGGTAACACTTCTCTCTTTGTTTTTCATTTAACATTTTCCCAATTTTATTTTATAAAATGTCATTATCCATAAATCAAATCAAATCATGAATATCAATACTATAGTTAATCAATATCACTATTTTTTTTCTCTCTTTCTGTAAAACAGTCATTATCAAAACATCTGTCCAAGACATAATTGATATACGGAGTAATATGATAGGCAGAAACGGTTAACAAAACTACTAAGCAGTGAATTTAACAATGAAACTATTAAATATAAGAAATTAATAAGAAGATATTTCTTGAAAATTGTAATACTATTTTAAAAATTATAATTATATGAATGAATATTAAATAAAAATTAATAAAATAAATAGTATATTAAACTTTACTATTTAAAATTAATAACCACGGTAATAAAAAGATACTTTCCTGAAAATTGTAATATTATTTTAAAAATTATAATTATATGAATGAATATTAAATAATAAAATTAATAAAAATAAATAGTATATTAACCACGGTATTTTGATAAATTGTCTCATATGCGCCGTTTAGCTTTATTAACTACTTACATAATCAACTAAATAATCTAATCTAACTACGTGATAGTGCGTTTTGTTCTTATTTAAAGATTTTGGAATATAGTTGTAGCTACCTTTTTAAGAGGATAAGCCGACCACCTGTCAAACAATTTGACTTTCTTTGGCATATTTATGGTTTAATTCAATTAACGAACCATATTAGTTTTAATTTAATAATATGTTTGTTTACTTAATTGGAAAATCCATCCTTATATATACGATCTTTTCAAGTTCCCATGTTCAAATTGTCTCATCAACTGAAACATACAAACCCTAACAAGAGATTTGCAACTGTTTTATATTTGTTCAAAGTTCTGTCTACAAATAAGGACTCATCAATCTTGTTATTGATTTATTTTTTGTTTGATTTTCTTATTTATAATTTAAGGTACTAGTTAACTTTGTAAAAGAGAACAAAAACTCCGAGTTAAAATTTAGAAGTTTGACACCATTGATGAGTAGAGGCGGATGTAGAAGCGGGCAGAGTCAACTCAATAGAGAGATTTTTATAAATAATATTTTTATGATTTTTGTTTCATAAAAATTAAAATGAACAAAATTTTTTTTTTTTTTAAAGTTCTTCAGTGATTATATTTTACCTCTACCCCTGATGATGAGTTTGATGAGGATTATCAGCGGCAAACAAAATATACATCTATAAGTAAATATAGATGACTATAAATCAACTGAAATTTGGTGTGTCCCCCAACTAACTTTGCCGAAAGAAATAAACTTTGGTGGTTTTCAATATTGTCGCCATTTGGTAATTTTTTAATGTAACAAAAGATATTAAATGGCTCATACACACCAACCGTTGTTGGTTACTGGAATCCTTTGAAAACATGTCCCATGAGACATGCATTTATGTGTGAAATCTGCTCTTCATGTTTGACTGGTCAATAAATCAATAACCCACACGCACAATATAACAATTACTGGAATTTTTTTATTTTATCGAACAAAATAAAGAAATAAAAAGAGGCCGGAATTAAGAATGTAAGGTATCTAAGATCATGGGGTAGCAAAAACACCTCTAGAAATCGTACTTTAAAAACATATTTTGCATAACAAGTGTCGTACCAATGGTGTATTTTAATTCTTTGTATTATAATAATTGTTTTTAAATTAAAGTAAAACAAAAACCTAACAATAAAATTTTGACAATGACATATATTAGGATCTTTTACACCTTAACTTGAACAAATTCTAGTATATAAGCCCAATGATTTACAGCAACAGTTATTCCCTTAAACCTACTACTTTATTGATCGGTTGCGCATTGGTTCTTCATTCCCTTCAAGGATATCCATCGTGATCATGTAACCCGGGGTAAACGGGTTACCATGGATTCCATCCACATTAACATTGAGCTACATCGTAGTTCTTATACCACTTGTTAGCACATTTTAAAAGTCAACTCGTACAAATTTTAATATATAAGTCCAATAAATTTTCACTCTAAAACCTATTATTGATAGAGCCAGTACACTTATATACATACTTACTTACTACTTATATCATGTAACATTGTGAGAAAAATATTGCAAATGTGCGCAAAACTAATCATCAAACCAACCTTTATCGTAGGATTGGTTCCTTGTAATTTTCTATACAAGAATTTGAACTTAGTAACAGATTAAGGGATATTCCAAACTTGTTTAAAGTATCAACACAACTTTTTCTCCCTAAGTTTTGTTTTTATGTACGTGACAAAAAGCCATGTGCCACGGTTATCATAATTGATTAGTTTATCAATACAACTAATTTGACTAGTACATAATGAAAGAATTAACTATGAGTTTATATAAACACATAAACAGAAAAATCTCTACTTTTCAAGTTGTTTTTAGTTTTAATGCAAGATGTTTGACCCAGATTGATGGTGTAGAACCATAACATGCAATTTGCACATGGGATCATGCATGCCAATGCTATCCCTCTAAAAAACACTTCTGATTCTGTTTATTTTAGTTATTTATATTTTTTAATTCATCCTCATGTATGTTTAAAATGCCACCTTTAATAAATTAGTTAATCAGTGAAATGGGGAATTAGAGAAAATTAGATTCCTTCATTCACCAATGTACAGTTTGACCAAGTATATACTACTGTATCGCCCTCGACGTGCAGTCATTAACTTGGAACATAATTTATTAAAAAAGTTAACCGGTGAATGTTTATCAGTTGGTTGTACCACCGTCTGATGTAGGTGAGCTTGATTTATCTTTGTACCCGGGAGGCTAAGACTCTCTGCCATGTATGAATTGAAATTTACGGTATTTCACCCTTTAAGAAAGTACATAGTGTATTAAATTTCCTTTCATCATTTGTTTTTGCTTTATATTATGGGTCAATGATTATCATAATTTGTATTATTGTATGTATTAATATTTTAATTATGCCGTATGTATGGTTCAAATTTTAATCTGATAATACGTTGATCAAATATTTTTGTCTGCATACCCAGTGGCCAGTGATAGGTGCCTTCTACGAATTAATGGGTCACATTTTATATTCCTATTTAGTGAAGCTGGGTCCATAATTAAATCTCAGCTGATATTAAATGATTTCTAAAGTCCAGTTACCACCCATATAAAGCCCATTATATGTATGAAGCCATTATGACAACCCGGCCCATTTTACTCCTTCCATCTTTAATATTTTAAACAAAATGAATATATTAGGTGCTATCAGAAAATAAAGAACATCGAACATAATGATCTCCGAATACAATCGTTTTATGAAAGAAAAATACTTATAGTTTGATATCATGGTTGTGCGGAAACATATGGGACCACTCATTGTGTAACTTATCACTCAATTTTGTTAAAATTATTAATGATATTTTTCTCGTCTGCTCGTACCAGAGAAAATATATAATTTTGACTTCCTTAGTGTTTGATAATGGTGGAATGGTGTACATAAGCTAGATACATTATTTATAGTTAACGAATAGTTCGATGCATATTGACTTGAACTCCATTATTTCGTGGAGTTATCTCGCGGAAACTCTAGAAAACTTGGACAAAATCGATCAATGTTGTCTTTTCTAGTTTTCTTTAAACTCGCCTAGTTCTACAAAAATTTTAACTAACGTCTGTTAGGCATCATCTGTACATATTTGAACCTTTTTCGGGGCTATGAGCCTTTATTTAGTATATGTATATCGTATAGTAAACATAAATATAAATCTGAAAAGGAACTGAAAAATAAAATCCTAGCCTTAAGTTGTAACTACAGAAACATTGACATATCTATAGCTAGTTGTACCAGCTAGACTAAATTGAAGTCATCTTATAAATCGAAAATTACATATATGACCTGGTTCTGAATTTTGGATCACAGTACAAAGTGACCATGAACTTCAATTCTAGCTAGATACATCAATATGATGAGTTAATTAAGTTGTACAATATATACAGCTTGTTCATCCATCAACTTAATTACATGATCATATATAAGATGATCGAGATCATATGATCATGTACATCTGTAGTACTGATCTAAATACCTAAAGATTTTGTGTATGTGTTTGTCTGTGAGAGAGAGAGATAGAGAGAGAGAGAGAGATAGTCAAACCTGAAATACAAAACAATTAAGAAACAAATTTAAAAGAAAGTTAATGTTAATAAACAATGATTTTAACAACACTGCTGGTCCAGACTGGGAGGAAAACCCTAATCAAACATATCTGGGCACACTTATCTGCATAACAATATTCATTATATTAATCAACATTAATTATATATATAAACACTATTAATAATTAGAATAAACCAAGTTTACACTAAATTAAAGCAACAAAACTAATAAAGCAAACTTATAAAGATACCATTAAACAAGTGGTTAACAAATACTATATAATATATGGCATAAAGATGTAATTTTTTGTAAAATAATTATAAAAGTTATAGCTTTACTTACCATCATCAAGTTGGACGACAAACAACCCAAACAACAATATTAATATGGAGGATTAGCCATTAATTGCCACTGCAGCATCATCAAGATTCTCAAACTATCAACAAATGGACGGAGTCTTTATATCGGTAGAAACAATTATATATGTGAATCGATTCAAACATTAAAGATTTAGTGTAAAGAGATATCGGTAGATCACCCAATGATGAAGCCTTCGTGAATCTTGAAGATGCTCCAACAGCAACAAGTGACTGTAAGACTTTCTTGAGATCTTTTGTATCATTTCTTGATGAGAAAAATCAGAAGAAAGGGAACCCTAAAATATATAGTTAAAAGAAAACAAGTGAGGAAAAAGGACAAAAAGGAATAACTTTTGATCAACTATAAGATTATGAAACAAAAAATTCGAAAAAAGTAATTCGGATATTATGCATGTTGATCAAAGTATATATGGGGATTTAAATTAAATACTAATACTAATACGTGATAGTATTTTGGGAAGATATTTGGGTTTTGTTGAAAAATCATGAGAAGGGTTTTTTAGATTATAGTTTTAATAATCTACGCCCTTTTGAGTTAGAAGACTTGTTTAGTGATATAAAAATGAGGAGATTGTTGAAAAGAATTTTTAATTATAAGATTTAGTTTGAACTTCAGTCATAAAATTTAGTTCTAGTTAGTTTGTTGCACACTCAGAGTGTGTTTGGCAACTTAGCTTGTTGGAGCTTATGAGAGCTTAGACATATTTTTTTTCTCATAAGCTTAAGCTATAAGCTTTGTTTACTAATAAAAAGAAGGAAGTTTAGTGAAAAAATAAGCTCTTAAAAATTAAGCTACTCCAACTAGCTTTGAGAAAAAAAGTAGAGTTTATGGAATGTAAAATTGCATGAGTACCCCCTTATTACATGTAATTGTGTTTACTTTTGTTTCCATTCACACCAATTCACATTTTAAACTCTAGCACTAGTTACTTTGTCAAACACTTCTTAGAATAGTATAAGCTCTAGCTTCCAGCTCAAAATAGAAGCTCCAACTATAAGCTTTCAGCTGCACCTACTAGCTCATTACGTTAAACCCACCCATAGATGAGAATTGAGTTCAAATGTTGCGTGCTCTTTGTTTATATGCACAACGACTAAGTTTACCTGCACGTTGCGGCTGAACTTTTTAAATAAATATTTTCTGATATACTGAAAAATAAAATATTTACATTGAGTTTAAATATTTAATTTATTGCAAATAATTTACTTTTAATTATCTATAAACTTCGATACATGTTACGCATTATTTAACAACAGAATGTGATGTTATATTCATTATCAATAAAATAAATTATAATTTTTAATTATAATAAACTAAAAATATTATAATGACACGTATTCATTTTACTATATAAAGAACAATAATATTACAATTTTTAGTAAAATAATTAAGGACAACATGCAGGTAAAAAGATTGATTTTTTAATACAAATAGATATGTTATCTAATATAAAATATATTTACAATAATAAATACATGTTATATGTGCTTTATATTAACAACCATATGCAAGACTAAATAAAACATATGTTATGTTAAAAAATAAGAAAAGATGGTTTATTTTCAAGTTTGAAGTATAAAATTTTTAATTAAATTTTTCTAAAGCACCTTAATGCATCTCTATTTATGCGGTATGTCGCCCATTCTTTTATATTGAAAACCCCTTCTGATTTTGTTATATGAATATTTATCTTTTACTAATAAGCTTTATGTTAAAATGTTGAAATAAAGTTACAACCTTTTATGTAAAAGTTGTTATAATAAACTTGTACTAAGTTTTTTAACATTAGATATATGGTATTATGTGAAAATATGTTATTGTGAAAGCCAGACACAAAACCGTCCTTCAACTAACAAGATACTTAAACAATTAACCGTCCTTCAACTAGCAGGGTAAGTTATAATGAAACCGTCGAGTCATTTATCGTAGACGGCCTTTTCATAATTAGTTAAGTTTGTCTCTTAGAAGGGAGAAGATCTACAGTATCAAAATTTGGTTTAATTGGATATGAGGAACAAAACATAGAAGAAATAACAAATAAGTATGACAAGAAGAAGAATAGTATACTAGTCTATATATCCACATTAATGCAGATGGAGGTCTGATCGATAGTTTGCTGCTGGAAAACGCAAACACATTCACACATGGACTAGTGGGTATATCATCAAAGTTGATATTTATCGAAGGGCAATCATCCCATCATTTTTCATAAATACATAAGATATATATGTACATTGTTTATTTATACAATATGTTTTTATGCACTATCTTAATATATTTGTCAAAAAAGATGATATAAATGTCAATACCCTTAACAAAAATTATTCACTAAACAAAAAACTACAATCAGGGTCGACTCTTAAAAGGGGGTGTCCTATCTCTTTATCATATGGGGTTTAGTACTAGAAATATATGTAATTATTTAGTAGAATATTTAAGTGTAATTAGACACTCTATAAATAGTTCATATTTGTAGAGAAAACATTAAATGGATTTTATACCTCTTTTTTTAAAAAATTTTTTATATATATTAGATTTAATTTTTAATTTTTAATTTTTGTTCATGTATTAAAATTTCTTGATAGTAATAATATTTTATTCAGCACGATGTAAATTTTTGAATTTACTGATTAGCGTGACCTTGTACGGAACTCCTATTTAATTCTATTGTTAATTACTTTTTCTTTTTTGTTATACCAATACTAATGTCTTTTTCCATGTGTCTTTCCATACGGAATCTTGAACAACTCGCATGTAACACGTGATTATTTTTAATTGATTTACACCACGGAAAAATATACTAATGTTAATTTAAATAATACGGTTTGAGGTTAATTTGGTATGGCTTTTTTTTTCTAACCACCTTACAAGTATTATCATATTTACTTGGAAATTAACATTAACTTTTTATTAGCACGCATTAAGAAATGACTTATGTATATTAAGGGCTAAGTTTTTTTCTCTCATTCTTCAAGATTTGGGGCTTCCTTATGAATCATTTCCCTATGTATATTTATATGTGAATGTATTTTACAACTTTCTAAAACACCATAGGATACGATTATAATTTATAACTAGTTTTACATTTGGATGTTGACCAGTTAAATGGCTAAATTAGTATATGTGTAGTGGTTGAATTTTAATAATCATACAATTTATATATGGTTGGTTGAAAACGGATAAAAGGTAAAAGGAATAGCAATACCACACATAAGTAAAACATTTAGTTAATGTGCATATATGTAAGGAGATATAAACCGAAAGTAGAAAGAATATATATGGCCATTTAAAAAGTGATAGACGATTCATAAAAACATAACAGGTAGATGAGAATGAGATGGATCAATCTGCTGAGTCGAACCCTCTATGAAGATTTCAACTCTTGAGAACACTAAATCCTATTGAATCAAACTACCAACAAATAGAATGTGTAAGCATACAAGATATATCATCAGTGAATTTGAATAATGTTATACCCGGACGTTGACCACTTATATAATTTGATAAAATTATGTACAGAGTAGTTAAATTAAAATTCTTAAGCTTGTATGTCTTCGGTATGTATGTTTTGTTGAACATAACATGAAACTGATAAACTTTACATAAAAAGGTGCATTAATAAGAAACATAAATAAAACATTTAGTTAATGTTTCTATGTTTGAAGGGGAAAAACGACAAATATATTATGTGATAGGAAAAATAATGAAAAATCAGACAATGTTATACTCGGCGGTGCCCCGGGCAAAGTGTTATTCTAAACGTATTTGAACATTTGTTTACGTCAACCTACTAAGTGTTTATTGAGAGTCTGATTTCATATGACCTTTCCACCGCAACAAAGTGTTAGGTGATTTTAGTGTCACCAAATCGTTTTAGTTAAATGAAAATAATACGTGTATCAAAGGGGATTTGATTTAGTTCTTGTACGAGCTTGGTGGTGCAGAGTGCACACTTGTACTAGTCTAAGCTAATCCCGGTTCGACGGTAATGGTGGGGTCAAGGGGGCATCGCCCCCTTATAGGGTCCAAGGGGCAGCTCCTTGTGGCGGGGTTCCGATAATTTATTGCCAAAATCTTGTTTGTTTATTCGCGAATTATCCACATAATTTGAATTTCGTGTAACCCCGATAAATTGGGTCGAAATATCAAATTCGAAAAGTGTAAAAACACGATTCGGGAAGCAATCCAGATTCAGAAACACACTCTTTGTATTTGCAGTATTCTAACACAAAGCAACCCAGACCACCTGCCCTCAAACCGCTAAACATCAACACAACACATCATCTGCACCCCAAACCCGACAACATGACATGATATCACATAAGAAAACGGCCAGAAACACCAACGAATCCAAGCAAGGAACCACCATCAAACATACATGACCACACACTATGAAATCACTTAAATGTTGACATAGTACATCACTTGCACCCTGGACCATCCCGCAAAACAAATGCCTTCACAGCCCGCTGACATGTTGACTCTGCTGACCCACCCAATCAACCACACAACCATCCTGCATAGAACTATCCAATGACATTAAACCCCCTAAGCCGCCCATCTAAGAATAAGTGTTACCTGTCGGATTATGAATCCACTCGTCCCAAAAGCAGTTGAAATATTTGAAGCTTTGAAACATAGTTTTCAAAAAGAAGAAATTCATATGTTATCTCAAGCAAAAGATCCATACTTCCATAGACAAAAGTAGAATCTAAATCACTGAATGGGCAAATATATGAACAAATTTTACACGAATCGCTGCAATCCTTTTTGCTCCAGATGAAAAAACAGATTGAATATACATATAGAGTAGTTATGTAGATCAAACCAACAAGAGTTCCTGACCAATTAAAACCCAAACCCATTATGATATTTACCAAACCCGCTCCATTTTTGCTACATTCTATCCAATCAACCCGAACCCGATATGGCTTGTTACCCAACCCCCCAGCCATAAATTTGACAAATTTTTTTGTTTTCTAATAGGGGCAGTAAAAATAAAGGTTACAAAATGGGCGGGTTGGGTATAATTAAAATTAATTCGGTTTGGGTGTAACAACAATCACTTTTGAAAATTGCATATAAGTAATGTAGTATATATCATCATATAACAATCATAAATTGAATATCACATAACATATGGATGATAATGAAATGCACCTTCTGCTGGCTAGCAATGAGTCCCCAACCATCACGTTTTGACAACCGCAAAGCTTCAATGACTTGTGTAACTGACCTGAATTGGTTCAGCATGTCCAACATGATCGTTTTAAGCCGTTAATATTTCTCCACAGATCTGTAGGATGCGATGAAGTAACTTAACCGTAGAGGCAAAAAAACTAAAAGCTTAAACAATACAACGCTAATGATGTGTTTCTTGACTCTAGATCTAGGCTATACAGGCCAACAACAACTGATTAAATTAGATTCATACAATAAGAACTTTTGCTACCTATATCAAACAATATTTCTCACTTCATAGGAAAATTGAAGTTATGATACAAAATATGTATACACTCTAATAAATTAGGATTTAAAGAATTTCATAATAGGACTAAACTATTTAGTGGAGGGTATGATTCTATCTGCGTAAGTAAATGGGTCAATATTACCATGTCTAGTTTAAGCAATTGGCCAAGGAATAAAAAGGTAGTTGAAGAGAAAAATTACTTGATTACCGTTGTCCTAGCTTTCACCGGAAGACATATTACCGGTAAAGTTATTTTCATGAATCGTCTAATTTAAGAAACTGTATAAATAAAGTCATCAAAAATCAAAGATATCTGACTTGCATTTCCTTCCCCTCTGCTTCTATCATTATATCAACAAAGTCTGAAGTCATATAGTGTGACTCGTTGTCTGATCAGTGAATCATATATGAGAGAAAAAGGCATCATAAAACCGGAGTCTCATTTTGTATATTACATTGAACAGCTAATCTACTTTAACAGTAAAATATAATAGCATCATAATTGTCTAAGATATATCAAATCCCCCACCACCCGATTCGAGATCAAACATTGTTCCAACTCAAATTCAAACTTTTCTCATAAAATCACAAAAAGTGTCAGTTTATTGACCAATTGAATGACTTTATTCAGACTAAATGAGACTCTTTTTTATAGATGAGTAGATTACCAGATAGATTGTAGAAGGTTTTTACCAGAGTGAAAACAGTAGCAGAGTACTCATGAGGTGGTAGATAAATGAACTTGTAACAAAAATACGTACTGGGATTGTTTTAATAACTTGTTTAGCTTGACACACATGCATAAAGAGAGAATTCGTGACAAATTCTAATCTTCATCTTGCTTCAAGATTCTTAGGAACATTAGCAGCTTTACGTCATTTACTTTTAGATGTAAATGCAATCGCCCCACCTACTCTTGTCTGAGGTAGAGATTATAAGCTGTCAAATAAAATTTAACTTATTATAAAACTTCATGACACCAGATGTACTGATGTAGAGGCGTAGAGCTATACACACCCGTTCAGATTATAATGAATGCTTTCAAGAGTATTACGTATAAAAATAAAGAAACTAACCTATAAGATACCTCACGTGCTTCGTGTAACTTGCATTAGATGAACACTCTGATTAGAATCAACGATCAGATCACAAGGAGATAGAGCCTGAGCTTTTGCCTAAATGTCCTGCAATTAATCACGGTAATCATTGGTTCCACAAAACCAACTGAAACTCAAAGACCCTAACAGCAACACAAATCTGAGGTAACTATAACTCACAAGTAAAATGAACCCCATTTGAATATAGAGTTCTTCTCATAAATACAATGAACTCCGATTAAATATAGAAGTTGAAAGGAACATCTTTTATTTTATAAATTTAAAGCCAAAACAGAAACATTACTCAATAACATGGGAGTAATAGTGATTCAGGGTTAAACCAACTTCGTTTGACCCTGAATTGTCCAATTACCCGATGCTCCCATCGTCCCACTTTTTTCACCTCTAGTCCAAGCATACGGTAAAAAGAATGAGAGTCCGGATATGTACCTAAAAGGGATCCCCGTGGTCCCTGAAGAGTGTTGCGCCTTCTTGAATCTACCAAAAAAGGCCGCATCAGATTCTTGAGCGGTTTCTTTAGAGCATTTATCCAATTTGGGTGCACCAAGATCCTAATTTTCAGTCAAAATGGAATCATGTTGACTGTCTTTTTAGATATTTTCCAACATTGGTGCACCAAGATCTTGCTTTTGGGTAAAAAAGAAATCGAGTTTGTCAACAACTTCGTGTATGTATTTGTTTGATTATTTTTCCAAGTTGGGTTCCCCAAGATCTTCTTATTCAATCAAAACTGACATGTAAAGTCCTGCATAAAAGTTTTAGAAAGACATTATATGGCAAGGAAATTAAGACTAAATATTGGCATAAAAATATAAAAGGACAAGTTGCCCTACATCCAATAAGACAATACAGTACATGTTGCAAAGAAGGTAGTTGTTCCAATAGTGCTTCACTTTCTAGATCCTTTGAATTGCTATAAGCTTGAACTTATAAGCAATACTGACAAAAATAAAATTCAGATAACAATTTACCTGATATTATTTGAATATATGAGTGATACATTTGCAACCTACTGAAAAGTAAAGTAAAGCAATAACAATAACAAAAAACTGACAATCATAAAACATCCTCATTCAAGAATATTATCAAGCACATAGTGATTGAAAGTAACACTGAGCACACATTTGAGAGAAGTCTTCTGAGAGAATTGCATATTTGTTCCCTATCTTACCTTACATTGTCCAATTACAGAACCTGTTTCACCTATACTAACAATATGTGTGTATATATATATAATAAGAACTCAAATGATTGAGCAATTGAATAACCTCGTTCAAATATTTCTATAACAAAATAGAGTACCTGATCCAACTGCAATAGTCGAGCGTTTGTGAAGAACGACGATGATAAATAAGGAATAAATTTAGAAACAGTTCGTAAGACTGCAAATTGCAAGAAAGCTTCACCTTAATTAACCGCTTGTGTGATGGATATCTCCAGTACATCTTCGGAGAGGAAGTTTCATGAGTGGACTTTGGGAAAGTGCTGCATCAAGAGCTTTATGAATACAAATCAACCTTTAAGATACGGCAATAAAGAAAAATCCAGAAGTGAGATGACGACACCAGGTTTTGACAATAATAAGGCAAGTTCAACAGAACACAATTGGATGAAACAAAGAGTACCAAGTATCCATAACTCTTTCCCTTCCTTTTCGTTTAAGTAGTTTCTTCATCCTGTCATAGCATTATGTGCAACTACAAAAATTAAACTCAAGAACCAATATTCTATTAGTTTAAAACAAAATTAGACACACAGAAAACTATTAAACTGAAACCAACGAAAGTAAAAAATAGTTTCTAACGTCAGTGATTATATAGTATTGGAAACTATTTAAATATTACCATAGATACCAATTGAAAAACCCTTCAAAGGTACTAAAAGCTATTATTGCTTCTGCTTGATCACAATGGCATATACAAAGAAAGACTATATAGATATAATTCAACCGCTCGTAGCGGTTGGACTCCGGCGGCCATATATGTCATCATTCACTTTTTTTAGACTTGCAATATAACATTTGAATTCATGAAATGCTTTTTCAAAGTGTGAGCGAATAAAAAGGGAGAAGAAAAGGGGGTTAATTAATTTATTATATATTTAATTTTTTATTTTTAACTATCATAAACAGGTTATGTTTAGTGAAATAGTTGTAGCTGTAGGTTGTAGGATGTAGCTTTACGTTTGGAGCTTTCTACGAAAAGTTACTTTCAGTAGCTTTGAAATTTTCAGCTTTTCATTTGATTCTAAAACTAAAACTTGTACATGTCAAACAAGTCTTTTATTTCCATACGAGCTTTTTGTTCAAAAACTAAAACCTAAAGCTCCTAAAAGGTTATAAAAGTTCCGTGCCAAACAGGGCCTTAATCACCTTTTAAAAGTTCTATTGTATTATTCTTTGTAAATATATATATATATAATATGTAACGTGTGACCCGAAAATTAGATTTTCAAGTTTTTTATGTTGAAAAAATATTTATTGCATCTATTAAACTTTATCTTCATGTCTATTATATGTACAAAATTTATTGTTTTTTGATTATTCGATGACCCATTACATATAATATGTATGTTTGTATAGAATAATATATATAATAGTATTTTTTAAAAAGTAATCGTATATAATAAAAAAAATATAAAATTAAGTATATAACAAAACGATTTAAGCAAATGTGAAAAATAAGGTGAGATTGACAAGGAACGTTCATGGACAGGAAGCTACTGGGCCACAATAATGGACCGGGCGCATCATAATCTAGCAACACTATATACATGTGGCTACTGGAGTACTGGCTAGTACATTGCAATGGTGAGCATACATATCGAGTTTTCATATTCAAATCGATTCCATACCAGTATCGTATTATATGGGTACCAAATGACTTTAAATAATATGGTACTTGGTATTTATACAAATAATTTATTTGAATGTAATAATTTTGGTATAGTAATTGTTCCATTTTAGTACCCGGTCTATTTTAGTACCTAATTTTGATTTTTTTTAATTTTATTTTTTCTATAATTATATTATAAACAATTTTACTACTATGATAATGAAATAAATAAATTTGGTTACTAAGATTCACCTTAAATGAATGTGAAGAATTAAATAAGTAATTGGTGAAGTTTTATAACTTTTGTTCACAAATTGTATCATAGTCAGATTCGACAGTAGTCTCCAAGAGGTTCGTCAAATAACTTATTAGTTACCATTATCTTAATAATATTTGTGAGCAGACAATCTTAAACAATAAACAAGAAAAGAGCAAAATTACATACAATGCTAATAATTTGTACTTTGCTTCTTAAATATCTAATTTTTGTATGTATCTTTGACTATAACAGTTTGTATGATAAATGATTATTTAATGCTTACATCGTATGGTTTATAGGGAAATTATTCAATTGTTGAAGAAACACCTTATGAGATCATATATAAAAATTCTACTTCAAATGCAATACTGAGCTGGTATGGTACCACTTTACCATACCGGTATCATCCCGCTTCAAATGGTAATTTATTCGGTACGTAGTTTAGAGTCAAAAAGAAAACCGATACTAACATTTAGTACGATTCGATATTGATTACATTCCATGCTCATCCCTAGTACATTGTAAATTAAGACTTGATGATTAGTTATCACTATTTTTGCTCAATTAGAGGTTAATTAGTAGTTGTTGTTTTTTCTCCAACGCGAATGGACTACATTATAGTGGTAAGCCGATGGGCTTCTAAGTTTACAGTGGGCCATGAACATGTAACCTTAGTTAACACTTAACAGGTAACGACGTAACGTATTTACCAGGAATGAGGAGTCGTAGGCATATATATCACCTAAATTACTAAATTAATTTTAAACTCAGATGCGTACGACGCTAAAAAGCTACTCCTTCTTATGAGATATTAGACTTTACATAACAAACAAGGATGATGATGATGATAGTTAAACCAAATAATATTTGGTCTGGCTACGAAATCTGTATGGTTCAAATGTCATTACAATTTTTATTATATTATTAACTACTAGTAAGAAGCTTGGAGATAAGAAATTACCAAAGGAAAGATAGATACATTCGGATTGCAAGTTCAGTCTATCAAATTTGATAGTACATTTCAGGATCTATTGCTAATCCAACTAATTCTGAAAACGCGACTTCAATGAGAGCATCGAGTATATCTCCGGTGGGTAAACTCATTGATATATTTTTCTTAATGACAATCCATCATTTCTAGCGGTGAAAGTTCTTTGAAACCCTTTTTCATAAGACCTCATACGCAAAATATATATTTCTTCAAAAGCCACACATAAAATAGTAATTGCTTATTATTAGTCGGATTTGTTTATCGACATTATATAACTAAAGCGGTGGGAGTTTTATCCTCCCTTTTTAATAAAGTGTTAGTACGTTTTAGAATAAAAACTATTTTCACCCTTCCTTTTCTTTTTTCTTAGAAAGAATAATGTGATGTGATTAATAAAACAGCTTTCCTCAAAACCATCCTTTACAGTTTACTATCGTTTACTTTTCTTTTTTCTTTTTTTCTGGATTTTAAAAAGGAAATTAAAGAGAAAAAAGCATCTACTTAAAGAAAGACCTTCTACAAAACTGTTTTCTTTTTCCTTTTATGAAGTCCACATTTTAAACATTACACTACAAATACCTTAAAAACCTAAACTATTCGTTATAATCAATAATGCCTTCTCATAATAATTGTAATTTGTAACATTTTAATTTGCGAATTTTGAAATTTCATACATTACATTATTGACTCGTTTCTTCCTTATCTGATTTTATTATAACCACTAGAAATGCGAAACTAACTTTTTATAAAAAGATAAGATTAATGATCAAGTTAATCCCTTTGCTATTGAGGTGGCTTACCAATCATTCTTTTAATTAACTAGTATGCCACTAACCACTTGCATAGTTAACCAAAGTATTCAAGTTAATTCTATTCGATTAATAACTTAATTGTGAATTTATAAATACACATATCAAAGACTAGACAATACTAAAACAAATGTTTTAATCAATAAGTAGTCAAAAATGCCCATGAATGAATAAGAAACTTAGAAGAAAAATAGATTCATTAATTTCACCCAAATAAAGTAAATTCTTTGAAGTCCAGAGTGAAACACAATGAAACAGAACATATCAGAGCAAGAAATCAATGAAGAAAACAGTAACATAAAAATATCTATACAAAATAATATAGTGGAAATTATTATTACCTAACAATATCTATATTTGTAACAAACAAACAAACAAACAGACTTGTTATACATAAGCTTCTCTTCTACGTGCCATTGCAAAAAATATCTCGATATCCGGCGACTGAAAATACCCATTCGCCGGCGGTTTATTTTGCTTCAAATGAGCCGCCTTTTTCTTCTTGGGCGCCGCCGGACATTTCATCGTACCCCGAAACCCACTTCGTTTGGGTGTCCGGCAACCTTCTTCCGCCGATAAATAACCACCATCAACCTCCATTCTTAATCAAAAATACAATAAGACTATTGAATAACCGGAGAGATTAATTTCAGAATATTGGGAGTAGAAACAAAGAAAGGGGATATATATATATATAGTGGGTTTTTATGGGTGATTTTAAGGCTTGTTCCGGAAGCTCTTATTATTTGAATGAACGAAAGAATCGGATGAATTTGGGTTATATGATCCTACGTGGATCCTTGCTGACGATTAAAAAAGGTCAGAATTTGGACACGTGTCGTGTTATTAAAAAAGGGAAGGTTCTGGGGTGATGGAGCGAATTTATTCGAATCTGGGCCACACGTTTCTTTTCCCGCTTCTTTTTCCTTTTTATGGAAGTGAAAAAATATCCCTCGTCTAGTTAAATTGGACTAAAAACCTTCAACCATAAACTTTAATTATTTGTAACTGTGCTTATAGTCAACTTTTGGATGTTATCTCCTTCTCCTTTTTTTACAAGAAGATGTCAATCGATAAAACTGTGTTTTGAACAACATTCACTAAAAAGCTTATCTTTTTACATATTTTTTTAAGGATACACTTAGAAAATACAATATTTGATAAATTATTCGATTCGATCGGTGAGTGAGTGAGTTGCTTTATTTATTCGAGAATTTGATGCTTATTCGTGTGTGGCCCATTATATTGTATGGTTTGGGTCCCTGGATGGTGACTGTAGCCTTGTTTGGCTTATCCTTCTGTGTCCGTCGGTACAGATAATGCTCGGAATTTTGACATTTATTTATCCACTTTTATAAGTTGTAAATACTAGATAGAAATAGATTTACTTGGTGCATCTATATATTTCTGCAGCAATTCTAGTTTCTTCTTGTCCTCTTGTCTCCATAGGACTCCTTTGATTCAATTCAAAATGAACAAACATTGTTTTTAATTTAACTTTAGATAGGTGAATCATTTAAAAGGACGGACAGATCGTTTTGTTTATATATATCTATATAGAAGTGGGTTCAAAGGAAAAAAATAATTTGATTAAAAAGTTATATTTATTTTTTAAATCATAAATAAGTATTTATTGAATCACATAAATTATTTTTTAAAAGCATATTTATTTTTTTCTTAAATTTTCTTCTTTTTAGATCCTATTACTATATATATATATATATATATATATATTTTTGTTAAAATATATACTTCCTAGTTACTACTGTATATGAAAGATACAAGAACTAATGTATTATTAATTATTAATGAACGGTAAAGATATACAATATAAAGGATTTTAAAAAACTCTATAAGTAGCAACTTAATATAATGGAATACATTATTTAAATCATCAATCATTGTCCTCTGATGTTTAAAAAATTGGGTACTGAAAGTGTTCTAATATTCAATGAAAGTAAGAACAAATTAATGAGATATCATCTAGATTTGGGAAATGAATACACTATTTTTTATAATTTACATTTCTGGTTTTTAAAGATTATTAGTTTTCTCATATATTAGACTAAAAAAAGGTACGATTACAGAGTCCAAGCAATGTCAACTTTTTTATATCTTGTGAATATTCAGAAAATGAGAGTAAAATTACAGAAATAATTATTGTAAAGCTGTATAAATTTGTAATGATTAAAATACAAATAGTAATTAGTAGGTACTTAAATAAAATAAAGAGATACAATAATGGTCTAGTAGGTGAATTAGTGAGTGGCTTAGAAGACTGCTCGAGTGTTTCTATCTTATACTACACAGTATATAATATAATAATACTAGTAATTATCTCACTACGAATTATAAACTATACAAAGTTGCACATCAAAGATTCAATGTATCAATCGGTTATATGAATTAATGTTACTTTAAATTAAAAATTCGTGAAATTTGTTACTAAAATGGTGTTTAAGACTACCAAATTGCTAGCGTTGTATAGCAGAGTATTTACAGTTTTTTTACCAGTTGTACTCTAGACTGTAGAGTATTTATTATACCAATATGGTGTCTAATAAGATAGAGGTTCTCATTGCTTATTTTTAATGATACACATATACTTTGGTAACGCATCAAAGTATATTTTCAGAACATTTATGTGGATTCAGTCATCGTTATGAGATCTCAATTCATTTTAATGTCATCTCACGTGCGATGCATTATATATGTGTTATACGTTCAAGGTTTCAATCTTGAGATAAAATGTACAATTTTTATAAATATGTAATATTATCAGAGGGTATTTACTATCTAGCCTATCGATATGAGTGTCACCTGTTAGTGAATATGTTAGCCCATCTTCTATGGATAATATAATATATCCTTTATCATCACCTTGTGGATTAGAATCTCAACAAAATCTGTGTATTATTGACACACATGTTTATTACAAACATGGGTAACAAAAAGTATATCTAGTGCGTACAATTATACAAGGCCTATTCATTCTATATGAATATATTCCTGTCGACTGTCAAATAAGTGGAGGTACCAAATTCAACTATTCCATAAGTTAACAAATCAAATAAGTGAAATAAAACTAGATTATGTCATTTTCTCTTATGGAATTGTTAGACAACAAATTGAGGTAAGATTTAGGAAAAATATTGCTTACAACTGTTACATGTTATCATCACCATTCTACAATAAAACAGTTTAATATATGTAAAGTATTGAAAAATAACCTGACTAGCTTAATTAATGCAAATCCTGGCAAATCAAATAAATCTCCCTGGAGTTTGATCTTGTCGCTTTAGGCCTCGACCATGATGACTCCTAAGTAAAGGCTTGCAGATCCTGATCATATCTACAACCACCATACATTCAAGATTAACAAACATCCAAACTTGATATAAACCAATTACATTGTTCAAAGTCACTCGTGCGAACATTCTTGTTATTGATCTTAAAGTTTTTAATAGATTTAGCTCGATACTTAATATTTGTCTCCATTTCTAATGAGATTATAAATCATTTTACGGTAGCAATGGATTCATTAACGAGTCATTTGTTTTGGTTTGGGGTCTATTTCAATATCATACAATATACATATTATATCAAAGTCATTGGACCAAGGCTTGTCATATTCAAATCACCTTCATTCATCAGTTCCAGGTCCCAACTTAAGAAAGGAAATTCACCTATCAAGCGTGTGTTTGGCAAAAGCATTTTAAGAGATTATCGAAGTTTGTTGAGGTTGAGTATCTAGTGTTTACGATCTCAATCTCCTGTAAATAAATAATTCTTTTTGACAACAAAGGAATAGTAATGATTATCAAAATCAATCACAATTTTGCTTTACTAACTAGCTATTACCAAAAATACCCTACTTTATAATCATTCTTTTACAATTTAGATTAATACGTAGCATCACTGAGTGGATCAGCATGATATTTCATCATTAATAAAGTTCATTGCTAACTTGGTAAACAATTAAGCAACGAGTATTTGGTTATTGGTGTTGGCAATATTTCAGGTAGTGTTACAAAGAAAATGAATGTCTTTTGCCTCTTTTTAATAGTTAAAGAAAATTATTTAAATTTATTAGTTAAAGAAAGAGTATTCTTATACATAAATATTATATACAAATATAATATATAATAGACTTTGAATAATAATTACTAAATAAAAAAGAAAATTTAGAAAAGTAGCTTTCATTCTAAACAATATGTTTTTTTTTTCTTTCCAAAAATAATAATTGACGGAAAATATCAATATTTTGGATGAGAATTCTCTCGATTTTTCATTCGTTATTCTAAATAACTTATTATTTTCGAATGCCGTGGAACTTTTTTAAATTAAACATCCGATATTTGATTTTCGACTTTGTTACTTTAATGAACGAGAATATATACATATATATATAATAGCTGAAGTCAACATTTTACAGTAACTTATGTTTTTAGTCAACTGAAAAATGAAAAGATTTGATCACATTTTCAAATTTTTAATGAGTCTTTTAGAGAAAACAAAATTATTTTATGAACAAATAGCATATAGAATGCGAGTCTTAAGATCACATTGTTTACCGATGACCAAAGATGAGTTATAGTGGTAACAAGATGGCTTTCCTCTCGGTTGTTTCATTGCAAGTTCCTAACCGGTGAAGTTATGTTGGAATACATATAGGGTGCTGTTGTGGACCAATCAATGATCATCTTTGTAATTCAGTTTCCCACCTCCCAAATTGCTATGACATTCAAGACCAAAAACTTAAATCTTAAATTCAAGATATATGATGCAAACAACGAGCAATCTATGTACAAGATCCTGTCTTCCACATTGTGTTTTGAGAGATGCATTTTGGTAATTTATAATACAACCAGTCCAGTTTTTAAAATTTTATGATTTAATAAGCTCTGATTCATTTTAATGTTACGTACACTAACCAACACGATTAATTCTCAATCATACTTTTTTGCTTATATATTTTATTTTTATATCTCAATTTATAATTTTTTTTTTTTGTTATTTTTCATTGCAAACCTTTTTTCTTCTTCGTGTGCCAAAGTTATGTTCGGTAATAAATATAAACATCCCTCTAGAGAACATCACAGCTCCCTTACTAGGTGACATTATGGTGGCTGTGAAGCCGATATCAAAAAACCATAGACCTAACTATATGGACAATGTAGGTTTTTTGTTACAGATATTACAAGATAATGTAAGCTATTACTTTTACATCCACTAATAATTGTTTTCTTTTAATTTTATTTAAAGTACTTTTAATTGAAATCTGATTTTTTAATTCTTCGTATAAACAGGAAATCGTTTGGTAGCCATATGACATTATAAGGTTGCTTGCTAATATCGCTGAACAGAAATTCCTTGGGACTCTTTTTGACCCGGTGTTTTATATGAACTTTGTGGTGTATCATAAACCACATCGTTTTGCAAAACAGTTTCGGGTGTTTGACCAATTTTATGTGTCTGCTTGTCTCTGCTTTTTGATGTAAAATGTAGAAAGCACAAAAAGAATAGTGGCGACACCAACCAAAACTTCATTGCAACTACGCCAAGGAGATTGAAGCTTGGGAGAGGTTCGAATTAGCACAGGAGTACATGGTGTTGAAACCACAATCAATTTAGAAACCATCCTCCCCATAAAATGCGAACAATTCACCCCTAGAAAATGTGAACCTATAATTCTTTGGTACACCGACCCCGTCAAATGTGAACCATCGATCCCCATCAACAGTGAACCAACATCGCCTAGATACATTGCCCTCGTAAAATGTGAACCCATCGACCCCAACATATGATAACCAATGCCTTGCGCCGAGAAGAGAGATGAGGGAGAAAAGGCCAGCAGAAAGATGGTCATATTCTAGGCACCATGTTAATGCCCAAAAGAGAGGTACCTTTCAAGTTTCGTTTGTTTTTCTTTTTAATTTTTTTTTTGGAGAAAACCAACTTAGGTTTTTAAAGTGTTTTTATATCCTTGTGTGAACAGGGCGAAAAAATCGGGGTGCAAAAAGAAGCGACATCTCCTAATCTTGAATCTTCAAATTTAACTAAATGTTAAAATCTTAGTCTGTATAATATGAGTCTGTGATGTAGATACTAAAAATGATCACAAACTCATAACTCTATTGAGTGCAGATTCCAGACTAAGATCTTGACATGCTAAAGTTGATACAAAGTGAAGTATACAGACTGCGTAAGTAGTTTATGTCATATCGTAATCTGTGTAAGTATTCCAAACGAGTGTTAATATTCTTTAGGTTGTGTCAGTATTATTTAGAGAGATTAACATTCTTTGTTCGGTCACTGCTTTATTTGGATATACCAAGATCACGTTTTTTATTAAATAAACTCTTTTACTGTAAGCCTACTTGCTTTATTACTGCACCGACATGAAGATCTACACGGGTTGACCCGACCCGGCTGACACACGACGTGTTTGAGCTATGGCCCGTTTTGACCTGTGACCCAACACGACATGAAAGTCATTTTTTAACCTCAGACAAGATTTTACTAGTTTTTATTCGTAGCATGTTATGTTCAAAGTGTAGGAGATCAACAACTACACTTAGATCAACAACTAATAGATCTAAATAACTGATAACATACTCAAATCACTACAAATTTATAATACAACCTATCTAGTTTTCAAAATTTTATGATTTAATAAGCTATAATTCCTTTTAATGTTACGTACACTAACCGTCATGGATGGAACCAAGATCAAATGTCACGGGTTGCACACATTTTGAAAACTAGACCCGTTGATCTGGTAATGAGACATGAAATACGAATCAGAGGGTTGAAAACTATGATGAACCATCATATCCCCTAATAATGTATAGAGAGTCAACCTTTGATTTTATTTTTTTTCTTTAGGTGATTTTCTACTTCGAGAGGGATTGAGGTATTGTTTTTATAATCAATTTCTTATAGTATTTCGTTCTTTAGGTGATTGTCTACTTCAAGGGGGTATGAGGTATTGTTTACACAATCAATTTCTGATAGTATTTCGTTTGACAGTATCTGTCACGCTTTTACAGTATTTCGTTTAAAATCTTTAGTTGACGCTTTGAAAGTATTTGTCACAATGTTTTGGTTTGTTTAGTTATTTGAGGTGGGCTTTATCTCCAAGCAAAATATGTAATAAATAACAAATAAACAACAATGTCGCTTTTGTATTTGTATGTATAAGTTTAAAGTACTTGGGTTTTATATGTTAGTCTTGTGTAGGATGGTCAATAAATGTGCTCACGTATAACGATGGCAACATGCAACTAATTGTTAATTCGAACGTTTTATGCTTTACACTTAATATAAAATATCATCGGTATGTCTATTGATTCCAATATTCTCATATGAAGTCTTATTTTCAAACTTAACTACACCTTTTTTTGAAACATTACTTGGATATTTCGATTAAATATTGTACATTCGAGTTAAAAAAAAAGACTCGGCTCTTCGAGATCACTTGAAGATGAGAAATCCTTACGTGTAGTGTCTACTCAATTTCTAGTTAGTGATGATACAATATATTTATATTTAAATCTTCAATTGAAATTGGAATCGGAATACTTGAGAAAAGGTGAAACGAAAAGGTCCACGTCAACTTTCGGAGGAACCAAAGTGACACTTTAGAGTTTAGTCCATGTAAGTTGTAACTATTGTGGACCTATATTCAGTCATTTGGGCCCACGCCTTTTTTCGTTTCAACCTTCAATGGGCCCTACCAAATCCGTGTTTAGTTCACATACTACCGCTTACTTTAATGCAGGCCCATCTTTCTGATTTAATGGACATGGGCCCATGGCCCATGGATATGCAATTTAAATTTGTACCTTTGTGAATGTGGTTTGAAAATAAAATTCCAAATGAATGGAGCTTTTGTTGTCGATATATATCAAAATAAACAGCAGACTGAAAGTTATTGATTTACTTTATATATTTTACCAAACAATCCTTTAACTTAATTGATTATATGATATCTTTTATTTACAACAAAAAAAAAAACCCCTTAAACACCATAATTTATATTTTTCCATCATGAGAATGCAACTTTCATGAACAATAGATTACACTTAAATGTTGGAAATTGGCTTCCTAATAATAATAATTATGAAACGATATCACATCTTTTTCTACGCGTTTAGGATTAACTGAAAGTTTTCCATTATTAGTTGTCGCGTTGTTGGTGACTGTATACTAGTCAATTAATATTTCCTGTAATAGTGTAAACATCTAATCGTTCTGAAATTGAGGTTTGTAACGTATTGTATTTTCGCATCTCGTACCTTTGTTTCAAATTTGTGACTAATTAAAGTTACAAAATATTTGACTTGCATCTTGTGACACCCCAAATTTTGTAAATTAGATAAAATCACATAATTGTTAAGTTGAATTAAATTTTGAGGACGAAATTTTTATAAGAGGGGTGAAATTGTAACACCCGAACTTTTGAATAAAAATAAGTCTTTTAGAAAACTATAAATGGTGTTAAACATATAATGAAGCTGCATGTGATAACAAAGAAAAGTATACTAGTTCAAGTGTACTTAGGTTGATTAATTATTGAAGAATGAAAGGGATAAAAATTAAAGAATGTAACATAAATGGGTACGTATGTTTGAATCGGTAAATCACCGATATTATTGGGATAAAAGTTGTGGTTGAGTTTGTTTAATAAATTTGAATAACTCTTAGTGTGAAATTAGAGGATATACATTAGAGATGGTTGTGTTCTACTAGGTTTGTAAGTGGTTTATATATATATATATATAATATACGTACATGCATTGCAAGAGAAGAAGTTATGAGTGAATTATGCGTGAGCCGAGGAGCGAGGAGCAACTACGAGGATGTTTAATTGGAAGTTCTTTAGTAAATAATTAATTGACGAAACAAGACAGTAAATAATTAATTGACGAAACAAGACAAGATGTTAAAGAGTTTTTGTCTACGGTGAATGATCAATGACGAATATTAAAAAATAGAGGTGAGTTTCACGTGACTTTTAAATTGAATTGCACTTATTTCATATAAATATAGATTTTTGATATGATTTGCTTATAAAATTGTTTAGTGTTGTATAAGTGTATCAATTATTCACTCTCTCAACAATAATGAAATCGGATACAAAAGAAAGTGGCTAAAAAGTGAAAAGTGGTGAGATGTGTAAAACTACGGTTTGCCATCAAATTGTGGAAAAAGAAAAAGGTGAAAATTGAAATTGAAAAGAGATTATTGGATTGAATCTTTGATTGCTTATATGACAAAATGGTATTGTAAATTGTTGCTTAAATGTTTATATTGAAAATATTATTAAATGTTTAATGTGAAAACCGTAATTCTCACAAGGCTTCATAGCTGATCCAAAAATGTTGAATAGAATTTTTGCAACTCAGGTCAGGGAATAAAGGATAAAAGTGTTGAATAGAATTGTGCGACAAAAATTGAAGAATGATTGTAAAGTATTGACGTTTTCGCTAAATTAAAGTGAATGATAAAATAGCACTATGATAAAGTGGGTCGTTTCACATCTTTTGGCATTCTTTTGGGTTATGCGAGTCTTTATATGTAATGCAATACGTATATGAAATATACAAGTTGGTAGTATAGTAAAGCGAATAAGAGTAGATAACGTTAATGCCGTATTGAAAGTTGGGCCACGTGAAACCAAACGAAAGCCCGGCCTCGTTTTTCCCGGCCCACACGATCACATTTATATTTCTTGTCAATATTTTCCATTTTAGGCAACTTTTTTCTACGTTTTTTAATCATATCATATAAAATTAAAATATATATATCAAAATGATCGTTAAAACATAGGTTACATGAACCATGATATAAAACAAAAACATTTCTGTCTTTTGATTCTATCAACTCTTATAGCGTGTTATTACGAGTTATAAACTTCGATGATTCAAGCATATGTAGAAAGAGAACTCAGTTTTGTGAATAAATTTGGTTAAAAATATTAAACTTGACACATTATTATGAAACCTCTTGTAAGATGTCAGCACAATACAAGCAAATATTCCTTATTATATATAGCATACGCCAAAATAGTGCAATACAAATTGGTTTATGTTTTTTAATCATAGAAAATCTAATATCAAACCTTAATCTTTGTTTTATACTTTTCTTATAATTATAAAGAAAAAAATATGTGAGTGGATGAAGATAGTTTGCATATGGATAACATTTTATATTTCCTATATTAGAAAAACAAGTTTGGTAGTAGATGGATATACAACATTGATGATAAAAGATTACAATATACTGAAGACAAATTAGGTGGTGTTTTAGGATTGCTAAATTTTAAATAAAAAAAAAAAAACAATATTATAAAACATTTAAAAACATATTAGACTTTTAAAACAAAATAAGAATATACTGATCATTTTCATATACTTTACTTTGTACTGTAATATCATATTCATCGAATTCTCATATATGTAGAACAAATACCCTTTAATTGTTTAATATTATATTATTTATGAGTATCTCTTAAGCATTTTGTTGTTTTTACTTATTTTTTAAAACTAGAAAAGGTAGATCGGGAATCAATCTCTCAACGAATAGTTGTTTATACGTTTTGAACGATTTCATAAGGCGATGTAATTTGGGTAAAGATCGTACCACGTTTAGCTGTCTACGCGTATATCATATTTTATTCATTTCATTTTAACAAACTTTTACAGAAATAGTTGTGAGAATCTACATTCTGATGCATCCAATTTATTTATTTTATTTAAAAAAAGAAGAAAGATAGACAGCCCAATCCACATGGTCCTCCCACTATCTTAGCAGCAACGGGATCTACGTCACGAATATTCCCACCACCCTATTTATTGTCCTCATATATTATTTATTTCTATTTCTATCTATAATAATATATAATTATTATTATATTATTATAGCCTTGAATTGATTAGGTAATAAGCTTTTTAACAAGCTCTAGTTATTACTCCATCTTATTATGTTTTCCCACTTTCTAAATCGAACAATTATCATATTTATTGTGAAGAGTAAATAAATAATTAAAGGCCACACTCCATATTGGGGAATGAATGGTAAAATAATTAGTTTGGTTTACTTTAAAATACTATACTATACGTAGTCTAGAAAAAAGTAATGAAGCAGAGTCATTAAACATAAACACAAATTTGGTGCTGTCTATATCTGTTATAAAACCTTGTACAAATTCTTTAATGCAAACAAATCACACATAGATCTATTGGGATTTACGGTATATTTTACATTAGAAACAGTAGAGATAAAAGAAAAGGAATCCAGACAGAAAGGATCAAAAGGAATCCAGACAAGAAGTAAAAAGACAAGAATGAATTACATTGGTTAAAAATTACAAATTGCATACAAACATAATGTGCAAAAGAATGTTATGAACCAAATTAAACATTTATTTCCCTTCCAACTCAATTTACCAAATGGCCCTTAGCTTCCTCACCAGCATACGAGAAAAGACTCTTTAGAGCCAAATAAATTCAAAGTGAAAAAAAAAAAAATGGGTAAAAATGTGGCATATTACAGTAATGTAAACAAGTTAAAACTTTTTTTTCCCTTTTCCTATTTAAACTTTGTACACACCATCCACGGCCCATTTCAGCGTTCAAATTCCAAACAAACTTTAACTGGAGTCCGAACGGGTTCGATCTGATGCTTCCCGTGTTGCTTAGATTGATGCTGAGACCAGAAAGAATGTGCAGCCAACACTCGGTCCAAAAGATTTTGTGGTACAGGTTCTCCCCTTCTTTGCTGAGAAGAGATACTTGCGGTGTGAACCAATGTTTTCCATTTATCCTGTACATATAAACCAATTCACAATCATTATTAGTGGTTAATCTAGTACACTTGAAGTATGGACATGAAACAGAATGTAGATTTCTCACCTTCAAGTCAACATAAGTTCGGTGGTTTGCATCATCAAACGCACGGATTTTTACATCACGCCATCTGCATAGATTATAAAAAAGAACCACTAAAATATTGTTCACTGATAGCATAATTCCATTGAACAGGATATTATTGAAAATTGTGGGATTCACACCTTCCGGTTCCAAGTGTTTCAACTGCTTCCACAAGTGCTTCTACTTCAGAAACAGAGAATGGCCTCCTAGTTCTACGTTGTGAAAGTTCAGATCTTTTGCTTAGTTTATGGTTCATTGGGACCATTGAGAGTGCCTCTGGGTTCAGGGGTGTAGTGGGCACAATAGCTTTGGTATTTTCCACGATTTTTTCTGTTAATATTTCAGTTGTCAGTGGTTTACTTTCTTGATTTTTTTCAACTTGGTTGTCCAAGTTAGTTGATTGAGGAGTATCCACTGAAGAGTTCAAGAAACCAACATCCATAACGGGACTATCCAGAGAACTGATACATAAGTAGCACAACATAAATATCATACGACGAAAAATTCAACTAACTGGTAGCATGCAACCTTCAGGGAAAATATATATTACCTAGCTAGTGATCGATTATTGTCACATGCCAGCAACAATGGATGTTCATTCTCATCCCGTGACTGGGAAGGTTGTGGGAGACTAGGCTCCAATATAAATCCCAAAGTGTCACTGTTTACAGAAATGCCCGTTTGTTGTAGTGTCCTGTCGTCATCTCTAATCTTCTCGCCTTCAAGAAGTACCCCTACATCCAATTCACCTCCTAGAATAGCTGTCACAGCTTCCATAATGGTCCTCTGTGGGAAAAAAAAATTCAATACATGTTATCGTCTATACTTGGACAATTAAAGGGTGCTTGATTTTGGAAAAGAGATCAGGCTCGAGATGTCTACCTTCAAAGAACCTACTGTTGATGTCTCTGGCATCTCAACATATAGTTCTGGCACTTTAAAGGACTTTATGCTAAATCTCACTGAACAAAGAAACATCATGCATGTTAAAAGCTTGTCAAACAAAAGATACAACAATACAAGCATGATTGAGAGTGTACCGTGACCCTCCTTGGATTGATAGTTATTTTTAAGGCTGAGAGCTGAAGATGTCACTGCTTTTGCTGTAACGCCAAAAAACAGTTAATTAACTAGATATTTTAGATCAACAAGATAATTTCAAAAGAAACCTGGAGAAATTAAGGACCTTTATTTTTCACAGCAACAGGTGGACGCCTCTTATCTCCACTGACACACCTCTCAGGTATATTAGATATACTTTCACTACTCGTCTCCTGAATATAATCAGGTTTTGAGCTATGATGAAGCAGCTTCCTTCTCTTAGATGCTATATCTGCTTGACAACATTCTTGCTTGTATATTTTCCTGCTAGGGTCAAAGGTTTTGACTCCACGACCTAAAAGAAGCAATATCATAACATAATAAGAAAAGGATCACATGACAATTTTCAAAGTAGTGTTAGAGAGTTCTCCACTTACAGGTAGTGTTAGAGGGTTCATAATCTTTCAGCTTTGGAGCTGCTTTCCACTTAGTAGTCAACATCTTCCTTATTCTTCTATATCCAGCATGTGACTGCAACCTAAACGCCTTCATTTTGGTGCTATGGTGATTGCAACTAAAAGAATTTTCATCATCATCTCTAATTCGTATCTTTGCATTGCTCCTATGCCTTGGAAAACAAGCACGAGGAACAGGATCCCTATAAAAGGGTAGATGTACACTGCTATATGATTTATTTAATACACGATGATTCACAAATGATTTGACTGCAGTCAAATCATCACCACTTAGTTTTTCTACAGCCTCTGTCTGTACCTTGGCTTTATTAGTATCCATGTTAATATCGTATAAACCCCCATGACTAGGAGAGCCTCCCTCCGATTTGCTATAACTACAGTTAACTCCATTCTTGCCATCAGATGATTCCAACTTCACATTAGTGCTAACTTCTTTTAAGAAATCTGAAGTGGTAACTATAGAAGCATGTTCTAAACCAGATTCATTATCAGACTGTGGCGAATCCTTTAATGGTGTTTCAAGCTTTAACTCTAAATTAGGGGATTCAGGAACAAACTCACTCTCACCGCAGCATCCTTGATCAAGATAATCTAACCTTACAGGTTTGACTTTGGCTTCCAGTGGTTCCTGCTTGACACCGCTTTTAGGAATGCTAATCTGTTCTTTTCCTTCTGGACCTGTGCTTGAAGCAGAAGCAGAACTTTCGCTCTCTTGCAATAACTTGCCAGCTACAGCTGCCAACAACTCAAACGGGCAAATTTCGCTATCCGCTAATGATTTCTTATGTGAATTCCTCTAAAATAAACAAAAAAAATGTCACTAAAAGTCTGCACAAATCATGGGAAGTAATTTTTTTTTTATCAAACTCAATCGTTTATACATTACTTACCCTTACGGACCTGGGAGCTTTAGGTACCACAGGGGCACGAAAGCCATCAAATCCTCCGTAATATAATTTCTTCTTCGACACCATCTCTTAGGCATACATACCAAATATGAACCTCAACCACAACGAAGAACTGATCGGGCCTTCTGTTATTCAATAATAAAAGTATCAGAATCTTTTTATGCCATAGCATCTCTTGAATTTCTTAGTTAATACAGCATATCACTAACACAACATTAAGGTCAAGACAACATTTTAATAGATAAATTAACTGATACAGTCGGCACAAATTGCTGATATAGAAATCGATTCTCTTTCCATTTCAATCCGGAAGAAACTCACAATGATAAATGCAGCACTTTAATGAACTTGAACAGATAATTGAAAACCAGAAACTCGATCCCATAATTTGGGAGGTGAGATTAATAATGACAAAATATGGAGTAATAAACATAGCAGTACAGATCTATAAAAAACTGGCCTTAGTCCCCACATAGAAATAACCGCCCCTGGTTTAAGTCAAACACTTTCAACAAAAATAAATGTAGAAATACAAAACAAAATAGTAAAGTAAAAGCACTTAAAAATTAAAACCATGCAATATCAATTTACTACTATTTATTTATTGCAAAAAGCCAAAAACCTCATCCACAAATAATAAAAGAGTCATTAAATTTCATAATCAATTAACTCACATTTGTTGCTCAAAAAAATAATTAATCCATATTTAATTTAGCAAAATTACATTTCATCCTGAATTTACAACATAAATTGGATATTAAGACGTATTCACAATTTTCGTAAATTGTACGCGATCAGACATAAGAGATATAGATACAATTATATACAAATTTTCCAAAATCCGATCCGATCTCTGAACTGACAATTCCGTCGAAGATCGGATCAAATCACACGGAGAAAAACACGAAATTTCGCGAATCGGAATACCGCGATTCGATATATACAATTCAATTTGAATACAAAAACATGAAAGTTATAGATCGATCGGATGAAATTACCTGATTTCGATGAAAAAACGATTGATCTGGTTAATTCGTATGTTACACGTAACTGTACAAGAAGCGTGAGATTTCGAATCTGTGCACAATTGAAATAATAATGGAGAAGATGTATAAATCTAATTCTATCTATATATATATGTATACGTATATATATGTATATAGATCGATAACGAAATTGGAAATAAAAACCGCCAAGTGGTTTTAGAGAAAACAATTGAAAGGAGAAATAAGAAATGGAGGGGGTTTAAGGACCCGGTTTATATATTTTTATTTTTTGAGAAGAAGGGTAAAAAGGTAGTTTTGCAAGGGGAATGGGATGAAAGAGCAGGTGACCATAAACCTCTCTAATCTCTTTGGGGACGGTTTTTAGGACCACTTTACCCTTCCCAAGTTTGCGTGGATATGTGGATAGCTTTTGACACGTGTTTGGGTTTTACAAGCTTCCCTTAACTCCCTCTTTTGTTTTTTCCCTTTTTGTTTTATTTTATTTTATTTAATTTGCGTTAATTAAATATATGACTTTTTTGAAATAAAAATATGCTAGAGCATATACGTAGTCCGATCCAATATTGTAGTTTCATAGTTCGATTGTAAATTGATTGAAACCAACTTAATTGAAAGATGGCCAAATTAACAAACCAATTGATTAATGTTGTTGAAGGAGTTTGGGTACAAATACTAGGTAAGAAGTAGAATTAAATCTAAGTAAGTAGAACTTTGAATTCATGTTGTTGTTATTTAGTAATTTTTATAATTGGCTATAGCTTTCAATAATTCTAGCTTCATAAGCATTCTTTAAAGTTGTAACTTGAAGCTTCTTCAGAACAGTTTCTTAAGCTCAATAAACTATAAAGTTGAGAAAGTGTTTGGTAAGAGAAAAAGCTTCCTAGTCAAAGTAACCCTTTATCTAATCTAAGTAATAAATATAGAAAGAAAAATTACTAAAAAAAAACAAATTTTACTAACGAACTAACCTAACATACACGAAATATGCACATTACAAGTGAGACTCGAACTCACAACTTTTTAATAAAAATTACAAAGTTCGTCACTCTCAAACGATGTTTACTTCATCGTTTAGCTCGATGTTCCAGCTCAGGGTTTGGGTTAAAGCGTTGAGTTTTGAACTCTTTTTTTTCCTTCTCTTTTTTCAACGGTTACAATTCAATAACAATAAAAAAAATTGAAAAAAATGAAAAATATTGAAAAATATTGAAAAAAGTTTAATAATTACATTGATGACTAATCAAATTTCATATTTCTCCACTTAAACCATTTATGATTCGTTAAAACTGAAAGTGAATAATTATCTTTGAGATTTCAACAAAAAAGTAAATATGGACAATTAAATTGGGACGGGAAGTACAATTTTGATAATGAAAAGACCTAAGAGCACACGGAATGAGTTAAAATTTGTCGCAGTTCCCGGTCGAGAATGTCGTTCGACAACTTTCCGCCACTTCCTAACGGCTTTGTGGGTCAGTGTCTCGCTCAAGACTCTAACTTCTGTTTTTTTATTTTCAACTGCTAGTTAAAAAAACATGAGAATATCGGAGATTCAGTGCCCTTCATTTCTCGCACTTCTCAGATTCAATGTTTTTATATATTAGCACTTCTCGTATTCTAAGAGGTTCCGTTAACAAAATCTTTTTTTTTAATAACCGTTGATGAACAAAATAAATGCTTAATTTTCGGAGAGTTGGATTAGCTATTTATTCTTGAATATACTACTAATTACTAGTCTAAATTGAAGAAAGCGACAAGAAGTTTAATTTTAGTACTGGTAATTTTCTTTTGCAGTATAAAAATAAAAAAAAGGTAAGAAGGATAGAACTCATGACTTCCTCTAATATTTTTTTAAGGAGTATACTTTCAATTAAATAAAAAAGTTCTTAATACTCTATTTATAATATATTTATTCTCAGAAAAGAAAAAAAGAAGTCCTCACAATTCATATACTATTACACAAATAGTCATTCAGCAATTTGTTAAATGTAAGAGGTTCCAAATTTAAAGTAATTATTTAGCATTTATTAAATGTAAGAGGTCATAATGGTTGTTTAAATATGTCAATTTGTTTTTTATATTATAAACAATTGACTTGTTTCAGTATTATTCAATTTCATAGATAAGAGATAATTTTAAAATACACTGATTATTGCATTTGCATGTGACAGATCCATTAAGATTTAAATAAAGATATGATGCAAGTTTTATTTTACACATCATTTTAATTTAAATCCGGAGTAGTACTTTATTCATGTTCATCCCAAATTCCGAATCAACTAACAGATTTTGTCATTGCTCATTCATTTTTTTTAATCGAGTTAAGAGGGTCAAAATACTTGGTATGTTATGAACTAAAAGTGATTCCAAAATAATAATTCTTATCCTCAACAAATTTATAAATCTGGTTATTATTTATAGATTTGTTGACTCTGCTACCCAAAAAGGGTATCATCTTTATTAAGTTCATACAAACAAACTTCTTCTTTAATGCATGAAAGTGGAACACAGTTTTACTGATTTTCTTTTATATTTTGCTTACAACCAACTCTCTTTTCTGATCATCAAAGTTCATAAGATCTTTAAAAATGCTTTAAATATATACGGAGTATTGTTACAAGCATTTTTCGTGTACGAATTATTTTCACTAGTCTTTATTGGGCCGATGGAAAGTGATTTGAAGCCATTTCAAGGGTAAAAGCCCACTTGATAAGTGGGTCACCTGGCTGGGCTAACTTTATCTTTCCACCCTTCATATCCGTGGGCTAACATTATATTGGCATCACATAAACCTACCCCAACTATAACTAAATAAAACTGTTGTTGACTTGGTTTATAGTCTATCATCAATTAGGTTAAATAGACAAAAGTAATAAAAGAAATAAAGGTGAACACGGTGAAAGAGTATTTAAATATTCAAATGCTCAACAGTAGTATTCACTAAAATTTAATTTGAAATCAAATCTAATAAATTATGTAGCAACGTACTAGTTGTCAATTTTTTAGAAATAGATGAAAGTTGTTGACTTGTTGACACGTCAACCCATCACGACTTCACAGTTTTTTTAGCGGTACTCGACGGCTACATCTACTGAACCCACCCCTTCCGATCCGTTGCACAACACATATGAACCTTTCATTTCACCACCAATTTAATCAGGGAGTTGAGTTCAAACTCTGTTTTGACAAAGAAGTAAGGTTTAAAGGAAGTCACATTTACTTTAACTCCAACATACAAATACAACTAGAGATGTACAACAATTTCAACTACCACTAAAAAAAGTAAAAGTGATCAACATGGAGACTTTTAATTCTAATTTCTCTTAAACAGTAGTAAAAGTAAAACACTTTAACCTAATTAGTTTCTGTGAACTTTTAGAAGTATATATGATTATATCCAGCCGTGAGGTATACATGTCGGATATAGTGTCCACGGTCATCAAATGAACCGGTTATATTTGATATAATAATTTAGTCATTTTGGTTTGTCCTTAAAATATAACTTAATGATTACTTAAGGGACTGGTTTTGTCATTAATTAATGGTTTTAATTAATTGAAACAAAGTCTATGGGGTAAATATAGAATAAAGGAGTTTGAGTTCGATCCCAACTAGGATTCTAATTCTATTAGAAATAGGGGCTTAGGGTGTAAACCCTGATTACTCATTTCTCTTTTCTTCCTCCCTTTTGTGGTCGTCGACCATTCCCTCCCCTCTCTTGATTCTTGATTTATTTCATCATTCTCTAGGATTTGGTTTAATCAATCAAGCTTAGAGGTTATACACCGTAATCTAAAAGTTGTCGTTTTGGTTGTAATTCCATTAGAGGGATTCTCCTTTGGATCCTTACATTCAAATCAAAGTGGCAAGAACAAGACTTCAAGCGATGAGATCTTTGGCTAATAGAGAGGTATATGTATCTAATATTTCTTTTAGTTACAACAATAGAATGAATATAGATCCTTGTAGGCTTTAATTTGAACATGTTAACAAGAACTTAGTATGTTTCCGCTGTTATAGAATTGTTGTTAATATGAATAAAACCTAACAAGACACGGATTTAGTCACCTTTACCATATGTGAATTCATGTTGACCTAACTATGAAATTATGAATTGAAGTAAACCTATATAAAGAAAAATAAAAAACCTTTGCTGATATCATTGACAACCAGGAATTAACAACGTGTTTGGGACAAATGTGATTAATTGTTTAACATTAGTTTTCTCTTAACTTGTTTCACGAAGCAACTAACTGAGTATAGAAGTAATATATGATTAATGTATGGAAATGTGATTAATAGTACCACGGATGCTGAATCTTCCAACTTAAAATGTTACAATTATCTCTGAATTTTACTCAAAGTTATTGAAAGGCTGTATTTAATTTAATCGCATACTTCAATAGTTCAATGTATAAATCCAGACCCGTCGTGATCGGCTTCTTTTACAGAACTACTTTTTGGGCCCATAAAACTCGTATGACGAAACAAATGGGCCTAAAAAAGAATCGGAAAAATATACCAACAAGCCTAAACAATTGAATCTCTAGGATCGACGTAACAATTAGGCCCCATAAACTTACCTTATGTAACCACGAGTTTCTAACAGCTTTTCATTATTTTTCGTAAAATTGTAATCTTCATTTCTTGCTCCGAAAACAAGCAATTATAGTCCAAATCTTATACATCCCCCATCATAATATCGATAGGCAATAGCCGTGTGTTTAATCCACTAATGCTGTTATCAAAGTAGTGTAAATAAATATAAAAACAAAATGCTAAAGTAAACATCCTTTATGGCATTTTTGTTGCAAATCTAATCCGTGGGAAAATATTGTTTTAAACAGATTTATGCATGAATTAAGATTTTATATAAACTTAAACATGTGCTTATCATGGTATCAGAGTTTGCTTTTGACCATCTTTTTACACTAATTTGTCAGAATATGTTATCTTAATTGCTTAGCCCATGTTTGATCAGTGTTTTATTCTAACAAATTGTAGACTAGATAACAAGGATGATTCTGTACCAAACCTTTTCTAGTTTGTATTTTCATTATTTGCCTAAATCACTTAATCTTATCGATATCAAGTTTGACCTTGAAGTTTTTTCCATATATGATACTTGTTTAGAAACTAAATCCCTTACTAAAACATGTGTCCTTTTACTACTTTGATATGCATGTTAAATAGAATTGTGTAAATATTAAAAGGATTCAAATTCCTAGTATACTATTTATGTTAATTTTAAACTGCCTTTCTTCTTACAAAGAAATTTAGAAATGTTTACACAGAAAAGAGAGACGATTGGGTCTATTAAGGCATGTTCCGCATGACTATAATGATAATTAAAATGACTTTATGAGAGTAGCCAACATTACTAATTTCCATATTTAATTATTACTTATTACTAATAATTAATGGGCTAAAACCAAGAAAGAAAAAACTAGATTATACAGAGTAACTAATTTGTACATTTTTGTGATATTTTCGTTAGTCGTAAAGTTCTCAAAAGAAAACAAAAGCTTTTATTATTATTATTATTATTCTTATTATTATTAATATTATTATTATTATTATTATTACCATTTAAATAAAGAGAATTTCATGGTATAATCAATGACATCAATCAAACATTTTAATAAAATATATTTTTGATTCTATATACTTGTCGATAACAAGGGTAACCGACCCATCTGGCGTCTCAATCGATCGATCTCACGACTAACATGAATGAGGTAAATCCTGTTACCGGCGGGTTAAAGAAACATAGTGAGATGGATTGAACACGTAACCTCTGTATTTATACTGAATGCCTCCTACCATTAGATTACTATTACGGAAACTTCTGTCTATTTGTCAATAATAAACAGGGAATGAGTGATGTTCTTTTGGCATAATTAGCATGGAAGGTAGTTAGTGTTAGTTGGGTTTGGTAGTTGCTTTCATGTACAATAAAGCTCGATAGAATAAATAAAGCCCAAGTGACCATCATATTAGACCAAGGCTGGTCCCTCCAAAAGATATGATCGTGTCTTTAAATATTAGAAAGAAAGAAAGACTCTCATTATTTAAATTTAATAGAAATATGTATGTATATGATATGGTAGAGTAAAATAAATTTGGTTTATAAATACGAATGTAATCCATGAATCGAGAGGTGTGTGAGTTCAAAATATAAAAAGTATAATATGTCGTTTTATATATAACATATGAGGTTAAGATCCTCCGTATATATAGTTATTACAATTACAATTTTTGTTATAATTTTTGCAAATGCATTGTGACTATATGGCCTACAGATGAAATGCACATATTAAGGACTTATGTATTGGATAGAAAGCTTAAGATATATTCGAAATTTGGTTGCTTGAAAAACTTTGTGAGATCGAAGATGAAATATTGTGGAGATTCCGTAAACTAGCCAAAATTGAGAAGGCACAATATCTATTGAATTGGTCCCTACTTCAATGAATGGTTAAGTTGACCAAATTAAAAATATGCTTTTTATATATATATTTTGTAATTCATTGATAAATAACCAAGATTTAAGCTCAAAACAAAAAAGGTTAAATTTTTAAAAAAATATTTGTAACATCTTGTCCAACATCGATATGAGAAAAAATTTAAGTCCCTTATATGTCTAAATTAATGAATTACTGGTATTATTTCACCATGATTTTTAGTTAAACCTGAAGAATACCTAAGTAGTCTATTGCTTTCGACTTTAAGGGCGTTACAATATTAATCATATAACGTGTTAATTTTTTATATACCAACCTAATTAATATAAGTGTAAACTGTAAAATACTCATATGGAAATTGTATGGTTATAAGGTTAATTTGTACTGTAACCAACATGTCAATTAGTATATATATTCGACATGATTATGATTATAGCTAAAACAACGTTGCAATGATTTGGTAGTCCCTTTCAGATGGCAGGTTTCAGACATGTAACTAACATGTCAATGATTGGATTTTTAGTACGTATACATAATAAGAAACATAAGTTCGAAGATTGTATTAAAATGAAAATGAAGTACATATAGGAATACATAATTATGAGTTGATATTTGATCTTTACTATGGAAAACATAAAAAAGTAAGATATTTAGAGAGGTATATATGGTGCAAATAAAGAGTGGTGGTACAAAGTTTAAATCTTGGAATGTAAGATATTAATAAAGAAAGAAAAAAGAAAAGAAAAGTAGTACCTTACAAGTTATGTTTATGGAAAATCAATTGGTTGAAATTATTCCTTGTTTCTTTGACCATCACCATTTATGGATTTTATACTTCCATCCATTTTATTTATTTGATCATACGTACAAAGTATATATTTATGTACAATGCATGTGAAATATCTATATCTATATGAATATATGATCGAAATTAAAGATTACACTACAACAAAAATGGTTTTATAAGACACCCATTAGTGTCGTAAAATGTTATTTTATAGGACCTTTTATCTAATAGGACCAAAATAAAAGCGTCTCATATAAAGGCGTTGTAATAAGTATTAGGCGTCCTAATAGATATTATGAAACATTTTTATTGGTCCCATAATATGTCTAATATAACACAAGTGGTGCCCTAACAAACCATGAAATAGGACGCTTTTTAGTGTTTTAAATTATAATATGTGATTACCTACTATTATATCTTGAGACACACAAAAACATCCTAAAAAACATCTAATAGGATGAAATCATATGTTTCATTAATACTCATGTAAGGACCCAGAAAAGGGTCCTAACATAAAGGTTTTTGTTAGGACCAATTTTTGATGTACTAACATGTAGTCCCCTATCTATCAAAAAAATACATTTGGTCATATAAACATAATTAAATCTAATCATGAGTATCCTAATAAATCACATTACAAGACATTTGAATCACATTTTCACTATTTTTTAGACGATTTAAAATTACCAATATAAAATATACATTACCTAAATCAGTAATAGCTAATGATCATTCTTTATTTATGATCACAAACTTCATTCAATAAATAAAAGGAATAAAAATTCTTATTTAAACATGTCATTTCATAATAAAAATGTTTAACCTAACTAAACAATAACATCATCCAAAATTAAATCTTCTAACGATTACAAGATAATTTAACAGTAGCAAGAAAAAGAGCTAGAAGCGTATAGTTTTGAGCCATCGTGGATCATTCTCGAGCACCACCTACAATCAAAGAACTTGTATATAAGAATAAAATTCGTAGTCAGTCAACCCTACTTAACAAAGTAAAAAAGAGAGTTAACAAGATTAACATACTGAAATGTAGTACGACTGTACAAGGGCACACATCTTCATCTATTGACCGTTATAGCCCACTTATAATATAAGTCTATTAACAAAGTCTAAAGTAATTCCAGATTTTTACATTGAATCATAGTCGCTAGAATTTCAAAAGGATACGACTTAGAAAGAAAAAAAAACTATCAGATAATAAGAACTTACAAAAACTCATTTGTTAATTAATTAGGCGGTGATGAAATTGTTGAGCTTATAATAAAAAAATCCCAATAAAGTTAATTAGAAATAAGTACGATAAAAACATCCACTCCCTTTATACCCTATTTCTGCAAGTAAATATCACGTAGTTGTCAACCAATTAAACTTGAAAATTGAAAGAGGCCATTCATTCCTCAATAATCCAACCCGTTGAACCGTTATATTTTTCCTAGCATACTGTTTCAACATAGACAAATGGCAACCTTTAAAGTGGTAATAACATGTCCATATTCCTATAATTTGTAAACTATATAATTAATAATCAAATAGGAGCAAAAATGTGTTCTCGGATTAACCCAACCTACCAAACAGTTAGAAAAATAGGACAACTGAGATTAAAAGTCAGCCCAAACGAACAGACAATATCGAAAGTCAATGTGAGTGGCCACTAACCATACATAGGGTAATTATGAATGCGTAAATGTTAAGCATGATGAAAAGAGTAGTGAAACAACATTAATAAATTACTAATAATTTCAACCTAAAAAAGAGGACACAAAATCACATTACCTAAAAAGATGTATGCGACCTTTTTAAAATTTGAATAGCTAGGGCCAGTGTTCTTCCATAGACAAATAGTGCCAAAAACTCTTATTCGATGAACAACAGCCCCTGTTTCAAGCAACGCAAAATTTTATTCTACATTAACATACAATACACACATTACGAAAACAAATATATGTTTATTGACTAACGTAGATAAAAGGTAAAAGAAAATTTTTTGATGTAGTAACCTCCCAAGATAAACATGGCTTTTGCGCTCAGATTATCTTCATTAGATTTGGATCATCATCATCAACATTCAACCAATGCCTGTGGGTAGGTGTGCTTGGTTTATGGTTCTCACTAGACCACAAGTCAATGGTACACCCTTATTTGTATTTATAAGCTAAAGAGAGTAGGAGTACCTATAATTCAAAACACATTAATAATCAAATAAATAACTGAACTTCTAATAGCCAAAAAGGTATCCTAATTATGAAGCAATTTGAGGCAATATAAGAGACGTGAATAAAAAAAATAGTGACATAATGTAACTACTAAAGCAATACTTGCTACAAAACAATGCTACTACTACATTGACTAAAACTTTTGATTTCCCGATACAGACTACAAAACAACACTAATATACTAACCTTGACTAAAACTTTTAATTTCCCCATTACTTTGACAACTTCACCAAAACAAATCCAGGCTCATGAAGCAGTTGTAACTCTTCCTTTAGCATCCTTACTATACATTTAACATTAAACATTAAATGAAATAACGTTACATACCACTGTCACATAAACATACAACAAACATATATGTTTATTCTAGGCTATCATATTTGCAAAGCTTGAAATGTTTCTAACTGTATCTATTTTTATCTAAAGAATACATACTAAAATACATATATCATTAAAAATATATATATAAATAAAATAAAATATATAACATATAAATAATTATATGAATAAACCTATATATACACACCCAAAAGAAAAAATCGAGAGGGTAACCGTTTGAATTTAGTGTTTATAGATAAATATAAACATACTAATACACACGCATAGATAGATACACAGTTTTGATATATATATATTTTAATTTCATAAACCCTAATAAACATTTCCCCTAATTTTACCTTTTTATGGTCCAATTACAGCTTCATTTATACATAAAAGCATAGATAGAACGTGTATTTTGCTCGTTGGTTGCTTTTGCATATGAAATTGTTAACAATAGGAGCAACGATCTTCATACGAGAAAATGTAGGATTTTAGTGTCATATATATACGAAATCCAACCAACATGTAGTATCCATATTCATATTTAATACAATCAAAAACGAAATCAATCATAGTGAAAAGTATATAAGAGGGAAAATCGCAGAAGAATAAATGAAGATATTGACGAACCTGATGAAACAATTGTTCTTCTTTGTTCTTCAGGAATTTATAGTGCACAATGAAAAATCCAAAAACAGTTATTGGAACCCTAAACATGTCTAGAATATCAGGGGAAAATACCATAGAATAAGATGTAACGCACGAGAGAGAAATTGAAGACTAGGTGTTTAACAGGGGATCAGTC
Organism: Logfia minima; assembly: GCA_963921325.1. NCBI lineage: Eukaryota > Viridiplantae > Streptophyta > Magnoliopsida > Asterales > Asteraceae > Logfia > Logfia minima. Next base: position 2,903,509 of record OY992770.1, read on the forward strand.
TTTTAAATTAATTTTGGAAGAAACTTAGGAGGGAAATCAGGGAGCCAATGTGAAATTTCAGGAGGGAAAATTTGGGAATGTTACATTTAGGAAGTTATTTGAGATTTTGTGCTAAAAAGTAAAACTATAGTATTTAGGTGGTAGGTTATTTTATGTTTATCTATCTTATTATTAAATCTTATAAAATCAAAACTTAGATGTGTACATAAGCTTACCAAGCATTCACATTGCCCAAAATTAATATTTATTAGATAGAATTTCTAAAACACTCCACATAAATTGTTTAAAAAATAATATTGGAAATTATTATTTTACAATAAACTTTATTTTTTTTTTATTGAATCAGGTATAAATTTTGATCATAAACAAACAAATCTTAACAAACAATGTTAATACTTCATGAAACTTATCAAAATTACATTGCGAAATTGAACAAACAAGATGTATGTTTGTGTTGGTTCACTTAACAAAACAAATAAAATATCATGTTCATGTTTGTTCCAAACTAATTAAATGAATATAAAGAAACTTTTCGTCAATAGGTTCACTAACTATTCGTCAAACGTTTAGTTCATTTACAGACATACACATACATTATCAAATCAAAAACCTTATACAGCTATAGCATAAACCATTATAAAGTTTTGAACATTTTACAAATAAATAAAAATTGTTCACATTAGATTAAAGAGTTATTTTTCTATTTTTCTCTATCGGGAAGAAAATCCACCACACTAAAATGACTATTATAAGTTCTTTGTAGTAAGAAAGCGCAAAATTAAGTGATATGTATTAATAACTAAGGGTGTAAATGAGTCGAACTGAGCCGAGCTCGAACTTGACTAGGCTAGCGCTCGGCTCGTTTAAAATTCACTGAGCACGAGCTCGGCTCGTTTAACCTTATATATAACTCGAGCTTGGCTCATTTGGTATTCTATAATCTCGAGCTCGGTTCTAGCTCGGCTCGTTTATTTCGTAATAATCTTTATTTTATTATTATTTTATTAATCTACAATATTTATTTATTTTTTGTGTAATTTCTAGCTATAAATAATAAGATTTACTATTATTATATCTAGTACTATGTATATAATAATTATTATGTAATTATATATTATATTATTATATATAAAATAATTAATGTATGTATGTGACTTGTATGTCAAATTTCCAATTAGCTTACCAAGATAAACATCTTAAAAAATAAAATGTAATAGGATGTACATATCGAATGTCAAATTATGGTATGTATTAATAATATCTCAATGACTTAGCGTCTTTTATAAGTTAATATTATGAGACCTGTATATCAAGTTGTCCTATTAGATTATATTATTATAAGACCCAGATGAAAATTTTTCCTATAAAGTCTATAATAATAGGAATTAAATATAAAATGTCCTATTAGACTCATCTAGCAAGACCTAAACAAATAAGTGTCCTATTAAAGTTAATGTAATAAGACTTTCATATCAAGTGTCATATTAAATTCAACCATAATAAGGTCCGCAATAAATAAACATCCTAAAAAACTTATTGTATTAGGACATAAATAATAAGTGTCATATTAGGTTGCATCATAATAAGACCTTATGCCAAAGTGTCCTATTAAACTTAATGTATTGGGACCTATATATAAAGTGTTCTACAAGCTTAACTGTTATAGGACTCAAAACCTAACTTGTCCTAATAAATGGGTTTATGAGACCCCACTGAAAAATGTGTCTCAGAAAAAGGTCCTAATAGCTACATTTTGTTTTAGTGTTATTTACAAGATAGATATGATATACATGTCCACGTCAGTCACATGGTTTGTTTGTCATTGGAACAGACTCGCATGCATAACTATATACATGTCATCAACAACAAAAATTGACTATAAGACACGTGATATATACATATTTTTCTTAGTGTATTACTAGTACAATATATCTTGATATGTTATGCTTATATAAGATTAAATAGGTATGTTCAAATGTCACATCTTAAGCTCCTCGTTAGACTAATATTCTTAAGTCGATTTGAGTCAATAATAGGGTACGTTATGAGGTTATCTACATCAAAACAAGGTCAGTTCAGAGTAAATCATCATTTCCAGAGAGTTAATTCAGTTCACGTTTTATATATGTTTTAGTGTTTTGATTTTATTTATTCATTTATATTATTCTTTTTTAAAAAACATACGATTAAATTCATATGTTGGATGAAAAATATGAAACAGAAAATTAAAAGTAAAATAAAAAGAATATAGGATGAGATAAACTTCTTTATGAGAAGGTATAATATTGAAAATTTGATCCTTTCCCACTTTTAAACTGAATATATGCTGATTCAAGCTAGAATAGAATATCTTCGTTACTTAAGTGAACGTTCGCTAGACGCGGTGCTAATTAATTAATACCATTGCATTAAAAATTAATATATTTTTCCTATTTTACATGCATCAATATATACATGTGTTTGTTTTATGGCATTTGGGAATAATAACAGGTGTTTGGTAAGAAATTATAGGTTTCAAAACTTGTGTGTCTCTATTTTGCTCCTCGTCATTTCTATTTTATCTTACTTTTTAACCTTTTTCATTTAATTTTGTGTTTTCTTTTATTATTATATTCCTATTCCTATAATAATAATTAAAATTAAAATGATTTCTTATTTTTAATATTAATTAGTAATTTTATTAAAACTTTCTCTTCTTGCTTTACTTCCAAACTTATACTCATAATCAAAATTAAAATCATTTTTAAAACAAACACCTCCTTAATGTTGGAGATGAACCTGAAGCATTAACTAAGTGAAAATTAGATCGATGGTTTTCACTTTCAAATACTTATGAAGTATGTCCATAATAGAAATCGTATTCACTCTGCTTAGAGTTTTAGTTTTGGAGTATGATTATGTGTCGATGTGTGATACCCTATTACTGAAGTAATAGTGAATGAAATTTGAGACATACATGTAATAAGATGTATACAAGTTGATGCTTATATCATTTTTTCTATATAAAAAATAATAATAAACATACAACGTAACCTACACACTATTTAAAACTATAATATACTCACTGAATCAGTGAGACTTGAACCTACAAAATAACAACCTTTTAATTAATCAATTTTTTTCATACTGCTAAACTAAAGGGTTCATTTGGTATAAATAAATAGATGACAGAAATAACACATGAATTGTATATAAAATTGAATCTACACATTTAATTCTTAAATTTTTTAATTTTACGTTATTATAATTTAGGCTTACAACACAAAACTTTATGCTTTTTGTCAATCAGCAAACTAATAAATTTCTCTAATTATATTTTTAACCTTCAACTTTATAGATACACGAACAACCTTTCATTTAAAGGTTACATTACAAAATTATTTGTGCAACTTTGCTGCAAGGATTATTATTATTATTTATATTTCTTTTTAGAATAACAAACCCACTACTGTGAGATGATACACACAACCTTATGTTTTTACGGACGATCATCAGAACGTGACAAATAACTTTTATATCAGAACAAAATTGGTAGCTAAACTCCTGAAATACAAAAAATAGACATGCAATATTATATAACGTACACTTAACTTTATTTCTTTTCAGCTATCAACGCCAAACGTTTTAGTACATGTAAATCATGAACGCAATGTGATTCTGAAAAGTTTGATGGTTGTCAATCTAGCGAATCTTTACGTCATGTTGCTCACGATTTTAATTCATCGATCATTCTAGACTAACGTTCAACTTAGATAGTGAATATGATAAATAAAGAGAATAAAATGCAAGAATATATATTAGGGGCTGAAGTTAGTAATAGGTAAAAGTAAAGGGGGTAACATTATCCACGTACTATAATGAATAATGTGTTGATAGCAAACAACTTCATATTCAGGCAAAGCGGCAAACTTGTGGCCCTTTTTAACACTTTTTATTCTTCTTTTCTTCTCCCGAATCCCAAAATTAATTTGTGAATTCCAGTGTTACCACTGTCCTTTTCAGTAAAGATTTCTGGAACCATTTGTTGAAGTGGAAGGGTAATTTAGTTAAAGTACGGAAAGTACAGTAAGGGGAGGGCTTGTTTGACAAGTATGGCCGGTCTTGAATTTCTTCTTGTTTCAAGCTAGATGATTAATACATGCTTCTAATAAAAAAATTTATTAATATTCAAAATGCTATCTTTATAGATTTGAAATCCAGTCAAATTAGACGCCCTATATCTACGACCTTTATTAGATATGTAAAGTATTACAGCTTAATTAAATTTACTATGTAGTCTATAACAAGAACATTTTTGTTAGTAGTACATAAATACGATTCTACAACTCTAACGTATTAATTTCCTCAATAATTCGTGATACATAAATAAAATCTTAAAACCCTAATATATTAGTTTTCATAAAATATCCAAGACTCTAAGGTAGTTATTAAAACGTAATGATATACCATTCTTTTTGTTTTTGTTTAAAAATATTGGTTAACATTCTAAAATAATAATTTTAATGTCTTGAATATATTTTTTATAATTAATGGATGTTATTACGACAAATTTTTTCAAGAATGCTAAATTAAGTGTTAGAAAACAGATTATATTGATTAATTAATAGGTAAAGGGTCAAACTTGATATCGTGGCTAAGAATAGGAGAATTAGGAAAAAGTGATAAACAAAAGCTATGTCATCTTCTTCCCAGGACCTGCAACTCGATTTCCACCGTGTAACTACTAACTTGAGTTATTTATTACCAATTTGGCCTTCAATAATTAGATCCAAGTACATGAAACTTACTTTCTACATCGTTAAATATCATCCCATGAATCAAATCGTTCAAAAATCAACTTATACACATCGTTAAATTTCAACTTTTGAACCTAAATCTTTAATACCTCGAACTGTCGCCGAGACTTAGAACTGGCTCTGCTGACAAGGATGACTTTTATGTGGTCAATCAGAATTAGAAAAATCCCCTACCGCCAGTAGTGGCTGTAATTAAGGAATCACCAAATAACACCTATTTTTATTCTTTCTAAATCACTTAAAAAATACGAGGGTAAATTAGTTAAATCCTAATATTTAAATGACATCTATACCAATCTTAAATTAACAAAGAGTAAAGCTTAATATTTTATTTTTTTAATGTTGTTATTCTGATTAATTAAAGTATGCTGATTTCAAAAGTATAACAAACATTGACGTTTTCACGATACATGAGATATTTTTTTGAGAAAAATGCGTTACCTCAATTAAATGTGGTTGACCCTTTTCAGATTATATTCAAAGCGTCAATGTAAATTCACAGTTTTTGTAGGTAGTTATTACTAAATGTTAGCCACATTCCAATTTATAAAATATTCCCGATATAAATGTCGTACAAAAACTATTAAATAGTTTCTGACAACTATTTTTGTGTAATATAAAAGTAATGTTTTTGCTAGAGTTTATGTTAAAACTCATATTGTAGTTATCTAGTATTAAAAATCAACGATACATGATATTCCTAAATCATATCCTCCCTCCTTTTTTGATTTTTCTCTCTCCTCATTGGCCACAATAAGTAGCGGTTCAAGATTTCATTCTCTTCACACTTTGCTCCCAACTCTTAACTCTGTTTTTGTTGTACGCTTGAGTGAAAATGGACTTCAAGTGTCTCCGTTACATCCTAACTCTTTTCACATTAACCCTAACATCCGTTAACGCTCGTATTCCCGGAGTCTACACCGGATCACAATGGGAAAGTGCGCACGCCACATTCTACGGTGGCAATGATGCTTCCGGTACCATGGGTACGTCACCATTTTCATAATTAATTAATATTATTTATTAAAGGTTCTTGTAACCAATTGTAATTGATAAAATTGTGTTACATGCATATATATAGGTGGTGCATGTGGTTATGGGAATTTATACAGCCAAGGGTACGGGGTTAACACGGCTGCGCTAAGTACTGCTTTATTTAACAACGGGCTAAGTTGTGGTGCGTGTTTTGAAATAAAATGTGTGAATGACCCGAGGTGGTGTCATTCGGGCAGCCCGTCTATTTATATCACGGCTACGAACTTTTGTCCGCCTAATTTTGCTCAAGCTAGTGATAATGGTGGGTGGTGTAACCCTCCTAGAACCCATTTCGATCTCGCTATGCCTATGTTTCTTAAGATAGCCGAATATCGAGCTGGCATAGTTCCCGTCTCTTACCGCCGGTTAGTCTCTGCTTCTCACATCTCAATAACGTAATAATAAAATTATACGTATATACGTTGAAGAAATTGCGGCTTTGTAAAATAAAATAAAATATGTGTATATTTAGCGATTCACGATTTACCTTAAATTTCCAAACATTTTGACTTTGCTATCTAAAAAGCCGGAGTAGTGGGACCTGACCTGGCCCTCAAAACCGTGTTTGTACATGTACGGTCTCACTAGTGTATGATTACCTATTTATCCTTGTACAACAACTAAAATACAGTTTCATTTTCGTGAATAGGGTGCCATGCCGAAAGAGAGGGGGGATAAGGTTCACCATTAACGGGTTCAGTTACTTTAACTTGGTTCTCATCACAAATGTTGCGGGGGCAGGGGATATAAGCGGAGCATGGGTCAAAGGTTCGAGGACTGGATGGCTGAGTTTGAGTCGTAATTGGGGTCAAAATTGGCAATCAAATGCGGTTCTTGTGGGTCAGTCACTTTCTTTTAGGGTCACGGGGAGTGATCGTCGCACTTCCACTTCCTGGAACATTGTTCCAAGCAATTGGAAGTTTGGTCAAACGTTTGTTGGCAAGAATTTTCGAGTTTAGTTGCAGTTTGAGCGCTTAATGAGCTACTTAGGTAATAATATGATGTTTTGAACTTTTGGTATTACTAATAGAGTAATGGTCACAAAACTTATAGTAAAAGTTTTTGTGTAGCATTGTGTGATTTAAAATTTAAAATTAGGTTTTTGAAAGAAAAAGAAAGAAATAGTGTGCAACTTTAGCCGTTTTAGGGGAGGAGGTTTGTTTTAGGAGTTATTTTTAGGAATTGAGAAATGCTTTGTAAGAAGAGCTGAAGTGACTCTAAAGTCATGCTTCAACTCATGACGGCCCGCAGCTTTTGATATCTCTTTTTCGTTTTTATCGAATAAGAATACAATATGTTATTTTTGTGTTCAACGGAAAGTGGCATTTCATAACTTTTTATGAATGTTAAGTATGTATTAATTGGTATGTATTATTGAACGTATATATCTAAGAAGATGGATGATCCGATAAGTTGATTTCGAATTCTTAGACATTTGAAATGCATTCAAACTCTTGACATGATTGAAACAAAAACGAATACAAGGACAATGATTATGCTTAAATGCCCGATAAGGCTTACTAATACATCCCTCCCACGGTAACCTGTAATCAATCAAACCGGACTCGCAGACAAGACAATGTACGTTATTTGTCAGAAAAAATCAGTTATAACTGGAATCACCGACCGATCTATAAATCCCGTACCAATTACAATATGTGAATGACATTGTTCAAACTGACTAATTGATCCGCTAAGAAGATCACATACGGTTGTTGAACACTGGTTTAGAAAATACAGGTACGTGTTAATAGTTTGAATTACAGCTTATTCCTATTTATGCATATTTTTGGACAAAAGTGTGATTCACATCCCAAACATTAAAAGTAGAAATATGAATATTGAGACATTATTTCATGGTCAATAAAATTGCATCCCAAGAAATGAATCAAGATTGGCGATAAGATAAGGCAGAAACATTTTGATCTTACATGATTCATAAGATGATAACTGTACCATATGAGTCATACTTTTTGAAAAAAAATAAAGTTGTAACATATAAACAAGGGTTAAAGGTGTATGTAACAAGTCGATTTTATTTCAATGTATGTAACAAGTCGATTTTATTACCAATACAGATAATATAATTTGTAAAATATGTTGATGTAAGTAATATGATTCATAAATACATTACCTACTTTGAATTTTTTTTTTTATGTAAAGTGGCACTTTTTACAATTACATTACCTAAATTGGTAATAAAATCAGCTCGTTACCTACATTTCAAAAGTGAAAGTATATTATCAATATGTGCCTTTAACCTGTAAATAAATGACAACATAGTCTGATAAATCAATAAATGTTTTACTTCCTCAACACGTGCTCAGCGTAGCAAAGCCATGCATAATTCATGAATCAGGCAATAAACATTATGATTTAATTAGTAAGAGTTTAGGTTTTCTCCAACAAGATGGAAATCTTAGGTGACAATCGGGTTGTCATAAACTTGTTGATTTAAGGCAGTCTAGTGAAAACCTATCAACCCATTAAGGACTCCCAATAGGCATTGATATCTACCGGAACATGATTATGTCTTTCTCAGTTAGGGCTGTTAGAGCCAAACGGGCCTACTGTTTTGGATCAAGGATTGACTACAAGTGACCGAATTAATACCCAGCCCATTACATTAACACACTTCGGCCCAAGGACAAGGCCATTGACCAGTGCAGACCAGCACTTGTGTACGTACGCGGTACGCATAAGAAAAATGACTTCTTGAAAAACATCATCACCATTTTGAAACGCAATCCAGATATTTTCTACAGAAAGCAAACATTAAAAGTGTAGCCACCAACAATTATTACCACATCGAAGTCTTGGCAGAAACATTGTTGGATGGTCTTTGTCATAAACAAGTTCTAATAGTACCTACTGCTATTGCGAAAGCAACATATCACGAAAGTAGATAACGTCATTACACTACCCACATATCACGAAATAGTTTTCAAAACTCAAACTGTCACATGATTCGCCTGCGTTTTTGAACATCCCACATGTTCAAAAGAGAAGAAACTCCTTCCTGCAAAAAAGCTTTCCTCCCTTCGGTGAAGTTCCACAACTCACTCGTAATGTATCTTCCACTTGGATTGTAATCATTAATCTCCGTCAAAGCAGTAGCCACAGCTTTATATACATCTTCTCCCAAATCTCTCTTTAGACCTTTCAGTTTTTCATCATTTTCATCGATAATTTCCTGCATCAACAATATAAAACTTATAGTTATTTTGTTCCTTTCCACGTATAAAAATGTGAGATTCCAACATAGTTGTTAAGCATGCACCATTGATTTTCCATTATTAGTTAGGACTTTAAAAGGATGCCAATTGGGATCTCGAAGGTATTCTTCCCACAATGAGCACATTTCTGAAGCCCGGTCTTCTGCATCCATGTCACCGTATTTCCTCTTCATAGCATCAAGAAACGGTTTATTCTCAAGCTCTCCCATCCTCTTGACACCGATATGTGCAGTTTTTGATAGTTCCTTCAAGCCCTACAAAGAAAATATAGTAACTTAAATGATGATAAAGTAATTAACTATCTATTATGATATCCTTATGTGGTGTCCTATCAGAAGATACTTACTTCGATTAATTCTTTACGTGCATCCTGCAGTTCATCGTTGCTTTTCCGTTCCTGAACAACAAGAGTTTGGTTCAAGCTTTCTAAATCATCAAGCTCTTCCTCTCGTTCCCTTAAATTCTTGTGTATCTCCTCCACCTTCTTCAGGACCTCCATATCATCATCTCCGATATGCTTCATAACATTTAATTGACCCCTCAAACGTTCTATCTCAAGCTCTACTGCTTGTTTGGCATCCAGTTGTTTCTCGAGTAATATAATCTTCTTGTGTAGTTCCTCCTTTTCTCTCTGCAGTTGATTGTCATACACCAACAACACACTATCTCAACAAATAAAACGATGTAATCAAGCTTTAACAAGATTCCAAAAAGTTAGACACAAACCTTCTGATCTTCAGCAAGTCTCATTACACTTTGATCAGCTTTCCTTTGTTCATCAGACGCCATCTCAAGCAAACTATTTTTTACAGCATTCTATCACAGGAGTTGAGAAACAATTAGTTGACAGTAACAATGATGTTTGGAAATATTATAAAACGGATAAGACCACAAAACACAATTAGGAATCCACAAACAAAATCAGCAATTGGACCGTGAAACAGATCACGCAAGTTCGAAACGATGTAACATGAAACTTATTAGTCCGTAGCACCATGGAGGCATGGAGAGCAACAAAAAACTACAGTCCGCCTAATTGACACAAAAGAATAACCACAAAATCAAATGTCACACCTCTTCAAGTTCTTCAGAGAGCTTTTTCCTTTGATTTTCATTTACCACTTCACGTTTCTCCAACTCATGCCCCCGAAGCTCAAGTTCTCTCTTTTGGTTTTCTAGCTGCTGTTTAATCTTCTCATGATCATTGAATATTCTTTGGAAATGCTCTCGTGCGCTGACCTGGATTTTCTTTATCTCTGATCAATGGAATCAAGTTAGTAAATAATGTTATAAGAATCTGTGAATGAATAGCAGAACTCAAGGAACAACACAAACCTTCATTATAAGATTGATGAAGCATATCTTTTTCCGCCATTAACTTGCTGAGTGAATTTTCAGTCTCAACAAATTTGCTCTCCATTTCTTCTAAGTTTCTTTTCTTAGATTCTATTACACTTGTCAAATTCGACACAAGTGTATTGGCTTTGCGATCTTCTTCTGCCATGATATCTGACACAGTCCTTAAATCTCCAATCTTGCGCAGATGCTCACCAATTATATTAAGTGCTTTAAAATCATCAGCACGAGCAACCCAACCATAAATATAATTAGGATCGTTATTGACCTTCCAATCCCTTTTCCCACGATGATCCGCCTCATAAGCCTTCTCAAATGACATGGCATTATTAAAGCCATCCCAACCTTTATTAAACTCAACTACAGCACATCCAGAATGCCCACGAAAATTCCACAAAGGATGCACCCTCGTGGGGTTAAAACCTCTCGCAGTTAGATTGTCCCTCATGTTTGAGCCACTTTTTCCTACATAACGACCATCTTTCAATTCAACCGGGAGGTTGACAACAATTCCCTTCCATGGCCATACAAACATCTCATCACCATCATGGTCTGCAAGGTGATCAACTTCCTCTTTAGGTTTTGATGGTTCAGAGGTTCCGGCTATATCTTTTTCAAGAAACTTAACAAGTGCAAGATGATTAGCTTTGTCTCTTGGATTTCTCTTTTGTGAGTCGCTTTTCCCTACCATCGTAGCATGCTGTAGTAGCTCCTTGTACTGAAAATCACGTTTTTTCTTATTACGACAGTATGGGCAAGTAAATACTCCTTCAGATAACTTGACCTGGTATTTTCCACTCTTTAACTCTTCATAAGATTCATCCAGAAATTCCTCCACCTCAGTATCACTTCCATCAGTGTCTGCTCCAGAGCTTTGATCCATATAATCATCCATTTTTCTTAAGGAAAGAATGCTAACAACAATGAAAAGAAATTATAAGAAATTATCATGTATATACGTAATTTCTTTTTTTACTGAAATGACGACACAATTATTATCGATACTTGTGCTGAAGATCAGAAAAACTATGATGAAGACAACATGTTGGGTATCAAAAAGATAGATGTACACTTTTGTATCTCATGCGTCATAACATTGTCACATTTACATCATTTTTTCTCCTTATAAGCATGTAATTACAATTTGTAATATCTGTTATCTTCCCTGTTAAGATCATCACACATGGTATTTAAAACAGTAGAAAGCAATAAAAATGAAGGCAGCGTGACGTGTATGATGTTTAGGACATTGTCTATTACACACATTCATTGTCGAGATTCCTGTCGTATATATAGTGAATTCAACATGTACACGAAAAAAGAAGTAGTTTGGTTCCTATTACTAAACAAGAACGCATGCAAAAACCGATGAGATAGAAAAGCTTCTTGCTAACCATCAAAAAATCCTTTTCTTTTTGGATCTACGAAATTGTGCATTGTTAGACCAAAAAACACTCGATTTCCATTTTAGTTGTAGAGCTTGCTTTCAAGCATATTTAAAGTCCCTGTCTATTAAAGCTAAAACGCATAAACCCTAAATTTAAATATCCAATTGCAAACCAGACTGAGCAATTCATTTTTCGTACGTTACTAAAAATCGTAATTAAATACAACGAAACCTACATTTCACAAATTACACATCATGCATATAAGAAATTGAGGCAATTGAGCATTACTAAACTTGTTGGTGTGCGCAGCAACTGCAAGCGATCGAGAGAAAAAAAAATACGTCGAATTATTGTACAAATTTGGGGATTATAACGTTATGGGAGATAATTGAAAGACAAACCCCAAAAAGGTGAAATTAGGGCTTTTGATTTTGGGGAATAAACAAGAGTAGAGTGAAGAGGTGGATTGAGACTTAGGTTGACGAGAAACCCAAATTACTATGGAAAGTTAAGATACCAGAACCAAAATTAAGTAAAGAGTGGTTTTTAGGTATACTAAATTTGTAGTTTCCGTGAAGTGTAGGTATCACGATCAAAAATAATACGAAATGTCCGAATAGTTTAATTTATCACGGTAATAACGTTAAAATTAAATATTTTTATTTTTAATTTTAAGATTAATTAATTTTTTAAAATAAAAGATTAAATCAAAATTATTAATGTTATATGTTCTTTAATATGCGATAAATTTTTTAAAAAAATTATGTAATATACACTATAAATTTTAGTGTTTATCATAGTTAAAAGTTATAAAAGTTGTGATACAAAAATTTAATTTGTATTATATGTTTAAAAAAAATAAAATCAATCTCATATTATAAAGAATAAAATTATAATAATTTTAATATTATTTTTTTGTTTAAATATAGATGTGTTGAAATTAAAAGAAAAAATTCTTAATATTTTTGTTATAACAAACAAAACAACAATAACCTCTTCTACAACGTATATTTTAAAATAGTAAAAATAAGCGTTGTATTAAGTGTCCATATGTTTTAACTTCTAAAATAATTTAATAAGTTTCTTATTTTACATTTGATTACACATTTGGGCAAAATTGCATTATAAAAAATATATGTAGTGGCGGATCTTGAACATATTTTTTGGAGGGGTCAAAAATTATTTGATACGTAAAACTTATTTGAACACATAGTTGTCTTGTGATTTATATGTTCATGTGTTGTAGCAAATAAATAGACCTAAAACATGAGAAATTCATCTAATTATAAAATTTACTAACCTTATTTTGATTACGTCATATTCATAAAAAGAGTAAAACCAATTTAATCTTTTGAGTATACATGATAACGGTTGTACTACATTGAAACATAAATATAAAATAAATGTTTTTGAGTATAAAATGATATTTTATGTAATTAAATATAGCTTTTGAGTATACATGAAAACTTAATCTTTTATTATTTCTCTTTCAAAAACAAGTTGAATATAAAAGATACCAACTTACTTATCTTGTATAATGAATAATAATAGTAACTAGCAAGAGCTAAGTATAACTTTTACATAAAAGAAAGAGTTTTAGTGAAAATAAAAGTTGTACATTGGGATTTGAATCACCTTCTCCAAATCAATATTCCTCCATTAAAGATCAAAGCTTTCTTATTTCTTTCTTAAAATTGATTCAAAATTATATAATACATATTATTTTTCAATGTAAATCATTACTTGCTCAAACTTTTGAGAGGACCATGACCCCTCCCTGCCCCTATTAAAATCCGCCATTGAATATATATGGTCTTTAAAATAATTTAAAAAAAAAATTCAGTATTAGAATTTAAAAAATGATAAATAAACTTAATAGATTAACTTAATAATAAACCTAATAAGTTTCATTGGTCCACATAAAACTTCTATCAGAATTCAGACATGATGAGAAAAGGAAAATTACATTAATATGTATTATAAGATAACTTGATTAGACCAATCTGTAAGTTTATATTTTAGGCCTAACCATTATTATTTGAGATTTAATTATATAAACAGTCCTTGTACAATAACATATTTTGACATATTTTGTATTGGTCTAGATTTGATTATATAAATAATCCGTGTGAAATACATATTTTGACATATTCCATCACCGGGACACCGGTTTATGTTAAGTCTCTCAAAGCTATCTTCTCATACATATAACATGACTCCAAAACTATAACACCCCTCTTTCTATATAAGAATATTATATTAATAAACACGGAAGCATGAATTTAAAATACATTAAACAGTTTACAATTCCCAAAAATACACTAATTTTAAACTTTTTAAACTACAAAAGTCGGGGTATTATAAAAATTCTCCAAACAAGGTTTATTACAAAACCATATCAGAGTCCTAGAGCGCAGTCAAACATTCCCTTGATCAACCAATCACCTCCCGCACCCACAATAATCAAAACATATCCTGCAGGAAGTAAAATGAGGGGTTAGCACAAAGCTAAGTGAATAGATTCATCACACTCCATTCAACTTAGTATAACTAGCTAATTACACCAAATAATCGTAAACACACATAATTTCAATGAGGATCGGTGGCTCTGGGGATATCATAATACCCGGGGATTCCCCCAAGAACACTTATCGTCAATCCGTATGGCCAATACAGAATAGACCGATAACTACTGGTTATTAAACACATACACAGGTCTCAAACACAACAAATGAATCAAAACCTGTGTAAAACACATAATAACCAGAAGTCCAACTACACGTTGACCTCAATAACACAATACACATTGGTTCACATATCACGTAGATCAATAATCAATAATCAAGACTAACAGTCTAATACACATCTACGTTTACTCGTTGTAACCAAATAGTTACAACTAAATCAAATGATGAGTTCCGAATCCACTCACCGATACCTCTGACGTCTCCACACTCAGGATTCTAATATCACTGAGTCTTACGTTGATCTGAAACAGAAAATCATACACAAGTCAGAAGTTCGTTCCATAAACATCATTATAGTCTAATTATCCAATCAGGTAATCCCTGAAGTCTAGGCAAACAAAAGTTCACTCAGAAATAAACTCAGAAAAAGTCCGCAATGCCGCTTAAAACTGAAAAATGCCATTTTCGGGTCCTAGATGACCCCGGATGGCCAAAAACTGCCTAGGCTATTAGAATATAGCCTTGATTACTAGGTCGTTTCCGAGTGACCATGCAAATTTCAACTAAATCTGAGTTAGTGATATTTTTTACAGAACCGCGTCTCAAAAACACTTACGCATTTTCAAAATTTGCAAGTCAACTCGCAAGTCAACTCGCAGGTCAACTCGCAGGAATCTCGGTTCGCAGAAATTTGGGTTCGCAGGTCAACTCGGTTCGCAAGTCAACTCGCACCGCAAGTCAACTCGCAAGCCAACTCAACTCGCAAGTCAACTCGCACCGCAAGTCAACTCGCAAGTCAACTCGGCTCGCAGAGTCAACTCGTAGGACGAACTGAAAACTGCGAGTTGAGCCGCTGTTACCAGTTTTTCGAACCAAAATTCACCAAAACTTCATAAAACTCAATTCTAAGGGTTCTAATACATCAAATAACATCAAACAACACCTAATAACAACATATCAAGCTTCAATTCGACTTATTCACTCAAAACCCAAACTTACTTTCTTTTCTTTTAAATACAAACTGAATTGGTTGTTCTAATCTGATATGAACGAATTAGATGATGATGATGATGATGATTCTGATGTTTTGATTTCGAATTCACAGGAACAAGTTGAATCAATATTGGATTTTGGTTTCTTGAATTGAGTTTGCAAGTTATGGAATTGAGTTTTCAAGTTACTAAAAATGGAAGGAAGAGGAAGAAATAAGAATATATGATTTACAAGGTCGGCTAACACAATCAAATGGTATAATTTTATACCCGTCCCAAATCTTTTGTCTGGAACCTGAAAACCGTTTGCGAGAAATATTATTTTATTTTACCGTCATCTATAATAATTTAAAACGATTAATATTTCATTAGTCACAATAAGTCAAAGGACCTATTTATCTACGTTTCACAATGAAACACATAATATTAAATAATTTCTAAAACATTTAGATAATCGATTAAAATAATAGAATTTACCAGACCGCAGAAGAGGATGTTACAAAAACCGTAACCTCTTTATTTCTTCAAAAACTCAAACTCAAATAGAATGCTTTAATTGAATGAATTAAAGCAGTTTTATGTCATGGCTAGAGAATAGGTTCCATATTGTTACTGACTAATCCTGTGTACTTAACTAAAAATTAATAGTAGCAAAGAAACATATTTTTCTTTTATTTTTTAACACAAGCCAACGAAACATGTTTACATAATCATGTTTATAGTATCAATCTAATTTCAAAATATAACATATAAGAGTGGATTCAAGGGAGAAGTAAAAATTAGTAGAGAAGCGGAGAAAAGTTTTTTAACCCTTTGATTCAGTAAAATAACCCTTTGATTCATTTTAAAATCATATTTATTTTTTATTGAATCATACTTGCTTTTTGTTAAATCACAATTTTTAATATATATTTATTTATCTTCTTCCTCAAAACTACTTCTTTTTAATTCATGGTATTATATACATAGGGGAAGGATCCATATGGAAGCTTCAAAATTTGGGGAAGGAGAGAAGCAAATCTTAGCCCTTGATTTTTTTATTAAAAAACATTTTTAACATTCATTGGTAATGAATGTTAAATTTTGAAATTTTTTGTAATTTTTGAAATTTTTTGTAATTTTTAAAATTCATTTATGATGAAATTAATTGTTGAGATTTGCTTCTCTCATTTTTTAATTTTTTTTTCTTTTCTCTTGATCCCCACTTTATATATACATATATATGTATATATAATTTGTAAATCACTGCGTATAAATCACGAAAGATAAAGTGATAAACTATTTGGGTCAAAGTGGGTAATGGATGACTTTAATAAATCACAAGTCACTGATTCCCTCCTATACAGGTCTCTCCCTTCACTCACATGCATTCTGGCATTGTACGGTCTACTTTAGTTGCATTCCAGGAAGAATATTTTTATTATCTTTTTCTTGATGATTATGATTTTAATGATAAATTATTTATCAATTTTAATAATTTACTAAAAATATGCATTATTTGTATGTACATTATAACTTATTAATATAAAGTTTTGATAGATTTATCAAAATTGAAAAAGATAATTAAACGATAAACACAAGTTAGGGCTTCAGATTTTGAGAAATAAACAAGAGCAGAGTCGTGAAGTGAAGTGAAGTGTAGCGGGGATAAATTATGTACAAATAATCAGTCATAACTGAAATACTGAATGAATAATACTGGTACACCTTGTTGGGCCGTTTGAGTCAACGCACAATGTCCTTGGTCCAAAAGACCCACCATGCATCATAACTGGACTGTTTATTAACTTTATTTTCATTTTATGAACCATTAGTCATGACTCATGTATGATATAATGTAATTTCTTCATTTCTTGTATTATCATTTGGTGTATTGTGGTTCATGTCAATATATATGTATATATATTATATCTTCATGAAAATATAACATAAGTGCTGAGGTAATGATCAAGAGTAAATGTTACACTTGAGTTTGGGGTAGTGTATGTGATTCTTTATTTTTCGATTCACGTTGTTAACTCTCCAACTCGTATAGAACTAAGTCTGTCAATGAAATAAATCTTAATCTGGCCCAACCCATTTATAAGACCCAATGGGTCCAAAAATCATACTCATCGATTCAAAAAGTGATTTAACGAGTCGATCATTTAGATGAATCTCTAACTGAATGACTCAAGATCTGTTCGGATTAATCCATTCTAAAAGTAAAATTATAACTTTGTAAGTTTACACTTTATTTTTATATATAATAATCTAACTTTATTCTATTGCTAATTTGTAGTCACCGGTCATTTATTTGATATAAATTGTCCAGGAAAGAAAATGAATCGTACTAGTGCTATCTCAATTATTTAAATTGTGTGGCAATACATTAGTTTATAAAATGTTATAAATTTCAATATAAATAGTGTATGAAGGGAGGCATTTGAGTTTCAATGATTAAAATACCAATTATATCTTCGATTTCCCTTTGGTGCCTATTCATCCTAGACATTAGTAAATCTAATCACTGTTTCCTGCTTTCCTTATAAAATATACTTGTCTGTATATCCCAGCTTAATTATTCTATTTTCTTTGTAGTGCGCATATATATCTATTTATAATATATAATACATTTTCATGTCTTTTTTTAAGATATAATTGACTAATTTGCCCTTACAATTACTAAGAGATTTTTTAAAAATTCATAAAAATGACTAACATACCCCTAATTATTAATTATTAAGTTCGCATTAATACAAACATTATTAAACCATAAACTAATTAATATATGACATTTAATTAACATACCCCTATTATCAATTATTAAGTTCTCATTAACACAAATATTATTAAACCATAAACTAATTAATATGACATTTAATTTAACTTAAACTTCTCTATATATACACACTATTACATTCAAAGGTGCGAAATGGGCTGGCAGGTTGGGTCGGGCAGTTGGGCTAAAACGGGTTTGGGTCCTAACGGGCTTGAGCCACAATGGGTGCGGGTCATAACGGGTTCGGGTCAAAACGAAGTTACATAAATAAAAAAATTTGTGCCTTAATTTTTAGTTTCAATTGAACTTATTAGGTTATGTATCTTAATTAACTCCAAAAAAAAATTACAAATAAAATTGCAAAAGAATATGATTACTACGTTTTAAAAATAATGAAAATTGCAAAATAAACACACTATTTCGGAATATTTGTTAAAAAGTGATTTTTCCACTTATAAAACAGTATTCTTCGTGTATTGTAATGTAGTTTTTTATTTTTAAAATATTTCGAAAAACGCAATACTGTATATCGAATTAATATGAAATTAATAAACTTTTTCCGTTGCATTGCGCGGGTATTCTGTTAGTATATATATATATGGGTTGGATCGCACGAGGTTATGTGCGGGTAGTAGGAATGTTCGATAATTGGTTTAAAGCCTTTTAATTCGAATATCGAATCGAAACAAAATCAATTTAAATTAAATAAAATTTGAAAAGCAGTATTTGAATTGATTAAAATCGAAACTGAATTCAATATTTGATTTTCGATTTTAAAATTTCCAAATTTGGTTAAACGGAAAATCGAATTCAATTTGATAAATATATTATTAATATATTAATATATATATAGGGAAAGGATCCATAGGTGAATGTTAACTGCCCGTAAAGAATGTTAACGGACGAGCCATATTTACTTTCCCCTTCCCTCAAGATTACCCCTTCCCCATTGATCTCTCCCCTATATATATATGTGTGTGTGTGTGCGCGCGCGTTGAAATTCTGTTGAAGATTTGAAGAGTTTAGCGTTTTATTTTTTATTTTAAATTTAGCTATTATGTGTTCGTAAAAAAATAAATGTTTTACTTGAACTTTGAAATTCACGTACAATGATAGTTTCATGATTTGTGAACTCGAATTTGGTTAAGAAGTAACACTTATTAATAGTTAGATCTATGTAGTTTGAATCTTATAATCGTGCATATTTTGTAGCTTTGTATGTTGAAGGGTGATTTTTGATTAGATTTTAATTTTGTTGGTTTTCGATTTTAACCGAAACGGAACCGAATTCAAATTCGATTTTTGGTTCGGTTTAGACATATGAATTCTATTTTCGTTTCGGCTTTGCTCCAAAAAATTTTAAATCAAATAAATCAAACCGATTAAACTCAAAAAATCATAAACCATACTAATAAACACTCAAACGGATAAGGAAATGTAACAAACATGGATCATGGCTATGATATCTGACGGTGCGACCGTCCATGTACAGCTAAACCAATGGGGGTTGAGGAACCGGAAAAATGGTGTCACCTTATCGTGGTAATTATACCTTTTGTACCATTTTATCGGACATCCACCCAACATGGGCTCATTATCCTCATTAGCAGGCCTGCTTTGTTTCTCTAATGGGCCCTGGGTATTTTTAAGGAGTGTAGGCCCACTTTCTGGGCATGATAGATGGCACATCATTAGGTACGTTGACGATTTTGTTGTGTACATTCTAATCGTTTGCATGTTTAGATGGATGGCAAAAAAAATCAATTTATTTATCAAATCTTTTGTATCCAATTAACGGTTTTACATATCACTATTTAAACGGTTTTAATATCATTTTTACTTCAAAATTTAATTTAGAAAAATCTATGTTGTGGTCTTGTCATTTGTGCAGTTTCCAATCTTTAGACTCAAACATATGTTTTTACATAATTTAATGCTGGCTTTCAGCTTCACCTTCATAAATCCAATAAATCAAGTCTTCATCAAAAATCTTAAACAAATTATTGCAAGTCGTACATATTATTTCACTCTGTTAGCTAAACATCATATAATGCTTTACTAGCCAACAAATATCTGATAACAAATTAGCAATATGGAGCAACTCAGTAACATAGAATGAGACAGACGATTTAATATGTGCAGGTTAGCTTTGACTTTGACTTAATAGGATGTTAGTCAAGCCCTTCTCATTCTAGTTAATGACCATTAGTTCTTCGTTATATGTTTATTCATGAAGGCAACAAGTATCGGAATTCGTAAACATACGGTTGGATTTCTACCATTTTAGCCGGAGTGGATTTCGTTTCACCATTCAAACACTCCATTATCAACCTTCTGAGTGATCCTGATTGCGGTAACTGACTATAAATCCATTCCAGAAGTGACTCCATGTCATCTGCAAAATCCTTTATATGCCATTGCAAAAGTTTCGGTACCATAATTTTTCTCTTGCAAACAACGCCTACTGAAGCTTCTAGGTATTCGAGTCTTGCTCGTGCTAATTCATTCACTATGTCTTCCGCTGTATAAACTCTCAGCTGCAAGTAACAAATAGACTCTTATCAAGTATTTAAATAAGTACTAATTACTAAATGAGTGATTATGTTTGTCCTTACTGCCGGTGAAGACCAGCTCCCTCTGCAAAGAACAAATGTAACATTCGGTTCTGGGAACCCAAGCCCATACGCTTTTCGTAGTAGCATTTCCCTCTCGTCTGCTGGACCCTTTCAGGATTATATTACAGTATGTAAGACAGCGTAAGCTTTGTGTGAGTACACTATCAAAATAAGAACGACAGGATGCACAGATTTACAGATCACATAGATGCACAAATCAAAAGTTGTGATTTTATTGACTTTGATTTCTTCAAAATGTTATTAAACACTTCCAATGGCGGATCCAGGAATTTTTCTAGACGGGGGCAAAAAATTAGCCAAAAAATTAAATTTTCAAAGCTATAAAAGTCTGAAATATTAATTTTATAAACTTGAGAGCAAACGACATTTTATTTTTTAAAACATTAGCATAATCAAAACATTTATTTTTTATCAAGTTAGTAGAAAATAATCAAAAACAATATTCAAAATAAAACTGTAACGATGTTGTTTTAATTCTCCCGTGAGTACATCAAATTAGATTCGTTAATATAAGAGTTAAATATAAGTTCAAAATACAAATCTTTTTAACCTTAAGGGTAGTCATTGCTTTTCTATAGCATAAAAATAATCGGAACGTTAATTTTTGAACAAATTAGCAAGTACTAGTCCAAAATAGTATTTCATAGCAAAAAAATATTTGTGTTTCTTTTAGTTCACCGTTATTGGTTAATAGAAAGATACGATAGTATTAAATACGTTATATTTGTCGACTTATATGACTCAAATTTGTGTTCCGATCGTTCTCAAATTAGGAGTGTTCTTACTGGAACGTTTCTTATATCTTCAAAATTGTCACCTTCTTCACTTGTGTTTTCAAATATTCACTTACATGATTGGAACTTGATTGATGCCGAAGAATGAAGTGCTCAATTCCCAGCGCATTTACCACAATACCTCCCACGTTGATTACTGCCTAAACCATATAAATAAATCATTGATACGTCAAATTACAGAGATTATTTTGCTTCATTTTCTTGACGAGAGAGATAAATTTTGTACCTTGTTCATGAGAACCAGAAGTTTCTCCTGTGTTGAAGGCAATCCATGTTGTAGAAATGCCTGCAGCAAAATAACTTGATCATAACTGAGATATGTTGGGATTTTTATTTCTGTTCATTTTAACTTATATCAGATGTCTTACAGTACATGCATTATGCAGGCATTGTATACGTTAATCCAGAATGCTAATTTTTGCTTGTATGTCAATAAGTTCAAGTTCACACTGCAGAGTTTCTGCATCAAAATACTGACGAAAGTAACATGTAAGTAAACAGTAACTCATATGGTATAACGCATAAACATATTCTTATTAACATCTACAAATTACCTGAGTTTTCCAACTTCTTTGGAACATTCAGAAATGCGAGTATGGTCTAATGTATTTCGTGTTATTTGGGTGAAAGTCTTGTATGGACCAATGTCTCTAATTCCTCCATCAAAATCAAGTAATGTGGCATACGGGTCAAGATTTGACCCGTTGCTATTGAAGAAAAATGTTGGTGCTGTACAATTGAAGGTTGATTTAGAGATGAAGCTTTTGCACGATATTTGCTTTGGTAACATTTCTTCACCATCTAACAATGGCTGATATAATTCGAGGAATATTCCTATTAGGCATTTAATAAGATCTTCAGACAACTTGTTTGGATTTTTTGTATCCGAAACTGATAGTTGAAGTTTAGCATATTTGGTGTCAATGGATGAACCAAATGAGGATCTTCTTTTGTGCTGATCATAATCTTGTAATTCATAATCCTTGAACTTTGATCGATTTTGTTGTGTTCTTCTTAGTGATTGTTTTCGTGGTCTGTGGTGACGGTGTGGATGCAGGCTTTTTAGGTGTTGTAATTCCCATTCTCTGGTGTATTTTTTCTCTAGATACACATTCAGGTTCAGTTTTTCGACTTCCTTTTCAAGCCATGTGATTTCGTCTTCCACTGTAGCCAGTTCTGTAAGTAGTTCTTTTATCTGCAATCAAACAATTCACCGTCACATATAGTTTGAAGGGCTGAAATTAAATTGCAGTATCTGTTGCTAAAATACCATTTTTGGATTGTTTAAAAGGTATGTTAACCCCAACCCAAGCACACACTCACACAACTTGAGTTAGGACCAGAGGTGGCAAACAGTCAAAACAATCGGGTCGGGTCATTTTTAGGCAACTTTCGACAACCCGTTTTCTTTATAGCTAATTGTTTCTGTTTTACCTAGTGTTTGTAATGATCTAACCTCAATTGACCTGTTACAATACAAATAGGTTGAAATTGACACCTTTAGTTATGGCCAATTTGATTTCGAATAAAGTATAGCTCCAACAAACTTATTTTCATATAATCTTGTATTCTCACACTTGTTTTTGAATTTATCCAATTCAACTAAATAAAACATGAGTTGTTAATAAGAATCATGTAATCAAACAAACCTTTTCCATTTCATTTAAAGTAGAAAAAGATTAAGTGATTTTATTACCTTAAATGGGAGTTGAGTTTGAGTAGACAAACAAGGACAGCAAGGATGAATGGGACCATCCAATGCATACTGCAAGATTTTGCTCAGTTTCAACTCCTCTTCTAATTCTTCTTCAAGTTGTTCAACCTTTTCAACATACAATGCAACTTTTAGAAATGAAATATAGTCAACTATAATATGTTAACAAGGGAATTATATATATAGATGTATAAGGGACAGATAAAAGGTACCTCATGCTGAAGATCCATAGTTTTTTGCTTCTCTTGAGTCTCTTGCATGATGAGTTCTTCAAATTTCATTTTATTGAAATAAATCAAATATCATAGAAATAAATAAAAGAAAGATGATGAGGAAGAGTGGTTTGGAAGAGCCTGTAGGGCGGGGATCTATAATATATAGGTGAGGCAGGACTCAGGTGCATGTTGCCTACCCTCAAAATGAGTCTGTTTCATCATTTACTATCTTTCTTCTAGAAAATAAATACTGTAATGTATACAATAATTCCTCTTAATAGTTTATGTTTTAGGGTGGTAATATTTTTTTAGGAATAGATGAAGATAATGTTTGAAATGGTTATGTTGTTTGAAGTTTTATTAATAGATAATTTGAGTGTGACAACAAGAATCATATGCCTTAAGTAACCAAAGAAACCTTTTCAATAGAAATTTTGACAAGTAATTCTTTGCTTTTTTTAAGACGGCGAATCCACATCTTTTCGTGTAATAACGCATCGCATAATAATGTGTACAATCACACATATTTATAAAAAAAAATGTATTATAATAATACTTGACCAACAACACTATGCATATGGATATTATTTATTTATTTATTTTATTATTGTGCTTACTTGTAAAAGTTTCCTATTAACTTGTACGTTTTCAACTAAAAAGCTTCAGGTAATAGCAATGAGAATAAATATGAGCAGTAGTACTAAAAATGTGAAGGTGAATTAAAAGAGATAGCGGTGGTGGTGGCGACTTGAAACCCATGAGAAGTATAAAAACCTTGTTCTCAACTTAATTACTCACCCACTTCATCTTTTTGGCACGGGTCAATGCTCCATCACACATGCCTTTTCGTCCGTGATACATGCCTATTTCAAGTTTTGTTTTTGTTTCCGGATCCTTTTATTGTTTTTGTATTCGGGTTTTTTGTTTGATTTTGATTAATTAAATACAACTGAGGGGACTTATGAATTACATTTTGAAGAGATTATTTATTATTGTGTTTGCAAGTGATACATAATTAAAAGAAAGTGTTTGGCCAAAAAAGCGATTATTTGTGTTTTACAATAGAGTGTTTTAAAATAATCAGTTGAAACATGTTTTTTTAAAACGTCATTTTAAAAATACGATTCCAAACACCCTCTAAATCAAATATATGAGGATCATATTATAATATAATAATCACCAAATTTATTTTATACACATAAAATATTTGCTATTATATCATTAAGGTGTTATTGATATAATGTTTTGGTTGATATTATTGGAAAATGATTTAACTTTTTAGCAAACGGCTAAAATTTCTATGGAATATTACAATGCAAATTTGAGTTGTTTTCAGAATATTACAATGAAAGTGTGTGTGACGGAAGGGATTTTAGGGACTTGCACAACATTGAAGTTTTAGTTTTAATAATTTTCTTCTTCTGTAAATTAAAAGACACATTTAGTAACATAGAAACAATGAAAATTATTGAAAAAATAATCTTTCAAAAAAAAAAATCTCTTTCAAATAGCTTTTGAAAAAATTCTCAATCACAATCTCTAACTAGTTTGATGTCCAACGTACCAAAAACTATAACTTTAGCTTGTATACACATATATTCAATTTTGACCTTAACATTTTAAAAGGCTTTGATTCTTTCACATGACGCTGAAACAGATTTCGATTGCCACTATGGAAACAAGATACGCTCGTGGCATCGGGATGATAAAAATATTTGTGGTCACGAGTACAGAGGTGATGGAAAAGAAGACATGAATGATGGCTCTCCGTTCTCTTAGACTTGAAACAACATAAATAGTATCAACTTGAAAAAAGCGCCATCCGTGGGACTCGAACCCACGACCACGTGGTTAAAAGCCACGCGCTCTACCAACTGAGCTAGAACGGCCTGTGTAACCATTTTCTTTCAAGTCTTATTTATTAGATTAACTTGACACATGAGTCTCAAGCAAGCACGAGAGATATAGTCTTCAAAATAATCGAAACGGACCAACTACCAAGGTTGCACTTTTTAATTAAAGAATCACTTTTCTCAAAGGAAGGGTTTTTTTTGTTTTTTTTTTTTGTTTTTAAAAGAAGATGACCATTTGTTCAACTCTTAGTAATGAAATAGTCTAACTTTACAATAATAGGCGAAAGTATATTAGACATCAGGCGTTTTAAATGTCCACTAATTAAAAAATTTAAGCTTGTTTTAGCTACAACATTAGTCATGTATATATTGGGAAGGAATAAAAAAACCTTAGATGGGCAAACCTACAATTACCGCACACATTATATATATTAAACTACACATATTCACACATTGTCACACAGAAGGGTTAAACCTACAACTTCTAAACTAAGATCTAAGGATAACTCACATAGTGCTACGCGAAAAACTCTCTGGTAAGTTGCACATTACATATCATATGTGCTTCGCAAAGAAAAAGATCTTCCTTTTTGAGATCAAAACATCACAAGGTTTTGCGGTTTCCACTAAGATTTTTTCCCGTTTGATCAAAAGTCAACACAGATATGATCAAGTACTACCTCTAAAACATAGAAGAAGCAAGACTATGAGAGAATTTTTACCACTTAAAATTCAAGACTCCAATATCTAGACACCCAAAATTCAAGACTTCCATAGATGAAATCAAGGAATTACCCATAAACTACCACTGGTTCTCTTTCCATCCTTCAAATTCTTGTCCATAAGTTTCGATTTCCTCAGGTATCCATGAAAACCCAAATGAAAAAAATTTGTAAGGTAACTATTGGAGATTTTGCCGTTTTTGTGTTATACATGAATAAATAAATATTCTAAATTGGTTAAGATAAACTGATAAAGTACCCTTGAAGTGAAGGTGACACCACTCGAATATCTCCTGAGTAGATTTCGCTACTATTCACAACACTGTATTTTTGAGTACGTATCTGAGCGGTTCCATTCTCCACTCATAACACCAGTACTTCTTTCAAGTATATCCTACATCTATCTATCCCAACAATAATGGTATTTGGCAAAATCTTAGAGAATCCACGTCATAATTTTTACCGCAAAAAAAAAAACTTAACAGCCTTATTCGTTAACTGCTCCTAAATATTTATTCCTTATTATTATTAAGATTATTAAATAAATACTATTTAGATTAATTCTCCAATTGTTATATGCTTAATTGTGTGTCTCTTCTATTTGATTTCACACTGGTATTAATCTATCCTTTTGTTTGTTAATGATAATTAAACATCACCATGTGCTTAGTTATATTTTATCGTCTTCTTCATTCCTATCTTTTTATTATTATTGTTTATTGTTTATTGTTTATAATCTTAATCCTTATATGTTTATACATATAGTTCAAATAATACCCCTGCCTGTTTGCACATGTAGCGCTGTTTGGTTTATATATTCATTGTTATATTTAAAAGTAACTGTACGTTGTTATTATAAGATTAAATTATGCTTATGATGAAAGCATGGCTTCCCAACATATATGAAACGAACCAAATTCTTTCTTTCTAACGTATCTACTAAGAGAAGTAAGTGTACCAAAATTCACTTCTTTGTTATATATATTCATCTTTACACTAATAAGTGACTGAATATATATATATATATATATTTGAATTGAGGCAATAAATACCGTATTCATGTGTGTATATGTTATTATTATTATATTTAATTTAATTTACTAATTGTTGCATTTTTCATTCTTCAACGTCTGTTACATGTATAATAACATAATTGTTGCACTTAATCTTTTGTATATGAGATAATCCTATTTTTAATAAATACAACTATGTATTGCCGTACAAAAACGTATATAACATCTTAGCGTAACCGTACATTTGTATGGTTAATGAACTAGTACACTACTAATAAGTGATAACTATGAGCATGTTGTGGACTATTTGTCATCATTCGACCAATTTATTTAATAATGGATCAGTTCATTTAATGATTTATTTCTGACCGGTCAAACATGTATAATAAAGAAAATTGGATTAAAAGGAAAAGGGTCAATTTGGTCTAACGTGATGAATATTGCCCCTTTATAATGCATAATAAAATCACTATATCATATTACTGGAAATATATATTATTATTAGAGCATATCCTTTTCGTTATTATATTGGACAGAAATGGTTCATGTTATGCAACTCATTTTCAACAGCCCACAACCCAACGACCCGCCCAACTGGGCACCTACAACAGTGGTAGCTAGTACTTTAATTGTGAAACTACAATTCAAGATTATATCAAATTTAGGCCTTACGTTGTTTGACCAATGTAGTCATCAGCTGAGAAGGTGTCATGGTCCATAATCTTTAGAACAAGTTTAGGCTGTTCATCTGCTCCAGGATACTCTACCCTGAAACTGAATTTTTCATTCCACTTTTTCTTGTTGCGTTGTCCTGCATCATTTAAATGTTAAAAGTATTCTTTTTTACAAATAGTCGTTTTTAAGCATACAGATTACATCTTTTCATGTCCAATTCAAAGTCAAAACAATATTATTCATCTCATATCATTAACAGACCGTTCAAAATATATTACATAATTCAAGTCTTAGAATCAACTTGTTTATATCAAATGCAAGATGAATGTTGCATAAAAACAAAAAAGATACCATTTGAAGTTAGGCATGGAGGATAACGGTCAATTTTCTCTCTTTATCGTGATTAAGATGAGATGATATCAATGTTTGGAATCAATATTCCAATTTAAGTATATACACTCTCTTATTTAAATGGTAGCATAAATTTAATAATGTATTTCAGCCAATTAAGACTAAGTCTTACCTTTGGCAACAGTACTCTTGTGCTCTTGACTCCTGTATTTGATCAACACATATGGATCTATGTTGTCTACACCACAATGAATACAATAAAATACATATAATGTACATATGTAACACAATAATTCCCTAACGAATCTTAAAGAGAAAAACAGATAAAATATATACAGTATAACACATTTAAGTTGTCCTGATAATTATAAAGGTTGTACATGCACAATTAGCTAGTCATTCAACCTGATGTCCAGAAAATTTTAAATCCAATATACATGTTACACAACTATACAGTATATGGTTTAAATGTTTTTCATTATGTGGGTCGCCACATAATTCTTTTTGCCATCAAATATCAAATCCAGATAGGCAGATATGGTTTAAACCAAGAATCAAATGAACTCTAAAAACAGTAATACTATACTATAGCAATAATAATAACAATATATTATTATTATCATTATTATTATTATTTCTATTATAACAATAATAAGAGAAATATAATTACGAAAAAGGTTAGAAAAGTCTTTGACTCACTCAAAGTCAGCCGCTGACTATTTCAATGCCAACCCAAATGAACTTCATCATGGTTGTAATACAATTAAGTTTAACACAATCATATCGTATTATAGTACAAATATCCTATTCTTTCACACTTTTAATATATATATATATATATACATTGAATTGATTGATTGATTGATGATAACTATACATTTCTAAATACCCGAGGTTACAAGCTTTCTTTGCATAAGATGAAAGTTTATATGAATATGATTTAACTACAACCATTTTAAGTTTATACAAGAAACAAGATTTATGCATGAACCTTGAAAAGCTATTTCAAGTTCTATGAACATTTTCATCGTAATATTTAGTAAACATCTACATTTTCATATCCTACCACTGACTCTCCTTCCATCCTCCAAAATCTTGTGCATAAGTTTCGGTTTCAACCTGCAATATTTTTAAATAGCCAACATGAAAGAAACATGTAAGTAACTCTATCCGAGCTCTAGTCACTTTAATTAATCATTGCTATATTTTTGTTAGTATTCAAAATAATTTAAGATGAAATGAGTACCCTTCGGGTGAAGGTTACACCGACTCGAATATCTCCACAGTAGCTGTCGTTACTGTCCACAACGCGACACTTTTGAGGATGTAGTTCAGCGGTTCCATTTTCCGCTCCTAGTTCCAACAGTTCTTTCAAGTATATCCTGAATGTACGCCAATAGGTAACAAAAATGAGACAAAAACAAAACTCACATCTTTTGTTACCCATAATTAAGATTTCAGGGGATTAAGGTCTTACGTTGTTTGTCCAATTTTGTCGTCAGATGAGAAGGTGTCATGGTCCATAATCTTGAGAACAAGCTTAGGCTGTTGGTCAGCTCCTGGATAATCTACCCTGAATGTGAACTTTTCGTTCCACTTAGGATTACTTCCCTGCCCTACATCATTTAAGATGGCAAGTATAAAGTATTACTCCGTAGTTCACATACTCACTAATTTTTGGGGTAATATTCACATTCCTTCATGTTGATATTCATAAAATATGGGTTATGAATTAACATATCAGTCAATTTAGCTTCAATGATATGAAGTATATAAATGCAATATAAACACCTCTTTATTGCCATACTACGAGTATTTGTTAAATCGTGACATGTGTCAAATGTACTAATTATAATAGTTTGATTATTTATTAAAACTTCAGGCCAAGGTTTTGAAACCCGGGTCTGAGGTTTGACCCAGCCTAGTCCCCGTGTCCGGTTCGACTGGGTGGACCAGGGGGTCGAACCGGTCTTTGACTTTTTTCAACTATTACTCTCAAACTTTTAAAATTATAATTATAAATTATAATATTTGAAATGAAATTACTAATTTCGAACGTTGACCTACGCGATTTCAGTTGGAAAAAAAAGGGTCAATCCGGTCCGACTGGAAAACCGGCCGGGTCAACCCTGGTTTCAAAACCATGCTTTAGGCTTTTACCTTTGGCAATAGCGCTCTTGTGCTCTTGACTCCTGTATTGGATTAACACATATGGATCTATTTTGTCTGCACAAGAACGAATAAAGAGAATTAAGTTAATTGGTATTCGTTAATCTGTGACTGTTTATTGATCATCAACATAAGTGTGCATAACAAGTACAAGAAGAATCAGAAAGGATATAATTACGTACTCAGGAAATCGGATCTTTTAAGACCATGAGCATCAACCAGATTCACCTCAACTATTCCGACTGTCATCGTTCTTTAACTTCGAAATTCTCTGTCTCAATCTCTCTTCCTAAATCACACTGAAGAATGTACTGAAAATGAAACCAAATTTAGCAGACTGCAATGTACATGAATGGAACTATCAAGGTTGAAAGATGCGAGTATATATAATATTACAAGTTAAGCCCCTAAAGTTTGAAAGTCATACAAATCAACCCACTTGTAATTATTAATGTTTTAATGTTTATAGTTATTAAAAGGATGTTAGGCTGTGAAAAGGTGGTGTGACTGGTGTCATTGTTTTGAATAGGACTTTCAAGATTCCTTCAATACAATGGCGTCTTTGACTGCTTCAAAGTTAGCCCCAACTCCCCAAGTCCTCAGCATACGCAATTTCATATCTCCTTAAACTTATTTTAGTAGAAATGCTTTTGATAATTAGTCTCATTGTTTAATCATTTGTATTAAAAAATGTAGTAGTATTTTCGGATACAGAAATGTTTAAATTTACTTACCTACATATAACATTATAACCCAAGTGAACGTATTCATCTTCCCAGAAGTTCAACAAAATCATTTTGCTTTTAGAGTAGGACATAGCAATGTTGATTTCTTTATCAAGATAATCACGATACAGCTAAAGTTTTGTCTGGTATATACTTTGCAATTGTAACGCCTTAGAAACTAACATTTATAAGATAGAACTTTTGAAAGATATAGAAACAATGGTTTTTAATTTTATAGCTTCAATATCGTTCAAACAATGGTTTTTGAAAGATAGAACTTTTGTTTTGTTTTCCAAAAAGAAAAAAAAAAAAAAACAAATTCACAACTTAAATTACACTTCAAAGAAAATATATAGAAAGAACACAAATTCCAGTTCAATAAGCCGGGAGGGTTAGAAAGAACACATGACACGCTTACAAGCAGAAACAGTAAACATGCACACAAGCAACTTCAGCTGCGGCTAATTTAATCCTGGGGTGGCTGATAAATCAACAGTTCTAGACCTAAATCCTGATGGTGACCTTGATGCTTCACCAGGAGGGGACCTGTATCGTACTCCTCCATCAGATTCATGCAGAGACCTATATATATTTAGATCCTAACCGTGTTATGCTCATTTGAAAAATCATGTTTAAGACACACAAACAGAAACTGTCATTGTATGAATATTGAATTTAACATACCGTCAACATACCTATCAGCATTCTGATCAGTACCACCATCATAACCTGGAGAATAAGACTTACGAGTATGATCAACCTCACGTTCTAGGGTAGGATCCCTGGGCGCTCGAGGCTCTCTTCTTACAAGGGATCAAGAATAGTCATCTCGGTGTTTGGGAGCATGAGAGTAGGACCTGTGAGAATACAATAGGTTCACCACCTTTATAAAAAATGGTCAAACAGTGTCTGCAAGTCAACCTGCCTATCCTGCTACCTCTACAAATCACAACTTTGGAAACTACCTTGAACGATGACGGCTTCTAGAGCCTGAAGGACGGCGAGGGGAGCGAGAACGGGATCGTGACTGTGACTGAAATTGCCCTGCTGGGTATAATATAAAACAAAAGCAGCCGATTGCACAAACAATGACAAAATAATCAAATTACGGTAGAAAACATCCACCTATTCCCCTTACAAACATATATATAATGACAATCTGAATACAAAACAAAATGAGAATATGATATACCATGATAAGATTGGCATCCTTCAAGACCCGAGGACCCCCTATGAGAATTGTAAAAGCAGCAAAAATATCATATAAGCGTCACAGAAATTAATCATAAAACAAAACCCACATTTATTACCTAACCCTAGTTCTTCGGAGCATCTCCTCAGGCCTCTTTCTTGTTTCTGAAGCAAGAACGACAGAAATCTCCCTACCAGCAAACATTCTTCCATTCATCTGATACTGGGCCTCTGCAGCATCATAAGCATCCACAAACTGCACAAATGCAAATCCACGAGGTTCCCTGCATACAATACATTAAAATCTTCAAATAAACACCATGTGTGCATAAATTCCAAACAATAAGCAACACCGCTCATTTGTGACTCTAATTGACACACAATTTTCTTACTATACCTTTCTGTGAGATCATCTATTTGTATCAGCTTTGCAATGATTCTATATGAATCTGATACAGAAGTACATGAAAGCTACTGAGATCCAAATGGCTAACCTTTTCTTCCATAATCAAGTAAGAATAGCAAATTGGCAATTTCAAAAGATGCAAATGACTTCAACATTCTCACAATTAATAGACGAACTTGAAATCAACGCTGTCCCAAAGTAAAAATTGCTTCAAGTTCTTCCACATCAAACTTCTGTTGGTGTGGTTATACAATTAGTAATCAAACTATTCATATGAACATAATTCTTATGTTAAACACAAGAGGCCTTCCTCAATTGTGGGGCTTGGGCTTGTTTTACCTTCAAACGAACACACCGCCCCTGACAAACCAGGTCAAAACATAACTAACCATGAACACAAATGAAAGAAAGGCTTTACATAATAGCATATAAAAGTAGGCAAGAAAACTCACTCCTCATTCTGTCAACCAACTAATGAGATTACTACACTAAAAATCTAACCCAACTTAACACAAGATACTAGACCTAGCAAGGAATAGCTCTTCTACGAGGTGTCGGGTCTCGCATTATTCCCTAGAACCATTTCCTTTATAAATAAATTCCTTTATAAAACAAATATTTATAAAATTTAACCAGCTTCAAAATTGGATGACATGTAACGAGCAAATGATAATTATTACTCATGTTATGCTATTTCGTTACAAAAATAGAAGTGAAGTGTCCAGATAGTCATGACTTATTGGTATGCATACTCACCCAGTGTAATAGTTCTGCGGAAGATAGACATCTCTGACCCCTCCAAACCTTTCAAACGGAACTCGAAGCTCTTGAGACCTAACAATCCAATAAGAAAAACATAATCAGATAATCCAACAAAAATGCAGCATGATTACATTCACACCAATTTACAAACATATGAAATAGAGACAGATGATTTAACCTGCAATTCATGGGAATATTACGAACTAAAAGGCTGTCGTGATTCTGCTCCTTGGGACTCGTACGCTCACCTCCGTATGGGGGACTTCTTGGTCGACCGCCATGTGCTCTACGTGGACAGTTGTATGGTGGACTATATCTCCGCATTGTTCAACCTAACCAACTAAGCCAAATTAAAAACGAAGTCAAACTAAACACATTTACCATGACTACTATAACTGTTATATGGTATAATGAGATCAACCTAATAGCATATAAACTTACAGTTTCCAGACGGACTAGAATATCAACTTGTAAATGCTTCATATAATTTTTTACAAAACATATTCCTGCACAAGTACACAAGGTCTCATTACACGTCTTTTATGAGAATTATTATCTTTAATACATAACAGTTCACATTTAAGAGAAACAACGAATAGTAAATATAGAAAATTCACATCAAGCAGATTTCTTCAAGTATATGCTCTGATTTACTCAAAAACATGATAGAAACCCTAACATCCAGAAATCGGAATGAGAAAACAACTAACATTATATAATTTCTCATCATCAATAAATAAATAAAAAGAGTGATTTCTCAATGACTAGTCACAATTTTTGCCGTTAAAGAAATTAAACCGTAACGAAAAGGCCGGTTCGAAACGAAATAATGTTGGGAAAAATTAGTATCAGCAGGTTCTATGATTACAAACTTGAAACAAAAACATAATTCTTGATCATATTCGAAAGAAAGTGAAGATCAACACTTCAATTCAAGATAATTACCTTATTGTGATAACAGAGATTTTGCCAACAGGGAAGATTTCTTAAGGAAATGGAGAGAAGGGTTTGGCAGTTGGCCGATTCTCAAATTTGAATTTTTTTTTAGCGTGCCCTGAAACGATCAAGAAATGCTACTACTGCGCTTGCAAATACGGAGAAAGAACTTACTGTATACGGTATATATACATTAATTAACCGACGTAAGTCGCGTTATTTCCAATCATCCACCTTGCGTACTTCTTACGGAAAAATTTAATTCCGTAAATTCTTTCTTTCATTTTTTTCAAAAAATAAAATCTCTTTCAAATAAATAGAGGAGGATATCACGGAGTATTTCAAAAATAAATATAAGAAAATATTATAAAAAAAAAAATTAATCATTTTATGACTTACTTTTATTTGATTCCACGGCTTACATTTTTTTTTCCCTAATTCAATATTTCTCCTTCACTGAATTCTCGAATGCATTTTATGGTTATAAAGCCAATTATGTAGTATCGATCATGGGTTCAATAAGTTTTTTAGGTTGGATCCTCGGCTTTGAAACCCAAAATCAATCTGCAATCATAAATCATTCTGCTCTAAATATTTTAGAGTTTACTTTTTTCGCATCAATTCGTTGAATAAGAGAGGCTAGATCAGGAACATGGGATCAATTAGGTCTTGCGACTTAGAACGATTTCTCCCTTATAGGATTCAGGTTTGAGGTTTGTCGTTGTTTGTATATTTAGATTATCTTATCAGCAACAAAACCCAACTCAACTTTTCTATTAAAAAACTAAATTTTTGCTTTTTTACATACTCAACTTAACTTAAATTTTCACACACATTAGTAATCCAATTCAATTCGTATTTAATTAAATAAATATAACTATTTTTAACTTTTACTTTATTAAAATTATTAAAAAATATTAAAACTAATTATTTATTTCAAAACAAATAAAATTTTTAAATTTTAATATAAAACAAAAAACTAAATTTTAAATTCATCGATCACACTTAATAGAATAAATAGATAAATAATTTATATAAATATAAAATTAAATAAAAACAAAAATAAAAATAGAGTGACCTAAGCCGTCACAGCGACCCAGCCACAAACCAACCACCACAATCTCCTTATTTTAATAATTAAAGTGTAGCCCGACTCAACTTTAATTCATCCGACGGCAGTAGTCTTTAAGTTATTAGGTTTTTTGGCTACTTATCATATTTTTAAACATCATGGTCATAATTTTTTGTTAATCACAAGCATTTAGTATTATATAATCATTTGTAGTCTTTTCTTAAGATAGATATACTTAACCATCTTCATAAAATCGCTATATCTTTGCATTCCAGGTACTATTAATATCATATTGATCTATTATATCATGAATTCTGCAATTCATGATAGAGAGGTTGAGTAATCGACTAGGAGTGGATGAAATTCTCACGAGAAAAGAGGTACCAGTTAATAATGATAAGAGTAAACTTAATGTAAATAAGAAAGAGCATTAGAAAGTATTTTGCTGTGTAAAGAAACATGGAGTTGAAGATGAATTATGTATGTTATATTGTGCCATGGTAACATCTACAATAGATAAAAGGAACTTACAACAACAGATATATAAGATTTTAATAAATTGTGCAAGTTGTGGAACTCTATATGATTTTGTCATTGCTTTAAATTTACGGATTTAAAGATGGATTCAAAGTTATATTTTCTTTGTTAACTCTTCGAACATATCTATCACTTTGTTAATGTGTGTAGGTCATTAGAAAGTGGGTGTCAAAAAATAAGGATATCAAGAGAGAAAAATGTCATGTGAATTCTTTTCACATCTAAAATTTGCACTGGATATTTCCTAATCATTACTAATCAAATTCAACATAGATTATGCCTTATTTAAGGAATAAGAATTTGACATTGTGATCCATGTTTAGTATCCCGTCTGACATATGTTACATGTTGCACTTCTAGCATATTATTATGGGTATACTGTAGATAACACATCATATATTTGATAGAAATTATACGTGTTATTGGCTGCTATCTTATGATTTAACAAGGTGGTATCCAAAAGATAATCCTTTGGTGTGGAAGAATCATAATAAGGAGTTAAGCCAATGATAATGACTAAGCAGTTGTAGAATAACAAAACCAATCTTTCTGACTCTCGGTTGATCCTCATGGTTCCGAAAACTCAAGTATTATTTGTTCTCATTATCTTTTGATGAGATTGCTCACTATTGGTTACAAGATTATGCTTTCTTCATATTAAACTACTCAAATTAACTTTCAAAGTGTATGTTTATCACATTAATAGGAATGTGAAGTGTTTAGATCTCTTTGATTAAAGTCTTTTAATAGTCATTTCTTGTGTTTTGTATAAGTAGATAGTAAATTCGATTTCCATGAATTTTCCTTATTTCATTATATTTTGAAGCTAATGGCCATGGGATTGTGTCGGGGGCTCGGGGCTACCAAATTCGTACCCTAGACAAGAGATTTATTTCTTATAGTAGAGTTCTTGTAACTTTAAAGGAGCTGGCGCAAAATGATCGATATAGGTTATTCACTTATTTGTATCTTATCCGATGTATTTGATGTGTTTATATTCAGGTAATGTGGATAGCCCATTGGAGTTGTATAAACATTGTTTTGTAGGGCTGAGAGTCTATCATATGGGGTCTACTTGATAGCTATTAGCATGTTACCATGACATGTACGGATGAACTCTAAAAAGTGATTCTTAAAAAACTTGAAAGGTGAGGTTCTTTATAATCAACTATTTTTATGGTTAAAAGATGGATATATGATTCTCATGGGGTGATACATATGTGTGGAGTAACCGCCGGGTAGATTGGTACCTGCCGGGACCCCTACTTGTACAGATATTCCTAGAGACCGTTGGATGTAAATTCCCTCCTAAATTATCAACATTAACATTTGAATCTTGATTACCTGATGTGTCTACAAGAGTATCTTTAGTTATTGGACAATTTATAAAAGGATAAACATTAGCCGAAGAGGGGATCGTGTTCGTTCCCGGATCCATTACTTGAGCAACTTCTCCACTTCCAAACATCTGGACATTCAAATGAGCTGATAATTCAGCATATGTTAACGAGTTCAAACCCTTTTCGAGGTTTGCAGAATCTTCAACCTCTGCGACCCAAACTAGAACAGTATGATTTTCAGAGTTTTGCTAACTCAAACTCCCGAATCATCTTCGGATCATTAACTTCAGTTAAACAATAAAGAAAGTTTGCTCGATTTAGATAGTAAGAATCCTTAGAGACGTTAAAACTTCCCCCCAAGCATTTGCAACAGAAAAAATGCTCTCCAACTTAACACCTTTAGATCTGA
This sequence comes from Logfia minima, assembly GCA_963921325.1. NCBI lineage: Eukaryota > Viridiplantae > Streptophyta > Magnoliopsida > Asterales > Asteraceae > Logfia > Logfia minima. The sequence continues at coordinate 2,941,280 of OY992770.1, forward strand.
TTTATTAAAAAAGTTATTGTAACCTATTACACAGGTTAATGCCTACAAAAATCATTTTAACGTATAGCTTTTTTCTTTATAATTATTTCGTCTGTTCAATTTTTTATGGCAACTTAATTCTAAATTTAATGATGATTTTTTTTAATGTAGCTACTTAACGATTAATTCCAGGCTATTCTCTCATTTTGACTCTGCTATTATTTTTTATCAATATAACTTGCTAATAACAATCTGATCGGGTTAGATTATCGTCTAAACGGTGATAAGGTCAGAATACAAATGTTCTGCACAACTAGTTTTTGGAGTAGACGGTTGGTGATTAAATTATTGTAAGGATCATATATCTTCTATATCTAAAATATGACGATTTCCATCACGTTTTTAAAAGACAAGACGATTGTATGCAAGTACTGATATATGTTAAAATGGTCATTCATTCATCACATAATCAGGGCGGAGCCAGAAAAATTTGCTAATGAGCGGGCCAAACTATATGACAATTATTTGTAGGGACTAAATCTTTTGAGAGAGACAAACATTGACTTTAGTGTGGATAGCATACTTTTCCAGTAGATCAAGTAGATAACTAGAGAAGATCAATTGAATTCAAAAGGCCCTTTGACTATTTTTACTTCATCAAACAGGGACCGTTAATGTAAGTGGGATCAATCGAACTCACTTTAACTAAAATTACTCTGTAAAATGTAATACTAGTATGACGATTATGTAATTTTAGTGTAATTTTAATTATAAATCCGCTAACTTTATATAAACAATACTAATTTCTATGATGAACACCACTATGCTGCCGATGGTTAAGGTGATGGTGGGCGGTAGGCCATTGGGATGCTGAAATATACTTCTTAAATTAAATATTATTTCTTTTCTTTGTTACACTTTCTGAAGTTATACATCCATGACACTATACAAGGAATGTATGGTCTCCCTTTCGAACACTATCAGATCTAGAAGCCACGGGTCACGCCCCTTGGGTTGCCAACAATTCTGTTGCCATTTTGTTTCCGACCTGTTTCTTTTCGACAACTCTCTGAGGCTTTTTGTAATTCTTGAAGGTGTTCCAACACTTTGACCAACTCATCAGCAGTCGGTCTGTACTTGGGTACTATTGCAAGGCACTTCATTGTAAGATTTGCAGCTCTCGTGGCTACATCTATAGAATACTGACCATCAATCCGCTGGTCCATTATGTGAAGAATCCTTCGTTTGCAGGTTAAGTAAGGTTTAGCAAAGTCAACCAAGACTTGCTCATTTGATGGACGGTTCTTGTCAATGCATCGTTTTCCTGTCAAAATTTCAAGGAGAACCACCCCAAAACTATAGATGTCGCTCCTCTCAGTTAAATGACCTTCATTGAATATAGATGAGTTACATCAGATTGGTAAAAATAGAATTGATTCACTCCACAATGAGAAACGAGAGTATGAACTCAAGAAATATTTAATCCAAAATTAGTTCACAAAGTTAAGCGTATAGATCACCTGTGGCCATGTACTCGGGAGCTGCATATCCATACGTCCCCATGACCCTTGTAGATACATGGCTTTTTCCGTCCACTGGCCCGTCTTTCGCCAACCCAAAATCGGAAAGTTTTGCATTGTAATCCTAAAATATGCATATAAGTAGAAATGGTAAGCATACAACAAAAGGTGGAGAAATGGATGAATCAGCAGGTTGGGTTCATATTAAAATCGGTAACTTTATAGTACAGGGCAAATGGGTCAGGGTCGAGTTGACCCACAAACTGTTAGTTCCTTTCTTTGAATTCTATAAATAGCTAGTACATGAAATACTATTATGAAAATGATATGTTATTATAATAGTAATCCCATTATTAAATAAAACGACTTAAGATTTTGTAAGCATTCAAAAACAATTCAAGTTACTTTTGACCTGTTGTGTTTTTGACCAAGTATTGAGGTTAAATATAAATAGAAGCACCCGTGCCTAGGTAAATGCTTGAAACTGCATCTCCAGATAAGATGTGTTAAGCCATGAATTTGAAACATACCGAGTCAATCAAGATATTGGAACACTTGAAATCACGATATATCACTTTTGCTTCTGGACTATGTAGGTATGCAAGCCCTTTGGCAGCACCAAGAGCAACCTTTAAACGTAAGTTCCACGAGAGAGGTTGAAAGTAAGAACTCCCTGTTTCAGTTCATCACAATTCACAACACAACAGATTGAAAAAGATCAGTAACCAAAATTTCGTCAGATAAATTGAATTATTAAAATACAACTAAATTATCAACGGAAAAAAACTTACTCCTGAAAAGATGGTTTTCCAAGCTGCCACGAGACATGAACTCGTAAACAAGGAGTCTCTGATCATCCTCTAGGCAGTAACCGATCAACTGTACTAGATTTGGATGATCTAACTGCCCTAAATAGTTAATCTCTGCCTGCAACAATATCATTACAACAAATTAGTCTACTAGAATTACCAAATTCAATTTCAATCCAATAAGATCCACCAAGTGACACTTACCAACCATTCTTGGTGACCTTGAAGACCTTCCTGATTCAATCTCTTGACAGCAATAACAGTACCGGTCCCGGGCTTAGCAGCTGCAAGTGATTGTTCATCAATCCAACCCTTGAAAACTAACCCAAAACCGCCTTCTCCCAACACACTATCTGGCCGAAAATTCCTCGTGGCTGTTCTAAGTACATTGAAACCAAAAGATTTCAAATTTGCTGACTTCAAAATCTCATCTTGGCTCTTTGGGCTAAGTGGTACTGTTGCAGCTGTCACCCTTCCTGTTAGTTAAATACATTAAACACATTAAAAATACAAACTTTTTGTTCATAAAACTAAGCTTAATCAGGAATGTCATATAAACTTAATCATATTCTCACCATCATAACGTGAACTTTCTATTTTTAAACGAAAACAGAAACAAGCATCCATTTCAATCTTATTTCTTTTGGTGGTTTTTTGGTTTCTGAAGAATGAGTAATGAGACTGTGAAAAAAACTCATTGGGGAATTAAATCAAACAGTAGTTGGGTGTGAACATAAACGTAAAAAATCAAAGGGCCAGGTCTACGTGTATTTCGGTTGAATTCACGAGAACAAGCCCCAATGACAAAAAGAGTTGACTTATTTTTCCATTAATTTCTTCACTGCAACTTGCTTTGTTCTACATCAAATCCTGAATTAAACAATAATTTTAACTGGGGGAATCAAAGGTAAGCAGAATATAATTAATGGTGGAAAATGAAGAATGAATTCAATAATGAGATTAAATAATTGTAAAATAGTGACATTATGTTGTTTAATTAAGCATAAAATTGGAAACAAGACAGTGAAGCATTGTCAATAACCCTTTCAAGATCCATTGAGCCGAGTCGCTAAATTGAGTTTAGGCATCCTTATCTTCTCAATCACCATCATGACGCACAATTAAATTAAACTAAATAACAGTTATATAACAAGTACTTTATTGCAATTTGCTCAAGTGGACCACCGGTTTTACAAATTATTAGTGTACGGATGATGAAAAAGTGTTTTATTTTTATAATACTTCTCTTTGCCTTTTCTTATATAGTTATTTATTATTATTATTATTATTATATATAGATCATTATATTTATTTTATCTATTATCTATTTAACGATTACATAATGAAGTTATTTTCATTGTATTACATGGATCGTCTTTATGGTTTGTAAGAAATAACACCGATCGTCCTTTTATTTTCAAAGTTATACGGATCGTCTTTGTAGTTTGCAAGATCGCACGTCCATAGTCCTTGTGGTTTGCAAGATCGCACGTCCACGGTCCTTTTGTACAAAAGGACCGTGGACGTGCGATCTTGCAAACCACAAGGACTATCTGTGTAATTTTGAAAATAAAAGGACGATCGATGTTATTTCTTGCAAACCACAAAGACGATCCATGTAATTCACTCTTATTTCTATTTGTTCAAAAATAAATTGTTTTCCTGATTATACCTATATATTTATTATTATACCCAACAATCGATTAAAAATTAACTAGATCACTACATCTTTAAAGACAAACTACACTTGAACGTGGCAACATTGATTACTTAATCCCTATTTTGAGCGAATGCTATATATATATATATATACATATACTAACATAAGTTGAGAAAAGTACTCGAATTACATCAATTGCAAGTAAATGTGACCAGGTGATAAATAATTGACAATTGAGATGCAAGATCATGATCAATGAAATGAATTACATAACAATTGAAACACTTGTGGCCTACGACATGAGAAGATGATACTACCTCCTTTGACTTGAACATGTTGAAAATTTTAAAATGGACTAACAACTCCAAACTTCAACGTAGTGATTCTTGATGTAGTAACAAAACTTAAAAATATATAGAATAAAATATAATAAACTGCCCAATAACATGTTTTGTAGTGATTCTTGATGTAGTTAACCAAACCAATGTTAGGACAAGTATTGTTCTTTGTTGTAGTGCGAAATTTCATCGATAAACTCTTCAAAAATCTTCACATTTGCACTATTGTTATTGCTCTCACCTTAAAACAAGATTCATCGCAACAATCAACCGAGGTAAAAAGACAACATTAAATAGAGATGAATTGTTAAGACGAAACTTAAACTACTTATTGTAAAGTGTCATAAAATTTATAAATTCTTCCAATGTTTTCGCACTATTTAAAATCACCTTTGTTCTCCTATATAAATGCTAATTAACTTTCCTAACATCAATGTTCAAGGGATAATTAGAATTAAGTAATTAAACGTAAAAAAAGTCAATCGAACCGTCGTTGTCAATTGTCAAAATGTCAAGTGTTCCCATGGGCCCGGTTTGTCTTTTAGCAGTGTGATAGTGTGATGTACTTTTTTTGCACAAATGTACAATATGAATGTATTGTTAATGTATTGTTATATAGGTTTTGATGATAAACTTCTTGAAATTTATTGTTAGTATGGACTTAGTAAATTACATATTTGTCAATATATTTCTCATTGGTTTATAAATTCTGAGCTTAAGACCGTACTAATTACTAAATACGCTTATTTATAAACAATAGTTAATGTCTAAAAAGTTATGACATAATATAGTGACGTTTTTGTTTGGTGTACAACGCAGGTGTTGTTTTACAACCCCAACTGGACAACTAGTACCTTGACTTTATAAAATATTATTGTTTATACACTTACTTTTAACAATATTTATAAAATTACCTCTCAACTACCTGACCAAATGAGTTTATAAAATCTTATTTCTACATTCTATTTTAACAATATTTATAAAATTTCCTAACCACTCTAATTTCTCAATAAATAAAAGTACTTTTCATTGATTGATCATTTTAAATACACACAACACTATTTTTAAAGCTTTAAGTCTTCAATGAATAGTACAAGACGACTAGTCAAACTGCCAAGCAGGCACACACAACAAGTTGAGGATTGACTTCAGAGATTACAGTAAATGACAAATATAAGCATCTAATGTTTCATCTTCGATTAAAACCAAGATATTTTAATAAACCTTTTAGCCTAATTTATTTACGAACACATGTGACGATAGATCATATAGTTGACTTAATCTTCAAGCTTGAAAAAGGATTTATTAATATTTAAGATTATTGTTATTTGATCGATAATAATAATGATAATAATAATCGATTATTGTTATTTAGCGAACTGATTTTCAAACTGAAAATCGATATGGAACAAACTGGTTTGAGTCAAATCGATTTGCCTTTGAAATGAGTTTGACCAGTTTGGGCCGATTAGAGATTCTACATTTTGAAATCGATTTGAATCAGAGTCAATTTAAATCGATTTAATTTTAAAACCGATTCAGTTCGAGTCCAAACTTATTTTTACCCTGTGTCTAGTTGGAGACTTTGGAGCAAGTATAAATGGGCGTTACCGCGTTACTGCGTTAGTACTATTACCCAAAAGGAAACTTTGCCCGTATTATCTGCTTTAGGCCCAAAACAAACGAGGCCCTCGACCCACGAATATGAAGCCCATTTCATTTGTTTTCCCCATTACGAATTATCTCCATCATCAACGGTCGTTGTCTCATCATGTTGGCGGTATACTTTTAGGGAGATGACAAATACAATAAAAAATATTATTTATACACCAAAATGTACAACCCATGAAACTCACAGTACAATTACATCATAACATAATTTTGGTGTAAGAATCAATTGTTTTGTTGTAATCATCACTTCACGTATTTTTACCCCCAAAAATCGACTTCATTATAAACTCTATTTTCCCGCCACTACACTCAAATTCACACAAACCCTAATTACTCATAAAATTATCAATCAATCTGCTCGATTTCCACATAATTACTGGACCTACACCTTCAGATCCGTTAAGTTTCACTCAAGAAACATGGCTGGACAATCCGATCCACACGGTTCTACATTTTCAGCCGCCGAGGTAATGAAATCAAACTTAAAAAGGAACAAAATTAAGTACGTGCTGATTATTATTAGTTTAAGTGACTTATGAATTTGAATTTAATAATTTTCAGTTGGAGTTTTTGGCTGAAGATGAAATGATAGAGATTATTCCTAAGCTAAAAATGGACCGCCTCGATTTGATTTGTGTATATATGTTTAGAAATCAGTTCTTATTATATAATTTTATTATAATATTATTATCAAAAATAAATGAATTTTGAAAATATTAATATAATTGGCAGGGTAATTTTGGTCCGTTTCAGCCACCAATACCTACTGAAGTTCCGATATGGTTAGCTGTTGCTTTGAAAAAAAGAGGCAAATGCACAATTCGACCTCCTGATTGGATGTCTGTTGGTATGTGTTTTTTTCGTATTAATGAAACTTGAATACTTATCGATGTTTGATTTATGTATTATATTTTATCCGTGGCTTCAAGCCATATGTCCATATAGTAACCAGTCGCCTTTTTTTCATTGTTCTCAAATAGAAAAGTTGACTCAAGTTTTGGAGGCAGAGCGTGACTCTGCAAGTTCTTTTGAAGCATTGCCGTTTCATTATGTTGAGATCTCAAGGCTTCTTTTTGACCAGTGAGTGGCTTCACCTGTTTATTAGGTTGTTTTTTAGTTTTTTAGCTAGTGAAATTGGATTTGTGATCATTTGTATATTTGATGCAGTGCTCGTGATGACATTCCTGAAGTTTATATGGTTAGTCTTGAAGCTCTTTTTGAAAAATTGCTTTGTGGAATTCATATATATTATATATTATTAGTCTTATAGAGAATGCAAAAGTTCATGAGCACCTTTTTTTTATTTGTAACAGGTAAGGTCTCTTATTGAGGATATCAAAGATGTACGGTTTCACAAAATTGGCACTGGATTGGAGAAGCTTTCAACTCGGACGTTTGCAATGAAGGTGTGCTTCAGCTTTATGTTGTGAACTAGAATGCATAAAATATGTGGTTGGAACTTTGAAGTTCTGTTATAGGCATATAGTAGCATTTATGTACCATGTAGTAACAATGGTTAATGGTCAAATCTTTTCATAACCGCACCACTCTTACTGCAAGAAACCTTTAAAGAGAACATTTTAACTACCATGTCTTATTATGGCCTGTGTAAAATAGAAACTATGACTAGGTTTTTAATCAACATTTGGGGCACAAATGATGTAAAAATTTTCATAATGTTTAATGTTTGAATTGATACCAAAATTCTTTAATTGATATACAGGTTTCTAATGAAGTAACTAGTAGTTTTCTAACATCTGCCTCGGTCACGTATCATACAGACCAGAGGTGCCAAAACTGGGGGGTTGGATTAAGGGTCAAACTGGATTTCATCTGTAATAGATTGGGTCAATTCATTTATTCCTATTTTAGTATGTCATATATGATCACAAAATTATAATATTATTTCAATAATGATCAACTTTTTTACTAGCATGATTTAGGAGGTATTATTCGTTCTAAGTACACTTTGAGTGACATTTGACGAGTCTGATCTATTTGACCTGCTTTATTTCAAGTTATTTGACCTATTAGAGGTGAGATACAACCCAAATGAACCACTTTATCACTTAATGGGGTGAAATGGCCACCTTTAATACAGATTATTGGATTAAACAAATGTTGACATTATGTTTTCGGCGATTTTGATAGGCATTCATGAAACTTATCCACAAGGATTGAGAATGAAATTGTTATGGTCTGTAGAAGTGTAGTACTTTAGAGTTTAGACTAGTTTCTCATTACCATTTTTTCACGGTCCTTACTTTAATCTAATATTCACATTTTCAGCTAAATTTATCTGCTATGGAAGTAAATGTAATAAGGCCATTCGTTACGGGAGGGCTAGAAACATTTTACAAACTTGGGAACCCAGATATGATCCAAGAAACAGAGAGACAAGAATATAGACGACCCCAGGCAGCTGACCGGGGACCAAGGGTAAGCTTTTTTCTTACTTTTCCTAATTCAGTTTATTAATAGGAATGTACATGCTACTATGATTTATATACATGCTAAGCATTAATTTATCTCCCTTTTTCCAGCGTGAATTGAGACGATAAAGACCTCTTCAACATGTCTATTAGAAATGTTATTCAGAAGTGAGCAAGGAAACTGCTAGTCATTAGTTAATCTGCAGTCGTTGATAGTTTAAGAGTTGGCAACTCAAACATCTTTTCGCTTTATTAGAAGATAAATTGTTACCCAAAAAGCTCTGATATAAAGAGGTGATGAGTCTGTTACATCCCATGACCATTCTTCTTATATTTATTCCTACATCACCCAGTTTCTCTCTTGCAGTCAAATTATTTATCTGACTTTTCATGTTTTTGGTGTGTGGATAACTGTCTGCAGAGTTTGACATGATCCGAAGTGTAATGTTGTTGTAACATGTAAGCATGCATAAAACTGATATTTTGTAGGACTGTTTTTAAATTTCTAGTAATTTTTGGGCCTCCTTCATGCATGACAATAGTGTCAGATAAAATTTCTGAGATGCTTCTTGAGTCTAATGGATATGAAATGATAAATCCCTTATCTTTCCAAAACCATGGTAAAAGTGTATAAATGTCTTGTAATTTCATTGGACAGCATTCTTTTTGTACGCTAGTTCCTTATTTCTTGTCTATTGTCTTGCAACTTTTCATATTGTCAGTGGGAGTACTATGATTGAGTGTGGATTGAACCTCTGCAATTGGTTATGGACAAAAGTAGGCTTTAGTACATGTGAATATATATGTTATTGGTGGTATCTTGAGTTGTTGAATGCATCTTTTTGCTGCTGAAATCATGTTGCTACTTGCTAGACCTTTTCTAATTTTTGGGCACCCTAAAGATAGTTATTAGATGACTTAGATCTCACATCTCAGTGTCCTAAAAATTGAAATAATCATCCATTTCTTATTTTGTTTATTATACAAGCTTTGCGACATGTGGCATGACACAAATAGGTGGCACGAATCAATATCAGACTCATCTTATGTGGTACATGTGTAAAGCGAAACACCAAGTACAAAAACTATGTCACAACCTTCATGACCCATAACATAATTTATGTTGCAAATAGAAGTTTTGTTGTTATATCTTCAAGGTGACTTGATAATAAACAAGCATGACATTTTGGAGGTCGCTCGCCATCTATTTGGTATCATATGTGCCTATGTGACTAACAAACAGGGGTTAATGGGGTCTAAATTCCAAAATCAAGAGTAGCATCTTTGTAGCTGTTTCTATATTCTATTATATGTTGTGCCATTTGGCATGTTAATCCCTTGCTAACTGATACTACAATGTCGATTATAAGTTGGATGTTCTTTCATGGGACCGGGACGGAATCAAAACTAACATGCAAAGTTTTTATTATATATATATATATTTTAAATAAAGTGTAACGAAATTTCTCTACTTCAGGTTAATACATGTGAGAAGCTATTTATTTAAAGAGGTCAACTAGCAGCCCATGTGTGCACTTTTTAATCCACAGTTTAGGACCTGGTAGTAATATTTTAGGCTCAAATCGTATACAACTGTTATCCACTTTTAACTATATTTTTGTTGGACAAAATGCTTCAAAACTTGACATTTTGTATGGATTACATAAATTAAAGGGGTCAAAACTAGCAGTTACAACTGCGAAAAATGTGTGCAACTGTAAAAAGATAGTTAAAACTAGGTTTATCTTTGTTTATTTGCTTCGAAACAAACATTATAGTGTTATGTTTATAATATACCAAGCTTATATGTAGCGTTTCAACATTTTAATTTAATAAATATTACGTAATAATTGAGATCGAACAGGCTAGACAACGTAGACAAGTAACAAACTTTGTTCGTTGGTTGCGTATGAAAGGTTAGGACTTAGGACTGTTCACATGAGACTTGGACCACAAATTTTGTTTGTATATGTAAATAGACATTTATAGATGAAAGTCTATGTGTAGCGTATCATGGGATCTTACATACGTTATACCTAATTTCATTGTTAAACATGTGGTGAATTTAAACATATATCGAACATGTAGAGTTTTGTATTAGATTCAACGAACGAGTTTCTTTTGTGTAGCAATGAATATTGGGTAATGAAATACCAAAAAGTCATGTAAGAAGACAACATTTTTTGTAATTAGTTTAGGCAGAAAAAGTATAGTTTCATGATTATTTGATTGACATAAACGACTAAGTTTTGTCACGAGAATAATGTTATATGAACAAACACACCAATTGAATGAGAAATATGTGCGGCAGACTGGCAGTGGCTAATTTCATATCCAGGCCCACAATAATAATACCAATCACCTATACAACTTACGTTGAGATCAAACGTGTTATGTGATTTCAACCTCTAAAACTTGAATCACGCAACAACTTTAAAGCTTCAAGGAATCTTTTTTTTTCTTTCTCAAAATAAATAAAAAAGAAAAGACCACCCTGGAAAACTTGATTTAGTGTATATAAGTTACGGAGTATATTATAAGAGACGCTTTACATGTATAACTGATACTACTAAAATATAATAGATAAAATGATAGTGATTTTTCTTTCGAAAGATGCTATGCTAAATAGTTTTATAACCTTAGAGTTTTAATCGTACAATATCAGGCGAGTTGTTACAGACAAAATGATTAGATTCCGCCATCTTGTTTCCTTCTGCTAAACAACCTACGCCTGGCTGTTTCAATGTGGATATATTTGTCTTCATAATATTGTAATAAATTAATAAAACTCAAGTAGATATTATTAATTGCATTATTTATTTATTTTTTATTTATGTGTTCAAGACTTCAAGTTACGAAATATATATAACATGTTAGAGTAGATTTAGAAATAACAAATGCTAACTCCATTTACCCTTGATTTGACAGAAAATAACGAAACTATAACTTTACGAATGTGAAAAGGCATAACTCCATTTTAGGGCTAAAAAGGGTCCGTCCACTTTAAGTTAAAGAACAATTTAATCATTGTATTCGTCTAAATTAAATCCGGTTGTTACGAATGTGATTGATTTGGACATATAACTATAATAAGTGCATATACATGGTCAAGTTGATGCATCTAAATTTGTTATTCATTATGTTAACATCATAAACATTATTATTATATCATTAATTAAGGACAATGGTAAATTCATCAAATTATTTTTATAAATTTATAGAAATTATACATTCAAAACACATATGGTACACATGCACAATTCGCAATTTTTTTGAATTTATTAAAAAGTATAATAGATGTATCGTGATTCATTTATTAATAACAATCAATTATTCAATCAATATGAAAGAATTGAATAATTTGGTTCGCATAATTTCCATTATCTTGTCAAAAATATATATAAATATATATATTTATAGGATGGGGATCAATAGGGAAGAAAAAAAAATAGAGAAGGAGGGAAGTAAATACCTATTTACCATCAAAACATGATTTTCAAGCAAGATTCATCAAATTAAAGCTTGAAATATAAATGAATCGATTATATACATCATTTAATCAAACAATGTTGTTATAATTTTATGTTTTAAACAAAAAACTCTCAAAATTAACATTTATCATTCATTTGTGATGAATGTTAGTCAAAATTTCAATTTAATATTCTTAAAACATTAATTTATGATAAATATTAAATCATATATATTATTATATACTGATTATACCATTTATCAGTGAATGTTATCACTAAAAATTTATAAGAAAACACTCTCAATATCTTGTTGGTCAATTATTATGTTATTATTGATAATAGATAAAAATAAAAATCGTTATCTTAATTACTTTGTTTAATAAACCAATGTATTCTTATTGTGCTCGATTTCTTTAAGTTCGTAGTCAATTTTTAAAATAATGTTGAATAATGAATATGCATGTGTATCTCCAATAAGTTTCGTAATAATCGAAAGAGACTTATATAGTATCAACAATAATGTTTTAATGTCGCAAGTGATACTTCCTTTTTATACGAGTTTCATTAATATTAGAATAAAAAAGATAACAGTAAATTATAAAAATCATTCTTTTGTTATATCTTTATTTCATTTTCAATCTCTTAATCATAGTTTTTGTAAAAATTGTTTCTAAAAGTTATGTTTTGTTATACAAACAGTCTTTCATTTATGTAAACTGACTAAAATAACTCTATTATATTTTACATGTTCAATTATAAGAAGGACTGTTTGTATAATAAAATATGTTTCTTATAAATAATTTTAAAAAATATGATCAAAAGGGTGAAATTGAAAAAGTAATAAAATGAGGATGATTTTAGTAATTTACTTAAAAAATAATTTGTTTGAACGTGATAAGTAGATCCGGTAGTAAATAAGAGCCATTGTCGAGCGAATTAGAATTATGGTGAATTGAGCCACGTATTCTGTTGTGTTGGCAGCGTATTTGTAGGTAAAAGAGCATAAAGAAATATATAATATACTTCTAGTATGAAAAAAAGGTCTTAGTTTGTTACAGACTTAGTAAGCAGTCTTTAAAAACATCATATATATATATATAATGCTAGCCTTCATTTTTATTTATACGTTACGATCCACGTGTTCTTTGCATATCTGTCAGACATTACACTAACGTGCATTCTGTTTCGGATGAATACGATAATATTACTTTAGTTTGTACTTGTATAATGTTAATAAGAATAAGAATAATAATAAAATGATAGTTTTACTCAATAATTAAGTTTGTTAGAAAGTTTGCATGCAATCACTTATTTATTTATGTAACATAATAATTGTAAGCTAAAAATTTAGGTTGTTATTATCTTTAATTTACATACACATGCATTGTCCTTATTTATTTTAAAAATAATCAAGTCACAAAAAACTTGTATTCTAGTAGCATATTATCATCTTTTTATGATCTAAAATAACATTTGACATGATATGGTGAGTTTATATCTTCATGATTGAATTGTGCGCTGTCTGAATTTTTTTAGGACTTATAAGAAATATAATAAATAAAGATAGAATTATTATATTTTATATCATTAATTTATTATTATTAACAAATATATTTATAATATATTATTAATTATTGCAAGTAAGAACATCACATCACATCACATCACATGATTTACGAATAGTCATTAAAAGCAGCCAAGTGTGTAAACGCGGTGACCCTATGAATTACGTCATCTCCACTCTTATCGTTTACCTTTTCGTCTAATACCGTCATCTGCAAATTCTCTCTTTTGCCCTTGTTTGTATATTTGGTACATTGTTTGTGACCGTTTATTTTTTAAATTCTTTTGGTATATAGTTTTTGACCGGTAAAATGGTAATATTTTTCATTTTATCAGCGTAGCTTCACATCTCATAAAAAATTGCGTTCTTTTGTTGTACGAAGTTTCTCAGCAAATGAATAAGTTGCCCTTTCATATACGAGTTGTCGTTATAACGTTTATCCATTATTTGATCGTAGCATAAATCTTTATATCAAACTATATGCAAAAGCAAAACTTTTCGCACAATTTAATCTCTTGACATATATACACATATATCAATCATTATATCATAATACGTACATGAATATTAAAATTATATACCTTCCTAACAATTTACGAATGGACAATGAGATATCTTTTAAAATTATACATCATTTATATGTACCATATGAATTCCTAATACACAAGTTGGAGTATAAAAAGTCAAGTGGATGTATCACCACAATTTACCAATACTTTATTTTTTGGTAATGCAAAAATTGTAATAAAAAAGCGTCTTCAAATTGTTTTTCTAGATGTACAAAAAAGTATTAGTACGATTAATAATTAGTTATTACCTACTCATACAGTGGAACTAGGATATAATCAGAGAAATTATTTTATTCTTTTTTATATTTTTGAGGAGGTAAAGTTTAAAAAACGTTATTAATATTCTTAAAAGTTATTTCTATATAATTCAAAAAAGTTTAGATAAAACCACTCACATTTTACATCCCGCACCGCATACTCGACTATTTGAGCAGATCAAGAGGAACTTATCATGCTTTTCTAGAAGTTCCTGGCTATAATCTAACAGTGTTCTTAACACTTCTACTTTATATGTACCAGATAAAATGTTTAAGCCCATATTTATTTTTATTTTGAATGTAAAAGAAATGTCTGGTTTGGAAGTTTGGCTCATTGGCTGGCTGGCTTAGAATATTAACGGTAGAATGATTGAATAAAATTGGGTGGGAAATGGAAATTGATAAGACGAAAGTACCCAAAAATGGAATATGCTCGTAATTGTGCGTCTAGCTACGTAATTTCACCCAAATCATCCACTTTACAAGGTCCACTTTCACGCAAAATCCTCCGACAAAAGCCCTTTTTGGTCATTTGACATTCGACCCAAATCCTCTTTATATCAAAATTTCCCCCATTTTTATTTCGTCTTTCGTTCTTCATCCTCTCTCCGTGGGTTGAATCATTTCATTTTGATTGTATTCTATAAACCAACAAACCTCTTCCCAAGTTCCGTTCACCCCCTTTGTATCCTTTTAACTAAATTATATATTTTTTTTGTAATAGATTGAATACCTAACACTTCTTTCCATTCTAATTTTATCAATTCTTTGAACTTAATTCATAATTTTCTTAAAAGAACAAACAGCAAGAATGGCGAAAGATTGAATTTTTCTTTTTAAAGATTAATAATACAATCATATTCGGATACCCCTTTTTTCTGTTTTTACATGTTTAGGGAATTTGGGTTGTTGGTTTTTGTGTTTATTATAATCTTTATCAAATTGGATTTCTATAGTTATGGGGTTTTGGGTGTTGATATGATAAATTTGTGAAAAAGATTGAAACTTTATAACTGGGTGTTTGATTTTATGAAAAACGGTGGGTTTTTTTTTTTTTTATTATAAATTTTGAATTTTGATTAAAGTTAATTGTGGTTGGTTTGGGGTGCCCGGTGGCGGAGTATGGATTGTAGAGTCTGCGCAGCAACTGGGGACCCGTGGTTAATGATGGGTGGCAGTGGGTCCGGCGGTGGTGGTGGTGGTGGTGGGATGTTGGGTGGTGCATTTAGTCATGAAAGTGAACATGATTTAGCAGCAATGGTTAGTGATTTTTTGGAAAATGGAAGTAGTTGTGGTGGTGATTCAAGGTGTAGTAGTGACAGCGATTCAAGTTTTTGTGAACTTGCTCATCTTGCCGACAAGATTTCGGTATCTTTCTGTCTCTATACATTCAATTATTATCATATTATATTATATAATTCATAAATCAATTATTGCTATTATGTGTTACTTTATAGTTTTTCAAGTCATGTCTATTCATAATCTTTCATAATGTTGGTTAGGCCCCATATTTTTTCAATTGCATTTTTAAAGTCTTATTAGGTCCCATAAATTTGTGGCATGTTTTGTACTTACAAATGAATTTTACATAAAAGATGTCAATTTTGTGGATTGAACCTTGTGTTACCATGGTGTACTTTGAAATGGCAATTGCCATGACTAAATAAGTATGTAAGTTTGTTGAGTTGTAGAAATCATCTAATTTCAAGGTATGTTTAGGTACATTATGTGGAAATGGTAATTTTTCAATGTTAATTTGAAGATGAAACATGAATATTTTTGTCTGTTTGAATAGGTATGCTGAGTTTGTTATTTTAAGAATTTCTTTGTCTGTATTGTTGCTTTCAGAGCCATCATGTAAAGTTATGACAATTATGCGGTTTGGATGTCAATAGCTTTGTTGATTTTTTTCTACGTAGCATTGTGGTGGTCTTCATTCTTCAATTAAATGATAATACACTATGAAGCTTGCATGAAATAAAAAACATTTGTCACAACAATGGATGTTGCTGCTTTATCCGTTGGTGTTGTTATCTACTTATCTGTATCGAAATACTTGATAGTTTATGTTTACATTGGTAACTATGTGTCTTTATCATGCCTGAAGAAAATAAGTGGACTTATTTCAGCTAAATTTTCCAAAATGTGCTGATTTAAGCAAGATTTACAGCCACTAAATGCACCCATGGGATTTATGTGATTATTGGTTGAATTTGTTAGATTAGTAAACACCACCCATTCTTGTGTCAATACTTGCTTGCATTTGACGTGAGTACTATGTTTACCACAATACCATTTTTCTTATGAAAGTAGATGTAATATCAAAGAAGTAACGATTTGTAAAGGGTACCTTAAGTTTTG
The DNA here is from genome assembly GCA_963921325.1 of Logfia minima. Taxonomy (NCBI): domain Eukaryota; kingdom Viridiplantae; phylum Streptophyta; class Magnoliopsida; order Asterales; family Asteraceae; genus Logfia; species Logfia minima. Next base: position 2,957,910 of record OY992770.1, read on the forward strand.
GTTGTTTAATACAAGTGTGAACGCATGAGTATAATGAGTCATGAACCAACACATTCTTTATATGGACTTTGTGTTAATTTAAGTTTGACCTTCTAGTGTGTTTAGGAAAACCTTAATATTCCCATATTTCGCCTTTTCAAAGAGATAAGTAATTGTTTGCCTCTAAGACCGTATCGTCTAACATATTATACTCTCCTTTTAGAATCAACTTGTGTCAAAATATTGCTCTAACTTCTATCATTAAGTAGAAATATATACGAATTCAAGCTCTAGGGTCAACTTGTTTTAAGATATTGGTTTTAGCATCAAAATATCATTTCATTGTAGTCTTAGTTAAGTGATTTGTAGTTTTATTGTGGTGTACTTGTTATAAAAACTTAGAAAGACCTTTATTTGATGATTAATCTGCGTCCATGCAGCACTACAAAGTTTTGCCGGATCAACATGCGATTGACATGCTGTCGGTGGTAAACTCACTCATCTTATCTATCAATACCTTGGACCTTGAATTTATCAGATGTGGTTCATGTAAAGCTAGTTGCATAAGGTTCTCTCTGGTCAAACTTCTGAGGCTTTCTGGTTATGATGCTGCTGTCTGCATATCAAGGTGGCAGGGCGCTGGAAAAGTTCCTGGAGGTGATCTTCAACCTAATTTCTATGATCTATGTATTTGAACTTCAACAGTATGCCTGAGAATACTAATTTATACACATTAAAAGCATCCCAAATGCCCAAATCACTCATTTGTGTAGTTACTTGGGTCAATCTGGGCCAAAAGAAATCAAATTTTTACAGGTCAAAATGGATCCATTTTCAACTTAAAATCAATACATGAAAGTATGAAACTGTGAAATTCAACGTGTCCAAATGGGTTGCTTGTCCTGTTGTATAAGATGGCTATGCTGAAGTGGTTATGTCTCCTACCCGTTACACATAAAAAACTTGAAAACCATCTTATGGATATGAAAGTTCTTCCATAGAATTCTATATTTTTTTAAATCATGATTTTGATACACTATATTGTCCATAGAACCATATACTATTTCTTTCTAATATATTGGTTACTTATGAGATTTAGAAAGAGGAAAAGGTCAACTGAACCCGATCTGTTCCTTTTGACCATCAATCTTATTACTCCCCAAAATTTCCCATTTTGGCCTAAACTTGTTTTGGTTTGTTTTCCAGTTCACTTGCTCTATCTAATAGTTTTGTAGTGTAATGCTTATCTGTGGAGTCGTTAACAGTACAAATATTGCATAAATGCAGGGGATCATGAATACATTGACATAATAAACTACAACGGTTCAGGAAACTCTGACCGTTTAATCATTGACATTGACTTTAGGAGTCACTTTGAGATAGCTAGAGCAGTTCCTTCCTACAATAGGATACTGAAATCACTTCCCATTGTCTACGTGGGTTCACCCACAAAACTAAAACAGTTTCTTCAAGTAATGGTGGAAGCTGCTAAATCTTCCCTTAAACAGAACTCCATGCCACTTCCTCCATGGAGATCTCTCGCGTATCTACAATCCAAATGGCACTCTCCTTATCAAAGACACATTCACCCTGAATTAGAAACCGTTTCTGATCTGTTAGTTTCTGAACACAAACGCTGTGCTGGACACCTGAATCGACTGAAAACTTTGATACAGTTTGAAATGGAAACTGACAGGAACCATGTAAAGAAAGTTGCAGGTCTAATGAAAGTTGATAGGTGGAGGCTAAGAACACCATGAGATATAAAGAGTTTTCTACGGTTAAATAACGAATAATGAAATCCCGTCAAGATTGATGCTTCTTTTTTTCTGGCCATCAGAGATCCTGATGGGGTGGTATACTTCGTTTTCTTTTGCACCTAAAGAAATCTGGTGCCTTCTGTTTTTATAGATCTTCGTGAGTTTCTTTTTTCATCATTTGATGATAATCTGATCCTCAGTGTTTTGTTATGTGGGTCTGAAGAAGTTTTGGTTTGTTTTTTATTTTTGTTCTATTTTTTTTTTTTAAATTGTTTTTTTTCTTACTTGTAATTTTTTTGTTTGTTGAGATCTTATAGATAGGTTGCTTTGAAAAGATTTATATTCTTTAATTTACAGATGTAAGAATTTATTATATGGATACATAACTTTGAATATTGAATATGTTTAGTTTATTTGGATCACCATTCAAAGCAATATCTATACTGTTTAATTGATTTGCGTCGACATAGCCAATTTATGTTGGGTTTTAATACAACTTAAAAATTAATGTGCACATAACAAAACTTACACAAATTTATGTATTCAACACATATTGTGTAACACTATCTATATATGATTATAGTGTTCACGTCAATTTTAATACTACATAAGTTAGTTACAATTTGTATTTTATCGCTAAGATAATTTTAATGTATGTGTCAAACACTTTATTAAATTTATTGCAAATAAAGATATTTAAGAAGTATAGTTAAATTTAATGTGATTGATTTTCATCGTATGCAACATATTTTTATATCAAGTTAATTATAATACATGTTACTTCTTAAACATTTTTTTATATTATAATTTAATTCAATTAATTATTTTATTTGTAAAATAAATAATGATTATTTAGTTCAAATAAGTCAAAATTCAATATAAAAAAATTTAGTTAAGTGTTAATTTCCGGTCTCAATATTATTACGTGACGATGGAGTCTGAGACTTCAAACTCAAATTTAACGGGGATAAGGTAATTCACAGTTTCACACTCAAACTTTTCGACAAAAACAGTCGACAAAACAAAATACAAATACGGTATCATGAAAGCAGCACCAAACCACCAATCTCTCCACACCCTCCTCACCATCCTTCTCATCATCGTACCCGCCGTACTTTCCATCGGCGTCAACTACGGTACTCTCGGCACAACCTCCCACCACCATCTCAAGTCGCCCACTTCCTTAAAACCCGGACCAACATCGACAGCGTCAAAATATTCGACGTCAACACCACAATCATCAAAGCATTTGCTAACACCGACATCTTAGTTTCGGTTACCGTTCCTAACGGCGACATCCCTTCACTAACGGACCAACGTAACGCCCGCCGTTGGATCGATGCCAACATCAAACCCTTTTACCCAGCAACTAAAATCCATTACATTTGTGTTGGAACTGAAGTGCTTCATTGGGGCCCGCAAACACTTATAAATAATTTAGTGCCAGCTAAGAAAGTGCTTCGTGCTGCACTTGTGAAAGAAGGGTTTGATGAGATTAAGATTTCGAGTCCGCATTCGTTGGGGATTTTGCTTTCGTCGGATCCACCAAGTAATGCTTCGTTCCGACCCGGATGGGATGTGGGTACTTTGGCTCCGATGCTTGAGTTTTTGAAAGAAACTAAATCCGGGTTTATGGTTAACCCGTATACGTATTTCGGGTGGTCTCCGACGAATGCTAATTTTTGTCTTTAAACCCAATGCTGGATTATTCGATAAAAACACCGGAATAACGTAAGCTTTTTATACTTTACTCTTTTATTTTATTTATTGTATTTTGTTCTTCTCTTTACTTGAAATGAAATGAAATACGAATCATTAAAAAATACTTTTAGGATTGTTGGCTTGGCTTATTTGCTGATAAACTCATTTTTTATACGATTTACCAGTTAAAATGGTAATTTATACACCTACATAGCATAACTTGTTTCGAATTTAAAGTTACCAGCTATGAAATGGCTAGGATATATTTGGACGAACAAAAAAGAAGTCATTTTATTTTATAGTTTTCTTGTGAATTTGATTTAATTATTTTAGATTTATTTACGGAATTATATTAAAGTTACACAAACCAATTTGATCAATTAATGGATGCTGTGCACGTGTCAATGAAGAAACTGGGTTACCCTGATGTGGAAATCGTGGTGGCAGAAACCGGGTGGCCGTCAGGTGGTGACCCGGCAAACGTGCACGCGAATCCTATAAATGCGGCAGCTTATATCGGTGGGTTGATAAAGAAAGTTAGCTCTGGTGACGGAACGCCGTTAATGCCTGGACGGAAGTTTGAGACGTACATTTTTGCTTTGTTTAATGAGAATTTGAAAGGACCATCATTGGATGAGAAGAATTTCGGGTTATTCCTACCCGATTTTACTGAAGTTTATAACTCTGGGATTATGCACGCGCCACCGGTAATATCTCATGTTTCTCTGACATTAGTTTGACTAGTGTTGACTTTCACGTGTTCAAAATGGTGAAAAGTGTTGTTAAAGAATATTTAATGTGCTTATGAATTTATATACTGAATTTAATTCAGAGTTTATATTTCGTTAATGATTATATTTATATATAAAGGTCACGTCTTTATCATTTTAATCATTACATTCACTTACGTAAAAGATCATTCAAGAATATACAAACCCTATAACGCATGTAAAAGATCATTCAAGAATATACAAACCCTATAACGCATGTTTAATTAGCAGGCATTTGTAATGACAAATCAGTTTAACTAGAGATACTTTTGTGGTTTTGTAGTTAGTTTTAAATAAAATAAAAATGTGCTTTAAAGTAAAATGTTGAAATTTAGTTATGCTTACATTTTCTAGAACCACATTTGACATGGTGATGTACCAAAAATACCGGTCTCTCACAATGTCACGAGGTTCCACTTACCATTTTTATCTTAAAAGGAGCTTTCTATTTTAGTGAAGATAAAGGAGTATTTTTTATGTTTATTATGAACTTTCAGCTTTATTAATTTTAGTTTGTTATAAAATAAGTTACACGTTCAAAAATCTAGGTTTGTGCAAATGGGATGAACTTGCGGATTTATTAACTAGATAAACTTTTGACAATTTGATGTCTAATGCAGTTCACAAATCTGTTTATTTTCGTTCAGGCTCCTTCTCCATCACCGATGTCTAGCGCCACGATGGACCATCATCGTCCGCCGATGCACCATCATCATTCGCAGCTCCACAGGACGATGCTCCTTCAATAAAACTACACCTTTTATGGGTTCACCAGGACAAGCTCCACCGTTTTCATCTACCACCAATGCCCCTACCGCGAATGCCAATGTTCGTGATTCATCTCTAGGTTCCACTGCCCCGAATGCTATTTTTGCTGCCAGGTCTGTGGTGTTGGTCCTTTTAGCCACGAAATTTGTTGGTGTTGATCATACCTTATTCGTGCCCGATATTTTAATTTTGGCCTTCTAGGATATCGCGGTTTATTACACTGCTAGAAAACATTAGAGATGTAGTCATTAATTTTTTTGAGACTTGTAATTTTACATTTTTATTATGTACCATTGATAGATCCATTCTTGTAGACATTGATATTTATTACGGAGTAAAAACCAACAGTATCTGGTCTCTTTGTTCATTGTGTATTTGTGCTGTTCGATTTAAAATTTTTATGTGATATAAACATCGTACTTCCTTCGTTTATTTGAAAGTGAACAGTTAAATTTACGAAAGTGAACAATTTAATCGGAAAAAAAAAATAGATGTGAACTACAATTTCGGGAGTATATGAATATATGATAGCTCAGTTTTAGTTTCTATGTTTGTGACCAGCCCATAGAGATAATGCGTAGCAAGTGGGCTTGTTTGGAACCTAAAAAGTAGTATAATTGAACAACTATTTCCCCTTAGGCACTATCTATATGGGCCTGGGCTCTTTTATGAGCTTGTTTGACAGTGTTTTATTTGATCTGGGTCGATGTGTTTGAAAGAATGAATGGATCCAACTATCCAAGTTTACATATTTGTACTAATAGGGCCTTATATTATGTTTACGAATGTCCACGGTTACCATATCTTGTGAATTGATTGTCCTTTTTGTTCACCACTATTTTTCTAGTATAAAACTGATATTATAAATCACTATCCTAATTGGTTATCATTATTATTAGTGGCAATCGTTTATCTTGTTAGCAACACCTAACTTATGTGGTGTTAAACTAAAAATGAGAGCTGAATATGTACATACAAGAAACTTGAGAGGTTAAAAGTGTAACTAATAAAAAATCACCAAGTCCCTGATCAGTAGTTTCTGATTTTGATAGTGTCTACAACATATTACCTATCCCTTAGTATCATACGGTTTTAAAAATAAGATGGATAACTTTAAGTGATGAGCAACAACCACCATAACTAAGATATAGCACCAACATGTTAAATGTAGATATAAATGAATGATTAAATCAATCTCTTCTCTCTGTTTCATATGTAATGTAATGTAATTATATCCACCAAGATCATATTTTGCTCAATTATGAACACACCAAACAATCTTGTCAAATAACATACAAAGGTTTGGTCTAGTCTCACTCTCAATTGTAATAAAGATAAAGCAAAACTCTGTAAAGACATAATTCTGTAGGGCCATTCGAATGGGGGTGGACCAAGATGTCATTAAAGAGTTGGTCTACTTAAGAACATGGATGGTTTCTTTCTCCTTGTGAAATGATTAAAAGCTCAAGGTACCTTCAAGGAAACAACTTTATTCACAAGCCTAATGCCTTCCATCATTTTTGGTGTGCCAACCTTAATCTCAAGGGTGTAAAAGAATGCATAAAAATTATTGTAGATTATGCATTTTAAAATTGTACTTATTTAAGTTTGTACTTGGGACATACATGAAATTTTTGCCTTACTTTTTATACGGTTAATATACTCGATATATCGACAAAATTCATAGAATTGTACTAAGAAGTTTTTGAATAGTTCATTGATTTTTAAAGTTTATTGACCCATTTTATATCTTTGATTTTCTTGTCGTTAGGAATTTTAGATTTTATCCATATGAGGTAGAATGCAATTCTAATCAACATGACAACTTCTGGTTCACCTGAGCCAAATTACCAAATATATCACTGATAATGACTCTCCACTTTTATGATTAAGAACTGTGGTTTGTAGCTTCTATTTTCATGTTGAAGTAACTTCTATTTTTAAAATCAGTTTTTTCTTTTTAATATTATTAGTCAGAAAATGATTTTTCCTTCTATCATTTCATCTTAATAATTCTTATAATATTCCAAGATTATGACGTGTGATCATCTAATAATTCTCTCTTTTAATTGTGATCTTTGGTTTTTCTATGTGTCATCGAATAATTAAGCAAGATAATTGGTAGGAATAAAGAGTAGGATAAATACTCAACGACTGATATTTAAATACTACGTAGTAGATTTATTAAACTCTGAGTTTGACGAATACAACCCAAGCATTATAATCCAACCAAGTACTTAATAAAATTGGTTTTATATATCCACATAATTTTTTGGATAATATTTAATATGGAATCGTAATAACCAAGAACAAATAGTATTAATAGAATTGTTGATCTGAAAGTTACCAGCTAAACTTTTTAAAAAGAAAAAAAGATGGCACACAGTGCTTGAAAGAAGTATGCCTAAATATCTGGTTGATGCAGATAACAAAATTGTTAATATATATATATATAGAGAAGTGATTTATAAGGAAGTAACAAATTTTGAGAAATGAGGGAAGTAAATTTTAGCCTTTGATTTTTTAATAAATAAATACTTTTAACATTCATTTGTGATGAATGTTAAAATTTGAAATTATTTGTAATTTTTAAAATTCATTTATGATGAAATTAAAAGTTGAGATTTACTTCCCTCATTTCTTAATTTTTTTGCTTCCCTCTTGATCCCCACCCTATATATATATATATATATATTAAGAGAGAATTGATGAAATATATATGTCAAAAAATTTGTTGTTAGACACGTATTTAAATTTATATTGTAGTTTCTAGAATTACTTTTTTTAGAAGGATAATAGTATAATACAAATACTATATACAACTATTATAAATATTAATAAATGATCGTTTTAAATGAGACTTAAACCGATAACTTTTTAGTTAAAAGTTCTCTTCTATATTACTGGATCAAAGATTCTATTAATTCATTTAAAATTACTCGATTATAAAAGTCCCAACCTTGCACAAGGATATTATCGAACCTTGCACAGGGATATTTGCCATTTAAACGTCCATTGAACAACATTCCGTGAATATTATAATTTCGATGAATTAAGATGTAGTCTTGGGTGGCACCAATGATTATTGTACTACTCGTATTTCCGTAAGGCAAAAGTATGCATGTTATGCACTCATGTAATTCCGAGTTCTTGCTTTTGTGACTATTTTATCATCCGCTTTCTTTTTTCTCTTTGCAAATCACAATCGGCATTACTATGTACTTTCATTTTATTACGTCCACTATACGAAATTCATTTATTTTTACACTATTTATATTTTTCTTTTTCTTTCTATTTCTTGTGAGTCGTACATATCAACATTAACTGGTAACTAGTATATAAATATAAATATTAATAATAATAATATTAATAATTAATGTAAGCTTATTGGCGGAGTTTTGCCTAGTTTATCATTTTCATTTACAAGCCTAAAAGAGTAGTTGTGTGAGAGTTACTAATAAAGATTATCGTTAATAATGTGTAGTTTATTTGGTAATAATAGGTGGATAACTTTGTCATAAATAGTATATGGTTTCTGGTTCAACTTCAGACATTCATATGATTATAACCACCACTAATTGAGTTATGTATGCTCTACATTTTGAATAATTAGATGAACATTTGATTGTGAGCCAGTTTTAGTTATCAACCTTTCACCACATGTTAGTAAAAGTCGTTAATTTGGAAGAAAAAAAATGAAAAAGAGTAAGAAAGAAAAAGATTGAAACAACGAAAACACACAAATATATGTAAACAAATCTAAAGAGCAGATTCAATATTAACCATAAAAAGGTCCTTTATTTTTAATATGTTAATCAAATTAGATCATTATGTAACATTCATGCATGTAGATAGCAATATATGTATGATAAGCAACATGAACATTCGAGCTGTCCTTTAGATAAACAATAACTTTGTTCTAAATAAAGTTTAATCTGTTAATACAATATACATTTGAAAATAATTATAATAACCAATTGGGATGTACTTTATATTCCGTTTATACAGCACAGCTAAAGATTAAGATTTTATTCGCTGTGTGATTAGGATGATTCTATTGTGTGATTTATAGTGATAACACATTAAAAATATTAGTTAACAATGTTTATTGTATATTTGAAAGTTAAAATATCACATTTTATAATTATAATGTATTGTATCTTATAAATATGATATATGAATTTTTTAAAACTACGATGCATCAATTAGAAAAAAAGAAAAAAAATGAAAAATAAAACAAAAGTAGAGAAATAAGGAAGAAAAATAAATTGGGAATAAATAAAGAGGATAGTTATTCCTTTTCATTGTCTTCTCTTCCTTCTTTACTAACCTCCTTCTCTTAGAAACCCTATTATTATTTTAATAGTTCATATAAATATAAATATAATATATATGTAGAATATGTAGAAATATAATCATCATCAAAATGGTCTAGTGGTTAACGTCTTGATATTTTTACAAGAGGTCTCAGGTTTAAACATCACTACATACACATTTAGGGGTGGTCAGATAAAGGGTTTGGAAACGGTCACGGAGATATCCTGGTTAGACCGCGTATATCTGAGTAAAAGTATTCGTCTTCTCCAGATAACCTGAATAGAAAAAAACTTATTTCGTCTAACCCGTTTAATATGTAAAAATGTACATACTTAAATATCACTTATTATATTATTATTTTTATTGTTTTAAAAAACACAATCACTCGCACACATCTCCATTCACGAATATTTACAATAATTTTCGACCTTAGAATTTGAACTTAGAACCCTTGTTCCGATATGAGAACCTTTATCTAGATCTCCTATTAAAGTAAAACTAGCAAACGTGATATTATTCAAAATTACACTCCTCTAAATTTATACAGAAGATAATGTTTCCCCTTCCCCCCCTATTTATAGATATAGAAACAAAATATGTTTAGACAATTTCAAGAAGCCATTTATAAATGGAATTTGTTGAAAAGCGTACTTTTTTACTTCAATAATACCAGAAAAAAGCTAAAGATTGGTCTGTTATCAGTTATCACTCATCAATATCACAAATCAATACAAACACATCCACCAAAATTAAAAACCCCCATTCCACCAACACCTCTCTCTCTCTCTCTCTCTCTCTCTCTCTCTCTCTCTCTCTTTCTTGATCCCACCACCTCCCACCACCACCAACCACCACATTCATCCACCCACCCATGGATCAAAAACAAAAACCCAATAAAAAAAACAAAAAACAAAAACACAATAATCCCAACTCAGACTACTCATTCAACCCTTCATCACAAGTCAAAGGCCTTCGTTTCGGCGGTCAGTTCATCGTCAAATCTTTCACCATTCGCCGTGCTCGCCCACTTGAAATCCTCCGTTTACTGTCCCTGCCACCACCCATCCCACCAACCAACCACAAACCGCCACCTGTCCTCCCTTCCACCACAGCTTTCATCCCTACAAACTTTACAATATTAGCCCACCATGCATGGCACACACTTACCCTAGGTCTCGGAACCAAGAAATCTAAAGTGGTTTTATTCGTATTTGAATCGGAAAATATGAAAAACTCAATGGACCGGGTCTGGCCAGCGGAGATTGCGTTAGGTGAAGTGAACCGGAAGTTGATAAAAGGACAGACCGGATGTGAAATGGCCCGGTTCAAGTTTAGAAAAGGGTGTATAACGTTTTATGTGTATGCAGTGAGAAAAATTGGAACTATAGGGTTTTCAAGTGGTGATGATTTAAGGGTAATATTGGAATATGTGGTTGCTTTGAATGATTTTCTGGATCATACTGCAATGCTTTCTATGCCTAATCAAAGAAGTATTAACTTTGCTAATGCTAATGTTAATGCTCAACCTGCTGCTATGGCTCATTAGTCTTTTTGTCAAAATTACTGTATTACCCTTCTATTTTTTCTTGATTTTTTTATTGACTGGAAATATTTTGTTGAATCTTGGAGGAATTTTTTTATTAAATTTTTGAGGGATTATATATGTATATATTAATTTTTTTGTGCAAACTGTTTAGGATCAATAAAGTGGTGTGACAATTCTACTGATCTTAATTTCCATGTGTTCAATTCTCCCACTACTTTGCAGCTTGTGTAATGAATAGTGCAATGCTAACCAATAAATGATTAAACTTTCATTCTTGTAATTTGTCGTATTATTGGAGAAGTTTTTATTGTGTTTGTTGAAGATTAGTTCCAGAAATTCTGATAAGTTTGATTTACATAAGTCTCTAGATTTTAATTTGATAAATAATGATTTTTTTTATCTATAACATTTGTCAATAAATATATATGAAATTTATATTCAATTAATATAAAATATCGTTACATTAATTTTCTCTACGTACGTGTGATTATTTATTTATCAAATAGTATGAATTTTGAGAATAATATTTATTTATTTTTCTCTATAGATGCTCAACGGCAACGGTCGTCTGACCTATGTCCCCTTCCATTCAAAATTTTCTTATTAAAACACTCTCTTTGACTGGGTTTTTTTTAATAGAAAATTACAAAAGGCTACATCTCTTGTGTTGATTATACATTATCCACACAAAAATTATGCTCCATTTTAATTGCTGGTATAAGTTTTACGTTAAGAAATTCAATGTCGAACTGATGACACATAAAAGCTGATAGGCAATACTACTAACTTTAATTCTGTGTACACGGACAAGTTTACAAAAATATATTATGTTAACATACATAATAATTTTTAGTAATATTTCTCTAAAAAATTATTAAGAAGTATTAAATGGTTATGTTAGGTTCACTCTCGGTAGTTATTTGAGTTTTATATTGTGTACTACATTGACAATTTTTTGAGTAATTTTGTTTTGTCAATTTATTTTTATTTTAGATAATCCTTTTTAAAAAAGCTATTTATGTTATTGTGATTTATATGTCATTTATATATATTTCACTATAAAAATTAAAGTTTACTATGCTATGTGATGCATTAAAGTTTCCAATGAATTTCAAAGTAACTAAAAATATAGCAAAGAAGAAATATATGATAGTGAGAAAAATATTTTTTTTTTACAGATAACTTAATCAAATAAAAAAACAAAATAAGTCAATAAATAAAAACAAAAACTCAAAACGGAAAATGTGAGTCAAAATATTTGAATTAGTTAATCTCATTTACTTGTATTTCTCTTTCTTAATTTTAGTATAAATATATATTAGTGGGGTGTTTTTTGCTATTAAGAATTCTTCTCTTAATTAAATTTAATTTTGAATTATGATATACATATACAAAATATAAGGAATAGATCTTTTAGATTCAGATGAAGTTACCAAATTTTCCTTAGGAGTTTATCTAGAATCAATTTTTAATATAATTTTTTTTAAATCATTATTTTCTTAAATCGTTATTTATAATGTCATTGGTATTGCTTAAATTATAAAATATTTATCTTGCACAATATCTCTCATCTTATCCGTATTTGTCATGAATTTAATGAACTTTTGATACTTAATATGTTTTAAATCTATTTATTATTGTTAGAAATGGATACAAGAAGAAAATGAATGAAAAAGTTGAAAACAAGGTCGAAAAAGGAGAAGTGTTGTAGTTTAGGCGAGGCTCTATGCTTTTGGTCATAACTCCTTCATACGGACTCCGATTAGGTGATTAGAAAGCTCAAATTCTTGTAACTCAAAGGGTCACAATTGTCAAAAAGATGTCAATGCTGGAAAACAAGAGTACCCGATTGGGTAGTGTGCAGATATGGGATTTCTCAGTTTTAATCACAATTAAACCCTAATTTTACACTAAGCTTCAGAGACCATTTACCTCTAGTCCTTGGGCAATTATTAGAGGATTGTTCATCATCTTTCCACCCTTGAAATCCAAGAATAAAAGCTCTAACAACAATCAAACATTACAATTTCAGTTTACATTCTTTTCTCTTAAACAACATTTATTTCTACTGTTGAATTTTTATTGACACGGACATATTGCTATATTATATTTATGGAATTATCAAATAGATAGCTCTAGCTTTAAATCCAGCTTGTTTGCTTTGAAGTTTGATCAATGTTGCAATATATAGTTGTTGGTATTCTTCAAATCTACCGAATGCAACGTTACAAAGTTGAAACTACTCTACATTATGTGTCCGTAAGATACAACATATATGCACGAATTAAAAGATCGGCGTATACCATAAAATGTAAGAAAACTTAAAGTGTTTTTCGGAAGGTGTAATTATAAGAGTTTATAAAAGTATAGAGCATAAATAAATCTACAATAATATGTTTACAATGGATGTAAGACGACAATTGGAGATAAAAGAGGTTACTTCTCATTGGTTTTCAGAAAAGAAGTGTATAATAAATTCGCCCTAAAAACTAAATGTAATCAACTAGCAAGATTTCATCCCCAATTCATGAATTTTACTCGCATATGGACACCATTTGTCCACGTGCACTTTAGAGGTTAGCCCAGATAGCATGAGCCCATGTTTCTTTTTCAGTGAGCTAAGCATAATAGAAATGAGCCCAATAGATTAAAGCCACTAGTACTCTAATAGCAAAAAATAAAAATTGGAAATGATAAATCACCGCCCACCGTGGGGCTCGAACCCACGACCACAAGGTTAAGAGCCTTGCGCTCTACCAACTGAGCTAGACGGGCTTTTTGTTTGTTTTATCCCAGAATACAAAAAATCTAGACTGTATTTTTTTCTATTCCTTTTTAGGGTTTGAATGTGTTAAATCTGATGTATTGAGATTTTGCTTCATTGTGTCGTCGTCTGATCCTGAAGAAAAGTATGGAAATATGGGGATTGTCGACGATGCTTCAATTAGCTGTAATTTTTGCTCTAATTATCGGATTAGGTTTAGCAATTGCAGTTGTTATCGAAACATTTAAAAGAAGATTTAATCACAAGTATTTACTCTTCTCAAACCCTAATTTTACTATTCATACTATATTTTATCTAACTAATTTTATATCTAATGTTAATTCTATTTTCAACAGTCACCTCGAAGCTCATCCGATCTTTGAAGATCCAAATTCACTCAAACAGGTACCTTTGTTATCTAATTTTATAAGTATTAGTAATATTTGTAAATTGGTGGTGTAATTGAGGTAATTATTACAGGTTGGGTGTCCATATATATATGATCCTGCAGAAAAATATATCTCATTGATTGTTCCTGCATACAATGAAGAACTTAGACTGCCTGTAGCTCTGGATGAGACAATGAAGTGAGTGAAAACATCACCTCTTTACTGTATAATTAATTAATCTTTCGTTCAATTTACACTTTTAACTGTCTAGAAATCGCGTTGTTTGTTTGATGGAACGAAAGTACTAAAGTTCATTAAGATTGTTGAATTGAATATAAATCATGATCATAATTTTGATATGTAGTTACCTTCAAGAACGTGCAAGAAAGGACCAATCGTTTACGTATGAGGTATCAATTTGATATTTTCTAATCAAATCAAGACCTTGGTGCTCCTTCTTATGCTTGATTATTATAATGTACGATTCTTTATATTATGTAGAGTGAAGTTTTTAACTTGAAAACATAATATGATCATATGAGGAAAATTGTGTAACTTATTTGCAAGTTAGAGTTGTTCGACATTAGGTCCAGTCATTTCTGTTAATATATATATACAGTTTCTATTTGTTTTTGTAGTTTTATTTTGAAATCCCTCTTAGTCAAGCACCTATGTCGTTCTTTTGTACAGCTTGACTATGTCTTTGATGATTAACGTACATTTTGATTTAGCCCTTTTTACTTTTTGGCTAATCATGCTAGACACGTGTTTCATAAACGATCTTCCTACACATCAGAGACTGTTTTACAGAATGTTTAACTGTAGTTTGGTACGCTAGTAACTGAATTCATTGGAAGTGTATAAGAATTTGAAACAATTTATTCTTGAGCAGGTGATAATTGTTGATGATGGAAGTTCTGATGGAACAAAAAGAGTAGCCTTTGACTTTGTGAGGAAGTACAAGGTAGACAATGTTAGAGTTGTTCTTCTTGGAAAGAATCAGGGTAAAGGGGAAGCGATACGAAAAGTGAGTCTAATCTATATGATTTCTGGAATCATTCTTTGTTCATCTTCACGGTGTCTTGATGGGTTGGTTTTACTCAAGACAACTGATCAAAGCTTTTTGCTTCTGCGAAAGCATTGTAAAACAGGGAATGCTTCATTCGCGAGGCAAACTA
This sequence comes from Logfia minima, assembly GCA_963921325.1. Taxonomy (NCBI): domain Eukaryota; kingdom Viridiplantae; phylum Streptophyta; class Magnoliopsida; order Asterales; family Asteraceae; genus Logfia; species Logfia minima. Next base: position 2,973,082 of record OY992770.1, read on the forward strand.
CTTTTAATGCTAGATGCTGATGGAGCAACCAAAGTTGATGACCTAGAAAAGCTTGAAAATCAGGTCAGTGTCCCTATCAGTTTGTCAGAATAAGTCTTAAGATCGTATGTGTCATCATACTTGATTACTCGTCACTAGAGGTGGAAAGATGGGTGGGTTGGATAACAGGTCAGGACAGGTTGTTTATAGTACAGACTACGGATTATGGTGGGTTGGGTTGATCCACAAACAATATTTGTCTCATTTATAATAAGATTCACTAAAAAATGATGTGATAGTTTTGATTTCGAAAACAATAATATTACAATGATAATATAAAGTTATAAACTTTGAATAGAATGGTTTAGGAGCTTCACTAAATATAGATTTTGGGAGACTCAACCTGCTTAGCTCATTTGACCCATTCCCCTTTCAGGTAAGAATTTAGTTTGACCCGTTTGAAATATAACACAACCACAATCGACCCATTTATCATCAACAGAAATTCAGTGCTGGGTTTTTGCCTATAGTAATTAATGTTTCCATATTAGATCCTTGCAGTGGCCAAAACAAAACGTCAGTCAGCTGGTGATTCAAGTGAAGGAATTGCAGATATCCCTATTGTGGCATTTGGATCTCGTGCCCATCTAGAGAAGAAAGCTCTAGCTACAGTTAGTTCCTCATGTTTATTCTTGATCTTCTTGTCACGTTCATATTATTTTTTGAACTATTTGAATGTGTGCTTCAGAGGAAATGGTACCGCAACTTTTTGATGAAAGGTTTCCATGTTGTGGTTCTCTTAGCTGCTGGTCCTGGCGTTCGTGACACACAGGCATTGTTCTTCAAACCTCTTGTTCTTATTCATCGATGTATTAAATTGATATAATATTTCTGAAAAAACTTTTGCATATGTATTAATCTTAATCTGCTGGATATGTATTGATATGATGTTTGACATGTATGGCAGTGTGGCTTTAAGATGTTCACTAGAGCTGCTGCAAGGAAGCTTTTTACTAATATCCGCTTAAAAAGGTGGGTGCTATTGTTGTGAAAATTCCTCATTTTTAGAATTAACATTATCAAGTTTCATGGCATTTGTTTGTTTGGCCGGTGGATCTAAAACTTAATATATGGTCTTTATGCAGGTGGTGCTTTGATGTCGAATTAGTTTATTTGAGCAAATACTTTAACATCCCGATAATAGAGATATCGGTAACCTGGTCTGAAATTCCGGGATCCAAGGTGAGTCCGTTAAGCATTCTCAACATGCTGTGGGAAATGACTCTCATGTCTCTAGGATATAGAGCTGGTATCTGGAAAATAAGCAAGCGAGAATCCTAATTCTAAGCTGTATAACAGCGGGCTATGTTTATTGACATTTTTCCTCATACCCTGAGCTAATGTTTGTGATGGCCAGTTTTCAGACATACAAACCATCAGTCTTTTTTCAAATGCAAGTTATGTTAACCAGATACTTTTGGGGTTATTTGAAGAAATCTCAGTTCTTGTCGGATTCATTTATTTACAAAGAAGTTACATTCGAGGAGACTAGTTGAAAGGTTATGTATGTTGGTGACATTGTAGTTGTATACTGATTTACTAATCTATATTGCGTTTGTTAAGCTTTTGTTGTCGAAGTTGTTTTTTATTGTCTTTATGAATGTCCATACATGAATTAGTGACACCTTGTGCTTTCATGAAAGTTTAGATGCTTAAATGTGCTTTTAGTTCTGAGAAAATAAAAAAATTCGCATGCAAGTGCGTTAATTCATTGGGTTTTTGACATTGCATGCAGAAGGTGCAATTTTCTGTGTACAATGATACAAGCATGGATTAATTCATTGGGTTTTTGACATTGCATGCAGAAGGTGCAATTTCTGTGTACTATTTTCTGTGATTTTAGGGAATTAAGACACAAGCGTGTAAACCAAATTGATTAGAGCATGAGTCGCTGACATGTGAATCTTAACGATTTTATTTTATGAAGCAAAACACTGTAACCTTTTTTTAATAAAATCATAATATGTTCTATAATTTAAAATTGTATTGGCGGTTATTCCTATATTTGGTTCGGTTCATGAAACAAACAAACGGTAATGATCAATTTAAGGCTTCTTGTAACACATTCAGAGGGGATAGAAATGGCATCCAGATTTCTAGATTGTACTGTACGAGCAATTTATGCATTGTAGGCAACAAAATCAAAGATTTCTAGATTACTTTTAACCAAGGAATGCAAACCCAACAAGATGTAATATATGCCACAAAAATTATCACAATCTCAACTATGGAAATCAAAATATACTCAGATGACACAACGTTTCTAAAATGAGATTGAAATGAAAGAATTGCAGAAAATACAACAGTTGTTTCACTCGTTCTCACCCCAATATGACAAACGACATATATGACATAACATGTAATGATGTAACATGTAAAAATGTGAAGGTTGAAATTTCAATATCTTCAAAACCTACCTAGAAACACTTCCTGTGCACGATTGAAGGACCAGATTCGTCATATTCTGCCTTTGCAATCCACATCTGCAACATTCACAAGACCCAAATATGAGAAACAGAAATGTATAACAAGTTAAAAACCACCTACAACAATTCAACAAAAGGGGGTTCATTTATATTTACTGACGGTGGTAATTTCGACCCATTACTTCTTAATTGGCCCACTTTGGGACCTTTGGTTATATTTTTTCTCAAATGGGTCACATAAATTTATTATCTACAGAATGCCTCAAACGGGTTAAAGTCGCCTGAAGCCTTCTGTTAATGCATACAACTTCCTAAATCGTTTTATTCAAAGATCTAAGTACTATGGTAAAATTAAATAAAAGTTTGTTTTATTGTTTACGGGTCAACTAAACCCAGCCTGACCAGTTTAAACCCGAAAGTGTTTTGACCCGTTAAACAATCTGCCCATCTAACGACCTATATTATTCACGTGATAAAAAGATAAATAAAAACAAACCTGCTGGAAGGTGCTGAGTGATGCCAAGATGGACCCTCCAATCCAGACACTGTACTTTCTCTCCGGTGGTGCAACGACCTTGATCTTCATGCTGCTTGGGGCTAATGCGGTAATTTCCTTGCTCATCCTATCAGCAATCCCGGGGAACATAGTTGTACCTCCACTGAGTACAATGTTTCCATACAAGTCTTTCCTAATATCCACATCACATTTCATGATTGAGTTGTATGTGGTCTCATGAATACCAGCTGCTTCCATTCCGATCATGGATGGCTGGAACAAGACCTCCGGGCAGCGGAATCGCTCAGCGCCAATTGTGATGACCTGCCCGTCAGGCAGCTCATAACTCTTCTCGACAGAAGAGCTAGTGTTGGCAGTCTCGAGCTCCTGCTCATAGTCGAGAGCAATGTAGGCCAGCTTCTCCTTCATGTCTCTTACAATTTCTCGCTCTGCTGTAGTGGTGAAAGAATACCCACGCTCTGTAAGGATCTTCATTAAACTGTCAGTGAGGTCACGTCCAGCTAAGTCCAACCGGAGGATGGCATGTGGAAGGGCGTAACCCTCATAAATGGGAACTGTGTGACTCACACCATCTCCTGAATCAAGAACAATACCTGCACCAGACAATAAAAGATGAGCATGCTGTAACGACTAAACAAGATAACTCGTAATGCAAGTGCAAAGTTTGTCACTTGATAAGATTTTCTGAAGGATGAGATACTCACCAGTAGTACGACCACTAGCATACAAGGAAAGAACGGCTTGGATGGCGACATACATAGCAGGAGCATTAAATGTCTCAAACATGATTTGAGTCATCTTTTCACGATTGGCCTTTGGATTCAAAGGGGCTTCAGTTAGGAGAACTGGATGCTCTTCTGGAGCAACACGGAGCTCATTGTAGAAGGTGTGATGCCATATTTTTTCCATGTCATCCCAATTGTTGACAATACCGTGCTCAATTGGGTACTTGAGAGTCAATATACCTCTCTTGGACTGAGCCTCGTCTCCAACATACGCATCTTTTTGGCCCATTCCAACCATCACGCCAGTGTGACGAGGTCGGCCAACAATACTTGGAAACACAGCCCTCGGAGCATCATCTCCAGCAAAACCAGCCTGTAACAATAAATTTACTTGGTTTAGACTTGCCATGTACAAAATCTTGAAACATGATTTCTATTTCTATTTGTGCTAGGATAAACGACTGTGTCTGAGCGTGTATGGAGGATATATTATAGAACGAGTACCTTAACCATTCCAGTTCCATTATCGCACACAAGTGGCTGAATGTCCTCTGATTCTGCCATCATATGCTACCTACGAAACATAATGCAGCCACAGTCAGCCAGTGCCTCAAAAACATACATACTACCCCAGAGGCCCAGATAGTTAGAATAAGAGAATCAAGAACAGGCATTATACTATCATTATCACAGAGAGTACATCATTTATTCATTTTTGTACCATATAAATCATTAATAAATGTTGGGATGTAAACATTCTCAGCAAGATTGTTCTGCCGTTGCCCTTTTGTCCCAAACTGACTATTCATGTTAATTAATTTAATTAAAATCAAACGGGAAGTTATGTAATCAACATGATCGTAAAAATAAATCACTGATAGATCTTTTTCCTCAAACACAAAAGTTTTAAAAGGTGTGAAAGTAAAATGAGAACTTCATTTACTTTGCCGGCCATAATAGAAACTGTATAACTACAACCTAATTACAGGATCAACAATATGATACAAACTACAAGCCAAAAATACATATTAATTAGTAGTAGATACTGATACATGGCATCTAGCAAAATTTAAATTCTTAATTTTGGCAGATTATACTAGAAACAACCATAAAGGAACGACAACGATAATATATATGTTATATATATATATATGTATATAATATACGACTGGACGGCAACCAGGTCCATACGGCAAAAAAATATTCTATAGACTATTAACTTTGATACAGAAATCTAAATAACCAGAAAGCATGACTTGTATGAGCTAAAATAAAATAAAATATGTTTGAAGATGAACTCAATGTATCATGGAGATATAATGCCAGTGCAAATTGAAACCACTAATTAACACATTTTCGGTTCTAAATTATCAACAATTAATATATCATCTCAAGCAAACAACATGTATCAATCACACAAAATTCAACAACATGCTTTACGATACATGAAATTAGTACGTTTCAGAAAACACCGTAATCGAATTTGCCTTCAAATCACACGAAATTCGTAACATGATGTATATACATCGCTAAATTTCACATAAAACTGTAATTTTAAACGGACTGAATGAAATGAAAGAATTCACGAACAAAATTGATAGCGTCAATAAAAGATGAAGAAACATTGTATATTATACCTGACGGAAATTATAGATAAATGCCGGTAGATGATGAGGGAGAAAAATTTGGTTGCGAAAGAAAATGGCGCTATTGTCCGGGAAAATAAGTAAATGGCAATGTAATTATAGGGAAAGATATAGTTGAGAAATTTAATGTGGACCGTTGGATTCGGAGATCCTTGATGTACGGTGGTGGATTACACGTCTTGATGAATTGGTCACAAGCCCCACATCCCCTCTTCTTCCCTCCAAATCCTTTTAACTTTTTTAAATGATTTTATTCAGCTTCATTATTCTTTTTTCTAGTCTTTTATCCATTTATTTTAAGAAGAAAATTATATATATTTGTTGAATAAATTAACACTTGAAATTCACTCTAAACAATAAATATGAAAATAGCACTAAATTCACTAACTTTTTTGGGGAAATGCCAAATAATTGGTATCATACAATTTAAAAACAATAGAGGTTACTTAGACGACGGTAAAAAGAATCAAAATTTGTAAATACTAAAAGCTCTATAAATAAATATTCATATGACCATTAAAATTTATTGATCACAAGAGTTATTAACTAATCGAGTATTAATTAGTACTCTAATTCTGAATTGAGACCTGTAAAAAATATTATTTTAAAGAGATTATTAGTTAATCGAATATTAAATTATCGAACTTCTACTCTATAAATTTGTGAAAGAGGTAACTTATTTGAAAAATCCAAGAGCTAAATCACACGAGGAAATGTCAAATGTTGCAATAAGAAAAAGTTATAAGAGCCTATACAATTTGTATAGAAAAGATTCAAGAAAGACTTTTGTAATATGTGTCAAAAGAAAATAAAAAATTAGAGAGCTCATATTTTTTAGACGGGATTACGAAAATCAATGTTTAAGTTTAGCGTTTGGTTACAATTTTCAGTATTTTATCTAACACTAGGGACATCATTTTATTAGTACGACAAGGTTACAACTTCACCACTAGTCTACATGATATCATCTTTGTTGTTACTATTTGCATGGTACAATATCATCATAAATTTATTTGAGGAAGAAATAAAGGTACCGTCTGTTGACTATATAATCATATAACTTTTCCCTTGGTAATGTCACAAACATTTTCCTCATAAACATCTGTTAGTATTCCATTCATTTAGAGAAGTTAGAATTGTACTCTCTCTTCTTAAATTAAGTATTTTGTTTTCTTTTTTTGTTTATCTCAAAATAAATGTTCACTTTTAAAAGTAGCAAATTAACTTTATCATTTTACTTTTTTTCAAAACTGATACATAGGAGTCTGTGCAAAAAGTAAGGGTAAAAGAGTCATCTTCACTAACAGACAAAACAATTTCTTAAACTCCGTGAAATCTAATACAAGACATTTAATTTGGAACGGAGAGAGTATATATTTTTGTCAATTGTCTATTAACATGATTATTAGAGATAAGTTTTAGGAAGATGTATAATTAGTTAAAGTACCCATTTTACTTCTTATATTATCAGAACATTGTGTATGCTTTTAAAAGGTGAAAAATTATACTGGTCTATTATGTACACACATCACATGTTGTGTGCACTTGTTCTTGGATAAAATCATAAAGTGATATTTGGTTGTCATGGAAAAAAGCCGACATTGGCATCGCTACCCATAAAGATTTGCCACCTTCTAAACTGCAAACACTTTAACTCCCTCCCATGTGTTTTGTCTCAGAAAAACACATTAAAAAGGGGAAGATTAACATAGACCTTTATTATTGTACATTACTCATTATTGCTATTAATTCTACATATCTACCAAAGACTTGTTGATTATTCTTTTGGTAAAAGTTTGAGTAATTATTTTTCAAGTTACAGTAATCTTAATCAGCATACCATCTCAAATTACGTAGCTTATCTAGAACAATTACCGGAGTTGTATTTATAAAGAGCCAAACGACACAAAAACCTACATTTAATTTGTAATATTTTAGTAAATTTGTGTAGATTTTTATTTGTATTATTAAATTAGTTTATTTTCCAAAGATATAAAGGCGTCCGTGACATGCGCTAATTCTTTAGTTTTTATCAAGAGTTTATCTCCTAATCCGGTGTTTAAATAGGAGAAATTGCAAGCAGCCTTTGAAAATAAAAAACAGTAATGATAATTAAAAATTAAAAAGGGAGAAAAATTGTATTTGCAGCTTTCAATTTTCAAATAGTTTTTCCAATCAGACACAGTTGACAGTTGTCAATCTTTGACAGATTGTATTAGCCAATCTGAAATATAAAATAAACATATAATTAGCTCGTATCATCACTCTCATCATATGTCCACCCTCCCACTACCACACTAACAAGTATGTGTAAAGAATCTTTGATATGTGTATAATCTGTCGGTAATACACACGTAGATGTAGAAGAGATTAGTGACAACTATTTCAAATAAAAATTAAGAAAAGATTAACATGGGCAATATTAGATCATCTTCTCTGTTACCAGTCATGAATCTAAATCATTTTATTCGCCACTTTCAACCCATGTGGTATCAATGTATGATTCTATAATATTTAAACTTTTCAACAAAATTATCATTTTTAAGTCTTTCTTATTTTTCAACTGTTTTATTACATGTATATAGTATAATATATATGTATTACATGTCACTCATACCAGCATGCCTGTAACTAAACTTACAATTACTTTTGAACGAAGTAAAAATATCTAGGACTTTAACTTTAGCAGGATCTATTGCATCTTTTTGTATCAATAAACATATCATTACTAAGCCAAAAAGGAGACGAGAGCTACTTGAAACAAAGCTCATTTAAACTGCAAGAAACACCTCAAGATTTTGCAAGATCCAGTATTCACAAAAGAAAGATAAGACTCAAAGTAGCAAACACAAATCAGCTAAATATAAAAGCCATTATGTGGCAAGTACAAATAGTAAAAGAACTCAGACCAAGAAAAAGTTATCATGGAACTAGTATGATTAACCATTCAATAAAGAAAATTAAAGTCTGAACATATTGTCCCTTTCGAAAAGTCGGTTTCATTCATCCATGATCCATCCACCAACCATTGGTTAATGATTCCCATAAAGGTGAACTGTGTTGATGATTCAATGTTTCTTCAAGTCAACCTCTTAATGTTTTGAGATGTTTGCCCTTTATCATATGGTACTTAAAACAGCACTCACCTAAAGGACCTTAGCTTAATGAAGTAAATCTTCATTAAATAGTATCACCCAAGTATACCTAAATATCATTTATTGTTAAAATTTCGTAAAAAAAGATTGTAAATTCACATATTATTTATCTGCAAATTCAAAAAAAAAAAAGGTAGAGAGGATGTGTAATCCTCACCACTTTGTATCCAAATAGTCTATTCCTAAATCATAAGTAGCATATTGCTCTTCCCACATTTATGAGGAGTCAAGAATCAATCGCGGCAATCTGTCTGTATAGTGAAAAAAGCAATGCCTGACTGGTAGATATCAACTACATCTAAATAATGACTACCAACAACTCGGTAAGAATTTAATGAACGGCCAATTTGTGAAACAAGGAGAAAATATTGAACATGAAAGAAAAATGACCCAAGTTCATTGTCTGTTACTGGGATTTAATGCAGCAAGCACATAATCTAAATGTGATGGAACATTCACACACATATATATTCAAAAAGTTAAACAATGTGGTTCAATGAAAGAAGCCAAAATTAATATAAGTTTTATCCCGTACTCTGCCTATGATGCTTTCTCATTAGCTCTATGTGTTTTCACATTTTATCACTTGTGTCAAGTTCCTTAGTAAGAAGGGTAAATTAGACAAAAGCATCGCTGCAGTTTCATACTTGTCTAAAAGCATCATGTTTGTCAAATTTTTATCAAACACCCTAATAATTATCATTCATAAGCTTTAGAATCATCAACATGATATCCATCAAATTGTTTTTCTTCTCACCGTTCTTACCTAAATTGACCATTTATGGTAGTTTCATCCAAACTGAACGAATAATGATGTGATCAATTTAACTGTGACAGTATAAGCATGTGTACAGTGTGGCAACAAAGGCATGTTGAGAAGGTTGGGTAACGGGTTTGGGTCGGTTTGATCCATCCCACCAACATGTTTTATCCTATTTTCAATTTTGTAAATATATAATGTATTAATTATGGTTATAAAAACCAAGTCTGACCCGATTAATACAGTGTAAGTATTTGAATGCTTGGTAGGTGACTTCTGACCCGTTTAACAAGTCCAACACATGTTAGTTTTAGCTTATTTTTATATCACCGGTGGCAATATATTGATGTTCTACTAAGTGTGAAGTTATGATCAGATGATTTAACAATGGATCCATAGCTTATAAGACTTCCATTTGAATATATGTCGTAATCTTGCTGGGGCTCGGATAAATGATGTAGTTCTCAAGTCTGTGTACTACGTTTAATTTAAGTTCTAAACCACGATTGTCAGTATTCAACATGCACCTCAAATACCATCTGCGTTTACTGCACTAATGAGTTTAACAACTGATATTTATGTCCCTAGTTTATGATAACCATTGAATTAACAGTCACTAAACCATCTTAAGAGGTGATAAATTGCGCAGTATAACCAAAAGCAAAAGATACAATGTGTCTCTCTATACATATAATATTGCTGCTCTACCAAATACTCCATGTTACTATAATTTAAAAATCATGTATCTAATATTCTAATTACATATATTCATATTCATATAGCTTCCAATATGCAATTATATATTGGGAGAATTACTTTGTGTTTACTGCACTAATAAATAATCAACCAGCACCTAAAATGTATCTCTTCTAAGCTCGTGAATCGAACAGCGGACCAATCTTTGAAACCCTAGGCCATGCCTGTGAACTGAAATAACAAACCGAAATGTTATGAATTTGGGCAAAAATGAACGATTATATCAACAGATCAATTAAAGGGAAAAGGGGGAAAACTTGCATCAATCGATCGAGCGAATTAGGGCAATAACAAACGAAGATGTTATGAATTAAGGCAAAGATGATATAACTATAATACTAACAAATACGGAGTAGATTAAACAGAAAAGCGGGAAAACCTGCACCAATCGATCAAGAATTAGACAAAAATGATAAAACGATAATATTAACGAATCGATCAAACGGAAAAGAGGGATATAACTTGGAACAATCGATCAGAATACTAACAAATACGGAGTAGATTAAACAAATAAGGGGGAACACCTGCACCAATCGATCGAGAATTAGACAAAAATGATAAAACGATAATATTAACGAATCGATCAAACGGAAAAGAGGGATATGATTTGCAACAATCGATCGAGCGAATTAGGGAAAAAAAAAATTTGGACCATTTCTCGATTTGTGCGTGTCATCCTTGCGCAGGGGCCATGCTAATCTTCTCTGTATCGTTCCAATTTTATCGGATGTCCCCTAAGGGACGATAATGGTTAGGAGTCCCCGCTTTAATAACTGCTCAAATGTCTTGTCAAGGACCGATGTGGGAAGTAAGAACCACTGGGTCAAAGGCGATACATACATGAAAGGCATAAACTGATAAACCTCATATTTTCTTTTCTCACTTCAAATTAAAACGAGTTAAATAATGGTTAATAAACAAACAACATTACATACACAGTACACTATCAAACTCAATATTTAGTAGGATTTAATTTCATCCACATGTATAAATCTTTCGAATACTTTAAATTGACGATCTTTTCTTCCTTAACTTATGATATCGTGTTCAGTTGTTCCTCTCACCTGTATGACAAGACATCACACATTATGGTTTAAGTCTTTTCTCATCGGGTTCTCAAGAAAATGACTAAATTTTCACTTAAATGAACGAAACTATAGCAACAAAGAACTTATTGCGTTATGTTGACTTATTTATGTGTATATACTCATTTAGTCACATTACTCGTTTACAAACGGAAAAAAGGAATTGAAGTCTTTCAGTGGTATCATATGAGCATACCAAATTCCTGTTCATCGTATAGTTAGCTCTGCCTTTATTAAAGATGTGATTCGCATATAAGATGTAATAGTGTAAATGTTGGGTTGTTTAGCTTGAACACTAACAATACTGTATCACATTTTACTTTAGATAACCCGAATCTAAATTTTTATGTAGATGTAGCTGAATATTATGTAACATGTTAAGTTTTTAACAACGTACTTTTTCTCCATAAGTGTTGGTTAGACATCAACCATGAAATCCATCACTATACCGAGAAATATATGGGGATTCGCATTCGGATCTTGGTCAAAAGGAACTATGCTCGATTCTCTCATGAATCGCCTTCTTCTAACAATCAATATGTATATGTATTTCTTTATGTTGCGAAAACGAGATGGGAGCTAAATGGGACAAATCTTATTTAAACTGCATGAAATACCTTAAGATGTTGCAAATTTGGGAAAGATCCAGATTTCACATAAGGAATACTCAAACTAGCAAATACAAATCAGCTAAATTCAAAGAGCTTACACCTAGAAAAAATAATCATAGAACCAGTATGATTCACAATTCAAATGGATACTAAAAAGTAAAACTGCTGTTGACTAGAATGAAGTCATGATATGACCATATCTGGCAGATAGTCCATAAATAATGAGAATGAGACACGTCCCGTGTTTGTAGTCGCCTAGAGGAATGGGGGCAATATTACCCATCGGCGAGGATACTTTGGCCTTCCTTCCTTCCCATCAAAGAGCTGCAATACAGAAATGACAAGATGGTATTAGAAAAAGCTTCAAAGAATGATTGACAATGCATCATATGTGTTCTCCTTGGCTTGCAATATGCCGACTGTGAAATGCAAAATAGACAGAAAACTAGTTTTGGAAGAACTAGATGTGACATTTCCGGCCCATTCTTATACAGATGGGTCGGTTTAGGATATATCTATCTCTAACAGGTCCAAATAGGTTGAGCTAAAGGATGTAATCAAGCTTTAGATTTCATGGTAACATTATAGTTATGTGATCATAGGCAATACCTAGATGATTTATATTACAAACAAAGGTAATAATGAAAACAGTTAGAGGGACAATGCCGCCAATCCGACCGGATGCAAAAATTGTTCATATAGACCTGCCCAACCCATTTTGTCACCCAAAGCAAAATGGAAAAAGACTGACTGGTTGTGCATTGATTGCGTAGGAAGGTCTTTCTGTGCAATTATTCTCTTGCGTTTTGCAGAGATAATTTATATGACTAGAATGAGGAATCTCACACTTGTGAAACCCAAATCATCAATTGGCCACCCCTGGGTTTCATTTAAGGGTTTCAAATAAAGCAAAATGCATAGTACATTTTCTCGCCTTAAATTATTTCCCTAAGCAATATCAAATTTTTATAAGATAACTTTACTCCTGAATCCATAAGGGAATGTCATTTATGACCAGAATAATACGCTCACATGAACACGTATTAGCATGAGATGGTAACTCGTGTTCAAAAGGGAAACTAGAGGTGTCAATTTTGACACATTTGTTTATGAGTTGATAGATTTGGGTTATGTTTTATCTCAAACGGGTCAAATGGGTAGAAAATGTTAAATAGTCAAAACTCACCCAAAAGTGTTGTTACTAAGCATACAACCTCCTAAATCAGTCTATTTGAAAATTTAGATTAGTATCGTAATAATATAGTTTTGTAAGCAACTGGACAGTGGTTATAGGTCAACCAAACCTGACCCATTATGACCGGCACTAACAAGTTGCCAATTTCGATATGAACCCAATTTAAACTGTTACCCAACCCACCTTACCGGCCCATATTGCCACCTCTAATGAAAACTAAAAGAGGGACCAAATTCCTCCCAAATGCAAAGAACAAGAAGTGTTAGTCCATCAGATAAAAAGATCATAAAATTACCCTTCTAAGACGGCGATGCTTAGCCAGGGCCCAGTTAGTCATGATTGAAGCAGCAACCACGAGAAAAATATAACCTGCAATGGTCTGTGTCGCGATATTGAACCCCAACCATTGATAAATCTCAGTTGTATAATTCGCACAAGTCACAACACTGAACAAAAACCCTTGTGGAATTTGGTATCCTCCATTCCCACTTGGGCTGCGAAGATTTCTCAGTATTATGTGACAATACAAGTTTGCAGCTTGCATAACCGCCCCAAATCCTAATCCAATCTTCATCTGGAGATCACTCACAGGTGTGTAGAGAGGATGATTAACATAATACGCAATATAACAGCCAAAACTCCAGTAATAAGCACAGTTCCTAAAGACATTTGATAGAGGTGAGGTTGCATGACTGAAACGGTGCACAAAGAAGGTCTCCATGATACGTTTGAAATAATGGAAACACCAGTAGTATAATGCATATGTTTGAACTGGATGGATAACACGTTCGCCTTTGTAGCCAAAAAATTGGTTCACTGGGAAGTAATAGAAGACGGGATAGAGGAGAAGTGGACCCAAATACTCGAAAAAGAACAGTGTACGGTATGACACTTGTGAGCCCAAGTCCTTAAACACAACGGTAATGGTGTCGGAATTTCCACTAGTATACTCTTTGAGACTTTTCTTGTATTGAAGAACAACAGGCTTTTCCTTTGAACCCGGTTGGACGGGCAGGGTCAGGCGCTGTCTTGAAGGATAGTATTTCTTGGCTGTTAACAGAATATGCATGTGAGCTTCACAAACGTTACAATATAGATAATTAAAGTCTTGAAACTAACAAGCATTTAATTTTATCATGTCACAGTTCAAGTCAGGTCCTAATGATATATGAGAAACCAGATGCTCTATTGTAGATAACTAATAGCATAGAAAGCAACTTACTCAAAATAATACATTCTACTTTCATTTATTTCAACATTTAATAACAACAATACAAAGGCTCCAAGATAAGTAAGAAGAACAAGAAATGGAAGGCATAATGTATGCAAGACCTATAAAGAAGCGAACATATTAAACCTAATTGGGATCTAATATATTTCTACTGTATCCTTGTGTATGTTCGATTCCAGGGAAATAAACACGGTAATACTTTTCTAGCCCCCTATACACCCTCTTCTATAAACCTATTAACTTCTCTGATGCAAGATTAACATTAATTTTTTTTGCTGATTCAACATACAAACTATGTGTATCCATTACTTTTTACTAAATTAAATAACTTTGTATACTTAATAAACAGTGGCGGATCCAGGATTTTTTGATACTTTATAAGCTAATGAGTGTTTGGATCGAATCTGAATTTGATACGTTGAACTAACGAATTAACACGTAAACACTTATAACTAGCTGACACTTATTAGTTCGTATCAACTCAAAGCTGCTGAATTACAGTTGATATAAAGGTCAAAGTGTGGTCCTATAACTTAATAATAAACAACAATTAAACTAATAACAACTTACTTCGCTGATGAATAGCTTCCTGCAAATCAGCCACAGTGGCCTACCAAAACAAAAACCCCAAATTAATCACAAACTCAAAACCTACAAACAAAACCACACAGAAACTAAATTGAAGTGAAATTGAACTTACGGAGTTATCAAGAACCAGTCCGCCATTGATTAATTCTCTACCGCTACGAGTAGTAACGCTCACCTTCATCTTTCCAGCAATATACGAAACCCTAGTTTTAAGAAAACGGAGAAAACAATGCTAATAATAGTAAGTGTGGAATATTGAGATCTATGAAATGTATGGGGGGATGAAAGGTATTGGTTGGAGTGATTTATGGATATGGAAAATAAATGAGGGCCCACAGAGTTTGAGTGAGTAATTGGGTTGATGATGAAGTAAACCAAACTGCTACTGCAAAATTGTGTGATTTAGATGGGGATTATAAAGGCGTCTAGTTGGGGTAGATGGAGCAGAGGCAGCTAACTTAACTAACTAACTAATTATAGAGTTATTATTACGGTGTGTGTAGTGTATACTATTGACTCTGAATTAATGAAGTTTGTGGGAGGGTGGCCAGTGGTGTACCTACATTACATGATCTTCATTTCCATTTATCACATATGCACGTGGCAGTAGCTGACTAGCTGTACCTATATGGGTCTTGATTAAATTGGCTCCGATCGTCTCCATTTTACAAACACTTTTTAATAAAAATATCCGATAATGAAACGTGAAATAAAATTTTAATATATACGGATGAATACGCGATATGAATACGCGATAAATGTTATCACATGTATATTATTTTCGATTGATTAGTAACGATGATAAAGAGTAAGATCTTGATTGTAGTGAAAGAGTGAAATTGCCATTTAGTAAAATTAGATTAAAATTAAAATACAATGTTTAACATTAAAGGATTTTAAAATCATTTATTATAAAATTACACGTAGCATATTGTCCGTATAATACAATCGTGACAGAATATTTTAGTCGAAGTAATGTTCTCGTTAAATGATATATCTTTCTTGAATGAAAATTTAAAAGATAATGATATAATTTTCCTTATTTTATTCAACATATTACGTTTAAAAAATAATAAGTTACGATGAAAATTCTTTACATAACTCAAAATCCAACCCAATACGACATGAAAATAAATGGATTAGGTTTGGATATTCAACCCGTCAGCCAACCTGATAAACCAAACCTGTAAATTAGAAAAATATTCAAATTGTTTAAGAAAACTCAACCTATTAACTCTTTTTACTCTTTACCTAAACGATTTGAGGTATGTTCACTTTGTTACTTTTGAACTCTCAACCTATTTGTCAAATTAGTTTGAGTTGAAATTGTGAAATTTTAATTTGTAAATTCATACTTGCTAATCTGACTCGATACGAATTACAACTCCTAATTATTATAGTTGTAAGTTTAAAAAGTATTAAGATTGTAAATATTTAAACTAGCTATTAAACGAGACAATTAAATAAAAAATACTTAGAAAAATAATAAAATCATTGATTTAATTGTTTACGCTATTTGAATTATATGTCGTAAAACTTAACAAATATTTTATAACTCTTTACGATTGCAATGGGACAATGAAAAGGTCTTTAAAAGGTTTTTTAGTATTAGGAAAAAGAATGTTTTAAAAAATTTACGTACAGTGTCTCGACGACATCGACATATATATAAGTTTGATAACGTGTTCTCTTCGCTACTTGCAGTGTCTAAACTTTAATTAGTTGTTATTGTTTTGCACTGGTGATTGATTTTAACACACAAAGTTTTCGATCTTGTATAAGATTTAACTAGATAAAATGATCGATGACGGTTATGTAACATACATGTGAATATAGGGATTGTCATAGTTGTTAGCTTATTATAATCATTATCAGACTTTTATTAATTTAATAGACTTTTGATATACGACAAGACACTGTATCGAAAAATATTAATGAAAATGTTAATACACTTTTGGACGAAAGTTCTCTAGTTAACCAAATTATACCATGCACTATTTATAGTAAGAAAAAGTACACCATTGCGAAAGTAAGATATTTATATTTATAGAGTATTTTAATGAATTTGAAACTAAAAATCAAATATGACGGTCTAGCAATCAATTTTCCTTTGTCTTAATTAATAGTAAATGTGTACTTCAACTAGATATTTAAACTATGTTTCTTGTAACAAAATATTTTCTTCGTTTTAAATTTATTATTTACAAATAAAAAAAATTCCCAGTTTAAAATTACATTATCATTGTAATTTACTTTTTGATAATATGATACCTTAACCTTTACTTTTTATACACATTCATATTCATATATTAGATATAATCAAAAACTAAATTAATTATATGCATTCATTTATAAAAGTAAACAATTATATGTGTAAAGCTGACGATAATAAAACATTTATACATTTAGAGATCGTTTATTGAATATCAAAAACGTGTCATTTCGGAACAATTATATGTGTAAAACTGACCCTTAAACCGCACAATGAACTAAAATATATAATATAATATTTGTTAACAATAATTTTGGTATTTGTAGTTGTTATCGGTTTTAAGAAATAAGAGTATTGTAAATAAGTGAGAGGGGTAGTGAATCACTTAACTCATTCATTTTCAATATTAATTTGGTTTCTTAAACACTTGCAAGTTAAAAACTAATTTTAAAAATATTTGTTTATTAACAAGTTATTAGTTTGATAACTTTATGTTACACAAGAATATAAATTTAGATGACATCAAGATTTATAGTGGTTAGGGTCAGATGTTAACAACCTGCTTTAATCCACTCCCTGATCACTTGATCAAAACTTTCCACTAAGATTCTATCATTTTCACCGGCATAGAAGAAAACCATTAAAAGTGTTGTTTCTCATCCAGTAAAAAACAAACACTACTCTTCTTTTACCATAAATAACATCACTTGCTATCTCTCTTACTTCTAACACAATTAGGAACACTTCACTTATCTACAATAAGAAGCTTACACACCAACTGTAAAATGCTTTCACTTTCAATATGGAAGTCACCAACACTAACAATGTATTCTCTTAACAATTATAAAACAACTAATCACCACATCTTCTTCCTCTAACAATTAGGAAGGTAATCATATAACAAATTCTTCCTAGACTACTTTGGAAGAACACCACTTCAAACTCTTTTTCGTCTATCACTCTAGAAAGGCTATGCCACTACTTATTCTTCTCTTTCTTCACACTATTGGATGAAGACAATAAGTAACAACTCCCAAAATGAGTCTTCATTTAACAAATGGAATACACAAAACACAAACTTTCTTCCACAAACAATTGGAAGAGAAACAATATGAGATCTTCCTCATACACACTCTCGAAGATCTCTTACAACAAATTACAATACAATGCGGTGGCAACAAATGAATACAACTTGAGCTTTAGATTACTTAGAAAGATAATTAAAAAGTGTATTTTTATGTGCAGAAGGTTGGTTTAAAAGTCCGGTTTGAGTCTTGCTTAAAAAAAGAAACAAATAACCTTTAAAAACCAATAGAAAATCCATGATTATGCATGGTCGATCCGTGGTCGAACCGTGTTTTTTATGCACACTTATTTTTGAAGAAAAAAATACAAACGGCTATTTGTACCATAAACCCAATGTTTTAAAACCCGGTTTTTTTGTTGACCCGGACTAGTCACCGGGTCTGGTTTGACCGGACCGTCCGGTTGAACCTGTTGTTGTTGCTATTATGCTCTTGCCGTTGTTCTACTGTTGTTATTTGCTGCTGTTCTTCTAGGCTTCATCCTATTAAGTTAAATTTTGACTTAAGCCTAAAAATGACACAAGGTCCAACAAGTGGCCCAAAACAATTATATAAGCTCTATTAATTAACCTTATTTCTCATTGTTTTCTTGTAAGAGATATGTGCATTAGGAGTGCAGACTTCAACAAAATTCACCATCACCATTTTCATGACTTCTTCAACAAAATTCACCATCACCATTTTCATGGGTTCTTTTAATTTCTTTTTGAAATCAATCAACATCCCAACAAATTACTATCCAAGACTCTGCTCTTATGTTGTGTTATGGTGACCGGCGCCGCTGAGCTCTGCTGTTCGGTGGCGACCGACAAGGTGGGCTGGAGGGTGTGGGGTGGTGGTGGCTGGAGGTGAGGGTGCGGGGTGTTGATGGCCGTAGGTGAGGAGTTAGGGTTAGGAATGAAATGATACAAAAGTAAACAATTTTGGTTTTCTAGTCTAGATCTTGTTTTATTTTCAACATTTAAAATATATATATATATATATATATATAAACGGGTCAAACCCCGGTTCGGGTCACTGGGTCAACCCAGTCCAACCAGAAAATCAGTCAGGTTTGACCGAGTTAGACTTGCAAGTTAACTCACTCATAATTTCCCCGGGCTCTCCTCCGGGTCGCGGTCTGACCTGGGTATGAAAACATAGCATAAACCACTATGTGTACCTAAAACTGATTTTAAACACCTTTTAACTTAAAAATACTCTTATTTCTAAACACCTAGGGAGTGTAAGGCTTGAGGCAAACAATTATATGAGTTCCAATGACTTAACCAAAGTACATGTCCTTTTCTTGTTTGAATTTTAAGAAAGTTGTTAGGCTTTTGTAGGATATGTCTCAACCATTGGATTTTATAAAAATGTTTTATAAAGTTATTTTGTTAATGTTTATTAAGTTTATAAAAAATATGCTTGATTAATTGGATTATGAAAATATGTCCATTTTTATGTGATCAAGCACCTCATTTTAAACTCAATCACGTACCTTAGTTATGATGTATTTTGATTTCACAAAAGCACGTAGATCGTGATTTTTTCTGTCTATAATCCTTCAACACTTCAACTTAGCCAATTTGTATTGTTGACTTCTGTTGATTTGTATGTGCATTGAAATTGTAGATGATGTAAAATGTGATTGTGAACATATAATCAATTTAATTAAATGTCATAAATACTTGCTAATTATTATTTTGTCATATTAAAATAAAGTAGTGTATCAACGTGTAACAATGTATACGCAAACAAATACCAATTATTATCAATCTTTTATCCGTCACTAAGTGTAATTTATTACGTGAACCTAATATGTTTTGAGACTTACTAACATTGTCGAAGACAATGTTAGTGGTGTGTAAAGCAAGTTGTTGGCATCGATAAACGAGACTTCAAATATCTAGAAGAGCCGCATCATTAAGTCCCTTTATCTCCTCACACTGATTCGTTTTAGCATCAAAGCTGCCGGTTATAACGATAGAAAAATATCTCTTTATTACACATAAAATCCATACATTTGTTGACAGTATAACATTTATACTTTTATTGTAGTTAACCATCTATACTACACATAATTAAAGGAGTATAGTCGTAATTTACGAAATACAAAATATTATATTATATTATTATACTTTAAAAGGTTGTGTGAATATTGTGAAGCACATGAAAGTTTGCATCGTTTTGTGGCATTTGTTCTAAAAAATCATCAATATTTATTGTATGTTCGTTGCTCAAGTTGGAATAAAATAAGGGTGTAAGTGTCATTTGCCAGCGAATTTCCTTTTCCCAAGAGTTCAATAAAAATTAATAATAACATGAAGCGAAGAAAATATCTTACATCTCCGCCTTCCGAAAACAAATAAAAACAAATAAACAGATAGACACAGGGGTTAAGGATATGTTTGGTGAAATAGCTGGAGGCTGTAGCTGTAGTTTTAGGTTTGGAGCTTTTCGCGAAAAGCTATTTCTAATAGCTTTAAGAATTTGAACGTTTCGTTGGATTATAAAGCTAAAGCTTGTACATGACAAATAAGACTTTTATTTTTATAGGAGCTTTTCGTTCAAAAACTAAAAGCTAAAGTTCCGAAAAGCTCTTAAAAGCTCTACTTATTTGAAAGCTTTATTTTTATTTAACCTTAAATTTTTTTTTCTCATATTTAATCTTTTAAGGTTTAAAATTTTGATAGTATAACTCTTTAAAGAGATATTTATTCTTTATATTTTAAAAGTTTGATGGTTTAACCTTTTAAGTTCATTCTTTATAATACTTTTACTCTAATAAGTTTATCTAGTTTAATCATTCAACTTTCAAAATTTTAATGATGTGATCATTTAAAAAATTAAATCAATTTAGTAAACGCAAATTTGAAAGATTAAATCAATTTTTTTTAATGATTAAAAGGTTAAATAGTTGAAATTTGAAAAACTCGAAGAACTAAACCATTATTAAACCAAAATATAAATACGAATATATGTATATATACTAGCATCGACCCCGCGTACAGTAGCGGGTGAATATTTCACATGTTGATGTTGAAAGAAAAATATTTAATAGTATCTGAATGCAAGAATCGTTGCTAATTATTTAATGAAAGTGATTTTTAATAATATTTAAATTATTGTAACTGTAAATTCTAAAATGTAATATGAAAGAAGATAATTAAATGTATTATGTGAGAATTAATATTATGTGACTGATTTATATATTTAATAAGTAGATAAATAAAATAATAATTTTTGATCTCTTTATTTAAGAATTAAAGAATAGATTGATAAACCTTTATAAGTGTTTTATATTATATATTTTATACATATTACATATATATATATTATTATAATGAAGGATGATCCATAGGGAAAGGGAAGCTAATTTTGACAGTTCGTTAACATTCATCTCGATGAATAATAATTAATATTCATTACGAAAAATGTTAAATCATAACCCCTACCTACTATTTTTAACATTATTCGTGATGAATGATAACTAAGATTCACCGAGATGAATATTAACGAACGAATCCAAATTAATTATTTCCTTTTCAGAAGTACCATTCCCTACGGATCAACCTTATAATATTATATTATATTATAATATATGTATATATATATTATATTTATATTATATAAGATTAGAAGTGCTGAAAGAGGGTAAAACTTTAACCTAACCTGCAATAATATTATTTCATTCCGACTTTCAACGCCGCTCTTGCGCTACCATCTTCTCGTCGTTCACCGCTGGTTACAGGTAACATAGAGTTAAACTCTTTTTTTTTTTTTTGTGCCTAGTTTTTTAATTTTTTTGCTTCTTTTTTACGGAATAATGTGAAATATTTATAATTAAAGGTGTATGTATATGTTATAGTATGATAAAGCTGTTAATCATTGATGAAATTGATAGAGTTGTATTTGAATTTGTATAGTGGGATCATAATAACTAGAAACCATTCGTCATATGTTAAATATTGACCTGGCATTTTACATTTACGTGCTTATAATTTACTATATGTATATGCACATTGTTGTTGTTATCAGTATAGTTTTGAAACTAGGGCACCTATATTGTGTTTGGAGTCATAAAATCTTATAACGTTATGGAGTATGTGTTTTATGTATTTTATTGACAATATATAAGGAGTAAAGGAGATACTGGTTGTTGAGGGTCATGGAAATACGGTCAAAAAGCTCAAAGCTTGGTGGAAATGCGTTGGTAAATCTGTCAGTTATCATTGCGTTACATGGAAATTAACTCAGTAGTGGTCAAATTTCCCTTGGTGACTATTTTTATCATATGTAGACGAGTTCATATTAGGATGGCCGCATTAAGTGTTTGGTGGTAACTGAGTGACTATGTGTTTAAATAGGGCTCGCAACCTCTAAATAGGACAAACCATCATTTCCAACTGATACATGACCGTAACTGGGACAAACCTGTATTTAAATAGGGCTAGCAACGCAAGTGCATGCTAATCTTACTCCGGCTGTTATAATTGAGCTTATATGAAGTGGTATTGAAATTGAAATGATGGCACATAGGTTGGTATAATTTTCTCTGAGAGTGAGGAATGAGGGCAGGTGTATTGAGGTTTATACAAACATACATCTTCATCTTGGAGCTTACATGAAAAGGAAAGTGTTTGGTGGTGGCTGAGTGACTATTTGTTCAAATAGGGCTCGCAACCTCTAAATAGGACAAACCATCATTTCCAACTGATACATGACCGTAACTGGGACAAACCTGTATTTAAATAGGGCTAGCAACGCAAGTGCATGCTAATCTTACTCCGGCTGTTATAATTGAGCTTATATGAAGTGGTATTGAAATTGAAATGATGGCACATAGGTTGGTATAATTTTCTCTGGGAGTGAGGAATGAGGGCAGGTGTATTGAGGTTTATACAAACATACATCTTCATCTTGGAGCTTACATGAAAATGAAAGTGTTTGGTGGTGGCTGAGTGACTATTTGTTTAAATAGGGCTCGCAACCTCTAAATAGGACAAACCATCATTTCCAACTGATACATGACCGTAAATGGGACAAACCTGTATTTAAATAGGGCTAGCAATGCTAGTGCAAGGGTAAAAATAACCTCAAGTTGGACACATACCATTTACTACTATAGCCGAGGTTGTGTGGAATGGGATACCGGGCTAAATTTGTATATCATGGATACCGGCCTAAATTTGTATAACATGTCACTCAATTTCTTGTGTTTCTAGAGAGTCTTTAGGCTTGTTAACATCTCAATCTGAAGTGAGCTCATGGAGTTAGTTCCTTGTTAGGAATTCACAAACTACAAATTGGCAATAGGAATAATATCTTCTCACTCATGCTAGAAATACCTAAGGGGTAAGCAGTTTCTTGCTTTCTTCCTTTGTTGTGCAATCCAAAGCAACTAAGAAATGAATACAAAAGATTTAACAAAGCTGCTGCAACCGTTATTTTATCATCTATTCATCTCTAACAAGTCTACATTCGGACAGTGCTTTATCGCTTTATATCATCTCCTAGAAGAGTGATAGCAGCGATGATCATAGATATTCAGCAACAGACAGGATATAATGCTGGTTGTTCTATTATAGAACATCATTTGTTGGTGTAGCATCATAAATTTGCCATTGTTTAGTTGGCCAGTTTGCAGCCCTTAGAATCAACAAAGTTACTAAATGTGGCATCTGTGATTTATGTGTTTCTGCTTCAGCTCATGTTATATTTGGATTTAGTAACCCCAAGTGTCACGCACTAGTGTGAAGGTGGAAGTGTAAACCTTGTTGTAGGTAATGCTGCTAGTGAGAGTTCTGCCTGTACTTTACAGGATTATAGTACATATCCATTTCTCTTGTTTAAGAACATATATTAATATCTAGAGGGACAAATTCATTGATCTGATTCTCATGCACATTGTTATGTGTTAATTGAATTACAAGCTGGCTTATACGATATTAAGCACTGCTTTTGTGCATTTTTGAATTGCTCATTGGTGAGTATATTCTCAGTTCCTGTGCATTAACTTGCTGCAGGCAGATTACGGAACAGGAAAAATTATCTCGATCTTGATAAATTTTGCTCCCACTTAACTATATCATTTCCTGACAAACCCGTTTAACTCTCCTTTGACCATGCCTGGACATAGTTTCCATTCTTTTATTTGCTGTTGCTGTGACTGATGCATGAACTTGTATTCTTGTATTTCTTTGATTTCTCGACCTTCTCTTGGTTTTCTTGTTAATTGCATTGTTGATGGTAGATTGTAACTCTAAACACTAGATACAGTTTCCATATATCATTTGAAATCTATATTTTTAAAAATTCCTTGGTTCACTGATTTTGCAACTGATGACCATCACCAATCATCATCTCCTTGAATCTTGAATCTGTAATTATCATCTCTTTATTGAATATAATTGCCATCGGAACTTCTCGAGCCATAGCTAATGGCACTGATTCCATCACTGTTCTCACCTTGGCACTTCTTTTCCCGTTTCATTTTGTTTCAATCTTTGCCTTGGTCTCTTCTTTCTTCTGTAAATGCATCTGGCTTCTGTGTATCTATCCCAGTTGCTGTTCAAGCTTTTATTCCTATATACATAAGATGCCAAGGACACGAGCAAAGGCAAATTCGACAGCTGTCAAGGATGAGGAACCATCAAAGACCACCAAGATAGAGAAGCCATCTGAACCAGAAGAGCAGGTGGATTTTGATGGAGATAATGAGGACCCAGTGGAAGAAGAGGTTGAATATGAAGAAGTAGAGGAAGAAGTGGAGGAAGAAGTGGAGGAAGAAGAAGAGGAAGAGGTGGAAGAAGAAGAAGAGGAAGAGGAAGAAGATGAAGAAGAACAAAAAGGGAAAGATGAAGACATGGAATATGCCGAAGATGAAGACGATATAAAGAAAAAACATGATGAACTTCTTGCCCTTCCTCCTTATGGTTCGGAGGTATATCTTGGTGGGATTCCTCTAGATGCTACTGTAGAGGTTCTGAAAGAGTTCTGTGAATCTATTGGAGAAGTCACAGAGGTAACCCTCTCTCTCTCTCTCTTACATTTGAGAAGGGTATCTTTTGTATATTAGTTTTGATGTTCATTAATCTATAACAGGTCCGGATAATGGGAGGTAGAGACTCAACTGAGAATAAAGGCTATGCTTTTGTGGCCTTCAGGACTAAAGATTTGGCTTCTACTGCCATCAAGGAGCTTAACAATAAAGAGCTGAAGGTATTCCAACTATCCCAAACAATATTATAGAGTTGGAAAAATGGGTGGGTTGGATAGCCATAAAAATGAGTCTAGTTTGAAACATGTCATTTCATGAAATAGGTCAAAACGGGCTTGGTTGGGTACAATTTTACTGTTTCTATTTTTATTTTATAAACAGTCAATGTGTTAATTCAAGAACGTTGTTACAATAATAGTCTAAATCTTTTGAAAGATATGATTATAAAGATATGATTAATAGACTTTGGACAACTTTCAATTCGTCTTACCTGTTCCTCTTTTAGCATGTTTTTTTCTTTGCCCTGTTTGAGAGAAAAACACAACCAAATGGATTCACAAGTAAATGGGTCGAATCTGTCACCTTAGTTTTTTAGACGTCACATGAAGCTGCTGTTGCTGAAGTGTGAATTTGATATGTTAAACGATGTTGAGCTTTAGTTTTTTGCATCTCTCAGCTTCTTGGCATCATATTGCTGGCTTGTATATATGTTACAGGGTAGAAGGATCAAGTGTTCAACATCCCAAGCAAAACACAAGTTATTTATCGGTAATGTTCCTAAAAATTGGACTCCGGATGACATGGAAAAGGTTGTTAGAAGGGTTGGACCAGGCGTTAATTCTGTAGAGCTGCTAAAGGTTTATTAGATACTAACTGGTTGAATTATACATATTTGCTTGTTATGGGCATCATGTTTTCAAAGTTATGTGCCATTCTGTAACAGGATCCACAAAACTCTAGGCGGAATCGGGGATTTTCTTTCATTGAGTATTATAACCATGCCTGCGCAGAGTATTCAAGACAAAAGATGTTGAAACCAAAGTTTAAGCTTGATGATAATGCTCCAACTGTGAGCTGGGCTGACCCAAAAAATGCCGAGTCTTCAGCTGCTTCCCAGGTGCTTTATTAATCAAATTCTACACAATAAATAATTTTTCATTTTATTAATTAAACTTCAACTTTTATAAAAGATTTACTTGCTTTATCACTTTGTGTACTTTCTACAGCAGGTTAAGGCAGTTTATGTGAAGAATTTGCCAAAAAATGTGACTCAAGATCAGTTAGAAAAGATATTTGAGCACCATGGAAAGATTATGAAAGTAGTTCTCCCTCCAGCAAAAGCAGGTCATGAGAGGAGTAGGTTTGGTTTTGTTCACTTTGCAGATAGATCAAGTGTCTTGAAGGCTCTGAAAAACACAGAGAAGTATGAGCTTAATGGTAATTTTTAGTTAAGGTTTATTTATTACTTATAAATTTTTCTTTAAAAAAAATAATTTTTAATCTGATAATTTTGGTTTCTATATATAGGTCAAGTATTGGAGTGCTCTCTTGCTAAGCCACAAGCTGATCAGAAATCATCTGGAGGATCTTCAAACTCACATAAGGCTGCTTTACTTCCTAGCCACCCTCGTGTTGGTTATGGTCTAGTTGGCGGTGCATATGGTGCTCTGAGTGCAGGCTATGGTGCTGCTGCTGCATATCCACAGGTGCACTTTCTTTTTACCTTTGTTTCCTGTCATGTTTTTCAACATGCATCTGTGTTTATTCTTAGATAGATACTTATATCTCTTTACATTATTCATGTGTTTACATTATCTGTGTGCAGCCGTTTATCTATGGAAGGGGACCTTCAACTGCTGGCATGGCAATGATGCCGATGCTTTTGCCTGATGGAAGGATCGGTTATGTCCTGTAAGGGGACCTTCATCTATCGACTTTATAAGGCTCTGCTCATGGGTGCCTATAAGATTATCTTGATTAATGTTTTTAATTTATTTTTATTTTATAAAATTTGTGACAGGCAACAACAAGGTGTGCAGCCACACACACCACCACCGCCACCCCCACAACAGCAAAGAGGTGGCGGTGGAAGTCGTAGTGGTGGGGGAAGCAGTTCGGGTGGTGGTCATAGGCGTGGTAATAACGACAGTGGAAATCGAGGACGTAGCCGCTACAACCCGTATTAGCCTTGTAGTAAAGGTCGAATGATAATTAATTACCATGGAGAGTTTGAATGATTGGACTTTGCTCTACTACAATTGCATTAACATCTCTCTTTACTATCGTCTTGTTGATTGCCACTTGAATAATTTGAACCTTGTTTTCTTTTTGAAAAGTCGAAGTAGATTGCCACATAGCTAACAGAACCAACGTATTGTGTTACTAGCAAGAGTGCATATTTGGGTTGGCTGTCTATAGGTGGTTTAATTTGATGACTTAGATAACCCAATTAAATCACATTCTTTTTAGTTTTGGTAGCCATTTCAAATGATAATTTAAGAGGTAGGTATTAAAACTATATGATCCGATTTAGCAAGTCAATCTACTTTGCTAGTCATTTACTTGATTCATAGTTTGATTCACAATAATTCAAAGGGTGAAGAAATTTGCGTACGCTTGAACTTATATCGAATGACGTGGCCTATTCGCAGCCATTTGCATGGTGAATTAAGTACTGGGTCCGAACTCCAAATCATGTCGCTTGGAGTGGACCGAAAGACTTGGATGTTGGCATGTTGCAATTTCTGTGCAGTCTAGTCGATGTCAAATATTAATGTACCTACATCGTACCCATCTATTATAATTAATTTGTACATTCAGTCATTCAGATTCCCTGCTATTTCATTCCATAAAACTAAAGTACAAGGCTTTACATATATCATGGCTGGAATCGAAAAACTAGACCACCTCAAAATCCCACTTAAAGACATCAAATTGGCGACAAACAATTTCTCCGAAGATAATTTCATTTGAAAAGGTGGATTTGGGAGAGTCTACAAAGGCCAACTCTCGCGTTCCAACCTCCGGGATGAGTGTAACACCACTGAGGTCGCTGTAAAACGGTTAGAACTGAATATCATGGGACAAGGAGAACGTGAGTTCTTTATGGAGATTTTCATGCTTGCTAGTTACAAACACACTAACCTCGCCTCTCTTATTGGATTTTCTGATGAAGATAAGGAGAAAATCCTTATTTATAAGTATGAGATTAATGGAAGCCTTGATATGTATTTGGACAGCACATATCTTGTATGGGAGCAACGTCTTCGAATATGTCTTGGTGCGGCTCGTGGACTGGAGTATCTTCATGATGATGTGGGAATTGGTCATAGGGTACTACACTGTGATATAAAAAGCTCTAATATTTTGCTCGATGCAAATTGGGAAGCAAAAATTTCCGATTTTGGATTGAGTAAAATAGGTCCTACTAATCAAGAGTTCACTTTTCTTGTCACCCATGCTGGTGGAACTTATGGTTATATTGATCCGCAATATGCAGAGACGGGGATTCTTACAAAAGAGTCTGATGTGTATTCTTTTGGCGTAGTGTTGTTTGAAGTTTTATGTGGGAGGCTTGCATGGATTGAGGAATATCATGATGTGCGTGTATTTCTTTTCGTATTGGCGCAACGTCGTTATGAAGAGGGGAAATTAGACGAAATTATCATGGCTAGTTTACGAGAACAAATGAATCCGTATTCGTTAAAGACATTCTCCGAAATTGCTTATCGATGCTTGAATAAAGATCGAAAACAACGCCCAACAATGAAATCAATAGCCCAAGCACTACAAGTGTCTTTGGAATTCCAAACTGTAAGTTTTCGATTGATCTTGATATGAATTCTAAATATAATCACAATCTTAATTTGTATGTGTTTATTTGATGCATGATCTAGGGCTGTAGAAAAGTCACACAAAGCAGGTTATGGGGATCGAGCACGGGTGGAGGTGCATGGTCGTCGCTATTTGAAGACACTCAAAAGCTTAGGAAGATAACGATACATCACCTGGAATGGATTTATTCTATTCGTGTTACAATAGAAGAAAGTAGCAGTTTGTTGAATTCTTCTCGGCAATATGGTGGTACCGGTGGCCACACGGAAGGCCAACTTTCTGAGGTGATTTTTTTTATTTAAATCTTGGCCAGGAATCAATTTTCCGATTGATTTGGAATATAATATATCTAATCCAAAGCTTAATAAAGCTTTCACATGCTCGCCTTAATGCTTAAAATATAATGATGTGAATTTACATTTTTGCCCTCTATCCCAAAAAATGTTATTTTGGAAAAAGAGAATATATAATATGTTTTTCGAGCGACTTAACATTTTTTTAGTAAATGTCAAAAGTAAGAAAAAGAATTTTTGATAAATATTAATTAGAATTGATAGTATGAATGTTAAGTTTTCTTGATAATTTTTTTATGTAAGTTATACCATTAATTGATGAATATTAAATCAAAAATTGTTAACATTCATCATGACTGAATATTACCAAAATGAAAATAAAGTTGACGAATGTTATCAATAATGTGTATTTGACTAACATTAAGTGAAGGAACATTCATTGGTGAATGTTAAGTGATAAATTGAATAACAATCTTTTTAGAATAATGTTATTGAATTTATCACTTAAAATTTTCAATTAATAACAACTAAATACATATTTATTCATAATTTTTAACTGATACTATTCATTTTGGTTAAGATTCAGCCGGGATGAATATTAACGATTTCACGTAGTATTCATCAATCAATGTTATAACTTATGAAAAAGGTTTATGGTTGAAAATTATTAATTATAGCATTGGTTTCGATTAATATTTATTGATAAAAATTATTTTTCTGACATTTGTTAAAAAGAGTGTTTAACTACTCAAAATGCATGTTATTGCCCCCTTCCCCCAAAAATAATATTTTCTTATAGATATCCCCCTATATATATACTAGTTACAAATTCGTGCGATGCACGACAATTATATATAACTTATATGTTGTAGGTGATTATCAAACTTATATCTATATTTAAATTTATAAATTCTAATAGATTTAGGTTTAATTGTTTAATATTATTTTACAATTAGTGTTTGAGTAGGATTTATAATTTCTTTAATTAATTAATATCATATTCAAATATATAACTTCACGAACTCGTGCGATGTACGACAATTATATCTAGTTTATATGTTGTTGGTGATTCTCAAACTTATATCTATATTCAAATTTATAGATTCTAATAGATTTAGGTTTAATAGTTTAATATTATTTTACAATTAGTGCTTGAATGATTTATAGATTTTTTAATTAATTAATGTCATATTCAAATATATGTAACTTTAATTATTTATGTAATTTAATTTAAAATTTTTAGAGGTTGTCATGTTGCATTTTTACACACGTGGCAAATTCTGAAGCAACCTTTTATACTGATATAGTATATATATATATATTTATATACATAGATATGCCAATTTATATATCAACTAATTATATTCGGAAGAATAATTAGGCTTGCTAATAGACTAAATCAAAATTTTAAAGCATAAACAAAGATGTTTAACCTTATTAAACTGTCGTGAGATATTTATTGTCATATATTCCTTGATGAGAGCCTTATATTCAAAACAAAAGATTTTTAGCTCTTAAAATCTTTTAAATACTCTACACCAAATAAGCCCTGCAACATTTTTTAGTTCATAAAGTCTTGGTTAATTTCACTGCTTCTTAATTATTTTTTTGGATTAACTTTGATGATGATGAAGAAATAATTGAGATATTGGGGACAGTTGGAGTTCCGGCAGGAGTCAATCATCATGCAGATGTAATCACATCGTTGTGTTTCGTTACCAACAAAAAGAGGCAGTATGGTCCTTTTGGTAAAGAAACGGACACCACATTTTCAGTGCAATGGAAATTAGGTTCGTTTGGTGGGTTTTTTGGTCGCGCCGGCTATTATATAGATGGGCTAGGTTTTTATACCAAGCTTACCACGTAAATGCTTCCGCTTTTTGTCATTGACTAGCAAGACCAAGTTATATGTCGGAAAACTGTAATCTTTGAATTTATGTCACTTTCAAGGTTGAAGCTTTAAAGTCAACGCATCATGTTAGACACTTAATTGTACGTGTTTGTTTTCATTGATTTGATCTTGCATATGTACCACTTGATCTGTTTATCTATTTCGTTACAGTCACTTCCTCTAAATTTAGCTTCTGTAAAATAATACTACGTATTTATTATCTATTGTGTTGTTTTTTTTGCCTAGTTGTTTTCAGTTCAGTAATTCGAAGAATCGTCAAACTCAATCCACTCACTCATTGTATCGGGAATATTGTTTTACAATCAATAGAATTTCCATCTATTTAAATAAAGTAAATTTTGAATTTTCACAAGAAACTAAAAAAAGATCAATTTTTCATTAGTAAATAACGAGGACTAAAAAAAAGGGCTTTTTACAAAAGGGGAATTAGATAAACAGTTAACCCTCACAAATATCATATATATTTAAAGTTATCTTATCTTACAAATATCATAAGTACTCAAAATCACTAATATAATTTATAATTATTAATTATAAATGTAAAATCACAAATAATCTCATTAATGACTATTATATCCTATAGGTCTCTTAGGCTCCATTTGATTCGCATAATTCGTAGGAAGCAGAATTCATAGAAATATGAATTCCATTTCATATTTTGTTTGGTTGTTAAAATGAAATTATTATTCCAGTGTATTGTGTTTATTTCGTAAAATTGCAATGAATTGGAATCTTTCGAATTCTACCGAATAAAGAAATTCCTTCGAATTTAGATTCCTTAGCATATTAGATAGAATGTTTACAATTTCATTGGATTAAAGATCCTTTTATATATTTTTTTATTAATACTATCATTAGTATTATTTAATTTTATATTTATATTTTATGTTATATATAAAGTATAGAACTATGTTATGACAATTTTTATAAAGAATTATATATTATAATGTTTTATTATTAATTTTTGTTATTATTTTTATAACCGTATACAATTGAATATATACATAAAGTAATTCAATATTTAACTTTATTTTACTAATAATATTAATGATTTATTTATAAATATACACATAAAACAACTATTATATATTTATAATAGATACCTTTTAAATATATTTTTTTATTATACATTTTAATTAATTCTATATTAACATTAAACCTATTTTATTAAAAAGTATATTATTATTTATTATTAATTTGAATTTCCTTTCAATTCTTATTGACCAAATGTGACATATTCAAGTTCATTCGGATTCTAATTCTTTTAGATTTTATTTTTTTTGCACATTTCAAGTTCTTCGAAAACCTTCTGCGAATGGTCTTACTTTTCTTAAAACTCAAAATCGACAAATTTTATCTCTTTCTTGTCCGACAACACTATTCTCTGATTCTTGCTGTCACTGGTTTATTAGTACGCAGTATAATTTTTCAAATGAACAATAAGAAAAGTGTGTTGAAAAACAATAAAAAACCATGTCAGAAAAAGTAAGTTAAGAGATTGAAAGTAAAAGTAGGAGAGTTTTACTATGTTCTCAGATTCATCTTCATCTTGTGGTGCTTGTTGCTAATGGCCAATATACTTGAGATAATTATTTTTTATACACAGACAGATGTATAAGCTATAGGAAGAAGAAGTGAAAATAGTGTTAAGGTTGTGGTGAATTTGGTATGAACTGCTATTTTTACTATTCTCGATATATCTAGATGTATGTGTGTAATATAAGAGCATGTGTATAGCCATCTATTACAAATTAAACGTTGTGTCCTTGAGTTTTTTTTAAGTGGAAAAGAATGAGATAGAAAAGAAAAAAAAAGAAAATGATGGAAATGAATGTAATATAAAATAACTTACATGTATTCTCGAGTCGGAAGGAAAGTAGAAGAAAAGAAAGGAAAATAGTTAAATGTATTGTCTCCTTCCTAATCACCTCAAAATTGGAAGAAAAAGATTTATAACTAAAAACCCATTCATTTCCTTTCCATTCATTTTCTTCCTATCAAAAAACTCGAGAATGACCTTTTATTATTTTTTCTTTTATTTTTCTTTCCTTTTCATTTAAAAAAAAATTCGAGAATGCAACGTAAGATATTAGCCATTAATGAGTTTGTGTTTTTTTTTTTTTTTTTTTTTTTTTTTTTTTTTACGGATTAGATGTATGGATTTTAAAAAACAGGAAGGGATA
This sequence comes from Logfia minima, assembly GCA_963921325.1. Classification (NCBI taxonomy): domain Eukaryota; kingdom Viridiplantae; phylum Streptophyta; class Magnoliopsida; order Asterales; family Asteraceae; genus Logfia; species Logfia minima. The sequence goes on from OY992770.1 coordinate 3,006,317, forward strand.
TAAAAGGGGATATGATCGAATTTAAATTCTTTTAAGTTACAATTTAACATGATGGATTAAGTTTTGTATTTTGCTAGTGAATACTAAAGTGAGCCCGTTCTTTCATACATTATTTATTTTATTTATTATCTTTATCATTCACGTTCAAATAACATGACTTATCAAATTATTTGAAAGATGCTAATCTGTATTATCGCGATTTTTAAAAGTGACATGATTCTTAATATTTTAATTACTACTCCCTGTTGCATAACGAGATTCGAGAATCAAGATAGTCAGATTTTTGTTCAAACGTAAAACATTATTGTCTGTATTGTTAGGCATTGGTTGGGGTTTTAAAGGTTAAGTTGTTCATGAGTCATGGCTGTTAAATTAATAAATTATGGACATGCATGATTACATGTTCATGCAATGTCCTACTATATTCTTATTCTTCTATTATCAAAAGGATAAATCAAATAAGAGCACAAACTAAATTTTTTAGAAAGGGTGCCATTTATTTATATGCAAATAGCTACAAGATGTTACGTTAATAGATAGAGTGACATTTTACGGTGACAAAGAAAAACAAAAACTAATGGACTATACATCTATTAGCTATGTGTTGTTTTCTTTATCTATATGGTGATCATAAAACTTATTTTATAGTTAAGCAAACGGAAAATTGTTACGAACTTGAAAGGAAATGTATACGTATGAATTAAACGTAGTAACTTGAAGAAGAATATGAGTATATGATGTAAAAGTGGATTACTTACGTCACTTTTTTGTTAGTTCTCTGTATTTGTATAATTGATTCGCGCTATTTTATGTACAAATTTTAATATTTTTATATAAATATATCTTAAAGTCAAAGTTGTACGTGACACATAGTAGAGCGGACATGTCAGCAGGGAGTATGACTCCTTGTACCACATGTTATACGCGTTTGGATTTTGGAAGTTGCTGACTTGGCATTGTACCACATGTTGTACGCGCAAAGAAAGTCTTTCAATCATGATTTTCAAACCCGGGTCGGGCTGGCCGGTCCGACCAGTCGGACCGTGACCCGGCATACTCACCGAGCGATAAGAATCGGGCGAATAGGGGAGTCAAACATAGTCAAACCCGGTCGGGTTCCCGGTCGAACCGGGTTGACTCGTTGAACCAGACCGGAGTTGATCCGTTTTTTTTATTTTTTATTTTTTTGGGGGGGTCAAACAGTCAAACCCAGAAATGGCGTGCGTGTTTTCAGTTTTTCACTTGTTTCCTCCTAAGTCCTAACCCTAAACCTAAAATCGCACCACCACCAGCAGCCGCACCGCTACCGCAGCCGGAGTTCGAAAATGGTGACAGTGGTAGCAAGTTCGAAAAGGATCCGCCGGAGTTGCTGTGTGTTTAAAGCTATGATGTTGAACTTTGAAAGCAAGTTCGAGAGTATAGATAGATGGTGGCGACGGAGGAAGATGATGGCGATGGAGAAGAGTGGTGTTCGGCGGTGGCAGTTTAGGGGAGTAGGGGAAGAGATGGAATTTAGGGAAGAAGATAGGGTACAAAATTTAGGGGGAAGAATTTATTGCATGTTGGGCCTGCTGGGCTGATATCAATCTCTGGGCCACAAGCAAACATGACACAAAAAGAATCGCTCATTCACTGATACATAAGCCACAAGTGTGAAAAAGATTTATCCGGGTGAACCGGCCGGTCCGACCGGAACCGGAGATGGCGCCGGGTCGAATTATAAACCGGATTTCAAAACATTACTTTTAATAGTCGAAACGTTAGCGTATCATATTTAAGCAAGAAACAAATATCACAATTAAAAATTAACTGCAAGTGACTACATTATTTATCAACTGTCAACTGATTACATTATCTTAAATAATGTATTTATCAACTGTCAACTGACTACATTATCTTAAATAATGTATTTAGTAACTGTCTAATCATACAAATGGAGTGTATCGATTGGTAGACAACAGCGATATCACTTTCAAACGTGACTTTAAAGTGTGTAAAGTAAACCAATTCAAATATTTTATATATAATATAAAATAATATATTAAAATAGTAAAATTGGGTATGCGATAAGTAAATTAAGCCGAATTTGCTACTCACCACCGGCGAATTTGTACACCAAACGGCAAGAAAATGAGGAGAAAAGATAAGCAACTTTCTCCAACCGCGTTACTCACACGTATATGACTATGAGGTGCTCAGGGAACTACCACGTGGCATGTAGTTATTGGATAGCATCCTAGAATATACCGCACGTTAGACGTTACCTTATCGCGTTAGAAGCTTCTGGAACGTCGTTTCCTTCAGTTTCTATTTGCGTTTACGCCCTTAAACTTCTGAGTGTCTATCAAAATGGTTACACATATTTGTATTAATGCCAATAGAAGCCACTAGACAATGTTGGTATATTTAAGATCAAATATATGATTTATATTTACCTTTTGTATCAATGTCACCTAGATTGAATAGTAGAATGTCGAATCAATAAATTTTTAGAAAAGGTACTCAATTGCAAAAGATGAAATATTAGATCAATTAAATTCAATGTTAACTTTGAAATGAGTTTTAAGTACTTAAAGTCTTTTTCTGATTTTTTTTTTTTTTTTTTTTTTCATTATTAAGGTTAAAAAGGAAAACTGCACAAATATTTTCATATTGCTTTATTTTTTCAAAAACAATACCTTCATAATTTAAAATTGAAAAATCATAGTGAACCTTTTTTAAAAAAATTATTTATAATGAATTTGTTTTATTTAATAACATGATTTTTTTTTAGGGTTAATTTACCAAAAGTGCAACGAACTGTCACCATTTGTTCCATATATACAAGCTACTCATTTTATATTCTGGATATGCAACGAACTCACATATCTTGTACCGATATATGCAAGGTGGTAATTGGTAACTGGTTGATCCGGTTAATCAGATTTTGTAAGCATTTTCTATTTTTTTAAAATATGACATGGATAATTTATAACTACATGGAAATACAAATTAAAGTTAATATGTCATCATCTTCATAACATCATCTTCTTCATTGAATTGGTAAGAAAAGTACCCTCTTCCTAAACTGGCCTTCAAGATGCTTTGACCAATCTTTTATGGAAGGTGCAGCCACAGAAGCAACAGCTATTTCAGCAACAGTCGCCCATGGTCTAACAGTGGCCACTTTACCACCTCGCAGTAACAATAGCAAGATTCCGGAATCCTATGCCGGCGACCTCCCCTGTATCTTCTCCTCCGGTTAGATTCCGGCAATACCAACAGCAAGATTCCGGCAACACCAACAACAAACCTGCATAAGCTCTTTGTGTTCACACCGCCACGCATCACACATCACACATCACAACTTTGAAAATTAAACTTTTGAATCAAACTTTAGATCTAGAAAATACATGTCACATTTTAGATCTAGAAAATGAAACCCTAGATCTGATCTGTGAAGAAAATACATGCTCGAAGCAGTAGAAATAAATAAAACTATATTATCCTCTCATAAAATGAAACCCCGTTACCTCACATTTCTCCTTTTCCCTTTCTCTCTCACCGTTAAAGAAAACGTCATCTCCGGCAAATAGGGTGAACAACAAAGGAGAAACAAAAGGTGGGTTTATAAAGTGAAATTAGAATAAAGGCTTTATAAATAATTGTTATAATCTGTAAAAAAGAAGAACTAATATAGAGGAAATAGATAGATATTCAATTAATTGATGTTCCTAATTAATCAATTCAAGTAGTGTGTTGATTTTTTTGGTGGCCTCTATCGTTCATGAAGAAAACACATCATCGAAGCAGTAACATGTCTATATACTTTTTTCAATTTTCAAGTATGATATACATATACACATATACAACTTTGCATATACATACACATATACAGAGTTGCAGATTTTTTGGTGATAGAATACAGACGACGTGGCCGACACACATACACTGACGTGGTCAAAATAATCCACGTGTCTGCCAAGTCAGCACATTTGATTTACATCAGGTAAAAATCAAGTATGTCAAGATATGAAAACGGTTTCTTCCGGTTGGTTGCATACTCATAATATAAAATGGGTAGCTTGTATATATGGAACAAATGGTGGCAATTCGTTGCAGTTTTGGTGAATTAACCATTTTTTGTATAATATCACATTTATCAGATGTCATCAAATCGACATTTCCTTATTGGTACACAACACTTTAACTTGATTTAGCAATCCGCTAATATAAAAACAACGTTACTACATTGTATGAAAACAAAAATAATAACGACAACTCTGATAATTTTCATTAAAACAATATTTATGCTTAAAATAGTTATAATTTATGGTTACACATTTTTGATTGTTGATGATTACTAATGTACTACTACTAATACATTCCAATTTTGTTGCATTCAATATTTTTATTGAATATTATTATTGTATCGGGTATCGAGTTGAAGTGAAATAAAAAATGAAGACTCTCTTTTCTAACAAAGAAAAAGAAATAAAAAAGGTTAGTAATTTTAGTAATATAAACATTCTTAACGAAGACACTTAAAGTGGTTATTAACAAAACTCTAAAAATAATCAAAGCAAAATGTTGTTTTATGCCATCTCTAATTTTTATTTTTGTTTTCTGTTATTTAATTCTTTCTCTTCTCTTCTAGGATACGAAAAATTTCAAATGTGTTATATTTCTAGGGATTTAATCAAATTGTGTTTAACTACCCTTTATTATTCAGAAATACAGTAAGGCCCTCACAATAATATGAGTAAAATATTAAAATGGTTACTGAATAATCAAAGAAATATTAAAGAAAGACGAACATTGGTTGACTATAGTTTAACTCCCCTATATAACAACTTATTTATTACGATTACATTCTCATTTCCTTCATATCAAACATATTTCTTCTCTCTGGCGAAAACCTTCCTTCGGCATCCGGCAGACACAAACAGTTCAAGCAGAAAAGTTGTAAGGATTAAATAGTTTTAATATTAGTTTATCGACTTGTTTTATTGCTTTTTCTCTTAAATTTGATGCATGTAGATTTCCAATTTAATTTGTAGCTTTAAAATTTACTATACTATGAATAACTATAACTATTTTTTAAGTGGTGCAGAAACTTCCTCTCTTCCTTCGCCAATTATGGTTTGGACATCCCTTCTATTTATTCAGTTTTTGCACTCTAATAATTATTTTATTTACGTTATTTATTTGATGATATGTTACATGGTCTAGCACTTATTATCATTTGTTTCTTTAGAAGTTGATTGGTTAAACTGATCTAAGCTAATAATTGTAACTGAGTCCAATCAATTTCCAATGACACTTATTAACATGCTCTAGGTGAGTTGTGTTGAAGTCAAATTTGCAAGTAAGATCATCCTATTGTTTGTGATCAGACATATACAAGTTGACTTTTGCAAATAAGGATAATAATGTTGCATAACAATTTGTTTTTTGTTTGGATTGCATTTATAGCTTTTTCAGAAAATTAATGGCGAATTCAAGAACCATAAGCTTTCATATCAATCGGTTTTGTACCTGTGACGGATGCATTGAAAAGATCAATAGCGCACTTCGTGAAGTTGGTGGTGTCAAATTGTTAGAAATGGACCCTGAAACAGGGAGCCTCACCGTCTCAACTGCTAAACCGGCCGAGTTAGTTCAATTTGCTCTTAAGAAGAAATTGAAACGATCTGTCAGCATAGCACAAGAAGTTAGCCCTCCAAATCCATTGGTTGATTCAACCAACACACAAAATTTGATCATTCGACGGACCACCAGTTCTCAAGTAACTTCCCTAGGAAGTAACGATATTAATGAAATGGCAAAAGCATTGGTGACTGCATCTCATGCTAAAGGGTTACAAAGTGTTGAGTACACACAATCAACTACTTACAAGTTCAACTTCGCAAAGAATGAGAACCAACCATCTACTTCTAGATTACCATCTACAATCAATAGTGTAAAGGGTTCCAACAGTGGTTTTCATCTTGAAGAACTAAATTATGAAGACTTTCCTCCATTGCCGCCACCACCACCACCACAAACTATACAGCCATCGGCTCCACCCCTTCCCACAACTAATGGTCAAGTTTACGGTTCCCATTCTGATCAGCACTATGGTATTGGCCAAAGTTCAAAGAACAATCCTCCACAAGGTTTTTGCACCATTCTTTGAGCTAAGCAGATGTAGATTTATGAATATAAGATTCTTTATTTGTTACACAATATACTTGGGTTTGTAGTGTTTTTTGTTGTTGTTTTCGTATAGTTCATTCATTTGAACTTTATTTTGGTTATGCTTTATTCTCAAGTTTATAGATTAGGGATATGTTCAGCTAATGGGTTAGGCTTGTTAACCCTCAATAATACTTGTTTCATATGTTCCCATTGAAACAATCTGAGTTTTATATACACCACCACAAGAGTTTATGGTCCACTTTTTACTAATATCATTATAAATTATCCAAGATTTATCTGGTAATTAGCTACAAACACTGTTACTAGCTTATCAGTTATCACACAAACACATGCGTACAAACAAGAATGTTTAAAGTGTGCACACACCAATATCTTTTATGATGTCGTGTTAAAACTTAAAACTTGATATAAATGGGGTAATGTGTTAGCTTGTGTAACTTTCATGCAGGCCGATGCACTTTTCACATAAATTCCAAATGTATCATGGTATATAACGGTTGAGATAATTAACACTACACCAACTGATTCCTTTTCCTAGTACTCTAAAGGTGACCATTTATCTTAGTTATTTGATTTTGAAACTAAGCAACTATAATGTAATTTATATGATTGAAGTTTATAATTAGAAATATCAAACAAATTAATCTACTTTATTTGACAATACAAAATTATAAAACATACATAGCTTCGTTTACAAACCTTCCAGCCTAAACTTCATTTGCTTCCAATGGTAGACCACTGAATGCCGAAACCTTCTTTATTGCTTCCCCTTCCATCTCAACAAGTCGTTTGCAGAACGATTCGACATCTCGAGCTTCTTCTTCCAGTAGCAATCGCATCTCCTTCCACTGGTATTCGCGAGACCCATCGTCCATCACGGGTCCCACAATCTTCCCCATCAAGTCGAGCCCTTTCTTATCTATAGAAAGCACCAGTGCGTCCTTCACATACACAAGATATCAGGAGTCACATAAATTAACATGTAACCAGAAAGGGAAATGCCACATGTACATATAAAAGACAAAAAGATGGTTTATGTAGCAAACACCATGCATGTAATAAATCCTATTTTTTGATACGCTACACCTATAACATGCAAGCAATGAGAGATTGTTACCAAAAGATTGAAACACAGAGGTGGAAAAGGGGATGGATCGATAACGGGAGGTAACTTTTTAGTACATGTTGGGATCTGAAACGCTTTTCTGTCCTTATGCAAGAAAATTTTATACATAAGACATTAAGCCTGATTGTAAAAAGCATATTACTACAATACTAATCTCATCTTTTCCAATACAAAATTAGAAGGTTCTATCTTCAGAAATACGGTTTGGATAAAAGTTAACAAATTTACAAAATGGTTATGAAGTAAGTGTTCAGCATTTACTCCACTATGCGGATTGAGTTCCATACCTTCACATTCTTATTCAAGTACGTAGCACAAATAATCATCAGGGCTCGACGCCTGGCTTCATTTTGATTAATCCCATCAATCAAGCTTGCAGAATAAAGTGCTACACAAACAAATACCAAAAGGGAAGTCATCGTAAAACTGAGTGTATTATCATTATCATCATCCTATATCATCCCTAACTGATAGTTTACTGTCAAATGTGAAGGAAACCTGCTACAATTAGCTTCCTGTATGATGAGAATGACTTCACTTCTTGGTCCAGTTACAAAAGAAAAACGTTTCTGAATGTTCTTTTGTTTCAAAAGTATGCATTTGAAGTTAAAGTACATCGGTATAAAAAATTATCCTTTTCAGAGCAAGAGAAACTCTCTGAGCCAAAAGTTGGTTTCTAAGGCACTGGCTTAATTGTAAATTACCGATAACTGATCACCGAGATTTTACTTGACACATTAAATTACACTGCGTTTAACACAATAATTGTCAATGCTTTGTAATAATTGCAACCTGGTTAGTTAGAAATGGATCCTAAAAAGTTTGTGGACTACTTTTCGAGAAAGAGGTGTAGAATACATGCACATGTAAACATTATGCACATGTAGAGATACGTACACAAAGGGTCAGCCTTTGATTCTTCCATATCCTTCAAATCCACTTCATGGCTGCTTCCCTTGCTATCAATGTAAGTGATTGAACTGCATGATAGCATTTTGTATCAGATGTAAGCTAGCATCAGCAATATAACAAGTTATAGGGCAATCAAATATAAGGCATATTCTTACCTTGGACTAAACTTATAAATCATGTATTGTTGATCTTCCTTCAATAGGTCTAGAAGATTTTCGGCACAAGATGTAGATGTGAAATTAGCTGAACGTAATATACCAGAAACAGAGTGACTAAACTTCTTTATCGCCTCGCCTTCTGATATTATCATCTCTCGAAGGCTTTCTGCAGCTGACTTGAGCTGACAGAATTCCGTAATTAATAAGTGATGAGCATATAACAAGATACTAACATAAAATTATCAAATAAATACGATAATATGTTAGCAGAAATGTGACTGTCCTTAGGATGAACATGACCCGAAATGAAGATTCTAAATCAAAAGGTAGGGGAGCTAACTCCAATTAGAAATAAAAATATGCAATATCACTAATGGTTTGGCCATCGCAAGGGTAGACATTTGGATCAGTTGGCTTAAAATGATGAAAAGCGTAGAACTATTCGGTATAGGTAAAAGTTCTGCCAAAATCTAGAAGCAAATATAGTTGCAGTGACATCTTTTGCTTTGACAATTTGGACGCAAAATATGGATGAAAGATTGTCAATCATACCACCTTAGAACCATAATTTTATCAATGGCTAGTTTGGATATAGACGGATGAAAAAAAGGAATAATAGACCATTCATATTTAGCTTCTAAAACTGTACCTTTGTATCACCAAGCGGCACAGCTTCACCAACTAGAGCAACCCGATTAGGAGACTGTATCAACAAGAAAGTTTTGGTGTTATCACAAGTCTATCTAGATGATTCAGTATAGACTTCAACATTCAAATTTGTATATTAGATTGCAAGCAGTGTTTTGTGTTCTCTGTGCAAGGTATTCCCTTTTCCCATTTTATGCCTTGTTATAACTCTTAGGAAGCACATAGAGAAAGATGTGAGGAAAGTTAACTAACTAACCTTCTTTAAAGATTGAAGCAAACTTGCAAGGGGGCCTGGTAAGGGACTTGCGACAGCAAATGAACCTCGTTCATCTATAAGGGTATTCTATATAAGCAAAATGTACAAATCAGAACAGCAGAGGGGATAATGAGCACTGAGCATATATAATGGTGTATCGTAATTCATACCATAAAGTTTAAAAGCGAAACAGTAAACAATGCTTGTAAACTTGTAGTATAGTTTAACTCATACCAACGTTTTGTTTATAAGTGGGTTGAAAAAATGTGGTAGCTTTACACAAACGAAGAGTTTAAATAATACTCACTATAAATCTTTTTTCTGTGTTAACTCGAAGGAACAATTCTGCTTTTGTTTTACTTGAAAGGTAAAGAAAAGTGATCATAAAGGCTTTGCCAAAATTTAATCTGATACAATGACCACTAAAACCCCGGTGACATCACTGTTGACTGTCACAAGCATATCATGAATTATAAAAGAAAACATAATAACACTCTATAAAATTCTACAGTTACAGATATTAGTTTTAACAATACCACATTATGCAAATCATCTTCAGGTACCCAAATGTAAGGTCTCCCTCTCTTCACAAAGTACTTAACTTTTGAACTGTATATTTCTTCTTTGCTGCAAAACAATAGACAGACACATTAATTTACACACCATTATAAAATTATTACGCAATTAAAGTAAACTATACAAGATCGGTACCTTCCTTTAGCATCTGCCTTAACTGTATTCAGAGTACCTTGCCAATTTGATGCCAATATAGTCTGTATTTATATAAGGATTACTAATAAGCGAAATAATGTGTGGTGTAGGCTGTAGAGTGAAGTAATGATTTATACCTTGCATTTTTCGGCGACTGTAAAGACAGTCGTTTTGCTACCTTTTATCATATGTAAAAGCGAGTGATGCGCACCAACTGTTTGATGTAATTACTCCAATAAAGCAAGTTATGAGCGAGCACTGATGTAGCCCCAGGGAAGTATAACTAGTAAATCCAGGTTGCTTTGGTGATGTGCGCGTGAGAGAAAGAGAGGGGTTCAGGGTTTTACAACAAGTCAAAATACAGGGCGTCGGCGGGGAGTTTTACGATGCTCAAGTTTCTTTTGTCAGGGTCTTTTGTGAGGTCTTAAAAATAAACTATTATTCGGTAAGGCAAGGCTCATTAAATTGTTTTGTTTTTATCTTTCAATTAGTTCCGAAATAGGCTAGAAAACCTCTTATTCGATCAGCTATGGTAAAAGTTCTAAACTGGCTAGAAAACCTCGTACTTCAAATGTCAGCTCTTATTATTCAAAATTGGCTATCAAATTTCGGCTTTCAGTACTTAGAAAAAATAAAAGGCCCTTTAATCTTTTTATTTTTATTAACTGCGGTCAAATAATTTATATATAAAAAAATAATATAGAAACGTTATTATTAACAGAAAATTCATGTATACCATTTTAAAACTTCGTAATTACATCAATATCTATGAAAAAATCAATATAACGACAATATAAAAAACTTCAAAATGCAAGCATATATTCAAATAGCTAATACTAATATAATCAGATAATTTTGATTTGTACAATTATAACTAAATGTCAATTAACAAGTATTATGACTTTCCTAATAACAAAAACTCAATTTCCTAAACAGGTATCTTCTTCTTCCTGACCCTAATCATAAAAATCAAGGCTCAAATTAGAAAATAGACAGTGTTAAATGCTATTTACATTTATACTATACTATTTCAGGTGATTATATAACATGCGGCTCCTCACAAAAACCATTACAAACCCTTTGCACATGCCTTTCCACTGAACATTAATATAAACTAAATGACAATTGACGGATCTTCTAATCAATTATAGTCGGGTTCCTGACGGTTATGAATACAAAGTATGATAATAGTCGACAATGATAATTGTCTTACTGAAAATGATTGTAATTTCTTTTTACAATTTTATTTATACTTTATGTTATCACAATAATTATATTTTAATAATTATTTAGTTTATATTTCAAATAAAGATATCTATTTATGAGGTGTATAAAGTAAAAGAAATAATTAAATATAGATTGATTTGATTTTTAGTTTTCATATTTATATATTGTTGAAAGGGGCATATATATAATTTTTAATATTTCAATTTTTAAATATTAAATCTTATAGCTAAATGTTATAATGATTTAAGATAATAACATTATCTGTAAAACAAAGTATAAACTAAAATCTACAATCACTATAAGATTAAGCACAAACACTTGTAAATCGTAATCAAACTTGAGTGATTATCATCATCTGATAAATACAATTGTGATAGAAATACAATTAAAATTTTATTTTAGAAAGAAAAAGATACTCTGAATGTAAGTTTTAGTTGTAAAATAGCACTCTCTTAAATGAAAGAAAGAAAAGAATAAATTCTTTAACATGATGAATAAGTTTTCAAAGTTGTTATCAAGAACAGATCATGGTTCCTCTCCAGAAGAAGAACAAGATAATTTTAATGTGAATTATGTAGAAATTAATATTGAAAATATTGAAAATGATTTACAAAATTGGAGTATACCTAAACAAGATGCAAAAACTATATATAAAATTGGTACTTTTGATTTCTTACAAGGTTATTCAATAAAAACAACTGAACAAACTATACCTATTAATAAAGAATATCAAAATACTCAATTATTATCCTTAAAAGCGCTAAGAGAACACAGAAAAACATATAAGTTTTTACATATAGACTTAGTTCAAGTTGCTATAAAACCAATGTTTAGATTAGGAATAGATGCACCTATTCTATTAATATTAAGAGACGCTAGACATACTAATTTTAATAACTCATTATTAGCTATGGCTGAATCTAATATAGCTAATGGTCCTATCTATTTTAATTGTTATCCTAATTTTACTGTAGGATTATTTGACCCTAATATTTTAGATACCTTAACATTAACAGTAAAAACAAAAAACTTAGAATTTAAAGAAAAAACTGGAGCTGCTGTTATAATTTATAGAGTATATTATAAAACAATGACTACTACCATTGAACCTAAGACTAGATTATCATCACCTAGAGATGAAACTGTTATATTTGAAGCAAATACTACACAAGCTAAGATAAGAACTCCAAAAAGATTAAAATGGAATGAAATAACTCAATCTTTAACATGGAATTTACAAGATATTAATCCACCAAAACCAATAGAAATAAATGATCAAATCTCAAATGTTACCGAGCATACAGATGGATCAGTAGATATTACTTTCAATAACTTATTTTCTGAATCTGCTAGACATTCAGTAGGATCTACTAGCACCATAGCAAATGATTGCAAAAATTTTAGAAGAGTTCAGTCTATGAAATTAAGAGGAGTCGATTTTAATAGTACTATACCTAAGCCTTTATACGAAGATGACAATAAAAGTGATGAATTTAGTGATATTTATCAACCTACTAAATCTGAGATAGAAAATTATAGAGATCAACAATGAGTGATACTAAATTACAAATTCAAAACTGGCCAACAAAATTTTGGTTAATACAATTACAAGTATGTTTTAATAGGATAGAAACACTTTATATAAAATTAGACGAATTAAGAAACTTTAAAACAAAATCTTTATATCTTAATGATGAATATGATTATGAAAAGCATTTAAAAAATTTAATAAGAGAAGAATACATACAAAAGGACGTTGTTGCTAAGAAAATATCAAAAATTATTTGTTAAAAAGGATATATAAAAAGTGATGGACAAATACTTGGATGAAGAAATGTATAATGATTATAATAATGAAAAGTTAATTTGGTATTATAATAACTTTACAGAAGAAGAAAGATTTATACACCAAATTGATTGGAAACTCTATATACTTGATAAAAATGAAAACATTACATTTTTTACATGGTTAGCCATACATTGCGAAAATAAGAAAATAAATTATCCATATAAACAAAAAATACAAGTAAATATCGATATAACCAATACTTACACTAGCCTTAAAACAAATACTGATATTATAAGTATTCACCCCCCAAAAGAAGATATATTAATTAAACAAAATAATGAAGATTATATAGGAATACCTCTAGCAAAACATACTAAAGAACAAGATAAAACTTTAAAGAATATAATCTATCAAAATAATTATACAAATGAAATATTAAATACTATAGGACAACAATTAGAGAGAATAGAAACCAATAATAATAACACTAATACTAATAATAATATAATAACTAATAAAATGAGTAATGGCTTAAGTAATCCAAGTACTAAAATAACAGAAGAAAACACTATATTTAAACCATTCTCTATAAATTCTTCAATCAATTTAAATAAAGATAATTATATCTTAAAAGAAATAGAAGAAAGGTTAGCTCAATTAACAATATCAAATGATAAAATAAATACAAATATAAATGTTATAAATGAAGAATATTCTGAAGATAATGATATATCTGAAATTGAGAACCAATTTAAAAATCTAGAAATTAATAAAATAAAACAAAATTCATATAATACAAATAATACTTATACTCCTAAACCAGAAACTCGGAATTATTACCCTAGACCAACTCCTCCCGATTTGCAATTTGAAGAAAGACATACATTAGTTCAAGCAAAATATGATGGCACTTCATTATATGAATGGAATATAGATGGTCAAACAGAATACCAAATTCTAAATCTGCTACAAGAAATGACAATGGCATCTAATGCTTATAAAAGCCAAAATAATACTGAATCACAAACTCTCGATATGATTGTCTCGGGATTTACAGGAACCCTTAAAGGATGGTGGGATAATTATCTTTCCCATGCAGATAAAAATGTAATTATAAGTGCAAAAAAGACAATAATTAAAACAGAAGATAACCAACAAATAACAACAACCGAGGATGATATGGTTAATACTCTTATATTTGCTATTCTAAAAAGTTATGTAGGAGACCCTTCAGCCTACCAAGAAAGAAATTCATTACTGTTACTAAATCTAACATGTAGAAAATTGCAAGATTTTAGATGGTATAAAGATGTCTTCCTAGCTAAAGTAATGACTAGGTCTGATTGTGTAGAAGCATACTGGAAGGAAAGGTTTATTGCAGGATTACCTAGACTATTTGCTGAAAAAATAAGAAATAGACTAAACAAAGAAAATAATAATAATATACCATATAGAGATTTAACTTATGGACAATTAATAAACTGTATAAATCAAGAAGGACTAGCATTATGTTCCGATTTAAAATTAAAAGTAAAATTAAAGAAAGATGGTTTATCAGGAAGAAACGAGTTATGAAACTTTTGCCAACAATATGGATACGAACCCTTAAAAACTCCTTCAACATCAAAGAAAAATACATATAATAGATATAAGAAAAGATTTAAAAGTTTTAAACAAAACTATACAAATGAAAATAAAAGAAATATATATAAAAATAGAAAATATCATAACAAATCGTATAATAAAGATAGTAGACAAAAAGACCTAATTATATGTTATAAGTGTGGAAGACAAGGTCATATGGCTAGAAATTGTAATATCAAAAGGAAAATTAATGAATTAAAGCATCAAATTAGCAAATTAATAATTAAGGATGATTCTAGTGACTCTAGTATATCAGATTATGAAGAAGAAGACTTAAACATTATAGAAGAATCAGATGACAGCTCAGATTCTAATCTATGTGAATGTGTAGGTAATTGTACCTGTGAATATAGCGTTAATACTATTACAGATGATAATAAAATATTATTAGAATTAGTAGATAAAATCGAAGATAAAGATATAAAAAAATTATATTTAGAACAACTAAAAGAAAAATTTAAGAAACCTGAAATTCCTAATACTATAAAAACTTATAAACAAGAATACAATTTGAATGAAATTTGTAAAAGATTTGTACAACCTAATCAACCAATTACTACTCAAGAATTACAAGAAGAATTAAAAACTGTTAAAGACAAAATTAGAATAATAAAGCTAAGATTAGACAATATTGAAAAAACCGATAAAGAAATAGAAAAATCTATAGAAAAATCTCTACCAAGTGTTAGCATGGTAAAATGAGTAAGTTACCAAAAATGGAATAGTAAAGTTAATATAATGATTAATAATGAATTCAAAATAACACTAATAGCATTAATAGATAGCGGAGCAGATATGAATTGTATTCAAGAAGGTCTAATACCCACGAAATATTATGAAAAATCCAGTCAAAGACTTTCAACCGCAAGCGGATCTAGATTACATATTAATTACAAATTATCAAATGTTCATATATGTAAAAATAATTATTGTTACAAAACCCAATTAATACTCGTAAAAAATTTAAGTTCTCATATCATTTTGGGAACTCCATTCATCACGCAACTATACCCTTTTTCTATTATAGAAAGAGGAATTAGTACAAAAATATTAGATAAAGAATTAATATTTGAATTTACAAGCCCAGTGATATATAAAGAATAAATAATTTAGAAAATAAAATTCAACAAGCAAAATATTTAGTAAATGAAATAAATGACAAAAGAATTGAAGATCAGTTAAAAAATGAAACTATTATAATAAAAATTAAAAAGATTGAAGAAAGGTTTAGAAACAATGTATGTGCAAATATACCAAATGCATTTTGGCAACGAAAACAACATATAGTAGGATTACCTTATATCAAAACATTTAACGAAAAGGATATACCTACAAAGTCTAAATCTATACATATGTCACAAGAGTTAGAACAACATTGTCAAAACTCAAATTCAAGAATTATTAGAAAAGAAGCTTATAAGACCATCAAAATCTCCTTGGTCTTGCTCATCATTTTATGTGATTAACAATGCCGAAATAGAGAGAGGAGCACCAAGGCTAGTTATAAATTACAAACCTTTAAACAAAGTTTTAGAATGGATAAGATATCCTATACCTAATAAAAGAGATTTATTAAAGAAATTATATGACTCTAAAATCTTTTCAAAATTTGATATGAAATCGGGATTTTGGCAAATACAAATCAAAGAGGAAAATAAATACAAGACGTCTTTTAATGTACCTTTTGGACATTATGAATGGAATGTAATGCCATTTGGATTAAAAAATGCTCCATCTGAATTTCAAAATAATATGGATGATATAATTAATCCAATAAACAATTTTGCCATTGTATATATAGATGATGTTTTAATATTCTCAAAATCATTAGATCAACATTTTAAACATTTAAATATTTTTTATGATATTATACATAAAAATGGATTAGTAATATCACCAACAAAAATGAATCTTTTTCAAATAGAAGTAAGATTTTTAGGACATAATATAGTCCAAGGAACAATAAAACCTATTAACAGAAGTCTAGAATTCTCGAGTAAATTTCCAGATGAAATAAAAGACAAAAAACAATTACAAAGATTTTTAGGATGTTTAAATTATATACATGATTTTTCCAAAAATCTTGGAATAATATGTAAACCGTTATATGACAGATTAAAAAAGAATCCAAACCCATGGAGTCAAGAACACACAAATATTATTAAACACATAAAGGAGAAAGTAAAATATTTACCATGTTTAAATATTCCTCATCCTAGTGCTAAACTAATTGTTGAAACCGATGCAAGCGATAAAGGATTTGGAGGAATTCTTAAACAAAAATTAGATAATGAAACACAAGAACAGTTAGTTAGATACTACTCGGGTGCGTGGAATGACACTCAAAAGAACTATTCAACAATTAAAAAAGAAATCTTAAGTATTGTTTTATGTATTAAGAAATTTGAAGATGACTTATATATGAAATCTTTCCTTTTACGAATAGATTGTTTGTCTGCAAAATATGTTTTAGAAAAAAGATGTAAAAAATCTAATTTCCAAACAAATTTTTGCAAGATGGCAAGCATTATTAAGTAATTTTGATTTTCAAATTGAGTTTATCAAAGGAGAAAACAATTATTTACCAGATTTCTTATCTAGAGAATTTTTACAGGGAATATGAATCATAATTCCAATCAAAAGCTTGTTTTATCAAAGCAAACATTATCAAGAGAAAAATCTCCTACTTCTTCGAAAACAAAATTTCCAGCCTTACCAATGCCAAATAGATTTGCTCCACAAACCCCAGGGCCAAGAGCACTCCCTATGCCAGCCTATTATAATATGTTACAAACTCCAACTTATAGCCAAAAACTCATAACCAAAACATCTACTCCAAGACATTTCAAATCCGACCCTGAAACAATTCCATATGTCAAAAACCCATGCCATCAACTTATCAAAATTCTCGAACCCTGTGAAATAGAAAAAATTAATCAAAGTTTTCTCAGTTTAATCGATTATTTATTTCCCAAAGTCATTTCTTCAATGACGAACTTAATACAAGAGAATATTATCAAACCATTCTCCTTGACACGGATTCAATAACAGTTGAACATAATATGAATCCTAGAGATCCTTCGAGGGTTGATTTTAGCAAAGTCCGCATCAAAAAGGTTATTTCTCCATAAGAATGGGGATCAAGACCCTATATTAAGAAAACTCTTTCTGGGTTTCCTACCCTCCCATATTATAATTATTATGATTATCAAGAAGCGTGGTACAAAATGTTTTTACTGAGAAATTTTAATCATTCTTGGTTTCTCTATTTCGATAAAGAATTTTCAAATGATTATCCATTATGGTTTGTTAAATGGTTCCAGTATCTGGGGATATGTCTAGAAGCATTTCCGAAATATGTTCTAGAGGCATTCACTAAATTTAAAAAATATTTTGAGAAGGAAGGGACTCCGATTTTTGAGTACACTCTTCAATTTATGTGTGTTTTAAGATTGCCGTGGATCATGTCATGGACATATTTTTATCAAGAAGCTCAGATGACTCCATCATCTCCTCCAGCATTAGATAGACATTATCGGGTAAAATGGTGGAATAAATTTCCTACTAATAAAGCAGGAACTCAAGCAGTTGATTAATATTATAAGTTATGTTATCAATCACCTACTCAGTCACCTATTCGTCAAACTATAAAAATTGAAAGTCCGGATATTGTTTCAAGAATTCAAGCAGCATGTTCATCGCCGGAAGAGATTCAAAGGATTATCAATGAAATAAAAAATTCTACTTCGGGAAGTTCAAATAATGATCAAGATCAATTTCAAGACGCTCAAGATCCTTATCAAGACCCTTATGATGATGTTATTATAAGTCTTAATTAATTTACCATGTAATATTATAAGTCTAAATTAATTCTCCATGTAATACTACTTATTGGAAGTTTATTATCAAACTAATAATTCATTTTCTACGTCAATTATCAAACTTATAAAAATCTAAAGCAAAGTGGAGCAGATTCATGCCATTCAAGACTTCAATCATTTCAACTACAAGACAAGAGATATTATTTCTACTTTCAAATTATGAAGATACAATCTGTTCAAGACTTCAATCATTTCCATTAGAAGACAAGTTCTATTATTTCTACTTTGAAGAAAATGTTAAAAGACTTTAAAGAGAAGAATGATATGTCGGAAGAAAATTTGAAGAATCTTTTCAAAATTATCAAAAGCAACATGAAGATGTCGGCCAAAAAAGAAGAGATGACAAGTCTAGTTCCTTTTAGACAATTATAAAAGAAGACATTATCGGAGGAAAGAGGCATGCAAAAAACTACTAGCAAAAACACTTAGAAAAATTTCCAAATGTATGAAACCCCAAAAACCCTCAAAACTATTACTTTCAACCTCCCGATGCTCCAAAACTTTAGAGTTCCAAATTATAATTTCTCCTTCTATTTGTAAAGATTGTCAAGATACTACTCCTTGTAATTGTCAAAACAATTCTGATAATAAAACCTCAGGTATTTTAATCTATACTACTATCTTATTTCAATTATCTTAATTATGCTTGCATTTTGCTACTTTATTACATTTTATTCTAATATATCACCTTCTAATGTTTGCGGTAACACATGTGTTACCGAAACTAACACATGTGTTACCAATTTCGAAACCCACCAAAAAAAAAAAAAAAATTCGTCGAAAGTATACCTTGTGAGATGTCTAATCGAAGAGGAAAAAATGCTGATTTTTATGATGCAATTTTTATATTTTTTTGACTAACCGTTTGTGAGATATTCAATTTTTAAAAGTGTTGGGGTATTATTTTTTTGATGAAATAGATGGTTGAGATTGATTCCTTCATTCTCACAAATAATTATCATTCTCATTTGAACTTAACTCCATAGATATAATATTAACTTTTTTTAGAAGTATATATTTGAAATTCTCTCTTATTTAAACAAGATACTTGTTGTTAAAACGTATATTTAGTATTTTGCATTAACAAATATTGTATTTACTTTATGTGTGGCATTAAGTATTTGAATATAGTTTGACATATATTAAATCGAATAGTAATAAAAATCAAATATGTATTTGTTATACCAATGTGAATCACCGTCGTCCGCCATTTTGTATCTTTTTCAGTCTCAAATCATATTCACAAACTACCGGTTATTTATTATTTATAAGCAAACTTAAACTTGTAGCTTATTTTCGACCTTTCAACTTCTCTGAACAATGAACAAATTAGCAGATACGTTTAACAAATAGACTCCTCCACACTAAAACTTTAACCTATCTCATTTAAATAAACAAATAAGCTAAGCACACCCAAACACCCCTTAATCGCCGGTTAGAAAGCTCACAACAATGGCGGACGACGGTGATTCACATTCGTCGTATGCTGCCGATTTTCAACCAGAAGATCTGTTGTTCGATAAGGATCGTCACATAAGATATTTAGAGATGAATTACGAAATATTGCCATCACCATACGAAGGTCAAGAAATCAATCATCTTACTCTCGCTTACTTCATCATCTCCGGTCTCCACATCCTACACGCACTCGATCGTGTAAGTCTTCAATACGTTAATAATTACTTTATTATATTTAATCACCCAAAATTATCGATTTAAGATCTGATTTGGTAATTCTCATGTTTATTGTATTGGAACTTTTATTTCATATGCGAAATTATGTATACACTATTAGGTTTTGATGCTAATTCTCCATGTTTTCGCCATTATGCGAAATTAAGTGCTAGTGCTAAAAGGTTAAAAGTTGTGTCCAAGTGTTATGATGGAAATTTTACCTAAGTTAGGGTTTATGTTGCTTGATACTACGTATAACTTAATTTCAGTTACTGAATTAAATCAATTGTTTGAATGTGTAAATAATAATTATGTTATGTATATATATTAGGTTGATAGAGAAGCTGTAATCAATTGGATTCTGTCATTGCAAGCTCATCCTAAGAATGATGATGAACTAAACAATGGTATGAAGTATGAGTAATGAATATGTCTCAGTTCATGAGTACGATTAATAGTTACTGAATGTAGTAATGATTTGTTTACTGCAGGACAGTTTTATGGCTTTCATGGTTCTAGAAGTTCTCAGTTTCATTCTACTGATAAGGTTAGTCAGTATGTAGTGCATACTTTTGAAATTTCACCTGTAGTTTAGGTGAATTTTGCTTACAATGGTGCTTGCTTACAGATTTCAGTTCCTAATAACAGTCATTTGGCAAGTACATACTGTGCTTTGGCTATATTGAAGACGGTTGGCTATGACTTTTCACTTATTGACTCTAGTTCGATGTTGAAGTCAATGAAACATCTTCAGCAACATGATGGGAGGTGAATATTAATTGTTTTTGAACTCATGTATCGTTCTAGTTTTAAATTATTGCATATTGAGGAAGTGCGGAGTCGGTTGTGGATGTTACATTTGACGTCAAAATAATGAAACATATCACCATGTGATTTTTATCTGACAAAGCAAATTCATATTAAGTAGGTTGACCAGAGTAGGTGAAAGTTATACATTGGTACACAGGATGCCACAGTTTTTTATGTAGGATTTTCAACCAGGTAACATGACCTAATTGGTTCTATTATATGTACATGTAAATCCAGTGGAAGACTTCTATTTTGTTTGCATCATCTCATCGGAAGCAACATTGTACGTTTTTCTGTACAGTAATTGTATAGCTATGAATGCTAGAATTCCACAATGGAATAACTTCACAATCACTAGCCTGCAATTTTCTTTAACTTCAATGCCATCTAGAATGTTGCTTACTTAGGAATTTTCTATTTTAGAAATGCATTGTCTCAGCAGTAAGTAAGCAATTGACAACCATAAGTCCATCATAATGCATTTCATTATAAGAGGATTATCTTCTGTATTACATGATTACATGGGCCTGAAGGCAGAACCCCTGTATCTGATAAGGTTTATTAGAGTTTTAAATCATGTCCAGGGTGCCTCATTTTCCATTTATTTTATTTCTTTTCTCTGTGCTGCATTTGATTTTGTGCCATGAATTTTACTTATTTGCTTCCTTATGCCACCCTGCATCAGTTTCATGCCCATTCATACGGGGGCAGAGACAGATTTACGGTTTGTATACTGTGCTGGTAAGAGTCTATGCTTTTCTCAGCTACCTCTCTAAATCTAGTTTTGTCTGGATTGAATTTCATCGTAGTCACATGATTTTGTAGCTGTTATTTCTTCAATGCTGGATAACTGGAGTGGCATGGATAAAGAAAAAGCCAAGAACTACATATTGAGTTGTCAGGTATATGAAGACCTAACCCTCCGGTTTTGTGTCAAGTATAATAATCATGTTCTATCATTGCTAAAATAGTTGCTGTACATATTTATTTTTGTCATGCGGTTTCTAATATAGAGTATGAATTAACACTCAACCGCGTCAAGTATTATTTAGAAATAATCGTTGAAGAGGACTGGAGTAGTTTGTAAATACAGTTGTTTTGGTAGGAATGACTCCCTTTTCCTTTTTTAACTGAAGACAGTATCCTTTTAGCTTTAGGTTTATTGTTTTTAGTTTAAGTGTATGGCTTATAAGCGAATGTTTTATTGTAGTCATATGATGGTGGCTTTGGACTAATTCCTGGTCAAGAGTCTCATGGTGAGTTTTCTTGCTGTTTTAGTTAATCAGCATATATACGTCTTTTGAATTACATGTGTTTTGTCCTGGCTTCAGTAGTTTAAATACTCCCCAGCTTAAAACAACTGTAGAATTTGAATTGGCAGTATTGGTCAAATTATCTGAATTCTTTTATGATAGCAAAAAAAATAAGATTGTGGGACATAGAAGCTGCATGCTTTTGGGATAACCCAAATTGGAAACAGGTACCTTTTTTGGGATGGAATGAAAAGAAGTTTCTGTTTTGTGTCTCTGCTAGTTATGCAATTATGAACTCTGTAATTATGACATGTCAATGATTACACTTTCCATGCACTTATTTACTCATAACCATTTACATCCTTAAAAAATAGATGACTTCCGCTAATTCCTAATACCTTTCAATGAATTTCTTGATCAAAGTATACATCCAGTACCTTTCATTGCTCAACATTTCTTTTGTTTCGGAATTTGAGTGTATGCATAATGTTGAATTGTTAATTAACAAGTGAATAACAGTATTAACATCTTAACTAGCATTATGAATAGGATATGTATTGTTCATTTCTAGAACTGATTTTATTACTTATAAGACGTTCTTACTTCTAGACTTACAGGTGGTGCAACTTACTGTGCTGTTGCATCTCTCCGGTTGATGGGATTCATTGAAGATGACCTAGTTTCTCGATGGACATCCTCATGCATCATAGATGTTCCATTGCTTCTAGATTGGTGCTTGCAGGTACGCTTTTAATTAGAGGTTATGTAACGTAACAGTAGCCAGTAGGGCTATTGTCAAGGTCACCTGAATCCTATAATTGACATCATCTTTCTCATGTATCAGAGGCAAGCAGTCGATGGAGGGTTCCAAGGAAGACCTAACAAGACAAGCGACACATGTTACGCTTTTTGGTGAGTTCATATTAACTTGAGAATTCAGTTCTGTTATAAAAAATTATAAGGGCTCATTGGACTCACCGTAATATGTAGGATTGGCGGGGCTTTGAGGATCTTAGGAGCTGGTAAATTTATCGATAAAAGCATTTTACGTGAATTTTTGCTGACATGCCAGTCCGAGGTCTGCTGCTTCTCCAATCTCCATTCTATGTTTTTTGCTATTTTATTCAAACAGTCTTCAATCTCCAATCTCCATAGTTTATTCAAACAAATGACATGTAACATTTAATTAAGGTAGCCCCTTGAGTATCATTGTGCGATTATTTTCAGTCTCATGTCCCCCTTTCATTCAGATGAAACAGTTTACCTTGTGAGGTCAACCTAGTATATTTTGGAATTCAAAGTCTATGCTCATGTTAAGAGTTGCACCATAATTGGGTTGTTCAACTAGTTATAAGCTTATGTATGCTGTTAAACCTTGATTGTGATAGTACATTCATTTGACATACAATTTCACTCATTTTCAGGTTTTCTATATCGATGTAATCTTCTTTTATTTATTTCTTTTCTTGTTTTCCTTTGGCAGTATGGTGGTTTCAGCAAATATCCTGGACAATTTCCGGATCTTTACCATTCGTATTATGGACTTACAGCATTCAGCATTTTACAAGAGAACGGTCTCAACTCTGTTAACATAGAACTGGGAATAAGTTCCATCACACTATGAAATTATGTTAGTCACTTTTTCTGTATCATTTTTGTGCCACTCATGTTGTAATTTTCTTCCTAAAACATACCGATACTCTAACGTTTTATGAACTGGGAATAATTTCCGGATCTTTACCATTCGTATTATGGACTTACAGCATTCAGTATGTTACAAGAGAACAGTCTCAACTCTGTTAACATAGAACTGTGAATAAGTTCCATCACACTAGGAAATTATGTTAGTCACTTTTTCTGTATCATTTTGTGCCACTTATGTTGTAATTTTCTTCCTAAAACATACTGATACTCTATAACGTTTTATTTGCTGTTCATACCAGACCTTTTTTTTTGACCTCTGAGTCTCTGACTCTTGCATTTTTGCAAGCCTGGAAAATTTGGGTTAACACTGCTGTAATGATTTGTACTACATGCACATATACTGTTGAACATTTACAACACAAAAGACAATGATTTGACATAAGGGCGTGTTTGGATGGTCGGTGTGTCCCTAGTGCATATAACTTTAAGCTTTATTTTTCATCTTTCATAATTGTATTGCCAGCAAATGGTACTTTTGTTACAAGTTTGCCCCGTTTAATCGCTGACAAATGATTGGCTTATTATAGTGACTTGAGTTTGTAGTAGTCAGTGTCTAGTGTATTGGTTAGGTTGTTGTATTTGACTATGTTTGGGTCATATAATTGTTTTCTATTGATTAATTTAATATAGCTGTAAAATAGCTGGTTATGCAAGGGTAGAGTAAAGTCAGTTCTAAAACCATATGTATCAATTGCTGTAAATTTCATGTGATGCAAATGCTAAAAAAGTACTAGTAGTTGAAAGCAATTGAAGGGTAAAGTAAAATACTAAAATGGCTATGCAAAGGAAAGGTGGGGGTTGGTAAGCTTTTGGCGAATACCACATGTGCCCTTGTCACGGGCATCTTAGTGGTTATTTGTTGTTTAGGTAAAAGTCCAACTCATTTACAAACACAAAACAAATTCCTAATTTCAAACTTGTTTTTCTTACTTTTCCTAAATAGTCAAAAAGTAAGATGAAATCTCATTCCCATGATTTAGTCCCTTTAATTCAACCCCTTGAGGTTTTCAATAATTTGCAAACAAAGATCGACTGTCACACATTTGGTAATACTAAATTATTAACGTGGCGATTATTTCATCAGAGATGCGATTTCTACATAAGTCGAGAAATTGTATGTATCAGTAACCGTCATTAGACTTCTTATTATGTGGGCTGTTGGAAGATTTTTGCAAAATTATTAGTTTAAAATGTTGCACGTATTTCGGACGAATTTGAACTCTAGGGTTTTCTCTAGCAATGATGAAAAGTACAAGGTTTTAACTTCAAACTGGTGTAATCTTCAGGGTTAATTGTGTTTGATTCAGCATGGTGGGCTCGTCAATCATTTAGTGGTCCCTGAACTGTATGCATCTTTTAAACATGGTCCTTAAACTATAAGAAAACTCTACAAATTGTTCTAAACTTATAATTTATTTTATATGAACTTTATTACGAGTCCATTTCTTGACATCTAACTTTCATAATAATGTATACCCTCCATGTGTTATATAATCAACCACCTTCGCTCATGTAATTCTCAAAGTGGTACAACTTAACATCATTCCATAAAAGATTTAGTTTGTTCAATCACTTTCTTAGTCCAAAAATATCATACAAAAATAGGTCTATACAAAAACATCATGACCTAACTTAGATGTTAAAATAGAGGAAAAGAAATATAGTTAACAAATATAGGTCTATCTGCTCACCTGCTTTAGAGAAAAACACAAGTCAAGCAACAAAAAATGACAATTCCAAATGATCTGCAAACAGAAGCATCCTCTCTCATTGATACTTGATATCAATGTTAAACACCACAATTATTTGTGGGTATCTATCTAATAGACTAATGCAGCTGCAAAAGTCAATATTAACAAAAAAGGTTTGCATATAATTTTTCTTTATTCATGCCTTTTGATAGTTTAAAGGGCTGATTATTGTTCTATCCTGACACAACAAGAAAGTAATTTAATTAGCAAGAAGTTGGATTCTGTTGAGAATAGATAGATAACATGTGAATAGTGAAAAATAAAGGAGAAAAGACAAGGCTATAATATACAGATTTCAAAGCATAATATAAAAGTTACTATAATCCTAGATAGTGTCTTTAGTCTAAAGAGAATTGAGAAATCAATTCAGAATCTTTAGACAAAAACAAATATCAACGCCAACATCATCTCATTTAATTCTCAGATAAGTGATTAAATTCTGCAATCTGAAGACAATGTTGTCCCCCACCTTGTAAAGAAAAATAGTATGGATCTCATATGGAAGTCATTACACCAGATATAATTGTATCCACAACAAAAATCTAAATCTATTTTTACCACTAAAAACCGGTTCAGGGATGAATCTATTGTCATCTGTCTAGTAAAAAAAAAATACTTAGTAATTCATCAAATAACATAAAAATTTCATCATAAGAAAATTAAGACAAGCACTAACAGGCCAAAATAACCATGGGAACAACAGGAACAGAAGAACAAGAAGCAGCAAACTGCCCTAGCAAAATCAGAGTCAGTTTGGACTTGGGAACCAATATTGAGTGCATAGTACGGAAAACATCATGGAACGCATCGAGGGCGTACAAACTATCGTTTATAACAATTTTGATTGATATTGTATCCCGATTAAAATAAAGTATATGTTTTCACTTTCTATATACATCCGATACCATTTAGCCAACACACAGTTTTAGCTTTTGGTGTGCTCAGCTTTAAATGATCACAAATTTGCTGAACCACTACACTAAGCATAAAGATTTAAGTCATATCTGTATTGGAATATGAGAAATTGGAAAATAGAAGAAAAAAAGTTATCATTTACTCATTTCCATAATATTATCTATTGAAAGATGGGTTAAGTGACTGAAGATGTATTCTACTTTACCCGGAATGAAAGCTTTATACATATGATAAAAACTTTTAAAGTTTAGTACATCCCATAGAAATTTGGTTAAACTTTGATAAAATTTCATAACTTAACCCTTGATAGAACTCTACTTGCAATTGAGCATTTTTCAAATTACAACTAAGAGTAGATAAACACTATTAGTAAATTAATATAAATAATTGCCTAATGGGCTTTTCTTGAATTAAAACTTCTACTAAAGCTCTCATACAAAGTTTAAACATACAGTGTGTACAAATTATAACCCTTATTTTTAAGCCCTAATGTGAATTTGGATTCTTATGAAATTGTGGTCTGAATGTAGGAGGGGAAGCAGCTAAAGGGAGTACCTGTGAAGAGCTTGAAGGATACTGATGACTAATTTCCTTATCATTAGAGACAATAAGAGTGATGAATGAACCATTTTCATCATCTTTGACTTTATACTCATCACTCTTTTGAACACAACCATCAACTCCACATTTTTCAATCAATTTTCTTTTTTGAAGTTTATCTTCAGCATCTCTCAAGAACTTAAACTTTGGAGGTGGTGATGCCCAAATCCTGTTGAATTCTGCGTCACTTGATGAATGTCTTAAAGGACTAAAAGGTCTATATGTTGAATCCCTTGGTGGAGTCAAATATGGTGGTGAAGCAAGTGGAGTGAAAAATGGTGTCTCAACTGAAAACACGACATCACTCAAACTCCTTCCTCTTGACCCTTTTTTACTCCTATCTTCTGATTCCAAATCTTCCTTTGTTTCTTCTTTGATTGTGAAGAGAAACCTTGGTGGGCCAGAGAGGTTTTGCAGCCTCCAAAGCTCAGTTTCAACAGTCATGTCATCATAATTTTCACCAAGTGGTCTAAACCATGATGATGATGAAGATGCTCGTGGTTCATGAACTTGGGTGTCTGTGGTTAGCCCTGTTGAGCTTAAAGATGAAGGCTTTTTCCAACAAAATAAGTACAAAAACTCTCTTGCTGGACTATTATAACTTTCTTGAATCTCTCTATTAGTTACCCTTTTCTTCCACCATAACAAATAGTAAAGCTCAGCAATAAGAGCTAACAATAAACAACCAAAAACAAGACTCAAACCAAGTCCTACACTACTTGAAGATCTCATATTTGTAAACTCACATTACAGATGATAAAAACAACGCTTCTTTTTTTCTCAAAAAGCTATTAGTTACCTTCAAAAACTAACCTGATGAACCTCAGAAGAGTTTTCACCAACAGTTGGTGTGCAGGAAAGCTTCACAAATTGTTGTAGAATCAATGTAGTATGGAGAAGCCTTGTTTCCCTTATCTTTATCTGACCATAAAAATTTTGGCTCCAAAAATAGGAGATATCCCTAACTCTATTGAAGTGAAAATTTATCTACAAAGAAGTATATGTATAGATAGTGATATACGCGTGTGTGTTTTTTTAACTTGAAATCAAACTCTTAAATCATCATGTACCATTAAACTGATGAATCATCATTTTTTATTTTATTTTTACTTTAAAATTTGTACCTACAAAAACTTAAAAGTCAGAGGCGTGACCACAACCACATCTTGTCTATGTTGCAAAAAAGACAAAGATTAAATTTTGCACACAAAGATTCTTTTGAAAAGAATTGAAAGTGAGATTATTTATTTCCATTTGTCAAACAAATTGCACTAGTAATCACATGGGTGAAATCTAACTCCTAACCGCTCTCAATAGAAGTTTCTTCCGATCCGTCTTTCATGTCTTTCGAAAGACACCATTGCATAATTGTATCCTTGTGTCCATTTTTGTTAGTTTCGTCTGACAAAAGACGAAGACATTGGCATAACTTTTTTTATATCTTTTTTACTTTTTGATATATAATAAATGTATTATTTGTAAATGTGAAGTTTAAAGTTCAGTTTTTCAATCCACAATTAATAATGTTCAATCTTTATTCAAATGTGACGCTGAACTATCAGTTTAGTTCTTCAGTTTTTGTCCACTTCAATGGTCTTAAAAGAGAAATAAAAGATTGTCTATAATATTGTGTTTGACTTGTCAAGATTAATAAGTTACAACTAAAGATTCGCTTTGTTGTTTCGATAAATTTGTGCAAGTCTTGGAGCTATATCATCATTTGTAAATTTGTAAATGTATAAACGTTTTACTTGATGTGTTCCGAAGTTTAGAGTCGTAAATTTAGATATACCTACTATCTTCGTCCTAAAGTTACTCTATAAGTTCGAAAATTGTTACAAAGCAATTAGTAACGTTAATGACAATATATGAAATGTAATGCTAAACATACTCGACAGAAAAACCTACTAAGGAGGACGTTCCTTCTTATTCAGTTCGTCAAATACGTGAGTTAGCTCGAAATTACACCCTGAACTTATTGAACATGTATTATCAACGCTACACTTTTGTGGTTACTAATAATCTATAAGCTAGAGTGCTAGACAAATTTATTGATATTTTGATTATAGGTGAGTTATTTTGTGAAAGAGTACGTACATGTTTATTGGTTTAGAAATAAGTGATATATTTAATTTAAAATAATGGATAAGAAAAGCGTTGTAAAATCCAGAAAAGCTTTGATTTTTATGGTTACAGAAGTGATGCCCACAAAATCACATGGCATCACATAAGGAAGAAAGTGATGTATCATTCAATGCCCTCAGTTTTTGCCCTCTTGGAGACCCTTCATATCTACAAAATCTAAAGAAAACAAGTTATAATAGTTTCATTTCACATTTTTTATTCAAAAATTAAATTTTATAGCTGGAAAATAAAAGAAAGTTATGTACAAAACACAAGTGTTTGAATATGTTAAATTATGTAAGTTTCGTACAAAATCATGAAAATTATATATTTTTAACGCGTAAATTCAAATTAAAGACGACATAATTAAACTGGCATATATTAAAAGATTGGTAATAAAATCCAAATCGTCTTTTCAACACACTTGATTGAACAACAACTTAAGTTAACTTGAAATCTATACGTAACCTGGTACAAAGGACACAACTACTTTATTCATGAGGTATTTATTTAGAGTTTAGATACAGCTAATGTACCTTCTAAAGATATGTTATTAATACAGGGTAATATACACAATGAGAAAGTGTAGTTATATTTTAATTATTCAATTTATATATTATGAACAAGTTAGGTGCACAACCATTGTATATCAAGTAGTTCTCAGACCAACTATTCAAGTTATTTAAAATAATGACATGACAAAATGCATTTTTGCGCCATATAAAATTCTTTTGTGGATCTACAATATTTACGGGTAGATAGAGATGGGCTTTTTAATTCATCGGCCTGTTTATTAGTGACAACGTAGCCTATAAGCCCATTCCTTCTTCAAGTTACAATTCACACGTTTCACATTTGGGCCCTTATTGTTTATTACAAAGTATTATTTGAATTGTATTTGTTTATTCCCAAATACTTCGTAACGTTTATTGAAAGATCCCTAGGCGAAAACTTCATACCTCGTTTGCTAATTACAATTTTAATAGCAAGATAATAACATTTGATCAAACTAGATCATTTTTGTCTCTCATTTCTTCACTTGAATTGTGCAACCTTAATTATCATATGAAGAACATGAGTAATTAACGACTTAAAATGATTCAACATTCCATCAAAAACATTAACAAGTGTAAAACAATCCTAGTATCCTACTAAAAAAACTATGTACTCAAAGTCTAAACAATGTTAGAAACTTCTTGTCTAACCTCTAAGTCTTAATCCGAATCCAAAAATTGAAACAAAATTTGCGCCGAAGGAATAGCATCAGCTCGACATATGGGACAACTCGAATGAGAATAAAGCCACATATCAATACAAGGAACATGAAAAGAGTGTAAGCATTCAGGTAACGTACGTAACTCTTCATTATCCTCAAATTCACACAAACAAATCGAACACATAGCCTCATCATCATCACCATCTCCTCCTTTTGCATCTAATCGTGACACTTTTTGGTGCTTGTGGGCCGGTATAAGAAGCACAACTGAATTTTCTAAACTATAGTCATTATGATCATGATGATAAAGACTTTGTTGGTGCACATGGAGCGGTGGAATAGGATTTCGTCGACGATTGCACCAACTAACCGTGATGAAATGGTAAAGGGCTACTAGAACCGCTACCAACGAAACTATAACTAAAAGGGAGATTAGTTTGAGTGTTAATGAGTTATCTTCCATGATTTTAAGTTGGGAAATTTTGTAGCAATTATGTGATGATTTTAGAAGGTGGCATATGGAATCTTGATTATGGTTGTGGACATTACAATGAAGCCAATTGTCCGGCCCATTTGATGTTTGTTGTAATCGGGCATCTTTTAACCACATTGACTTGATCAACTAATATTATTAGTGTTGTCTTATTTGGCAAATACAATAAATAAATTTTTTAAAAATCATTTTTTTGGAGTGTTATGTTTGGTTTTTTTTATGAGAATAAAGCAAAAGTTTGATAAGAAATCATCATGCCGCTATAAGATTGAGGAACACGAACAAAATTGTCAATCATGATGGGGTAATTTTGCAATATCATATTTCTATAATTTGACTAAAATTGGAAAATGTAAAAGCTTCTTTATTTTTTAAGAGGATAAAGGTACTTGAATACTCTTTGATAAGATGAGATTTGCCCAATACTTTCCTTAGATCTATATCTTCCGTTTTGCGCATCTAGTGATGAATAAAATATGTGCGGTGTAGAAATCATTATCATTATTACTTATTACGATTAAATGATATTTGCCTAATACTTATTTTATAACAATACCAATTACTATCGAAATTGTTGCAAAACAGCTAATTGCTAAGTGCCAAAAATATTTAATCAGTTTCTCATCAAGTGCCAAATGTTCCCTTCTCCTACATTTCGATTTCGATATATTATTAAATTAAATTAAATGTTTAAATAAAATAACTCATACTATGAACCCATTAATTAATAAATTTAATATATTACTCGAACGTGTTAATATTTTACTAGAATTACAAAAAATGTTTATACATGATAGAAAAGAATTCAAAGAAATAGAGTTAAAACATACAATTAGCTAGGCAGCAATGCTTTGCCGAGCCTTCCAAACAAACTGTATCATGTTCGATTTAACAGAAATAAAATTATATAGGGGAAGGATCCACATGGAAGTTTCAAAATTTGGGAAAGGAGAAATATAAATCTTAGCACTTGATTTTTATATTAAAAAACGTTTTTAACATTCATCGGTGATGAATGTTAAATTTTGAAATTTTTTGTAATTTTTAAAATTCATTTATGATGAAATTAATGGTTGAGATTTGCTTCCCTTCTTCTTTAATTTTTTTACTTCCCTATTGATCCCCACCCAAATTATATATATATATATATATTTTTAATTTTTGCAAGAAAATGTTAAAATTAAATGGATTATACTCGAAATAATGTTGCATAGGACCACGTCCTGCCCGTACCCCCCAATCACCCATTATTGCCCCTTTCTCAAACGTTATCCTCACCTTTGTTGTCATCATTAACGGCGTCTTCTTTATACGTTCGACTACGTACCAAGTATAAACTCGTTGATTTTATAACTAATTATATTTAGTTTAGTTGTTGTTTTTGGTGATAATATGTGCTAATTACTTCTCCTAATTATTTGTCCACGTCTTATTAGACTCCGTATCAATTGATCTATACGCATGATTAGCTTACACGTTAATTAGGCAAAGGGATTAATACGACAAATAAAATGTTGATTGTCATTTTTAGGTAATATGATCAAAACTAGATAAAAGTAAATGTTAGACATTTTATGTAGTGATTAGGAATTTGCTATATGTAACTCTTAGAGTGAAGAGAGTGGGAGGAGGTGGCACAAAGTGATTATGTGATCACTTCCCCTTCAACTTGGTTACAAAATGGTAGCTTTCAAAAGGGTGGCTACCACTTTGAATAATAATCACTTTTATTGTTATTATTATTTATGTGTGTGTATAATTTATTTATATAAGTAAAAAGTGTTTAAATGTGGATCAATTTTAGTGTGAAAATAATGTGATAAATATATATAAAAGTGAGTGTCAGTGTGCGATTTTAGTGTGAAAATGATGTGACACTAAGATGACAACCTTTTTAAGTGATTATAGAGTGACCACTTCCTTTACTCTAAAAGATACGGATAAAAGTTGACTTTAATTGGAGAAATGCAAAATTTATACCAACACTTATATTTTTTTTCTATTGTATTTTTTGGCAAAAAAAAGTAGGTTGTATTAAATGGATACAAGAAGACACAAATGGCCATGCTCGATAGAAACTACATGTATATAAAGTAAAATTTGACTTCAAGAACAGTGTCATTATCTTTTGTTTTTGTTGTCCACATTTGTGCATGAATTTATAAGTTAGTGATCTGAATATTGTTTGTTTTAAGGTAGCATGCCTGATAAAATAAAATTAATATATGTCCAAGTGAAATACCTGCCTTAGTCCAATTCTAGTATACCTTCAACCGTTATAAAATTCTATTTTACAACTCATATACAACACATCTGGGGTCTACGATAACATAAAGGAAGAGAGATCGACCAAACAATATGATATGTCACTTTTAGCTTTCTTCTTGATATGGAGCAATATTTTTACACGACAAATCATGATTTATATTATTTTTTGTTAGGAATGCACACGTAAGCATAACAATATGATGTGTCATTTTCATATATTTCTTTAATAAGATCCGCACCTATGTGTCGATATCCATGTAACCAAGAACGACGAAGCCAAGGGTTAACAATAGAGTTACCCGTGACTTCTAACTAATTTGATTATGAATGATTTGATTACTTGATTTAAGTTAAGTTTTAACTTCAAGGGTTCACTCGGGTGAAGCATGTTATATGAGTTGATCAAGTCTACCAATTCATTAACGCCTATATTTCTGGATATATATGAAGAAAAAGTATCGACCAATCAATCTCTTCAAGATATAATTATAATAAATTATCATTAAAGATTAGAGAACGATATCCTGATATGCAAGACACTTTCGTAGAACAACAAAAGCCCTACGCCCCTACCCTACATGATCAATCAAGATTTCTTCAACAAGGAAATATAATAATATGATTAAGAATTTACAATAAATAACTCAATAAGTTTAAGAAAAGAAGAATGTAACACAACAACAAAGTCAATCATATAATAGTTCAACATTCTAAAACCGAACATAATGAAACAGGAAACAACCAAATCACGAACAATTCTCATAATGCTAGAAGTCATTCATATGCGACTGAACAAATAAGTCATTCAACTTATCAAACTAATTAAATAATTATCTCACAACACATAATGTATTAATATTAATTTCAATAGATATCCAAAACCATTAAGATATACACTGTAATTAAAATACCAATACTTAAAACCCATACCTAATTCCTTATTAATACTAGCATAGTACCCGCATAAAATCACGGTGGAGGTTGTGCTGATAAGGGAAGATGTTAATGTTCGTTTTGATGTAAGACTGACGAAATGATAAAAATATATGTGCATCTTTTAAAGATTTGTTGTATATATTTTGTATTGAATATTTATTAATACAGAGTATAATATTAATGTTGAGAATATGTGGAATAATTTTTAGATGATTGAAATATAAGAATACTAATAATATAAAGGTAATATAGTCATTTCTCATGTTTGAATTGAATTTTAAGACAAAAAGCTAAATGCATTATATATTACTAGCAAACTCCTGTGCAATGTGATGGTCTATGTGGTGATGGTAAGTAGCGGTAATGATTGTAATATTGAGAGTATGTTTATGTTTTGAAGGTTTGTTGCATGTTTTTTTAATTTATATATATATGGTAATAATTATAGGTATTAATAGGAAGTAATTGTTAAATATGTATGTTCAGATTTAAATCATGTTTATATGTATGAATAAGCAGATTTGTGGTGAACTTTGAATGTATATACTTTTGATCTACAAATAACATGTGTAGAAGTAAATGTCATCCAGTGAAGTTTACCTACGTATGGTACTTATTGTTATTATGTTGGAGTTTTGAGTAAACGTCTATTTTATGAACTTAGTTACAAAAGTTTTGAGTTGCCACTCAATTTCATCGATCATTGTGTATCACATATTCAAAGGCCAATACCTACAGATATCAACAAACAAACAAAGTGAAAGAAAAATGTTCAGAATTTAAATGGATATTGTACGCATGGTTATCATCAAATCATACACACGCTCAAATCCACCACATAAGGTGATAACGGGATCAAAAGGGTAGCGAAAAAGGTTTGTGTATGTATCTGCTATCTACTACTACAGATAACGCATTTTGACTTTGGTTCACGAACATTATTATGAGAGATGAATAAGCCAATGTATATTTAGCTTAAATAAAACAAAAAAGGAGCAGTACTCACTAAAAGGATGTCAGTGTATATAGTTTTAATTATGCAATCTGAAGAAAATAAGTATGGATACACAAATCGTGTACTGTCATCATCGAAAAAATGAGCATGACATACACTCACAAATCCCTTACGGTTACTGTTCTACGACTAATTCATCATCCAATATAGTTGTAGTAAATCCCTTACGTTAGTTGTACGACTAATTCATCATCCAATATAGTCGTAGTGTGGATATAACTAAAATGGCGTTTGATGAAGTATCTAAAGAAAATATTTGATGGTGATGGTTGTTTTATTCGGTTTAATTGTTGTAGGATATAGGTTATCAACGTTCAGGGGTGATCTAAATAAATGGGGCTAACATTGAGGAAGTCATTTACTAAAAAACGTTTAGGAAGTGATTTAAACAAACGCGGCAAACATTGAGGATTTTTTTTATTCCAGAAAATAAATGAAAAATAAATTTACTTTTTTACTAGTCATAAATAGGTATTATGTATGTTCAGTCATTGACTAGATCATCACGGACAGTCTTGCATGGAATAACCTTTATTTTATCTATTGTTTTTTCTATAATGTATTATATAAATAAAGATAAAAATTTATTGGATTATGCATTTTCTCTAAAGTATGAGAGTATAAATTTCAACCGTCAATTTTTATCGAGATAACAAAATCTTCATATATTCAAAAATTGAAATCTCAAAAACGACTAGTCAAAAGATTATAAAAATTACATAATAAAAATCAACATTTTTTCCTTTTCGGTTAGACATCTCACATGGCATACTTTCGACGAATTTTTTTCTTTAGTGGGTTTTAAAATCGGGAACACATGTGTTACCACCGACTATCGCTTGTAACATATGTGATTGTCGCGGGTAGCAGATTTGTTAACTAATGGTAACACATATGTTATAAGTTTTCAAACTCACCAAAAAACAAAAAACAAATATTCATCAAAAGTACCTTGTGAGATGTCTAATCGAAAATAAAAAAACATTTGTTTTTATGGTATAATTTTTATTATTTTCTAACTTGTCATCTTTTATATATTTAATTTTAAAAAATATAGGGAAAAGTAATTTTTGATTTCATTAATCAAAATGAATGGTTGAGATATATTCTCTCGTTTTTTCTAAAAAAATTGTAGTCAAATAAACTCAACTTTATAAATAAATATAATATAAATATAAATAGATTAAATTAAAATTAAAAATATATATAAACGAAATCAAAGATCATTGGCTTAAAATAAAAGATGTATTCGTTCTCTAAGTAAACAATAAACATAAACATGATACATATCCGATAATCCTCCCACAAAAATTGGAGAAGTAGTAGACGGCGTTACCGTGTATGTGTATAACGCCGTGTATTTCGTTCGTTACAAACAAACCCCGCGGTTTCCACTGGTGTAGGTCCCTTCTCTCTCTAACCCATACACGGCACCGTTTTCTCTCCTTCCTTCCGTTATCACATCTCTCTCTAAATCTATTAATTTCTCTCTCTAGGGTTAACGATTTGCCCCAAGACTTGTGTTACCATTTTGGTGTCGGCGATCAAATGCGCTGTCTCCAAAGGTACCGATCAATTTTATCCTTAATTTCGTATCAATATATTGATTTCTCTAGAGTTAGGGTTTCGATTATTCTTCCTTTGTAACAAAATTGATTGAATCTATTGATCAATTGCTCATCAATTTGTGTAATTTTGTATTGGTTCTAATGAAATTGAAATGGATTTGAGGTGGTTTAGTTATATTGGTTATGCTGTGAATTGATTAGGGGTTAGAAAAAGGGGATCTTGATTTAATTGATTTAGTTTTAGGGTTTGATTATATGAAGAGGTGCGTCTCATGCTGTTAAGTGTTGATTGTGGTGGGACTAACGATTCCACCGAAGAAGATACTAATAAAACAAATATAATTACGATTTCGAACACGAGTACAATAATGCCTGCTAAAGAAAAGTTAGGTGGAGATTTGCTGACTACTTTATCCATGGATAATAATCATTTATCGACTATTTTGTCTATGGATTCGAGTTTGTCTGTACATGATGAGATGGAGAGGGAACTGCATCGGGCGGTGGATCTTAGCTTGCCGCCTGATATTAACCTTCCGCTTTCGGCGGAGCCTAGTCCTCCGCCGTCTTCGTGGAATGATACTTGTGATATGTTGGATGTTGGATTAGGTCCTCAACATTATGAGGTTGAAACGAATATTAATGTAACGAAGGTTGGGAAAAAATGTGCTAAACGGCTTGATAACGTGTGGGGGGCATGGTTTTTCTTTAATTTTTACTTTAAACCAGCTTTGAATGACAAATCGAAGAATAAAGGGAATAGACAAAATGGGTATGATAAGTCGGATTTGAAGTTGGACGTGTTCTTGGTTCAACATGATATGGAGAATATGTATATGTGGACATTTAAAGAGAGGCCCGAGAACGCATTGGGGAAGATGCAGCTGAGAAGTTATATGAACGGACATTCTCGACAAGGTGAGAAACCATTTCCCTTCAGTGCTGAAAAGGGGTTTGTCAGATCTCACAGAATGCAACGGAAACATTATAGGGGACTGTCGAATCCTCAGTGTGTTCATGGGATTGAAGTTGTTCGAGCCCCAAATTTGATGGGATTAGATGAGGATGAAAGGAAAAAATGGATGGAACTTACGGGAAGGGATTTGAACTTTTCCATCCCGCTTGATGCTAGTGATTTTGGTTCTTGGAGGAATCTTCCTAGTACAGACTTTGAAATCGAACGACCTCCAGTTATCAGGAACATTTCCGGTGACGTTAATCATCATCAACCGAAAAGATTGCTAAATGGTTCAGGGTTGAATCTTTCAACTCAGATATCGGAGCATGTTAATGGTGAAGCAAATGGAAATCTTAATGGGATGGATCTTTTGGTTGGGTGTAATAGTAAACGGAAGAAAAACTTCTTTCCGCATGGTAACGATGATGATAATTCAGATGGTGTTCTCGATATCCATCATGTGGAGCCACATTGGTTGACCGAGTTTTCTGGAGTTATGAGGGATGCGTATGGGCCCGTGACAGGTGCTAAAACAATTTATGAAGATGAAGAAGGATTCTTGATTGTGGTCAGCTTGCCATGTGCTGATCTTCAACGGGTTAAAGTTACATGGAGGAATACTCTTTCACATGGGATTGTTAAGATCTTTTGTGTTAGCACCGGGTGTATGCCGATTTTAAAAAGAAAAGATAGGACTTTTAAGTTGACTGATCCTGCACCTGAACACTGCCCTCCAGGGGAATTTATTCGAGAAATAGCTCTTCCTACACGCATTCCTGAAGATGCTAAATTGGAAGCTTATGGTGACGAGAGTGGGACCATGCTCGAGATTATTGTTCCTAAACATCGGGAAGGACCAGAAGAACATGAGGTTCGTGTTTGCCTTCGTCCATATGAACGCCCGTATGTTGACTTGACAGAAGCTTTACTTTAAGAAACTTCGGGTGGGGTAATTACAGAAGAATATGTTCTTCCAGTTTTCGTTGTTTTTGCTAACCTGGCCACATACGCTCCATTCATCACATCAAAATTGCAGCAAATACGTCCACTTACTGTATGTTGAATAGTAAATGCTGCAATTTTTCGTGAGACTAAGTAAGTAGTCTAAAAGGTGAAGGTTGCATTCTATAGAAATCTTTTGGGTCTTATTTTCGTTTTGGTTGTTGAATTATAAAAAAGAAAAGAAAAACTGTATAAGCGTTGTGTTTGTTTTTTGTAGGACAATTGGTAGTAATTTGTTATAGATCATGGTTGCTTTTAATGCCATCTCTGATCTATGTTCTTGTTGAATATAATGTTTTGATTTGCATCATTTAACCAAAGTAGGTTTGAGATGTCACATTTGTTGCCTGAATTATCGGCCGTTTGTACAGGAAAAATGAGATGGACTGAATGTACTCTTTTGGCATGCCTTAGCCATGCATAGTTTCTCGTCTTCCTTTCTTTATCGAAAATATTACATTTTTCAGTTAAGTACCTGGTGTCTTCAATTCTTGTTTTAGATCGGTTTGCTAGGATTCGTTGTATTTGTTGCAAGTGATTTTGTAGGCTTTGTGCATGTCCGGGTCTCACCATTTAGAATTTCAGATGGTTTTTGTAAGTTGGTCTATTGTAGCAAACAATAGTTTCGTAAGAAAATGTCATGGTAATGAAGTAGGTACTTTTTGATATTTTGTTCGCTCTTGCATGAGAGGGACCTAGAATGTGTACGTAATGTCTAATCTGAAATCTCAATTATTCCTTGTTTTTTGATTTACTAAGAATACTTAACTGTTTGTAGTCCATATAACCTTTGCTAACATATTTACAACTTTGTTAAAAGCTACAATAGTGGGCAAAGAGGTCCATTAGTCTTCACTTTGTTACCAAGCTTTATTTCTAAATGTGTATGTATATCGGACGATGACAATTCTGACTTGAACATGTGGAATGATAGTCGTATAGTACGACAGTCCTGTTTTTCTGTGAGAACTCTTTGGGTTCATATTTTCTACCTTCTCTTCTAATCCAGGCCTTTTCAATTGTTAATTTGTTTATGGTTTTAACGTGTTCAGGCATATCCTTGTTGTCTAAAACTGTTGCAGTAGATATTTTTCGTTCTATGGGGAAAAGGCTTCACTTTGTACACTCAAATGCATTTTTTATGACCAAGAGGTTGACATCTAGGATATGTGTAAAATACCTTTTTCAGTTGTTGAGGTACTTGGTTAGTTTAGATATTTTCAGAGAATACTAGAGAGAAAATGGAGTAAAACTGATTCAACATTCCAGATTATCAAATACACGCCATCGGCTATTGCATAATTTCATAAAAGCATAGAAGTAGCAAGTAATCGATTCCAAAAACTAAAAACAAGTACTAGGAACTTAAAAGGCATTGTCTAAAACCACCATCCACCAACAACCAAAAATAACCCTCACAAGGCCACAAACAACATAAACATACTTAATCGACTTCTTCAATCTTGGGACCAGCACCATCGCCACCAGCAGCCGGGCCATCAGCACCCATACCGCCCATATCGGGGACA
This sequence comes from Logfia minima, assembly GCA_963921325.1. Lineage (NCBI taxonomy): Eukaryota > Viridiplantae > Streptophyta > Magnoliopsida > Asterales > Asteraceae > Logfia > Logfia minima. The sequence continues at coordinate 3,046,665 of OY992770.1, forward strand.
CCACCAGCGCCTTGGTACATTTTAGCGATTATAGGGTTACAAATACCCTCCAGCTCCTTCATCTTATCTTCAAATTCCTCTGCCTCAGCAAGCTGATTCGAATCCAACCATTGCACAGCCTGATCAACTGCATCCTCCACCTTCTTCTTGTCATCAGCAGGAAGCTTTGAGGCCACCTTATCATCCTTGATGGTGTTCCTCATGTTGTAAGCATAATTCTCAAGTGCATTCTTTGCCTCTACTTTCTTCTTGTGTTCTTCATCTTCTGCCTTGTACTTCTCAGCTTCTTGCACCATCTTTTCAATGTCTTCCTTTGACAGCCTTCCCTTATCATTAGTAATGGTAATCTTGTTCTTCTGACCACCAACCTTGTCCTCAGCAGATACATTCAAGATACCATTCGCATCAATATCGAAACATACATTGATTTGAGGGACACCTCGAGGTGCAGGAGGGATTCCTGACAATTCAAACTTGCCCAACAAGTTATTGTCTCTTGTTCTTGTTCTCTCACCTTCATAAACTTGAATCAAGACACCAGGTTGATTATCAGAATACGTCGAGAAAACTTGCTCCTTCTTGGTCGGGATTGTAGTGTTTCTTGGAATCAACACGGTCATAACTCCACCAGCAGTTTCCAAACCAAGGGACAATGGTGTGACATCTAACAGCAAGAGGTCCTGCACCTTTTGGTTACCTTCACCAGTCAATATGGCAGCTTGTACAGCAGCACCATAAGCAACAGCTTCATCAGGATTGATGCTCTTGCAGAGTTCTTTTCCGTTAAAAAAATCTTGTAATAGCTGTTGAACTTTTGGAATTCGGGTAGACCCACCAACAAGGACAACATCATGGACACTGCCCTTGTCCATCTTAGCATCTTTTAGACACTTCTCCACAGGTTCCATACACTTTCTAAAGAGATCCATGTTGAGCTCTTCAAAACGTGCACGAGTGATGGTTGAATAGAAATCAATACCCTCAAATAAAGAATCAATCTCGATTGTTGTTTGAGCAGTAGAAGACAGAGTCCTCTTTGCTCTCTCACAAGCGGTTCTCAATCGCCTCAAGGCTCTTGGGTTCCCAGTAATGTCTTTCTTGTTCTTCCTCTTAAATTCCTGTACGAAGTGATTCACCATCCTGTTGTCAAAATCCTCACCTCCTAAGTGAGTGTCACCAGCAGTAGCTTTCACTTCAAAAATACCCTCTTCAATGGTAAGCAAAGAAACATCAAAAGTACCACCACCAAGGTCAAAAATAAGAACATTTTTCTCCCCAGAAGAAGATGCCTTCTTATCAAGACCATATGCAATAGCTGCAGCCGTAGGCTCATTGATAATACGCATCACATTAAGACCAGCAATCGCACCGGCATCCTTTGTAGCTTGACGTTGGGAATCATTGAAGTAAGCAGGGACAGTCACCACAGCATTCTTGACGGATGTGCCAAGATACGCCTCTGCGATCTCCCTCATCTTAATCAGAACCATTGAAGAGATTTCTTCTGCTGCAAATTGTTTCTCTTCACCTTTGTAAGTAACCACAATTAGTGGTTTGTCAGCTGGTCCAGGAATGACCTTAAATGGCCACAGCTTCATATCACTTTGAACTGAAGGATCACTAACCCTTCTACCGATCAACCGTTTTGCATCTACAAAAAAAAAAAAACAAAGCTTATTGTAAGTCCCACTGTCATTAGCAAAAACCCAGATTGTTGATACTACGTATAAAATAAAACCTTTTACATCATAGACTTTTTAGAGTACAAAAATAATATAATAATAATAATAATAATAAAAATTATGTACATATAGTCATCAGTTCATAAGATTAGGCATGCTAGGGAAAAATGCCAATAGGAAGCAGGGAGAAAAGACCAGAAGGGGAATGATGCCAAACTAGTCTAGCTAGGATGTCAGAATCTAGAGAGATATGTTATATAATTCCGTCGACTCTAAATACAAAATATAGTAGATATACATACAAATAAAAAATCATAATGCATTATTTAACAGTATGAGAACCTAGTTGGATAACCATATATAAATATAAAATAAACTCTACATAAACAGAACAATAGTATAAGTAGGGAAAATAAGCCTTCGAGGTTGTCCAGGTAAAACAACATGCATGTTCAAATTTGTCTTCAATTATAGTTATTAGATTAGATTTCTAGGTTTTATAACTTAGTTCTCTCTAATATAAAACAGAGCAACTATACACACAGAGCAAGCATATATAAAATAAGGTAAAGGTAAATATTAACAAACATGACAACAAATCACAAATGAACTACAAACATTTATAAAATGATAGGTCTAGATATAACAAAACATAACAGCAAATCCCTTGTGCTTTACGTAAATATATATATTCAAAACAGGGTATATATTACCAAATCATAACGGAACATTAATGCACAATGTAACACTACTAAACCCTAGGTCCACATGTAACAAATCTTAACAAAACATAAATATAAACAAACCAAAGTATGGAAAGCTTACCAAAAACAGTGTTAATAGGATTCATAGCCACTTGATTCTTAGCAGCATCACCGATCAAACGTTCGGTGTCCGTAAACGCAACATACGACGGCGTAGTCCTGTTTCCCTGATCATTAGCGATGATCTCAACCCTATCGTGCTGCCATACTCCGACGCACGAGTACGTCGTTCCTAAATCGATTCCGATTGCTGGTCCATCACCTTTTCCGGCCATATCGTCGAGTTAATCACAGACTATAAGAACAGAATATGTAACTAGGAAAGTATTAAAAAGAGAGATTTGTGTGTGCGAAAATTGAACTGTTTTCAGCGATAATATGAGGAGATTAAAGATGGCAAGGGTTTTATTTATACACTATGGTTTTTCTAGAAATTTCGTAACATTAATCTAAGACCGTCAGATTAGCGGTGAAATAAACGGATGAGATAAAATCTGCTTAATTATATTTATGGTATTACAAGGTTTGACCAGTTTGACTGCAATTTTCGTAGCTTCTCGTTCCTTCTGGAGCTCCTTGCCACTTTCAAGTTTTTAGACGCGTGTGCTTATGCTGACGCAGCTTTTCTATTTTCACTTTGTTCCCAATATATGTATGAAGTACGTTCCATGTCCCTAACTATTTTTATTAACAATCGTGACGGTAATAATGTAATAAAAATACTGTATCGAAGAATATTTAATGGTTTAGTGAAAAAGAAATTATTACCCATTAAGACTATTTGAGAAGTATCATCCTAATCAAGAATAATTCGCTTCAATAAGTTTATTGGCTCGTTTAAAATATTTTAACTATCCTAAATGTGTTTTAAATAAGTGGAGTGAATTAGATGCTAGTTTTTAGAGCTTTAAAGATAGCGAAAAGAAGGTGGTACGGATGAATTGGAAAATCACCTTGTCTTGTCAAGATCTTGGTGGTTTTGAAATTGAAGTCTCAATGCTAAAAATCTCAGCCTTATTGGAAAATGGCGTTGGTGTTTTTATCATGAAGATGATGCTTTGTGGTGTTGTCTTATTAACGAGATATATGGTGATGATGGTGGTTTTTTCTTGAACCCGTCCTCAAATATTAGCAAAGGTGTTTGGAATGGAATTAGAAGATGCGGTTTTGTCATTAATAATCTTGGGGTCGCCATTTCTAATTCATTAATCAGATCGGTGGAGATGGTATAAATATATCTTTTTGGAGAGATAGGTGGCTCGGTTTTGAGGATTGTTTAATGTCTTTGTTTTCGTGTTTATTCGCGCTTGATCTAAATCAAAACAATAAGTTAAGTGACAAGCTTGTAATGTGTAATGGAGTTTGGCAATGGACTTGGTCTTGGAGAGTAGAGTCTCGAGGTCAGCGTTGGGAGAACTTTCTTATACATATACATAGTTATTGTTTTTATTAATTGTTTTAAGTGTCTGAGTTTATTACATTTATCATTTTATGCTATTCGATTACAGTTATAACTATTTATCAAACACAACTAACAAATGAAAGTTACAGCTTCCAACATGTATCAAAAGTTACTACTAATAGCTTACAACTCAAAGTTATGTATACTCCTACAACTTACAACTAATTTCCTTAAGTATAACCTTCATCCCATTAAACAAAATTTAATGCATATTTCACACAATAAATGTGGTCTATTAATCAGATCAAGGTTATTTTAACAAAATTAATTGGAGCTGGTGCTGAAACTTATATTTAGAGTTGCAGCTTAAACTTTTTTTTTTACAAGTATTTGACAAACTAACAAAAATTTGAGTAAATGTGTAAATTTCAATTTCTATAAGCTTCGAAATTTTTTAAGACTACTTAAAATAGTTTGAATTTTTTTAGAACTTGTTTTTCCATTAAGCTCTTGATAAGCTAATACATACTTGTATGTTAAACAAGAATTTTAGCTTAAACTATTAGAAAACATAAGTTCATGTTCTTATAAACTCCCGACGTACCCTAATACTATGAAAATTAAACACATATAACATGATGATCAATTCATCAATTTTATGGTTGACTATACTCACTTGGTTCGAATATTGATTCCAAGAAAATGACCCCCTAATACTCGAATTCAAATTTTAAGTGGTTATTCAAATGGACTTATATTCCAACAATTGTCATGAATTAGAACTTGACTTGAACCGTATTAGAATGATTGTTTTCAAATTGATTTCTGAACCGTTGTTCTTTTAAAATTAAGCCAACTCAATTTATCTCTCTTGTTGAGTTTTGAACAAATTAAACCTTATAAATATATCAAACCTGATACTCCGACTTGAATACGAATATAAATAAATACTATCTATATAGTAAGTATAAAATATTTCAGCTCTATATTCTAAACGATTTTTAAAATCAAGTCCAAGACTCAACAAATATCTATCGTTTACAAATCGTGTTATTATAATTATCTTACGAATTTAACAATTATCGCGCATTATTCATCGCTAAACATAATTTATTCCAAAAGTTTAGAGGAGTCGAATTTCATCGTCATAGTCGATTTATGAAAAAAAGAAAAACGACATAATATTGTCACAGTGAAATGTTATCATACACTATATTGTCCGGTTATTTATTAGTATTATTTTTAGAACTCGAATATAAGTTCAATTCAATTTTAAATTGAAGCAGAGGAAAACCAAAACCCGACTGATAGCAACGCCATAATTCATCCGTTCTTTTATTTATTTACTTTTATTTTATTTTATTATATTATATGTTATATTAAGCAGATTCGGGCCTTGGGCCAGGGTAAACTTAAGATGCCATGATTCAAATACCTGATATTCTTCATTCTATGTCCAAATTATAAAAATGACTTGGCTTTAATCGTTCCTCTTTTTAATAATAGCATATCATATCATTTGATAATTGATACCATAGGAATTCCTTTTTTATAGATTTTTATGTTTATTGTTTTGTTTTTTCTTCGCATAACGTATCTGTAGAACAAAGCTAGTCTTAATTTTATACGAGAAATGATTCGTACATCATTATTTATTACTCCTACACTACCAAAGTTTTGTATAGTTAACAAAGTACCTTTTTTCGTTAAATAAGTCAATCGCATGATTAAAAACAGATAACTAAATTGGTCAACACACCATCGTTTGTGTATACAGCTATACATCTTGATTGAGTTAATGGGGTAACTCGAATATGTAGGTGATATGAGCGATTAAAGTAATACAATAATTATAATATAATATATAATTAATTAATTTAAAAAACCCAAGAAAAGAAGAGAAGCATGTACAAAAAGAAGATGAAAAAGAATAAAGAAGAAAACACCTCCCATACCAAATTACCAATCATCATCCTCTCTTTCCTTCCTTTTCTTCACAGACTTCACGCTCCATTTCACACTCTCAGCTTTCTTTCTTTCTCCATCATGTACTCCATTTTTTTATGTTCCCCATGGAAATCATGCCTTACCTTTCCCCGTGACTAATTTATATTTATAATCTCCATTACAAAGAATTCACAAATCATTCTCCCCTCATTTGTACTCAACATTTCGTTACTAAAAATGGTCCGTAACGGTTGTATCGAGAGTCCGTCTCCACGACCACGGATCCACCAAACACACCCACACGATACGCCTCATTTTCATTCCACTGTTTCCGAAAGCAAACTACGTCGTTTTAATTACTTGATTTTTGTCTTTCGTCTCGCTGCCTTTTGCTTTTCGCTCTCTGCTCTCGTCTTCATGTTTGCTACTAAATCCGGTTCACCTCGTTGGTACGACTTCACTGCCTTCCGGTAAACTTCACTTCTTGTTATTTAATTTGTTGAAAATATAAACATTAATTTGACTAATTAATTAACAATGTAAAAAGAAAGGAACAAATTCGTATTATGAATTTATAATAAAGTATATGGTGTCACTAGTTTGTTAGTAATAGTATTTGTAATGCGTTAAAACAGTTATAGAATATGTCGTTAATTTGAGCAAGTTATTTAGCTAAAACGTCAAATTATTAATAGTATTAACAAAACTCAACAGATTCGTTGTAGCGGCAAATGCAATAGTTGCTTTATATTCATTGTTCGAAATGTTTACTACTGCTTGGGAGATTTCACGAGGTTCAACAATTCTCCCTGAGTTCTGTCAAGTCTGGTTCGATTTCAGTCACGATCAGGTTCTCATCATTATTTAAGTATTGATACATTGTTTTTAATTAATTCAGGTTTGTTTTTTTCTTAATCTTGTTGGAACATTCAAAATGTTCACGGCCATTTATGGCGCTAATTTTTGTTATTTTTTAAAAGAATGTTTACTGAATCAACCAAAACGCTGTCGTTTACTGTAGGCTTTTGCGTACTTGTTGCTGTCGGCGTGTTCAGCGGGGACGGAAATGGCGAGGCAGCTGAGAGGGATAGCCACGTGTACGGATAATAATGCGTTTTGTATCCAATCGGATATCGCCGTGGCGTTGGGTTTCGCCGGATTTTTGTCACTGATGATCTCGTCGTTGCTCTCTGGATTTAGAGTTGTTTGTTTTATAATCAACGGTTCTAGATTTCATGTGTAGGGTTGTTTTAGATTAGCGAGTTACACCTGATTATTGAACGGTAAGATTACTGTGCGATGATGTGCGATGATGATTGATTTGATATGGTGTGTCGTGTTTGTCTTCTTCAATGAATTTTTGCCACGTGGCGGAGTATGTGACAGTGTTTAATAGCACGGAGTAGTATATTTTCATGCTTTTGAGGGTGTTTGGAGTCAAATAATGTGTTGCTCCCATGCACTTCTTTCAACATATTTCAAATAGAAAAACACGCCGTTTGTGAATAAAAAAAGAGGTGGTAGTTCACAACATAAATTACTTGCAAATTTTGTGGTAAACCTTTGAGAAAAACAATTCATACGTCTTTCTACTTTTCTATTGATAGTTGTTAAATGATTTTGAAAAGTTGGTCCAGGATGGTATAAAGTTACCTGAAATCTGACATCCAATGATATTGTACAATAACGGACATGAAACCTATTATTTTGGCTAGCAATAACTATTTTTAAAGGTTACGTTTGGCTTGATATATATTTCGAGCTCAATTTTTAAGTTCGAGTTCAATAAAAGCTCGAGTCGAGCTTCAGTTGCTCGATAAAAGCTCGACTCGCTAATTGCCAGCTATAAAATCGAGGTAATGGGTTTAAAGTTTCTATATTGCGGACGCTTTATATAAACAAAAATATACGGAATTCTTTGACAACAATTAAATCTTAACATTGTTTTGAATTCTTGAAGATGTGCATCACCAGCTCATGTTTTTCCCCATGATCATATAGAAGGATGATTACTTCAACGTGATTTTAGAGACAAAAGATTGTGACCGTGATGAACTTTCAGGTTTGTAGATGTGACGAAGTTTATTGCGGAATGCTTCTCATCGATTATTGCATTCATGCATGTGAAACTCTAAGTCATCAATTTGAGTTCTCTTTTTATCGTTATATATAAATAATATAATAAATATATATATAGTACGAAATCTAAAAGTAAGAAAATTTTGAATAAGAAAGAAAAATTCTAAACAAAAAATAAGCATGATTTAGCAAAATTTTAAAAAATATTTTATTATGTGATTCAATAAATAATTATCTATGATTCAAAAAAACATTTTCACTAATAAACACATTTTTTGAATCAAAGAGTTAATTTGCTGAATCAAATGATTAGATAAACATTTCTTCCCTTTATCCACAAATTTTTCTCTCTCTTTAATCCACTCATATATATAATATATATTTATATATATATATATATATATTATCAATCAATTATATAATACGTTACATTCAAATTATCATGTATCATATGAGATTTAATACTAGTAGGCCTCTATGAACTACCACCGTATTAAGTTAATGGATATCAAGGAAAAAATGTGCAGGATGGTTAGACAGTGCTTTCTTTTTATTTTTTAAAGCCGAATGTAAGTAAACAAAATGGGGACACAAGACACATCAATTAATTGTTAACTTTAATATTGTAGATTTAAAATTCAATTATTGAACCTAAAATAATTGGCGTTGGGTTAGAAATTCAATGTGAACCGATGGTGTTCAAAGCTAGGTGGAGCTAATTGGTAGAGTAAACACGTATTACTAATGTTAACTTTGTATAATAATGTTTACAAATCATCATCATCATTAAAATCTATATGAAGCTAGAAATTTGATGTCATCTTACATTGATCCATATACCTTGTTATATATAAACCTAAAATACCAATTCAGAATTTTATAGACTGAACAAAATTAAATAACATGTAAATCTCACCCTTTTAAAGATCGTAGTGTACTTGTACTTACGAATTCAACTATACAAGCGTACTCTCAGTGGCGGATGTAGAGTTATAGAACAGATTTTTGAACTTCCCATTTTATTGGGTTTAGTAGTATAAATACATGAAATTTTTAGTAGAATTCAAGCTCAAGTGTAATTAGGCCCTCATAAATAGTTTATTTGTGTGGAAGAAAATATTAAAATGACACAATTTCTATTAATTTTTTACTTGTTTTTAAGAATCTTTTTAAATATACTAGGTTTAACTTTTAGTTTTTAATTTGGTATTAAAATATTTTTATTGTAATAATATTTTGTCCCCTATAATATAAATTTCTGAATCCACCACTGTATAGTCATTAATATCTTTTGTATTCAACTTTATTATGAACTAGATGTTTAGGTCCGTACGATGCACGAGTTTTAAATTTTCTAATTTGTTCTACGTAAGATTTGAATAAACAATCATTTTATTAGAAGTCACTTAATTAAGATACACATGTCTTGTTATTTTGTCATTTTTATTTGTTTGTTTATATCTTGTACAATTACATGAGTATGATATGATATTTGATAACTAACAATTTAATAAAAACTGAGTAATGAAAACTTAAATGTTCTAAAAAATATAACTATAGTCTATAAAGATATTTATATGTAGACATTAGTTTTATTTCTAAAGTTAATAAACATATATTTAAAGTTTTAGTTACCTTAACTATGTCAAAAGGAGTTATGTCAATATTGGTCCACTCTAGTTTACCTGTAAGTATTTATATGTAACCTTAAAATTTTCAAATATTAGAAAAAGTGATTAAAAAATTATATAATCGTTATAAGTATTTGTAACTATGTTTAATACTGACATTCAATTTTAAAACTTAACTTGATAGTTGATATTCTTTTTATTATGATGAGACTTTTATTATAATATATTAATATTAAATATTAAATATTAATATTAATACTCAGTAGCAGTAAAAAAAATGGATGGCTAAGTAACACGTCAAACGAATTGAGATTTAATCGGGTTATCTTTTTAAGCTGTACAAATAGATTCAAGTCAAAATGAATTGCGACGAGTACACCCGTTAGCCTTTTAAACTTTAATAGTTACTTGCTAAAATGTTGTATAAGTTCAAATTTATGGACTTTAAAGTTAATAACAATTACATTATTTAATTACCAAATCAAATTATAACGGTTTAACTAATAGATCAAATTTATAAGTAATCAAACAATCTATTATTCACATTACTACTTCACTATAAATAAAAATTATAAGTAATTAACATAGTTTTGCAATTAATTAAATAATATTTAAACAGTTTAACAATCTATTTTTCTATTTTATTACATCTATAAAATTTGTGTTTCACAATATCTAGATTATTTTTACAAATTATGCATGCATCTCTCTTCTTCTAAAAGAACTTAAAAGTAGTATAGCTATATTGTTCAATACACATCCCTTTCAACAAAACTTGAATCAAATACTTGATAAAAAAACACAAATAAAATTCATATAATTGTCTCTTTTTATTAACCACCACACTGAGAACAGATCAATGGGGAATAACGAAACAGAAAGATTCATATAATATATTGTTATTTTACCTTTCATAATTTTATGTATTAAAATTTATTAACCATAACCCGTATTTAATAGTTATGGTTAAACTTATTATTGTAGATAAAACATATACACTCTATCAGTATAGCTACAATATGTTCACATTCTTTATTACTTTTTTAATGAAACTTCACTCGTTAACTTTTGGCACCGGTCTAAAGAGCATGCATATATATATTTTTCGTGTAAGAAACTATATATACCGTTAAACTTATCATGACATTGAAATTAAGTAAAAACAATGGTGTAAATTTCACAACAGCATGAGTTTTTATGTAGCAATTCATCACAAATTTGCTCCACTTCTGACCTCTTTCGACCTTCACTAAAAAGAGTTCTAATTAAACCGGATAGATAATAAATTTACACGTAGTACTATAATATTGTCACACTGTACATTTGACACTAAGCTACACAATAAAAACTATTTTAAGCTACTTAGTACTATACATTTAGTAATACGTGTGAAGAAGAGGTACATTTAGTTGTTGAAATTGAGCTTATTCTCTGCAACATCAATTTTCCATCATTCATGATATAATCAAGAACATCTAAATGGTATCCATTATACCAATATTGTTTTTAGAGTATTAGTACTTTTACTATTTTGGAGATTCAATTTATTTGTGTTGTATGAGTGGAGATCCAAGAAGAAATTGAGGTATTTAAAGACAACAACTTATTAATGCATTTATTGCAATGAAGACGAATTAGTTAAGAAAGTAAATGATTACTTTTCTAAGCACATTAATTAGTATGATTAGTTAAAATTGTTCCTATTGTTTGTAGTATTACATCGAGCAAATGTAGCGGAATCGGTGGATATGGTTCATTTGCTCATTTGTTATTACTACCGATAGAAATTATTGATTATAGATTTTAGATGTGTCATTAATCAACTTATGACCATGATTTGTTGTATATTGTTTTTATTATCATTTAATTAGCACAATGGTTGATCAAATATTTTATCTTTCTACCATCATTTATCATAGTGAGTAATTAATCATTATTACAATCAAGACTCAATTTTTATAGTATTGTAATTGTAGATAAATAAATAAATTCTAGAGGGCCTACATGCAATTTATAGGGAGATGTATTATTAAATACTTTTACCTACAGTATTTATTTATTTTACTTCTTAACTGGCCTTAGGGGTGCTCGATTGATCGATTGGGTTTATGAGTTAATTGAGTTTTTCAATTTTTTTTGCCTACTCTTAATCTAAGGTATAGATCATCCAAATACAAGTTCGGGTTATTCGAGTGGGTTTTGATTTATCGGATAGAAGAACCTTCAAATTATGATTTAAATTACTTAAGATAGTTGAATTGCTCATATACCAATTTATAACATTTTAATTATTCATATGGAATTATTTATATTAGAGTTTATTGTTACAAAATGTAGTAACTTTACACTTTTTATTATTGTATATGACGAACTTTCAAAGGTTTTATTATATGTATTAAAGCTCTAAAAATGCTTATGGTATACATTTAACTTACCATTATATGTATGTAACTTACAAAAAATGTCTTTTTGTGTATCAAAAGACAGTTAAAATGTGTACGATAAACGCTTTTTGGATCTTAAATACATATAATAGTAATTTTTAAAGTTCCTGTCATACATAATAAATAGCGTAACGTTTAATACATTTTAAAACTATAAATAAATAGATTTGTATTTAAAATATTCAGATTAAGTTATACGAGTAATTAGAATAGTATGTAACTCAATACCAAAACCGAACCAATAAATTGACTTCTTATTCAATTTCATAAAAAAACCAAAGAAGTCTAAATAACCGAATCCAAACAATTCAAATTCAAATAGTATTCGGTTAAACCAAGTAACGAATCTCATAATGGGCCTATACACGTTTTTACTACGAAATTGAAGAATAAAAAACAGAAATAAAATAGGGTAGTCAAACGCCTAAACTGGTCTAAGCGGGTCGGATCCCAAATGTATATCGACATCGACCCGGTTCCCTCAAAACAAGTCAAGATTCATGTACGAATAAAAGCGATACCTTTCACCGCCATTGAAGAAAATTAGCTTCCGAGGTAACAAAGCGCGGTTTCTTACGAATTACGTCACGTTTAATCGAGTAACTTCTTAGTATTTATACATATTCATTTGTCTGTATATATTTTTTTTCATTCTTCAATTGCTTCAAAGCGCAATCGATTATATGGATAATATTTATCATCGTGTGTACGTGTGTTTTTTATATAACAATCATGCCTTCAATCGGAAGTCATTCTCCAAAATTCCCAAAATTCGATGATATTTGGAAACAGTTCCAAAATAATTGTGTTGTTAATGTCTCAATCTTAATTGTGATGTATCTATAAGAAACAACATAGATTAGATTAATTAATAAAAAGATCAAATTATGCATTTCAATGGTGAATTATGATTAACGAAGTGATTATTTATGTATTTATTTTATTATTATTATTATTATTATTATTATTATTATTTTATTTTGTATGTAGAATCTTTAGTGAATATTTGTTGGAATTTGACTATAGGATGGAAATGTTTATTATAAGCTAAAAGGAAATTTGTGTATTATGATAAGAAGAACTTACATGACATAGAGTATTTAGTTAGAGTGAGTAATGCAAACCTTAATTTAGCATCATTTGACTTGAATGTCATAAGATTATGTATTAAATTAAGATGACTACTGGGGTTCTGTTTGTGTAATACATTGCTCATACTGTATATTATCGTAAGATATAACATGTGTTAATTGATTATAGTTAATGATCCTGTGAACATGTAGTCATCTTGTCCCGAGTCAAATATAATTCACTGTTTGATGTATGATTTAAAGGATGGGAACTTGTGTAAATGTTTTACTTTGTATCACTTTTGTTATGTAGACAGTCTATGCGGTTTCTGTGTTGACAAAGGTTTCTGTGTTGACAAAGGATATGATGTGATGGGGGAGACTTTATGCTTTTTCAAATCAAATAAAAAGTTAGAGCTGAGGATTACTGCTACTCAAAATATCCCTAAAAGTCGTTTACTAGGCCCACTCGCAAACAAATCATCTAGGAAGACGCTCAAATGTGTTACTTCAATGAAAGTCAGCATGGTGGCTACAGGTGGTGCTGGTGATATCGGAGTGTTTCTTTTGACAACTGCAGCACTAGAGATTGTTAGAAGGTTCTCTTCAGCACATTGTCCGGTTATTTGGCGTGGGATTCAGGTGCTTCAAATTCTATGCTGTCCACCATTTAAATGGATCCAAAAATGGGCTCCTTTCACTGGTTTGGTTAAAGGAATGCAGGTTTGTTTTACACATTTACCTTGCGGTGCCATTTAATAGTTGCTATATTCTTCATGGTAGTTGATGATCTTGTCTCTGTTGTTAGGCGTTGTCAAGGCCGTTGATGCTCCTCACACTGGCAACAGGAATATTTGATGAATCAGGCTCCTCTAAACGAACACTCAGTGGTTCGAGTGCTGAGCTCACAGAACTATCATCGCAATTGGTGACCCAAAATACAAGGTATCACTTCTTGCCTGTTTTAAGACAGCAGTTGCTAAAAGATGCATAAGATTAATTTATACTGGGATGAAGTTCGGCTTAATTTCAATTACAGGCAAAGCTTGTATGATGACCAATTAGTTTTACTAATTGTCTCTCTGCTGTCACTAATATGGGCTTAACTTGTGCTGCCGTGACTATATTCTAGCTGCTTATTCTCTCAACTTTGTACTTATACATATTTCAAATCTGTGGGTCATGCAGGCCTGTCAATAAGGTTCCAAGAAGTGGTGACGTCGAAGATTGGTTGGTGGAACTCTATGAAGAGCTTGATAAGCAGGGTATTACCATCCCAGAGAGGTACCATCACTTTATTAGAAGATATTAGTACTATACTATTGTCTTTGGCCCATGATGTGGCATATGCTTGTTACCGGAGAATCATAATGAAGAATCATAACGTAGTTTTGGATGATTGTTTCAGGATGAATGAGGATGAACTTCGTAGATTCTATGCTGTCTCTGAAGGTGACTTTGCAAGGCTTTTATCATCAGTTAAGAAGACCATTCGCTGGAGGCAGAAATACACTCTTCTTTCACCACAAGAACTCGAGTCTTGGGTCAATTTGGTCTTTTGGCATGGATCTGATAGGATGCAACGACCTTGCCTTATTATTCGTGTTGGAATTGCAGGCTCTGATTTGGCTTCTAGGGGTCAAGCACAGTTTGTTAGAGCAGTTGGTATGTAATTTTTCCTCATAACTTTGTATGCCTGTTTTTAAATGGCTTGGTGTATGAAACGTAATTAGTAGAGGTGGTAATTGTGACCCATTTACCTATTGATTGGTTGATTCCGGTTATTTCTTTTTTAACGGATCAAATGGGTTTCACTAAAAGATTTAATCGGAAAGGAAACATATCAAATGGGTTGAAAGTCATTCGAAGTGTATTAAAATATCAAATCCATAAAGGCCTACTAAATTGCTTTAGTAAAGAAAGTTAATCAAATTTATAGAAGTGTAGTTTCTGTAACCTGATTTTGCACATTGATTATTTATAAAATTCATGGAAATGGATAAAGAAGTTTTTGTGGAACAGACAAAGTTTAGGCCTTTTATCCTGTGGGATATGATTTGTGTAGGCTGTGGTATGATTAGATATATACGGTTTTTGCCCTTAAGTGGATTTTTACTATTTCATTTTTCTTTTTCTTCTATTTCCAACAGTTTGGTGCTAATGAGATGTATGAAACTGTGTTATATTTCAGTCTCTCAGGTGGAATATGGAGTTCTAAACTTGCTTGATGCTGAACATCCTCAGATTACTGTTTTGATGGACTGTGAGGGACTATCACCCTTTGGGTTCCCTATAAAAACATTCAGACATTGTGCTATACTTCTTCAAGAGCATTACCCAAACCGGCTTGGGTGTTTACTCGTTGTACGACTCCCCTCTGTTGCGCGAATGATAACTCAAACTCTATTCCAAGTAAGCCCGTTCTCTTTCCTTCTTTAGTGCTTTATGTACATCATTATTTTCAGAAGCAGCAATATGGGTTGGCGAAATGAGTCAATTTTAGTACGGGTGGGGCCGGGTTGACTCGCAAACACTTTTGTCCTTCTAATAAGAAGTTTCCGCAAAAATGCGTTAATTTTGTTTGCAGTGAGATCGAAATTTTGTTTGCATAAGAATAAGAATTTCCAATGAAGTAATGTTGCAATTTATACTAGATTGAAGAAGCACGTATTACTTTATTGAATGAAAATTGTGACAAAGTCATCCTGAAAATGATAGAGACCCTAACTATGTCTTAATCTTTGTTAATCGTTCAGGTTTTGAAGCCTAGGACCCAGCAGAAGTTAATGATTGTGGGGGATGACTACCAAGAGGTTCTTTCTAGATACTTTGAAGAATTGCCAGATTTTCTTGGTGGCAAGTGTTCTTGCCCTAAATGTGCAAATGATATGGCAAAAGTTGGGGAGAGGGCAATGATTGATATAACAGATCATCGTATGAACAGTACATCTTCTAATTCTGAGCTGTATGCTGGTACTAGCTTAAGTATTAATAGGGAGTACGTAAAGATTGCTGGGGTGGGTGCATTATTTCTATGGGTATGTATTGTTTTCATTTTAGGAGTTTATTATCACCGGTTTATGATCTCTCAATTGTACAACAGAAGCGGTTCTTGAAACCACTGTTTTTGGCTATTTTGGTTACGGTTTTGAGATATTCTTTTACAGATTGGTTTCATTAGCAACTTAATTGTTCAATGTCTGGTACAATTTTTTATTTGTCGCTACTGGGGTACAAACAAGCATTTTATCATGAGACTAGCTGAATAGCAGTATTAGAACTAGGTGCCAAGATGGGCAGGACAGACAGCTTTGATTAAGGTCGGTACAAAGTTATCTTTTAGTACTAGTCAAAATGGTTTGGGTGAGGTTGGGTGGACATGCAAGCATGTTTTTGTCCACTTTAAAAAGCATTTGTTAATGTTGTTGTGTTAGTTATTACAGCAGTACATAAGCATCACCGTATCTGTTAGATATAACAATCTTATAGGTTGTACGCGTTAAGAAAGGACCTCAGATAACTTACATACGGTTAAACTGCCTCATTTTAGCTATTTCTTTAAATATATGTGAGATAAAACACGAACCGAGCAATTAATGACTGAACGGTTTGAAACTGCTCTCTCAAGATATCATCAAACAACGTAAAGATGCGAAAAAGGTTGGTATTACTGGAAAACCTATGTTTCTTTAGAAGCACAAATGTAAGTTCTACCATGTCAGAACAAGAAATACCAAAACTTGAATGTCATAAACTCCATCGCTTGAAATGTCATATACAGTAGTACATTTCATGAGCCTTTAATAACTCTACAACTACATTTATATTCCGTTGTGCTAAACAGTGTCTAATTCCCTTCATACTTGGGGTCAGCCAACACATAATGATAAGCAATGACGAGAGCAAATATGAAAACTCCGAGGAAGTTGGCAATGAACCCCAAGTCATTATCAGTTATCATCTGCAACAACACAAAAACAAAGAGGTTGTCAAAATACACATTACCATATGCAAGCTTTCATAAAATCAACAATGCTCAATGATCCTAATATGTATCTCACATCATTGTATGTTTCTCAGGAACTATACAAATTAATCTAGCTACAGCTTTAATATAAAAAACTTTAAACAACTTTAAGGATCCACCAAAAATAATAATAAAATAGAAACCCTTCAAAAGGAAGGGATATGATCACAGTGGGATTCGAACCCACGACCTTTAGATTCGGAGTCTAACGCGATATCCACTCCGCTATGCGATCTATCTGTACTCCATTTTCTACATTATTTTACAAAATAACGCACACACTTTCTTACACATACAGATGCTAAGATTTACAGATCTAGATATTAAACTTGCAGATTTGTGAACTAACTAAATTTAGAATTTCCAGTTATTAACAAATTCGATTACAAATCAAGTGTATGTTTAAAAACGTATCGAGAATAAAACGGATCAAACCTGATCCAGATCTTTACAGAAGTAATAGAATCGGATCTTGAAGAACGAATCTTTATACGTCGATTATAAGATTAAAAACTACAAATGAAAAAAGGAAGAATTAAATTCACGTACCTTAAAAATGCTTGATCAGGTCCTGAAGAAATAACTAAACTGAAGGGTCTGTTCTCAAAACCACGGTAAATAAGTGAGTATGTTACATATTTAGTCCCTAAACTTATACTCAGTTTACGAATTTAGTATTTTATAATGAATTTAAATTATATTATATTGTATAAAAAAAAGATTAAATGTGGATGGATACCTTGCTTGCAAATACCGAAAATCAACAAATTCAGTAAAGGTTAAATAGCTTTGCAAATAGAAATAATACATATTCAGGGGGGGAAATAAAATGTATAGAAAAAGACATGTAATAAACACAAAGAAGGTGTCTGGAATGGATTCCTTTTGAATGTATTACGTTAAGCTTTTTGGATGGAGAAAACAGTATATGCTTATTTACTAGTTTTGGAATAAAAGAAGCATCATATCATAATTATATTCATTTTCTTTAATTAATACTGTACAGTATAATTTAATCAAATTCGGATCTCAAAAGAAACGTTAGTTGTGGAGCTCCACATTTTCGCTGCTACTCACCTTTCATGATTGTTTTCGTAATTTTGAAGATTCGTTCTCTCTCTGTTTGGTACCAATTGTTTAATGTGTTTTTCTTTTGTGTAGTGTTTTATATGTATACAATCTGGTCGCCTATATATACATTCATATATATCACAAGTTAGCTGCATTCACAATTTGAGCAGAAAATTAGGTAATTAAAAATTTACATTTTCTGTCAATTGTTTCAAAATGTTGTTGTGTTATTTTGAGATCGTTAACTTTGGAATTTTGTTCATGTGGACAGTGTGAAGAAGATGACTACAAATGGAAATAGTTATGTTACTACCAAACCACCGCCGAATCCGTCTCCTCTACGTAATGCCAAGTTTTTTCAGGTACAATTTGGACCATTTATAATTCCTTTAGCTTGTATTATGAAAAATGATGCATAACACTTATATTACACAAGCTGTCATAATGTTGAAGGGTACACGAGAAGTAATCATGTGTAATTGTGAAAGTTAAAAGGTTATAAATGTAAAAATATTAAAAACATCTGCGTTCGCATTTTAAGTAATGTGAGCATTACATGACGCTGAATAATGTCTGATTCTAATATTGTTAGGCCAACATGAGAATATTGGTTACTGGTGGTGCTGGTTTCATTGGATCTCATTTAGTGGATAAATTGATGCAAAATGAAAAAAATGAGGTATACTTTATTTAAGCTTGAAACATGTTTCGGTCGAAATTGTTGTTCTTTTGGTACTGATATATTCTACTCAGGTGATAGTTGCGGATAATTACTTTACGGGATCTAAGGATAACCTTAGACAATGGATTGGTCACCCAAGATTTGAGCTTATTCGTCATGGTATGTGTTCTGATCATGCAAATTGCCGCAAGGTTTTCCTACTTTCATGGATACCAGTACAGTTGTCACTTGTCACCCAATATTTAATCGTTTCTTTATGGTGCAGATGTAACACAGCCATTATTGGTTGAAGTAGATCAAATATACCATCTAGCGTGTCCAGCTTCCCCGATCTTTTACAAACATAATCCTGTAAAGGTATCTTATTCTAATAGAGACTTCTGTAGTGAAATTTTTTCTAGAGTTAGATGACTTCCAAATTAACACATTGACCTTAATTTATTGTTGTATGCACATTTCAATAGACAATAAAGACCAATGTGATTGGAACCTTGAACATGTTAGGACTTGCCAAGCGAGTTGGAGCCAGGTCAGAAGCCCTTTTTTTTTTTTTTTTTTTTCTGTTTTTACGTTCTTGACTTCTTGCTATGTTTTAGACTTAATTTAAAAATATCATTGCTAAGCTTACAGGATATTGTTGACATCAACTTCAGAAGTTTATGGAGATCCTCTTGTGCATCCTCAGGATGAGAGCTATTGGGGAAATGTCAATCCCATTGGTAACTTTATAATCAGTAATAATGATTTCTTGTAGTTAAATTTGATAGGACATACTAGATAACTTAATTTATGTGTTGCAGGAGTTAGGAGTTGTTATGATGAGGGAAAGCGAGTAGCTGAGACTTTGATGTTTGACTATCATAGGCAGCACGGAATAGGTGAACATTGTCTCAAATTTCAGAAAATCAATCACTATATATAATAAACTCGTTGCGTTAACAAGTGGGAAATGGATTCTGTTTGCAACAGAAATAAGGATTGCTAGGATATTCAATACATATGGACCCAGAATGAACATTGATGATGGCCGTGTTGTCAGCAATTTCATAGCTCAAGCAATTCGGTAACGTCTTTCACTACTTCCCTTATCCTAGCTTAGTTCAATTTACCAATTCGTTACATAAATGTCTCACAAATAGCCGATCTGTACTTAAATGCAGCAATGAGCCGTTGACTGTTCAATCACCTGGAACTCAGACTCGAAGCTTCTGTTACGTATCTGACATGGTAAGCTACAACTTTATATCACCATCTAGATTAGAAATTCCAGCCAAAGAATGGGCCCCCGGGTCCATCGACAATTTTACTATCTCTGATACCTTCCTTGTTTACCAGGTTGATGGTCTCATTCGACTTATGGAAGGATGCAATACAGGGCCAATCAATATTGGAAATCCAGGTTACTTCCATATCATACTTTCTGCGTAGTTTTGGGCTAAGGTTATCGAGTTTCTGTTCATTTTTACTAATGCTACCTTTTTTTATTTTATGCTCAGGTGAATTCACCATGATTGAACTAGCTGAGACTGTGAAAGAGGTTTGTTACTAAA
Organism: Logfia minima; assembly: GCA_963921325.1. Classification (NCBI taxonomy): domain Eukaryota; kingdom Viridiplantae; phylum Streptophyta; class Magnoliopsida; order Asterales; family Asteraceae; genus Logfia; species Logfia minima. The sequence continues at coordinate 3,067,014 of OY992770.1, forward strand.
TTCTCTTACGACTCTCAAAAAATTTGTAACAGTTTATTATTTGGAAGTTTTCAAGAATTTAACATTGGTTTGTGCAGCTAATCAACCCAAAAGTGGAGATACGACATGTAGACAACACACCCGATGATCCACGCCAGAGAAAGCCGGTGATCACCAAGGCAAATGAACTGTTAGGTTGGGAACCGACTATTAAGTTGCGGGACGGCCTTCCTCTGATGGAAGAAGATTTCAGACAAAGACTTGCACTCACCAAGAAAACATAAAAGATGCATTAATGGACAACTTTTGAGCAGAAGTAAATCAAGTGTTTTTAGAAAGAGATGCCTTCAGTTGAGTCTGCAATTACTTCATACACTAGTTTGATGTTTCGAGTGTTTACCGTTTGTAAAACCCATTTATCTATTTCTATATGGAAAATAAACAGCTGGAAGCTTTTTTCATATCATGCTTATGAATTATGATGCAAGTGCTCAGGTTACAGCTCAAAACTTTTAAACATAAATCAGTTTGGTAACTTCAGCATATCAAGAATTACTTTTCTTTACACGATTAAATTGATACTATGAAGACCGCTTAAAACTACAAACTGACCAAACCTACTATAACCAAAACCATATTAACAAGTTGAGGAAACATAATTGTATCAAGACCATGACTAAATCTAGAAAATTCCACATATCAAACTTGAATTTCTAATACTAAAGTGAAGCTAATTTGAATAACAAACCAACATAATTTTAGACATGTATCACAAGGCTTAGGTGTAGAGGACGATGCGGGTTAGGCAAAGTGATATGGCATGTGTTAGTGAGAGGTATAAACTTACCGTCACTAAAAGAGACAAATAGATAAATATGTTTATTAAAAACATTACTTAGATTATTTGCATTAGAAGTCAAATAGGAAGACGCACATGTGTGAGTATTCCAACCCGCATTATCGAAGTCTTGAAGTGTGTTGGGAACAAGAATGATCAACCCTAAACTATAAATCTGAATAGTCAAAACATGAGTCTAGATAACTTAGTGTTAATATGGTTAAATTTTTCTTAGTCTATATATATTTGCTTAGTTTTAGTCTGTGAACATCACTCTCTGTGCATGCTCAGTCAGAGTTTGTGTAACAGACTCGAGCCAATACAGACTCACGACATACTCAAGTTGTAACAGACTCAAATGAAGACATACTCAAGTCATGATAGACTCATACCACTACAAACTCTGATGTTAATAGAGATGATTACAAATAATTCGAAGACATCTTATTAGTCAGGATTATTTGAAGATATCTTATTAGTTAAGATTATTCGAGATTTAATCTGATTGATTTTATTTCCATTAAATCCGATGTGGCAGATAGAAATCTCTATCAGTTAGAGATACGCTGAGATTGTGTTACCTCATCGTAATTTTAGTATGAATAGGAGCAATGTGATACTTTGTAAATTGCTAGCTCATTCACTCAATTCATTGATTAGTTTAAGATAACTGCATGTTTCAAAGCAATTTCAAATATAGAATATTGTTTTTGATGAGGAGGCAGACAGTCCCAACATTATGTTGCTTGTTTATAACGCGTTGAAAATTTACTCTCGTATTGCTTGCTATAGCGCCAATAAAATTGTCCATTTACATATAATACTAAAGCTAACATTCTCAATCAAAGACTTCTTCCATGTCTTTTTTAGTGCATTCCATGTAACTTTTAAGGTTTCGTTGCTGCTACAGTCAACAACTTAACAAACAATCAGCTATTACTTTGATCAGTTAATGCTATAATTTTAAGACTTTTTTGGTTTGTTAAATTCTACTTATGCACCAAGGGTGTTTGGATGTTATGTTAGAAGATGGTTATCATTACAAGGGGTCTTCAATGGTCCAAACCCGGACTAGTACCTAAAATTTAAAAATATCATTAACTTGGTTCAAACATCTAGACTGGTGATTGAATCGTAAATCATTGTCTAAACAACATTATTTTCAATAATATAAAAAGTGGCACGAGCTGAGAAAGCCCAATTCAGATCATTATGCTCGATAGAAGGGAAATAAGAAGCTCAAATAGATAACAACACTACTGCTAGGGGGCAAAGCGAATCAGACCATGTCCAGTTTCAGCTAGGTTTCCTGATTTCAACGGTTTAGACAGTATCGTTTTTCAGTATCAGAGTATGATCCAAAGCACTAGATGTGCTCACACCTATAATGCCACGTGTTATATGAATAGCTCCCAACAAAACTTATACTGTAATTCTGAGATACAAGATATATACATCAGTCAGACTTAACCTTGAATTCATTATTTAGTTCTGTCCCCATATTTAACAGTAGCTCCGTTGTGCAACAGAGACTTCTACTAATTTGCATCTCATAACCAAGTTCAAAGCAATGCAATGAAAAGCATTTAATAAGCAAAAAATAACCGCCTTATGATAATTCAATCGAGCATAAGCTCGATTTCAAACATTTAAACAGCATCTCAGATTATATTTAAATCAGCAGAAAAAACAAAGAGTTCGTGGCGAATCTTCCCAAATGCCAACCCATCAAGAACACGTAAATCCAGACTTCAGCTGAAAAAAAAAACCAGTCAAAGTAGGTGTAAGTTAGAAGTTGGACAATTGGATGGATCAGACGTCCGTAAGCGAACTAAAGAAATAGCAAAAGAACACAGCAACTATCATTAAATAATGGAGGAGTTGAATAACATATGGTTAGTGCAACAGGCTGGAAAAGATATGCACATAGACAAACACTGTATAGGTTCATGGCTAGATGTGGCAATTTCGACCATTTACTCATTAACGAGTCAACTCAGGTTATCTTATTCTCTAACATGTCAATTAGGGTAGGATAAAAAGTAACTAAAAAGAAAACGGGTCAAATTGATCAAAAGTCACCCAACATGTACTTTAATAACTTACTAATCGCTCTATTCGATAAGTTAGCTATAATAGATATTAACAAATCTTGTACGTCAACAATGGTGAAAAATATATATAAATACATAAATCAACAGTATGTGTTCTAAGCACAAATTAAATTAATGATTTTAAAAGATTTAACTGATCATCATAATTATTGTAAGCAAATATACCTTGTAATTTCAATTTGTCAAACTAAGATTTATACAACACATATTAACAATGACAGAAAGGGCCCAGACACTTGGTCTCTTAGAGATCCACCCAGGCCATCGTTCTCAAAGCAGGTATTTAATACCCTCTATTACTTTCAGATAACTGCATGTTTCAAAGTATAGAATATTGTTTTTGATGAGGATGCAGACGGTCCTAACATTATGTTGCTTGTTTATAATGCCTTGAAAATTTACTCACATATTGCTTGCTATAGTGCCAATAAAATTGTCCATTTACATATAATACTATAGCTAACGTTCTCAATCAACGATTTCTTCCATGTCTTTTTAAGTGCATTCTGTGTATACTTTTAAGGTTTCCTTGCTGCTACAACTTGAGTAGATATTACAATTCTAATGGTTTCACCTGATGTCATATTTTATAAATCTCAAGCAACCATATCATTCACCTATTTTCTTTATGGATATATCATATGTATGACCAGAGTCTGACATCTCAGCTTCAATATGACGGAGGATAATTCAACTCGCTACATCAAAACTTACCTATCTCATTACGTACATAGACAAGTGACATCCTAGCAGAATAAGCTGAGGTAATTATTTGCCACCAGATGCCAACATATTCGCTCAAGGGTATGTTTGGTAGGAGGGAATCGTTAAGAATGGAATCAAAGCAGAGAACGGAATTGACTTGAAAGGGAATGAGTCTAGAGAAACATAATCCATTCCATTGTTTGGTACGAATAGAGGATTGAAAAAGTGAAATGCAATAAAAAATCATTCTCATCTTTGGTAAATCTTATACATGTTACTGGAGATGACTACAAACAATCAATTGTTTTTTCAGGTTCGAATTCAAAAGGGAATTGTTCTGCGCTCAACATTGCAGGACCAATAAATGGAATAACGTAACTCATACCAATACATGACATCATCGTCATCGTCATCATCATCATCATTATCGATATCACCATCAAGTTCAACATCATACAGTTCAGTAACAAAAACAAAGTTCTGTGACTTGTTAAACCAAAAATTAAATTAAGTCACGAAATTTAAACACACACCCATGAATAACATAACCAACCAACAAATTAAACACACAATTAGAAACAAACATATAATTGCAAAGCTTTATTTTTCAAAATAAAAAAAAAAAGTATTTGAATAATAGATGAACTCAAACAAAATATCTACAAAATCAAACCCAAAAACAAATCCGTACAGAGACTACTATAACAATCGGAAGAGCAGGAGGATTTAACATGAGTCTAACACAAATAATAGAGATGAAGAGGCGGCTAGGGTTTCAGTCATGACTTGATACCTTGGGTCCCTCTTACGAGATAAGTTAGTTGTGTTTTTGTGTCAACCAACCTGATAAGATGAGCAGTAGCATAGAACAGACGATTAGAAGATTGTCTGTGTTAGTACAGATGTCCACGAAAGCCGCCGGAGATGATGGCGAGCAGAAACCTTTCAATCGCCAGAGAGAATAGTGAGGCTAGGGTTTGTGTCTTTCAGAAATTTGGTAGAATGTGCAACTCACGTGATTTCACATTTTATATCCCTGAGTTTTTCTTAAAGGCTTCTTATTTTAACCGAGAACGATAAGGAGAATGAGCTACATTCAAATTTTCATTCCTTGCTATTCTTCCCCTTTTTTAATGGAATGGATTAGTGGGAAAGAGAATGGATTTCTGATTCTTCTTTTCCATTCTCCGTCTCAAACAAACAAGTGAAAAGGGCTTCATTCCATTTTTCCGATTCCCTTTCCATCGTACCAAACACACCCTAAGATGGTTAAGTACTAAACTTGTTCTACTTCCAACTAAAAGATTAGCCATGAAAGAGTTAGAAAAAGAGTCAAAGGAACCAACTTTTCCCAAGCAAACACTTTCACACTAAGTAATGCCTGCTCGAACATATCTAGTCCAAAAGCTGGCTGGAATTCGAATACAACTACAAAATATCAGTCATGTCACTGGTTATAAAATGAGTCAAATGAGGCAACTTTGACACCAAATAATAGCCTTCGCATTTGAACAATTATTAACCCTAATAAATTACAATTCACATAAATCCTACACCTACCCACACACCATAAGAAAAACTATAATTTATTATTCCTAGATTACCTTTCCCTCTTAAAAGTACTTTGTCACCTAGTAACTGTTAAAACACATTTGTCATCCTTTCACATTATAAAGTAAACGTTTTCAAGGATCGCATTAAGTATTAAAAAATTAAATTAATCACATCCGGTACACTAATTTATTCTATGGTAAATCAATGTAGCACTCTGAATACACCATCAATGATATTAAAGCCTGAATTTTTAAAACAAGCATCTACTATAATAGATCTAAACACCAAAATTTGGGGAAGTTGACTTACTTCTTGTGCCTCTGAGCAAAAGTAGAGTTCTTGCGGTCTTCCTCTGCAATCATTTCAGTTTTCGGGTAATCAAATACAATTAATAAATAAAATATACGATTATACACCGATATATACATTAATTGTGATTAACTGATAGATATCGTTAGAATATGTTTGATTATTGACAAATATAATATATATATATATAATATTACCGGTGAGACTGAGAGAAAACTTGGTGATGATAGTGCCGGTGACGGCGAATCCAACGAGGAACGGCCAGTTCCTTTCAAACTCTCGCTTGAAAAACTTTCCCCATGGATCGAATTTCCTCATTTTTTTTTCGTTTGTATCGTTTTCTCGTTTCCGTGCCCTAAAAATTGTGATTTGCAAAGAGTCGTATTTTCTCAAAAGCTCAAATCTATATGGGTTGTGTCGGGTCCGGTCGGGTTTACTCAAGTTACAAAATTGAGCAAATCACTCACATAAGTTTTTAGCTTTTACAACTCAAGTACCCCAAGTTTCTTTTATTGGTAATAGATACATACATAGCTTAATCGACTTATTTTTACCAGCCAATCAATATTAAGTTAAGTATTTAACTTTGCTCAAAAAGAAAGAAACTCTAAGTAGTTAATAATTAACGATATGACATTCCATATTTGATAAAATATAATATCCAACTTTTTCATGTATATTTAATATTTAATTATAGTATATAAATTACTTTTTAATACTATTTATATGTAACTGAATGTAGATATTACATGTATAATATTATACTTTAGAAGATACGAATATGATTTGCATCACATTGATCATTATTTGAAACTAATTGAATCATTCAATTGCAAGATATAAATTGCACTTTTTAAGTTGGTTTGATCCATAAACTATTTTCATATTTTGAAATTTGGATTAATTTTGATAACTCTCACAAAAGACAAATAATAATGTCAAATCTAGTAGTAATATGAATTTTTTCTGACAAACTTATTTTTCCATCAACCTATATATACGTAGAAAACTTATACACTGTTAGTTAAAACTGATCATCAAAATTGTAACTATAGCCTTCGGCATGTCCCAAAATTTATACATCTTCTACACAATCTGACATAACACGATGACTATTATCTCGCTACTATTATAATAGTTAAATATATGACAAAAAGAAACTTCACAAAAAAAATTTAGATACAAGTACTCACACACATAATTATCGTGAATATATATATATATATATTAATTCACAAATATATATAATTGTCCCATCTCAAAATTTGAACCCTCAATTAATCTCATGATTGAAAAGAAATATTATCGAAAATTTTTAAAAAATCACAAGTTTGCTTTAAAAAGTATTGTCGAGATAAAAGATCAATCAAACAACTTGTTAATCTCTTATGTGTATTATCAAATGTGTTGAGCATTTATATAAAATAAAAACTAAATTGTAAATCTGTCAATTTGAATTGGTTATTATTTGTAGTAATTTAGGTAAGTGAGTTTCAATTTTAAGTGTAAAAAAGTGAACGGGTATTTTGAGAATATAAGAAATATGATACTTGATAGTACAACTGTACAAACGAGTCAAGCCACAAAATTCGTACCACTCCCACACTCCGCCGTCTTCCGTCGTCACTCGCTCGCCGGTCTCCGGCGTCGCTCCTTCTGACCACCGCGTTGTATCGAACTATCTCTATTTTCTTTCTTCACACTTCACAAACTAATCGTAAGCAATCTTCTTCGCAGACGCCATACTACGATTTCTCTATTTATTAGTAGTAGTGAATTAATCAGTTGATAATTTAGTTTATAACTTTATATACTTATAACTGTCTAATCAAATTTCACGAAATGTACACTTTATTATCGACCTAGGTGTTTTTAATTTGCAAATTGTAAGTATATTTAATCAAATGCGTTTCGGTCGATCATCAGGAATCAGCATATTTCATTTTGTGTTTCAGTAAATGTCAGTTGTAGCATATAGTCTACTGGTTTTCAGTCAGAGCCCTGATTCATATTGTTTTCGTTCTTTACGCCAATCGACGGTTGGCCCCTTCAGAGGTCTAGCATCCAGGTCTCTCTTGCTATACGTCGTTTCTCAATGATTGTTTCAATCTCATATTCTTCAGGCACTTTCCGTTGTTACTATTCCAATGAATTCTTTATATATATATATATATATATAATTTTAGTTATATTTAGTGATAATTGGTTAGGTGATATAAATAGACAAACTTTAATCTGCAGTTGTTGTTTAGTGATAATTGTATAGATACCTGAATCCTAGCCCCTTTGCTTTTGTTTATTTTCAGGAAATTGTTATTTAACGGTCCCAGAAGTTTTTTACCAGGTAAAAGTGTAAAACTACATGAATTCTGTAAAATTCTACGATTTGTTAAGCCCTTAAGTTGATCAGTTTTGATCTTTCAAAAAATGTTAACGCATTGGTTTTGATGCAGTACCCCTTTCTAAAACTATTACATGTGCAATGAAGTCGTATAAGTTATCTGACCTTACTCCGAGGGAGGTTGACAATCTTAAAGCTCGGCCCCGAATAAATTTCACTTCCATTTTCAGTACGGTAAGTTACTTTATACTTGTCGTTGGAAGGTGTCTTTTAGGCTTTTTAGTCTCCTTAAATCTTGTTGAATTATCAGATTGGTACTTGAACACAAAGGTGATACTGAAAATTTCCTTGAATTCGCAGGTCGAGCCAATTGTTGATGATGTTCGTAACAGAGGTGACGCTGCTGTTATAGAGTAGGTGCTTCTTTATCTTTTATCTTCTGCGTCTATTTGTATATCTGTCTAAATTTACTGGACTGTAAAAATTGTTTTTATGGAACCATCAGTGTTCATTTTGTTGTACCCAACTGATGTTTTACATGTCCTTTTGCAGCTATACTTTACGATTCGACAAAGTTGAGTTAGAAAAGATTATTGAAAATGTGACCGATCTTCCAGACCCGGAGGTACTTATATGAATCCACACCAATCTATTGGCCTACAAAATAATCACCTTTCTAGTGCTTATATATACATACATACATTTTTAGCTCTAACTCAATCTCAGCTTGATGAAGCTGTTCGTGAATCCTTTGATGTGGCTTACGGCAACATTTATGCATTTCATGCTGCACAAAAGCCTGTTGAGAAAGTTGTTGAGAACATGAAAGTAAGTTATATACGTTGGTACCAATTTTGTTTTCCCTGAACTTCTGAGTTAATACTATTTTCTTATGTGTTATTCAGGGTGTGAGATGCAAACGAGTGGCGAGGAGCATTTCTTCCGTTGGTCTGTATGTTCCAGGAGGCACTGCAGTTCTACCTTCAACAGCTCTTATGCTTGCTATTGTAAGAGATGATAATTATCTAGATCATTGTATCTAAAGGTGGCAACTTTGACCTATTTATGTGTGAATGGGTCGACTTGAGTTGTATTTTCTTTTTTAGTCAAATCAGAAAGTTTTGCTTTAAGAGGAACAGGTCATACGGGCTGAAAGTTGCTCAAAACCCCTATTCAATGCATACAGCAACAGCAATCTTTAATCGATTTAATTCGAAGATTTAGATTTATAGTAATAAAGTGGTCTTTGTAATCATAGTTAACGCATTAACAGTGTATTAAAAATCAACATTATTGGACGAAAGATTTTATCAGGTCAATACAACCGCCTGACCCGCCAATGGTGTCACCTCTAATTAATGTCCAAGCAAGTTGCTGTAAGCTAACCTTTTAGATTTCTGTGTACACCAGCCAGCACAGATTGCTGGGTGTAAAACTGTAGTGCTCGCAACTCCCCCTTCTAGTGATGGCAGCATCTGCAAGGTATTTGCTTTCATATGTATGAGATAGTTTATCGTAGATTGAACTTATTTACAGAGTCTAATAATTTGACATCATATAGGAGGTACTGTATTGTGCGAAGAAAGCTGGAGTAACCCACATTCTTAAAGCTGGAGGAGCTCAGGTTTTACATTTTTCTTATTTAGAAAATTGTTTTTTTCCCAGTAGCTGCTTTCTTGTTGATCTGTTGGTTTTGTTTCTTGTAGGCCATTGCTGCCATGGCATGGGGAACAGCATCGTGTCCTAAGGTGTCACTTTAATCATCGGATTTGTTAAAAAAGCTATTGTATTACTTCATAAATGTATTATGTTTAAATTGTGAACTTCATAATTTTAGGCTGAGAAGATATACGGCCCAGGAAATCAATATGTGACAGCTGCAAAAATGATTCTCCAAGTACGTCTATCTCCTAAACATCATCTCATGTGTAGTGCGTACACAATGGTGTACACCAAAAATCGATATCCTTGTTTTAACTATTCTTGTTTTTGACAGTTTATTTAAAACCTGTGTTTCTTGTGTTTTGACAGAACAGTGAGGCGATGGTTTCTATTGACATGCCTGCAGGACCATCGGAAGTGCTTGTCATTGCTGACAAATATGCTAGTCCTGTTCACATAGCGGCAGATCTGCTTTCTCAGGTTCAATTGTTAATTTTATTTTTTGTAATGGAAGCAGTTTTCTTTATTGTTTTTTTATCGGTGTTCTTTTTGTCTGCAAAGGTTTTGCAATGAAAAGGGTCATTATCATTTTATCCTCAAATCCCATTTTTCCATTTTCAGGCGGAGCATGGGCCAGACAGTCAGGTGGTTCTGGTAATTGCAGGTGATGGTGTAGATATAAATGCAATAGATGAAGAAATCACCAAGCAATGCAATAGTCTCCCAAGAGGAGAGTATGCTTCAAAAGCTCTTAGCCACAGCTTCACTGTGTTTGCACGTGATATGGTTGAGGTTAGTTTTTCTTATATAGTATTCTATATGCATTATGCAGTCATAAAGTTTTTAACATATCCATGTATGTCAGTGCTAAAACTTCCAACTGCTCTATATGCATTATGTTGCGCTCAGTGCTTATATGGCTAGATCTCTAAACTCGATCTGGCTTTGCAATTTTCAGGCAGTTACATTTTCCAACTTGTATGCACCCGAACATCTTATCATTAATGTTAAAGATGCTGAGAAGTGGGAGAGCTTTATCGAAAATGCAGGTATATGTCACGTTGACACTTCACTTTTGTAACTTTTACCCATTCTTACAAATACTATGTTTCCTGCCTGATGAAATGTCAATCCAACAGTTTCACTCTTAAAATTTGAAACCTCTATATATACTAGCAGTAAGTATAACTATTCAATAAATAGTACTTTTTTTTGGAATAGAAAGTTACATATTTTTATAAAATGTATTCTTTAAATGGTCAAAATATATTATAAGTTTAATAAAAATTACTCCGTACTTTGACGATATCTTTTTTAGTAAGGTTTATTTTCTTGTATCAGTCGAGACTAACACTCCAAGTTTAATTTGAATTGTTCGATATACATAGATAATAAATTTTAATTTGAGCTTTAGAGAGTGATTTCGTTTTTTTTTACGTTTGTCAAATATTTGGAGTTGGAAGATATTGTTTGAACTACAAATTGGTCAATTTTTAAGATGATAAATTGAATGACTTAAATGGAAAAATGGTTGAAGATTTTAATAATTGTATTTGAAAATATGATTTTGAGGTTAATAAGTTAGTTGATGAAGCTAGACAAATAATGTTTTGACGGTAACCTTTAAGTATTAATGTTTTAAGATATCGTTAAAGAAAATTACATATTGTACAAGTTTGTATATAACAATTTTTACATAAAAAGTTTTAGCTTTATTTTAACAATATAACATAAAGTTTATTAAAATATAAGTATTCATATAACAAATTCAGAAAGGGTTTTCAACATAAAAGAAGGGATGACATACTGCATAAAAAGAGATGATTACGGTTCTTCAGAAAAATTTAGTTAGATGAACAATATATACTTTGAACTTAAAAATAAACCATCTTTTCTTATTTTTACTGTAACATATATTTTATTTAGGTTTGCATACGGTTGTTGATATAAAACACATATAACATGTATTTATTATTGTAAAAATATTTTATATTGGGTAACATATCTATTTATATTAAATAAATCAATCTTTCCTATCTACATGTTGGCCTTCTATATTTTACTAAAAATTGTAATATAGCTTATTCTTTACATAGTAAGATTAACATGTGTCATTATTATATTTTTAGTTTTGTTATAATTAAAAGCTATAATTTATTCCCTTGATAATGAATATAATATCACATTCTGCTGTTAAATATTAACATTTATCAAAGTTTACAAATAATTAAGAGTAAATTTATTTGAAATAAATTAAATATTCAAACTTAATGTAAATTTTTTTTTTCTATATGTCAAAAAATATTTATTTAAAAAGTTCGGCGGCAACGTGCGGGTGAAGGTACTCATTTGACAAATTATGTGGGCCATGCTATATCAAATAACCAATGATACCATGACAAAATGTCAATCATATGAACTGGTTATGTCTGTTTATCTCTAAAAAGGACCTGAAAAGGTGTAGAATTACCAAGCACAGACCTTTATCGATCGCACTTGTTTTATTTTGCAGGCTCTGTATTCTTAGGGCAGTGGACTCCCGAGAGTGTGGGAGACTATGCTAGCGGCACAAACCATGTTCTTCCTACTTATGGATATGCACGCATGTACAGTGGGGTCTCTCTGGATTCTTTTTTGAAGTACATAACAATCCAGTCTTTGACTGAAGAAGGGCTTGCAAAACTTGGTCCTCATGTCGCAACCATGGCTGAGGTTGAGGGGTTGGATGCTCATAAGAGAGCTGTAACTCTTCGGCTTGCAGACATTAAAGCAAGACGGGTTGTATGAGTAACTTCTTGTATCAAACTCCCTATGAATTGGGTGTGTAAGAGAAGTAGTCTTGGTGTCATTTGCATTTGGAAAACTGGTGAAGTAGGCTGTGTTGTTTGTTCTTGTTATAAAAGAATGTTCAATTTTGAGTTTGTTGTTGCCAGGTTGTTGATCTGGTTAGCTCTGGATTTCAGAATTCAATAAATTATATTACACTTGTAACTTTAACCATGTTCCTGATTTTTGATTATTATTAATGAAAACAAACATCGTTCCAATGTTCATTATGGTTTTACTTGAATATTAGTATGACTGATGACGGGTAAAATTAATCAAATTGCAACCAAAATAGAATATAATAATAGAACTGTAATTGTAGTTACAGAAAGAATAACCTTGAAAAAAAACTCGCCCAGAGTATGTCTGCAATGCATAAATCCTCAAAATTGGTTTATCCTATTATTTAGATTTCGATTATTTTTGCAACTTGTACAGTTTTGTGATCATATTTAAACTAATAATTTGTAAATTCTTATTTTTAAATAATAAAGAACAATAATTAAGTCTATGATACACTAATGATCATTTAAACCCATACTTGTTCATCAATATCCATAATCATTAATAAACACTGAGCCATACTAACTAGCAAGATTCACATGACTATTCATGATGAGAAAGGAGGTGATAAGAAGGTATCAGTACTCGGGTGTTTAGCAGGATTTTGTAGATGGTGTTTCTAGTTTCAACCGTAAAAGATGACTAACAAATAAGTTCGGTCAAACGTCTTGTATTTGACGTCGAAACAGGGAAGAACTGTTTCATATGACTGGTAGCAGCCTGGGCTTATGATGCTCAAGCTTTCCAAACGCGTACTGATCCATCCACAGACGCTGTTATCATACAGTTATCTTTTGGATGAAAACTAACACTTGTTACCTGCCAACAAGAAAGTAGAATTGATTAGTGAGATAGCAACATAACAATAATCCATGTTTTCCAGAACTCTGGATTATAAGGTATAATTCTTAGTTTAATGCCTAGTCCAGTAGTCCTCCATACTTTCACTTCCACTTGAAAATAGATGAAGTTTTTATATCACACTAAAATGTAACCAGAGATGCAATTAGAAGAAAAGAATATACATGTGGGCGCCTCTATCCTACAGAAATGCAATGCTTTTCATTTTGGGTTTGTCCGGGGAGACACAGTGTTTCTTTCTTTTTCCACATGACATTTCAATATCTATTGATTAACAATTATCACTTGAAGTTCATGACATTGATTTCGGTTACATACAGAATTGTAGAAATAAAAAACTAAGAGAGGCTTACGACTGAGGAGTGAGCACGGAAACTTGAAACCACTGATGCATCCACCAGATCCCAGAAATACAGATTGCCATCTTCCGATCCACCAACAACATGAGCATCAGTGTTTGTAAGACAGCAATCCATTTTGAATGACTGGTTAACAAAACTCAAGTCTTAGTTACATGAAAAAAGCAACCGAATTAGTTTCAAGTTGAATAAATGAATTTGCCACTCATTTCTACAAAGAAGTGCCAACTTTGGTGGGTCAAAACAAGTCATTTTTTAGTATGCTCAACAGGTCACATCGGATTGGGTTGACCTAATTCTTTTATATAAAAATGTGGATTGAATTCAACAGCCTGATCTCACCTTACATGTATGACCTTTATATTCTTGTAGTAATTCACCAGTAGTTCTGCAAACGAAAAGATCTGTCAGTCCACAGTAATCCCTTTATTGAACAATATGAATAAAAAGAATAAAAGTAATGATTTACCGGTCCAAAAGCCGCAATGTGGAATCCAGACAACTGGCTAATACACAGTTACCGTCATTTGACAGTGAGATACAGTTGACAGGTTGCCCCAAGTCATCAGATAATTCTCTGAAGAGTACACACACACAAAAAGTATAAAACTATTTCAGCAAGAACTCAGTGAAAATTCTGCTAAAAAAACATAGTGATCTACTCTAGCAGTGGAAATTCCAACCAATGTGAGTTGTGTTTTATCAGAAACGGGTCAAATAAAAAAAAATAGCTAATAGGAGAATGGGTCAATCGTATCAAACAAGTAGAAAGTCATCAAAAGTCTATTTTTGACGCATACAGCCTCTTAACTAGCGCCTTAATTATTTATAGGTAATCTTAGAATGAGCAAAACTTGTTTGCGGGTCAGTCCAACCCACCTAGCCCGTTCCACATGTACCAAGAATGATCCATTTTAACTTGTTATCCAAGCTGCCTGACCAACTCATTTTGCCACTTCTAGTCTAATCTCTTGGGACGGGAGGTATCATGATCATGTTGACTAGTCTTACATACCTACCAATCCGAATGTCAAATGTTCGTACAGTTCCATCAACACTTCCCGCGATGATTTCGGTTTTTGTTAAACAGACAGACATGACACTGTCTAAAAAGGTGTCAATGATCTGCAAACCAATTAGAATTTTCAGTCTTTCAGCACATAACATGAACTTCTAATGATCTCTGTTAGTACATGTATTAGGCAATACAAGAAACCCACCTGAATCGGCTCAGTGCTGTGAGATCTACAATCCCAGGCACGCAAGGAACGGTCATACCCTGCTGATACAACTACAGAAGAATATTCATTGAACTTCACAGCATTCACCTGATAAAAAATGGTAGAATAAGAAGTCGGTATAGTAAGTACATGACAAGGAACAGTTACGTTCTACTGTCTCCACAAGGCCTTCAAGTTGTTGCCATCAAATTTTATCATAAATATGACAACAGATAACTCATAGTTTTCTTGATTGCAGACCTCAACAATAGGATTTATAGATAGCATGCTTATAAACTCAGTCATATCGATTACCTTCTCTCTACCCAATTACTATCACATTAACTTCAAAATATAACAAATATGAGTAATTGATATGATAGTGTAAGTATAGATATATGATCGATAAATCTCATTGTTCAGGTATCCATCTGAAAAACCCATGAAAGTTCAGTGACCACATTTTTGTTTATCTATTTTCCTAGTGAATATTCAGAGGTGTATAAGTAACTGTCTTTTATACCTCACTGTCATGGCCTCGAAACTTTCGAATCACACGACCTGTTGATACATCCCAAAAGAAGACTTGCCGGTCACCACCACATGAGCAGATTTTTGAATTATCACTACAATAAACCCACATAAGGTAAGTTTTCTGTAGCTTAAAACAGTAAACAAAGATCCCCTGATAACTCACAGCAAGAACTAACCAGATGATAATGATAACAAGGTAATAAAGATACATTTTGGCTATTTCAATGGTAAACAAAAGAACCCGATAACTTACATCAAATTTATTTATTCTTTTCAACATCCTAAATGCTTATAACTTCTAAGAATGAAATTCAGATGATTTACCAACGAATTAATGCAACACAAATCTAAAAACCATATCTGAACATACTGCTAATACAAAAATATACCCTAAAGTATAAAATCATTTCCACAAAAATTATAGTCTCTAAACTCTGCAATTGGAGTCTACACTCTACAACTTCAGCACATATGCTCATTGTTGCAGATGAGTAAATGTCTAATTGTATGTGCTTAGTATCATCTAAGCTAACACCAGTGCTAAATAAGCATAATATTTGAGTCTCTTGGCTACTTTACCATTAGATATTGTCCAACTTTAAGCATTGATTAGGCTTATTAGATGCCAAAAACAAGTACAGTCAAAGCAGAAGCAAATTAAGTCTGCTAATAGCTGAAACTATGCTAACTATAATCAAATTCCAATATGCGTGTGTGTTAGTATGTTACAGCTACATTTAATACGAGTTATATAATTATAAAATTAAAAAATATAAATAAGGAACAGAGTCACCGGTTGAAATTATAAGTGTATTAGCGTATATATGTATATAAGCTGAAATAATGTGTATAGCTTACGATGTAACATGTACGTCACGAACTTCACGACCGTGAGATTTGTAGGTTTTAATATGAATTCCCCGGTGTGGATTCCAAAGGCGAATAGTCCGATCTTTACCTCCGGTTAGACAATAATTACCGTCTCCGTTAAACCTCGCCGTTAAAACTGCACCTTCATGTCCTTTCAATACATTCGCTTCTTTCGACGGTAACTCGTTGCCGCTCATCGTTCTCCGGCGACCACCGTCTCTGTTTCAGTAATGTTTGAAGCGACTCAATCGATCAATTTGGACCTGCTACATGATCCTAATGCAATTTGGGTCGGGCCAGGCCCATTATATTATTTGGGCCTAAAGTTAGTTCAACAGTACCCTCTAATTCTCTATCATGCTAGCAGGTCCATTTTGGCTTCTACTTTTATTTTTATTTTTATTCTTTTTTTTTTTTTTTTAAATTAAACTTGCTAAGTGCTAACTATTCTAAAAAGAGGCTAATTACCCAGATACAAAATCAAGACCCAGTATTTAAGAAAATATCAAGTCTTCAAAAACTTTCTCAATTTATCACCTCCTTACGCAAGGGTGTTGCAAAACCAACTAGCCCTTGCGATTTTCCCCATCCTAGCGTAGAAAACCATGCTTGAAGACCTATTTATGGATAATTTCGCAACCTTGTGATGTTTTTGCGAAATCTATATGGTATTGCAAGTACCACCCTTGTGAAAATGATCTTGCAAAATTGTCATCTTTATTGGTCTTGTGAATGGTCTTGCAGTTTGCAAGCGAACTTTATTACTTCACAAAATGAAAATGAGATACAATTACAGTATATAACGTAAAGCTACATTACTAACGTCCTAACGAACTATTTATAATATTGACACCCCCCCCCCTCTCCCCCTCCAGGTGGAGGATCATTGAGACTCAGCTTGCAAGCCAAAGTAGAATGTTGAACACGATGCAACGCTTTAGTGATTAAATCATCTAACTGTGCTTCGGAGGGGATGTGTGCAGTTTGAAGAAAGCCTTCATGTACTTTATCTCGTGTAAAATGACAATCAATTTCTAAATATTTTGTGCAATTATAGAAACATGGATTAGTTGCAATCATATGTGCAGACTTGTTATCAAAGAACAGAGTGATTGGGAGATGAACAGGGATACCCAAATCATTAAGCAGATAACTAAGCCAAATAAGCTCACATGTAGTAGAAGCCATGCTTCTGTATTCTGCTTCAGTTGATGATCTTGAAATTGTGGGTTGTTTTTTTGTCTTCTTAGAGATCAGTGAGTGACCATAAAGATGTAATAACCAGTTAAGGACCTTCTGGTCATTCGGCAATTTCTCAATCTGCATCAGTGAAACCAATGAGTTTCAATTGAGTCTAAATATGGTAGAATAGACCCTTAGAGACTGTCCCTTTTAAATATCTCAAAAGATGTGTTGCAGCATGCAGATAGGTCCCTTTTGGGTCAAGAACAAATTGACTAAGATGTTGGACTGCATAAGATATATCTGGGCATGTCATTGTGAGATACAATAGCCTGACAATCAACCTTCTATGCTTACCAAGATCAGGAACATGTACCCTTATATAAAGAAAGGTTTAAATTGCTTGGCATAGGGATAGGAGTGGGTTTGCAGGCAGTTAAACCAGAATCTTGAAGGAGATCAAGAGTATACTTTATTTAAGTAAGATGAGTGCCTGCAACAGTTCTACAAACTTCACCATAAAGTATTTGGCAATGCCAATATTTTTAATGGTGAACTTTTTATCCAAAGTAGACTTAGGGGCTTGAATTTCCTGAATACAATTACTAGTGACTAGTATATCATCAACATAGACTAGCACTGTAGTAAAGGTTGCATCTTTGTTCTTGATAAACAATGAATAATCATGCTTGGACTGAACATATCCTAGAGTACATAAGAACTTAGATAACTCTTGGTTCCACTGCCTAGATGCTTATTTCAGGCCACCTAACCAACTTTCAGACTTGACCTTGCTGTTGGGCTTTAGTATAACTTTTAGGAGGTGGCATGTATATCTCATCATCTAAGAACCCATGCAGAAAAGCATTTTTGACATCTACTTGATGTAAAGGACAGTCTTTTGTTGTAGCTAAAGCAATAAGAACCCTAACAGTAGCAAGTTTAGCTATTGGTGAGAAAGTGTGTTTGTAATCTTCTCTTAACCTTTGATTATATCCTTTAACAACCAACCTGGCTTTGTATCTATCTACTGAACTATCAGTTTTGTATTGTATCTTGTACACCCATTTAGAACTAGTGGGTACAGGGAGGTTGGATAACGTCCAAGTTTGTTCTGCTCAAGAGCAGTTAGTTCCTTTTCCATATCATCAATCCAATGTGGATTAGTGCAGGCTTGAGCATAAGAGGTTGGTTTGGATGTAGCAAATACATTTGCAAGAAAAGAAACATGGTCTTGTGGTATACTAGCAAATTCTTTGCTATTGAAAAGAGGATATATAAAGGTGTAGCAGAACCACTGTTTGCTTGTCATCTTATTGGGTTTTTACTTCATTTTAAACTAACTGTTGCCATAGTTATATCGAAGTAGTGAGTTAAAATGTGTCCGAACACCTTCTAATGTGGTAGAGATGGATAAGGTTGGCAAAGACAACGTAGGCTTAGGAATTAAGTGAAAGTCAATATACATTTAGAGATTATCATATCACAACCATATGTTATCGTTAAATTTGTTGTGGTATGATAAATTATATAATGGGTCCGAAAAAACAACCAAATGTTATCACTACAACAAGATAGCATTGATCGTGACTACATGATAGGTTTCGTCACGAGTACTATTTTGTAGCAATTGTGATGTACATGTTTAAATGACCAGCCCTTCTTATGTCGGGTCATATTCGCCTTTTTAGGAAGTTTGGTCAGTTGTAACATATGAAATGGTGGAATCCTACATTATGGGTCAATGAAACAAAATGTATGTTTTAATATCATAAAATAAACACAGGAATTGAACACACTATATATTTCCTATATACTAAGAGAGTATGGTGCTATCCTTACTTACAATCTAATGTAGTATTTTCCAAGCTCACCCTTCGATCTATATGTCATACAATCATTAATTACTAATTATAGTTTATAAAAAATAATGAGTTTTAATTTAATTCAATATTAAATGAGAGTAACTAAGATGCATAACTCATAATGTAAAGAAGTTAAATTGATGCATCATTATAAAGGAATTTATAATTTGTTAAATGATATTACAAAATGCTATAACAATATAAAGAGGTATTGAAACAATGAAATGTGAGTTTCTAAGTTAACACTTTCGTCAAACCGTCTCTCTTTAGGTCAATAAAGATTACAAGTCATTTCAATAAATTAAGATGCTAAAGTGAAGAAATGTATAAGTGAATTAATAACAATAGTAAAATTTGCCATTTTTTTTAGTTTAAACATATTCAAGTTAGGATGTTAATAAAAAACTTTTTGTGTCAAGTTAGCATACCAACTCATATCATTACTCAATTATTTAAATATCTAATCTATTTTATTAACTTGTCAAGTGTGTCATATTTTTTTTCAATTTCAAGTGGTTTAGTATATAATTTGAAAACACCATAATTTTCTTAATTGAGTTTAAGATCCTTATTTTAAGTTTTTAGTTGTGCGATCTAGACATATAGGTTTCTTTCTTTTAACAGTAATTCTATGTGTATATTATTTGAAGAATAATTATTTTTCTTATTTCAGTTGTCTAATATACTGTCTAACCTTCTTATATCGATGATATATTGTGACTCATGTTTCTAATTATGATGTAATTTAATTAGCTATCATCTAATGATTTATGATTATGAATTTTTCGAGAGATCTTGTTGACACAAAATTTTCAAAAATGTTATAAAAGAAATTGTAAGGTATATTAAATATGCTACTTATATTTCAATATAGTATTATTCGGTGAGCATATACGAATTATGGGTGCTAATGAAAAAACATATTTTTGATAAATTTTTTGTAGTAAGTCAAAATATCTATATTGTTAATTCATTTATTTGAATACTTAACTTAATTAATACATTTTTATTAAATAACATGTAATCTTTTCATTTAATATAACGTTATAATAATGACATCGTCCATCGGACAAGTTTTACGCTAGTTGTTTATATAAGTCGGTAACTAATTGCCGATATGAATTATGATGTTAGCTATTTTCTTTCATAGTTTAAGAGCAAGTCTTTCGCATTAATGTGGATTTTACATTACATTTTTATTACTCTACTATCTAATACGAAAATTCAATGAATCTGGACATCGTGGTGTTCCACGATAGTTAATACTTAATACATCGTAATCATATTCATATGTCACATTCAAAAGAAGTACAAATGTGCTAGTTTCAGTCCAGCTTTTTCATCATTGATATCAAATGACAAATTAAGAATTTCATGCCTGCCACAAAAATGAATGGCGCACAATAAACGCAATATCATATAATATTTTGTCCAAATTATACATGACATATAATATCCATCGGAAGTTATGTCTATTAGACTATTACGCATAATTTAACGCTGATGATTTAGACATAAAAATGTTATCATATAATACCTTCTAAAATTATGTATTCTTTGTACAATTTACATATATTTATTTTCGAATTTAGAAGTGAAAAAGTATGAGATTTTATGGTATTAGACTTGGCCATTTACACAAGGTTTCCGTCTTCACTAACAAGTTAACGTGAAAAATAAACAAATATGTATAGTTCTTAATTCGGATATATTAATTATTAAAATAAGATTAATAAGCAATGACAGATCGAAAGAAGGTTCACTCGCAACAGAAGCTAGACACATATTTCCATGCACCACCAATCGCTTACTAAATGCGGACACGTGTCGTATGTCAGGGTGCTGACGTGGAATATATAGAAGCTGGGGCCCAAGATACCGCCATACTGTACGTGCAAATGCCGCATTCGGTTCCACCGAATTCCCAATTCCCCATCTAGATATAAAGACAAAATAGCGTGGAATGAAGTGAATTTACATCCACAAAAACTACCGGAACTACTACCTAATCTCCGGCTATGACCGAAGCCTTTTAGTCGCCGGAGAAGCTGCCAGTAAACAAGATGGGGATTTCATGGGATGACGTGGTGGTGATAGAGAAAGGTAAGACTTCCGGCGACCCAACGGTGGTAACGGTCAACTGCCCCGATAAAGCCGGGCTTGGTTGTGACTTGTTACGTATTGTACTTGAATTCGGACTCTATGTTACTCGTGGAGGTCAGCTTTTGTAACTGTCTGAAAATCTAATAATATGATAAAACTTTATTGTGTTGTGTACATGAACTTTTAAAACTTTGTCTATCTAATTTTCTGTCATCCGTATAAGACATAAAACAGGTGAGGTGACGACTCATACAAAGCTTCGCGTCATAAAATTACATACAATTGACTATAAATAAAAAATAAGATACTCCAAAGGTTTTAAAAGCTTCGTACACAGTTTTTGTTATAGTTCATTATATTTTTGATATGACTATGTTGAGTAAGTAAGGTATAATAGACGTTTACTTGTGTTGACACTGGAACATAAATCAATCGACAACCATATAGATATGTCCGTCGTATGTGTTAAATTGTCTATACATGTAAATGTCTTATTTGATTCTCTGGAAGTGATTTAAATGTGCATAATATGTTATTGTTGTTAGATTTTTCGACGGATGGAAGATGGTGTTACGTAGTGTTCTGGGTGGTCCCACGCCCAAGCTCGTTAAGGGTTGATTGGGAGAGCTTAAACAAGAGGCTTTTATCTTGTTGTCCTTCATGTTTGCCTGCATTTTATCTCGATCAGCTCTCCACTTGTTCTAAACCACCTCAACTCTACTTATTGACGGTTTTCTCCTTGGATCGCAAAGGGTTGATACATGGTAAGCCTAGTATGTTTTCGTCTTATGTTTCATTTTGTTTAGACTTAGTTTACATATTCTGATTTGGATGCACAACTTTTATAGATGTAACTAAAGTTCTTTCGGAACTTGAGCTAGCAATTCAAAGAGTTAAGGTGACAACCACCCCTGATGGGAAGGTTTTGGACCTATTTTTCGTTACAGATGCCATGTAAGTCTTGGGTCTTCTTCCTCTTTACAATGGCTGTATGGTTTCAGTTTGTTTGAACTAGCAAAACGGGTGATTGGTGCTTGTTGGGATCTTAGTTTGCTTAAGAATAATTCAACTAGGACATTGTTTGCTAGCCAATTGAATGGTAGGTTCTATACCCTAGTTAGGGGGTTTATGGGTGTATGTTTTGATACTAATCGTCTGATATAGTTTTTAATGTTTAGAATTTATAAATTTTGTTAGCCCATTATTCTTTTTGTTTCTTCTACAGTGGTGCATCTCACCATCACTGAGAATTCGTATGCATGCTGCTTTTGTGGTTACAATATATAATTATTGAGTAGTACTGTTAAAATGTTGCTTGTTTAATTTCAGGGATCTACTTCACACGCAAATCAGACGTGAGGAAACATGTGAGCATCTTAGTGCCGTGTTAGGAGAGTGCTGTATCAGCTGTGAACTTCAGTTAGCAGGGCCTGAGTACGATATTCAGCAACAGCATTCATGTATTTCTGACGCAGTGGCTGAAGATTTATTCAGCAGTGACCTATCTGCCATGGAAGATCAGCCACGAACACTCACTGACGATATGTCGAAAGTTAAGAAGGCCAGTATAACTGTTGATAATCTGCTGAGTCCAACACATACTTTGCTTCAAATACAGTGTCTTGATCAAAAGGGCCTTGTTTATGACATTTTGAAGATCTCCAAGGACTGCGATATACGTGTATGATTCATCTTACAACATTTATTCATGTTTTGACAACCTTGGAATGTATGTGGCAATGTAATGTTCATTGAATTGGTTGCTTATTTCCAGATCGTGCACGGAAGAATCTCTACTAGTGTTAAAGGGTACCGAAGTTTGGACCTATTTATTCAAAAAGAAGACGGAAAAAAGATCGTAGATAAAGATAACCAGGTTGCTTTATGTTCCCGACTTAAGGAGGAGATGCTACATCCGCTGAGAGTCATTATCACCAATCGTGGTCCTGATACAGAACTTCTGGTTGCTAATCCTGTCGAGTTATCTGGGAAGGGGAGGCCTAGGGTTTTCTACGATGTCACACACGCATTAAAGACGCTTGGGATATGCGTCTTCTCGGTGAGTAGTTGCAAACAAAAACACACGAACTTAGAGGTGGCAATTTCTACCCATTTTCTTAATAGCCTCCTCAGGGCATGTTTTATCTCTAAAGAGTAAGACAAGTAGCAAAACGATAATAGTCATGAACTTCTAAATTATTTTATTAAAAAAATTAATTATGATTGAAATATGTTTAATAATCTTTGAATCATATATAAAAAAACTAAAATATTTCTCGATTAAGGGTGTTGAGTTCAACTTGTCCTGACCGAACACGTACTAAAAAGTATCTAATTTTCCGCGTCACTCAGACAACCGACCTATGCATTTTGCCACTTCTGACACAAATCATCTTTGTTTTCTCGATTTTACTCGAGAAGGGGACTAAACCTTCCTTTCCTTCCTTCTGTATTTGTGTAGGCAGAGATAGGAAGGCACTCAACATCACAGCGCCAGTGGGAAGTATACAGGTTCCTTTTGGATGAAAGTAGAGGGTTTCTGTTGAACGGCGATCGCGCTAAGCATGATATTGTTGACAAGGTCAGAAGAACACTTATGGGCTGGTGAATAGAGGTTCTATCATCCTTAGGGGTCATCAAGAATGAAAGATATATGCACGGAAACCTTTCAACAACTTTTGCAATGGCCGACCTGACATAAGGAGATCCTTATAGAACTGTTGACTGCTGTCTTTCTACCATGAAAGAGCAAGCTCGAGACAAGGGGTAGATCTTAAGGGGTCTAGGGTATGCATGCACATACCTTAAGACTGTTGCAATCATTTGTAGTGTAAACACGAGTATTATATATTTGTAATTTTTGTAATTTTTAATGGTGACATGTTGGAATCACGTCTTGAAATACTACTGCACACCCTTGTTAAAACATTTAATTCTGCATCAGTCAAGATCGGAGTGGAGCTAGGATTTATTATCCAAGGGGCAAAAAAACTAGTATTTTTTCAGTTTTGAGAGTTTTGAGGATGCAAAATTTATTTAATATCAAAGTACTCTTAAAAACATTCTCTTTTACATGATTTGAAAAGGGGACAAATATCAAAGTACCCTTAAAAACATTCTCTTTTACATGATTTGAAAAGGGGACAGCTGCTTCGTTTCTACATCAGCCCCTGGTCAAGGCTACTCGACGGATCTGCAATCTAATCGAGCATGATTTTTAGTGAGAATGACCTTGATCGAAATTGTTACCTTCTTTCAAAAAGTAAGGCTAGGGACCGGAAGAATGCAAGTATATATAAATAAAAAAATAGCAGCAGATACTTATATCCCTTCATTTAAATACCAGGATTATAGATGTTCAACAATCAATCAGATACTTGTAGTTGTAGGACTTTATACACCTTAGGTAAAAAATTATATCATAGCATCCATTTAAGATACTTGTTAGGTTGTGATTCATAGTTCGTCCAGTCATTGTCATCTGGACCATTCTAACAGTGCTATTGAAGATTGTTGTTTTCGATTATAGATGCAGTACTAGGTTTTGGACAAGTTCTTATTATGATCACATATATCCGTCCATGATCACTAACAGATAAACTCCAAGTTCAAACAGTAAATATATCAATTTTTAGCACGACTTACCTGTGTCCGTTATGTGTTACAAAAGTGGCACCATGGTTATCTTTTACAAGTGCAAAATATCACACAGAAACAAGAGTTACCTGTCTATAGGCCAAGTTGATACGTAGTACAGTTTACTTGTATAAAGAAACTCAAAATTTAGGTGTTTCAACTGCTAAATAATTGACAATGAAGTATACAAAAGAGTTCTTCTGGCTAGATCTTAAAAACATAGACATAAATAAAAAAGCAAGGTCTAATATTAGTGCAGAGCAATACCTCCGCCTGAATACTCAACTTCATGTGCAGGGGGTAAAGATGAAACCCAGTCAGATGCATGAGTCGGAAGAAGACCCAGTGTGTTTAGCTTCCAAACACCAAGTAACATACCTCCCAAATTTAGGGCAATGTATAATAATTTGGGCGCAAGGAGGTCTACTTTATTATCCTTGTAAGGTTCGAAAACCTTCCCAACCCCTTGAAGAGCGCTTAAGGGCTGCCAAAGGGCTGAAAATGTTATACCTATGCTAAACAAATGGACGGTGCTCCCAGCCATCCACATCATGAACCCCATCATGAGCAGATTCTTGAAGGGGGCTTGGGCCACTTCCCATGCTTTCTGAGACTTCCAGTTTGCTTCAGCATCTTTCTTTTGGCGACTCAGAGTAGAATCATCTTGATCATGAGATGCACGAGTAAAACCTGGTGGGTCGGGAATGTCACGAGACGAAGGTGTGGATGAATTATCTGTGAAGTCAACAGCCCATTTCCGATTTCCCATCACTCCTTTCCCCCTTTCCATCTGCATACACAGTTTAAACCAAAGAGTTAAGCAGGCAATATAGAATCATTCTCGTGCATGTAAGACTGTAAGTACACCATTACAAGAGAGATAAAGCCTAGTAGTGGTGTTGAAACACTTTTTCTTCAGACCGGTCAAAATAGGTAATTATTTTGGTAGACCTTGGATGTTCAGTTTACCCCAAACACTTCCAAAAAATAGTTTGTCAAATAAGATGACAGAGATCATTGCTTCTTGAAAAAAATAAAACTAAATGTTAAGAAGGTTTAAAGTGTTCAAAATATGATGACTTTTCACCTGTTTCCTTTTAGGCTAGTATAACTTCTTCAATTATGTATTAAGACGTTAGAGACAAAACAAAACCCAGGATTGAACCATTCAGAAACGAATGGGTCGAAATTGTATTCTATAACAAAAATAAATCTCTCCACAACCCCTCGGAAGGCCAAGAAAGCATGGTGATACAAGGTGGATTTTTTCCTTCTAATTACAAAGCTACCAATGATCTAAAATTACTTTAACTTTTAGAAGCTGCTTTAAAAATATATAAAACACTAAAAAAAAAAAAATCTAAAAGGCTGCATTGGACAAGCTGAACCATTAGGTGTAATTCTCAAATCATGCTATTATCAATTCAATTCCAAATGGTAGTTTAACAAGTCAATTAAACTGTAAAGTTGCATCTTAGGTAGCAGATTATAAATACCGAACCTGTTACTAATATAGTTAATCAGCCAAAAACAGTACCATGCTTCTTAATTCTTACTAGCACTTAGATTATTTAGTTGCAGCTTTTAACTATTTTTGTCCAATTTCCTTTTCGAAGCCACCAAAACTAAAGTTCTAAATCCTAAAAAGGTGAAACGTTCCAAGCATATTTAATTCAATAGAACCAGATTAAAATCATGTAACTGAACAGGTTCAATTCTACTTCCAATAACAATTCATAATCACACAAACAGCGTAAATAAGTCCTGAATTCTCTATACACCGCATACTCGTTTCAATTCAATTTAATTCAATTCATAGAAGAAGTAAGGTCTACGTGTTAGATCTAACAATCAAAGCAAACAATAAAAGTATTTTTAACTGACGATCAGAACTAATGAAAATTCAAGCTAGTTTAAAATTACGAATTGAAGTAATTATATAACAAGTTATCATCAATCGATGAATATAGGGAGAGAGATATACGTACCTAAAATAATCGAACAGAGATAGAGATGTGATCGAACTGGGGACGGAGTGGTCGAGATCTACCTTCAGAAAGTAAAGAGGGCGAATCGACTTCAACTAAGAAATTTACATAAGAGACCATAAACTATACGGTATCTTATAGTTTTAGTCCTCAAACTTGTTTTCCTGTCTAAATTAAATGGAAAATGACATTTTGATTCCCATGATGCTATGTGGTCATAACCCCGGTGTTCCAGCAAATGAAGTGGAGCGGTGAAAAGCGGAAGCGATTCGCAGATGACAAAACTACTTCACGCAATCACGCGATATATTTAGTTTTTTATGACATACTGTACGGTAAAAGAGTTAATAATTACATTATTATTATCAATATTTATATATATATTTATATTTATCGCGTACCTTTTATTTATCATTTTAATTATACTTTTTATATATTTATTAACATTAATAGTGTAAATATTACTACCCTATTAGAAAACTACTATGGCGTATAAATAGATATTTACGATGTATAACTCGTTAAACAAATGTTATACTTTTTCATAATAGTATTTAGATGAATATTCTACTCATAAGAAAAAATGATAATCACATATAGACGTTTTTGATAAAATAACGCAATTAAAGTGTGTTCCTTCTCAAAATTAATTAAAGTCCATATTTATACAACGTCAATATGCGTTGTTTTCATGTATATATAAAATCGTATGACTCGATTATTTACATTAAATTGGTAAAATAATGTGGTCGATGAAAAAAACTATTTATTTATTTGCCACCTTTTAACATCTAATTGGTGGTTTTATCATTTTAATTACCATAATCTTAACAAATTACTATTATACCACATTTAATTACATTATAACATCCACTCGAGTCATGTGAAAGAAACACTTTGTTATTGCTGATAAAAATGTGTTACCCACCGCATTACATATGCCAAACCAATAAAATATGCTTAAAGCCGTATTTTGGGATTCCAATAAACATCTATTTAATTTTATTTTAAATTAATTATTTATATTTATTTATGCAAGACCCATAAATTTTATTGTTCAGCTTCCTGGAACTTAACGATAGATAAGGAAAAAAATTGCAACTATTTAAGCCTCACTGCACCACTTCCATTTTTATCTCCGTAATTAGCTCAGAGTATAAAAAATGTGCACGTTAGAGAAACACGGTAACATTTACATCCTAACCCTAACCGGCGACAATGATCACCGATTAAACCCTACGCTACTCGACTCAATCACCACCGCAATCCACCGTGTCCGATCCGAAGCCACCACTCCATCCGCCCTCATCACCACCGCACACGGCAAATTCTTCTCCAACGGCTACGATCTAACATGGGCTCAATCCGATCCGCAACGCCATATTCTCATGTCCTCTAAACTCCGATCACTCGTTCGAGACCTAATTTCTCTCCCGATGCCTACAATCGCCGCCGTCACCGGCCACGCGTCCGCCAGCGGTTTCATCCTCGCGCAAGCTCACGATTACGTTCTGATGCGAAAGGATAGAGGATTTATATACATGAGTGAGATGGATATAAAGCTTGTGGTGCCTAATTGGTTCGTGAAGTTGTTGAAGAGTAAAATTGGATCTCCGGCGGGGTTGCGTGACATTGTGTTGAGAGCTGAGAAGGTCACGGCAGAGACGGCCGTGGCGAAGGGGATTATTTATTCGGCGCATGATAGCGCGGCGGAGACTGTTAAGGCGGCGGTTAGACTTGGTGAGGAGTTGGTGATGAGGAACTGGGATGGACACGTGTACGCTTGTAATAGGAAGGTATTGTTT
The DNA here is from genome assembly GCA_963921325.1 of Logfia minima. Taxonomy (NCBI): domain Eukaryota; kingdom Viridiplantae; phylum Streptophyta; class Magnoliopsida; order Asterales; family Asteraceae; genus Logfia; species Logfia minima. The sequence goes on from OY992770.1 coordinate 3,095,828, forward strand.
GCTGACGTGTTGCCTGCGTTGGACTTTGACGAGACCGTCGAGGATGTAGCTGCCGCCAATATTGTATCTTCCCGTCTATAGAATTGAATTACTGATTACTGATTATTGAATTACCAAAATTGTCATTGTAATTGTTCTCATTTTACAATAATAATTAAAAAATAATATATTTTTGTATTTATCTGCAGATCAAATTCCTAGGTAGCTTACTATTTGTTATCGAGTACTCTATGATCGCAAATATGTTTACACGTAAGACAAAAAGCAAGCCAAATTTTTATGTTATTTTAAAGGATCCATTTATGACTTTACGAGGGCATGTTATTTTCTAGCCCATTTAGTTAGTGAGTGATGACTTCCATTATCGCTCAATATTGTATTTCACTATATGCTAACTTATATATAACCATCCATCTTAGAGCTTATAGATTCTATTGATAACTCGTAATATGTTTAGATAGATACAGTTTGTATCTCACAAGTTTAAATTTCGAGTCAAGAACCTCATTTGCTATCGGGATAACAGAGAGTAGATGTGAGATATAATATTAGGGGGATGAGAGGGAGAAGAATGCCACTTGAATGAGGCATGGTGAGTCTTAATCAAGCACTCAATTTGTCTGATATGTTGTGTCGTCTATTGAAAGGATTGCTACGTGTTTCGTTGTCAAGAGTCGGTATATGTCTTTTACTCAAGTGTGTGTATTTCATTGTACAAGACCCGAATCTAAGTATGTCATCATTCTCCAATCTAGTACAAAAAGGTTTCAGTCACATTTTGATAGACTTACTTTGTATACCTGCTAGGTTGTAAGGTTATTCAAACCCTCAAGTGTTATTTATATTTTGTAAGTTACCCTATAAAGAAAGTCATAAGCTTTCTTTATTGACACATCATCAAATTTATTTTTTATCTTTTTCTTCTTTTAGTTTTTTATATCATAATTATTTTAAAACGTAATAATAATGTTAATAATAATAATAATAATAATAATAATAATAAATAAATAAATAAATAAATTTATTTTATCACCTTCATATTTACACTGTCAAAACATCTACATCTTTGCATCTTTTATCAAGGGCAAAGATATTTTCACCATCAATTTTGATAAATCCACCACAATTGTGCATTAATAGATAGTATTGTACACACAAACAATGCATACTTTTGGTGAATTTATCAAAAACAATAGTAAATTTATCATTGCCCTTTATCAAAACACTTTTGTTTCTCATTCTATAAGTATGCAAATTCTTTAACAAACTTTGTTTGACATACTATAAAAATTGTCATATTCATGTCTTCTTTATGAAACGTACACATCTCATTTTACATTCTCATTAAACACTTTTACTGTTTGAAGCAAAGTTTGTTTAATGTCCTTAAAATTTGTCACATTTATATTACTTGATTATTGTAAACTTCCTTTTTCATAAAAATTTCGCTATTAAATGATTGCAACATTTTATATGTATATCCGATTATATAAGTCAACCATAAAAATTTTAAATACAATTTAGTTGTGACAACATCATTGACGATGATGGAGACGAACAATTGAAAACTGTTATCGGGATGTACCTAATAACTAAATTGGTCATCCAAAATATTCGATTGTTAATTACATGAGAAGTCATTGTTATCATTTAATTTGTATACGTTATAAGATCTCACTAAATCTTATAATTGATTTTCTCTCGCCATAATTTAATATTCAAGGTTTATCAAATACAGTTATTGAAATTGTCGATATATTTTGTTACCGTGTTAGGCAATAGTAAAGAAGAAGATATAAAGTTTTTTTTCGTTTTGATTAAACACCAATTTTGAAGATAATAAACATATAAAATTGAAAAATAAAATAACATTAACATTTATAAATGTAAGTCGTGCATCACAAGACCTGTTAGTTTACTAATATCTCAGTATATATAAACCTTTTGGTTCATAGCTTGACAGGTCTGTCACTTTAAAAAGTGACCCATGTTAAAGTTTTAAAAACATAAATTACTTTATAACTTGACACGTGGTCACTTTATAAAGTGATATGTGTCAAAACTTTAAAAAAGATACAAAGAGCATCTTTAACAAAAAAAAAAATCTAAAGATTTGTACAAAAAAATTTTAGAAAAACTTTTCTTTGTTGAAAAAAAAGTTTTTTTTAAATTATTTTTGAGATCTCAAACTTTTGGAGTAAAGCTTTTCTTATAATTTGTGGGTGTAGTTTTTTGAAAAAGTACTTTATAAAAACTTTTTTTTATTGAAGTTAAAACTTTTTAAAAAAATTATTTTTATCTGAATTTAAGTGCCATTATTAAAATACTTCGAAAAGTTTTTTACATTAAAGATACTTTAAACACATAATTAGTATATAAATACAATTTTTTTCAATCAACTTCTCATTGACACCTTTATATACATATATTAAAAACGTACACGATCACTTTTAAACAAGTGACACGCCAACTCCTTTAATATCTCGCTTTACTACTTTAGATATAATATAATAACTCTAGCATTAACGAAAAAGAGCTATTAAATATTTTTTTCATAGTATCGTTACGACACTGAATCACTTCATACGTTGACACACCACCATTTTATATTTATTAAATTTTCAAAAGAGCTATTAAATTTACTTAATATTTGTGTACCCTTTTTCTTTCATATTTCAAAAAAGAAAAAAAAAAGTAACTTTATTTAAAATTCATCATGCTTACTAGTTCAACACCTATACTTCTTGTTTTATATTCTTATTTTCTATCAAACACTTTCACTTTTTAATACACGTTTTTCTTTTTATACTATAAAGAAATTAAGAACCTTTTAGATATGCACTTTAGTTATTTAATACTTTCGGTCTTTTTTTCATATTTTTTTAAAAAACTTTCACTTTTTAAACTTATTTTTCCTTTTAAATTATTAAAAAATAATTATCTTTTAAATGCACTATTCAATTACTCTTTCTAAACATGTTAGCTCACAAAAAATTAACAAGTACTTTTTTTCAGAACAATCAAATAATCAAATAATTTTTACTATATGATAAGTAATATAACACTAAAAATTATATTAGCTATCGCGATATAACATTACAACATATTAAAATATTTGTTTTGACTAAAAAGGTTAAGTTGTTAATTTCTTAGGATAAAGGATACTAATAAACATTTATAAATAAATTAAATATATGTGCTTTAGCAAAAAAATTGAACAGTCTTAGCATTTATTTTTTATGGGATAAATTTATGATAGTTGCGTTAAATTTTTAAATAATTAGGTGTAACTTTTAAATTTAAGTTTCTAGACAAAAGTTCATTAAAGTATAAAATTTTTTGAAAGTATGAGAGTATAAATCTCAACCGTTGATCTTGATTAAAATAACAAAATCCTCACATTCTTAAAAATCAAATATCTCAAAAATCGTTAGTCAAAAAATTATAAAATTTGCACCATAAAAATCAGCATTTTCTCCTTTTGTATTTAAGATCCCACAAGGTATACTTTCGACAAAAAAAAAATTCATTTTTTGGTGGGTTTTGAAAATTTGTAACACATGTGTTATAAACAAATAACACATGTGTTACGGGCGACTAACACACGTGTTAGCATCGACTATCGATTGTAACACATGTGATAGTCGTTGATAACACATGTGATAACCGCAGGTAACACTTTTGTTAATCTATTATAACACATGTGTTAACCCGCAAAAAATGAAAAAAAAAAATTCGTCGAAAGTATGCCTTGTGGGATCTTAAATCGAAGAGGAGAAAACGCTGATTTTTATGGTGTAATTTTTATTATTTTTGATTTGTCGTTTATGAGATATTTAAATTTTAAAAAAGTGGGGGAAAGTGAGTTTTTGTCACGTGGCGCATTCCTATTGGTACTTTCATACTTTAAAAAAAACTTATACTTCCATGAACTCACCTCTAAGTTTCTAATGTTTTTTGTTTATTTCTTTATCATATATTTTTTTAAACAACTAGAGGCTTATTAATATTATAATTAGCTAAAGGTTATTATTATCATAATAGTTTGTTTCTATTATGATCAGGCATCAATCTTAATGATGATATGTATGTAACGCTGTATAAAAATACCTATCAATCTTTTTGGACATGGGTTCTGCATCACACGACCTTTATATTTACTAATGTTGTAATATATAGTAGGGTACGTTATCCGTACAGTGAATCAATAATATATACAAAGTATGTACATAGGGGCTTATCTAATATAGTGTGACTGTGAGAGGAAGATGTTAACAAACCGCCCATTGTTTTCAAACTTCGACAGCCCTCCATGGCCCATGGGACGAATTTCTCCATATGTTATTGTACGTAAGAGGTGATGCTAATTTACAGTTATAGATAATAATAATTATTAGAATATTGAGTTAAGTTAGTTTAGTATATATAGCCCGACTCGTTTGTAAATGTAGGATTGATAGGGTTACTATGTAATATATAAGTATCATATCAATAATACATTTATCTTCATGGGGTATACATTAGTAAATAACGATAATAGTAAATAATAGCGGCCATGAAAGACCGAACCAATCGAAATGTAAGATTGGTGATGGTAAATTCAATTATGTTAAAGTAGTGAATAACCCTAGTCTAAAATGCATTTGAATTGAATAATGAATATAAACTTGTTGACTTAATTCATACGCCATTAAATACCTACAAATTCATATCAACATCTATTGTTCTCATAGTCAAACAAATATCATCGTAAGGATATTGACGGACTTGTAGTCTGGTCAAAACAATCAAATCAAATAAGGCGAAAGAAAAATGGGAAAAGTAGCATGTGTGAAAACTTTAGGATATAGACAAATGACAACAAGTCAACAATGCATATACAACGGATACCCATTAAACATCGAATACTATAAAGTTAATAATATTTAATACTCCTATATTAAAAACACTAATACTTTTTTAACACGTACATTAGTAATAAATTTAATACGTAATATCCACACTAGTATCTCTTAGAATAGAGTATGTAATTGGCATTTTTGTTCATAACTTACTAAGTAAACCTTTTATTAGTCGAATATTATAATTAATTTTTGGAGGTTTCTATCTAAATGGACGTACGTAACTTTATTTGAGCAAAAAGGAATGTGATAATTAAAAAATAGCACATTGTAATTGCGTATTAAACTAAATTTAGTTTCAAGACTATGTATGTGTTGTTAAATATGTTAACATTTTAGAGCTAAAACTATGTCTACTTCATCCAATTATTTACACTTGTTATGTACTAAGTCTCTATCTTAATCTTCATCGATAATGTTAATATGTGTTCAATAAATTTGTTAGGTTCATATTTAGGTATATGAATTTAGGTTCATCAACATTTTTCATTTTCTATTCTTGTATAAAATTATTATAATTATATAATTATAATCATTAAACGTATGCTTAAAAAATAAATATAATTTTAAATAATATATAATAATTATACTTGTGACATCATCATCTTAATTTAAAATTTAATTAATTAATCAGAGGTCATAATTTAATTAAAATAAAATTTTTTAGATTGAGTAAAATTAGGAATTTGATGACATCATAAATTATGATTTTATAAAAATAAAATAAATAATTATTTTAAAGATAAATATAGTAAACAGGATAATTAGTAAACAATACTGCTAACATTATCTAAATTATATACTATTAATTAATTAATATTTTTTATATATATTAAAAACTTATATTCAGGAACAAAAAAATCGGGTAAAAAATCATTGTCCAATTTATGTCAAATTTATTTAGGTATATAGCTTTGGGTTTCAAGTTAAGTAATAAGGTTTCAACGTTTTAATAAGCATGTCTATGACTTATGATTAATATAATATAATATGATTTATTAAAGCATCTATATTTTATTAATTTTTATTCAACAAACTATATTAATATTACAATTTGTTTGTATTTTTATGAATGTATAAAATAGGTTTTAATTTATGATGGAAGAAAACACATTTTGTGCAGTAAGATGGATAAATGATTTTCATTGTGATTAGAGTCTCTATTATCATAACTTTATGTAATGAATATTGTTTTTAGGTAGTTTCATTTCAAAAACATTGTCTAAGAATCATTTAATAATAAGATTCAATTGGAAGAAGATAAAACTTAATTAACGTTCAAATAAATAAAAGACGGTTATTTATTCAATATCAGTATGTATAGCGGGTATTTTAAGTACTCTATTATTTTTATAAAAAAATATTAACCCTTAAAATATATAAAAAGATATATGATTATCGATGAATTGTTTACATTTATGTTAATAGTCTCATAAGTGATTACTATTTAACTTACAAAAAGTTTATGTTTAAAATCACCCTAAACTATATGCACACATCTTCTTCTACTATTTGTCTTTTTTTTTGTTCATATTTTTAGTTGCGTAACGGTTTATTTGAGGTTTTTAATAGTTTTATATTGTTTGTTATATGAAGTGTTTCGAATTTAAGATTACTAATCATATTTCACGAATTACACTTGCAATTATTTTCAAAAATGTTCAGATAGTATTATTTCGTATTTTTCAAAATGACTCATGTATATACACGGGTGTAAAAACTACGGGTGAGCAGGGAAAACCGAAACCGACCCAAAAACTGAAAATAACCATAAAACCAAAACCGAGAAAACCAATCCATATAAAAAACCGACGGTTTGGTTTTTAATTTTTGAAAAACTGACTTTTTCGGTTTAGTTTCGGTTTAATACAAAAACCGATCCATAATTACCGAACCGAACCAAATTTAACCAAGTAATATAAAATCGAACCGAACCGATCCAAACCAAACCGACCCAAACCGAATCGCAAATTATGGCTTACAGTGTCATTGTATGGTACAAGTTACATATGCATGATATCTATTAGGTTAACTTGAAATATAGATATGAGATTAGGGCTTAAAGTTGTGTTATTATAGATGTATGTTAAATTGAAATAAAGAGATGAGATTAAAAGTTATTTAAATTTAATAGTAAAGATTTATTTTACTTAGTCTTAAAAAGCAAGAGAGTGAGGAATGATGTAAATGTTTTATATATTAATATAGATAGATATATGGATATATAGAATATGTGTGGATAATTATAAAAATATATGTATATATAATGTATATTTATAAAAGTATTTGACAAGTAAGGTTAATTGGAAAAACCGAAAAATCGAACCTAGAAACCGAATCAAACCGACGGTTATGGTTTTTAAAAATTTTAAAATCGAACTTTCAGTTCAATTTTCACAAAAAACCAAACCAAACCGAACTATGCTCACCCCTAAAAAAAACTAGCAGTACTATAAAGTAACGAAGTTTATTCAACACATTAATAAGCAGAAAAGACACGGCCCGGTCAATCACGTTGATCCATCCTCAACTCTTTATATTTTAGACACTTCCATAAGTTAATACACGTACATAATTAATTATTAATTAATGCATAATAAACAAATACAAGAAATTTCTAACACAATAATCAATATTCAAAATATATTTTCAAGACAAATTATTTTTTATAATTTGACATGAGCCGGTCAAAATTTATAAAAATTTAACTTCTTAAAATTAAACTATATCATCGTTTTATCTTCAATCAAAATATTGATTTAATAAATTAACGATAAAAAATAATGCAAGTCAGTTTTATTATACTCCGTAGTTAAATTAATTAAATAAATAGCTGTAGTTATATGTTAAACAAAATAGCTAATCACAAGAAACGCCTTCTCTCTCCCATAGACAAACATAATAGGAAGAATTTTTTTTCCGATTGGTGAAAAATGTAAGTGAGAGAACAGTGTGTGTTTTCTTCACATAGTTAGATACACTGACGCTATTCTATATCAAGATGTCGACGAGCTTCAACGGTGGTCCTCGTAGTCCTGCCACCAGCTCTAGGTTGCAGTTGGGCGGCGTTGGTGGTATCTCCCGGGCCATTAGATCTTCATCTTCCAAAAAACCGCCGGAGCCCCTCCGCCGTGCAATCGCCGATAGTTTATCATCTTCTCTTCTTTCCGTCCATGGCAGCTCCTCCGCCGTCATATCGGAAGCTTCCAGGACTCTACGGGTACGCACGACCATTAATTTTGTATTAATTTGTTCAGATCCCCTACTTTAAAATAGTTCTCCTATCTATGGTTTATTAGTGACTGTGTGTGATTTGCATTATATAATTTGTATAGCAATGTATGTACATTGTTGTAAACGGAATTGTAGTTTCGCTTATGTGTGCGTTTTAGGGTTTTGACGGTTATTGCTTGGGGAAGTATGTTGTTTGAGCAGATAGAGGATATTGGAGGTGTTTTAAGTTACATAAATAGCTTAATTGTGTAAGAAAGCTGGTTAATCTATGAATTTTGGATAATTGGGGGAATACCCTGGGTTTAATTGTAAATGTATACAATAAGTTGTCTGGGTTATGTAATGTAGAGTTGGGCGAGAATTAAGTGTACTAATGGTGATTAGTGGATCGTTTGAAATGAATTTATGAATTTAATGTTTTGAGTGGTCATTGTCACATGAACTTTAATCGAGATCATATGGGCTCGTAGCCAAATTTACGCATGGAGGAAAGTCAGTGTAGTATAGTGAAAGATGTGAGGTTCAAATATATTTAGTTACAAGACTTTAGTTACGTATTATATTCTAGAATAGAACTGTGAATCGATAGAACCACATAAGTGAAGATTATAGTTATCTTGATTTAGATTTACCGAATGCACTCACAATATTACGTAGTTGGTAATTGAATTCAATATCCTCAAGTTAATTCTGTCACATAGTGATGAAATGGAAGTGATAGATTTGCACTACGCCGTTGCCATAGTGCAGTGTCTGAAGTTTCACCACTGCTACTTGTGCGTAACTTTTTATAAAGTTACTTCTATCGGTAATAAAGGAGCATTCACCTGGGCTGTAACTATATTCTTAGCTGTTTTTTGTAAAATGTAATTAAAGTAAAAACATTATGAACACTTATTTTGACAAGTGACCAGATTTGCTTTCTTTTTGGCAGGACTATTTAGCATCGCATACAACTACTGACCTGGCTTACGGTGTGATAATAGAGCACACACTTGCGGAGAGAGAGCGAAGGTTCTTAACATACATCTGCTGATTATTATTAGCTTTCTGTAATGTTTGACATATACATATATTTTTAAATGTGTTCTTTCCATCCTGGCAGCTTATATACTTCATGAAGTGCTATGTATTCGTTAGCTATTAAAGTCTTGGCTCGAACGTTGTGATAATGTTTAGGGTACAATAGCATATAATCACTAGCACTATATTATTTGGTCTTATCTTATAAGATTGCTTAATACATGACAATGGGGCGTTGTTTTTCCTTACTTGACATCAAGTCGGGATGATAGTAGTTATACATACCTTTGTGGCTGAAGGTTTTAAAGTATTGAGGAAGTACCAATCATTTGAGTGGGTTTTGTTTTGGTGTAACTACCTAAAACTACTTGACTTATCCCAATCTCCCAGGCTTTAAAAGCAGGTCAAGGTATCCCCATCTCCTGTATAAGTGTCTGTCAAATCAAAATTGGGAGATGGCTTTTGAATTAGCTTCTATATTAATCCCAATTCACTTCCTATGCTTTTACACATCTTATAAGCAGTCTATGAAATCGAAATTGCGAGATGGATTTGGGTTAGCTCCACTTACTCCTTTTGCTTTCAAACATCTTATAAGAATAGATTCTTGTCTTATAAATGTCTGTAATTTTTTTGTTTTGTTAATCCCCCCCATTTAGATGGTCTCCGCTGTCGACAATGCATCGATAGTACCAATAGTATGCTTTACACAGTTTCACGTATTTACTTGATTCGTCTTATACTCTGCCAAAAGCAATTGTCCTTAATTTTTAAACGACTGCCAAAAGTAATTGTCTTTAATTTTTAAAAGACTGCCAAAAACAAATATCATTATTAGCTTTATCTTATTGCCAACAATAAGAAAGATGGATTATTTGTTATAATCATATCCTTGTTCACCTAAATGCCCTGTAAGCAGTAAACCTCGTATGTGGTACACCTGTCACAAACATGTCGAGATGACCTATTATAGTAATTTTGTCTTCTGATACAACGTTTATATCTGTAACAGTCCCGCAGTGGTTGCAAGGTGCGTGGCGCTTTTGAAACGTTATCTCCTGCGGTAAGTGTTGGTTTTTGTGGAAGCTTTTATTTCAAGAATGCTTATAGTCATTAAATGAGATAGTCCGGGTTCTTAATTGTTTTGCTTAAAATGCAGATTGATAAAATTTTGTTATATTATATTCATGGCTTTTTTCCGGCTGGAATTGCATGGTGAAATTTATTGTTAGTTCAGTTGTATGTAAATAGCATCTTGATGTCCGACTTCACTTATTGGGAGTTTACTTCAAGAACAACTATTCACTAGAAGCAAATAGTAGTTGTACTTTGAGGCAGTCTCCCTCACGCTTAGCATGTACACTCAATGAAACTAGGAGTCTGGTACATCGAATTGTAGGTTAAGAACTAACTTTACATTGAGGTTAAGGTAGCTGTTACTTTACTAGTCATGGAAACCGATCTAGGGATGGTGGGTCACTTTCGCAACCATGATGATAGTGAGCCATAGTACATTAATAGGTATGTTTCCGTGTTCAGTATGGTAGATTGGTAGAAGGTGACAGTTGAACTATGTACTTCTGGTTTGTTACTTGTGATGTTCAATTATCCTACTATTCTACAATGGTGATGGAGTAAGTTTGCTATGCCTAATTGAATTATGTATGATCTGTTCAGGTGCTGTTGAATTTGAGTCTCTACTAGCACAACAAATTGAGTGTAACATAAGAGATTTGTGTAAATGTTGATAGAATTGAATGTAGTTAGTTTTTGACTTTTTATGCAGTTATACATGTCAAAATGCTTGCTGCATTTGTACTACGAATATAACTCCATATTTTATATGAGCTGCACAAACGATAAATCATGGGGCATCCCGTAGCTACCGGGTTGATTCAATGAATGACTATAATAGTGAACTCATTGATATATCTTGGCCAAAGAGAGTGCATTGGTTTCTGAACCCCCATTTTCATAAAATTTACTGATAGCTTGTCATGAATGGTTTCTTTGTATACAGTGAAAAAACCTATGTGACAGTAAATTAGTTAGTGACAGATACTGATGTGTAATCTCTTATTATTTACAGATATAAACCAAGTGAGGAGACCCTACTAGAGATTGATCGGTTTTGTTTAAATATAATAATGGAGTGTGATGTTAGCCCAAGCAGAAGACTAACATCTAAGTCTCTGAGTCCACAAACTGGTGGTTCGTCAACTGCTTTAAATGGATCACCTTTGCCTGTTGCAAGTTTTGCTTCAGGAGGACTTGTAAAGTCGCTAAGCTATATTCGTTCTCTAGTGGCTCAACATGTTCCAAAGAGATCGTTCCAACCAGCAGCTTTCGCTGGAGCTATTTCTGCATCAAGACAGTCACTTCCATCATTATCATCACTGATGAGCCAATCTTTTAATTCCCAAATTAGCCCGGGTATTGGTAAAGAAGCTTCTGAGATTAAAGAAGGTTCTGCTGTATCTGTCTTGGATTCGCCAATTGCTGAAGACGTTGATGGAGTTGAGGGCGATGAATTTATAGCCAGTGATGTGTTCAAATGGCGATGGCATGGGGACCCGCAATCATCTTTACTTTCTACCGATAGGTATTCCCATATTTCTGCTATTGCATGCAGTTCTTCTTCTTCTTCTTCTTCTTATTATTATTATTATTATTATTATTATTATTATTATTATTATTATTATTATTATAATTATTATTATTGTTGTTATTCTTATTCTTCTTCTTCTTCTTCTTCTTCTTATTATTATTATTATTATTATAATTATTATTATTATTATTATCATCATCATCATATTTTTATTGTTGTTGTTGTTGTTGTTGTTGTTATTATTATTATTGTTGCTGCATATATAAGTGTTTTTATCTATTGAGGCTACTCATAATTCTTGGAAATCTAACCGTGTAGTGATCGGCTTTTGAATCATAAAGACATGAGCAAGCACAATTTCCTAGAAGTAGGTGCTGCCGCTCTTCTTTTAGGGGACATGGAAGCTAAAACGAAAGGTGAATTTTGGAGAAATTTTGGTAGCATTGACATGCCTTACCTTGATCAACTACTACAGCCTTCACTACTCACAACTGTTACCAATTCTGCCTCTGCTCGTGCTCACTTGAGAGCGATAACAGCTTCTAAACGCTCCAAAACAGGCCCTAATCAGATTTGGTACGCTTGTATGTTGAAACTTGCTTGTGTTGCTGTATGATGCTTAATTGTCATCAATATTATCTACTTTAAAGTAAATAGTGCTATGTATATCCTTGTTTTACAGGGAAGATTCTCCTATGACAACCTTCCGTCCTCGTTCGCGACCACTTTTTCAATATCGACACTACAGGTATAAATGCATTGCAAGCTTCCCTTCTGTAAATTTCTGGGCCTTTATATTTGTTTACCATTTTACATACTTCTAAGTTAGGTTATTCTAATTTTTAACACTGGATGAGTGAAAAAGAAAACTGAAACATTGATGGAGGGAGAAGTATCTCATGTGATATATATATGTTTATGTACAGCAGTTCAGTTTTTATTTTCTTTTTCTTTTACTTTTCCAAATGTGGTTTACTTGCTCTTGGTCTCGGTGCTTTCAATTTTTCAGTGAACAACAACCCTTGAAATTGAATCCTGTTGAAGTGGAAGAAGTTATAGCTGCAGTTTGCTCAGAAAAACCGTCTCCAATTGCTAATGTAATGACAGTCTCATCTAAACTAAGTAGCAGCAGTGGAAACCCATCGATGGATGTGGCTGTGAGCGTTCTGATCAAACTTGTAATTGACATGTACGTACTGGTTAATAAATAAGTGGTTATGTACAAATGAAAAGTGTAAGGCGCAACATGGTTAACTAGGGGTACCTGTCTGAATACTCACTTGTTTGTTGACTTCACTATTTTAATATTCTTGATATGAAGTAAGTTTTAGATACCTGTTTACATTCCATGAGGAGTGTATGCATTTTTTTTCTTCACGAAGTTTGTTAATGTTGTGGAAAGTAATAAATTATTAATTATGCAGGTATGTGTTGGACTCTGGGGTGGCTGCCCCACTTTTGCTATCTATGCTTGAGGTTCTGTTTCCGTTACATGTTATTTTGATATCTTAATTATTAGATGCACCTTCTAATTAACTTTTCCATGTTACACTTTCAGGAAATGCTTAGTTCTTCACAACTGACCTCAAAAGTTCGTGCTTTTGACTTAATTTTGAACCTTGGGGTTCATGGTCATTTATTGGAACCACTTCTAGCTGATGACGCTTCCACCATTGAAGAAGAATACTCTCAAGAACCATACCTTGACAAAAAATTGTCAATCCAGGGCACGAGACAGCCAGATTACCTCAAGGCCCAAAGTTTATCGGCAATAAATAACTTCGAGTCATGGATACGGTGCATATTGTATGAAGTCCTCCTTCTTCTTGTGCAGGTAACATTTTAAATCTTAGTATTTTATGTTATCTAAGTTTTAAGGAGTTTTTTAACAAGCTGGAAACCCCTGGTTTATATGTGGACTATGTTCTAAGAAAATGTATTTACTTGCAGGCAGAGGAAAAGGAAGAATCGGTCTGGGCTTCTGCCCTCAGCTGTTTACTGTATTTTGTTTGTGATAGAGGCAAAATTCGGAGAAGCAGATTAAAAGGTCTTGACGTAAGAGTGAGTTGTTTGGTCCCAATTTCAGTGTTAAATTCTTTTATACTTGAATGAAAACATATTCTTTACTATGAGGATGGAAAGAGTCATAATTTTCTCTGTCCCACAGGTACATGTATATATATATCGTATTTCTGTACACCTTGTAAAATAAATTTGTTTAGAGTAATTTATCTTTGACTTCGGAAATGGTAGTGTCTGGAAGTACTTTCTTATGTATATGCAAATAGTTTTTCCTTATATGACATGGCTTAGTCTTTTACACATCAAATTTTTTATATCCTTGGCGTGTGATAAATTATTCTATTCGCAGGTAATCAAATTGCTTATACAAATTAGCAGGAGAAACTCGTGGGCAGAGTTGGTTCATTGCAAGTTGATTAATATGTTAACAAACATGTTTTATGAAACCCCTGAGGGGTCCACCACATCTACACCAACATTTCTGGTGGATCAGGTTGATCTGATTGGAGGAATTGAGTTTGTGTTCATTGAGGTACTCTATGCAAATAAATTGGAAATATTAGACTCTGCTATTCAATCCTATCTAGTCTTTCTTTATGGTCAAAAACTGAAACCTTTTCTTTTGCATATGCAGCTAGTGATCTCAAACTCTAGAGAAGGCAGGAGAAATCTATATTTGGTGCTTTTTGACTATGTTGTGCATGAAATAAATGAAAGTTGTATAGCTAGTGGAATTTCTGAGTATAGCAATGATGAGATTCAACCAATAGCGTCATTGCTCACTCTTGCGGATGCGCCTGAAGCTTTACATATTTCGGTCAAGCTTGGCATTGAAGGCATCGGTGATATTTTAAGGAGGTCAATATCCGCTGCATTACCCAGATACTCTAACAGTGAAAGACTCAATATGGTAGTCACAAAACCTTTTGTATTGATCCGTTAGCTCTCATTAGTGGTGGAGAAATGGGAAGTCTGGGTTACATGTCAGATGGGTTTGGTTATTTGGTTGATTGCTTCGCCAGCCTCTTAAGTCCTTTTTTCTTCTTTAAAATTCAAATAATTAATTTAGTAAACATGATTACACAATTTTTGTTATTACAATGATATCTTGTTTTGCTTGGTTGAATTGAATTAGAGGGTTGAAAACATTCAGACAATGCTTTGGGTTACTTTTGACCCATTTAACCCGTTTTGTTTTTGCTAACTTTCTGACGTCGAATCATTTGACCCATTGGAGTGTAAATATAACCCTAATCGACCCGTTGGAGTTACAATGTGGCCCAACTTGATCCATTTTTCAAGAAAATGGTCTGAAATTGCCACCTCTAGTTCTCATGTTTATGATTAAGTGCTTCCTTGGGAAAACTTACCAACTCTATGTCTTTTTGATAAATTGTGTTTACGTTCTTTTTATAGCTCCTGGAGAAGATCATGGAGAAATTTGACACACTTTTAAGATCTTTGACTCACTTGGACAAAGAATTCAGTCATATGACAGAACTAACAAAATCCTACAAGTATCTAGAGAGCTTTGAGGATGGAGTTCTGAGAAACAGTTATGGTTTGAAGGTGAAGCTTGCTTGGGCCACTTTACATTCTCTTCTTCATTCAGAACGAGCTGCCATTCGTGAAAATGGGTATGTGTGGTTGGGTGATCTGCTTATATCAGAAATAAATGATGACGGTGATTCCATATGGTCAAACATAAAGAATCTGCAGAAGAGAATCAAACTTGCTTCTGTTAAAGATTATTCGCCTGAGTTGGATATTCCACTTCCCATTTGGCTTATGTGTGGGCTTCTGAAGTCCAAAAATAATCTCATAAGATGGGGCTTCCTTTTTGTTCTTGAGAGACTTCTCATGCGTTGCAAATTTTTGTTGGATGAGAATGAGTTACAGCATTCAGTTAACAATGATGCTCATGGGAAAACCCGCCTTGATAAGGCAAATGCTGTAATCGACATTATGAGCAGCGCGTTATCCTTGGTGGCTCAGATTAACGTAACAGATCGCATGAATATTTTGAAGGTAGATTCTTTTTGATGAAACTGTTTGTGTACCCGTGTGTCTGTTGGGGGGGGGGGGGGTTTGGGGGAGAATATAGGAAAATGGAAGAGCCGAACGTATGTGTCATAATATATTTTTGACTCATTGAATAAAAAGGTAACAACTTTCATTTTCTATTTAAACTTCACACCTTTTTAGAAGATTTGATTTACCTGCGTGTAAACTTCTTGAAAGTTTATTCATCCAAAACAGAAATCAGATAAAGTTCGTTACCTTTTTATGCAATCCCTTTTTTTAACTAATAATGTTGGCAGTTTTTACCCGATATATATTACCAGAAACCTTATGCATCAACAACATGGTTAAAACTTCTAATATAAACTCTCAGTTGATGGTTTCATGTTAAATGTTATTGTTGCTTGCCCTCAGTTTGACTCTTCGTTTATTCTTCTACTTTGAATAGATGTGCGATATTCTGTTTTCTCAATTGTGCCTGAAAGTTATTCCTGGAAACAAATCCTCATCTGCCGACACATTACGTCATTCCAAGAGTTTTAATTACTCTGTTTGGAATAGAAATACAAGTGTGATGGAAGATCTCCCTGTAAGAGAGAACTTTTGCTGGGAACCAGTGGAAAATATTAAGGGTAGATCTGGGAACAACACAAACAATCCTACCAGTGAGACTGCATCAATGGCGGCACTGCTCCTTCAAGGACAGGCCATTGTTCCTATGCAATTGGTTGCACGTGTGCCTGCAGATTTGTTTTACTGGCCGTTGATACAACTGGCGGCAGCAGCTACAGACAACATTGCACTTGGTGTTTCTGTTGGTAGTAAAGGCGGAGGGAACTTACCTGGTGCCACATCAGATATCAGATCCACCCTTCTCTTATTGTTAATTGGTAAATGCACCGCAGATCCTGATGCTTTCAAGGAAGTTGGCGGAGAAGACTTCTTCAGGTAAATCTATATCTTTAGTCAGGTAGCAAAATGGGCGGGTGGGTAAGGGGTCAAATATGGTATTTCTTGGTTTTATTTAAGGGAAGTGATCAGAGGAGCAGGCTCCTTATGGAAGGGAGGGCAGAAATTGGACCAACCATTTTGTGCCACATGTCACTCAATTAATTTTCATTTTGAACCCCTCTACTTTACTTTTTTTTTATAAAAACCTTTTTAATATTCTTTTCTTTGTTTTTACTTTTTTAAATCATTAAATTAACCTTATTACTATCTTTTAAGATTTAAGAAAACCTTTTATTTAAACTATCTTTAACCTTTCTTAATTATTTTGTGGTCATTTTTAAAAAGACAATGATTCATGATAAAATACTGTATCATAGTTAATGAAAACTATTGCATCGTATATCAATCATCATTCATTCAACATTGCATTATGCTATAAACTCAGTACATCATCTTTTAATCAAAGACTGCATTATGCTGTAAATTACTTCATTATGCTTTAAATCACCGCATAATGTTTCTAAATTAAACACACTGCAACATGCTTCTAAATTAAACACCCTATATCAACGATTAATAAAAAATACTACATAATGCTTTTAAATAAAAACACACTGCATCATCACTCAATAAGCACTGCATCTTGCTTCCTAATTAAATACACTGCACCTTGCTTCTAAATTAAATACCTGCATCATGCTATTAAATTAAAAGCACCGCATCTTGCTTATAAACTAAATACACTCTATCATGCTATTAAATTTAACAAACTGCATCATACTTTAAAGTAAAACACACTGCATATTATAATATAGAGAAAATAACTGCATCATAGTTTTATAATTCGGTTGCTAATATTTAGAAAAATTACAAAAACGAAACAAAAATATAGAACAAGTTGTTACCATTGGCTAAATAGAACCATAACTAAAAACGTAACGGAAAAGTAAAAAAGAGTTTTATGAACAAAATAAAAAACTACTGAAAAAGAACTTTAAAAGGTTAAAAAAAGTATACATTTAAGGTTTATAAAAATAAAAACCAGGAAAAGAAAATAAGAAATGGTTAAAAAAAGTGAAAGATAAGTTAAAAAGAATTATACAAAAAAGGTAAAAAATAAGAATAAAAAAAATATTAAATTCCGGTTGCCAGAATCCGGCGGCAACTGCTGGAATCTGGTGGCAGCAGCTGGTGCAGGTGGGGGTGGGGAGGATGATAGAAAGAAAGTGGAGGGGTAAAAAAGGAAGGAGGAAATAGTGGAAGGGGTACATGTGAATATAATTCTATTTTTTTCCTTATCTTTTGTCCCCACCTTTCAATCTAATTAACAAAATGCCACCTTTCTTCTTAACCATTGATCCAATGGCTAGAGATCCCTTCCCCTCCTAACTCCCCATCCCCTATGATCCTAAACCTTTATTTAATTAATTACTCTTGGTGTTTCAGATGTGGTTACAATTTTTTTTTTTTTTCAAGTAATGATATAATTATTTGAACAAAATGCTTTATGCATTTGAGCGACCTTTGACCCGTTTCTTATACCTCTATGACCTGTTAGAGATAAAACATAACCCAAATTGACCCCGTTATAAGTAAATGGGTCGAAATTGCACCTATAAGCTTTATGTTCCTTGGTTTCCATTTCTTTTCGCAAATCATATCAGACTAAGCAGTCCAATGGTATTTTACAGGGAGCTACTGGATGATACTGACTCCAGGGTGGCTTATTTCTCGTCAACCTTCCTTTTAAAGGTTAAAAAGATTTTTATTCTCTATGAATAAATCAACTGGCTAAACATTATAGCAATTTTATTGAAAGAAATATAATTTTTGCAGAGGATGATGACCGAAGAAGCTGATAATTACCAGCGTGGACTTTCATCTCTTGTGTCCAGAGCTCAGCAGGTACGCCCATTGTAGTTTAGTTGGAGAAGTTATTATAATTACTAAAATTTTGTAGTGTTTTTGCAGATAGTTAAATAAATAACTAAGGTCCTACTTTAGTCAAAGAAGTTATTGTAATAACAATAAAAATTGATGTGCAGAGTAACAATGAGAAATTATTGGAAAATCCATACCTTCAAATGCGTGGTCTACTCCAATTATCGAGTGAAGGTTTATGGAATTAGCTTGCACTAACATTTTCGTCTTTTAAGAGAGTCCTTTTTCATTGATTCAAAAGCTGAGTGAACCGGTGAAATCACGAAGTCGTATATGCTTATTAGTTTGGTCAAATAACTCAGGAGCATTGGCGAGCCATGAACACGCGGACGACACCCCAAATTGAGTTGAATCAATGCTTTTCTGTACAAATATATGTTGTGAGCCAGTCTCGTGTTTCTATTCTTATTCTTGTTGCTTTATTTGGATTCTTGATCCCGGGATGAAATTTGAAAGCGGGTGTGTGGTGGAAATAAATAAGCAGAATGCAAGACATCCAACATACAGATTTCAACTTGTATACATTCATTTCAAGTATCAAATAAGGCGTTGTCTTCAGGTAATGTCCTTTCTCTTCAATAGACTAAAATTTTAATATAATTTATCTTGATACCTTATTATGGATTCGGCTAACAAAAGTTTTTATCATCTGCACGTTAAAAAGTTGAAGGCATGCTGCTTTCAGCCAAGGTATTGTGTTTATTCCTGTACAAGATGAGATTTGGGAGTTGACTTTTTAGTTCCGGTTTTGAGATTTGACATGTTTGGAGGTTGTTAATTTAAGAATCATTATCAGACCAGCCATTGCAAGATCCGTCTCTGGATGCTGCAATCACAGTATATAAACGTTGGAGTTGAGAGTTCGTAAATTGTACATGTAGAAGTGAAATATTTTGTAAGAGTTTTGTGTGGGTCATGGCATGGTACATATCTTGTTATTCATGTAACTTTAGATGTGTAAATGTACGACTTTTTTGCTTTGTTTTTCACAGTTAATCTTGTTTTGCGGTTCATTGTTTTTCCACATTTCTGTAACATGATTGTTGCCTGTATTTTACTCAGATGTATATACAATCCTTTTTGATAAAATTGTTTTAAATTTGATTCCTTTCATACAGCTTCGCTTGCTTTCATTTCAACAAAATAGCTATAGATTTACTGACATATTAGACTAATGGTATCAGAAAAGGGTTAACTACATGAAAAAAGAACATTTAAATTTCTACCATTTTATGTAACGAATGACTACGGAGGACCTTCCAAACTAATAGTCTGAGTTTGGATGATGCCGTAACAAAACCAGTGTTGTGATAATAATAAGATAACTTATGTTTATAAAAATACGTCTGTAACCATGGTGGCATGAAGCTTTTTACAATTCAAAAAGTATCAAAGTCCATCTCAGAGTTCTGTACAAAAGATGTCTTGAAGTTGGTACAAGTTAATGTCACCATTTGCCCTCTAAAACATCCCGACGGAGTTCGAGACCATTGCAACTTGCAAGCATAGCATAAAAGCAAGAATACATTCTGGTTAGAAACTTCACAATCTCGCAATTGAACAGGAAATATTTTGCAGAATCACCAATTTTTCAGTAAAACATCATTCGCAACCCACAGAGCAAAACGAAGTTCACCATCTGTTAGCTGTTTTATATTTGTTAATGGCCTACACGACTGAATTACAAGAAATCTTTGTTTTCAACATGATCCAGGAAAATAATTCCATTGTGATCAAAGGGTCAAGTACGATTTCTAGTTTATATGCATTGCTTCCAGGCGATATTTTTCCAGATCGGCATCCAAGTCTTCCACAGATACTTTTTGAGGACGACCACGACCATGATCCTTCCCAGATTCACGAGATCTATTACCACCACGCTCTTGCCCTCTTCCAACACTTCTCCCTCGGGTGCTGTCGAATGACAAAAAATGACAAGGGCTATAAAATTGTGTGGAGTTGAAATAGATACCAAAAGGACTACGTCCACAAAGGCACTTTTTAGGATCAATAAAGCATAGTCGTGTATAGAAAATGGGCAGGGTTCGGTGATTGTGTTAAGGGTCCAAAGTTTCAAGTTCTTTATAAACATATGATGTATCAAGTATGATTACAACAAATATTGTTCAATAATAATGTATACTTTTTAATGTAATAGTTTGGGAGTATCTACGTATTAGAACCACATTGTAGGCAAACTTTCAATCCATTCACCCATTTCATGATCACATGATAGAGATAAAACCGAACATAAAACTGACTGCATTGTCAGGAGACTCTAGCATGAGACCACCATTTGGACTATACACTAAACAAAGATATAATATTCCCGGAATAAGGTGCATCATTTGTCATACAGAATATTGTTCATAACGCCAGTTGATAGTGTTGAAGTGATTTTGTCGCATGTATCATAGACAACACACTAGATTATCCCAAATTTCTATGAAGAAAATTAAACTGGCTAGCAAACATCTAGCATGATACTTAATAAAGTGAATAGTCATGTTACTGATGCAATAACTAATTTAACAAATTTGAGAATTTATACCTTCGAGAACTACTGGTCGGATTATTTCCCATTATACCCTTTTGCATTGGCGCAATAGGAACAGGGGTAACAATGTTTACTCCAACCAATTCAAGTCGCATAGGTTTGCCATCAAGCTGTACATTGTTATATCTCTTCATTGCTGCAACCGCATCTGACTGGCGAACAAACACAACCTCTGCAGTTCCCTGTCAGAATAACTCTTCTATAAGACACGAGTAGATGCAACTATATATGCAACATGTGACAATTTCTACCCATTTATTTATAAAATGGTTGATTCAGGCTATGATTTATCTCCAACGGGTAAAAAATAGCTAAAAAGTAAACAAGATATATAACACACTAACTGTAATTTTAATGCATAAAAGCTACGTATTTATGCAACTATATATGCAACATGTGACAGTTTCTACCCATTTATTTATGTAATGGTTCATTCAAGCTATGTTTTATCTCCAACGGGTAAAAAGTAGCTAAAAAGGAAACAAGATATTTAACGCACTAACTGTAACTTTAATGCATAAAAGCTACGTACAATTTGATTTGATACACTAACTACACATAACTAAACAAAATTCAAACAAAAAGTAGATCCAGTCAGCATGACCTACCTGTATCGACTCATACAAAAAATTATCGGCAGACGGATTTTGAAACCCTAAGTTTAATATACCTTTGATCTTCCACTTCTATCATAATGGACTGAGTAACGTTTCAACTCTCCAACATCAGAAAACAGCACCTGCACATGGGCCACATGAGTATGATGCTAAAGCCTTGCGCATTAAAGTTATTCTAAAAAAGAAAATACACAACTGAACTTAAAAAGCAGATCATCTCAAGTACTTCAGAATAACTTGACATCTTAACAGCTGTTACAGCTCTTTTAACCTTAAAAAAAACGTACACAGATATTCCTCCGAAATATGATACTTTCACGTGATAGAATTGCCAATCACAGCGAAAGAATCAAAATCCCAGTAAGAACACAAATGTTACTCAAGATTATAGATCTACAGAATATTATAAACAAGTCTAATGTAGAATCATGAACTGGTTTACTCTATTCACAATTTCACATGTAACTCTAGCATAAGATGCGTGCATGAATATGTACCGAACAATTAGGGATTGTTTTAAATTACCATATACATGCTGCTCATAACATGATCATATATTTATTTACACATATATAACTGGCATACCAATGACACCTAGTAATAACTATAGTTCTAGGTTTAAAGAGTGAACTACTCACAAATATATCCATACACCGTCATGCAACTAGAAGCCTTTATCAACAAAATGTTACATCTGTTCATTTCCACATGTCAACCCTTACCTATAACTAATTTTTGACAACATACTTACGCTAAAACACATAAAGCATGTGAT
The DNA here is from genome assembly GCA_963921325.1 of Logfia minima. Taxonomy (NCBI): domain Eukaryota; kingdom Viridiplantae; phylum Streptophyta; class Magnoliopsida; order Asterales; family Asteraceae; genus Logfia; species Logfia minima. Next base: position 3,118,479 of record OY992770.1, read on the forward strand.
GTCTCATACACAAAATTAACTCTAGTGGTCCTATTGAAAACGCATTTGTATGATATGAAAACCAGAGTTAGAGACGATGTAATGGATCTTTTACTTGTATATATACAAACAAGTTAGATGATGTATCAGTTCTGGCCGCTATGAGAGGCAATAAATTCCTATTCCTACAGTTATTTTCTGTATCAGCAATTGCACTGAACCATCATGATTCAACTGAGATTTTCCTTCATATGTCTTTTTCTTAGTTTTTCTAAGTTTTTTTTTTCATAAATACACTATCATTTGTTCAAATTCGAATACAACAGTGTTATATGATACCATCCTAAGGACACCAAGCCTTCGCCTTCCTACAATATTTTTTTTCTCAAACTCCCAATGCTATACAATTGTGTGATGATACCATCTTCTATCATTCATCAACAGTTCAACACCTTTATACAATATACATACAAAATAACGTTCAAGATTACAAATACAAAGGCACTATACTATATATACCAGTATTATCACAAAGTTCTTCATTGAAGCTACCCAATCAACTGATTGTCTACTCATAAGAATCCCAAAGTTCACAGCAACAATCATTTTCACAACAAAAATCCAAACAGACCCCTAATAAAAATCTAAAATATCATTCAAATTCAATAACATCTATCAAACAAAAGCATCAGACAAACATTTATTCAACACAAATAAACCACAATACAGTTAAAACAGCTCTGTGTGTATATATCCATTAATCCATATACATATATGAATATATATACCTTAATATCCTCATTAGTAACTTCATAGTTCAAGTTAGAGATATAAAGCTTTGTCCCTGCTTCAGAATTACCCTTGCCTCCAACCAGCATTTCTTGCACATGATAAGCCTGCAATCACAACAGTTAACCCTCAAAAATATATAAACACAGCAAAACTTATATTTCGTATACAACTATAATGTTTATATTTTTGGCAAAAAAATAATAACTCGCGAATATTGCCTGATTTACATATTAGTGATTCTCATGTCCGAGAAATCTCCCTTATTTGCATACAATTCCGAGAAACGGACCTAGTTTTAACTACTGAATTTCTCTCACTTTATTGTGTGCGAAGTAAGTTAAATGTAGGTGAAAAATATGCTACTGAAGTAATTTTGCCCTAAGAAACCCTAAAACATCACCTGAGGGACAAAGTAAGGGTTAGGACGGCTCAGAACCCGGTTATCAAAACGTCGGGTCGGGCCAGAAGCAGAATCTGAACCGCGACCACCGCTGCGGCCATGACCACGGCCACCGGGTCTGAAAATGGTATTGCTACCGGATCTGCCAGACTTTTTGTTGTTCTTGATGATATCGTCGAGTGACATGTCAAGACCTTCCGTCATTTTTTAGTCCTAGAAATGAGGGATTTTGATGTTAGGGTTTATGACGATATGGTGATGAAATAATGAATTTTGGGGGGAATTTGGAAAATGAGGGTTTTAAAGGAGATTGGCGGACACGTGTAGGGACAGGTTGAATTTTCTGTACGCTTTTGGCCATCGTGGCTGTAAATTTACAAGTGTAGGGTGGCCCCACCTCCAGATTTTGTAACCGTAGAAAAGTCAAAACAGTTATTTGTAGGCTTAATTTATTAAAAGTACAACGAATTATTATTATTTGTTTCTTATATATAAGCTACTCCTTTTATGTTCTGGATATGTAATTAATCGGAAGAAATCGTTTACGTATCTTCACATACTTGATTCTAACCTGATGCAAAATGAGTTTGCTAACTATGTAGCCACGTGGGATGTCACGTTAAGTATTTTGGCACGTCAACTATCTATGTGTCATTGCCACGTTATAAAATGAAAGTTTATATCTCAGTCTTGTCTAACCTTTTTCACTACTTTGAACCCTAATTTCATAAACCCGATTGAAAACTTCATGTCTTCTTCTTCCCCTGTTTCTGTAAAATCGAAGCGATCGCGTGACTTACCAACACATTGCGAATGTAATCCTCCATTTTTGTTGGTGTTATGTACTTCATGGACCGCTACGAACCCTGCTCGTCGTTTTTTAATATGTCCAAATTCCATGGTAATTTATTTTGTTGTTTACTGTACTGTTGATTTATTTTTTATTCTGACATTTTTGGGGGTTTTGTGGTTTAGTCTCTAGTAAAAAGGTGTAAAGCATTTTACTTTATTGATGAAGAAATTAAAAACGATTAGTACAAGAAAAACCTATTACAGTTGTACCAATGTTTGAAACCTGATGAAAGGGATGCATTTAGAGAAATCATGAGAAACAGAGAAATGGTAGAAAGGTTGAACGGTGAGTTCGAGCTTTACAAGGTAAAAAAGGAAGAAGAAGTTATGTCATTGTAAATGGAGGTGAGGAAACTGCAAATGAAGGGGAAGAAGGTAAAGGATAGGTGTGGTTTTTTGAAGAAATGTGTGATGTTACTGTTGTTGATTGTTGTTGTAGTTATTGTAAAGCAGTAGCAGTTTAGTTCATGTCTCTGGTTTTAGGTTATATAAATGGTGACTCTTTGTAGTTGTTATTGTAAAACAGTAGCAATTTAATAAGGAACTCTATAAGTTTGTCTAAAACCAAGTCACTCAAGTCTTGATCATGAATTGTATCAGAATTACCATTTAGGTATTTTAGAGGCTTAAGATAAAATATACCTTCGTGATGAATCGTTATCTCCAACTTATACGTCATCCTGCAAAACAAAATTTAACTGACATTATAATATATCCACATTTAACATCCTCTTGATAAATTCAAAACGAAAACTGCAATTTTTAAAAATTTGGAAATTAGGGTTAAAATCGGGGCTTTTAGGTTATAATAAGCCACATTTCACTTCCTCTGAATCAATTCATAACTAAAATCAAAATTTATTTGAAAATCGAACTTTGGGTCTTAAAAATTAGGGTTTACAAGCTACCGTATAGAATTGGAAACAAGTATACAGAATAAACAATCGGAGTGTACAACAATTAAATACCTTACTAGAATTTCACAAAAACAAGCTAACTCCCTCAAGGATGTTAGTCGGATTTAGTTGCTGGAGCAAGAACAGTGATTTCGGGCGAGCGAACGAGTGAACGAGAGAGTTGACTACGAGATTATGTAACTTTGTTTTTTATTACATGACATATAACAATAAATGTAAAGTCCACGTTTTTAATTGTCTATACACGTCACATTTAAAAAAAAATTAAAAATGCTTACATTTACATGTTTACTTGTTCTTCCGGTAGTCAGTTACCAAGTTACATACATAGGTACAAAATATTCCGGTTGGTTACATAGTCAAGAACATAAAATGAGTAGCTTGTATACATGGAACAAATGGTGGCAGTTCGTTGCACTTTTGGTGAATTAACTCTTATTTGTACATATACTAGGAAGGAAGTTTTGGAGGTTAGAAGTTGATTCTTTTAGAACTGTTATATATATGTCTGTATACATTCGTAAATTTGTAACAAAAATCGAACAGTTCTAGCAATTAGACTCGCTTGAAAATACATAAAGATGTATATATGTTGGAGTTAAGTAATTAACCAAATCTGGTTCCGATTTTAACTTTTTACAAAATTCATAAAAAATATTTAATTATAATAAAAATAAAAATAAAAATAAAAGGTGATTTGTGAACTCTCATTTAATTTTCAGCGGACCACAATACCACAATTTTAATTTTTGATGTACATCTGTAGACTTAAAACCATATCCCAATAACTTTTTTATTTTCTTTTAAGAAATAGACAAAAAAAAAAAACATTACCAAAAGAAAATCAATGTACATTTTTATATTAAAAATTATAAAATTTACAAATTACATCCTTTGACCAACATATTTTGACAAAGTAATCATTTAATAAACTAATCCACATTTTCGCACTTCTAGTGAATCTTATGGCGCTAACACAATCGATATGAAAAATAAACGGTTTAAAATTTAAGTTAAGCGACTGACCGACTGAAACATCTACTCGCTTTTGATATGTCAGACGTGCCCAGTCAATCTATGCACGTCTCATATTTTATTATATAATTATGGACGCTTCACATTTCTTTTTATTACATATAATGAATGTGAGCCGTTTGAAATTAAACTGAAAGTTATCTATGCCTGTCAATTTTTTAAAATCATGAGCACCGTTTTAGTACTCCCTGAACCCCCTTTCATTATTATTATTATTAATATTATTATCAATTATTAATTTGTGTGTAGGATTAAAGAAGATTTAACAAAGAAGTATTTAAAAGGGTATTAATGCAAACAATTTTTTTTTTCACATGCACACTTTTCTATACACACATAGAGAATGTACATTCATAATATCCCATTTAAAAAGGTGTTTAGTATGTAAGTGAACAAGTATTTTATAAATAAAAGAGAGTGTAAAATACAAATTAAATTTTGGTAGTTAATTATTGAAAGGAATTTGCACATATTAAGTTTGGGTATTTAATTCAAAAATAAAATTTTATTTGTAAATCCAATTAATTTGTATTTTAGATCTAAATGTATTTTTTTAAACATTAAAATCTAATAATATATACTTATCTCTTTTAATTTATATTTCTTTTAATTAGAATTATCTTTGTATTAAATCTAAATTAGATTTATATGTTTAGATTTACAAACATATAAATTAGATTTATAAATTGAAAAGTATGATATATAAAAAGTACGTATATAGATTAGCCAAAAAATTTATAGGTTGCCAAAAACATACTTTTTATATATCGTTTATATATAATAAATTTTTGTCAAACAAAATATATTTTATATATTTGCTTTATTAAAATTTTGTTAAATTATAGAAAGTTGGCCAAAAATTAAAAAAGTTTGTACACCAAAAAGGTTGGCCATGAGCATTTATATGTGCACCGAATTAATTTACAACAAAAATGTGGGGCACGTGAACTCCAAACAAAATTAATTTACAGCAATACAAAACAAATAGAGGTATCATCTGAAGGGGCGCGCATGGATTATATATAAATTAATTTTGGACGCACGTCACGTATGGAAAAACAAATAGAGGTGTCATTTGATTAGTTAGTTGACTTATGTTTTAAACGATTAAATTTTCACATTAACTGTGTTACAACCAAGAGCTCCAGTAAATCCGCCAAAATTTAAATTAATTTGTAAAAAATTAAAATCAAAATATTATGTTGTTAAAATAGATCCTTTGTGATTTTTGATTTCATTGTAATAATTTATTAGACAAGTCAATTGACTTTACATTACATACACCGCTTCCTACTCCAATCTCCGACTACAGACATCCCTATGCCTACTATTTTCCACGCCTAGTTACATGCCCATACTTGTCAAACCTAGCTAACTCGTCGCATCATTATGACATTCATTCGTTGGGAGTTATTATTTGAACACTATACAGGATGTAATAAAACTGACACATACACACACATATTACGGTGATAAAACTGGTACAAACATACATACACATATGGGGGTGTACATTCAAAATTCTAAAGGTATCCAATTAAAATTCCCCTTATTGAAATTATATATATAGACTAATATACCTTCATCACCTTCCATCTCTATAATAGGAAGTTAATAAATACAACAAATTTTTTAAAACTCCAATACATATAATAGGTCATATATAATAATAAAATATATTACGTATAACACATTTTAAAACAATAAATCTAAATTTTCTTCCAACAACATTGAAGTATATGTTATAAGCAATCATCATAAATATAAGAAGTGATAGATTTAAATATGTAATGTGTCAAATAATAAAATGAGTCGAATGAGGCCGATTTTTATATCAATTTTCAGATTAAATATATCTATCATCTTGGTAACGAATACAATATATCATTAAAAAACTTAGATCAATTGAGTAGGAGAATGTTCGTATAGATAATTATTAATTTATTAAGCGCCTAATCTCAGGTTGTTAAGAAAACGGGTCCATAGCTCAGTGGTAGAGCATTTGACTGCAGATCAAGAGGTCACCGGTTCGAACCCGGTTGGGCCCTTTTTAACAATTATTTTATTTCTGGACTTACATTGGCATTTTTTGTAACGTTAATCATATCACTTATCTGTACTTCGTTAAAAAGAGAGCCTATCTCTTTAAATTCCAGATTAGAAACACTCATTTACAAACATTTATGTCGAAATTTACATTTTACATCATCAGTATATAGAAAAAACTTCTAACAGATGCCTTCTACAGTATCTTAAACATTATACGCTTGTTTTACCATACTTCCGAAATCAGTAGATCTCGTTTTTTGCTGACCCAACTACACCCCGGAGTTTTCTTAACCTCCATATCTATCATTTTCATCCTCAACCTTCTTGCATCAGCCCATCGGCCCGATTCTGCATAAATACTCGATAAAACCACATAATGAGTTTGGTTTCCTGGCTCTAATTTCACAAGATTATCTAATGCTAACTCTGCTAATTTTACATTACTATGCATTTGACATGCACCTAACAAACACCCCCAAACTACAACATCTGGTTCTATTGGCATTGACTCGATTAACCTTAGAGTTTCATCGAACAAACCCGCCCTTCCTAACAAATCCACCATACACGCGTAGTGTTCCAACATTGGCTCAATACAGTGTTTTTCTTTCATCGATTTAAACACATTCTTGGCCTCTTCAACTAGGCCTGAATGTCTACAAGCAGACAACAAGCTTACAAACGACACAGAGTCAATTTCCACTAGATTATCTTGCATAAGTGTAAAAAACTCAAATGCACAATTCACAGGCCCGTTTAATGCGTTTGCAGCCAGCATTACGTTCCAAGAAACTGTATCTTTATCCTTGATTTCATTAAAAACAGCCTCTGCATAATCAACACGGCCACATTTTGAATACATGTCGATAAGCCCGTTCCCAATAATGGTATGAGAAAGAAAACCCATGCAGATTATTGCAGTGTGCAACGATGTACCTTCTTTTATGTCAGCTAAATAAGCGGTTGCAGGAAGTACACTCACAAATGTGACTAAACCAGGTCGAAAACCTTCAGATTTCATTTGGTGAAACATAAAAACTGATTCTTGAGCGTACCCATTTCGTGTATATGCTCCAATCATCACATTCCATAGTACTTGATCTTTAGATTCAGTTAAACCGAACAAAAGTTCAGCAGAAGCAAGGCTTCCGGTTTTCGCATACATATCAATAAGAGCATTGTTCACATGACAATCTGAATCAAACCCGTATTTCATAACCAGCCCATGAACGCTGGTTCCAACGTTACAATCGGCTAAATGAGCCGATGATGTAACCACACCCACAATGGTTCCAGGGTCAGGGTGCACATCGACCGACCGTAATCTACAAAACATATTTATCGCAAGATTAGCCTCACCAATCTGAGCATACCGATTGATTAAAGCATTCCACGCAACAACTTCTTTATTGCACATTCGCTCAAAAACACTCATCGCTGAATTAAAATCATCACATTTAGCATACATGGCAACGAGTGAAGTTTCTATAGACATATCAGAATCAATTCTGTTTTTAATCGAATAACAATGTAAACTCTTTCCTAGTTTCTCGCAGCATAACTCTGCACACGCCGGAAGAACACCAACTATTGTTACCATACTTGGTTCAAATCCTGCATACTGCATATCACGAAACAAAGAAATTGCTTCTTCATGATAACCAGATTGTGCAAAAGCCGCAATAACTGCAGACCAAGCTACCATATCTTTTCCAGAAAGATTATGAAATAAATATCGAGCCTTTTCAAACTCCCCGCATTTTGCAAACATTGTTATAAGAGGAGTAGACACACGAATATCAGAATCAAACTTGTTTTTCTTCACACATTCATGAATCACTTTTCCCTTTTCTAAGTCTTTTATTTCACCAGCTGCAGATAAAGCACTAACAACTGATACGATGTTTACATTTAAACGATTGTTCATCATCCGATCAAACAATTCCAGGACTTCATAGTGACACCCATTGAGCGAAAATCCAGCCATTAGTGTACCCCATGAAACATCATCGGGTTTTTGCATCAGTTCAAATACCCGATAAGCGATATCCGTTCTTTCACATTTGGAGTACACGTCAATCAATCCATTCACAACATTATTCGGAAAATGTCTTCTAATTACATACCCATGAACACACTTGCACAATCTAATACTTGATAACTTACAAACCGCTGGAAATAAATTCAGCAAACTGACACTATTTGGCTCGACTCCACCATCAAACTGCATACTCCGGAAAGCCTCAAGTGCCTGACCAAAGTTGGAGCTTTGAGATAATCCAGCTACCATCGCATTCCACACCACTACATCTCTCTCAGGCATTTTATCAAACACTTCACATGCACGAACCAACTGCCCACACTTACAATACATATCTACAAGTCCAGTGCCAATGTAAACATCACATTCCAACCTATTCTTAACAATCTCTTCATGAATCAAAATACCCTTCTCAATATCCAAAGCCAAAGTACAAGCTTTAAGTACAAATGTATAAGTGTACTTATCAGGCTGTACTATAAAATCATCATTATTTACCATTTTATTATATATAATCATTGCTTCTTGATATTGTTTTGATCTTATATGTGCTTTAATCATTGAATTACATAATATAACATTTGGATATGATGTTGAATTAAATACTAATCGAGAAAGATTGATTTTTTTGAATAATGAGTACGATTGTATGAGGTGGGTGTTTGTATAATTGTTGTGTGTGAAGCCTGAGATTATGAGTTGGGTGTGGATTTGAAGAAGGTAGTTTAGGGTTTTAGCTGTGGAGATGAAGCTGATTAAATGGTGGTGATTGTTTGAGGGAATCTGTGAAGGGAAATTATGAAAAGTTTTGGAGATGGTATCAAGGTGTTTTGGAAGTAAGTTATGATTGAATCTTTGGAAGAGATTGATTCGTCTCATCTTTCTGATTTGAATTTCATGGAGGTTGATGATGCGCAAACATGATTGCTTGTATTGGTTTTAAAAAAGTTCAAAAAAGTGTGTATTTAGAAGCCTTATAATAAAATATATATACTCTTTTATGAAGTATTATTACGTGTTGATTTAAAAAATATTAAAAATATTTAAATTATCTCTAAATTTTTTAATCTTATAAATGTGTTTAATACATTTTCGATAAATATCTAACAAATATTTAAATATTCTATATTTATATTTATATTTAAATTTAAACTTTATTATTATCATATTTTTGCATAACTTAAAAAACAAGTTTAGGACTATCGAAGTTATTTATAAATAGAAGACCTAAACCCTAAGATCCGGTTAATCAACATATAAGTGTTAAAACCCCAAACTCTTCTCTCTCCTCCCTTGCTTGTGTCGACCGAAAACCTTAAACCTAAAGTTGAAGTTTTGACTTTGGGATTTACCATAAAACGTTTGTGGTTTGTTCCTTAATTGTCAAGCTTTGTTTCATGCACACGATTAGTTGTTAATTATTAATAAAGAATATCTAGAAAGCAAGATTAAAGAGCTAGCGGTTTTTTCAACGGTAATTAGTATTGGTATGAACACGTTAGCGACCTCAAATAACAAAGTAAAAGATTGATTATACCGGTCGTTCTAAGTATTATTTTCTTCTCTTTTATCGCTCAGATTCATTTAAATACAAGCACTTGAATCAGTAGCAAAATGGTTTTATGTTTTGATTAATTTTCCGCAATTAATTTTCTGCAATAATTGTTTATTAAATATCTCTTAATTAAAAGTAATTGCTCAAACCCTTCACCTCCAACCTCATAAAGGGTTATCTTGATACTGCTAGGCCAATGGACTTTTGGTAAAACATGCTATATATTTAAGAATGGGATTATATATTTGGAGGTCACCCAAATATATCATTTTGTTTTTGCAAGTCATTCATATTTGAAAAACGACTTTGTAGGCCATCCAAATTTATATATTGTTTCATGTATATCAAATTCAACTAAAAACTCATCCAAAAAATGTAAAAGGACACAAATACCCATGTATTTGAATAAAATTAAAATAATATAAATAATGTTAATTAACAAATATAGGGGTATTTGTGTCCTTTCACATTTTTTTTAGTCGAATTTGGTATACACGAAACAATATACAAATTTGGATGGCCTACAAAATCGTTTTCAAATATGGGTGTCTTACAAAAACAAAATGATATATTTGGGTGGCCTACAAAATTGTTCTCAAATATAGGTGGCCTACAAAACAAAATGATATATTTGGGCGGCCTCCAAATATATAATCCGAATAATAACAATTTTGGATTTGATGGAGTTGTAAAAGAACAATTTTTTGTTGTTGTTGTCTAGGTAAAACTTTCTCTAAGTCATAAATGTAGAATGAATCTTCAAATGTCTAATCTATTTGCCTACTTGTTTGTTAAAAGCTTTTTATGGTAAATAACTAACTATCGTGACAGTTGTATAATTAAAAAAAGCGTAAGAAATATTTAGAGTTACATATCAATCAGATTAATGAGTCTTGTAGTTTTAAACCATGTCGGATTCTTGAATAATTTGTATCAACTGCTTCTTTTGTAACTCTTACAGTAGAGGATTTCTGAAAATTACATGGCTATACAAGTACCAGTATCTTTTCGTGCTATAGTCTTTGAGAAGTGATTCTCGCAGGGGGCTTATATGGTTAGTTTGATTATATAGACCACGATCACCAGTAGGTTAGAAATTTCTGGGCGTAAAATTCTGCTTCACTTGACATAGGCTGTTGAGCTGATCAATACTAGATATAGGAACCAAACATAGACCTCTGTTGTGTAAGCCTGTTTCTAGCTCCTCGTTGTGCTGTGTATCTTGCAGCAACTTCTGTTCACATAACAAAATTCCCATTTAAACTAATAGTCAACTATAATGGTTTTGTAGCTTATGAATTAGCTTAAGTAAATGAGTATACCTGAATTTGGTCATGAAGGAGATTGATAGAGATATGAGCTTCTTGAAGCACTGAAGCCGTATCTGTCTGCATAAGGCACCAATTAAGTTGTAAGATTCGTTTGCATCTCTTTTTCAAAACCCATTTATTTATCATACTTTTATCTTTGGTTCACAAAAATAGAATTCAGAAAAAAAAGAAAGAAAAATAGTCGAAAAAAATATAACCTTTCCGTAAGGAGAGACGAGCTTTTGGAGGGATGTAATCTTGTCAGCTAGCTTTTGGCTTCTTCTCATAGGCACCTGTATCACATATCATATTTTTTAATTTCATTCATTAGTGGTAGTTAAAATGTCCATAAAATGAACCGTTTTATGAACGATGGACCCAATTACTTTTTAATTATTCATACCTGTTCTCTTACACATCTGATTCGTTGTATTTGTTCCGTATGTGCAAGTTTCTTGTGCACAACCTTTTGATCACGAACATCATTCATACGTTTCTTAGGATTCTCCACTGGTTGTAAACTCTTAATCATAAAAAAAAACTTATGAGAATGACATTCGTTGTTCTTAAACTTAATTATATAGTATCAAATATATAAACATACTTGCTGACATCTCCATTCTGAAAGGTTCATTCTGGGAGGTAATGGTTGCTGTAAAGCAGGACTATAATTATTGTCTATAACTGCAGATTGGTAGTCGATCATAAAGGGGCGTTGAATGGGAACATTATCGATGAGTCTATGATCAGGCTGCTGATAGTAGTTATGCACTTCTGTGTCGAGTCGGAAGTTGTTATATAAAGTTCTGTGAACATACAGACATTATTATAAGTACGTTAATAACAATGGCCGACTGCTGTACATGAAGAACATACATAGACTTTAGTTAACACTTTTATTGTACCTCTAAATACTATAGAAGGAAAAACAAAATGCATCTACTTATACATTCTGCAAAGGGTAAAACAGTTTCTAACTAACTAAAACTGCACTAGTTGCACAGTTTTTAAACTGTGTTATTATATGGTGGACAACAGTTTATATACATACACTTTTTCGTCGTCTAGTATATCTGCAAGTCCCTCTGGGAAGGTGGACGAGGAGGATGCTTCATTATTCATGTTTCCTGCACATTTATTTATTTAAAACTTATGTTAGCTAAGTTGAAGATAATTTGAGTTAGTCTCAATTAATGTAACCAACTCAACTAAATGATATGAAATATGCACTTGCCGAAGTTATATAGTTGACATGAAAACAACGGTAGGATACCGTAGCTCATTCCCAATGTATTTTTGTTAACAATGCTGCTCTTGACCGATTGTTAGCCTGCAAAAGGAGCATAATTAAGGTACACATTAATATCCCTAAAGCACGATTATGCTCTTATGCAGGAGACAACTCGTGTAAACGATGTTTATAACAACATCATTTTTTGTTTTATTTTCTTAAAAACGGTCAATGTTTTCGTAGGTGACGAAAGAAGATACAAAAATGAATCTATCTGAGGTAAAAATACAGTAAGTAAGAGTTGTACCACTAAATATGAAGACTTGGATTTTGGATGGAATTAAGGGGTTGAATGGCCATTTATGCTTGTATCAAGGGCGGCTGCCACAGTCAAGGTGTTAGTTTAATCCAGGTTGACTTGTTTAATAAACTTGTGTATTAAATTAACCATGGAAACCGTCCTCTTTGATTATTTTACTCCATTTATTAAATCATCTAACAGGAAGAACTATATAGATGAAAAATACATGTGAAGGTGATGTTTTCTTCCTGTGGAATATTTTGTTGAGAGGTTGGTTAGCTAATGTATATATCAGTATAGCATTTAAGAAAAATGATAATGACATTCTTAAGGGCTGTTATTAAGACTATAAGATAAACACATACACTTGTACCCATGGCATAAAAAACTTCATGACCTCATAATAACCCGTTAATATATAATTATTTATGCATAAAGAATATTTATTTTAATGATAATATAAGGGTTGTTGTTAACCACATTGATATGATATTTAATTTTAAGTATATAGAATGCTGAAAAAATGTATATACGTGGCTGGCTTTGATCCAAAAATTTCTTTTTGTCTATCTTGCATGTTATTTTGTGGCTTGTCACAGCCCAAGGTATATATGTGTTTGACTCCTTTGACTGTATATTATTTTGACCCATCAATATAGATTCCCATTTGACTTTGTATTCTCTTCTTAGAAAACGAATACGGAATACGACATTTTGTTTTTCTATTTACGAAAATAACGCACAAATAAGTATAGTTTAGATGAAACCTAGCACAATAGCTTGACACGTGGAATGAAGAAAACTTTTTGGACATTGTAGTTTTAAAAAGTTAGTAAATTGACGTAATTTTTACTTTGACTGAATAGAAGCTCAAGCAACTGGAATTAATGTATGGTACAAAAGGAAGTCCGACGAAAAAGTAAAGTGTATTGATGTCGTGATAATAGTATTTTATAAGTTTGGTAATTTAAAAACAAACAGAGAGTAATTTACTAGTAAACGGTCTAACGGGATGACCTGTTATAGTGATCTATCTAACTATTGGTTAATTCTCATGTATACAGGCCAAACGTGAGTTTTTCTACAATCATTTTATAGTTATTTTTTATTTTTATATTTGTTTCACCTGTTACATTTTTGTGAACGGCAGTTTGCCATGTAAAATGACTATATTTTCCGCCAATTTTTATGAGAAAATCCACCATTTAAGTTTGATTGTATAAACAAGTTGATAATCGATAAGGCTGGTCAGTTTATATGTCCCACTTGAAAAGTAATATGTGAAAGAAAATAATTCAGATTGACACATCGACTTATCAAGAAAAACGTTATCAATATTGAAAAGAAACGTGATCAGTTTCATGAGGTCCTTCCATGCAAAACCAATAATACATACATGAACTTTGGCCCAAAAGCCGGAACTCATGCACATTGAATCTGAATTCCATTGAAGATTTTAAAGCTTCCAATCACAATGCGAGCCCTTCTTTAAGGACTTACATGACAAATTAATATACACAGATAAATTATTATATAAGAACCATATATAAATGTAGTTACAACTTTGGGAACTAGATATCCGAATTTGAAAATCGTAAAACGAATATTACAAAGATTTAACATTTGGACTGTTAAATCTAAAGGCTCGAAAATGAAGTTGTGAGAAAATATCAACATGAATGAGTATCAGTTTTACTATTTACTTTGTCTTAAAGAGTAATTAAACTTACAAGTGCACAAAATCTTTAATGTAACTATGTTCCTCACCTGGCGGCTGGCTCGTTTCTTAACTTTGTTTGATACAAGAGCTTTTTGGTTTTGAGTTTTAAATTCTTTAAAAGCTGCTCACTTTTGGAACTTTAAGAAAAGGGGTTCAGTTTCTAACAAGCCCATTTACGGCCCAATATAAGTAAGGCTTGGAGGTTGGAGCACGTCCAATAAATTAGCCAAGTATTAAAGGGACACCTAAACGATTCCCGCCACGCCCTCCACCGGAAGATCGTTACTGCCGCGGAACGCCGTCGCGGACCTCCGTGTCCAGTTGAGTTTCTAATTCTTCTCCCTACTCAGTTATGACATGTATCATTTTCATAAATTAGTATAATAATTGTACGAGACATATCTATGTGAATGTATAGGTGCGTTTTACTGATTTAAAGTAATACTTGTATCCTTTACTTTCTAAAGATCGATTAATTTGACAGATGTATCTTAATCACCGAAGTTTGGGTTGCTATAATTGTATCATCCTGCTTCCGTAGTGCGATTGTTGTTTAGTAACTAAAACGCCATATAATTTGGAAAAATATGAACTGTAATGCCGATAGATTTAACGATTTAAGTGTAATTAGGTCAAAATGATTGAAGATCAGTGTAATCGAAATTATGTAATTAGGCATTTCATAGTCTCGTGATCATGACGCTCATAGAGCCACTTTTTTTTATTATTTATTTGTTTTTTATAAAAGCATGATTGGACAATTGTCATTGATATTTTCAGTATTCATGAGTTATTGCACAACGGTTCTCACAGGAATCGTTTGTGAAACACTTTTTAAAAAGGCGTGCTTTTATGAGTTGCGCTATAAACTTTATTTACAATTACAATTTACAAATGTTTTCTCTAGAATCATATATGAAACAGTAATTCTAAAAGCAAGCTTTACAACGTGCACTTGTCTTAATGCTGATAACAACTTGTGCAATGATTTTGAGTTATATTTGACTATCAAATGGAGAAAAGTAGTTAATGTCTGCTCCTCGGTTCTGATATAGTCAATATTTTGAATTTATGGTTAATATGACGTGTAACTTTGTTTTAAAATATTGATATAGTTATATTTAAACTGAAGGCGGATCCACTTAAAATATGGTGAACATTATGTTACTAAAGAGCCTTTGCTCTACAGTTTTGAGGTGATCCATCAAGCAAGAGGTTCTAGTTGGAGACAAATAGGAGTAAAGTATAGGTGGCTAGGGTGTAAGTCTTTGCCTTTTTAAATAAGTGTGTTGTTTTTGTTGCTCATATACGAGCTTGTCCATTGCAGAGGAGCCGGGAAAGTTCACTATCTGGCTTTCTTTGAAATGAGTAACGATAATCAAGTCTTTTGATGTCACATAGAAACATGGTTTACAACAACAATAACAATACTCAATCGCACCACCGGCGGGGTATATGCAGAAACATGGTTTGTAGCTTATAATCTATAGTACTGGTTACATCTCTAGTCTTTTTATATGTTGATGATTGCATGTGGTGATTGGCATAGTGGCATGTAATATGCCCGAGAGTTGGGTTTTATTTGGTGACTAGACTCCTATATATGCTAGCTTTAGCATGGGGATGAAAGATATTGTGGGATGGACTGCATGATTACTATCATCTACGTAAACAGGTTCGTTTAATAAACTCCTTTGATTTTTCAAAAAATATTTTTATAATTGATCATTATCCACTTTTCCGTGAACATACTGCGACATTGTCCATCGTGCAAGTAAGAAACAACATTTTGCATGTTTCCACTTTACTTGGCTATTCAAAAGTTGTTTTCTTCGCTGGATAAATGTAGCGGATATTGTAGGTAGTTTACATAGGATAAGTGTGGTATCTGATATTCTTACATTAATTTATGTTAGTTGCTGTGTTTAAATCCTATTACTAGGCCACTTTCAGTTACATATTGATCAACCCTTTCACAAATTTATGACATCAAGCATCAGAGTTACCTTTGATCATAATTGATGATTGGCATTTATGTAGTAAAAGTTATAGCTTAATGACGTTTCTTGCCGCTATGAAACAAGCAGTGCCTGGGAAAAACAAATACCACCCTGACTTAATATAGCGGCTGTTAGATTTACAGAGTTATTGGTGATGGCCAAAAGGCCCACAGTTTATATGAAACAGTGAAACACGCATGTATTATTTGTAGGAATTACCATAATGCATCAGTAGTCACTATTAAGCTATATGTAAAGGTTATAACAAGGTCAAAATACATATAAATATTTGCAAATAATAGCTTTATTATAGAAAAAAACCATACGAGCCTCCGCAGCCTGAGTTTCATGACAACCAGTGATAAAGAGGGTGACATAATAAGGGGGAAAAAATAAGTGAAATTACCACATTTCCTCTAGAAAAGTCTTCTTATATGGACATTTCTTTCTTGAAGCAGTATTAACACACTTTGCCAAAGGTCTAAGTTGCCCTAATGGTGTTTAAAAACCATTATGACTGCCATTAACACTAGATCTCATCATTACCATCTTCATCTTTGTTGCTGCCACCTTCTACCGCCTCTTCTGTGCCCATCATAGAGAGAGAAATAGGTGATAGAGTGTGTATTATGGAAATGTAAAGAGGGATGAAAGCTTAGATAGTTGGGTTTTGTTTGTGGCTTTTGAAGTGAGGTGGGAGGTGGGTAAGAAGAGGATCTTCCGAAGCATATACTTTGAAACTTTTTGAATTCTCTTTCAATGCACCTTATTTTAATTAGGACATGATGCACATAGCACTTGTGTTGGAGTCTACATGGATCTTTGCTCTTACTTGTTTTCTTGTCTCCATACTTTTAATCAATTAAAACATGGAGGTGTATGTAGGTGTTTACTTGAGTTGTTCAATACTTCGGCCTCTTTTTAATGATGACTCAATGTGCCCGAGTTGATTTTTACAGATTTATAGTGTCTCCATGAATTATTTGTGTATATCAATAAATGGATAAAAAGAAGTTTTACAATCTCTCTAGGAATAACAAAAATGATATTTACTTATATAACCATATTATTGAGGGTTTTTTTTCTATTTTAAAATAGATATATGATTATCTACATCTCATCTGTTCATAACTTGCATCCGATGTAATTGGGTAGTTATTTATATAACTATATTCCATTAAGGGTAAATATATGTCGCACGTTAAAATTCCAATTTGATGACGTGACAAATGTTATGACATAAGGCAAAGGATATATCATCTTTCATTGATGTAGGTAGTTTACAAAACCTTCAGAACAACTGTAACTTTTATTTCTGTACTTGACTTTTGAACACCGATTATTGATATATTTGTATGTTACGAGGATAAATGAAGATGTTATCTTATATCCACCATCTGTAGCTTTTTGGTCAACCATCGACTTCACATATTGAAACTCAAATAAAATACCAAACAGGGCCAATGGAAATTAGATCAATTATTATATTCATAATTACAAATTTTACACGATTGCGTCATAGCAACAAGGGTCATAGCTTATTAGCTCTTAATTTCCCCTCTCAATACACATGACAATATTGTCGATCTATATCCAAAAACAATATTGCCGATCCTGAAAATTAAATTACGTCATGTAATATGGCACGTGGCATAAATGCAATTAGGCTTTTCGTGATACATGATTTCATTATTTTAGTTGAACAATAGCATCGCCATGTTAATACTTAATAGAGATTTTGTAACGTCTTTCCTTATGGTTAAAAAATTCTCTACCAAATGGGTGGACACCACAAAAAGTGTTATACAAAAATTCCTTATGGTCGAAGCTTTTGATTGACAAAGGTATTATTGAATAAAGTTGCACTTATGTATTAACTATTTGGCACCGATAACTCTCAACAAACTCATCTATGGTCCATAAATGAAATGTTTTAATATTATTAAGTAAAAGTAAATATTCTATTTAATCTCGAATAAGTACAAAATTGCAAGTGTTGTTCACTCCACGACTCACGTACTGTTAATTCACTTAATGCGACAATAGTGTAGATAGATTTGCATTTTCAAAGTGAATACTCTGAATTAAAAAATTAAATATTTGAGTTCTCTAAAAAATGAGTAGAAAATATTATATTTGCGTTATTAACTATTTTTCTTGCATTACTTCAAATATGATTATTTTAATCATGAATAATAATAAAATGAGAATCATGGTCACTAATACTTTCAAGTTGCAATGACTAATTTAATTGCATATCCACACACCTTAAAACATGCTAATGGTAATTGTCTGCTTATTCTAAAAAAACATGCTAATAAACAATGTATTAACAATCAACAGTCGAGGAAAAAAATATGTTTCAACAAGTTTAAATGTGTCTCTAGTAAAACAACTTTCAACTTTTGCTGGGTTTGTCATTTCACACACGATATGATCACATGATTTTTATGTAGTTGTTATAAAGATGCACGATATATGCCTGCCATATTTTTAGCTAAAAGATACGTAATAGTACATATTTATAGAAGTAGTGTTGTTATAGAATACTACCATGTGTCATACCATAGAAAGAAACTTGTGTTTCTAAATTTCATCATACTTCACTTGGCATATTCAAGAATGAACTGAAAAGACTGATAACAAAATTAACAGAAACTTTAGTACAGACATCTTAATCTATGGTTTGTTGGGTTAAGAAAAAGAAATTGTTTCACTTCGCTATTTCGTAACATAAAAGTAACATAAAAGGTGGAGACAATGTATGTAGTGCACTTCTTGAACTTCTTAAGACATGCTTTAATGAAGGACATTACAGTAATTCATTTATGCAATGTATTTATAACACGTAGTTGCATATTTAAACCCCATGTGTAACACTCTCTTAGTCAAGAGAGACATCAAGGAAATGTCCGGGGATCGGTGGTCTTGTTATGCCGATCAATGGAAGCCGTACCTCGGGGTGCTTTTTCTTCAATTGGGATACGCTTTTAACGGGGTTATAGTAAAGTCAGCTTTAAATAAAGGCTTGAATCCTTGCACATTTTCTATTTATCGAAATGTGGCCGCAGTCGTCGTTTTTGGGCCTTTTGCTATGTATTTTGAAAGGTCAAAAATCATTATATTGATGTGTTTAAGTTTTTAAATGTACTATTCTACCACTAGACCACTGGTGCAATTGTTTTTGTATTGGTATTTGATTTGTTGATTGGATAAGTGAATCACAAAAATGGGTCTACGTATATTCAACAAATCCATTGGGAAGATGTGTTTTAAGAATTTTAATAGGTGTTCATTTTGGGTATTAATTGCTTCTGTTGTAATTCATTTTAGAATTGATATTTTGCTCTTGGTGTTGATTAGGGGATGTCCTAAATCATCTTTTTGAATCTTGTATGCTTATAAGTTTGAGATTATTATAATATTTTCACCCTTTTTGAGAAAAAAAAAAAGTTTTTAAATGTACACATATTGCAGAGTAAAGGTAACGAGCTTTGGTCATATACATTGTCTTAACTCTCAAAAAGGTTCAAACTTCTGAAAAGATACTCTAAATTGCAATTCTTGAAAGTTTGGTCCTTTGTTTGAGTGGTAGTAAAGTTGATTGACCAAAACAGAAATCAGACTAAAGCTTGTTACCTTTTGAACAATTTCATTATTTTTTGCAATGTTTAATGTGATCATGGTAATTATATTGACAAATTTAGTATGACAGGAAACTACGGCCTGAGATGACATTGTCTGTGTTCTTGAAGATAATGTTGCTTGCACAATTAGAGTATGCATCAGGGTCTAGTGACATTACAATTCGATTTTGTTTATTCTTAATGACATTTGATAGTATGTGTAGCTAACAAGTTATTTTCTGTGAATTTAGGCCTGTTTTGGACCAAATACTGTATTATACAGGAATGAAATACACCACCGCCACATTCGCTATAGCAATGTGTAACATTCTCCCTGCCTTGACATTTTTCATGGCGTGGATATTCAGGTACAACACGACTTGGTACATGTATGATCAAAACTAGCTTTATGTGTTCTTAGATAGGTTCATATGCATGAGTTTTTGGTAGGCTTGAGAAGGTGAACATTAAAAGATTGCATAGCCAAGCCAAGATCATAGGAACCCTTGTGACAGTAGGTGGTGCCATGGTGATGACCCTTGTCAATGGACCACCAATCCCATTGCCATGGACTAATATGAGCAGGGTGCACCACCCTCCAGCAACTGCTAATGTCTCTCAAGACCACCATCTCAAAGGTGCAATCATGATAACTGCTGGCTGTTTTTGTTGGGCTAGCTTTTACATCCTCCAGGTAAACCTGTAACCATCTTACTATACGTAGCAAAATGGGTGGGTCATGTGGGTTCGATAATGGATCAAACGTGTAATTAGGTATGGGCTGAAACATAGCGGGTTGGGGTCAGGCTGATGTTGTTACAAACTTAAATTGTTTTAATTTTTACATAGGAGGTTGTATTTATTAAAAGTACACTTTATGTTACTTTTGACTGTTTGGTGAACATATTTGGCCCGTTCATTAGTAAATGGGTCAAAATTGCTACCTCTAGAACTCAATTCAGTTCATCATTGTACCACAACTATGAAAAAGTAGAGTTGGTGAAATGGTGACACACTGCATTTGTGTGGCAATGGTCTAGTTTTTGTAGTGGAGTACAAATATATGATGCACCTATGGATTGTACGTACAACAAATACAAGTCTTGTTTTTTTTTTGTAGGCTGTGACATTGAAGAAATATCCTGCTCAGTTGTCTCTTACAACCCTCATCTGTATGATGGGAGCTTTGCAAGGCACTGCGATGACTCTTCTTATTGAGAAGGGCAAACCCGGAATTTGGTCTATAAAATGGGACACCAAACTATTTGCCACATTATATAGTGTAAGAAAGGGATAATTTTAATTTATTATTTGTTTCTATTTTCTTATTATTGTATTTATGTTGGGAACTTGTTTTCTGGTTGTACACAGGGAATAGTTCGATCAGGGGCGAGCTACTATGTATCAGGTCTAGTGATTAAGGAAAAAGGTCCTTTTTTCGTGACAGCCTTCAATCCCCTTGGGATGGTGATCGTCGTGATTGTGAGCTCATTTACTCTTGGCGAACAAATGAACTTGGGAAGGTACTTATAGTTAACCTTGAGGTGACACTAAAGACGTGTCAACTGGGTTGGGTAATGAGTCAAAACTCAAAACTGGCGAAGTTTCTTTTAAAATAGTAGAGTCGGGTTGGCCCGCTACCTCTTTTTTGTCTGGTTTTAAAGTTGTATAACTAGTTAACATACTACATCTAATTATAAGAAGTTATATTATTACATAAAATCTATTTTTTCTAACTATAAGATCTAAGAGATTTTAGCCATTATAAGCACACTACTTACTTTTACCTGTAAGAGATATCCAAATTGACCCATACACCGGTACAAGACCTCTTTTTGATAAGTTCCATTTTTCTATGATTGGAATTGTATTTTGATTCAGGATTGTTGGAGCATTAGTCATTGTTCTAGGACTATACTTTATCATATGGGGTAAAAGCAAGGATTCGAGTTTGTCAGACTCAGGAAACAACGAGATAGAAGTGATTGATCAAGAAACAACCCCTGATAAGAATTCAGATTGCATTCCAAAATCTGACATTGTTGATGGCATGATTAGAGAAGACGGTGATATTGAAGCTTCGGTCTGATTCTTTTGTTCAAACCATAATAATTTATATGAATACTTGACCAGTGGTGGTACAACTAGGAACGATTTAGATGACATTCAAACAGCTTGTGTTTGTTTCGAAAATTCTTTAGCATCTTTGCTTTTCTTCTTCCAATCATATCATAGCTTACCTATACTTGATCACTATTGATCTTAATAGGATTTTTGTAATATAGGCTTCAAATAGAAATACAGAAGTTTTCAACATAAGACAGAGTAAAATAGGTCTTCCAAGTTTTTCTATTTACAGTTGGTTATGTGACATGTACTTTAATACTGTGATTGAGGTGATAATAAACATGTACGCATTGAGTTTTCATGTTTATTATCAGTTGCATATTCAAACAATGATACTGTCACTATTACTTCTTCTTTTGTTGATAATATATTATTACATTTTTTTGTGCACATAATTTGTTAGGTGTTACATTACGTTTATATACTATATTACCCGGATTACATATAAGCGGATTGGGACTTAAATACTAAACCTTGTCATTTGTTTACCATTAGCTACAGAACGTAGAGTCTTATGATTTTCAAGTATATTTTTCTTAAGCTGACTATTTTCAAGTTATTTTCTTCAAAAATTGATTTGACTAAAGTTTATTTGTTTTGATCAAATGGTTTAAGTTAACTTGAAACAAATTAGCTGGGTTATAAACATGAGTAAAGTAAGTTTGTCCAATGCTTATATATGGATTACGACCCTTAAAATTGATTTATTAACAAATCTTATTATATTATAAATGTAGATTACACTTTTCTTACTATTAATTAATAATTAATATAATAAACATTTACTTGTTTAACCCGTTAATAACACATTAGACCCGTCCATTTTACCCTGGTCTACTGTCTACATATATTGGTCTCTTTTGGGCTTCAAAAGGTACATTTTGATTAACTCAACAGATAAAGCATGTCTATTATTGTTCAAAAGATCTGGGCTACATCAAATACGACCAAAGCTATCTAAAACTATGGGTATAAATACTCCGTCCAACTGAAGTTTAAAATAAAAAAGGGTAACTAAATAAATTCATTTAATATTTTACTTGTGTCTTAAACATTTTCCACGTGTTCATATTTTTCAATGGATTTGTACGTACCATCCGTAGGATTTATAGTTAACTTTTAGTTCTTTCTTTAAATTTAGTTTTAGGTCATGCATCATTTTTCGAAAGCAATTATTGATGTAGTTTACTTTTTATTAGTTTGTATAATTTAGGGAAATTCAGTACGTATGTGTATCTTTCTTGTATATTCGAAAGTCAAACCCAGATATAATGTTGGTTCCCCAAGTCGCAACCTACGCTCAGAGTTTTTGAAACACGTCACTCTAGCTATAAATTATTTTATTTGTTATGATATGATATAACCACAAAATAAAATAGATATCATAAGGGCAAATTTTACAAAGATGATACATACTTTGTAAACATTTTCAATTTTTTACGTATATATTGTATGGATTAATTACTTTAAAACACAACGTACTTTCAATTTTATGTCCCAACTCCCTCATCGTATTTTCTATTGTTGTTCATATTTTCTCAATCTATAGCACATTTTTTATTTTTTTTATCATTTATCATTCAAAAACAATTTACTTTAAGTTTTTTTTAATGATAAAATGATAAAAAAGAACAACTTCAAATAAAACTTGAAATATTTGTAAAAGGTAAAATATGTTACACATTGGGAAAATTAGGACAAAAACTGAAAAATACAATGAAGAATTGAGACATAAAAAATACGCTGAAAAAAATGAACAAAATTGAAATTACATTCTATTTAGGTTAGACGTTCTATTTAGGTTATTAACCCGTATAATATTTATGAAATCCATATTCTAGAATATATCTAGGTTTTTATACACAATGCTAGCTAGCAGCTTAGTTACACCTTTTTTCAACTTAAATTCTGTTGCACTCCAACTGGAACAATGAAAAGGAACAGGTAGGATTTAGTTGTTTAAAGACACTTATAACCAACTTAAGTCTGGATTAATTAATATTAACATATAAATTATTTGTTTTCAACATTAGTTTCTTTTAATCATCCTTTAATTTATGTAAAGTTCAATAATCCTTGTTTTCGAATGTAAAACTTTATTAGCACAGAAGAAAGTACATCTTTGTACGTAGTCCAACGATAAACTTAATATCATGGGCTGAGAAAGAAAAAGTGATCATAAGAAAAATGGTCAAATTTAGATTATAAGTAACTTTCCTCGTATATAAATAAATAATATCAATAAAAAAACGTACCCTATATCTACCTCGTAAAATTACAATCTACTCTAAAATCCCAGAAAAAAAAAGTATAACATCTCATCAAATAATACATAAAATTGTGATCATAAGAAAAAGTCAACCGTGATTGGAGTCACCTTCTCATCATCATCAACTCTAAGCCCAAAATCATTCTCTAACGGCGTTAAGTTCAAATCCAAACTAAAAACGCGTCTACTATTAACTTTCTTCACAACTGGTACCGACAAATCTAGCGGTGGAGGAGAGTTGTTTTCGTTACTTGTAGCCGCTCTATGCCTTCTCATATGTCCACCCAACGCTTGTCCAATAGCAAACTCGAGCCCACAAATAGAACACTTGTGTGTTTTAGGCTTAGATGGTGATAATATCGTGTCATGATGATCTATCATCTCACCATCAACAAGCCTCAGCTTTTTATGACTAGCCCTATGGCCTCCAAGTGCTTGAAAAGACGGAAATTGACGATTGCATGTCTTGCATTCAAAAACTCGATTAATTGAATTAACGTCATATGATTCACTACTTGTGGTCCCTCTCGAAAGAAGCATCAAGTATTTTGCCATGTTAGTTATATTCGTGTCGTATTCACCTTCTCGTGATCTCTTCATCGGTATACACACCATCTTTTATGATAAATTTGTTTTAATTACAAACCCGAAATAATTAAAAATAAAAATAAAATGGGAGAAGAAAGATTTGTTTTTGGGTGTTGGTGTAAAAGTATGGGAACTAGAAAGTGGAATTTTGTAAGCAAATGAAAGTTGGATTGAATGAATGTGAAGAGTTGATATTTGGATGTTATTTATAGGTAGCAAGTGTTGACTTAGTTTAGTTTGACCAAAGTGTGTGAATGACGAAAGTGACCTTACTTTCTTGTGGGACACGGAACTCGGGAGTCGAAGTTTGAAGGCAACTGGACAAGTTGAGTGGGGTTGGATAGGGGGGTAAATTGGAAAAAGTGAAAAATAGTGGTATGAAAGTGAAAATACTAGGCAGCCCGCAGCGGTCATCGACCACGTAAGCGTGACCGAGTGAGTGAGTCGTGAGTGGTGAGCCGCGAGTGAATGTTTCCTAGAATGTTCAAATCTTTCTGGAAATCTTCAACTAAAAAAGACTCAGCTGTGAAACATATGACTGCACCCAAAAAGCCAACACACTACTTTGAATTCTAATTTTTTAATATTTTATAAAATTTTGGATATTTTATAAAATTTCATGCTTATAATTTCCAATATTAAAAAAAAGAAGATAATTAACCTTTTTAAGTATGATGAACAAATTAATTCTAATATTGTGAGACAAATAATACGGAGCTAATAACATTTTTCTCAATTATACAATACTTTTAAGTCCAATAATTGATAAATCTTACACCTTTATAAAGGTTTTAACCATTTTCTTCAATAAATTAAACGTTTAATGAACTGGAATGACATAAATACCCTTACCTAATTTTAAAAACGATATAGATATTTAAAATATAATATAATTGTATATTAGATAAAAAATGCAATTTAGTATATAAATAAACAAGAATACCATGAAATTACTAAATTAAAAAAGTACTTCACTATTTTGTACGGATATCAACTAGTGTTATAATACGTATGTCTAGATATACATCTATAAGTAAAAACAATGCATCTTTTATAATTAAATAGGTAGCTTAATTAATAAAACTTCTTATAACAGCTGCTACACTAAATTAATTATTTTGTTGATAACAGATAATAAGTGTTTATAATTTTTTTTTTAAATCGGCATAACTTCTTAACCGAGATATACATACAACTTGTAGCATGTTCACATTCATTGTTCTGGATTATTTTATTATTTATATATTATGGTTTATGTCTCAAATAATACTTAAAAACCATTAAAAAGGCTTAAAAATTATTCTGTTTACACCATATATTATTTGTTACATATCGAACCTATTATTTGTTACATATCGAACCCTTGGTTTGTGTCAACATTGATTAGAACATCCGAAAGAAATCGTCAATAAAGTCGTCTTGTCCAACGAAGAAGTTAACTGGTGTTGGTGTCTACATGTTCATGTTTATTCTATAGTGTCGGCTCGTAGATATATCGATGATTTCACTTTGCCATCTAATCTTTCTATTACGACATGGAATAAGTGGATCCAGGGCAAAGTAAATATTTTCATATGGCGAATGCAATTAGATCGGCTTCCAACTCTCGTTAATATTGATCGGAAAGGGATAGACGTTCCATCCGTTTATGTCCGAACTGTGAGGAAGAGTCGGAATCGGTAAATCATATCTTCTTCTCATGTATGTTGGCGCAAAACTTGTGGGGTAAAATGGCTCGCTGGTGCAACATGGATATTCCAATCTGCTCGAATTATGCAGATCTCCGTACTTGGCTTTTTTCGTTAAATGTAACAAAGGAGCACAGGAAGCTCTTGGAGGCCTTGGTTAATGCAATCCTTTGGCATATTTGGAATCACCGAAATGCAGTTATCTTCGCGGTTAAAAAACCTAAAAAAATGTTCATTTTGGATATGTTTGTTTTTTCTTCTTATAGTTGGATTTTATCTAGAAATCCAAAATTACTTTGTTCCTGGGTAGATTGGGTTGATAATCCCATAGATAACTCTAAATTCATGTAATCTTTTATTGCTAGCTTAGTCTAACTGTTTTAATATATTGTTGTCGTCCAAAAAAGAAAAAATTTACATTTTGCGGATACTTTTTAGAAAACTAAGTGGAAGTTATTTTTTCTATTCCATCTGCTATTATTTATTTATTTTAATTTTATTAAAGATTTATAGATTGATTAAAAAATTAGGGAAATATAATTAAGAAGAATACTAGAAGGGAAATATTGTTATTTTTAATTTAAAATGAACAAGAAAGAAAAGGAAATAAGGTGACTTACACTAATTATCTAGAACTATATAACGACACGCATTTGATTACGTTAGCATTAATTTCAGATTAATGAGTACACTACTTAATTATGTATGGCGCAATTAGTGTCGACTCATGCTTAATTTACGGTTTCCACCCTGAGGCTACGGACGGTAACGTGTGGCCCATATCTAACCTCAAAATTAGTTTTTAATTAGGTCGCATGCCTATTATAATTGTTTATACGAGTATTTGAATTTTATAGTAGTATAAATTTAGTTACGAATCATAAAAAGTTAGACTTATTTTAGGTAATAGACAAATAGGTTGATATACTTTGCAAATATATTTAATTAAGTTAGTAGGTTATAATTTATTCGATTGAATTACTAAATTACATTTATAAGTTAATAAGTAATTTGATACACATTTAGTTAAATAAGTTAAGTGAATCGATATGTAAATATAATATTTAAAAGTTAAATACTAACATTTCGTGATTTAGTAAGTCTAGTAATTCAATCGAACAAATTAATAATTTAGTAATTTAATTAAATATTTTTAAATATTAAAGTAACATATATATAGGGAAATGATCCATAGGGAAACTTCAAATCTTAGAGAATAAGGGAAGTAATTTTAGCTCTTAATTTTTTTATAAATAAATGTTTTTAACATTCATTTGTGATAAATGTTAAATTTTAAAATTATTTGTGATTTTTAAAATTCATTTATGATGAAATTAACGGTTGAGATTTGCTTCCCTCATTCCTTAATTTTTTTGCTTCCCTCTTGATCTCACCCTATATATCTATATCTATACTATTTATAATACATATATTCTTTTTTCAAATCCCTAGAATTTAAGACTAAGTAAAATGGATCATCACCATTCATTTAAACTATAATTGATCTTAACCATCTATTTTATATCTTTCTCTTTTTACCCCATCTATAAAAACTACCAACCAACACATACACACAGTAAACACCTAAAATTACACACACCTCTCTCCAATCTCTCTCAACCAGATGACCATACAAGTACACCCATAAGGTAAAAATAAGATACTCACACAATATATGAACACACATAATATTATCGTTGCTATCGTATTGTGCGGATATTAGACTAGTATATATATATCTACTAACTTTTTTATTCAATTAATTACATTCTCATCATCAACGTACCCTATAGCACTTTCGGAAACTATAAAGCAAATCAATATATTAGGGAATAAATTATAAATATAAATCTTGTTTTTCTAATTTTGTGGGATTGAAAGATTTTGTAACAAATGTAAATTAAGGTGGAAAAACAAATTAAAGGCATGAAAAACGAAGAAAATAAGGCGCGGGCGCCGGAAATTGTTTTCGAATTCTACACGTTATTTGAGGTCACCACCCGTGCAAGAAACTCCATGGAACTGCTTATATTTCTCAATTTTATTTTTCTTTTTATTACACACTACTACTAATTAAGTGTTTTTTTTTGTTAATAACAGTCCTTGCTATATTTAATGATGCCTTTAAGTTGCGTTTGGTTCGTTGATTTTTTTTAAAGGAATTGAAATTCATTAAAGGAAAAAGAATTTTAATTCTTTTAATGGAAGGAATTTGATAGATTCTAATTTTATTAATTACTCAACCAAACAAACTAATGAATGAAATCTCAATTTCAATTCTATCGAATTCCAATCAATTTTGTGAACCAAACGCAACTTCAATGCACCAATTGCTAACATTTTCCTTAGATGAAATATATATTCATTATCTTTTTAAACAGAAATAACATATCATTTTCTACAATACCCCTATTCTATTGTATATAAATTTTTCAAAATTTGATAAATATATCTTTTATGCTTATAAATGCGGATTTTGATAACCACTTCAACCATTGGTTGATAAAGTTTGTTTAAAAAAAATAAATTATCATATATAATTAGAAGTGGCTGATAAAGTATTTTTTAAAATGAGATATCATATATAACTAAAGGAAGTAATTCTGATTGTGTCAGGCTAGCAAGTTAACGAGTTAAAATTAGTCCATCCAAACCTAGCCCAATTATATAAATAGGTTGAGTATTTCAACTCAATCAAAAACCTGTTAATCTGAACTTGACCTAAATAATCTATTTTTTATTCTAGTTAACAAGTTAGCAGATCAGGTTCGAATCATAGGGTCAACTCGGTCATTCTTGTCAAAAAATAATAGTTAATCAATAAGCATAACAATATTTATAAAATCTAAAAAATAATCATAATGTGTATTATATGCACTTATATTCAATAGCAAAACATCATTAATTCAATTTATACTAAAAAATAAAGATACCAAATATTTTCTGAATCGAAATTTAAATACTCAAAGGACGCCAGGTTTGGGTACGAAGGTATGGGCCATAGATTAGTGATTCGAAATTTAAATAAAATTTTAACTAGTATTAGAATTAGAATTTATTAGAGTTGTTAGGTTAACTCAAATATTTAATGGGTGATTCGAACAGGATTCAAAAAAATAACATGTTAGCTGCATCCGGATTTGCACACTGAAAAACTTTGACTTAAACTTACTTATTTTCGAATCAGTTTCGTATTGAATTTTGAGTTGTGTGAGAAATTTCCAACCCTATCTATAACCATATATGTTGACTTTCTAAAAAGAAATCACGAGATACATGCATCGTTGCACATTTGCACCGCATGACAACTAATTTTGTAAGTTTTCTTTTCCTTTTAATTGTACAAGCTGACTAGCTAGCACCTCATTTTTATGGTTAAATTATTATTTATTTAAAAGAAAAACACAACACCCGATCATGAACAAAACGAACATAAAGTTTCACGTATATTGATTACCATTCAAAGTTAAATTATTGGATCAGTTAACTAATCAAGTAGTAAAGTACTACGCATAGATGTTAAGCGTGTATTAATCAATGGTAATAGTACCTTTTAAACAAAGTGTACGTATCCAGTTATATCATTCTTAACAACAGAATCTCTGTTTGTGGCTTTAATTTTGTGGGTGTTTTTCTCGTGTGAAAGATGTTATTGAGTGAGCATCTTTTCAACTAATATTATAATAAGTCATGCATCTTAAAAGATCTACCTAACGCTACATCAAAAGATTGACAATGACAAAATCCTAATTAAAGTGAAATTTATATATGAAATTACTACTAGGAAGTTATTCTAGTTTTAT
The DNA here is from genome assembly GCA_963921325.1 of Logfia minima. NCBI lineage: Eukaryota > Viridiplantae > Streptophyta > Magnoliopsida > Asterales > Asteraceae > Logfia > Logfia minima. The sequence continues at coordinate 3,148,762 of OY992770.1, forward strand.
TGCCGAATTAAGTAATAACTGATAAAATCCATAAATTCAAAAGGTCAGAAGAAACATCAATTGTAGTGGATCAACGAGTGACGTTATAAACTAAATTGGTGTCAATTAATGAAACGACTTCGTTGGTATTTAAAAAACAAATTATATTGTGGGACCATAAGTCCACAATATATAAACATCACCAACATTTTAAAGGGTAATAATCTAGAAAATAAACATTTTCAAAAAAGATGTGCATTTGTTTAGAATAGTTGAAATTAAGTAATTAACTTTAATTAAATAAAAGACATATTTCTAGCTAGTTATCTCACTTCTTGCGGTTGTACTCGATGGAAAGACCACAGTATTAGCACCAACGGTTGTACTCAATAAAAAGACCACAGTATTAATTAATTTAAGTGCCCCATGTTCCTTAACATTCAACGAATCATGATATAACTCAAATATCATGATATAAATAAAATAGATAGAGTTGTAATCAAAGTCTATATGTAACTTTCTAATGTACATTTTTTTTATTTTGTAACTCTATAACTATATAAAATAAAAGTTTATTATTTTGTTACGTGTTAAACATTAATTTTTTTATTGTGTGGTTTTAACTTTCAAAATTTCTATTGTATGAGGTAAACATTATAAATCTCTCTATTTTATGTAAAAAAGTTACTTTTTTGGTCATTCCAAAAAAGAAAGTTCCCTTTTTATCAAGGTCAAAACGACAAGTTAACATACAATAGAGAGGTTTTAAAAGTTTACCTCATACATATAACAATAATAAATTTTAGATCATTTTGTTTCGAAGCTAGCATGCGTTTTCCCAGCAAATATCTTGGCAACCTCCATCATTTTTTGAGTGTTGAAGTTATCTATACTCCACAAGGACTATTTCTGTCACAACATTGACATGTTGCTGACCCAATTTCATATGGATGGAGCAAAAGAGGTTGCCACACCTCTCAACTTAGCTCACACATTTTCTCATTTTGACGGGTCACCACTTGCTGATCTAATAACTTATCGTCGCCTCGTTGGTTCTCTTCAATATTTGGAAATCACCCGACCTGATGTTTCATTTTTAGTTAATAAGATGTACCAGTTTATGCAATTTCTAACTCCATTGCACTGGCAATCACTTAACGTGTACTTCGCTACATAAAAGGTACAATATATCATGGTTTGTTTCTCAAAAGAGGTTCTCCGCTGACTCTCACAAATTTTACGTATTCTGACTAGGGTGGTATCAATGATGGTGGTCAGTACACTACCGCTTATATTTTATACATAGGCTCAGATATCATTTCTTGGCGATCAGCTCGTCAAAAGTCCATCTCTCGTTCTTATACCGAGGCTGAATACAAAGCATTGGCCAATGTTGCTGCTGAGATTTTCTGGGTCCAAAATTTGTTACATAACTTCAGCATAAGTCTATTTCACCCTCCTCAATTATTTTGCGACAATACCGGTGCCACATATCTTTGTCCAAATTCCGTCTATCATATCATTCCCGCATGAAACATATTTCCCTTGATTACCACTTTGTTCGTGAAAAAGTCTCTGATGGATCTCTAGGTGTCCAACATATCAACTCCAACAATCAACTTGCTGACGTTCTTACAAAACCATTGGGTCACACCTTGTTTCTAAAGTTTCGATCCAAGATTGAAGTATCTGATGGATCCTCCATCTTGCTGTTGGAGTTTGTTAGTCATGGTCACGTGAATAAAGTTCCTGATTTACAGGAATAGTTTGTTTCATTTGAATTGTTCTAGTCTTCCTATAGAATAGGAGTTTGTTATCTTTAAACAGTTGATTTTTACGTGTATTTAATAGCCCATTTTGGTGGCATGAATAAGAGTGGAAAACACTTGAGTATCATTACTGTGAGTTTCTCTATAATTGTGTGTGTGTATACCAAAACATTTGGTATCAGAGCAAGGTCAGATGTGTGTTTCATTATCAAAGAGTGAAAAAGATGGAGAAGTCTGATAAGTTCGTGCAACCAGCCATACCAAGGTTCGATGGTCACTTTGATCATTGGGCATTGTTAATGGAAAATTTCTTAAGGAGTAAAGAAATGTGGAGTTTGGTGGAAAATGGAATTCCTGCACAAACTGTGGTCAATCCAACTGAAACACAGAGAAAGGCATACGAAGAATCCAAGTTGAAAGATTTGAAAGTGAAGAATTACTTGTTCCAAGCTATAGACAGGGAGATCTTGGAGACAATTTTGGATAAAAGTTCCTCAAAGGGGATCTGGGATTCGATGAAGCAGAAGTATGAAGGGTCAACAAAGGTAAAGAGAGCTCAGTTGCAAGCCTTGAGAAGAGAATATGAGCTTCTCTCTATGAAGGATGGTGAGAAAGTTGATGCTTATCTTGCCCGTACCTTGACCATCGTGAACAAGATGAAGGCAAATGGTGATCCATTGACTTCAGGTACTGTTGTTGCAAAGGTGTTGCGCTCCTTAAGCCCAAAGTTCAATTACATTGTTTGTTCGATTGAGGAATCCAATAATCTTGATTCCATGACAATTGATGAATTGCATGGAAGTTTACTTGTTCACGAACAACGTATGATCGGACAGCAAGATGATGAACAGGCTTTGAAGATTTCAACTGGTTCACCCTCGCGAGGAAGAGGAAGAGGTCGTGGTGGAAGAGGACGTGGCAGATTATCATTCGACAAAAGCACCGTTGAATGTTATAAGTGTCACAAACTTGGGCATTTCCAGTATGAATGTCCAGAATGGGAGAAGGATGCTAACTATGTAGAGCATGATTATACGGATGAGATGGTGTTAATGGCTCAAACTAATGAAACTGATTCAACAAAACAGTTGACTTGGTTCTTTGATTCGGGGTGTTCGAATCACATGACAGGTGAGAAGATATGGTTTAGCTCTCTGGATGAATCCTATCGTAATAATGTACGACTTGGAAATGGTGTTCGTATGGCTGTCAAGGGAAAGGGTAATGTTCGTCTATACATTGAAGGTGTGATTCACACACTTATTGATGTATACTATGTTCCTGGGCTCATGAATAACTTAGTTAGTATTGGGCAAGTTCAAGAAAAGGGGTTGGATATATTGATTAAGAAAGGTTTCTGTAGCATTTTCCATCCAAGAAGGGGGTTGATCACCAAAATTCCTATGTCATCGAATAGGATGTTTATGATCAAGGTTAAACCAAATGTCATCGAAGAGTGTCACAAGGTAGAAATTGATTTCACAACTCATCTTTGGCATCAAAGGTTTGGTCACATCAATAACAGGAGTTTGAAGTTGCTGCACGATAAAGATTTGGTAAGAGGACTGCCAATTATCAATGCTGAAGTTAGAACGTGTTCTGATTGCCTGGTAGGGAAACAGACCAGAGATACGTTTCCTAAAACAAGTTCCTGGAGGGCAACACAACAGCTACAACTTATCCACTCAGACATTTGCGGACCAATTACACCTCAATCAAGCAGCCAAAAGAGGTACATAATTAATTTCATTGATGATTTTTCAAGAAAATGTTGGAGTTATTTCTTGACAGAAAAATCGCAAGCTTTGGAGTTTTTCAAGAAATTTAAAGCATTAGTTGAGAAAGAAGCAGGGGTGGAAATCAAATGCCTGAGAACTGATAGAGGAGGAGAGTTTAATTCCAAGGAGTTCAAAGTATTTTGTGAAGACAATGGAATACAAAGACAACTTACTGCAGCGTATACACCACACCAAAATGGTGTGGCAGAGAGAAAGAACCGAACTTTAATGAATATGGTGCGAAGCATAATGAGTGCCAGAAAGGTTCCAAAGAATTTCTGGCCCGAAGCTGTAAATTGGTGTGTACATGTGCTTAACCGAAGTCCATCTGCAGCACTTGAAAACTGTACACCCGAAGAAAAATGGTGTGGCCAAAAGCCATCAGTGAGTTATTTCAGAATCTTTGGATGTGTAGCTCATGTTCATATTCCTAAAGAAAAAAGATTGAAGCTGGATGACAGAAGCTTAAGATGTGTTTTGTTTGGGGTTAGTGAAGAATCTAAAGCTTATCGACTCTATGATCCTGTCAACAATAAAATTATTGTAAGTAAAGATGTTGTTTTTGAAGAAGAAGCTTCATGGAACTGGGCACAAGAATCTGCCATTGATTCTGCAGACCTTGAATGGGAAGATAAAGATGAACAGGAAAACGATAGGAATGGGCCAAATTCACCTGCTGTGATTAATAATCCACCAAGTGAATCAAGTGGGCCTATTAATATTGATGGGCCTAATAACGATAATGGGTTGCAAAATAGAAATGGAGGTGGGCCTTCTAATGTTGATCAGGTCACAAATGACGGAAATGAACGAAGACAGAGAGCAATAAGGGCTCCAACATGGATGCAAGACTATGTCAGCGGTGAAGGTATTCTGAGTGACGAGGAACATAGAGAAAACTTAGCTATGTTCTCGTCATTATCGGAACCAGCAAGCTATCACGAAGCTGTGCAAGAAGAATGTTGGAAACATGCTATGAACGAAGAAATCAAGTCAATTGAAAGAAACAATACTTGGGAATTATGCGATTTACCTCCAGGTGCAAAAGCAATTGGTGTGAAGTGGGTGTTCAAAACTAAGTTGGACAAAGACGGGAACATTGATAAACACAAAGCTCGACTGGTAGTAAAGGGGTATGCTCAGAAGCAAGGGTTGGATTACTCAGAGGTTTTTGCTCCAGTCGCAAGGTGGGACACAATTAGAAGCATATTTGCACTTGCAGCACTACGAGGTATGAAAGTTCATCAATTAGATATTAAAAGTGCATTTTTATATGGTGAATTGGAGGAGACTGTTTTCGTAGAACAGCCCCAAGGTTATGTAGTACAGGGGAATGAAGAAAAGGTTTATCAATTGAAGAAAGCTTTGTATGGTTTGAAGCAGGCACCGAGGGCCTGGTATGGAAGAATCGAGAGTTACTTTCTTAAAGAAGGCTTCGAAAAGTGTCCTTATGAGCCAACCTTGTTTGTTAAATTATCTGAAGAAAATGCATTTCTAATTATTTCAATCTATGTAGATGATTTAATTATTACAGGAAGCTCTCTTGATCTAATTGAACAGTTCAAAGGTTCAATGAAGTCCGAATTTGAGATGTCGGATATGGGAGAAATGCGTTTTTTCTTGGGTGTGGAAGTCATACAAAGTGAAGAAGGAATTCATCTTAGTCAGCGAAAGTATGCTCGGGAGATTCTCGAAAGATTCTATATGGAAGATTGCAATAGTGTGAAGAGTCCAATGGTTCCGGGCTGCAAACTTGTGAAAGACGATTTAAGTGGATTTGTAGATGCAACAATATATAAGCAAATGGTGGGCTGCATTATGTATCTGGCAGCAACAAGGCCAGATATAATGTTCGTTGCAGGTCAACTGTGCAGATATATGGAGACACCAACAGAACAGCACATGGCAGCAATAAAGAAGGTGTTTTGTTATATCCAGGGAACAAAAGAGCTTGGGATTTTTTATAAGAAAGGTGGGAATGATCAACTGATCGCATACTCAGACAGTGATTATGCGGGTGATCATGATACTCGTAGAAGTACTTCAGGGTATGTTTGTTTTTTGAGTGGAGCTGCAGTTGCTTGGTCGTCCAAAAGACAGCCAATTGTAACTCTATCTACCACTGAGGCAGAATTTGTGGCTGCCACAGCATGTGCATGTCAAGTTCTATGGTTAAGGAGAATACTGGAGTACATTGGTTTGACTCAAGAAGTAGGTACCATAATAAACTGTGATAACATGTCTACTATCAAGCTCTCGAAAAATTCTGTTATGCATAATCGAAGCAAGCACATAGATGTGAGGTACTACTTTCTTCGTGATTTGGTGAATGATGGAAGAATTGAATTGAAGTACTGTAATACTTTAGCTCAGGTAGCAGACATTATGACAAAACCATTGAAAGTTGAGCAGTTTGAAAAATTGCGGGAAATGTTGGGAATGGTGGAAGCAGCTGAGGTAAACTAAAGTCGAGAATCTTTAGTTTAGAAGAAGGTATGTTGGAGTTTGTTAGTCATGGTCACGTGAATAAAGTTCCTGATTTACAGGAATAGTTTGTTTCATTTGAATTGTTCTAGTCTTCCTATAGAATAGGAGTTTGTTATCTTTAAACAGTTGATTTTTACGTGTATTTAATAGCCCATTTTGGTGGCATGAATAAGAGTGGAAAACACTTGAGTATCATTACTGTGAGTTTCTCTATAATTGTGTGTGTGTATACCAAAACACTTGCGAGGGCGTGTTAAGGATAAGTCCAACAAATCATGATATAACTTAAATATCACTCTATAAATCAAATAGATTGAGTTGTAATCAAAGTCTATATGTAACTACCAATGTATATCTTTTTCTATCTTGTAACTCTATGGCTATAAAAGAAAGCCGATACATAAAGAGAAGCAATCGATTCAATTCTCCAATACTTACCAATATACCCTATGTACAAATACTTTCACTAACCTTTAAGGTTTAATGGAGCCTAACTCTTTAGTTACTTTATGATTATATATATCAATCATTCTTGATACTAACATATTATGTTTGTTTTTGTTTTATTATGAAAATTCGGTATTAATGCATATGTTTCATACCACTTTTACTTAATATACAGTTTAATTGAGAATTTTTGTAATGCGGCAATAATGTATAAATGTACTAATTTAAAAAAAACAAAATGAAATAACATTAGAGCACAAGAAGTACCGAAACTCTCTTTCAATGTTACAGGAAAAAATTATTACTGAAAAAGTGAAGGAGTGGAGGAAACTGTTTTTCAGTGTTTGAACTTCTAATTTATGGAGTTTTTGAACTCGAGAGTAACCCAAACATAATATGTTTGTGATGCTTGCCACATTAGGAAAACTTTATATTGATTGGGTGATAAGTTTGGTGTTTGATAGTATGACGTTTGATGGTATTGTGTTTGAGAGACTTGGGTTTGCGACATATGGTATGGAGTACCAAAACTGGGCATATCGGTTGAAGGCTTTAAAGATGATGATTGTTGTGTAAACGGGTTCTATTAGGAGTGTAGGTTGTATGGGTTGTTCGACATTGCGAATTACGGAGTTTTTGAAGATGGAAATGAGTGTTTTGATGTGTTTAGAATTGTATTGGAAGTGTAGTACTTATAGATATGGAAATAAGTTTTTTTTTTTAAAAAAAAGAAAAAAAGAAAAACAGGGTCAAAAACTAAGGAATTATTTTTTTTTTAAAGTTTTTTAAACGGTCTAATAGGAGTTCGATTAATTTTTTTTTTTGTTTGAACGGCTTTCAGTATGCTACAAGAGAGTGAGAGGACAACGCTTAACGGCATTTTCGATGAGAAATTTGCACAAACAGTACCCACTCCTAATACTCTTAGTTTTGTTATTATTGGCTTACTCATAATATAATACATATTCATTTGACTTTATTATTTCATTGTAGCAAGACGTACTACCACAAACTTAACCAAACGGATATCATATCACAATCATGGGAGTGGAAGTTGGCACTTTAAAATTGACTTTAATAAGTTAGCTAGTTAATACTACTTGCTAAGTAGTTGTGTGTAGGGCTATACTATAATTTAAAATGAGTAAATTATATTTCTCTTCTTTAAGGTATGTGATCTGTTTCAATCTCAATTTTTAGTTAGATTTTTTATCAGTTTAATTTCTTAATCTGAATATTTATTTTGCTTTCATTCACTTTTTATCATGAAATGATTAAAATACTCTTAAAATTTTAGAACTCTTGTACCCTTTGAGAGACTAAGAGTAAAATGAAAATTCTAATCAAGATGAACTAGAAAAAACACTACCCAAAGATCGAGAGTAAAATGGATGTCATACTACAAGGACTGATAATGTAATTTACTCATTAAAAATAGGTATAGTAGTAGGTATAGGTATAGGTATGAAAAAAGAAATTGAAGTGATAATAATACTTTTCTATATTTTTAGATAAAGGAAAAAAATAGATATATGAATAAAAAATAATAAATAATACTTAATTATTTTTAAGATTAATTATTTAAAAGAGTATATGAACATGAGAAATTTAAAGTATAAATTAAGAAATAAACGTATATAAAAATATATCATTAATAAGTGATTAGTCTCATTTTCGGTTTAATTATTTGTATACATGTCATATCATTACTTGTGAATAAAGGTTTTTGACAATTAAAGTGAGTTAAAATAAGAACATATTCCTTTTTGAGAACGCAAAAATTAATAAGAGAGTTTATTTGGTAAAATTTAATTTTTTCTTTAAATTTTTTAAGATTAAATATATTATAACGGGCTGGTTAAAAAATTATAAAAATTACACCATTAAAATAATATTTTTTTTCTTCGGTTAGACATATCACACAATATACTTTTGACGAACTTTTTCTCTTCATTTTTTGGTAGATTTTGAAAGCGACTATCACATGTGATTCTAGTGATAGTAATTTTTAAATCCCACCAAAAAATGGAAAAAAAAATCGTTGAAAGTATACTATGTGAGATGCTAATCGAAGAGAAAAAACCTTTAATTTTTATGATGTATTTCTATAATTTTTCGACTAGCCGTTTTTTAAGTACTTAATTTTTAAAAATGCAAAAATTTTATTATCTTGATAATAATAGATAGTTGAAATTGATTTTTTCATTTTCACAAATTTTTTATCGTAACTTTTCTACGATGATAAAGCCTTTGTATTCCCTCGCCCTGAGTCAAGTATCCAACTTTAAAAATCAAGTCGAAATGTGAAAAAAAACCATCGTACAGACGCCCTCAGTTTGCTATGGTTACAAGTGTTGAAGCTAGAATAATAAAAAGTAAATTATATTTTCTGTTCTTGTAGTTGTCACATTTTGTATTTTTTATCTCTGAACTTTGATAACTACAATGCTCGTCCTTAAATTTTGTCCTTTCTCCGTTAAACTTGACAAATGTTCCGTTAAATAGTGATAAATAACCAAAACACCCATATTTTTCCTTGTTCCTCTTTCCCCGTTCTTCCATTCCTTAAACCCTAACTCCCTCCACACCTTTATCATTCAGATACCGTACAAAAATATTCAGACTAAGACTCCAATTAATAATCAATTAAGCTAATTATCATCAGCAGATTAAAAAATTATTAAAAAGAACAAAGCAAAACACGTCACATATTGACATTCTATTGATCATGTGGACTCCGACGAGGTTAATCTCGTGTTTATTCAATTTCGGTGGGTTTCACTAATTTAATTTATTTGGTTAATTACCCTGTACTTATCAAAGTCGTATTAAGAATTATAATAACATTTAATGAAAGTGCAGTGTACCAAAACGAACCAAAATTAATTATTAAAAAAATACAAAAAAAAGCACAGGAGTTTGAAGTTTTACAATGACTTGAAGTTGCACCAACCAGTAGTTGAGTGTGTATTCGGTTATAGAAAGCAAGGACAATATGATTTATACATGAGTCTATAGTTGCGACTTAGATATACAATGTAAAAAGACTTAAAAGAGTACATATGACCCTACATAAAGTTAATCAAATATATGTTTAATCAAATACGGAGTATACAACTTTAAGTCGTTTTTATAAAGATCTTTGAACTATTAGTTTAAATTAAATACTGGATGATAACAATATAAAAAATATAGTTAGTATAACTACTTATTACGTAACATTGATCTTTTTTTTTTCTCTTTTCAAAACGGCTTGTTAGATGTTAGTGAATCTAGTCTAACAATGATATCCAATTAGGCTGTATGCTAACCCTGAGACCCTCATGTTCCTCTTTTTTTTTATCGTCTGAAGAGGTAAAAGTCCTGGGTGAGACTCGAACTTGAGACCTCTTCTAGTCAAACATCTCCTTCTCAAGACCCCATAAGAAAACTTTAGTGGCCAACCGAATTAGCCCAATTAATTGTAACATTGATCTTCTCTAATGGCCGGAAAGTTTTGAACAATATGCAAATACAATTGCTAACAAGAACTATTTATATGCAAATCAAAATGGTTTTACATATTTAATTCAATTAACGCTTAAACGTACCGCTGAACATGTAAATTCCCTTTGGAAGAAGAAGCTTTCGATTACTTTCTGATATATAGACTTTAATGTTATTCATCACTATCCAGTTTTAATGGCATGTTTCTAGATAGCATTAAAATGTAGACTTTTTATGCTTGTTATCCAGTTTTCGTATACGCAATCATATCATATATATATATATATATATTAACACTTTTTTATAAATAATAAACCTAAATATTATAACGTGTATTAACACAAAATATTCATAACTACGATATTAGGTGACGCCAGAGCTACATGAAAACAAACGTTCCAACAAATAATAAGAATGACTTTAACAAAAATATTAGTAATAATCACATCATAGCGCATATAAGATAAGATTATGATCAATCTGACACAATTTTATTTTATTTTTCAAAATATACATCGACATTAATAACTCGCTTCCTTGTACGTTTTCTTATTTATACTCAAAAAACAATAAGTTTGCAAATTGTCATTTGATAACATCATTAAAGCAACCCACTAAAGACGATAATGTTGCATTTTCCAAAACTATAAAAAATAAAATATACAAGACCTCATATATTTTTTCTAATAAATTTGGTAATATTTTCTTCTGTAAGATCTATACATAAACAAGAAGTCTTATACTTGATTAATACAAAAATGACATATCACCATGCTCAGAGCTAGAAATTGGATCGTCCAACGTTACGATAAAAAGAGACCCTTTAAATATATTTTTTATATATTATCTCCACATCTTTGTTTCTTTTTACGCTTTTCTGTCCAGAATCATAGTGTCTTATTGTTTAGGAGGCATAATTTCTTAAAATTTTGTAACAATAATCAAAGAATGTCTAATTACCGATCAAACATAAAAAGAATTCAATACATATAAAATTTAAAATAAACATAACGTCAAACTTGAATGATTAAAATTCATTAAAATAATACAAACCCTAGAAAGTGAAAAACATAGACTTTTATCAAAATAAATAAAATAAAGAATAACTTTTTAAAAGTGTTGAAGTGTATCCTGAATTACGAAGTTAGATATAACAAAAATTGAGAAACTAAAATTAATGAATCGATGTTGAAAACTTAAAATCAGTTCCAGGCTCCAACGTAATAATCTTTTTCGTTCTCTTTAATTGACCCAAAACTATATCCATAAACCATATCAGTGTTGGGCCTCTTTTAACAAAAATAACTTAAAATTACAGGTCTTAAATGAAGACATAAACTTATGAATATATGTATAGAAAAACTGAGCTTGTAAAACTTATATACGTATAATATACTCGAAATTTAAAGGCCCTTACAAATTTTGAGTTCAGTACAGTAGCCTATACTGTACTTCCCAATTACCGAACCTGTATATCACAAAATCATAAATTCTTTTAGTGATTTTAATATCATCCAAATCCAAAAATATTAATAACTCCAAGCCACTAAATTAGCACCCATGGGATGGTGAACAATGACAAGTGATAGTTTCCTAGAGGAGATGAGGTGACACATAAACATGATCCAAATTAAGTTAGCCAACAGAGAGTTAATTAGCGTTGACTTGATGCCTAAATTATTAATTTGGAATTATTGTATGATCCCCTTCAAGAGCCACCACCCCTCTCCTTTTCATTACGATCAACTTTTGTTTATTTAATTGCAAAAAATACGTCGTAGAAGTCTTTTAAACCCTTGCTGAGTCATAAATGAGTGGACATATAAATTAATACAACTTCCATAACGACGTTGTACGGAACAAGTCTACCAGTACCAAGACATACAAAAATATCTAACATTATTCAATTTTATTGTAAGATTTATCATTGTACATTGTTAAAGTGTAACAGTGAAATAATGGTTTAAAATGACATAAGTTGAAATGTTAATAGGTTTATGGGAATAAATTTGTTTAAAATGGACAAAATGAAAATTAAGCGGTGAATCGGTGATTTTAGACATACATTTTCATACATACATTTTCATACATACATTTTCAATGAATTTGTCTAAATTTCGTATGATTACTTCAACATACACTGTTAAGAACTTGAAATGTCATATACTTTTTATATTATACGTTAACATGGTGGAAGCTTGTAAGAATTTTCAAGAATATTTTTATGGTGACTAATGTGAACATAATAAGCTGAGATCTCTCAAGAAAGTTATTTAAATACTACATAATTTTGATATCGTGAACAACTTATTACTATAAAATATTAATGTATAACTCCTATTCGAATTGGGAAGCATCCAATGATTTGCAGGAATAAAGAATGAGGAATGTGGAGCACATATTAGGTAAGGACCGACTAACCCGTCCCCAACAGACCCAAATCAAGCGCCACTTTAAAAGGTCTTCAAACTCGGATGGGAAAATTTTAACCATCCTCATTGATCCCAGGGTGTCTTAACAGTTGTGGCCTGCAGATACACCATCCCAACATGGGGAAGACCCAGGACCCAACTGAGTCATATTGGGCTTAGGGTACTTGGAATAATTAGAAGTGTCAAACAGCAAAAATACATTTTTTTTTTCTTTTTATATAAAAGTCACACAAAGACATTACATCTGCACAAAGGTGAAATAGTCAAATTTCACGGTGGGAAAATAAGCAGACATGTGAATCAAATTTCTTAAAGAAAACCCAATCAAGGTGGGAACCTTGGACTGTCACTTGCCTAATTCCTATCTTCTTTTTCTTGTTCAAATAACGCCTCATCAAGACTAATTTGTAGTTCATGGATTTTCAGATTCATATAACCATTTGGGCCCATGTATAAAGAAGACGGCAAAACACCTGAACATTAATTTCATAGAAATGAGACTCAAATTACATCATAAAAGAAGTAAAGTGGAAGGAGGACAGTGCAATTTTCATTTTATTTAATTTCATTTGACTAGGTTCGTTATACGACTCTATCTCATGGTAAAAGATACAAACTAAAACCTCGCAAAGAAGAATGAGTTTTGCCCACTTCCAGCTTTTTAGTTAACCAAGTCCTGAAAGAAGGAAAATAATTAGTCATGTTGCTAGTCGTAATCGTATTCTCTGTATCGACGCACTAGCTGTATGCTAACGAAACTTGACACATGATTTAGTAAAAGTTGACCAATTATCAAATTCTCGTGCATATCTCGCAAACATTGACACATGATTTAGTAAGCTATAGTTAACTATCAAGAAAATCACTTCAAGATCACAAGACTATATTTATAAGGAAACAACGAAATTAGTAATATATAGGTTATGTATCAGAAATAGCAGTCAGAGTTGAAAAAAAGAGGAGCACATAAAAGGAAAAAAGGTTCTGCGCTGTAAGGTCATAAAAGCAATCTGAACATTGAGCAAATCTAGGACATACATATAACAGAAAGATTCATCCATTGGCCATACTACCACAAGAAGATGGTTGTAATGTTCACAAGATCTTAGACTCTTGGCCCTTAGCTTCCCTTCGCCATCACGCTCACAAATTTGTACTCCGTGTATGTGATAGTTAAAAGCAAAGATCGCAAAAGGAATTGTGCAGTCCTACACGCAACCATATGGATCCTTTCACTAATCATGCCATTTCTGTCTCCAGGCAAAATTCTTCATGATAGGGGCAGTTTAAGTGAGTTTCTCCATTTCCTAAATCAAGTATTTAATAATCTATTACATCTCCCCCCTTGCATCTGTTTTCATCGTCACAAAAAGGTCCTAAATAATTCTATACAAGAAACAATTCTGTTGCAACTTACACAGAACATCTACCCACCAAATTTAACCATGCAGATTAAAATACACTTTTGCCTTTTGTTACGCAGTTCTCTTGAACCCCCTTCAATTTCCAAAGTTCCACCAACTCCGTTAGAAGGTAACAACTTATATAACCATCATATTTATCGTTGCAAAAGAATCATCATTCTAGTAAAGAAAACTAGGTGGGGGACTAGGTTGCTGTTCCTGTATTTTCACTAACTAACCAACGGATTGCGTAACGGCATGAACATGATGCGATGAAACACACTATCAGAAAGCTGAGTCACACAAGGAAAACTATGAATAAGCATTTTAGGTATTGGGTTAAGCACTTCACATAACTCATCCTAATTTCTAATTCTGACTTAACCGTCAGAACTGTTTCTGGAGAAACACAACCCAGCGAAGCTACTAACTGATTCTGCTGGTTTTCTCAGGCAAGCTAGTACAAGTATTAATGAACGAGAAATTTCAGAGAGATTTTTGAATTCAACACTAAGAAAATGTGATTACAATACTGAACATTGTATTTAGCATGATATATCCATAATCATTCATTCTTGCAAAATATTTTCCTTAAATATCCCCAAGAAAGATACTTCACTTGCAAAAAATACTCAAGTACAATAATTTAATCATCAATAAGTCAAACCACAAATTTAGTGAACTGGAACCCTAACAGCATTTTGTAATTACAAGATTAAAAGCAATCCAAATACAGCAAATAGAGCAAACAGAAAACATCAGTTCATGTCTAACAAATTTATGTAAAGTTAAACTCCAAATTCAATACCACAGAGAAATATACCAATAAGTATTCGAATCGACATCATGCATAATCCACAAAGCTACAAATCTTCAGTTGAATCATGTTGATCATCAGTGTTTTGATCATCTAGGGCTCCAAATTTCTGCTTGAATGCATCTTGTCTCTGTAACCACATCATATGCCCCTATATACACATATATCCATAATTACACTTATACGTCACTTTCATAAAAAAAAAAAAAAAAAAAAAATCGATTCTTGGCGTTTCTAACGATCGAAAGGTGTTTAATTGACACCGTTACCTGTAAAGCAGCGGCCCAAGCCACTAAAAAGGAAGCAATCCAAAATTTCTTGTCGTTCAATAGCTTCTTCACATCAAAATCACGTGTTCCCATTTTCCCCAATTTCTGTAAACCCTAAACCCTAATTTTCCTTCCAACAATTTTCCTAAAATTTTGTGTTAGCGTAAGTTACACAAAAACCCTAAATTTTTTCTAATTTTGATTTATGCCCTCAAAACTTTTTTGTTTCTTTTTTATCCGAAATGGTGTAACAAACTGGAGTCTTGACCAACAAATACATCACCAAAAGAAAAAGATAAATAAATTAATCCTAATTATATAAATGATTCATTTTAGTTTTAAGATATTTATTTATTAACGTTGGAAAGGTTCAATAGGAAATTATTTTTTGAGGGAAGGAGATAAACTAGATTTTTTGCCCTATATATTCATTGATGTATATTTAAAAAAATGAATATTAATATTATTTTATACTAAATATTATCTGAGTGAAATATTAATTAATGAATATTATGTATAAAAAAGCATGCTTTTCCCCTTACCTCAAAAATTATACTTCGCTCCTTGATTATTCCCCAACCATAACACATATACAAACTCGAGTCTAGACAACCTTTCACGTATAAACTAAAAATCGATCGCCCGTTTTCTTTATATTAGTAGTTTATTGTATCATGCAAAACTAATCATTTATATAAAAAAGGGAACTACATTTTCAACCATTATACTTGTTACTTCACTGCAAAACAATCACTGCGTGTTATAATTTCGAAAAACCTACTGCAACCTATTTGCAGGAAATGAACTTGTTACTGTGTTGCAAAACAATTTGCACTTTGCTCATTTTCAATAAAGAGACTGCAAGAAGATGTAAAGTTGTAAACTTCAATGTTTATTTTCATGCTTTTCTAGTGTAATAGTTGTTTTGCAGCAAGGTCACGAGGTAAAAAGATATAAACTTCTGCAAGAATCAAAATGCATACAAAACTACTTTTAAACATAAAACCAAATCCCTCCATAATACTAAAGTTTTAACCAAAATCCATAGAAACAACTCTTTGGTAACCTCACAGATACATCTCATTTGTAGTTTATATATGAAAAAGAAGATGTATAAAAAACTTAAAAAAAAGAAAAAAACTCATCAACCTAAACTGTTAACCAGCAACTCATATCAACTGAAATACTTATTGGGTTGATATTCCAGACAGATAAACAGCAATTTTCTCCCTCAGCACTATACCATTCTGATCATCATTCGCGTTACAAAACACTTGGTGATAATCCAAGTCACTGCAGTCTGAAAACACAAGCGTCTCTTGAACTTCATCTTCCATATCAATTAGTATATTATGCAGAATGCAACAAGCCAAAATAATTAGCGGTAATCTGTGTTTATCAGGCCTCCACAACACTCCTTTAAGGATCTTCCAATTCTCTTTTAGCTTCACAAATGCTTCATTCGCCACCATGTGTGTTTTAAGCACCATTTCATTAAATATCGATTCAGAGTCAGAAAGATTGTCTCCGCGATATGGAGTTAGCAACCATTTTAACAACGGGAAGCCCGAATTACCAACTATATACTCTTGTATTTCATTTCCTTCTGCTACTTCTTTTATTTGCCCATTTAATCTCTCTCCTTCTTTGCATTTTTCAAAAAATGCTGAACTTTTATGGATCTGTTCGCCAGTCATACGTCCAGGGCAGCCGCCAAATATGTCAAGAAACCTTAAATCAGCATCCACAATGGCTTGTAAAGTCATGCTTTGATTATTCTCTCTGTCACGCCAATAGTTGGTTGACCGGTCAACGGTTGGGAGAGACATTAAAACATGAGTGGTGTCAATTGCACCACAACAATTTGGGAGGCCCCCAATTTTTTCAAATTTACATTTTATGTCCTCCATTTCGGGTTCATTTGAAGGCCACCGGATATGGCCGAGTCCTTTTGATATCAAGGTGTCTACGAAGCGTTTGGTTAGTTGAGCAACTGTGGTTTGGTTTAGGCCAAGTGAACTTCCAACCAGTTTTAACGATTCACCCGACCCTAATCTTGTTAGAACAATAGCAACCATGTCATGTAGGCTCAATGGGTTGCCATTCAGGTCAATGAAGCTTGAACTTTTGGCCATCATTTCTTCTTCAACAAGCGAACAGATATAGTCAAACGTTTTCATTGACATCTTGAACATGGACTCGAAGGTTTGCCATTCTGGTGATTCTTTTAAACTCCCTGAGAAATAACATTTATCAAACATACGAAGATTCTGATTAGGGTTTATTGAAATCTGATCTACGCCAATAAATGAAAAGATCTAGTGAGTTTTGACTTTTACTCCGACTTTGACAAGGTAAGAAAAAGATGTACTTTCAAATGATACAGAACCCGCATACTAGTTACAGAATGGTATAAATATAATTATACCTAAATTATTATCAGATTAAGAAAATCTTACTATATAGAGACTTAATACAACAGTGGCATTTGTTCAGTCAGAGATAGTTGAGTTTTGACTTCAAAAGTCAAACCATCATCAGTAGCACAAGTAATGGCTAGATTCAAACCAATTCAAACGAATGTAATTGGATGTTAATGGTAACAAGCATAAAGCATTGAACTTTTTGAAAATTTGTGCTCAGCATAATGCTAACGATGAAGAAAGTTCATAATGAGTTCTTGTGGTTCACATTGACAAAGATGGAACCCTAAAATTACGCCAAAACACCATAAATTTTGAAAATGTACAGCATTATTAAGTTAAATCATGTTATGTTTGACGTTTCCATCTAAACAGCAATCACCCAGGGCTGAAATTGTTCCCTGTTAGTGTCAATAATCATGCTCTTCACGCTGGTGTTCTAGTCGCATTTGCAAGTTAAGAAATTTACTGATGTTTCTAAAGAGACACATAACCTAAGGACTACGGTGCACAGAGATCCATTTACTGGATTCAAAACATTCTTGTTAATTTCACAAAAAGATAACTTTCTTATTACAAGACAAACCCGAAAACAAATCTTTGAAAAAACATTGAACTGCAGGTCTATCGTTGAATCATCTAATAAGTCATGGATGATGGGTTCAAGTCAAGCAGACCATCTATTTGCAAAAGTGGTACCCAAGCATCAAGCTTGGTGTGCCAGGATCAACCTCTTAGCTCCGTAGCAATCCAGAAAAGAACACATATCTAGTTCATATAGCATCATAAATTCACCAACATCTCCGTAAAAGATTTGAAGTTTGACTTTTTATTATCAAATGAGTTGCTTTTTGAAGTCAAAGTCGATGGAAAACTGTCGTTGCAACATTTAAACTTGATGAAACTGTATTCAATTAAAACTATTTTTCAGGATTAAAGGAATTTTACCGGGAGAAGTTTAGTTCCGAAATTTCACTAGGTTAGAACTTTTAAAGACTGTCAAACACTTCACCGTAAGTTATTTTTTTATCATACGACACACAAATTAATGTTTAACAACAAAACACAGAGTGTATGCTATGAAGCAAATATTCAACACCATGACTCAAAGATTGGTTAATTTAATTTAAAAACATCTAACAATTTTGCACATCAACACAAGAAGCATAAAAATCCCCTAAAAAAGCATCTCGATTTATCCCCCACACAACTACATTTTATAAAACTCAACAAGAAAAATAAATAAACGAGAAACATTAAATCATACCCACAAACATATATACCATGAAACGCAAAAATCGCGTTATACCAAACATTGTAAATCATCCACATAAACACATTCGACACAAATTAAAAGTTATAGAATAAACAAAAACACACAAACATGACACATTTAATCAGACCCACAAACACCACTATGGATGTATTCAAATCAAACTTCCATGAAACCTTTTATCAAAACAGACACAACAACAGACATAAATATGTTGAAAAACACACATACCATGAAACCTTTGAGAGAAGTGATGCCACCAATCAGAAGGTCGAAGTGGAGAAAGCGGCGGACTTGAACTGCTGCTAGTGGTGGTTAAAGGCTTCTTTTTTGATTTGGTTTTTTTACTGGGCCCCATTACCAGTATAAACAACAAAAGTCAAGAAGAACCCAAGTTGATTTCTTTAAGAATAAAGTGAAATGATGTCTGTGAAAACGAATCGAAGAAGAAAACGGGTTATGGTTAATGAATTTGGAGAGAGCATGCAATGATGCTTTTTTTTTTTTTTTTTTTTTTTTTTGTTGTGATAAAATAAACTTGAATTACAACATTTGATTTATATACTAGTTTGGAGGTGTAAAAACAATGATATTCTCACAATATTATTACATTACATATATGAGAAATTTTATAGCCATATTTGGTAGAGCATTTATTTATTTATTAGTAGGAGTAAAACAAAGGTATTAATTAGATAAGTGTGATTATTAATTTCTATCTATTACTTTTATTTTAATATATATATTTTGAGTTTTTTAAAGAGGAAATAATCAGTGTATTAGTTGATATACTAGTATATATGAGCCCTTCATTCTCTCATATACATATATTTTAGAAACGGTGTATCGAACACGATCTAAGTATGTTTTTGCTAGTAGAATTAGAATTTGTACATTAAATTAAACGAGTCATATTGCTTGTTCTATCGCTAAAATTTGTTTTGTAAGCTTTTGTCTATTAATGTTTCATTAGTAATTTACTTGGTGCCAAAAGGTTGTTTTCAATTAGCAAATATTATTTGTTCAGTTTTCATTTATGAATAGTTGATCAACAATAAAATATAAAATATTCGTATACAAGTTATACTCTTCCTAAAAAGATGAGTAATATTCAGAATGGTTATATCGATATAGGATTACACAAATATAAAAATCCAATAGTTGACCATATTGCTTTAATTCTTAGGTAACGGTTTCACTAAATTTATGTACTAGCTAACTTTTTTGTTTTTGTTCGAGGTGCAATATGGTATACAATAACCTTAGTAACCATATACATAGTATTTTACTGTACATAAACCATAATATATGTGAAATATGTACAACTTAAATATGTATTTTACTGTACATAAACCATAATAAATGTGGAATATGTACAACTTAAAGATTCATTTAGAAGATTTTGTCTAATGTATATACCTTTCAAAATTCATATTGAGTAATAATTGAATAGTTGTTAGATTTTAAGGAGTTTTGTCAAAAATTTAGAAAATGAGACAATTAAGAGTTCGACTCTTAAATGACTTTGATTCTTACAAGTCGTATGTGACTCTTTTGAGTCTTGTGCGACTCTTACAAGTTGAAAAAATCAGACAAATGTTTAATGTAAATTATAATATAAATAGAAAAGGACAAAATAGAAAAGTAAATGAGTATACTCTACTTTAAATTAAGTTTTTGTGTTGCTTACAGTCAACAACTTAACTATCAGCTCTCACCATGTTTTACTTCTCTTAAGAACAATAATCGTAAACAATAATATACTTCTACATATATAAATATGGGTCGATTATTGTGAAATAAACCTTCAAATAGAATAAATATAATAAAATCTAAATTGTTTGGTAATGCTAATCAAATGAAAAAATCAATGATCATCAAATATCTTTAAAGGGTAAAAAGGATAATCATATAAATTATGGATTTGTAATGCTCTTTCATGCATAAATTCAAATTATAAAATTCTTGATGCACATGGTAGTTATTAATACAAGATGATGTACATAATATTTATAAATTATTCTATTTATTATATGATTCAAACTTTCTTCCTCTCTATATATTTTGTAAATTTGACTTGAATCGAACGACGATTTAAAAATTAAAATTTCGGGTTAATAACTGTGAATAAATGCATTTAAATTTCACAGACAAATGTTTGACTAGATATGTAACTTTATAAAAGCATTTTTCTATGAAGACTTATATAAATTTTATTTATTAATGACAAAACATAAAGCATTATGTAAAAAACTAACAAAAACCCTTTGAACCTATTTTTATTATTTCAACCACTTTTAATCTATTTTTATTCTAATAAAAACCCTTTGAACCTCAATTTTTTCTTTAAGTTTTTTAATTCCTTGTTAACAAAACAAACTAAAAAACTAACAAAATTTCATTTAAAACTAAATATTACCTACACAAACGTAAACGTGATTAACTTTACTTTTAAAATTTTTTATTTATGGATTAAAAGTTTTGTTTATATGCGGTACGCATATCTTTTACAGTTACATTTCAAATTGTAATAATTTGTATTTAAAAATAAAAAAGTCTAACTAAAACTTTAGTACCTTTGTTTCTATTCTCACATATTTATATAAAATAAAAATAAAAAAGCAAGAAGAGGCAAATAAAAAAAAACAATAATAAAAAAAAATAAAAAAATCAAATTAGAACGCTATTATTAGTTTTTGTTTGATGTCAACTCCAAACTTCCCTCAATGAAACCCCGTTAACCTCACTCAACTCCACGCCCAACCTCTTTCTAATCCTAATGCTATTGCTAACGCTCTTAGAAATATCAAGTATGTTACGAGTATTGCAAACGGTGGCGTTTGTACAGTCAGAGATGATACGGTTGAATGATATGATGAATCAACTACTAGGCAAATTATCATATTTTATTATTATTATATATCAAATAATAAGTTAAATATTATGATGTTTATTGATCAAAACCAATTAGATCGGTGTCAATCCATCCGTCCTCTACCTTTCTTATGCTATTTTCCATTGGCACCAACCCTACTTTCTCCGTCTTCCGCTCCTCGTCTTCCATTTTCTTCTAGGTAAAGAAGCTCCAAGATGGAGTTTGTACATGCCTTTGTGTTTTTTTTGTGTATAGTAAATGTATTATTGATAAATGGTGGATCCAATCTTTTGAAGATCGGTTATGGGTTCATATTGTTTTGGTCTTTGTTCAGTCTTTCTCAGGAAGTGCACGTGGCGCTGAGCTAGCATGAAAGACGAAAAAAAGAATGGTCATGAGTTGAGAGTGATCTTATTCGCTGCAGAAAAATAGCTCAAAATAGTGTATTTCAAAAGTTGAAAAGTTAAATATGTAACCACTTGAACCTTTGAACATAGTTTCTCTTGAAACAACTTCTTGGCCGGTGTAGTGTTAACCCTAGTGTCCTCCACCCTTCTTTCATTGGTACCATCTTTTCTTTCTCCATCTTTCGTTTCCTGTTTTCCATTTCCTTCTTCTTCAAGAAGTTTCAAGACGATAAACATGTTGACCCAACTTCTTCTTCTTTTTTTTTTCTTTTTTTTTTTGTATATAGTAAAACTATTAATAGTAAATGTAAAGTTCAGTCTTTATGAAAAAGCTTTTTGAGTTGACAACATTTAATCTTTTCTTTAAGAATTGCTAAGTTGACACTAAACTGACATTGAAAAAGCTTGAAAGGAACTTCTGATCTTAGATACCTCTAAAAAACAACCCTTTGCATCTTAAAAACACAATCAAAGTGAAATTTCTTATAAGTAATCAATAAAATTCATACAAAATATATCCTTTCAAGTACTTCACTACCTATATTCTATCACAAGACAAGATAAACAAATTGAATTAGTTTCAACTATATAAATAACAACTGAACATACAAAACCTTTACGATACAAATCAAGTATATAAAATAACCATTCAAGCCTATACATGCACTAGCAATCTCTCGTGGTGCCATTTGACTCCAGATCGCTAATAGACTCGAAGTCAACACTCTCAACGTCAGGAATTCGGTCAGGGATGTCCGAAATACCCCTCATACTATCACCATCACCAACAGTTCCAGTACAAGTCTCCTGCAACTGAAGAGCATACTCTATATTCCACAAAACATCACCCATTGATGGCCTTTCATTCCCATTTTCATTTAAACATTTCTCAGCAGTTTCACCAAACTTTCTTAAAGATTCAAGATTCACAGCACCCATTAAAGTTTGATCCATTATCTTCTCTAAATCACCTTTCTTTTGCCAATTCATAGCCCATTCTGCTATATTCACTTGTTCTCTTGGTAAAGTAGGATTTATAGCTGGCCTTGCGCATAAAACCTCTAGCATTACCACTCCAAATGAATACACATCCGACTTTTCAGTTAATTGTTGTCTACGAAAGTATTCGGGATCAAGATACCCAAAACTACCCTTCACAGCAGTGCTGACATGTGTTTGATTCAAAGTCGGGCCGAATTTCGACAATCCAAAGTCAGCAACTTTAGCATCAAGATTCTCATCTAACAAAATGTTGGTCGTTTTTACATCACGGTGTATGATGGTTTCTGAAACACCCATGTGAAGATAATGCAACCCTTTTGCAGCACCAACTAATATTTCAAGCCGTTGTTTCCAAGTCAAAGGGGGAAGGTTTGACCCGTATAAGTGTCGTCTGAGGGGCCCTCCAGCCATGAACTCGTAAATGAGAATCATTTCATTTAGTTCTTCACAGTAACCGATTAGGGAGACTAAGTGACGGTGACGAAGTTTGGACAGCATCTCGATTTCAGTCTTGAACTCCACTATACCTTGTTGAGAACTCGGGTTTCCTCTTTTCACGGCTACCACAAGCCCGTTTTTAAGAACCCCTTTATAAACTTTTCCGAAACCGCCTGCCCCTATTAGCAAGTTCTTGTCAAAGTTCTTTGTTGCTTCACGAACCTCTGAAAATGATATCATTTGACCAAAACTAGGTGAAGCCGTGGTGGAACCATAGGTGTTTGACGAAAATTTGGTTACTGAATTACCTACGTATGTTGGAAGGGGTGACCACCGTGCATTTTCATCCTTTTTTGGTTTCTTTTTGTGATGACTACACAAGAAAAACATGAACGATAATAGCAACACTACAACAATTACAAAACCGCCACCCAAACACGAAAAGATCACAATA
The DNA here is from genome assembly GCA_963921325.1 of Logfia minima. Lineage (NCBI taxonomy): Eukaryota > Viridiplantae > Streptophyta > Magnoliopsida > Asterales > Asteraceae > Logfia > Logfia minima. The sequence continues at coordinate 3,172,501 of OY992770.1, forward strand.
ATCAATCTCATTTTCTTGCTTTTCTTTATGCCATTTGAATCAAAATTCATAGCCAGTTTCCCATCAAGACTATCACTAGGATTGCTAATTTTCATGATTTCCAAACCATTTAAAAGTGCAGTTGGTAAATAACCTGTCAAATGATTCGGGCCAACTTGAACCAAAATTTTATCCAAACCCATTGACACATTGGTGAAAAAATCAATGAAATAAGCAGAAGATAACCCTTTCGCCCTATGTGAAACATCAAACGATTCAATAGCTGATTGATTGTTTATATAAACATTAAACACCAAATCATGTAACCTTGACCCAACAATATCACAAAAATGCAATCTTATAAAGTAACCAAACCCTTGTTCAACTTCAAACCGCCACGAAATATTAAACCTTTGGTTATTAACATTTGCATCAGCCATTTCATCAGCAGTGGCATAAACCCAATTTGGAGCAATGTCACTTGTAACCCCATCATGATACGCAATAGAATTAGGGTTCACAGAAATGTTACGAACTGCAGCCGGATTAACTAAAAAAGATTCATCGGACTCCCATTTTCGCCATAAAGAATCATTGTGGGGTGGCAAACTATAACCACCCATGTTAATCCTATAAACTGTCTCAAAACCAACATGAGTTGGAAGCTCATGAGGCAGCCCTAACGGAATCGGAATCAACTTTGAGCTAAACTGTTCATCAGGAACAGAAAGGATTTCGATTCCATTAACGAAAGCAACCGAGTTATCCCAAGGCAACAATCCCAAAACCAATTTTCTTGAATTTGAACCAGTAACTTCAATAACATATTCTTTCAAAAGATGGTAACTTTGATTACCCCTAAAGAATGAAAATTCATGAATCAAAGTAATCCCATTTGCTTCAACAGAAAAAACAGCAGAACTTAGGTCAAAATTAGTATTCTTCAAAGGGTAAAAGTGTAATCTCACCCAATGTCTACCAATTTTCTTGGTACTAAAAGTATAGATTGAACTACTAGTGAAAACCCTAGCTGAAGAAAGAATTTTGGGGACACCCTTTTGAGAATTAGTAACAGTTGTGTTGGAAATAGGTGAAATCCTGACATGTGTATTACCTAAATCAGATTCAAAAACCCTACCATCTTCTAATTCAACTGGGTTATCTTCCCCACAAGAAATCAAGAAACTCTCAATATGATGTGTATTTGAAGCACAAATTACATATTGGATATAAAGATTGAATCTTTTTGAATGAATCATTGTTTGTGAGGTTCTTAAGTACTAAAGATTTGAAATTTAATAAAATTGGAAGTAATGTTTTGAGCGTACCTTTTGGACATTGCAGAGGAAGCAAAGAAAAGGACATTAATGGGAAGTATTAGGTGACAGAAGACAGATACCTGGTTACATTTTGCAGGTGGGGTTGGGGGTAGTAAACCCAGCCACATGAGGATATGAGATGTGGATTAAAGAGGGGGGTTTATGGGTGGCAGCTGGGAATACTCTTCACAGTCTTTCAACAGCTCTTACGCTGCATTCTTGAGTTTTTTTTCCAGTAAAAAGGAAAGGAAACCAATAAGAAGTTAATAAAAAGTGATTCTTGAGTTTTTTTTTTTAGGATGGAAAGGGAAGGAGAGGAAAGGAAATGAGTGGATTATGATGGGTTTTTTGTTATAAAAATTTTCCGTCTAATTTTGGGCGGATTGGAAGGAAAAGAAGTCTATCTAACTATTTTCCTTTCCTTTCTTTTACTTTCCTTCCAACTCGAGAATGCATGCGAGCTATCTTATATTACTTTCCTTTCCATCCTTTTCTTCTCTTTTCCTTTCCATCCCATTCTTTTCCGCTATAAAAAATCTCGAGAATACAGCATTACCACAAATTTCATAATGGTTACTTGCAATAATGGGTTCAAAATAATTTATTCTGTTTTAGGATAATGTCATTTTGCAAGGCGTTGATAGCTGTAAACTTGAAAGGTATGTGAACATTAATACTACAATCTTATAAGGAGAGTGTTCATTAATAAAGTAAAACATTCAATTTATATCCAACACTTTTTTGTTAAAATTAAAAATGGACTTTTGGTAGTAACATGACAGTTATCTGTTTGCTTGCAGAGTTGCAGATCTATCTGTGAAAATCTAGCTTCAACTTCACTGTTTAAGTTACTTTAATTGACCGACAAAAAAGTGGGAGAAAAAAAAATCGTTGGGTTTTGAACTGTTTTATATAAAAAGAAAATCAGCGGTAAACATTTGTATATTTTAGATCTCATTATTCTATTTGATTCTTGATATACATCAAACACTGCCAAATTTAGATATGCGTACCTTTCTTTAGCATGTAACGTGATACAGTATTTTTTAATAGTGAATTGATATATAAAAAACTTCAATATTTGAACAAATAAATCTTTAAGCAACTTACAAAATATGGAATATGTTGTTAAAGGGTGTGCAATGGTCTATAACCAGATTTTATGGAACGAAATCAAAATGTTAAGGCCTTTAAACATGTGTTATGTGATTTATTTTTTGTATGCCACACACATCGGTGGAATTGTGAGAGAATCGGTTACTTTTTTTACACTTAACATTAAGTAGAACAAGTGTGTTGTGATTAATTATTTACGGAGTATAATTTAGAATAGTTAAAAGTCAAATATGTAATTATAAAACTTGTTCTCAACTTTAAGATCAATCGGTCAACCATTTACGGTCTAAATCCAAAGTAATTGAATTTCCTATCGCTTTTATTCGCACTTCGTTTTATTGTCTCGGCCTTTTGATCTTTTAGTATTTCGAACATAATAAGGAATTGGGTTCATCTTCACTAAATCTAGAATCGTCAAACTCAACTCGTATTCAATGATAGTTGAAAGAGAAATGATTGACATACCTTGTTGGAAGAGTCATTCAAACTAGCTGTTAGTTAGTCAATATAGAATAAGCTTGAAATCTTCCAGTCTTTGATTAGTTCCGAGTCTTTGGTTGTAGTTCCAATTTTTTTGGTGAAGTCCGTTGAGTCTTTGTTTATGTATTGCCTATTTAAAGGCCTCATTCCAGTTCATTGAATAATAAGAGTGATCAGTAGAATCAACCAATATTCTCATTTGTGTTTAGCTTTAATAATTTCTCCAACAAAAGTGGTATCAGAGCCAGGCTACACTAAGCCTAAACACCTTTTTCTTTTCCATTAAAAAATCCATGGCAGCAAGTTCAAGTTCCACTAGTGTATCACCAACGCATATAGCGGTCTTCAAGGGTGACTCATACGAGTTTTGGAGTACCAAGATGATGACCATTTTCAAGTCTCAGGAACTTTGGGAATTCGTGGAAACTGGTATTGCAGAGACCAGTGACGATGAGGTGTGTCGAAAGAAGAATCAGAAGCTCGATGCTAAGGCTCTTTTTTTCATTCAACAAGGGGTGGATGAATCAATTTTTTCAAGATCGCAGCAGCTACTTCATCAAAGCAAGCTTGGACGATCCTTAAAACTGAATACCAAGGATCAACCAAGGTCATTACAGTTAAATTACAATCTCTTCGCAGAGATTTCGAAACTTCTGTGATGAAAGGAAATGAATCGGTGCAAGCATATTTGGCACGAGTCTCAGCAATTGTAAGCCAAATGAGGTCATATGGAGAGAAAATCACAGATGAAACTATTGTCGCCAAAGTTCTTCGAAGTTTGGCACCTAAGTTTGACCACGTTGTGGCTGCTATCGAAGAATCCAAAGATCTCTCTCAACTGTCTTTTGATGAACTCATGGGTTCCCTACAAGCTCACGAGGCTATGATTAATAGAAGTGCATCAAAAGAAGAAGAAAAGGCGTTTCAGATCAAGGGGGAGGCTGGTTTCTCGTATCAACGTGGCCGAGGAAGAGATAGAGGAGGTTCTCGAGGCCGAGGCAGAGGTCATGGTCGTAAATCTTCCTTGCATTGCTCATATTGCAACAAATATGGGCATACTGAGAAGTATTGTTGGTCTAAACCCGAAGAAGCTAATTATGCCGAAGAAGACGGAGAACAAGATGACTTTCTATTTATGGTCGAGACAAAAACCGTACGGTGGTCAATAAAACAGAGACAACAACAAGTGATGTGTGGTATGTTGATAGTGCCTGTTCGCATCATATCACTGGAGACAAATCAAAATTCAACAACCTTGACGGGTCAATAAAATCGCACATTAGACTCGGGGATGGCAAAAAGGTACAAATCGAAGGACGCGGAAGTGCTACAATTTTCACAGGAAACACACAAAGGTACATAAAAGACGTTAATTATGCTCTGAATTTGGCACACAACCTGGTAAGTATAGGACAGTTGATGGAATCAGGTCATTCTCTTTTGTTTGATGATGGTAAGTGCATAATCAAGAACAAAGCTACAAACGAGATTGTGGCACGTGCTTACATGACCGAAAATAGGATGTTTCCTCTCGATTTTTCCACAGTTGCGGTCTTAATGAGCAAGAATTCAGAAGAAAGTGAGTTGTGGCATTTAAGATACGGTCATCTAAATTATAAAGGGCTACAACTGTTGAAATCAAAGGAAATGGTGGCCAACCTCCCATCCATTGTGCCTATGAAACAAGTATGCGAGGGATGTGTGCTTGGCAAACAAACAAAGATGTCTTTTCCCGTGGGAAAATCGAAACGTGCTACAGACTTGTTGGAACTAGTGCATGCGGATTTGTGTGGTCCAATGAGGACCGAGTCTCTTGGGGGGAGCAAATATTTCCTCTTATTCACCGATGATTATAGTAGAATGAGTTGGGTCTACTTTCTACAACTCAAGTCTGAAACATTCGAAAATTTCAAGAAGTTCAAGGCATTAGTAGAAAAACAAAGTGGGAAGGATCTCAAGGTTCTTAGAACTGATCGTGGTGGTGAGTTTATATCTAAAGAATTTGCAGCTTTCTATGACGAGGAAGGTATAAAAAGGGAATTAACAGCCCCATATACTCCCGAACAAAATGGAGTGGCGGAACGAAAAAACCGTACGGTGGTCGAGATGGCCCGTTCGATGTTGAAATCAAAAGAATTACCGGATAATTTTTGGGCTGAAGGAGTTGCTGCGGCAGTTTATCTTCTGAATATATCTCCTACAAAATCAATGTGGAACATGACCCCATATGAAACTTGGTACGAGAACAAACCATCAGTGAGTCATTTACGTGTTTTTGGTTGTTTGTGTTACGCTTTGCGAACAACTGAGAAACATAAATTGGAAGAAAAATCACAAAAATACATCTTCATAGGGTATTGTTCTCGGTCGAAAGCATATCGACTTTACAATCCTATACGCAAAACAATTGTTGTAAGTAGAGATGTAGTGTTTGACGAGCAAGCTAGCTGGGATTGGAATGACAAGGTTGAATCTTCAAAGAATAAACTTATTGAGGTCGAAGAAATGAGTAGTAAGAATACAGAAGAGGTCTCACCTATTGAAGAACAAAGTCCGACACCAACAAGATCAAGTTCATCATCAAGCCTAAGTACTTCAGTCGAAGGGTCTTCTCCACACGAATCAATGCCAACCCCTGTCACTCAACTACGTAGAAGTCAGCGTGGTCATATTCCTCGACGTCGTTTTCCGGTTGAAGGTGAACTTGATAATGAAGCTGATGATGTAACATTATTAGCACTATTTGCTGGCGATCCAGTCACGGTAGATGAAGCCTTAAAGCATGAGGAATGGAGAGGTGCCATGGAAGATGAATTGAAATCTATTCAAAGAAATCAAACATGGGAAGAAGCCGATCTTCCAGAAGGTAAAAATGTTATTGGTTTGAAATGGATATTTAAAACAAAATTTCTTGCAGATGGCAGCATTGAGAAGTACAAAGCTAGGTTGGTAGTGAGGGGATTCACACAACAACAAGGGATAGATTATGAAGAGACATTTGCGCCGGTTGCACGGTTCGAGACAGTAAGAATGATATTGGCATTGGCCGCTCAAAAGGAGTGGAAGATTTTTCAGTTTGATGTTAAATCTGCCTTCTTAAATGGGGATTTAGAGGAGGAAGTGTATGTATCTCAGCCCCCCTGGTTTCGAGAGCTCAAATTGTCCAAATAAAGTGCTTCGACTAAGGAAAGCGTTGTACGGGCTGAAACAAGCTCCGCGAGCTTGGTATAGTAAGATAGACGAGTTTTTTCGTAAGCAAGGATTTGAAAGAAGCAAACATGAGCCAACACTTTACGTCAAAAAGGAAGGTAGTTTTGATCTTATCATTGTTAGTTTATATGTTGACGATATGATTTACACAGGCTCATCGATGCGTCTCATATCTGAATTTTTATGTCTCAAAGGAAGTATATTGAAGATACATTACAAAAGTTTAATATGATTGAATGTAAACCGGTTGCTACTCCGATGAATATTAGCGAGAAACTTCAACCACTAGATGGTGCTGAAGCTACCAATGAGAAGTTGTTAAGAAGCTTAATTGGGCGACTAATTTATTTAACTCATTCTCGTCCTGACATTAGTTTTGCAGTTGGCGTTTTATCTCGCTTTATGCACAATCCATCAAGACATCACTTTGGAGCAGCAAAACGAGTTCTTCGTTACTTATCAGGCACAAAGAACTCAGGGATATGGTATCGCAAATCAAAAGAATTCAAACTAACGGGATTCACCGATAGCGATTGGGCCGATGCCATTGAAGATCGGAAGAGCACATCGGGAAGCTGTTTTATTCTTGGAACAGGTGTTGTATCATGGAATTCAAAGAAACAGGAGACTGTAGCCTTATCAACTACTGAGGCAGAATATGTAGCAGCCACTGCAGCGAGTTGTCAAGCCGTGTGGTTAAGAAGAATTTTATATGACTTGGGAGAAGAGCAACTTGTTCCTACTGAAATCTATTGTGATAGCAGGTCTGCTGTGATGCTTGCAAGAAACCCGGTGTATCACGGTCGAACAAAGCATATTGAAATTAAACACCACTACATTCGTGAGTTGCTGGAAAAAGGAGAAGTGAGGCTGGAAAGTTGTAACACAGAAGAGCAGATTGCAGATTTGATGACCAAGAGTTTATCTCTAAAGAAGCATGAAGCATTTTGTTTCGAATTAGGAATCCGCAAGTTCGAATGCAGGGGGAGTGTTGGAAGAGTCATTCAAACTAGCTGTTAGTTAGTCAATATAGAATAAGCTAGAAATCTTCCAGTCTTTGATTAGTTCCGAGTCTTTGGTTGTAGTTCCAGTTTTTTTGGTGAAGTTCCGTTGAGTCTTTGTTTATGTATTTGCCCATTTAAAGGCCTCATTCCAGTTCATTGAATAATAAGAGTGATCAGTAGAATCAACCAATATTTTCATTTGTGTTTAGCTTTAATAATTTCTCCGACACCTAAAAGTTAATTAAAAGTTAGACTTGATATTACACGTCAATCTTTATACCAATTTTGTAGACTTGCTTTTGTTAAAATGTTAATTTTAACAAAACCTAATCGTAAAAGCTGAAACCGTTACTTCACCATTTCTTCAACATATTTTAACAGCAGTGAGATAAATTTATAGTTGTATTTCACGCAAGCTTACGTTTAATGCCCTTTTCAGTTGTGGGTTGTTAGGTGGATCCGAGATCGCGTCGAAGCACGTGCATGCTCCATTTATTTTCTCAATTATTTTCTCAATAACACGTGGAATGTTACTTCCTTTAGACCAATACGGACGTATTCCAAGTAAAAAAATATATGATAAAATGCATACCCCTTTTGATTTAACAAAAATAATAAAATTGCAAGTGGAATCCGTTGAATTATAACCGACTTATTTAAATTGTTAGCTTTTAAGTAGCTCAAAGGAAAGTCATTTAATTAGATACTCGGGTTCAGTTATGATAAATATGTCCAAGTTTACAAGCAAAAAAATCTTTAACTTAATATTTACAAAAAACATCGAATATGATTTTGATAACGTTGTTCGAGTAAAATTGGAAAAGTAGTTTTCGACCATTGTGATACAAATATGTTTTTCATGTTATCCGACCCACATGCTTTTAAGAACTGTAGCCTAATAACCCAATTGAAAATGTAACTAATATATAAGAATGTAATTATAATTTAAATTCTATTGTATGGATTCACTTTCATTTTAATTTATTGTGTATAATAAACTTTTAAATATTGATATTGTATATATCATGTATTACTTTTGATTATGTAACAACTTATATGGGTGTCACGTAGCACCTTATAAAGAGGATACGTGAATAAAAATATTTTTAAATAAATATAATATTGATATTTAAAAATTTAATACACATAATAGATCAAAATAAAATTTGTACATATTATAGAATTTAAATTGAAGTTAAAGTTCATTTACATGCATCAATCCATTCAAATTTGGTTTTTATAACTTCTAAGTATTAGAACATTTTTGACATGGTTTACAAATGGGTTGGTGGGGATGGTGTGACGTTGTATCGATAACCCCTCCCGCTCCAATCAATTACATGACATTCAGTGACATTGAATATTTTATGGTCATTGAGCGATAAATGTGGTTTTATTTGACAAAATTCACATAATTTAATATGATTGTATGGATTGCAAATATTGAATACTTAAGTTGTGTGAGAAAATAAGATGATGATCTCATACTATATTGAATTAAATAGAGTTGCATGTAATATACATGCTCGTAGATGATGTCTAATTTATCGAAACTCTTATAACCTATTTTACTCGAAATCTATCCAACTGAACACCTCTAACCAAGCGGTGTTCATTTTGACAAATTATGATAAAGTAGGGCCCTAAACAACATTAACATTTAAATTATGAAGTTTGAAGCATTAATCATAATCATTACAACCAAAAAAGGATTAAAACAAGAAAGCAGAGAGTGTAAGAGCATCAAAAGAAGACGACTCCGTTCCAACCAGACACAAACTGCACTGACTATCCACAAGTGTTTTAAAAACTGGTTTTTGGACCGGATTGGCTGTTCCTTCGGTTGCGATCTGAACAGTCGATTGGATCCGTTGTTGACTTTTTTACTTTTTTCGAAATTGATTGAGGGTTAATGCTTAATAACACTTCATATTATTGTAAATTTTACGAATTTGAAATACGAATTTTCTATAGCAACTTATTAGTAGTCAAAGTGCATTTAAAAGTCAAAATTAGTGTAAATTGTCAAAACGGAAGGTTAAAAAAGCCGAATTAAATTTTCTTTTTTGAGACAAACGGCCTTTGACGGTTTGCTAACAAAAAGAACTCGAAAAAAATACATTAACTAAAAAAAATAGTGACTTAATCTGAGTTACGAGTGAAAAAAACCTTTAAAATTTTTTATATTTTTTTTCAAAAAGAAGTCAGATGGTAAAAAATCGGTCGAACCTAACTCAAAAAATCAATTCGAGCGGTCAGTTCCCAGTCAGCCGCTGGCCTTTTACCGGGTCAATATCGCCTTTAAAATGGTTAAATTTGGATGGGAAAACCTCTGAAACCTGATTCGACCAGTGGAATCAGTTTTCGAAACACTGTTATCCACACATGTAATATCCCTTCATTAACCCAAATAATAAAATATAAAATAAAGCAATTCCCATGGAGATATAGGAACCGATTCAAGCTATCTGAAGAGCACAAAAATGGCAGTTTCATCGCTTTCGTTCTCATCTGCAACCTTATCCAAAAGGGTTAGCCACATTTTTATCTCTGTATTCTTATGTTTCAACTTATATAAAAGAGAAATGTGTGTCACTTAAATTATTGCTTCTAATAGAAATATGGTCACTTGATTCTGTATGAGAGTGTTTTGCAGTTAAATGTGCCACTAAAGCCTTCATGTTCTTGGCCAACCATCATTGCAACCACAAAAGATTCATCTCTTGATGAACAAAGTAAGCTACTACTTTATTTACCTTGTAATTACCTTCATTTACAAATTTAAAGATGACCTTGTAATTACCTTCACTGACACTCGAACCCACAACTTTGGTTTTAGTGATTTAAACATGAAAGTTTGTGTGAAACAGGAATTGGAAACTGCAAGAGGAGAGTACTTCTCATAGGAGTTGGAGCTTCAAGCTTATTGCCTACAAAGACACTATTGGCTCAAGGTATATGATACATCATTTATCTCCCTCTGTTTAGACAGTACCCACCAAACAAGAATGAAATTGCCAACATTCTAAGGCTCTTGTATTGTTAATGCATACAGAAAAGCCACCAAACTATGATGAATTTGTAGACTTACAAGACGGTTATTCATATTATTATCCCTCAGATTGGAGGGTAAGTTACAGCAAAAACCAGCAGAGTTAATGTTCCTAGTTGACAAAATTTAACTGCTAGCTCACAAGTATGATTCTTTATCCAGGAATTTGATTTCAGAGGGCACGATTCTGCATTTAAGGATCGATATTTGCAATTACACAATGTGAGACTTAGCTTCATACCAACTGATAAGAAAGATATCCATGACATGGGTTCAATAGAGAAGGTGAATATACATAATTCGTTTCATGTATTGCCTGTTTCTTCTAGTTTTCCTACATCTCATGCAAAAGCACCCAATTATGTTTTGTAGGTCGTAGCCCATTTGGTGAAACATGTGTACTCGACACCAAATCAAGTCCCAGATGTGTTTGATATGCAGGAGGTCTAGATTTGAAATCTTGTGCTATCATATTTTATGTGGAAATTCTTCTAAAATAGGCCAATCTAGGTTGTTGTTTTTTTCCTCAAACGGGTCAAATGGATAAATTCAGTACATTAGGTAAAGAGCCAAAACAGGTCAAATAGATTCGATGTCATACAAAGTTTATTTTAATGCATTCATCAACAATATTAAAAAAGTTGCATCACCATTGCAACTTTTCGATCTGCACCAGAAAATGACTTTTTTCAACCCATATCCATTTGACTCGTTACCCAGCTTGCCTATCTTGCAACCTCTCTATTTCACAGGTTTTAAATGTTTCTTGAATCTTGACAAACTAAGAGTTTCAATGGCTAACCTAAAATCGCAGAGGACTACAGATGGCAAAAACTACTACACATTTGAGTACACACTAACATCTCCAAACTTCGCCCGGTCAGCTTTTGCTACCATAGCAGTTGGAAATGGTAAGACACGTATCATAGAGATAGGTAACTTTAATAATCCAAAAGAATACTAAAGTTAAACTCATGCAAATTACAACTCTTGCAACAGGGAGATACTACACTCTAATTGTAGGAGCAAATGATCGAAGATGGAGGAGATTCAGAAATCAGCTTAAAGTGGTAGCAGACTCATTCAAGGTGCTTGACATTTGATAGGATCATCTGTATATTTGGTTTTCATAAGTACAATGTACAAAGCATAAAGTACACATAAAGCAGTACATTCGCATGCCTTTTTAAGAGTGGTAGCAGCCTAAGCGTAATAAGTAAATGATGCAGAAAAGAGTCTTGAATCGATCTAAACCTCTTTATATACAGAAGGATTACAATAAATACGTTTACTCAATCCTCTTTAAGCCTCGTAAACTTCAACAAAATTTCAAAGAATATACAAATGTACAAAAACATAATAGCAAGAAACACACAACGATAATGAAAAAAAAAAAGGAGAGAAAACACACTAAATTCTATGATTAACAAATCAATATGTCATGGAAACTCAGCAACCTTCTAATCTGTAAATGCTGTGCCTCCAAAAGAATATGCAATCTGAGCCGCAAACCCAAATCTACAACCCTAAGCCTGAACTGCCCAAGTGTAAAAGGCTACATTCACCACCACCACCTGCCGTCACTTGCCATCATCAATTAGCTCTTTCGAGCTTCAGACGACTGACATTATGAGTCCAAGTAACCAAACCCTCACATCTACGTAAGTCTATGCTGACGAATACCCTTTCCAAAGTGAGGTTGCATTAACCGGACATACAAACCGTTCTTTCCCATTAATGAATCATGAGATCCTTCCTCAACGATCTGACCCCCATTAAGAACAACAATGTTGTCAACATGCCTCATCATAGCTGCTCTATGAGCTATAAGAATAGTCGTTTTATTTCCCATGACTAACGTATCGAGAGCCTCTTGCACCACTCGACTCGACTCGGACTCGATTGATGAGCTCGCCTCGTCCAATAATAAAATGGGTGCGTTCTTCAACACAACCCGAGCTATTGCAATCCTCTGCTTCTGGCCCGGGGTCAAATCCACACCCCTCATTCCCACATGGGTATCATACCCGTGAGGTAGGTTGCTAATAAAATGATGTGCATTTGCAATTCTTGCAGCTTCCTTAACCTCAGCCTCGCTGGCGTTATGTCTTGCATATATAATATTTTCCCGAATCGTGGTCGAAAATATGATCGGTTCTTGTTGAACAAGACCAAGGTGATTTCTCAGCCATCTCAAATTAAATTGCTTTAAATCACGCCCATCTAGCATCACCTGACCCGCGACCGGATCATAAAATCTCTCTATCAGCGAGATTATCGTACTTTTACCGGACCCAGAGACCCCAACGACGGCCACTGTTTGACCACCATTGACTTTAAGACTGAAATTCCTGAGTACTAGAATCTCGGGGCGAGTTGGGTACGAAAAGTCAACATTTTTCAACTCAATGCTTCCATACACATTTGGAGGTTTCAAAGCAGAGGTATCATCAGGCTCAATCTTGGGTACTCTATCTATTATTTCGAATACCGATATTAAAGATTTCCTTCTTTTGAGAATATAGGGAGCCAAACCAAAAGGCTCCACGAGGGAAAAAGTGGCAAAAGAGAAAACCATGTATTCTTTGAGAGCAGTTGGGAGATCCATATAATTGTTCTTAACACAAAGTGCAGTGTACCATAAGAGAATAGCATTGCAGGCAAAAAGAAGAAACTGTGAAAATCCGAATGCAAAACCGATAGCCATGCCATGGAAGGAGCTCTTATAAAATATCTTGGTTAGTTGCAATATGTATAGCTCCATAACTTTGTTACCAGCAGAAAACGCTACAACGGTGTATATATTTCTAACTGCATCCTCAAGGACCAATGATGCTTTCCTGTGCATTTCCTGTATCCCCTTTGAAAAACCCGCTAACCACAATTTCTGTAAATTAAATTTAGCGTGTGGTATATGAGAAGAGAATTCTTAATCTTTTTAATTGCATGTAATGAACTTTTAATTTATCAAGAAAGTATGATAGAGTACCTGAGCAATGGCAGAAAGAGTAAGAACTGGCAACGTTGCTAAAGCTACGAGAGCCAAACGCCAATGTAGAAGCAGTCCTATTAAAATTGCCACAATAACAGCTGTACTATCTTGTATCAATACAGAAAGTCGGTTGCTAAAAGCTGCTCTCACAAATGTAGCATCATTTGCCAATCGCATGGACAATGTATCAGCACTGTTCTCTTCATCATCAAACCATCCCACTTCATTCCTAAGCATTGCTGTAAACGAATAAACTAGATTACATCTGTGGAAATCTTATACATTGATCCATATAGGAAAAGGTGAAAATATCAGCAGATTGTAAAACAGTTCAAAACAGGGTTTTTTTTAGTATGCGTCAGACAGGATTGGGTCAACCCATAATTTATGTGTCCATATTTTTCAAAGTAATTGATGCATTAAATACTGTTACCAAAACCAAGTTATTTACAATAAAATGTTAATTTTTCAAAATAAAATGATTAAGAAGGTTGTAATCCTTGAAATACACTTAAGGACCCTTAACTCCGTTGACGCATTTCCCTTTTAACTACTTTTGTGTTATTGACCAGTTTGGCTCGTTAGATATTATCAATAACACAAATCAACCCATTCATAAGTTAAATGGGTCGAAACTGTCACCTCTTGAGAAGAACAGACACTTTGCTAAAAAAGGAATTACTAACCAGAAAACATCATTCTCCTAACCCGTTCTGTCATTTTCTCCCCCATTATACCGAAGTAAAAATGCTGCAAAAAGTTTGCTATTACAGTCACAAAACCCATGCAGGCAATGATTAAACACCACTTGTCCACTTCATCATGTATATTGTTGCGTCTGTCAAGTTCGTTTCTATAATATGCTGTCACTATTAATGCAATCACATAAGCAAGAAGGGGGTTAAAGGAACCGAATATTGCAGCACCCGTGCTTCCTAGAACAGCGTAAAGCCATTCCGCCAAACTCAACTCTATAAGTCTCCAAATTGATGGTTCTTTCTTATATTGTTTTTCCTTAATTTCTTGAACTCTAATCGGCATTTCAGTAAGCTGAGAATTAGGTCGACTATAAGTTTGTGAATGTGAACGTTCACTTTGGGGATCAGATGTCAAAAATGGTGAAATTGGTGACTCGGGATTAGAGCCTTTAGATGTTTGCCGTCGAATAGCATGAACATCAAGCTTTGGTAACTCGGGCAATCTTTTTTCAAAACTATCTTGCCTTTTTATTGACGGTTCTTTGTTTGTTCCATCTAATGATGCATCATTTTCTTTTTCAGTAGGGGTTGGATTTCTTGGCGATTCATGAGACCCGTAAGCAGAATCGTGAGGCCTCACTGAATGCAAGTTTGAAGCTCGTTGAAGTGATGGTGATTTGGCAAACTTTGGATGTGATGGTTCTTGGTAGCTGCGACTTTCTGACAAATCGTTTTCAATTTGAAAAGTTCCGATATCATTGTAAGTACTCAATGGCATCCTAGAACAACAAACAAATATTTGAAACGTCACAAAACACGAAGTAATAATCAACTGATTTGGATTCTGTTTTATCTCTAACAGGTCAAATGAATATCATTGGATAATAAAGTTTAAATGAAACAGGGCAAATGGGTCGAACAGGTTAAAAGTTGCTCAAAGTGTAATTTAAATGCAATCCTCCTACATCGCTTTATTCGAAATGATTGTATTAACATTGTATTGCAATCATATATACACATTCATAATTTAAAAAATATCCTCAAAATAATGGACAAAAATTGTTTGGGTGAACCCAAACCCACCTCTATCCATAATTATGCATTATAACCCGATCCCAATCTGCCTGACCCAGTATTTTGGACATCTCTACAGGATATCAACAATAACAAAAGAACACCTGTTGGAGTATACCTTCTTGGAAGTTTAGCTGCTTCTTCACATCTTAAAAGTTCCGCATATAGCCCATCAGAGGCTATTAATTCATCGTGTGTCCCAATCTCCATTAACTGACCATCCTCCATAACAGCAATAAAATCAGCATTTTTTATTAGAGAAAGCCGACGAGCAATTATAATTGTTGATCGGCCTAACATTAAAAGATCCAGGGCCTCCTGAACAGATCTCTCAGCTTCAAAATCTAGTCCACCGGTGACCTCATCAAGAAGAAGAATAGACGGGTTCGAAAGCACTGCCCTGGCAACAGAAAGCCTTATTTTCTGTTCTTCTGACAATGATAAACCAGCCCTGCCAACCTGAAAATACACAAATGTTCCTTTAAAATACGGAGTAATAATAGTTTTAATGATATTAATAATATTTGGAGTAAATAATACTAACAATATTTTAATAACAATAATTAAACACCAAAAAGAAAGCCCCCACTGGAGTCGTTATAATTCTACCTGTGTATCATATCCTTTCTCAAGTGAGGTTATGTACGTATGCGCATGAGCGATTTTAGCAGCATCTTCAATTTGAAGTGGAGTGGCATCTCTGCCGTAAGCAATATTGTCCCTAATACTCAAGCTTAGCAAAGCAGGTTCCTGAGTGACTAAGCCAATTTGACTTCTTAGCCATTCCAATTTTAGGTTCTTTATGTTCTCCCCATCCAAAAGAACTTCTCCTAAATGACAGTAAATAAAAGAAGCAAAGTTTGTAGAGTAATGACATTTACAAAAGACTAAGTGAGTTTAAAAGGTGAGCAACTATCGTCTGATTTTAGTTTTGTGTAACTAACTTCTTATAGAGCAGAGGCATCAAAGTTTCTAAAATTTTATGTTTAGGTAATTACCTAAAAATATGACAATGAGTAGGTTTACCTTTTTACGCAAATAGCCCTTCAAATAAAGATTATGACCATGTATTGTTTATGGAATATGAAGAGGAAAAGCAATTACGGAAAGATGAAGCAGTTTAATACCTAAGGTAGGATCATAGAATCGTTCCATAAGTGGTATAATACTACTTTTACCGGAGCCATTTCTTCCCACGAGTGCCACTGTTTTTTTGGCCGGAACAGTCAAGTAAAATCCACTTAAAATAGGAATTTCAGGACGAGACAAGTAACTGAAATACACATTTCGAAATTCGATGGTCCCTTGTACGGTAGCAAGAGTATTTCCTTCATGATTCACGGAAGAGGATGAACGACTAATCATCTCAAAAAGTCGATATGCAGCAATTCTTCCTTGCTCAAATGAATAGAAGTTGGTTGCAGCTTGATTGAGTCCACTGTAAAAACCAAATGGCATGGACAGAAGTATCAATATGGAAGTACTATGTAGAGGTGGCAATTTCGACCCATAAGCTTGTTATTGGGTGGATTTGGGTTATATTTACCTCAAAGGAGTCAAAAATTTAGAAAAAAACAGAAATGTGTTTGCGAATTAAATCCAGCCCTGCCCAACCCAATTTGAGACAGTACTAAAACTGACCTATTACCAACCCCCTCTCTCGCCACGTATAACATTATGCATGAAAAACAAAAGAAAGGAAAAGAGAATGCTTACAGGCCACTTAAAATAATAGCGAACAGGGCAGTAATAATTTCTCCACCGTGAGCTTTTCTATGTGTAACCAAAAACCTTCCAACATAAAGTTGCAAAGCACAAGAGCAGATTGCAAGCCCATATGTGAATCCGAGCCCAAGTCCTTGCACAAGACTTATCAATATAGCATATCTCAAAGTAGCTTGCAGCGAAGCTGCATAAGAGTATTTTGCTAATGTTTCATTTGTAAAAGCATATAAGGTCCTTACATATGAAACAGCCTACAAAATGAAAAACAATATTACATTAGCAATATTTTGGCACCTACATTCCTAGAAACTGTTAAATATCTTAGTTGTCTAATTAGTATGTTCAATGTTGGTACTCGTAGTATTTCCAGATTAAATACTAGGAATGCCATGTAGCTCCTACCACCATTGTGGTAATATTTACTTGACCAAAGAGCAAAAAAGTAAACGGAGAAACAAAGTAACCTGTTCAGCAACACTTGCTGCTTCGGCATATGCATCTTGAATATTCTCAGCAAGCCTATGGAGAAATATATTTGATATCCCTCCTGCAGCAACAATGAAGGGACCAGTTGCTAAAGTGATGAGGGAGATTTGCCAACAGTTGATGAATCCAATTGCAAGGCCGCTGAAGAATGTAGCCATGTTATGAATATAATTTCCAACCTGCAGCAATAAAAATAATCAGAAGCTAATTCCCATAAGCAAAGATAGTAGAAGAAAAAGATAAACTGCCATGGGGTGAACCTACTTTTTCACTAAGGGCAGACTGGATAAGCAATACATCACTCAAAACTTGGCTCACAATGTCTCCATTGTTCCCATAAGTGTCAAAGAAACTCATATCTTGATTAAGTAGTACTTGCACATATTTTGACCTGATAACAGCGGTCTGCCTTTCTCCAGTAAGAATCCAACATGAAACCTCTGGATACAAAAGAAATTGGAAATTGTAGCTGATAGAGAGCATCATCCAAGCAAAAGTGAAAGAGAAACAGAACAATTTAATTAGAGCATTTACCTATCCAACCAGCAGCAAAAACACCACCTGCAATATAGATAAGGATGAGAGCAAGCTGCAAAAATCGTAAAACTGTGTCACTTGATGTTTTACAGAAATAAAATTCAGTGCTCTTTAACATGAACTTTTTAATAAGTCTTAACAGCTAATGTATCACTTAAGATTCAAACTAGCTAATCCATATTATGAGATGAAGAATATCTAGACAAGGTATGAACTACAAATTTTACATTCATGAAGTACTTATGTGTGAGTATGGTGGTGAACCTTCATCCTTTTTAATTTGTGTTGCCTAACCTTACAGAACAAGAGCTTTTTCTGTATACTAAACATAAATTAGAGAACAAGATAACCTTGATCAGCCAAAGACACCGGACCCAAGATAATATCTGTGAGCCTAGCATGATAAAATATGACTGGTGAAGCTTTGATTGAAACGGAAAAAGAAAAAGAGTTGCAACTATTCCTTGCATGGCAAATAATAATAGATAAACTGAAATGCAGTTAATGAAATCAGCAAATATTTCTATAAGGACTGCACTGCTTTCATTGTTGATAATCCTATGATAACTCATTCTTAATTGGTTTACATATGTAACTCTGATAGCAAAAGATATGTATGAAAGCCTATTCATATGACATACTCGGTATATGGAAGAGTAGCCTGAATAATAAGCCAAGCAGCAGAATGCTTAAATACTTCCAAGGAACAATGAATATGATGGCAGTATGCTAACATATTACAGTTTTCTTAGTTGATTGATGAGAAAATGTCCTATATCATGTAGGGACCTCGCTATAGGATGTTCCATTATTCTTATAACAAACACCGATGCAGCTTAAATTCCCTTCTACCAGTACCAGGGCCTACTCTATGCCATCACCATAACATGCTATTAACCACCATTTGCTGACTTCTGAAACAAACATTAAGATCCTGAATATCAAATGCATCACTGACTACCTAATTCTACGTTATATAAACATGATATTAGCAAATAACATTCCATCTAATTCATATAACTATCCACATTGTTTCCAATCCTGATAAACATAAAGTTTCACATGACTAAACTAACCACATGTACATCATACACATTCCACGAAAAGTGTCATAGATAAATCACGCCACCATTCGAACTTTAGATACAATTCTAGTATCAAACACTAAAATGAGATCGATCACGCTAATTTTCCATTACCATTTCACAATTCTTATCTGAACCTTACACATGACAATATGATACCCAATTAAAATTTCAAGAACTTAACAGAGACAGTACTTATATACTGTAACTTATACATATATGCATATATTAACCTGACTAAAGTAAGCGAATAATTTACTAAAAAAACAACTTTAGAAACCAAAATACACTTACATCTTTAAATTTATCAAAAAGCACATCAGCATTCTCATCACCATGAGCCAGTAACTGAACAATTTTAGCAAAATAATGCAAGTAAATCACCAGCGCTGTTCCATGTGCTGCCGCAGCAACCGATCCAACCACCATAAGTACCCAATCAAGCCTATCAGCACACACAAACAGTTTCGAAAACGGTACGGCAGCCGGCGGTGGTTCGATCTCTTCAGTTTCATCCATTTCATCATCAACTTCAACAGGTAAAGCATCATTACTTGTATCCATATACGGCGACGGTGATTCCGGCGGCTCAGATACCTCCGAAACCGGCGTTAATGGTTGTATATGTGGTGGTGACCACCCAAACAAGCCTCGTTGGATCATCATTTTGATATTAAATTTACAAACCTAAGTGCAAAAACTTATGAATTAAAACAGTGTTAAAACCCTAATTTTGACCATAAATTGTACAATGGAGATGAAATTGATGCAATTGATGTTATTGTTATTTGAATAATTTCAGCTTCGTTGAATTGAATTTTTTATTTTTAAAATTTTATATTTCTCTCACACACAATTTCGGTTGTGTGTGACAGAAAGCATAAAAGAGAGAACCGGTGATGTCCGAGTTGTGACTCAGTCAAATAAGGCGTGAAAGGAGAGAGAGTTGACTCGGAAATCGAAGTTTCTTTTGGTATATCGTTTTTTTGTATTTTATATTTTATATTTTATATTCTACTTTATGAGTTGTGTACTACTTTATGAGTTGTGTACATCATCACGTCGTTTGTCTTCGTTTGAGAAATTGGTTATTGTCTAAAGTAGGACCTTAAGCTTTGTCATTTGTTGCGTTTTGGTCCTAAATGTGGCTCGACTAAAATAAGAAGTAAATCACTTAATTAAAGAGATTAAATTGAATTTTATCTGTACACTACTAAATATATTTTATGTTATTGTAAATGTACATTGTATGTATAGTATTGTACGGATGAAAAATAATGATGTTTGAATTATCATTATTTAGTTAAACCCACAAAAATCCGTTGAATGAATATTTCTCGGTAGTATTTAGATGAAGACTTATTTATTGTCTTTTAGATACCGAAAAAGTGATTTTTTGAGTGATAATAAAAAATATATTTTACTTACATACATAACAATAATTGTAATATAATGAATAATTCATCAGGGGTGATCGCTGATAGTTGTATTTATTATGAAATTATATAAGTTGTTAATCAAACTTCTAGATGTTGTAGTACTTTTTATTTGTTAATATTTCATTAATACATAACGAATTCTAACGTACTATATTTCAAACTAACTATTGTGGACTATGTCAACAACAACAAAAAAGCATAACATTTGCACAAATGTTTAATAGTAAGCACAGAAGGATTCATTCATGAAATTCATAAAAAAACGGATACGACTTTTAAACAGAAACTCGGGGTGGGAATTGTAAAGGAGTCAAAGTTGAGGGGTGTATACTTCAACTTTTTTTTATTCTGGAAAGAGTTCTACAGTGGGGGTGAAGGAATCAGCGAGAAAGGTCTACGGAAGGAATTTTTCCCCATATTGTTTCGTCTATATTTTTTATTCGTACCACGTACAGAAAAGTTTAAATAAGAACGATAATATCATGAGAAGGAATCAGTTTTAATCGTTTATTCGTATTAATGACGATGAGATTTTTCTTTTTGTTTGTATTTTTAAAACTTTAATATTGTAAGAATGACTAATCAAAATTATAAAATTATACAAAAAAGATTAGTATTTTTTTTTCAATTAAACATTAAAATGTTACGTGGTATACATTCGACTATCACATCTAACAATAGTTAAATATCACATGTGATAACAACTAAATATCACATATTATAGTTGTCAGTATCACATATAATAGTCGTTTTCAATACTCACTAAAAATGAAAACATAAAACATTCATTAAAAGTATATCATGAGATGTCTAATCGAAAAGAAAAATATTAATTTTTATAATATAATTTTTATAATTTTTTAACTAGTCGTTATTTATATATCAATTTTAAAAAATGTGAAAAAAATAAAGTTATATTAAATAACTTTTATACTTATGTAAATGAAGTTTTTATTATTTTTTAAATATTATTAAATTTTATATACTAATTTAAACTCATTTTATACCTTGTATGATTGGAGTTATCTTAAAAATCTTTGAAGGAATAATTGTGAGAATACATCTAGATCGTCCATTTAAACTGATAGGGGTGATGGCAATTTCATAGTACTGTGAAACGTTGATGGCAAACGTTGACCTGACATTTTGATATTCATATTCCTCTTAGTCGCCCAGTCCATCTCACGTGCGTCTTCCCACGCAACTCCACTCAGTTATTCGGAATATTAATCTTTCACAAAAATATAAATTATTTAAAATTGTGATTCACGGTGAAGAAACAGAAGTCAATGAGGAGTAGACAAGTATCGTTCTCATTTTTCTGTTTTTCTTCACCTTTTTTTTTTTTGCTTTTTCATTCTTTTCATTTTTCCTATTTTTTTTCACCTCTTTTTTTGTTGCTTTTTATTTTTTCCGTTTTTCATTTAGTCTGTTTTTTCTTTTTCTTCGTCAAATTTAAATATCGATTGTTTGCTACTGTTTTTAAATTACGATACACCGGTTTTGATGAATATAATGAACTACATATTTAAATATGATGCACCGATTTTTCAAAATACACAATAAAGTATATTTATTAAATAAAATAACCGTGCATCATAGTCATGGTTATAAAAATATGACACTCTAATTTCTATATATACGATAAACATCATTATCATATAAGTCCTGATGCATCATACTTATAAAATATGGTACTGTAAATTTTGAAAATTTATATGACACTCTAACTACTAAATATACAATAAACATCATTATCATATAAGTCTGAGTGCATCATATTTATAGATTATGATGCAGTAACTTATACTTTTACGATGTATCGTGGTAATAAACTTTGTTGTTTTAAAATCTAATATATTATAACGTTAGATCTAGTAAGATGGATGGTGGAAAAATGAGAAGAGATGAGAAATGGAAAGAAATGAGGAGAACATTTCTTCCCTTCTCATTGGCTTCTCTCCCTTCTTTCAAAAATCATCTTCCTTACTTGAACCAATACCATCATCTAATTAGTCTAATACTTTAACCATCATTAATTTTGAATTTAAACATTCAACACAAAATCTAATAAAAATGCAATTTTCTATAGTTATATATTCATTTGGATTTTGAATTGTATTTTAGTGCATGACTCACTATTAAAAATTATATAAACTTATTTTTGTAATATACACATTTAATTAGTTACGATGTTATTATCAAATTAATGCAAAACTCATTAACATATACACAAACTTATTTTCGTGATACACAAATTTAATTAGTTTCAAGGTTATTGACATATTAACATGCAGCTAACTAACAAGATACATTTATTTATTTTTGTAATACACACAATTAATTAATTACAAGGTTATTAACATATTAACGAACAATTCAGTAACAAGATACATAAACTTATTTTTGTTATACACACACTTAGTATACAAAAATATTAAACATATTAACGGAAAGCCGAGTAAGAAGATATACAAACTTAGTACACAAATTTTTATTAAATATATTAACGCACAACTCGATAACAAGATACACACAAAATTATATATAGATACATAATCATTTAATCAAAAAATATTAAAATTATTAATCCCACAACTATTTTTACCGGTGCCAGCCTTTGTTTCATTAGATGATAAATTAGAATAGTCGAATTTTGATTGTGAGTTTAGAGTGTATAAGAAATTTAAAATTCTCATTTAGTTTGTACTATAAATATAAATATTAAATCAATAAAACCTAAAGACTTTTATTATTCGACGTGTGTTTGTTTTTAATCTTGTCTCTTTAATATGGAAAGATTGTGTAAAAGTAATACATGATGTGTGACCTTGAAAGTGCAAGACGTTCTCTTATGTTTTCATGATGTAATCGAATGGTTTTTACAGTTCGTTATTACATGGCTTCATGATAGAGGCCATTCACTAGATGATCCATATTGAAGATCTCGATTATGTAGACCTAAGGTTGTGGCAATCACACAACTTTTTAGTTATGGCGTTGCTGTCAAAAGCTAATGTGACAAACGTCAACATGCTTTGATATTGATTTATTATTATTATTATTATTTATATTTATTATCGTTGCTCAAACAGTAAGTAGTTTTTTCTTTCTTCCTTTTATCTTGGTGTTGCCTAATCTGTTTGGAATATACTTTATGGTTAATGACCTCAAGTTTTTAATTTATTTTAGTCTATTTTTTAATCACTGATTGTTGACTAAAAGTCTCATTTATCATTTTAAGGTTACTTCAAAGCATTAAAGAAATCTTCACTTATCTAGCCATTAAAGTTTTAAATTTTCATATTCATGAACAATCAATTTTTAGACATGTCTTCTATTTTTATCGTTTTCTTCTGTCAGTTTTTAGTCATTATTTACTAAACAAATAAAAGGGTAACAGGGCCAAGTTAATGGCTATAAACTAATAGGTACCAGGTATATGGTAATTCGATACCAAGTAATGAGAAAATTGTAATGTGATTCATAAAATGAGAATCGGATAAAATGTATCTAAAGGCAGTCCCAATTGTAACAAAAACTGACTAGTCATTTTCTGCCAACTCAGCACTTCTCAAACCGACACACCTGTGCCAATCGTAACCGTGTCACTTTACTTTTTGGGTTTCGTATTTACCAATATACCTTTATTTATGTACACTAAACAAACAAAAAATACCATTACCACAAGGGGAAGGTGGAAACATGAAAAGTTGTATGCCATAACCTTGGTTTAAAAAGGCACTCTTAGGGTTGGCGATTAAATTTAGTCTAGCGATAGTACGACGCAAGGTGCCAAGGCGAGCATCTTGAATTTTTGTTGACTTTTAAACCTGCAATCAACTTAAAACTATTTTTTGTATGGTATACGTTTTATTTACGTGAGGCTCTCGCCTGAACGCCTTGGCCATTGAGAACTTAGAGCCTCAGATCGCCTAGCGCCTTTTTAAACCAAGGCTACAATTGATGGCAATGAACAACAAATGTAGAAAAAAACATATCATAACAAAATAAATCCAACTATTGAATAATGATCCATTAGCATATTTGAATTCGCAACTCAGCAAACATAACAAGTTTTGGGACTCTATTCAAAACAACAAAACTAAATTCAATGTCAAATTGACAATACCACTTCAACTGTAGCAACTGCTAAAGCTTAGATGATTCCAATCTTGTTTGCAACATCCAAAGCATCATAATCTGGAGTTAACCGAACATATGCTTTCTTTGTTCCATCAGGTCTGCATTATTTAACAAAATGTTAACAAAGTGCACATTGATGCATATTCACCAAAATAAAGTGCAAGCGAAAATATAGAAACCTCGTTAAATACAATTAAATGTGAAAGTTCAAAAACAAAAAAAAATAATTGACCAACAGTTAATGAAGTAATTCTACATTTTCCACGGCACAGAAAAGACAATTCTAGTTAAAAGCATAAATATTTTCTCAAAACAGTCAATTTTTACCTATTTACTTATTAATGGGTCGATTCAGGTTATGCTTTATCTCAAACAGGTCAGCTAGAAATAAAAATGGCTAAAAAAAGAAACAGCTCAAATGGGTCAACAAAGTCAAACTGGTAGGCAGTTATAGTAATAAACTAATAGTTTCAGTAATCATATTTAGAGCCCTAAATATATATGATTTAGAGAAATACCTGATTAAAGTGTTCACTTTCTTGGTTTGAATGTCGTACATTTTTTTCACCGCAGCTTTAATCTTTTTCTTGTCAGCACGGATGTCAACAATGAAAACAAGAGTGTTGTTGTCTTCAATCTTTTTCATTGCTGATTCTGTGGTCAACGGGTACTTAAGAATCTGATAGTGGTCCAATTTGTTTCTGGGAGGTGCACTGATGCGAGGGTATTTTGGGTTCCTGTCCGTCTTCAATGTCTTTGGGCGGTGAAAGGTAACCTTGGTTCGGATCTTCTTTGCCTTCTTTTTGAAGGTTGAACCGGTCTTCACAGCCTTGGCTGTCTTTAAAGCTTGTGATTTTGCATCACCTTTCTTTGTGGTATCTGCAGCAAGAAAATAAATGTATTAGCATAACAACTATAGGAGACAAGTGGTGTTCTTACAATACAAATAAATAAATGACAAACGTTCAACAAAGAAATGAGGTATATCATGCAATAATTGACAGATTCCTACAAAAACATCTATGAAAAATTCTCCTACTTACAGAATAATGAGCAAATAAGAGTCTCGCTCATACAAGCGTAACTGTCCACAAGTGTAGACACAATTCCATAAGTAAGCTTATAAGATCATGAAGTAGTTATATTGGTAGGGCAAATGTTTCTGAAAATTAGATGCATTACAGGTTTCCTAGAACCGCTAAACATCCATAGAACCCGTGTTATTCTTAGAAGATTAAAAAATAATATAATCAAAATCAACATATATATATATATTAATATATACAAAACTACTATTGTTCAAAATTTATTATAAATGACTCCAGTTACACATCATAATATCCTTGAGAAAACACCTAATGTACTGTGATGTATCAAGTTTCTTCAACCCAAACTGTTATAATAGATAGCATAATTCATTCCACGGCCTAATGTACGAAGTTTACATGAGTTAATCAAATTGAAAAACAATATCTACAAATTATCTCAATGTAAGTGTTGTATAAAAAATATTATCTAGAAAATATACTTTATCACCTTCATGTACTAATCATTTTTTGTTCACAAAACAAATAACTTATCGAACATGTATACGCAGAAGCAAAGAAAATGATTTTCCCCCTTTAAAACCCTAGTTCAGATGTTCATTGCTCAATAGCTAATATTACCTACATATAAATAAATTGAACAGTGATAGAATTGCATATGTATACATAATAATGAGCTGTTTGAATATAAAATTGCCAACCTTTAGGTGCCATTGCTACTCCAACAAAAGATTAACTGAAACAAATAAAAACGAAAAGCAATCAAATTAGGAGATAGATTTATATCTATAAAAATGTAGACGCGTGTACATACAAATTGAAACTATCAACAAAGTGTGCGAATGCGTACCCTGCAAAACGGTGACGAGAAAGAGTTGGCGCGGCAGCTAGGGTTTCGGCGTATGGTGAGATGAGATTTATAGCAAGCAAAACAAATAGTTTAAATGGGCCAGAGGGTTTTGGTAGGTGTGTTTATTCGGGTTAGGGCCCAATTGTTAAGCCCAATGGCCTACTCAGTTGGCAGTTGGCACTGTGAGATGAGTTTTACATTGGAAAAATTATGGGCTTCTAGTTGAAATAAAATATTACTTGTAACTAGGGGTGTTATAGCCTATACTTTTAAAACTTTGTTACGTATACATAACTATTGCGGGACATGGGTTATCGATTGAGTAATATACATGTAAATAAAGAGAACGTTCAACGAACATTGTAAACTGTTCGGTGCGTTTTATGTGTTTATGTTCGCTTGTTTAGTAAATGAACGAATATGAACACGATTTTTGTTCATTTAGTTAATACAAACTCTATTCGCGTTTGTTCAGTTTGTTTGAGGGCCGAGCCTAATACACAGTCACACTAAAGGAAAGATAACATAGTTATGACTTATGAGTCAAAAAATAAGAAAGGATAAGTAGCTTGTGGTAAACATGTATGTATAAGCTAAACTTCTATTAGTTAAGCATTGCATAAGCCATTCAGCCAGAGCGAAAGGAAACCAGAGATAATAAATACATCAAATCTTTTGATCAAGTATTATAAAATAGCCAATAGAACTGTTGTGTATATCAAATACTTGAAAAGTACAAAAGGTATGTCATTTGTTAGGCAAGCCATGTAAAACTAGTGGGGCAAGGATTCAATAACACGTTCATAATTTCACATGCCAAATACGAACCAGACATCCAACTTGGTGTCTCTAACTTAAGGTCTTAAAAGAAGATAGAGGTTTTAAACAACACAACAGGACACTTCAATGAGTTGCATCGTCTCAATAGGAAAGAAAAAGAAAAGAACTTATGTTGTTCATAAAAAATTCAACTCTTTATATGAAAATAGCCAATAGAACCATAATGCTTTATACCACACTAGAAGTAGACAACCAAAACGACATAAATTAATTGCACATCATATCATTGTCGAACACATCAACTCTTGTTGTCCGGATAACATAGCAAAACTGGACTCACACAAAAAGAACAAATTTAAGGACACTACATATACTTGTATATAAAGTACGACCTTTCCAAAAATGAGTACTATAAATATATTTATAAACCGGAACAAACTCAGGGTCTGCCACCTCTGTTTCTCCTAGAAGAAACTGTTGTCCAGCCATCTGCATCCACTATTGGTGGGGGTGCCCGTGCAGGCTCATTAAGAGTCATGTCTGAAAGATTTATAGATGGGTCAAGCTCATCTGCCATTTCCATTGACTCATCCCCTGAACTTGATGCCGAATCCGAATCATCATCATCACCACCATTCACAACCTAACAAGTTGCACAAGCAAAGTATTCAACTTAAATTATCAGTTACGACTTACAAGCCTTCTACCGTTGAAATCATTGTATTCAATATTCTAGTTGGGTGCAGCGGGTAGGTAGGGTAAATATCAGAATGGCAATGGGTTAACAAGGGTAGTTTATGTACAGGGCAAATAGGGTCAGGTTTATACATAAAATACTTCTTAAATAAAATAAATAATACGTTGAGATATCATTCTATATTATCAGCATTTCATCAGATTATATATGCATTGACAATAATGCACTTCAGGTGACTTTCGACTTGTTTCCGTTATAGCTAAATTTTCTATTTGACCCACATGAACTATTTTTGATAAATCATAACCCAACCTGACCCTTTTATAAGTAAATGGGTCAAAACAGCCACATCTAGCACTATGTTTAGCTGACATATTCCAGCCGGCATGCTAATGCACATAACGAGCAGGAGATAATTAATTATGGCATTTTGGGTCTTAAATCTTAATCTCACATACACCATACAACAAAACAAAGTTATCCATCAGACATCAGTAATTCAAAATGATGCATGTTATTTTCTCAATAGTGGTGAATCACATTTTAATGATGAAAACTTGTAAGAAATGGAACAATAACATTTCATGTCAACAGAGCCAAGACAGCGTACCTTGAAAACATGCTATTCATTCATAAAAAGTAACCCAATTAATACATGTGTTTTAATTGAAATGGAGGTTGTCTAAGATGATGAAGATCATCAGCTTAATCATCAAATGGAACTCCACGACTCATATGGTAAAAAAAAAAAAAAAAGATGATAAATTGAAAGGGTTAAAGGCATAGATTGGCAACGTACTTTCACTTTTGTTCCAAGGTAGGTAACAAACTGATTTTATTACCAAGGTAGGTAATGTACCGGTAAAAAGTGCTACCAATTAGCAATGTACTTTACAAAAAAATTTCTAAGGTACGAAATGCACTTATGAATCATATTACCTACATCAACACATTTTTACAAGTACATTACCTACCTTGGTAATATAATCGGTTCATTACCTACCTTGGAACAAAAGTAAAAGTACGCAATCTATGCCTTTAATCCAAAATGAAATTGACATAGTACCTGCATCCGATGATTAGTGGTAGGAATTGATTGCCTTAGTCGTTCGATCGAGACAAAGTTACCTTCCAAACATTCTTCATGCATGATCATTAGATTATCTGATATCTGATTTAAAAAAAGAACACAATATGATAGGCAAATCAGCTAAAAGCCTAAAACAAATAACTGATCAAGAAAAAAAGCACATAAACACTCAAATGGAAATACAATGAGAATTAACCATCAAAAGAACAACATATAAGAGTGAAGTTCTTTATATATATAGGCTTTAGGAAAGTTTGAAACAATGAGGATGAAAAAACTAGAGTTGGAACTAAACCAAAACATACAAACAGAAAGTGCCTCTAAATGGGTGAAGACTAGCAAACGATACAACCCCAAATGATATTACCATTATGCATGATCCGTACACAACAAAAAAAAATTGAAATATACAAAAGAGTCTTACCTCCTCAATGCTACCATCATCAATCTCGGTATTAAGAGAGAGCATAAAATCATCAAGCAAATTCTCCAACTCGTCGACATATAATGCCTCTGAGAAACAGACAAAGGTAAGATAGAGCCAGAAAAAGGATGCAGGGTTTAACCTTTGATGAACTCAGAACCATACAAACAAAAAACAAGCACAACTTCATTATCTGTAGCTGTAAAGGCTCCTCTGAGAATTTTAACACACATATATGGAGATCAAAAGGTTTGCATGTAATACCAGTGCTAAAATAATTGAGTCCCGGGAATCATTTGACTAACTAGATACGTTTACAAGGCATTAACGTGCATAACAAATATATTTCACCGATCAAACAAGATACACAAACATTCCAGTATTAGGTGTAAACAATCTGACAACCAAACTTTGTTTTCCCAATTTGTTACCCATTTACCCATCATGGTTTTTTCAAAAACCTGAAAAACATTACAATATCATATTTATAATTCCGGTAATCAAAACTAAATACTATATGTGTTTTGAAAACATAATTGCTACTTTAAGAATCATAACCAGAATCATTTGCATCATATAAATCGTAATTATCGAAACAGAAACCGACTATTCCTCATCAAATTGACATTTATAATATACATACATGATACATACATATGAAAATTTAAATATATATTCCAAACAGATGATAAAGTATTATTGTAAAATATACCAGCAGGTCTAATTAGCCAATGATAGATATCAACAGCAAGCTGTTGCGCTTTCTGGCGAGTGTCGCGCCCACCCCATTCATTCTGAATAGCCATCTGAAGTGCACTCCATCTACCTAATAGCAGATCAATTCCTTCTCTGAGCTGATTAACAGCCTCAGCTGTCAGTTGTGCAGGTACCACCATTGCAGCAAAAACCCCTACAAAACCCTAACTAAACCTTGTCATTAATAAAACTAAATAACTAATTAACTAATTGATTGATGTAACTTTGTGTTCAATAAATTAACAACCAGAAAGTAATCAAGGTGAGAACTATTGAAATAATTGTACAGCGAAATAGCTTGAATTAACATAAAACCTAACCATATCGATATATGTGTACATATACACGTAGTTAGTGAATTTCATTAGCAATTAGAGACAAATTGAATACACGTGGAATAGATAGCGACTTACTGATTATAACTAATTGTGAATTAGGGTTTGAACAATTGCGAGGAGCTGGACGGAGAAAAATGGAAAGCAGCAGCGGCTGCAAAAGCGTTTGTATTAGCAAAAGGTAGACTTGGAGTATTATTTTGGTGAGTGTAAAAAGGGCGCAGCCGCGCAGATGTGAGAGAAGAAATGGCAAAGTTGGGCCTAATTGTATAATTATCCGACCCCGTTAATTTGGGCCTTATTTTGGTTGTAATAAAACTTAAAATTTTAGCATAAAATTAAAAATTCGCAAACAACGACCAATTTGAAAAGTTCCATGAGGTAAAACCGTGGTATGAAATTAAGTGCTAAAACGATTGTGGAAGTGTTAAAAGTTAAAACCTTTAGCTTGAAGTTTAACCAAGTTATTTTTTCAATATTAGCATAATATATGTTCATGTGTTTATAGTCAATGAACATAACTACGTATATAATCT
This sequence comes from Logfia minima, assembly GCA_963921325.1. Taxonomy (NCBI): domain Eukaryota; kingdom Viridiplantae; phylum Streptophyta; class Magnoliopsida; order Asterales; family Asteraceae; genus Logfia; species Logfia minima. The sequence continues at coordinate 3,203,357 of OY992770.1, forward strand.
AGATTTATTAAGAACTGGTGTTTGTTGGAACTTAGATATCTTAATTTTATCTTTTTACGTTAAAAATATAATATAAAAAATCGGGTTGATGATGTGATCATCTAATTAAAATTCTTTATCTAAAGTCTTTTCGTTGCATTCAATTTAAGTTTTTAGTAATTTTTTTTATCTTTAAGTAGAAGTTGTTTGAAGACTTAAAATTGTTCAATAGTGGCTAAAGAAAGCTCCTCAAAAGTATAATTTGAAGTCGTGAAACTTGACTGTAAGTAGCTAAAGAAAGTACTCGGACAACTATCGGATCTTAAGAGGAGTGCAAATGCAATAATTCTTGAATCTAAGGTACTCAAATCAAGGGTTGAATTCTAAAGATATTAATCGTGTTACCAAATAACTTGTTCTTCAAGATGGTTGCATAGATTTTTTTTTCAGAGCATCACAAAGAATAGTTTGTCCAAATGTTCTTCAAATGGTCTTTACAAAAATGTCTTGAGTTCAAATAGATAAAAAAAAAGGGGGGGGAGAGATGGGTATTGATATTTATAGTGTGCTTTGTCCAAGATGTGGAATCTATTGACCATTGTTTCATGAAGTGTAAGTATTCTATAGAGGTTTGGGATAAAGTTTTTAATTGGTGGGGTTTGAATTCTTTTAATGTTGGGTCTATCGATAATATAATCAAGTATGAAAGGGTGAGATCTTTCTCAAAACATAAAATAGTAGCATGGAGAGCAAGTGTTTGGACTATGTTATATTTGATTTGGGATCATAGAAATAGTAAGGTGTTTAAATCAATCAACGGGTCAGCGTCAAATTTGTTTAAGGAGATTCAAGGGAGGTCTTTTAGATGGTTTTCAGCTACTGATAGGAATGTGAAGATGTCATGGAGAGAATGAAAAAGATCAAATGATGGCAGTATTTAAATTTGGATGTGGTTCTATATTTGAAGATGGTCTGCTTTAGTTTATGTTTTGGTAGTTGAGCTTCTTATGTAGGTTCTGCTTTGGTATTGGTTGGATGTTTGTCTCTATGCGAAGAGTATTGTAGTGTTGTTTCTTTTATTTTTAAACTTAGTGCCTTTTATTGTTTAATGGTGTATGTGTTCCATCTTGTAGTGTTTTATGTCATGTTGGGTTTTTGCTTCTTGGCATATTGCTACGTCTTGTAGTAAGGTTTTGTTTTGGTCATGTATGGCTCTGCTTATTATTGTACTTTTACTTTTTGCTTCGTATTAATTCAAGTCTGCTTATTCTTTAAAAAACCACGTTTGAAAACTGGTACATGTTTTGACTCTTTACCTAATTTGATACTGACAACTATTATTCATCATTGATTCATTGATAACCCGGCATATATCCATTACCTGAGGATAGCAACCACTTTGTCACTTCTGCTTATCAATCATAATGCAACGGACAAAAATGACTACTTCGGCAGCAAAACTGCAGTAAATCTGTTGCTTAACTTGGATTTTGAAAATATTCTAACAAATCAATATACAACAAGTTATGAGTAGGGCCAATGCACTAAGATTAAGAGACAAAAGCCTACCGAAACCCTGCAATCCATCATTCTGCAGAAGAATGTAGATAAAAAATCTGCCTATGAATCTAATGTCTAAAATACCCTTCAATAACAACAAAAAACAGATGAATCTTGAGCATTTAAATTGAATAGGTTGTGATGATGCAACGGGTAAATGAGCAGTTTCAGCTTGGAGGAAATTCTGCTAACCATCACCATATTCTTCAGACATTCCAAGAAGGAAATTGTTGTAATCAACTGTTAAAAAAAGACATGGCCTTGGGCCCACCGTATTTTATTTGGCATCTATCACTGCATTCAAATGTATAAATTCTTGTGGCACCTCTAATTAACTTTTTGCTAAAAAGAGCTCAGCACTGCAAAGCATTCTGGAGATTCTTAGTCTTGCTTCACAATCTGCAAGGTCAAAATGGCGAATTTACGTTCTTAGACATCGAAAATATTCCCATACATTATATATAACCGTTCAAAACTAGAAACAATACATTATCCAGCATCAAAATTGTTCAAAGACTAATAAGGTTTGTTCACATGTTCATCTAAAGCGATTATTGAGACTTCAGTTTTAGAGTAATTGGGGATATTAAACTTTTATCTCAAACTGGTCAACCCAACCAGACTCATTTTGACCCATACCAAAATCATCCGCCATCACCTGTTAGCCAACCCGTCAATTTTCAACCTATAGTTGATAGGTATTTTTTCAGGTCACTTTATCAAATTGAAATAGGGTTAATGTAAAATTACGTAAGTATTCCCAACTTCTACAAACGTGACTATCATACTTCATCTCGCAATAATCACATTAAGAAATGAACAATCAAAAACACCTGAGTCAATCAGTTCATCAAAGAATAGAAATGTAAGAAATCCATGATAAGCAAATTTTGGATATAACATATCTTGTCACGCATGCATGTAAACTGTGTGTTAATAACTCACCATATAAACAAAAATATTAGAAAACAAGTGACCGTTTAATACCAGTTTCACATGTTTTCTGAAAGTGAAACTGGTATAAAAGGGTCACTTGTTTTCTAAAATTTTTGGGTATTTTTGTTTACATCAGTTTCACTTGGATATAACACATCTTATTACTCGTGTATGTAAACATTGTGTTAATAACTCATCAAATACAGGAAAATGTTACAAAAAAAAGACCCTTTTATACCAGTTTCACTATAAACCATGTAACAAAAGGTAAAAACTTTTTAGAAACACCAGTACCTTGACATGAGTGTCCCCTGACCCGCCCATTTGGGCAAGAGTATCTTTAATAACTTCGACCAGCTAAGCCTTCTGTACATGAAGAACCTTGAGAGGATGGCTCATGACTTGGGACCTTTTGAGTGTCTTTTATCTCAGCATTTCCTTGTTCACAGACCTGAGAATTATCGTTCACCATTGGCAGATTATGAGACTTAGGAATACCCCCTCTACGTTCAGCAATAGAAACTGAAGACGGTTTTGATGCTGAAAAGATCGCCCGAGAACATGGGTTGGAAGTAAAATTAACATCAATAAACTCTGAACTTTTAGATATCGAATGAGGAGAAAATTTGGACGTAACAAGTGATAAATTTGATAACTTAGAAGCCAAAACAAATTCCTTCATATTTCCGAATGCAAACTTTCGCTTTAACACACTCCATGTGTTTTCTCTAGCAGGAAGATGTGTTTCCTGATTAGTTTCAGATGATGCAAATGGTGGTACAAATCCACCCACAATTGCTTTCTGAAAAATCTCAAAGTCGACATTATATGAATCAACCATTCTTTTACCCGGGGAAGCTTTAGACGACTCAAAAACATCCATCATAGGTAAAAAGTTTGAAAAAGAATCCCAAAAATAAGATGGTTCTTCTCCTTCCTTAACGACAACTATAGGTCCCTGAACCTTTTCATATCGCACAATCTGACAAACAGCCCCTCTTGCATCTCGCTCCATTATAGATTCACATTTCTGACCTACCCATAGATAGATCGCAGACGGTACATGGATAATAAATGCACCCCTAGAATCCAAAGCAGTTGGAGAAGGTGAACTTAACATTTTTGGAACAAGATGTAAAGGATCGTAAGGGGAGTGGGGGGCAATTCGGAATAATCTAAGTAAAGAACTTGGACTTAAGGGAAACGCGTGTACTCTTTTTTGACATTGTAATAACTGGCACGCAAAACCCATATTTGGGTCAGCGATTCCACGAGCTTTCTTGACATGTTGAAAGGCGTCATCAAAACTCTGGCCTTCTCTCCACATACGGTAAGCAATTACTAAAGAAGTGGAACGAGACACCCCTTGACAACAATGGACATAAACCATACCGTTTTGTTCTCTGACATCTTCAAAGTAATCAAAAACATCATATAATATGCTTGTTATATCTTCTGAAGGGCTATCTTGCAACCATAAAGTTCGATAAACAAAGTTTTCTTTAAAGTACTCAGGGCAGACAAAACCTACACAGTTGAGAATATGTGTGATACCATGTTGTTTAAGTATGTTTTTATCTTTTGCCACTGCATCACCACCAAGAAAAATATGGTCAGCAACTTTTGAGCATTTCTTATCAAATAACGCAATTCTTTCTCGTTTACAAAGGGTTGCATTTTTATCTGGAATTCTTTGTATGGTCGACAAATCAAGCTTTAACCTTTCACCACTAGGTGTACTAGGAAGTGGCCATTCGCCAACATCATCTGAACCTGCTTTTGGCCACTCATCTAAGCTCCTTCTAGCAATCGAAAGTGGTGGCAGAAGTGACCGATTTCTGCTATTTGATCTAGGGGTTAACGGGGCAGCAATCCTTCTATTATTATTCCCACCATTACCTCCATTTGGATCTAAACAATCTTTCTCATTATCGGGAATAAGCGGCGGCAAAGACATCCGTGAAGAAGACCATGAGGCCGACCGCCAATACATTTTCCTGTTACCACCAGCGCCACCAGCGCCCTCATTACCGTCATCATTACCATCTTCCTTTCCAAACATTCCCCTAATATATATATAAATATCTAACCTATAAGCAAAATCTACCCTTCTGTAACCTATAAACCCTAAAACTTTACATAAATACCAAAATCCAAAACCTAAACAAAACAACAATAGAAAATCAATCAAAGCAGAAATTATACATACATATAGCCACAAATATGTAAGGGAAAACTACCCGTGATAACACTTTCACACACAACTTTTAACCTTTTAGCACTTGGAAGCCTGATAATAATGACATAGCCCTTAGTTTAATGTAATGATGCGAAAAAAGGGAAAATTAGCATCGAAACCCAATTGTATAATTTTTGCGTAAAATATAAATATCCAATAAAATATAAGAATTTATATATTTCGCAAAAAAGCAAGCCAGTTTGCGAATGATTGATCGGGTGCAATTAGAGTTTGCCGGTGCTAAAACGGTTGTGAAAGTGTTAGAACGCATAAGTTGAGGTGTTAACCAAGTTATTTACCCAGTATTTAAAGCATAAAGTTTTTAACGTCAAATCTCACAAAAAAATCAAATAAAACAAATTAAACGGATACCGGATCTGAGACTCCAATAGAAATACATACACTTCAACTGAAGTTGAAATTGATTGATTTCTAGCGTTTTGTACAGGAATCATATAAGCGTTTTGTATAGGAATCATATATATATACACATCAACTTGAAATTATAAAAAAGGGGGAGAGATTACCAACTTAGCAGTTAGCTGACGGAGTTAACGACGTACAGAAAACGAAGAATAATTGTGGAAATTGAATCTTTTTGAATTCCTAATTTTGTTGAAACGATTGACTGTAATGTTTGAATTTTGACTCTGTGTTATTGAATCGGAAGAGTGAAGTCATGTGAAACGTTTTAAAGGACTAATTAAGGAAAGGGAAAAGTTCACGTTGAAATTTAATGCCTATTGAAATTTATAAGGATTATGTTACTTTATGTTTATTGTTTGTTTATGTTTACTATTGTTAATGTGTTTAAATTTGAGAAAAAATATTTTTATACATTTTGTTAATATAATAAGTGTCACGTAATATATATATATAGAAATTAATACATCATCAAAATTACCACGTAATACATTAAAAGTTAAAATATACTTTTTGAAAGTCATGTGTATTAAAAATAACAAATATAAGTTGAGTAATACATAATAGACATCGATTACAAATTGGATAGATTTTCAAATATCAATATCAATTTGTATTTATAAATGACACCAGAAATATGAACTCGCATTTGATTTTTTATTTAAGTTTAAATTTCAAATATATAACTCAAAGTTACTAGGAATAATTTTTTTTATCAAATTTAAATAAGAAAAGCCAATATTAAAAAGAAACATTCATATCTCATAATTAATTTAATTGAGTTTAAAATTTTAAATATAGAGATCTTAACTATAATTTTTTAATTTTCTTTAATTCTTTAGATTTTCATTTTGATTATTTTTTCTTTTTTTTCTTCATCTTGATTTGATGAAAGTAAGAATATGATATACCTTTATTTATAAAAATATTACTCCTAGTTAAGAGAGTTAAAAATTATAAAATAAAGTTTTTTAAAATTGTAGTTATAAATATGAAAAATCACTTTTCCTTATTCAATTTTAAAAATCATATTTAAACACGTTTTCTAGCTTCTCATCGTTTGTATGAAAATATTACAAGAAACTGTCTCTACCTTTTAACAAATGAATGAAATCTTGCTTAAAAAGAATAAAAAATGCTCTTCCGTAGGTAGCAATTTCAATGCCCAAACACAACAAAATCTATAACAAAGAGATTACGATGCACACACGAGTCTTAGATATGGACGATCTAAGAATGTTTCGAAGTTTAGATTTAAGTATATATTACACTTTAACATATGTCATAGGTGAAGATTTACCTATACAAAAATAATATTTTGAGGGTAGGAGTGCTTTTGACGACTACTATTTTAAACTCAGTATTCATTATGTATGGCTATGTTTCGTAACAACTAGTTGAAAAATACAGAGTAACGAAGTGATGCACTTTCATGTGGATCCATAATAGTATTTGTTGTAACGTTTGTACCTATATCTTTTGTTCTCTTTATTGCTTTGTTAATCTCTTAATTTCAACTGAACTCATTCTCTAAAAGTTGAAAACTGGAGAAGATATAATCAACTAGGTACGGTCAGTTCATTCATTGAAAAGCGAACAACACAAATGCATAAACCAACTTAACCTACGTATAATGTGCCATGCCCTTGCCATACTACATGACAACTGTTCAAGAAATGATGCATTGAATTTGTGAATTGTTGGATTTTTATATTTTTGCAATCGTATAATCAGATAATTCAATAATAAAATTTTATTTTAATTTTTTTCACAAGAAAACATATACCATCAAAAGCCACTTATCCAACAAAAAGGGAGTGAGGATTTTGTGGTTTTAGGTTAGTACTTTTTAAGATAAGATCGTATATCCTTCTTAATATCTAAGAGTTTTCACTTCTCGTTTGACTTTATGATGGTCAAAGGTACTCTTTGTAACTATATTGCTAGTGGTCCTGAATCCTGATACCTTGTTATCTTTCACTTGGTATCTATTTGCTGTCTTAGACACGCCTTTTTGTTCATTGACTGAACTTTGTGGCTTGTGAGCTTATACATGAGGTCTGAGTCATCTTTTTAATAGTCCTTTTGCTATTTAGGAACAATGTTAATGTGATATTGTTTTTTAATGTAACTTAATAGAGGATCATGCAGCTAGTTAGTATTTTGTTCCCATTTTCTTTTGTGGGAAGTAAGAGGTAACTCGGTTTTTTCTCAGTCTACTATCAATGCTTTGAGGATATGATTAGAAAAATTAACACTTGATTTTTACTGAATGAATGGCGCTGTCTGAGCTTTCCATAACCTGCTAAACAAAGGATATGCAAAGGTATTTCTCAAAGGCACTCAAAGAGATTATGGCTACTGGATGAGGAACCATTCACACTAGTTGATTCAGGGGATATGTCTACTCTCATAACCCAAAACCCATGTGGGTAAGAGCCCTTTCATCTGGGTAAAATCAACTATGTAACTGTCATGAATCACGATACGCATTATTCGGTTTTCTCATGGTTATATGACACATCCTATGTTGCATTATTGAAAAATGCGTTTGCTTAATTGAGGAAATTTTAATTTTTATCTTTACTTCTTGCTATGCACATATGTCATTATCGTTAATTATTAGCATACTTTTAGATGGGTGTTATTGCCAACTGTTAAGAAGGATGCAAGTTACATAGACATAACATGTGGACGTGGATGGAGATGTTGGGCTCAGATTTTTTTTTTTTAATTGGAACAAAATCTTGGGGTCATCTGAGATATAGTTAAAGTCACGGTTTCAGGTAGAGGTGACAAAGGCTACTTGAGTAACTACTCAAAATGGGGTAGTTTTTGTATGGCTTTTTTCTCCAAACCATATTAAAAAATTGTTACGTAAATAAAAAGTGTGTTGTTTTATGTATTATTACAAAAAAAATTCTTACTTAAAATAGTTAGGTGATTGTGTGCATTAACAGTACCCCTTTGGCGACTTTTGACCCGCTTAACCCATTTGACCCGTTAGAGATAAAATATGAAGGTAACTTAAATCGACTTATTTATAGCAAATGAGTTGAAATCACCACCTTAAATTTCAACCATGTTTTTTTATCTCTTATCGTCTTTTTCCTTGCATAGAACAGCACAAAAAGATCTTCGAATCTTAACCTTCAGTCATATATGAGTATAATACTTAAAACTTAATAACTGAACTTATGTACTATTGCTTATGGATTTATAGTCTCTCAATGTACTCATTTTAGCTAAAAGTATGAAAGGAAAATACAATAATTGATTCATCATATCTTTCAGTCATTTGATGATTTGCTTAAATTTGCAGATGCATGATGCTAAATCAAGATTTTTATGCAGCTGCAACCCACTTTGTTGACTAGGCTTGGAAGAAAGTAATATCGGTTCGTGTTTTGTGCTTGAGTTCTCTTTAGATCTTGAACTGTACGTGCATGTATAGAATCTATAATTGTGACCTTTTGTACCTCATACCGGGACAGTGCATAGGACACTAGAATGTTGGATTTTTCAGGAAGCACATATCAAGGACCACAACTTCTAACTTTTCCAAATGTAATAGGCTGACAGTGTTTTTTGGCTTCCTTCCAAAGGTTAAGGTCTATTCTTGATAATTAATGGGGTCGAAAGGGTTTGAAATTTGAATAGATAGAAGTAAAGTTAGAGAAGCTCAAATTTTGAATGGCTAATTACTAATGTCACATAATAAATGGGATGGCTTGTCTTCTGAGTTTTCAGGGTACAAATACCTTCATTCATATACTGATGGATATATTTAGGGTTGCCATACATTCTTTCTATTACATAAGATCAATGATTTTGGTCTATAAGGTTCAATTCCTCTGTTTTTTGTTTTTTTATGAGTAATATTCCAATATATTGTTTGATAAGATATATCTAGAATTTATGTTGAGAAAGATGGACTGTTTTGTTCTCTGGTGTGACAAAAATCTTGGCTCTAGCAAGACAGATATATAGTCAAAACAAATACGAAGAACAAATAATCTGCATTAATGTAGATGCATGCATCTCTTTTCATTATCAGTATTTTGTGCCACTTGAAACTCATATCAAGCGGCACAGGCATTAGTGCAACAGGTAAGGCTACTCGTTTGCCTACACACTGCCACACAACCCACCAGAAGAAGTTAAGCTATTTAAAGCAAGAGGAAGAATTTGATCTCAACACGAATACTTGTTCACTTTTGCTACTATTATGCCTTTTAATCAATCAGAGACTACCAAAACCCCAAGTAGACAATCTTACATCCACGACAGCACCCGTTGTTTGATTAAAGACCTCCATATGGCGGTTTTCTATTGGATAGAGGTTACTGAGTCGTCTATTGGTCTAACAGTAGAGAATGTCCATATAGGACCCGCAGGTCACGTGGTGTTTGGGCTTCCAAATGGGAATCCTACATGTCATAAATAGTCATTTACAAATCTCTTCTAAACCCTTCTCTACCAATAATTATCTATCTTTCACATGGGACTAATTGGCCCACATCAACATCTCTCCTTTCTAGTGTCTATATAATTTGATCATATCTCCCCTTCTTTCGCTTCATGATTACTTTACCATATGCAGCCCTGATCCCTCTGCTATATTTAGCCCAAGCAATTCCCATTGGAATCCCATAATTATCTCTCAAATTTCTTTCCTTTTTATTTTCGGTGAAAAAATACAGTCAAATTTTGTTTGGATGGGTGACACTTCAGCTTCATACATACACACGGTAGTAAGTTTGTGCTTCATAAGATAAGTGTTCCTTATGATTCAAATAAGTAATAACTCTTGGTGATTGATTTCATATAGGTGCAACATCTTATTGAAAAGTGTTTGATCTTTCGTATGAGCAAAGACGAGTGCATGGAAGCACTTTCTAAACATGCAAGTATCAAACCAGTTATCACCTCCACAGGTCAGTCATTTATCATATCTTCGAATTCACAATCTTGATCATGTCCAGCTAATGCATGCACATGCAAGATCTAGAGTATTTTTCTTCCTTTGGGGCAGTGGGACTAGTCGTCTTTTCGTACATAATTATGAAGACGGCTTGTTATAGACTTTATCTCTCAACCACACATTCTAAAAGCAGGCGTGATATGATCTTTTTAGTCGTTTTCACATTCCAGGAATACAAATAATCACTTCCACTTTAGTTGTTTTCACTGTACGAATGAAAATTAGAATATTAATCTTATGCAGTGTGGAATGAGTTAGAGAAAGAAAACCGGGAGTTCTTTGAGTCCTACACACGGTCTCAGTCCTTAAGTGGAGCAGATCCAACGTCCGAAACAGAAACCAGCCAACTGATCCAGAAGATGATATCTAACCATCAAGCAAATAGTTCAGACAGTGATGACAAGTAAAATATTAGAGGTGGAAATTTTGATCCATTTGGGTTAAGGTTTGTCGCTAACGGGTCAAACAGGGCAAATGCTTATAGCCTTCTATATTTAGCACTATTAAAGAAAAGTATATCATTACTGTAGTAGCGTAGTCTTTTTAACGAGTATTTATTAATTCATAAGTTATTCTTAACAGGCCACGGGCCTGCCCTCGATACACTTTTTGTTGAATGACCAAATTACCCCTTATTTCGGCACAAAAATACACAAAAATGTTTGTGGGTTACTTCCAGCCCGACCCAACCTTGTACTAAGAACAATATATTTCAGTTGAAACCTGCTACCCAAGCATCCCAATTTGCCCACTTTACCACCTCTAGTCTTTAATATAACTTGATAGTTGCTCATATATACCTCTATCCAACATGCAATTGAGGGATCAACAGGCCACGGGCCTGCCCTCGATACACTTATTGTTGAATGACCAAATTACCCCTTATTTCGGCTAGTGACGGGTGCAACCAGGGGGTGGCCAGGTTGGGTGCACTTGGAATCTTAGTGAATCAATCCTGGTTGGGAAAGAAGTCACAGTCTTAATGCAGTTTAAAGTATGAAAATGAGTTTGTATTGTTTTGTTTTCTTGTAATGTAGAAACAAATGAAGCTAACATTGTTGGGACCATCAGTTGTCCATTTCATATGCTTTAGGAAATCTGAATCAACGGTCTAAAACACTTGTGTGGCATACCATCTCTCAAAAAGCTTATCAAATCAGTTTACACGGAACGCAAGTTACACGTGTTGTTTTCACGTTACTTTTAATTTAATGCTATTGTTGTATTTTTGTAGTAGTATTTTCGTTATCATATTTAATAGTATCCGGTCGTACACCCAATACGTGTAATTCGTAGATTGGTTCGAAATGAAATATAATCAATGATTAGGATTAATTAGATCTATTCAAGTAGTCGTTAGAAACTTAGAATCATTGGTCGTTAATCAAATCTCACTTTAGGTCGTAGTTTAGCTGTAACTAATTGATCAATAGGTTGTTGTATATTCAAATCTCAACGTTGACAAAAGTACATAAATATTTGTTGTTAAGGTAACGAACTTGTTAAATTGTGTGTTGAGATAAATAATTAACTTTTTCTGATTAGCTACATTTTAAAAGACCTAATGTGTAAATGTTAAATCATTTAACTAAACTAACAAGTCATCCACCTAACCAAACACTTGTTTTTTATGTCTATGAGGCCGTTCTGAACGGACCCCGTAGCTTTGGAATCGACGCATATCGGTTGACTGACGGCGCTGACACAACCGTGTCGATGGATTTGAGTCGTTTTTCCGATGCAGGTGAGAGAGATTGTTGGGTTGGTGTGGGCCTGCATGCTTGTAATCAATGACACAAATTACTTATAATCAAACACCAAAATATATAAGCGAAGTAAATAAACCGAGTAGACAATGAAGATATATTACATTACAATGAACTTTTGGGAAGGTGAAGAAGAAATTGAGTAGATATGATTGGCTATAGTCCAATTTTTATTTCGGCCCGTGAATATGAAGTATAACTCAATTTGTATATTTTTATTTTAAAAGTATTGAATGTTGTATTGGTTTTCGGATCATGTTTTGTCTTTTTCATTTTTAACATAAAACTTTCTTTTTAATTTTTTTTATTAATTATTAAAATTTTTAATTTTAATAACATTGTATTATTTAAATACAGTGTGAAGCTCTGAAATTAAAATAACATACTCATGGTTGCCATATGTGTGTTAGTTTGTAATGTACTGATGTAATGCTGAATTAATACAACTGACACGCTCAAATGATCTAACGTGCACTATAAGACTACTCCCTATAGGAGTGTCTTAGCTCCCGTCTTGTGTGACTTGGCCCTGTCTTGTGTTCACCACCATAGGTACGATCCCGTCTTAGGGACCGTCCTATAGTCTACCATCTCGTGCATAACGAAAGGAGGACAACAAGGCATGGGTCCAACGGCTAGCCAACGGGTTTAAACAATATCAAACACTATATATACACATACAATTATCTATTTTTCACACACAATTCTCTCAATCTTTATCTATTTCATACACAATTTATATAAAACAATTACCCATTATTTTTCACACCCAATTCACATCAACTTTACTTACATTATATCAAACACATCCACCTACAAAATGTCTAAAAATCTCAATCTCAATCACCATCCAATAATTGTATCGCTTTTTAATTATTGTTAGTGAAACGTAGGTTTTTAATTATTTTAATTTTAATTATTAGTGTAATGTAGTTTTTTAATAATTAATGTAACGTATGATTTTAATTATTGTAATTTTTATTATTAATAAAAAAATGTATATGCATTGATATTTAAGAAATAATGTGTCGCTGACATGACACTGAAAAGTTTAGTCTTAAAGTCATCATAGGGAGCGTTCAGTCTTGGATTAATCCTCAGTCTTAAGACTAACGTGATGCTGATGTGCTCAATCTTAGGTTAATCACTATAGAGAGTGGTCGAATTGGTTACCGTGTGGCCTTATAAGTTTCCTTTTCTTTTCAGATTTCTTAATTGTTTAAAATGTTATGAGTTACGGAATATTTTTTTTCCTATGCTCAAAGAATTTCAACTTCTTCTCCTTCACTACTAATCGCCACGGTTAAACACCACCAATAGCAATAACTATTGACCATCTTATTTCCTGCTCTTTCACTTTTACAACAATTCTCAATTACAAAAGCTATCGCTAACAACACAAAATTCATCATATTTCCTATCAGTCCTTTAACACAAAATCATAAGTCAAACCCAGATCTAGTTTTTGAAAGATTTGTAGCTTTATCATCGAAGTCACCAAACACCGCAATTTTTCTTAACTCTATCATCGAAGCAGCAGAGCACGTACTACCGACGACGCAGCTAGATCGGAACCCTAACCACTTCTTCATCTTCGACGCAACAGCAGACGTAATCGATCTCGGGACTCCATTCTTTCCGATGACCTGTAATAAGTCAGCAACTTAGGAATTTAAAGCTTCGATGTGGGTTTCAAAATTTAACGGTTTTACATATAATGGGGTTTAATGGGTTTTAATTTTCTCGATTTAGTGGGCTTTTGAAGTTTAAAGGGTTTGATTTTAATGTTTGTTCAAGATTTAGGGTAGAAGACTTGCAGGTGTTAAGAAGATGATGTTGTCTAATTATTTTTAGAGAAAATCAGTAAAGAGGCTTATTACGTGTACAATTATCTTTTACATTTACACGTCTTTTTTGAGATGTAATTATCAAAAAAAGTCAATTATTTATTTTTACACAAAATTAACAAGTTTATTTTCTGTATTAATATTAAAATAAGTTTGTTACTTAACTCGGCATAAAGATCCGTACCATTAAATATTATAGCCTCTTAACTAACTACATTATAATGAGTAGTTGATTACTTAAACAAGTTGATAATTAATTTTTAAGTCAGTAAACCAATCCATCTATATTTTCGATTATCTGTTAATTTTATTATTTGAATATTAATAACTTGGTCTATACACGTTAAATATATATTAATCAAATAAACAGAACCATGATCAGCGCATGAACGTTAAAACTGTCACCACTTCACCGCCGTTGTCACCAACATCGTCACCCTGTAACGTGCATCCACTTAACCGGTTCAAAGGCTACTGATTATGTTATTTATTTGAATTTATTTACGTTGTTTGGACTTCGTGGACTGTTTTAAACTTCCACCCATCTCTTTTCTGTTGCTATTTTTCAGTCATGAATCGTTATGCATGTGGCTACAATAATTATATAAATAAATCGTTTGATCAAGGAAATAACTACGAGTTAATTTCCATATAAGTATTATCAAGCCTGTTCTTGGTAGAGGTCAGGATCTCCTCAATTAAATCTGTTAGTTCTTGCGTAATTTTCCAAATTGACGTGTTCATCTTGTTGCCATCATAGGGCCTCAGAAGCAGTACTACCACACCCCCTTTATTATGGTACGTTAGAATTCTAACTACTCCATCTAGCAAATCATAAATAAGTTGTTAAACATCATTCCAATTTTTGTAACTATTAGATTCAACTTTTTAATTCAATATTTACGTTATCTATAGTTTTTTAGTTAATATTCCTACAACCTTTTTTTAACATGAAATAGTATTAAATATATTAAGAGTTACACTCATAGTTATTAGACTATTACGAGTCACGAGTCAACTCTTATGAATCAAGTCATAAGATATTAATTTACTTTGATAATCTCTATTAACTTACTTTGATAATCTATTTATTAAGTCTAATTTTGAAATTGTGAGTCACGAGTTACAATTTTATAAATTTAATCTAATTTTTTATAATTTATAGATTATATAACGTATTTATTAACTTTGAATAATTAAGATCTAGAAGATATGTTGATATTTATTGGGGTTTAAGTTATATATATATATGTACGTGTTATGACTTTTATGAGTCGAGTCACGAGTTGAAATTTATGATTTCAAATTACAGGTTGAGTTGAGTCACGAGTTGACAACAATGATTACATTACAAGAAGTTATAATGAACAAATAAATAATTTTAATTAAATGTCATCTTGAAATATAATAACTTTTTAAAAATTATTAATCATAGCTCTAAGAGCTACACTTAAGAATAGATAACTTAATTCTAAATTTATCTATTAATTTAACTTATTTATAAAATTCAAATATATAAATTTTAAACATAACTCTAAAAGGCTATGATTAGTAAACTCTTAATTTAAAAACGAAAAACTGTTAAAAACGCTTTAAATGAATTAATAATTTGATAAATGTGCGATATTGAGTTAATATTTCCGCTCTTAAATTTGTCCACGTCCACAAAATTATTTGTAAAGTACTCCGTATATTCCTAGATTAGAAGGCTAGCGATGCCCGGCAAACGCAAAACGACGATATTGTAAACTAGAAATTGCGAAGTTTACAATTACCCCCTGTACTAATGATATTTTACGATATCTCTCATGAACTTTTTTGAGTCATCTTGAAACTAACTAATATTTGTTCAAAAAAAAAACTTATATTTTAACATAACCATTTCAATGCATTCATTTAATTACCGTGCTCAATCTCTATCGTTGCTCGCTTGCTCCACGCAATTTATTCTTATTAAGTATATGTTTCACCTTTCACGTCTCATCATAAGGATATGTAAGACCACATCTATTCATAGTTAATATGCGTTATATAGAATTATTATTCATTTTTATACACTTCAATACTTTGATGAAAAATAATATTTATTTTTAAAAATCATAGTAGCAAAAGATGTGAGGGGTTACTTCGTTTATTGTATAAAATATGTATGTGTACGAGTTTGATATGCATGTAATGTAGAAATGGGAATGAGAATGAATTTTTAAAACCCGTCCTTTGTGGTGGGTTTGAAAAAATCCTTGATTCGGAGGTTTGATTCTCATTTTCTGAAACTTGTGTCCATCAAACAAACACTAACTATCATTTCTATTATCATTTACATCCCCTTAAACTCACAAAATAAACACTCCCTTAAAATACTCAATACTACACTATTTTTTCGTTTTTGAAAAAAGGACAACTAAAGAATTTGAAGCTAGCAAATCAAACATGAGAAGTTTTTTTGTATAATTATTAGAGTTTATCATCTTACAATATCATAATGCATTTGATGAAACTTATAAAAGTCAAGAACAACTTTGATTTTAGGATAATATGCAGGCGTTAGCCAGTTGTTATGGTAAAAACCTAGTTTTATTTCATCAAGAGACATCTAGCAAAAAAAATACATTTTTGTTGATTCTAAAAAAGGCTTTCTCGGATTTTTAATTAACGATATTTTCAATTGAAATAACAATACACATTCTTTAGCTTCCATAAAGTTTGAGGGGCTTATGAAGACACTATACAATTACAAGGAACCAAAAGGAGAATTCTGGAAATAGCAATTATACTAGAATTATGGCGCGCAATTCTTCAAGGCGTTGACCAACCACCGTATCAGACAATGTTGGTAGGCGCGTACATTGATGCTAAATTCAAACACAGACCCACTCCCAAAACTCTAATTCTTCTCTCTCGTATTCGTTCAAATTAATATAATACGGAGTAATAAATAAACCGTTTCAATTATTTCCAATAATTCCATTCATTACTCCAGCTTCTTCGCAGATTCCCATAATTGGCTTCATTGATCCGCTAATTAATCAAATTAAAACCTTATATTTGTCGATTACCATGTGCTGATTATAGATCCAATTGTTTAACCTTAGAGTTAGAAGCAGAACCCTTCACATCTAAGGTTTGTTTTCAATCGATTTATCTCCTTTTCCTTGTGAATTCATAAATTGAGGTAATTCACTTGATGAAATGTGTAATGATGGTCTTAACTTTTTTATATTTGTGCTTGTTACTTTTATCATAATTTTTTTTGTTATGATTTTGTATTTGTGCTGTCTGAATGGATTTGCAGGTGATGGAAAAGAGCCAAAAGAATTATAGTATGCCTAAAACGTTAAAAACCGGTTACACTGTCAAAAACAGTTCGAGTGTAATTGCGAAGTTAATGGGTTTTGATCAGAGGCCACACGGTCAACAGACTGTTTTTGGACAACAAAAGGTATTATCTGAGAATTACATACAGAAATTAGATTCTATTGGAAAGAGATTGAGAAGAGATTCACAAAACTATCAACTAAGATCCAAGAAAAGGGCCAGTATTAGAACAAATGATTCGAATAAAGATATTATATCTAGTGATTTTGAGGAGAAAAGTTCGCAGTTTGACGTTATGCAGGATATGAAGTCACCTATTGTTTACGATTCTGTAAACAATGGAAAAATGGGGAAATTGTATACAAAGATAAGACCGAATTTAGCAAATGAATATGCTTCTAGGCCTTCATTTCTAATTGATTCTCAGACAGTTTCTGCTTGGGAAGTCAAGAAACAATTATTGGAAAGAATCAAAGTGAACAAAGGTCCTCGAGAACTTGTACTGGATTATGGAAGTTCATTTGGTATTAAAAGTAACGGAGGTCGAAAATATGTATCTGCTACAAAATTACCAATCTTGGAAGTTTTGAACTTTTTTTCTACGTTGAATACAAAAGCTGTGAAAATGACTAGAAGTAAGATGAAGCCAAGTTTTCGGAGGCTGGTGAACAGTGTGTCTATGAATGCTAAGAAGAATAATGCAGGACCCGAGGAAGGTGAATTGTTTCATGGTGGCACAGAAGATGAAAGCAACCACTCTGCAAAAGAAGATTGTTCTGAACATTTGTCGGATCTTTCATCTAAACATGTATTATTCAGTATGTCTTGTAGCCTGAAATTCTTCTTTTCCTGTGGTATTTAGAGATTGATGGTTGTTCCTTATATTTGCAGAATTTACTGACTAGATCACATGAAGATGGCTCAATATCTGCGCATTCTGTACAAACTGATGAACACGTTGATGGTAAAATTGAAATGTATCAGAGTAGTCCAAATTCAGTTCTTGAACTCCAATTCTGGGAAGACACTTTATCAGGCTCTGAATATTGTGGAAGTGCGAAAACTGATCTCGATGGTTAGTTCGTGCAATAGAAATATTTTCTGTATCATAACCAGAGGTGGCAATTTGTGCAGATTGGGTTATGGGTCGAAACGAGTGGGTTGGGCTGACCGGCAAACAGTTATATTTTTATCTTATAGTTACAGTTTTATGAATGATCAGTTTGTTAAATATGATTACTAATCGATATTATTCACTTGAAAATTGTAATAACAAATTATAAACCCTTTCTAATAAAACGTTTCAGATGGTTTTATGCAATTGGATACAGTTTTGTGGCATCTAACCCATTTAACGGTATATGTCTACAGCCAAATTTTTTATTTTGACCCATATGACCAGTTACTAATTACAAATCACAAATATGACAAATCGACCATTTTGTATAAAAATGGTTCAATATTGACACCTTTGATTATAACCTTATATATTCATAGTCTCATGAATGCTCGTTTGTTATTTTGATAGGTCTGTGGATGCAACTTCAGCTCCTCAAGTCAGAATCAGAAGAAATCGACTGCGACCCAGAAATGGTTACATCAAGTGACGATGAAAGGTCCTGTTCTGGTCAAAGCATAAAGTCAATGCCACCCTTTGAAGCCAAAGAAAGCCGAGATTTTTCATACCTAGTCGATGTACTAGACGGATCAGGGTTCCAAGGTGGAGACTTGGAGATACGCTTTGAAAGATGGCATTCTACAGAAATCATGGCGAGTCCCTCGGTTTTTGAAACGTTAGAAAAGAAATATGGGAAACAAGAGTTATGGCATAGGGATGAACGGAGGCTCCTGTTTGATCGTATAAATGCAGGGATGATGGAAATTCTCAGACCACAGGTAGACGTTCGTGTTTGCTCTAAGCCTTTAAGAAGAAAGATGAAAAATATGTTGAGGAGAGATGTCATTGAGGAAGAACTATTGACTTTTTTAGTTGGTCAAGAAAAGGGAGTCAGTGATGGGGTGTCTGAGAAGGCCGTTGGAAGAGGACTGTGGTTTGACCCGGTGGAAGAACTGGATTCTCTTGTGAGAGAGATTGAAATATTTTTGTTTGATCAGCTAGCAGCAGAGTTAGTTTCTGCATGACAATTCCCGTGTTCTTTTTATAGGTGGCCAAGTGGGCGGGTTGAGTAAGGGTCAATCGGGTTCAGTTCGAAACATGTGCCTTTACATATTGGTCAAAATGGTTCTGTTCGAGTTGGCCCAACCAATAAAAGTTTAAATTGTCAATTTTTCAAATTTTTATAAATAGTAAACAAAATTATAAAACCTATATTGGAAAAAGTGAGCAAATTTTTTATTTTTTATTTTTACAAAAGGCAAGGCTAAAATATTTAAAGATTTGAAGCATTTGAAAACACTTTTGGTGTTTTTCGACTTTGTCGACCCATTTGAGCCGTTTCCATTTAAGCTCAGTTTTATAAGTTTGCTGGTTTAGTAGTTGAAGATTAATGCGACCATATTGACCCGTTTTAGGAAAAATAGGTCAAGTTTATCCCCTCTACCATGTTTGTATGCTTTATCTTTCTACACAATGATTGATGTTGTATATAGTTTGTGAGTGTAAAGTGAGAATTAATATTACAGATCCTTCAGAGGTACAATTTTTGTATATGAAAGCACTCCAATTCAAACAATAATCACAAAATTACAGAAACCAATGTTGAGTACATAAAAAGAATCACTTACTATAGTGTAGTAAGGTATACATTGACATGAACCAATAGTTTCAACACCATCAGTAGTGTGTTCATCCACCTGCGGTATACTTTCAATTGTAGCATGCCCTTTTGGATCTTCATACTTTCATGTCCCACCAATTACAGCGATATGAGAGACTTATGACGCGGTCGTGTGAACCCCAAAGAAGCTAATTGTATCATCCACCTCGTGATCGCTACCATGAAACGACGTTGTAAGTCCAAATGTGTGACTACTTCCATCTAATGAACTTGAGAGGTAGAACCCTTGTCCTCTGCCCAACATCCAGGTTCCAAGCTCATGTCCTTTAGTCAACTCGTTGTCAATAACAGTGATTGACCCAAACATAAGTTGTTCTAGGGTTATGCCAGCTAGAAGTTGACCCGCAGATACAAATGGTAAATTGTTTCCTCCATTGAGAACGTTGTTATTGCCGGTGTTTTGTAAGACAGTGTTGCAATTTGGGTTATTTGGTTATCCCCGTTAAAGCCGGCTAAGAACGGGAGGTTGTTATTGTTGACTATGCCGTTGATGTTGCTTAGTGGGACGCCGCCAGTAACAGGAAAAACTTGACTGTTCGGTCTAGAAAAGGGAACAACGTTGGCGTCAGAGGTGGCAACAATCCCGGTGACCACTCTGCTTGTAGCATGGGACCCTCCTAAAACATCATGCATAAAGAAGCTCAGCGTTGGATGCTTTGCACCGATTGCAGCAACCATTGTAGACCCACCTGCCCGGGAGTTGCCACTGGTGCCACATTGGTAGTTGCATTTGCGGCACCAGGGCAATAACAGGACCCGTCGCAGTTGGTAACGGGCTGACAATTGGTGAGGGTGCGGTGGAAGTGGGGATGTCATTGGTTGGTATGTCCGGGGTGGGGTCCTCTATAGGTAACACATCAGGGGTATCAGGCTCGTTTACTGGACCAAATGAGTTGGGTTGGCCCGTCGGAAGTGGAGTTGTATCGGTAAGGATACCGGTTGCAGTAGCACATCCAAGAGAGACTGCTAGCAAAAACATGCAAAGCGTAGATGTGTATTGCTTAAGATTGGCCATTTGAGTGTTTGAAAAGAGGAGTCATAGTGTTTGTGTTTGATATGGGCGTGTATATGTATATGTATATGTGACCAGAAATGGAGCCGATGAGAGGAGTATGGAGTTGTTGTCTTTAGAGGTTTGGTTTATAAGTATATTTGGTCTACTTAAATTGGTCATTGTGATGCTTTAATTATACATTAAAAAACAAGCAACATTACCTGTTATATATATATTTTTTATTACAGTTTAACTTTAATATTTTATAGTTAAATTTTATACAAAATGATTTAACATGAAAATGAAAATAAAAATCAAAATATAATAAAAAGCGATTAATCCCAACCCTATTGATGCAAAGCCATTTTCCCTGTGAACAATGGTGTTTTTCCGGTGGAATAAACATACAGTAAACCCTTTGACTAAAATTAAAAAATTTCATGACAGCAGCTGCTCCACATTATCGATCCATTTTCACCCAATTCCTGGAATACACCCAACAAAAAAACATTCCAAACGGTAAAACGCTCCACGCTCACATAATTAAAACCGGTTCAACTCATTGTTCGTACATCGCCAATTCCCTCGTTAACTTCTACGCTAAATGCCATCTTTTACCCGAAGCTCATCTCGCTTTTGAAACTATCGAAAACAAAGACATTGTTTCATGGAACTCATTAATCAACGGCTACTCTCAACTCGGTGGTCGTCACAATTCCATTCTTGTCATGCAATTGTTCAAAATGTTGTTGAGTCAAGATCATTCGGTGTTACCCGATGCGCGTACTTTTGCTGGTGCGTTTACTGCTGCGTCCGCTTTAGTGGATTCGGTTGGCGGGAAAGAAGTTCATACAGTTGCGGTTAAGTTGGGGAAATGTGAGGATGTGTTTGTTGGTAGTTCTTTGTTGAATATGTATTGTAAAGCTGGGTTGGTTGAGGACGCACGTAAAGTGTTTGATGAAATGCCTGAGAGAAATTCGATTTCTTGGGCGACGATAATATCTGGGTACGCGATGCAGAGGATTTGTGGTGATGCGTTTGAACTTTTTAAAAGAGTGGTAGCTAAGGAATATGAGCATGTGAATGAGTTTGTTGTAACGAGCGTTTTGAGTGCGTTTACTTTGCCGGAATTTGTTAACATTGGTTCACAAATTCATTGTCTTGGACTTAAACATGGGTTGTTGTCTCATGTATCTGTTGGTAATGCAATGGTTACAATGTACTCGAAATGTGGAAGCTTGGATGAGGCTGTTAAGGCGTTTGAGTTGTCGAGTAATAAGAATTCGATCACGTGGTCTGCAATGATCACTGGGTATGCACAGGGTGGGGATTGTAAGAAAGCGTTGACGTTGTTTTCAAAAATGCATTATAATGGGTTGGTTGCTAGTGAGTTTACGCTTGTTGGGGTCCTTAATGCTTGTAGCGATGGTTCAGCTATTAAAGAGGGGAAGGAGACACATGCTTACTTGATAAAGTTAGGGTTTCAATATCAAATTTATATAATGACAGCTGTAGTTGATATGTATGCTAAATGTGGTTTCTTAGATGATGCTCGAAAGGGGTTTGATCATTTACAAGAACCAGATATTGTGTTGTGGACTTCCATGATTGGAGGGTATGTTCAAAATGGAGAAAACGAGAGTGCGATGGACTTGTTTTGTAGAATGCAAAAAGAAGGCATATATCCGAATGAGCTAACCATGGCAAGTGTCTTAAAAGCGTGTTCATGTCTTGCTGCATTAGAGCAAGGAAAACAGATACATGCTACTAGTATTAAACATGGATTTGGACTCGAGGTTCCAATTGGAAGTGCACTATCAACCATGTATACTAAATGTGGAAGCCTTAAAGATGGAGATCTTGTATTTACTAGAATGCCATCAAGGGATGTCGTTTCTTGGAACTCAATGATTTCGGGTCTGGCCCAAAATGGGCAAGGTGGTGAAGCACTTGATTTGTTCAAGAAAATGCAGAATGAGGGTACAAAACCGGACCATGTTACTTTTGTAAACATTCTCACTGCTTGTAGCCACATGGGATTGGTAGAAAAAGGGTGGGATTATTTTAAAATGATGTCGAATGAATATGGTGTTATTCCTAGAATCGACCATTATGCATGTATGGTCGATCTTTTGAGTCGTGGTGGAAAGCTCAATGAAGCTAAAGATTTTATTGAATCAGCGCCCATTGATCATGGTCTTTGTCTATGGCGTATATTATTAAGTGCTTGTAGGAACTATCATAACTATGAATTAGGAGCATATGCAGGTGAGAAATTAATGGAGTTGGGCTCACAAGAATCTTCTGCATATGTCCAATTATCGAGTATTTATAAGGCTCTAGGAAGACCAAAAGATGTTGAACGGGTCAGAGAAATGATGAGTTGTCGTGGGGTGAGCAAGGAGCCGGGGTGTAGCTGGATCGAGCTTAAGAGCCACTTTCATGTATTTGTTGTTGGAGATGAGTTGCATCCACGAATTAAAGAAATACGTATGGAGGTATATAGGTTAAGTAAGCTAATGAAAGATGAAGGTCACCATCCTGAGTCTGATTCAAATTTTGCAGATTTGGAACTTTGAGAGGCTACATTTGAGAGATTTATATCTAGATTTTACCAGTTATACTTAACAAGCCGGAATTGCGAACACACAAATGTGATCTTGAATCTGGAATCATTTCACTTTATATATTACATTTTCATTTGGTCAGAATCTTGAATCTTATATGCGCCACATATGATTTTTGTTGTATTTGGTGATGGGGTGATGAAACATATTCAGACGTGTATTTCCCCGCTTTTTTATTAATATAATATTTTTCATTTTTAAATTTTTTTTATTTCCACACAACATTCTTTTTGTGTATGTGCAAACTTTTGATTATAATTGAGAATTGAGAATAAGAATTGAAGGTAAAGACAAAATAGTCAATAATGGAAGGAACCTCATTCATTGAAGTTGTTATTTTACCTACCACTATCTTTAATTTGAATTTTTGTTCAAGTTTTGTGGTAGGTTTGCCTTTTGAAAGATGATTATATTGTCTTTATATTTTCTAGAGTAGATTAGGTGAAGCTTTCCATCTCATTTCAAGATTTATGTGTTGTTTCATGGTCCTT
Organism: Logfia minima; assembly: GCA_963921325.1. NCBI lineage: Eukaryota > Viridiplantae > Streptophyta > Magnoliopsida > Asterales > Asteraceae > Logfia > Logfia minima. The sequence continues at coordinate 3,227,316 of OY992770.1, forward strand.
ATCACTCAATCATATCATATTAGGCATTGATTAATCCCGCAAATCATTGTGTGACTAATTGACACGACCGGTCTCTCCATAAACCTAAGAATACATTAAGAACTCATTTACCTGCATACTTTATACAGTCCTCAAAAACAGAGGAATTATGATTTTTATGAAAGAAACGCAAGAATACAAACTTCTTGCTATGCATTTTTACACAAGTAGAAAGCCTAGTTCTTGTTTATTTCACTTTTTATGAAGCTCATCATTCATGTTCTTTTGTTCCCTCTCCAATCTCGAGTTTCCTTGGGCAATTTTCTCGTTGATCCAACTAATAATATCGGCAAACACAGTATCAGTGTTCTCAGTAAACTCTCCATAAGTGAGTGCATGCCACATTTTTGGATACAACTTCAGAGTCTTGTCAGAACTAGAAGCAGTCTCGTACAAGAGTTTACTCGTCAAGGGGTCCGTCACTTTGTCATCCTCTCCGTGCACAGCTAAAAACGGCATTTTTACCTCTTTGAGCCTCTTTTCAAGGTCTACGGTGACATTGAACAATTCCAAAGCAGTTTGTAGGCGCAGACGACCTTTATAGCATAACGGGTTGTTACGAATCTGTCACAAGGAGGAAATGTGGATGCTTATATAATTATTGAAAACAAAATATCACTAAAAAAAATTAAATTGGTAAGATAGTTTATATTGTTTACTTCCTCTCTAATTTTAGGATCTCTAAAGGCAAGTTCAATAATATCTTGACCAGGGACAATTCTCCAAGTTGGTATGAATCTTGTAAGTTGTAATAAAACATTGAACACAAGTTGTGGTGGCTTCATATCTTCTGCAAGCTACATTTTGAAACATAATATGTTAGAAAAGCAACACCACTATAGAAAACATTCATGAAATGGTTACTCTTGCATAAATTGCTAGATGATTTGGTGCCATTAAGCGGCTCTTCCTTCTCATTATTATAAAATATCATAGTTTGAAACTTTTAAGTATGAGTATTATGCATATAATTTACTAAAAGCAATCTTCCATATAGTAGTAATATTACTTAACAAGAGCACACCTTACACATGGGTGCAACCAAGACTCCACCATCCCAAAACTCCGGATCCTTCCGATGTAACCGGAGAACCATTGCTCCTCCCATGGATTCACCAAGCAATATCCTCAATTTGTTTTTATTTTCTTTCCTCTCTGAAATAAATAATAACAATAATAAATGTATATAAATATTATCAAAATTTAGCATGTCTCTTTCTTGGTATTAGTTCTATTACACTAGAAATTAACATATTGATTTTTTTTCCTTCCAAAATTTACCTATTTGTCATGAATCATACTATGGATTTTTTGAAAATGATAGTTTGTACTTTTTTCTTTAAGATGGTAACAAGTTGGTTTTCTACATGTATTCTTTTTGTTAAACAATAATGCATGCTTAAAGAGAAAATTAGAGTTGTCAGAGTTAATATCCAATTACATTAACTTGAAGATAATTTGTAAATATCCAAAAATTCTTCCAAGTTTGAATTGAATTGGTCAGAAGATTAAAAGTCAACCTATTTTTGCTGAAGTTATTCACTAAAAATAGAAAAGAAAACTCAAGAACAATAAAATTTAAATTCAAAAAATACAAATAAAATAAATAAAACTTACCACAAATGCTTGTAAAAAATTGAAAACAATCATCAACAAGATCATCAAAACAAGCAATAAAACCCTGAATTCCATCAGATTTTCCATGACCTTGATTATCTATTCCATAAACTCCAAATCCTGCCTTTACCAGCCTCATTGCAGCTCCTGTTTATTTCAAATTTATCATAATTCTTTTAAACTGATAATTCATAATTATAATGACACTATGTCAGTATTGCTGGTTACCAATCAATCATTATGATAATTGTTATTTAGTTACATAATCACCTTTCATAGAAACACTACACTCCATGGCATACCCATGATTGATAAAAACTAACGCTTTTGGTTCGATATCAACTGGCATCCATCGACACGTAAAAAGCTTAATTCCCTTTGAATTTTTAATGAATTCCTGAAAAATGTTAACATGCTGCATGATTTCTTTAGAAAAAAGAATTTGATGAAACAATTGGTATATATTGTTAATCTTAACAAATGGTAAATTGTACCTCTTCGTATTTGACATTAGAAGATTCCGTCGCCTGAAGATTGTGGGATACAAAAGAAACATAATATGATCAACAAATGAAAAGTGTGAAAATTTGAAGAAACAAATGATAGAAGAGCAAAAACATACCATGAAACAGAGTATTTTTGTGAAAATACAAGCTTATTAATTACTGTATGATGGATCCTGAAATATTGGAAGAGATGAATAGAGAGTGATGTATGTGTATGTATGTATGTTTGTTAAGAGAGAGATTTTAGAATCTAAGATGATGAAGTGCTTAAAGAGTAGGGAAGTTGATCCCTACTTATATGGAGAAGGAAGAATAGACTATGACATTTTACCATTTATTTATTTATTATTTTATTTTATTTTTAATTTATAACTATAACTATTACGGAGTATTATTGTTTTGAACTTAATTAATGGATATATATCTATATCTATATATATATATATGAATCACTTCAACAAAATTGAAAATGATTACACGAAATACTTGACGTTAGATCAAACTTCAAAAATACCTAAACGCTATAACATATGTTTGGTGTATAAATCATACTATTTAGTGAAGTATATTTATCAACACTCGTACATTATAAGCCATCACAATTTGTGGATGAATGTGCTCAAATCATACATCTAACTAATGGTTTATGTCCCCAGCTAAATACCATCTCCACAAAAACAATGCCAAACATAAATCACAATATTGTGACTTGATCTAGACCACACATGCATGTAACCAATTTTGATGGTATGTATGACTTGCTTGATAATCTATCGATCCATCAAAGCGAACATTTCATGCACGTGTGGAACTTGTTTTTCTTGAAGAAAAATGTTTGACGGGTTCACTGGTTCCACCGAGAACTCTCATTTTTTGAAGCGGAGCATAGTAGGTTTTAGGCGTCGAATCCTATGTTTCATCCTAATTTATTTGATGTGTATACATGTTTTTCAGTTGGCCTCATGTATATTTAGGCCAATGTGTTTTACTGGGCTTAGTATGTGCTTAGTTTCGGTTAATCGGTTCTTTTTGATTACATATAAACTAAGATTAATTTTAGCCTTTGTAATCGTAATCTAATTTCACTAATTTTTCTATAGGTTAGCTTCTTTATTTAAGAGCTTGGAAAGTATCTTGAGTCCTTTGTGACGTTAGTTACTAACTTGATTTGCCGTGTTTAAAGAAAAGTTTAGTTCTTAGATGAATTAATAGCGAATATTTATTACGAGTTCAATAAATGTTCAAAAGGAAAAACCTAAAATGAGCTTTTGATGCACATAATACTAGTTACTCCATCTTGTTTATGATTTGTACGTATTCAAAGATATACGAGTATAAACTAGCAGGTACGACATTTACCTTTTTCTTCTTTTACACCTAAAGGTACGACTCGATTCGTAAATTATTTACGCATAATTTTTATTTTATTTTTAGATAATCTTAGCTCATTAATTATTAAATTATTAAATAAAATTATTAATCAAAATCACTTATAAATTATTTTCACCTTTTTACTAACTTAAATATGAGAGATCAAAAATAATCAGTGTGTCCTTTTCATTTAATATTTTCATTTGATTTGATAACTAGAACATTATGTCAACTCTCATGATAAAACAATTATACATTAAATATAACCATAAAGATTTAAGATTTATCATAATTAACATTTGATTTTATGTATTTTACAATAAATCCACATTGTTTGTACATATTTTTAAAGAATTAAATTAAAATTTTATATTATTTAGTTTCTTAATTTCTTGATGTGAACAGAAGTATTATTAAATAACTATTATTTATTAAATAAATCCACATTTGATTTATGTTATTATATATATTTATTCATTAAGTATTTTTTAGAAGTTATTATCTTGAAAATGAATAACTAGTACTTCTATATTGCTGTATAAATAAGATCCGAAGAAAGTGTAAAAAGTACATATGTTGTAAATGGTTGAGGGAATTAATGCTTGATCATGAATATGTATGAATATATATTTGTACACATTTTATTTTAAGGACTTATATGCGTATTTGTTATAATTGAATGTATACATGTATCAATATCATTCAACTGTATAAAAAGTTTATAATAATTGAAGTTTTTGCTATTTTACCTAGTTAATGATATAATATGTATAATACATTTTAGTACTGTACAGTACGTCTCCCATAGTATAATAGGCCCAAATTATGATCGAACCTTTGCTATATCTAGCTTGAACTAAAACTAAAATTATCATAAATATATATAAAAATGTTTTCTTATTAGTTTAAATGTGTTAAAGTTCTGATAACTCACCCAAATTTATGTATATATATACTTTTATTAACTATAGATTTAATAAGCAATTAACAAAAAATAATAATAATAATAAATAAAATAAAATAAAATCTACAGATGTTATTTAAATACAAATGATTTTGTAGTGCATAAGATCCATTTTGAACCCAAAGGTTCGTGTTGGTACTATAAACAGATTTTAGACACAATTCTACTTATTAAAGCTTCATGTGATGACATCCTATATTTTTAAACAAGCAATGTAACTTACTCTCGTACTTTTATCATCCAAAATTCCGAATGCAGACAAATGATTTGTAGTGACGTAATGTTAGTGAAATTTGAGTCTTATATGGTTGTATGTCTTTATTAAACCTTTATATTTATCAAGTCCATATTTTTTGGTAGCTTTATTTATAGATGCACATCGTGACATCACTACTTGAAAATAGCAAACTCAAGTTTGAATTGCTTACCAAATTGTTACTTTAATAAAATTATCTTTTCACGTTCTTTTAGAGTAATGTTAAATGGGTTTAAAAACAAAATAAATTTAGATCAAATTCATTTTAATTATTTAATATATTGTTTATATATTTTATCTCTTTTCATTTTTATCAATTATTTTATCAAATTAATCAATCAAATCTTTAGATCTATCTATATTTAGTCTTACAAGTTAGACGTATATATTATTTTTCATTCTTTTAAGAGGATAATAAGTATACGGTTAAAAACACAAACTTTACATACTATTACCAAATCAACATTCAAATATCAAATTCTTGGAAGTTGTACTAAGACGGTTTCACGGAGTACATCTTGACTCGTCTAGAGCAAATATATCACTCATGCACAAGGGAGTGTGACACCTCTAAATGATATATAATTTTTAGCTAGATTAGTCTTTATGGCCCTATTAATTTAGGAGTTGTTGCAACATTATTTTATACTTTTAATCCCTCAACTTTTTAATATGCGTATAAGGTTACTCCCAACATATGATTAGAAAATATAACTTCTTTAGCGTCACGTCAGCACTTATTTAGAAAGATTGAACATTGTTAATAGATTACTGTGGAACTGAACTTTTGAGTATCACATTTACTAAAAATACTTATACTATATACCCAAAACAAAGAATGAAAAAAAAAAAAAAAGTTGGCCTATCATCTCACGTCTTCCTCCATCTAGAGTATGACGCAACTCAAAGACGGATGTTACCAATGATTTTTTTCGAGAGACATTCTCAACGACATGCCATTAGGAGCGATCTAATCAACCCTTATCATAACGCTAACCACACGTAACATTTATCTTTTTTGAGTAGCAAGTATATAAATTAAAAGCCTTAACTTTGTAAACTGTAAAGGTCCTTCTGATTCACATAATTCATAAAAATACGATGGATTTAAAATCTGATTCTCATTTCGTGTTCGGTTGGGAATGAAATTAACTATTTTTTTTTTTTTTAAGTTGACTTTTCTTATTTTGGTAGAAACAACATCGGCATACGTTCTTCTCACTAAATCATGTTGCCTCCCCTTTTTGGGTTTATTTCTTCTGATGTTTTCCACATGGGCCACCATACCTCTCGACGTAATCACACAGTGTCATAAACCTTTGTTTATCTTCATTTTGGTATGAACCAACATCACCAAATTATTTAAATTAAGTGACACTACTAAAGCAAAGAAATAAAGAGAAGGTGAAGCCATTTCAAACGTCAAACAACGTACAATTTATTAGTTACATTTTATTTTTATTTTAATACAAATTCCTAACCATCTAATTTTGTATTCATGTTAAATCTAATGCACAAAACTAGTTTAAAAACTCTAATTAGTTGATCTTATCCATTATTATTGAAAAGTTAGCCAAATATGACTAATCAGTACAATTCTACATCACTTCACTTTATGCACTATTGATTGATTTAATTAAGAAAATGAAATGTGTAGAAATGCATGCAATTGCTTTTTTAGTGTTTTTTTAATTGATTAGTCCTATCAAATTGACTATATTTATTGTTTATGATAATACGAAATAAAGGCTCATTACTGGGTTGCACAATTGAATTCATATCATAAAGTATTTTTATTTTATCTTAAATCATAATCAAAAATTGGTGGCAATGTGACAAACACAAATAAATACCAGTGGAATCATTTAAAATAATGTTAAATGTGTTTGAAATACATTTCTACTTTGTTCCTTATATTTTTTCTCATCTTTACATGTCATTTGGCTGTATAATTAAAATACACATAATCAAATTGATAGATAAAAAATGTGACCATGTTATTTTTGGAGTTTTTTCCTCGAATCTTTATGTTTTTAAACAATACTTCATGTTAATTACTGCAATTGTGACTGAACTAAAATGAACTACTTAATAACAAAATGTACCAATGTAACTAAAAAGAATATTATTTGGATTATTATATTAAAAAAGGAAAATATATAAAGAGTATGACAACTGTTTTGTAAGAACATCTTCTATATTAAAATCACCTTTTTCCACTAAAATTATATAAAGTACAAAAACAATCTTCTATATTAGAGTATTTCAAATGTTAACACTAAAGATACAATTTTTGCATAAAAATAGTACAAAAATGTAAAAAACATACTCTAATATCAGCATTAAATATTGAATTATTTTAGTACAATAGCAAATAATATTTAGTGTTGCACTAAATATGATATGACACTAAACACTGTATTAAACACTATTCACATTAAATAATTATATATAATAATTAAAAAGTTTCAATATGAATTATTGCTTATAAACTTGCGATTAATATTTTTAAAATTACTAAATATAATGTTTCCAATCATATTTATTAACAAACTCTATAATTTTTATAAAAATTTTATTTATATTTTTAAAATTATTAAATATAATAATTATCCTTACATATATTATGAGAATTTAATGATTATATACAATTTATAATTTTATATTATTGAATTGTGTATTTTAAATCAATTAAAAAAGATTTAGTGTGAAAATATAATGTAACACATTGGAACAATTTTATTTTTTTTGAATGTGACATATTCTTAAAAGATTTCTTTTTTGCACTAAGATAGTGCGAACATTGAAGATGCTGGTAACACTAAACAAATTACTATTTAATGCAATGACAAATAGTGCTTAGTTATAACACTCCTCAATTAACTCAATATTAAATGTGACATTTGACTCAGAAGCGATGAATAAAATAACATTATATATATTATATTACAAAATGACCATAACAATTTTGCGAGTTTTACAACATTTAACTATTTTCCTGAAGCAAAACATATATAGTTGTTATATAAAATCTGCATACATGTTAACTAACAAAACATCTATACATATATCAGAGTTATAGCCCGTGTCAAACATTCCTTCTAATAGACCATCTTCCTGCCCAACCCACAAACTTATACATAACCTGCAGGAAGAGAAATTGTGGGATTAGTACGAAGCTAAGTGAATGAATGTACAACTAATAATTCAACTTAGCATAACAATCTGTTTACATTAAGCACTGAAAACACATAATCTCAAGAGGATCGGTGGTTACTGAGGAACCCTACAGCCGCGGTGGCCCTCAAGTAACGCTTATCACAATCTGTATTGGCCCATACAAAATTTACCGATAACTTGGTACTAATAAACAACAACACAAATTCCAGCAACAACACATGTCCATGGAACATGTGTTGATCACTAATAGTAACCAAGTCCAATCACCATTGACCTCTGAACACACAAATGCCCGAAGGCCACATATATAACAAGTAGATACACAATCACAAATCAGACTAAACAGTCTATCAATATCTACGTTGCTTGTTGTAACCACACCATTACAACTAAATCCAATCATGAGTTGCAGATCCACTCACCTGACTTATCTCAGTCCACACTCAGAGATCTTATGTTACTGAGTCTTCTGCTGATCTGAGAATATAATAATTAAGAAGTTAGCAACTCTTTCCATAATTGTATAACACATTTCACTACTCAGTATCAAAATGACAAACAATTATCAAGTAGCAATTATCAGTTATAACTACTCTACAATTATAAATTTATATCAAGTTATAACGATTCACTTATACTTATACACTTTGAATTTAGCAAAATAAAACTTTCAGAATCACGTCTAAAAATTCTCAGTTCGCAGGAACAGTTTAGTTCAGTTCGCAGGAACTCAGTTCGCAGTTCAGTTCAGTTCGCAGGAACTCAGTTCGCAGTTCAGTTCAGTTCGCAGGAACTCAGTTCAGTTCGCAGTATGAACTCAGTTCGCAGGATGAACTCAGAAACCCTAAAACCGAACCAATTCACTCACAAACACAAAAACTCAGTTTCCTATCAATCTAACCAGCTTTCTCACATCTCTAATACATCAAGTAGCATCATATAACATATTTAAACATCAATTACACACCATTTCAAAGATTGACCAAATTTCAAGTTTATAATCAAAATAACAAATGCTTACAATTAGAAGTAAGAACAAGATGATGATGATGATAAGTAGAGCAAGGAATCACATCAGATTATTAACACAACTCAATTGATGTTAATTTGATGATTTAGGAAAGGAACCTTGAGAGAATTGAAAGAAAATAGTTGGTGACCAAAATGAGATGAAAAAGATGAAGTTGGTGATTTATATCACCTACCAATTTCAAGTGTTTGTTAATTTTAATCCCTTGTTTGGCTTATTGTCTGGAACCTGAAAATCATTTCGAGAGACAAGTTATTTTATTTTACCGACAACTATTTTAATTTAAAAATATTAATATTTTACCTGACACAATTAACTATTCGACCTTTATCTAACTTTCCTATCAAATAGACATATTAATAAAATATAAAAATTATAATTAAGTATAAAATAAAGAAATTACCAGATTACCCCTAGACCATAAGAGTGGGTGTTACAACAAATTTAATACAACACTAAACATTACATTAAACACTATGAAAATTTAAATAATAATAAATACAATAATTAAAATCTTTTAATATGATGTATTCATTGTAAATTAGCGATTAATATTTTTAGATTATTATATATAATAATATTTGCTATTATATTTATTAGAAAAACTTTGTAGTTTTTTTTAACTTCATTATATTATTGAAATTATTGATAATATGATTGTCATTACATTTATTATAGGAATTTAATGATTATATAAAATTTTCTAATATTATATCGTTGAATTGTATATTTTAAATCAATTACAGAGATTTAGTGTTAAATTTAGCGTAACATATTAAATAAAAAAAATTGAGTGCAAACATATTTTCAAATAAATTCCCAAACAATTCTTTTTACACTGAAATAGTATAATCTCAAATAATTCTCTTTTACATTAAAATAGTATAATTTGTTGCACTAAATTAATGTACACATCAATGTTTTAAAACACGGGTTTCAAAATGACTCAACATAGTGACTCGGTCCAGGTCAACTCGGTTTGTGACATGTTTTCAAGAAATTGAATATTTGTCAACACATATGATCGTGTACTAATTCCAATATTGTTTTGATTTGTTGAATTGTGACAATAATGCACTATTAGTTGGAAGCCGTAGATAATTAAATATTATTACATAAATCATTATGTCTTTAAGAAACCGTGTACGGATACACGAATGAAAGATTGGAAACATTTTTTAATGCGACGCAAATATCTTTTTAATATAGTTTAATGATTTATGATGACTACTTTAATGATAAAATAATAAAGGTAAGCTTAAAAAAAAATTACACTAACGAAAGATTGGTCAAACTTTAATAAATAAATAAATAAATGAAAATTACAAACTCACAGGGTCAACCTAACGTGGATCATTAGACGAACCACTAAACCCGTCGGGTCACAACATATTAGAAACTAAGATTGACCCGCAAGTTTTAACCTGACTTACTACGTGAATTGCGATCTGTCCGAACGAGTCAGCCCGGATTCAAAAGTTTGGGTACACGTTATAAATGTTGTTGATGCCAATAAAAACTAAAAAAGGTATCGTACCCAAAAGGCCGAAAGTGAATCATCAGATTAATGAATTGAAGTAAACAAATACTAATTGGGTTTATCGGTACTTATATGGGCTTTTAGACCAAGCAAAAGTTAGACTAGATTGGGCCGCACGTTTAGATTGAGCCTTTTGTATATAACAGCCCTAATCGTTTGCTCATTTGTAGTTGCTAGGGTTTTAAACTTTTCAGCAGGCAGCCAGACTTCGTTGCAGTTCAATCCACGGGATCAATCAATGGGTACGAAATCTTTCTATTTGATCGTTCCGATGATTTGATTTTATCGTTCGCGAGTTTTTTAAATTAATTTGCCTGATTTCTTTCTCCAAATTTGAATGTAAAACACAGCGCGAATCAAGGTTCATGAGCTAAGGAGCAAATCGAAGGCCGATTTGTTTGCTCAATTGAAGGATCTAAAGAATGAACTTGCTATTCTTCGTGTCGCCAAGGTTACCGGTGGTGCTCCAAACAAGCTCTCAAAGATGTAATTATATCCCTCTGTATATGAGTGTATGTGTATATATATGTATGTATATATATGATTTTATTTTGTAAAATTACTTCATTAACAAAATTTCTCAAATAAATCAAATTTTCGCAAACTATCTCATAATTCGCATAATGGAACGAAACATTTGCAGAAAGAAATGTAATTACGCAAACAATGGCTAATTTCGCAAAAATGGCTATTTCGCAACAATGGCATTTCTCTAAATAATTTGCGAATCTATTATTATTTAAAAGAAAAACCTTTTGAATGTTATTTTGTTTAATATATTTTCAAAAAGTTTTAAGAAAGTAATTTTCCCGTTAATTGTATATGTTATGTATTACGTGAAATGGATTAAATGTTTACACAAGCCTGCCTATAGTTGTAATTGGATTGATAATTATATTTAATAAACTGTACCAGATTGTGTACTTGTTCTATATGCATATTTATAGGGATATTTAGTCGACAGATTTTTTGTTTATCTTTATGGATGAGTAATAGTAAGGATTATTTTTCAATGTGAGCTGGTTTTTATCTATATTTGATGTTGTAAATGTATTATTTCCAGCAACATTGTTTATTAGTTTCCTTGAGCTTAGTTAGATGTAAGATACTAAGATGGCATGCATTTTTGTGTATTTTTGTGTATGCTAATCACAAAATATGTATAGACCAGGTCATGTTACAAGTTTTTTCTTATTTGAGGAAAAAACTAAATCTGTTTGAAATTTGGTTACATGAAGTTTTCGTTACCATTTATCATCCGTGGTACTATTGAGTTGGTACTTTGATATGTTATGGCGCTCTTGGGCTTTATTGTGGACTTGTTTCTAGAATTTATTGTTGTGCTTGATGTTTATTTACTATATTTATTTATTTATTTTGTACTTGCAGTAAAGTGGTGAGGACATCAATTGCGCAGGTACTTACTGTGATTTCACAAACTCAGAAGTCTGCTCTTAGGGAAGCATACAAGAACAAGAAGTATTTGCCTCTTGATTTGCGCCCGAAGAAAACTAGAGCTATCCGCAGACGTCTTACTAAGCATCAGGTACCAATCAATGGCTCTTTCATATGATACACTACTAGCATTTGTTTTAAATAGCGATCATATGTTATGCTGGCACGTACTATGAATGTGAATATATGGGTTGGGAAGGTTTTTCAATTATTTAAAATAGAATGAGTCTATAGCATCCTTTCTTTGCAACCCTGCCATTTGGTAGTTGGCACCTGTTTCTTTCAACAGAGATTTATCAGATTGTTCTTTTTTAATGTAGGCTTCATTGAAGACCGAAAGGGAAAAGAAGAAGGAAAAGTACTTCCCATTGAGGAAGTATGCTATCAAGGCTTAAGATGAAAGCTATTAAGGACGAGAGTAAATCTCTTTTCAGTGTTGAACTTTGTGTACGATTGATCAGAAATTTTGTATTTGATAGTTTTTCTGCATCGAGTTACAAGACAGTTGACATTTGAGCTTGCTCTTGATTTTAAATAGTTATATGACTTGTTTTTTTAAAAGGCATTGTACGTTTGTTTTGTTGGTAGAATAATGCATTTTTCTTTACATTCGGATTTCAGGTTTTACATTGGTCAAAGTGCATAAAAGCTGGCCTGGTTATATCATTTTGGTGTTTTGTATGTGTTTCTTGTACTAGTTACAGTTTGTCTGGATCATGTGTCATGAGAATGCATTTTGTGATCTAGTCTTCAGAATATGTATTTCAGGTGTTTGTTTCCATAATTTTTGTTATTTCAATCATCTTTGAAAGAATGATTTGTCATTCTTTTGTTCACAATCTTCAATTTGCAGAACTTTAAGTTTTTTATTGACTACCTAGTTAAGAGAAGTTAATCTTGTAGCTGTTGGAGGCACCATAGTTACATATGTTATTACTTATATACAATAAACGTTTATTTTCAAGTATCCGATCTCAAAAAGGTTTAAGCATCGATGTACTACGGAGTGTCTATTAAGGTTGACATTAGTGCTGTCGTGGAGATAATCTGCCCTGTGATCAATTTATGAACAACATACTGTAGTTGTTTTATGGAAGGCAGACATGAGCAAATTGTCTTGTAACCATAGCCTTCATGTGTATCTATTATGATTTTTATAGCAGTTTTGTAACTAACAGTAATAAATATAGATGTTTTGGATCATTTTGGCCTATCTTAGGTAGGAGCAAACGGACCGGAGCTCTTTTTTGTCGTTGTTGGCTTCAAGAATGCTAGGAGTCGGCGTTTGTCACTCCCGTCCGGCTTTTAGGACAAGTTCAACAAAAACTGCATTATTACATGATGCGAGACCTTGAAGCCGCACTCAGAATGTTGTCGATGCTGACAGACCACTTGTCGGAACATGACAAGTTCATAATGAAAATGGAAAAGGTGAAGGTTTGTGAGAGGATGAGGTGGAACTTCAGCTCGGAATCGAGAGATGAATCGTGATGAGGACAAGATTGCAACCGATTATGTTTCTAGTTTTAGGGATAAGTTAGGAATTAGATATTTTAGTTTAATTAGAATTCGAGTTATATTAGGATTTTGTTTTTATTTATGATTCTTTTGTTATATATACTAGGCTTATTCCTAGTATTCTTTAATCTTTGATAAATTGATTACACCGAGTGTTTTAAGAGTTTTCTATTGTTAGGGTTTTATTCCTTTTAGGTTCCCCTAGTTTATCAACCCTTAGATTACGGTTATCACGAGGGTAGAAGACTTTGTCCAACCATAGACGATTCTGGTGACAATTGTGCAAGCAACCAATCCCCGTAAAACAATGGAAGACAAGGTGATGAACAGAAAGATAAACAAGAGATGGAGGATCCTTCATTACCAACAACCAAACTATGTCGTTCAAAAATTTTAATCGATAATACGATATGTTCTTTACTTATTGTTAAGTGGAGCATGTACAATTTGGTTTCAAGAAAATAGGTAAATTTCCTTAAATTACCAATGAAGATTTGTCCAATTGAAAATTACCAAGTTTGTACAGTTTCAGTGCCCATAAAGCGGAAGTACTTTGTGTTGTGGATGACATTGATGAATGTCATATTTTGTTAGGAAAGCCATGGAAACGTGAGGTTCATGGTATGTATAGCATCAAATGCAATCTTTATTTTTTGACTAGGCAAGGAAAGAAAATAGCAATGGTTCCACTTGGAGGAAAACTGCGATTACCAAAATCCGAGGTTAGGATCGAACAACACATATTGAAGACCGAGGATTTTAGTGAACGAGTTGAGATTGAGATCCAAGAGCCTCAAGTTTGTGAACAACATGATCATGATAATAAGGTAACTAGTAAGCATAATTCAACCCGCCTATCAGAGGTGACGAGTGATTTTTGCGTTATGAAGAATTATGAAGTTGAGGCTATACAGTCCGAAGATATTGAAGGTACAAAGCTTTGTGATGTCAAGCGTGATTTAGGCGTGGATACTCCAATCGGGAATCTGAATTTTTTAATGGCAGGTAATGAGGAAAAAAGGGTTACGATTAAAGAGTTGTTGATTCTCAAAGTTCCCGACATCTCATCAACAAATAGTTGTTGTCTCTAGAACTCGAGGACAAGTTCTTCTCAAGACTGGAAGAATGATGAAGGAGCAATAAACCAACATTTAGGTTTGTTTATAGATCGTTGGAAATGTGGAAAACATGGTTAATTATCGTTTCTTGTTATGCGTCAGTTGGTATTAGAGCGAGGCTGAGTTCCTTTCAAAGTTAATAAACAAGAGGCTGAGTTTCTTGTTATGCGTCAGTTAATAAACAACGATTCTGCTGATTTTCTTTTGTTATAAATAATAGGCTTATTCCTAGTATTCTTTAATCTTTGATAAATTTTTTAAACAAGTGTTTTAAGAGTTTTCTCTTGTTAAGGTTTTATTCCCTTGAGCGCCTAATTTATCAACCTTTGGATTAAGGTTATCAAAATTCGCTTCCGCATACTGTTTTAGATCGGGAGATGCTTGATTATCTAGTTGTTTTTAAAATTGTCTTTCGATTATTTATTTTTAGGACTTGTAATATATATATATATATATTTTTTAATGGATGCGTTTTATTTTATTTAATTTGTTTTGTTACTTGTTTCAATTTATTAAAGTAATTAAACCTATAAAACAATAAAAATTTGAAGAAAACTACTTCTCCAATTTTCAGCTTTAGTGTTCAAGTGTTCTTCTCAGAACCTTGAGAAATCAGGAATGTTTTAAAAACTAGTTCGACCGGTCCAGTCTGACTGGTTGAACCGGAAAATTTTGCTTTTCCGGTCTAAAACTAACCGGTTTTGGACTAAGTTTGACCTGATCAACAATCACCAGTCGAACCGGAAACTGGACCAGATTCAACTTGTTTCTTTTCAGTGGGCTTGTAAGGCTAAACCGGTTGAACCAGCGGTCCGATCGGAATCGGAGAACCCACTAATTCATCTGGAAAAACTGGTTTTTTAATCATTCGAAATCAGTGCCGCCACTCCACTTCTCGTGTTCTAATAAAATTTGTTGGGGATAGACAATATTTTACACATTCTACAGGTTAGCTTGAATTGCAGCCTGTTGTTTAATTCCGTAAGTAATTTATGTTGTTTGGTTCCTCCACGTTGTACCTCAGTTGTGCATCTATCCAATAATTAATGCTTCTTGAGATGTGAATTTTGTTGTAAATAATCTAACTGAAAATTGAAATAACATAGTGATGACATTATAACTATTGATCAAATTTTCGTGTTGCTTTAATTATTTACGAGGTTATAACTTTTGATAAAGTGCTACCTGATGTTGAAAGTATAGGTCAGATTTTCACGATGCCTTAATTAATTACAACCAAAAATTCATGTTCGTGACTATTTTCTTTGAAAGTGAAACATAACTTCATCAAAGCAAACCACCAAATACAAACCTTTGTATACATTGGGTAAATATGTTTTATTAGTGCGACTTTATTTCGTTTTCATC
This sequence comes from Logfia minima, assembly GCA_963921325.1. NCBI lineage: Eukaryota > Viridiplantae > Streptophyta > Magnoliopsida > Asterales > Asteraceae > Logfia > Logfia minima. The sequence goes on from OY992770.1 coordinate 3,243,278, forward strand.
GTTTGTTTGAATATTTATTTCTTGTGACTTTATTATCAATGATTTCAGGGGTTTACTAATTACGTATTTAAGTTTTGTGTTCATAGAAGCGTAGACAGTAATTTTCGTAATTTTGGACTTTGTCGTAAGAAAATCAGAACAGTACAGATATCTTGATTCTTGGCCCTTACACTTTGAGACTTTGTCCAATTGGCCCCTGACAACAAATTTCGGTTCGAAAGTCATTCCTAAGAGACATTGCGTGTCACATTTCACAACAATTTTAATCAACAACACCCTTAAGGACATTCCCTTCATCATAGAAAGTTTGGAAATCACCCGTAGGTCCACAAATCATAAATATAGTGATAACTTTCTGTAAATTAAACTACGACTTATCTCCTGCGAACCCATAAAAAAGAACGACTGTGGAGCTCTCAATTGAGCAATTTAACTCAACATCAAACTACAATATGGGAGAATGAGGACAATATCATATAAATGTTTGTGACTCTCGTATTGATGATCATAGCTACAATTAATGGTCTTAGGCCACCCGAAAGTCCCAAAACTTTTAATATTGTTTTAGAAGTATTTAACAGTTTGACATTCATAATAAATCTTAAGTATAATAGCTAGGCAGTAGGCTGGTTTATCAAATGAAGGTATTTCGTTGATTTGTCGAATTCTGGCTTGCTAGGCAGTAGGGTGGATAAAATCAGGTTCAATTGGGCATAATGGACCACGTTACAATTTGGGTGATTTTTTGTGGACAAAATTTGAAGTTTGTATTTGACTTTGCTGTATGTTATCGGAACATATTTGACATATTATTCATAATTTTCAATTCAAAGTAGCTTCTATGATTAATAGCTAGCTGAGAATGAGAGGCAAGTTGGCCATTGCATTAGTTAATAGTTATTGTGGTAATATGTATCCACTTGAATTTGCAGTTGCATATGTCTGTGTATGTAAAGATAGACATGTTATTTTCAAGCACAAGCTAAGTTTCAACTTTTGACATATATCAATACTTTGTAAATGTTGCTTTGGATTGCTGTTCGTTATCTCCTTGGCTCGCTATGCATTGAAGGTTGTACCCTTTTCAGTTTTTTTCCCTCCATAGTTTTTGTTGGGGATTTTTATAATTTATTTTATTTTTCATATAATAAAATAAATTATTATTATTAGTTAGAAATGATCTTTAATATCAATATTTAATATATTGTAACCGATTAACTTATAATACAGAAAAAAAAATAAAAAGTGATGATGATAATACATATCGTTGGCTAAAAGGAGAGGTGAGAAATGTAGATATGAATGAATCTGAGGGGTAAAAGATGTGAATGAAAATGATCTATTTGAAACTTTATTCATCAAGAGGATTGAATGGATATTGTTGAAAGCATAATTCTTATTCCGTATGACCGTAGAACATGTGTAGAAAAACATTAAAAGAAAAAGTAGTTGAAATAATTTACATAAATGTTCGTAGTCGAATATAACAAAATTAATGCCCTCAATGATATTTAATAATGTTATGGATTTTTAACGGTTAAAAAGATTACCCTTAACAAAGCTAACAATAATAAACAATTCACATTAACCAAAGTATGTGCAAACGCGATGATTAGTTCACACTAATTTGAGGCCTTGAAGTAGTTAAGTTTTTATGGTGATAATAATAAAAATAATATATATTATAATTTTGATATACTTATATTATTTTGAAAAAAAATTATATCAATATTGTTATAATTTCATTCTTTATAAAATCAAATTGATTTTTCTAACAAAAATACAACTTAATTTTGTTTTGTATCGCACTAATTTTTATCCTTAGTGTGATACACACTAAAACCTCATAGTTTTTATGACAAAAATTAGTTATGTAATATATATTAAAAAAAAAAGTTAGTCTAATATTAAAGAGTACAGAACCCTAAAAATTTTGAAATAATGTTTTTATCAAAAAAGTTAATTAATCTTAAAATTAAAATTTAAAATATTCATTCTCACTATTACTATCATAATAAACTTTACTATCTGAACATTTTTCCGTACTTGTATCGAGCAATATTTGTAAGAGTTGCTAGAAATAAACCGACTAACATATTTCATAGACAATATTACGTTGAATTTTACTCGTACATTTTCTGTACTTAATTAAGTTCACTTAAACTTTCATATATATTTGATGATAGTCACTTTACTTCACTTATCATATCTCATCTTATAAATATAATCTAGAGTTTAGGATTAGGAAGTGGGTTATTACAATACATCGTCAATTTAAAATTAAACTTTCAATTAATCAGTTTGATTCCTTTATTTGGTCAACTTTTTAAAAATACCCCCTATAATGTCTATATTAATAAAAGAAAACATGTACTAATCATATTATTTGAAAAAGAGGTGCTATTAACAAATCAAACCCCTTAATTGATTTTCATTAAATGCAATAAAAAGAAAAATAATACGTTGGTATTTATTTTCATTAAATGCAATATGTGACCTCACGACTTACTTTATTGAATGCTTAATGGCTAACCTTCGTGTTACATGTTATAATGGTAAATTTAGTCAATTAAGTAACAATGTACCCGTCAAAGTTCAATTATAAATGCCCTAGACCCGTAACCCAAGCCTATACCCTAACTTCAATGCCTGAGAACTTGTCTATGGAGAGACTATGTTGTAAAAAATTCAAATGTTTTGTCGCTGTCCCAAAATAAAGTTGATATTATTTAAATTTATCGTTAATAATACTACAGTATGTGAATGTATTAATATAATAGGAGAATTACATATATATTCTTATAAAATCTAAAAATTACATATATATCCAAAATACAGATTTTTGATGCATTTGTACAATTCTTTTTAAGCATGCTTTTGATATATATGTAATTTTCAACTTTTTCAGGGATATACATGAAATTCACCCTATTAATAGTATGTGACGAAGTATCTGAAGTGTATTATTATAATAATATGTGACAAATTCTTAAAATTATTATTGTATACATTCTAGTTTATAAAATGGTATATTGTATATACTAACTCATCAAATAACTATTTTTTTTTTCTTTTTACATTTTCTTTGCTTACAAAAATTAATGTAAGACCGTTACATCATCACTTCTTGTCACGCAACGTCAATGATTCTTGCCACGTATAATGTCAAATCGTCAACATGTAAGCGTGACATGTGTCACATTAATACACAATACATACAATAGACATATTTACAAATTTTAATATATATAATAGTAATTTTTAAAATTTTATTATATATAACAATAAAAAATATAATATTTATTACACTTTAAAACGATAAAATTATAATATTTAAATTATAATATTTCAAATAAAAGTCTCTTAAAGTGTTTAGTTTGAGCGCTTCGTGGAAGTTCCCAGGGCTTTGACCCACTGTATACATAATTAAGAACCAAATATATACCGATTTTATTATTATTAATAACAGTTTGCAATCAGATGAATGGTAACTTGTTTGTTTTGTATGTAATTTATTATATATTATATGTTAAGTAATGAGAAAATATAAACAAAAATATTGTAGCTTAGCGGTTTCTGCCCCATGACTTGCACCCCTACATTTTCTATAATTTTTTTGTCTTATTTGAAATTATAACATATGCTATATATTTAGAAAGCAAAATTATATTTATATGAGTGATTACTATCATTATTTGTATTATTCTATAAAGAGTAGCATTATTAATCTATGTAACTTTATTTGATATTATTTTTGTAACATTTTTATATTGGGTTATAAAGTTACTACTATTATGATATTTTATAAATTACTTTTTGTTGCAATTCTACAATTTTACAATCTATCGTATATATATGTAAAATTCAAAATGATATATAATAAGTGATTAACTTTGTGTATATTATTAAGTATCACTATCATTATAGTTTGATTATTATTCATATCATTTATGATGTATTTAGATTAAGAATTTTGATATGTGGACATGGTAATGGAAAGTGATTAATTTTATTTATATTATTTGGTATTATTATCATCATAGTTTATATATTGTTCATACTGTTTATGGTGTGTTTGAATTAACGATTTTAATATGTGGGAATGGCAATTGGAACGAAGAGGAATGATGGAAAGTTTTCATTTTAGGGATGTGGCTTTTGAAAATTGATAATACAACCTCCAAAATTATGGCTTTTTCAAACTCGGATAAGAATATAGGTATCAAAATAATTTCGATTCTCATTCCACTTCACTATTGTGTTTGGATTAACGATTTTTTTAGGCAATTCTATAATGTATCGCATATACATGTACAATCTAAATTAGGTAAATGATATATAACTGATAAGTGATTTGTTATATATTTTTAAATATTGCTCTCATTTAGTTTGTTTATTATTCATGTCATTTTAAGTATTTAAAAATTATTAGTGAATTATTATACAAATATATAAATGACAATTATGAAATTCACTTCACAAAGATGTCAAAATTTTCTTAAAAATTTTGTTGGTTAACTCATGTCAACGAAAGGATAACGTGAAATCGGAGTATTGACAAAATAGATTGCGTGGATTTTAAAATAAATAGATGATAATGGCTATAATAAAATATTTGAATACTACAATAAGAGGTTTTTGTTGTAAACTTATTCAACTTTGTTATTATAATTGTATAAATATTTAATGTAACATTATTTATCATCTCATTTTGTACCACATTTGATGTAACAATATTCAAATACAAGTTAACTCAAAATTTATGTAAACTCAATAACATTTGAAAACTAAATAACTTGTTAAATAGTCAAATATAAAATAAATATGAAAGCATCTCTAATAGGAAATATTTTAAGTAAATAAACATATGTAACATTAATTATCATCTCATTTTACTACAAATTCCCAAATTATTGTACCTCAATGACAGATATTTTAGGTGTAAAATTGTGAAAGAATCAAAATTCCAGACCAAATTGAGTAAAAGCGATGTTACGATCTTATCGCAAATCAACCATGATTATGAAAGCTATTGTTGCATGGGATCAAAGACTAGTTTTCTTTCAATAGTACATACATTCGAGTGTATCATTTATGTGGGATACATACTATTTAATACATATATAACATTCTAGATACTTATGAATTCTAACTTTAATCCGGATTGAATACCCTCTTAATTCCTTTGTAATCCATCGTTTCTCGTTGTTAGCTTATGGAGGTTTTGTTCATTTGGGAAATTTATATAATACAAAATTTAAAGGGAATTTTCAGAGCGGAAAGAGTGCAACCGCTTTCACAAGAGAGAAAAGAAAAGGAGAGACTTTGTCGAATTTCCGCTTTCACAAAATTGTCGATCCCTAGAGATTGAATGTTCGGATCGTCCCCATTTTTAGACAGCAGCTTCACAACATATGGACCAACATTTTGGACGTTTAAATTTGTCTCAGGTGATCTCAAGTTCGAGCTACAGCAGATAAACATAAAGTAGTTTTTGAATGATATTATTCCTCTTATATCTTTAGATTAATTTCATACTTGTTGATGGACAACAACATAAAGCCCATTAGACTGTTACAAACTTGCTAACTAAGAATGACTAACATATTTATTGTTTAATACCTTTTAAGATTTAAGTGAGCCTTATTGACAAATAATGACAAAATGCACAATAGCTAGTATATTCAAGAGACTAGAAAATGCGTTGTTATATCAAACTTTGTACTCCGATGGTAAACATACGTTTACGGGTGGAATTTTATGCATTTGATTACTCAATAATCTTATTCTCATCAATGATCTTGTAAGAGAGTGACGTTTATCCAACATTTATGCTTTTGCAATTGTGCATTCGTAGTTTCCAAGCTTTTTTTTGTTTGTATATTATTCTTTATTATAACAGACAATACTAACACGCTGACACTTTCCGCTTTAAGGACCTTATATGTAAGTAAATGTTAAGCTAACTTAATGATCTGCTGACGGAAGAGACCGTCAATAATAGGAACGTGATTATTTTCTTAAAACTTCCGTAAGTGTCCGTCCATAGACATTTTTAGCATTAAATAATATAAATAATTCATTATCAATATTAATTATCTCAACACTAGCCTCCAATTTTCGCTCCTTATTTAAACTCAAAATTCATGCCATTCACTCATTCAAATTCTTCTTTTCTCTGTTAAAATTCAAAACCAAATCACTCGCTCCAACTTGTAAACTATTCACTGATTCCCTGTTAATCAATGGCAATCTCAACTCGCTCACCAAACACATCGAATCAAAAACCGAAAAAACTAATTAATCTCTTCTCATTAAACAGCATTAGAACCACTATGAGTTCACCTTCTTCTTCATGTTTACAAACTCCCACATCTTCACTTTCATCGTCATCGTCATCGTCGGAGTCAATGATGGAAGAAAGCTTAAAAACTGCATACGAAATTATCCACAAATGGGAAATAAATGACCATTCTTACACTAGATTCATCTCTATGTTCAATAATAACAATCCAGAAGTCATATATTTCATCAATTGCGTCAACATACTACGCAGGTTGATGCGTTTCCTAGCATCAAACAATCCGAAATCAGAGAAACTTTCTGTCGCTCAGCGATTAATGCAGATCGCAATGAAACGACTCGAAAGAGAGTTTCATCTAATCTTATTGAATAACAATGAGCAGTACTTCAATCCTGAATCGGTTTCGTCTTCTCATTTATCACGATCCAGCATTGAATCGGAACAACATATCGCAGTTTCTGAATCCGAACAACTATCAATGACAGCGATTGCAAATCTCCGGTTGATTGCTGATACAATGATTAGTTGTGGTTACGGTGGAGAGTGTATAGTAGTTTACAAAAACATACGTAAATTGACAATCAACGAAGGTTTAATTGAACTCGGAGTCAGGCCTTACAATTCTTCTTCCATCAATAAGATGCTAATCGCTCCACATTTGGAAAATAATGTCGAAACGTGGTTGAACGCAGTTCAAATTGCGGTCAAAACGCTCTTTCGTGATGAGAAGGTTCTATGCGACCATGTTTTCGCTTCCTATTTAACAATTAGAGATTGGTGTTTCGAGAATTCAACAAAAGCAGGAGCGCTGAATCTGTTCACATTTCCTGAACTCATGGCTACGAAATGCAAGAGACTAAAATCTGAAACAATTTTCGTGCTAATGGACTTGCACAGTTCAATCTCAGATCTATGGCCAGAAATCGAATCAATCTTCTCACACGAATCCGTCTCATCGATTAAAAGTCAAGCGCTATTTTCTCTTCAAAAACTCGATGATTCCGTCAGAACGATTCTAAGTAAATTAGAATCATCAATTCATAAAAACACATCGAAAGTTACAGTATCAGGCGGTGGAATTCATCCATTAAATATTTCGGTTATGAATTACTTATCATCTGTATCGAACTACGGTACTGTCTTAAGTGACGTCGTCATCGATGATTTACATTCGTCATGTACGGCGGTTTCAATGAAGGTTGCGTGCATAATTCTCGTTCTTCTGTGTAAACTTGACGGAAAAGCAAAGCTTCACAATCACGCAGCGTTATCGTATATATTTCTAGTTAACAATCTCAATTTCATAATCGAAAAGGTCCGTACAACGAATTTGAAGTATATTTTAGGAGATGAATGGATATCGAATCACGAAAATAAGTTGAATCAATATGTAAAGAGTTACGAATTGATGACGTGGAATAAGGTGATTTTATGTTTACCTGAGAATTTAGTGTTGTCGAAGGAGAAAGTGAGGGAGTGTTTTAGGAGGTTGTACTCTACGTTTAATGAGGTGTACGGGAAGCAAGTGACGTGGATTGTTGTGGATGAAAACATCAGAGATAGAATGAAGGTGTCGATTTTGAATAAATTAATGCCGGTTTATGAGGAATTTTACGGTAAGCATTTGATGACATTGAGTGAAGATGAGAGGTGTGTGAAGTTGTTAATGAGACTTTCGCCGGAAAGTATGGCGAAATATCTATCGGAGTTGTTTCTGGGAACGCCGGCGGTTTTAAGAAGCTCGTGGTCATCTTCGTTGACTTTGGCGGGGATTAAATACGTCAACTAGTTTTCATAAATATTTGTAGATATAAATTTAGATGTAAGTCATTGCACTATCATTATTCATTAACATTCTTACTTAATATAGGTAGCTTAAAATAGATCTAAAAAAATTCACTTAGATTCGCAAACTGCAAAAGTAAATAACATTTTACACTTTTGGGTCATACTTTGAATGAGTAGACCAGCAGATTTATTCAAACTATCTGAGATATACACCTTTCAATCCATTATTACTTTCATATATTCACTTACTTTTTATAAAAATATATATATATATATATATAGTTCTTTGACTGGCTTTGCTAAAACTTCCAACATATTCCTTAATATCACCAACAATTTCATAATAAATATAAATACGACAATTAAAACATAGTGCTTGCATGCATATGAACTATACACAAGTAATTCTAAATATATCAGGAAAGATTAATGACACAAATCGTTTTTCAGCTGGTCTCGACACAGGTTGCCAACCCGTGAAAGTATGGAGACACGGGGTTTCGCAGGAGATTGGCGGTATGTTATGTTTACCGCTGATGGAATATCGGCACCTGTTATATAGTTCAAGACTGTGTCGGACGTTTTAACTTGTACATGGTAAAAGATAATTAAGCAAGAACCACAACTAGTTCAATATGTCCACCGTAAACGATAACAGTTACAAGATGGGTTTAATCAGATCATAATAATTCTTTTTTGAGCAATAAAGGCCAAAGCCAAGATTTTATAATTTTTCAAGCCAAGATTTGAAGAATATAAATCGTAACCGCTTATGAGTTGCATTGCGAAATCTAAATTGAAACATGAATCACAATTATAAGCGTTTGTAAAAATGAGCCTACGTGGATACCAGATTCTCAATTTACTTTGAAGAAGGTATCATGCCGACGTGAAAGTAGCTGGAGGATCTGATACATAGATCTCAAACCAAATGAGGACATCCGCATTTATATATTCGACAAAAGTTTGTCGACCCACCTATATAGGACAACCAAAAACCCAACTACTTTCATACACCCCATCTTAAGAATCAATATCACATTCGCATTAGCTTAGCTTGAACATTTTATATCTCGTTATGGATCTCTTTTCAAGAAAAGCACAATACTGTAAAATTTTGACCATATATATCTCAAATATATGTGTCCAATATCATTGGAAGACCACTTATTCACTTTTTATTAACACTACTTTCATCTCCATTGTCCACGACTTATCAAAGGAGAGGCTATGGCTTCAAAACTTCGACTGTTTTGTCTGTAAGTGTGTCAAAATCAAGTCAACATTTATAATTAAAACAATAAGCAAAACATATAACATGCAAGTATCTGAACTATACCCAAACGCGATAACTGATTCATAACACGTATCATTGTTCAGCTGGTCTGGAAACAGGTTGCCAACCAGTGCAGGTATGGAGAATGTGTTTCAATGAATCTGAAGCGGGTTCCAATGTCCATACTGGGTAAAACTCACTAGGATGGAATATGTGTTCTCCAGCTGCTTCTTTCAACGGGCACGGTTGAACTCCATTCAAGAGCAAGTCACCTTCTGAGATTATCAAACCTGATCGTGCTTCCTCCTTATCTGCTGCCTAAAACAGGTCAAGCAAGGTGAATTGTCTTAAGTCAAGCGAATTTCAATAAAGTAGAGGAGACAAGATCGGAAGGTTGGGTAATGGGTCAAAACTGGCATGGGTGAATACATCCAACTTGTGTCCGATATCTATTGTTAGTAGACATCTCACTTTTGCTATTTTTAATGCACTTAGCTTGTTGAAAGTCTCGTTTAATGCAGTTTACCTACAACAATCCTACGTGTAACCGGTTACATTAAATGCGTCTGACTCAGTGCCACATCGAATGACACGTATGCTGCTACGTCATTTTCGGAAAAAAAAAACTTAACATTTTCCCCCTTATACATACAATTAATTATCTATGTTTAGTTAAATGCCTTCATCAACATCATAAATTACAATAGCAGCACAATCAGCAGCTACAATCATCAAAAATCATCTACCTCCAAAAAATCCAGCCAACGACAACTCGTCAGCATCCTCCGACGACGTTTGCAAACACAACTCGTCAACGACAACTCGTGACCCACCTCCCCAAAATCCTCACCCGCCATCTCCAGCCAACGACAACTTGTCACCCGCCTCCCCAAAATTCCGACCCATCCCCGCATCATCATCCTCCAGCGACGCTTGCTACCAAAATCCAACCGGTGGTGATGGAGCACAAAACGCCCCACCACCATTAGTACTAACCCAATAACAAGTAATAAGACTACCATTTTTTCTCATAAACCCATCATTAAAATAATCTGTTTTTTTAATTAAGTTACTACCCACATTGGATATCGCACATGTATACTCTTACAATAACCGAATTTCAACATCCTATTTAATATTCGGTACTACTATTTTACTACTACTAATATGGATTATGCACCAAGGATTTTATAATATAAAATTTTAAAGATATACATCTATTATTAAACAGTCCAGTCCAGTTTAACCGCCGAAAATCTACTAAAAACTGTACCGGGTAATCCAGTTTTGTAATTTCCAAACCATGGACCGGATCGTCGTTATCCAAACCGGCTAAATTCATAAGGTCCGGCCGGTTTTCACGATTTGCGGTTTTATGAACACCCCTACACACAACATGCATCAGGCACAAGTTGGATGCATTCCTAGGCACTAATCCCTTTTATTTATTGTTGTGTAATTTTTTCATATATTACTATTGTCCTCTGATAGAAACGAGTGGAGGCATAGGATTTGAATAGAAGAGTATGGTGAGTAGGCATTTTTAGGATCTTCTAGAGTACCTAGGCGTAATGCCATAGCGGTATATACCATATATCAATGTACTAATCTACATTGATCTATACTATATTTATGCATATTGTATATACTATATGTATACCTATAGTTTTGGTATTATATATATATGTGTGTGTGTGTGTGTATGTTACATTTATATTTACTACATACATGTACTCTTATATATTTTTGTATATCGATTCCATATACCTAATTACAGTTATTTACTCTCTATTTTATATTTATATCGTATTCATTACACCTATATATATTGATATCATACTGATATCTATACTATATAAATATTTTAAGCCGATATCTTATTGTATCCATATATCTATATATTATAGCTGCATTTTAAGCATATTATGATAGATTTCTACACTGATATCATTCATTATACTTATAGATTATAATATAGCCACATATTATTTACACATATATTTATATTCTATAGTTATACTCTAGTATACAAACGCTTTTACTGACATATAATAATTTTTCTTACTTATACTCCTTTTTGCACTACTATATATTTGTTCATGTATGTCAGAGGTCTCCTTGGAAACAGTCTCTCTACTCTCGGGTAGAGGTACGACTATCTACACCTTACCTCCCCCATACCCCGCCAATGGCGGGATTGGGTATTGTTGTTGTTGTATGATTAAGACTACACCTTACGAAACTTTTGACCCATTTCGTTGTAAGATAGTTTTATTTTAACAGTTTGACCCATTAGAGATTATACGTAACCAGAATCAACCTATTCCAAATGAACAATTAGAGATTATACTTAGCATCATACGGAAAAACTTGGAGGCACCTTGAGCTCCATTCGGTTAATCTTAGAACATAATAATATTGGATTATGAATACTAGGTGTTAAAACTCCCAAGTAAATTTATATGCTCTTCTAAATATATCGGGAGTAATATCATTTTTATCAGTAAATATAAGGAACCAAGTTGAATGAAGTCACCTTTTCAGTATAAAACTCAAAAGCTTTTTTCTTCTGTCCTGCTTCATAGATGTTGCATTGAGAGTATATCTGAAGCAAAATCACCAAAAAAGAAATAAAAAAGAGTTATATAATGAAACTTGAACTTCAATAAACGACCTAGCTTTTGGATTAAACAATTACTTGTTGGAGATGGAGCCTAACTTGTACCATCAATTAGTCTATGAATTTTAGTCTACGAATTTGCAGACCTAACTTTGTAAGATAGATACTACAGTTAAGGAATTCATTTTTCTGTATCCTTCTATCATCTGGTATTCTGGTTTTCTTTTTACCGGATAGTTGTGTTCTTCAAAGTATTTACGTTAGTACCACAATCACGAAACAGAATAAAATCCTAAATACATCCATAGACGTAGGCAAATTTAAACATCAAGGTAAACTTTTTCATTTGAGTTTACCATTGCCTGTGCACTTGGCAATCATAACATTACCACAAAAGACAACCCATTTCGACCCGTTACCCACCTCGCACAATTTTGCCACCTCTATACCACAATAACAATTACCTGTGCTTCAACACTAGCACAAATAGCGTATATTCCCCAGTTTCTTGTGTAATTATTATAAAGATGAACTTTCCCAAATCGGAGACGAGGTTGCCTTTGTCGTGTCCCATCAAAAAAGCAATGATGAATTGTCACTCTAATACATCTATCACCAACATGAGATGGATCAGCTCCAATAAGCATTGTCTTGTCATGCCCTGTGAAGTAACATCTAGAAACACGTATTAAACCATCAGAACTGAAGGCCATAAAAAATACTTTTATCACAGAGCGTATAAAAAAACTCGAACCAACCTAGAAACTGTAATGTCTGTGCTTTGTCTAGTTATATCTATAAGTCCATCATCATAGTCACGCAGACTGCAACGATCTATCCAAATGTGCTTTGAATTTGGTTTAATTTGAATACCATCAACATCATGTCCCCGACCACCTTCAAACTCCAGGTTGCATATTATTATATTCTCGCACTCCTTTAACTGTAAACCTTTTCCTGTCAGTTTTATGCGCTGGCCGCGACCGTCAATAGTCTTATGTGATGATACTCTCAAGTAGGATGACAGATGGATAGTGCCTGATATTTCAAAGACAATCCACAATGGTTCTTTCTTACGACATGCTTCACGAAGTGATCCTGGCCCATCATCTGCAAAGACGTTGATACAACATACAATGATATCATCTCGAAAACTTGAAAAATGACATCTTACAGCCACATAATATTTGCAGGTATATCTGTTGTTCACTAAATAATGAAATTGAAAGCACGTTCCTGAAGGAGATGAAGTTGTTATAAAAAAGAAATCAACAATATAAAAATTGCAGTAAATTTTCCATTAAAAAGCCCTTTCCCACCCCAGTTGCCCACTGATACGACAAGTCAGTAACTCATAACATCATCGTGCTAGGGATCTTGTTGTCGCTCGCAATTAACCTAGTGGCTAGTCTGCAGTTTTTATGTAAGTTATAAATGTGAAATCTCACTCACACGGTAACGAGTAGTACATTGCTTCCATATAATGTTTTAGTAATGATGTCAATTTTGTTATACTCCATATTACCTTTTCAATCATTGTCGTCACTAAATTTGATTAGAAAGATGGTTTGGGAATATATATTTTTAAGTGTTTGAATACAACTGCCTTTTAGCTTATTCCAGAAGAAAAAAAAACTCCCTTTAAATATCTAGTCTACAGGACTCTATCATCTAACAAACGCAAACAAACCACATGATCAATCTAAGAACCTATCATATTGAAAAGGGGTTAAGTGTTCTTAAAGGTATATATCTTTACCCGAAATCTAATCATACTTTACAATTTGCTATATATGTATCGCACTTCCAATTATTTTCATTTTATGTATCTCAGCAAAAAACACATTTACCTATTGAAACACGTCCCTGAATACATTCAGCAGCAATATAGGAAAGTTCAATACATAGATTAATAATCATTTAGACACTTAACCAAGGGCCGTAACAGGCTGTGGGCAATGTGGGTCACTGCCCAAACAAGAATTTAACAATATACGTTATATACTTGTTAAGTTAAGTTGTTACAATGTTTGTCCACATAGCTTAGTGGTTAGTCCATTTACAAGCAAAGCAAAAGGTCACTAGTTCGAGTCCTGCTTCTTTGTTACATATTTTTTTTCATTTAGTATCTTTCTTCTCCTATTTTTAACTAGTTATAAGAAAATGCTACCATTACAAGAACAATTATTGAAATCTATATTTCAAAGGTGACAGTTTCTCTTCATTTTTTATCCATAATATAACTCTATAGAAATATCAATAAGTACAAATAAATGCATTGTAGTCATAAATAAAGAAGTAGAAAAGTTTCAAACTTTGAGAGAGACAGACTTGCAAACAAAAACGTTCACATTGCTAAATTTATTAACCTTAAGTAAGGTTTTTCGTGTTGAGAATCGAATTGAATCGAATTCTTTTTTTGGTTCGGTTGGATTCATGCTAACATAAGTTTGGGTTGGTTTAATTAACAGTATTACTCAACAAAATTTCTCAATTGGGAACCTAAAACCTGATGTGATGAACATCTTAAAATTTTCCCCTGTTAAAAAGAATCTGGTACCGCCCCTGCACTTAACCATTTAGTGTATGATACATAGAGTACACTTAACTGAACAGGATCTTATCATTTAATAAACACAAACAAACCACGGGATCAATCTAAATACCTATCATATTGAAAAGTGGTCAAGTGTTCCTAAAAGTATATTTTTAGCCTAAAATCTATTGTATATATATACTTTAATATTTGCAGTTATATGTATTGCACTTCCAATTATTTCCATCTTAAGTATCTCAGCAAAAATTGCAGTTACCTGATCAACAAGTCCCAGAATACATACAATAACAATACTTAAGAGTTCTATAGATAGATAATACAAATGTAGACAATTAACCATTTAATGTATGATACATAGAATATATTTCAAGCTAGACGTTTAAAAACATCCAACCCATTGAAAATTGATACGTACAATTAAACGTTAGTTATAAGCATTCAATTCAGCTAGAAAGTGCTCTTAGAAATCCGATTAAAAGTTAAAAACTAATGATATTGACAACCATCCGACAAGATGGGGATACCAACATTTTGATACAATTTTAATAACCGGAAATCAAAAAAGAAATTACCTGCCAATGAGGTGACGTGATGCACGGGACCGTGAGCACCGCCGACTGCAAATCGGCCGAAACCCTCAGCACGACCGGCAAGACCTCTCAGGCTTGAATCGGCATCGGCGTATGGTAAGGTAGATGCCATGATTCTAAAATTGTGTTATGTTTTGCAGAGGTCCGATCGTAAGTTTGACGCAAAAGGGGATAATGTTTTCACTTTTCAGGTTTCATGAATCATGGGCCGTTGAAAGTCAACATTTTTCCAATTTCACCATAAACGAAAAAACTTATATCAAATTGTTATTTAAAATTTCCATTTTATAGTTGGGTATTACAAGCTTTTATTCTGTTATAAATCTATCTGTGTATGTGTAATTATGATATAAAATGTTGGAAAAATGCATTTTTTGTCCATATGTCCAGTCGTTTTATCTATTTTATCTTTCTATTTTTTTCTCGTATTTTTATCCTCTCTGTGGTTTTTCATTTTGCTCTTGTCCTTCCGTCTATTTTTATTTAGTTTTCTCTATACAAAATGACTAAAATAGCCCTTCATCTTCTTCGATCTGCACATTACATGACAAATTACAACTACCATCACCTAATATGATTTCCACATCCTTTAACCAAGCAAATATTCCCATCAAAATTTCCCCCTGCAACATTCACCTCTCTTATAAACTCAAAACCCTAACACCCCATTAATTCCCTTCATTCCCACCACCCAACTACAATTCGAGTTCTCCAAAAAATAAAGAATCCGTAATTCTTTTGTTAATTTCATACTATAATCCCCTAACAATAGCCACCTCATTTTTCTACACATATCAGACAAAAATTAATGTTTCAAATAGCAGCAACAACAAGATGGCGATGGCAGGTCCACCAAGTACCGTCGAATGCTTCGAAGAAAACCGCCGTAGCCGTGACTCACTGCAAGGTCGGCTGTGGTCTAATTGAGATCAACGACGTTCCGGCGGTGTAAACGCATACAGATCTGGCGGTGTGAACGCAAGCGGCCGCCGTCAGCGGTGGTTCAGATAGGCTTCATCGGTGGTGGTTCCGCTGCGTTGCCGGTGTTGTGTAACTCCGGCGATGGTTTCAGATCTAGATCTGATCTCGTCATAAACTCCGGTGGTGGCGGAGCATGTAACAGAGGTAAGGTATAATGGAACTTCTTATGTATTCAAATGACTGAATCGACTTGAATTTGTTGTTTGTGTAAGATGAAAGCAATGTTTATGTAATTAGGGTTGATGAATTTGTGTAACCAAAAGGTAGAGTTTGAATTTGAAGAATTATGTTCTGTTGATGTATTTGGATGGGTTTATGATTTTGTAAAATTAGGATGAGAAACAAATGTAATTGTTAAGTTGTTTTTGAAAAACTGGCAGGTGGTGTTTCTTGAAGGAGGAAGATACAGGTATTTTGATTATTGTATATAATATGACGGAGAAAGTTAATTTTCATCTTAATCTTAACCGGTTATAATTCATTTGATTTATTGTTTTGATTTTTAATTTAATCATGAAAAATAATTATATTATTTTTGTATAATTAATAGTATTTTAATCATCTTTACAATTATTTTTCCTATTAATATTTATTATTATATTATGGGTCATAATAAATACACAGAGACTTTTTATGGTTGCACAGAAAATTAATGTCAATAGACAATAATAACCTTAACTAATATATTGAAGTGTTAGAACCTAATTACATCAAAACATTCAAAATCTTTCGCCTCCACTTTCAGCATCCTCCATGCCTCCATTCCAACGATGACTACTCCGGTGACGGCGCCAGACCTTGAGCAATATGATATATCTTTGCGTTCGCTTCAATATCAAGAGGCGGACTTTATTTATGTAAGTTTTATTGATAACCAACAGCTTGATTTTTACACAAGAAAAAAAAAACTGATTCATAATATAATAATGAAAGAAGTTCATGGTTCATTATTGTTTATGTGATTCATATTTTTTCATGAACAACTAAAATATCACAAATATAATCGGAATAGCCGACTCAGGTAAAATTGAGGCTGTCGGAAGCTGTGGGACAAGAGGGGAGAATGGTTTTTGTATATTTTTAGTCGAAGTTTTTCACTTAATAATTAAAATATGATAAGCAAACAATGAGACTAGAAAGAAATTGGTGTGTTTGTTTGTTTTTTTCTATTAAGAAATTGGGAGATATAGAAAGAAAAAAAATGTGAAAACAGGTGAATAATTTCTTCTCTCTCCAAAAAATGATAGGTAGAAAGATAATTGAAAGGTATTATTGTCTATTTACAGCAATCTTTTGTGGAAGAATGAAAGTTACCCGTGTATTTATCACAACCCTTATATTATTATATATATAAAAATTAAATTTCACTTTATTATCACATATATAAATATATAAATACAATAAACCTACAATAAACCTACAATAAAATTTCAAAACATATATATACTCTCAATCTCTTATAACTCTACATTTAGCATCATCACGGTACCTACAATCACCACATGAATCGTCGCATTGCACGGGTGTATGCTAGTTGAATTTTAAGGAGGGACAAACGCACCTAAACTGAAAATTGCACCGATAAAAATTGCGAAAAGAAGTAAAAGAATAAATTGACAAAATGATTAGTTCACAAAAACAAAAGTGCAGATCTCCCCAAAGTGTTTATTAAGTGCAGAGTTAATTAATGTGGTACATCACTAGATTGTCAAAAAGTTGTGCTACAAATGATACGTTATATAAAGCGAATTAGTTTTTTTATAGTCATATAATTTTTATTAATTGAGTCATTCATACAAAAAAATACTTAAATTTTTATTGTTTATAAGTAATTAGTCGTTTTCAAGACCCAACAAAAATCGAAAAAAAATAAAATTCGTCGAAAGTATATCATGTGAGATGTCTAATCGAAAAGAAAAAAATGTTGGTCTTATGGTGTAATTTTTATAATTTTTCATCTAACCAATTTTGAATATTTAATTTTAAACACGTGAGAGGAAAGTGGGTTTTTGCCAAATGAAACTCTCGAATTGGTTTTTAATTCTTACAAAAAATATATTCTCATTTGAACTCCTAACATTCAATGAATTATCAATGACATCATCAATATGACTAATTAAAATTAATGGTGAGCACAATCAAGAAAATATATTCAACAACAAAGATTAATTTATGAAAATAACTATGACATCATTATGACTTTCTTTTAAGAGTTTTAAGATAAGAGAAGAGATAGATTTCATGAATTATATTTTCTTGTTTTTTTTTATTTGTCTTTTTCATAATTTTATACGAGGTTATTTGATAAGAAAAATATAATATATACATATATAGGATCAGAACTGTATACAATAATTTTTATTATAAAATAAATAAAATAAAACAAATGTATTAAATTTGAATATGAGTTAAGGGGTATTGTTAGATACTTTGCTATAACCTTTAATATCCCTAATAAAATTCCCTCCACCCATGTTTTTTTTCAGTGTTGGTTCTTTTTCTTCCAACTCAACACAAACCTTAAACCTCTCTCCCCCACCACCCCAAGTTGTCGTCTCCCACCTTCCCTATCCCTAATTCAACATTGTTATCCTAAGGTGTCTATCCATCTCCTTCTAATTGTCCATATGTATTGGACATCAAAATCTCTACCACATATCTATGTCTTTCACCAAAACCGTCACACTTGTTTGAATCAGTAGATCCTTTTGAAAGTTTGGAAGACCGTTTGAAGAAATACTATGTGTATCAGTAAATCGGTTTGAAGAAATGCTTTTTGGCGTCAGTGGATCCGTTTAAAAAAATGCTTTTTTTGTGTCAGTGGATCCGTTTAAAGATGCTTTTTTGTGTCAGTGGATCCGTTTGAACAAATGATATATGCAATACTAGTGGTTGTATGAATTGAAACACACATCTTATGTTTTTTTTTTAAAGACATAAGTTGTACATCATGTATTAGATTGTGTGCATTGTGTAGAATGTTTGTGAATCATGTATATTGTTTTTATGTGTTGTCATTTGTTGTATCAATATGAATTGTGATGTGCAAGCTCTCGACATCTCCTTACTTTGTTTAAGGATTTTACAATATTTTAATCTTTGGGCATTAACTGTATAAGAAATCTGCATCAGGAAAATGAAGATTGACATTCTTTCCCCATTTTGCATCATTCTAACTAATATTCTTTTGCATTGCTTTCGTACTATTAAATCATATTTCACATATACAACAACAATCATTTGGTCAACGACAAGTATACATGAGTTTTTGTATTTAAATGTCAATGTGCATAACGTATTAAGTAAACGTGTGTGAATAAAAAAAAAAAAATTTGTGTATGCACATATTAAAAAAATAGAGCTCAAAAAGTGATTGTGCATTACAATATTAAAGGAATCGTGAATCAAAAAGTAGTTGTGCGTCACTGTCTTAAAGATTTAAATAAGAAAAATGGCTGTGCACCAACTTATTTAGTTAGTCGTCCTTTCTTTTGAGTGTGTGATGGGAGTAATAATTAAATTATTGATGCATACAACTTACCAAAAAAAGATTGTAATTGTAATTATAAACAAAAAGAAAAGAAACAAACAACTAATTTTGAGGAGTTTCGTTGTTACTAAAATGTAAATTGAATTCATATGCACAACACTATTATACCATTAGGTGCCTTTTAATTTTTAATAAACACACAACTAAGTTTTCTCATTGGTTTTTAATTTCGATTTCTACTCTTTCAATTCGACATATTTTAAACTAAAACTCTCAAAAAATATTTAACCATCGATTACATAAACGTAGGATTTTGATCTTTTCTTATTTTAATTATTCGTATATATACGGAGATGATTTAGAAAAAAATGAGTAATTTTGAAAAAAGATGGGAAGTTAATTTGAACCATCCGTTAATATTCATCACGGTGAATGTTAGTTATTATTCATCACGATGATTGTTATTTAAAAATAATTTTATGTAATGAATGATAACTAACATTCACCGTGATAAATATTAACGGGCGGCCCATATTAGCTTCTCCCTTCCTCTAAGATTACCCATTCCCTCTAAATTAGCCCCTATATATACACATATATATTTATAAATATATATATATATATATATATATATACTAGCATTTTGCCCGCGTAATGCAGAGGAGACTACCAAATTATATATGTTATTTTTGTAGAACTGTATGATCGTTAAACAACATCTTATCCTTTAATAACAATATAATTATTTTATAGATAGTATTTCAGTAGGAGCATATTGAATTTATAAATGAAGTGATTTTGAAGTTTGATAAAAGTATAAATTGTGGTGTCTATTTTTGCAAAAATCTAATAATAAAATCTTTTTAATTTAAATGGAGATATAAATTGTTTGAATGTTTGTTAGATATTGTATAGGAAAGTTGTTACACATGTTTATAAGACAAAAGGGTATAGAGGTAATTTAGGTATTTTTGAATTTTTTTTTAAGCCAAAGTATGAAAATGCTAGACTAGTATAGCACCCGCGCATTCCAGCGGGTAAATATATTAAATGTAAAACGATTCTTTAGATGAAATATGTAGATGTCTATTGTTTAAAGTTATTAATTATATATAGTTTATTTACCCACGATTATACGAGATTATACATATATTTTTTAGTAATTGATTCATTCATGTAAAAACACCTAAATTTTTGTTCCAAAAAATGAGAAAAAAAAAAACTCGTCAAAAGTATATCATGTGAGATGTCTAATCGAAGGAAAAAAAAACTGATTTTTATGGTGTAATTTTTATAATTTTTTGACTAACTGTTTTTGAGATATTTAATTTTAAAGAATGTGAGAGAAAATGTGTAGGTAACATAAAGTTTAAATAATTAAAATATATAATGTTTGAATCGATATAAAAGTAATTTAAATATTTTAATATATTTTTTAAGTTAAAAATGATAATATATAATAAGAAAGTATAGATAAACTTTATAGGTCTAGCATTTATCCAGTCATTTTCATACATCTATTACAAGATCAAATTTTATTATATCAAGAAAGTTATAAGAGCAACTACGACAATTATATATTTACAATGAACAGTTTTAGTGAAAGTTGGTTGCATTTATTTTCGTAAAAAATATCATAATATTAGAAAATACCAAATGACAAGATTATCTTCTTAAAACCCAAAATAATTTTTGTAATATGCATTCTATTTTTTATTCTTATTCTTTTTAGTATAAATATATATATATATATACACATATATATAATACATACAATATTCGTTGATAATTGACTAATTGTCATTTAGGAAGTCAATTAGGCTTGCCGTCGATGTCCTAAAAGAAAAATGGTGACAAAATACAACGGTTTCTAGATGCAAGAATTTATTGAGCCATTTATTTCTGAAAACACGACCTTTTGTCTTTGTAAGATATACATTGATATAGTAGTTGGTCGCAAAATAAGTGGGTGTATGATCGATCAGAATAAGATGTTTTCAATAAATAAAAGGACAAGTGTAAAAATGGATCATTAGTTAAAACTGATTGCCATCTATACAAAAAGCACACGCATACATTATTGGTAGGATATTCCGTATGTATTATATGTAGAAATGGCAAAAAGACGAATCTTCGTACATAAGAATCATCATATATCATATGCTATATATACCTGTTAATTGATCTTAAATCCATTTATGATGTTCTCCTTGTTTTTTTTTTTTTTTTAATTCCCAATGATACGAGTAAATTAAATGAGTAATAGCAATAAATGTCGGAAGATGAGGTCTAAAATACAACTCTTGAAACTAAATACATGAAAACTAGATTTAAAATGTAAAATATAGATGATAGCTGATAGAAATATATGGAGCGAAAGATATGAGCAACGGAACATCAGAATTATCCATGTAAAACCACTTGGGACTAAAATAAATATAAAATGAGTTTAGTGAGAAAAAAAATCACTTAAAAGAGGTGAACGTGTTTAGTTTTGAAAATTCTTTTATTTTTCTAAAAAAATTTTTTAAAAAAATTAAAAAATTACAAAACGAGTTTAAATTCAAGTTTTATAAAAAAGTTTTCTAAAAATTAAAAATTTCAAATGTTTCTTATTATAATTAAATAGTTGAAAACTTACTTTTTATTGTTTTTTAAGTTTTTCATATATATACTCTTTTTTAGAAAGGAAAAACTCCACCCCTCACATTTAAACGCTCCGTTACTCTTTGCAATTTAAATTATTGGATGCGTTTGGACGTTAAAGAGATAAAACTTAATTGTAAAATTACATATAACACATGTTATTAAAATTCCGAACCTTTAAAAAATTAGAGGTTTGAAGTCGTGACTTTATTAGCTTTATTCTTAAGTAACTCATAAATCAAACGACAAAGCTGAAATATTTATCAGTTTCTTTTAGTCTTGATTTTGAAATTTTGCTTTTCTACCAAAAAAGCTGAATTTTTAAGTAATTTTTATAAATCGTCAGTTATCAAATAAATTACCAATTACGAAAGTAGAATGTTGGCATATGCTTTCACTCATTAAAAGCATGAATGAAGTCAAATAGTTATAGGTTTGGAGACGACATAACGGTGCATTAAGTCGCCTCTAAATCAAATACGGCGTTAATGATTGACGGCAACTTCTCACATGCAAAAGTCCAAATGAAGGGGTTCTGCCCTTTAATATGATTGGCTCAACTATTCTCTTTTGGGTCTCTTTTACACCATTAATACTTTACAACTATATCTTTTAAATGAGATAGCAAAAGAAAAAAAGAAAAACAATTACATACTCCACAATAATTAATTTAAAGATGATCATGCGCTTAACAACGACATGTGGTTTTCTGAATAATTAACTATTTTTTTAAATTAGTGGACGTGGCCGGATCATGATCCATGTAGTCGAAAAAACTGAAATCCGGATCCAATCAAGATCCATTTCTGAATGGATCGGAGCAAAACCCATTTAGTTATGTCATAGTTCAGGTATGGGCAGATCGCCAAGTCAACATATCTAATTCGAACGGTCCCATTGATTGGGCTAGCTACACATCAACCTGGCATAATGTGATTGCAATTTAAGAATGATATAGACATAAAAGATAAAAAAGAACTAATGATAGAGTATATATAATGGTGCATAATCATATATTTTTCGTATTATCAGCTTTACAATTGACGAGTCATGTAATTATGGTAAATCGGTACAATACTAACATAAAGCTATGATAAACTTTATCTGATATATCTGTAATCATAGATCTTTTATAAAGTTATATTTGGTTATATCTTCGTATTGAATTTTTTATTTTTAGGTTAATCATAACTATAACTATTCTCCTAATCTCTTATATATACTTTTATGATAATCATAACTATAACTATTCTCCTAATCTCCTATATATATATATATTCACACACGGTTATACTGTTGTGAAAGAGACATGAGTAGGGATCCGTAGATATATATATAGTTACATTCAACTGACAACATTTAATGAAATTAGACATTGCTGGCCGGATCTAATAATTAATACGGAGTATGTCATTGTGATAACGACCTACGTAAAATATACCAAAAATTTGCGAAACATATATGTACTGCAGGTCCATTCATATATACGTGTATATGTATATTTACACATATATAACTCAACACATATATGATACGACTTTTATACCCAAGTCTCACAATCATTTAGGTGACGTTGAGTAGTTTATAGCTACAGCTAGTGAATGAATGAAAATCCAATTAAATTCACCCATGCTGATATTAATTTTAAACGGACTACTAATTAAAAATAAATATCACTTATCACTTTCATTTTTAACGTAAGAGTACATAGATTATTGTATTTTAATCAAAATTCCAGGAATGCTAAGCTTATTATAGCCTGTGCACAAATTTTAATACATATATTAAGATTTTAATTAAGATATTAGTTTCCTGAAGTTTATCACTACATAAACATGAATATATTGGAGAAAAAGAATCTAATACGGAGTAAAGGATTAGTTAAGGTGTAATCCTATAACAATTAATAGCTCTTTATAAGTTTATAAATACACAATCTCAAATTTAACGGCTACGTGGCTTACAAGGTTACACCCAACCTAAAAGCTAGGAGTTTGTCTTGAATCGC
Source organism: Logfia minima (assembly GCA_963921325.1). Lineage (NCBI taxonomy): Eukaryota > Viridiplantae > Streptophyta > Magnoliopsida > Asterales > Asteraceae > Logfia > Logfia minima. The sequence goes on from OY992770.1 coordinate 3,267,538, forward strand.
CTATAAATAACGTTATTGACTCACCTATGAATATACACATACAAACACTAGTGTAGTGATCTTATCTTCAAATGATGCTTGCAATATTAGCATGTCTCTTGGTAGTATGTATTTTATACCTGTTTTATAAATTAATTGAACAAAAAAGAAGCCAAGCATGTTACATCTTGCATTACGAGTGCTTCAAACCGCCCGATGACCAGAAAGTCTCCACCGAATTTGCTGGCGAAATGATGAAGCAATGCGAGAATTTGGGTCTTGAAGAGTATAGGTTTCTATTACGAGCTATAGTTAGCTCTGGCATCGGCGAGGATACTTATGGCCCTAAAAACTTCTTTTCAAAACAAGGAACAAACTCTACGTTAAGCGATAGTCAGTTTGAAATGGATGAGTTTTTCAAAGAAACCCTAGATAAACTGTTCAGTCGATCTGGGGTTTCTCCACAGGACATTGACATACTGGTTGTCAATGTATCTGTGATGACTTTAGTGCCATCACTAACGTCGCGAATTATTAATCATTACAAAATGAGAGAAGATATTAAGTCTTTCAATATCTCAGGGATGGGATGTAGTGCGAGTTTGATCTCTATCAATCTTGTTCAAAACATGTTCAAAACTCACAAAAACAAATTCGCTCTTGTTTTAACCTCAGAGGCAATCGCACCAAATTGGTACAATGGGAATGAGAAGTCTATGATTCTCACCAATTGTTTGTTTCGGTGTGGGGGTTGTTCAATACTCTTAACCAACAAACCGGCTTTACGAAAGCAAGCCATGTTTAAGTTGAAGTGTTTGGTTCGAACTCATTTGGGATCAAGTGATGAAGCTCATACATGTTGTAGGCAACAAGAAGATGATAAAGGCCATGTAGGGTTTTTCCTAGGAAAAACCCTACCAAAAACAGCAACACGAGCTCTAACTGAAAACTTAAGAAACATGGCACCGAAGATATTGCCATTAAGTGCAATCTTTAATTTCGTTTTGCTAACAAACATCCAAAAATTTGGTGCCAAGTATTTGGATATTAAGGTTAAAAAGAAGGTGAGTTTGAACTTCAAGTTGGGTGTGGACCACTTTTGTTTGCACCCAGGAGGGAAGGCGGTGATCGAAGGGGTTCAACGAAGCTTAGGGTTGTCCGATGACGACATGGAGCCATCGAGGATGACGTTGCACAGATTCGGGAACACGTCAGCAAGTAGCTTGTGGTATGTTTTAGGGTATATGGAGGCAAAGAAGAGGTTGAAAAAGGGAGATCGGGTTTTAATGATCGGGTTTGGATCCGGGTTCAAGTGTAATAGTTGCATGTGGGAAGTATCAAGGGATTTAGATGGTAAAAATGTTTGGGAGGATTGTGTTGATAATTTTCCACCAAAATCACTACTTAATCCTTATTTGGAGAAATATGGATGGATTAATGAAGAAAATGCAGCAACTGCACTTGAAGCTATTCTGGAATCATCAGCGATCTAAAGATTACAAATTTAATGATTTTTGGATATTTTTATATAAAAAAAATAGTGATGAAATAAACAAAAAAGATTGATCTTTTTGAGCATACATGATTATTGTTCATAGCAGAATACAGTTAATTTCATATTGTCATGTATAGGCTCTCTACATATTCATTACCTCTTAAATTTGATGTATAATAATTAATAACAATTTCATAGCTATCGAGCTAGTTGGGACACGGGTTCTTTTTAATTAATACATCATTGGTGCACTTTATCACGTTTGTAACATTCCTATTCCTATATATATTATCAAAATAAAAAAATAAACGACACAATCTTAAAATTAACAATTTCACAAAATTAATCATTTGTACTTTAAAACATGCAATTGTGTTATAATGTTATAATAGGTATAAATTCGCGATAACGCATAAAGAATTTTAATTTTTATAGATGGATGAAATATTATGGTCGATTTTTTTATATAGTTTATAGACTTGCAATAAAGCGTGACGAATTTAACTTTTAGAAATCAATAAAATATTTAGTTGATTTTTTTTATATTATGACTGACTTTTGTGATTTAAACATTTATATGGTCGATTTTTATATAGTCTATATACCCCCTATAACACGCGACGAATTTAATTTTAATAAAATGAGTAAATATTGTGGTCGATTTTTTTATATAGTTTATAGACTCTTTAATTTTTGTAAATGAATAAGATATTTGGTCTATCTTTTTTATTTGGGTTAATTCATCAAAAGTGGAACGTACTACCACATCGTGTTCCATGTATACAAGCTACCCATTTTATATTCTGGGTATGCAACCAACTGGAGGAAATCGTTTTCATAGTTAGTTGTCCCGGTAACTGAATACCATGTTACATACATCGATACAAAATATTTCAGTTTGTTGTATACCTAGACAATAAAATGGGTAGCTTTTATCCACGTCACTTTTAAAACAAATTGAAAAATGCTTACAAATACGTTCTTACCTGTTGTCTAAGTAACCGGTTACCATGTTGCATACATCGATACATAATTGTCCAGTTTGTTGCATATCCAGACAATAAAATGGGTAGCTTGTATACATTGAACACGATGTGGTAGTACGTTGCTCTTTTAATGAATTAACCCTTTTTATTTAAATAAATACATCAAATATTTAAGGGGCTAAAAGTATAATTATATAAAAGAAATTAAGATCTTTAAATCATAAAGAGTGAAAACAATGAAAGACCTAGATTGATCTGTCGTATTTTTTTTAATTATCTATAAAAATAAAAATGTTTATTTTACTAATTTGAAATTGTTCATGATCGATTGATCGGGGAAGGACCAAATAAACTGGGACCGAGCCGGTACCATTGTGGTTTAAATAGATCTAGTTATTGGTTTTCTTATCTTACTTTTTAGCAATCTAATCAAGTATGCTCCACTTTTAAACTCAAAAGTGACCCTTAATACATGTTCATGAACAGTGGATCTGAAGAAGTTTTATATTGGTCTATTCTAAGAATTATGGCTGTTAATTAGACAAGTGTTGAATTTATATATGGAGTATTAGTTTCTTTGTTCTTGTTTTGTTTTCTTTTAGAAAGACGAATCACTTATAAAATCTATCACAAATATATACATTTTATATCATCCTCAAGACTCGAATCCCAACTATAATGTTGAAAAATGACATGAATACCACTAGATAAATGATCATTTAGTATCAATATTGTATGATTTGTATCTAAAATATTATAGACTAGTTCTTAAGCAATTATAATTAAAAAAATATTGCAACTATATATGTTGGTATCAATTAATCCAGACATTTGGTACATGTAGGATTATAATTTAAGTCATCTAGATAACCTATATATAGTTAACGGAAAAACTTTTTTTCGGTGCATATTGTAACGTACGTTGACGACGTGATGGCAAGCATCAACCTACTAACAAAGTAGCAATTTAATGTAGGCTTGATGGCAGCTAGCGGTCCACCGTTTAGAATTACTTAACGTTATCCATATTTAATTGGGGATAATCGAACACCCGTGGGCACGGGAAAGATGTTGGTAGACTATATATTATGTTAAGATGCCAAAATATGCAACCCATGTGCTTATAAATGTTTGTATAATGAGACGTGACTTTGATTATTTGTATAATGTGACGTGACTTGATTTTTGGTACTCTTATTACATAACGCTCTTGTTAGGGTGTGTATCTCACTTATGAGAGTGTGAAGATTTCTAAAATCTTACAGAGGTTTGAATTTTGAAATGATGATTTTAGTAATTTTCAACCTCTATGATACGTCTCATTTATCAAAAGAAAAAAAAAAAAGATAAGCAAAAACAAGTGAAACTTACTATTGAAAAAAAGAATTTTTGTAATATTTAAAATAAAAACTTATTTAAATAACTTTAAAAAAAAATCTCAAATCACAAATTCTAATTATCAAATATTGCTCTAGTTAATTTGTTACCAAACATACTTTTAAAATCGGACCCATAAATAATTTGGTTATGTTGGACCTTCACTGTATATCGAGCTCATTTTCATAATTACTAACACGAGTTATGGTCTAAGAAAATTATTTAATTTATCAACATAACTTTTTCTCCTTTTTCCTTTTTAACTTCTAACTGTCTCAAAGGTCACCATTCGTCAACAAAATATTATAAGTAATTAAGATAGGGTGAATTATTTCAGTTTTACTCTTATATATTAAATGCAAGTTCAATTTAAAATTTATTTTTAGAAAGAGTTAGCGAGAATAATTAATGAGGGTAAATTGAAAGTTTAAAAATTATTTTTTTTGTTATTTTTTATAGGTATACAATTTTTTTAGACAAATCTATTATATATATTAAAGGGCAGTGTCCAAGAAATCTAATGCTGATGTGTCATCTTCTAAAGTAATATATGATGCTGACGTAGCTTAATCAGGTTCAAGCTTTTTTCTATAGTTTGTTAATTAATTAAATTCAAATATTAACTATTTTGAAATTTGAATTTGAATTTGAATTTTAAATAAAGTTGTATTGGAATAATCATAACTTATTGTACACGGGTTTGCTTTTCCGAGAAGACATTAATTGTATTGGAATACTCATATTACAGAGTAGTATAGAAAACGTAATGAAAGAAAATTTAATACATAAAACCATATGTCTACTTATTATAAAGATAACATTTTAGACAAGCGTTTCTTAAAAAAACCCGTATACAATTTTTTTAGACAAATAACAATATAATACGGACAATAAAATTGGTACGGATGTAGTATATGTTTTATATTTATTTATTTTTTAAAGAAAAAGGAAAACTGGCAAAAGAGCAGGCATATGATGCTCAAGCCCGTTTATGCTATAAGGCCTGTTAGCATCTTATAAAGACAGATGAATATATGAATAAGGTCAAACCCAAAGAATACAAATGATCCGGTCCAACTAGTTTATTTATTAAGAATAACCATTAATCCAAATTTGTCTAAATAAGCATTATTCTGATCACCTGTTTAATGGAAAAGTATCAAGACAATCCTCCCAAACATTTTTATCATCCAAATCCCTTAATACTTCCCACAAACAACTATTACACTTGAACCCATTCCTGAAAGATTAAAAGATTTGATATCTTCTTTTATCTTGTAGTGGTTAATAATTCACGACGTTAGTGATGGCAGTAAAGCCATCATAAGACATTGACAACTAGTATGTCAATATCTTGTGGTGAAACTTTAGATTGTTTAAATAACTTGTCTAGAGTGTTTGTAAAGAAATTGTCCATTTCAAATAGAGAATCGCTTAGTGTAGCATTTGTTACTCGACCTAAGAGGAAGTGTTTTAGGATATAAGTATCTTCTCCGATGCCAGAACTAACTATGGTTCGTAACATAAATCTCAATTCTTCACGGCATATGTTCTGGTTTCGCATGACCATTTCACCTGAAAATTCAGCGAAAATTTTGCATTCTGCAGATGGCTTGAAGCATTCATAATGCAGGATGTAACATGATTGGATCCTTATTTGATCAATGAATTTAGAGAAGAGAAAAATGAAATATAGTACAAAGGGACATGCCAATATTAGAACCAACATCTTAAAGCTAGTCAATATGTTAGTGAGTGTTTGAATATTATATAATTGAAGGTTCCATCTTATATATGCAAAGCAATGCCAGCATTTATATACGCATTCTATTAAGTGCTCTCCAATTTTGTTGTGTGTCTAGTCAATCTCCGTGATCGATCTACACAAAAATATCACATCATACCTACATATATTGGCATAGTTTATGTTGGATGCAAACCAATGTATCACGTTGAAAGTAGAACTACTCTCTTTATCACTAATTTTAGAGTGGAAGTCGAACTGAGTTTATATTTTAGACATATTATCGGGTTTACTATCGGTGATAGCAAGTGGTATTAGAAATATGGTTGTAGCCCGAATGTGAATGTGGCAGCGTGATGCAACATGCAGCATCACGCAGTGGCGCAAACTCTTGATTTGACCTCAGCGAGCGATGAGCTTGACTTGGGTCTGAGAAACTCTTGATTTGACCTCAGCGAGCGATGAGCTTGACTTGGGTCTGAGGGAGGATTGTTGGATATAACGTATTTAAAAGAAAACAATGTTTGTGTGGGGTGAGATTGGTTCTCATGAAAGCGTGAAATTATGGTCTACCAAAGGTGGGGTGAAACCACGATTTAAAAGAAACGTTTTTTCTCATATTATATTTGGTGGATCGGAAGAGTAGTTATAATCAGCCTACTTTTTCATAAGAACTAATTTGCTGGATGTTGAAGAGTGGTCCGGCCAACTGGATTAGTTTTCGTACAAATTAATTGCAAGGTGTTTGACTGGATGCGTACGTTGTTTAAACTCTATAATCTCAACTAGGTAAGTATGTTTAAAATTACGTTATGTTTAAGATAATAATTAGTTTCTTGTTTTAAAAAGTAAAAGGTCACCATAACATCTGAACTTGAGACCTTCACAACGTCTTTAAGCCCTTCCATATATTTCTTGAATTAGTTTCGAGTTCCATTTATGATATTTAGAAAGATATCCACTTATATAATTCGAACAGTTAGAAATTTGTACGAAAATATACGCTTGAAAAATAGTTTCTTGCAAATCGTGAACAGTTAGAATTGAACTCAAAACTTATTTAACAAAAGCTTCGTATGAAGCGACTCCACAAGAACGTTTCTGTTACACGAATCATTGGAGTAAAGACACAATAATGTTACCATTTCTCTTTCCCTGTCTCTCTCTTTTTATTTTTTTATTTAAATCTATGAATAAACAAATCCATCATTTTGAAGAAAACGAGAATTCATATTATTTTTGAAGTCAAAGATTTTTGCCTTAGCGTGTGTTTTTAAAAAATAAAATAAAAATACTACATTTAGTTTTAACGATATACATTGGAGTGGCTTAACGTCTTTAGAGTTCTAAATCGAACTGAAAATATAACGCATTATCGTCGGTAATACAATTAGTCAATAACTCGATTTTAAAGATTTACATTTTTTCTTCTTAATTTACATAAAAGTTTTATCAAATTTTTCGGCTAAAAATATAAAATATAGCAATGCTTTAACGTTTTTTATTTTGTATAACTTATAATAGTACGCTAATTTTGATTATGTTGAGATCATATATGACATGTTTTTTTCTCCAAGAACATTACATTATATATTAATATCAAATTTCATGCGACATTTAACGAATATATACTAATTAAAACATTAGATAAACTTATTATGCAATTCAAAATTAACTCATTAACTTAACCACGAGTCATGTTTCAATAATTGAGCTTGTTATTGAGCAATATGATAAATGATAATGTGTAAAAATAATGATTGTGAATTAAATTGTGAAAAACATAAACATTATGATAAAGTTACATTGATGATAGCCAATGAAAAATAAAGATTGTATTTAAATACATAAAAATTAGAACGTCGAAACTTTTTTAAACGAATCACTTAGAACTAAGTGACAAAAATGGGTCCAATCATTTTTATCACTTAAAAATAGGCCTAATATTTTTCAACTTAAACTCTTTGAGGATTTATAATGGCGTTTTTTTTTTATGATAAAGTGAGTTTAATCTCTTAGAGCTAGTATTTTTCTAGGCCTTATAAGACGCCGAAGATCCTTATTGTTATCATATACAAATACAATAACATCGAAGATTTTGGGGCCTTACAAATTCGGTGTCCTAAAGACCTAGCTTCACTAGTCTTACTATTGGGTCACTAACCTTCCTTTGTAATCTGTAGATGACAAATAAACCTAATTTGTTTCAGTGTCGTTGTACATGTTAGCAATGATATATCTAAGTAACAAGTTTAAGTAGTTTATTAATCGTTGCACATGTTAGCATTGATAATTTTTGTAACTTAGCATAATCTTATGTTCATGTAACTTATTAATTTAACATTTTACTCCAAGACCTAGTTACAAGAGTATGAAGCTAATAAAGACTATCCGAAGCATTTGTCCAAGTCAAAACTGGAGACAAAGAGAGAGAAGTCAATGGTGAAGTAGAATTCAGTGTTCTCATATGTTTGACCAGCGGTCGAGGCTATTGTCCAGAAGTAAAAAGAGTTTGACAAATACCCAGTATATTTGAGAAGGTTAACACGTAAAGGTAGACAACATTTGTATATCTCTCGTATAAAAATATATACAACCACTTATATTACCTTTACAGAAAAAGTAAATTGTTTTTTCTGATCCTAAGAATAAATTCGATAGTAATATTATTCCTATGATGCAATGTCACATTTAAAACATTGGAAGTTACATTCAACCTTCTCCAATACAGTTGAGACACGTATTAAGGTTTGAAGTATCTATTCGAGTATTTATCACACTATAAATATACATCTTAACAACCATATTGACTGTCTTAGAAAAGCATTAACTACGATTTTTGATTTGAACAGTCACTCTCATTAATTAGTGAGCATGTCAATACTTTTAATAAGTATTTAATCACTAATAGTCATCATCATTTATGAGTTGAGTGAATGATTGTTGTTAATTTTTTCATCAAGTATTATTTAGTTAGATTAATTTTAACTATTTGAATTCTCCAATAAATAATTGTAAAATAAATATTTAATTTAACTAATACAACTTTAAATTTTATAAAAATAATATTTTACTAGTTATTTAATACAAACTAACTGCAGGAACAGTTACCCTCGAGGCACCGCTCAATATACATGTGTATTTCTCGTTTATATTTATTTTATTAAAAAAAAGTCAAGGCAAGCGACTACAAGAGTCAAGAGATAACATGAAAAGGTGGCTAAGCTTTGTTTTGTCTAAAAGAACGGTTGAGAAAAGAATAACGAGAGGTCCCAGACGCCCCACAAAATTGGACCTTTAACATATAAGGTCCATGTACATTTAGATGCATGATTTTGGTATAGCAAAAAATACAGTTATTGATACAGTAAGATTTTGATGTAGTTTCAGTTTATTATGGTTAGTTATTTAATTATCATATTTTTTAATAGGATTTTATTAAAGGTATTTAAGATTTAAGATTGTCATGAATAAGTTATATGCGTCTATACAATGATTGTTTCAATCACAATTCAAGGAGTCAATCAATATTCATGAAGGACATTGAATGTTTTTATAGTTCAAATATAAGTATTGACGTTTATTGGTAGTTTTTAGTAGTTATTGACTTATTGTTATTATTTTCATATTTAATTACAGTTATGGATTTCAATACAATATACTCCCTTCATATAAACAGAGTATGTTCACATGACTAATTTTATTTGTTCTAAAAACAATTGTTTATATATAAAAAAAAACTAATAAAAATAATTAAATTTAAAATTTTACTCTCATTTATTACTTGTAATATCATATTTTTTTACAATTTTCAGGTTAAACTTGACTTGAATATAAACTCAAAAGTGATATTTACCGTATTTTAATTTGATAACTTTTTTTCAAAATTTATATTTGTTTTTTGAAATGACGGAACTAATACAGGCCCGAGTTGTGCATTATTACGCCACTCTGTACTGACTTTGATCTAAAAGGAAAAACAAGGGTAAATAGTGTTAACTTCAGTAAAGTTAAAGGGCTAGAACTTTTTGCATTTACTCAAGTGGGAGTGTTTGATCTTTCTTCACATCTTCCCTTTGATTGTCATTTTCTGTTTGTTCTGTTTCTCTCTCTAATCAAACATTCATTCCTGCCATCCAAGATTCCACAACTTTAACCATTCCCAATTTCAATTCCTTTTTAGGGTTTCTTCAATTGTTATCTTAATTCAAACATGGCTTCACCTATTGATGAAGGTATTTCTCTAAATTACTTTAACTATAATCTCTGTATGTATATATATTGTTAGTTACAGTATCACATAGTTAATCCGCAGATTCCCTGTTTATTATTAACTTTATTATAGTTTGTAATATCCAATTAAAGCTTGATGTTATAATAAGATGATCAACTAAATTTGTTTAAGCTCTTGTATATGAAAGATTAAAGTTATGCTCAAAAGTAATATCGTTCTGGCAAAAAGTTTGCGTTTTTATTTATGATCTTGATGTATGATTATGTGCTAGTTTAAATCAAATTTGTTTAATTTCGTAATAATCCATAGAGAAAAGTTTGAATTTTTATTCTTTGTATGTAAGTATATAAGTATTTAGTTTTTTTGTTAATTACAATAGTACATACTTCATCTGCTGATTTCCAAATTTTATTACATTTCCTTTGCTTAGAAGTATCCAATTAAAGGTTGATGTGACTGTAAGATAACAACCAACTAAATTAGTTAACTTTCCTGTATTTAATAGATTTAAAGTATGCTCAAAATCATATAGCTCTTGAAAAAGTTTGCATTTTATAAACAGTTAAATGTCATTATGTTATGATCTTGTTGTATGAAACTATGAATTTGTTATAGCACAATTTAACTCAATAGTTATTGATTTATTGTTTAATTGTGTACTAGACATAGAAAAGGGACTAATGACTCCAACAAAGCATAATCCAAACCAAAACCCTCTTGGTGAGCCATCACCATCGCCTTCGCCGTCTTCCGCCACGGCTCCGGCACTAGTGCTTTCGAATTCCGGGAAGCGGATGGATCAAGCTGGCAAGAAAAAGTACGTCAAGCAAGTGACAGGTAGGCATAATGATACTGAGCTTCATTTAGCTGCCCAACGTGGTGATCTTGCGGCTGTGAAGCAAATTCTTGATGATATTGATTCGCAAATGGTGGGGACTTTAAGTGGGGCCGATTTTGATGCTGAGGTTGCGGAGATTCGTGCATCAGTAGTGAATGAGGTGAATGAGTTGGGTGAGACGGCATTGTATACGGCTGCTGAGAAGGGGAATCTTGAGGTTGTGAAGGAGTTATTGAAGTATTCGAATAAAGAAACGATCACAAGGAAGAGTCGGTTGGAGTTTGATGCTTTGCATATAGCTGCTAGTCAAGGACATGATGGTAAAGTTCTTCAACTTTGTTTACCATCAATTCCGGTAACTAATGTCTAATGGAAATGAAAGATGTCTCACTGATTCATATAAGCCAATTCTTAATGGAATGATGCTTCTACTAAAAATCAGTTGTTTATATTACAGCGTTTATAAGTTTTTTTATGTTAAAAAAGAAGTTATTTTTTTGGGGGAAAATTACTTGATTAACTTTTTTTAAGAAGATATTAAACAAAATTACGTTCAAAAAGTTTTTTCTAACAAAATAACACTAAATCTTGAGAAATACCGGGGTTTTTTTTTTTTTATTTGACCATTTTATGAAGGTTGATTTTTACTGGGAAGTTCGACTTTCTGGGAATCTGTCCTTCCTTTTAGCAAGCTGTTGACTTTTTAAAAGAAATATTGACCATCTTTGCATAATATGTTTTTTGCATTCGTATTTGGTTTATGAAGTCATGCCAATGTATATATCGTCACTCTTTATTGTAGCCGTGGTCCAACTACTACTTGACCATGACTCATCACTATGCCAAACGAGATCCCAAGGAAACGCAACCCCTCTCATAACTGCAGCCACCCGAGGACATACTGCTGTTGTTAAGGAGCTACTATCAAAAGATCGTAGCTTGTTAGATACTCCAAGATCCAATGGAAAAAATGCATTGCATTTAGCAGCTAGATCTGGGCATGTGGAGATTGTGAAAGCTTTACTTGATAAGGATCCACTACTGGCTAGAAGGACCGACAAAAAAGGACAGACTGCATTACATATGGCTGTCAAAGGGGTTAGCAGTGAAGTTGTGAAATTGCTATTGGAGGCTGATGCAGCTATTGTTATGTTGCCAGACAAGTCGGGTTTTACTGCATTGCATGTGGCTACCAGAAAAAAACGAGCAGAGGTAGACTTGATTTTTTTTCTTAAGTTATTTATTTTCTATTTTTTTGTAGTATTCTAAACCCCGTATGGAATCTGATTTCAGAAGTATGGTGTTGTTGATTTACTAAAGGTGGTAAGATGGACGGTTGTGTGAATTGGGTCGGGGGTCAAAACTCAAAACGGGTTTGAGTTGAAACAGTCATTCTTTAGGATGCTTTTAAATGGGCAGAACGGGTTTAGTTGAGCTTGATTTACCTCTCACGTAATGGCTTGAGACAGTCTAGTCTGATGTGGACCGCTTGGGGTTGCCAATGTCTCAATCTTAAGAAAACCTATAATTCGGGCGACTTTCAACCTGTTTGACCCTGTTCGACCCGTTAGATATGTTCCCCTTTTAGCTAAAGATTTTGATTTGCCCCATTTGAGAGAAATCACCACTCAAATTGACTCATTTATAAGTAAACTGGTTGAAATTGCCACTTCTACAAATTACTGATCCTAGACATGTTTTCTTGCTCTTGCAGATAGTAAATGAGTTGCTTAGCCTCCCTGATACCAGTGCTAATGTGAATGCACTGACCCGAGATCACAAAACCGCTCTTGACATAGCTGAAGGGCTTCCTTTATCTGAAGACTCTTCCGATATAATCGCCTGCCTTACTCGTTGTGGTGCAGTCAGAGCAAACGAACTGAACCAGCCAAGAGACGAGTTAAGAAACACCGTAACTCAAATTAAAAACGACGTCCACACACAACTTCTACAAACTAAAAAAACAAACAAGAATGTCCATGGAATTGCTAAAGAGCTCAGAAAACTCCACCGTGAAGGAATCAACAATGCCACCAATTCAGTTACTGTGGTGGCTGTGCTTTTTGCAACCGTTGCATTTGCCGCCATTTTCACAGTCCCTGGCGGCGATGACAATAATGGGATGGCGGTGGTGGTGGAACATGTATCGTTCAAAATATTTTTTATCTTCAATGCCATTGCGCTTTTTACGTCTTTAGCGGTGGTGGTGGTTCAGATTACGTTGGTTAGAGGTGAGACAAAAGCTGAAAGAAGGGTAGTTGAGGTGATTAATAAACTCATGTGGTTGGCTTCTGTCTGCACTTCAGTTGCTTTCATGGCTTCGTCTTATATAGTCGTCGGTCGTAAATACAAATGGGCTGCGATTTTGATCACCGTTGTAGGAGGAATTATAATGGCAGGGGTTCTTGGAACTATGACTTATTACGTATTTAAGTCCAAGAAAACACGATCAAAGAGAAAGAAGGAGAAAGCAAAAAGTGGTTCAAACTCATGGCATCACTCTGAGTTTTCCAATTCAGAAGTCGATAGAATCTACGCCATATGAGGTAACACGATGTAGTCGTTACTCTAATGTTTATAATTAGGTTTAGTCAACAATCGACTCCCTGAATTATGAAGTCCGAATACTTGATATCTGGTTTCCTCTGGTAAAGCTGCCAAGATTCTTTGATGGCATAAGAAGCTATAATCGAATACTCATAGAAGAACACTGAAAACGTTGACCCATTAATGATCTTAAAGAGTTGGGGTAGTTATTGATATGTTGTATTCTGATATGAGTTCGCTCAAATCTTTATTGTATACTATTACTCTTAATAGCACATTTCGTGCTTTTCATGACCTCGTGGACCTGTCCTCTTGGCGATTTTAATCGTGTAGGTGGATTAAACCAGTGGCAGGCACGTCGACGTTTCCTGCGGGTTTATTTCTACCTGTATTTTGTTATCTTACACAAACACTGGTTGTAATGATATTCAGCAAGTAAATATGCATGATATAAGAACAGGACATATTGTGACAACATTGGTGCCTGATATATCAACTTATCAAGTACATGTCATGTTTTGAATCCTTGTTTGAACAAACAAAGATGTTAATTGCTCTTGAATCCTTAGTGATACGCGTTTGTTAAATGAATGGTTTAGACGTGTCTCTGATTAACGTGGCCACCAAATTGGTGAGAATTTTAGAAAACAAATGTTAGCATTTCATTTGTTTCAATTATCAACTACCAGTGATAAATTATGACGTGTAAATAAACTTTGATGGTATAAGAACAATATATATAAGAAGAAGATACATTTTAGTAAGACAGACAACTAATTGTTAAAAGATAGAAATATTGATTGTAACTCATAATTTCACAGAATAAACATGTATTAAATTACGACAACCTAAAATAATAATTGTATTTAAGAAAGACTTAAAAGAAATAACTTATTTCCTTAATGGAAAGAAAAACAGCTACCCCTTACGTCTTACACGTCATTAGCACATTGTATAGTTTATAGCAATACTCATATCCAAATTGCATATATTTTATATAAAAGAGCCTTAATATGCTCATCGATTCAATATACACTTAAACACAGTGTTTTATATATGTTTGTGCTACCCGCACAGTCGATCTATTTGATTTATATTAATGTATTTTCAACATAAACATGACGTTGTTATTTTCTTCAAAATCCATGCTTGCAAACTTAATTCTTCCTAGCACTTTGAGTTTTAACTTTTAAACTTCAAGTTTGGTCCCTAATGTTTGATCAATAATTTTTTATTGAAACTTTTAAAGACGACAAATACATTTAAAACACATTTTTGAAGGTTCAAACATATGGCTTAAATTTTGTAAAAGTTAAACCTTAATGTATAGCATTAAGCAAAAGAGGTAATGGTGGATGCCATCTTAACTTAGTTTAAGATTTTGGGTTACCCAATTGATTAAATTAATCAAATTAAAGCATAGATATAAGGGTTTATGTCTGGTTTTTGGATCCCTTTTTCTGCTTTAAAGTGAAGGTATATTTTATTTTATACTTACATTATATCGTTTCTTAATATTATCAGGTGCCCATCAAACGTTGTTAAGAGGCACACATGTATAGCTTTAATTTTGATTCATGATAAACTATACTAAAATTATTCATAATGTAATGTCACATGATAAACTATTACAAACCATTTATTTTATCAAATGTGATCTTTCTCCAAGCACTTGCATCAGCTCAAATTACATAAAAACATATGAATCATTTAAAACTATAGTGACTTTTACGGTCAAATTGCTAATTTGCTATAAATTATAGTTTTTTTTTTAAGAAAAAAGAAAAGAAAAGAAAAGAAAAAGATATGTGGTATTTTTCCCACAGCCACTTATTTCACTTTCCTGGTCTTTGTTCGTTTCTTTGTTTTCACTTCGTTTTTTGAATAAAACCGCTAAAACAAAAGAACCATCTTCAATTCTTAAGAATTAAAATTTGATGATCATAACTTTGTTTACTTTGTGAGTGTTAAGATAAACATAAATGTTACCAATATTCGTTTATTAGTTTGTAAAGTTAAGTTATATAAGCACATTTTAAGATACACAAATATAATGTTTTAAATGTATATATTCGTGAGTTATTGATGTACACCACCAATTAAGAGATTGTAGATTTAAGTCCGGAGTTGAGCAAATTATATATTTGTGATAAGGATACGTGGTATTTATCTTTCTAGAAAAATATAATGTTGTAAATAAAGTATAGCTAGAACACCCTGCAAGTTTGAATATATGCAAAAATGACGCCAAATGTTCAAATTTATAACATAATTTTATTTTCATTCGATCAACCCCTACAAAGTACTTGTCTTTCTTGATCATCACATACAATTCTTGAAGCAGTTAAAGAACAAAAGCCCATTTCACCTATTGTCTTATTTCTTGAGTGTAGCACATGTTGTTGTGACCTTTTGCAATGGGCAATCGCACTTTGTATCTGGTTTTCGATCTCAGAACTTGTGTTAATTCTTCTATGATGAACCGCCAATTCACTAGAGCTATTTGAATTACTCGACTTTGAAATTGAAGAAGGCCCGCATGAAGTGTTTGTAGTCGAAAATCTCTTGATTGCACCAGAGAACGATCTTCTATGATGATGAGGTCGATGACCACTATTGTTACTATCGAGTTTTTCTTTTTGCTTCTTTCCCTTAGTTCTTGAAATTTTGGTTGCAGAATCATCTGAACCACTCGATCTACCAAAGAAAGACTTGAGGTAATCCCTAGACGCCTTTAGTTTCGATCCAAAAGAAGATTGTTTGCTTAGAGTAAGCTTTTTGGTCCAAGACTTTTTAGGGTTTTCGGTTGTATTAATATTATCAAGAAAGTAGTCTTGTGGATTGAGTTCCCTACTAACTTGACAAGATTCCGAAGGTGAAATATTGCAAGATCCAAAAGGGGTATTCGCGATAGGTGTAGTGTATGCACTTGTACCTAATGGGGTGCTAAAGAATTCATTGAAAGTGTCCTTGTTTTTATCTTGAAGGATTTTTTCGACCATTTGTAAGCGTGGTGGGAGATGAAGGGGAAGAAGTTTTCCTTTGTAGAAGAGCTCATCGGCGGGAGAAGTTGAGGTTAATTCTCTATCTGATGAGCTCGAAAACATATGAAACTCGAATTCATTGGCATTCGAGTGAGAGAATAGATTTTGGAACGAACTTACTTCCATATCTATGTATTCTTCTTCTTCCTCTTCTTCAACGTTATTATAAAAAACAGAATTTAAAACCGTATCAACGGCCATTGTGAGAAAATGAGGCTAGAGGATGGTGTCGAAAGAGGGTGTTTTAAAAGGGTATAGAAACGCAAAATGGTAAAAAGCTCTTATGTATACATCATAATCATATGTGGTACATATAATTTAAGTGAATTGATAAAGTTATATACTATATGACTATTGAACAAAGTACAACGCATGAATGGCATATAAATAAAAATATGTTTTCTTGTGAACTTTGATGCGTCTTTTGTGGTGATTCTATTTAAAGGGCAAAAGCTACTTAGTATTGGGTAACTTGAAATGCTATAATCATTGAGCCAAAAATGTTAAATCTTATGTGACACGTGATTGGACATTACTTTATGAAAACTTTCTTTATTATTAACGTTAATTAAAATGAAATCCATAATTTGTTGTGTCATGCTTAGATTTGAACTTCCCAAATAAGAATATTAGATGATCAATTATGTAATATTCTTAAACTTGAATGGTTTATTATATTCTGCTGGAAATGGGTTTTTTTTTTTTAAAGAAATTAGTAAAATAATATACTAGGTTTCCTTTTTGTTCATATATAGATAGATATAGATCTGTTATATCTTCGCAAATCAACAAGCCTACTCTTCTAACATTAACTAATATCATTTCATCGGGTTCAAAAAGTTAAGCCTAAAACACAAATCCACATAATATAACAAAAGTTACATAAACAAGCCATATGCATAGGCATATATATTAAAATATAATGTTAACCTAGACATGTTTTGGTATGCACGAAATTAAAAAAAAGTCCGACTTCTCAAAACCTGATTTTAAGGTAGGAGTGTGAACTAATTAAGTAGTGAGTGGCAATTGATTAAAAGAAAAATGTATATTATTATTATTATTATTATTTATTATTATATAAATAATAAAGAAAAAAGATGAGGCCAACAATGTCTATGCTTTTCCAACTTTTACTGGATTCCTGCTTTGTTTTTTTCTTTTTAACTTTCATCACTTCTTCTGTGGCCGTGTGTTTCTTCATTTCCCTTCCAATCGATCCTTTTAGCTTTTGCTATATATATAATTAATTAATAAACATTTATGATATCTAGGTAGCTAGTTTGACATAATTTTGTTTTTACTACCAAGGAATCCCAAAGTTCTTTTAAACATGTTAAGTAAGAAATTAATTTTGTATTAACAAATAGGCCATAGCTAGTCAAACAGGTGCATTTGGAAATAGTCCCCCAAAACGTTAATTATGTCAACGTTGTTAATGACTGATGTTAATACGGAAAGAATTACTAATTATGTCATTTGATTAAACTTATTTAACATAATAATATTTTGATTTTCTCTTTTAACTAAATAATCCATCTATTATCGACTCCATTCAAGTGATAATGTATTTAATATTTAAGAGTCAATAAAAAATACAAATTAAAATATTAAATTATTACTTTTAAGGTTAAATTTTTTTTTTTAAAAAAAAGCATGTTTATCGCCCGTCGGATTCAACCACTGACAAACTTGACCATACACTTTTCACTACGTGAAACGCCATGAACGCCTTTTTATTCTTTCTCTTCCAAATAATAATTAAAAAAATGATTGTTATACGTTAATTATTTAATACAATTAAATAATTATCGCAATATCTACACGGCGATAATGAAGCTTTTTATTTGTTTTTCTTTTTCTAAAACAATTATTTATAAGTTTTATCACTGAATTTTTGTATCACACATAATAGGTAACATATAACAAGAAGTTCAAATTACAAAACTATGTCTTACATAATATAGATAACATATATCAAACATTATTTGATTAAAAAATTAGATAATTACTAATTTCAAACAATATCTAGTTAAAAATTAACTTTATCAAATTATGCCAGTTTCCATAAACACTTACATAAAAACTCTAATATCAACTAAACGCAAAAAAATTTAAAAATTTTACAAACATCATATGCAATTATCATATAAAAATTATAAAGCAAATAAATAACTAAAAGTTTAAAAATATAATAATATAATAAGTATAAATGAAAAAAAAAAAAACAAATTTAGATTGTGATCAAAATTAAGAAAATTTATTATCTTTACCACCAAAAATAGAGGCTTTAATCTTTCGTAAGAAAAATAAACTTTGATCCTCAAATGGTGTACTCTTCTTTGGTACAGAAACCGTTTTTTCTAATACAAATACTTCAAAATGGTTAAATGATGAGGAAAGTGAAAAAGAACACATAATGACATACATGGATTAGACCTGATGCACATGGACTAAACGTGACGCATTCTATGTGTCGCAAAATGGGAGGTTGTGTCGGCCCTTTATTGTCAGGGCCATAAAATATATATTCGGTTTATGTTTTTAGTTTGGAAAAGGCGATAATGGGTTTTGGTCACAAAGCTAGGTCCTGCTATATGTCGACACATGGATGATTATTTATGTCGGTGATCGTCCTTAGATCCACACACGATAATTCTGACTCTTTTTCATTTTCCTTTAACCCTAAAACTAATAACTTAATGTTTGACTTTGATTTATTCGGCTGACTTTTGGATATTAGATGTGTTATCGTCATTAACGCATGTTTGGACGACAATATGTATAAATTAGTTTGTTAAAAAAGATAGTCAAAAAATTAATTTGTTAAATAAATTTGCTTAAATAGTAATTTTCTCTATTAATATTTATATTGTTAACTATGTTACAATATTCTATACTTTATTTGAGAGCACTAATAATGCGATAGTCATTTCTAAAGTAAAGAGAAAAAAAAAATAACTTCTTTATTTGTCCAAATGAATGTCACCGGTACGAAAAACAAAACACAAATTAGATAACGGAAATTTGAAAAAAGTAAATTAGTTGTAACATCTATTCTATATACTAAAGGGGAGTTAGCAAGAAACTATTAAGCTGACATGGATCAATCTAATGCAGTTTTATTGATGATGTGGCATCATGAGGAGCAAGAAATTTTCTTATTTTTGTAAATTATTTTTATTTCACAAAAAAAAAAAAAAATTGGTTTAAGTTTTTATGTGAGTTCCTAGACATCCAGCAAGACCAGAACCAAGATGTTGAGTTCCCAGACATGCATCAGTCGAATGTAATAATTACCATTGCATGCTTTACGTATGGAATTTGTTTATCAAGCCTCTTTAGTTAGTTTTCATCAGCAAATCAATGGCTGCAGTTGGTGGATTTTCAACTCTTATCACATCTTCTCAATCATTTATCAACCCTCTTTAATTTGTGCTCTGTTCAAATCACAAATATGATTTTTAAGCCGATCAAATCAAAAGCAAAAGCTTTCCGGATATACTCTGCAAGGTAGAAAGAATTTGGGGTTTAATTTTCTCTTTTTGATTCACTCTTCAACTAAAATCGTCGTTCTTTCTTCTTATCAAATCAGCTTCCTCTTTTTATTATCATCATTTAATCAAATGGATGGCTGCAGTTACTGGATCGTCAACTCCTGTCGAATTTCTTTAAATCCACAAGCCAAACCAGGTTATACATACATACATATATATATGTAGATATACAAAGTAATTTATTATTATTTGCTCTATAATCTGATGTTAATGTACATAGACAGTTGGCACATCTTAATTTATATCATGCCCAGTAACTTTGGCAAGTAGTTTTTTGTATAACATCCGTTTTGTAAGTGAAGGTTCGCTTGAAACCAGAATCAAGGCACCACACAAAGCCAATACCTTTTAGATTGGACACTTTAGTGAGGCGCGAAATGGAGATACAGAGGGACATGGAAGAAAAGAGCCAGTTGTAGGATGAAGAAGCTAATACGAGAATATTGAAAGAGTAAGAAGTTAGTAACACTTGTCCATAATTAAGTAGTCAAATAAAAAACTATAATTTTGAACCCCTTTTTAGTTTTTCATTCCTTTTCTCAGTTCTTAAAAGTCAAACTCAAAATTTTGATCACACTTTTAGTTTCTTGTGGCAGATTGTAAGTGGGGTTATCTTGATTCTAAAGATGATGATTCTTGGTGAAAATTTGAATAATCTGAAAGTTATAGATTCTTCATTAAGGTTGATTGTGATTCCTATAAGAATTACTTTCATGTGGTTGACTGTGACCAATCATTTAGATACTGAAATTTATGGCAAATTGAAATTATGTAATCTCAAGGGTCTCAAGTAATTAATCGTTTAACTTCTTTTTTTTTTTTTTTGCAACGGTACATATTTGTGCCTACTTTTCTATGTTTAATTGAGAAAATCTTTCATATTGTTAATGTAAATCTTTGCTTCTACCATTTTGTTTAGTATATGTAGTAGGATATTCGTTTATCTCTATTTGGGATGTAATATTAGCTCATATATGACAATATACGGATGCTTTAATGCAACTATAATGTATTGTGCTGTTGCAACAATGTCTTTATACGAATGTTGAAAGACTAATTTTGCACTGTTCTAATTACTGGATATTTACTTTAATGTATTTTGTGTTTGTGAATGTCTTTAATGAATCACTCAAAAAGTGATAGAGGAAAATTGTATAAATGAATGACTATTTCAAATCAGTTAGTGTTGGGTTTTAAGTTTTTATGTTTTTTGTGTGTACTTTTATTATATATTTGCAGCCGAAGTTGATCTGAAAATCTGTCCAGTAATTGAGCAGGGACTTCTTTAATTTTTTGTCTATCGAGGATGCAACATTCGTGAGGGAATAATACAGATTTGAAGCAAGATCATGATTACCAGTCTGGTCAATAGGCTAATGTTTAAAAGGTAAGAACTTTGTAGCTGATTATGCATATGTCATTGCTAGCCATGTACTTATGTTATCATATGTTGGCCGGGTTTTTTTTATTAAATATGATTTACAGAAAATCTTGACACAGAAAAATCATTGTTGTAAACATTTTGACAGGTCAACTCAACTACTTATGTAGAGTAACATGAGTTTTGTTTTGCTGTTGTCCTCCACCAACAAGTGGTCTACAAGTTGCATAAAGTTTTAAATCAATTACAAGCTAATATGCACTATTTAAATGGTTCAAATGGTTTTAAGACATGACCAGTAAGGGCAAAAAGGTATCCATCAATTGATCTTTTAAACTTAAGCATTTTATAGGCCATTTTGTCTATTATATATATGTTGAGAAATTGATAGATTGATTTTACAATAGGTAGAGGCAAAAGGGATGGGCAGAAGTCATAAACATAACCAATATCACCAACATCATACAAGATGGTTCACTTATCGATTACGAGTTATAAATCTTTTAGTTTGTTATTTCTAAGATTCATGCATGTAATTATTTGGATCCTCATGATGCTTTCTAAATTCATATGATTCTGCAGCAGGCATATTGCTGCTTACAACAGAAATTGGATGGGTTGAATATTTTGCATCTTATAAGTTTTGTTGTTGCATTTGTATGTTAAGATTGTCTGATTTGCAAAGACAGTTGTTAGGTGTTTTGGGGGACAAAGTAGGAAAAATAGTCTATCTAATATGGCGGGTAATGAAGATGATACTAACACCGCCAACAATGATGATGATGGCGATGATCAACCATTTACTCCTTCAAGTAATTTCATAATAGCTGGTTCCTTTTCTATTACTACTATTTTTTATTATGGAGTGCACTCATACTAATAGTTTGTTGATAATGATAATCAGGAAAAGAGAACTTTGTCATGATTATCAGCTTTATCCATTTTTGTTAATATCATTTGTGCACATTTTGGATTCGAATTACAAGGTTTTTAAAGTTTATATAAGTGTTATGATTTGTCAGATTAGCTAATGTACATGAAGAAAAGTGTAGGGAGAAGGGCTTTGCTTATATTCTACACTAATTTGTTTGTTAATATGCTTTATGCAGGTTTTGGATTCAATTCTACAAGGTTTTAAAAGCTTATATAGTTGTGCTTATGCTTGATAAAATGTTGTGAAGTAATCTTTTCTGTCTGTAGTTACTTCGAGTTGTAAGAAAGTTAAAGGTCATTCAAAAGTTGACTTGGGTATTTGTTTGTTTGCATTTTCACTTCAGTTAATGGCTTTTTTGTTATAAATGCTTATTGATTCTTGATAGAGCATTATCAGGTTGGTTGAATTTGATTTTCTTAAGATAGTGTTTAATCAAATAAACTAATCCTACGTGCATAGAGCTTTTAAGAATATATAAATTGTATCAATATATTTAATACTTGCAAAATCTTTTAAAGTATCTCTTATTGAAAAATCTTTTAACAAACCCGTGTAAACATGGGTCACTAAACTAGTAAAGTATAAACCATGGTTGATTAACAATAACAGAACACTTTGGTAGCTTTAAGGAATGTAATGATTCAAGTACAAATGTAGCATGTGTGGAGCAGGCTGCTTCCCATGTACGCCTCACTTCCCTTAATTCCTTTTGCCTTTTTAATTACTAGTGTATTCGTTCTAAAATAATAATTGATCTTATCTCATATTAATTGTTCACTAATAATCTTATATTTTAACTTATATCTTATATTTTTATAAAGGTTTAACTTTTTTATTCATTAAGTTAAATGTTTAAATAACGGAATAATACAAATACCTTTACTTTCAACGTGATAGATCAATCTACATTTACCAAATTTTGAAAACGATATAGATATTTAAGAATAACTTATATTAAATAAAATCAATTGAAATACATGTTCATAAAATCACTAAATAGAATAAATACTTCGCTGCTTTGCACGGGTATCTACTAATAATGAATTTTTTTTTTATCAAGTTACCATATTAATCTTATTTGCAATTAGTATTACAAAGGTGAAAAAAAAACATTAATTAATTAGTCAAGCGTGAAACCGTTTTTCTTCAAAAAATATGCCAAAAGTAATAATAACGAGTATATATGTTTCCTTAAACTGCATATTTTTTGTCGCATGACAATTATTTTGAGACCGAAAAATTAAGTATTTTTAGGTGTTTTCTCATACTCCATTTGACACTACCTCTCTACCAAAATAAGTATCTCATTAGAAAGTAGTACACATTTTTAAGTAAAGTACAAAGATTCCACCTTTAAAGAATCAAATATTTCTTTTACCCTTTATTTTAGGTATAGATTTTTGTAAAAACGTGTAAGTGTAAATGATGTAAAGTTGATTATTAATATTTAAAAGTGAGCATTCTTTTTGGAATAAATTAAAATAAAAATAAGAACGTTTATTTTGAAATGAAAAAAGTTTTATTAAAAATACATGTACAACATATAAAGCACATGATACAATGTACATCCTAACATCAGTGAAAACCCAACTTTGTCATATAACAACCTGTGATGGTGCTTCAAATATCAAATGGTACGACACAAGGGCGAGTTTAATTTGTCTATTATCGGGGCCTCGTTAGTTATCTTAGTAATAACGAACTGTTAATTAACCTCTTGTTGGACTGACCCCTATTTTTTGTGAAATAATAGCAAATATAGAAATTGTAATATTTGATGAAAAAGGAAGAGTCTTTTGTGGTGATGGTTGAATTTAAAAAGTGTGAAATTAAGTACACTTATGTGTTCAAATTTCAAAGCATGGTAGCCCAATCAAATGATATTGTCTTTAAAAGGATGGGACAAATCTCTACTTTCATTTTTGTTTTAGCAGAAAAATATCTACACTTGAATCAAGACTCTTGAACCCCACCAAATATGTGAGAGTAGCTTGTCTTGGTTTAGTTTATTTAGACGTGACAAATTCACTGTTTAATCTAAACAAAATCAGAAGTCTTTTCTCTCTTTTTATCCTTATAAAAAATAAAGAATTGAAACTCTACGATAAGGCCCCATCCCCTCTAAAAAAACAAGTAGATTATGAGAGGAGGAAGGATACCCCATTGATACCATACAATAATTAAGCTTTATAAATATAGGGGTCACATATAAAACGAAAGTTTTTATATTCTAAATTATCAACTCATTTGACTAGCTAACGAATTTTGTAAAAAGATGTGCTTATATGATGGGATTACCTATAAATACCAAGTGTCTTTCGAACGCCAATTGTAAGTACGTTTGATGGAGGAGATTAAGTTTATAGGGGATTGAGGTTCTAATTTTAATAATCTTGAGCTCTTATACATTGGAAGTTCCGTTTAATAACAAGAAAAAAATTGAAGATTGTTGAAAAAAGAATCTTTTAGAATCCCCTGAAATATAAATTTTTTCAAGTAGCTTTTGAGAATTATCTCCCCACTAAAGTCTCCAATTTCAAATATAAGCTCTAACTTCGGCTAACATGTTTCAGACACACCCTATAAGTGGTCATTCAAGATACAGAGACCAAAATATGTATAATGACTATATTTGAGAAAACAACCGACTGTAGAAAGATTCAATAGAACATCCGACGTGACCCGTTACAAACATTCGGAGCGTGTCTTATGAATATTAAGAAAACTAGCATGTCGTCTTATGAATATTAAGAATACTAGCATGTTCATCATCTTTTAAGTAGAAGCTAGGCTATTATAAGAAGCGGAAAATTTTAGTATTCTAAACGTAAAAACATCAATGGTTTTCATGGTCTTTATTTCAAAGGTTTCAATGTTTGCTGATCTCCTTAACTTTGTTGATCTGGGCCGATGAATATACTTTATTTTGTTTTTAGCAGGAAAAAAAACAGGAACCTTCATCTTCGCAATCCTTGTGAGATAAATTTCAAATAGTGAAATATGAGTTAGAGTCTTTACATGTTGGGCCTCTAATAACGGGTTCAAGTTGGGCCTTTCTTGTAACGCGATTGGCCATATCGCTTACACTCAGCACTTTTTCTTTGTTTTTTCTTTTTCTTTCAGCGTGTGTTTGGTGTGAGAAATGATTTTTCCATAAATAAAAGTTCAATTACGTTAATGTTGGGAATACTGGATGCAAAACAGTAATCAATATTGGAACATGTGAGAACTGAACCTTGAATACTTTTCAAATTGGTCAACTAAGCTACACGCTCTTTTAGTTGCTGATCCAAACTCATTAGCATTTGTAATACAAAGAGTACTACAACAACAATGATTACCAAAAGTCACTAAACATACCGAGAAGATTAGTATACAATCCAAAGCAAAATAAATACAGAAGAACTATAAAACACCGAACATAAACGTGAGAGGTGAAAAAAAATCGCGTCCTAAAGCCAGATCTTATTCTATAGACCATATTTTAATCTGATCCTAACATGTATATATCTTTTCATAGACTTCATAGTTATGGTGATCGTAAGATGACATTATTGGGCATTGTTGACTCGTGAGAGAGCTTACACCGTTAAAGATGGAAAGAATAAATACTCTATGAACAGGCTTGAGTCTCACCCCAAACTCCCAAAGGTAGACCTTTTCTTTTAATGGGAATTTGATTTGATCTGATGCTCTTTGAAAGGTAAAGATTTTTCTGCTGTCAATTAAAATGCAAGACGTACAAACTATGAAATTCTTACTCAAAAGAGTCATTTTTTTCCCATTAAGATGCAAATGGTGAGGTGTTGTAGAGCGTTTGGAGTAATTGTTCTTTAAACATCAATGGCCGTCGTTGGTTTGGCAGACCGAAACAAATTGCCCAAATCCACAATAAAAAGTGTTCAAAAGTGGTTAGTCTTTTGTTCAATCTTGTGAGTAAATAAGGAACAAGTTAAGATTCTAAAGAAAGAGTGTTCATGTGTTGGGAATCACGGTGCGAATAGTAAGAAGTGATTGATAGTGGCCATAAATAATCTAGATATAAGTAGTGATGTCTGTTCGTTATATACCAATCTTTGGTTATATGCTCCATTTTGGCTCTTTTTTGGGTATAGAATCTTGATTATTTCTCAAACAACAAAATCATTCACTGTTCAGAAAGGAAAGTAAATAGCAACAAACTTACGAGTCGAATGCTAATGGGTCTGTTGGCATTATTTCAGTACTCACAAACAGGTACCGTTGCAGGTACCCATATTTTTTATTTGCAATTGATAACAAAACATTTGGTTTAAACAACCTACAAGATTAATAAGAACTTGAAATTAGACAGCAGCCAAACTGCGCTCATTTTTGTCCAGTTTATGCTGAAACATCTTGGCACAAACAAGAAAATAAACGAAATTCACCACTCCTATTGCTGCTAACATCCAGTAGACTATATCCAATCTACTATTATTTATGTCATCCTTCAACCAAACCGTATTATTACGAATCAAACTAGTAATCGCTGTGCTCAGATAAAATCCAGCGGCAATCAACAATGAAATCATAGCTGTTGATGTACTGCGCAAAGATAATGGAAATTCTTGATAATAAAGTGAAACTTGTGCTGGAAAATGTAATGCTTCACTTATTCCTAGAACTGTTAAAGGCACCACGAGCCATAACGCTGAAAATGGCACAATTGCAGCCGGACCCATGCTTGAGTTTATCAAATTGTGGGCTCTAACAATGTGTAATCGTTGAACCTCAATTAAGGCGGATGAAATCAATGCCACAACATTTAGTACATGGCCGAAACCTACTATTTGGAGGGGTGTTAGAGACCAACCAGTTAGATTTCGCCACATGGGAAAGATCAAACGGTCAAGGATGGAAAGTGAAATGCTTGTGGCTAGAGTGTTGAAAAATAAGAATGTGGCAGTAGGGATTTTGAAGTGGGATCCACCAATGTGTCTATCCATGGTTAGAGCCTGGAGGATTGTAAAGTTGCTAAACATGCCAATAAGGGCACTCAAGAGAACACCAGTAGACCATAATGGCATTATTCTGATTAGGGTTTTAAAGTCTTCTACTTCTTGTACACTACTTAGGCTCCATGATTTTGAGTTTGTCCCATCAGCTTCAATCTTTATCGCCCCGTGATTTAAGAACCTAAATGACCGGTGATCATATGTACCATTTGGTTAAAGTAATGTTAAGGTAAAAAGCCATGAAGTTGATCATAAGAATAAGTGATCATATAGCTCATCAATTATGGTTTATTTTGTTAACGATATAGCATGCTAATTCTTTTGGGTTTTATGAATTAACTTAAGCCGGATTTGTTAAACCATAAGGTTAGTTTGGTTCGCATAATTCCACAGAATTCGATGGAATTAGATTCTCAATTCCATTCACATGGATGCGAAAATGAAGTTTTCTCAATTCCTTCAGTTAAAGGAATTCACATTTTTGAAATTCCAATTCCACTAATAACATTCTATGAACCAAACTCACTCACCCTAAATGTTGTGAAAGAAATAATTGATTTTGAGTTCATGATACTTTGTGGCCATACCTGAAGCTATCTGAGGGGATTGTGCTAGATGTGTCATTGACGTCATAGTTATACTCTTTGTTTTTTGATGAAACTCTCCTTTTCCTCACTGCTGCAACGATAACCCGAGCAATGCCAGTAAAAGGGCTTCCTTTAGGCTTTATGTGCTGGTAAAAGTTCTTTCCCCACAAGAATAGTATCACACCAACAACATTACTAGCAACACAAATCCCAAATCCGATCGTCCAACTAACGTTATCTTCAATATAAATGATAGCAGTCAAGCTTATCGCATTTGCAACATAAAAGGCACAAAAGTACCAATTGAAATAGATTTCAGTATCATTAGTATCATCGAACTGATCAGCTCCCATTGTAGCAATAGTGAAACGTGTGCCTCCAATCCCAATGGAAACAAATCCTAAAGCCATGTATAAGACTCCATATTGAAGCTTTGATGGAGACTCACATGGGAGTAACAAATTCATACATGGAGGAGGTTTAAGGGTATGAAGTGAAGAGGTTAATGTCATAAGTGTTGTACCCTGAAAACAGTTATAAATTGTTTAATGTCTATTAAATGAACAAAATTTAATACATTGTGAAATTAAGTTATAAATAAGTTACCATGAGGGAAACGAAAACGAAAAACACAATGACAGGGAAGGGACCACAAAAGGAGTCGGAGATGATAGCTCCTACGATTGGAAAGAGACTTAAGCATCCAAGGACAACATTGCTAACTTGAGTGGCATCAATGCTCTTAACATTGTACACGGTAATAAGATACACAATTAGGTTTCCTATCACCCCTCCTGATGCCATTGTGAGACCCAATATACTTCCTGCATCATATATAAGATCCCCTTTATTAAATCTAATTAGCACTTGTACAATAACAATAACAATATATAATAAGAACCTAGGAAGAAAGGGAAGGTAGTCCATCCTCCTTTTTTACTATGTTTTATGACAGCATTGTTTGTGTCTTTCTGTGACTCATTGGAATTCATTTTCGATCTCTTGAACGTTTGAATGATAAATTGAGATTGGGAGTAGCTATAAATACAAAGACTTGTGGCTGGCTATATATAATGAAGAAAGCAAAAAGAAGAGCTATTAGACATGTGTTAATTTGTTCATCATGGTAGGGTATATAAGATATGATCGATGATATGATGCCTGACATGCCACCGAGTGCAATCAAACTAGTCTTAACAATTTTTTTGGGGGCCGCAACATATATTTATAGTTAGGCAGGAAGTGAAGTGTGAGGTAGTGGACATTTATACTGATGATAAGATTTATATAATCTGATTGATATGTGATCAACAACTTGTATATCATAAAAATGGATGTATCATGTAATGGAGTTAGTCATTCTTGATTCAAATGATGAAATTTTGTCCAGCAAGAAGTAAACAATATACTTTTGGTGTTGCTATGCATGATTGATAAGGACCACATAAGGTGAAACACTAAGATTATATGGTGCAATTGCATGTGTCATGTACCCATGGCCCTAGCTAGGTCAATAATATATAGTGGCGTGCACTCTTTTGATGAGTGCTTATGGATCTTTCACTTCCTGTTAAAGGCTCTATCATCTTTATTTTGAGCCGTCTGTTGGAACCCTCAGTTTAAACTTCAAACTTAGATGATCATAACATAATTAAATGTACTGTTTTGTTAATAATCAGTTAAACATACATTAGTATATAACAAGCTAGCCTTTAACCCAGCAATATCCAAGAGTAAATAATTAATAGGGTAGTAATACCTAGATCAGAAGCTGATCTACAAGGGGACCAGAGGGAGCTGCCCTCAAAAAATTTCAAGTTATGTAACAAAGAAAAAAACATAAGGGCACATTTTAAGAATTTTGTTAAAAAAATGCCCCTTCATTTATCAAATTCTAACTCCGTCCCTACCAAAGATCACGTAGAGTAAAAGATACACTGATTTGCAAGATGTGCAATAAATAGTGTTAGGGAAGAAAGCCATGAAATATTAAGACCGTATCTATTCAATGTCATGCTCCAGATCTATAGTTAAAACTTGACCTTAAGGTACTACGCATATAAGATACTGTATAATAATACAAATGTAATAATGTTACAAAGATATTAATTTGGTTGTAGTCAACTATATATCATGTTCTTTTTCATGTATATCAATATCTTCCAACTTTTACTGAATTTTAAGATCGAATAACAACAAAGTATTTCCAGAGAGGAACAAAATATCATATATTTTTTGGGTTAATTGTTTCGTTATATGTTTAATTTTAACTTTTTACTATTATATGAGATTAACTTACAAAATCTCTATTGTGCGATGTAAACCTTCTAAAACATTTATTGTATTCATTTTTTGGCCAATGAGAGGAACAAAAAGTTATATATTTTTGAGTTAATTATTTCGTTATGCGTTTAACTTTAACTTTAACTTTTTATTATTGTATGAGATTAACTTTCAAAATCTCTATCATGTGATGTAAACCTTCTAAAACCTTTATTGTATGTAATATTTCATTTTTTGACAATTCTAAAAGAAGGAAATTAAATTTTCTTTTTTGTTAAGACTAAAAAATGCAAGTCAACATACAATAAAAAAGTTTTGAAAGTTTACCACATACAATGAAAGTTTTCAAAACAATAATAAAAAAGTTAAAGTTAAGTGTGTAACGAAACAATAAACCTTATATTTTTCTCTCAAAACAAAAAAAATTAAGGAAGACATAAAGGTGTTATCACTTTGCTCCAATTTTTTATTTTTTGTGACTTAAGCATTTCATGGAAACTGATTTGAAATTTAATTTTGATAATAACATAATAAGTGCAGACCTCACAAATTATATACATAATTTTGCTCGCATACTTATACAATTGTTATGTATGTTACCATGTGTTTGATGATATTGTTTTCATAAATTACAAAAATGGTTTGTGTTAATCACTTTTTTCAGTTTCGATCCTCGATCATGTTTTTTGTATGTTCAGTCTTCATAATGCATATTTTGTTACATGGTCAATCTTTCTAGGGACTAAACATGTAAAACAATTTCAAGGGTATTTCAGTCATTTCATATGAATGAGAGACTAATTATGTAACAAAACATAACTTTTAGAGATTGAACATGCAAAAAATATAACCAATAAATTGAAACTAAAAAGGTAATATAACACATTGATCATTTTTATAATTTACTCTATTATATATATAGGTAGTTCCTAGAAGTCTTAATAGAGTATAAACTAAATTTTTTGAAACATAATTAGTTATAAAATGTAGTTGACTCCCGTTTTGTATGTAGACAACAACATTTGATTGATTAAAAGCTATGAACTTTTTCAAGAACTTGCAATGCTGTCCAAACTTTGATCATGTTTATCCAATTTATGCTTAAACATCTTAGCACAAATGAGAAAATACCCAAAATTCAAGGCTCCTATTGCTGCTAACATCCAGTACACTAAATCCAATCTACCATCATTCAAGTCATCCATCAACCAACTAGTACTTTTCCGAATCAAACTCGTAATCCCAGTACTCAAATAAAATCCAACTGCAACCAACAACGATATCATAGCAGTCGAAGTACCACGCAAAGATGTCGGGAATTCTTGATAGTACAACAAAATTTGGCCAGGAAAAAGGAATCCTTCACTTGTTCCTAAAATTGCTAAAGGCACCACAAGCCACATTGCTGCCAATGGCACAACTGTGGTCCCACCATTGTTTAAGCCAATCAGATGATGGGATTTGGCCACGTGTAGCCTTTGGACCTCAATTAGTGCAGATGCTACCAATGCCAAAGTATTAAGTACATGACCAATACCTATTTGCTGGAGAGGTGTTAAAGGTCGACCAATTAGCTTTCGCCACATGGGATGAATCAGACGGTCAAGGATGAGTAATGAGATGCTTGTTGCTAAAGTGTTGAAAAATAAGAAAGATGCAGCCGGAATTTTGAAGCTGGAACCAAATAAGTGTCTATCCATGGTTAGAGCTTGAAGAATGGTGAAGTTGTTAAACATGCCAATAAGACCACTCAACAGAATACTTGAAGACCATAGTGGCATTATTTTTATTAAGGTTTTTAAGTCTTCCACTTCTTGTACAGTACTTAGGCTCCATGATCTTGATTTTGGTCCATCAGATTCAATCTTCAGGGCCCCACGGTTTAAGAACCTACATAATAGTGATCACATACATCATTCTGATAAGAAACTTGTTAGAGTAAAATATTGATGAACTACATAAAAGGTAACATACCTGAAACTATCTGATGGGGCTGTGGTAGATTTGTCGTCGATATCATAGTTATACTCTTGGTTGACTCTTGAAGAAACCATCCTCTTCCTCACTGCTGCAACAATAACTCGAGCAATGCTAGTAAAAGGGCTTCCTTTAGGTTTCATTCGTCGGTAAAATTTCATTCCTGACAAGAACAGGATCAAAGCAGCTAGGTTGGTAGCAACGCTAATCCCAAACCCTAACGTCCAACTCACGTTATCTTGAACATAAATTATGGCAGTTGAGCTTATGGCACTAGCAACGTACATAGCACAATAGTACCAGTTGAAATAGATTCCAATACTCTTAGAATCCTCAAACTGATCAGCTCCCATTGTTGCAGTAGTGAAACGTGTGCCTCCAAATCCGATGCAAGCTAATCCTAATGTTGCGTATAGAATTCCATACTGAAAATGAGTTGGAGACTCGCATGGGAGCGACATGTTGGTACATGGTGAAGGTCTTAATGAAGGAAATGAAGCTGTTAAAGTCATTAATGACACGCCCTGAAATGATTAGTTGAAGTTTAATCATTTTCTAGTAAAAAAAGGCATTTTAATCGAATCAACTTGTTATATGATTGTGGATGTTACCAGGAGTGAAATTATAGAGAAAACAGTGATGACAATGAAGGGGCCATAAAAGGAGTCGGAGATAATAGCTGCAAAGAGTGGGAACAGAAAGAAGCAGCCTAGGACGACATTGTTGATCTGAGTGGCGTCGATGCTCTTAACGTTGTACTTGGTGATAAGGTACACAATCAGGTTTCCTACCCACCCTCCTGATGCCAAAGTTAAAGCTAACATACATCCTGCATCAATAATAGAGACTTTATTATTTAGTTATCATTAACCAAGTTATAAATTGGTCTAGCGGTATAACAGTTACTAACTAATCAACCAAGTAGTTGTTGATTCAAGTCCCACTTAACTACTTGAGCCAAATGTGTAATTATATTGTATACTGTACTAAAAAGGCGAGATAAACTCATAAACAGATAAACATATTTAGTATTTAGCAAGTAATCTCAACACCGCTAAAGGTATACAAGAATATTAACCCACTAGATCCCAAGAATCTCTTTTATTTTGTTTGTACTGTATAATATGTTCATGCTGGGCGGACCTTAAAGGGCAGAAGAAGTCGGTTGTCCCTCAAGAAATTTAAAATTTCATTAAAAAAAGAAATTTTAAGATATTATTAACATTTTAAAAGTCACCTCAAAATAATAAAAAGGAAAAAAAAAGTACCTCCTATGTACGTAGTATTATTCTAGCTCAGTCCCTTATACATACATATTATATATATATAGGGGTTGATCTACAGAAAAGAGATAATCTTGAGAGAAGGAAGAAACTAATATGGGTCGTCCGTTAATATTCTTTGTAACATTTTTCACAAAGAATGTTAAAAATAGTGAGCGGGGGTTTGAATTAATATTCATTGTGAAGAATTTAATTATCATTCATCACGAAGAATGTTAACGGACGACCCAGATTAACTTCCCCTTCCCTCTGAATCATCCCTCTGTAGAGAGAGAGAGAGAGAACACTAAACGAGGTACGGTATTTAGGGAGATTGAGAGAAAAATGAACCTAGTATGAAAGGGAAGGTAGTCCATCCGCCTCGATTATTATGTTTCGCAAAGACGATTGTGTCTTCAACTGCCTTAAGTTGGTTGTTGCACTTTTCCCCTTCAACATCTTTCTGTGAATTATTGAATTCCATTATGTCTTTAGTCTCAATGAGCAAATGGACTACTGGAGTACATGGTCATATATATAGACAAAACAATAAAGAAGACTTGTGAGTTAATATAATTCAACGAGATCGAGTAAGTAACTCTGGGGAAAATATATATGGAATCTCCTTTAATTTGATCATGGTAGGGTACGTCTATAATATACATGGTCAAATTATTCCTACCCACTTGGTTGTTTGCCTTATCTTGTTCACTTGCTATAATAAGAAATGAAAAATAAACTTTTAATCTAAATAGATATAGTTGGTAAGCTGAAGATACTAAGATATCTATTTAGTCGTAGTTTAATTATCATTGTGAATATAATAAGTGATCACTAGCCTGTCCATTAAATTTGAGGACATGTCTTTTCACCTATTTGTTGGTATAAAAGGACTTGTTTATGGTTAATGGTCTTCATAAAATTAAAATCAGATCAAAACAGGCTCAATCTTGGAGCCTGTCACCCAACTTTAACTTGTTAATTGTTTCGACCGTTTGAACATCATAAATTAAGAAGTATACGTGTGTGTATATATATTATATATATATATAATATAATATATGAGTATAAAGAGAAAAATTAATTGA
Organism: Logfia minima; assembly: GCA_963921325.1. Classification (NCBI taxonomy): domain Eukaryota; kingdom Viridiplantae; phylum Streptophyta; class Magnoliopsida; order Asterales; family Asteraceae; genus Logfia; species Logfia minima. The sequence goes on from OY992770.1 coordinate 3,301,827, forward strand.
AATGGTTAGTCAAACTTATCCATTACACCTGATGATCTATGTCAGAGAAATCTTCGAGAAATTGAATATCAATCTCACTAGAATAGGATAGCTGACCAGTGAGATCTTGGAACCAATCATAAATAGATACATGTCACAAAAATTCCGTGGGTCAACGAGGATCTCATGGTCAATGCAATATCTCACGACCCATTAAAATGTAGAATACCTCTGGAATAGAAGATATGAGATTTTATTTGACCTGTGAGATTTGTCGTTGATTGTGAGATGTTGATTGACCTGTCGGATTTTTGAGCTACCCATCTAATTCTGATGGGTTCACTGTCCTATTCAAGCGGGATTACTGTCTATTTGCGCAAAAACTTTTCTGATACAGACTATGAGATAAAATTGATGACTTTAAATGTCCTATTTAAAATTAACTCAAAATAAAATATATTACAAAACATTAAACTGTACATAGAGACATATGTACAATGGGTGTAAGAGTGACTACCCCTCATGAGATTTCATATTATACATACAAAAATTGAATTGAAGATTAATGATATTTTAGTAACTTTTAACTTTAAAAGAGGTAAAATTTGGAGTTACATAAAAATATAAATCTTTTTCCCGATCAATAAAAGTATCTTGGCTTGTGACTCTTACTTTCCCTCACTTTAGCTTCCGTTTTGGACTTCTCAGACAACATAGGCACCAAAAAATTTTAGCTGTCTTTGCTCAACCATTGAAGGCGAGACAAAAAGGGTGATGGTAAGTTTTTCTTTTTAACTTTTATATAGTAAAGATATATTGTTAGATGTGCGGTTAAAAAATTTCAATTTTTCATACCAATCCAATTAATCTGTTAATTTTTTCAAAATTATTCAAATAAAATTACGTAATGATACACTTGTTCTAATTTTTCTTTCAAATAATTCTTATATCATTAAGAACGACGAGAAAACAATTGCTTACACGTAACATATCATATTATTAAGCTTTTTACGTGACATTCCATTATGCAAAAAATAGCAATAACTATCCTACGATAAATTTACAAATTTTAGTTTCTTTCGTCACGTTTTTAACAAGGCTAAATTATTGTGGAAAACTTTATCCATCACCCTAGTTTTTATAGCACAAAATAACAAAAAGACGTACGTATGTGTAATCGCATTACTCCATTTTTGCTAAATTGAATATTGATGGATTAAAATAGTAAAAAAAAAAAAAAAAAAAAAAAAAAAGTCAAATTAATTAGCGCCAAGTGGGTAATTGGTTCTTGTCGATTTCCTTTGTTAGTTGCCATGATAATGACGTTTTTCATGGATTTTGACTATTGTCGAACCCAAGTATATCACAAATAACTTAGAGTAACATCGATGATCTCGTAACTTTTTTTCATTTGTCTAAGGCTAGCGCACATGTTATAGATGCTTAATAAGCTAGAACTTACCTAAAAGAATATTTAAATTCAATATTTTACATTTAGTAAGATATAAATGAGAAAGTGTGTATTTTAATAAGTTAAAATATTGTATATAATTTTTTATTATCTTTTTTTCATTGTGTTGCACTTGTGATATTCCTATAGAATATAAGAAATTTAATTTTTACAAAATTGAAAGGCATACTTAATTTCCTCTTATTTTTATTTTGATTAACTAATTACACTTTAATATGTCATATTGGCATAACACAGGGAAAGCTTTTTTTTTCCAGTTACTCACAATACTAAATTTAAGGAGAGGGGAAAAAAACACAAAAAAGTTGTCCATTATTATTTGATAAATAGGGCTATGAACTTGGAATAGATCTTTGATATGACTACGTCAAGCGTTGTCTTGATTTCATGTGATGTTATAATGATAATATAATAATAGTACTATTTCTGTTTAAAATAGCGGATAATTTTCAATTTTTAATGTATATAAATGTTCATAATTTAGATTATATGTATTTTAATTTTTAATGTTCAATTCGAGTTTGTAGTTTTATGGTGGCTCGATTTATATCACATGTATATTGTCGTTATTGAACATATTAGAAAGGAAATATTTAATAAAATAATGTTTGTAACAGGAAATTTTGATTTAATTACAATTGTTTTAATTAAATTTTTTCAATTGACTTTTCATTGTTAGATTTTTAAATTTAAGATTTAAAACGGAGATGATCTTATGAGGACATTATAGTAATTTTGTTTATTTAAATAGAAATTTAAAACTATGAGATCAAATATTTTATATATAGTAACAATAATAGATAATAGATAAATATAAGTAAAAAGTAAATTGTTATGTAATTTTCGAATGGTTGGGTACAATGTGATGGGTTTCCCACGCCTTCCAGAAAACTGTTCATGAATTATTATATAATTTGTGATATATCTTACACCCTTATAAAGAGTTTAACCCTTTTCTTTAACAAGTTAAATTTTTAAAAAATGAAAATGACACAAATACCCTTATTTTCAACGAAATAGATCAATTTACCCTTATCTAATTTTGGAAATGATATAAATATTTAAGATATAATTATATATTAAATTAAATGCAATTTAGTCTATTAATAAACAAGTGTACCATAAAATCACTAAATGAAATAAATTATCTGCTGCTTTGCGCGGGTATCTGCTAGTATTTATTTAATTATGTATCAATGGAGCTTGTCAAAGGATCCATTAGTCGTTCTCTTTTCACATCTTTATTTTTTAATAAAATGTATTGACTTGTTTTTATCAAGTATTGTTCATGTTTGCCAAATAAAAATATAAACATTAATCAATATACCTAAATAGATGAGAACAATAATCGATGGATCACAAAGTATATTTTAGAAAAAAAATAATAACTATAATAAAAGATGATGTTAAGTTGTCAAGATATGTAACAAATTGTGTACGCAAACTCTAACAAACTTAATATTCTGGATGATTATTGGTTATGGTACAATTATATAGACATGAACCGAACATTTTAAGGACATTCAACAAAACTCTATATGGATGTCATTGACAAGTTTGAACATACATAAATTTTGTATCTGAATTAACATTCATGGGTATTGAGTTTATTATGATTTTAGTATACATTTTATCCGTGTTTTAATACTCTAGTGACAGATACAAGTTTTGGTTAAAATTTAGTATAAATTGTGAAGTTGTAGTCAACCTTTGTATAAATTAATTAAGTAACATATGATTTTGGATTCTTTACGGTTGTAAAAATCGGAGAGACAAATGGGATTCGGAATGATGGTGTTAACCGGTTAAGTGAGTGGAAGCGAGTAAGTTTTGGCGTAGAGTTTTTGAAAGGTTTAATTTTAATTTTTGAATAAAAAATTTATATGAAAATAAAAGTGTCGTTTTGAAATTCAATAAAAAGATTAAAATTTCAGAACTTTTAAAAGTAGTTTTTCATAAAATTGAGAAGTTGTAGAATCCTACAACTACAACTTACAGTTATAATTTACAGTTTAAAGTCTACAACTACAACTATAAACCTACTCACTTCACCAAACAGATTTCAAAACCTCATTTAATTCGTGATTATCATATATGCTTTTAATTGATGTCCTCTTTTAATGTTATTTTAAAATTAAATAAAAATAGGAGACACATGGTTTCAACGTTCGTTCAAAATGAAACTAAACGTATGAGAACAAATTTTCCTTTTTTATACTTTGGGCCGTGTAACAAATATGATACGAAATTTTTATATTAAGATTTTAAGCTCAATAAAATGTAAATTATGTTTTTAAGATATTCCTTTTTTGAAACAGGAGAGTCTTGATATGTTAAAAAGAATAAATTTAAAGCATTTCCATGACCAAATTTCACTCTTGGAGTAAAGAAATTAACATTTAAACGAGGATCCAGAGCTTAAAAGCAATGGTTGTTACTACTAAAATCAACTTAAATTTATAAGAGAAATTACTAATCACGGCTCATGAGATATATGAAAGTCTATGTCTCTATGATATGTATGAGTTTTATAATCTAACTTACAATTATTATGAGACAAAATGTCGTGATCTACAATTACTAAATTTTGGATGTACTCATCAAAGTCAACTAGACGATAAATCATCCTTCTTCTAAATCGATACATTAATTCAACAAAAACGCTTTTGTCAAAGACGCCGTCTAACTCTAAACACTGTTAATTAATTTAAGAGTTTGGTTCAAAGTTCAAACATCGAATGAAAAGGGCAAAAAAAATATTTATACTATTTTATATTAAAATAATATAAAAATGTAAAAAATTCATTTCGGTATTAGCACTAAACACTGCAGTATTTTAATGCAATGACAAATAGTACTCAATGATGCATCAAATTTGATGCAACACTAAATATTACATTAAACTCTATTCACATTGAATAATTATATATATATTAATTAAAATGCATTAATATTATGTATTAATTATAAGTATGCGATTCATATTTTTAAAACTACTAAACATAATGTTTTCTATTAGATTTATAAAAAACACTATATTTTTTATAAAATTTTCATTTATATTTTTGAATTTTTTAGATACAATTATCGTTAATTACATTTTTTAGAAGAATTCAATGGTTATATAAAATTTTTAACAATGTTAAATTGTGTATTTAAATTAATTAAAGTTTTTATTTTTTTATATTAAAATAATTCAATTTAGTACACTAAAATAATGTAGACGTTGAAAATGCTGTCAAAAATGTAATAGACATTATCATTGTCTTTCAAAATGTTTGGTTTAAGAGAAATATAAAAAGATAAAAATAAAATTTACTCTATAAAAACCATTTCAATTTTTATATAAGGTACTTTAGATAATAAATCAATTCAAGATCAATATCTTCAAGTCTTAAACGATTATTTGTAGCCAATTTTTCTTATTGATATTGGAAAAATAATAATGCTCAACAAAAAGAATTCACCAAAAAATATATTAAAATAGGAAAAAAATTCGTTGCTTTTATGAAAATCCGATCTTACTTATTTCATAAAAATCAAGCAGGGTACATGGTTTTGTTTTTATTATTACTTATTGTCAAATTTAGTGACAAACGAAAAAAATAAAGGGAAGGATCAGAGGTTAGTTGCTTTAGTTAGTTAAAAAAGAAAAAAGAGAAAAAAAATCACGAACGACTTAACAGTGATAAAAATTAAATTAAAGTGGATGTAATTAATTTTGCTTGGTTAAAGCATACAAGAAACAAAATGAACACACATAAATAGTGTTAATGACAGTTACAGGGAGTAATTATCATAGTTGAGTTTTTTAGTGCAATAATAATATAAATAAGTATTATTATTTTTAATTTTAACATATTTATAATTTTAAAAATTAATAATATTAAAAGTTATAATGTATATTAAAAAAATGAGTTGTTTATCAAATATGTTTTTTAATATCTTTTTATCTCATATTAAAGAACATATGATTCTAATAATTCTAATATAATTTCTTTTATAAAAAAAATAATTAATTTTAAAATTAAACACTATTATTTATCATTATCATTATAATAAACTTTACTATTCTAATGTTCCTCTAATGACTTTTAAATAAGTGGGGACCGGGGGATGTCTCATTACCCCACACTTAATAATGATAATTAATTGCATACACTAACAAACATAACATAAAAACAAAAGATTTGTTTTTAGGCGATGAGTTCGTTGTTATTTACCTTTCCTTTATGAACAATGAATAAATTTGTTGTTTGAGAAATAATTAAGATTCTATACCCAAAAAAGAGACAAGATGGTGCATGATTGCATATTACCCACCGTTGGCTTATTATGAAGAGACGTCACCATTTATATCTAAATTGTTTATGGTCACCATTTGTCCCATGATTCCCCAACACATCAACTCTCTTTAGAATCTTAACTTGTTCCTTATTTACTCACAAGATTGCCCAAAAGACTAACCACTTTCTGAATACTTTTGTGACGATTTGAGCAATTTATTACGGATTGCCAAACCAACGACTACCATTGACGTTGAAAGAACAAATGCTCCAAACGCTCTACAACACCGCACCATTTGCATCTTGATGGGAAACAAATGACTTTTTTGTCAGAATTTCATAGTTTGTACGTCTTTCATTTCTAATCGACCACAGGAAAATCTTTACCTTTCGAAGAGTATCAAATTCCCATTCCCATTATAAATAGAAATGACATTTTATAGCTTGGTTTTGGAACGTCTCTTCAACTTTTTGGAACCACTTATTGTTTTTGAATATTTTTGCCAAAACACCTACCGTTTTATCATTGTAGACATTTAATAACATGTTAATGATAAAGTTTAAATCATTTAGAAATCACTGCTGTTTATGACTTTAGAGTTTAGACAATTAACTACTCAATTGTGTTACTGGGACTTCTTTCTATCCACTCAAGTTTCCAACATATTATCCAACTATAGTTTATTAATAATTGATTAAAGATTGCACAATAGAAAGCTATAACATAACATATTATTGCAATTAACATGTTGACAAATAAGATTAAGTGCCGTCGTTGTGTCCCACGACTCCTTCATGTAGTTGTGACCCTACAAATTTCTAAGGAAAATTTACAATATTCCTATAGTTTTCAAAACTCGTTGCAGAACTAGTATTTACCTATTTATTATCGATGTATTAATCGTTAAGGAGTTTGTTCCACTAAAACCAGGAACATGACCAACATAGGCCACGTTCGTTTCATCAATCCTAAAATTATTTACTCGGTATGGTTTTCTAGATGATGAAACAAACGCATGTCGCCTCCTTAGTTTTAGACACTGTGTTCATACAGACGAGTATACAAGTAACTTTAATTTTCAAACTTATATAAGACTGCTAAATAATATTTAAACTTTTATTAGAGAAAAAAAATAAGAAAAAATCAAAAAAGAAAATAGAAACAGGTTAGTATGCTACAACTAAACGATAGTATAGAAGAAATATGAAAGTGTAAGAATTATTTTGTTTCGCTGAAGTAGTTAATCGATTAAAGGAAATAAAATAAATAACAAAAGAAAGAATCTTAGAAGGGTAAATGTAGGATATAAAAGAAATAAAAGATTCGAATTCATTGACATTTATTTATATTTTATTAAATTACTAATTATTATTTATGATGTCATCATATCCTAAATTATAATCAATTTAATACAATTAGACAATTTTATTATATAATTGAATTTTTAATGATATTATCATCCGATTCATCTATTTATATTACTAGATAGATTTCAAACTCATGTATATACACGCCGTTAAATTTGCACTAGTATGCAAATTCTATATATGATAAAATTATGATATTTTATATAAGTTCAAAAATATGCAAGAAGTCCGATATTATATTATTTAGGGTAGTTTGTATATTAAGCATCTACTTTTTGTCATATTAATGTTACTAGCATATTACCCGCGCAATGCGGCAGAAATCACCAAATTATATATGTTATTTCTATAAACTGTATGTTCATTAAACAACATGTTATCCTTGAACAGAAACATAATTACTTTTTTTCATTATTTTATAGATAATATTGCAGTAGGAACATTATGAATGAAGTGATTTTGAAATTTGATAAAAATATAAATTGTTGTGTTTATTTAAAAAAGAAAAATAATAATAATTGAAATTTAAATGAAGATATAAAATGCTTGAATGTTTGTTGTACATTGTATAGGAAAATTGTTACACATATTTATAAGATAAATGAGTATAATGGTAATTTAAATATTTTCAATATTTTTTTAACTCAAAACATAAAAATGCTTTAAAAGAAAGTATAAATTAGTTTATTATAAATTATTGACCATGATCTAATACAAACCCTTTAATCCCCGAAGCATTTTATGATTTAACTTCACTTTTCAACAAACTCAATACGGATAAGTTGTGCTTTATGTAGTGGCCAACATTTGAAGAGAAACAAGAAGACCTTCGAGGTGATAGAAAAATTTAAAGAGCTACACACTACTAATAGATGCTAAGAACATAAACTACAATATAAATATCTTGAAATTCATTAGTAAACTCATTATCCATTACAAATACAATATTAGTAACATTGCATTATAATATATTACCATAATATTTGTTTTAATATTAAGGACTAAAAGAGTACCAACCACCAACGTATGGTGAGGACAAAAACTCCAATACTAATTACTTAAACTTCAAAATCAGTTACTATGTTTATGTTTCATATGTTGGAAATTAAACAAAACCCAAATTAACCTATACCTAATTAAATGGGTCACAATTTCCACAAATGTAAATGGGTGTAATCAAATGTGATTTTGAAATCACGAAACCTCCAATATCTCTTAATTTGACCCCTTACATGAATGGATCGAAATCCTCTCAAATAATTTTATAACATGATAGATCATGTAATGTGTTTTGGGAGACAGAAATAAAATGAGCCCACCATTTAGCACTTTATTTATTTTATTTTATTATCATCATCACTCACAAAAACATAACTTGATCTATCAAGTTACTTGAGAGGATCTCAATCCTACATCAAGCTGGTTGCTATTTTTGCATTTCTTTTGGAGAGACTTTTAGCAAAATGATAACCAATTTCAAGTAATGTAATCTTAAATGAAACGTCTTCTTTTGCTCAATTCAAGTTTTTCTCAAGGATTTTTAGACTTCAAATGACGGAACCAGAAATTGCAAGTTACTTTTTTTTGTTAATATGTTTCATATGGATACGAATAATAGTATGTGTATGGATTGATTGTATACAATAATCAAGTTAATAAATAATACTGTTTATTTTATAGGTCAAATAAACTCTCTAAATGATAAAAATAACAATTTTATTCCTATACTAAATAATTATTTGCTTAGGTAATAATTATATCTTTTCCTATCAAAGCTTCTAAAAGAGACAATAGAAAGGGTAACTATTATATTAAGAAGAATGTTTGTCTTGATAAATAATGGAGTAATGGACCACTTCCTATCTTGTATAATTGTCTTGAAAATAGCTCTTTAGAGAGAGTTTGAATTTGCTAAAGTTGCAATAATTAGTCTTCCATCATTTTAACTTGCGGGTGAAGTTATGTGTGTCCAATTTGTCAGTCAATGTATGACAAATAATGCAAAAATTAGAAGTCTAAAATATGATAAAATTAGAAGTTCATTGTCACGGATGGCTAATACTCAAACATAACGATTAGAAGTCTAAAATATGACAAAGAATGGAAAATTTAAGATTATTAAAACAGAAGAAGACATTCATGAACAGCAAACAGATTGTTAACATAATCGCTAAGTTCACATGTGACCTTTATAAACTTTCTGCACAAAATCGCTAAAACGAAACTACTCATATAAAACGAAACTTGATGACCATGCAACATCATCAATTAATGAAGTGAGCAAAGAGCAACAACACCCAAGATTAATAGAATCAAAGTTCTTCACCTTCTTCAAGTTCTTCAACCGAAGGGGGTCAATAATTGGAACTTCCCACATCAATTATCATCATTTGACTCAAAAATCAAAATACATACCTTCATAACATGTTAATGAATAGAGTATAAATTAAATTAAACTTCATTTTACCGTTACAACCCCGTCCATGCTTCCAATCCCGGTGACACCACTCTAAAAAACTTTAACCACTTGGCGACATGCTTGAGAAAGAATTCTATATAACATAACATCTATTTATAACACATAAAATGCTCGTAGATGTTCTAGTTTCTTACTTCCCATATATCCACCATTATGAACATTTGCAACATAGCTGGAACATTGCAATGCAATGTTCAGCTGGTATGAGAAGCTACGCAGAAATTATAAGCATTTGTAATTGCACCCCTCTAATCCAATATTTGTATTTGCAACCGGAAGCCAAGAATTGTAAACAATCAATTTCATTGTATTTAACTTCAACAAAGGTTTTATAACCGTTTGTAAAATATAAAAATTAATTTAACAAATACTCAATTTAATTTAATACAAGATAAACCAACAAACAATCTGAAAGAACCAAACTTATGCTTACCTTTTTGAATCTTAATCCCAAATTTTTATGCTAATATGCGAACAGACACAAATATACAGTCCTTTTTTTTTTTGCTGAAAAGGAATAAAATAAAATAATCCATATCATAATTGAAAATTGGCTACAACAACATTAAACCAAAAATATTTTTAATCAACACTCATGCTCATCGAATCAAACATTAAAAATTTAATGGCAAATAAAAACCCCCCAAAATTCAAAACCTTGAAAACACCCTTACTGGAAAGAAAAGAAGACGTGGAGGTGGCAAGGTGGAGATGATCAACGGTGAAGCACGTCATGGAGTCCGTTACGGAGAAATACGTTATATGTTACAGGGGATTTGAGGAGAGTAAGGGGTAAGGTGGGAAATAAAATAGCCAGAGACAACACCCTTATTGTGAATGACCGAATAAAGCGTTACGTAAGATGGACTCAAATATTAAGTCACATGTAAATACCTCAAATTGACTACCAAATAATCCTTTTTCTCTGTGAAGCCCATTAATGCCTTAGTAAACAGGCCCTAGGTTGACTGCCATTTTTTGCCTTTAACCACGTTTTCTCATATAAATGATTATCTGCAATACGAGAAACAATAACTACGATCGGAACAAAAAACACCCAGTAACTCTATTCTTAACCAACGAATAAAGTGAATAAGGTCGTTTTCAAGTTACATTCAAATTATCATATACTTTGTAACAATTGTTTCGGTTAGAGGTGGCAAGTTGAACGCGTCTAGTTGGTCATATAACAGGTCAAAGAGGGTACGTTATAGAGCATGCCGGGTTGGGATGACCGATGATTGTTTTTTTCATCTTCTCTTTTTCCTTTATATTTATTTATTATTATTATTATTATTTTTTTGTCAACTTTCAGTTTTTTGGTTAAAAGTTAATGTGTTAAACATGATTTGATCAACCAAACAATAATGATCTAAATCTTTGAATAAATAGCTTTAAGAGGTTGTATGCAATTACAATTCCGAGTTTAGATGATCCTCAACCACTTTGACCCATTTTCTTTTTTTAGCTAATGTTTATAACTTTATCCATTTGACCCGATTGAGATAACTGTAACCCCGACCCATTTATACGTAAATGGGTCAAATTTGTCACATCTATTTCTGACACAGAGAGAAAAACAGTCTAATTTCTAACACCTTATTGTTCACCTGTCTCTAAATACGATCTGCAACTCATAGGGGAAGAACTTGTATTATAGACTAAATCCAAACATGCATCATAACAAATGTAAATAATAACTTATGTATCACTTCATGTAAACATAAAAACTCAACGGTTAAATAATATACTCAGGCAAGGAACATATCAAATTCAACATCTAAAAGGTACGAGAGTAGGTGCAGAAGAAGTCAGAAAGATGAGAGATGCTTCTATTTTATAATCACAACAAATGTTTTCAAAATTTTCTAACATATCAAGAAGTTGACCTTGAAACTGTAATTTGTTGCTCAATTTCAAATGTCCAACACCCTGAAGACCTCACAATAAAGACAAGATCTACAAATTTGCATTTATTTCTCCCATCAATTCAAGTCAAAGATCAAAGCATAGTAGGGAAACCAAGATGAGAAACTGGATGTTTGGTTTATCATCAGGCACTAAGCACTTCAAGCTCCATATCAAAATCTGTGAGCTTGAAGGCTTAGTCATCGATGATGTTCCAAATAAAGTTAATGATAAGCTGCAAGTGCACATAAAACTAGGAGTTCCCAGGAGAGGTTACATACCTCGAATAGCTATTACAAAAGATCATACCTCAGAACAGTGCATAAACCATGATGGACATGTCTGCTGGAATGAAAGTTTTGAGCAACGCTGCAATTTGGATTTGAAGAGTGTGAGTCCTAGTAGCTGGAAGATCAACCTTCAGGTTCATGTAAGTAACAAAATAAAGTTACTAGTAGATATGGCAATTTCAATCCACTTGCACGAATCCTAGTAGTTCGGGATATGTTTGATCTCTAACGGGTCAAACAGGTTGATTAAAAATATAAAACGCCTAAAAGGAAAATGGTCGAATGTTACAAACAGACTGGACTTTTCTCAAGGCGTACATCTAATACCTAAAACCTCCAAAATTAATTTCTGATAAATTGTAGATTGTTACCGAAAGAATAGGAGTTCAGAACTCCTTAATCATATTTTGCACACTAATCATTCATTAAAGATAAAAACAAAAAAAAGTAACTAAAAAGTTGGACAAAAAGTGATAGGGTCACCCAACCAAGTTCAACCCGTTACCAAGCTACTCAATCCGCCATATTTTTCATCTCACTTATTAGCCCAGTTAACACATATGTAACACCTCATAGTAGGATTGCTACCCTGTTCTGCTTATATAGTATATCTAAATATGCATAGAAATTACCAGGGAATAAATGTGGAATCGAATCACAAGGCTGATATATTCGCTAAAGTCAAAATGGATGTTACTGAACTCACTAGTGGTTCAGAAAAACCGATCAAACTTCCAATCAAGTGCTGCATTGGTGGCGTCACCCGTGATGCCAGCTTAAAGGTACCTGGAGATTTCTGCAAGCATGAATAGATTATATACCTCCGTAGCACCTAAAATATATCTGAATAAATTGCAGGTAAAACTTGATGTCGTTGAAGTTCAAAAACTATCTACAAAAAACACAGTCCACCCAGCATCTCCAACACATCTGCTGCCATCGCTTCTATCATGTGTAAATTTTCAAAACCAAAATCAAACAAGAAACAAGATGGAGACGGAAAACTCCCAATCTGAAACTGAGGAAGAAAGTGATCCGAGCTATCAAAGAATGAAGACCGTAAACCTATTAAAAAGTCAATCTGTACATGAAAGTATTGAATGCAGAAAGCAAGGTACAGAACAGACCTCGAGTTATGAGGCTGTAGAACAAACAAAGCTAACTAGGCTTCTCTCATGGAATGTTGGAAAGAAGTGTAGAGATGTGCCACTCTTAAATAAAGCATATGGTAAAGGAGGCGATGATATTGATAATGCACGTCGAACCCTACTTCCATACATAAAACCAGAGCAAGATTCGGTAAAAAGTGAACTGAAACCTACTGAAATTCATGGGTAGTGATAGATTTGAGGTCGGGAAGAGGGAAAAGATAAGCGTGAAGAGCAGAGATGGAAATCTGGAATTACAGACAGAAATATTTCTGGCTACAATTGACCAGAGGAGTGAGAAAGCATTAGGAGGAGGAGCATGCACGGTAATTGCCACGGTGATTACCAACTGGCTGCACAAAAACCCTAATACTCTACCACTGCAATGTGAATTTGATAAATTAATCAGACACGGATCAAGAGAATGGAGAAACCTGTGTGAAGGTGAAACTCACAAGGATAAGTTTCTGGATCAGCATTTTGACCTTGATACAGTCATACAAGCACAAGTTAGACCATTGAAGGTGGTATCTGAAAATTCCTATGTGGGGTTCTTTAAGCTAGAAAATGAGTATGAGTTATCTTTTACAAGATGCAATGTCTTTTGACAGCAAATGGGATGAGCTCCATAATGGTGAATCAACTTCAGAAGGTGTCTACATTGTGAGTTGGAATGATCACTTTTTTGTTCTCAAAAAAGATAAGCATACAATGTATATAATCGACACGTTAGGAGAAAGGCTTGCCGAAGGGTGCGATAAAGCCTACATACTGAAATTTAATGAAGACAGTATGATCCACAATGTGCAACCACAAACAAACAGCTCAAAGGTAGAAAGAATAGATGAGAAAGGAAACACCTCTGAATATGTATGTAAGGGAACATCATGCTGTAAAGAATTTATAAAGGGGTTTCTTGCTGCCATACCATTAGGAGAACTGCAGAGTAGCGTTGAAAAGGGTATAAATGGCAAAGCTCCTCTGCATCAACTCCTGCAAATCGAGTTCCAATACATGTCACCCCTGCAGCAGAACTCACCAAGTGTGGAGACAATAAACTGAGCATTTCATATTTTTTACTATAATGTACGATTTAATAAGTGCTAACGGTTTTGTTCGGTACTCCCTTTTATTAGTAACAAATGATTTTATTGATAAGATAATATGTGCATTATGCTAGCTATTTCAGATTCTTTATCTCAATCATTGTCTGTGACCCACAACTATTTTTAATTTCAACATTTTGATAACAGTTAAGGCCCAAAGTTAGAATCTTATTTCCCATCCTGGTGTCATTAAAGGCAAAGACACCCAACCTAATGGGTGGTCAAATATAAATACATGCAAAAGGGATCAAAAAACAACATATCAAACGCCCAACCTTTTCAGTTCCAACACATTCTAAGAGTTATAGTAATTAATAATATCTGATCAAGACATTTTTAACTAGAGTTTACAAGGAAAAGAGGAAATAAAACCCTCTATATGTGTATACACAGTACACCTGAGCATCAGGAAGCTTCGAGTAGAACTCTCTTGTTATCTTCAATATGATACACTAACAATTACTATAGAGACGTAACAGACTTATGCCCAATATCATACACAGATATAAGAATTTCAGCACATATGAGTATTATAATTACCCATTCCAGAAAATCTGATTTTCTGTTCTGGAGGATTTCTTGAAGGAAACGGATATTATGCTGCAAGAAAAGCAAAACGAAATGTCGACATCACAGGCAGGCTAAGAGCAAGCACATGAGCAGACAATAAAATAAGTTTTATGTGAAGTGATATCTTACCTCCACAAATTTCAATTTAAAATCCAAACTAGCAAATCTCTGAGTCAGTTCAAATTCATCCCTGAGGTACTCCCAGATCTGAGCGTATTTAGCATCCTTCCAGGCAATATCAGATCTGAGCAACCCGGTATGATTTTCCATTAGCAATTCTATTAAAATATATGAAATGTAACTTCATTCATATTATGTTTTTCATTGATAAATATGTGACAGCATGTTAAAATCATGATAAGAACAGTTACTCTTAGAGCATTATTACTCCACTTTTAGGGTCGCATTTAAAAATAATCACTACTTTTATCTTCAAAGTACAATAACTAATGGTGCATATGCAAGATACAAAGTACTTAATTGCCGTTTTAGTACATTATTGATAGAAAAACAACAGTTACATTCATGATTAAATTAATTAACTGATAATAATTAGTATAAAAGATCAGAATAAATGATTACAGTTTGCAGACTGCATGGCCTTAATCCGTTGAGAAAACCACATTAAAATTGATAAGGTGAATGCAGGCTAATCATTTGAATTAATGGCTAAAACGACAGTTAACTAATACTATTTGTTGGCCAAATTTCATTAAGGATCAATATGTGAGTCGAAATCTATGCATATGGTAGTCGCACAATTAGACAACAAAATACCATTTTCCATCACTTGATTAAAAGGTACCTCTCAAAAAGTCCAAGCTTAAGAATTACATCAGCAAGATTTGAATTAGCTTTCCCAACCAATTGAAATAACTTTTTCCTCTTCATCGTGAAGGTTCCAGTTTTTTCCATACCACGGTTAATATCAGTGAATTCTCCAACCATCCCGTCAACCTATCAAAACAAAACAAGTGATAAATTCACTGAGTAAATCCTCACACAATGAGAAAATCGATGTAGCGTTTAGATTTAACCTACCTGGCGAACATAATAATCAAGGGCAATACTTTGACCAAGAACACTACCAATTGTACGGATCCCGTCAATATTCAAGTACTGCAGCATTATATGATCTAATCCACCTTCCATCCATGTGTCCAGTGTTGGTTTTTCTTTGACCTCATATTCTATGTACAGACGTAATAAGCCCACAAACTTCAGATCTCAATATGAAGATCAAGCAAGTAAATTCAGCACAAAACAAGTATACAAATTGCCAATAAATTGCATTTGCACCATATACATCAGTAACCATTGAACTTATATAGCACTAAAATATAAAAATTACGTAAAACATTTAATGAGCAGATAAGGACTATGAGGATTTGCATTGTTCATAAAATATGTTAATGTCTTTAACGAGATCTCACCATCCTTTCTCATCTCAGGTAGCAGTCCTGAAGCATGCCTTTCAACAATTTTGAGATAACCGTCAATCTCATGATCACCAACATTAAATAGAACAATTGAACCATACTGAAAAACTACCATATAACGGCAGTCACTCCCACTTATACAAGCACCGGAACCCTGAAATAACATAATTGATCAATCACAATTATAACTATCAAATGTATATTAAGAATTCAAACAATACCAGAAAACATATAAAGATTCAATTTGCAATAATGAAGATGATTACAATAGCTTCAGGCTTAGTGCTTCCAAATCTCAACACAACATAGTTAGTCATCCGTGATGCTAGTGGAATGAAATTAGGTCTGTTTTGGTCCACTAAACTTCTCAAATCCACACTGAACAAAAACACAATGTCAATTAATGAATGTTACAAAACCAAATTAATCACAACACACTGATCAATATCTATACATACTTAAACACATAAATACATACATACATTTTATATACCTAGTAGAGAAGAAATAAGCTCTGACAGGAATCGAAGGTTGAACGTTTACGGGAAAGCTAGGGGGAATCGTCCGTAAAGTTTGTTGCAATGATTCTGATTGTGATAAGATAAGGTTGTGGTTAGGGTCTGATGAGAGTGAGATAATTGTTCGCGTCGTCTTGACGGTTAGACTCTGAGAAGAATGTAGACAAGGAAGGAAGAACGATGTGTTGAAGGTTTTCAGGTGGACGTCGGTTGAACGGTGGTGGTGCCGCCACATTTCCAACGGAGGGCGGAGCATATCTGCTGGTGGTTTTTCAGTTATGTGGTTGTTTTGGACTTTCGGACTTTGACAGACTTTGACTATTTATTTTGAGTTTTGACTTTATTCATATAATTTATAATTTATTTATTTTAGCACTGCAATAATTTAAGTAACTTATATCATATAAAAGATACGTGATTAAGGTCAAGAATAAATTTACCATCGTTTTCTTATGAATTCGTTACAATTGTGTATTAACCGGTTATATTGTACATACAAATAATACATATTTATATTTATATAGATTTATAAAACATGAAGAATATTAGAAGGATGTTGAAATGATACATGATGATAACTTTATTTTGGAGGAGGTAGAAGAGGATATTGAGATGATAATAACTAGAGTTATAGAACTTGAAGCATGTCAATTGATGAAATGTATTCTGTAGGTACAAAACTAGCAACACTTTTTGATTGTGTATTTGTAATGGGTTAATAAATAAATTTGTTATTGTACTTTGTGAAAATGTCATATGGGTTACTATACTTTGAAAATGTTCATATAGATTACTGTCCTTTACGGAAATGTTCATATGGGTTACTATACTTAAAAATATTCATACGGATCATTGTACTTTGCGAAAATGTTCACATAAGTCACTGTACATCTAATTAATACAAGTGTTTAAGAATTTGAAAATAGATTCACTTTATAAATATAGTTTATGTCCTTCCAACAACTAATACTAAGAGGGAAACATAGTACAACAAGACATTTTTTCCTTGATAGGTAATTAGATGTATAGTAACCCATATGAACATTTTTGCAAAGTACGGTAATTCATATGAACATTTTTAAGTATAGTAACCCATATGAACATGTTTGTAAAATACAGTAATTCATATGAACATTTTCCTAAATTACAATAACTTATATGAACATTTTAAAAGTATAGTAACCTATATGAACATTTTCTCAAAATACAGTAACTAATTTATCTATTAACCCATTTGTAATCGTGAATGAATAAACTCGAGTTGTACGTAAATACACTTTCTTTAGTCCTTAAATGTTTTTATGTGATTAATTTAGCATGGTCATGCGAAATTGTAAGTAGATATCGTGTGTTTATGCGAAATTATAACATATCTTCTTATCAACACATTATAATACAAATATATTTAACAAAATTCTTATTAAATTAAAAATTATTTCACCTTAGCACCCACATATGGTCTATCCTTCAATTTCACAGTTCGTGACCACAATATCACATTAGTTTTTCCTTCGAATTATTTGTCACCGTTTTTACACCGTTATAAAACCACTTCCAACTATTTTTACCATCAATATTTTTTTCTTTTCAACTATTTTGTTAACGTTAATAAACCTAATTATTCATATTTCACATTTTAATAGTTAGAAAATCAAAACATTTATATATTTATTGTTATGTACTTAACATTTTGTTTATGTATTATTAAATTGGATATTACTTTAATTACTATTGTACTTGAAATAATAACATATGCACCAAAGAACAAATCACGTATTTAAGGATGCTTACATACTGATCCGGTCGTTTTTGGTAAAAATTAAAAATTCTATCGGCCTTTGATGGTTCGGGGAAATTTCAAATCGGACCGAACTGTTTAAATTGTTTATTCAGACCTGACCAAACCGCGAAAACCGGTCCAGTTTTACATTTTTTTCTTTTCTTTTCCTAAGAAAATGTAAGAAAGTAATATTTAATAATATCATTAATTAATATTCAATAACAATAATCATATCAAGCAATAACGGAATGAAGGAATTTAGTTGGGATCAATGGGTTAGTAATACTATATCAGTGAGTAAAAAACTGTTGGTGTCAAATGGGTAACAATGGAGTGGGTGGTTTGGGAATGTTGGTGGGCGAGTCTAGCTATGGTTTCGGATGAATGGCAGCAATCTAAATGAGTATAATGTTGGTGGTCTAAATGTGGTCATTAGGAGTTTGTTTGTGTATTTTTGTGAAATACCGAAATGTAGATAGGATTTGGGGTAGGGATGAAAGTGTAGTGGTGGGTTGAAGGCGTACTTGTATTTATGCAACTGTGAGTGTATATAGTGGTATCTTAGTAAAGTTTTGCTTTTTCTCAAAAGCAATAATCATATCAATTGTCCATAACGAATTTAAGACACATCAAATTCTAAAGACCTAAAAAGTAAATAGAATAATTCAATAGATACCGGGTAACAATAATATTAAATAGGTTGTATATCGTTGCAATGATTCATATTTGAAAAACAATAATCATATCAATTGCACATAACGAATTAAAGAGAATTAAAAATTAAATACAATAACTCATTAGAAACCAAATAACAATAATATTAAATAGTTTATATATTGTTGCTATGCTATGATTCACATTTGAAAAACATGAGTAGCAGCCAGTTACCAACAAGAGATTTCATTTTTGCGATTTATATGTGATAAAATGAATTATATCTTAAATTAATATATATTATATTATTAAATGGTCGGTCCAATTTAACCGCCCGATAAATTATGCAAATCGAAGACTAGAACAGGTAATTCGGTTTTGTAATTATACAAACCATTAAGCTGATAGGTATTAACTAAGCCGGATCAAATCGACTAAATTAATACGGTTCGACAATTTTGTGAGCACTTGTACACATACTAGGACTTGACAACATGCACACTTCCTCCACAAGAGGAGACATTCACAAAAAAAATAAAATTAAAAGGTTGTCAAAAAGTTTGCACAGAAAAAGAGATAAAAAAAACTCGATGTTGGAACACTGTTTTCGCTTTGTCAATTCCAATCACACTGCGAGACACCGATCTTTGCGAATTGACGCTAAGAGCACAGGGTGTGGTAACCGATGTTCTGAACAGTGTTCTAGAGAATGTTGAAAGTGAGGATTCTGTGATGTGGTAAAACTGAATTCACAGTGTTCTTGACAGTGTTCTGAAGTTTTTTATTATTTATTTTATTTGATTTTCTAATAAAGAAAATTGTATAAATTAATATATAAAAAACAAATAAATTAGATAAATAACATTTTATTCATTAAAAATGCAATACAAGTCCTAAAAATTAAATATGCAATACAAGTCCTAAAATTTAAATACGCAATACAAGTAAAATCAATAATCTCCAGCTCCCGTTCCCGATCCTGAAGCGTGCGCGTCATTCCACCTTTGTTCACGATACATCCAAAGATGTTCCACAAGGTCGGCTCGAAGTCCCTCGTGCGTCTCCCGATCACGTAGCTCCTTTGTTTTCCTCTCGTATGTGTTACACCTTTCGATCCAAGAACCTTGCATGTTGCCAACAGGTACATAATACTCTTCATTTTCAGCAATGTTGAAACCGTTGTCTTCAATTATCATGTTATGCAATATGATACAAGCATACATGATTCGTTTTATAGCATTTACACTATATGCTCTTGCTGGTTGTTGTAGTATATGCCACCTTCCTTGTAAAACACCAAAAGTACGCTCAGCATCCTTTCGGACGCCTGATTGTTTCCTACTAAAATAAACCCTCTTTTGATCAATCTCGCTTGAAAATCCCTTCACAAAAGCTGACCATGACGGGTATATTCCATCGGCAAGATAATACCCTATATCGTAATCCATATGGGCCACTGTATATGGAACTTGGGGAGCGGTATCATTTAGCAAATTTCTAAACAAAGGAGACGCATTAAGAACATTTAAGTCATTGTTAGAACCCGCAACCCCAAAATATGCATGCCAAATCCACATGTCGTACGAGGCGACGGCCTCAAGCATAATTGTCGGATACCCATGGTCGCCTCGGGTGTACTGTCCTTTCCATGCATTTGGACATTGTGTCCAAGCCCAATGCATACAATCTATGCTACCAAGCATGCTGGGAAAACCATGAAGTTCGTGATGTTTATCATACAAACGATGTATGTCTTCATGTGTTGGTTCTCTCATGTACACATTTGAATATAAATCGATAACGCACCTTGTGAAATTTTGTAGAGTTTCACGAGAAGTTCTTTCCGACATCTGCAAGTATTCATCAAAGGCATCCGGAGTTGTACCGTACGCCAATTGACGAAGCGCGGAAGTGACTTTTTGAAGACAAGTAAACCCCGGTACACCAAGTGCATCAGGTCGTTGACGAAACCACAAAAAATAATCGGGAAGTGGTTCGACGGAGTAAGAGCTAATATCCTCACAAATTTTGAGGAATAAACGACGACTCATTCGAAATCGACGTTTGAAATATTCATGCGGATATTTCGCATTTTCGAAAAAGTAATCGTTTATTAACGTTTGCTCCGCCGTGACTCGGTCACGAGGTATGAAACGACGTGAGCGAGCCGTGGAACTTTCAGCATGTTCTTCGGGAATTAAAACTTCATCGCGAAAATTATGAGCAAACATGAGAACTTTGTACGTACTTTCTTCATCGGATGATGAATCGGATGACATTTGGGTGTCAAATTTTAAAGAATTTTTGCAAAATGAAATTGTTTGGTAGAAATATATGGAAAGCTTCGTTTGGTTTGAAGTTATACTGAATGGGAATGTGATAGTATATATATGAAGGAAACTTTGCAGTCAAACAAATAAAAAGGAAGAACCCGTGACCATTTGCATTCATCAAATTTTTTTATTTCCCAACACCCGTGACCAAAAACAAAGAAAAAGGAAGAACCCGTGACCATATTGTTATGACATATAATATAATATTATATTATTACAATGATGAAAAAAGATTACATTTTATGCATAATTTAAACACACGATTTAAAAAGTCCTAAAAATTTAAAATACAATACTAAATAAAATCAAACATCTCCGGCCCCCGATCCCGAACTCGAAGCTCCACCTCCCGATCCCGTCCCGTATGGCCATCCCATTTTCTTGCAAATTTTCATCTTCTCCATTTCCAAGATGAACCTCTCTTGGTCCGGTAAATGCTTAGTCGGCATGGCCAAGATTCGAAGTTTGGCCTCGAGATCCTTCGTATGGTAGTAGCCTTGTTTGTCGCTTCGCATGCCTTCGAATGTTGACGTGAGTGATTCATCAAAAGAAGCACGGGAGGAAGCGGCTGAACCAGAAGACGTTTTTTGTGACTTCTGTTTCCTTGACTTTCCAGCCGGACGTGGATGCGGATCGTCCCCAAATAAACCCTCATTCGGGTTTGGCGTAGCTTGCTCAGGTGGATTATCAAAATCCAAGCCATCCAAATCAACCGACTCGCGACGTCTCGGAACATTTCTCCTACCAATGACAATCGGGTCTGGATGTAGCCACTTTTGCTTATCCTTCATAAAGTTCCACGCCATCAAACTAGGGAAATTTTTTTTGTTTTCCACTTTATATTGCGTTTCACAACGGATCAACATATCATCCCCGCCTTCACCACTCCTTAGGTGATCAGTCATCCTTTTCCATACTCCTTGAAAACTGTTGCATTCCGCGTTGAGTTTATGCCATTTTGACGACAACGCGTCTTTTCCTCGTTGGTATGGTGGATTACGGGCGTTGTACGAATCCATAACGAGATACCAAAACGAAGAGCCTTCCTGATCAATCCCTCGTTGGGTATTTTCGGATACCGAAATCCAACTTTCGGCCAAACGCAGCTCGTCCTCCGGTGACCAAATGTTACGGTTTACAATGACTTTTTTGTTTTTGGCGGGTGAATCTTTTTTCGATTTTTTGCCTCTGGTTTTTTTGGATGATTCGGGTGTCGGGTTGGTTTCTTCGGGTGTCGGGTTGGTTTCTTCAACGGATTGGAAGTCGGATTGTTGTTGACTTTGACGCCACATTTGAAATTGGGTGTACTCATCGGGTGACAATTGTGGCGGTTGCGTTGCTTGTGGTTGCATCGGGTATGGTGGTTGGTTGTAAGCGTACCGCGCGAAACTTTGCATTTGTGGGTTGGAAGATGGTTGAATTTGTTGCGGTTGCGAAGTTTGCCATTCGCCCGCGAATGGGTTCCAAGTGGATTGTAAATGGTACGGGTTGTTTGAATTGTTTGACATGATGAAGAAAATAGATGGAAGTATGTTGAACTTTTGATGTTGATCTTGTGGCAAATTATCCGATTGTTTATATATAGGAAAGAAAGAATATATGATAGTTTATACATAGGAAAGAAGAAGTTTGCATTCAAACATTTTTTTAGTCAAAAGATACTTGCATACGTGACATTTGCATGCAACAAGAAAACAAGTCTTTAAAGTAAAAGACTACTGCATGAGTAAAAGACTACTGCATGAAAAAGAAAGAAACAAACAAATGAAGAAGAAAACAAATTAACAAAACAACTCGTGATTTTTGCCTGAAAAAGAAAAAAGAAAACAAAACAAAAGCTGGGAACATCGAACTCGTCTGCGTCTTTATGTAGACGGTGAACACAAAAGTTGGGAAGAACACCGCGAAGAACACTGACAAAGAAATGGTAGAACATTGTGGCACGGTGTTCTCGTTGTAGAACATCATTGCCACGTACTTGCACACCCTCTGCTCTAACAGTATATGCCGAGCCACAATGGGTGCTCTTATTATATTTAAAACTTATTAAATGAAACATAGAAACACGAAAGTAATTTTTTTTAACAAACTCGATATAAAAAAGTAAAATTGAAAATAGAGATATAGTATGTCATAAATCCTTTCTAAATTATGGGGTAGACCTTCACTTTTGGAGTTTTATACCCCGATCCATAAGTATAAAAAAAAACTTCATTTATGTAACTCTCACAAAATTAAAAAGAAATAAACTAATCGAATACTTTTAAACTTTTAAGGACCTAAAACTCTTATTTGATATTAGTGGGATAAGTTGATATACGTTATCCCAAAATTCCATTTCAAACACCGTCCAAATATTTTGATTGAACATCATTAAAAATGTTTATTTTTTTAGAGTGATTTATATATCGAATATTACTATTACTATACTATTGGGAAAAAACGTAGGGCATGTATATGAGTTGATAACTTGATTGATATGATATAAAGTAATAAACCAATTAAATTAAATGATTTTTTTAAAGTATATTAATATTAAATTAAAATTAAAATAACAATAATAAGGAAAGCCCCATCCTCATAAAAGCTCGTCTCAATCCTGTGGTTTTCAATTCTCCGTGCCGTACTTATTCCAGAGAGTTGGTTTTTCGCGTCGCTCTCTTTTTCGTTTTCCACTTCGCTTTTTCACAATTCATTTATTCAATTAATCATCACTGTAAGTTAATCAATTCCTTTCATTTAAACCCTTCGCCGCATTTTCAATTACTACATTTTTAACATTTATATGTGTATGTATCTATATGTATATGTATAGGTGTCACTATACACGTGTAATTTTTTTTTTCTATAAATGCCGTGTTAGATTTACACTGTAACACGGTGTTAGTATCCTGTAATGCAATTCGTAGATTTGATCTGTGACGCTAGGGTTTATAATACGCTGTATCACTTGTATCTATTTTCTTCTCGAAGTTAGGGTTTTGTTAGCAAATGTATGTTGATGTGGTCATTAAACGTGAGAATACTTGTTTAGGTTTTGTATTTTGTGTTATGATTTTTATTTTATTTTGTTTTTGAAAATTGTGTGTTGTGCAGAGGAATATCATAATGATGAGTAACGAAGAAGAGAAGAGGTGTCCTTTGTGTGCTGAAGAGATGGATTGGACTGATCAACAATTAAAGCCTTGCAAATGTGGTTATGAGGTCTGGTTTTTTGAACCATTAGATATTGATTTTTATCTTGACTTGTGTTGTTTTGGATGCTATATGTTGAAAGGGAATTAGGTTTACTGTGGTAAAGTTACTAAATTTTGTTGGTAATAAGTTATAATCTGACACAGTTACTCGATATGCATTAATGCATATCGAGGATTATGATTTTTTCAAAGAGTTTGTTTTTCTTGTGTCACTGACTTTCATTTAAGTGAAATTTCAAGTTAGTTCTTATAAGTTTATATCCAACACACCAGATAAGCTAAAGTTTTTATGTTCATTCTCCCTGTTGTGAAGACATATGTGTGTGAGGGGTGTTTACAAAAGAACTCGGCTTTAGATAGATGTTTGTGGAATCACATAATTATTGTGGAATGCTTAGAGGTTGAACGATTTGTGCTTGTTCTGGGTTGCACCATTTTACATTTTTATTGTAATTTCATTTCTGAATTACTTCAAGTCAAAAACACACTTGCAATTTTCAGTTTTTTATTAGCAATGACTTTGGTTAGTCAGGCTATCTTTTGGAAAGATATTGGTTTAAACCTCCCTTCTTATCTTAATGTATCCCTTTGTACGTTTGATGGAATGAAGTCTTGTGATATTATATTGTATATCTATTAGATTTTCCATCTATGAAGTGATTTGTGGTTTATATGCGAGCAAACATTCAAATATGGTGTCACATGCAAATCATTGTTGATTATTTTGTTATTACAGGTGTGTGTTTGGTGTTGGAATCATATAATGGACATGGCAGAGAAGGATGCAACAGACGGACGATGTCCTGCATGTCGTACACCTTATGATAAGGATAGAATTGTAGGGTTGGAAACAAATTTTCAGAGGTTGAAATACTTTTGCAATGTTATGTTCTACCGATGCATTTTTACACTGAGATTCATAGACCCTATCTTGTGTGTAGGGTGGCTGCCAGTAGTTCAAGTCGAAAACAAAAGCAGCCAAAATCAAAGCAAAAACCAACTGAAGAAAAAAGGGACCTTAGCAATGTACGAGTTATTCAGCGAAAAATGGCATATATAATTGGGCTGCCTATTAGTTTAGCTGATGAAGACGTGAGTGCCTGTGACCTTAGCCTGGCTGTTCTATTTCATAGTATTGCAAGAACACCCCCCCTCTCCCCTAAAGAAAACTAGTTTATCATTGTTGTGATTGAGTTATATTTTTCTTGTGCAGTTATTGCAGCGAAAAGATTATTTTGGCCAATATGGGCAAGTTACCAAGGTTTCTCTTTCTAGAACAGCGGGCGGGACTGTTCAACAGTTTGTCAATGATACTTGTAGTGTGTATGTTTCACATTCTTTAAGTTTAATCAGAGTTATTTTATATCTCTACTTCTATCCTTCGATTATGGACTGCCTCGATACTGAGTTATGCTGTAAAAACCTCCATGCTTATTGGCGAAGGAGTATTATGTTCAGGACCAAGAGAAATCGAGACTAAGCCCTGTCAAAAGCTATTATTGGTTTCTCATTTTGTTTTAATCACATGCAATATCAGTTCCCTATTTAGAGAGCTTGCTTTATTGTTTGTTGTATTTATTAAGGACCTCATTGCCTTAGTTGATGATTTCTTTAGTGCTTTTAATATGTTAACTAGTATCTTGATAGATAGAGTCCATATGAGCCTTATCTTCTCCAGCAAGCATATATCATGTTTTTTTCCATGAAATGTTAGCGCCTGATTATGATTTTTTTCTCTATGCTCGCAGATATGTTACATACTCAAAAGAGGAAGAAGCAGTTCGGTGTATTCAATCTGTGCATGGCTATGTGCTGGATGGTAGGTTGTTAAGGCAAGTACATATCCATCCCTCTCACTTGTATTTCTAGGCCACTTTCTTTTGGCATCATATGTATTTGATTACTAATTGGAATTCAGCTTTTTGCAGAGCATCATTCGGAACAGCAAAGTACTGTCATGCATGGTTAAAGAATTTGGTATAAGATGAGATGCTTAATGATGGATACATCAAATCCAATAATTTTGTAAATCCTTGGGGAAGCTAATTTTTTTTTTCTTTTGTTGGTCAGCCCTGCAACAATATTGCTTGTTTATATTTGCATAGTATTGGTGCAGAAGAAGATAGTTTTGGCAAAGATGAGATAGCTGCAGTTCATACTAGGTATTACAGAAAGTTTGATTTGCATTCTTGTCTCAGTATGGAACACAAACAACTATCACTTTTATATCAGCATACCATGAAACCTCTGAGACTCGAGTTCTTTACTGTCTGTTTCATAAAAATCTTCTTAACTGGGAATTAACCAAGTCTCATTATCTCAGGAATAGGGTTCAGGAAATTGTTGGTGCCGCCCAATATTTGAATAAACGTGCAGGAACTATTTTGCCACCACCAGTAGATGACCACTTGAATAACCTCAGTGCTTCAGCTGAGGAACCTATTTTTAGCAGTGGCCTAAAAGTAAGATATTTTTTTGTGAATTTGTTCAGACTAGCAAAAAATTAGTTGCCCATTTAGAGATAGATGGATATATCTATTTTGATTTGTCCTCTCATGTACAAACGTCCAAATGCATCATTTATTGGATTGGATTAGAGGTGGTCACATGGGCGGGTCAGGAAGGTTGGGTAATAGGTCAAAACGGGTAATTAAAATACAATTTGGTCTACTCTTATTTGCTTGACCCAATCTTTTATTAGCTATTATCTTATTTTATTCATTTGTAACACAACCCCAAATTGGCCTATTCATTAGTAAATAGGTTGAACATGCCACCCCTGGATTGGATCATAAGTTTTTACTTGTTTGTTATTGTTCAGGATGTAGCTTATGCTGCAGCAGCTTCAGGTGATCAGCTGGCTTGTTTTAAAGACAATGATGGACTAATTAAATCATCCACACACTTGACAAGTTTTGTAGATATTGTTGGAAGGTCATGTAATTCAGGTTCAGATAAAGATGTGAGCTCAGTCGCAAAAGGGCAGATGCTAAACTTACGTTCTGATACTTCTTCTGTATGCATCGATAGAAGTAATCATGAGAATGCTGAAGGTTCAGAACTAGTGTCATCAAAAGCATCAACTCCTGGACAATTCACTAATGGAAGGGTCAATAGCAAATTATATAGTGAGCCTTTTAGGGAAGCTTCTAAACTAGCTGATCTAACACTTGAGGACACTAAAAGTACAAAAGAACAATCTGGGTTGGAATTAGATTCACAAATTTTTTTAAATCCTTATCCTTCTGAGGTAATTGAGAATAGTCGTGATCACGTATGGTGGCATAAGGAGTCTTGTAGTCAGAATGGTTATGGTGTAAATAGTTATGCAGATGAAGAATTTAAACAGTCTACATGTACAGATTCTGTGTTAAATGATGGATACAATGAAGAGAATTTTGAAAGTTTGGCCAAGTCAGATAGGATATATAGATGCTCTAAACCGTTTTCTAATGAAGAAATAGTACAGCACCTTAGACGGCTTGATGGTGCTAATCTTGTGAATGATGATAATGATGAAAATTCTGCTGCTGTGGAAAGCAGTATAATATCAAATATATTGTCCATGGATTTTGATGAGTGTGATGATTCGGTCTTGCCTCAAACTGTAGCTGGATCGTTTGATGGGAAAGATGGGCTGCATGGTTCTTGGAACTTCCAAAACAGTGATCAATCAAGATTTTCGTTTGCAAATGACCCGGGAAATGTTAATCATGAATTGAAGAAACTATCTGTTTTTCATGATTCTGGGGAGAACCAGGACTGTGTCTACAAGCCACAGTATCAGGGTAGCACTATAACTCCCACATATAATACATACAGATACATACATACAAGCACTCTTTTAGATCATTAAACATTGTGAACAAATGAATATTCAATGTTCTTTTTTTATGTGATGGTAGGCAGATCAAAACGTTTTAGGGTTTTCTAATTGCTAACCCACCTGACCAATCCTGAACATTATAGGGTTCTCTAATTGCCATATTATTTGGTGTAAATTTGCATGTTCATATTATCTGTTATAGTCCTTTCTAAATTATTACTATATCTTTTGATTGATAGTATCCAGGGCTCAGAGTGTGACACCGCCGGGATTCCCCAAACCCCCTCCTGGGTTTCCCTCATGCATGAGAACTGAGCAGGTTGTTTCTGCCGGTTCTGGTATGTGATATCATTGCCCATTCTATTTATATGCATAGATTTGTTAATCTTTTAATTAGAGGTCCATTGGTTCCATGAATTTCCAAAAGGAAAGTGTTTGACTTTTTTCAAATGTCTAAAATACTGTTCAACAATGACAATACAAGGGAATTTGGTGGACTCGAATCAGTATAATCAAACTATTAGTACTAAAGTAGGCGATTTTGGATCCCCAAAATTGGTGGTGCTGCAATATTTTCATTAGATTGAGGGAGTATGGGACTCATAAGTTGGCAAATTATGATTTTTTACCTAATTTTTTACATCTTATTATGATAACACAAAAGGTGTGCATGACATATAGTTCTGGAATTGTTTTAAGTTGTGGCCATATGTTAGATGTAACGTGACAAAGTATCGGCATCTTGTGGGACAAGGGCTGCATTATGATTACTCTTTTCTGTAGTTGTAAACATCATGGACTGATTTTGCGCTCCTTGCTGTACTTTTTCAGGAAGTTATGTAAAGAACTCTATGTCGAGCAATCATTATCGTATGCCATCAATAGGAAATTCAAGCAACGGTAGTGATGATCATATTGATCCTGCTATTATGGTGGTTGGAAGAGGCCAATCACCATCTTTTGACATGAGGTCAACATCATTTGATGAAGAGACAAAACTCTGGCTCTTGTTGCAACAACGAGAAGCTGCAGCTGCCCCACACCATCATAACGCGCCTCAGTTTTCACAGACATCCTTCATGCCACAACATCACATGCCCCAGTTTCCTTCTTCACGAGATAATTATTATGGTGATTTAAATTCCAGGTTTGTGAATCAACACCATCAGAGCTACACCCAACAACAGTACTCGCAGCCTAAGTTTGCCAACTGTCATATCTCAAACGGGTATCAGCAGCTGCACTTGGATGAGAGTCAACAACTCAACAGTAGAAGTGAAGTGGGTTTGGCTGAACAGATTCAGACAAATGAGAGATTAGGGATGGAGAATTTGTCACCTGGGTATGGTGACTATAGGTTCCAGGTGTCCAATTCTGGTGATGTATACACTCGGGTATTTGGAATGTAAAGCACTCATCTCTCAAAATTAGTCCGATGAAATGAAATGGTAACTCCATTTCCAAATCCATCTGTCTGAGTATTCAAAAGAGAAATCTGAATTTCTTTTTCTTATGTGCTTTTAGATCTCATGGTTGTGGTTTGAGTTCTCTTTTAGGTGCGCAGAGAAGAATGTTGCTCTTCATCAATCGTTTTTATTTTACATAAAATATGTGGTAAACCTTTTTATGTTATTATATATCTTCTAGCATGATTAAAAGTTAAAATGCCAAGTATTGTATGCGCAAGTGCACAACAATACTAGATCAACATATGTTCTCAATGTGCAGTGCAATGTTGAAAGATATACATCATATGTTGCTTCATATGGGATACCTCATGCTACTTTGTAATTGGTGGAACCATGAATTTTACAAAATTGATACAGATTCATAAAATGAGTTTTATGACATTTGAATTTGTGCATTCAACTAGGAATATAAAAGAATAAAGATCTAGTGTACGCCATTGAACAAAGTTTAGACATCTTGGTCGGTTTAGTATTATCGCACGTATGTGCTGGTAAGCACTTATAGTGATGCAAACAAGTCTAGTTCTGCTGGTTCGTGTCTAATGAGAAATGGGGGTCTGTGAGCTTGGTAACAGAAGAGAATCCTGATGATGCTGCGTTGGAGGCAACGGAAAAGGGTGCTATCATATGATGACCAATCGCCATCTGCATTTGAAATGCTGCGTTTGAAACATCAGGTGAAGAAAAAATGCTTGCATGCCCCCTTTGTGTCGTCAAGTCCTGTAAATAAATACGATCATTGATTTAGTATACGGACAACCTTTTCTTTTTCTTTTTTTTAGAACGACAAATACTCTTATTATATATAATTGCATCATGTACATCTTTTTGTCTCAAGTGAGACTTAAGCTCATAATCTTTTAATTGATAAGTTACACTCATACGACACGGTTAAAGGCAATTTGGTAACATTTTCCAGTATAACCTACTCCTTTCAAGTTCAATAAGATCCCATCTAACACATGAACTCAAAAGAATATATTCACATGATTCCCTTTAGTCACCTTGGTATGCCATTGCAAAAGGATTAGACATTAACTAAATAGCTGATGAATCTTGATACTCTTTAACGGAAAGTCTGACATGAAATTGGTGTTCCCTAGAACTAAACTTTTTTTTTTTTTTTTATCATAATATCTGGCAACAGTTTCCATATGGAAAATCACATGAATTTCTCAGAAATTCCTTGTAATTCCTGAAGTTTTTTTAGTCCATGATCATCGCTGTTAATAGAAGCAAATCATGATAAAGTTGTGAATAATTTAATTACCTCATAGTTTGGGGTATGACTGGAATACATGCTAGGCCAGGTAATAAAGTGATGGGGAACAGCTGTTGGATCATGATGGTATTGTCCACCCATAGAAGTAGGACAGAGTCCCCCAATCTGATAATCCAAAGGGATATGCAACTGTTGAAAGGGGTTAGTGAAGTTAGATCCTCCATTCCCTTATGTTAATATGGAAAAGCGTTAAAAACCTAATCCTACAAACTAGTAGAAACAGACCTACTGTGAACTCAGTTTTTTCAGTTTTAATAGTTATCTTCAAACATGGTCTATTTACTCTTACAATGAAGTGAGTGAATCATTAAGATGGGACCCATGAAACGAGTGGAAATAACATTGCACACACCTTTGGTCGTTTCCTAATACGCAATTCTTGAGTTGCATAACTCATATCCATGTTCGGAACATGATTCTGCTTTGAGTTGCCTATAGTGGGAGAAACCCGTAGGTTGAGATCAAGATTGTGACCACTAGCTGCACCAATAAAAAATGACATGACCAAATCATTAAATAGATACGTGCATTTAGTTGAGAACAGTAAACACATAGTAACAGCAACCACAACTTGTAAGCAGTCAGTAGTACCTTCATCCCTTCCTTCCGAATTCATATCTACCCTGTATGTGCTTGGCTCAAAGTTGGTGAAAGCTTCCCTTCCATTACATTTAATGGCAGCTTTGTCATAAGCCCTGAATTCAGAAAAGAAATTGCTGATTATGTTGGGAGAAAACACACTGGAAACCTGAGATGTCTAATGCCTTCTGTTTTGATGAATTGTGTAATCATAAAATTTTAAGAACCTTGCAGCTTCTACTTCATTGTTGAATAATCCAAGGTAAACATACCTGAAACCAAGCATTTTAATCTTATTGATAAAAAAAGCCCCCTAAAGATAATCACCTTGAAATCTAATCTTACAAATTTTTAACTTAAGGAAGGCACTACCACTAGAGCTATACAGTATTTCATACATATGCAGAAAGTTGCATCAAAATCACATAAAATAGTTCCAGCAGTGGTTTCTTACTTTTTCCCAAGTAGCTGACCCATGCGTGCCTCCCATCTACCACATTTGTGACGGGTTACCCCTCGGTATTTTGAACTTCCTCGTGAGAATCCATTACTCTGCATACGCAGTATCTGAATGAACTCTTCCTTTGACAAATTCTTCATCTGTTACGTAAATTAGTAAAAGTTAAACCTTATAACAATCATGAAACTTACAAGTACAACCCAACACACACCATATCTATCAAAATTGTCTCTACCTGGGGCATATCTCCCTCATAATCCCTTAAATCAAAATTGATATCAGCATCAGTTCCACGGAACTTGATTGCGGCCCGATCATAAGCTCTAGAATTTTAATTCCACATAAAGTCAAAACCACATTTAAAGAAACGTGTAGCCGAAGTAAATTTTACATTCAGAAACACTTACCTAGCAGCATCATGAGCCGTGTCAAATCCACCTGTAATCAAACAAACATAAATTGAAAATATCAAATCCAAACTATTTTGTGCCTTTCGAAGTTCAACAATATCATCAAGCGTTATGCTTACCTAAATATAGTTGTTTTCCACAATCCCTGACCAAATAAAATTCAAATACATTGATTAGATTCTTATGTCATCAACAAAGACATTGTCAATCTACAATTATCTCAAACAATTGAAAACCTACAACTCCTACTAACTTATAATCAGATTAAATGCATTGACGTGTAGTACTGTACATCATCTAGTGATACATATGAAGTTATCATTAGGTAAGCAGTTCATACTTCAAAGATCCATCATTAATAAACAACTCATAATCCGATTACGCAACTGTGTATTTAAATACTGTACTATACAACTAGTGATAAACACGACACTAATCATTAGATAAACAGTTCATATGTCCATTGCATTAACTAACACCTAAAGCATTTTAATATAACAAAAAACTTCCTAAAGTAGAAAGCGGCTATGTATGAAATTATCAATCAAAATAGTAAATAGTAATATACAAATATTTCAACAAATTTCAAAAACACACCAGATATGTGATTCCCAACGGCCAGTTCGACGATAAAACGTCACTCCACGGTACTGTGAGCTCCTAGACGGCGGTCCACGGCGGCTCTTCTGTACCTTCTGCGGTATCACCGGTTGCATGTTCGGCGCAACAGATTCCTGAACCTTGAGATTCAACCAATCCGCTCCAAGTAACGATATGTCCGACGACGGCAATGATGATGATTTCATCAATCGTGAATCTAACTCCAAATAACCGTCCACCGGAAAAAGCTGCTTCGTAGTCACATTTTCCGTCAATCCTCCGTTTTCACTTACGATATCAATACAAATAGATCGGTTATCAGCAACACAATACAATAGATCATCGGATATGAGAGGATCATCCTCTCCGCCGTTGAATACGTCGGAGGAAACTGACGTACCGGAATGAATCTCCGATTGACGATCTTCACGAACTTTTGTTTTCACAGCGACATAGCTATTAGTTTTAGAATCATTACGATCGCACTGATCTATAACAGAGACTACAAAATCAACGTTAAGATCTAACATCTTCATAAGAAACTAATTCGAGATATATGATTAATCGATCGGATTAAATATCGTTGATCATTTCACTTGATTGAATACAGACAGTGTAAGGTGTGAGAGAGAAAAACGGAGTGAAAACGGAACGGTTATTAGCCGGAGAATTCGGATACGATGTAATGATAACTAATTAATTAACTAACCTGCTGATATTTTTTACATACACAAACACACGTTTAGTGTGTGTATGTAAGAAACAGGTGCAGAAGAAAGGGGGGAGGGAATGGTAGTTTTGGAGTGGGGATATATATAGAATAATGGAAACGACACCGTTTGTCTGGTTGTAGGGGTTTTGGCGATGAAGAAGAGGAGGGGATTTTTATTTATGGGAAGAAAGAAACACGTGAATTATTTTCGATATAATAGAGAAAGCAACGTTTGCATTTTTCGTAATTTTAAATATGCATTTAAATAATAAAAATATCACGTACATTTTTATCTTTCTTTTATATAATAAAATAAAATAAATATAATATATATAATAATAAAAATAAATATGCATTTAAATAATAAAAATATCACGTACATTTTTATCTTTCTTTTATAAAATAAATCCATCGATGCACGACAATTTAATTTAAGCAATTTTTATAAATTTAATAGTTTAATATTATTTTTTAATTAACTAATATTATATTCAAATATTCAATAACTCTATCTAAATTTATCTTTTTAGTTTATCTTTTAAATTTAAATAATTAGTCTTTGAGTATGATTCATAGATTATTTTATCAATTAATATTATATATTGGAATATATCTAACTTTAATTGTTTATTTAATTTAATTTAAAATTATGAGAGGTTGTCACGTGACATTTTACATACATGACAAAATATGAAGCAATTATTTATTCTCCTATATATAAATATAGATATAGCCTCCTTTGTATCTATATACAGCATTTCTCATATCATATATTTATATTATATTAATATTAATAAATGTATGCATTTTCTTCTTAACTATTTCATAGGATTTTATTACGTATTTTTATGTTTAAAAGATAAAAGATTAGCTATTCAAACACCACAAATGAAATTTATATATACATTTACATTTAGATCATACTTTAATAAAAAATTAAAAAATTGGAGTGCGACAACATACGTAACCCATGTTAATTGGCTACAAGACGATGGACTCGACTTGTCCTAATAAAAGGGTGGGTCCAGTTTTCTTGTTTCTTATTTTAAAAGTAGTAAATAATCAAACTTTTTCCTTGTTTGTATTTTAATTTTCCACGACTAACTTAGAAATGTAATATAAATATAAATGTTCATATGTTTCTATAAACAAAATTGTGACGGTTGATAATATTTTAATTTTTAATTTTAATTTTAATTTTTAATTTTAATTTTAATTTTATTCTAATAGAAATTAAAAGAAAAATAAATGACATTTTTTTAACAAAGCTAAATAAGAAACAGTTTTGAAGGCACAGGATATGTTCCTTACCATAAATGGAACAGATACAAGGTTCATATATTAAACAGGACTATATGATTCTTGGGGCCCACAAATCTATGGAGGAAGCGATAAGACCGGGTATGTTTGTTTTGATATTTATTTAGCTTAGACTAGAATTAGGTATGGTTTTGGTAGACATACCCATGTTTATTTATTCATTTGCAATTAAAGATTATAAATGAAACTATAAAAGTACCATTTTTCATATTCCACTAAAATAAGTGGACTTATTGAGTTTTGATGCATAAATTTTAGAAAATGGGCCACATCATTTTCTTCTTTTCATCTCTTTCTATCATCTTTACAATTTTTTTAATTTAATATCAATATAATATAATTTAGAATATTTAAATTAAAATATATATATATATAATGATATATTTATTTCTTTCAAACTAATATCCATTAACCATTACAAAACAAACACCCCCAATGATTATAGACTTTTATATTAATGATTGTTGGTCCGAATTGATGGATTTCGTCTCGTCTTTTCTTTTGTAAGTTTCCTCATAGCTGCCACCATTAATTTCAAAAGAAACCATACAATATAGTATAGGCTATCACAAAGTACAAATATTGCTTAAAAGCCTATCAATAATACTACTTATCATCCCTCATGACTCACAAAATGTACTTGATAAAGGGAAGTAATATCTTTTTTGGAAAACATTAATATATACATCAAGAATCAAGATCTAAATTTTATCTACCATAACAAATGAAATTAGTTTATTATATAGCTATAATAGATTCATATCATATGGAATTAAAAACGAATAGTATAAGGATATTTGTAATAGAATACATCATCCCATATTTTTGGGGCATGTCACAAAACCTTATGTAGTTATTGCGTAGTAATTTGTATATGTATATCTTTTCTATATAATCCCAATAATTCTCTTTTGGGACGAAAGACAAATTATTATGTTTTTATATTATAAGTTATAACATCAACCACCTCTATTGTTAGTTTGTTACCTCTCAAAATATTTTTTTATATATATATATATTTTATTTATTAAGTATTTAGATAAAACCATAACTTTTAAGTAACGTTAGGAGGTTTTGATGTAAGAAAAATAATGGGACTGTAAAAGAGAACCAATTTTTAAACTAATGGTTATAGTTATTCCAAACTTGTAAAGGAGGTTTCTTAAAAATGGTTGCATTATTTTCTAAAAAAATATATTAATCAAGAAATATTTTATTAATTACAAACCTAATAGTTGTCTCTACCCTTTACTATACACACTCTAGTTTTATTATTATATTATATATTCCCATACACATACATATATACAATTGAAAAAATATTATAACAAATTAACAATATAAACGACAAACCGTAAGGAAGTAGATGAAATTGGTTGCCCAAAACGGGAAAATCAAAGTGTCGGCTTTGAGTTTTACGTTGGCTAATATGTTAAAGATCGCTATTAAATGTTTCTTTTGTACTTTTGTGTAGGCAAACTGATACCTTGGAGTCTACACACTTCATTCCCTACGTTGTTAGTATCAAACAATCTTAGGTTTGATGATTTTTTACATTAAAAAACAATGAAACAAACAAATCTCATTTGAGACATTTGATTTTATGTATGGTGGTTAGTTAATAATAGTATTAAAGAATATAAATGTTCAACTAGCTGGTAGGGGTACGATATAATATTTATTTTTATTCAAATTATAAAATAGTAACGGAGTATTTTCCATTGTCCATTTTTGCACGATGTGCATTTTGTATATATTTTATGAGATAAAGAAACAAATGCAAGAATATACCTAAACCATTTGCATAGGATACCTAGCCCATACTCGAAATAAAATGCTCCGTATTACTCGTATCAAATAGTTCCTGCAATAGTATATGTTAGCAGTGAGTTTTGAATACCACTTTTGTATTATAAAAAGATAAGTTAAATGCACATAATATGTTAAACGGGAAAAGATTCATCGGAAAACTTCAAATTTCAGAGAAGGAGAGAAGTAAGTTTTAGCCATTAATATTTTTATAAATATATATTTTTAACATTCATTTGTGATGAATGTTAAATTTTGAAATTATTTATGATGAAATCAAGGATTGAGATTTACTTTTCTATTTCTCTAATTTTTTTACTTCCCTCTTCATCTCCACTTATATTAAACAACCTCTTTAAAAATATTCTTAGTAGAGAATAGGATATGCTTCACTTTTTTAGTTTCTATTTATGGTGCAAACTTTCATGCACATTTGTAACATAATATCAATATCGATAGTAATAATAATATAATTGGTTTAAGTAACTTAACTATATATGAAAGGAAAAAATAGCACGTAGATTTTTATGTTAATAATATATTAATATTAATATTCATAGAACGACCTAAATACAAGTTATCACGTGTCTTTAAAGCTTTCGTTTTAGTTGTTGAAGGACGGTACGGGCATCTAATGGTGGACATTGTAGCCTACGTGGTCTCTTTTTCATCTTTCAGTACTGATTACTTTAATCAAACAATACTATCTTTCATTTTCCAATTTTACCCATGCTTTTCTTACATTTTCTCAATAAGCCCAAACTCCTATCTAACAGAAATAGTCATTTCATACCGAGAAAGTATGGTATTCAAATGCAGTACTAAAAATAAGAATTAATTATGCGATTGGTTCAAATAGTCATATTAAAATTATTAATTTAATCCTTTAAACTTTTTAATTATATTGATAATTTTTATTTAGAAACTCGTTACATAAATAAATTATCGTTAAATATATCCAACAAATAGTATATTTGTTAACTTTTATATTTAATTAATCTTTGTGTTTTTCTTGCCTACACTTACTATCTTGAACACTCAAACACTAATACATCCAATATCTTTCCATTTCCCCCTAATCTTAACCATAACCCAGCCATAATACCTCTAACTCCACCTATTGTCCAACCACCTACAAACTCTAGAAACAACATTGTGTATGCAACAGGCCAGCAACGTATCCCGATTTATTATGAAATTGGTTCATGAAATTGATTTGGTGATGATGCTGATGAATCGTAACGGCCACCACTTACGTTGATGCTGCCGCCTCTAAAGTTTCTGTAAAGATGAAATAATTATGATTCCTACCGTTTCGATCTCCTCGTACGTTCATCTTCTCCGATTCTGAACCGTCACCATTCTTATGTAGTCACAGATGGGGCCGGTGTTGGTGCAGCCAAGTGTTGATGGCCGGATTATGCTGCTAATCTTTCGCGCTCTTCGACGAGTCCATGTTCCCACTTCGTCGTGCCCTCTTCCGGTCTCGATCTTCACAAACTAATCACCGGAACTAAACCAACGATGACGTTAAGGTTACCACCGACAACGGAAAGGCTAATCTTGACGAATATCCTGTGGATGACGGTGGGTTTTCTGATGTTGGTGATGGCTATTGATGTGGTAATGATTGTTGTTTCTTAACAAATTTGAGGACATATATTGCATAACTGCTTGATTTATTTGGGATTTGGATGTAATTATATTATGTTAAAGGAGAAATCGTTGCATAACTTGTAGGTCAAACAAAGTTTGAAGTTACAAGAATCGTTATATCTATTTTGTTTAGTTTTTTATTTTATTTTATTAAACTGATTTTTAGGACTTTAATTTTGAGTTTAGAAATTTAAGTTTTTTTGTTAAAGAAGATGAATATGATGTTGAATGGGTCCTATTAAATGTACCCCATTTTTATTAAACATACCCAAAAGAATAAGCAATTCAATTCTGAACATTTTGAAACTTGTGCATGTCATCTACATGTTCACACTAGCTATCTCATTAATTCTACAACTTTATTTAATTTGCTACATATTCTTGTTTATATTTGTAAGTCTTAATTAAGAATTCATTCATCTTTACATGCATATATTCACACTATCTTTTTTATTCATTTTTTTTCGTTTATCTTCGTTTTTTTCGATTTTCTTCGTTTTTTATATTTTTTCGTTTTTCTTCTTCTTCTTTTTTACGTTTTTCTTCATTTTCTTTTACGTTTTCTTCGGGTTTTTTTTACGTTTTTCTTCTTTTTTTTTACGTTTTTCTTCATTTTCGTTTACGTTTTCTTCGTTTTACGTTTATTTACGTTTTTCTTTGTTGTTTTAATGTTTTTTTTCGTTTTTCTTTGTTTCATATACGTTTAAAAAAAAGGGGGAAAAGCGAAAAAAAAAAAGTTTAAAAAACAAAATAGAACGAAAAAATGAGAAAAAAAAGTCAAAAAAAAAGGATAATAACGAAAAAGAACAAAAAAAATGTAGAAAAACGAAAAAAAAAAACGTAAAAAAACCTGAAGAAAAACGTAAAAAAAGAAAGAAGAAGAAGTAAAACGTAAAAAAAACAAAGAAAAATGTAAAAAAAAAAAGAAGGTGGTAAAACGTAAAAAAACGAAAAAAAAGGAAAAACGTAACTAAAAAAAAGAAGTAAAACGGAAAAAACATAAAAAAAAAACCCGGAGAAAAACGTAAAAAAATAAACAAAATCGTAAAAACGTAAAAAACACGAAACAAAACAAAGAAAAACGGAAAATCTAAAAAGAAAAGAAGAAAAACGGAAAAAAACATAAATAAAAAAAGAAGTAAAACGGAAAAACCATAAAAAAATAAAGAAAAACGTAAAAGAACGAAGAAAAATGGAAAAAAAACGTAAAAAAAAAAAAAGAAGAAGGAAAAAACGTAAAGAAAAAGAAAAGCTAAGAAAAAAAAGAAAAATGTAAAAAAGTGAAGAAAACGTAAAAGGTAAAAATTTAAATGATTAATTAATAATATTTGGATAAGTAAAACAATAAGTATAAATAATGATTGGGATAATCATTTGAAAATTTTAATGAAAAAGAAAAAGTATAATATAAATGATTAATATAATGATTAATGTCTTACTTAATTATTATATTATCATTAGTGTTCAAATAGTGAAATTAAAGTGTATATTTAGGAATACCCTTTTATTAATATAGAGACTATCTCAAAAAGCATGTGGAAGGGAAAAGTAAAACGACTATTTTCCCCCACATACGCTGCACATGACCTGATTTAACTGAGATTACTAATGGTCGGGTTAGACTAAATGACTATCTGTCAACGTAATTAAGAGTTAAAAAGATAGAACCTATAATTTAGATATAACTGTGAGGACCAACTTTGTTATTAACTCTAAAAATAAACTGAACAAAGCTTCACATGTTACATACAATGAAAAGAAACTCAGCAAAATAGTCTACTCTACATAAAATGAAAAGATCAACATGCTGCCAGTTTTATAACTTTGGATGAACAATTTTACAACACACACATGATCTTAGCACATTGATAGTTCCACAGACAACGATAAAGTACCCAGTGGTTCAAACAAGGCGTGCAAGAACCATCCATCCAATAGAATAACATGACCAAAACTTTTATATGACGCCTACTACATTTTCTAAATCATTTGTCAAATGTATGAAGTTTTATTGCAACAATACCGTTTCTGTATTCATAATTAGCACATTATGGACAAAAACATGTGCACGCAAACCTGACCCATGTTAAGAATGACTCGTTTAACACATCACTCTAAGGCCTATCCATCTAGCCAGCAAGTACCTTTGGTGTCGATTGATGGCAACAAATCTTCTCATATTCAACCCAAATATGATTATAGACATTCCAACCCTTTCTTCATTTGCTCATAAGCTACATACAGGCTGTCATATATTGACAAAATATACACCTAAAAGACATGACCATAAAGCCCATAAGAGCACAACTAGCGGCTATAACTCCAAACTCATGGTATGATAGCCATCCTGATTATCGCACAACACCAACTGCATTAACGCTTAGATATGACTAAGTCTATTTTGTAGGTTGACGAACCTGTAGACATTCACTGAAACGTTAAAGTTCATTGAACACTCACTTTTTTCGGCTATAATAGTATCCGCCGCCTGTATGATGCGGGTATCTGTGGCGGGAACCAGACCTCCCACCATGACCTTCCCATGAGTGGCCTCTGTAGACTACTCTGCCACCACCACTTTGACTCCAACCAACCGGAAGATTTCCTGATGCATTAAGTTCTTCCTCTTCCCTATCGTTGTATTCCAAGACCAGCCTCTTGATATCTTGTTTCTCTTCCAACTCTGCTGCTTCTTTCTGTTTTGTACTCTGCACAAGTGAGCAGTCGCTGGGTATGAGCATCTGCTTCGTTTGTTGTTTGCTTCCTCGTTTGACCAGAACTTTGACTTGCACCTCCTTGCGTCCTCCAGACTCGTAGTCTACTCCCTCATCGCCACTTTCTCCCTCACTAACCCTTCCATGGTGATCTCTTGTGGACCCCTCGAAGACATTCATTGGTATCATCATGTTTAGTGTAGGCCGGGCCCGCAATTCCAGCTTCCTAGAATCCAAGCTTTCCTGCATAGATTATTTAAAGTGAGATGTTATGCTAAAAAATAAGATCTACATCAACTGAGTGAAGAAAATCAGCATACCTGCATTAGAGCTCTAAATTCTCGGTCAAATTCAGCTTCTTCCTCAGGATCAACTAACATCACTTTCTGCCTTACATGGATTTCATCATCCTTGTCAGAAGCTGGACCATCCCTTTCAGCATAATCATCATCACTGTCACATGCATCATCATCAAGCTCTTCCTCATCATCATTCCCATCTGGATCCATTGTGCTAACCTGTGATGCACTATCGGACTCCCCTTCATGGGTACCGCCATTTTCTTCAATACCATTAGCAAGAACTTGACCATTCACCGAGGCGCTCCCAGATGCGGACATGCTAGTAGGTTTTTCTTGCTTCTCGCCACTGACCTTGTCAGTTGAAACCGTGCGCTCATGCTCCTCGAGCTGAACTAAAGCAGCATCAACTTCTTCAATGGTTGAATAGCGAGTCATATTGGGGCGTAAATCAGTAAATAGGTCCTGCAAATGCTTCAATTATTAAGTACACTATCATCTATGAAGTGTATCAAATTCTAAAAGGGCAAGTTTATACTAACCTGCAAGTCAAATTCAATATCAAGAGGCAGTGGTCCTTTGCTGAGTATGTATCTTTGGAAATGAATCAAAAATCGATCCAGCTTCCTCTTTGATGAGCCTCGACCGAAGTAGTGCCCACAGGTTTCAAGGAGTGTGATAATCATCCTGATTCGAAAGCAATCTTCAGGTGGATCAAGTACATCTTGCTAAAAGAGGAGATACGGAAACATAAGAAATCAGGAATGACAAAACCATCAGTAACAGCTTTAAAAACAGGCATTAGCCACGTCAAAAAGATTCTATTGTACCTCTTCTGTCCCATGACCAAATCCAAGAATCAGATACAGTGTATCGAAAACAACAGAAGAGTCCACATGTTCATAATTGTATAGCTCGCCTAAAAACCGCATATGAGCAATCCGGCGTTGCTGCATCCCATATTCATTTATCTCCAATCCTAGCCGGATTTCCTCCAAAACCTGGAAAGAACAGGCCCGTCTACTTAAAAACAACAAAATGCATTCACTAATCATTGCATACCCAATTCTGTACAACTTCTAAATACTAATATTACTACTATAAGAACAAGAATACTAATAATAATATATTCAGAACCAACCTCGTCAACTACAGCAACTGCAAATTCATCATGGTACCGACTCAATCCAGCAGTCAGTGAAGCAATCAAGTGAATTTGACCATATTTCCCTTTATGAACCTTCAAAAAACACTTTAACAGATAGGGTTCACATTCGCTCCAAGGT
Source organism: Logfia minima (assembly GCA_963921325.1). Classification (NCBI taxonomy): domain Eukaryota; kingdom Viridiplantae; phylum Streptophyta; class Magnoliopsida; order Asterales; family Asteraceae; genus Logfia; species Logfia minima. The sequence continues at coordinate 3,344,775 of OY992770.1, forward strand.
AGCTTACGGAGTTGTCTCAACACATGCTCAATCGATGTCTTGTCAAGGTCCGAGAAAAGTAGCTTTCTGATATACTGCATAATATCACATGAGAAGTGAGAAGCAACTTCATACAAAACGTGAAATCGCATATTCTTACAATAAAATTTACCTGATGCAAAGGAGGGCGAACTTTAGAGACTCGTGCAGATCGCTCGGGTGGTTTGCATAAGTAATAAGCATTCTCAACAAGGGTACTGTGCCGAGGATCCAAATTTTTTACATTTTTCAGGCGCATCAAGATCTCTAACATGTTTGCCATACGTACATTAGTATCAGGGTAACGGTAAAGATATCTGCCACATGTCTCAAGAAGATTACAGGCAACATCTATGTTATGATGGGTGAAGTCATCTAAACATGCCTGACAAAAAAAACTTATATCATCAGAAACATATAATTAAATCAGTTCTAGATGATGCGCTAAAGGTGCTTTATTGAGATGTTGCAATGAGTTGTATGAAAGAGAGCTCTTTACCTTTAGACAACTGAAAATGAGACCAGCTGGTGCCATCTTGAATTTGCAAAGTTCTCCAATAAAACGAATATTCCTTATCTTCGATTCGATGTTAATTTGATCCTGAAATGCAATAACAATATTATATAATAGATACAGACCTATAGCTACATTAGAGAAGCGCACTTTAAGCAAACAGTAAAACCTTTTTATTGATCAAGAAGTTGAACTCTTCTTCTAATAACTGCAAAAGCATAGAAGGCACGTCCTTCACACAAGTTGATAGTGTGGCAACCATGCGCGAGTAGTAAGGTAGCAGTTCCAAAGATGTCCTAGGCACATTAAACAAAGCTCGTACAAGCTTTTTGCGGGAAGATTTTGAATTTAGATAGCAAAACTCCACCTGAAATTACATTCAAACATGTTGAAGCATGCAACTTGACAGCTCTCAAAGAGGAAATTATCAAGAGAGAAAATTACAGTTAACTGGTCAATTAGGTCACGGCTCACGCAACCAGGAAGCCTTTGCAATAAACCATCCAAGTTTGTTCCTTCAGGACCTCGAAGCTTTTCCTTCTCAATTTCGCTCTTTGTTTCACCATCTTTCTCTTTCTCTTTCCCTTTATCTTTGTCCAACTCCTTTGTACTTCCTTTATCTTTTTCGTCTTCATCTTTCTTTTTTTCACTCTTGGGGTCAGGCAAAACCGCAGAATCAACAGAAGTCTCTCCAGCGTCATGAGTAATCTGACCTTGATCGGCCTCAGGTGCTAAATCCTGCATAATTGATAACTTTGTTGAGAGCTTTGGATGTCGAATCAGAAAAAGTATGCTAACATGAAATGGTTTATTAAAGGCAGGTTTGTTCAAAGGTAGTTACATTTGCTTGATCTTGTGCTTTTGATTGATCACTCACTTTCTGCTCCGCTTCTCCCAATAATACAGCAGGAACAAATGCTCTGAAAACCAAATCAAATGTATCAACACTTTGTGGCTTGAAATTAATTACGATTTGCATATCTGTTCTAATTTCTACAAACCTGAGATCCGGCAGATTTTCATAAAAGCTTCTGGTATCTTCATCATCCCACAATGCTTCAGCAACAGAAGCCTCTTTTCCAGTACCAGGAGATGATATATCATCACCCGTAGTGAGTCTTGTGTGACCATCCTCAGGCATCACAGGTGGTTGCATATCAAGGGCTTCTGCTAAACTATCACACCAATATTTTAAACAAATCATAAATTTGCCGCTAAAGCCAGAGATCTTAAGGAATAAAGATAGGAATAGATTATAATCTGAATAGTTTTCCCTTTCTATTTATCAATACAGCCATATAAAAAATATGAAGGTAAAATAACATGAACTTACGCTGATACGCCTCGATACAGCTGGTCATATGACTTCCGTAGTTTTTCATATGAAGAAGCATTTTCCTCACTGAGCTCACCTTTGGCATTTAGGATTTTTGCATTTTCGTGTTCCAACTGACGGAGTGACTTCAAATTGGCAAGTTAAGAGAGCACATATGGACCGAAAAGAAATAAACGAATTAAACACGTGAGTAAATCTACAGAGTCTAGTAAATATCAATTATAAACTGAAAACGATCCCCACTGTAAATACATATCTGAATACTTACACTGTGTTCAGACCGCAGTAGTTCCACTGCAGCATCATAATATGTATGAAATGCCTTTTTAAACGCCTTCTTATGGTCTGCGGTGATATGAAGCCCCTTAAAAAACTACAATGGAAGAATACAACAGACACAAACAAGATAATAAGTAGTAGAAAATTAGATAAACAGCTCTTCTTTTCTTCAAATTTATATCTGATATCAAGAAAATAAGTTGCAGAATGTTAGAGAACGCACCTCTTCAACAAGCTCTTCTCCAGGGTGCGAAAGGCCTATAAAGTACCTTGCCTGTCGAGCAAAACTAGCAAGAAGAGATAAATTTGTATGGGCTGCATCTCTATCTTTTAGGTGTTCTAAGCTGGCAAGATCCTTAATTATGGTCACCAAAACACCAGGATCTTCAATGACTCCATCAAAAAACAGTTCCAGCAGAAGTTTTAAAGCACTGCGTTTCTTCAAGGCCTTTAAGTTCCTGTCCGCATCTACATCCTCTGCAGACTTCCCAGGGAAGAAAGTCTTCATGAGGCCTTGGACCAATGTTGGAGAGAAGTCTTTGTATCTTTGATGAAGCAATGAACACACCTAATTACAGGATAACGAATAATAAAAACATACAAAAGTAAGTGATATACAAGCCAAGGGTTCTGAAATATAAATAAATAAAAGGAAGGAAGTCTGGTAATTACCTGAACCGCAGCCTGTATGTCCGAACTTTTTAACTTGGCATCACAAATTGCAGCCACTGCTTCACTAACAAATTTACTTAAGTTGACATTTCTTAACTCATCCATCAAATTTTCACGCTGTTCTTCATTGATCTGCTTAAGTTTTTTAATGACTGCTGTATTGCGCTTGATGCTTGAATCCAATGTCCGTAGAGCACCGGAGTCTGGTGCAGAAAATAAATAACCTTTACAAATTAGTTACGGAAGCTCCTGAGGTGGTCATTACAACATAAACCGTCTAATATTCAAAATCATGTAGAATTCAACAAACATTTTCTATTAAATGACTACTAACCAGGCCTTTCAGGATTCATATTACTCTGACGGACAGCCAACTTTGCTACTAATGACTTCTTTAACTCTTCACGACGAGATACCTGTAAGAATAGATAAGTTCACAAGTGGACATCAATGACTTGTATACTCAAAATTAACATAGAACAACATGATCCGTCTCATCAAATCTTAAATAACAGATGCATGACAAAGTACATGACAAGCACATCACAATCAACCAATCTACAGATGCATGACCAACCACTCTTCACCTTGTTAGAAAGGAAAATGTAAATTTTCTACAACAAAAGCTCTGTACCTCATCATCTTGCTTGCTCTGGCTTTCACCAGCACCATGAGAATCGTCATCAGGGTGTTCCATCATCTTGCTTGTAATAAGAAAATGCAACCTGCGAAGAAACAAAGATTCACATGATGGCAAGAGAACAGGTAGACGAGACGAGTAAAAAACGTAAATCAAAGTGACTGCAAAGTTACAAGGAGATGATCTCCAACATGATGTGAATGCATAGCTAATGAGATGGTTAATACAAGTAAATAAATATAATATCAAACACTTCTCGAGTGGCAAATCCAATACCACCGATATATGGAATAATAGTTTAATCATGTAATCCCTCGTAAGTATGTGAATAAGTATACATTAATGTCCCTTCAATTTAGATTAGGAGAATACTAGATTTTTTGTTGGATATCAATTAAAATCATAGTTTTATACCAATATGGAATAGCACTTTATTTAGTCTATTGCTCTCATCAAACCAAGATATCATCTGGACATATTCAAATAAACAACCACGTCCTCGCACAACTAAACTCTCCTAAACCAGCTACTCTAACAGCTACAACAACCAACAAATTAAAAAGTACGAAATTAGTAAAGATACCTCATTATTTACCCTAATCATCAATGCATCTTTATACCGCTGTTTTATCATTCATTGACTATCCTCGCTATATAATTTCATTTTACTTGATAATAAAGGATGTGCAACTGAGCACACTTTCCACAACAAACGAGGACAGCAATGCACTCATTACTTCCTTAATTTAATATGATTCGTCCAAAGGTACGCACTACCTGATACACTAACACCGAGATACTAAAAAATGAACACAAAAACAACTAAGGCGTAGTAGCTAGGGTTTCACTGTGAATACGTTGTAAAATTGTCAATAACATACTTCAATTGAAAACATATATATACAAGCCGAAGTTACAATCTGCACTATAATTTAGGTTTGTAAACCAAATTTGTAAGGGAAGTGCGATACGGCAATCTAAAATCATAGACATATAGAATATAGAATATGTACCTATAAGGGATCCTTCAAATCCTTTGAGGATATTTTCTTGCCTTACTTTGAAGTTGTAACACTTGTGATAAAACTACAGGGGACGATCATTTAAATCGATGATGATTTATCAGATGATTTGTAAGAGGGGTGAAATTAGGGTTCGTATTTTTTGGGGTAGAAAAGGAGAATACATAAATGGTTTTTGTGCGTAAAGTTACGCGGTGTAAATGTAACGGAAACGACATTAAATAATTTGAGGTGGGTCTATTTTTTAAATAGGATTCCTCCGTTAAAAATTAAGTAACGAGGGGTATAGTGGTTATAATTATTTTAGAGAAATTGTTCGTTTTTGTCCATGTGGTAGTCACGTTTTGATAGTTCTATTCTTTTTCGAGTTTAGTCAATTTTTTTTGTCCCACAGATTGTAATTTTCGCCGGTTTAGTCCATTTTTAACAATTTCGTTAAGTTTTTCGTTAACTCCATATAAAATGACCGAAATACCCTTATTTGCCTTTACCCTTTACTTTCAAGCCCTAACCCTAACTTCCTCACCTTCAAAAAAACCTAACCCTAACTTCCTCACCTGCAACATCTGTATTCTGTAACTCATGTACAAATTAAACATAAATTGAAATCAAACATAAATACCAGACACCACCCTTAACCCGATTGAACTTTAAAAACCCTAGATCTACAAACTACAACCTGCAAATCGATGAGGTGAGACTTTAAAAACCCATAACACTCTCTCTCTCTCTACATAAACATATACAAACACAAACACATGCACATTTGAAGACACAAACACATACACGAACAAACCCCAAATCAAAATCAATCAAAGCCATTAAAACCATAAACCGTGAATTAGGACCACGAAACCATAAATCTAGTGACGCGATTCCAGTGACGCGATTCCGGTCGTTGGTGTTCGTTCGGGATCTGAAGTAGGTGCTGGTTCTGAACGACGGTTAGGGTTGTGGCGACCGGTGACGTGATTCCGGTTGTGATCGTTCATCAAAACCTCAATTTCTTAAAAACCCTAACTTAAAAACGAACGAGTTAGGGTTTGGGGAGTCGCCGGAGTTCATGAAGATCTGCTACCATGGTTTGCTTCAGATCTGCGTATGTATGTATATATTTAGTTTATGATACTTGAATGAAGGATTTGTTGATCGGAGAACGGGAAGATGATGAATTGAAGAAAAAAGGAGGTGGTGGAGATGAACAGCCACGATTCAATTTGAAATGGAGCGAATTGTGAGCCACATTTTTTCGATCGCGAAAAATGAAAATCTGGATCTGATTTTATCGATCTTGCTAAGGTTTGGTTCGATCTTGCTAAAGTTTGGTTCGATCTTGTGAAAACATGTGTGATTTTTTTGGGGTTTTAACGTTTTGTTCGATTTGCTCGTCGTTGATTTTATCGATTTTTTGTTGTTATGTTCATGAATCCGATGGTTATTGAATCTGATTTTTTTTTTTGTTATGTTCATGAATATGATGTTGATTGAATCTCATTTTGAGAAAGTGTATGCTGATTTTTTGTTGTTATGTTCATGAATCTGAGCTTTTGAATATGTATTTGTGTTTGAGCATAAATATGAGAAATTGTATCACTTGAGTTTGATGTTTTCACGTGTTTTATGTTATTGATCAATTAAAGAAAAGAAGAAGGGAAATTAGGGTTAGGTTTTAATAAAAAGTTAGGTGTTAGTGTTGAGGAAGAAGACAAAGGGTATTTTGGTCATTTTACATTATTTAACGGAGAAATCTAACGAAAGTTAGAAAATTGGACAAAACTGGTGAAAATTACAACCTGTGGGACAAAAAAAAACAAAATCGTCAAAACGCAACTACCATAGGGACAAAAACGGACAATTTCCCATTATTTTAATTAAAATTAACTTTCATCGATATTTTTTAAAACTAAATATTTTATAAATAGCTTATCAAAATATTAAAAAAAATTATAAAAAATTTATATTTTTCTCTGATTAAACATCTCACATTATATACTTTGATAAATCTTTTTTATATTTTTCGGTAAGTTTTAATAACTGGACATTATAAAATCACATGTTATTATGTGATTTGAATTTCGTGTGTGTTTAGTGAGTATTTTATTCCACAATGATATGTAGTTATGATATTTATTCTTACTAAATGACAATTTTATGTTGTTTATAATTGCTTATTAAATCTATATATAATATATAATTATAGTTATAATCACATGCGATTAAATCCTAGAGATTAATAATTAAGATCATATATGATTAAATATTCATAAATTTAAAATTTACATTTGATTACACATAATCGTATATGATTAAAGTATTAAAAAGTAATCACATGTGATTTTGTAATTTGAATCACATATGATATTGCATACTGTAAAATCAAATAACATAAAATAAACTAACATACGAACTTAAAATATAATTAAGTTGTTACAGCATCAGTTGTGTATAAAAAAATTATAATGTACATTCATCCTAATAAGTAATAACAGGTGTTAACATATAGTCGTATAATGTTTAGTAAGTTTTTCGTCTTACAAAATGCAAAAAACTTATTTATTCAAAGAGAAAAAATTATCAATCTATAAATTCTTGACGGTTATTAAAAAACAAAACAATTATGATTACTAAAAGAACAACAATATAAGTACTCCCAATTTAAACAAAAAATATTATTAGAAATGTAATACTTTTTCATAAATATGACCATGCGAAGTGTTTAAGATGGTAGTTGTTAAAGAAAAATGAACAAAAAGTAATTTGTATATCAAAATACAAATAAACCATAAGCACGATAAACCAAAATACAATATTGGCCTTTTGGAAGTGATATTTTTAGAAGTAAACCACAGACAAATCATAAGACGCACACGTATTAGAAAATAAAATACTCGAACATTGGTCATTCACCTATATCTGCATTTTATTTTTTTGCTACACCATTGCTTTTACTTGGTAGTGAAATATAACTTACATTAACCTCCCACGCTTCTATTAAGAAATTTTGAAGCTGTGTAATTGATTGGGCCGAAAGGGGTTAACATTTTGAAGGATGACAATGAGTGCAGGGAAATAGTTGATAGAAGGCATGACACCTTTTTTTTTATCCAAAGTCGTTATTTGTTAGTTGTTATAATAAATAAACATTTTCAACCAAATAAAAATGTTTGAAGAAATACTTGTTAAATTTTAATTGGCTATGTACTGTTTGTTGAATACTAAAATTTAACCTATTTGGTAACTATTGTTAATTGATAATAGTTGGCAGAAGGCATGACTTTTTCTTGCCCAAAGTCTAGCTTTGTTAATTGCTATATTGTATATAGATATAATTAAGTATTTTCAACCAAATAAAAATGGTGGAAGAAATATATATATATATATATATATATATGTGTGTGTGTGTCAAATTTATATCAGTTATGTATTGTTCATTAAATATGAAATGCGCTGTTTGTTTTGTAATCGTACTTGTTGATAGTGTGTATTGATTTGAAAGAAAAGTAAGTAAAAAATAAAATAAAATAATTGTATATTTTAATATAAATAATTTATTTTTAATTTAGAAATTTTAATTTATATTATTTTAATTTTAAATTTTAAAAGAGTTGTAAAAGTAAAGAAAAAAGAATGAACGAAAAAAAGGTGAAGGTCCACTTTTTATTGGTTAACATATTTTGGTCTATATCTAGATTTAGATTTAGACCAAGTTTAGGCCTGACTACTATCATTTTTCTTTATGATTTATAATTTCTAATGCGATGGGTATAAACATCCGACGAACCCTGCATCCTATGAAATAGTACCAAGAGAAGCTCATCGTCATCACTTTCTTTCTCCGGTCCATGTCCACCTCTGTTCCATAATATTCAAATCACCTGTAAAAACATAATCCACAAAAAGCCCTAAATCAAGAAACCCAACCAAACAGTTCAACGTCAGGTAATCTTTCAACTTTGGTTTATTAATATCTTCCAATTTGTGATCTTTTGAATTTTCAAGTTATAAGATTGAATCTTTTGATAGATATATAATATAATGATATCCTTTTTATTTCTCGTTTTGCCATTTGGGGATTTTTGCTTTATGTACTCAAATCCGATTTATTGGACCAATATCACATTCTTGATGAAACTTAAAACCTAATTTCCCAGCCCTACTAAAATTTGAAAAAACAGATAAATTTAGTTTGAAGTTATGACTAATAGGCTCCATTTTATATCTACGTAAGCTTAAGTTGATTTTGTAACCTGTTTACATTTAACTTAAGCCCGTAAGCCAGGAGAATAAGCTTTGTATTTAGTTTTTTATTACCCTTGTTTCATGATAGAGCACACTGTTTTTTGATAGATGGCAACATTTGGTACATTTTTCATTGGTGTCTTCAAGAAGTGTATACGCATAAACACGACCTGAACTAAAAAAAAATATCATCTTGTATGATAATTTGCTTTCTAATGTATCAATATGTTATTTCGATTCAGGTTGCTGTTTCATATTTATCTACTCGATGCACTGCAGATTAATCTCATCAGCCATTGTTGTTCATTTTGATATTCTGAAGAAACTGCAGTTAAATCTATCCCACCTATTAGGTTGCTCAAGAACCCTTACAATCAAGACAATTGAACTGCCACATGCCGACGATGAACATTTTTACGCAGACATACCAAAACCTGCTAAGAGCAAGTCTGAGAGAAAACCCTACCCAACACCTATGAGAGTTCTGGTTCGGAGAGCTAAGGAAGAGACAGAAGCTAGAAAGAAACAGCCGTGCAAATTGCTAGAAGAACCGCCCGAAAATGGTCTACTTGTTCCTGAATTGGTTGATGTAGCTCATAAAGTTTTTCGAGCTAGAGAAACAATGTTACTCGGTTTATCGCAGCTTGTGAAGGCCATTCCAGTTCTTCGATGCAGGTATAAAAGAACACAAATCTAATCAATTTCGACATTGTGAGATTTATATAAATAATTCAGTAACATACAGAGTAATCCAATGCGGATCATTATTCTATACGCCAACATGAACATGAGTTTCTTATATGATCAAATCAGATTTATCTAAATTCCAAACTATATTGTTGTATAGCATTAAATCTAACATTCATTTGTTTACGATCTTCCATAAAGGTGACAATTTTGACCCATTTACTTATGAATGGGTCAATTCAGGTTATTGTCTCATTTTTGATGGGTTGCATGGTTTTGTTTTCTTGTTTTCCCGTTACATGACCTGCCGACATACCTGTTTTTCCATCTCTAATAAGATGGTACGTATTGGTTTTCAGGCATTGCTTTGAGGTTCACATTGGTGAGGCAGGGCATGAGATTAGGACATGCACCGGTCCAAAAAGTGGTCTAAGAAGTGCTACTCACGTGTGGCGAAAAGGAAGAATTCACGATGTAATTTATTTTCCCAAATGCTTCCATCTCTATGACCGCGTTGGGAAGCCACGAGTTGTACATAATGAGAAACACTCAATTAAACAACTTCCTGGCGTTGTAGAGCTCTGCATACAAGCCGGATTGAACCTTGAAAAGTACCCTACAAAGAGAAGAACGCGACCTGTATATAGTATAGAAGGTAGAATAGTTGATTTTGAGTTGGACACAAATCAAGAGATACAAACCGAGGTTGATTATAGTTTGGATCTTTCTTTGAACACGGAAATGCAACTGAAACTTGATATATGTGATTTACGGGAACTAAGTACCATGACTCTTGATTCTTGGTTTGAGATGATATCAGGAGTGAAGAAGATCATGGAGAGATACCAAGTGCATACATGTGGATATTGTTCTGAGATACAGGTTGGTCCGAAAGGGCATAAAGTTAGGAACTGTAGGGCATCAAAACATCAGTCTCGAAATGGTATGCATGCCTGGCAAGAAGCGACGATTGTTGATGTAGTGGGACCCAATTACGTGTGGCATGTTTCTGACCCATCGGGCCCTCCATTGTGTAATGATTTGAAGAGGTATTATGGTAAAGCTCCTGCAGTTGTCGAGCTGTGTGTGCAAGCAGGTTCACCTATTCCAACTCAGTATAGGAGTATGATGAGATTAGATGTTGTTCCTCCATGTCGCGATGAATTGGATCTTGTTACATAGAGGTGGCACAATGGGCAAGTCGGACTGGTCGACTAAACTGGTCAAGACGAGTTTACATTGTCGTGTGCTTTCATTGCCATAGGAAATATGGTGCTTCATGTTGATTCGCCAGTTCAATTTTTTGTAGAATTTTAGATCTAGTTGGCTTACACTTCCGTTCATTTGTTCTGTTATCTTTTATCCTCATGCACCTTTTTCCTGTTTTTTTTTTTTTTTTTTTTTTGGGGGGGGGGCGGGGGGGCTACGTTTTCTTAGTTAACCACTAGGGATTATATGCACTTCGTTATCGATTTAGACAAGAGCTGCGACTTCAAATATGTAAGTCACGACACACTTTCAGATACATTATATTAGTTGGTTTGGATGTAAATATTGTTGTTTTCAGCACTATGAAATTGAATCAGGGTTTAGGTACTTTATTCTATTTTGTGTTTTAGTCTGTGTAATTATCGTAGATATCTTATACCCTCAGTTATAACTAACTTTTGTGTTGGACAAAGTAGGTCAATGAATTTGTATAATTTCAGGGAGTTGCTATCAATCTACGCTTTATCCATCTTTATTTAACAATTGTGGAACTGACTGCAAGGACCAAGAATGTAGATAATGAGGTTTTCTTCCTTCCTCATCCCACCTTCCTGTCTCATCTTATGCTTTGTTGTTTCATTGTGCATGGCTTTGGTTCTGAATCTTCATTGTGTTTTAGTTCTCTATTTTTGTTTTTATTTTTCCCTTTTGATAAGGGACTTCTGGAAATCAAAGGACTTATCAGATAGTAGGTTGGTTATGTTTAATTTCCTTCATAAAAAAAGAAGAAGAAAGAAGAACGACTTAGCTTTTTTATGGAGCTTTTTTAGGATTGAGATTTGAGTGTGTTTGTTCTTTCTTGCAGGACTTTAGATAGTTGAAGTTTCAACCAGATCTTTAACGGGTGATTGTCGACACTTTTTTACTTCTGATGTTTAACCAAGAAGATGGGTTTTTGTGTCTTGGTTGATATCTTGGCAAGTCTATTTTTCATATAATGACCATGTCAGGTTTTACATACCATTGGTGGTCACCACTACAATATATTTATACCCCCTAATAACTTCTGCACGTACCAATACAACGATAAGTTATTCACTTATTTGTATCTGGACGTGACAATTTCTGTGGATTGACCTATAAATGAGTAAAGTTGGGTTATGTTATATTGCTTACAGGTCAAATTCCCAAAAAGTGGCGCAAATTTTTCATATGAAGTTTTCATGTGATGTTTTGAATTCAGAATGAAGATTGATGAAAGTATTTTCAATTTTGTATGTGATGTTTTTTGGATCTTCTATTGTCATTATTTGGATATTCTATGATTTTTACTATGATAAGTAATTTATGTCATAGTTATTTTGCCAGGACTTGATATCGATGGAAATATAACTTTTGGTTGAAAGTATTATAGCCATCTAGAAATAATATTGAATACTTGAAACTTGACGTAAAACTGGAAAATCTAATGGTATTTGATAAAAATGAACCTAACGGAATAAGTATCAAAACTGAAATTTACTTTTAAAACGTGAGAGGGGCATAAAATTACCTGCCCACTACAATCCCTACGTGAGAGTGAGGATACCTATATCTTCTATTACAAACCACTTGATCATTCTTAAGGTCAACATTAAAAAGTCAAACGTCTATTCAACCACAAAGACACAAGAGTCAACGACCAATCGAGTTAACCCAACACAACACTCCCATTCTGTCTAGACCTCTTTGACTATAAATACATACGGAGTATTTGGAATCGAACAAGTAGTTGCTATATATTCCGTGTGAAAAAAAAAAAAGATTTTTAGGAGATGATTTACAGATAAAAATTTACCTTACACATAGAACACATGTATTTAAATTGTTCACATACTTACTGGTCAACATACCTATAGAGAATTTTCTTTCCAAAACACATAATGTTTTGTAAGAATGACATAGTTGAAAATTATGCCAAACATCACATTAGTTTCTGTAATGTATACATGTCTTTGTGAAGTTATTATCAATCTGCAGGAAATCGATCGTGCTGCTCAGTTTTGTGTTACGAGCAGAATGTATTTATAGTTAAACAATACAATATTGCATTCTGCTAGAAATAAGTGATTTGGGTTTTGCATTTCCAGGGGTATAGTATGTCCAGTTTTGACATATGTTCCCAAAACTATATAAGAGAAGTTGGTTTATTTGTGAGGAAAGTTAATTTGATCCTCTGTGGCATGAGCTAGCTGATTACGTCATTTCCATATAGCCCACACTTAACTCTTGATTATAAACTACGTTTGATCATTATTAACTAGCTCTGTTGTAATTTGATATTAAAAGCTCATACTATATCATTAGTTAAAACAACTCGATAGCCCATAAGTTTTTCATTGAAACATGAAGATCACCATCTCTTTACCCTTACTTCATGACTATGACCCGTGAACGTATATAGCTCGTTACAAATAAACTTATTTAGAAAGTCAACCCAAGCACAAACTAAAAAAGAAAAAAGATAGGGTACAAAACAAACGAAATGTCTCAAAACCAAAGAAAACAACAGCACGAAGATTTCGGGTTTTTCATATTCGTGGATGATCCTGTGACACACTTCGCTTCCTTCTTTAACTCCCCGCAAATTCTAGCTTTCACTTCTCCTCTTATTGGAATGAGTCTTGTTGTTCTTCCCATATTTTCCATCTTGGTCTTTCGATTTTCCATCTTTTGATACTCAAGTAGACGAGTGACGATAAAATACAGTCTCCAAGTCTAATGATAAAAAAGTAACGTATTTTTCGCGGTGTTGTGTTTGTACCTGACTCAAATGAGGTGTGAGGAGAATTAGTTGGTGAGTATGTGGTCCTCTTCATAAAATATATAGTAATGAAATTTTCATGTAGCGGATGGGTGTGTGAACATAATTTGGGTTATAAAAGCAAAAATTTAAGGGAATTTTTCTATATCGAACTAGAATGTCTCTAAAAAACCCACGTGCTATATATCTATACATACCTATACTAATATATATAGTATTTTAGTGTTTTATACACAGAAATTTTAAAAATTAAGATTTAACATTTTTAAATATAGCTTACGTTGAGTGACGAACAAATATAATATATGACTATTGTTGAGTGCATGAGTTACAGTTTATAGTAAAATATTGTATTTCGCTGCATAGCACGCGTATTACACTTCAATTATTAATTATAAATTATTAAATAAATAATTGTAAGTACTATTTGTTATACTAGATGGGTGCGTATGTCAAAAAGTCATAATATTAAAAGAGACCGATCACTAGTAGGAAAGGAACTTAGAATCTAGAAATTATAATGCTTTTATTTTAGTTCACATATAAAAAGACATACTCATTTTTATCATCAAAACGATTAAGAAAAGTATGGCATCTTGTGCCGCAATAGTTCATTATTTAATAATTATTATTAGAGAAAACAAACTAACTGGTTTTAATCAACTCGTTGTTTCATAACTATTACTAATTTTACATGTGTTAGTATTATTATTCTATATAATTAATCCAATAGCAAATTAAGTAGCAACGTATGAACAACAAATACTCCGTAGTAGTTAGCATCATTTTAACGAAGGCGATATATTCACTACTTGTTAAGAGAATAGAATGGGATGGGACTATAAGAAAATTAAAGAAAGTGAAGAAAGAAAAAACATAGATTTTGTTTTACTAACAATATCTTTTCAAATAATTTTTTTACATGATATATTATGTCTTGTAAAAAGGAAATAAATTAAATATAATATTATAAATATTATTCAATTTATTTATTATTTTTATTTTTCATATAAAAATAATATGATTTATCATGTTATTTGAAAGAATCCTCTTAAATGGAGTATTACCTGATCTAGATACTAACAATCTAAAAAGTGTTTTATTTTACCCTTGGATTCTAACTTTTGTGACATGGACAACATATATGTCATACTAAAGCTAGTATTAAAGAGTTATTGTTTTTGCGGTATCAAAGTGATCCTCAAATTATAATGTTGTGTGTTTAATTCAAAGGTATACATATGTAAATATTTGTGATGGAGTTTGTGAGTTCATTATTTTTCTAATAGAAAAAAATGTTCCTTAAAGAAAACATTTCAACTTTGAAATTTAGAAGGTTTGTTAAAGCATTCACAATAATAATAAAAAAAAAAAAATTATAGACTTTCTTAACATGGGTGTGTTTGGAAAACATATTTGGTAGTTGGAGCTTATATTTAGAGTTGAAAACATAACTTATATTTGTTTGTAGAATTGTTTGACAAATTAGCTAGATTTGGAGTTTAAAATGTGAATTTACATAAAAGGAAAAAAAAAAAACTAAAACCAAATATAGATAATAATATTTATTAAGAGATATTTATGTAATTTTAGTTCTCCATAAGTCATATTTTTTACAATAAAAAACTCTAGTTTAACTAACTTATTTTTTAAGACTTCATTTAACAAGCTCTTATATATATATATATATATATTTTTTTTTTCAAACAAAACTTCTAATGTGAGCTTATTAAAAAGTTAAATTTAAACTTTTATAAGTTCGTATAAACTACCTTGTCAAACACATCTATGAAATAACTTTTTCAAAAGGTTTTCAACTCCAATAACTTTTTATTTTATTTTATTTTGAATAGTTATAAAAAACAAATTCTTAAAAAAGTGTTTGCTCAAATTGAGATTTTTTAAACTATTGCATAAAAAGAATTATACTTCAATACTTTATATTTTTTTTCAATAAACTTTAGATAACTATTATAAAAGATGTTATGAGATTCATTCAAAAAAAACTAGTGGACTATGTATTGACATATGAAACTTTCATTAAATTGTTTGTGAGCCTTCAAAGATTTTTAACCCAATTTATAATTTATTTAAAAATAATTTCTTCGGTTTTAATATAAAGGCTATATGGTTTTTGAGCGAAATTATTATTATCTACTTATGTAGGAGTTATTTGGTTACATCTAACCTTTGTGTTTTATAATTTAAGAATGCATTTCAAGTACATTGTATTAGTAATCATATACAAATTTTAAAATATCGACTACACGTAAAAAATAGAAAAAGAACAATTGTTTTTGCTCGTCGAACACTACTTAGAGATTTCAATTGGAGTACCAATTATTACTGACCCACAATTAATTTGTCTCGCTAGACGTTGATATAATATATACGATTTTCGTAAAACGAAATTAAAAGGTTCATTTTGAACTTATAAAGTTAGATTAAATTAAGTATTTTATTGTTAAATTAGTCTTTTAAATTTGAACATATTCGAATCTTCAAAATGACAAGTGAACTTTCATTTTGCTTACGTTTAAACCATGTTTCACGACGGAATTAAAGTTAATATTTTTATAAAATACGTCAAATGTCAATATATAACTAACGATCATAAAGCATCTATCACAAAAAGGTTACATTATCTTTTTATAGATCATTACAAACACTAAGCTGTATAGCAATTCTGTTAAATTAGGCCTACAAGCAAGCTTTATAAATTCTATCATCATAACCTTTTTGGTTAATATTTTAATCACGTTATGTGAGTTAGGTGGTACGTTTCGAGAATTTTATTTTATTTGTAGTTGTGTTTGATATTCTATTTCAGTGGTACTTTGTAATTTCAAGTTTGTTGTTTTTTTTTCTTCATTAAAACGTAATTTTTGTTAATTTTTTATTTTTAAATATTTAGAGTGCGATTGTTTTAAAGGTTTAAAGATGAAAATGAAGATGGATACGAAATTGATATTCATTTAGTTGTTTAGTTGCTAGATTACGAATAAAAAGTTACAATCAAACTCATAAATTGATATCTATTTAAAAGGTAAATTGTATAATTCTTATATTCTTGTACCGATCTTCATACCCACGATGATTCCTAGTTTTAAACCGAAGAGACACTTAACTAACATTTCTTTTAACTGGAAAACAAAAATCAATAGATTTGCCCGGGACAAAATAACCCGGTAAGGATCCAGATCCAGAATATCAAAACCCATTTTCTACTATCGGATCACGCCTTACATACCCGAATCTACCACAAAACAGTCGGAAAACAATTCAAAATACAACCCCAAAATCAAACGTTAATTAACAAAATACAACTGAAGAACAACAACAGCAAAGAGCAATCTGAAAGAAAGAAAGATGGACGATTATACAAGAGAAATGATGGACCTCAAAACGCTCGTCACTCGAACCCTAGAAAAAAAAGGGGTTCTCGCTAAGATCCGAGTAAATCACACATTTCCCCTTTATTATTATTTTATTTATTCTTCAATTTGTTAATATTTCTGTTACATTTTGTTTTATAAACTTGAAATTATATCGGTATATGCTAAGATGATTAGATCGGGTATCTACATGTCACGTAATTTGTATCGTGTATGTGTTTGTGTATACAAGATTGATTAAAATATTGATGTTTTATTGTGTGTATAAAGTGTGTTTAGCATACATTAATTTGGTTAATTAGGTTTTTCAAGCTATTAGGACTTACAGTATCTGGTGGATGGATAATTGGATATGGTTGTTGCAGTTTACCATTCGTTTTGATTTCGAACATTAATGAAGAAAGTATGAAGTATATGAAGTAAATCAATGAGTAGAGATTGTAATATTAAGGAAGATTCTAAGGTAATTTATATGTATTAAAGACTCGAATCTAGGTTTGAACTATTTGAAGAAAGAAGAAAAATGTATGCTTTTTTTAGTTTTGCTACTTGTATATATGTTTTCGTGGATAACGTGGTTGGTTTTCGATTACTTATATGTTTGTTGTTGATGTTAGGCGGAGCTCAGAGCAAGTGTGTTTGAGGCAATTGAGGAAGAGGATAAAGCGATTGAAAAGGATGACGGTCTACCTCCTGCATTGTTGGGTAGCTGCAACGATCGTGCAAAGCATCTCCATGCTACATCTTCAGGTATCGTCAACCAAATTTTAGATTTTTTTATTCTTATGATTATCAAGCTTGAATCTTTGCCCAAATATCTGTTTATGTTTATTAACACGTGTTGATATGTTTTCAGGCCGGCTTTTAACTGCTATGGTATGTGAATATCTGGATTGGGCGCAGCTGAGCCACACGCTAAAAGTTTATATGCCGGAGTGTAATTTGGTAATATATTATTTCTTACTGTTTTTATCTTTTTATGTTATGTTCACTCGTAGTTCTTTTGAATGTGGAGTAAACCTGCATTGCAGCAAAAAGATGCATGGAAAGCGGAGTTAAGAGATTTCAGTGATAAGGAGGGATATAATATAAACAGAAACGGAGATAGCGGTCCGTTGCTGTTGGATGTGCTTGAAGGGTTCTTGAAATATGTGGTTTGATATTCGTTTCTCTTGTTGTTTAACCGTGTTGCTTTTGTTTGATGGTTGAGTCTTTAGTCTAATAGAAAATAGACTACGACATCAAATACAATATAAATTTTACTTTGTTTGTTTTATCATTTGTTTTTGTGACACTTGAGGATGTGAGAAAGGAACTTTCTAAGACTATTTGTGTGCGTTCTGAGAATTCTAAAGTGGTAAGAATTTCAGTTAGGTATTGTAGGGTTATTGATGTGCTTCTAAAGCGATTATTGCTACTTGAAGTTGTAATCATCAGTTTTGAGTGTTGTGCACGAATGATCATATTAATAATTGTGCGATATTTAGGGTCAAACTGATCAATTTTGGAGAAACCAGAAGTTGTGCTGAACAAGTTGAATTTTGAGATATATGTAGAATTACTCGTTTGTTAGAAAGCCACTTGGTAGTGCTGTGTGCATTAAATTTCTGTGTACGACTTTAGTTAAGTAAACGGCTCAAATAGTTGCCGAACCTTTATGTTTTCTCTTTTGCAGCAAATTGTTCCATCTCTAAGGATATCTCTTCTATCGTCAGTTGTTTAAATACTAATCCTTTTTTACAATTTTTAGGCTAGTAGGTTCGGTTGGTAGGTAAAAATAATCACGTAAATGATATAAGTTATATATCTATGATGGCAGTACAAGCAGAAAGGGGTGGCATGGTATGCATATATTTTAAAATGGTCTTCATATTCTTTGTTTTATACACGAAGAGATGTGAGATCTAGGTTCAATTTCTTGCTAGATATGTCCTTATTGTTCACGGGACAAGTGATGTAATAACTACCGCCGTACTAATATAAAGTTGGCAGAACATATGATAATACATTATATTTATAATTAGGCATCTAAGTGATTTATTTTGGTTCTTTTTTTCATCACCTTTTCTGTTAGAATGAATAACTGTACTTGTAGTGTAAATAATATAGTCAATAGAATCTATCCTTACCCAAAACCCCTTAAGGTTTAAAATAGTGTAAGGATAAAATAGTGTAAGGATCTAATAAAATAGAATTTCTTTGTATGAATTAATATATTAAAGTTGCCTTATCCTAATAAATGGACTATTCCTTTTTTTGGTTTGGCTTTGTGGGTTGGACTTACACTAGCATCATATGTTGCAGGATCAATCTCAAGGAAGAGGTAGTGGAAGGAGATCAGTGGCTCCTGAGCAGGACTCTATAGACTCTCGAAACCGAAGGTCAGCTTCATCATCTGTTGCTGGTGGATTAGCTCCTCTGGGAAGGTACTTATAAGCACTTTACTTTTATAATTTCGTCTTCTTTGCAATTATTATCTATTATTAACAATATTAGCCTGTTTTTCTTATGCTAGACAAGGTCCCGGTTCCCAAACATCTGGTAAGCTTTACGATTCCTTTACATTTAATGTTCATCTGTTTGTAGCTTTCTACTTGTAATGGTATTTGTGATTTGTTATATTCAGACCGAAGAGGAGGTTCCTCGAACTCTAGCTACAGGAATGATGATTGGAGATACGAAAATGATGATACTTCAGAGGATATTACTCGTGCTTCCATTGCCTTGGAAAATCTTAAGTTGGACAGAAAAGCTAGAAATTTGACCAGCTCTTGGCGGTTTGTTTTCTTAACCATCTTAAACAATCATCCACCATCTCTATTCTTAAATATAAGAGCCGTTACTTTGTTTAGAAGAGGTGGCAAGATGGGCAGGTCAGGTAAAGGGTGTAAATGGGTAACTTTTTAATACAGGCCAGCCTTGGTTGTATTGACCCGATAAAATATTTTTTGAGATCCTACCTTAAAATAAATAGTTACTGTATTGAACATAGTTATAAGATCTATACTGTTATAGTAATTATCTATTTTCGTTAATAAACTTATTTAGGAGGTTATAGACATTTATACACGTTGAGCAACTTTTGACCAGTTTGACCGATTCCAGTTTTTGCTGATTTTTAAAAGTTACCCATTTGACATGTAACCCATATCGACCTGCTTTGAAGTTAGGAGGTTGAAATTGCCACCTTTAATTAGTTGTGTTATCTACAAGGAATTCCTCTTATAGTTTAGAAAAATAGGGCTATTAGTTTGGTAAATTTTTACTGCATAAGATACATGCAACTATGCATTCATTGTTTTCGGATTTATGCTACTGCCTATTATATAATTAGTTATAATATACAAGAACCTAATGTTTGATATGCACGGTGAGTTGTTCCTTCTTAGAATTATGATCTATGAGTTGGAACCTCAATTTTTAAATTGTGTTTCAGGCATGGTGGGGACGAGAGCAACGAAGACCAAATGTAACTTCACTGATACTCGAGTATGTGTAGTTTGTAGCCGACTAGTACTATGTCTTTCTTCATATATGAGAAAGATGTTTCATAAAGAACGAATGTTCATGTTTTATTCTTTTTAACGCTTTGCTGATGTTTTCTCAGACTTTGTCCGGTATCTTGTTTGTCTTTCATTTCGAAGGCTGGATACGGTTTAGCATATGAAAACAATTGTTTGTGTGATTTAATATCATTATTGTAAAGTTAACTGCCTATTCCTACAGTTTGTTTTACAAGTAAATGATGCTGCTCTTTTGGGGCCTGATAAATCCCTGTTGTTCAAAGCAAGTACTTACTGTTAAAACGGTTTTAAAAATTAAATAAATTCATTTATTGGTCAATGCACGTTTGGATATTTTCTCTTTTCTTATTTTGTGTATCTATATCTATACAGGGGTTGATCTATAGGGAGGGGAAACTAATCTGGACCGTTCGTTAACATTTATCACGGTAAATGTTAGTTATCATTCGCTACGAATAATGTTATAAATAGTAGACATGGATTATGATTTAACATTCTTCGTGATGAATGTTAGTTATCAATCATTACAAAAAATGTTAAAGGACGGTTCAGATTAACTTCCCCATTTCTTTTAAATCATCCATATATATATATATATTGAATTGGATTTGCCCTATCATAATCTCGTCGTTATACCAATTTATATCATGCAAACATAATATAATATCAATTTATCTCTTTTTTGGTCAATCTATTAGAATATTTACCGATTATATTTAACACTGAATTTCGTCTTTTGTACTAAATAAATGAAACAATAGTGCACCAGTACTATTTTCCTACTTACCACTTAGGGCTGTATATAGAGGGATATTATGCATCAATATTAAGAACTTATTAATCATCATTCTGTATAGTTCTTTAATCATCAAGTACAACTACTTTCAATATACAAAGTTACAAATAATGCACACTTTTCATAATACGGAGTATGTAGAAACATTTTTACACTGTTACTCTGTTTAACATGATCACTCTTCCCGACACTCTCCACTTGAGTTTGGATAATTATAAGTTATTTTATGGTTTGTCTCAACTTGCTTTAAGAGATACTTTTGTCCTTTTCAAGGGTTTGTGATAATGGACATCGATTGGTCAAATCTAAAAGTTTGGGTACATTTGTCAATTTAGAACCTACCCATGGGAAAAACACATGTAGATGTGCGTTCTTTGTTACTTAAAAGAGTTTTTTTCCCCATGCGTAGCGGTAGTGTCTAAATATGTAGTATAATTAGGATGAATCATTTAATAAACAAATAGTTATATCTTATCATAATGTCGACATTGCATAAACTATTGCGTAGCTAGCGTATATCCATCGTAATAACACTTTTAACATAAATGAATAATGAAACACACACACACACACATATATATATATATATAGTATCGGTATATTTTTGAAAGAGAAGTTAATGTAAAATTGATTTTTATCTGGAACTCTCTAGTTATTACTCTGATGAATCTTAATAATGCCTATCAATCCTCAATGACCATTAGCGTAGAGGTACAAGTACCATGAGAGAAAGGTGAAAAGAACCCTATTTAAAGAATGTATGTTGAAGAAAGGTTTGGAACCCATAGAGATTGAAGAGGGGCCAAAGATCTTCCCCTGTGCAAATGTTAGTAAAAAGTGACAAATTATAAAGTATATATAGTAAAAACTGGCTATGCACTGTGCTCACATTTTTCACCTAACTCTCTAGGTTGAGAAATGCTAGACTTACACTTTAGAGACAAATTCACTGCAAATATAAAGTTATTTTTGTTTTAAGTTTTTAATTTATCTTTTAGCATCTAATATTACCATCCATGCACGACATAAAATTATAGTAGATGAACTTTCAGCTTCATCTAGTTCAGATTTAGTAAAGATCTCATTATGTAGGAAAAAAAAAGTTATAATATATTTGCTAAAAAAGATTTTTGTATAAATCGCGTCGAGGAAGACGTTTTGTAGGGGTATTATCCCTTAATATAAATGGTTGAAATTCTATAAATAGTAACCATTTTTTATCAATTGTTGAAATACTATAAATTGTCTATAAATTGTCTTATTACAATTATTAATCTATGTATATATAATAAATAGAATTTTATGCAATAAAAGTTTAATTGGTTTAGTGGTCAGAGGCGTAATTATTTGATGACTTACCTGAGTTCGAAATCCAGCAGTGGCATTTTCTATTTTTGAGTTGGCTTTTAGATTCTGCTTATATGGCCATTGATTATATAGTTGCATACTATAAAAATTAAATTAATATGATAATGACGTGTTAGATACCCTTATAATGTTACTCGAAAGTTTGATAAATTACACTCGATACTACATTTTTAACACTTATTAACATCTGAAGTTAGCACCTAAACTACAGCTAATCTGTTATAATTAGTATACTTTCATTTGACATTACACTTTTCAAAACCAAATTATCCAGCAATCACATTTGACTTTTTCCTAATTCTTTTTTCCATTTATTTAGAAAAGCAATTTAATAATTGGCTGTAATAAAGGTGAGTGAAATGTCTCCAAAAGAGATATTTATTTTAGTAAAAAGTTGATTTTTTAACCCTTAAACAGTAATTAAACGAGTAGATTTCAATTTAAATACCGATAATCAAATGATTAATTTCAATAAAACATTCTTACAACATTTAAAATCTAACCATACCTACCGTCTAGTCACCTATAGGGCATGGCCTATTTAATAGTCCGTACTATATTTCGCATTTAATAAACCACATGTTTGTATTGTTTATCTTCTATTCCCTTTTCTTAAATGATTAACAATTAAAGTGTAGTTAAAGTCAACTTAACAATCAATAAAGTTAAACTTCAAGTCAAAAATATCAAACTGGTTATCATGTTCACATTTTATTATCAGATTTTTCATCTAATTGAAATGAAATTGCCCAAATATTAATATCCAATACTTGATCATCAGTTACTCTAATTCATTCGAAAAACATGTTTTAGACCAAAAAAATAAAAATAATACGATTAATAAAAAACTGAGAGACGTGTTTTTTTCTATTTAATTACTAAATTTTGTACACAAAAAGAAAGATAACCAATAAATCACTTTATTTAACATTTTAAAAATGTCTATTTTATAGTAAATGCTTTGATTATTCTGCCAAAGACTTTTAACGACTAAACCAGTTAAATAAAACACAAATTATGACATTTTAGGTAATAGACAAACAGAAACATTTGGTTGATGCGATTGTAAGTTGAAAAATCTCATTAATTCCTTCTTTTGACATTTTAAATTAAGTAATTAAACAATAAGTTTATGATAAAATACATCCAAAAAGTCATCGAGTATTGAAAATGTAATAGAAATGTGAATAGTTTATCTGAATTTAAAATGTAATAACAAGTCCTCGTGTTTTACAAATATTTATGGAAGTTTATCATCAAATAATTGCCTAGTAAAAAACTTATTTCTATAGATTACAATTGATGCTTAAGAAATATTATTATTATTATTATTATTATTATTATTATTATTATTATTATTATTATTGTCATGAAAAGAGAAAACTATGTAATGACAAAAGGGATCAAGAATAAATTTGTTTTGTATAACTAAAGTTTAAAATAGGTCTATTAGTGGATCACAATGTATCACATCATTTAACTATTTGATCCGACCAAGTGATTAATCCATTTAAATTAACCTATATATATGTCACTATATATGTTCAATAGGTTGATACACTTATTAAGTATGAGTGAAACATAATATATTTAGATACCGACATGCTCTGCTAACAATGCTTCATTTCCTTATAGCAAAATATCATAAAACGCTAGATCAAATCTTTGTGTATGATGCATATTGAACTTTAGGTGTTCAAGTTGTAATTTTTAATAATTTTTTTGCTAAACATTGACTTTTGAATGGTAATTCGTGATTTATGAATTTTTTTTATCTGTATACTGCAGCAGAGTGTGTAAGGTTACATACTTTTTTGAAAATAAATTAAAGGCACTTGAAGGAAAATAATCTTTAATTTTTATTTTTCAAAAATATAATTGCATTGAAGGTAAATCCATCATTATTTGAAACCATTCACCTAACATATCATTAAGGCAATTCTAATATGTAAAGGGTAAAAAACATGTGCCGGATAAAATGATCTAGTAAGTTGAGTCATACTATTATAGTATGAGTGAAAATGGTGTAGATGGTTGCCTCTTAGGACTAAGAGATAAGAACTCATATGAATAATTTAAGAACTTTAAAACATTATTAGTTGAGATACTAATAGTACATATTCAATTATACATTGAAAAATGAATAACATGTGTTGTTGCACTTAAGTTCATGATTTTACGTTTTCCCTAACAATACATATGAACTTATAAGGTATTTACATTTATTTTCTATCAATAAGAATAAACATTTTATTGTTTAGAACCTTTAAAGATTATGATAACATAATAATTGTATTGTTTTAATTATAATACCCTTAAGCTTTTAAAATAACTTCAAAACTAAATATATATAAATTCTATAAAAGGAAAATTTTCATTGGGGAATCAAACTTCTTTTTTCAATATGAATCGACCTTCATCTTCTTATTTTTAGTTTTTCTAGTTATATTTTTCAATATTTTATAAAGGAAAGTAATTTGCAGATATTAAAAACATTTTTGTATATATTTCCTTAAAATAAAATTGAGAAGTAACAATTTCTTACGATTATGATCGTAGTATGTAGCATCATACTTATCTTGTCACTTCGTATCTCTCACCTTACTTGCTCTACGTATACCTATATTCAAATTAAAAGGACGCAATAAACTACTACTATAACTTTAACGTTAATGTACATGTATAAGAGCGTAAAACTCATTTATTTAAACCATCCACATTTATTAACTTTTTTTTTATATAACTAAATCCGTATATGTAGACACATTTATTATACAAACTAAACAAATGTACTTAACATATTTAATTTGTATTGTTGATAATAAATTAAACAACTCTAGCAACAAATCAAAATCAAAATGTATGATTAAAAAATTGTAACTAATGACCCAAATCTTTAACACACAAACACTTTAACTTATGATTATAAAAAAGAAAAAAAAAATTCTTCAAAAATAAAGAAAGATAACACCTCTCACAATCTTCAAAATTACTAAAATTAAAAAATATATATCATAAAAAATTAGACGATCAAAGCTAAAAATACACACACAAACAAAGATATAGGGCTAAATCATATTAAATACAAAAAAGGATATACATAAAAAAATAAAAACAAAACAAGCACAATTGACAAATCTTGATAAATCACATCAAAAATGTACCCACAAAAATACACATACAAAGAAACCAACAAACACTTAAGATATGGATAAAATAAAAAAGAAAAGAAGAAGAGAAAAAAGAGATGTGGTGATATTCAAAGAAAGTAAAAAAAGAAGAAAGGGAAGTGAGTGGTGAATTGTAGTGAGAGAAATGTTAATGAGAGAAAGTTTATTTGTCACTTATGTTATTTCTTTGAGTTACAATAGTTTGAGTGAGTTTGAATAGGTTATCAAGAATTGTTATAGAGGTAATTATTGACAACTATAATATACTCAAATAGTTTGGTGGTAAAAGTAAGCTTCCATTCAACCGTTCAACGTCCCTTTATTAATATTATGTCTCACTTGAATTGTGTATATAGTAAGTGTTTTAGATAATCAGGCGTATTATAATGAATGTTTATCGTTTAAATAAACTAATTGATTTTATATTTGCTATATATCAAAAATCCATCTTATAAAATCTTACAAAAAAAGAAAAAAAAATATATTATACTTTCATGGTAAATCATAACCATCTTAGCTGTGTGAGAAAGAAATAAATGTTAGCGCAAAAAACAAGACGACGTGTATGCCAAAATCGTACATTTTGATCTTGTTTGGAGTCGAAAAAAGTAATGATAACAAACAATGTGCTACTAGGGTTGACATATAAATCTCATCATATTTGTAATCATAAAATTATTGTTATTTGTAGACTTTCAGAACATTTCAAGTTTACCACATTCATGAGATTCGTTTACAATCTTATAAGACAATTAAGTGCCATGTTCATATGTTAGATGGTCTTTATTATTATCTATATCTGAAAATCTAATAAAGGACTTTTAACTTTATTCTTCAATTTTAAATTAGAAAACTGAAAATTGTTATTTTATCTCTCTACTTAAAAAGTATATAAATTATTTAATTAACATTATATCTCACATAATATATTTAAATATCTTCTTTCTTTTTTATATTACATTTTTAATTTATAATTACAGCTATTTAAACTATTATAAAAAATCACTTTCATTAAAGAATTAACAATGATTATTCAATTTGAATATTATTGAACATTTGTCTCTCAACATTAAAATGTGAAATCTTCACCCACTGCTGTGTGCAAAGTCTGATACTAATCTATCTATAATGCATAT
This sequence comes from Logfia minima, assembly GCA_963921325.1. NCBI lineage: Eukaryota > Viridiplantae > Streptophyta > Magnoliopsida > Asterales > Asteraceae > Logfia > Logfia minima. The sequence goes on from OY992770.1 coordinate 3,371,583, forward strand.
TGATGGTTGAGTTTTAATACTTAAAAAATAATTAAAATCATATTTATACCCATCTTTGATGACTATCTTTCTAAAATTAAACATTTAGTAAACTCTTGCAAGTCAACTTATATTTAAACTTTCATCTTTTATAATATTAAATATATATATATATATATATCATCAAATATAATTGTTAAAAACTATCTTAAATCATATTTATCTCTAAATTTTAAAAATAAGAATCTATACATAATTAAACAGTTATAACTATAAGCCATAGACATCTAATATTTCATTTACATAATCGTGTTATATTTTGAAAATGAAACAATATGTATACTCGTTGCAATGTGCGAGCACTATGCTAGTCATGTGTAATGGAACTCAATTTTGAAAAATATGTAGTATGTTTTAGCCTACAACCATAACGAGCTAAATTTAATTTAATTTTTAATGTTAGAATTAAAAGTTATTTAAAAGTTACATTATTGGGCTCTTTTCTTTTAAAAACACAAGTACTCACGTACACACAAATATGTATAATTGTCTCAGCTTTGGGACTTGAACCTTCAACTTAATAGTTAAAAAACTATCTCGATATCACTACGTTAATGTTAAAAAGTCATCTCAATACTGCTAGACCAATGATCGTTTTTGTCCTTACTAGGGCATTTGAACAAACCCAATGATTATTAAGCCAATTATACAAAAAGTGAATTAATTAAGATTAAAAACTTAATTGAATTATAAAGAGAAACTTAATTGAATTACAGGAAGACATATGGAGGAATTTACATTTACATTTATTATTATGTAATTGCATACCAAGACAAAAGGCAGAGATGCAACAAGACAAATAACCAAAAATGATTAATAGAACTACAACACTCTATTGATGAAAAACTGATGTAGAGCTTTCTTTCTCTTTCTTATTTGTCTAAATATTTCAACTTTCTCTCTCTAGAAAGTGTAGTTTGTGTGTGTGTGTTGAAGAGGGAAAAACAACAAATGGGTTGTTTATTCTGCTCTCAGAAATCCAAGAAAAAACCTAAATTTCAGCAGAATAAGAAGCCAGAAGATCAGATCTCATCAACTTCAGGTAAAAAATTGCTAGTAAAAAATTTCAAAAAAAAGAATAAAAATTGTGGTAAACCCATTATCAACTGCCCCATTTCTCAATTTTTTTATTACCCATTTTTATTTTTTTTTGGAACCCAATTCCCAAGTTTGAATTTTTTTTGGGTTATAGCTTTAGAGTTCACTATTTGGTGTTAAACTAGGGTATGCTTTTAAGTTAAATAAATAATTTGTGGGGTTGATCTGATATGACCTAGTAAAAGTTGATATTTAGACAAATTGGGCTTTAACATTTTTAAAAACTTTGGCGCTACCATTGAATATTGGTTATGATTGTGTTTATCTTTAGGGTTTCTATAAATGCATTTGATAGGGATGCAAAAGTGGAAAAAAGCAAGAAAATTTATGGTCAGTATTAGTTGAATCATTTGAAGGTTCTTTAAGGTATTTGCTAATAATTAGTTAATAATAATGGCGATAAGTAATAATATAGTAGGGTTTTCAATTACTGTTTTCAATTTCATTGTGAATTGTGTAGGTAAACTCAAGGTTATTATATGATTGTCATGATAGTTATTATATGATTATGAAAATTGTGTAGGTATTAGAGTTTGCAGTTGATGTCTTTGGTAATTGGTAGTAAGAGCTAGGGTTTAGATTAATATTCCCAAATTAGAAATCACAAGAATATCATGAATGCGGTTTTTCTTAACAAATGTATTCAAATATTGAGCTACTTGTGGTTTCAGCTTTGTTTAATTATCGATCTTAACATGGGAATGTGAAAAAGGTGGAAACTATAAGCCATTTGTAGTCTGTTTTGAACTTTGAGATTTCCAGTTTTTAGTGGTTATGGTAATTGAATGTCTGTTATTTGAATCATGTATATCTTATACCCCTTATTATTACTTTCTTCAAATTATGTACTTTCTTTTGTTGCTTTTTTTTTGTTTTTTCCTACTTAAATGTGTTTGTTTTCAGATAAATTCAAGGTTAACTCTGTTGTGGCCGGTGTAAATAAGGAAGTATCTAAAGATGGAGGATCTACACACATTGCAGCACACACATTTACATTTCGTGAATTGGCAGCTGCAGCCAAGAATTTTAGAGCAGATTGTCTTTTGGGTGAAGGAGGTTTCGGGAGAGTATATAGAGGGCGGTTAGAAAGTACCAACCAGGTTTGTTAAACTTACCAAGGTTTTATTTTTATTTTTATTTATATTATACTGTTTCTCCATTAGTCGAGTCTGATCAAGGAAAAGAGGTAGACTTTGACTCTAGAGAGTCAAATCAAGTAGTATATAATATGTTTTCTGGGTTTACATAATAAATAAATATTGTTAAGCGACTTGTTCTCTCCGTCCCATAAAAATTGCAACTTTTGACATGAAATGTACTTTAAGAAAAGTGGGGTTGTTTGTTAAAGATCTAAGATATCCATCAAGAAAGACGAATTAGAACATCGTGGACCCAATCTGATAGACTTATTATATTTGTGATGAGTTTCAGAGGACAAAGGGAATATTACAAATCATAAGTTGCGGTGTAAATTTGTGACCTTTTTGTACCGATTTAATTTGAATTGTATCTCTTCATTTTCATTTCTTTTTTTAATAGTTAAGATGTAGGCAGTAAGTGTCTTCCGGGAGAGTACGGGTCACATTAATATATGTAGCAAAATGAAAATGAAAACTAAAATAAAACTATATGAATCAACAATTTGTTCACTTGTTAATAGTGTCTTACTGGAGCAATTTAGTGTTAGAAACATAGATCATGACCTTTTCAAAAATGTATGTCATTGCGATCTTCAAAATACAAAGAAAGTTTCTCAATAGCCAATATCATCGCCTATGTGATGTTGTACTCTTCGTTAAACAAAGCTCCAAAATCACTTTGTAATTTCATGATTTATGTATGCTCATCATTGCCTTCCACATATCATCCTCAGGGCGCGGTGTGTGGACTGGTCAGTGTTCATAGTTATCAATGGTGTGAGAAATATATATGTATGTATAATTTTTGTTGTATATCTTAAAGTGGGCAGTGATATTTTCTGCAGGTTGTAGCAATCAAACAACTTGACCGTAATGGTTTGCAAGGAAATAGGGAGTTTCTTGTTGAAGTATTGATGTTAAGCCTACTTCACCACCCTAACTTGGTGAATTTAATTGGATATTGTGCTGATGGAGATCAAAGACTTCTGGTTTACGAGTACATGGCACTAGGATCATTGGAAGACCATCTACATGGTGAGTAGGGTAAATACAAACATATATGTTTGAATTTATTGCGAAATATATAAAATGTGAATTTCTTTTTAGACCATTATTAGTAGGAATTTACTTGTTTCAAATTCACAAATGATATAAGTTTACTTGCTTCTTTAACACCCAAATCTTTCTATTTATACTAATCTTGCATGAAGAATCCAAATATTAATATTCTATTTGATTAAACTTATTTTTTATCTTACATTCAGATCTGCCTCCTGATAAACAACAACTCGACTGGAACACGAGAATGAAAATAGCTGCAGGTGCAGCAAAAGGCTTGGAATATCTACATGATAAAGCTAGTCCTCCTGTTATATACCGTGACCTAAAGTGCTCAAATATTTTGCTAGATGAAGAATATAATCCCAAACTATCTGATTTTGGGCTGGCCAAATTGGGACCAGTTGGTGACAATACTCACGTATCAACGAGAGTGATGGGGACTTACGGGTATTGTGCCCCCGAATATGCTATGACAGGTCAGCTCACGCTAAAATCGGATGTTTACAGTTTTGGGGTTGTTCTTCTTGAAATCATTACTGGGAGAAAAGCAATTGACCATTCAAAAACTGGTTGTGAACACAATCTGGTTGCTTGGGTAAGAAACAACCCTTTGATTCCCTCTTCATTTTTCTATGTTTTGTTTATACAAAGCATCAAATTTTGCCACATTCACGTTTTAAGAAGTTCTCTTGTTAACCGTGTCTATTAAGTCGGATTCAAGGTCAAACACGCTACTTCAAGATTCAGAATCAATAATGATGCTGTTGAGACCATTATCTTTTTTTATTAGAGTTTAAAATAATTTTTTTATAATTTGATTTTCCTTCAAAATGTTTGGAATCATAACAGTTTTGGAGGTGAAGAGTATGATGCTTGACCTCGAAAGCCATTTGACATGTTTTTCTTGTAGGTGTATGAATGGATTTTATACCTTACAAAAAGGTGGTTTCTTATGCATGAGTATATGTACCCTTAACTTTGTGAACTGTTAAAGAGTACAACTTTCAATGCAGGCACGCCCTTTATTTAAAGATCGTAGGAAATTTGGACAGATGGCAGACCCTATGCTCCAAGGGCAGTACCCTGTAAGAGGTCTATATCAGGCACTTGCTGTGGCTGCAATGTGTGTACAAGAGCAGCCTAACATGCGGCCCGTTATAGCTGATGTAGTTACAGCCCTCACATATCTTGCTTCTCAAAAATACGATCCACGGGCCTACCAGCCTCATTCCACATGTTCAGGCTCTTCTACCCCTAGATCAACTCGAAGAAATAGTGATGCTGCTGTCACCAGATGAAGATCGATATCTTCTAACAAGAAATGTGAGACTCTTTGTGTTTATATAACACGTGGGAAACATGTTGTTTGGTTATTCTTTTCAACTTTCATTCTCTCACCATTCTTTTTTGCCTTTTTCTTTTCCTTCACTCTTTACTTGAATTTTGCGTCTATTTATTAAAGGATTGGAGATTCTGTAATTAGCAAGCTCTATAGAAAAGATTAGCAGTCAATCTGGCTTTTCCAAGTCTTGCAAACGATGAATACATGTTTAGGAACACTATAAGTAGACATCATGCTTTAACTGTCTTCTGAGAGGAGGATTTATGAGCTAATACTTTATAATGTGTCGTGTACAGTTACATACTTAAAGCTAGTGTTTGTTACCTACAAATATCTTCTTTTGTTACACAAGACCTTTTTTTGCCAAAAAACAATTTACAAGACATGTTTCTACTTCTAGGATGAACTAAAATCTTGAATTTGAAACTATTTTCCCTATTTACCACCAAATAAGTTGTCATGAATGTATCAGCAGACGTGAAAAAAATAAAAAATAAATCAACAACCGAACAGAACTATCAAAGATACCATAATTTCCAATTTTCTTTTTACATTTTCTCTTCCACTGAACGAGGGTTTTATTAATAACAAAACAAACAAATGGCTAATGAGCTATATGTAAGTTATAAAAATTGTGTCAAAGAGAAAAGAAAAAGTACATAACTATTCTATGATTCTCTCTTTAAACCATCATGAATACAAGATACTGAGATTTTTTCCTAAACTTTATGTATAGACATCACATTCATCTACTTACCATCATCAGCCAACGATACCTGCTCCATTTGATCAACACTTTCATCTTCCTGCACAGCTTTTGGGCTTTTATCATCATCAGTAGCCTTTTTATCAGGCTGCTCTTCTGCTGGCTTCTCCTGTAGTTTTTTCCCAACTATTGGGTTTTGTTCATCACTAACAACCTTTACATCGGTATGTTCTTCTGCTGGCTTTGCCTGCAGTTTTTGTAAAAATTACTAGCTTCGTTAACGGGTTGCAACCTAGAACGAACTAAGTGGCCAAAGAAGTCAAGAATTAACCTTGTTCTTGTCACGCCAGCCGAGCCCAAATGGTCTAGATAACAGACTAATCTTTCTTGCAGGTATTTCTTGTGACAGTTCTTGACTTGTTCTTATTGCTGATGAATCTTGATTTGCAGATCTACAGGATAGACCAAAGCTTTTTTTTTAACCAAAAATAAAAGAAAAGAGCGAAATGTTTGTGGGTCGGCCTGATTCAACCCGACTGTTTTGCCATCTCTACATAAGGGTGAATGGGTGATACCTTGGAGAAGGCTGTGCTTTAGTCTGGCCAGACTGATATTGCAAGGTTGCCTCCAACATTGATTCAGCCATAACCACTCTCTTCTCCATTTCAGCAAGGGAATTTGTTGCTGCTTCATATTTTTCCTGAATAAGGCAAAATTTTAAATTCAATATTCAATTGCTTTATATTGGTAATTACCAAAAGTATTATCTTAATCCGAATATTTGCATAATTAGTTTGATAAAAGTATATGTTTTAGAGCTAAACCTGCAGCACTTCAGTGGCATATCTCTGGGCTGCAGCATCTTGCTCAGCATATCTACGAGCATCTTCTGTTACCTTTTGCTCTTGCTCTACCCGCATTAAAACCTTTAGAATAATAATAACTTATTTAACATCCAAACTTCTTGTAATTCAATGTCAAGGTAGTATTTATATTAAGCCTCAAATCAAAACCTGAAGCATGACATTCTCTTGTTCCTGTTTGTCAGCAAGGGCCTGTTTCAGGTCAACAGCGTCCCGCTCTAATTGCTCAACCTAAGGAAATCATTGTGTATGATATCAAAGTGGCAATTATAAATGGTTGAAACAATGAAAGAATGATATATATTATTGATTTATTCAAATAAATTAAACATTTTGGTGGAAATTCTTGTAGCATACCTTTGCACTTAATTCTCGACGATTGTCCTGCTTGACCATCTCCATTAAGGCCGTTTCCAACTCTTCAGCTCTGGAGAGAAGAAAGTATTAGACCATTTTTAAGAAAGATAATTAAGCAACTGAAGTTGTGAAGGCTGAATATAATTTTAACAAATAATACAAGTTATATATCAGTGTGGTATTAAGTGGAAATTAATTATAATATACTAAATGCAAAAAGTGTCAAAGTTCATAATTCATATCTAACCAAGAAAATAGGCTTTCATAAGCAACAACAAATAAATTTAAGTACAAACATCTGCCATAAGCAATATTTTATATCTACAACCCTACATAAACAATAATACTAAAGATCCAACATAAATAATACATCCTCGTCTAATAAACAAGGAACGTTTACCTTAACACATAGTGAAATAAAAATCTTCCACTTATAATCAAATACCTAAAAATACCCATTACTAAGATAAGATTAAGAAAAATTGTGGACCATAATCAATCCCACCAAGATCTTGTAATGATTGTTAATGGGTAAATAGGCGAATTTGTGTTTCTTGGAAAGAACAGTAGTATTCCTTTCGGGACAACCCAAAATAAAATGTATTACATTTTATAGGTAGGAGAAAGTATATTGACCTGAGTATCGCAGATCTTTTTTCTTCTAGTACTTTGCACAGCTCATTCTTTAACCATGCCACCTAGAAAAGCAATTTTGAAATCAGGAAGCCATTAGAAACTACTTTGATATTTACTCTTCTCCTATTCTTTATTCTCTTTTTCAGTTGGTCAATAAGTAATTTAATTTTATTAAGTACATGCAACTCTTGTATGAAATGAGATCAATATTTCATTTAAGTCTGACTAACCTGTTCTTGAAGATCTGGAACAGAATCAATTTCCACATCTCCTGACATGCCCATACATAACTCATCCACATTAGAAGACTCGGAATTCATTCGTGATAATCCACCATTTATCATTTTATTTTCTGTTTTATTTTCTTTAAGACCATATAGCTTAGATGCCAAACCCTGGGAATCCCTCCACTTACTAAGTCCCTTTGATCTTTCCTCAAGAGCAGCTTCTACAGCCGGCCGATGTTTGTTTCTCAATTCTTGTAGTCTCTCCTCATTGACATTTTGATAACCCATGCAAGCGGTCAACACAAGTTGACTGCTATCGAATGTTGATCCAGCTAGTGATTGCAAAAGCGTAACAGCATCTCCAGCATCCTTTGTTGTTACTAATGCAGGCCCTACACGGAACTGAAGAAACTTAAATAAAATTGTCAAAAGCATATAAACACAAGTAAATGTATATCCTTAACGAACATTAAGAGAAAGAAAACGCAGTACCATATAACTCCATCAATGCAAGGGCTGTTCGAAAGAGCATGACACGATTTCCTTGAAATAGAAGTACATCCCAGACTCTGAGAACTGGAGTGAAGAGACACCAGTTAAAGATGTATAAGCAGGAAATATTTAAAAATTGTGGTTGAGTAATGAAGTAGATGAATCGTGGCTTATGAAACGAAGAAACTGACCACTTTCCCAGGGAAGCATATTCATAAATATCGAAAGGAACCACGGTCCCGAGATCCAGGCTATCTGGACTCCTAGGTAATCTAAATGGTTTACTACATCAATTAATCAAGAAATGTCAGAAACTAGGAAAATATGTCATTTGTAGATGTGCAATGCAGAAATAGAGACGGAAGAATAAGACGAACCCAATTTAGGAAACCTCTCACGCACCAATTCCTCGAAAACAAGCTGATCAACCTAAAAAAGAACCACATTGCAATATATAAAAAGCTCAATCCCTATGGATGGGATTTACACATGTTCAATAAGTGTATAGCAAAAAAAAAGAAACATTATGATTACTTGGGACTCAATCATATCCTCTGAATAATATCCCTCAAAATAATCATCAAGAATACCCAGCAAAGCCCTGACAATGGAATATAATATGAGTAATTCATATTCATATTGAGCTTTAAAAGTTTAATTAAGGCTCAAACCCACCAAAAAGCATTTTCTTCTGGCATCAGAAGCAGTAATAAGCCGGCAAAGAAATTCATGGCCTACATATAATCCAACTGATCAAAGTTATTGGGTACCTTAGCTAGATTTACATAGATGAATGTACTTAAATCTTTATATCATTTGCTTACATAATTTATAAAAGACATGCAAAAACACAACATATCAGACGAGTTCAATGCTTACAGAAGCATATCCAAATATACATACCTGGCAGTAGCCAACAGAGGGATTATGTCGAGCATATGCCGTGAGTAATCGTCTCAAAGCATTTCTACCACCCTCATCCAGAGCGGGATGACCTGGAAATGTCCGAGGCAAATCCTGTACATATAAAACAATATATATAGTTGGAAACCATAAAAAAAAAAAAAGAAGATATAATTTTATGCTAAATTGAATGATTTTGGTGATTACCTTCTCAATCTGCCCTTTCCATTTTTCAGGTACGTCTACCAAGTCAGTTTGCAACTTTTCACTTGCTTCGTCTACTTCTAAACTTTGATGATCCAAACTATTGTCATTCTTGTTACCAGGATGTAAAAGATTCTGATAATAATTCTTCACGTGGCGACCCTTCACGCCCACAAAAGCTTGCCACAGCTGCAATCACAAGTTGTGTATTATACGTAAAATCTACTATTCAGAAAAAGCCACATCAACTTAAGAACAAGAAGTACCTCTCCCCTAAGAGCCATTGGAACTCCCCCTTGAACAAGAAACTTCAATTCTTCTTTCCAATGAATCAAAGATTCTGAGGGTACGGCACCTGGAATCGGGGTACTGGCACCATCACTTGACAAGACCTCTGGAATTGGGTCCGATTCTGACCTCTCCAAATCATAGAACTCATCCTCAGAATCCTCTTCGGCTACAGTATCTTCCTCTGTTTTTGTTGCAGTAACAGTTTTCTTAACACGAGCATTCATCATATCCTCAATGGCTCGAAGCGACGGCCTAATCTGAGTCCATATTTGGGCCTGATGAGTTTTTGGAGAAACTTCATCCCCTTTAGCTTCTGGTTCGTTTGAATCTTTCTTGTCATCTCCTTCTGGGGCCACCTCACCAATGGCACCATCAAGTGACGGTGGTTTGTCTTCCTGCGAAAACGAGCCATTTACTGGCAACTGCGCAGACTCAGACTGCCGTTCGAGAAAATCCTTCCACCGATCTGACCGTTCCTCCTCTTCCTCCTAAAACCATGAATATATTATTTACTAGCATATATTTTGTTTCACAACATATTTATATACAATAATGTAGAAAGAGTAAAACCTTGTAGATATTTGAATATTCACGGTATCGCTGTACATGCTGAGGCCTCACTGCAAAACCGTAGGCGTCTCTGCACAACAAATTTTATATCAGTTTCAAGCGAAACTCAATTTTCCAATCACACATTTCTTTTTAAGTTCACGGTGTAAAAGGATGAAATGTAAGTATTAAGTATGTATCAGGTCACATCACATCACATATAAATACGAATGCAATCAGACTTTACATGATACTCCGTATTGCGTTGTATCAGATATTTGATAGGAAATACAAAATTAATGTAAAATAAACATTACTAAATCTATATGATTTTAGTTTGATCCTAAAATGTGGCAAATCACTAATTCCTTAACCTAGATTAGTAACCATTTTTATTAGTTTCGTAAGTTACCATGCCACATTAAGATGATCACGGCATTACAGCATCATATAAAAACAAAAACAACATAAATTAAATCAACCGTAAAAATAGGTTAAATAGATCAAATATTACACATCGAAAAAAAGGGGGAAATGATAGCAAAATTGAAAACCCTAAGAAAGAGGTCAAACTTTAAGTATAAGTTGAAACAAGTACCTCTTATGTTCGAAAGTAACAATAGAAGGATTCAAAATTTGTGGTTTAGCCGCCTTCATTATTTGTCGGTGTTTGATCTAACTTCAGATGAATCTATCTATAGATATAGAGAGAAATAGAAAGCTGTTTGTACAAAAACACAGCACAACTGCTTCTTCAGTGTGGTCTGTATAGTTTCAGTTGATGCATGAGAAACATAAAAAATAAAAAAAATCACGTGATAAAGCCGAAATTAACGACTCACGTTATGCATTCCACTAAATCACAAACTCAGTAGGTGTAATTGTGTATGTATAGGAAGAAATACATGTGGAGATGAAGTTCTTCACACGAAACCCGAGTAATTTTCTAGTGTGAATTTTGGGGGTCAAGGACCGGTACTATGTTTCTTCTTTCAGATCTAAAAAGCTAACTTTAGGGGATCCTTATTTTTGTTTTTATGAATATGAATATGAATCGTTTTTATTAAAAAGCAAAGCTTTTACTGAAGGACAATCTTTTAAATTCTTTTTTATGATACTTCACATTTTGGTTGGTGGTTAAATTCGTACGATGTTATTTTTGGGTCAACTAATTTTTCTTACGTTGAATTTATGTTGTCCCGTTTAACATGCCATCATGACTCGTTGTTTTGTTACAATTTAACAATTTGATAACAAAGTCTTGTTTAATGATCGATCTTCTTGTATGAACGAAGGGATGTTACTTCATGAGTATAATCGATTGATGATTGTGATCGACATATAATATAACTATTTAAAAATTAAAAAGAAAAATTAACACAAATACATTTATTATTATTACCGACTATTCTAAAAGAATTGCATCTAAAATTATACATAAATCAAATGATAACAAAATAAAAATCGTTTAAAAAAATATAACTTTTTTTGTCAAATACTAGAAACAATAGAACAAGAATTTGTTATATTTCCTCGAATTGAATCAAGAGAGAATCATGTGTATATAGGAAACTAGGAAATCACTTAAATTACATTAAATATATATTAATGAATATTCGTTTATATTTTATAAAGTTCATTCATCCATAAATATTAATACATTAATATTTACAAATAAACATCTTATGTAAATTATTTGTCCACTATCATTGATAATATATATTTTATATACGTGACAATTAAAGTCTACAATATCACCGCTATAGTTGATATTATATATAAATTAATGGAATTCAACATTTAATCCCTATCAAATGTTGTATTAAATATATCGTGGGTCAATTCTTTAAATTTTTTAAGCTGTACATATTACAGAAATTGATAAGTATTGTTATATAAAATCTAAAAGCATGACATTGGTATTTTATTTCACTGAACTTCTTAAAACAAAATGCATTATATGTCATAACTCATGGTAATATCTTCATTATATGTCATAACTCATGGTAATATCTTCAATGATATTCTATAAATATAAATATAAATATATAAATATATATATATATATATCTATCTATATATATAAAACAAGGTTTTGGATTGCTTATGTGTCAATCTCTTATTAATTTAAGCTTATGTGTCAATTTTTTAAGAACTAGGCTTATTTGTCATTTAATTCTCCATGCCACCTCATCTTACATACTTTCTCCTTTTTATTTAAATTTAAATATCTTACAAACTATACATTAATAAATTATAAAAATTACATCATTAGAATCAGCGTCATTTTATCTTTAATTAGATATCTCACATGATATATTTTCGACGAATTTTTTTTCTTCCTATTTTTAACGCTGATTCTGAATATGTAATTTTTATAATTTATTCACATACGATTCCTGAGATTTTTTGTCATTCGTATTTGAACTCACCCCTTATGGGTTAACCCAAACTGATGATGAAGAGTTCTGAATAATTTTGGTTATTTGGTTTTTTAAATGTTGTCAGCCATTGTCTGCATGTGACTTTTGAACTCTTGCAACCTATGTTTAATTTACTACGTAATAATTTCAAGGCATGGGTTTTACTATCAGTAGCTATGCAATCCTATCATATTTTTATGTTGATGTTGGGTACAGCCTATTGGTAATATGATTAACCTTTTGATTTTCTTTATTGGCATGGTCACAAACACCTACTTTTATTGACATACCTGTTGTATACCGTTGAGAACGAGTAATTGTTTTTATTGAAAATGAGAAATCAGTTTTGAGATGAAATTTTATATGTCTTGATTTAGGTAAAATTTTGGTTGATCGTAAAGTATAAGTTCCACATTGTTGAACTATTTCAATACTAAGTGATTCTTCTTTTTCACAATTTCTTTAATAAGTGTAAATTATTAGTTTTAATAGTAACAGTACCAATGTTGCATTATCTTAACATGTTAGATTAATTGTGATTTTTGAAGTTTAAAGGTTGTAAGTGTATAAAGTTTGTATGTTTACATGATATTATAATGCTTAAAACCACCTAAATCATTATCGACCTTAATATGTTGAAACTATATTTGACACATTAGTTATTTATTAAACTATTTAAAACCGTATTTTTTAAACGGCCGTGCATCGCACGGGCTCAATGCCTAGTATTCTATAAAACAAAGTTTTTGTTCGTCTATGTGGCACCTTTAATTAATCACTATTACATTCAAAAGCTGACATGTCTTCAATATAATTGCTCTTAATTTTTCGCCAAATTCTAAATATGCTACGTGGCTTTCCATTTCTATTGATTTGATATTATATACCATTTTTATTAATCCTAATAATTTGCAAATTACACATAATTCATTAATGACAAATAATATATTGCCAACTAAAGCTGACTCATCCGAAATTTACTCTTTCAACATTTCTATATTTCACTTGCTATATGCTACACAATAATATATATTAGATAATAGGACATAATCAATAGAAAATCAGAAAACAAAAAAATAGAATAAATGTAGTTTTAGTAAATCATAAACTTTACGAATCACTTTCATTAGTTAAACCTGAAAATGTAGATGTTTGAGGTTTATATAAGTTAGCTTTCGATTCCATTAATTTTAAATTTTAATTATATTTCGTCAACTTTGTTTAACGAAGCATATGACTATTTAGGTAAAATTGTAAATTATGTAAAATATTACTCCATCTGATATCCTATTTAAATTTTATGGAGTAATATGAAAGCATATTTTATGATCTTAATTAATGGATGATGATACTTCAAAAAGTTTATCAATTTGTGATTCAAACGAATACAATGCTACAACTCAATAAGCTTGATAACTAGGTCGTCGGGATAATCTTAACACGTATCAATATTAGATGATAGAAGAATAACAATTACGTTTTACAGAAGACAAAAGTATTTAAAATTGGGAACGTTTGGATATCGTTTAGCCACAAATTTAGGAGGTTGCAAGTCTATAAGAATTTTGCAATGTTTAGTAAAGATATGTTTTGCATTGACTAATACAAGAGTCAAGTACACTCATTGTCTCACATGAGTTTTATTTCATCAACAATCGATTTTTACTCGTGATGTTTTGCATTGACTAATACAAGAGTCAAGTACCCTCATTGGCTCATATGAGTTTATTTCATCAACAAATGATTTTTACTCAATACCAATTATATATTGACATTTCAGTGAGCTAAAAACAATAGTGGATTTGAAGTGTTGAGTCGAGACAACAATAAAATTAGCTACTACAAATGTTGCTTATCTTAAGGCTTTAGTACATTTGTAATTGTAACTTTTTGGAAAACATTTGTGAACATGTTGTTTTTGTTTTCACATGTCGTTATTGACAAAAACTTTTAAAATTTTGTTTCATATATGTTGTGGTTATTTTATACTACTTTTTTTCAATAAAATTTTGTTAGCTTTCAATTAACAATATTAATATTATTGAAAATTTTAATAATATATAATTGTATTTTATATATTATCGTGCATCGCATGGGCTAAAAACCTAGTAAAAATATAAAAGAAAAAATATATTTCAACTGTTTCTATTTAAAGATAAAAATAAAGATAGAGAAAATTAAATTCTTTCTATATATAAAAAACATTATTTATTTTCTAAAATTTTTAATTAATACTTTTTAGTATTATTATCGTTATTAGTCGTATTTATACATTGTCGAATTTTTAATAATTGTTATTAATGAGTATAAGTGATTATTAATTATTATTACTAAATAAATTAGATTAATCTGTCGAAAAAATAATACACCTAAATAAATACTTTACAATATTATAGTATGAAAGTTACAATCAAACAAAAGTAACAGGGTTGATAGAGTTTGTATTTAATAACCTCTCAAAAATTGACTGGACAAGAATTTAGTAGTAATAAAATATATAGAAATGTGTTTTTAGAGTAGATGATTGAAGAAAGTTTTTTTAGTAAAGAAATATAGTTAAAAAGTTATATTATATTTCTCCTATATTTAAAGATAGAGGTAAAAATATAATCGAAAATCGAATAAAACGAATTTATTAATGTATATGGCTCCAATAACCTTTTTGTAGAGCTTCTTTTATAATTTAATTTTTATTTGACCATTATGGATCATCATATTCATGTCACGAAGGATGAACGATATTGTTGCGTTATACCAATATGGTTTTAATCTCTTGGACAATTTTCTTTCTTTTAATTGACTTTGTTCGATTAAGAATTCGAGAGCAAGCTTTGGATGATTATGTCATGCTCATTTTTGTATGGTCATGGATTTTGTTATGAGATGGACAGATAGTCGATTTTGTTAGAGTTCATTTTTAATTCGCATCATCATATTATCTTTGTATTCATTTTTTACTTAATAATAACTGTATTTATGTCCTTCTAAATACAATTATTTCATGAGCGAATTATTTTGCACTCAACATCAATAAAGAAACAGACAGTTGTCCCACTACTATTATTATCTAATTTAAATAGTGTCGGTCACTCTTTACTTATCGCTATTTGTTAATAAAAATTCGTCAAAATTATTAAAGAATAGATTAGTTGGGTTCAAGCCCGATTATAAGTTTTGAGTTATTAGGGTCTGTAATATAATCTGCATTATAAATAGTTAGTTAATAGAACATAATTTCCTAAACAATTTTCATTGTTTGACAAAAATGAGAAGAAGGGTTATAAAGACAATATCTTATGGAGTAGCTCATTACACTATACAGGCGGTTGCGATTTGGTTATCCTTGACATAATAAATATGCGATACAACTTAGATGATAACATAGAATAATAACTTAAATACATTTTGCGATTATTTATTAGTCAGGATCTCGTGCGGAATGCGACAGTTAATACGATAATAGTCGATGATGATAGTCATTTTAATGGTAATAATTGTAAATTTTTGTTTCAATTTCATTTATACTTTACGTTATTATAATAATAATAATTGTATTTTAATTACTATTTATTTTATGTTTTAAATAAAAAGATTATAAGGAAAATAAGCAATTAAGTATAAATTGATTTGAGTTTTAGTTTCTATATATACAAATATGATTGGAAAAAATATAAATATGATTTTTGATCTATCAATTTTTAAATATTAAACTTTCTAACTAAATATTTAATAACGACTAGCAGATACCCGCGTAAAGCAGAGGAATACTTATTTCATTTAGTGATTTTATAAACATGTATTTCAAATGTACACTTGTTTATTTATGGACTAAATTGTATTTAATTTAATTAATATATATGTCGTTTCCAAAATTAAGTAAGGGTATTTGTGTCATTTCCGTTCTTTAAAAATTGAACTTATTAAAGAAAAGAGTTAAACAAATTATAAAGGTGTAAAATTTAAGATTAAGATGTAATCTAGTTGTAATAATATATATATCAACTATGTGACAACGGTATCTATTTGTGAAGAAATTCACAGGGATTCAAATAAATACATTTATTAGGGTATTAGGATCTACAACGTGTTGACAGTAACCATCGAAATAATCGCTTTCTCTGCAATCATCTATACATTCGATTAGTACAACTTATTTTTAACAATTTGTGAAAGTTAGATTAGTATAATAATTGAAAACATATAAGAACTTATATATCCGTTTCAGTTATATGCATCATTTCCATTCAACTTTCATGTAGGAGCATTATAACAGATATTTAATATACAATACAAATATAAAATAAAATGAAGAATTCTATATATTAGTAGGGTTTCGCGTAATGCGACAATTATAAATAAAAAATATAATAATAATCGATAATGATAGCCGTATTAATAATAGTTATTGTAAATTTTTGTTTCAATTTCATTTATATTTTATGTTATCACAATAACTGTATTTTAATTATTATTTATTTTATTTTTAAATAAAGATAATTATAAGATATATAAACTACAATAAACAATTAAGTATAAATTTATTTTATTTTTACTTTTTATATTTATATTTATGTATTATTGAAAGAAGTATAAATGTAATTTTCAATCTTTTAACTCTTATATATTAAATTTTATATTAAATATTTTATAAAGCTTCAAGGTTTGTTTATTGATCGCAAAAAGTATCAACCATGTGAAAGGATAATTGTATGCATTAACAAGGTTTCAAACAATCACATTCATCGGTGTCTTCAGGATCCGTTGATACATGATCATCATCAAGTGCACAAACACCATCCACATAACCGCTTCGTATGCATGCATCTGAACATTTGCTTTTAAGGCATGGTCCTGACCACTTCATATATTTACACATTTCTTCAACAGGCGGCGTCGTCTCTTCTTTTGCACCTATTATTACTTAAAAAAAATACAAATCAGATTATATTATATTAAAATTAAAATGTATATATGGCTTGTCTCACATAAGACTTACTTGTGGCGATGATCAAAAGTTGAAACATCAAAACTGCTGACAAAAATTTCATTTTTCTTGAATGGCTAAATTAAAATCACTATTTAGTATCTTATGTTTTTGAGATTGATACAACCATGCATACTCATAGTAAAAAAGCAATCAAAGTATATGTTTTATATAGCATTCTCTCGGTTGTCTTTATTCAATTTAAGTGTCTGTAAATAGTGTAGATATCACATCCTTTTATTCATGAAATATATATATATATATAGCAAAAAAATAAAGAAGTATGAAAGTTAATTTCAACGCTCTATTTTCATAACGTTTTCATTCATCACAGATGAATATTACTTAAAATTACAACTTGAATGTGATTGTAATATTAACTCTGGATCATTCCTTTATGAAATTAAGGGCTGAGATTTGTTTCCTTAATTTTTTAAGATTTGATGTTTCCCTCTGAATCATTCCCTTATGTGTATATATACTAGTATGACTTTTAACATAATTATAACATTAACTCTTGTAATGTTATATGTGTACCTCACGGTATTCAATTCGCATAAAAGGTTAAGGACAAATAATTTTGGTATGCTCTTACTTTGTAATAGTACTAGTTTTGAAGAGGGGGGTGGCTTTGTACAATATGATTGATAGATCGATTTGAAACCAAAAATTATTTATGTTATGCTCAAGACTCCATAATACATTTAAAAGTTAAAAACATGCTCAGTTACATACCATCTTATGAAATGAATTAACGCAATTGATATCGCAATCGAATGAAAACATAGTTGAAGCATTATTCATTCACTTTTACGTTTACATGATTTCGATCATCAATTAGATGGAGTTGTGAGCCTGTTTAACCGCGAATAAAAACATTCATAAAAACAAACACAAAGATCAACGGCTGTAGGAGGAACAACAATAACTCTACAATGGCCATCGATATAGCCATCTTTTTTACAGTCAGTAGAACATTTTTCATTGTTGCAAACCGCCTTGGCGTATTTTCCTATTTCACATAACTTATGCAAGTTCTTCGTATTTTCTCCTGACATATTTCATAAACAGAATATGTGATTGTTAGTCATTGCAACAAAATCATAGATCAAAGTATTATTACAATTAAAGGTATGTAATGTGGTACGTACCATTACATGTGATTAAGAACATCAACACAAATAATACTTTGAGCAAAACAAAATTCATTTTTTTGTTTAACATACAATTGTAATTCAAGCTATTTTAATGACATTGAGCAATAAATGTTTGTAGCTTTGTTGTTCATATATCAATTAAAGATGAGTAATGTCATGTTTCCCATCCGTTACTATCAATTTTTAAAGACACATAGGTCGTAAATTCGCGATAATATGGGATGAATTTAATTTTTATTAATGAATAAAAATTTATGGTCAATTTGTGACCCATGTTTTATATAGTTTACAGACCCGCAATAAGGCGCGACGGATTTAATTTTTATAAATGAATAAACTATTTGGTCTATTTTTTTAATTTAAATAAATACAACAAATACTTAAGGGGTCAAAAGTGTAATTATACAAAATAAATTAATATCGTTTGATCGCAAAGGATTAAAGACAATGAAGAATTCAGATTCTTCCATCGTATCCTCTTTTAGTTATATAATAAAGATAAAGATATGAAACTAAGTTAAATATACATTATTTCCTCATAAAATAATAACAAAAAGATATTTATAGACCAGTACGATTATATCACATCCTCATTATATCATGAAATAAAAACACAAGTGAATTATGGATCAACTCACAATAATAGCTTTAGATATACACTGGATTAGGGGTGAGCAGAAAAACCGAATCGTAACCGAAATAATCGACCGAAAAAAACCAAACCGAACGTAAAACCGACGATTCGATTTTCAATAATGTAATAACCGAAATATTTCGATTCGATTTGATTTATACATAAAGACCGAACCGATAATAACCGAACCGATATTTTTTAATTATTTATAATTTTATATATACTATTTCAAATATTACGTTAAGTTTCTAAGTCTATAATTTTTCAATTAGATCTTTCGAATAGCGTTAACCCTTGAATTTCTAAAGGTTTTTCTAATTCAAGTATTTTATTTCTTAAAAGTAGTCCAGCTAAAAAGTATGAATAGCCATCAATTATTTTGTCCATACTAGTAACGTAGGAGTAAAATAAACACATTTCAAATATCTACTTTTTATTGAATTTGACGTATTTACGTAAATTTCCACCTACCACACTACTTCCATTTTTATGAATAGCCATCAATTATAAGTTAGATATATAGTTAGGTATGCATATGCATGTAATACACTAAATTTTTACCTACCACACTACTTCCATTTTTCTATATATATTAAGTAATTCACTATCATTTTTATTAATAGCATTGTTATTTTCATATTATACACACAAACACATTAGGTACAAAAAATGGATTTGGTTAACGATAATGATAATATGAATGATATTTGCGTGTCTGTGAATAAAGTTCGTGTTCTTGTGAAGTATGTGAGGTCTACTCCCGCAAGGCTTCAAATGTTCAAGTCTTGTGTTGAAGAGGAGCAACTAGAAAGTAACAACCTTGAACAGTTACGCATTGATCTTGATTCAAGATTAACATATAGTTTCTTGATGCTTGAAAGAGCCTTGAAATTTAAAAAGGCATTCTCCAATTTACTTTTGAGAGATTCTAACTGCGAGAAAGCACTTAGAAAGTGTGAGGGTGGTTTGATTAATGAATCAGATTGGGCAAAAGTGGAAGCTCTAGTTAGTACATGGAAACCCACTTCTCATATTCTCGACGATTGTTTCACAAATGTAGGACTTAGCAAGTAACAACAAGATATAAACTATCTATTATCATTTCTTGTAGTATCTAATGAATTATTGTATTTTTTTTTTGTTAATTTTATGTTCTTGAAGTCGTTAGCGACAATTGATTATGATTACTGTTATCGAATATTAATTAGTATTGTTATCACACTCTATTAATGTTTATATTTATTCAAAATTTTATTTTTTTGGCTAAAAAGCAAAAAACCGCAAAATCAGACAAATGAAATAGAAAAATTAAAATTGTCTTAAAAGTTTTATTTTGATCAAAGTGTGAAATTCGGTTATTAACCGAAAATAACCGATAAAAACCGAAACCGAAACCGAAACCGAAAAACCGAAAAACCGAATCGAAGAAAAACCGAAACCGAAAGGTTTTGATTATTTAAAAACCGAAATATTCGATTCGATTCGATTTTTGCCAAAAACCGAATCAAACCGAACCGTGAACACCCCTACACTAGATGGATGTTTTTTAAATAAATTTGTGTTACAATTTTACATCTTTAACTTTTTAAAATGTACAATAGTGATCCTTTCTTTAAATATAACATTACATAACTTTGTATACGGTTAACTATAAACTCATAAAAATAATATGATTAATTAATATACAAGTTTATTTAATTTGATCTTGATATATGATGTTTGAACAAATTCGTTTACTATCGGGCTCTGATCGAGCTTGGTCAAGATTAAATTGAGTTTGAATTTCTATCGGTAGAGCTCCAACAACATACGAACAAAGTTGCTTCGTTTACGCTTGTAATTTAACTTGTTGAAATCTAACTATAGTCATAATTTATCTATAATTATAGGGACCAAGAGAGAGCTTATGTAAAAGTATGAGGTTCTTTACATAATTTACATACTTTCAACCTTGAACTTTAATCAATCATGGCGATTTTGCATACGAACGCCTTTGCTGCTAACCTAAGCCACGGGTGCGCATATTAATTAATATCCCTTCGCCCGTACCCTACGCCGATCACCATGCCCTTAAACCTTTTCAAATTCACATCTTCAATTTCAGTACACCATCATCACCACCACCACAAAAGTCACCGTCATAAATGGCTACGCCGCGCAATTACCACCGGAAAACCTAAAACATCGCCTGCAATGTGCTCCGGTTGGTGGAGAATAACCCAATTTGCACCGCAACCTCAGGCTTTGAATTACGACGGTAAATTTTATAAATTAGGGTTTCGTGGCTTAAAAAGTTTCAGATATTGTTCCGGTAATATGGACTCGGTAAGTGGTGATTATAGAAATGATAAACGGACGACGGAAATTGACCGGAGATCCTCTGTTACGCCTACATTTCCGGCGGTCGACCGCCGGCACCTGAAACCTCCTCCGTCGGCGAAATTGTTAACGTTGCCTACGATTTTAACGATTGCTCGTGTTGCTGCCGTTCCGATTTTGATTAGCAGTGCGTCCATTTATTTTATAAGATGAAATTATACATGTGTATGTATTTATATAGATATAGATCTAGATATAGATAGTTTTGGAGTATATGTTATTGTTTTGGTTATACATACTGCTAATAAATTTCAGTGTTTATGATTTTGGACAATTCTGGTATGAGTATTGTTTATTTAACAAGTCTATTGTTGTTGATGTAGCTTTTTATATGGATAGTCGGTTAGGAACAACGGCTACAACGGGAATTTTCATTGCTGCTGCGATAACAGATTGGCTTGATGGTTATTTAGCAAGAAGAGTATGTATTTATATGTTATTGAACTTGTGAGATACATACGATTAGGATGGATTATCCGTTTTTGGAAGTAATTAATTCTGATTATCTTGTTTATTCTAGATGAACTTAGGAACTGCATTTGGTGCGTTTTTAGATCCCGTAGCTGATAAGGTATGCCTTGTTTATTTTAGGGATTAACGTACTTAGCTTTAGCCCGATCTCTATAATGTGTACCCAACTTTATTTTGGTCTATTGTGTGTATCAACTTTTCAATTTCGGTCGATTGTGTGTATCCGATGACTTATTTGATGATGTGGCAACTTTATAATTCACCACGTCATCGTCACATCATCAAAAATGGGTGTCACGTCAGTCGAATACACACAATAGACCAAAATTGAAAGGTTGATACACACAATAGACCAAAATGAAGTAGGGTACACACTATTGAGATATGGCTAAAGTGAAATTCATTCCCACACACTAATCCCTTTATTTTAAAGCTTAGACATTATAAGCTGCTAGTTTCTTCATGAAAGGCAGTAGATAATTGGTAGGTTTATAGGATTGTATGATTGTTTGTGGTTGCAGCTTATGGTCGCTGCTACATTAGTTTTGTTGTGTACAAGACCTCCAGAATCTGCTATGTTTGGGCAACTACCATGGTTATTAACTGTACCAGCAATTGCAATAATTGGCAGAGAGGTAATATTCTTAGTTTAGCACATTGTTCTTGCAGATGCATGATAATGATACTTGTTTTATATGATGGTACATTTTTCAGTTGAGGGATACATCAAGGCATATATTGTTGTCATTATTTGTTATATTTATGTTTTGTGGCTTCTATGGTGATGGGCAGTAGGCCTTGTTTCAGTTCTAGTTGGGGTCTGTGGCTGGCGAATGGTGCTGATAAAAGTATATTATGCTCCTATGTTATGCTAGTTATCGTAGTAATAATCTTGATCTTGATAACAACTTTGTTGTCCATGTTTGGAACCGAGTTCAATGATAGCAACGGTTTGTTTGTGAAAAACAATTTGGGCTTTAAGATGCTTAGAAAAACTTTAGGGTTATCATTGTTCGTGATTTAATTTGTACTATCACAGCATAAGAATATGTTGTGCTGGAATGGTACCTAATATTGATATTCAGAAATCTTTATAGATCCTTTTTGTGTTTCCATAGGCCTCTGTACCCTCCTATTAATGATTTCATGTGAAATTATCTGAATCTATCACTTACATTGATAAATACTTTCCTATAGTCACAGTGATAACTAGATGTGGCAGTTTCGACCTATATCCTTTTGAATTGGTTCGTTTTGAGTGATTTATAATCTCAAACGCGTGAAATGGGAAAACATATTCAGCTTTAAGTAGAATGAGATCAAATGGGTTGAAGTATTGAACTGGTCAAATGGGTTATAGGTCGCTTGAAGTGTAGATATGTTGCATAGAACCTCCTAAAGTATTATTTTCAAAGATATAGATTATAAATTGATAGTATAGTTTTTGAAATCATATTCAGTGGTCTTATTTATTAGAATATCTAGATTTGGACAAAATGGTGTTTTTGGGTCTACCTGACTTGACCCATACAAAAATTGACTTGTTTCCGAACCTGCCTGCCCTGGCCTTCTTGCTGTCTGTAGTGATAACGTTTAAGGTCTAAGAATCTGATAATACTGCATGGTGTATTCCAGATAACAATGTCTGCTGTTAGAGAATGGGCTGCTTCTCAAGGGAGTAAACTTTCAGAGGTTCTATTCTATTCATTCTCTAAATTCATGGCTGTACTCGTTTTGCTAAAGATTTCTTACTTTATTCCCTTATATAATTGAAAGCAATGAATGGATTGCAGGCTGTTGCTGTAAATAGTCTGGGGAAGTGGAAAACAGCCACGCAAATGACTTCATTGACCATTCTTCTATTGATTAGAGACAGCAGGTTAATTCCCTTTCATCTGTTCTCCTAGATATTTGGTTTCAATATCAACTGTCTAGCATTTGTAGTATCCCAGTCGTTCTCAAAAGAGTCCACATTTGACTTTATATACTCGTAATAAATATAATTTGATCATAATAAATGTAGAACTATCAGTCAATATATTTTCAACCTTAGTAACTAAGGACGTTATAAAGAAAATTGGTGATTATTCTGTTACACTGTTACAGATGTGGTGATACCGATAAATCTTGACACACTTTGATCTTCTGAAATCATGCAGTTTTACAGATGTAGGGTTTCTGGGTGCAACTGGTGTTTCTTTTCTTTATGTATCAGCTGGGCTAGCCGTATGGTCACTGGTTGTGTATATGAAGAAGATATGGAAAGTTATGCTGATGTAGCAACATCATTGACTTAACACCTTGTTTATCTGGGAACTTACTGCCGACCAACTGTGCTAGTTTTGAAGCCCTTCACAGCCAAAAGCTCCTTTTTTACCCAATTATATTTTGTTATCTTTCTTTGGTTTCTTCAGATGTGCATTAAGTTTAGGTGAAGAACATGATACATAAGAGACAGTTTTGTGGGTCATAGCACAAGTTATTGATGCGTGGCTAGGGACTAGGGAGATTCATACTCATTATACGCTTGTAATTGTTAGTTGACCTTGACGTATATTTATGCTTGTGTATTAATAAACGAGCATTGTAAATTCGTTACTAACATCTTCGTTGACATGTATGTTTTTGGTTAATTGCCTATTTATCCATATATAAGCATGGTTGGTCCCAAGCTGTGAATTACATTCATATAATGGATATTGAAATGGTCATGATATTTGATTCTGTAGCTTCAATCTGTTATTTTTATTTATTTATTTATTTAATTTTATTATGGGCAATTATTCATCATATAAAATAAAGTAGCTAGATGATAAGCATTACAATGACAATAAGCAATAATTCTGACCAAAAGTAATCTACTCTTATATCGGAATTGTGGTATACCGCCGTTTGGTTAATGAGGTCCATGTCCACAATCATGACACCACGGAATTGCTTAAAGCTCTTCACCTAGGAGTATCGACCTGGCCCACAAATAGATTGATAACTCCAAATACATAAACGCGAGTCATCACTCTATGGTAAAAGTAACTAGTCATTGCAACCCAGTGATCAACATTCGATTTAGGCATGCTGCTCCAGTCTCCCCTGTCCTATGAAATTGTATGTGTCCACTAATTTGTGGAAGGATACATAATATGTATTGCAACTCAACCTTATCTTTCTTTCAAGGATCCTTTATACATGATGATACATATCAATCGATAACACATTTTAAAGAAGTGATTGGAAGTGAATGCTCATTTTTGGTAACCACTTTCTTTAATTGACCAATTAATAAAAAGTAGTGGTCAAAGCCCAAATCCATTTGCTCTTCACTGGCAAGGTTTGAAATCAACGTGGTAAAACAAGGTTCACAAAATAAAAAATAATAATAATAATAAAATAAAATAAAAAGTGAGCTTTGAGTGTGCATCATATCAGAACCAGATACTGCTAGACTGTTGCTGCTAATTTTGATAGCATCAAATCAAATCATAGAAAATGCTTGCGTTGAATATTATAAGTTGCTGTTGCTATTATAAACATCATCACTTTCCACCACCACAACCACGTGTTCCCACCAATCTTCCATTTTATCATCATAACAAAAGCAATATATCTATCTCCCCAACCCCAATAACATCTCCTCACAAAAAGCTTCACTGTAATTTGTTAGGTCTTGCATCAACCATGGCTACGAGGTAAGTCATAGATGTTTCAGGCTTTCGATTATTTATTTATTTATCTTTAGATTAAGATACCCATAAAGAAAATTATATGATTTTACAAAAGTTTACAGCCACTATAATCAATGTGGTTGTATATTCTGTGTATCTAATGTTTTAATTTGATTTTGTTGCAAGTGTGCAAGAGGAACTTCCACCAGCTCTTGATTCTACTTCAGAACCACCTCCAGTTTTTGATGGAACCACCAGGTAAACTTAATATGCCTAAATGATACTACTTGTTTAGGTGGTTCTAATTCTAAACAGAAATCATAGTTTGGAGCTGCTTTTGTTTAAATATATAACTGAATTTGCTCCAGTCGTAACTTTGTATAAAATTTTATGTTCCCATATGCACCAGCTATAGTTAATTATTCTGAATTTTGTTTTATGTTCTTGGTTAGGCTGTACATATCTTACACATGCCCGTATGCACAACGCGTCTGGATTACTCGGAATTGCAAGGCTCTCCCTCTTTCTCTCTCTCTAACAATCACTATTACTTACAAAATCCATTTTAGGCAACTTTACCTCATAATTTGAGCTGATCCATTAGCATTGTTGGATAAAAAAGCACATGTTGAACCTGAGTGTTAATATCTGTCATGATGTAATGACAAATTATTTGGTTTATAGATTGTTTTTGTATTGACTGAGATAAGTTAGATGGAAATATTAACTCTCATCCAACCTCTCATTGATCAGCTCCCTTTGATGGTTGGATCTTATATTAATATTCATTACTTACCTTTTAATTGTTAACAGGGACTGCAGGAAAAGATTAAACTAGTTCCGATTGATCTAAAGAACAGACCTGACTGGTACAAGGAGAAAGTTTATCCATCAAACAAGGTGATTTCTTTCGAAAGTGTAATACTTTTTAACTGTTTCTTTATGGTTACGACGCCATAAGTTTTCCCAAAATATACAAGTTGAAAGAATAGCTAGTCTTTAGAATCGGGTTCAATCAGAAAGGGATGCATTACAAAGTACAAACCCATGAAGCAATGCTACTTGCACTACTTTTTTGAAATATATTTGCTTGTGGCGTGTTCTTATGTCATAGGTGCCGGCTTTAGAACACAACAATGAAGTCAAGGGAGAGAGTCTTGATTTGATCAAGTATATTGACACCAACTTTGAAGGACCTTCACTTTATCCTGATGTAAGATTTCCTAATCACCTACAGTAATAAAAAATTCATGGAAAAATACTATATTCGTTCAGTTGATTATAACTACGAGACTGCAATATAGGATTCTGTAAAGAAAGAGTTTGGAGATGAGTTGCTATCAAATGATACGTTTTATAAATCCGTCATCACCTCTTTCAAGGGAGATGGGATTGATGATGCTGGTATCCTAACCGTCCTCTATTTTCTTATATATTAAAAAGTTCGACCATGAATGTTAAAAATCTGC
The DNA here is from genome assembly GCA_963921325.1 of Logfia minima. NCBI lineage: Eukaryota > Viridiplantae > Streptophyta > Magnoliopsida > Asterales > Asteraceae > Logfia > Logfia minima. Next base: position 3,398,670 of record OY992770.1, read on the forward strand.
ATATAACATAGTACTTAAAATTGCAACAGCTGCTGCTTTTGATTATATAGAGAAGACTCTTTCCAAGTTCGATGATGGGCCGTTCTTTTTAGGTCAGTTCAGCCTGGTAAGCAAGATAAACCCATTAGTAAATTCTAATTTATTTGCCATCATTTTCAACTTCTAATGCTGGGTCATGGTCCTCTTCATGAGATTCTATATACTGTGTATGTTTAGTGAGACGTAATGTACAGGTTGATATAGCTTATGCTCCATTCATCGAAAGATTTCAACCATATTTGCTAGATGTGAAGAATTATGATATTAAAGTAGGCAGACCAAAACTTGCAGCATGGATTGAGGTGTAACTCTTGTTTTAACCATTTGTATTATATGCAGGATTTGTTGTACTTTTAAATGATATGTTGTTGCTTTTATATCTACATTGACTTGACCTGTTTTTTCTGTATAACAATCTACTGAAATTGTTTTCTTGCAGGAAATGAACAAAAATGAGGATTTCAACCAAACTAGACGCGATCCAAAGGAACTTGTAGAGAGCTACAAAAAACGTTTTTCGGTACTAAATACACTATCTTGTCTCAGTTTTCTTTTTTCACAGGTGTAAACCTTAGTCTATACCCAAATCAAAAGTAAGTGATTGTACTTTTGATCATGCAGTCTCCGAAATAAGGTTATATTTTGCGATTTGGTTAAGCTATGGGACCCAGGAACTTGGTGCGGTTTGATCGTACCAGGAACATTGCAAGGACTCAAAAACTAGATTGTTTTGGTATAAAAGAAGAACGACGGTGAAAGTGAATATTTGCACAAAATATTGTGGCCAAAATAAGATTTTGATCATTTGAATGATGAGGGATTCTGATACATAAGATCAGCCTAACCATGATCATTCATATAAATGTACCTTAAATATACAAGTAATATTGAGGACATACTTGATGCTTACCTTCAAGTCCAATTGGACTGATTATAATAATTAATAGTTGATGGTAATCCAATAAATTGGATTAAGACCATATTAGTAATAAGAAAAGTATTTAATCATGTATTTTAACAGATGGTAACCATATATTACTTCAAAAACTACCTTCTCCTATTCATAGGCAAGTCATCACAAGATGAAAAAAGAAAAAGAAAAAAAAAAAGAAAAAAAGAAAGAGAAAAATACAAACCAAGATTAAAGTTTCAAGCTTTCTTGAGCAAAACATGAGCCAAGTTTTGATTCAATTATCAGTGCATCAAGCTTCAAAGTATATGTAAAGATCTGTTCACAAACTATTACCATTTACCACCTTACTTACAAAAGAAATCAAAATCAACCCAAACTCTTTACCACCCCAAAACAAAAACGAAAAAAGAAACAAAAGCCACACATATCTAATGAGTATGAACAACGATTGATCATTACTACTGCAATAAGAAGCCTTCACTAGTAAGTGGACTCGAGAGAAGATCAAAAGGCTTCCCGAGGGCATCTTTCAGTATCGTGATCTGCCCTTCTTTCATCAAAACGTCTTCATCCAAAGTCTCTACTTTCTTCTTTAGCATTCCAACTTCAGAACTCAATAGCATGTTATTCTCGCTATATTGCTTCACTTCCTCCCACATCATGTCACGTTCTTCCGACACTTTTGGTAAGATCCCATTCACAATTGTTAGTTCTTTTTTGCAATCTTGTAGCTCATTTGTCAGACGATAAACACTCTCATCTTTCTTGATCAACTGTTGAAAATATGAGAACAAAACATCACAAATCTTGAATCACAGATTACATTACAAAGAAATTATTTATAGTAGTACTGATAGCATTACCTGCATTTCTAGGTCTTTCAATTTGTGAGTAATGCAAGAAAGATTATCCATTGCGTTTTGCACTTCACATCTCAGAATGTCGTTTCCTCTAACAGCTGTTGCCAGCTCAGCCTCTAGTCGCTCTACATCCACCTCTTTCGAATATAGCTTCTCCCTCAGCAAACTCGTCATCAACGCTTCTGCTTTCAAATCAGATTTCACAACGTCCTGCACAACAAAAGATTCACAAATCAATAAATTATCAACCTTAAATGTATTAAATAAGTTTGACTTTAAAAGCATAAAGTCAACTTTACCTCACAACGGTTATTATCTGGAGTTCCTTTGCAGGACTTCTCACGCAGCACATCAGATACAGTCAGCAAACTTCTCGTTAGGCCTTCAGCTCCCCTCTTAAACCCTTGGAGTTTCATATCAGATTCAACAATAAATTGGCTATCTAAGCCATTCTGTAAAGCTTCATTCCCCTGCTTGTTTCCCAACGACAAGTGGGCCACTCTTTCTTTGATATTTTCAATTAATTTCGAGCATAACTGCACAGTATCATTGATCATGCATGTTCCTTGATTTTGCAAGCAATGGATACGGCTCCATAGTTCTTGATCAAGTTTAAAGGTTGAAAACCCATTGTCCTTTGAACTTCCTTTTAATCGATGTAAAAGGTTTATATTCTCGTGTCTGAGAGAATCAACTTCAAGCCTATAGGATTCTACTTCTTTTCTTAAAGCTTGTTCTACACCAGTTAATCTCAACTGCTCGATTTGCAGCTTTGACTGCTGGTTATGGTCAAAGTTCCTCACTTGGTTAGTAAACCCTTCACGCAATCCTTCAATTGTTTTCTCTTGTTCGTTGCACGTTCTTAGGAATCGGGTGACAGCTCGATGTAACTCCTTGCATTCTCTATCTTTCTCTTCATAGCTTCTTTTGAACAAATCTCGATCTTCTTCAGCCGCTTTGTAACGGTCTTGTATGTCTGAAAGATTTTGATGGATATTTTCATTCTCTTTGACTACTTCCTCCATCTTTACGGTCAGATTCTTGACTTGTTGACCAGAATGGACAAGTTTACTTTGATTATCCAATTCTTTTTCTCGAAATATCGATACTTCTCTTTGAAGAGACACGTTTTGTTCTGCAAGCTCCCTTACTCTCTCCCGAAGCCTATGTTCTTCCATTTGGTATTTCTCGAGCTTCATTGACCATTCAGTTGACCTCCTATCTAACTCCTTCTCCAGTTCCATCTGCAACTCGTTTTTCTCTTTCTCCAGTTTTCGTGTACGCGAATCGAGTTCATCCCTTAGTAATGTAATTTCATCAGTCTCTTCTGTTTCTTCATACTCCAAAACCTTACTACCATTATCATCGAACTCGTAGTTTCTTTCTTCGTAACTAGAAGTTTCTTTAACTAGTCCATCTCGAGGTAAACAATTTTGGGACCCACCATAGAGATCTTCGACTGTGATGGGAATATCATGGTCAATCTCCTTAGGCAAAACACGAGACTGAGAAAGTCTCTCGATGACCTGTTTCGCTAGTTTTCTGGGGGACCCATTTGCAGCAATTCCGTTCTCGACCCAATCTCTAGTAGACATATAGAGTTTGGATTCTCTGTTAGGGTCTCTAAATGAATGAGACCTTGGTTTCTGAGTCAAAGCACCATCAGTAGGTGATGCAGGTGCTGCATAATGAAACCGTGGTGGTCTTTTTCCTCCACCATTTGGTTGTTGACTTCTTGTATTGCAATTCATCTGTTGTCTACAACTCCTGTCTTGGTGTTGTTCACCATCAATGTATCGATCTAAAACCTTGATTGAGGAATAAGATGAGCTTTCAGATGACATATTATCAAGTCCATAAAAAGTTGATTTCTCCGGTCTACATGCTTCGTCATAGGTAGTAGTATCTTGAAACCAATTTTCCCTTGAATGCCTCTCGGGGGTAAGAGCTCGACTGAACAACCATCAACAACAACAGAAAATGTTCAAGAATAACAGATCAAAATGAATTATATTTTGAGATGCATTTGTCACAATCTTAATAACACAATGTTTATTGGATAGCTATCTATTACAGAAAATAATGTATAGCCACTGTAATATAAACTTTAAGATTATCATGCTAGCAGTTGCATGTTGTGCTTATCCTTATAAAAAATCTATCACAATATTAGAACTATTTTATTTGTATCAGATGATCAGTAAGGCTATATTGGTCAGAATGTTTAATGTCTAAATATATAGCATAATAAATTCAATTTAGAATCTGATAGACAGTCGAATTGACCTTAAAAGTCAACTCCAAAAACAGAAACCACAATGAAAGAAAGTTAAAGAATGGATTACTGTGAAGACCGAGAAACAGACTGCTTTTGAGAGACATTACTGCTGCTACTACAAGGAGATTCACTTTGAGTTCTTAGCAGCCCACTTTCATGAACAGTACCAGAAGAATATGATCGACTCTTTCTAAGACATGGACTGCTTTGACTTTGACTTTGGCTTTGAATTTGAATTTGATCTTCATAAGCAGCCTTTTTAGATCTTGATTTCCGACTCCCTTCAAGTCCATCCCCTGACAAATTCTCCGAATACATTTGCTTTTCTTTCGGTTGAGATGATGCTACATTGTTCGTTCCATTACTAGATGTAGACGACTTAAAGAAAAAGAGTTTCTTCATCGCCTTCCCCTTTTATATTCTTAATCAATGAACTATCTGAAATAAAAAAGAATTCGATTATTAGTATCACCAAATTACATAGAATAATGCATGATATCAGACTATTACATCAACTAAAATAAAGAATCCAAGAAAGATCATTAATTGCATTCTGACATACCCAGATGGAATTCTTTAAGAATTGATGAACAAGATGCACAAAAAACCAAGAACTAACAAAGTTCAAGACTTTAAAACCCTAAGAATCACAAAAGAAACGGTAACTATAAATTACTACAATAGCAAAATACATGCTGACATTGACTTCAGACAAAAGCCATTTTTATAATATTTAGAATATTTACATATTTAAAACCCTAAAAAGAATCAATCAACGTGTATTTGATTCAGAACTGTATATCATGTGTCAGTACCTTTCGTACATGATTACCAAACTAATCATACGAAAAAAGACCAATATACCCCCATCTTCTGAATCACTTCTAAAACCCTAAATATTTCTTATAATCAAGAAACCCCAAAAAACGTATATGGCTTGATTTTAATTTTTAATTAAAAACAAAGGAAAATATTAAAATTTTATTGCTTGCAAGAAACCCAATGATCAAAATTACAAAAGAAATTACTAGTAGTACTCTGTACGGAGTTCAAATCACTCACATAACCGTTGTGTGTATTTATATATCATCAAGATAAGAGAAATACATCAAGAATATAAAAAGAGTTGAATCATTAACAAATAATTGATACCCACAATTAAAGATATTGAATTTCCTTAAATAAATTACCCAAATTCAAAATTAATGATAATAACTGCGCTATTAAGTATTGAATTAACATTTCTTTTCAAAATTTAGGATTAGTGATTACAACGGGATTAACATGAGAAAAGCAAAATCTTTTTAGTTAATGCAATATACTAAATTGAATAATAAACCCCATAAACTTATAGATATAAATTTTTAATTATTTAATGCAATGTACATTGATTGTCACGGAGGTAGAGGATTACCGTGTACGGCGGTGCCGGAGGAGTGGCCGGCGGTGACTGTTGTAGAGAGAGAAAGTGATGAAAGAGAGAAAGTGAAATGGTTACATTATGACTCTGCTTTTGTGTTTATGTCCATCTTTTTTGTTGGGTCAATATCAGGGACTGGAATGAGAAAGAATAAGAAGTGGAGGGGTGGTTTTGTCAATAAATTAAAATTTGAAAGTTTTTATACCGCGGAGACGGCGGAATGGAGGAGCGTTCGTTTTCTTGGGTGTGGTGTTCGAGTGTGCACGAGTGCAGGGATTATCGGTGCACCTTCATTTTTCTGTATTTCGTATCGATGCTTTAATTTATTTATTCAAATATAATAAAACGTGAATCAACATATAGAAAAATGTATCTTAAGATATTTAAGAGAATAATATAATATAGATTTAATTAAATTAAATAATTAATAACCAAGCTTAAATGATCATCAATCATAATACCAAAACTAACTATAATTCCATTGTTAATGAAATATGAACTTATTTAGTTAAGAAAGTTAAGGAATGTTACGTTTTACCTTTTGCATCCAGCCACCCCTTTTAAACCTTCTATTAAATAACATACTCCATAATTAGCATTAATGCCCCCAACCCCACAAAGAACACAATTAGGCAACAAACTTTTTATTATTAGTCTTTTTTAAGAAGGTGGACTGTTGTTTATGATGTTTTTCCTTTACATCTATTATTTTCATTTGTTAATATTAAAATGAGTCATAATACCATTTCATGTATGGTTTTAAGATAAAAAGTAGATTGATGCATGTAAAATGTGACCATTACATGATAAACGAGTTGACGGATAAGTTTGTAGATCAATGGACTCGTGGGAAATGTGAAAAAAAAACGAGTAAAATTAATTTGATACAGAGGAAGAACAACACCGATTAAACGTTGATCCATTCGGTGTTGTATCTGAAAATTAACATCAGGAGGAAAATAACATTTCTCAGCACCGATTAACCCACACTTCATTCAGTATTGTGCGAATCCAAATTTTAGTATTTTTTAGGATCTTTTGTTTTATTTAATTAGAATTAAATGTTGAGACATGTTATTGTGACAACGGATTTAGCTTGTAATAGGATTAGTGTATTTATTGTCAAACTTGTATAATTGGTTTAGACTCGTAAATATATGATATTAATTTGTTATTATTATTTGTTAAATGTTATTAGACAAGTATCGATTTCAAGATTAAGTCAAAATCGCGAAATGAGAAGTCAACTCGCAGGTCAAATAACCTGCGAGATGAGATCTCAATTCGCAGCCTGATCTGGGCTCGCAGGTCTTGGACTAGCGAGCTGAGATCTGGGTTCGCAGAACCTACTTGCGAGCTGAGATTTGGGCTCGCAGCCATCTGGACTCGCAGGCCCATGGCCTGCGAGTTGAACCAGATATAAATATTTTAATGCTGCTCAAATTAAAGTGAGTCTAGAAATCCGTGCTATTATTACACACACTAAATATTTAATTATTCTCCTCGAAATTCGTGCTGATATAAAGGCTATCATTGAATAGGCTCGGTTTCGATTGTTTAACACTAGTTAATATCAAAACGAAGCTTGTTAATTGATAGATTCATTATATAAGCCTAAAACCTTAAGTATTGAGGGATTCCGCACCTTAAAACCTAAAAGATAATCCGTTATCGCTAACCAAGATCTAGAGACCTTACATTAAATTTGAATAAAAGATTATGATTATTTTCCTAATCAAGTTAAGATTCTAGGTATTTAGGAAATAAAAGGTTTTTTCCTTTTCATGGAAGTTCCCCTTATAAATAGTCAGGGAATTATTCATTGTTTGAACGTTTTTTAATCATGTCTTCTCTTAGATTTCGAGTTTGATATTAGTGTGCGTGTTATTACACTTCCGTTCTTGCGTGAAACGCAGTGGTTTGCTTAGCGTTCCGCGTTAGTTGGAATAAGATCTCATTGGTATCCTAATGGCCAATGATGGGGATATTCTATCCAAAACTCGTACCACTAGTGGGGTGCGGTTTGCTAAAGAGATGGATCATGCTATAATTGAACTCATAACCTTTCTTAGAAGTTTATCCACCGCAATTAAAGAATTATGTGTCGTGATCGTAGGTGGTGTAGATAACCAAGATAATCGCGAGGGTGGCAAACATGATGGTTGAAGGATTTGTCCGACCAAGATGATTTGGATGAAAACCGTGCACGCAACCAACCTTTGTTCATCAATTGAAGACATGTTGAAGAATGGAAAGCTAGACAAGTGATCGATGATCAATCACAAAGAAACATGTTATTTCAATCAAAGTGCTTAGTCAATAAAATGATATGTTCTTTGGTCATTGATAACTATAGCATAAACAATTTGCTTTCAAGAAAATCGGTAGATTTCCTAAAATTACCCATGGAGATTTGTCCAGTTGAAGATCACCAATTGTAGGGTTCCAGTGTTCATCAAAAAGTTCTATAAAGTGGAAGTATTTTGTGTTGTGGATGATATTGATGAATGTCATATTTTGTTGAGAAAACAATGGCGACTTAAGGTTCATAGTAGATATAATGTCCAACGTAATCTCTATATCTTCAAATGGGAAGGAACGAGAATTCCAATACTTCCAACCGAAACAAAAGTTCAAGTAACAAAGGTTGAAGCTGATATAGTATAATCGATGCCTTTAACCGAGATTGTAGGCAAGATACTGAAACCAGAAATAAAAGATTCTCAAAGTCATGTTATTAAAATTTTGAGTGTCGAGAAACTTTGTAACAATAACATTGAAATCTCGGCAGAAAAATTTGAAGCTACATATGTAATTAGCTTGGTGGAAAAGTTTGAAGTTAAAACCACATACAAGGAGACGAAGGAAGTAATCGGTAATGAACATGGGTATGTTGATCCATTAATTTCCTTAAAAGGTATTATGTATCATGTGAGAGCAGTCCCAAGAGTTTTCCTTCAACAATACATCAAAATTAAAAGGGTCCAAGATGCGTTAATAAAATCGACCCCGAATCACATTTACTAAAACAACCTACGACAAGAATTAGAGGTTGAGTTCTTCTCATGCGAGAGAAAATGATAAGAGATCGATAACACTATCAATGGTCTCTTACAAGGATCGTTGGGAATATGAGAAGCGAGTCAAGATCAAATTTAATAAACAAGAGTCTAAGGTCAACCCCATGGACGCAACACCTATCTATGTGAACTCGGGGTCGAATTTTTTTCAAGTGAGGGGGAATGATGAGGACGCGATAAACGAGTTGACTGATAAGTTTATGGATCAATGGGAAACGTGCGAAGAAATGTCAGTAAAAAGAATTCGATGTAGGGGAAGAGCAACACAGATAAAACTTTGATCCATACTTTGATCCATTCAGTGCTGAGTCTGAAAATTGACATCAGGAGGAAAATAGGCTTTCTCAACGTCGATGAATCCATACTTCATTTGGTGTTGTGCGAATCCGGATTTTAGTATTTTCTTAGGATCTTTTGTTTTATTCAATTATATTAAATTTGAATAAAAGATTATGATTAGTTTCCTAATCAAGTTTTGATACTAGGTATCTAGGAAATAAAAGGTTTCTTTGTCTTTTAAGGAAGTTCACATTATAAATAGTTAGAGTATTATTCATTGTTTGAACGTTTTTCAATAATATTTGTGTTGGTGATTTTAGTATCACATTATCATTTTAGTATAATATAAATAATACGTGTATCAAGAGGTTCAACTTTAGTTCTAATACAAGTTAGGAGGTGCAGATTACACACTTGGATTAGTCTAGGTTGATCCCAATACAACTAAAATGGTGAGGGTCAAGGCCCCCTTGCGGGGTCCCAAGGGGCAGAGCCCCTGTGGGGGTCCCTTGCGGGTAGGGTCAAGCGGCAACGTCCTTGCAGGGCTTGGGGCAACGCCCTGAAACAAAAACGAATTTACTTGAGGAACCATATTTAAAAATCTGATTTCAACCGCCAACAGAGTTAGTAAATCGGTTTTCCAAAAAGGAAATCCGGATTCATTTTGAGACACACACTGAATACGAGTTTCTCTTAATCATAAAAAAACATTGAACTTGATTTTCCGCTTAAAATATTGTTTGTTCTTCGCGAATTATCCACATAATATAAATTTCGAGCAATCCAAGTATCAATGGTCGAAATATTAAATTTGGACAGTAATTTAAACACAATTTGTAAAGTAATTCGTGTTTCAGAAATATTCCCTTAATTCAGAATACTAACATTTTTCTCTTAAATTTCTAACTTGATATTAGTGTATGTGTTAATACGCTTATGTTCTTGCATGAAACGTAGTTGTTTACTTATCGTTTTGCGTCAAAATGAAACATACCAAAAGCATGGTATGTGGTAATATAGTATGTTTATCTTTGGTCATACATCATGATGGACATTTACATGATTTCATCATCCATATGGGGTCCATGCATGAGTTTCATCCCACCTTTCCACCATACCTTAGACAGGAAGCTCTTATTAAATGCTCATGATCCTCCCCTAATCATGGGTTTAAAGCCTAAAGATATCTACTTTTCATATTTACAAATTTAGTCCCTAAACTATAAAGCATGCGATAAAATGATGCTTTTGATTTTTAGGATGTCTTACGTAAACATGGTTCTTCATGTGTAGCCATTTGGCACGTGAAGAAGTCATTTTCAAATGTCTGAAAGTTCATATATATATATATATATATATATATCGGTGATGTAACCATGCATGGATGAAAATATTTATTTAAAATATTGATATTGATGTGTGGAATGATGTTTTTACATTTGAAATATTCACCCCATTCAAAAGCGTTTGAATATTTCATATAAATCTCTCGATGTTAATACGAAAGCAATGTATTTTTAGGATGTTTACATTCTAAAAAGACAATAGCAAACTTGTTCCGGATTTGAGATGAAAGCATTTACTTAAAATGATGGTTTCGTTGTAATGACTAATTAGGTTATAAACCTGCAATAATGCGGGTCGAATTTAATTTTTATTTGATTAATTATATTATTTATAGACCCGCGATAAGACGCGACGAATTTAACTTTTACAAATGAATAAAATGTTGATCTTTTTTATATAGTTTATTGACCCGCGATAACTTTGGAAGAATTTAATTTTTATAAATGAAGAAAATATTTGGTCGATTTTTTAAACAGTTTAGAGACCTGCGATAACGTCGGACAAATTTATTTTTTATAAATGAATAGAATATTGTGACTGATTTTTATATAGTTTATAGACCCACCATGACGCAGGTCGAATTTAATTTTTATTTGGTTGATTTTTCTTATATAGTTTATAGACCCGCTATATTGCCAGACAAATTTAATTTTAATAAAAAATGAATAAAATATTGTGGTCGATTTTCTTACATAATTTATAAACTCTTTAATTTTTATAAATAAATAAAATATTTGGTATAATTTTTTAATTTAAATAAACAAATATGTAAAGGGCCAAACATATAATTATACGAAAGAAATAAAGATCGTTAGATCGTAAATGATGAAAAATAATGAAGAACTTAAAATTGTTTTATTATATTCTTTTTCAATTATATATAAAGATAAAGATATACGATGTGTCTTTTACTAATATTTAATTATCTAATATTCTGATAACAGTTTTATTTGAATGTTTGACACGGTCTTAATTAGTTATTTGACTTATTTATACATGTAGATACCTATTTGGCTTATTTCATATGTTTTCAAATGTCATATAGTCGCTTGTTATGGGCCTTATGGCCAGGAAATAAATTATTCAACAATTGTTGAATAGCATTTGCCAACAATGACTAAATGATTCAAATGCCAAATGATATGTTGGGTTTACGTTTTATTTACAACTTAATTGTTTAATAAGTGATCGAAAATTTCATAACAAGAAGTAAAAAGATTCTTCCAAAACTACTATAGGAAAGAATCAATAGAACGTCCAGTACGCGTGCGTTTATTGATAAATGCATTTATTTCTTATGAATCCGAGACTTTTAGTTTAATGTTTTATTTAGAGGACTTGGTTATTAATAAGAATTAATTGAGGTTGAGCTCATTATAAATAAAAGTCACTTATGCTACCCGGCTGAGAGCCTTAAACATTGTATAAGGATGTGTTGTAGGAATAACCCACTACTTTCTTGATGGAATTGCCGCAACATGGGCGAGACATAAGACCTCAAAGAGTACTAAAAAACGGTTAATTGGTGAGAAAACTGTCGCTGAAAAAGCGAAGGAATGGGAACAATATTCCGAACTTAATTATTATTATTTTTTTATAGAAATCCATATAATTTAATAAATTGAAACAAATAACAAAATAAATTAAATAAAATAAAAAAATTCATTAAAATAAAAAAATATATATTACAAATCCTAACAAAAGAAATTACAAGTTCTTTCATTATGCTACTCATTGATCATGATTCCTCCAAATATGCTCCACAAGGTCAAATCGAAGTTCCTCATGCATGTCTCTATCACATAATTATATGGTTTTCCTCTTATATGTGTCACACATCTTGATCCAAATACCTTGTAAGTTCCCAACAAGGACATAATACTCTTCATTCTTGGCAATATTAAACCTGTTGTCTTCGGTAATCATGTTATGCAATATGATGCAAGTATACATGATTCATTTTATAGCGTTTACACTATAAGTTCTTACCGGTTGTTGTAGTATGTGCCAACGGCCTTGGAGGACACCAAATGTCCGCTCAACATCCTTTCTGGGAGACGTTTGTGCTCGAGTAAACTTCACCCTCTTTGCATCAACAACACTTGAAAACCCCTTAACGAACCATGCCCATGCCAGGTATATTTTGTTAATAATATCCTCTTTCGTAATCCATATCACACACTTGATACGAGATTTGGGGAGCGGTGTCATTTAGCAAGTTGTTAAACAATGGAGATGAATAAAGGACGTTTAAGTCGTTGTTCGACCCTGCAACCTTAAAGTATGCATACCAAATCCACATGTCGTACGAGGCAACTAATTCAAGCATGATCGTCGGATACTCGTGATTGCCTTGTGTATATTTCCCTATGACTGCATTTAGACATTTTGTCCAAGTCCAATGCATATAAGTTAATTATGCAACTTGTAAAATTTTGTAATGTTTCACGTGACGTTCTTTCCAACATTTTATAATATTCTTCAAATGCATCTGGTGTTGTGCCGTATGGCAGTCGCAGTAGAGCTGATGTCACTTTTTGAATAGTGCTAAAACTCGGAACACCACGTGCATCGAGTCGTTATTGAAAATATAATAAATAGTCGGGTATAGGTTTTGATTGAGTAACTAGTTATACCCTTCAACAATTGGGAGGAATAGTCGTTCTCTCATACAGAAGCAACATTTGAATATACTCCTCGGGGTATTTCGAATTTTCATCAAAATAATCGTTCATTAACGTTTCGTGTGCACCGATCACGATATATGGACTGACCTGTATGTGACCAGTTGGGGCTTTCAACTTCTTACAATAATTACGAGCTAATATGAGAACCTTCAACGTTGTTTCGTCGTCGGAAGAAAAATCGGAAGGCATATTGTGAATTATAAAGTTTTTGAAGTATATTTGAAGTGTGGTATTTATAGATTGGTTTTTTTAAATTTTTTTATTGAAACGATAATATAATCGTTGAAGAAAAAAGAAAAAATACGAAATAACAGCACATGCTGAACACCGTTCAAAAACACCGACTCAGAATGGCAAAACGATATCTGACAGCGTTTCTCAATTAAAAAAACGACAAAAATAATACATTGTGTCCTGATATGGCAATCTTAAAAGGGAATCAGTAAGAATGACTAGTATCTCCTATTTTAAATGATCACAATTAAAAGTATCATCATTATGTTTATTGATTGATATTTGGATTTTGATTCTAAATTTTTTACTTTTTTTTAGCGGTGTTACAATCTTGATCATCACTTATCACATACGGATATGTTAAATATTATTTTTAAGTAATTAAGTAAAAGTTTAAAAACCCATTATGAAGAAGCTTTTATGTCCCGTTTGGCTAGCAGAATGTTTTTGGAAGGAATGAAATTTGTCAAAGTAATTGAATTATGAAGGAATTAGATTATGAGGAATTAGATTTTGTATCATGTTTGGTTGTTAGAAAATGGAATAGAATCATATTCAATTCCTTTGGTGTTTTCTGTTTGGTTCGTCAATTTGTCAAAGGAATTAGATTGTGATTATGTGAATTGACGAAAATACCTTTTTTGCAATTATTTGTTTTTTTTTTACGTTTTTCTTCGTTTTTTACGTTTTTTTCATTTTTCTTCGTTGTTTTAACGTTTTTTTTTTATTTTTCTTCCCTTTTTACGTCTTTTTTCGATTTTTTACGTTTTTGTTCCTATTTTTACGTCTTTGTTTTTACGTTCTTTTTATCTTTTTTTCATTTTCTTCGTTTTATTATGTTTTTCTTTGTCTTTCTTTATTTTTTCCGATTTTCTTTGTTTTATGTTTTTATTACCGTTTATATGTTTATTCGTTTATTTACATTTTTTTCTCGTTTTTTCTCCTTTTTTTTGGCTCTTTTTGACGTTTTCGTTTTTGTCATTTAAGATACGGTGCATCATGGTACTATAAAATGAAGAAAACCGAAATTTTTTTTGAAGTAAAACGTAAAAAAACAAAGAAAATACCTTAAAAACGTAAAAAAACGAAGAATAACGTAAAAAACGTCAAAAACGTAAAAAAAACTTTTAAAAAACGAACAATACAAAGCAAAACGAAGAAAAACGTTAAAAAAACAAAGAAATGAAGCAAAACAAAGAAAAACGTAAAAAAACGAAGCAAAACAATGAAAAACGTAAAAAACGAAGAATAACGTAAAAAACGTTAAAAAAATGAAGAAAAACAATGAAAAACGTAAAAAGGCGTAAAAACGAAGAAAACATAAGAAATTTGAACAAAAACGTAGGTTGAGGCTAGTTTAGTCTTTTGGAGATTCAAGGAAGGAATGAAATTAAATTCCATCACACCCCCTAAGGAATGACAATTCTTTAAGTGAAGGAATGTAAAGATTCCTACAGAATTCAATTTCTTTTATTTTGACCAACTAAACACGCTACAGAATGGAATTCAATTCCAATTCTATGAATCGTTCAACATTCTTTCAACCAAACAAGACCTTAGTTTCTCAAAAAGGTATCTCAATAGATGAAGAAACAAAAAAACATGTCCATATCCTTTTTAAAGAATCTCATTGTGGGAGTAATAATCATGCTAAAATATAACTTGAAATTGCTCACCGAAGATGGAAACTAAAAAATTTATTAATATTAAGTAGGAAAATCTATAGATAAAAATACCTGTGAATGGGAGTCTGTTTTGACAAAACTTTGGGTGCAAATCAAGCTTTTTAAATACTAACAATAACAAATCTATTAATTACTGCAATCGAACTAACTTTTGAGTTTATATAGAATCTGATCTTAAATTAGGATCATAAATCACTACTCCAATTCTAGTCGCTCAAGGTTGAGCTTGTTTATCTAGTTGGACTACCATATTACCACTTAATCTTGACATGGTATGTCACTGAGATTATCTTAGTTAATCGATCGGGTTGAATCGTGTGAGTGATCAAGAAGCACATAACATCTATCTGCAGAATCAAACACAAGATACAGCAAATCAAGTTGTCTCGGTCTCTTCTTTAACACCAGACTTCAAAATCAAGAAATTATGGTTCACAATTTCCCTTTTATCTTAACAAGTTCCTAGTTTCAGATTCAGATTACACATTAAACATCCATACCATTGATCACAAGTGACCCAGCAATTAACCAGACTCACTGGGCTCTGGTGAACCATTGGCTACGTCATCATCATCATCAATTGGGGTGCCATTGTCTCTTGCCACCGGGCTAGGGCTCCGGCTTTGCCCATTTTCTTCAGCAGGACTCCTAATGTCAGGGCTGCCGCTCCCTTCACGAACATCATCTTCAATTGGACTCCCACTTGTTGCTTTTGGCCTCCGGGCATGGTCTCTTGGTGATGGTGTACCTTTCTCTTGCAAGTTTCTATCATCAGGTGATGATGGGCTGTGTTTCCTCCCTTTGGATGGTGGTGATGAGGCACGACTTTTCCTAGGGCTTCTCGACCTTCTTTCTGCAAGTTCAATGCTCCGCTCACGTTTTGCAGGTGACCTTGAACGGCTGAGGAAATCAATGGAAAGTACAAATAAATAGAAGAATCAACACATAACATGTTAAATATGAATTTAAAATAATGAACTAAAAGGCAACCTGTAGCTGCGACTCCTGCTTACACTACGGCTCCGACGACCTCCACGGCGAGGTGGAGACGGGGTACGAGAGTAACTCCTTCCACGCCTACTTTCAGCACTTAGTCAGAAAATGAATTTATCATAAGTTGCCTAGAATTATAAAGTGAAAGGCAAACTATTATAAGCTTACGTCACTTTCTTGGGACTGTTTTGACAATTCCTTTCTATATGACCACGTTCTCCACAGCGATAGCATTTGTTCTTCCAATCACCAGCTTTGCAGTCTCGTGCCCAATGGCCATCAAGGCCACAATTGAAGCAACGGCCTGATCCTGGTGGAGGACCTCTGCCAAGAAAATCACGAGACCCACCAGGAGCACCTCGGTCGCGGTCGCGATCACCACCGCCACCACCCCCTCGTGGAGCCTATGAAATATCAAAGGATGTATTATTTGCTGGACAGTTTTTATTATTAATTTATCACAACGGAGAATCAAAGATCAATACCCCTTTTGCAAATTCCACCACAATACGACTTCCATCAACATCACGCCCATTTAAGCTATATCTTGCATCATCAGCATCTCTAGGGTCGCTGAATTCCTATAAGCAAATAAATAAAGAGAAACAAAACAAAGCAACGGTGAAATCTTTCAAGAGCAGTCTGCAATACATAAAATAATATTTTCACTGTATTATAGAATAACCTAGCAAGAAAGAGCGTACCACAAAGGCAAAGTCACGCTTCATATCCACATCACGTATTCTGCGTTAAACGGGTGCCAGAAATAGTAAGGCCATCATGACATTATGTACCAAAGGGTTGATACTTCGCCCCTCAAAGAATCACTAAACACCACTTTCAGCCATTTCCATCAAAAAGAAAATGCAAAATATTATAGAAAGAATCGCCAGTCTCCTACACAATCTGCATGAATAGCGACTCTTTCCACCAAAGGCAACCTCTCACCATAGACCTTCAGAAAGATCATCAAGTTAATTTTACTTGACACGTGTAGAGGGGGAGTCTTTTTTACGGGGGCTTGTAAAATATTAGGAGTTAGCCAATAATGGCACTTATTTAGCTTCTTAAATAGCTAGAAGTAGAATTTCCGAAATTGTTCAGAAAACGTAAGCGACTCGCAAGTGAATGCATGAATGTCAACCCATCTTTTAGCAAATTTAAATAAAGATATTTCCACCTAGTGCACCAAGAGGGTACAATAACGCATAAAAACGAGTCAAAGGTTTCATATAAACATAAGAAATCAGAAAGACTAATATCAGAAGTATGAGGGTCATATATTTAGAAGATATGAAGAAGTCAATTGGTCACAGTTAGTATCAAGAAATTATGCGATAGTGATAGATCTTCAATCAAATATATAAAAATAAAAACAGGCTATATAACATTAATGGCAGTTAAACTGCGAACCTTCCGTATCTGCTGAAGATGTCCTCCAAATCACGTGATCTTGTGCGAGAAGCCAAATGTCCAACATAAAGACGGGTAGTGCCATGGCGATCATCATAGCGCGGCATATTTCCTAGAAAAACACCATTGAAACCATTATAAACAATAGCATCTTTACAAATTTTTCAAAAGCAAGCAAATAGGCAACCACTTTACAACCGTATTAAAAAAATATAACCTTAATCAATCATCAAATCCGAATCCTTACTAGCATACCACTAATGCACCCATCATAGAACAAGCAGCAACAAAGTAAGCATACCACTAATATACCCAAGAATGTAAATGTATTATGCTTATTGATATTTACTTGTTCAAGGAAAAACCTCATCCGTTTACCCGTTACATTTACTTGTTCATGCATCTGACTCCTAATTCACCAACATTTCATCAGTGATACAAAATAAGATTTTAGAGAACAAGATACCGTCATCATTTTCAGATTCTTTTCCACCATAAACACTATGAGAAAGATCATCATGGCAACAGCTGAATAGAATATATTGTTAAGACATGTGCAAACAACTAGGTATTTAAAAACATCTAATTCGGCAGGGATGAGAGCGAAATGCTCCTAACTAAAGATAATGAGGTAAACAAGTATTTAGATATATTAATAAGCATAGAACACGGAAGAGGTTGTATAAGGTGGCTGTTTTGATGTCACTAGTTAGTAGGTTTGGAAGATTAGCATTTGAAAAGTAAAGAAAGCACTATGTAAGATCAAAACATGTACAGCTCTTAAGCTTGACATCCTATAGAAGCCTAGAGAGCCAACTGAAAAAAACCAAAACGTCTTACATAAGATACTGATAAAACCTTCCTCTATCTACAAAACAAAAGTATTGAACCAACAAAGTGAGCACCTAGCACAATTAAAATATTGAGATACATGTAGTCAACGGATGATGAGCCAATTAGGTGGCACTTCTGGAGGTGGTTTGTTTGCCATGAACGTCTAAATGAACCATCCTTCATTTAAAGTTTTGATTTTTGAATTTTTAATTGTTATCACTTCCACTAACCTAATAAACGCTGCTTCTTACATCTAATACACTATAACTATGAGGTCAACCTTAGAACTTCTTGATTCATAATTTATTTGTGTTCCATTAAAACACACACATATGTAATTACAGGTAAAGAACACAAATTAAATATTGCTGAAAACAATATTTTACAATAATCAACAGAAAACAAATAATTTAGATTTAGATCAATAATAATACATATAAATATCTTGACTGTAAAATAAAAATCAAGAAACGTGAAGTACGCAGATCCAGATCTACCGAACTATAAATCACAAATTGAATCAATACAAATATACAAATCTTCTAACAAATCAACTAACCAATATTAGAGGTTGAGAAATTTATCAATCAATTATATGCAGGCACATAAAGAAAGAGGTACCCGAAGAGTAGAGTTGGCCTCGTAGATGAAACCCTAGATTTGAGTTTTCTTCTTTCTTGTTGGGAGTTCGGAAAGAGAAATGTATTTGACTGGCCTTATCTGATTTTTATAAAAATAGATAAATAGCGCTTTGATATCCTTAATCCTTATAGTATACCCATGGGCCACCAAATATGGGCTTACTTATTGGGCTTACTTTAAAAGTTTGTATTAGTAAAGGAAAAATGTTATCATTATCATTATCATTATCATCGTCTATAAAGTATAAACATTCCTTGATAACTTATAAACTGATAAATTCAATATAATTAAATTTAATATAATGAAAGATCAGATAATGGGACTGTTTCTATTTAAAAAAAAAAAAAAAAAAGAAGGTTACATAGGGGAATTTCATCTTTCTAATATGTGAATTGTAAACCAGCATTCGGTTACCACATAAATTTGATCATTTTTTTACGTATAAAGTAGTATATTTTTGACTATTTTAAGATCTGGATTCATTGTTGATCTCATTTGGCATTCCATGTTTTTGAGTCATTTTACATTGGTATCATAAAAATCAAAGATGTAGTCTTGTACCTCAACCATTAAACGCGATCAAGAAACTAAAACGAAACCAACAAATATAAGAATCGAGTTGTATGAAGTATATCTACAGTAAGCTGAAAATTAAAAACTAGAACACTTTTGCCCCCTTTACACGGACTGTGGTCTATCTAAAGGTAAAGGCACATACAGTAAGTACAAAAGTTCAAGATGTTTTTTTCCAGACGCTTACAAACAAAATAGTTAGTAGCCTGTTAACACCACTACTTAAAACCCACATCACAAGTCCTTAAAGGTTTCACAGTAGTTTTTCAGCCATGATGAAGCAGACTAAATGATTCGAAGTTCCCCGGTGAGGAGATCTTGTGCCAATTGTATCCTTCTCTTGTGATTTCCAGACAATGGAGAACTGTGGCGAGTTAGAGACTGTAAAAACCAACAACAGAAGCTAATCCAGTGTTGAATAAGCAAACAAATTGGTTAAAACAGGCTATGGTCAAAACGGGAAAATGTAAGTACAAGTCATGAACGGGTTTGGTCCATTTATTGAAAACTTTTCTCTGAAAATTTACTAAAAATATATATAACGGAGTATCTATTTATTTAAGAAAGTGTACTTTAGGTGACTTTGACTTAAAGAGTTATCGGGGCTATCACTCCCCTAATGATACGAAACCGGTCGAATCTTATCTTCCCATTCACTCATCAACCGACTCAAGTATTCATCAACAAATAGTGATCTACACGTCCCGAATGTCATCACTATAAGGGAAGCTAACCCGTGTCCGAGTAAAGAAATTCCAACGGTCAAGGTTACGCTTTCTTTCTACAGTCACATTCTCATCTCCAGAAGTAAATCTATTTAGTATGTCGTAAAGAGCTATCGGAAACCTACGATAACCGACAACTACATCTCGTACCCCCTTCCCGAGTTAAACCCCGATAAGCATGTTTTATATTTAAACATCTTTGGCTCAAAGTTCCCGTTTTTACACTCCAGGTTGGGCGATTGTCACTGTGAAAGCACTTACAATACAAATCATCTCTTTGAGCATGTAGATAAACCCTCTTGCCCTCTATGACATACTTTATGTGGACGTTCTTCCATTCACGAGAAGATAATACTTCTTTTCGACCCCACCTAAGCATATCACTACCCTCATGATACGAAACCGATCGCATCTTATCTTACCATTCACTCATCAACCGACTCAAGTCTTCATCAGCATATAGTGATCTACACGTCTCGGGTGTCATCACTATAAGGGAAGTTAACCCGTGTCCGAGTAGAGAAATTCCAACAGTCAAGGTTACGCTTTCTTTCTTCAGTCATATTCTCACCTCCAGAAGTAAATCTATTTACTATGTCGTGAACTGCTATCCGAAACCTACGTTAACCGACAACTACATCTCGTACCCCCTCCCCGAGTTAAACCCCGATAAGCATGCCCTATATTTATAGTGTTGGTGGTGACTCGTGAGGGTTGGTTAGGGTTTAAAGGTGAGGTTTTTGGTGAATTTATATGCCAACAAGTTGATGGTACATATGATTTTGAAAACCGGACCGGACCAACGGGTTCAACCTACTCATGACTAACCTACTCATTCGACCCCACCTAAGCATATCACTCCCTTTATGATACGAAACCGGTCCCATATTATCTTCCCATTCACTCATCAACCGACTTAAGTCTTCATGACGGGGTTCCAAGCCAAGGTACCCGACCGATCGTCCTATGAAAAGATAAAATAGTACTACTATGAGTACCCTTCTTGGTTCACTATTTACAACCTCCACACCCCCTCCCTCTCGTTTTTACTATATTGTTCCAGTACAACACAATTTTTTATCAGTTTTTGTTTTTTTTTTTTTTTGCCAATTTATCTGTTTGACTAGTTAAAGTTTATATTTTATGTTCCGTACTTTTCATTTCATAGTTTTACAATTAAAACATCACTCCATATTAAAAAAAAGTTTTTAAAAATTTAAAAATGTCAAGGAGTATCACTTGTATTTTTTGGGTTCCAAATAATCTATCCCGAAATAAAATAACAACTGTAGTCCATAAAAGGAAAATGTACGTTGCTTGGCAGATTACAGTATGCGCAGCAACAAAACGGACCTGCTGTACGGAAAAGGCATTCAATGAGCCAATCACACATTTAGACCTAGCTTATTTATATGTTCATTTTAAATACTTCTACACTATATTTTTTTGGAACAAGCCAAGTCTATATTAAATCACAACCAAAAAAATACACAATGAAGTCATCTCATATGACCAACAACCAACAAATTACACAATATTTATACACTAACATAGCTCCTTAACTGACTAACTATCTTAATTAATCATCTCATATAAAATTAGTCGAGCTAATAACTTAACACTAACTTTGACAACAAACGTTAATTCCACCTAATAGGTCGATTAATACAGGACATAGTTTTTATGAAAATAAGACTTTTGTTGCAACTGAAAAGAAAACAACTCCTAGATCTAACCTTAAGTGGATACCCACGGGAAAAGTTTTTAAAACGGTTGGTCTTAGATGGATTCCCACAGGGAAAATCTTTCCAACCTGCGTCAACACAAATAATAGTGTACTCTCTCAAGGCACGAAAGCTGATACTCTTAACAGTGTTGTTTCTGCAAATTCGTTTTCTTTGGATGCAGGTACTTCTAAAAGTGTTAGAGTGTTTCTTCACTCAAAGTGAGAAAGATTTTATGCCAGTATTGCTTGTGACAATCCACTTCTAATTCCACTTTTAACTCCACTTGTATAGTTCCACATTAAATTTTTCTTTTTCTTCAAATTTCTTTGTAAATATATTTCGGAAAAAAACAAATACAACATTATAAAATCGAAAAACCAAAAAATATTCTTTATAATCAATATTTTATACGTTTCTAGAAATGTCAATTAACATTGATACGGAAATGTAAAAATGCTTGAGCAAGAGTTCATCAAAAAATGCTTTCCAAACACGTCGTTTCTCAAAATTTTCTTAATGACTTGTGTACACATCACAGTGCACAACTCGTACTCTAAAGAAAGGAAAGTGTTTTACCACATAAAAATCAAAAGTTTTGTACACTTATCCTCAAAGGACCCTGTTGTACGCTTCAGTGCAACAATCCTATCGAAAACAAAGAGAAGCCTTTGTTCAAAATTTTTGTAAGAAGATTTCTAAAACCTTTCGCAGATCATTTTAAGGAAATTCTTCTTATCGATTCACCAAAAAACTTTCAAAGTAGTTTCAAAGGATCAATGTTAAGACTATTGATTTCAAGTAGTTTCGAAGAATCAACTTTTTACCGATTCACCAAAATTCTTCTTACCGATTCACCAAAAAACTTTCACAAATCATTCTAAGACTATTGATTTCAAGTAGTTTCGAATGATCAATTTTTTTTGGTTGGTCAAGGAATAAAAAATGGAGAGAACTTTATAGCTGTGTAATAATAAAATAAGGGAAGTTACTATTTGAGAATTCAATTATCTTCATGTCATTTGGTACTGTTTTGTGCTTCATCCTGATAGAGTATATTCATATTGATGCACGCGTATATCAAATTTTCATTATTTTTTTAAGTAATTGTTTATTCTCGGCTTCAATCTATCTGACGTTAATAGTAAATTAATTAGAAATCTAATCTATTTTGACAAGAACATGATGCACAAGGAATGTTGCATATTTGCATTTTTAGCAAGCCTGGTTGCAGACTTGCAGGTTTGGAGCCAGAGTCGGTGTATCAAGATGAGGTTACGACCCACATGATACTTGGGCCTTACAATAAATATAGTGGGCTTTATTTCATTAGCCCTGGGCTGCAAAGTAGGGATAGCCCAGCTCGGTTGCCCTGTTTTTGGACCTTTTGGTTACTTATTGAGATGTGTAGCTAAATAGATCTAATTATTGAAATAAATCTACACATAATATATTCACATATCACTTATACATGTTTTATTCTCTTAATTTATATATATCATTTTAGCACAATAACCAATCAAATCTTTAAGTATATTTTTAAATTTACAAGTTTAAACATAAGTACATTTTTCTATTAACATGACATTGCATTTGATGGATCATATTTACGCTTAATGTGTTCAACAAAAGTCAACGTTATATATATTTTAGAGACTACATTATGTTTTGACCTTTTAAGTTAAATTACACGGAGTCAATCATTTGATTTGAATTTTTTCTACATAATTTAAAATACTAATAAATTATCTGTTTATTAAACTTTATCTATGCAAAAACAAAAACTCTCAATAATTTATTATTTATCTTATATCTTACATTCCTATTCCTATTTCCTATATGATATGAAAAGATTTAAAACATAATAAATAGAAATGAGAAAGATGAACAAATGACAAGTCTTATCCACACTCAAACACAACCACAAACAAACATCAACCAAAAAATGGCATCCTCAATCTCAAACCCTCTCTTCTCATCACCACTCTATCTTTCCCTGCGTAGAATTCACGCGCCACCGTCCCGCCTCACTCTCTCTTTCACCATCAAAGCAGTCTCAGAGGACTCCACTCCTAACGAACCTGCCTCCGATTCACCACCCGAACCCGAATCCTTCGAAGACCGTCTATCCCAAGTACGCCTACGTTACCGAAGCGGTCAAGGAAAAAAAGCCGACGTACGTAAAAGCAAAAAGTCCGGAAAGAAACCCGGTGGGAGTTCCGGGTCCGGGGCAAACTTGTACCTTCCACCCGTTCCTTTGAAAGAACCGACGTCAGGTGGAATGAAAGTGGAGTTCGGGTTTAGCCCGTATTCGGAAAGGATGAATGGACGGGTTGCGGGTCTTGGGTTGTTAGCGTTGGTGTTGGTGGAATTAGCGACCGGTGAGAGTGTGATAAAATATCATACGGGTTCGATTATATTTATTCAAGTTTATTTTGTGGCTGCTGTCACGGCCATTTATTGCAAGGTTGAAAAGGAAAAAGTTAGCATTTGGCCGTCGGCTCGTAGTTAGTTAATCTGGTTGCCCGACGGTAAACCGGAATGTGACGTGGATGGCTTGGAACAGTTATATTTGAGTTTTGTATTTTTGTAAACACTTTGAATTATTTGTAAAGAATGATAAAAGAAAGAAAATAATAACATGTGAAATGACAAATAAAAAAATAATCGTAGCCTCTAATTTGTTTTGAAATTATATGACTCGTTAAACTGATGTTATCCTTGTAAATGCAACATATCGTGTGTGATAAATAAGTTTCAGTCGGAACAAAAACATACCAAACAAATTTTCCTATTATTGTAGCTAACAAATAAAAACGTAACGATAATTGTAATAAGAGTTATTATTAAAAGTTTAAAACATGCATACATGATTGCATTTTATTCAATTATGATCGACCACTTTAACAACTTTATAATGTATTTGAAGCAATGAAGTACAAAATCAAACCACATGACCTAAGTTTTTAATTAGAGCGATGGTTATTTAAATCCACTTACAATTCAACGTCTTGCCACCGAATAACAATTTAACAGACACAAGTCAGTGGCGGTCCACCATTTCACCCACTGCAAATGCTAAATCTATGTGTTAGAATTCAACGGCCACTATTCACTCACTCTCGTTGCTGCCTCCCCACTCGTTGCAACTTTTCCATATCATCTCATCCACATCGGGTTCCCAGCGATTTTGTCCTTACGTTTTTCGGTCATGCATACCAACTGTTTGACTAAATTACTGAATGACTTTCACGTCTTTACATGATCTCAGGTACCCCATCATGTAGAGGATGACTGTAGCGATTTCTTGCCGTGGTTAAGGCAGAAATCTGGAGCCCAAATCTCGTCCATGCTTTCAGTTGGAAAGTCAATCTATGGCAGATCATTGTTTGCTTGTAAACATATACAACCTGGTGATTGTATATTAAAGGTTCCTTATAGCATGGTATACTTGAATAAAACATTATTTTATTGCATTTCCAAAATCATGTTTTCTGTGATTTATTTTATTTCATTAGGAGTACTATTTTTGCAGCAATTGGCACCCGATAATTTATTACCTTCAGTAGGTTTGTCATTAGGGAATGACGTTAGCGATGTTGCTAAGCTTGCTTTAGTTATCCTACAACACCAAAAACTCGGTCAGGTACAAATATTATCTTACTACATGTTAGTTTTTATATCTGACCAGCATTTTGTTATGCTTTTAATTTGTTAAAAACTTTGGGGACAACATGTGTGAAGTGGTTTTTGTTTACGCTGTATTTCTTATTACAGGCGTCTGAATGGGCTCCCTACATCAGCTGTTTGCCACCTATTGCAGATATGCATAGCACGGTATCTTTAGTTTTTCCTTATGTATCTTCTCTGTTGTTTACTTAAAGCAGTTTTTATTATTACAGATATTTTGGAGCGATGAGGAATTGAAGATGATCGAGATAAGTTCTCTCTATCATGAAACGCTGAAACATAAAGCTCAAATTGAAAAGGACTTCTTGTCTATAAAACACGTAGGATTTACTTACTTTATAAGTCTATACAGTTGAATCTCATTTAGTCTTAACACATGTTTTAGTTAATTATTGGTAATACTGCATTTATTTCGATGCAGGTTATTGACCAGTTTCCTAAATATTTTGAGCATGTCACGTTGCAAGAATTTATGCATGCATATAATCTAGGTATAACATCTTATCAGAACCCAATTATAATTTTTTAGTATTATTTATCCTTTCACTGACATTCATTTGTGGTATCCTAATCTAAGCACATATGCAAACTCTTGTTGATATGTTCTGGTATACGTTTCAGTTGAATCTCGAGCATGGGTCAGCACAAGGGGTGTTTCAATGGTATCCTAATTTTATGATTTTTTAAACTTTTTTCCTACCATCTGGAATTTATACAAAGGTTCTAGTACGAGCAAACACTTTCTTAGATTCCTTTTGCAGATTTCTTCAACCATGATTCATTTTCAGAAACAGATGTCTTGAGTGATGACTTCACACAAGTCTCAGAGGTAATCACCTCAAACCAATATTTTCTAAAAATTCTTAGACCGCTCATCAATTTGCATTCAATAGGTTATTGCTGATGAGAATTATGCTCCTGGTGATGAGGTCTTTATAAGATATGGAAAGTTCTCAAATGTTAGACTTCTATTGGACTTTGGATTCATACTTCCTTCCAACAAATACAATCAGGTTCAAGTTGAGGTCAATGTACCTCATCATGATCGCCTACGTGAAATGAAGTTGGATCTTTTGGATCAACACACAACACCAGCCTTGAAAGATGCAAGCGATTTATGTTCCCGAGGAGGTGGCTTCATGGTGATGTAGGTATTTGTTCATGGAATTTTCACCTGCTCTCACATTCTAGATGATATGAAATCAATCTTAAACAAACCATACAATTTAATGTCGTATTGTTTCTGGTATTTATGTTCAATTTCTTGGCCAATTTGACTGGATTACATGTTGTTATCATTATTATATAGGAAAGTCAAGTCTTCCGGGGGCAAAGGGAAGGGAATTCCACAATCACTGCGTGCACTTGCTCGTGTTCTATGTTGCACCTCTCCTCAAGGTCTCTAAGACTCTCATAAGTAGGTCCACAGTTGAATAGCCAAAAATCAGCATATTTTCTGAATTCATATCCTTATAGTGGATATTGCCAAAAAATCTGAATTCCCAGATTTTGTCCATATAATAATATGTAATCGATAATAAATTCTTTTAAACTAATTTGTATTTTTTTTGAGGATGTATGGTTGTTTGAAAAGCTACATTTTCGATGGTTAGATAAAGGTTATGTACATTGCTATTCACACTGTATGTTTGTGTGCTCATCAGAGTTGCAGGACTTAGCTACGGAAGCAACCCAAAATGATGGCCGTCTAGCTCGAATTCCGTTAAAGAACAAGGCAAGAGAAGTGGAAGCACACCAGTTTTTGCTTTCAAGATTCAATCAAATGATCGAAAGTTACAATGTAGCTTTTGAGGTAATATCCTATTAATTCGGTTGTAGTGCTTCGGGAAGGAGTTATATAAATAGGCCAAATAGATACAGTCAAAGTCACCTAAAGTACACTTTCTTAAATAAATAGATACTCTGTGGTATATTTTTAATAAAGTTTCAGTGAAAAGTTTGACAATAAATGGACCAAACCCGTTCTTGATTTGTACTTACACTTTCCCGTTTTGACCATAGCCTGTTTTAACCAATTTGTTTGCTTATTCAACACTGATTAGCTTATGTTGCTGGTTTTTACAGTCTCTAACTCGCCACAGTTCTCCATTGTCTGTAAATCACAAGAGAAGGATGCAGCTGGCTCAAGATCTCCTCACCGAGGAACTTCGAATCCTTGAATCTGCTTCATCATGGCTGAAAAACTATTGTGAAACCTTGAAGGACTTGTGATGTGGGTTTTAAGTAGTGGTGTTAACAGGCTACTAACTATTTTGTTTGTAAGCATCTGAAAAAAACATCTTGAACTTTTGTACTTGCTATATGTGCCTTTACCTTTAGATAGACTACAGTCCGTGTAAAGGGGGGCAAACGTGTTCAAGTTTTTAATTTTTAGCTTACTATAGATATATTTCATATAACTCGATTCCATATTTTAGTTTCTTGATCGCGTTTAATGGTTGAGGTACAAGACTACATCTTTGATTTTTATGATACCATTTTAAATCACTCAAAAACATGGAATGCCAAATGAGATCAACAATGAATCCATATCTTAAAATAACCAAAAATATACTACTTTATATGTAAAACAATGATCAAATTTATGTGGTAACCGAATGCTGGTCTACAATTTACGTATTAGAAATATGGAATTCCCCTATATAGCCTTCTTTTTTTTTAATAGAAACAATCCCATTATCTGATCTTTCATTATATTGAATTTATCAGTTTACAAGTTATCAAGGAATGTTTATACTTTATAGACGATGATAATAATGATAACATTTTTATCATTATTAAACTGTATACTAAGGAATGTAGGTGGTTCATTGCTTGTTCCATGCTAATAATCTAAACAATAAATGGTTATTTACAGACTATAAAACTGAAAAACTATAATACAACCAAACAATTTTTATCCCATCCTGGGCTTCTGGCATGGGTAGCATTCTGTAACGACGTCATATAATTTCTGTTATGCTATATTAATCCCAGTGGAAATCTAATTAACGTCAATGATAAACCATCACAATTAATATACAAAGAGGCCAAAGACATATAAATAGATGAATAAACAAAGTAGTTGTTGGCATGCCAAGATAATATTATGCATAATCAATTACATACTTCACTCATACAAGAAGCACATGCAAGTGTTTTGAGTCAAGTTTTATACTTTGACCCTTAAATGACCCAATATTGATGTAGGTTTTTTAGTAATTTGCATGTAAATCTATGAGGTATGTAAAATTTAGATTTTTTTTTTTGTAACAGTAACTAAAATATAAGGTAGAGTTGAGAATGAATGTAAATGCCAAGGTTATATTTCGAAAATTAGATGCATGCTACGTCCATACTAAAGATAATGCTATTTAATTGTCATGGGTAGGTATGTAATATGCAACATAATTGCTGTGGATGAATCAATTATTTTCCGTGGCTAAATCACTTCCCTTAAATAAAGGGTTAAAGTTTTAATTAAAATTTATATTTCTGTCTATTACTAGCGTTCAAATTCGTGTATACACACGAGTCGATTAAGCTACTAAAATAAACATTAAATTAATAAGTCATATTTTTTTTGAACCAACAGTTCAAATGTCATAACCTAATTATGTTAATCAATGATTATGTTTTTTATAAGAATTATAAATGACACAATTAGATTCTTTTGTCCATGCAATTGTCTCAATTCTCAAATCAACACTTATTGAATAGGGATTTTGTTGATCATCTTTTAATCGATTAGTTAAGAATGAGATGATAAATGTAATCACATTAAAATTGATTGTTTTAACTAAGAATTCTCCTTTTAGATGATAGAGTAATAACATATATTTATCCTTATTACCAATTTAAAGATTTAATGTTATATATTCGTTGAGACGTTGGAAATCTATTGACACCGCAAATCTTATCCTAAACCTAACTTGTTAATTGAAAAGGTTAAATAAAATTACCTGTGAGATTCGAGATGTACATGGAAGTATTTGAAGTTATTTTTTTTTTAAATAAATGTGTTTAAAATAATAACTTAGTATAATAAAAGTATGTTATATTATTTAACTGAATTGAATGAATGGAAATATATTTTTCCTTAATATGTAGGTATTCTATAATGCGTATATAGTTTCTCTAATGATACTTTTATCTAATATTGTGATAGTAGTGGAACAAATAAGTAACATTAATAAAACCTACTATTTCATAATTAATTACTAGTAGTACAAATTTATTATACGATTCATACAATTAAAGTATTAGTTAATAATTCTTTTTACAGGGTTTAAATAATTAAAATAAGGGATTTCATTGCTTAATTTAAATCTTTTGAAAATTGATGATGTCATTTTTTCCTTAATTTTAGTCAATTTTTAAAAAATCAAATAATCCTATTGATTAATTGAATATTTGATAAAATAAAATTGTTGTTGACGTATATCTTAATTTAATAAAAACTAATTTAAATAAAAGAAAAGTTACGTGAATTTTTATGTACATAAACAAAAGACTAAATGTAAACACACCAGAAACTTATATACATAAATGTAATACAAAGAGATAATATAAATATAAATAGAAATATATTTATTGGTGATATGAATAAAGTTACGTAAAAGTTAGAGATAATTGTTTGAAATAAGGGTAGATATACATTGGTCTAAGAGATAATGATAGATAATTAAATAGATTTATAAATATAATAAATATAATTATAATAAAGTGTAGGTATTCTTTTTATTGAAATTGAGTTGAAATTGCAATTTTAAATTGAATATGCCTAACGCTATAAACGTGATTCATATATAATTTCTTTACGCATAAAAAAACTTAACGGAACGTTTATTGATATAAGTACTCCTTTATGTTTGTGAACATATACAAATACATGAAATAGATTTTATAATTTTTGATAATGATATAATATTTCGGTTGAGAGTTATATAATTTAAAAACTATTAAAGGACTTAATTGACCTAAAATTTAAATTAAATGATGATGTCATCAAATCCCTAATTTTACTCAATTTACGAATATTAAAGAATTCTAGGCCAATTGAATATTTGATGATGTCATCGTCCGTTTCCTATATTATATTTAAGATATTGTACGTATTCAATTATGTTTTAGAAGGTATATATAGGGAAATGATCCATAGGGAAACTTCAAATCTTAAGGAAGGAGGGAAGCAAATCTTATCCCTTGATTTTTTCATAAATAAATGTTTTTAGTATTCATTTGTTATGAATGTTAAATTTTGAAATTATTTGTGATTTTTAAAATTCATTTATGATGAATTTAAGGGGTTGAGATTTATTTTCCTTGTTCCCTAATTTGCTTCCTTCTTGATCACCACCATATATATATATATATGTAAAAGTTTATCAAATGTCTAATATATATTTATTGTTAGTTTTTGATACAAACAATTAAAGTTTATATAAACTTTAATACATATATTAGATATCTTATAACTTTTTTTACACACATAAACTTTTAAAATATAAAATTTATTAATAAAAAGTGTAAACTTCAATAATTTTTAAATATTAATCTTTAAATTTATTTTTTCACTTGGCATACTTCTTAATGAGTTGTATTTATGTTCCCACACGACCTTTCAAACAAAGACTTAATTTTACTTTTAGATAAAATAAAATTTGGTGTAAATTGAAACAAAAATAGCCAACACTCACGATTAAAAAGTCAATTACGTACGTTCTGTCACTCAACAAACAATATTAAATAGATAAATTTGCTAACAAGCAAGCTAATGCAACTTTCATAAACTTAAACCTACTCATATTAAAAACCTAGTTAAATTATCAGCTGGTATATATAGTCCATGAAGCATCATAAATGCAACAGCTTGTAGACAATTAATTATTAAAATAACTTGGAGTGCATTTTGGTTTTTGGTTTTGTTTTATGGACACAATAGCTTACTTGAAATCGATCAATATCGATATAATACTAAAGTTAGAAATATGCTTGGTTGGTAAAACGGTAGGGTTCCCTACGATACA
Source organism: Logfia minima (assembly GCA_963921325.1). Classification (NCBI taxonomy): domain Eukaryota; kingdom Viridiplantae; phylum Streptophyta; class Magnoliopsida; order Asterales; family Asteraceae; genus Logfia; species Logfia minima. Next base: position 3,430,115 of record OY992770.1, read on the forward strand.
AGGTGAAGAAGAAGCCAAGAAAAATAAAGAAAATAAATAAATAAATGCAATTTCATTACTCTAAGTAAGCTTTGATCAGTGGATTCTTAATTTGTTCACTATTTCTTTTTTCTAATATTTACTTATACGCCGCAGTTAATATTGATCGATCATTAGTTTCCATTTATACTTATGTGTTTTTAACTTAGATTTAAATATTACTATATATATATATATATAATCGTTCGGATGTCTATGGTAGGTAATAAATAGCATATCTTGTTAAAAGGTCTAGCTTTTCACCGTGTCTTGAGTTGATCCAGTAATTTTATAGACCAAACATCTGGTTTTAATGTTTTATAGACGTAAATAAAAAATAACTTTTCAACTTTTGGCGCGTTAATCTTTTTTTTTTTTTAAATAAATAAATAATAACCTTATTTATATGACAATGTGTTGTAATTCTAGCGAAACTGAACGTAAATATGATTGAGTAGCTTTCATAATTTATGTTCTTGATCGATATATTTATTAGAATGACCTTATAAAACTATGTACAATAAACAGTATATTGGTATAATATATCACCATCCTGAAATACCACAATTTAAATAGACATTAATTTGTCGTGAAAGCTAGTTGTTCATATATACAAGATAATAAAAATAATACCGACATCATCTAGAAAATTGGCTTTCGATTCAATTACCTTGAACGGCCTATTTTAGTTGAAAAGTGGTGTCGTGTTTATTTGGTATTTCTTTACACAAAACATTGTAACATGTATGTAATTATAGCAACATGATTTGTTAGAGTAAAGTTAACCTATTGATATCTTAAATGGTGCATGTGACTTGTGTACGAGTCACTTTCACTGTTTTGATATTTATCACGAAACTTTAAAATAATACTATTATTATGCTTGTTTTGACCATCCAAAATGATGTTCATGCATATTAGGTGTAATGTTCTCAAAGATCATGCAACCCTTACCTAAAACCATAAACTATTGATGTTTAAACATACTAGCTAATAAGCTCAACATCTTTAATTGCATTTTTTATTTAGTTTACCGAGAATTAAGAGGAAGACGTGTTTTTGTACAAAAAAGCATCTCATTGTATTTAGATATAAGAAATGAAGGTTGATAAAATTGGGCGAGAGGGTAGATATATATGAATTAATAAGAGTAATAATATAGGTAACCAATTTGCCACCAAACCCTTGGTTCTTAATTTACTAGTGTACCCTAGCTATTAATTTGATCTTTCAAACTCATTCATTTATGATCGATACATAAAGTTTAATTATAGACGAAAGTTCACCCTCCAACCTCCACCCCACCCCACCTTCCTACCCAACCCCCAATAAATGTGCTCACATTTATTTTTTCTTAATATAGCTTTTGCACTTCTAGATTTCAATATAAACCAAATAGCTAGCCTTCAATAAGTTAGCACAAATTTATATAAAATATATACATGTACATGTACATGTACTTGATTCCATATAAAATGCCGGATAATAAGGTTTCTTGATTTTATCGCTCTTTTTTTATAAAAAAATGGTGACACGAAACGCGACAAATCGTATTACGTAGATAGCATATGTATTTCAAGTGTTATTTATGATACACAACCCTAATTCCATCTAATCTTTTTGAACCGACATGCATCATGTTTTTCATTTATATAACGTCACTTTATTTCATGTTTCAACAATATCAAGTAGTACATAACGTAAGATTTCTCAACTATTTTAATTTCTAAGAGACCAAATCTAGTTTATGTAAAAGCACTCATTTAATTAGTACTGTCATTATAGTTACGAAAATTTATAACATATAGTTATTGTTATAGTATAATACAACTTATTATGGAAAGAAAAAAAAATTATACAAAAAAAATATAACTTAAAATGTATTCCCCCTTGCCGCCAAATTGCAAAACTTACACAATATTACCCTTATATTCCATTGTTGACATTTTAAGTCCTTTTATTTTTACTTCCCACTAACAAGCAAAAGTAAAACAAGATCCTGAAGAAGAAACCCCAAGCAATTGTGATCCAAAGGCAGTCCCATTTGCCCAAATCAGTGACACCTTGTTGTTTCAATAAGTCAGCACCGGTGGTCAAACATGTGGTAGCCGTGATGTTAAACCCTAATGTTCCACTCATGTTTTCTAACAACTTCAATTTCAACGAGTCATCAGCAACCGCAAGAGGGCTGCCATCGAAAATCTGAGTCCCCCGAACAAAACATTTAAGAGGGTCTTGAAACTCGTTGTGTAAAACCGCTTCGTATGGATACTTCACTAAAGAAATGTAGTGAAACCAAATCCAGTAGACAGGAATTCGATCACGGTTGATGAAGAAGCCGCTAAAGAGAAGAAAGTATGCAAGGATGGCTACGACAATCACATATCCGATCATAACATGAGGGACAACGGCTGATAAAAACGTCACAAACGAACTTCCGGCCCAAAATGAGGCTAAAATTATACCAAAGTAGAAAAAGAAACCAGAAACGCCGCCATCGAGTCCAACCGCCCAAAATGTGATTATTGCGAATGCCAGTGAGAGGCAAACGAGTGCAGGAATCGCCACAAGCGATTGAGATAAGACATATGACGAGCGTCTATAAGCATTGTATGCGGTTTCTCTCATGAAAATAAATCGTTCTTGAATGAAAATTGGTAATGCATCTGCACAAGTGTAGAATGTCGTAGACATTGCGAATGCAAAGAATCCAAGTCGTTCTTGTACACCTCTAGGGGAATCATCGAGCTTCCAAAACATGGTTGCTAAGATGAAACCAGTGACCATAACCGCACCTAACCGGATTCCAAATAATTCGGGCATTCTCCAAGAATTTTTAAACGAACGCCTTGCAATAACCATCATTTCCATCCACATTGGATTAGCAAAGCTAGGAACCATAGAACTGGGGCTAACATCACTCGTAGCTCCCGAAACTAGTTTCCCTCGAGATATACTGGCACTAATCCCTTCTTTCAAGGATAAACCGTGTGTAGGTGTTTCGTTGCCATTTGGTATACTTCTCGACCGTTTCAATACCTGCCATGATTTGTTGAATTCGACTAGGCTTCTGGTTCCTCCGGGAGAACCTTCGAGTTCTCTAATCAAATCTAACGCGAATTCAGTACGATTTTCTTTATCGGGAATGGGATGGCCAAAATCAGCAAAAAACGAAAGTAGATTTGAAGGTGAGCCGCTGTAAACAGTCTGTCCACGAGACAGAAACAATAAGCGGTCTAGTAAACCAAGAAGCCGAAAACTAGGCTGGTGTACGGACATTATCACAATACTTCCAGTTTGTGCGATACGTTGTAACACCTTGACAACCATATACGCACTCGTGGAATCAAGCCCAGAAGTCGGTTCGTCAAGAAACAAAATAATCGGATCGTGAATGATATCAGTTCCTATAGAAACACGACGTCGTTCACCACCTGACACTCCTCGATGTCCTTCGTCCCCAATAACTGTATTAGCCGCGTTTCGAAGTCCTAACTGATCAATTAGGGCTTGAACACGCTGCTTCTTTTTAGATTTAGATAGCGAACGTGGTAGACGAAACTCGGCTGCAAACATTAACGTTTCTTCAACCGTTAACATCGGAAATAACAGATCATCTTGCATCACGTAAGCCGAAATCACCTTCAAAAGTTTCGATTCTAATGGCTCTCCGTTTAAAGTAATGTTTCCTTTTAATTTTCCTTTTGCGATTCGATTCGCTAAAGCATCAATTAAAGTAGACTTTCCTGATCCACTCGCACCAAGGACGGCCAGTATCTGGCCGTCCCTAGCGTGACCAGAAATATCATTTAATAAAATTTTATTCCTGGATAACAAATTCTCATCGCCAACCGGATCGACTGCGGTCGCCGGAACGGCAACCTGCCTATTCCGGCCTCCAAATATCGTGGGAATCTCAAACTTACCCCGTGTCTTCACGCTGTACGTTAGATTTGTAAACGATAGCACAAACGGCAACGACTGAACAGGCTCGTCGTTGTTGTTCAATTGGTCCATTTCTAGAACTTGATGCGACGTCGTATCAGCCTCATGTTTGGAACCACTAACGTGTTTGAACAGCTCACGGAGAGTGGGAGACGCCGGAGCTGACCCTGACGATTCCGGCACGTCGGTAACTCGTATACGAGCTGACATTTTTATAACCTGAAATGAAACCCTAGCTAACTATGAGTATAAGATAGAGATAAGGAGAGTGTGATATAAATGAAGCATGCGTTTGTATGGAGATGTTTTTGTGTGAAACGTCGTCGTTAATTTTAGTAATAACGGGATAGTGAATCGGTGTGCAGATAGGAAAAAAAGATATCTCCTGCTGGGAACACTTTTTGTATGAGTGAAAGATGAGCTTCCACATACATATATAGAGAGCTATATAAATAGATACGTACATCATCCATCTCTATCTTTATGTTTGCGTAGACATTAAATACTGTAAAATTAGGCAAAAGTTAGCCTTTACTACTTCAACAAAAATTGACTTTTTGTGAGCGTATCATTTGTAAATTGAAGTTAGTTACTGTATCAGTAAAAAATTTAAGGAAAATAACAGCTAGCAGACTTTATTTACAACTTGATTTTAATGAGAGCATGTATAATGATAAAATATTTTTAAAAGTTTTTTTTATTTCACATCATTTTCTATTTAAAAAATTTTTAGAAAAATATTTTACTCCAATATCTTTTATACTAAAATAAGGGTTAAAATGTAAATATTTAGGCAAAAAAGTCTTTCACAAAAAGCTTAAGAAATATAAAGCTTTTTATGAAAAAAGTTTTTCCTCCAATGAAGAAAAGTATTTCTAAAGTTTTTTTGCATAATGCAAAAAAGCTTTAGAAAAAGCCTTTGATGGAGTTGTTCTTATAAACCTTTTCTAATCTTTAGTTATGAAATTAAGTGATAAAATGAACTATTTACATTAGGACTTAAGTGCATATTTTTTAAGTATATTATTTTTGAAATTTTTCTTTATATTTCAATTGTTTGAAGTAATATATGTCATCATTTTAAACTATCACGTTATCAATATACATACAATAATAATAAAATTAAAGCTCATTACACAATATAACTGCTTATACTTTATTATAGATTATAAATATAAATGTAAAAAAATAAATAATTATATTGTTATTCACTTATGTCTTACATTACATTAGTTGCTTTTTTTCTCTTCACTTGCTTATACCATGTTATGTTTAATTTAAATTTTCATAGGTAGCAATCCTACTTAAACAAACTTAGAGCATCCTTAGTGCTTTTTACGCAGAGGCGTCTGAAGTTTTCTTACGTGATAAGTTATCAAAAAAATAACATTATTGTTGTTTCGGCGCTTATTTTAAGTTCATGTCTCCTTGCATGTTATATTAATCGACACATGGGACATCCTAATATCTAAACATTTTTTACTTCCAAATAACTCCTCTTTCATTACTCTAACAAACTCTTTTCCTTCATTTATATGATGACCCATGCATTCTACAATATTACACTAGACAGTATGCAACTTTTGTTATAAATATGCAAGTTTAACTTATATAATTATAATATATACTTATAACTCTAACAATGTAAATCTACCATATATTTAATAATAGGGTTAAAACATTTTATCACCAACATACTTTTCTTCATTTTTCAAGACGATCCTACTCATTTTAATATTAATGTCACCAGCATACTTGTTAGTTACTAGTCGAGGTCACCAACATACTTGTTAATCAATAACGTTAATGATTAATTTGCAATCATAATTGTGTAAACACATGAAGATTAGTTTTAAAAATTATCAAACTTTATTTTTATAAACTAATATTGGATATAAACTTTCTGTAAAAACTTGAGAATTTTTACGTCCATATGTATTTTCTTTAATTTAATACAAAACTATTACTAAAATCGAGTATTTAATCATGAAAATTAGTTCCCAAGGACAAAAATTATTGAAACTTTTTATGACGTGTTTATATCAGTAAATAACACCCACGACAAAAATTATATCATTTGAATTCTTTTTAGTATTTATTTTAATTTGTGTGCTTTTAATCTTAAAATTGGAGAACCGGATTTTATTGCTCCAAATGACTTGAAATTTTTACACAAGTCTTAAAATAATTAGAAATTGAGATGGTAAAACTTTCATAATTTTTCATGAACATTTGCTATTTTATTTGAATTTCCATCACATAAAATTACCTACTACACTTCAAAACAACAACACCAATACAATTACACACACAAGAAAAATTGACAATTCCATGTAAAAAAACATTTCCTGGTATAAAACATTATGTTGGTGACCTCAACAAGTAACTAACAAGTATGTTGGTGACATTAATATTAAAATGAATAGGATGATGATCTCGAAAAATAAGAACAGATGCATTGATGACAAAATATTTTAACCTTTAATAATAATTTGATAAAAGTTATCTGTTATTGTCGATTAAATAAATAAATAAGTTGATGATATAACTAGTAACAATTCAATATTTATTGAAATGAAAAAGATTATATATAATTAATATAATTATGTAGATAGTTTGAAAAATACGATGGCGTGTAAATTTAAAATTCAATATATTGTAGCACCTTTATCTAAAAAGATAAAACGAAGATATTGTAACAATACTTTGAACTTTCAATAGTTCAAGGCATCGGAGTGTACAAAACAAATCTTAATTTACCAACCTCCTCTCACGCCCTTTTGATTTATATTTTACCCGCCATTTTCTGTTTTGGTTTTGATATAAACACGATCATATCATACATTTTGCAATGAGATGTGTTATTATACATTGACTCCATTTTGCAATGAATATTATTTTTTAAAAGATATGTGCATAATTAATTGAATTTGAGAATAGCGTGATTCTGATAAACAAATTAATTGAACACATATAGGAGTGGGTTCAAAGGAGAAGAAAACGTTAATGGAGAAGAGAGATAAGAGTTTTTTAACAATTTGATTCGGGTAAAATAACCTTTTGATTCAGTTTGAAATCATATTTGTTTTTTATTGAATCATACTTATTTTTTATTGAATCATAGTTTTAAATATATATTTTTTTACCTTTTTTATTAAAACTTTCTTCTTTTTAAATCATGGAAATATATAAATGTTGGGAAATGATTCGTAGGGAAGCTTCAACTAGAGGAAGGAATAAAGCAAATCTTAGCCTTTGATTTTTTAATAAATAAATGCTTTTACAATTCATTTGTAATGAATGTTAAATTTTGAAATTATTTGTGATTTTTAAAATTCATTTATAGTGAAATCAAGGGTTGAAATTTGTTTCCCTCATTTCTTATTTTTTTTGCTTCTCTCTTAATTCCCAATATATATATATATATATATCATTATTTTAATTGAGTGTGATAAAACATGAAATTTGAAAATAAACATAAAGATTCAAATGATAGGGACGAATGGAGGATTAGAAGTATATTCCATTGTTCCACCGGCAGAGCAAACCTGACGAGAGCCATAGGTCACTTGTATGGTCGGTTTTTGTCATAATTTGAACAGAAAATAATAAATGATATTAGCTACAAATCCACATCAAAATTCAAATTATTTCGTGACCGTACAATTAATATTTACAGCACTTTGACAGCCACCCTAGCTAGTTATACAACTACGACGATTTAATTTGATATATATTTATATCAAGGAGGGTTCATCTGATTTCATTCCCTAGGATTTTTTATTTTCCTTTTCTTCTATAATTTATTCATAAGATAAATAACCGACATTGAATAAATGAATTAATGGCACCTAATATTGAAAAATTGTTACAGTTTTCATTCAAGAACACTTCTCCATTGAAATGAATTAAGTTAGGTACGTAGATCGAAGGAATTAAGCCAAATTTAAGACTATTAAAGACGTACTTTTCTTTATTATTAGGATGCTCTAACGATGATGTGTAATCTGTCGATCAGTCGATATTGATGTATTCCGATTGCATTAAATTGAAAGTCTAGTAGTACGTCTATTTTTTGGTATTTGGTTATCGTTGTAGACAATAAGTGAGATTGCTTACTTTGGTTGGCAGTGGAGTCGAACTTCCAATATTGTTGTTCATATTATGTTAATTTTTGCAATTTTTTAGAACGTTAGATCACCGGCAACAGCTGACCATTCCACATGAGTTGCTTCAAAAATATTATGAGAATGCAATTATCATGCTAATCTAGCGGCCTTTACAGGAAAATATCCTGTCTATAACGTAAAACTTAACAATTTTTTTGCAAAATACTTATTTCCGGAACCAACTATGTTATACATATAAAAGTTGACTCTAAAGTTGCAACTTATGAGGGTTGAACTTGAGTCGATCTCCACCAATAAGTAAAACGTATATATGAATCAGATCACATATTTGGACTGCTTTACGAGAACGCTGTTGCTTGTTAACGCTATAAATAGGACAGTCACATGATATATTGGCTAGCTTACAACATTCTTCAGAAATATAATGGTGCAACACTCAACTCATGTATTATGTTGAACGGTTCTTTCTCTATATACAAGTGGCCATATCAATATATATCCCAGTAGTAGTATTATATATTTTGAACATATAATAGTTTAAAAAGATAACTTAACTCATTAAGTACTACCTTCTCTATGTTTATATACGCTTCTATAGTTCTCTTGAAACACCAATGGAAACACCAATTTTGTTAACTTTGTGTTTTAATAGCTTTACCGATAGAAATCAAACTTAAACGCCTTACCATTCTTTAACTATCTTATGTGTGGATACACATCACGTCGAATTCTTAATTTGTTTATAAGAACATAGAGTGAAAAGTCAAACCCTTCACGGAGTTGTACTCGTACGGTATAAACTTCGTATATATGCACAATAAAGTCTCTTTATTGGGAGGGTTGTACGTTCAACATGTGGGGTCAACACTGAACACTTCCAGTCATCCACGGTCCACCACTACAAATGCATCTATTGTGAAAACTGAAAACCATAGGCATGAGTTCGTATTGTCAATTTTATTTCGTAGACTCTTGTTTTCATAAAAAGATTGAATCTATTAAATAGCTATATTACGATAGATCTGGCACACTATGTCACTACGCTTTATATTAAAAAGTTATCTAATTTGTAGCGAAAGTTTTGGGTAAATATAGCATTATTACATCATAAAAGGTCCGAGTGTTGCTATACAATATAGTTATAAAAATGTGTCTATTTCACACAATCGATAATACATTAATCTCAATTATTCTGTTTTCTTTGAATTTATCAATATTTTTTTTTATTCACTAATAATTTTCTTCAACATGAGAGTTAGACTTATGAACTAGGTTTACTAGCACTTTTCAAAAGGAATATATTAATGGGTTAATTAATTTAATTTTAATTTTTTATTATTGTATGCTATTAATTTTAAAAAATTTTATTGTATAAGGTAAAATTTCAAAACATCTCTATTATATGTTGACTTGCATTTTTTGACCTTGACAAAAAAGAAAAACTTTCTATTTCTGAAAGGGCAAAAAAATGAAACATTACATATAATAAAAAAGTTTTAAAAATTTACTTCATACAATATAAAATTTCAAAGTTTAAAATATATAATAATAAAAAATAAATTAAATGATAACAAAATAATTAACCATATATTAATCTATATAGGATAATTAGTATTTAAAAACTATTATATGTGTGCGTTGTTAATGCAAATAAACAAATAGCACCGGTTTGTTCTTATCCGTAGCTATCGAAAATAATAAATAAAGGTAATTATACAAATTTAAAAATGAACCTAACAATGTGGGAATGATAAATAACAATCTGAATCAATAAAATTAGAGAAAGATATATATTTTATCTTAAATTATAAATAAATAAATATAATATAAGAATCGGATGATGATATCATTAAATATTTAATTGGCCACTAGGATTATTTAATTTTATTAAATTGAATAAAATTAGGGATTTAATGACATCATCATTTAATTTTTGTCAATTTAAGTCCTTTAATTTCGCTCATTTTAAAATTAGAGTCCCAAACTTTTTAAATTATATACTTTTAAAGAAAATATCATATCGTTATCAAAATTTATAAAATCTATTTCATCTATTTATATACGTTCACAAACATAAAGGAGTACTTATATCAATAAACGTTACGTTATGTTTTTTATGCGTAAAGAAATTATATACGAATCAAGTTCAATTAAGTCCTTTTATTTCACTCTATTCAAAATTACAGGCTCAAACTTTTTACACGCAATTAATTATGAAATAGTAGATTTTATTAATGTTATCTATTTATTCCACTACTATTACAATATTATATAAAAGTATCATTAGAGAAACTATATATGCATTATATAATACTTGCGGGTCAAGGAAAAATAAATCTCCATTCATTCAATTTAGTTAAATAATATAACATACTTTTATTATATTAATTTATTATTTTAAATACATTTAGATAAATAAAATAACTTCAAATACTTCCACGTACATCTCGAATCCCACAAGTAATTTTATTCAACCTTTTTCAATTAACAAGTTATAGGATTAGGATAAAATTTGCGGTGTCAAAAAATCTCCAACGTTTCAACGAATATATAATCTTAAATCTTTAAATTAGTAATAAGGATAAATATAGGTTATTACTCTATCATCTAAAAGACAAATTCTTAATTAAAACTGTCAATTTCAATATGATTACATTTATCATCTTAAATTCTAATTTAATCGATGTCCTAAGATAATGACCAAAATCCATACTCAATAAATGTTGATTTGAGAATTGAGACAGTTGCATGGACAAAGAATCTGAATAATTCTTATAAAAAACGTAATCATTGAGTAACATAGTTAGTTTATAACATTTGAACTGTTGTGTCAAAAAAAATATGACTTCTTAACTTAATGTTTATTTTAGTAGCTTAAACGACCAGTGTGTATACACGGATTTGAACGCTAGTATATATATATATATATATATTAATAAATAAATAATAAATAAATAATGAATAAATAATAAATAAATTATGCTTACTCCTAAACCATTTAATTATATATATATCATCATTCATTGAAATCACGTACCCCTTAAGTGTGCATTTATTAGATGAATGAGGTACATGATTGAAATGTATAGACAACTAACTATTATGCCATAAGTGAAACCAATAAATATATAAAAAAGTTAGCACGAACCTTTTAGTGCATTTTCCCCTAAACAAATTGTGCATTGAACATGTGGAATACGTATTATATATTTTATCTTAGTACTAGTTTCGTCGGCATTGAATTACATCGATTATATATCTTCATCAAGTGCCAACTATATTTGTCATTGATACAAATTTATACACGTGGTATATCAATATTGTTATTTGGAAGTCCATGTAGGAATTGAGTATTGCTGATTTGGCCTACCAACTATTAAAATGAGATCTACATTCTAGAATCCATATATGTAGGAGTATATCGATTATGGTTAATAAAACACTTAGACCTCTACTATCCTTGAAAAATTGAAAAATTACCTGTCATTTCACTACTGAGTTAGCAAAATTGAAAAAAAAAAAATTAATAAAAAGATGAATACTATCTATAAAAACTGAATAACTAAATTTTTTTCAAATTTTATATTTATCAATATTATATTTAATATTATATATATAGCTGGCCCTACCATCCTTTCATTCATCAGTCTCTCAAAGAATAAAATCTAAAAAAGTAAATGGATAACACCTTGGTGCCTATAACGTTCTTTTGTTTTTCTTGATAAAAACATCCCAAGGACATGACCATAAGGAGGAGTTTACTACATGTAGAATGACTTTTTGCAGAACAAAATTAACATTAAAATATGTAACAACCTATTTTATTGATAGAAGAAAAAAGTATGTGAACATCTTATAAACTTGATGTTGCAGGCGCTTAATAACTTTTATCATGATTTTAAGTCGCTATCAAAATTATTGGGCATTTGTATACCAATGGTATTATTAAAGCGATACATAGTACACATATGAACATTTCGATACTTAATTATTGAGTGTCCCGTAACTATTACGTTAACCTTTTATTTTTGTTGGATTTGAATCAATTTCTCTTTTTCAGATGAAAATGAATCAATTTTCTTGATAATATGTGGCTTGTTGTTTTGCAAGTAGTGTTAAGAGTGACAACCAATCAAAAGTTGACACTGAAACTAACATAACATATGTAGGCTAACAGGATAAGATCCATTTTCCATATAACTTGTGTGAAAAGACATAACATTTGCATACTACGTAGAATACATGTATATATATAATATTATAGTACAAATGATTGTAGAAAAAGGTGAAGAAAGCAGTACATGATATTGGTGAGAGGTCAAAATTGCAATAAATGAAGTCTAGATTTAAGAGGACGGATGGCAGGAGCAAAGGGGCCGGTGGTGGTTCGGTTCCTACCGAACTCATCATGTTTGCTTTCGTAAATAAATAAACACAGTTGAGCAAAGTCAAAGTTCGTTTTGGTGTTTGACGGCTAACCCTTTTTTCATTTCTTTCTGGATTTTAAAATTTAAAAAAGAAAAAACATTGTTATATAGCCTTAAAAGTAAAAATATAAGTCTGCACTCATACTTAAGGATGGAGTTAGGGAGAGAGTCAGAACGGACCCCTTTTTTACTTTAAAGTGAATATCGAATATCGAACGTTTGAAGTGATATCATATTCAGCGTGATACTGAAAATATAATTAAAAATGATAACTAATACGTATATGAGTGAACCTCCTATATTTGACAAAAATTAAAGGCAATAAATATCAATCTATCTCAATTAATTATAGTTATCATTTAACATAGAAGAACGATGATAAAAAAAAACGTATATGTATACGAAAATGTTGTTTTGTACCATGTTATGTGATTTTATAATGACACAAAGTCACGGGCAAATAATACGCTTAGACTTCGATTTAACTAGGGTGCTAAAATGTGAATTTTTGGGTCAAAAAATACTAGCTAAATTTTATAAAATTTTTAATTGTATTCATTCGTGATAGTTAACTCTATTTTTTTTAATCACCGAAAAATATCATTTTGTGTTCATATACACATAACATGATAACGGAAATAATGTTTTACTCACTAATATTTTTCCCAATAAATCTTATAATTTATAGAAATAGCCAAACGACCAATGACAAAGGAAAACATATATATTTTTCGGGTACGGTACCAGAACGGGATAAGTTAGAAAATACCAATACCGAACCGGAAGTACCGGTTCTTTTTTTGTCTGAAATTGAGTACCAGATACTGAACCGTTTGAAATCGCTACGATACCAATATGGTATCGGAACAAGAATTCAATATGAATGCTCACCTCTACTCATACCTAAACTTTCATTGATTGACACATAAATTTTTACTTATTTTATCTCTTTTTATATTTACCAATCAATTTTATATGGATATGAATAATATGATCATGACTATATTTTAACCACATATTAATTAGGTCTCTCAATTATTTCTCAGACAAAGAAAAAGTAGGAAAGTAGTCTGGTCTATATAAAAGTAGAGAAATTTTATTGGGTGAATGTTTATGCTGAAAATTAGGATAATTTCTTTGGTGTGTGTGATAGGTTATCAAGTGCAATTTATTTTGATCATTCTTAATATATGAATTTGGACTATCAAAGGTAATAGCATTCATAAAGTTGGTATTGATAGAGTAGATTTTGGTATGTAAGTGCAAATATTTCTTCAACTATTCAGTTAATGGACTGTTTTAGCTTGATAATTCCGTGAAATTGATGTACCATCTAGAATAATATCCGCTAAAAGAAGAGGTTGGTAGCAGTTTCATTACATTTTGGATGTGGGTAACTTTCGTTGATTGAAGCTAGGGTTTTGAGAGAAAAATTTAGGGATTCATTATATTCAATTGACTTAAGAAACAAATTTACAGAGTAGCATCGTATAATTTATACTACCAATTGGATCATTATAGAGTTGTTTTTTACAGTGATAAGTAACTTAATTACAACCTAACAACTTGTTTCATTCTATTAAAGTGAAAAAGGTTTCCATACAGTAGAATCCGAGTCTCCTGCAGGTGGTTATATGGGACAGAGTAACATTTATGAAATTTTGCATTGGTGAGTTGATCCATTGACTTTTAACTGTTGACTTGTGTAGTTGACTTTGATTTTGTGTGTGTGATTAGTAACAACTTGGTAGATCATTATCCCCTCGATTAGTGGACACCGTTTTGATTTGGTGTGTGAGCCCAATGAAAAGCAAACTCTTGAATCAAAGGCACTGAACCGGACAATATCCGTTAGAAAGGGTATTGACGTAATAGGAAAAGCATGTCGTGCAAGTGATAATCATAACTATAATTAAGCATTTTTACCTTTAAACTTTGTTTTTATTCTTTTATCACATTTAACACAAAATTAAACATTTTTCATAAAGTAAGCATCAGGTCAAACACTAATTTGTTCACGTTGGGAGACAAAAGTGTAAAACCCAGCATTAAGTGTGTTTTTCATTTATCAAATGAAGTAGACATACTTCTATTATACTGTGACATTTAATTTCTAATGTGACTCATCGGATTTGACTGTTAAAACCATTAATATCAAGTCTCATGAAAACTGTTTTAAAGGTTCATGACCTACGTATACAACCATCTATAGCATTTCTAAGCAAATTATGTGGCACGTATAGAGTAATCAACACCATCACATTCATACAAAATTATTTCGTATTTAAGCGCTAATTTAAAGCTCTCAAATCAAAATTGTATTGTAACTTTAGAAGCATGACTCCAACAATACGATTGTTAAATGATTCTTCTACGAGATACTATAATATCGTAATCAAAGTCTGCAAAATGGATTATTTGAAAAGGCTTATTATAGTTTAACAAAGACAAGTATATAATCACGTCTAGAATTGGGCTCGAATCTCTTAAAAGGTCATTGGGTCTTCTTAGTTCATGGACCAATACATATTTTGACCCATCGATGTATTTTAGACTAGGGGTATTAACGAGCCGAACTTTCAAACTACCCGAATTCGAGCTTATTTAATATGAGTTTGAGTTTGATAATTTTCGATCAATAGTCGAGCTATAAAAATTAATATTCGGCTTGACTCGCTCAAAAGCTCATTTAATATATATACATCTGTAACGTATAGAACTATAGAAGTATGAGATGTCTTATATTATAATATTATATAATACAACATCGATTTTATCATATTCAAATACCAATGGCATTGACTATATGAAGATATATTATGCGATTACTTCACGATTTCTAAATATTTTTAGAATGCATTTGTTATACAAATTACACTTATGTATTTAAATATAAGTTAAGTGATCAACAAAATTATTGATATGTTAGAAATTCAAAAGATAGTTAAATGGTAAATTTGTATATGTGTTTAAATACTTTAAATATCAAATTGAACACCCACAAGCCACACACAAATGTATATAGATATACTACACACATTTGCATATATTTATAAATTTCAAATAAATAAATATACAAACAAATATATATATATACGATGAGGATTAAGAGGGAGCAAAAAACTTTAAGAAAAAGAAAATCACATCTCAACCCTTAATTTCATCACAAATAAATTTTAAAAATCATAAATAATTTCAAAAATCTTCGTAGATAGTGTCCCCACAAACTATCAAATGATGAGCTTTATATATATGTAACATCCTACTCTGCAGTCTGGTAATTTCTATTATTTTAATTGATTATTTAATTGTTTTAGAACTATTTAATATTATGTGTTTTATTGTAAAATATTAGTAGATTCAAAATTTGTAAGTTTTTGATTTTATGCGACACAAGGGTAGTGTCGCAGGTTGTCTGTGCGACACAATGGTTGTGTCGCAGGACTGTGTCGCAAAACGGGCTGAACTGAAATTAAGTAAGGAGCTTAAGTGTAATTGCAAGTTTAATACATATATACACCGCCCAAATACTTCCAGAGCATTTCCAAACATTTCCAAACACTTAAAAATCGTTTTAGAGAGAGTATTAAAGAGAAAGAAGTAAGAAGTTGGGTTTTGATTTAGTTTGAGCTTTTAATAAGTGATTTCGAGGTAAGAGTTTGATTATTATGTATTGTTATTGTTTATACGTGAATTACACGGATTGATATAGGTTAATTTGAGTATTACATGTTTGATTTCGTGAATTTTGAATCTGGGATCTGGTCTGTTCTTCATTGCGACACAAGGTTTGTGTCGCAGGTTGTGTCGCATGAATGTTCTGCGACACAGTTGTTATGTCGCTTAAGGCGGCCATATTGGGTTTTGCGACACAATGTTTGTGTCGCAGGATGTTGTTATGCGACACAGTGATAGTGTCGCAGGATTCTGTTGTGCGACACAGTGTTTGTGTCGCTAGAGCTTACTGTGCGACACAATGGTAGTGTCACATGAGGTTATAAAAGAATTTTGTTTTGCAAATTTTGAAAATGCGTGTTTTTGAGACGCGGTTTTGTAAAAATCTCACTAACTCGGATTTAGTTGAAATTTGCATGGTCATTCGGAAACGACCTAGTGATCAAGGCTATATTTTAATAGCCTAGGCAGTTTTTGGCCATCCGGGGTCATCTAGGACCCGAAAATGGCATTTTTCAGTTTTAAACGTCATTGTGGGATTTTCTAATTTCGTTTTTGATTGAACTATTGTTTGCCTAGACTTCAGGGATTACCTGATTTGATAAATAGGCTATAATGATGTTTATGGAACGAACTTCTGACTTGTGTATGATTTTCTATTTCAGATCAACGTAAGACTCAGTGATATTAGAATCCTGAGTGTGGAGACGTCAGAGGTATCGGTGAGTGGATTCAGAACTCATCATTTGATTTAGTTGTAACTATTTGGTTACAACAAGTAAACGTAGATGTGTATTAGACTGTTTAGTCTTGATTATTGATTATTGATCTACGTGAAATGTGAACTATGTGTATTATGTTATTGAGGTCAACGTGTAGTTGGACTTCTGGTTATTATGTGTTTTACACAGGTTTTGATTCATTTGTTGTGTTTGAGACCTGTGTATGTGTTTAATAACCAGTAGTTATCGGTCTATTCTGTATTGGCCATACGGATTGACGGTAAGTGTTCTTGGGGGAATCCCCGGGTATTATGATATCCCCAGAGCCACCGATCCTCATTGAATTATGGGTGTTTACGATTAATTGGTGTAATTAGCTAGTTATGCTAAGTTGAATGGAGTGTGATGAATCTATTCACTTAGCTTTGTGCTAACCCCTCATTTTACTTCCTGCAGGATATGTTTTGATTTATTGTGGGAACAGGAAGGGAATGGTTGATCATGGAATGTTTGACTGCGCCTTAGTCTCTGATATGGTTTTTGTAATAAACCTTGTTTGGAGAATTTTTATAATACCCCGCCTTTGGTAGTCTTAAACAGTTTGAATGTAATGTAAATATTGAAAAATGTAAACGGTTTATGTATAATGTTTAATATATTTTAAGGTAATGTATTTTATATTCATGCTTCCGAGTTTATCAATATTATATTCTTAAATAGAAAGATGGGTGTTATAATATAGCTACGTTAAATGTTATTAGATGGTAGAAAACCTATTTAACAATATCATTAAGATTATTTATACACTTTTATGTGTATGGAATCACTTACATATGTTACTATATCTAAATACAAGAATAATTAAATACTTAAAAAGCAAAATATATAAACACTACGACAAATGACAATAACAAATAAAAACTTGTTTTATTACTTTCACGAATGAATTGTGAAATAAGTCGGTGATTTCTATCAAGATACTTTCAAGATAAAAAGTTTGTATAGTTGTGACGGTTCATTGTTAGCGTAAGCAAAATAATGTTGGTGTGAAATTAGAGGTCGACAAATTTTGAGATGAAGAAGCGACATGTGATTAATAATTCAGAATCGTAACACTATATTTTGCATACAATGGACTATTATTAGAATGCAGTGAATTTAAGACGTTAATAACAAAAATTGACGTTTAAAATCGTTGGTCTCTCTTTTTCCTTAAAATGAAATTGCTCCTTAAAACTTTATCTAATAATATTTGCTTTTAGGAGCATAAAAAAAAAGGAACTATTCAGGTAAAGATAATTTGAATAGTTGTGATGATCTATTGTTAGAATAAGCAAAATAATAGCTTTTAGGAGCATCAAAATTCAGACACAACCGTATATAAACAAAATAATAATTAATGTAAAATTAGTGTGTAAGGATTAGTTTATCCGTCTAAAATTAAGTCTCAATTAAACAAGTAATACATAATTTTATAAAATATAATTATCGTATCTATTACTGTTTTTAGTAAATGTGTGTTTTACTATTTCTCGATATATTTTTTCTGAGAAAATCTTTAATTAAAATAATAATATTTATTTCTAAAAATGTACATTTATATTTATGTTGTGAAAACTCAAAATAAAACGTGACAATTGTTTTAGGTGGGAATTAGTACGTGAAACTAAAGCTAAAATAAAATAAAGGTAAACGAAACGAATGAACGGTGGTGATACAGCAAAAGCATCAACGTTCCAATAAATAAAAGGGAAATAAATTAATAGATGTATCATCATCCGACCTTTGTTTCTCTCTCATCAAAAATCCCAAAAACAATCTAAATCCAATCACAAATTCAAATACACAATCTCTCGTTCTCCAGCGTCCGATCTTCTGTATCAAATCGATACTCCAATCACATCTCTTGGCGCGCCAAATATAAATTTTATCTCTCTCCCCTTTATTTCCTTCAGGTTTCTCAAAATCCCCAATTTTTACCATACTTTCTGTTATACATCATCAAATCGTCGTATTTTTATATATTTTCATTACATGGTTTATGTTTTAACTTAGTGCTAATCGTCGGTTTTAAACTGATGTTGATGAAATTAGGGTTTAAATGGCGGATGGACCGGGGAGTCCGGCCGGCGGGAGCCACGACAGCGGCGGCGAACAAAGTCCTCACTCAAACATCAGAGAACAAGACAGGTTTCTTCCAATTGCTAACATAAGCCGGATTATGAAAAAAGGATTACCTGCAAATGGAAAGATAGCTAAAGATGCTAAAGATACAGTTCAGGAATGTGTATCTGAGTTCATCAGTTTCGTTACTAGCGAGTATGTATCGAATTACGTATATTATTTTTTTATTGTGATATTATTATTTATTATTTATTGTGTATGATGATAATTTGTTATTTTTGTGTGTGTTGGTGAGATTAGGGCAAGTGATAAGTGTCAGAGAGAGAAGAGGAAAACGATTAACGGTGACGATTTGCTGTGGGCGATGGCTACTTTAGGTTTTGAAGATTATATTGATCCTCTTAAGGCTTACTTGTCTAGATACAGAGAGGTATAATTCATTTTTATAGTTACTAAATCATTTCATACCATTGTTGCCACAAAGTTGTGTGTGTCTATAATTATGCCTTGCTCTTTACTTTAAGGGTTAATTGTACCAAAATCATGCACAATGTCACATAATTTCACCATTTTGTCGTTGTAAGTGATGTGCTATTTTTGTTGCCAGCATACCTAACATACTTTAAAGTTATTGCCACTCTATGTAACAACGTTATATATTGGTTTAAAAAGTCAATATGTTGCAGACAATGGTTAAAAGAAAGGTATGGTGTATATAATGATGAAAAGTGCAAGTATGTTACATTTCGGTCTCTATATAATGACTATTTTAGATCATACTAAGAGTGGAATGGAGCTGTATGGGATCTTACTTTTGTCGTAATAGTGTTTTAATTGCCCATTTGAGGTATGTATATGCTTGCGTGAACTTACTTTTCTTCCCAAATTTTGACGTTTTAATATGAGGTCAGGTCATACTAGTATACTACTTAATTTTAGTGCTTTCAACATATCCTAATTTTTTTTTTCTATCCCATCCCATTCAAATGAGTTGCTTACATGAATACTTGCCTTAAACAATATCTCCAAAGGAGTTACATACTCGTAACTTTTGCTAGATTCAGCAGGTGTACATCAATGCTTACCTGTATTTAACACAAATTGATTCGGAATTAATATGTTATTATTACGTTTAGAGGTAAAAATGATCCTAGATGCTTGTAATCTGCAAAAGTTTTTGATAATTGAAAAAATAATAAATTATGCCATGAACATAAAAAACTCTTAAGTTAAGGGTAGAATATGGTTCAATTTTGGTTACAGTGATATCATAACTTTTAATTTGTAAGGTTTCTGTTGGTATGTTAAGTATTAACATCTCTTTCTCCATTTTATTTTCTAAGTTTTTAACACAAGTTTCTCTATTTTTGTATTTGCTGTTGGATGCTTACGTGGGATATTGATCTACACAGTTAGAGGTAAAGGTTTTATTTGACACGTCTATAACTGAACTAACTTTAACCTAACTATGATTTATGGAGTTGTTTGTGAAGTGATTAAATAGCTAACACAGTGGTATATATTATTACTTAGGGTGATACAAAGGGATCTGCAAGGGGTGGAGATGGATCTGGCAAGAAAGATACAGTTGGAGCTCAGCTTGTTCCAAATGCGCAGGTGTGTGAAAGGATCGTGTTTGTATATTTAAGTTTCCGGTTTTAGAGTGCTCAATTTTTATTTCAATTGAAATGTTTGTTTACTGTTTTTGTTGCTTCCCTCCTTGATTTCGCATCGGTGTATCAATTTGCAGTACACTCATCAAGGATCTTATACACAAGGCATGAATTTCTTGAATTCGCACGTCTGAACTTCCAAGTAAATTTTTTTTTTTCTTCCTAGTTGAGTTCAACTTACCATTTTAACTAAGTGTCTCTTTGCTTCTTTGGAAACTAGGACGATTTAATTATCTTATGTAGGTTTATTTCTTTTCTTTTCCTTGTCTAGGCCTAATATTGTTTAAAAAATGAGGTGACTAGCTCACTATGTCAATATATACAAATAATTTCCTGCATACAGTTACGTCAGACACAACATTACCCTTTCCCTGATCTTTTAATGTTATACTTTATACCTTTTTAGGCATACAAAATGCATGTTGGTCTGTCTATATGATATTTTGTAGTACCTTTGAAGGAAGATAGATAAGCAAAGACATATGGCAACTATATTATTTCTTAAATTACTACTATTTGCCAAGTTTATATTTTACAATTTACTGAGGAACTATATGTGTTCTAGATCACGTGGTTTTACCCTGCCTGAAAAGAGTTGTGATAAAGAGAATGAATTGCAGAGTTTTTATGCAGGCAATGTTAGTTTTTGTTTCGAAACACTATGATCTTATTAGGAAATCCTATATTGATTGCATGCTGCAGCTGCAGAGAGTTTGTACAGTTTATGCTTTGTAGTTTGTCGTTTAACATGGCGTATGGCTGGACTATAATCGTTTTGTATTATATTTTGCAGGCCAGGGAACACGACCACATGTGATTTTTGAGCTTCTTGTTTACTGATTCATTCGTTTGCTATTAAGTGGTCAGTAAACATGTTCAATGTAATCACCTTTATCATTTATATAGGTTTCTATATTAGTCTAATATACTACAACATGATGTTTATCTCCCGTGTTGTTTTTTCATGGGGCGGGAATAAGTTATGTAGTGGTTGCTATTTATTCTGTTAATTGGCATGTTGTTTGAAATTGTAAGTTGTCCTCATTGATGTCATTGTTCAAATGATCGTTGTCTAAAATGATAATTGATTGATGTATCAACTATTTTTTGATGTTAAAGTCTGTATGCTTACCTTTTTTTACAAATTTTTCATGTTTCTCTTTATGTAAAATGATCATTTTGCATTTTCTGGTCATAATCTGCTCTTCTTTTTTGTGAATGTTTTTCATGATAACATTGGGTGATAATTAGAAAATTTAATCAACATTTTGATTATATCTTTAATCTTATTTTGCGATTTCAAGTTATAGAGACCAAAAAGTTGGTAAAAGATTGTCGGCCGTAAGCAAATGTAAACTAAAAAGTTTAACGTTAATGATATATCAGTTATTTTTAATTTATTTCTAAAGATAATTTTATTTCTTAGAATTAACAACCAAATTTGTACCATAAGTTTAAGCCTATCATGTTGGTGGACGTTCGATTAATATTTCGTGAGTTTAAGTCTACTTTAACACATCTATGTGTGTTTTAACACTCTTTTTTCTTTAAGAAAGAAAAAAAGTGACGATTCTACTTCTACAACTAACGTACCTCAAAAAGTATATACATCACACACACACACACACATATATATATATACATCTTACAAGATTTGTATTCAAATTGATCAGCTCCACACGTACTAATAAGACGTAAACCTTTTGATGCATAACAATTGTGTTGATGTGAGTATCTACCTTACAAAAAATAACAATCAAATTCGTAATTATACTTAACCGTTTAAGACATTGTTTATTTTGTCTATAAAATAAAACATAAGGTAGTTTACATGGTTATCGTCAGGTTTCATAAAACCTAAAAGCATAATAAGCATAATATGTGTACTTAGAGTTTAAACTTTTTAAAGTGAGAACTGAAATGCAACTCGTGTAGACAAATGCCATATTTTTGTTTGGGAGAGATATCACGAGAGGTACACGTGACAGACATGGGGTGACACGTTATGTGCACGTGCGTGGTGATCATTGATCACAACTTGAAAGTAGTCTATCAAAAACTCTCATGCGGCTGTCACAATTCACAATTATTAACCTTTCTAGTTATTCGTAACTTGGGTTAATTAAGTTTAAGAATTGAGTTTAATATTTTGTTAAGCTATAACTTCATAATCACTTCTATGTTCTTAAATACACAAAAAATGTAACAAATTTTCCTCTCTTTTCATCATGCAAAATCTTTAATATATTATTTTAATTTATTTATTTCATATACACGTATTTGCATTTAGCTGATTAATAATAATAATTATACTAATATTAACAATAACCTATATTAATTTGATCCAATTCATTAGCATTTCAAGTTGTTTATTGGTCAAAATCTACGGAGACAGATTAAACTACTAATTAAGTTAGATAGTGCATCTATTGGATTAGAAATATGATAGGGAGTAATATGTCAAAAACTCCATGCAATACTTTCAGGTTTATTACATAAATCTTCTCATAAAAAAATGTATCCCTTGAGATTTAAAAGAAGAACAAAACTATTTTTTTTTGGTAAAGGGGGATAGTACCCCAACAAACTTTTATTAAAACTAAATGAGAGTACAAGAATTTAGTTGGGCATTTTCCCAACTAGTTACATCTTTGCCTTCCCAAAACATGTTTAGGAAAAACAGATAAGAAAGAAATAAAACTATTCAGATTAATATTCTTATAACAAACAATAACTAGTAATATCAGCCCAACAGTACCATCACTTTGATATAGAACAAAACTATTTATAACCCAAAAGAACCACTCTGTATAAGAATAACTGAACGCTAATTTTCGTAAGAACTTTGTTACATCCATCTTTCACCTGTATCATAAGTTCATAACATACCGTTATTATAATATACGATTTACCATAATTCTAATTGTTCATATTGTAATAAAAAATGATACATTTTTTATCTTTTGAGATCTATATATTTACTCTAGTACGTTAGTCACTAATTTCCCAGAAGAAAATAATAATAATCAGAGCTGGGAGTGTCTTATGGTGGGTGAATCCTTCGCCAGCTCCAAATCTCTAACTTCCCCAAACAAAATGTTGGTGTATAATTGCTTACCCAATTGAAATTGGATAACAGGTAAATACTAACGCTTTTGGGATTAAAAATAAAAAGTATCATGAATCACTCGAAACATAAAAACAAAGACCTGCCTTTAGAAAAAGATTCCTTATAATCAGGCGTGACAATCCGGATTGGATCGAGTTGACCCGTTTATGTTATCAAATTAGTCGATTCAAATCTGATCTATTTTTTTTTATTCGAGTTGAGTATTTCAATCAACCCAAAACTTCATAACTCGGATCTGACCCAAGTAACCTGCTTATTTAATTAGGTCAACAGATTTTCGAGTCAGTTTCAGTTAACATGTCACTATCGAGTCAAATGGGTCAATTTTTGAATTTATAATTCATCATAAAAAAACATAAAAATGGTTATAAAATTCTAAAAAGATCATATTACCTAGTATTTTCATTCAAATTTAAATTAAAACATTCATTAAACACTTTGGTTTATTAAATTAAAATAAAACATTTAATTATTAACTACCTTTAAAATTTACTCGAGTTGTCGGGTCAACTTAAAAACTCATTGAGTGATTCAAACTCGACCCGAAAAAAGCATGTTGGCGGGTCAAAAACTCCAATCCAAATATGATTATTTCCGGGTCGATTTATTATCAGATTTTTCGTCGTGTCAGAATTTACCAGCAATACGTATAACCAAATTTAATTTGATATATGTATAAATGTGTATACAATTTGTTATGCTCGACGTGACCATCATTTCATTCGACACACCCTTCCCTCATATATATTGTGTTTCTTTTTCTTCATAGTTTGTCATCTATTATATAAGAAGTATATTATTTTATCTTTTATGTTTTGTTAATTTTTAAAAAAATGTTGTGCACTATGGTCTCTCTAATTTTCTTTCAACGAATATACATCTCATTAGAATAATCATGTTTTCCGAGGGTTAGTGCACTACGATTGTTCATTTTTCCCCCTGCCTTCGAATAAACTCTTCACCACTACTATAAACAATGGAACAGGAACCCTATAAGAGACCGGTTTTTTAGGAGTGTGAGAAAACCAGTTCCTAAAAATTATAGAGATCGATTTTTAGAGTTTTGCGTGTATGTCAAGTGAAAACCGGGTTTCAACATAAAACCGGTCTCTTTATTGGACCATAGGAACCTGTTTTTATCGGGAACCCGTCTCAAACTTTTGAAATCCATTTTAAACCGTTCTTACACTTTTGAGACACTACTACTGGAAACCGGCTATGGAACCGGTCTCTAAGGCCCCAAAATTGACTCCTTTGCCAATTTTATGTAGTGATGCACTTAGAATATGCCAAGCTCGATTAATGGTATTAGTCAATGAATTTTATAGGCCGGTCGCCTCTTTAAGCCCTTTAAAGATACAAATATGTAGAAGAATGATATATATTATATTTATGTTAACAAAATACATAATATAGTACATAACTATTATTTTATCTATTTTTTTACATACAATAATATGTTTGTTAAACATAATATTGTCTTTAAATAGTAATAATATACTCCACATGTTCTATCATAGTTTAATATATAATAATTCAAATGGTTAAATAACTTAAGTTATTCAATGCTTTACAAATAAGTATATATATGTTCTCTCGATTATACTTAAGTCAATGATCTTTTTATTTTCTTTTATGTAGAAGACTTTTATTAACAATTTTGTAAGCAGTAGTATAAGTTTCAACCAAAGTAATGACATCAACTTTCTTTTAACAAAACAAAAATACAAATTATTAATTTTGGAACAAAAAGTTTCCTATTTAAAGTGATTTTCATTTATAAGCGTAAAAGGATAAATGAGTAATTTTAACCATTTAAGAGTTAAGATTCAACAATTTGGAGATGCTTCATATGTAGTATATAGATTATTAGACAAATAAATATATATATGTTCTCTCGATTATACTTAAGTCAATGATCTTTTTATTTCCTTTTTTGTAGCAGACTTTTATTCACAATTTTCTAAACAAATAATATAAGTTCAATCAAAGTAATGATATCAACCTTCTTCAAACAAAAAAAATATTATACAAATAATTAATTTTGAAATAAAAAGTTTTCTATTTAAAGTGATTTTCATTTATGAGCGTAAAAAGATAAATAAGTAATTTTAATAACCATTTAAAAGTTAAGATTCAACAATTTGAAGATGCTTTATATGTAGTATATAGATAGATGCATAATTTCAACAATGACTGTGTAGATAGTAAGTAATTTCTGATATATAAATAAGTACATTCATCAATAAATGTATGAGTAAAGCTTTCAATGTTTTGTATAACCATTTATATTTTTACATTGTTATATGAAAGATGAGGAATTAATATGATTTATGGGGATGTATCTTAGAAGTATTTCATGGGAGAAGAATAATTGTTTTGAAAGGTATATATAATAAAATCAGAGGTTGACAATATTAATAGGACTTGAATTCATAATAGTGATTCAGAAAGAATGCATTTGGCGATATAGTAGTTTATTGGTTGGGGGTGCTTTTAGTTTGACAACTAAGATGCGCAAGAGCAACAGCTAAGACCACATAAACTCACCAACGACCCCTTCTCAACCAGTCTTTGTGTCATGAGTTGTCCCTAAATCCTTTGCCTCTCCATTTGCCCCTTTATTATTGGCTCACATCATTCCTAATATGTATATTTTAACTCCAATCTAACTTAATTAATATGTTAGGATGTAATTAGTAAAGTATACCTTTTTTCAATACCAATAAGATAAGCAAATCTTGATTTGAATTATATATGATTTTGTCTAATGAATGTGCATCACTTAAATTATACTTTAATATCAATTCACAAAGTAAAGGAGCAATTTCTCATGGTATTTAGCTAAATTTACATATAAAGATGAGACATTGAAAATCTCTTTAGATTTATGGATGATATTGCTTTTTTACTTCAACTACGAAAAACTAATTAAAATTTTATTTTTCACTCTCTATCTCTTACTCCTTTTTCTCTACCAAAACCACTAAAAATCACCTGACTTTTATTCCGTTTAATAAAGATATTGTAAATCATTAGTATCATTTTCAAAATTAAAAAGCCATCAACTTAACGATTAACTGATAATGTTTGTTAAATGTATAAGAGACCTTAATGTCATCTTTTTAAATAATGCATCATTTATCAAATAAAATACGAAAAGTTCCTTATTACATGAGATTAATCCTAAGTTTAAATATAAGCATTGAAACAAATTGGTGTAGTAAATTTATCCTCCGTATGTTTTTATAAAATAAAGTTACGTTAGTTTATGTACGTTGAAATAGATCATCCAACTAATCATTGTTTATTAAATAGTTAAATTAAACTAAATTAAAAGATAACACAACGCATTAACCCCGTCACGAAGAGACGGCCAAAGGGGTATAACTAGTTCATATCAAATACTAAACAAGTGGTAAATTTAATATAATAATTGGATATGCATGTTTATATAAAACAAAAAAAATATTATTGTTTTACAATATATTATAATTTGTCTCTTTTATTATTGTATGATATATATTTTTATTTAGTCTATTACATGTATTGAATATGTCAATTCTGTCTATTGTATGTACATTTTTCTTTTTTGTCCTTCAATTGTATATTTCAGTATGTACACTATCTTTTTTATCCTTTTATTGTATGTTTGAAACATATATAGAAGGACAATAAAAAAAATGTATACAAAAGATGAAATTTACATGTTCAGTACATACAATAAATTTTTAAAAAGTATACTCCATACAATAATAAAAAAATAAAATATAATAAACTTAAAACAATAAGTATAAAAAATATACTTATGTATAAGTGACCATAAAATGCAATTAAATATTCACATATCATAACTCTAAATTGCATATGGTCTATGTACACTCTTACATAGTAGTCACCCTGTCATTATGATACACTTGATAATTGCTATTCAAGATCTGTGGATATTAAAATAATCTTAAGTTGTATTTTAAAGTTTATAAAACAACATGTTGCAATATAAAAATCCATGAGTTATATGTACATGACTACATGTATGCATGTATTTATGCATCTAGTAAAAATGTATAAAGATTAACGTAATATGAATGAATCGTGTAATATCCCAAAAATTTCAACTATTTATTTAACATGTTATAATAATAATAATAATAATATAATAATAATAATAGTAATAATAATAATAATAATAATAATAATAATAATAATAATAATAATAATAATAATAATAATAATAAGGCGTATGTGTTATGTTTAAGAAATACATACAATTTATTAAACAAAAATGGGTCATTGAAAATATTTCAAACACTTGAATTAGGTTATTTGAATATACTTTTCTAAGCCAAAATCCATGAACTCACACTACCATGCTTGCCCGTAAATCATCATGTTATTATATCTAAAAATAGTCCAATTAAGTTCTAGCTTCTAGCATGCAAATTGCACAATTCATCAAAATCCAGAACAGTAGAACACTTTGAACATATCACTTATGCTTAAGCTAGACATGCATGTTTCACCTTATGCCATATGTACTATACGTAGCAAAACATCTAGCGACTAGCATATAATTATATTGTTGTCCAATCATAAAATAACATGCATGCATGGCGTTAGAAATATATATGACTGTTGATATATTGGTGTTCTCGTGAGACTTTAACACCCTGATGAAAACTTGGTCAAAGAATTCTATTCAATCTAACGTTGTTTACCATGCATATTATACAGATCATGCTTAAAATTTGAAAGTCTTATTGTTATTATACTTACTAGGTAAGAGTACCACAACTATGAAATGGGGCCTTTGTTCTCCGATTATTTTCATCACAAATTGACAAGTATAAGTATAGCGTATAAAGAGTAGGGAGAGTTTATAATAGAAAAGCTACAATTAAAGAAAACACGAGGTACAATTGTTCTAAGCATGATTTGAAGGTATCGACTGAAATTAACAAACATTTGAAAGTAAATTACAAGATAAGTTTCATGTTATTTTAAAACTGAGATATATGCGATATATTATATGATTATCTAATTATCTTAGTACCTGGTTATTTGTATTGCATTTAATAACATGATTGTTGATTTTTAGATATATCTTTTGTGATGTTAGTCATCGGTAATCAGAGGCTGAAACCTAATGTTCATTGGCTCGTATGGTACGATTAGTACACATGAGGCATCTTTTTGTTCTATGTCGATACTTGCATATGCTTAACTATAATGTTTAGCGCTTGTATAGATAGTCGTAACGTAGATAGCACGCCATGTACCAATGTCGGATAACGACTTGGATTATCTGATTTATCCCGACAAGTGTAGTGATCTTATTGTGTTTTACATATTTTACGTTTCATACTTTATTCGTTCTAATTGTATATTGTGTGTGATATTTTACATACACACGAATTAACTAAACTGTTAGAATGATGCATGTATGTGTATGTCTATAGGTGATGACTACTTAAATAGAAAAAAGCTATTATATAGACGACTTTAACTGATGTACTTGAAGAGCTACTTAAATTTAGACATGTTGTACATTTAGCTTTTACAAAGTTAAATTTCGATTTAATTCGATTCTAAATATATAATAAAAAGTCTATTCAAAAATCACGGGTGTTATAAATCATATATGAAGTTATACACTAATACGTAATATTTTTATAAGAATTAAAACATTGAAATAGAAGGATACAATGGTACATGCTTCCATGTCATAATTTGTATAATACTAAATTAATTAGTAGTATTAAAAGTGAAGTCTGAAGAAATGCAATTTCCAAAAAGATAATACAAATAAGGCTGCTTTTGTTATTTAACTTAACCGGTACATGGTCAAGGTCATGGTCAAAGTCAAACTGTTGGCTCCCATCTTTTGATTTTGTTGTTTACCAAAAGTACCCCTGTCTCCGTTAACTTATACAGCTGGCCACGTCTGTCTTTAGGGTGTTATTGTACTTTGGTGTTTGGGTACATGGTCTTGTGATCCTCACGTGATTTATGTTAACACACATTTGTTTGCCCCCATTATGTACTTGCCCAGGTCACTTTCAAATTTTGTTTTTCTTCTTATTTTCTAAACAAAAATGTTACCACAAATCAATTACCAATCTAAGAAAATGAAATATAAGTTTGACCTTCCACTTCACCTCTAAAAATATGTTTCACTTCCAAATTTCAGCTTCAGCTAGGATGTTAAATGAACTTTAAATCTTATACTCCATACTAATTACCATCCATAAAACAATGTCTTTTACTGAGTTGGAGTTCTTGTCTTAGTACTTGGAATGTCTTTCTTTGCTTGCTTGCTAATGTACACATTCTTGTTTGGACAAAGCATGAGAACATGCCTTTTTGTTTTTCTCATACCCAACAATCTAAACTTTATTCCACATTTTGTATAACTTTTTTCCTGTTCCAAACAAGGAAATATATAAATTCTTAAAACTTCTACTTATTCATTTTAGTTCCTAGTAATTATTGATGTCAGAAGAAAAAAAAAATCAAAACTAAAATCATTCCCAATATTTTTATTTTTATAGACTACGAACAAGAAGCGAAAAGCCTAATTATTAACGAGAGTATAAAACAAAATTATACAAACTACACTTATTCAAATTATGAGACACGATAAGATATCAAAATATAAGTGATTCGTACACCATCAAACGTTTAATGATATTCATTTGTATATTTTAAAAAAGTTGTTAATTAACTCATAATTAAATAGATAAATTTAATCTACAATAAAACTAATAAACAAAGAATATCCTATAAAAGTTTAACCTAGCCCACTATGTGTTTATTATAGAGTGCTTGCACGTTTGATTGGTATGAGTATCAGAAAGAAAATTTGATTACATAATAAACTATTTCTGGTTAATAACTTTGTTCAAGAAAAAGAAAATCGTTTTGAAAAATAGGTATCAAATTAAACCCACCAATTTAAATGTACTCAGAACTCTATATATTCGTTCTTATCGATATAACCAGTCATTACAAGTTTGAGATCAAACACATCTAAATTACTACTCTAACCAATATGTAACCTTTTATATTTATATTTTTATTTTTTATAAATAACCTTATAATTTATAGATTTTTTCATTTATTTATCCTTAACTCAAAATAAATAAATAAAAATTATAAACTAGGAAAAGTGATTAACGCCTGGTTGTCATCTCTCTCACACCCATTAAAATGCCCATATTCCATCTGTGTATATATATATATATATATATCGAATTTAACTTTCAATTCACTATTCTGATATCTAATTCCTTAATTCCATTCTTTCTTGTTTCCATATTTCATTCACTTTACATCATCAATCCAAATTAAACCATATTTCTCTACTTTTTATTTGGTTATAAAACAAAACTAATCGGAATGACAATGATGAGCAACAACGTTAACAATGCCGGAACATTAGTTGTGGGACCATTCGGTGATACTACGTTGACCAAAGTCTTCGTCGGCGGATTAGCATGGGAGACTCCCAAAGAAGCTATGAGAGATCACTTCGAAAAATACGGCGATATTCTCGAAGCCGTTATTATCTCCGACAAAACTACCGGTCGTTCCAAAGGCTATGGATTTGTACGTAATCCTCTTACTATCATGCACCTTCACGTACCATAACAATTCTTTCTCAACTAACTTTCTTTTTTCATCGTACGCCACTAGGTTACATTTAAGGATCCAGAATCCGCTAAAAAAGCTTGCGAGGATCCGACACCCGTGATTAACGGCCGCCGTGCAAACTGTAACCTCGCTTCACTCGGCGCACGCCGCCCAAGATCCTTAACTGTTGTCCCGCCGTCACCACCACCGCCACATCAGCAAACAGGTTTTTAATTGTAATTTTTGTATATAATCACAATTGAAGGTAGAATTTTAATTAAGCATAGGGTACAAATAAGTAATGCGTGTTTTTCTTTCTTCTTTTCTTTTTTGGATTTGATTATTTGTAGGACCGAATGTGATTGTGGGACCAAGATCTGGTGGGGCAATTACACCACCTCCGAGTCAAGTGCAGTGGTACTATCCACCAACGCCAACACCGGCGTCACCGTATCACCACCACCATCATCAGCAAGCTGCCGTGCCTTATTACGGCTATGCTCCGGCGACTTATGTAGCTACAGCTGATGTCAGTTACAATCATGTAAGTGGATCCAGATCAGTTACAACTCACATGCTTTCATCCCCATGAATGTGCACACAGCTATATTTTACAAAATTGGAATTTTATTATAATTAATCCAAATTTGATAAAAATGGTAATTCAATTATCTTTGATTATTTGGTATCTTAATAAAAGCAGAAATATATTTATTGTACATTGAAATTGATATTTTGATATTTGTAGTTATATTTAACATATAACTGTTCTGTTTTGGTATATGTATGTATGGATACAGATATGGAAGAACAAATTCTTCATACAGATAATTCTAAATCCTATTACATTTAGACTTTTATATCTACCCATTTCATATTATATTTTATTAAAATCAAATCAATTATTTGTAACAGTTTATTAAAATTAAATCAATTATTTGTATGGTCCCAATAATAACGTTGTTTTCCAATTTATTTGCCACGTTAAAATAATATGTCAAGAAATTGGTTTTCTTATATTTCTAATAATCTAATTCTAATTCTAATATAATGAAATGGAGTAAATATGATATTTTGGTGTGGTCTAAAAGAATATGTATGATATTGCTTATGTGATCGGATTATTTGGCTAGAAATGATACGATATTATTATTATATATATTATATAATTATATGATTAATATAACTTTTTGTTTTAAATGTGTGATTAAAAAGTAAAGAATGACAGCAAAGTTGCCTTTTAATTAATTTGGTGGATAACATTTTTAGCGTAACATCTTTGATATAATTTTAAAATTGGAACATATATGCGACTTTACAGAAATTAGGGTATACGGGTGGGGCCTACATGAGTGGAGGACACTACTCGCATGTGTATCCCAGTCAAGCAACAGTGGGTGCGCATACATTGATGCCAATGTACCCAATATATCAATATCATCAATCTCAAGCAATGGGCCTACCAGCCCAATTCTTTTGTGCCCCTACATCTGTTGGCCCAATGTCTGCTGTTCCTGCTATTCTCTCAAAGCCCACACAAATTGCTCCATCACCAGGTATATATTTAATAATCTTTTTTCAGATACTATTTGATTTTCTCTCTTTATATTTCAAATATAGAATCTGATATAATATAAGAACTAATTTTATAAATGTCATATTTAAAATCAAACCAACTTGATTTTTTTGACTATTGAATGGTTTGGATGCACATGGAACATTTATATTTGAAATGGTTCCGATCTATATGCATTCATTGATAGCCATTGACCAATCTTCATAATATATCAATTAATATCCGACCAATATTGAAAGTTACATTTAAACTGTTATCTTGATTTGTAAGTCGTTTAATGGTTAGGATATAATTAAAGTGTTTGAACAGTATGGTAAATTTAATGTTTGGAAGTCATTATAAAATACAAAAAACATTTACACATATTTTACTATTTGTTTTGTCAAATTTTATTAAATTAACTTCACATGTAAATATGCTCCTTTTGGACATCATTTTTTTGACCATTTTGCCAGTAGGGTTTGTGGCAGAATCACATGGTTCCGAAGATGATAATACTTATTTGGTCCAACCTGTCAAACATAAAACAACTGTTCATCTTCTTTTACCCATCACTTACTCACACATGGGGTATCTACAAGTTTTATAATTCATCATCTTTTATATAATTGCATCAATGGTCCCTCTGTTTCAAAAAAACCCCACTAATGATCCTTCATTATTTTTAAAAAAAATACCCTCTTGCCATTTTCTTTATATGGCAAAGAAACAAAAGTAGTCAATGGTTACTGTTTTGGCTTCACCTTGAAATCTATCAAAGGTACTAGATTTATTAAAGGGTTGTAATTGTTTTGGACTTATTTTGTTGTAAGAAGTTGTGACACATGATTTAATAATAGTTGTACTTTTGAGGGGTTATTATGGTGTTTGGAAATGAGAACTAGTAATGATAAAAGTACAGTTTGTTTGGCTGTTGAATAGGTACAGTTGGAGTAAAAGGAACAAGCTTTAACAAAAGTGGCTAAAAGTGGCAAATAACAAACAAGGAGGGGAGTAGAGTGGCTTTTCAGAACAACATTATTTTATTTGGCCTGCAATGACTGCCTCTTCTTTCTTTCCTTGTTTTTATTTACATGATTTTTTCTATTTAATTTAACTCGTTATTATTATCATCATTAATTTTATTCTCATTATTTAGGCATTATCTATAGATTAGATTCATTCGTTCTTCATCGGTTCATCTAACTTGTATCTCAACTTGAGATGCAAACAATTTTAACTAGAAATTATTGTAACGCAAATCAAGTTAAAATTTATCTTATCTCATTTTTTATATCGTATTGTGTTGATGTTTTAATGCAGTAACCATAATTGCTAAAAGGATTTCGGCTAGTCTTATGTCTTTATATAATCATTTCTTGGTATATGAGAAAAGTACAAGTAAATGAATATATAGTTGTTTTGGATGAAACATTGTTTAACAACATTTAATAAATCAAAAGGGTTGAACAGAAGACATTATATTTTTTCCAACTCAAAACATACGCAATTATGAACCGCAACTACATTACTTGATACTTAAATGATTCTCGACTCTTGGATCGTAACAAAATAGTCGTTACTCTCAATATCATTACAAATTCCCAACCATATCAAGATTGATAGGATCTTAAAAAACACTCTTACTCAATTGAGGTAAAAATTAAATGTCGCAAGCAGTCAATCATGCTATCCATACGGCATACCTTTCAACGAGTCAAGCCAAAATCGAGATGAATGATCACAAAGAAAAAGGTTTTATTGGAAAATTAGAGAGGCGAGTAAAATCCAATTAACTTACAAGTGCAACATAACTAACGGTACTAAGATTGGTATAGTGTTAAAATCAGTAATGAATTTCAACATTAAGTACATTTTTTGGTAAAATAGTTGAACATTAAATTAGGTGTAAAAAGAGTCCTATGTAATATAATTTGACCAATAAAAAAAATAATATATAAACTAATAAATCGTTTAGCTCAGCATTTGAATAAATTCAATCTTAAACACTTACAATTATTCTTATCATTTATTTTAAAACTTAGCAAAAAAATAAAAAAGATAGAAAAATTTCAACATACCCCTTAAACTAAAGTCAACATAATTTTTTTTGATATATCTATATCTATACTATAATATATAATCTAAGTCTCACGCTATGCAGCATAGTACAATTCATTATTAGTGGTAAATTGACGATTTGATATATGATTTTTCTTTTTACCAAATTGATTAACTGTGATGGTATATTAGTAATGGTCTAGATTTTCATCTTTGACAATTACGGCATGAAAACATTGTGGTGTAAAAATGAAAAGGAGTAACACTTGATAGTTAATAAAAGCTAAATTAAATTTAAGAATGAGAATGAAATATGTATATTTATAAAAATTTTGAATCTTAAATTGTGATAAAAGCTACTATAAATAAAAAACCTAAATTCTTTATATTATAGTATAAATATATCAAAATTTTATAAGTTGACTTTATATTAAGGCATAATGGGGATTTTTTCATATCCCTTTTAAAGTTTTAAGGAAAAAATGATGAATGCTTAATAAGGAGTTATAGATTATGAATAAAAGCAGTAAAACTTTTATTTATAGAAGATGTTAATAAACTTTTATATTCAACATTTCTATAAATATACATATGTCATTTTTATTCTTAAATTTAACTTAAGTTTTGTTAACTCCTCCACATTTTTACACTACAATTTTTAAATTATAATTATAAAAGATGAAAATTTAAATAATTACTAATCTAACACTATAATTAATCAATTTTAAAAATAACACGTTGAATTCTAAATTTATCGTTAACATAGATTTTTATGCTCCTCTTCATAGCGAGAAACTTGAGCTATATAAAAATATATAATCGGTTATTTCTAAAATAATAAATGATTCGACCGTGTGAATAGGTGATGTTCACTAATTCCGTGCTAGTCCACGTGTAAAGCTAGTAACATCCACGTGTCATCCGGAGAACATGTTTATGGGACACGTATTAATACCTTTGTTTCCGTTTCCAACAAACACTTGTCTGATGTTTCAAATCCGTTATAGATGCAAACTTGAAAACCAACATATTTCTCTCTTTACTTTGAAAATTCTAAAAAAAGAAAACAGATAAACAGAATCGATCAAGAAAATGGGCGCAGAAACATTTGTGGAGATTATACTTGCAATCATATTGCCTCCGGTTGGCGTTTTTCTTCGATATGGTTGTGGTGTAAGTTATCTTTTAATTTCCATTATTTATCCTCAATTTTTATTGGAATTTTAGTTGCAATATTCACGTGTCTAAAACAGCGTCTTGAAAAAACTTGTATGTATCTGTTTCTTCAAACCTGTGTTTTACGCCCGCCCACTTACCTTTAAGATCCGGCTTGTCCGTTATATGAGAATGCTTTTGCTCGAAATGGAGTCCGTTAGCGCCAAACTGAATACGGTGTTTTCTCCCTGACAAAACACAAACACAGATAATCACTTATTTTTGTTCTAGTACTAGAATCAAAACGCAATCTCAAACACTCTAAGAAACGAGACAAGTTTTGATTTTTAGGGAATCTTCTGGATGTTATCATATCACAGTGTGAATCTTGATCGGTTTATGTTTGATGTTTTGGTCTTTAATTATAACTTGTATCGTTTGTTGTTATGAGGGAATATTGAATAAAATTAAACTAAAATATATATGGATTGTGATTGGTTGATTATTTATTATTTTGAAATGCAGATTGAATTCTGGATTTGCTTATTGCTAACGATATTGGGGTACCTTCCGGGAATTATATACGCAATTTATGTTTTGGTTGTTTAAAGTTAGTGTTTTATTTGGTTGTTTTGCTTTTGTTGTTTAAGAATGATTTGTGATTCAAGAATGTGAGTTTTTTTTTTTGCGTTGTTAAGACTTATTAATTATTATGCATATATATAGATCTTAGTCAAGTTTAAAAATTGCTTTGCAGCCATATTCGTTTGAAAATCGATGTTATGGATCCAAAATCACAAAACTGTCATGAAAACTGTATATGAGGTGGTGACATACATGATCATACAACACTCCATCGTGACTGACTTTTGGTTGTCACATTTGTAACCGTAGTTTCTACAAAAGATGCAATATACTTGTATGATGCATAAAGATAAACCAATATATAGCAGGGGTCATGTAATTAGATGCAATATACTTGTATGATGCATAAAGATAAACCAATATATAGCAGGGGTCAGGTAATTGGTGGTGTAGGTGACCGACTTTTAGTTGTCACATTTGTGTATAAAACATGCATAAAAACGTATTATAGGCTTTGATGAACAGGAAACAACGAAAATACCCTACCATCATGCGGACAGACAGCTTGCGACTGTTGATAACAACCATTTTAAACTGTTAAGGTATGTCGAAAGCGAGTATTCGGTTCTACCGATAGTACAAGTTAGTTTCTAAAAATTGGAATCAATCAATCAATATATGAAAGAATTTAAATGGGAAAAAGACGTTAAAAAACGGAGACTATGAACAACGTTTTCTATGTTTTCAAATGGGCACGATTTCAAAATTTTCTTTTAAATGCAACATAATTGTTGCTTTGTTGGTCACTTGTAATGTTCATCATCCAATTCCAATTTATAATTTTAATACTTAAATTTGGGTAATAGTATACACGTACAAATTATAAAGAAGTAAGTAGTACATCGTCGGTCTATGAAAGATACAGCGACGCAAGTTTTGTTTCGTCGTACAATGAGAATCATGTAATTAGTTTTTATATAATATTATTATGATCGAATAAAATTAACCAAAAGCGTTTAGTGTAGCGGTAGGAGAGTTGTTTATTTTAGTTCTCGTTTAAACCAGTGAGTGTTATGATCGTAAATAATACAGGAATTAAGTTAAATGTTTGCCAAAAAAGAAACATTGGTAAAATAATTTTGAGCAACTTATTAACTTAATTTAATTATTCATACAAGACAAACTCTTAATTTTTGGTAAGTCGATAAAATTATCGAAATAAGTTAAACAGAACACTTCATAAATTTTGTTGATAAATACTCCGCAGCATTTTGACTTTTTAAAAAAAATTATTTGATATTATCAAAACACTTTCTTTCTTGTGAAAATCATGTATATGTGTAAATAAAAGGGGCGTAAAGACATTTACTAGGGTTGAACATTTAAGGCGAGTTTAATTCAAAGAATCCTTTAATTTTTTTTAAAAATTCTCTAATAAAATTTAAAAAAAATTAAAAAACGTGTTTAAATTTAAATTTTCAAAATAATTATTTTAAATAAAAAATATTTATATATATTTTTTTATAATTAAAAAATTAAAAATTACCTTTTCTATTTTTTTTAATTTTTTTTTCTACTCTTTTTATAAAAAATAAAACTTATCTCTCACATTTGGATGATTCTTTAAATTTTTACTAATTTTTTAAGAGGTAAACATCCCTCGGTCCCTGGACGAAAATAAAATAAAAAATAAAACCTTTTTTCCATAACCAATTACGACCTTAATTTTTTTTTTTATAGAATTCTTCATCAGGATAAAAAAATCATCAATAACACAAGCGAAGTTTGGAAAGTAATTAAGAAGAGAGGCCTGTATTGAAATATACATTGTTGAGCATCTGCTGCGGGCGACTCGTTGGATCCTTGTTTGTCCGGTTAACGCCTTCTTAGGTTGCAATCACTTTTTTTTGTTAGGGTTTTCAATTTGGACTATAAATCCCGCTGATCGTCTTACCTCATTAATCACCAGGTATTGACTCTCTGATATTGATCATTGATTCTGATCCAATTAATATGTGAACTTAAATGTATATCTCGATTGATTCTAAAGTGTTGCTCTAACTTCACGAATTGTTGCTCATACGCTTATTGTTATTCATTTTATTTGACTCTAATATCGATATCTCTACTTGCGGATGTAGTTGAATCAATTATTACATAATTTGATCTGAATTTTGTTAATGTTAAGTTTGTTTGAGTTCAGATTTAAAGGTGAAATTAACTACGTTCCAGTTAGGGAAAGTTTAGTGTAATATTTCTTTCCGTATAGAACAAATGTCTAAGACTAACTTAGAAGGTAGTGCCCCTATTGACGACCAAGTCTCAATGGAAACAATGTATGGGGATGCGAAGAATATTTGAAAGCACTTTTGAACCATCACACAGATTCCAACCCAACTGCCCATGATTCTTCTATGACTTAAATCTTGTGTGTGTGTGTATCCAAAGATGATGAAGAATGTAATGGTCATAGGAAAGAAGGTAGTAGTCTAAATTTATTGGAGGATATAGAGCAGGCAACATGTACTAAACTTGCATCATTAGTTTGGATGGTTGAGGGTCATTGTTGATTCATTACTCTAGCATCTGTAATTGAAACCTAACACGAGACTCCTTATCATTTGGCTCTTCTATGGAGAATTAATTAGTAGCTAAATTTAGATACGAACTGACTTATGTAGGATAGAAACTATATCATCTTTTTCATCTTTTTCGTTGAATATGCTCAATTCAAGATGCGTTACTTTCTAAATGACCCTTTTAGAATACGATTCTTACACTCTTTCTAGTTACGTTGTTCCGTAACTAAAGGAAAACACGTGCAAGGTCAGTGGAAATAAATGAAACCTTAAACTTAGAAAAACTTTACTGTTCAATTTATCATCATTATATTTGATATCCCTCTGTTCACATATTTGAATAGTCTAATAGGATCGGTGAAGAACCAATAGTTTTGTTTTCTTTCACTTCTGCTCCATAAGAGACTTTTTATGTGGAAAGGCAATTACTGACTGAAGACATACATGAGCCACCATGTATATGGTGTTGTAGATGAGTTGATTGACTGTATAGTCTATATAAGAATTTTCTTTTGGAAATACATTCTCTAGGGAGATTAGATCACAAAGGTTGTATTTTGATAAACATATAGTGATCGTTTACCTGTGCTAACTCCTGTATCCATTTTGGGTATTTCTCTTCAATAATATCGTTAAAACTAGACAGTTAGTCATCTCCATCTGTTGTTGGAAACTTAAGAATATTTTTGTAACTAACAAACAACTTTCTACTGGGTCCATTCAATCTGATTTGGGGTGTAGGTGTAAATCATGAATTACCAATTTACCATATTCAGCAGATAAAGCTCCTCCAGAACTTGACATGCATGATGCATTTAACAATTTTTTTTTTTTTGAAAAGCAAAGATTGAAATGCATTTACAATAAATTAATCACTTTTTGGTGCAGGGAGAAGTTTTGCCATTCTACAAGTTGAAAATTCTCCAGCTTGGTTCAAGGCATCTCCCCTGGCCCTTTTCCATAGCAAAAAGAAAAAAATAGTTAGTTTGGGTCAAACAGATAGAATCTAATTTGATAATAATCATGGAGAATGCTGAGCCATTTAGTGCCTCAACAGCACCGCTGACATGGCATGACTTTTTGGAACGCATGAGAGATCCTTCCGCATCAGAATTTGTTAAAGCCATTAAAAGTTTCATTGTATCCTTCTCAAATAATCCCCCAGATCCTGAAAGGGACAGTGCAGCTGTACAAAAGTTCCTTAGCAATATGGAAGCTGCTTTCCGGGCTCATCCTCTTTGGGCAAGTGGATCCGAAGAAGAGTTAGATAGTGCCGGTGAAGGGCTCGAGAAATACATCATGACAAAATTGTTTACACGTGTCTTTGCTTCACACCCAGATGATGTGAAGGTAGATGACGAACTCTATGAAAAGTTGGCTTTAGTCCAGCAATTCATTCGACCCGAGCACTTAGATATTCAACCAACGTACCAAAATGAAACCTCATGGTTACTTGCTCAAAAGGAGCTACAGAAAATCAATATCTATAAAGCACCACGAGATAAACTCGTGTGTATCCTCAGTTGCTGTAAGGTCATCAGTAACTTGCTGTTTAATGCTTCTGTTAATGCAAATGAAAGTCCTCCTGGGGCTGATGAGTTTCTTCCTGTTCTTATTTACGTTACCATAAAAGCAAACCCTCCTCAATTGCATTCAAATTTGTTGTACATTCAGCGATACAGGCGCGAATCTAGACTAGTTGGAGAGGCAGCTTATTTCTTTACAAACATTCTCTCTGCAGAGTCCTTTGTTACAAACATAACTGGTGAATCATTGTCGATGGATGAAACAGAGTTTCAAAAGAACATGGAATCTGCTCAAGCTCTTATTTATGGGCTATCAGGTGATTATGATGGTGGTCAAAGTGAAACTGTATCAGAACCCGAACCCATCAAAAAGCAAAACAGTACTAGCATTACAGTTAAATCTTCAACTAAAGAGGTAAACACGAAAGACCAACAAGAGGAATCAATGCCACCAGTGGCCAAAATACCATCAATTTCAGATTTGGAGAATAAAGGG
Source organism: Logfia minima (assembly GCA_963921325.1). NCBI lineage: Eukaryota > Viridiplantae > Streptophyta > Magnoliopsida > Asterales > Asteraceae > Logfia > Logfia minima. The sequence continues at coordinate 3,471,548 of OY992770.1, forward strand.
GCAACGTTACTCATAAAAGAGGAAACTGCGACTAAAGAATTTCAGAAATTCCCGTACTTGTACTCTCAAGCAGGTGATTTGACAGTGGGTGATGTAGAAACTTTGCTAGGTAGTTATAAGCAACTCGTGCTGAAGTATGTTAGCCTGGCAAAAGGGTTGGGCATTTCATCTCCATCGATCCAGCCACCTGAAACCCGAAATGATGCTGAAACTTCGAATGCAGTGGAAGATAAAGGAGATGACTATCAAGGTCAGGTAGATGATGGTAGAATAGAGGGAGGTTCAGATGGAGCTACAGGTGTTTATACTGGGAATTCAGAACCAACATTAGCTGAAGAAGTTGCATCTCGAGCAGAAGAAAAAGATCAATAGTAAGTTTGTCTTATCCTGTTTTGTCCGTTGAATCATATCATACATGGATAGAAAAAGCCAAGCGAGTGTTGCAGATTTGATTAAAATTTGGGGTTTTTTCTTTTCATGTAAGCCGTTTTCAAAATGAATTTTGTTATTACATTACTAGGTATTTTTTACATTAAATTTGTGAGATTCAATCTCTTATGTTGTACCTTTTTGTTGAATACATAAACATCCACTGTTACTGAACATGACAAGTCTCTTTCAAAATCAGAGTAGAAAACATAATGGTATAATCAAACAGGTTTTCATTAACATTGTACAAGTTCACAATTGGTTGGCATACACTTATCGTCTACTATAATCTGTATAAGACTTACAAACCGCTTTAAAAAGACAATCCCATTTGTAAAATACCTAATCAATTACTCATCTATAACAAACACTGTCGCGTTTTCCTTCTTGAAATCATGCGTGGTATGATCCACCACCTGCACAAACATAAAATCAAAAATTAAATTAGAATGCCAGCATTAAAGCTTACACATTTGAACTTACATTGGTATTGCTGAGTTCAAGATTGTAGAAATCCATGGTGGTCAGGCTTAAACAGTGGTCCAGCATGCCACGTCCCTCGGTTCAGCTTCAGAAACTTCGGCCCAGATACTTTAAACACCCGAACACCATCAACAGCAGGCAATACAAAGAAGTGACCACTACGCGACTGCACAACATTTTCAACTTTGTTTACCACATTTGATTCCACTATAGAGGGCTTTGCAACTCCAAGATACCAAGTATCACCACCAATTGAACCAAGGCATTGGGTCACACTTGAATGATGTGTTATTTTCGAAAACTTGAGGGCCTGGTCTTGTAGGTGCATTATGTAAAACCTAATTCAATACATAAAACAATAATTTGGAAACAGAAATGAAACCCTAGAATTGCGCCATTGCCGCATAGATACATAATTAGTTAATTACATACCTGGGAGTGCCTTGAGAGAGGTCGAGTTGAGCATTGTCAGGTCCGAACTATTCGCCGTCCAGCGAAGCCTGAATTACTTGCCCGAACTCTTTGAAGGTTTCCGGCGTTGTTTCGATCGGCGTCACTTTCACCACCGCCGCTTCCATTTTGATGTATCTAACGCTGACGGCCGTTAATAGTATTTCAGGATGTGATGATAAAACTTCTTTATTTTATATTTTAGACTCCAATCTTTGATGTAACTTAAGAAATGTGCAATAGACTTATCTTTTTACAGTTTTAAGAGGTTAACCGGTAACACAACTATATGACACGTAGGCTGTGGCATTTTAAGAAAGAGGATCAAAAAGTCAGCCATTTATAGAAAGAAGTGAGAGTTGTCCATCTCAGCCATTTATTTTAACAATCAATGACTCAGTTATTCAGATTGGGACGGGGTTTATTATGTAAATAGCTGAACATGAGGGTCAAAAGTGTTAGTTCTAATAATGAGCCAAGGTTATTTACATTATTTGACTTGTTACCTTCACTTTTCATCATGACCATCAAATTTCAGGTCAACATCTTTTGAGTCACATTAATTTTTCTTACAATAAAATGAACATTTTCACACTTCTTCTCTAATTCAAACACACACTCACACACTCCAATTAATCACTCGTAATCGCAAAATTACTTCAGAATAAGAACTCGTAATCGCTCATATTACTTGTAATCATAGGTTTTGTTAAAAATATGTCGAAAATCCCAAAGGAATCTTTCGATTCTGTTGTTGAAGATTAAAAAGCCCTTACTCCCAAGAAAAAAGGAAAATAAATTTTAACTCATAAGTTTAAACTCTAATAATTGTGTTTTCCTTAGATTTCGAGTAACATATGAAGAAATTATCAAAGGAAGCTTCCAGTTTTGCTGCAGACCTTCAAAGTTGTTAATCAAAAGGAAAAATGAAAGGAAACCGTAACTATTGTGTTTTATTTCTCTTAGATTCTTCATGTTTTTTTTGTTTTTTGAAGATCAAAATATATGATTAATGTTACTACATTTTGTTTTCTGTTCAGTCATCACTAGTGGATCTACATTTTTATTGCATTTTTTAGGTTTATTTAACTGCATATTATGTATGGTATGTCTGCATTTTATGTTTTATTTACTACTGGACTTTATATCTTTTACGTTAGGAGCATTTGATCATCTTTTTAGTGCATTTTTAGTTTGTTTTTTACTGCATTTTATGTTTGATATGTTGCAATATTTCATTTTATAATATATTTTGGTTTGTTACTGCATGTCGTATCTTGTGCGACTTTTTCTTAAGTATAAAATGATTGAAGAAAATGCCTAAAAGGTTAAATGGAATGTTAAAATATTTGGAGAAAAATTGTAAAACAAAATTTGTGAAAGAAAAAAGATAAAAAAGCAGAATCCAACAGCGGCGGCCAGAATCCAGTGCCAGGAGTTGGGAGTTGGTGGTGGAGATGAAGGAGTGTGAACGAAGAAATGAGAGGGAAGGAAATGTAATATAAATAAAGTAGAGGAGGTCAAAATAAAAATTTATTAACTGACACGTGACGCTCTTTGATTGACCCCGAACATGCTCTCCCTTTCTCTTCTACAGAACCCTGCTTTCTTGAACTTGACTCTCTCATTTATTAGTCGGCCATTTACGAATAATAATGATTTATGAACTTGCACTGAACTACTTTTTTCATTTAATTATCTATTCTACAAATAGAAGATCAGTCTATCTAACATGATTATGCATTTTACGATAATTGTTAATGGGTTATATGATAATCTTGTAACAAAGTATTTTAACTTCAAATCTAGACAAAAGACCAGAACAAAGTGTACTTGTATGCCAATATGGTTACTTCTAGTACACAGATTAAAGGCTTTGTTTTAGTTTAAGATGATTTATGATGCAATCAATATTTTGGTTGAAATTAGTTAAAATGTGGCTCATGATATCTTTCAAGTGGTAGTGTAAAGTAGAGATACAGATGAGCTCATCGAACCGTGCGGAACATGGAAGCTGTGTATTACACTATACGCTATTCCCTGAAATCCTGTCACAGTGTTACTTGCATCACCTTTTAATAAGTGGGTTTGAGTTCGTAACTCATTCTATAAAGAATACATGTTCAATATTCTTTTCAGTTGACATTCGCCAAGAACAGATATTAATTTAAAGATTCAAGTGGGAACTAATTTGACAGAGTCTTGTGAGACATCTACTTGCATTCTGTTTAGTGATTTTAACATATGTATAATTACATCATTATAAATGTACGTTGGTTCGTTTTTAAATGGTACTATTACCTTGAATATGAATATAGGTCTCATATGACATGATAGTTTCGGCTCATGTTTCAATGGTATTGCTTCCTTTGTTATCTAGACGTACCCTGATTCGATGAATGAAGAAAACATGAATCAAGTCAAAATAACACGGAAGAAACAGGAAATGATATTAAAAATTAACTACATGTGAATCTAAACTATCAAAGGGAATGCTTTATGGCCATGGCAGAAAATCTAGCCTCAACTTTTCACCAAATTTGTATCAATACTAAATGGTCAAGTGTCTCATGCAATTATTACAGATGATCCAAGTTGAAGCCTTTTGATCCTGCATTAACTCTTGATTCTATGCGAAAAGTCAACCGTTGAAAGTATGCACAAATAGACATAGTTAGTTAGGCATGTCAAATTCTATTTGAAATTTTTCAATTTAAATAAATTCTTTCGATTTAAAAAAAATCAAGTGGTAGTCGGATGAACGTAGCCTTATCACGACTTATAATTAAGGCCTTAAGGGAATCTGGAATTGAAGTAGTCAAGACCAATAAACACCTACTTTCTTTGTATTTCTAGCCAATGTCAACTCTGGACAATGAACCATCTTAATAGTTAATACACTATGCATCTTTCAATGCAACAATATTAGAAAATTTGGTTCCCTATTTTGTGGGTCCGGTTAATTACTACTATAAGAGAAATGAGTATGAAACCTACAAAACTAAAGTAGACAGTTGATGAAAATTTGGTATAAACAAATTAAACCCTTTATTAAGTTAAGATATTTATAATTATGAAAGTAGCTATCACTTAAAGTTATGATTTCAATCTTATAAATCTGTGAGTTCATATTATAGATAGCTTTTAACGATAGGAATGCCACCCTCACTATTGACCATTTTGATCATCAGTTGGGGTAGGAGAAGTGCCCTCCAACTTTTTTGTATATATAGTTGAATTAATCGTCTACTATTAGTACAATATATACTGTACATAGGAACAATGAACCCATATGATCGGTTGACCCTATCAGGGTCAAGTGGTCAATCCAATGTTGCTCCGAAAATTCTTACTTTTCCGGGCTGCACTAGCTAGGGGAAAAAAAAAGATGAGCCACTTTGTTTAAGAACCATTACGCATAGAGTACAAATTTGAAAGCTTGGCTGTGGATTACAAAATCCTTTTAGGACCTAGTGACAACTACATTGTATTATACAAGATTAGGCGCCATGTATCATCTTTTAAATCATTTAGAAGAATTCTTAATTAATTAAGAAAAATTAAGTGTTTGAGAAACCGTGTGATAGAAGTCCAAGAATGCTGGACAGGCTGCGACATGGAAGGCTGCTGTTTTGTATGTATTTTAGTTTATACCTCTCACATCAACTTTTATTAATTTCTTGTCAAAGAAAGAAAAAAAGTAGTCATTGAGATTATAATTGCAGTTGCATAATTTTATAGACTTTTATGATCAACTGTAATTATTTTCTTTTATTTCCCTGTAGGCACGACATCGACAGCTTTTGTATTACTAAATTACTCTTACGTTTACCACGCCAAAGAATGCCGGGTCATCGTGATTGATTCTGCGATGAAAAAAGAGTCATCTCTGTGTCAAGAAAGTAACGTATCAAGTTGTTAACCAAACTTGGTTTGTTATTTTACTAACTTTTTTGCTTTTTATGTAAGGATCCAATCATCGATTCAGAATTCTCGAAGATAATATAAATTGTTGAGTCTAGACGTCTAGTTGAATGCGTCATTGATTCAATGTCATATTAGCTGATAGTATCGGTTACTTGTCCAAAAATATGTTCGTAATACAGAGCTTCTTATACTAAAACACACCCAATAACCCATCTACTCAGTGCAGTATGATCCAAAATGTTCTCTTACAATAATATAAGTGTAGCATTTTTCTTTTTGTATAGCCTAAAGTAAAAAGCCTTTCATTCGGCAAACTTTTAATCCAATAGTGCCTTTGTCTGATAGCAATCATGATGGTGTACTAATATAGTACTAAGGGCATTTGTAATAGTGGTGTAATAGAGAGTCGATGAAGTGCCATCGCGTGTTATGTATGCACTTACCCACTACAAGTGATGAGGTGTCATTCAATGCCATCGAGTAGTTAAGACTATATTTGGTATTAAACTTTATATTGTTGTATGAATCGATGCTCTAAAATGTTGGTATAATATACTTGTCATAGTTAAGACTATATTTGGTATTTAATTGGTGATTAAAATACCTTTAAATTAAGTATATTGGTTAAGTAGAATATCTATATTTGGGTGTGATGCAAATGTTTGGAGCCACCTTTTTTCCTCCCTCCTTTTCTCATGTATATGACTTTTGCAATTTAATAAACATATTTTTCTATAGACATTTCAACGAATTTTTATTATTTTTACTAACTCTCCCTTTGATGGTGATTTGTGGATAAATTACCATCTTTTGTTGAATCCGTATATTTATATTGCATTTTTCCTAATTGTCTACTTTTCGTAGATGTTGATGGTATATAAATTACTTCTATAACCATATACAAATAGATATAATACATATATTTATATGCACACTGTTATATGGTATGCGTGTAGCAAAATGCTAAAAAATGAAAATTATAAAAACGTCGAAAACTTCTAAATTACATGACTTTTTTATTAACATGTTTCGTGCATGTAATTAGATGCACTCTCGACACTTTTCTCAACCTTACAGATTAACTTGGCTTTAGTTTATTACAAATCCTACGTACGTACAATGTCTTTCTATACATTCAACCTTATAAATAGAGAAATGGGTCGTAATTGGGGGTAGAATTATTCACATAAATAAAAGGGTTTAACGAGTCAATTTATTGACAGTACTAAAATTCAATCAAATACACCAATCTTTTTCAGCAATTGTGACAAGTGCAAATAGAATAACATGCATGTATGCAATACTTTCTTACCGAGGAGACCGATTATTCAACACAAAGAAATGCACAATTACTTTAACTATTCAAAAATATAATAAAAATCTATATTTTAAAAAAGACGAACTATGAAATAATTATTTGAATTCGAAGAAACTGATAATCAGATTAGGTATTGTCACAACTCACCAAAATCACCTTATTTAACAAAAATAATCATAAATATAATACAAAAATAAGTTGATAATATCACTAAAAATACCACTGATCAAATAAATTGTTTAAAATTGATGACATTTAAATCATGATTTAAAATCAATTAAATTAAATTCAAATAACTATCTTAAAAATCAAATTAGATAACTTGTGGAAAAAATATATTATTATCTATAAAATCTAAAAAGATTTATTCCATATATTACATTAAAATAACATTTGATGCTTGTGAGCCAAAAGGTTTGAAATTTAAATTAATTGAACTTTTTCCCCAATTAATAGAGCTTATTACAAAGTTGGATTATGAATTTGTTATTTCTCTTTCAAAGAATTGATATGTAGACGGCTAACAACAATCTAATCAATACTTGAGACGACATAAAAATGCATTGTTAGCTCTGTTAGACCACATGTTCGATTAAATGGTTTGTTTATTTGTGGTGACTTATAAAAGTAATGCATCCCGTTAGATTTTCTTTTACAGTTGTAATTTATAAACACGGGTAATTAATTGTAATTGTACTTCTGAAATAAGTTGGAGTTGTATTGTAGGAAGAAAAATTGCAATAGTTACAAATGTATCCATTATTGTTTGTTATGCAAAAGTATAAAAGTTATAGGGTTTTTTTATGAAGAGGTTGTTTTATTATTATTATTATTATTATTTTTTAACAATTATAGTCTCATAATATTGAAGTTAGTATTACATCAGTCCTTTTTTAATTTGTTTGTAGTTTCATCCTCGAATTCATGGTCATTTATTTGTCATAATTGTGTGATTTGTAATTCTTATGAAAATTATAATTGAGTTAATGCATGATATTTAAAGTGTTTTATGTTAAAAAAATATAATTTATTTAATTTAATAATATAAACAACCCGTGTGTATACAGGGGTTTAAACGCTAGGTATTATATATAAGAAACAAACTTATATCGGTACATATATGCTATTTTGTACACGACTAAAAAGTTGTCATACGCCACACAACTTATATTTTAAGATGATGACAGATTACATCGCTTTTGATTTATAAATCGGTCATCCAAATTGCTAGAATATAATAAATACATATATAACATTAAAATTTATAACTGCTATTTATAAAAGTATAAACATACTAGCCATGATATTCTAAAAACGTGGATATTCACTAAACACGTTCTCAATCAATCAGTCAATCATATTATATTCTCTTTCAAATAAGAAATTTTTTGTTAATTGAAGCTAGGGTTTTGAGAGAGAATTATATGAATTCATTTTGATGAGAAGAATAAATTGAGTTGAATAATACACATATACAAATTTTATATTGTAAGCTAGACATTTCTAGAAGCTATCATACCCAACCAGTTATAACTAACTTAACTACCATCCTAATTACATTTTGTTACATTGTAGGAGACTTTTGTCAAACAGAATTCTGGACTTGTCTGGCTTAAGATGTATAGCAGATTGGCAGTTTAGAGTTGTTGACTTGGTGGTTGACTTCTCTTGGTTGACTTTTATTGACTTTGATTTTGCTTGTAGTTCATTATCCCCCTCGCAAATGGGCATGGATAAATTCTGCGCAATCTAATTATGCATTGTGCTAAGGTAATTCATGCATAAAGCAGGTGCAATGTTAACAAAGCTAAGATTGTTTCCAATTTGATCATAAACATTATCAAGGATCCAATAAATTAGCATATAGTTTGCTATTTCCTAGTGTGCTCTTAAATTTAAGTTCACTTATGGGTCCTTATATTCACGATTTACTATTTTTAGCTTATTTATAGCATTTAAAGCAATTGAAATTGATCTTTCCCATGAGTTAAAATTTAATGATCCATTTAGCTTTTTAGATACCAAAATCATACATGGATGATCATTCTGACAGAAATGTAACAGATGAAAGCTTTAATTGATGTCATCCGCATTCATGTTGTTTATCGGTACTGTTGTTTCTTCATTAGTTGCAGGCGATTCTTGATTCGTTGAATTTATGGTTTAATTGCTTAATTTGTTGAAATTAATCAAGAATTTGACGAAGAACTTAAATTGGAATTAGTCAAATTTGATCGTGATTTGATAAATTTGATCCTTCAGAAAGATGATTTGGATTAATTATTGATCTCGATCGATGGATCTAGGTCCACACGATGAGCTCTTATACCATTTTGTTAATTGAAGCTAAGGTTTTGAACTTGTGTGGTACTCAACCAATTATAACTAACTTAACTGTCATCCTAATTGATTCCGTTTACAGTCTGTTAGATTGTAGGAGATTATTGACAGTATTTCTGAACTTGTGTGGCTTGAAATATATACCGGAGTAGTAGTTTAGAGTTGTTGACTTGATGATTGACTTCTCTTGATTGACTTTTATTGACTTTGATTTTGCTTATATTTCATTAAAACTATAACTTAAAAATTAAAAAAGTTGATGTATCATTGTCGAATGAGATCACATGCATGATAGACAATAGCTAGAAGTCCGAAAACTTCCTTTAATCATGTAACCATGTACGTTGGACATTTCACCTACTAATTAAATGGGGTACATACACGACTAAATATACTAGAGAAAAATAGTTACCTAAAGGAGGTAAAAAATAACAAAACAAGTAACATATAGATAATGAGATGAGATGATATGTAACAAATAATAACAAAAAAGGGTAATTGACCCTTGACAACACCCAATCCCTCTTACAAATTGATAACAACCTAACTCTAACAGTACAATTTATCTTTTTAACTCGTAATTAGAATCAACGTCACTGTTTATTCAATAATTGTTTAAAGGTATTTAGAAAAGTTTAAAGTTTGACTTAGATAGTTTTAACTACAATAATTCCAAAGAACCAAATGACATTTGACGCGATACTATCTAAAACGTATCAATATAAAGTTTGTTAGTTCAATCGGTAATAAACAGTAACAATACTTATATATGGATTTTATGTATATATAAATTAAAAATATATTTTCAGAGAGCCCACATGATTTAAACACTCACAACCTATGGAGCATTGAAGGTGCTTGAAAGCACAAACCAATAAAGTTCTAAAGATTGTTAGGTTAACATGAAATGTGACTCGATAACATTCTTCACTTGTTAGTTGTTACCCAAAAATTCGTTATACGTTGTGAAAAATACGTGGCATAAAAGATAGAGTTTAGCGGCAGGGATGGTATGTGATGGTCGTCCTCGTTCCACACGAGCCTCAACGGCACTTACCCAACTTCATATAATGTCACATCACCATCAAAATATCAAAATAAATTTGCACGTCAGCATGTTGCGGTGTCCCAACTCCCGATTGTAACAGCAGCATCCGCCTCGGATCTCCCACCATTTATTTATGAATTAAATTTTAAATATATTATTATATGTGTATTGTTTTATAATTTAATTTTGCAAATTCCTTCGCTTGTGTAAATAGTCGGCACCCGACAATTTCTGTATGTCTTCACACGTGGCATTCTTTCTTAATTTTCTTACAGTCTACGTACAAAAAAGGCCTTTTACCCATAACATTTAATGTCATTTTAATTCCATCACAATTGATAGTTACAAATTCTTATTACTCGTATTGTCCCATAAAGTGTACCACATTCCTTCACTTTAATTTTTAAGTGATAGCGATGATGGTGGTAATGTAGATGTTTTAGTAAGATGATCGAAGTTGTAGGTACGTAGTTAAGGGTTTCTCCTAATGAACAACATTAAAAATAATTATTATTATTATAATATCTTTTATGTATTTATTGTTTAGTTCAAACATCTTAATTATAATTGGTTTTGATGAGAATTCCTTTTGAATGCATGTCATGTTTCAACGTGGCCCACGTGATCATTTTCAATTGTAATATATGTTATGAATTCGGTCTAGGTAAGTGTTGTACGACCCAAATGTCTTATGTCATTTTGGTAAAATAAAATAAAACTTTTCCATTTAATCTACTATAATCTTTAGTTTAATTTCTACAAGGGGTATAATAATGGGACGCGATTATATACATTTGGGATGGATTAAATAGATCTGTCAACATTTTCTAATCATCTTTTGAGTTTCATAACTTTGAAGCTTCCAGATTAACATAATTTAAATATTTTATAAGAACTAAAGTAAGTAGCCGATGAACTCTTCTACAAAGTAAAGGTTTTCAATGGAACTAAACTGAAGATGCACATATATTTTACCTTTTTTAACTGTTTTAAAGAAGGGTATCATCAATGGATTGAAACGTGTGAAGTTGGTGAGTTTAAGTAGCAGAGTAATAAATGAAGTTGTTAATGGATGAGCATGCAATTAAGATCAAAAGTGTAGTATTGATTGTTTTGTGATAGATATAGAATTTAATCTGGGTCAAACGAGTCTAACTTTTCAACTGGTCGGCTCTTGATCCTATAAGATGTGCACACATGTATTTTCCACAAATTCAGTTAACATCATGCATTTAATAAATAGTTATTGGTATTTATATATATGAACTAGCTCTATGTTTATTATATGTGTGGGTTTTTCTTTGATGTGGCTTAAGTTAATTTATTGTATTAAAAACACGTGATAACAAGAATGTTTTGAAATTTGACAACGTTTCCCTTCTTATAAATTTTATCACATGCAATCATGAATCATAACAGTTTTTTTTTATAAAGCAAACTTTTATAATAAAAACTAAAACGAAGGCTCCAAGAATTTAGTCCTTGAAATGTTCAATATGATGACTTAACTATTGATCGCTATTTTATGGTATTAATATTGATATCATTGGACACATATATCTCTTACATGTTTTGTCTAATCACAAGCTATAACAAGGAAACAATATATAGGTAAATAAAGTCATATTTCTTCTTCATCGCCTTTTTTTTTTCTATTCTTTGATTCGATCACCAAGACCGGTCACTCATAACAACTAATACATGTTTATCTATTACTTTCCCTTCTCTTAACTCTATCCTTCAAAGAAAAAGTAAGAGAAAATAAGTAGTTATTGTTAAACGACTTTATTTCGATGATAAAGCAATTAAATTACCTTTAGCCTTTATTTGTTGTGGATTTTGGGTTTTGGCTTAAAAGTGGGAAAACTTGCTTTGACACTTATTGAACTATCTTTGTTCTCATTTGATGAAAAAAGGAGGTAAATGAAGTTATACACCCAAATACGTACATAGATTATAGATATATATTTGTGATTATCAGTCACGTTATAAAATAATCCTAAAGCTTTTGGTTAATTGGGGACCAATATCGGTAATTTTGTTGTAATGGGTAAGATTGAAACATAATTAAACTAAAAAAGGACCACAATTGGTCAAGTCTTTATCATATATACTAACTTGATCATATCTATCGATTAAAAGCTCCAAAAGAGAAAAAAGAAATTAACTATATAGATTTTGACCTCGAATAAACTAGCATTTTATATCTCTAAACTAACCCTCCACTATTTAAATTACTCCAACTTATCTAATAAATAGTTTAAGTATAAATGGAACTAGGCGAATTGTTATTGATATAATTGTTATTCTTACGGAGTATTGTATATCATGTGCTAATGATACTGATGATAAAATAATGCATGTGAAAACGAAACTTAAATGCACAAAAAGTTTTCAAGTACAAAAGTGTATACACGGTTTACGGAGATACCTTTTAGTTTGTACAATTAGTTAATTCGGTGCACAACTGCACACAGACAAGTCAGATAAAAAAATCTCCAATATAGCTGACGTCATTTTCAAACCAATGACCATTTGATTACATCATGCCACTTCAATTGAGGCTATATATATTCTCCCACTTCATTTGCATAATCAAACTTAATCCTTTATTACCTTTACTTAGCAACACATTTTCAATCCCTCAAATAATTATAAATGGAATATTCCGGTGACAGAAGTGGCGGCGCCACCTCACCCATGACCATTTCCACCACCACCATACCACAATCTCATCAATCACCAAACAGTATTTGTAATAACAACTCATCATCTCAACTTAGTCCCACTAGTGTTTTGACACATCCACCACCATCCGCCCCTTCTTCGCCACCTCATCCTGTCATTCTTAGTCCTTGTGCGGCTTGCAAGATCCTTAGGCGACGATGTGTCGAAAAATGTGTGTTGGCACCTTATTTTCCACCAACCGAACCACTCAAGTTCACGATCGCACACCGGGTGTTTGGAGCTAGCAACATCATCAAATTGTTGCAGGTAAAAAGAACCAACGACAATATTTAATAGAGTAACGAATGGGCTTACTTATGAATACCTAAAAGTATTTCTAACTCATTTATTAGTTAAAACAGTTTTACTTATATAATTTTATAGATTAAACTCGACATATTACATTTTTACACTATTCGATATATCTTTAAGCTTATTTAGCTACACATATCTATCATTTTTCTATTTAATAATTAACCGGTGATCAAAGAACTTTTACTTGGCTGTTAAGAATCTAAGAGTAATTAATTTAATTTTCTTTGTGTAACAAAAAGAATTATTGTTGAAGGATCAACAAAAGTTACCATTTTTTAATGTGAATTCAAGACTTTGACTTTTCACTTTTTCCTCCTGCTCTTTTTTATTTCTTCATTAATTAACTTTAACACATCAAGTTGAAACTGCTTTTGTCCATTCTTTACAAAAACCGTATTTCCCAAAAAAGTTCTAACCATTTAATAAGAGACGTGTAATTTTGTTAATTACTAATTCAAAGGTAACATTTTCTCTATTTAATATTAAAAGTAAATGTAGCAATTTCTAAAGGAGTATCCAACCATGTAGGACCATTCCTAACTAAACGGGTTCAAAAGTTGACATTACTTTGTAAAAATATTAAAGAGACAGAGTGGTTAGAAGGTTATATTAGTAATATCTAATATCTATTGTCACCTAAAGAGCAACCAAAATCTCCATTACCAGATTATTTGAGTCGAAATTATTGTTCATTTTTTCGCAGTACTAGTACCAAATATTGTGATTACAACTAATAATGTGCGTAACGCTTGTATCGTTACAGGAACTGCCAGAGTCTCAAAGAGCGGATGCAGTTAGCAGTATGGTGTATGAAGCGAATGCAAGGCTAAGAGATCCGGTTTATGGTTGTGCAGGAGCCATTTGTCAACTTCAAAAGCAAGTGAGTGAGCTCCAAGCAGAGTTAGCCAAAGCACAAGCCGAAGTGCTCAACATGCAATGCCAACAGTCCAATTTATTATCGATGATTTGTATGGAAATGGATCAACAACTCGTTTCACCGCCAACACCACCACAACAAACGCCTTATGATAACCTAAACTTCTTCCCCGATGATGTCAATTTGAGCAGTGTTTTCGAGCCACTTTGGACATGAAACTAAAGACCCTCTTTAAGAGTAGTTCTATCAACTTTGAAACTTGAAAAGATTCAAGTACTTTAGTTTGTGAGATTTTTACTATAGTTCAATTTACTGATCCTATAAAGGGTATAAAGAGAATATAAAAAAGTTACCAAAAAAGGGTAGAAGGAGAGGGAGAAATTAAATTAAAGTGTCATTGTACTAATAATTATATGCCAATTCTTGATCTAAAATAAAGTTATTGGTGACCTAATTTTATCTAGTCTAATTTATAAATTCTTCTTTTGGTTTATTTTGTCAAACTTGCTGTTGACTTAAATACCCTTTTACTCTTTTGAAGCATGGACTTTCTATTTTCTATGCATGTTTAGATTTTATGATTAATGTGACTAACACCACTTGTATAGTTGGGGGAGTTGGAATTTTATCCTAATTTTCAAACATGTTGAGCTTATAATTGGAAACGAAAGTCTGTCACATCATCTTCTTACATCCAATAGTACACCACTATATATAAATAGGGATTAATTATATCTTAATTACAAGAATGCAATCTCTTTCAACCATGCCTCGATCGAATTGGAATAAATTTAGAAAGAGAAAAAATAAGTACCATGGATTATTTGATATATATATATATACTAGTTTTTAGATCTATGTATACACACTGTATCATTTCAAAAGATACAAAACAGTATTAGTTGAACACTTTTGAAAATAATTGCAAATTTAATTCTTGAAATATATGATTTGTAAACTTAAGTTCGAAGCACTTAAGATAACAAACAATATAAAACTATTAAAAATCTCAAAGAAACCATTAAGTAACTAAAAAATATGAAGAAAAAAAAGAAGACAAATAGTAGAAGATTGTGTGTTGCATATAATCTACAGTTATTTTAAGCATAAATAACAGAGTATGTTACATCGATTTTCTTAAAATTAAAATAAGTACTTAGAATACATTAATTAAAATGTTTGATTTTCATTATATTTAAAAAGAATATGCAATTATCATTTAAAGTTATTGAAAACATATGGTAAAATTATGACATAATTTAAATAATGTTAGTAGTAATTTTTACTAATTATCTTGTTTACTATAATTATCTCTAAAATAGTTATTTGAATTATCTTTTTAAACTACAATTTACGATGTCATCATTTCTTTAATTTTATCAATTAAATAAAAATTGGACAATTCTATTGGCTAATTAAATTTTTGATTACATTATGATCTAATTCTTATATTATTTTTAAAATATATGTATATATATATTCAAATAGTAAATATATATATTCTTAACAAATGACATTAAAAAAGGGTTCAATGTAAACACATTTTTGTCTATTAAGTTGGAGTATGCAGTGGAAAAATCATTTTTTAAGGATTATGTGTAAAGTTGATGCTTAAATATTTGCTATGACAATCATTAGGTGGTGACACTTAAGAGTACAAATAACCAACTATTAGTAACGATGATTTCATTTTATAAATAACGGAAAATAGAAATTTAAAATTAAGTAAAGGAATAAAGTGGCCGAATGTGGGCCAAGATTCGTCATGAAGGTCCGACCCATAACCTACGCGTTCTGGAACACAAAATATGGCATCCAACTTATAACGCAAATCTGAAACCGCGTCTACATCACGTGCATATATCCGCCTATAAAAAGTTAAAAACCCTACATCACGTGCGACGCCAGTTTAATTTTTCATTTTCTTTATTTGTTTTTGTATAAAACAAGTGTTAACTTAAGTTTTTAAATTTAATATGTTCTGTTATGGTTTCAAAGTTCTTGGCTTTTGTTCACATAAGTTTTGTTATAAACAAACGATACTTTACAACTAAAGTTTCACTTTATAAGTTGTTTATTATTAAGTATAGAATCATTAGTCGTTAGATAAAATACAAACAAAAATTACATACTTAGTCGTTAGATAACTGAAATATACAAAACGATCAAAATGT
The DNA here is from genome assembly GCA_963921325.1 of Logfia minima. Lineage (NCBI taxonomy): Eukaryota > Viridiplantae > Streptophyta > Magnoliopsida > Asterales > Asteraceae > Logfia > Logfia minima. The sequence goes on from OY992770.1 coordinate 3,487,636, forward strand.
TATTTTTCTAGAACGGAGAAATTTTTCGATTTTTCCCTGATTAACAACTCACCAATCAAATACGAGTCCTAAATACAACGATTAAATATTTTGTTGTTGTTGTTGTTGTTGTTGTTTTATCTTTACGGGAGAAAAAAATGACTTGGTATCAAATTTCGAGTTGTTTATATACCGTTATGATTATTAACTCATTATAACATATATCTTTATGTTCCAAAAAATAAAAATATAATTTATATTATCTTCAAATTCAAAATATAATGTAATTTGATTATTAATATCCAAAAATAAAGAGCAATTTCGAGATGGATGAATTTTAAAACATACTAAACAACAATTCTAAAGTCGATAGTCAAAGACTCTAGATACGTACTTTTTTCGATCTGACCAAGTCGCTTCCATGTGAAGTTTATAATATACAAATTAACTGACGTTACTTAGTCTCTATTGTACTTCTCGATCATCTACTTTTTATGAAATTAATAATTAATTTATTAAAATAAATTAAGACATATATGGATTAATAATACGTCTCAAAATGGAAATTGTTGCAAAAAGAAAATGGATTAGTTTAATACTCGTAGTAGATATATAAATAGATTGATTAGTACACTCAATAAGTTTGACTTTGGTCTCGTGGATTCCTTTTAGATGATAGTGAGTTGAGACATGCATAACTAAACCAGTTAACTTCCCGTATGAAAAGTTGAATTGCATGTTGATTATATTGTGGTAGTTGCTTGCTCATACAAAAATAAAAATAAATTAAATTAAACATATATCGAATAATAATAATAATTATTATTAATCAACATTAAGATGAAAAATACACTTTTTTTTATAAGAGCAAATTAAAGGAAGATTTTATAGAATTAACCCATAAAGGAAAATGAAACTATAATAGAAGAGGCCAAAAAAACAATGCCCAAAACCAACAATAAATACAACTACATGATTTCATAATCATAAGCTGAACGTACGTAGCACCAACGGGACCAATTAAACTTCATAGATTTGTTTCGATTAGACATCCATAGAAGCGAAAGAGCTTGAATCCCTGCAAAAAAATATCTTCATGATTTATGTCCAGAATAGACTCTTGATTTGCATGAAAGATCTTATTTCTTTAATACCATATGGCCCATAAAGCCACCAAATAAGAACTTGAAATGCTTTTGCAACCGACTTGCAATTATTCGGAAGATAGGAGCCAGAAATAAGGCCCGGAGATGTTAAGGAATCGTCAAGACTCGGGAGATTTCAAATCCCACCATCCGAAGAACTTCTTCCAAATCAAATTAATTACGGTCCAAAACGTGATTAATTATCAATATCTCCCTCACAAATGAGACAGGAAGCTACCCAATTTACGTAGAAATGTTGTACAGTAGCTATTACATTATATTAATAAGTAACAACAACAACAACAACAATAATATAATAATAATTCGATGTTTTGATAATTCAATTACGTTTAATGCGCTCTCATTGCATTTTACTTTTTTTGTTGACTGCTAGTCAATTGAATCTTATTACATACATATGTAATGTTACACATAATATTAATTTAATTAATCTTATAAATTAGGTTGGTCTTGCATTATTCAACTTCGTATACTGTGTACATGTTAATTAAAACAAATAGCGGGTTATCTTAACTGTCTATCCCAAAACCTTTAAATTAAAATACTGACAAGATATGAGAATCGCATAAAAACAAGTATTATCATTTTCGGTTTGTAACTTAATTTTTTTAAAAACAAACACGTACGTAGCAAAAATCATACAACATCAGTCACATATTTCTTTCATGCAAATAAATCAATAAAATTAAGACGTCATGTCGAAATCCATTGGGGTTGAGGTCTTTTTCGTATTATAAATGCATGACACACGAGGAATCTTTTCTTACTCACCAAAGAAAACGGGAGAATGACATCAAACTTTAATTAGTCACCTCGATTCTTGTAATGATCATGCAGAAACATTAATTTATCTATTTATATTTGATATTTCATTTGCTGTATATCTATCGATCGACAATAATTTGTACCATTTTCTTGGCACATGATGACTATAATAATTTCTAGAAGGTAAACAAACTTCATTTCATTAAGATATATATATATATATATATATTACGATAATCTTAATTCTAGAAGTTAGGCGAATGATTCTTAACTTTTTATAATAATGTCAACATTATTATATATTTTTAATCTAGATGACCTCGGCACGTATAAATCTTTAAGAAAATAAATAAATTCAGTTCTAGATGGTTAACAGTTTTTAATATTAATTGCAGCCAGTCGTGATTTTATAAAGTATGATATTATGATTCGAGGTAGATCATAAAATATTGCATATACAACATCATATGGGTATTAATATATATTATATAAGTTTGAAATAACAACAATATTAGGCATTGATCTATTTTGTTTAACTTGGAACACAATTGGAAAGTCAAACTAAGAACAATGTATCGATATTCAAAGACAAGGCTACTTCGCCTAAATTTAATGCCAGAAGAAAGTCGAGTGATTAACCATTACTTTTTTTATTTTATGACTAATTCTAGACATGAATAATAAATAAAGATATATATAAGGAAACAATAAACAACAGACACTAAAGTAATAGAGTTTGCAATGTCCGTGTATGCTAGAATAGAGGATAGTACTCTCGTATTCTTGAGGTTGTATTCACGCCTTTAGAATATAGGAATGTATATGATTTTTCTAAGATTAAGTACTCTTATTTATAAAGATGAACCTAAATCATATATTCTCTATCAAAATGTTTACAAATTAAACATTGTCTCCTTGTTCTATTGAAAATATATATAATCTACAAAAATAAAGAAGGCTTGCAACCTTAATGCTCTTCAAGCCTTCAGAACAAAGTTTCTAAACATTAATCTATGGAATTTAGAAGCTTGAAGCAGGTGCATGTGCATCCAAGATATATGGTGTTAACGGTAAGTACTTACTGATAGGTTTAAACGCAATACCAAAATACCAACCGTCTTCATACCAAGTTTATCCAGAAAAAATATACCAACTTGATGACACATTTAAGGTTGCTAGTGTAAGAAATTTGATAATAATGGTCACTGCTTGATGACAAGGCTTCATCATGTTCATGTTTCACAGTTGTAATCTCTTTCTTTACAATTGTAGTCTCCGCATTGAAATTGGTAAATCAATAATCGATTTAAACATATTATATCAAGAAATTAAAAGAAGCTTCAATTCTGCATTTAAATTGGTATCATGAGTAACCCAGACAAAATTATCATCAATTTAAATATTGAATTATCAAGAATTAAAAAAGATACTTAGAAATCAAGAATATGAAAAGTTTAAAAATTATTACCAATTTTGACTTTTGATGAATTTCTTGGTTTCATTTTCACGTCTTGTTCTTTAATTCCTGTAGAATTAACAAATAATAACTATTAGAACTTCAATCTAAAATCTTTACCATGAATGCAATACCAAGAATTTAAAAAATTACAGTGTTTCTTTAAAGTTTGAAAGAGAAATCAAACAAATATTAGTTAAAGTTATTAACCCTAAATTGGGTGAGTTGGATAAATTTTAGAAAAAATTACACGGAACATCGGTGTGGTTTGTAAGTTTCACCTATCGTCTGTTGTACTTTTTTTTTTATATTGGTCATTCATGTGGTTGCAAGTTCTTGCATGAGTCGTTTTTTTTCCCTAACCCAAGTCCGTTAAATATTGGCATGTGTTGTACATGTGAGGGTACAATAGTCATTTCGGTGAATTAAGTGACTACGAGCATAATTGTAACCACAAGGACCATCCGTGTAGAAAAAATTCAAATTTTAAAATTTCATTTAAATCTAATATCTTTTTTAATTCTATTAAGTTAATTTATTTTTTGAATAAGGTTTCCATATTTTTTCTAACAGTTATTTTTTATTTGACAATTAAAATAACCACCACTAAAAATATCATAATTTTCTTCAAATAATTATTATCAATAAGTATCATATTTAACCACCATTGTCAAACTACATATTTGTGTTAATGAGTTTGCATTTTTTACATATTTTGTGTCTTTTACATGACTCAAATTTGACAGAATATCTCCGCAAAAGCTTCTTTTCTAAAAGCGACTTCAAGATCTTCTAGAGTTACTTGTCCATCACCATCTCAAACCAATTCCTCAAACAATCTCCTTCCCGCACACATGAACGGTTTTCTACCATAGGCACAAATGAAGGGATCAATTAAAACAACTCAAGAATACATGACTAACACCAACCATCTAGAACCAAATGACAAGTTCGACGTATTCTTTCACTATAACAATACACAGATAATGCATGATCATGGGCTGTGGTATGATATCAAAAAGACATTTTGGAGTGTCCTTGTAACAGCATGTCTAACATCGTATGGTCTATTAAGTAGTTACCAACTGAAGTCTTAACTATAATTAATGAGCACAACAATGACTTACGTAGACTTGTTTATTTTAAAATTTTAAAAATTGTAACTTATAGATCTGATTCGAGTCAATAGATGGATTAGGCCATATATGCAAATACAAATGAAGCTCCAAAAGACAAAAGGGATAACAGACCTTGCAACCTTTCGTTTAACATTATTCAAAGGTCCATTAAATAAGTAGTTTTTTTTTTCGCTTTTTTTTTAGCATACAAGTAGCTTTTAACAGATAAACAATATATTTAACTTTTTTTGTTCCACGAACAAGTAGCTTCTTTTCAGCTCATAACACATAGTAAAGTTGACATTTAGAAGTCAAAATAATGACTCTGATTATGGAGAGGGTGTATCTTTAGGTTAAATGAACTCTTCAACAACTAATATCACAAGGCCTAACAATTAAAATACAAAATCCTTTAGTAAGATTATTAAGTTAACCATATATGAGCTTCTTACGAAAAACCAAAGATGTTTTAGCAACAAATAATTAACAAGAATATTCCATGTCTGCACCATAGGAACTTCTATGACTAATTCTAAATATGCATGATATTCTATAATTATGATGCACCAAGACTTATATGATAACGGTGTTTATTGTATATTTATAAATTAAAGTGACAAATTGTATAACCATGACGGACCATATCCTATAAATATGATGCACGATTTTTTTACACTATAATGCACCATTATTTTATTTAACAATGATATTTTATTTGTATACTTTGAAAAATCAGTGCATTATATTTAAGATATTTAAGATGCAGTTCATTATATTCACCAAGACTGGTGCATCGTAATTTGAAAACAACAGTAAACCATCACTTATTAAAACGTCATCTTCTTGTTCACAAAGATAACGTATTTCTAGTTCACGAAGATAATGAAGGGATTTAACCTTAATGGTCTTCAAACCTTCACAAAAACAAAGACTAATCTTCTCAAGCAAGTTACAAGTAGACAATACGTTATCAAGTACCTCTTGACATATAGTCACACATTGTTACTCGAGTACACGTAGAGAGACACTTGATCACATGATCCTTACAGATCCCAAGGAATTAGTGAAGGTGGAATCAATTGCTGTAACATTTGTTGATTCAAGATTTTCACCGGAGAATATATCATCTGGCAATGTAAAAGAAGTAATCAAAAGCCAGATGTCAAGGGAGAGATGTTTGAGACAACTTTTGGAAGCAACTGTCCGAATCCATTCTTGTGCAAGAGAAGCCAACTTTTGGTTGATAATGTGGAATCAAAGATTAAAAGATCCCATAGGTATGTTTAAGCGGCAATACCTTGGAAGAGTATGGTCGAAAAACTCAGGTCGATGAGTAAACCTGAGCATGGGGATTGTAGACCAAGCTTGTAACCATGACTTGCACAATACACAAGTACGAGCGGCTTCCCATGGTGGCAACAATGACAGTATTTGGTGGATTAAATCCGGAACATCCTCTTAACTGTTTTCTAATCACCCTGCTTCTCTTAGTTTCCACCGAGATTGATTTCAGACCCGATCGATCTCACTGATCCCTTATATTCCTAATGAACTAACTAATTATCTATAATATTAGGTTTGATTTACCTTATTATAGATCTACGAATTCTCTCTTCGTCTCGCTTTAAGGATCGGAATATATATATAGAGGGGTGAAAATGGAAAGTCGTGAGTTACATGTATCACTTTTTGATTGGGCCAAAATCTGCCCCTCTTCTCTCCAAAAGAAGAATGCCCTTTGATCCTTAACATTCCCATTAATCTTTGCTAAATATGTGCAATTAAATAAAACAATGACAAAGAAAAACTTTCGCAAACGGTACACTTCGGACAAGTTATCTTCATAATTGATATAGCCAACTTTTCCTTATTTGTGTTCATCCCAGGATTTGGCTCATAATACGATGAAAAATGTAGCCAACATTCCCGCATTGACAATCAATCAATCAATAATAATATAAAGAACTTAGAAAAACCAAGCATAATACAAATCAAAACAAAAAGCATATGAAACAAAAATGAAGATTGCTATTTGCATGAAATGAGTAATAGTCTATAAGATCCTAGAAACAACTCTATCCGAGTGTCCAAAACAGCATGGAGATGTCGGCAAATTAAATTTGTAGCATGTGCCGCCACTTAATCGTGGAAAACGTTCAAAACTTCCTTGTAGCGTTCACATGCCATGATCACATATAAAGCATGCAGTTATGAAATAGAACTTACTACTTCTGTGAAAGTTGCTCAGTAGCTTGCTGCTCTAGACTTTGCTGCTCTTCAGTTTTGGAAATAGCATTTTTCATGAGCTCGTAGCCTGCAAAATTCATAGCACCAAGTGGGGCGATCCAGAAGAACCTAGGTATAGCTCCTTTAAATAATCCAAGTGGGCCCTCATGACGGAGAATAGATAACGCGATTATTGACATGGAAACAGGTCGCCCTTGAGGTGCAGTCATCATTCTAGTTTTCATCACATCAAAGGGTGTCGTTGTGACCGCAGCCAGGCCACCAGATATAGCCCCAACTGCAATCGTCTCCCACGGTTCCAGTTCTCGTCCCAGAAGCTGCTGGGCAACCTGAATTTTTCATTTAAAGCATTGACTGATGTGGCACTAAAACTTCAAAATTACCAATTGCAGCAAAAAGGGAGCATAAAATATGAACATATATCTTGGAATGCGAATAAGAACATACCTTTTTGGACTCTCCATAAAGTCCCATGCCTGCGACATAAAATGGGACCTCCCGACAGAGAGTGGCACCAGTGCCACGGAAGAAACCTCTGAGACCATCTTGTTGCCATGTGCAGACAATTGCTTCACCTACGTTGTTAAATATGCCTGCCTGCAACCTTTGCTTCAATACTTCACATGGAATTCTAACTGCTGTACCCAACACAGTGCTACAGAATGATGCTATTGACTGAACCTGGGGGATCACAAGAAAACATTCATTAGATTATATCATCACCACATAAATAAGCATGAAATAAATAACACATTCTTTAGAAAAGAAATTGCCAATTATATTCTCAAGGTAGTTATGATATAGCGTTTACCTGTATGTCCGGAAGCGTCGGAGCAACATTTATTAACACGATCTTACTTGCTTCAAAGATCCCAGTCCGTAATCCATGGCTGCAACAATGTATTAAGGGAATGATTTGAATGTTGGACCTCAAGATAATCGATCATAGACGCCCCCTTTACCATTCTGTATAATAGGCTATTCTATTTGTACAGATATGGTAGAGGGGCGCATCAATACTTGCTTGTCTATTAGTTTTCAGTTCTTCTCTTTGGCGCGGGGTAGAGCAGTTTGGTAGCTCGCAAGGCTCATGACCTTGAGGTCACGGGTTCAAATCCTGTCTCCGCAATACTTTTTGTAAAAAAAAAATTGTATGTTTTACTCTGGTAACTAGTAATTAGTTAACACTTTTTCTTTTCGGGTAGAAGGCAAAGAGGGGAAGGATAGACTCACTACACTATGATGGCCAACTATACTAATACTAAAACCTTTATTATTTTAATTTTATGATATTAATTTAAGACACGAAAAGGAAAATAATTGTGAACCTGGAAAATTGTCCTATAATGGCAGGAATGGATCCTCTGTATACTCCATGAAATCCAACTTCAGGAAGTTTTGCAATCATGTCTGGGAAACTAAGCGTCGATGCTTGTACTCGAGTCTGATAGTACAGTAACAGTCAGATAATTGAAATAAAATAATGCACAATGAATTTTTTTTTTTTACTAAATAGACCCCTACCGATATTCAAGTTCGAGAAGCTGTATTTTTTTATTCTCGCAAGTGAAATAAGGAGACGTATGGTGAAACATATAAGCTATAACTAATTAGAAATAACAACCTACCTTTATTGTGTCAATAGGGTGCATAACAGATGTTGACAGTGCACAAGCAAGGCCACCTGCCAATGCAGATTTTAGAACACTTCCAGCATGTACTTCCACAGGAGGTGCCACCGCTACAACAGTAGCAGCTTGAAACCATAAATTCCTGTAAATTGACACAGTAGATTATAATTTAGATATAACCATATCGTTTATGACATTCTATCAGCACTATATCTACTCAAGTGTCACCATTTTTACCTTGGATCTTCTTGAAGCTGGTCAGATGGGAGAAGAACCATAAAGTTTCTAAAATGTCCATAAGAAATAGATTCTTCAGTGTCAGATTTGAGAAACCGCATCATGGCAACAGCATTATCTTCATTTGCAGGAAGTCCTGCATTCTTTAGTGATGCCAAAATTTCACTTTTCTGCAGTGTCCCGGACTTGGTTAAACAGAGACTAGTATAAGCTCTAAGGATCGTAGGTTCTTTCTGTTCCATCAATGACAAGAACTGATTCCAGCCAAATGATTTTGAAAACAAGTGCCTTCTAGTGCGACGCATTAATTCATGAGCATATCTCCGAGGAAGCTTTCTTTTTCTAAAAGCAACCTCAAGATCTTCTAGAGTTACTTGTCCATCACCATCTCTATCCAATTCCTCAAAAAATCTCCTTCCTGCACACATGAAGGGGTTCTTCTTATAGGCACAAGTGAAGGAATCAGTTGGAAGAACCCATGATTATATGATTACAACCAGCCATCGAGATGTGACAAGATCGACATATTTTCACTATAACGATACACAGATAAAGCATGATCATATGCTGTGGTATATTCTTAAGAAGACATTTTGGAGCACTATAGTACTTATAGTCCAAGAGTATGAGGAGTGATTCATAAAGGGCATTGTTTTCCTTCTGTGTGATAGTGGTTTTATGCTTGATCATAGTCGTAGAAATGCTATCAACTCGTTTAAAAGCTAAAATTATGAATCTAGGGCAACACAGTTAAATCTAGCTATAACACTTCCGACGGGAAGCGAACGCCATTTTAAATTTTAGTTTTAAATCAATACACTTATCATGATTACAATCCAGTGCTAAAAAAACTAATACTAGGCCAAGTCACCTCTTCAGCTATTAAAGAGACGTACCTTCTGCCTCAGTGTATCTGAAGAAATCCTGGACAGAGAAGAGTTTTTTCTTATCAGGATGGTCTTTAGTCGACCGTCCTAACTGTGGTACAAGCTCGATTAATTCTGTCAGTGAAACAGTAGACAAAGTGGACCTCAAACGTTCAACATTAGATAAAGGAACACTTAGCAAGCCATTAGCCATTCTCTGCGAGAAACTGCTAACATTCTCTTCTGTAACATTTGAGCTAACAGCATCGTCACTATCATCCTTAACAGGAGAAGTTAAGTCAACGATACCAGATGGAATCCCTCCAACCCTCGCAAACTTCAAATTTCCCAAAAATCCACTTAAATCAGCTTTTTTACCCTCCAAAAGACTACCAACAGACTTCAAATGATCAACCTGCCTTGAAACGGGAGGAACTGTTGATAACTCGCATTTCTCACTTCCACTTTCCAGTACACCCAACTCAAACTTGTGTAAATTTTGAGCAAGCTGATCAAGAACAAACCCGATAAAGTGCTCAAGCGACGAACCATTTCCATCTTCGACTTTCAAAGTTTCCTCAGATGGCACCAAAACCAGCGCATTTTCCAAATATGTTTGTTTTCTATCACCAGAAACACTTTCTGGAATTGCCCCATTAGCCATAAATTCATTTCCATTTCCAGAAATCTTTGACTTGCAATCATTCGCATGCAAAAGTTTACAAAGCTTATCACCGTTAGTCTTTTTCTGTAGCTTCTTTTTACCATTTCGAAATGGGCTCGGAACAGCTTGAACAAAACTACTAACAATCAAAGACCAAGTGACTGCAAATTGCATGCAATTAGTACAAGTTCCATCCTCCTTACTACAATCCTCTTTCTTAGACATACCAACCTTATCTTCATTACCACCATCGTTAACCATAAACATCCCCAAGAATGCCTTAAATGGAACCTTAGTTGACAAACCTTTCTTTCTATCATCACTAACCACACTCTGAACATTCTTTTTATTCACACTAAATAACTCAATCTTACTCCCATTTCCAATAGCAATTTCACCTGTTTTACCTCCATTCTTATTAACCCCAGGCCACCTATGCTCAAAGTCTTTCGCAGCTTTCCTAAAACTAGTTTCAAGTGGACCAAAAGCGTTCTTCACAACTTCAATTGAATTAAAAAATGACTCCAAAGGATCATTTCCATTCACATTCACCATCACTGATCAACAAAACTTAATCTCAACACACTCACAGCAATCTAAATCCCTAATTCAATACAAACCCTAATTTTACACATCAGTACAATAACCGCGTCAAATACCTAAAATAAAACAACCGGAAACTGTACGGACAAAACAAATCCAAAATCGAGCTTGTCCTTGATGCAGATAGTGATTCTATATAGATATATATACAGATACAGATGAAATTTTAGGAAAGAAACTACTGTACAGTGAAGTTGAAATATGTATCTATCGATTCTACACACATCCTTTCGTAATTCAAATCTGCAATGGAGATTTGATAAGTTTACCTGATTAAATTAGGGTTGCTATAGTGCATGTACTGCGATATAGTTATAGGTGTATGTATACATATAGCAATAAAAATAGGGATATATGAAAATAGGGATATATGGTGGTGATTGCGAACAAACCAGAGGAGGAAGAAGAAGAAGAGGCTTCTAATTTTTTGAGTATATATGGAGTATAATATTTTGATTATTTTCTTAATATATAAATTTTAATTTATTATGGAAATACCAGTATTATTTATTATTTATTTTAGTTAAAAAGTTGTAAAAGGATAAGAGGTGACTGAGGATAATGATGACGTGTATCCTACCTGGATAAGGACACACTGTGTTAATGTTTTGTTTATACGAGTACTTGACTACTTGTTTATCTCACTTCACATGAAACCAGTAATTCAGTAGATTAATGTATTTTCTTTATTAAAGAAAATAAAATACAACAATTTATAAAAAAAGGTTTAAATATTAATAAACATTTCTGGTCTAGAGTTATCCAAGTTAAATATTAATAAAAAAAGGTTTAAATATCTAGCAAGTATTATTAACATGCTAAAACTACATAATAAGCTTTGAATGCTTATCTAAAGTATCCTTTACTACTTTAGCTAATTATCGCTTGATAAGCAACATGTAATCACCAAACTTCTACAGTTATTCATCTTAAACATGCCTTAACTATAATAAATCTAAAAAATTGATGGTAAACTCAAGTGTCATTTTTGTTTTACCTTTTGATAATTGTTGACATAAGGTAATTACTATTTTTACTTGAAACTTTTTACCTTAGGATTCTCTTGTGGATCCTGTAACATGTAACACACTTTAAATTAAGTCGACAAGTAGATAATTTGGAAGTCTATTTAACAATAGCTGAATAATTCATATATTTGCAACTAAAGAATGCAGAAAACGATTGAAAATGAAAGTTTGATGGATAAAGTGTGAGTTTGATGTGCCCAAAAATAAAATTGACAAATGAGGAAATAGTAGCTCTACAAATTAGTATATGAAGAGAGTGATACGTGTAGCATTGCATGTGGACACGTTCGTAGATGCATTCCCACATGGCATACTGTGGCATGCTTTACCTATTCCTTCGTCGCCACGTTTTTTATCATCTTTTGCCAATAAAAGTTTCTGTAGCAATTTGTTTTTGTTGGTCATTATTAACTTTGATTAGTGATTGCATCAACTTATAGTATGGAACCTTAATCCTCCTTACTCTTGTTATGAAAGTACTCAGACTGGAATATTTAACCAACTTAGCCATCTTTAAATTCATGAATCTTGATGGTTAAAATACGAAATCATACCAAAAAATCTAACATTAGTTTAATTGCTTCCAAAAGAAAAAACAAACTTATTTGACCATAGAAGTCAAAGTCAAACGTTTAGGATTCATCATTAGATCATGACTCATGAATGACATTTATCCTTTCTTGGTTCCATTTCTACATTATTATCGAACATCACAAGCCAAACAAATACCAAAAGAACAATGGATACAAATTTGTGTAACAAACAACACTTGACTAAGTAGTTTCTGTATATTACCATATCAGTTGTCACCAGAGTCCGACAGAAACTCAAAGCTTTCGAGCGAGTCCCATTCAAATCAGAAAGCCGACCCACTGTCCTTGGTCTTTCGAAGCATTACATCTTTGGCTTCATTAATTTTCGAAGCTAAGTAATGGCTCCCTCCAGCATCCGGATGGTTTGCAACCATTACCCTTCTATGTGCTTCCCTCACCTTATCTGCAGCCACGCTTTCTCTGTCAAACAAACCCCATCATGACAAATGTCAATACTCAATTTCCCTTAATTAACATTACAGAATGAATCTTAAGAAAGATCATGTACTCGTCCCGTTAACAGCTTTAGCCATCATATCTTAGTCTTGCAACATGATACAAGGGCTGCACCATATTTAGTACTTTTTTCTAAGGGGAAGAGTCTAAAATAACCGTCTTTTAATAATAACAGACTAAAAAGATCAACAGGGTGCAAGTGTGCAACTGCTTAACACTTTCAAAGGACGGCAGTTTTAGTAATCATGTATATCATAATCTTACAATATTATATAAAAGGACCAATGTGACAGAATCTTCAACAGGATGTCGATCAATCTTTCAAGGTAGATTTAGGTTATACCTAACCCCAAGGATTAAAGCTGCTTCTCGTCTAGTCATAGTTGGTTGGAAACCGCCTTCGTAGAATCTTCGTGATCTAGGCCTCGTGGGTTTAGTTTTGAAAGAATGCCATGCTTGAATTCCATATTTACCAGCCATGGCTGCAGCTGCTACTGCAAGCCCAGCAATAAATGGGGTAGCCTGATTCACACATCCAAGGCTCATTAGCTTTTTGGTGCAAATTATAGTCATACTTAAGTCCATAAACATTATGCAATGGCTATGTTGATCTATTTTATTATCATGTAACAAAACTAGTCACAATTTGTACTGAACATTACAAATGCAGAAAAAACAAAAATAAAGACACATTAAAGCAAATAAACAAACTGATCATGGTTTTTATATATGCAAATCAAGAATTTCAATATCATCTATATTTGTAGTATTTAAGTGCATTTCATTTCATTTCTCATTAACATTTTGTGATCTAAACGAAAAGAGATGGTGATACTTTTGTGATATCTAGGGTTCATCAAGTTGAAGAATTTAGCAACAGCGTCTATAAATCATTATCTTAATAGTAATACCAGCACGATCCGTACTGAAATGCATAATAAATAAATAATATATATATATATACAAATTTGAATTATTTAACAATTCGATTTCTTGAGGGCAAAGTGAACAAATTCCCAAATCGCATGAACAAGGTTAAAACCTAAATCGAAAATTAGAACCGAAAGAAACACCATTGATATAGGCCTACGGAGTAAAACTTACCATTTAGCGCGTAACAATTCGGAGATTGGAGACAATGTTTGCATCAAAAATAGTTTCTTGAACATTCTATACTTTCAGAAAAAAATAAATAATAACAAATGAAAAATCTAATCAATAGAAGGCGTTCAATATTTGAATAGGGCCTTACAGTTTAGCCCATTCTGGGATATTTTGGCCCGTTCTAATTTGGCTTGTCATTTACTTGTTGTTTAACTTTAACCCAATAGAGCTTTTTTTTCTGTGGTTGATTAATCATTAATGTACTAAGATTTACACACGCAAAACTATATTGATAATTGTGATTGTTATATAATCATAAAAATAAAAATAAAAAAAGTAAATGCTAAGTCTCACTATTCACTTCAACTAGTAAAAATATTTATTCTCTATTTTTTTAATGTTCTCAAAAAATTTATTTCACATTGATCATTTATTTGTTATTGAGAATGATAAAAGTCTTAAACCTTTTTGACTTGATTCAAAGTCCTGTGAGAAACATAATTTTTACAAAAATATATTAATAAAAGCTTTATAATATAATATAATATTTATAAGAACAAACTTCAACTCACAATTTTCGATATTAAATTATAGGCATTTGTTTTGTTTAAAACACTTAAAGAATATATAAACTCATATGTATATACATGTAAACTCACTATTTATTATTTACTATATAGTTGTAAATACTCTACAAAAATAATAATACTAACTGTAATGAGTATTTATTGAGGTGTATTCCATATCTTTGTAATTTAATATAAAATAGATAGAATTATGGAATTAAATTAATCGTATTAAATATAAATATATTATTTCTTAAAGCAGCTTGCATAACTATTTAGGGAATTGAAAAAAGTGAAAACTTAGAGGTAAGAAGTATGTTATACAAATTAATAATTTTTAAATCGTGATTTATGATGCTATCATGTGTTTAATTTTAACCAATTTGATAAAATTAATTAACTTTGTTGGTCAATTGAATTTATGATGACATTATCAACTGATTCTTATATTATTTTTAAAAAATAAGTTTTAAGATGTATCCAGCTTTTATAAGTTTTATTATATTTATCTAAGTTTTTAAAACACTTAAAAAGGCATGAATCTAATGGCCAATCAATCAAACATTCAACTTGATAAACATAAATCTTGTAACTCATCGTTAGAAGGAAATGTAAATATGATTTACCCTACCATTGTGGAGATCTACATGTAGCTCGAAATGGTTTACTTAGAAGATAATTAGCCTAAGCTCAATCTTGTAAGCCTAAATTAGAAGTAACAATGCATACGGAGATCTTCATTAAGCTCTTACGAGACAAAGTAGAGATTCAATTCAAGGTTGACTATACATGAATTTATAGGTAGTTAATGGTTAAGACTCATATAAGTCTTAATTACGTTCTTACTGATTATTGACACTTAAACTTTTTGTTTTTTTCAAAAGTATTTTAGTAGATCAAAGTCAAGGTTTAATTAGATAATTGAACCAAAATATATGACCGGGATCAAATAACATGTGACTGTGAGACTAATCTACAAATATTTGTGTATCTACAAGTTATTAGCCTTCTAGTAGGTTTATGTCTTTTATCTTATATATAAAATAGAAAGTTTTGATAATGTGTATCTACAAGTTATTAGCCTTTTAGTAGGCTGAGTCTCACTATTCACTTCAATTAGCTAATATTATTGATTTTATTAGATTAATGAAAATTAAGAATTTAATGACATCATAAATAATAATTTTTAAAAAATAATTAATTTCATAATTATATTAAATCGATAGTATCTTTATCTAAGTTTAAAACATTCCTGTATTTATACACATTCCAATTAAAATAGAGTTTTGTTAACGTAAGAATTACTCCAACAACGTTATTATAATAACATTGTCTATAATAAGACAATGTTTGACGAAACAAAGTTATTAAAAATTTGTTAAACATGTAATGTATAGTAAAAGAAAATTAAATAACTACGCAAAATAAATATTACATAACTAACTAATTATTAGCATGTATTTTGTATGTTAAAAATTATAATTACTGATATATCTGCCGATATAAATTCACGGATCTAAAACTAGTAAAGATACATACCAATCACTTATTTCTTTATGTTAATTAGAAAGTAACTTTATATTCTAAACCTGATTTGTGTATAATTGTAATTTATTTGTTTATTTGAAGGTCAGACATATCATGTATTTTTTGTGACATATCATCTATTCATATTCGTAGATTGTTTCCTCGTATAGCTTTATATTTAATAGATTTTTTGGAAACGTGGAAGTTAAAAAAGAGAAAAGTACGATCTTTTGGTGAAGTCAAAAGCAAGAAAAATAAGATTATCCAAACACCCTTGTTTGTAGGCAAAGTTTGGATAACGTATAGTTTTTGGAGTCAATTGAAATATAGTATTAAGTAATAAAATTATAGTCAAAACATGTAAGTCGATATGTCCGAGTGGTTAAGGAGATAGACTTGAAATCTATTGGGCTTCGCCCGCGCAGGTTCGAACCCTGCTGTCGACGTCTTCTTGTTTTTGCGGTCCTTTTTGTTACTCTGTAAATTTATATGAAAGTTTACTTAAAATAGTAATTCTAAATCCCTAAGATATGTCAAAACGTACACAAAATAATTATACTTTTAAGTCTTTGACATGTTTTTCTTTATAACGTCCTTTTCTGAGACATGAAGCAGATCATTGATTTGAATGGAGAAGAAATGGAAGTATAAAAAGAAATTAGTTCACAGTTACGGATGGCAAAAAATGTGAACCTGACAAAAAACCCAAATTTCAAATTAAATAGGATGGGTATAATCCCGATTTTTGGCATGGATCAAGTTTGGGATAAACCCGCAATTTTGAATGGGTTTGTGACAGGAATGGAATTAGGTGATACTCATTATACTTTATATCAAATCTGATACTATTACCTGATATTAAACTAAGACTATTATCCAATAATATATATATATATATATAATATGAGGGATTAATGGAGAAGTAAAAAATTAGAGAAGGGGGGAAGTAAATCTTAACCCTTAGTTTAATCATAAATGAATTTTAAAAATCACAAATATATGAGGGATCAATGGGGAAGTAAAAAATTAGAGAAGGGGGGAAGCAAATCTCAACCCTTAGTTTAATCACAAATGAATGTTAAAAACATTTATTTATGAAAAAATTAAGGGTTAAAATTTACTTCCCTCATTCCCTAAGATTTGAAGTTTCCTATAGATCATTTTCCTATATAATATAATTTAATAGAAATACTTCTCTCTTATGAAATATTTGTCTATTTTCTTTTAAATCTTATAAGTTTTAAGATGTAAAAAGAACAAATTAATCCGCACTAAACTAAACGACATTTACTATATTAGCCCTCTTGTCTAAGAAACAAATTAAAAACCTTTAACTAATATAACATATAACTTTGTTAATTATTTGTCTCTTAAAATGATTGGGATTGGTTTAACTAATATATTTAGAAACCATTGTTTTAAAACTAATGTTACTTTTGATAAACAAAAAATCTTTGAACACTTAATTATTCAATTTTCATAATTAGTATTATTCTTTCAACTATTTAACTAATATCTAAAATTTGCAAGCTGCAAACAAAAAAATGAAAAAAGAAAAGTAAAAAGAAAAGAAAAATACATCTTTGCAAACGATTTTGATTTAAATTTGATATCAACTACACACGCAACGGATAATTTTGAAATTATAATAAATCAATATTAATACGTGCTTTACTGAAATAACTTTTTTGTATATCATTTCATTATTTATTATTCGTAAATTTAATATAATCACAATTGTCGCTTATAAATATAAGTATCCTTTTTTATTCACACTAATACATATCTGACGGGTTATATTTGATATAAGATAAGATTTACTTTTGCAATATAAGACAGGTAGAGAGTCACCTAAACTCGTCTCAAATCCCGGCCAATTACCATAATCACAACGTCACACATCGTGCCAATTGCCAAATCAATTATGTTAGCACGGGTTAAAAAACAATCAACTGAAAATGACTATGCTAACCAACTCAAGACCGACCTGAAAACATGTAGCCTCCGACCTCACGATATCTTGTACATGAATTTGTGTGTCCTAATGATTCCTTGTCTTTTATGATGGGGTTAGTAAAAGCACGCAAATCGACAAACCTTGCAAAAACCAAAGTGTTTGAAAGGTAAAAAGAAAGTTAAAATCCAAGACTATTATTAGTCCGTCCTTGATATAAATCACTACTAGCATTTTATTTTATTTTATTTTTTCAAATTGTCTACGCAACATAAATTACTTAATCAATTTAAAGATAAATGAAGAAATATATAATATATTCTGTTCTGTTCCCCCGACAAAGCAAGGTACTACTTAAGATGCTTGGACATTAGGTACTTTTTACACCCAATCATTTTACCGTTCAACCCAAGCCTTTTGCATCATTTGTTTGTACCGTACAACATGTTACAAAAAAGAACGAAACAATACATATGTGTTCCAAACTCGGTACATTAAAACACTGGTACATAAATAAAACAAATAATAAAAACAACTCTCTAAATACATACAAATACATAACTAACAAACAATAAATTGGTAACAAATTAAACAATCACTCAGACACAATAACAACACAAACACCTCCTTACGAATTTGAATCCATCATGGATGGCTCGAGGAACCTTTTCGTGGTGCGAGCCGGTGAACCCGTAAATGAAAGCCGCTTCTTGGCTGACCCAGCTGGCGAACCCTTGTCTGAGGTGCCTTTTCTTCCTGATCCTAATGGGCTTGGACTATGGACAGGACTAGCCATCCGGGATCGAGCTTTAGTAGACATTGTTGAAGCCATGTAATTAGGAACTGCAGGAGACGAGTTAAGGCTCTCGTCATCACGCACCGAGCTAGCAAGGCTGTTACGCCGGTTCCGATCAGACTGCACACTGTAATAGCTCCTTGAGTCATCGTCTACACTTCCCTTTGGGCTTCCGGGCCTGACCCTCCGACTGGATGATGAGGCCCTGGGTGGTGTTGAGGGTGATTGACGACTAGCAGGCCGGCTAACCCGTTTCCCAGTGTCTCCAACCGAATTTTCTTTATCCGATAAGCTTTGATTTTCCCAGGGCCCGGCCGCCATCCAACGTTCTAACCAACTCCATCCCCAATGCAGATTGTTGGGGTCCAAGAACGTAGAATTTGCAGACTTTGTAGAGTTTTTCCACAATTTCTGTTTGACAAAATGAAACAAAAAATAACTTAATTTTCAACAGAACAAAAAACCATGATGTATTAGATGGTTTTAAAATTTGTAGATTGGAAATACCTGATGCGTATGAGCATAGGCCAATGCTCGTTCTCGACGTAAAGCGGCATCCTGTTTGCTTTGTAAACCTGCTTCGGTTTCTTCTTTCGATTTTATACTGTCATTCCATCCATTTCCTATCTGTACAACCAATATTTCAGTTCTCAAAACACAAAAGATATATTATAAATAAGGAAAACAATAACAACAGCACTCTGAACTCAGGATATATGTTTAGAGATACTTGTGCACTTAGAAGATAACAATTGCAAGATAGGTGATGACTGATTGTTAAAGTACGATCATCTATGAACTAATGACAACCCTTGTGGTCGTTCTTAACAGCAAAACCGATAAATAAATAAAAACGTGGTTTTAGTATAAATTCCAATCCTTACAGAGGATCTACGATCATTGAGCTCTTTCTCATGTTTCATAAGGAGTTGTATTTGGAGCGCTCGATTGTCCTCAGACATACGAATGCGCCTTGATCGGACTTGACATTGTACACGAGCCAATGTTTGCATACATTTTAAAGTGGATGTGGCTTGGCGTTTGACCGATTGACCTTCAATCAACGACTTCAACCTCCCTAACCCTTTCACAGCACGCAGCGCTCTTCGTGCCTAAAGACCATATAACCACATAAACCAAAGATATCATCTTACACTTTTCATTACACTAAAACTGACATTTGTAAGTTCTTGATATCAAAATCATTACCAAGTGGCCGCGATAAGCTGCTTGAATCTTGATGGCTGCAATATCTTCCTTGGATTTACCTAAGAAACGCACGGTGGATGTCAAGCGAACAACCTCAGCGGCAGCATGAGCCGCTGCCACGGCTGCTTCTGCAGCCACAGCAGTGGCATATGCGACTGAATACGCGTGTTTGCTCTGTTCATTTTCGGCTTTTGTAAGTTTCAATTCCTCACTAGAAGGAGAAACAGGAACAGTGGTTACTATTGTAGTTTCTGTTTGTGAGAAATCTTTATCCACATTCCTTTGCTTCCCAAACCAATATTTCTTTGAACTTTTCTTATGAGATTTCTGTCATATTAATCATATATTAGCATTAAAAATAATAATATAAAAAAATACATATTGTATGCAGTTATGCAAAACAAACCTTGTCTTTGTTTTCCTTGAATTCAGAAGGAGTTAGAGCTTTTTTAACTGCAGATAACCAATGACTCTTTTTTCCCATTTGCTATTTAAATCATCTTCAAAACAATAACAATCATATGAAAAATTTACTATATGTGAAAAAAAATGTCTAACAATTAAGAACTGTTTATAAACTACTTGCAACAGTTATCCATATGAAATCTTAATTTAGTTGAAGTACAGTTATTTGAAGGCAAGAATATGCTGTAAAGCCAGAAAGATATATACATACATATCTTTGTGGTTAGTTAAGTCTGGACATATAGTTAAAAACATTTTGGGGAAGAACAAAACTGTAATGACAGTATCTTATTCCTAACAAAAAATATGAAAAATAAAAAAGAGTCAAGATAGATAATTAAACACTAGAATCAAGATATGCCCACATGACATTAGTAACATGCATTGATGATGGTAAGTTAAAAAGTGAAATACCTGCAACTGATGAGAGCAGATTAATGCAAAAGTTTCGATTTTTGTGTTGAATAACAGAACAAATTAAATAAAAAATCAGTTGGTGCAGGGAGAGATATATGTTTGGAGAGAGATCTGGTGAGTGGTGACTGTTTTGTAACTTTGTTTCAAAGGAGAGAGAAATGGGAAGGGGTGGTATTTTATTTGGGTAACGGACAGATAGATATATGAGCCGTTTAAAAATGTAACGGAGTTGTTAAAATATAGGGGGGGTGATTTTTACAGAGTTTTACATCCTACACATGTATTCAAAAGTGACAGTTATACCCTCAAAGCCTCGAATCATCTATCTTTTATAGTGTCTTTCAATCCTCTCAAAATAAATCCACACATACCAAAAAATATTTCCTCTCCCACCGTCTTCCATTTATGACGCATCTTCCGACGACTTCACCTCTCCACAAAAATTAGGGCTTTTGTTTGCCCTCTATGGCATATTCAGAATGATCAATGTTTGTTTTGATTTCGGACGACGTATTTCTAATCTCTTAACAAACTGTTCTAAAGAAAAGAAAAGCACCACATACAATTGATGAAATTTTACCTTTTATTTGATGAAATTGCTTGAGAACTTAATTCCATTATTTTATCCATTTCTTGATATTTTAACGTATCTTGGTTAACTTTGTCTAAATTTAGACCAAAGAAGTGGCATCTGTTCAAATACTTTCTGAATATCAAATCCGGTGCAAACAGATTGGGAATTATAGGAAGAAGAATTGGTACTGGAAGTGTCACTATGTGTACGTGTGAGACTGTGAGAGAGATAGTATAGATGTGTGTATTGTACAGGGTCGGTTAAAATAAATTGAGGGTATAATTGTCAATTTATTTAAATGCCCGTTTAGATAGTAAATCTAAAAATCAGGGTCCTTGAACTTGATAGTTTAAATAATCGATGGTTTATATATGGTATGAAATCATTTGTCATCACTCAGCTTTTAATAGAAGTAGTTGTAAGGTTGTCTTGTGTTGTAAGGTTTGTGTATTAATGTCCCTTCACATGTTACAGGCAGGTTTCCCTTTTTAACCTTTTCGTATTTATTGATCCTATGATTTTATGGAATTTGAGTTAATTTTTAATAACATATGTTTGGATCAAATAAAAAATTCAAATAAGATGATATATCAACACAAATGAAACATGTGTTTCTTGTGTATATAGAAACCAAGTTTACTTGACAAATATATATTCGGCTTTCGTAATTACTATCGATGAATTAATTTTAAATGATATTGAAATTTTTTGTAAAAATAAAGAAATCAATTTCAATTATCTATTTTATCAAGATAATAATACTTCCAATATTTTTAAAAGTTGATTATCTCACAAACGACTAGTCAAAAATATATAAAAATTACATCATAAACATTAACATTTTTTTTTCTTTGATTAGACATATCACAAGGTATACTTTCGACGAACTTTTTTTTTTCATTTTTTGGTAAATTCGAAAACTGATAATACATGTGTTAACTGCTGGTAACACATATGTTAGTCGATAAGTATTGTGTAGAATTTGATTACAAGTCTTGTTAATGTTAATTAATCTAATTTAATAGGCAAATTATTATAATTATATATAACGGGAATTTATGTGAATATGCAAAAGTGTAAGGATTATTTTGAAAATATCGCAACACCATGGCCTACAAAGTTACGTTATTAAACGAGAAGTATCAAAAAGCTGGTGCCCTCTCCCACAGGTTATTTCACTCGCATCCAAATAAATGCATTATTTCTTAGCAATACCATATTTTCCAAAGAAAATATCACAAATTTTGTATTAATAAATTAATTTTCTTGCAAAATTGTACCATGATTAGATAGATTTTTGTTAAACATCATCTATATCTATATCTATATCTATATAAATAATTAAAATGAGATTTTGTAACAAGCATTGTGTAGTTGTTAGTTGTATCGGTGGTTATCACGTTATTGCAAATGAGTTCATTGTTCATTGTTCACTGAAAACTATTATTAATAGATTGTTACATTGAACATAAAAATAAAGAAATTAATTAAAATAGATATTGATGTCTCTTACACAGTTGACTTAGGTCCATCCGGTGGAGATAACCCTACCACTAAGTCCTGGATGAGAATTAGGTCAACGACCAAGATAGCCACGGTCAAACTGAAAGGTGGTGTTGCCCATAACTTTACATGCTCTCCACTTTGCTCTATTACTATTAATGCAAATTCAAACACGTGAAATTTATGTAGCGCCAATTTAATTATAACTATCATTAAAACACCAGTTGTTGGGTAGTTGTACCTTAACTTTTAACTAACTTGGCCAATCAAGACAAATTTACGCAAAAATGTTTGAAGTATTCTAATTAATTTGTGCTTTTTAAGAAGAAACATACTTGATATTTAGAGCCAGTTTACTACTTCAAGCAATGACACTTTTTTTCTGAACACAAGTTCTTGGCCAAGTTTAATTATGAATTGCATCATATCTCAGTTCTATATAATTGTTTATTGTTCTGTGGAATGAAGACGCGACATCTTTCGAAGTTTTGAACTACTTAAGTAAATTTGGCATCTTTTGAAGGTTGTTTTCTACTTGAATTTTTTTATCAATAAATGATAAGGGAAAAAAATAAAAATAAATAAAAAAGGCTGTGTTCATTTCTACATGATGATTTAGTTTTTCTTGTGTGGATAAAATGAAAACAGAAGAATTTATGGGCTTGCTTAGTTAAGCGCCCTTTTTAAACTCCATCGTCCATATAGCTGCGGCCCAATTATAGATGAAATGTGGGCTTCTTTAAACGCATAACTCCATAGACCATAGTCTATATCTTAGTGGGCTTTTAACCGTGCTTGTTGGCCTAATGCAACATGGATCTTGTATTGGTTCTCTTTTGAGCCATATTTGTCATTTTGATCCAACAATTCCATGGCTTCATAGAATTCGCCCATTTAATGGAAGCTAAAAACAATTAGTTCTCTCAATTAACGAATATGAATTCAATAAATGTATAATACTTTACAATAAAAATCTAACTTGTACAACGTTTTGTCTCAAGCCTTGGCCACTAATCCAAAATGGTGGATATTGCAATCAATCACCCTCAAGACATTGGAAGGTGAAACTAAGAACATGAGAGCGAAAAGAGTTGGTGGTCATTTCAAAGTGTTTAATGAGTTAAAGGATTAAGGGCCACACTTATTTCATGAGTCAGTTACTCTAAAAACAGTTTGTTAATGTAACAAAGTTACAATTAGTTAAAGATAATTAATGCGAAAAATGTTAAGTACCTCTGTAAAGCCGGATATAAAAAGAAAAGCAAATGTTTTCTCCCCACCTAAAAATCATGTAGTTAATTGCCGACATTAACAAAATATTCTCCAATTGGGAAGTTCTTAATAGGAACTAGCAAGGACGATAATTACTTAATTCGAGACGGATTATTTAAGTTAAATATCATGATATGATATGATGATAAGTATCTCCTGACTAAAAGTTTATTAAAAAATAAGTTGAACAAAACATTATCTCATTGACCCACGCCAAAATGAATGTGGTCATGCTAGGAATTTTTACAAGAAGACACATTACATACCAACTTGCTGACCTAATCGACTCACTCGATTGTCATGATGGCATTTGGATGACGGTCGCCACCACCATCACCACCACCACCACCACAACCTAAGAACCTTACGAGTCGCCAAGAACCAATTACACCACTACTTATCTTGTTCTCACTACCATCTCTAATCCTAATGGATGTCTGCCTTTTTTTCAAGTCTCTGATATGCATTTGTGTCGGAAAACCACTTGATCCATATCCAAACATAAGCAAGTACCATCTTGGCTTGGTTGCCGAAGCCAAGATGGATACTCTCCTTATTGGCACCTCATACTTCAAATCAAGTTCTTTTGAATCTATATTTGATTTAGACCTACTTGGTATCTTGAAAAATCTAACGAAATTCCATCTTTGCTTGTTATTTGTAGGTTGTTTCTTGCTTTCGAGTTTGTGGATGTTTTGAGAAACACTAGGTTCTTTGTAACGAATGATCTTCCCACAAAAAACAACACTATTGCTCATAGACGTTTTCAAAAGCTCACTAGAGAACTCAAAATGATCATCGGCATCAAGATCATGGTTTTTATCATCAAGTTGGTAGAATTCTTGTGGATCACCATTGTTGTCGTATATTTGAAGATCGGAAAGAGAAAGAGTGTCAATTACTTCATCTTCATAATACGAGTTGTGTGTTGGAGGGTTTTGAATGTATCGAGCTTCTTCCATGGATAAGAACTTCAAGGATTATAAAAGTGGAGCTAGTAGTTGTTTTGTAAATCTTGATAACAATTTTTTCAAGAATGTTACCATGTATATATACTTTTACAATATATGTTTTGTTTTGTTGACTATAAATAGTTCTGATAGACACATGCACAGTCCATAATACAACAAGGAGACATAAATAAAACTACAGATATAGGAGGTGTACCAAGAGGGCTAAAAGGGTGAAATTTGATAGGCTATGCTTCTAGAGAGTGGACATGAGAGATAAAGTAACCCTTTAAAAAAGCAATATTGAATTGATATAAAGTTTTCATAATTCAATCTTAGTTGTAACAATTAAGTAAAATTGTCTTCTAAACATCATTTATATGATATTTTTTGTACATGACAGATACAAAAGTTAGAACCATGAATGAAGCATGATCAGTTTTTATTAATTTACTTACAATGCTTTGATATGATCTTGAGCTAAACTTGATACCACATCTCAAAGAGGTCAACCGGACTTTGACCGATTTTGATTTTTACTTAACTCGGTTAGAACAGTCACCCAAGCCCCTTAATACTCTATTTTATTTTATTTTATTTTATTTTGATATACATAATAATAATATAATATGTTAAACAAAATAATTACTTTTATTACAAGTGTAAATATATAGTTGATGCATTTAATAGTGTTTGGAAGTTAGTGATTGATTAATACGTGGATTTGGGGGTTTTCTAGAAAGTAAAAATATTTCAATGGAGGTCACGTATGACATAATTGTGTTAGGCCAATTGTCCGGGAAATTTTGTCAGGGTTGATGGTTATCAGACCCACTATGGCTGCCGCAGTAGTTCGATTTGGATTTGTTGTCGCGGGTCAATAGTCTCACATAATTCATGGGTCTTGATTCTTGGAGCGTACGATAATGATGTAACTCATATAACATTCTATTCTATTCAAACAAAACGTATAATTATGTTTTTTTCCAAGTTTAATTATTGTGTACACACTATATAAACGTTATTATGAACCTGGCCTAATGAACTCTAAACCCAAATATTCGATCAAGTTAAGCACTAATAATACTTCTTCCGTCTTAATTTGGATGTTCACTTCATTATTTTTGTCTGTCCTAAAAAAATTATTCATTTGTAAAAGAACAACTAATAAAAATAATTTAACTCTCAAATTTACCCTCATTTATTACTTTTGTTAATTTATTTTTTAAATATTATTAGTCAAATTTGCCTTGAATATAAAGGTAAAATTGACATTTTATCAAACTATCATAAATCTAATATTTTTTTTAGAGACATCTTTTGAGAACGGAGTGAGTATTAATTATCTAATCTATCGATGCCTAAATAATAGTATGTAAAAAGGAATAATTTGACATAATATTGTGATAAGGGATTACATGAATGCACATGTGTTAGTAAAATATGCTGAGACAGAAAGGGGGTGTTTATATTGATATCATTACAATAATCAATTACTGTACAATTTAGCAGACACGGATGATAAAGCTAATTATATTGTATCTACTAAATGGAAGGGGTTTTTTTTGTTTGTTTGAAAAAACTCAATTCCATTAACTTGCAAAGGCTTGTAATTGTCAGTTGAAACCATTAACGTTCATGGAAACTAAAATTGACAAATTATCTTGGTGTCCTGGTTAACAATGCAGCAGGTTCAATTCCAAGGAGGAACACATTGGCCACGTTTTCATCTCGATGTTTTTTGGTGTATGTGTAAAAAACGCTTTACGTAGAGTCGTAGACATTGTGAATTAGGAGGACCCCATGTGTCAATCCATCCATACACGACTTGAAAAGAAGATTCGATTGAGAAAATTAACAAGATAATAAGAACAATTTTCTACATAAAGAGGTCATATCAAATAATATAATCAAACGTACAAGTTGAAAATTAAAAATAAAAAATAAAATGATCATATGATTATTGTATTGTACGACCTTTTTAGTTAACATTCGATCTGTATTTATACTTAATATTTATACTCTATCCTCCTAATCACATAAATTTGAAACATGTGATATGTATTTATTTTCTCCATTTCCACGATTTGTTGATGTAACTAAGTGTCGGTGATTGACCGGTTATAATAATAAATAAGAAAAATAATTAGGAGGATAAATCTTTTTTTTTTCTTATGTATTTTATGTTCATTTCTTTAAAATATAATTTTAGGAAAGAATTATTATATCAAAATTATTATAATTTTATTTTGTATAAAAATATGGGACTGATTTTTCTTTTTTAATATATTATATGCAACTTATATTTGTGTATTACAAATTTTATAACCTTTAACTGTAACACATGTTAAAAATTTATAGTGTGTATCACATATTTTTTTTCAAACTTTTTATCACATATTAAAGAGTAAAAGATTCTAATAATTTTGATATAATTTTTTTTTAAAAAAAATTAATTAATCTTAATATTAAGAATAAAAATATTTAATTATATTATTATCATAACTAAACTATTTAAATTTTTTTATAATTTTTTATAGTAGTCCACCGGCTTTTACAATTTGTATACTAGTTTAGAGTTCCAGATATTTAGTTAATCACGTAATAATATTTTAATTTTTCGATTTCAATAAAATATAGGAGATTAAACGAGTCACATCAAGAAGTGTTCCGATTTATCAAATACGTACCATTATGGAGTCCGTTAGTATTTCACTACTATTTTCTTTGACCAATTCACCATCACTCTCTGGAAGCCATAAAAATCACGTTGGTAATTGCACAAAATATTTTAATTTTTCTAGTACACATAAATTAGTTAAGACCTCTGATGTTTATCGTTAAAAGTCTACACTTGATAACCAAGGAAGGCCATAACGATGGAGGAAAATTTTAATTTTTACACACATGAACATATAGTAATTATTAAGTTGACTTTGGTAACAAATATTTGACGCGAATATGATTTAATATTGTTAGAATTTTAAGTTGGTAAAAGTTGATTATTTTTTTAATAAGAATAATTAGTAAATGCTAACATTGTTGTATTTCATATTACATTTTAACTGAAACGCAAGTTACGTCTCATGCAAATCGTGATAAACGTAATAAATAATTATTCAATTCGATAAAATTACAAAACAATATGTTTTTCTTAACTTTGTATAGTACACGTACAATCCTAGATCATTAGGACGGAAGGCTCTAAATAGTAAATAGTTAATATCGCAATAGTACATTCACTCGATAGCAAATACACTTCTTAATTAGTCAAGTCAAAGCGATGGTATACATGCTCCGAAGAACTTTCTAGACCAGTTACCCTTCTCCAGTGGGCCACCGTCTCTTCTTCACCGCCACCACCTTTCACTGGAACTATTCTTAGTAGACTACCATAACCTTTCCTAGTTCATAAATCACGCAGCTCCATAGTTTTCGAAGACCCGCCCAGTCCAAACATCAAGAATCCCGGCCCCTCTCGCTCTTCCTTCGTGCCTTCGTGGCAAACTTGAAGATTATAAGGAATAAGGATGCGGTTTCAATTCTTTTTCAATTCGGGCACAGAAATTAACTTACCGAAGTAAACAATTTCTTTAGGTGGGAGGGAACCGACGATTTTAAACCTAAATGACCAAAAGGAATTGCCAATATCTTATTCTTCTTCAGATGAACTAGAGGGATCACTATAAATTTCAAGATAAGAAAAAGAGAGTGTATGAAATGCTTCATCACTAGCTTCATGCATATCCATATTTTACTATATATGTTTGACTTAATTTCTGTATATGCTCAAACTTGAAGTACACATGCACATATATATAGTTGTATAATACAATTGGAAGGTTATATGGTGCATCATGCATGAGCTCTTGTTTGGTGTGTCATTAAAAAATGATATGGTGATATAAACAATATGCATGTGATTTTGTGGCTTATTTTTAATATATGGTGTATTTTTTCATAAATAAATAAATGTATTAAATAAAGTTGTTAAGAGCACCGCTGCCCACACGGATAATACTGAGACACCTTGGTTAAGTTTTCGCAGGACACCGAATATATACAAATAGGATTAAATGTAAACTAAAAGTGATTTTATCCTAATTATTACGGAGTGTAATTTAAATACCAACAAAAGGTGAATTTAAAGTTATCAGAAAGTAATTTGTATTTTATCATTTTTACTGTCTTCGACGTTGGCACCATTTTTGACATACTTTTTGTTAAGAAACGATAATCGAACAAAAACAATTAAGATTGACTTCAACCAGCAGAATAATTTCATTAATACTAAAACTGAAATATAAACCCAAAAACAAGACCAAAGAAATCCTCACTTACATACAAAACTCTCACACTAGATTATCACTCATAAAACAACAATCAATCACTAATTTGTATGAACATATACAGGAGATAACATAGACACAATATGCCCAGAAAATGAAGAAGACAAAGTCTCTCAGAATCTAAGAATAACAAAACAACGACCGATTCATACTAGCCCTAACTACAGACTTTCCAGAAGTTTCACTTCACCCCTGGAGTTCCTGCAATATAACAAACAACACAAATAATCTTAAATAAAACTTTACCTTTTTACCCGTTGACCACAAATATTCTGAGGTTCACACTATAGCCCCCATTTCAGTAGAACTACAACAACAAACATCCTGCATCAAATGTTAGATCAACAAGAACCAAGCCACCATTATTCAAACATCAGAATGAACGACTACTTTCAACACTTTTCATTTTGTTTTTTTTTTTTGTGTCAAACTTTGAATCATAACTCGTAATTGGTTTACATTTTTACATATTATGTTTTGAGCACTAAACAATTTATTTAGTATAAGTGTGTGTTTTTTTTTATCATTAACGGTAATTTGTTCTATATGAACCAAATTGAAAGTCGCTATTTTTGTAGACGCTTGTTATAATTCATTCAGTAACCATTTCAAAACACATTAATTTATTGAATTGAATTACTCCTTCTTTTGTGCATTATTGTTACTTTTAGTTTTATAGTTATGCTGATTTTATTATTTTTATTCTGTTTCGTCAAATTACTCAAAATTAATTAATCAATCAAACTAATAACAATAGAGTATTATTAGCATCCTAATTCATTTTTTGGCAATAATATTGATCTTATTTATTGCGGAATAAATGGTAAATGACTATTATTTGTGTGCGCAAATGTACACCTTCACCAAAACTGAAGAGTGATGATAATATATACTCGATCTTATGATTGTTCCAAGATACATATAAGATTAATTGATGATATATTTTCACATGTAAAATTGCATAAAAATAAGATAATAAACACCGTTTAATCATTTATGTCCTTTGAAAGAAAAGTTAGTTGACCATTCGTCAACATATGTAGACTCATTAATTATATCATAATAATGGTTTTTAATTTTTCTTTAAAAAATTGAATATCAAAGACTCTAAAAGGCTTGGAGGTTTCGAATTTACTGATCATAGGATTCCAGAAGCGCAGTCGAAATGAATGATCGAGCGCCCCCAAAATTGGTGTCTGGTCTTCTACAAATAGGAAACGAACGAAAAGCTGCCAAAGTCCTTGTCATCTTTTCTCATTAGATTATTGGGCTAAATGTGTAAAAATGTATTTTAAAAAAACTATTGTATGTATCGTTATTTTCAGAATTATATTAAATGTATTGAACTCATAAAAAACGCAATTGTATGTATCAGATGACCTATCAAAGCCTTAGCCGGTCACAACCCTCTCCGGTCATCTTCTATGGTGAATTTCCAACAACCTAACATATTTTCTGGCCATCTGAAATAAGGCTTTTATTTTTTCCGTTTGAACGTCACATCCACAACCATAAACGATGTAGATCTAAACCATGCTCACAAGTTGAATACTTCTATAGTTGAATACATACTATAGATCTGGAACTCACAGCCATGGTTGCCGGAATTTTTCTTTACAAAAAGTTCTTCAATGGTAGATTCACTACTAGTGTTTCAAATGGAAAAAACCTTGTTAGAAAACAAAAGAAGAATTTGAGCCACAAAATGTTCATACTTAAACCAGAAGTTTGCCATCTGGTTTTAGCCGGAATTTCGTCGGAGAAGATGACCAGAAAAATATGGTAACCGGCTAAAATAGATGATTACCAGTTATACCCGGTTCAATACACTAATTAGAGGTTTTTACGAGTTCAATACATTTAATAGTTACCCAAAAAGAACAATACACACAATAATTTTTTTGACAAAGTTTGATGCATTTTCACGTAATTAGCCCTAGATTATTATGGTTAACTTTTATATCATTGGTCCATCGGATCCGATCTATACAACTCTATAATACGGAGTATCAAGAAGATGGATGATAGACAGTTAGACACTCTCCATTAAGAATATTTAAGGGGAAAAAAATTACGAGATAGTAATAACTACTTATAACAAATTCATAAAAAACTAGATCTAAAGTGCCCTTCGCTATGGAATGGTGAACCTAAATTCACTGTATTCGTTGTTGATAAATTGCATGTAGTGTTAACCGCGCCGGCCCTGGGGCTGGGCAAAGTGGTCGACAGCTCGGGGCACAAGCAAAGAGAGGGCATCCATGGTCGAGCATGTGAAACGTCTACAATTTTTAAGGTCGGATTTGACTGTTTAATCTAATTAAGCGAGATCTAGTAATGAGAAAAACATTTTATATTTTAGCGATAATTAACTAATTATCAAATACACAGACTTCGAGTTTGCATTTCAATGGAGGTATTGGGTCTCGCTTGATATATGGGGAAGATGACAGGCTTTCCTTTTTCAATATGACATTTCGTTTCTACTAATGTTATTAAATCAAAGTTCAGTTTGACCTCTCTAATATTAGAGTTGGTCTATATCAATCCCAATATTTAATGTATAATTTGCATTTCATCTTAACCAACATCATAGATATTTTACAAACGATTATACTTTTAATCCTAGATATTATTTCATAGTTATTTATTACAATTTTAGAACATAAACATTTTCGGCTAGAACTATATTTTAAAAAAGTTTATAATTATTAAATTTTTAAATCAATGTTAATATTTTGAATTAAAAAATCTTGCATATAGTTATAAGTTTTTATGTTTAGGGCTTAAACATAAGTTGTCGTATAGGGTCTTTAAACTTCATAGACGGCTTCAAGATCATTAACAGATTAGTTCATATTATAGTACAGTAATTAGTTCACGTAGCTCAGATTTATAACCTTTTTACGTCTAATGAATTAGACAATAGTAGCTCTAACTCTAATAATACTTCATCGTAATACCAAATTGAATAACTACAACAAGTTGATTTATGTACATTTTTTTTTATTATTCAGTAAGAGCATATTTTTTAGTTTCATGCTTAGCGCATTTGAAAATTCAAAATCGGCCCGAGTGTTAAAAAAAGGGATAATCACCAAAATAATCTTTTGATCAAGTCTACTTAACATTTTAATCCGTTGACCGAGTCATTTGCGAAAGTAATCCATATTTGATCGAACCTTCTTCGATCCTTTCGATCTTCAAGCATTTACCCGTTAATTAACATAGTCACCTATCACAGGAATACACGTCACCAACCAAGATCGAAACATTCGATCTTGATCGAAAAATCAGAAAATAAAACATTGATCTCCATATATTTATTTTATTATATAAAATTTCGATCAGAAAATAAAACTTCGATCAAGATCTCCATATATTTATTTTTATTAAATAAATCTTAATATATTGAATGTCATGTATAAATCTTTTAATATTTGCGAAAGTAATGTCGATCAAGATCTCCATAATTAAAAGAAATGAACCTAACATTATGAATGATATGACGTCTTATCGAAGTTTTATTAAAAGAAATGAACCTAGCATTATGCACATTTTTTACTAAATACCAAATAATCAAAGTTCCACAATTAAAAGAAAATAAAAATAAATATATGGAGATCTTGGTCGAAGTTTTATTTTCTGATCGAAGTTTTATTTAGTAAAAATAAATATATGGAGATCAAAGTTTTATTTTCTGATTTTTCGATCAAGATCGAATGTTTCGATCTTGGTTGGTGACGTGTGTTCCTGTGATAGGTGACTACGTTAATTAACGGGTTAAATGCTTGAAGATCGAATGGATCGAAGAAGGTTCGATCAAACATGGATTAGTTTCGCAAATGACTTGGTCAACGGATTAAAATGTTAAACAGACTTGGTCAAAGGATTATTTTAGTGATTATCCCTTAAAAAAATATCAGACTGATCTCTAAAAGGCATACTTACACAATGTTTGATTTATATGTACGTGTTGCATAAAGTTTTTGGGTTTTGTACTTATATTTAGTACCCACTTATTATTTTTGGTTTTGCTAATTAGTACAAAAGCAACTCAAGTTTTATATAATACTAACATTTTGTTGCTTCAATGATTAACCTAATCAAGAAAGCCCATTTGAGAACAGCCATACAGCTATATACCAATTATACTCGTGAAACTAATATGGCGTGAATTTTTATCCAAATACAATCTATCGTGACAATAAAAGACAAGTCAAAATATCACCTTAAAATCACGATAAGTTGCGCGAGTCACTTTGTAATATACATCATCACCAAGTAAAGTCAAATAAACTATTGTTTGTCCACGTATAATCGCCAAGCCGATTAGCTATACACTTATGAGATTCATTTTCCGTTCCGAATTAATATTTAGAGATTCCTATATTACTACTCCTTCATTAATTATTTATCTGCATCTTTGTGAAACTCTTCAAAACTTCTGTTCCATTTTTAATACGTACATGGCACGTGTGTTCATGTACCTATCTAGTTATTTCGAATTTAAATTATCCATTCATACATCATCAATAGTATTTGACAAGAAACCGTACCATTTATTCGATCAAGGAATTTTATAATTACGGATCGAATAATAAATAATAACATCTCATAGGAGATCGGATCCAATTCCAAATTTTATATCGAGCGGAGTATATAATAATAATAAATAGAAATAATAACATATCATAGAAGATCAGATCCAAATTATTCTAAATAATGCAAATTACTTCTATCTCAATGATTTGTACTAAATATAGAGACAAATGTTGAAAAATGTATTTAACTTTGTTAACAAGTCTATTGTGTATATGATATTTCAAAATCTCTATTGTGTGTATTCAATTTTCGGTTGTCATTAATTGTAAGTAATATTTTGACGTGGAACGTTGTATGAATGACACGTGAATGCTTTAGATAGATGACACACCACTCAAAATACATATAATTAACAATAATTGAAAATTAGATATATACAATAGAAGTTTTGAAAGTTCATACATACAATAACTTTTTTTTATAAAGTTTGATACATTTTGAGACACTTATCATTTAAAAATATAACATTTAACCATGATCCATGACCCTTTGACTGCCTAACTATATATATATACTTATGTAAATATAAGACCCGACCCGATAACCACCCACTAGAAACGAGCAAAAGTACGGATCGATTGTAACCCGACCTGGTCTCACTTTGAAAGAAGAATGGTAGCCAAGCCAACGTACACTTGAATTGGCATTCCCTTAGGGTTATGTGCATTTAAATAATGGTGTGTTATTTACACCTGTCGTAATCAATTAGTTATTAGATGGTCAAATTAAGCATGCAAGATCGAGATGGTCTACGAATATATATATCCTAGCATAAATGATTAATATTTCTATGAGACAATGTATGTGCATATACTATATACGTGTATGTCACTTCTCTCACGTATATATTCAGTGAATTATTTAGCTTGTCAAATTATTATGCCCGCATGTGAGGGGTTAATATAAATATACGGTAGGTATTCATTGAGGTATCATCATGTGTTTATTATATTTGTGTTATTCTTGTCCATATGCATGAATGTAGATACGTATCTCCAATTTGATTGTCATATTAATATATTTCAAGCACGAGTTGAAACCAACAAAAGTGGATCTATATAAAAATTCAAGACTTCAGAAAACACCAAAAGGAATCTAAATCTAAAACCCAATAGTCTAAATTAAATTACATATTTAACTTTATAAACTAGCTAGATCAAAACAAAGAAGCATCAAATGACCACCATGGTGTCTCTAATCTCATATCCGCCGCTACATCCTAGAACATCAACTAACCGCCACCAACCCTTCTGTACACCTTTTCGTTCGGACACCGTTGTTGTGGTACTAGTTTGTCGACGAAGTTGCCTGCTTTTTATGTCACTCATATCCATTGTAGTCGGAAACTTGCCTGACCCAAATCCAAACATAAGTACTTGGTGCCACTTTGACTTATTTAAAGATGATGATGATGGCAATCTGTTTGGCAATGACTTTGACCTGGGAGTACTTTGACTTGTATCATATTTCATGAATCTAAAAGAATCAGAACTTGAGCGAAATAACGGGCTCGCTTGGTTATTGGTTTCTGGGTTCCTATTTCTATTTGGATTTGAAGAAACTATTTTTCCACAGAAAATGATGTCATCACATGAAGTATTGTTAGAGTGATCACGGCTCCATTCTTCACTGAAAAAACCTAAAAACTCTTGATCAAACGAAGATGGCGATGAGGTAGAGGATGAGTTTTGGTTTGCTCCAGAAACTTCTTCTGAATCAATATTATCGTCTTTGATATGAAGGCCGGAGAAAGAAAGTGTCTCGATTTCGTCATGCATATGATCTTCCATGGTTTTAGTTATATTAAATTGTGTATTGATGAAAAGTTTGTTCAAGAAATGTGTGATGTGTTTTGTGAACCTTGTAAGAGACTATGGAACTATATATATTGAGTGAGAGAGATTGCAAAACATAAGATTAAAAAAAAATGTTTTTTTATTACTAGAAGGGAAGAAACTAAAATGATTGATGAGAAGGTTTGACTATGAATAATTTGGTTGGGTGACAAGTGTGACTATTATTGTTTGGTTTTTACTTTGACAATATATGTGCTTTGGACTAGTATAGTATATATTTGGACCTCTTCTACAACATATGTTATTGTTATAATTATCATTATAATAATTATTATCAATCTAATATTTAATATACTATAGCTAGATATTTTGGATAATTATAACTAACCGAAACTTGTTCCGAAGAATTCAATGTTCTCGATTGAGTTGATAATGTAAGATATCCTGGTTAAAAATTAACAGTTGAAACTCATGCATGTCTTTTTTTTTTTTTTTTTTTTTTTTTCATGTTTTTTGTTTCTTTTTAAAACAATATGTGACACTTTTATTAAACGCGAGGCTACAAGCTATTATTGGCTGGTCTTTACATCGTGTCATCGTGATAAAAATAGATCAGGGCTTGCAACGCAAAACCACCGGCCCATGACATGCTATTGATCGATCCTTAGCTGTATGATTAATTAACCTGTAAATTATTTTAATCAATTCATGTAAAGCATTTTATTTTAGTGGCTACATATACTAGAAGTCTAGAACCTAGTAGACTTAAAAGAGTACCAATTAAGAGCGCGTTATTAGCTTACATGCATAATTGCGTGATATGATGACGAAATGCCTGTAAATATATACCCAAAGTTGAAAATCTTGAGAACTACTCAAAAAAGTTACACAAGTTGCCTTAATCTCTAAATTTTGTTTTTATTCTTGTTAACAGCTTTAATATCTAGATTGTTGACTTAACTTAAAGTGTATTATGATGATTAGCTAAATCACAAAGTTTCTAATCTTTATTTTTTATTTTTTACTAATTTATCATCGTACTTTTACTATGTAAGATTTTTTATTGTATGAACTTGCAAATCCCGTTGTCACAGGTTGATCTCAAGTAAGCCCTGAGAAGTAATAAAACGTATAAATCGGTCGCTTGCAAGGAACAGTCGAAGCTAAGGATGTATAAGTATTTGATATTTCTCAGATAATTAAGAAAACAATATATAGTTAAAAAGAGTTATTTCATATCGCATGTGATAATTTCTGATAGATGCATCTTCTATGTACTTGAATAAGGTCTTAGAAATACAATATGTTTCATTTGCTTAGATATGTATGTCTGAATTTTGACTATCGGATATAATATATGGTAGAATTATCAATGGAAAAGAAGACAGCGAAAAAAAATTAGATCTATGTGCGATCCAAAATACGAATTACCCATATTTTTAAGTTTATATATTTTAAACATATTTAACATTAAATACAAGGTGAAACATCTTTTCTTCAGTTAAAAACACTAAAATTACTCTATGAACTGCAAATTTTCATTTGTACGTGCACGAATAAATAAAAATATACAATAACTCTACAAATCACCAATGATACACTAAAATTTATTTATTTTTTCAATAGCGCATGACGATATAAGTTTTTCCAAACCAAGTCCAAAACCAAACTAAGCCTTAATCAATAATTAATCAAATGACCCCGCGGTTTCTCTCCCGTATCCGCTACCACATCCTAAAACATCAACAAACCGCCACCATCCCTTGTTCGCACTTGTTCGGCCACCATCAACCCATCCAGACACCGTCGTTAAACTCTGCTGCCGGAGCTGCCTGCTTTTGATGTCACTTATATCCACCTTATTCCGAAACTTACTTGATCCGGACCCAAACATAAACATCATAAATCTTGACTTGCATGACTCCGACTTAGTTGGCATTGACTTTGACCTCAAATTGTTTGACTTTGAAGAAGAAACATTCAATCGCATGAATCTAAAAGAATCTGATTTTGAACGAAATAAGGGGTTTGTTTTTCTCTTAGTTTCTGGCTCCCATATGGGTCGTCCGGACGAAACCACCTTTCCACAAAAAACAATGTTTTCTGGTGACTTACTATCGAGACTCAATTCTTCACTGAAAAACCCTAAGAAATCTTGATCGGATGATAAAGAAGACGACGATGAAGAAAATTGTTTTGAATCGATTGTATCGTCTTCCATTATGTGAAAGTTTGAGAGAGACAGTGTGTCCTCTAAGTCATCAATATTATAAGCTTGCATGGTGTTATGCATTTGGTTGTTCAACATTTTTATGTATAAGTAGTTTATTTAAGTGTTTGAATATATGATTTGTAATATTATTGGTATATATACAAGCACATGTATATATATATATATATGTAAAAGGTGCTAGTGTATCGATTCTTAAAATGTTTTGCGAGAAGAGTTGTCGAATTGATGACGTGTAAAAGGCATTGATGATGCTTGTTGGGTTGATAAGTATGACTATTTCGAGTGGTCTTTAAACTCTACCAGAAGGCCAAGGCCGTCAAATGAAGGCCAAAAGGGACTTAAGTTGACCATGAAGCTACTATTTTTGAAAATTATATATGGATTCCTGCTACGTGTATAACTTGCTTAGGTAAGTTTTTTGTTTTTTCTCGAATAAGTGTTTGATTTAGGTAAAGTAAATATTAATTAAGATATAGTTAAACTCACGTGTTTTAGTGGTGAATTGATTTGGAAATTTTATCTAACTAGAGTAATGAAAAGAATTCCAAATTGTAGTGCAATTGGTATTAAATAATAAATTATAATAAAAATTTATTTATCTAATGATATCGAGATGACCCTTACAATTATAAAGTTGAGAAGTTTAAATTTTGAAATTAAAACAATAATAAATATTTATAAGTTAATATATATATTCGTAGTATAATCTCCACCCGCCTTTCTAAAAAATAATAATAATAATAATAATAATAATTAAACTTTAAAATTTGAAGTAAACCTGATAATATACTTATAGGCAAGTGGTATGAACCCGCAACCTTGGCACCTTGCGCATGCATCTTTTGTTATCTATCTAAAATACATTATGTTACTAAATTAATTGTTTATGCTGGAGGTTTTCCTAAAGGAATCTTATCGTTTTGAATTGAGGGTCCATATATAGTGATGGGTATCTTAAACAATTCGGTTTTTAACTTTCGATCTTGACATGATATGAAGTTTTCGGTTTTGACGTCCTTTACTTGATAACGTTATTTTGATATACTTAGCTTAATTATATTTGGTTCGCATTAATTCGATTATTATCTTCTACTAGAAATTCTTATTTGAGATGAAGAAGACAAAAATTCGGAATTAAAAACCTACCATAAAAAACCTTCCCCCAACACCTCCGACGATTATTTTCATTCTCAGCGTCATCAGACATGTTTTTCGTAGTCTGCTGCCGAAGTTGTCTGCTTTTCATATCACTCAACTCAATCTTAGCTGGAAACTTACCCGTCCCAAACCCGAACATAAACAGCTCCCACTTGGACTTTTTCGGAGAATCATATCTGCTTTTCTCTAGTTTTCTTTTGAACGTTCTTCTTTTCCCGCCATGTTGTCATGAATCTTAATTAACCTCACCGAAAGACACGATCTTCTTTGATTCAACCATGTACAGATTAATATTTTTGTATATACGTTTGTTTTTATGATTTAGTTCTTAGTGTGTTCACTTGTTACTATAAATACACGAAGACTACAGAATGTAGATCATATTGTAAGATAAATAAAGGGTAAGTTGCTGAAAATGTCTTACTATTGATGCTAATCGTTGTAGACTTGTAGGTTACGCGTTGGTTAATTCTGGGATTCTAGATGTGACAAATATCTTAAAGATGGATGATAAATTTTGACAAAATTGGTTTAGGTGTAAATTATTAAGACATTTATGCGCGCATTATACATAGCCGTGTTGAAAATTTAAGAATTGTGTTGATTTTTTTTATGTATTTAGAATTATAAGGTTTTGATATTTAAAGAGAAAAACTTAAACAGGGTTGTTAGATATATGTGTCAATTAAAGAAATTATGATGTGTCAAGCTATAAATCAATCTGGTCCTTTTTATTTACAAGCTAATGATTAATGATATATATATATAGAGAAATGATTTATAGTGAAGCTTAAAATCTAAGAGAATGAGGGAAGCAAATTTTAGCTCTTGATTTCTTTATAAATAAATGTTTTTAACATTCATTTGTGATGAATGTTAAATTTTGAAATTATTTGTGATTTTTAAAATTCATTTATGATGAAATCAAGAGTTGAGATTTGTTTCTTTCTTCCCTAATTTTTTTACTTCCTTTTTGATCCCCACCCTATATATATATACTAGAATAATACTCGTGCAATGCGACGGTAAAAATAATGATGACGGGTGACGGTGGTGGTAGTGAAAAACTAATACTTATTTAATTATTGTATGTGTTTTGTATGAAGTATTATTTTATTTAATATAATAAAGAGTTTTATTTATATATTATATATTTATTTATATGTAATAATAAACTATTAATAGGGAATGATTTTGTTAATGGAAATACTATAAATGAGATAACGGTAATTTAGACATTTTCTTGTATTGAGACTAATTTTAAGATAATGATAAAAATGTATTATAAAGACGTATAAGATAAGATATTTGCATTAGTAGACGGCCTTGATGGAAATAAAATGCGTTAGTTAGAATATAAATAGAAAATCTTTTGTTTGTTTGTTGGAAAGATGGAACGGTATTATTGCTTTATCTGCAAAGTTATGTGTTAAAGATCAGTTGATTTCAAATTTAATTATAATTATTTTTCTTTATTAA
The DNA here is from genome assembly GCA_963921325.1 of Logfia minima. Lineage (NCBI taxonomy): Eukaryota > Viridiplantae > Streptophyta > Magnoliopsida > Asterales > Asteraceae > Logfia > Logfia minima. The sequence continues at coordinate 3,528,402 of OY992770.1, forward strand.
ACTTATCTTAAATACCAAATCAAATTTGTTCATGCACAAACGTTGGTAAAGTCATGCTGAATTTTCGTTTTCTTTATTTAGATTTCTTAAGGAGGAGATGAAGTGATGATGATTCATTTGTCAAAGGAGGTGAGCGGTGGTTTGCAATGATGGATGGATGGTGGTAGTTGGTGGCTAAGTTACGGGAAGAATTAAGTTGTTTGTCGAAAACTTGACCACAAACTATTCAAAGTCAACAAAGGATATAGCCGTCAAGACCAATCTTAATTTCCTATCACATGGATAACTAACTTGAAATCACAGCTTGAAGGATTAATTGATGATTTCCATTTCACAAAAGATCATGCTTCATTCACATGTTAACATTAACACTTTATATACATATAATTCGATTCAATTCAATTGTATATATTTCTACATGCATCACAATTCACAACAATACATCAAGGCGCAAGTAATCAAAACAGCTATTGTTTTAACAAAAAAAGGTAACTAATAATAATAATAATAACTCAATTAATGGCAAAAACCTCAAACAACCACCTTGATGTTTCTTTCGTATCCACCACCACATCCTAAAACATCAACCAACCGCCACCACGCCTTCTTGCTGCTCGTTCTCCGGCCGTCACTATCCTCCTTGAAAACATGTTCCCCATTTTCAGACCCTTTCGTTATACTTCCGGAACGAAGTTGCCTACTCTTAATATCAATCAAATCCATCTTGGTTGGAAACTTACTTGATCCAAATCCAGACATAAAAACATGCCACCTTGACTTACTCTTAGATGCCATAACTGATAAAGACTTTGACCTCCAACTACCCGTGCTTGAAGCTATTTTAAACCGCATGTATCTAAAGGAGCCCGAATTTGATCGAAAATTAGGGTTTTTTTCCTCCACTTTGGAGAATGATTCTTCACCAGAAAACCCGAAGAAATCTTGATAGAAATTATTAGTTGGATTTACTACTTCGTCTGAAGTGGCCATATTTTCGTCCATTTGAAGATCTGATAAAGAAAGAGTCTCATCTGCTTCATCTTTATATTCCTCCATGATATTGTCTTTCAAGTGTGATAAATTTGTTTTATATGATCACCTGAATATATGCTTTTTAAGATTTTTGTAAGTACAAGTGGGGAGAATATATACTCTGTATGTGTTATATATAGAAAATGGAGGGAAAACAGTGGATATGATATATAGAACTAGTCGTGAATGGTGTGTTATAGTGTAGCACTAGAAGGTCGTCAGTTACCCGGAAGAAGGCCAAAATGAATTGGGTACCTACCATATATTTATTTCACCATTCACTAATAAACTAATAATGAGATTATAATTGATGTCACATGCAGTTCATATATTTTTGGACGTTAGTGGTTAGGAAAAGTTGAGAAATAAAAGTTTTAACATTTCATAATTAACCACAAAACTTATCAGGATTATGATAGTTCCATACATTCTTGGCAGATCGTTTGAATTACGTTAAGTCATCAACAATCTTGCACTACTTGGGGAAAGAATACTTCACGTTTGTGTCCGGAGAGAGAAAAAAATAAAACATGGCCAGAACCTGTTTTATGAACATGGAGAAAAAAAAACGTGAGACTGGGATACGATTTCAACTTTTCAAGTGATCTGATTTTGTAAATGGTTATGATATTTGGGCCGAGCTCAAGGATGTCCAGTGGGCTCAACCCATCTAGATAAGTATTACGGAGTAATATTTTTAATTTTCCGTGACTAATTTATACTGTACTATTTCATATTTTCATATGGATCTTTTATTTAGTTTTCTTTCGTTAGTGGCTAATTTTTTATAATCTATAATTCTTATTAAGCATTTAATACTTCTTTTTTTAATCCTTAAAAAGAAAGATATCAAAAATTATCATTTTATCCCTTTACTTATCCATTCACTTATTAATTATATGAATCATTCAATTACATTTGAATATCTTCTTTCTTCTTTTATATCATAATATTGAATGAATTTACAATTACAACAATTAAAACAATTATAAAAAATTACTTTCATTAAATAAGTATCAATTATTATTGTGTTCAGATACCATTAAACATTTGTCTTTTAATATCAACATGTGAAATCTTCATCTGCTGATGTGCGCAAAATTCGACACTAGTTTACATTTAAATCGTAGTTGCAAATACAATATCTTTGTGACGATTAAATTTACGAAAATGACCAAGATTAGGATATAGTGACTACTATTCTAAAATTACAAAAATGACTTTGAAACAATTAGAACGACCGATGGCATTGCAGTCAAGTCTTTGTAAAAATGCTTAGGGCATAGGTTATTAATTTAGGTTGTACATGAATCACCTCTTTAAAGCATATTCAGCGTTTTAATTTTGCGGAATTTTGAAATGTCTTTCATCATCAAGCTAAGTAGTCTGTGATCGAGTTTCTTCCTCTTGAACTACTTGCAACTCGATTAGAAAATCTAGAGATACACCAAAAACAGTACGTATATATGTATATCGATCTACATATATAAGATAAATTATTATTCGATGTAATTGAAGAAACAGAAAGAATTTGTAAACGAAAAATGGCGTAGTAACTACGTGGAAAGAGTTCTAGATAACCTGGAATTAAAATGAAATGGTCTGGTCTGGTCTGGTCTATATGTCTAATGTTTATTTACTAGAACAACTAAAAATCAACATTTTGAAATACAGTCAAAAGCCGTTGATGAATTGACCAGGACTTGACCCAAGATATTATTGTGTTTACTTTAAACATAAATATAATATATATATATATATAATTTATAATAACTAGATATCATCTTTCAATTCAGTCATTCTCTCTAGTTGAAACAAGTATTATAAAACACTCAGACTATTACGATTAATAGACTTAGAAGTTGTTCGATATGTATATTAAATTTGACTAAAAACTCATCAAAAAATGTGAAAAGATATAAATATTCCAATATTTTTAATTAATATTATTTATATTATTTTAGTTTTATTCAAATACATGGGTATTTGTGTCCTTTTACACTATTCTGATAAGTTTTTAGCCGAATTTGATATATATGGAACAACATACAAATTTGAGTGACCTACAAAATAATATATTTGGATAGCTTACAAAATCGTTTTCAAGTATAAATGACCTAAAAAATAAAATAATATATTTGAGTGATCTTTAAATATATATATATTTAAAACAAAAGCTAGCCAATTTCGATGCCAGTGAATTAAGTGCATCACTAATCCATCCATACATTAATATATAGTGGGGTAGGACCACTCGTTACGTGAATTGTTTAGCCTTTTTTTGTTCCTTGTTTCTCAAACGTGATTATTTGTTTACTACTGTATATCTGGAAATCTATCTACTTTTACCATGTTAAATTAAAATGGCTACTAAACAAACCAAAATTAAGGAAGGAGAAAGCGTGTGAGGCTGTTTTCGTTGGTTTGTTTGTTTGTTTGTAGCAGTTAGTCCACCCAAACAAATTAACTAGAGTTAAGTTAGTTCCTAGAGTCAAATCTCTTGAAAGACTTTTTACGGACGGGTAAACCACTCAAGTCACAATCTCTATTCTAGAACTCATTCTCTTCTTACGTCATTTTGTGGAGATTTTATTTTATGTAATTATAATAATAATAATAATAATAATAATAATGTTATACTTATCAAATTAAATCTTTTCAATTTATGTTAATTACAACTATTAATTGGGTCTGAGGTTTGATAAATTATTCGAACTTAATTAAAATGTTTTTAAATAATTATTCATATAAACATAATGCTAAATGTATCTAAATTACATACTTAAATATATACATTATTTTTATAGTATTCGATACATATATTTCACTCAAATTAAATTGTTAAACACACATTCATGTCTATATTTTTAGACACGTGAAATAAAAAAATTTAATGTGATATTTTTATTCGGTTAAAATATGATATACCGTATTATTAATTTAAATATTAATTAATGATGATATAATATATTTTAAAACATATGTTCCGTAATTAATACGAATTATTATTTACAAAATAAGCATACTTCCTAAGAATTTTGTACAGTATATATGTAAATTAACAGTTTAAACAATCATAAGCATAAATTACCAAAACAATTCATTTCTTGTTAATTAAAATATTAATTAAAGTACTACTATTCCTGTTCCATGGGACGCTATTAAGAAATTACTCCACTGTCCCTCTCATTCGATCTAGAAGTCGTTACATACACCGACGCGTCATCGTGTATATATATATATATACATATAGTACGAGTACATGTTCTTCAACACATTATTAATTTAAATATACTGATATATCTTAAGATGAATTCTACAACATCAATGGAGCCTAAAACTGATACCGATTTCAACGATGAAAACGACGATGATGCTCTCTCGTTCCGTGACTTTCAAATGTACGATCAAACCGCCACTAGTTCCAATCGCAGCAGCCCTAAAGTTTCATCCGGCCAAGACCTGTTTGAATTCTTCCCAAATTTATCCTATCCAATTGAGCAAACCGGAGACATCTCGCTTTTCGGATCATCATCATTTAGGCTGCCTGAACGGCGAACAGATCACGTGATTCCAATGCGATCGGTTTCGAATCGTGATCACGGTTCACCACGTCACCATGTGAAGTTGTCGAAGAAAGTGAAGGCCACGGCATTGACATCGAAGTCAAAACGGAGGATGTTTTTGTTTGGATCGGTGAAGTTTATGCCTGAGATGGAGATGAGTTCGATTAGAGAGAGACAGGGACGGCTTACGCCGTCAAGGATGTTCCCGGTGGCGGAAGGGGATGGTGAGGGAAAAACGGTTGCCGGAAAGAATCAGATGATGACGTGTAGGGCCCGTTTGAATTCTGTGTTTGAAAGGTCGATTGCATGTCTTCGACCTTGAATGGGAATCGCTTTTGGAAGTTTGACTTTGACCTTTTCATTATTTAAGTATTGATTGATTTACTAAGTATATTGATTGATTTGTTTACTTTATTTTATTTAATTAAATTTCCTGATTTCTGATATAGTAGTAACAGCCAACAGGTTCCATATTGTAAAAGTAGTTTTGTATCAAGTTTTATCAAAGATATATGCAGACATTTTTCATTTTTTTATTTTTTTTATTAAAATAGCAAAACGATAAATATATGTAGTAGTTAAAAAGCAAAAGATATATAATGCAGACATGTTTACCTTCTAAGACCGGACTAATATAATTATATGAAAATAGAAACTACAAAACTATGAATTGTGGATATCTATACTGATGTTGTTCCATTAATGCAGTTTTAATTCTTTTAGTATGAATATCTTCAAAATAATATAGAAAGTTTGTAAATAAAGAAAAATTTGTTAGATATACATTAATTTAGACTAGTGGATTTTTCGCGCTAAACAACAGTAAAAACTAAAATATTTAGTGGTTGTCCGTGATGGCTGTTAGAGAAAGAGATGAGAGGGAGATTCATGAAAAGAATTCATACACATAGTTAAATTTTTTTGACAATATTAACATATTTTTCTTCAATGAGGTAAACAATTAAAAATTTAATATTATATATTTATTGGTTAATAATTAAGTAATATATTATATATTGTCAAATTAGATAAATCAATTAAATAATTTTCATAATGTTTAAGTAAATTGAAGAGTTTTCATATTCATGAAGTCAAATAAAGGATATTATAATAACTTTACATCTTCCAATATATAAGTTATAGACCAAAATAGATAAACCCTTTATAAGGGTTTCAAATTGACATAAGATATCCAACGATGAAAATATATTACTAAAAATAATATAATTGATTTATATTATTTTTAAAAAACTTTTAGATGAAATATAAGTAAATTATTATTAATTAAATAGATTGAAAAATATTTAACAATTTAAAATTGTTAATTTATGATATCAACAAGTTATTAACAGTATGCCAAATAAGTAAAGAAACTTAATTAAGAAATGAACACATCAGCATGATAAAATCAACTGCATTGTTCTTTAGTAAATAGTATATAGAAGTATAGATGTCTCTCAATATTGCGAAATCAATTATCATATCAAATACTTCACAAATTTTGAAACTTTATATAACATTGAAATGTTAGATTGAGAACACTACAGATTTTTTTTCTCATTTTGAAATAAGACTTCATTGGTTAAACATATACTCTGTAATAAATGTATACTCTGTTTTATAGCTACAAGATTGAACTATTATAGAGAATAGTTTGGTGACAATTTGGCATTTATCTATGCTTACATTACGAATAATCCTTGTTAAGAATATGATTATTTTTCTAACATTTGAAAAATTAAAGTGAATATATTATATGACAATCATAAGAGGTATGCCAAACTAGCCCCATACTGAATCGAAGTCGGGAGTGTCAAATATCTACGATTTGATTCTCGTGCATGATATAATAGAAAGAGAGAGAAAGAAAAAAAAAAGGGGTTTAGTTGAATTGAACCTAGTACACGTTCCATTCGATTATGGTCCAATCCATTGATCTCAAACCATTTGTACTTTCATTTAGACAACATGATAAATATGATATTATCTAGTCAAATATAATCATAATTTAAAATTTTAGATCTAGTTTACAATTTAATTCGGAACCAAACTTACTCTAAACCTATACAAAGCCCGACTTCTAGGGGTGTTTGGCTTCTAGGGGTGTTTGGCTTAGCTTATGAAGATGGGGTTAAGCTTTATAGCTTAATAGCTTAATAGCTTAATAGCTTGCGAGCTTAAATAAGTTCTTTTCTATGGGTCAACATCTTCACTTCACAAGAATGAGTTTTACCGTCAATAAGCTAAAAGGCTAAAAAAATGTTTGGCAATACAAAAGAACTTATTACATTTAGAAAAAAAGGTTAAGAGCGAACTTTATTAGAGTAGTTTATTAATTATAAGTAAATAAATAGGCTAGAAAATTTGAATTTATTTCGACTCCTCTCGTAAATAATCAAATAAGCACCACAAGATGTGGGTCCAAACACTAATATTATTAGATAAAAGTATAGCCAAACACCCCTAAGCCAAACAAACGCTCTTGCTACGCAAACACAATGCAAATCTGTTTTAGAGTTTGAAACCGAACAACAGCAACCTCCTCCGGTGTTATTCATTCTATATCACCTTAATTTTCGGTAAACATATAAACCCTTCCAATTACGATTCATCAGGTTTTGTATTCTTTTATTCCGACAATCTATATCTGTAATCTGTATATATATTTAGGTATTTATGATCTATGAGTAATCTAAAGCTCGCTTTTAGGTCTGATGATTAATTACCTAAATTAGGTTTTAAACCCTAAGATTACACTTTACCTTACAATTTAGGTACGGTTTATATTTTTAAAATGCAGAATCTGATTATATTCATGAGTGAGTGTACATATAACATTGTTTAATTAAACTGATAAGTCATCAATATATGTTGTTTACAACAAACTTATTTGGGGAAATGTAAAAGTTTTTATTTGAGAGCTCGCTATCTCTTTTAACTGCTGAGAATAAACTTCTGTAACTGTAGGTGAAATGGAGAATCCTGCAGCGAATCAACTGCCGGAAGCGGATTCGTTACCCGACGGTTTTGTTGATAGCTCAGCGGAACCTCTAACCTCATCACCTGCGACACCGGAAATTGAATATGAAGTGACGGATTATAAGGAGGAGAGATTAGTAGAAGTTGAATCGAGGCCTGATTTGGTAGTGGATGACTTTCAGTCATGTGAAGGTGATGACGGAATTGCAGAACAAGCGAGAACGTTTCCTGTAGAACTATCTGAATATGTAGGTTCTGATGCGCAGAATTTGGCAAAAACGCCTGTTGAGGATTGTAAAGATGAGAGTGAGGCTGGTTCACCGAGATTAATGTCTGAAAATCTGGTAGTGAAATCAGAACAGGAATTGGCTCCTTCAACCCATGGAAACAATTGTGGTGGAGAAACATGTCAAAATGTAGAAAAATGTAATATTTTTTATAATGAATTATAATTTTTGCACAATTAGTTCATGTTGAACACGATAAATATAGTTACATTTATGTCCCAGCAACCGAGCAAGGAGTGGAAACGCAAGCAGCCAATGTACAAGGAACAATATCATCAGAGAGCTCTGGAACAAGCAGAAAAGTACTTAGTAATAACTATATATTTCTAATTATGTAGATATTGTCTTCTTTTTGTTGTTGTTTTTTGACTGAATTTTTATGTGGGTTGTCTAGTATTTTAGTTGGCATCAGATTGGAGTTTTAGCACACCAATATTTGATTCTCTAACTCTCGTTCTGTTTTAGGATGCATCTGAAGTAAAACGTAAAAGTGCCAAGCGTTCTTTTAAGACAGAAAAGGAATTTTTGGAGTTCACTCTGAGTTATCAGAAAGTTCTTTCTGAAAGAGATGCAGGTGTGTTATTCTTCACTCATGACATGTGTAGATATATTGATGTTAGATATTTTTTCTTGGTTCATGTAGTCCGACATGCTCTTCGTTTCAACTAATGGTAGGTGTTGCATGTTCATACATTAATGTGTTTTTTTTAGCAGACGTTAATAATATTATTCTGCCCTTATTTTCAGCTATTTCTATGCGAGATAAACTTGAGTCATTGTGTAGGGAGCTACAACGTCAAAACAAGATGCTAATGGTATGCCTTGGTGATGTCGATTCATCCATTTCATGTATTCTTATATGTATTAGACTATTAGTTTATAACATTATGGTCATATATGGCGATGCAGTTTACATTGTGTTTTTATCTGTTTTACTTGTTTATGATGGTGAATGATGATCGCCCCTACAATATCTTGCATTTGATCACTTCTTTTCCTTCATTTTATATGATTAATAGTTATAATTATATTACTAAGTATGTGGTTCAATTTATTTTCTTTTCAAGCATCTTCTTACTAGTCTTTTGTTGTTTGGCAGGATGAGTGCAAGAGAGTATCCACAGAAAGTCAAAACTTAAGACTAGAGCTATCAAACAAGTTTCAGGAAGCAATAAAGGTGAGTGCTTGCAAACCCAGTAAATTTATTTTACATTCTAACAGATAAAATACAATACTTTCTTGGGAAAACTATTTTTTTCTGTAACTCTTTTCTCTGGCTAACTGTCCTATTTTTATTTTTTTTTCATTTTTTTTGTTGCACCTAACTAGTTTTTTCTTGCTATGTTATAGGATGTTACCAATAAGCTGGAGGAGCAAAGGGACGACAGCCTGACGCAACTGAAGGAGAATGAAATGTCCGTGTATAATATTACATTCTTAATTTCTATGGAACCTATAATTAATAAGTATTGCATGAAGGGCATGTGACTGAAGTCAAGTGGAACTAGTTAACGATTCCTATGGTTCATAATCTTTTTCTTATTGCTGCATATTAACAAGATTATGATGGAGCTTGACACAAAATTGGAAATAGAGAAAATGCAAAAGATAACATAGAGATTGGTCTGCTTTCTAGTGGCAGCCATCTCTTCTGGTGACACTCAATGAACCTTAGTTCAATAGTAAATCAGACGTAATCAACTGATATTTTCCTAAGGAAACAGTATAATTACCATATTTGAGCCCTAACAGATAAGAAGACAATATGTTCTAGGGGCTTGTGCACTACACTTAAAATTGACAATTGACTTCAGATGTATGCCATGGCGTGCTAACAAATCCAATATCAGGTAGAAAAGGAAAATTTTGTATTTGCATATGTAGGCCAGTATGCGTGTACTATCCAAAAATTCTTTGCAATTTACCTTTCTTTAGGACAATCAGTACCTTGCACTTTTGACCTCTACGTGCTTGTGGTTTAATTACTATCATTTTTAGATTATATTCCAGTTTATTGTATTTTGAAATTCCTAGTTTAACTTGTTTATTACACCCATCTCCATCTAATAAAAGTAGGCTGTAATATTGAAGATTAATTGTCATGACTCCTTATTATCATATATCATTCTATATGGTTGGTATTAAATTTACACTGTCTTTCCAGGTTAAGAAACCAATTGAAGCAAAAGGAAAATCAAATTGCTCTTACTGAGCAACAGTATACTCACCAGGTATATTCAGACTGATGATGGAAACCATGTTTTCCAACTTGTGTGGAAATTATTCATTTATTTTTTCCATGATATACATTTATACAGTTGAAGCAGAAAAGTCTAGAACTCCAAATTGCAGATTTAAAGATTCAGCAACATGAAGAAAATTTGGTCAAGGAACAATCCCAGATGAAGATGTATGCAGAACAGGTGTCACAACTTTTGGCAACAGAAAAGAATTTACGGCTACAGTTAACTGCTGACGGTGAAAAATTCCAACAATTTCAGGTTAGACCCATGTATTAAGTTGCATTACAGGATCTTGGTGAACTCAAGGCATGGGCTCTTAACATGTTTACAGAAGTTGAAAATTCTTATCATGTTCGTGTATAATGATGTATTGTTTGTTAACTGCACTGTAGCTTTCTAACAAGTTAACATTTTGCAGGATGCATTAGTGAAAAGCAATGAGGTTTTTGAAACTTTTAAGCAAGAAATTGAAAAGGTATACACGTTTGCTTTCGACTGCTACTGGATATATTGATTTGCTTCATGTTTCTTACAAGTAATCTATGCGTCTACTTAGATGGCAAAATCGATAAAGGAACTCAAAAAGGAAAATACCTTTCTGAAGAGTAAGACCGAAAAGTCAGACATCACCCTCATACAACTCGTGGAGGAGGTGAGTTCTGATTTTACTTTGTAATGGTACTCTTATAGGTATCCTTAAACTGTAAGGGTGAACAGAAGCTAGTGATTGAACTTCCATTGTTTCTTTCACTTGCATTGTTGCACGTGTGAATAAAAGTTATTAAGAATACTTTAGTTATCTATGCCATGTTATTCAGTTGCATCAATATTAACGAACTAATCTCTAGATGTAGGTAGTTTAACAAGATCAGTTGAAGGAATGTTGTGTGTGAGTTAATAGATAGTTTATAAAGTATTTGGACACAGTTATTAATTAGTGGGAGATGTGACATGATTTTTTTATGTATGCAAGTAAAAGGCAAAAAACATGAAAGTTGAGCCATTGATTTATGTATTTGATATGTATTTTTAATGGTTATTGGTTGCTAAATCCTTGAGTTGTTTCCCCACTGGCAAAAATTAGTACAAAGACCTAAGTCATCCATATGCTAATGACCAGGTAAAGGATATTTGAAAAAAATGTGAACTAAATTATTTATTTTGTGATGATAACTAAAGTTCAAAGATGTAATTCTTTATTTGAATTTTTGACAAAAAAGGGAGTGTTGCATTTATGTTGAGAGGGAATTGCATGAAAATCTCCTTTATGTTTTCTACTGCTCAATAAGCTTATCATCTTTTCTTTTTTACATCTCTGTTGATTGTTTTGAATCTTTTGAGAAGCTTCGCATATGCTAAATGTTTTACTTGTTATTTCTACTATCAGCGTGAACGCATGAAGAAGCAACTGGAGAAAACCAAGAATCAAAAAGAAAAGCTTGAATCATTATGCAGATCACTCCAAGCAGAGAGAAAGCAAAATCCAACTGGGCAACGCAATGCTGATTCGGCCCCTGCTTGAATCCGATAACATTATGTGACCGTGAATTCACATTTGAGGTTTCATTTTCTCAATCCAATATGTTGTCTTGAAGCTATAAATTTTCAGCTTCTTGTACTGAATGTTTGTTTATGTAGTGAAACATGTGTGATCACAAATTGCCAACAAGCCCAAGAATTTTTGTTTAGTAATGAACTTTAAAATGTTGGCATCATCTCCAAATAGCAAATCAAAAGTGTATCATGTGTGTATGGACTCTCTTATTTATGTGATGCAATTGTAGCTTGTTGCCTTTGCTACTCGTGAAATCATGAGCATGTTTTTGGCTGAATTTACAACTCCCACGATGCTATTGGTCTTTCGACAGACTATACCAGCCACCAAAGTTATAAAATAGATATGATCTCTATATGTAGAGGCTTCATCCCCCTCTTATTCTAAGTATACAATTTCATAAGATGTAGTCTTAAATCATATTAAAGCAACACCAAGTATATTGAAAAAGTTCAAAATACGGATTTTGCTGAATAGACCTTCGAGTCTGAAGCACTGAAAAGTTTACGTTCTTGATTCACGAGGGTCCAACCTGTGAAAGATTGTTAATCTAGAGAGTCCTTGATTAAACATGAATAGTCTTTCTGTAATTCTGTTTGCTATATTTCCTTTGCATGTCTTTACTGCAAGAAATGCCATTTTGATGTACATATTTCCTTTGTATCTTTCTCATAGCAGCTGAAAAGAAGATTAAGATATGCCATAAGCATATGCTTTTAGCTTTTTAAATACAATTTATTGCATGTAAGAAGAGGAAGGAGCCAGGAAGCTTTCATGAGGTTGGACTGGTACCTACTACCAATTGCTGCTTTTGACTTATTATATTTTCTCTTTAGAAGAGTCCCATCATATCACAACCGCAGAACTGATCGTGACAGCCACTTGCTGCCACCTAATGCACAACTATAATCAACCCTTACCTATGAAATTAAATATCTTACAAAATAGAGACTGGATTTGAAAGCAGAAAAAAAAAAAAAAAAAAGGATGAACATCTGGCCTGAGTTTCCTAACCATTGACAGAATTATTTTGTGCATTTGACAAATACAACAAAAGTAAAAGCTGCTCCAAATATTACAAAACATACAATTACCAAAACGGACGGCAATGGTATACGAGCGATCATGTCCTATCACTGCTCAACTCGTTACAACAAACATATATTACAGAGAGGCGATAAAAGATAAGGTTAATTTTACCACCCATAAACGTCTACCATCATCTGCTTCCTATATCACTAATATTACTTCTCCAAGACTCCCCACCTCCACCGTTCTTGTAATGCTCTGTTTTTGCATAATGCATTCTAATGGCTGCCACAGGGTCTGAGACTCCATTGCAGGCCCCACCAACAACGTTCAATCCCCTACCTTGCTGCACACTAGTTGACAGTGCTTCCAACTCTTTCCTTCTTGGAATCTCGGGTAATAACTTATCTACTGTAAAAGGCTGTCCGTATGGATGGTAACTTGGACCTCGATTGTTGCTGCTAAGTTTTCTAGATGGAAAACCAGACACAACGTTCATGTTACATTGCTCATTACCACTTTCTAAGGAAGAATGCAACTGATGATGCTGATGCTGATCCAGCTTGGACAGTGTAGAGATGTTGCTAAAAGCAGAAGGATATTTTGCTAGTAACACAGCAGAGTCAGGTAAAGAGGAAAAACCTGTCTGTATTCTGTTTCCATCCCAAAATCCATAGCTTCTATTCAACTGAAGATTTTTTTCCGCACCAAAAGCATAGTCTTTATTCTGATCAAGATCCAACGAAGCTAATTTCCTGTGCGTGCTATTATTGTCAAACTTCAAATTAGAGGACCTTTCAGCATCTGGCTTTTGAAGGTGAGTAGCACTACCATTTGCCTTAGGCATAGACGGATTATTAGTTAAAATCTGACCAAATAGTTTCACATCACCACTCCTACTTGGCTTTTCCATGTCTACAGATGAACATCGTCTCTGTTCTTGGGACATAGTTGCCATATCAGGACACATCTGTATACAGCCATCTCTTGGCATTAAAAGACTCTCATCCAACTTAAAGTTGCTTTGTGGTTCATTGCAACTTAAATAACGTTTCGGAAGATGCAAATGATAACCATCAATACTTGAAGATCTTTGACCACTCTTCCTGAAAGAGAGTCTGGATGATACATCATCCTGGCTAACAGTCTTCCTGTCAAGATTTTTGGGAAACAAACTGGTCATCACAAAACCATTAGCTACTCCATGAGAAGTAGCATTTTCTGAAGCTGCATTTAAGTCCAAATTGCTTTCATGATCAATGCTTAAATCCAAGGACCCAACTCTCGAGTAATAGGTAACAGAAAGGTCATTAACATCATGATGACTCGATCCTCTCACTGCACTACTATTCCCATTGAACAGGACCCCACCCCTGCTAGGGAACTCATGTTTAGATCCCATAATTCCTTCTCCACAAATCTTAGCAGATACCTTGACAACTGTGTCAGCTTCTTCAACTTTGGCACCTGATGCAGAATCAGAATATGTCGTTTGTGGAGATGGCTCCACATTTGCAGCTTCAGTAGTTTCACTGTCAGCAGCCCCCTCCAAATTACCATTTAAACTTCTTTCTTCTGGCTTTATATCTGCCTCACAGTCATGTTTTATCGAATTCTCCAACGCAAGCCCAGGTTCCCTACAGTCATTTACTACATTCCTATCAGATGAGTGCAAGTCCTCAACTTCCATCTTACACTCCATGGATGATTTATCATGCGAAATACCAGACCCACTGTCGACCATGCAAGTATCATCATGATCGCTCCCACCACCCCCTTGGTTGGCACCTGTTGTACCTTCACTGCCACCTTGATTACCAATCAAATCCAACCCAAAACGGTTCTTAGCCTTGCTAAAATAAACTCTGCACTGATCACTTGATCTTGTTCTCACGCATCGAGAGATCATCAAAAAATCCTTGCTGTAAGTTCGGACAGCCTTCATAAAACTCGACTTCTCTTCATCCGTCCAATGAGAAGAATCCATCTCTTCCCCACAACTGTCATCCGAACAGGTCTCCTCATCAACATAATTAAGTGATGAACCACCCAACTTCTGGCATCTCCTGACTCTTTGATGAACATCTCCATGATCAACTAGACTTGTGATACATGAACCCAAAGCTTCTGGTGATATGGACCCACAAATACCAGCTAATACATCAGCTGCAGCAGTTTCCTGCTCATTACAAAACGAAGCAAAATCATTTGACCGCTCCAAGACACTACTACCACCATTCACATTAGAAACCATAGCTGAAGCAGCACCAAGCATGTCAAGAGAAGTAGTGGCCCTTGTTTCTCGATTAAGTCTTTGTTTCCCAGATGTGACCAAGTACGTATTTGCAGTATAAGACTTCCCTTTGGCAAATTCCGAATTCCTTTTTGTTTTCTGAAAATCATCGGACTTATGATTTTTGTAATAGAACTCAACACAATCAGCAACTGTTTTGTTTGGCAAAAAAGATGCAATTTTCCTGAAGTCTTTTCTAAAACGAGAATACTTATCCAAAAACGTTTCTTTATCTTCTACTGTCCAGGCCTTAACAATGGACTTCTCCTTCTCAACATCGATAGGGTTCTCCATTAATCCATTATCAGAAATAAACCTGGTACTCGTTCGTGTACCCTTGTCTAATATGAAAGTCGGCATCTTCTGTACACCCCGAAAAGTCCTGACCTGTGAATCCGAAAGCAGCTTGTTTGCATATTCAACTATATCCTTGGTTGGAACCAAGCTTAAACTGCCAGCTGCATATAAGGAAAACAACTTCAATAATTAAGACAAATTTGAAGCTTATATGAAAGCCCTAAAACATTAACTAAATTCTATCATGCATAGAGTAATGATCAAAATTACTTATATCATACAGCACTAAAAAATGCCAAAACTAGACTCATGTTCTGCTTGAAGGTAAATCCAGGATTCTACCAAAGAGCAAGATTCACCTAAAATAGTTGGTTCAACTGTACCAACCAGTTCAATTATTTATAAAAAAATCGCAATAAAAACACACCATAAATTAATACAAATAAATGCCTCAAGTTGATATATTAACCATCTCTTACCAGGAGAAGATAAACGAGTGTGAATGGAAGCACGATGCCTTTGATGGTCCGCAAATCCCATACGAAAGCTCAATTCAGACTTCTTCTGAGGCTTTGAACCAGACTTTTTTACAGAGAGCAAGCAAAGATCTTTCTTCCAAGAGTAGTGCATTGCCCGAAACTTGAGAGTGATGACCCTTTCCTTGAACTTTAAAAAACGTTTCCTCATTGCAATCTTTTCCGCCATCAACGACTTATCAGTAGCTCCCAAAATACTGGTACAGAAACGTGTTGGCAATATCTTACAAATTTCATCAGATGTTCCTTTTGCTGTAACATTATTCGAAGCCAATATTGAATCATATAACTTATCTTGCACAATATCACCAACAGAAACCGTTAAAACCTGACTATCATCCCCACAAAATGTTACCATATCAATACCAACATGATCTTCAGAGCATTCAGCTTTCCCAGATGTTATATCCAAATTGACAGGAGAATCCCTTTGGGCAATTGCATCAGAAGTGAGTTCCACCAATTTAGATGTTGACGTGCCTGGACTCTCTAGGTCTTCAGCTGTGTTACATTCTTCATCAGCTTTCTCCATAGGAACGTGTCGTGAAGGAATGATTCTTAGATCTTCTATATTCTTGTTGTTGCACTCTGAAAGGAAAGAACCGGAAGCAGGTGGAATAGGACATGAACCTCCATCAGATGTCAATGATTTCAGTTCATTCTCAAGAGAATCTATTTCAGATTCTGTGATTTCAAGTGTCCTTGAAATGTCTGCTTTCCATACCTGTAACTTGTCCATTGCGAAGCCAGACCCCGGAGCACTTGTTTCATCGGTCTGCAGTAGTTCATCAAGTAAAGAGCTCATGTTAAAGCCTTCAGGAAGTTCCAAATTCTCCAAATTAAATGTTAATTCCTGTGTGTGATTTTGAGACACGTGACCAGGATTACAGGTATCAGTATGTACTGTAGCTTCTGTAACAGATGTCTTCTCTTCTACACCTGTGATGCAAAAGTAGTAAATGAAGTTTTTAGATTAATCTCTAAAAAGAAATCAAAAGAAACTGTTTGACGACTACTTTAATATGTTAGAACTCAAACTTGAACATGACATGTATCACCATGTAAAGACCTGCATTGTATGGAAAGAAAAATTGCAGATCCTTTTACCGAGTTAATATCTTTTAGAAAGTATATAATCATAACAAGGTACAAAAGGCAAAGCTACTAAAGTGGAGATGTACGAAAATATTGCAACATATACAAATATATAGATGGGGATATCTTGGCTGCAAGCTTTCGCAGCCAACTAGCTGCAAAGTAGCCATGAAAATGACGCTGCAACATTTATAACTCATAAGGTGTGTCTCCTAAACTACCGCAACACACATAAATTAGGATAGAACTTCTTTTTGGTTTCTTATGATAGATATATATTCACAAACCAGTTTACTAGTTCCTGCTTATAAAATCGTAATTTAAAGTAGCAAACTGTGAACCTGACAAAATCTTTTCTTCAGTTGATTCACTCATTGAAAAATCAAATACAAGATGAAGTATATAATCAACGCAATCGGAAAAGAAGATAAAGCTCGACACGAGGAATAGGACAACAGTTAACATTTTAGTGGAATGAATTGTGATTCTTTTCTCAGTGGAATGATGCCAATATATCACTGTTTATTACTTATATTAAACGGGTAAACCGAAGAGGTTTTCCCTGTTTAGGTAACCCGGGGAGCGCGAGTATCTTAACTCAAATGTACACGGCCTTACCGGGGTATCGCATGACCGTTTCCATGTCCACCCCAAGATGTGCAGATAGAGAGCTTTGAACCTGAGACCTCTTGTGAGGATATCAAGACGCCAACCACTGGGCCATCTTGGTGATGGTTTATAAGATAATATGAAAATAAATTAATAAAATTTGGACTCTGGCGGTGGACATGAAGAAACCAGACTAACCATTTTTTATTCGTACAATGTCATTTTAGTTTGGTATCTGTAACTAGTTGGCTATGAGTTTTGTAGCCAATATATCCCCTACAAAGACATCATATATAAGAAAACATTCACGATAACAACATACATCACATGCCCATCGTAACTTTCTAGTCTCTAATACATAATGGCGCCGTTGCCAGTATCTACATATAAATTGCACTCTTTTATTTAAGCTCATGGTAATAAGCCACTGTCTTGATTCATACAAATTATATTCATTCATTTAAGATTTGAACTCTTTATTCTAACCTCATAACATGTGGATTTTTTCGATGTTACCATTCCTTAAAATGTCTGATTCACCAATACTGATTTCTATAATTCTAATTTACACTTACACTTAATGCATTCAAAGAGGATCCGTGAGATGGCCAAACTCATAAAAGTTATACATGTTAAATAGCATATCAAGGTCTGTATATTACCTGGAGACGAACTGCAAGCAAAAGAGCAAGACGTAGTAGGAGATGCACATTCCGAGTAACCAGCGACGCTTGGGCTTTTAGCAGGCAAGTTAGAGGGACTAGGAAGTGAAAGTTCTGAGCTACTGACACCATCGACCATTCCATCCCTCGCTCCAGCCTCTTTATCAACAACATCATTTGGGTCAACATTCTTTTTCTCATATTTGGCCAGCCCCTCCCCCCATCCAAGACGGGCCTTTTTACGTGAGTTGGCCTCATCAGGAGTCCTTGGTGTCACACATGGAGCAGTATCCCCAGACGGGGATTGAACAAGAGTGCTGTTACCTGGCTGCAGAGCCTCTAATTTTGTATCAAGAGGGTCCACCCCAATAATCTTACAACTACTTGAATGACTGAAACCAGAACCTCTTGAAGATAAGCTTCCAGAACGAATCCATTTAATGGGCTTCCAATCAAGTGAAGATCCCAATGAATTCCCTTTCTCGAGCCTTTGACCGCCTGTAATACTAACTCCACCACCATTATTCTTAGCTTGTTGGTCTTTCGAGTGTAGTTGGTCCCACGAGTTCACAAAATCGGACTGGGGATTGAAGTTACCGTTCGGTGATGCAGTAGTTTCCCAAGAGTTTCCTCCTTTATGGTCTTTCTGATTAACAAAGTCCACCGACACCCGTGGCCCTAAAAATCCAAACCAAAAATAACAAAAACAAAAGAGTCACCAATTCAATTAGCATACAAGTAAAGAATAATCCTAGGTCAAACTCAAAAAAGTATTATCTTGATAACAAGAAACCTCCCTTCCTCCCAGCCTTTAGCCTTAGATCCCAGCCCTATATCCTATCCCATAGAATATAGAAAGAACGAAAAAAAAAAGAAGCATCAGATCTAAGCAACTATTACCCTAAGGTTCAAATTACATCATCGTATTGCTTTTAAAAAACTGCAAGTGAAAAAAACCTGTACAGAGAGAACACATACTAGTGAATACATATTATCCTCTCTCAGATCTGGCCCCAATTATATACGCCTGTAACGCGTATGCGCTAATTAGAGAAAATTATGTAACAAATACACAAAAGAAAACCTAAATACTTCATAACCTACATAACTAAACTTAAAGCGACAAGCTTTCTACTTTCCAAACCCTAAAAACATCAACAGAAAGATAAAGACATAAACTTACCGATAAACGGACGGCGAAAATCAGACGGTCCACCACCACCACCGGACCAAAGGTTATTAGGGTGAGAAGACGGAGTGGTGGGCGACTCTCTCCATCGTGCCGGAACTATTTCAACAGGTTCCGATGACGACGGTTTCCTCTCCTTTAAAAAGACTTTCCGATCGATTGGCAACAGCTCCGGCGGCATCAATTAATCAATGTTTTATTCCGGAAAATTCCTTCTTTTAAATTCACGCATCCGGTGCCACAGATGAAAACAATAGACACAGCGAGATTCAGGTCTTGTTGAATTGATTATTGTTATACAGAACACCAGATCGATGAAGTTTGAAGAAGCATTCAACAGGTGGTTGAAATTTGGGAAAAAATAGGGTTTGAAATTGAGAGATGAAACGGCGCAGGGAAGGAAAGAAGGAGAAGAAGGTAAACTTTAACCTGAATTATTATTATTTTTATTTTTATAATATTTTTTCTGTGGGTATAGAAAAATGTCTAGAGAGAGATACAGATAATAGAGATAAAGATAGAGAGAGAAAGAGAGCGTTAAGTTGATAAGCCCAGAGAGAGAGGAGATAAAAGAAATAAATATATAAAATAAAAATAATAGGTTAAAGTGACGCGTGGGTTATGGTTGCGTATACCAACGGCACCCTATTAAACCAGAATTTATTCCCCTTTTCACGTCCGCTTTTAAAGATGGTAAAAGAAAGTATATATGGCGGTGGTCTTCGTCATTCCTAGGGTTCCTAAGTATTTATTCTATTTCCATATCTATTCGTAAATTTAAGTATTTAACGAATAAGGGTTTGTTTTCCTTTTATTTATAGTCGGAAAGCCGACTTGTGAACTCTTTTTCTTCATGAAAATTGAATGGATTCATTATAATGTCTAAATTGTTTATTAGAGGCACAATGTTATAAGTTAGATTTGAATTTATTCGATTTGTTCGAATAAGTTAGCTCATATAAGATAAAAAATTAATTTGATTTAGAATTCAAATTAAATTTATATTCGTTCTTTAATCAATTTTGATTAGACCAACTTCAACTATTCGATTGATTTGATTGAAAGTTCAATCAAACGTATATCTTTCTTTTAATAAAAATACTATATGAATTCTAATTATTTAATATATAATTAAATCTCAAAATTCCAATGTTTCATAAAATCAAATAAAGTTTTTAGGAATTTTGTTTCCTTTGAAAAAAAAAACAAGATTTTGTTTAAGTTCACAGTACAAGCATTTAACAAAAAATATATTAGTCAAGTTTTAAGTTATATAGTAAACTTTCTGTGCAATACAGCGATACATTATATATAAAAATATTATTGTTTATAGAATAGACAAAAAAATTATGTTGAATAGATAATGTAATTTGACTTGTAGGCTGTTTTTTATTTTATAGAAATAACTTTAAAAGAATATATATTTTCAAGTTATATATGTTTTGACTTACATTTTACTTTCACTTTTATAGTTGTTGCTTAAATTAGCTAAGGGTGATTTAGTCATTTTGAATCTTAAATCTTTTAACATTACAAAGAAAATGTGGAAACAATTTATAATGTGTATAGATATGTTTGAGAAACAACCTAGAGTACTATTTAAAAATCAATCATGAATTCAAATTCAAGCTAATTAACGTCAAATATTTTAATATAAATGTGCTAGAATATTCAACACTCTTAATTCAAAATATGTTTCATAACCAAGCTAAAAGTAGAGATAAAAAAACAATATTTCAATTATCAAATTAAATAGTAAATTAATTATTTGAGTAGATGGGAGTTCATTAAAATATGAGTTTTTTCAAAAAAAAAAATTGGAGTATCAATAGCAGTGTGTCATTAGGCAAAAATTTCACTTTCTTCAACATTTTTTAAAATTAAATATCTCAAAAAATAGTAAGTCAAAAAATAATAAAAATTACAACATAAAAATCAACATTTTTTCTCTTCAATTAGACATCTCACAAGGTATACTTTCGACGAATTTTTTTTTCATTTTTTGTGGATTAATACATGTATTACGACTAACTAACAAATGTGTTACCCGCGTCTATCACATTTGTTATCAACGACTATCACATGTGTTACAAGCGATAGTCGGTGGTAACACATGTGATAGTCATCGGTAACGCATATGTTATTTATTATGTGTTATTTGTTTATAACGCACGTGTTACCAATTTTTAAAACCCACAAAAAATGAATAAAAAAATCGTCGAAAGTATGTCATGTGAGATCTCTAATCGAAGAGGAAAAAACAATGATTTATATAGTGTAATTTTTATAATTTTTTAGACTAACCGTTTTTGAGATATTCAATTTTTAAGAATGTGGGGGTTTTGTTATTTTAATGAAAATGAACAGTTTAGATATGTACTCCCATACTTTTAAAAAATTTCATACTTTAATGAACTTTTGTCTATTTAAGTATACGTTCTGAATTAAATTAGTAGGTTATTTGCGTTATGTGGCGTTAAAAAATAGAAAGCTTAGTGGTATTCTGTGATGGCAGCTAGAGAAATAGATTAAAGGGAGACTTGTGAAAACGTCATATACATAGTCAACAAATATTTGCTAGTTAAAGTATTGATATACTTTTCTTCAAAAAGTAAATAATTAAAAGTTTAACATTATATGTTTAATCGTTAATAATTGAGTAATATATTAAACTTTTCAAATTAGCTAAATCAATTAAAGAGTTCCCATGTTGATGATGTCGGACAAAGAGCATTATAGTAACTTCACATTTTCAAATATATAAGTTTTAAGCCTAAAGAGTAAACTCTTATAAGGGTTTAAGATTTAAGATGGATGTATCAACTTTTAATATAACCATCAAATGGATATAAAGTAAAATGAGGCTGGTATTTATTTTAGGGTAGTGGTTTGTATACCACCAACTTTTAGTCATGCATTACCAATTATGCATTAGAGTGTTGCAAAAATATATCAATGTAATTCATGATTTGTGGTATATTGCAAAAATGTAATATCATATATACTGTTGACAACATATATGATAGGTGCAACATGGCTTTAAAGTTAAATGGATAGTTACGCTTTCAACTCTCAACTTTCTAAATTATATATAGAATTGGTTCCTCATTTATACTTAATTGCACGTAACAATCCGTGCAGTTTGTTTCCTTTTTTTGGTGAAAGACATAATAGTATATCAATAATGGGATCAAGAAAATCTTTGTTGATGGTACAATTGACTTTGTGAGATTGCACATACATAAAAACCTATTGCTTAGCAAATTGATAGTAAGAAACTAAAATTGAAAAAACTTACTACTTGTACACAATACGGACTAACAATTGAACATTTGACTTTGTAACTTAAATCCACTGAAATACCTTTGAACTTAAATCCATTAACTTCATTGCTTGATAATAGCCTTAAATATGAGCAAAACAATTGAGATGAATGTTGAAAGAACTTAAAACCTTGGAGTAATATGACTTGATGCAATCTAACATGTTCCACACAAGTTATGAAATCATCCCAAAACATAGAAGAAAACAAAACATCTGCACAAAAGTGATGTAAAATTTTGAACCAAATCAACTCTATTGGAACTTAATTTATCTACAGCGCAAACCACTAAAAGAATGGTGAAACACCACTAAAACTACACAGTAACCTTACACATAGAGTTAAACAGCGAATAAATAATATACCATGATCAATATTGAGAGTGGTCATTGAAGGTGACGATATACATGGTAAAACAGTGTGGCGACGCAATGGCAAAAAAGAGAGGCTACAAATGAACATGAAGTAGGAAAGAGACGCTCGAAAATTTCCAACACCACATAAGGCATAAAACTTTTTCTTAAAGGGGAAGGTGGAAGATGATCTAAGTCATGTGTGGGGATGACAGATCTATGGTTTTTGACTTGATTAAAGTTGATCTAATGCCCAAAACGACAAAAGAAAAATATATCTAAGATTTTGAAAGTCAGTTTGAAGCAAAACAAAATTGCAAAATTGATTGAAGAATAAATCTACGATTAGTGAAACTTGCTCAAGCAAGTCTGTAGATCAAATAGATGAAAGAGATATAATCAAGATTTAAGGCTTGAAAATGAAGTTGTGGCTGGTTTTATAAAAGATGAAGAAGTGGCTGATGACAAATGAAAATATAAAGCATCAATGAGTGAAGTATCAGTTGAAGAAAACATCGGTTTTGACTAAAATACATGACCAGACCATCACTGAAGAAGTCGGTGGTCGGAGGGTTTGAAAATGAAGGTGACATTGTTCCTAAGTCAAGAAGAATTTACCTTTTTTAAACTTATATAGGCTAGATTTATATTATTTATATAAATTTGTTTGTACTTTACTGCACATATGATTTTCCTTTAGTCTATGATGTTGACAGTCTTTTATAACAAAAAAAAGGTTTCCTTGTTTAAACATTATTATGACGATCAGACAATGTAATTGGATGTCATAAACTAAATCATCTTTTAAATATTATGACGATAAGACGGTATAATTGAATGTCATAAACTAAATTAAGATTAGTCTATGATATATGGAGACATATAGCTCATGTATTAGCTATATAGCTTGCCCTTTTAAGATTTGTCATATGCTCCGTAAATTTCATTGGGTCCATTAAATGTTGGATCAACAAAAATTACTCAAGTTCCGAAGAAGTACAGTCAAAACATTTTATATTTGTAAATTTACAAAATTTGTGTCAAGAATATAAACAATTTTTCAAGCAGGTCATTAGAAGTGTTTGGATTAATTTATATTTTATAAGCTACAAGTTAAAAATATAATACCGTATACACCCTCTACGTGTATATGAGACACTGTATTAGTGCGTATGATCTACAATTTAGTTGAGTATTATTTATTATATAAAGTAAGTATATGTTGCTGGTTCAGAAAGAAACAAACTAAAACTATTAACTATAGTTGAAAAATTACATATATTACGTTAAACAATACGAAAGTCATTTGAGCGGTTTGAGGATAAAATTACAATCAAATCGGTAAATACGATTTGACATTTTCTCAAACTAAATTGTCCAGTTTAATGTTCTAAACCAAATCAGTTAAAGTAATTGAAACCGATTTGGTTCGGCTGGGCTGACGGTTTGAACTAATTATTTTTTATGTTTAATTTTAAACAAGAGTTATGTTTACTAGCATTCAAGTTACATAATACGAGTAATAGTTCAATTGTTATTATCTTACTAGTTTTATAAATATATAACTACAATATAATATTGGTAAAACAAAAGTTCAACATTATCATTCAATAATATTAACTTTTATAACATTTGAAAGTTCTATATTTACTAGGATAAATATAACTATTCAATAAATAGTAAGTTTTTTTTTTCTTTTTCCAAATCTTTAGTAATTACAAAGTTATAAATTTTTTATATATTCACTTTAGATGACTAAAATATAATGATTCTTATAATTAAAATTCATATATATAAAAAATCATTTTAGTTAGAATATTAAAAAAAAATAAAACTATAGAAGATTACTAACTTTAGTTATAATTTTTAGATGGTATGTTTGTAATATGTCTATATGTTACTTTATAAAAAAAATTCAAAACCTAATTGATCAATATGTTGTCTTTAAAATAATCACTTAACTCGATATAATAAAAAAACACAACTTCGATGTGTTTTATTTAATGGTATTTGTCATTTTTCTTTGATCATTTTTTACGATTGAAAATTTTGTTTCTAAGTGTGACATATTGCAAAACCATCTAAGTAATTATTTGATCACTTTCTAACATGTCGCATAAATATCTAAGTAATTATAATCATTATTATTAATTATATATATTATTAATAAATATTGATTTTACTTGATCTATGAATACTTGAGTTAGTTATGCACATCGAAAACTATTCATGATCATATTTAACATATATTAATTATAATTTTTTTTTTGTGATAAAAATTTATATTGAATCATACACATCCTACATCTTATATCGATTATTTTAATGAATGATGCAGGATTATGATATCCTTTTATGGATATAAACAAATCAATGAGATCAAATATTATCTGAAATAAGAATGCACACATTTAATTTTTTCGCCGCAACGCGCAGATTAAAAATACTAGTTGTTACATAATCAGAAGTTTCTTTACAATTAGTTGCATAATTGGTCTAGTGGTTTGCATAATTTGAACATTTTAGATATCATATAAGAAGCAAATGTACAATTTGTTTGTTAAAGACATACTTAATCTACTAAGTGAAACACATATACCTCATGATTTATATATAAAATTCAATGCGGTCCAGTGTGATTTAAACAACGGGTTTAAGTCTTAAAACCGCAAACAAACCATACATAACAGTTTAGAAAATTCGAAATCACTAGACCAATTATAAAAAATGAACCGATTAAACTGACAAATCATCACAGTTTGATCAGCATGAACATTTCTAGATAACAAATATGCAAGCAAAATGACACTCACCCCTAATTTAAGATTTTTGATTGAAGATTAGAAGCTCAATTGAGTCACGATTACTATATCTCATTGATGACCCCGCTTGTTAATAGTAATACAATTATGTACTAGATCAGAGTATTATCAACTCTAAATTAATCTGGCGTTAGAATATCATTAGCTACGAAACAAGGATAATTAGATGTTAAAACATACGTATTAACGTCAAAAGCGCAAGAAAAAACTCAAGCCAACTTTAATGAAATTTGGAATCCTACCTAATTAAACTTCAGAATAACTGCAAGTTGATATTAGATGGTGACACCCACGTGGAGGATGATGTCGTCTTACCAATCTAACACTACAACCTTTAAAAGTCAACCACATGTAACGCTGACTCTTATTGATTTTCAGTGATTATCAAATGCAAAAAGAAAATCAAAAAGAACTCATGACACTTGAGATATACACAAAGAAGACATGTTATGAGTCAGAAATAAATAAAAAATAACTATGAGTTTGACATATCTATTTGCAATCATTATGTCTTTTTGACGAAGACAAGACTAATGAAATAGAAAGTTGATTAGCAATGGCATTATGATAATTCACACAACTATGAAACAACATATAACATTTTCGGTCAAGTTATTATTATTATTTTCTTTTTACTATTTATTTATATTTATCTTTTTTATGCGCCATACACTTAATATGATATATACAGGGCCGGTCTTGAGGGTGTGCAGGATGTGTGACCGTACGGGGCTCCGAAAAAAATAGGGCCCGGAATTTAGCCACTGTATGTAGTATATGTTAATAAATGTTAAGATATATCACTTAATGTAAAATGAAACATAAATTTTGTTCAGATCTATTGTACTATTGCCTTTTTGTTTTGATTATTTTTATAACAATTATTGACTTATTGTAGTTCTAATGGATTTTGTTTATATAAAAAAAATAATTAGGGGTCCAATTTTATTTTTCGCACAGGGCTCTCAAAATCAGCGGACCGGCCCTGAACATATATAACATCGACCTATTATTATTAGCATTATTATTATTATTATTATTATTATTATTATTATTATTATTATTATTATTATTATCTTTCAAACTAACGCAAATATCGATTGAAATGTGACGACTTCAGAAGAATATAGGCTAAAAATTTGAAGAACACGTAAGAACAAACATGTAAATTCTATAAATGATTTTCATCTGTTTTTATGTTCTATTACTCGGTATTAGATCAACCTTATATACATCAGCGGTGGATTTAGTGTCGTTTTGATACGATATGATGATGTTTCTATTATTCTGCACTTTACTGAATTTATATACGTAGATTTTTGGTGTTATAATAAAAAGAAAGTCCAAGTAGCCCAGCGGTGCAGCACAACTTTCTTGATCCAAACGACTTGCGTACGAACCACATTTGAAAGCCCTTGAATTCTTATTTTTTTCATGGTTTTTCTTATTTTTACAAACTAGTTTGGTACACTTATACAGGTATGCTTGCGTCTGCACGTATAGAAAGATTGTGGAAACTAAAGATACATAGATTAAAATTAATCTGAGTTTTACAAATTAATATTGATGTGTGTATTTTAAAGGATGTTGATTTGTACATTATCAAAAACTCTATATTCACTATTAATGATACTTTAATGGTGTGGTATATTGTGTTATTATGTTGTACATGTGCTAAATTAGTTGTGTACAGAGAATTTTTTATGACTTACAAATCATTATTCATTTTCAATGTATGATATATGTAAAATATAATTTGCTTAGACATTAGGTTATAGGTTTATTCATATGATGATGATGATGTTATTACATTGCACATCTAACAAAGGCTTTTTAAATTATTATTTTTACCAAGGTTTTTTTTATCAAAGCCTTTTAAGAAAAAATTTAGAATAAACTTTTGGTCTAAAGAAGGAAAACTTTTCATTGTTTCTAAACTATTAAAAACATCTAGTATTAATAAGTTTTAGCTTCAATGACTTGAGAAATCTCAAGTCATTATACATTATCTCCTTGTAATTACACTGTTTTTAATGACTTTGATCGAAGAAAAACTTTTTTTCATTGAACCAAAAGGTTTTTCAAAAAAGATTTGGTAAAAACACATTAGAAAAAGTCTTTGTTGGATATGTTATGAGATTGTTCACGATGAATAGTGTTTTCAAAGCCTTTTTACAAAAATTTGTTATAACTTTTCTAAAAGAACTTAAAAAAAATCATGGCTCTAATGAATAAAAGCTTTACTTACACGTATTAAAATATAGATGAGAGAGATTGCAAGAGGTTGAGAATCATAAAACTTTCGCGCTCTATTCCTTACCATTTTAGTCAATTTTAATGATTTTTGTGAATTAAAGCTTTTTTTTATTGAAGCTATGACTTCTTCTAAAACTTTCTATAAAAGAGTTATGACATATTGTTATAGAAAAGGTTTGGAAAAAAGTTTTTATCGTGACTCTTAAGAAAGATTCAAGTTCGATGCACGAAGCTTCCATTATGTTGAGCCATATGCCATAGAAGTGACAGGCATTGGCATAGGTCCTTGAATTTACAACCCGCTAAGTTTTTTATTTTTAATTACAAGCATCTTCTAAACTAACTTGTGACATACATGTAAAATTGAAAGTAAGTAAGGTGAGAAATCACATAAAAAATAGGTCCACACACGGGAGGACACCCAAAGCCAAAGAACCTCAACAACATCCAAAAACAAAGGAACAAATTAAAACCGCAAGACAACACTAACAAAAAAGGACAAGATGACAAAAGGCAAAGAAAAATATCTCTTAAAAAATGCAATAAGCTAGAACCGTTAACAAAAGCTTCCAAAAAACACATCACAACTATTTAGTGCAATAAAAATGGAATCATCTATGTAGTTGCACCAACTTATGTTACACATTCTCTCGAGACTGTTAAATTGGAGCTTGAATCATATTTGTTAGATTGGTCGACTTGAACAACCTCTTATTTGCAAACATCTATTAACACATATGATCACTTTTTAATTAATTGTGGGAAAAGTACACTCTGGTAGATTGGCTCGACCAAGAAGGTGTAGAAGAAGTTGATTTACAATGTCCCTTTTTCTCTTTCTGCACCACGACAGAGTCATCAAAAACACAATGAAAATGCCTCCAATGAAAGCCGGGGCGCTATCATTAAAATCTTCGGAGATGCCTCAAAGAGGCAAGTTGAAAACGGCCATTAAAGCCGTCTTAATGAAATCGAAGTCATTCTGTACCCAACATGGCAACATGTGACTCAAGAGAACCCGGTCTAGTAGTTCACTAGCCTTGCTGACGTCACCATACTTACATGTGTGACTTACTCATCTCAGATGTTCTAACATCCCACGTGCCTATCCTTTTCGAATAAACCTTCACTAGAAATATTTGTTTCAATAAGATTTTATTACGTGAACAATATATAAATAAACTTATTTACTGACAATTGAATCTTTGTAATTTGACGTTTAACTTATTTATTTGAAGCTTAACATTTGTTTAATTTAATGTTGAGAAATATATAATGCTTAAATCAAAATAAGAGACATTTAAGACAGAAACAGCATCATATTTCACTTTATAGTTATAAACTGTTATGTAAATATTTAATTTTGTTTGAAACGGTGAATTTTATATTGCAAAAATATAAAAGTTCTATACCGGAAACATCCAATTTGTTTACATGCGAAACATGAAAGAGATTGCAAAGAAGCTTAGAGACTTGCAACATAAACTAAGCTAGCTTACTTTGATAGAGATGAAGAAATCCATCGCATTTGAATTCAGAAACAAGAATTGGATGCAAGTTGAACATTGGATTGGCAATTGAATAACACTTCGAAGCGAGAATTGAGACAAAATATCATGGAGCCAGAGAAGGAGGGATATCGATTAGACCAAAACCGAAACAGTAAAAGACGAGGACAACTATATGAAATCCATTGCAAGTGTTTTGTTAACGACAACAATAAAAGTAGTCTTAAAAGTATTCTGACATGAATAAATGATTGCATGTTAACAAATTAAAGGATATGATTTTGTTACGGTTTAAATACAAATATATTATGATTGAACGTGTCGTTATCTTTTTTCTTCGTACGAAGGCCTAACAAATAAAAGAAAAGAGACCAAAGATTCGCCCAACGAACCGAATTGAATTTAATATAATTGAAATTGCACAACTAATCGAGATCGAACAGTAATTAACATATAGGGCTTTTATAAGGTCATCCGACGTGTCATAAAATATCAAATATAACAGTAAATATGGTTGTACTTGATTTTAATATTTTATTATTATTATTATATTATAATTTATAATTATAATTATATTATTATTTATTACACGGGTGTTCCGCTGTTCTGGTTTATTTTTGTGATCGGGCTTGGTCTTCCGCAAAGTATGGGTCAATCCATCCAGACCCATATAGCCTTTCGCATCATTGCAGTCCAATGGTCTAAGTTTAGCCCTAAATAGACTATTTTGAATGCGGCTGCTTTTTATGTTTGACTAATTTGTACTACTATCTTTACACCTTTTTGAGCGTATGGAATACAAACGTACTTATGAATCAAACAACAAATTTAGTGTATGTGATAACAATATGATTTATTTAGTACATAACTATTGGGAACATGAGAACAATTAATTACAATACTTAAGATAACTTCATTATAACCTATGAACATGATATCGTATCATAAATAGAGTGAGTATCGATACACGTTTCTTTTGTACGCTAATGACATTTCCCCCAATCTTCTTGAGGTTCGCCAAAAATTTTGTACTTATCTATGAACACGAACTCTGTTTTCTCAAATTGTTGCCTAGCTTGAGTTCTTATGGCGTCGAAAATTAAATATCTTTAATACTCCGTATTCTTCATGGTTTTTTATATCTTTTAGTCATCTCATATTCGAGTATGTGAACATGCCACATCGTACCCAACAATTGTAATTATAACCCTATTTTCAATAAGATAATCATGTTTTGCCAATGCAAAATGTCATTTATGCTAATCTAAGGAGACATGTGAACAAAACCATACTTGATTAATTGCCTTTACTTTAATGTAGCACTAGATCTATTGAATTAAACTAAAATGTATATATAAAGTAGTAATACAATTTGAATGTAATTCAAAAGCTTATATAAAGATGTTCGGCCAAAACAAAAACCTTATAAAGAGGGGATGGCCCAAATGTGGTATCACTCCTTGCACTACACACAACAGCAAGTGAACCACTATTGATTGGTCTCTATTATTTACCCTGCCTTACTCGGAGGGGAAAAAGATATTTAATTGGTAAATAAATTACATGTTTATAAATGAACGATAATAGCAGTGTTTACATACTTGTACCATTACATATTTATGTTCCATCATCTTCAAAAGGTTGAAATTCTGGTGGCTTCAACTAACTCATGTCATATCACCTTAGACCTATCACGTGAGAGATAAATTAAGTTCATTTAACAACCCGCTTAAATGGTGCATCAATCAATTTATCTAACAACACTAAATTTTTCTTTCAATAAATTAAGTTTCTTCTTACTGTCGGTGGGGATTGAACCTGAGATTTTGCAAATGCCCATCTTCAAAACTAGCTAGACTACACGCCGAAAGAAGTTCTATCATCTTGGTATATTTTACTCCGTATAAAGTAATATTAATATATTACCGAATTTAAAAGCAATCGTGTAATACTGTGTTATGCTGCATGTGTGGCTGTGTGCGGCATTCAATACGAACATGTGTACTCAACTTGAAAAGTTTTCAACTGAAAATTATCACTTAAAATTATGTTATGATATCTTAAATTATTATTTCTATAGTTGAAGGGCTAAAGTGTTAGGTATTAAAGCTGAGGGTACACTTTTGAAAATAAAAAATGAAAATGGCCAGCGAGAATGAAACCATAATCGGCTGTCACCGCCATTCCGGTTCCCATCTCGCGGCTGACACTCTCCCTCCTTCAAGAAACAATTTTATTATAAAATTATATAAGTTTTCAACTCAATCGAGTATAAGATAAGATGCTAGAATTTAAATGTCAGAAAACACATTTTTGTTTTTAAAAAAATTGAATGTTAAATTTTGATATCACTTTCAATGCACATTATATCAAAACTCTAATATGGTATCAATTTTGTCCATGTGTTTACAAAAAATCTAAAGATATATTTAGGTGCCCAATTCGATGCTAACTCTAGACAAGATCACATTGTGCACGTAGATATGTATTGGACATATATGAAAAACTTTCTTGATCATCACTAGTTCAACAGAATTGATAGACTACATAATTAAAGTTATGCAATGTAATTGACCCACATCCTATTAAGCCATGTCATCATCACTCTTGAGTGCGTTGACTATGTGTCGATTTGATTGTTGGGACGATGGTTAGGTGGTTACATTAACGTTTTTGTTTTTCTTCAGCCGCCTTCTATAAATAAAACTAATCGAGACATGAGCCGACCTTTGTTACTCGTCAAACGCGATGATGTAGTTCACTAGACCAGTTCAATATCCTTCCATTTTTGTCTTGTTAGCTATGGTCTGCTCTTATAGACAAGAATTAAAAGATTTTGATCATTTTATGTCAACATCTAATAAAGAAACAAAAAAGAAAAAATGGAATACAACGACTAATAAATTTAATTAGGTTTATTTATCATTTTTTATATACTAATTACCATACGATATGATATTACTATCTCCGTGCTAAATATATCAATCTAATTATGTGAAATGTTTGTGTTGTTGTGTTATAATGTTTTTTGCTAACAGTTGGAAAGAATAAAGTTTTGTACAGGTTTGGTGGAAAAAAGGTTAAAGTTCTATTCTTAGAGGACTGTTGTGTAATTTTGTAATAGTCGAGAACATATAAACTACTTATTTTATGTTTTTATTATTACTATGTCATAAAATCGGGATAACGCAAAACGAAATTAATTTTTATTAATAAAATATTATGGTCGATTTGTGACTGATTTTTTATGTAATTTATAGACCCGCGATAAAGCGCGGCGAATTTAACTTTATAAATGAATAAAATATTTAATCGATTTTTTTGTATTGTGACCGATTTTTTTAATTTTTACAAATACATCAATTATTTAAGGGTCGAAAGTGTAATTATATGAAAGAAATATTGATTATTGCTAGTTTATAGACCTGTAATAACGCCGAACGAATTTAATTTCTATAAATTAATAAAATATTGTGGCAATTTTTTTTATATAATTTATAGACCCGCTATAACGCGGGACGAATTTAATTGTTATTTGGTCAATTTTTGTATATAGTTTATAGACACGCTATAACACGAGACAAATTTAATTGTAATAAAATGAATAAAATATTGTAGCTGATTTTTTTATAGTTTATAGACCTATTATAACGATGGACGAATTTAATTTTAATAAAATGAATAAAATATTGTAGTTGATTTTCTTATATAGTTTATAGACTCTTTTATTTTTATAAATGAATAGAATATTTTATCTATTTATTTAATTTAAATAAATACATCAAATATTTAAAAGGTCAAAAATGTAAGCATACGAAATAAATTAAGATCACTAGGCTGCAAAAGATAAAAAATAATAAAGAGCTCAAATTTCTCCATCATATCCTCTTTTAATTATATATATAAAAAATTCGTTATCATTTATCAAAATTAGGGTTGAGGTGTACGTTTCCTGTAAGACTCATTTGTTGTTCACTGTAATCGTTCAAAGTGAATTGATTAGTGGTTGAGTGTGTATGGTCTACACGTAGAGTGTTTTTATTTTGTGGGATTGATTCTTTAGGTTTTGTTTTTAGGTGATAAATCCGGTCTTGATTGAGTGTATTTTATTAAAAGAAAGTTTTTGTTAATTTTTGATGTTCTCGGTTCATCTAACCGTTTTAACACTCTGTTTTAAAAAAATTGTCCCTTAATAATTTTTTATAAGATTTAAGATATGCTGATTAAATATTAGTTTTATCTTTATATTTAAAGAAAATTTATTTTATTTTATTTTAAAAAGTAGATGATTGAGTATAACAAATAAAAATAAAATAAAGAATTCGATAAGTTTTAATAGTTATAGTTATAGTTATAGTTATCTTCTTTAAATGAATAACAATTCTGGGACAAAATACGTGAATAATTTTTTTTGGATGGAGGGTGACATGGAAGGAGTAGTACATTACTTAACGAGTCATAAATGGTCATTGCAAATGTCATCATACTTCTTCCTTAGATTACAATTTTATCAACATAATTTATTGGTAATTCTTTTTAATGTTTATTCCTGCAAATCAGATCCATAATAAAATGGACAGCCTTTTTCCTACATTTTTTTTATCTTTTCTTTACGGTGTTTCAACATTGTCAGCTCATTCACCCATGTGCGCCTATTAACTGTTTGGTCAAATGCCCCAAAGAAACTGTACCCCAGTATACTAGTACAACTTTACATCACCAGTTATATTCTTAACAAAAAAATATAAAAACTAATCAAAATTCTTATAATTCCAAGGTTCCAACGAATAAAACAATGTTAATTAATAATCCTTTTTGTAATATATAACAAAATTTCATGTTTATGTCAACTTGTCTCTCTCAATAGTCGATATCACTCTTCTTCTATAGTATGTACGTATATGTATATGTATGTGTAAATTACAACCATTTATTGGATTCACCTTCTTTCTACTTAATTTAGTGGCCTTGTTTGATAAATTCTTATCGTATTCTCCCATAATTTTGTTTGTGGGTCATTTTCAATTCACTTTGTATTCTTCACTTGTCTCATCTGTTTAGCAAAGTCTTGCTAAACATATCATCATAAGTAAAAAAGTGTTTTATCTCTGTTTTAGCACTTGGGTGTCTTTTTTCTCTTGATTTTATCGCACCCATTGGTTATATATGTCTATTTATCTATATCTATTCTTTAGATAACCCAAAAAGAAAAAAAACTTTTTTTTTTTGGGATCGGTATTATATCAAGATCTCATAAGATTGATGGGTAATTCAGTGTTGTTGTTTGCAGTTTTTCTCTCATTGGTTGTTGTTGGAAGTTGTAATTATTTGTTGAATCAAGAAAAAGATAAGATTTTGCAGCTTCCTGGGCAACCGCCAAATGTTGATTTTAATCAGTATTCAGGTTATGTTACTGTGAATCAACAATCTGGGAGGTCATTGTTTTATTGGCTGACCGAGTCACCAGCAAATCGTGATCCAAAGTCAAGGCCACTTTTGTTATGGCTCAATGGTGGTCCTGGTTGTTCTTCTGTAGCTTTTGGTGCTGCTGAAGAAATTGGCCCTTTACACATAAATTCTGATGGGAAAACTCTTTACAGTAACCCTTATTCTTGGAACAAATGTATGTAATTTCTCACATATCACCCAATAACTTTTCATCAAAATGTGTAATTAATCTTGATTCTTTAACTTGGCAGTGGCAAATCTGCTATTTCTTGAATCACCAGCAGGAGTTGGCTTCTCATATTCAAACACTACATCAGAATTGTATACCTTTGGTGATGCTAAAACTGGTAAGGCCATAATGATCCTCACAAAAAGTTTCTTCCTTTCTGAGTTACTGAGAATTATTTTAATGTATTGGCACTTTTCAAGATACCCATTGGCTGTAAATTACATAAACTTTTGATCTTTTAGCTTAAATTTTGACTTCTTTGACTGTTTTTGGAACTTGGATATTCTCAAATTGTAGCTGAAGATTCGTATGCATTTCTAATCAATTGGTTCGAAAGGTTCCCTCAATACAAACACCGCGATTTTTACATTGCCGGAGAAAGCTATGCAGGTGACGATACACCAGCTAATCTTGTTATGTTTATAATGTCTCGTTTGCTGAACGTTCTAATGCATCTTTATCAATCTAATCAGGTCATTATGTTCCTCAATTGTCTCAAATCATTTACGAAAGAAACAAAGGGGTCAAGAATCCGGTTATTAACTTCAAGGGTTTCATGGTAAAACTAATTTATAATCTCTTTAACAATAACTTAACATCATTCATTTATAATACTCCACTACATTTCATAATTTCCAACTTTTAATCTTTCTTTTAGGTGGGAAATGCGGTTACTGATGATTATAATGATTATGTTGGCACATTTGAGTATTGGTGGACCCACGGTTTAATTTCGGATTCAACTTATAAATATCTTCAAGCATCATGTGAAGGAAGTTCCTCTGAGCATCCACCCATTGAGTGCATACGGGCTCTAAATGCTGCCGAAATGGAAATGGGAAATATTGACCCATATAGTATATATACAAAGCCTTGTAATTACTCTTCATTACTAATGCCTAGAGGACGTTATGTAAGTTAATTCATATTGAACTTTCCCTATAAATATATCATAGAACACTAACAATTCAACTGTGAAATTTACTAGTAATAACATTTCAATTAATGAACAGCCATGGAGGCGTGGAGCATATGATCCATGCACAGAGCAATATGCAATTAAGTACTTCAATCTTCCCGAAGTTCAAAAGGCGTTTCATGCCAACATCACCAAGCTTTCATATCCATGGAAATCGTGCAGTGATATTGTTGGTGAGTATTGGACAGACTCCCCACTGTCAATGCTTCCTATCTACAAGGAACTCATAGCTGCCGGTTTGAGGATATGGGTATTTAGGTACAGTTTCTCTCATGTATATTCATTACATTGTTGGTTAATTGCTGAAAAATATGCTGATATAACAATATGGTTTTTTGTTATCCAGTGGTGATACAGATTCAGTTGTTCCCCTCACTGCAACAAGATACTCAATTGATGCATTAAATCTTACAACAATTGCCAATTGGTATCCGTGGTATGATAATGGAAAGGTAATGAGTTAGCATTTCCTCTTTTCTTTTAAGTTTGTTTACTAATAATCGTCTGAATATTCAAATAATCTTCTTTTTTTTGGGTTAGGTTGCGGGGTGGAGCCAAATATACAAAGGGCTGTCGTTTGTGACAGTAACAGGTGCAGGACATGAAGTGCCATTGCATCGGCCTCGACAAGCTTTTATACTTCTAAGGTCATTTTTGGAGAACAAACCAATGGAAAGAAGATAAAACTATCCATTTAGGTTCGATTTACTTGTTGCATAATAAGCAAAAACGTATACACGATCATTATTTGACGGGGTTATGGAAAAAGGAAAGAAATAAATAAGGAGATTCCCCTTCATTCTTGCTTCCAAATGATTATCATTTGTTTTAAGTTCCCAGGTTAGTTCAGTGTTAGAATCTTGCCACGATGTCTCATTGTGGTTAACCGAAGAAAACATGGTTTAGTGATGATTCCTTATACAGTAATTCTAAACTTTTAAATGCAGTCTCATAAAATATATTTACAGCTTTTATTTGTGGTTATATATGTATCTGATGACTGTTGAGACTGTGTTCTTGGCTAAATTATTTTGTTTTGAGATGTCCAGTTTTAAGGTTTTTTTGAAGTTATTTTAATTTTTTATTTTATTTATTTATTGGAGTATTATTATTACTAGGTTATAAACCCGCGATAACGTGGGTCGAATATAATTTTTATTTGATCGATATTTTATATAGTCTATAGACCCGCGATAAGGCGCGACGAATTTAATTTTTATAAATGAATAAAAATATTTAGTCGATTTTATTATATTGTGACCGACCTTTTTTATTTATAGACCTACTATAATTCATGACAAATTTAATTTTAATAAAATTAATAAAATATCATAGTCGATTTTCTTATATAGTTTATAGATTTTTTAATTTTTATTGATGAATAAATATTTGATCTAACTTTTTAATTTAAATAAATACATCAAATATTTAAGAGACAGTAATTATACGAATCGTTAAATCGTAAAGGGTGAAAAATAATAGAGGACTCAGATTCCTCTATCGTATCCTCTTTTAATTATATACGGAGAATAGAGATAAAGATTATTTATTTTTTTAATAAGCAAAGCGTTATTATTTGAGGCTAGGCCTGTTTGTAGTTTGGGCTTTAATTTAGTCCTGGCCCATAGTAGATGGTAATCCTAGAGTCCTTGACCTAGTATAAAACTAGTAACTAGTGAGTGACCTTTTTGTTCTAACCGGTGACAATTGATTTTTTGAAAGACTTTAATTAGTTGTTATCTTTATTTACAAATATTTCAAGTTCATAATTAAAAGGTTATAAAGATACGCTTATATCATCTTGAATTCTCGATTGATTAAACAGTGTTGTACCTTTGAGATGAAGCAAATTATGTTCAACACCAATAATTTACTTTTATATATTATATTAGTACGATGATTTATGTATATCGGGATCACGTGATTAGAGGGTGATTAGCTTAATAGTGAAATCATGTCATCACATCATAAATGCAACATTACTATATTCTAAACTTTAAAATTTGAAGTTATTTTATTTAAATATGTTTAGTTGACAATTCATTACTTATCCTTCTTTCTCTCCAAATTGTTTTATGATCAAAAGTAGTTGACAACTTTTTATTTAATGCGATTCATACGGCTCGAAAGTATTAAATATTATTGTGTTTAGTACTTGAATTATATAGTTTGAGACCCACACTACAGATAGTATTTGAATGATGTATCATATATAATAATAATGACAATATTTTTTTGTATTTTTGTTTATCTTTTTATTGTTAACTTTTTATTTTATTATTTCACCCGAGTATTATTAAATATCGTAAGAAATATTAAAAGAATCAAACTCGTTTTGTATTCGTTTCCTTTCAGATTGCTTTCTTTTGACAACTTAATAATCAAGTAATATACTCCATGTCATGCCATGATATGTCGGTAACATTTATTTATCATTGTTATCAATTGCGATAAAAACATATTTCCATTAGTAATTTTTATAGGTAACAATTGTGTAATGCAATTATTTCATTTTTACCATAACATTATAACAAGTCACATTTGAGCAAATACAATTCACAGTTGCATAAATGGTTCGGTGAATTACACCATCAAGTTTACATGTATTTTTCATTTTCATCGTTCTTACATTATATCAATATGTTATTATGTGTGTATATATATATATATCCAATGTCTTTTGTACTAAAAATACGAACATACAATGAATCAACGTGCAGGCGAAAGGTGGGGTCAGAAAACGCATACGCGCCAGATTTTCTGTTTTTCATTTTCATTTTCTATTAAATAAAAAAAACACTTTTAAGCCGTAAACTTTAACTTGTTGGTTAAGGACTTCCGTGTTACAATTCCCAACATGTTTTTGAAATATTTAATAATTTAGGATATTTTAATTAATATTAATATTAATTAATAAATAAAATGATATATGTGTGAATCGGTTGTTAAACATTTCATAATATGGTTGAATGGTATACATTAGATTAGACTCAAGAATTATATTAAATATCTTGTTTGGAAGAATGTTTTTAAAAAATTTACTATCTTTTTTGTTTTTAATGGTCGAAAGGAATCGAATATTTTAGAATATAATTTTTGTACTATTGGCTATTGGTTTTGTAGGTAGCAATCAAAGAAACAAAGGGCCAAATTATTTTGGAACATATGTTATTTTATGATATGGATTAATGGTGATACCAACTTCTTTTTTCAAAGCAATATTGGTGGAGCCCTAAAGATAGTAAAGAAATACCCTTGTAATGGGCCATATCCAAAAGATACTACTTTTTCCTAAATTTATCAAATTGCCCCTTACCCATATCATGTGCATAACTTAAGGTGTTGGACTTCCATGCTCACATTCCCACTCATTCTACCCCTTTGACTCCTTTTAAGATTTAAATAATCAGTATTAATTTTTAAACTAATTTATTTACTTGATTACTGCATTATATGATAAGATATTTGTCCATTAATATTTAACCTATGTTAGTAATCTTCTCATATTCAATGATCTGTGTGCAGAAATGGGTCAAAAATATTTTAAAATTTGGAGTTACTTAATGGCTAAGAAGTGCAATTTAGTCATTTTCCATTGTATGTAAAGTTCTTCCATACCTTAGTGCATAAAAAAGCAATTGAGCCAGATTGACATAAATTTGAATTCATATAGCTTTTTAGAACCATAAGAGTATAAGACCATTTAAAGCTAATGAAATAATGAGATCATAAAGAAAACCACTTAACAACAAAAACAAAATGACAAGAGTTAGTAACACATTAATAGGTTTCTTGAACCTATTGACACTCCTAGCTTCAATACCAATAATCGGTGGCGGCTTATGGATGGCGAAAAGCACCGCCACTTGTGAAAGCTTCCTCCAAAGACCGCTTATGGTGGTCGGATTTATTATCTTGCTTGTATCGTTGGCTGGTTTTATAGGTGCATGTTTTCATGTGGTATGGGCGTTATGGCTGTACTTGGTGGTGATGTTGTTCTTGATCACGGCCTTGTTGGCTGTGACGGTTTTTGGGTTCGTGGTGGTGGGCCCGGGCGGTGGCGTGGAGGTTCCGGGCCGGGCTTATAGAGAGTATCACTTGCAAAGTTATTCACCTTGGTTGAGAAAAAGGATTGAGAATCCTAGTTATTGGATGACTGTTAGGACTTGTATTATCGGGTCTAAAACTTGTGATAAAATTGTTATGTGGACTCCTGTTGACTATATGCATGAAAACATGTCTCCAATTCAGGTATCTTTTTTTGTCTTGTTGAAAAATTAATAACTATCATAACAATCATATCGCACTATTCGTCATTTACGTTTTTAATTTAATTATAATAGAGAGTGTTGATGCTTGTAAATAAATTTGATTCTTTTCCCAAAATTGCCTTAAAGAATATTTGGGGTAATAACTCATTTAACATGTTAAAACATATACATGTTTATCACCTAAAATGTTAGATTTTAATAGTTTTGTTTTTACTTGAATCATTAATCAAGAGTAGTACTTAGAAAGGAATGTATGCATTTAAAAGTATGTAAGAGTTAGTATCAAATAATAACTCAAATACAAGTCATCTTGATAAAAATTAATATGAATAATTTCTTTTAGATGCATATCCATTAAAATACCTATTAGTCATCTGAAATATTGGTCCATGTTGCTATTTATATTTTACAGTATTCACATTAGATAATAATATAGATAATAATATATAAAATATATAAAATAAATTAGTATGATGTATTCATTATAAATTTCAAATTAATATTTTTAAAATTATTAAATATAATGTTTGCTATCATATTTATTAAAAAACCTCTATAATGTTTGTAAAATTTTCACTTATATTTTTGAAAGTTCAATATAC
Source organism: Logfia minima (assembly GCA_963921325.1). Classification (NCBI taxonomy): domain Eukaryota; kingdom Viridiplantae; phylum Streptophyta; class Magnoliopsida; order Asterales; family Asteraceae; genus Logfia; species Logfia minima. Next base: position 3,569,564 of record OY992770.1, read on the forward strand.
AATGATTGTTAGTATTACATTTCTTAAAAGAATTTAATGGTTATATAAAAATTTAATACTATATTATTGAATTGAGTATTTTAAATTAATTAAAAAAGATTTAATACAGCATGTTAGAACAACCTTTTTTTAATGTAAATATATTATCAAAAGATTTTCTTTTTACACTAAAATAGTGCACACATTAAAAATGCTCTAACAAAATATTATCATATTTTAATCCTGGTATTAATCATCTTTCGGTTAAATTATGTAGTCAGGTTGTTGCAAACCACCAAGTGCGTGTGATTACCAAGCGCCAATGATGACACAAGACCCCGACTGCTATAAATGGAGCAATGATGCCAGTTTGTTGTGCTACGCCTGCGACTCCTGCAAAGCAGGGGTGCTAGAGGATGTGAGACGAGATTGGCATAGACTCTCGGTTCTCAATATCATCATGGTCATGCTTCTCATTGGCATCTATTTTGTTGGTTGTTGCGCATTCCAGAATGCAAAACGAGCTGATAGCTATCACCCTTACGGTGAATCTAGAATCTATAAAAGTCGACCAAAATGGAGTTTCTATTAATAAGTTATCATGACAAACGATGGCTTGGAACATCTCTCGCCTCGCGCAACAGTAGTTACAATAGTTTAGCAGCTAATTTTTTCTTAAAATAGAGTTATTGATTGATTGATGAAATTTATAATCTATTTCATGTGTATGTATTTAAGAAGATTTTGAAAAATTAAATATTCAATTGTGTCTAAAATGATGGAGGATAAGGATGAAACAACAGCAATTTTTATGTCTCATTGTCTTTTACTTTTCTATGTGCATATGGTGAAACAAAAACATAACTGCCGATTGATTTTGTTGATGGTTTACGATATTCCTATACCCAAACATTATAAACCAAACATCATATTTGGACATCATACCCAGGCCATTGTTTTGAGATAATGAGTTGCCATGGTTAAACGGAGTGAAGTATTTAATCTAGAGTTTATCTTGTTTAGCTTTCAGTAAACCATAAGCTGTGAAGCGTAAGCATAACCCAACCAACAAAATAAAAGTGAACTTTACATCAAATATATTACACAAAAAATGTGACAATTAATGTAGCCCATTGCAATTACCAAAGACCAACTTGCGTTCAAGATGATGAGATGAAGTTATCATTATACGTTAATAACAATAGAGTAAGTTCATAGCCACTGCATTAACCAAACAAGATCAAAAGTCAAGTACAACAAACATACTAAGATGACTTTCGAACGTTCCAAATATCGTAACTATTATTTGAACCCATGTACTCGAGTGGGTTTATTTTATTATTACTGATTGATGAATCTGGTGTAGGGTTCAGATTCTTGACCAAGGTTTCACTGAGGACTCTTGAAACCTTCCTCTTGAGCTTCAATGCCTATTTATCAAATAACCAACAACACACCAATCATAACCATAATAAGCCAATGCATAAATTTTAACCTATTTACCATAATAACCAAAAGGTGAGTACACAATGCAGGCAGATACGATATCAAAAGGCGGCACAAACATGCATCTTTGGCATCAATTAATTTTATTAATACTTGCTAATAACGCATTAGAAGAGTGATCAAGGGTGGATCGAATTAAGTAATTGTTAACAAACAAAATAAAAGACACACTGACCAGTATTAGTTGCTGCTGCTGCTGTTGACGAAGTTGTTATTGCAACATGGTTTGGGTTCTCAACAACGGATTGACTTCTCGGTGGTCGTTTAGGTTCAGGTAAAACACCTCTGGTAGCTACCACAATTCATTAATTGGATTACAAAGTTAGCATACATTAATACATACATTTATAACTAACACAAGTTAACTATATTCAGAATGAATGGAATAAGCGAGAGAGGGTTGGTTGCATAAATAATACATATCCAAAATCGCATCCATGTCCATATATTTTGTATCCATACGAGGAGGCCAGGGAGTATTCGGGTCTATTTTAGCATACCCATAATAGGGGCCCTCAACAAAATATATTGGGCGATCTGCAATCGTTTGTCCAGTTTCGTGAAGTTCCATCACGTACTGCCTCCTGTCAAAATAAATTGTTTATCTTACGCACGGTTTCTATGTATTAATAAGGTTACCAACCTAACAAAAACATCACACCACCATTCACAATTGGAAGATTAATCAAAAAACAAAATAATACTTATCAACCCACCCCAATTAAACTAACCCTAACCCTCATAAACAATCCGATCGATTGATTAATTATTGTATTGTGGTAAGCAAGCAAAAAGAAACATCAGACCGCCATGGTTGGAGCCGGTTTCTCACCGAGCACATAAGTTGTGGAAAGGTGACTGGTAGACCCTATTGGCCAGGTATTCTGACCCATTGGCGCCAGCTGATATCGTTTTGAGACGCGTGTTGTTGTTCCAAATTCACAATCTTCATACATATATAATAATACTCTTGGCGAAGTAATAACAAAAGACCCTCTTCAAGAAGCTTTAATTTTGAATCCAATATTTCCTTTTTCTACTCCAATTTTTCTAAAAATAATATTGTTATTTTATATATAAAATTAGGCAATTAATTTAATTATCTTGAGTTAAAATGCGTATTGATAAAACTTACTCTTAATTTGAATACATACTTTTATAAAATTTAACCATCATGGCATATCTAAATAGAATTCATTGAAAACGAGTTAAAAACATACATTACATTATTTTTATTACGTAGTAATTCTTTAAGAGTAACTGTGATTATTTGAGGTTTTCATACTAAATTTAATTAATATTAATAATATAATATACAATAAATAAACTATTGATTTGCTTTTTTATTTCATCTTTTAAAAGTTACTTTTTAATGTAAACCTAATTATCTAGGTTCGTGTGATAGTTTTTACCTTGATAAAGTTTATAATATTTATGATCAGATGAACAGAAAAAAAGTTACCACCAACGAAGCGCGGTTATAACTAACTTAGTTATACGCATTTCTACTTCTCAAAAATTTACCTTACGAAAAACTTCCCCTTATCAAAAGCATGGTTATGTTTATTTTACTTGTTTTTCACACAAAAGCAAAATTATATTTTTGGTATCCTTTAAAGTAACGACTTATAATGCATCTTGATAATTGTGTTAATATCTTATTTCTATCAAAATTACGATATTACCCAAACTTACAAAGAAGGGTTTGAACATTTATTAAAGTAAAAGCTTTTACAAATAATAGAAATTATAATAAATACAATTGTAAATTGATAAGGTCATTAGATGAATTTTATTTATTATTTAATTAATAGGAAACTATAATTGTATTTAATGACTATTAAATTGTGTCCTAAAAGCACAAGATAAAAATCCCTTAATATAAAATGTACTCATACTGAGTTTTAAGTGATTTCCTTTTTTTTTTTTTTTTTTTTTAACTATTAATATTTACTTTTTTTCTAAAACGCACCTTTTAACTACATATACAAACATTTTCTGCAGTTAAACATTATTTAAAATCTCTAGATTAGCCATATTAGCACACTTTTATAAAGGATTGGGGATGCCCTTATTTAGTTGATATTATTCTCACAATCTCACATGTGGTACAAGAACCCTCCACATGGTTTAAACTTTTTGTTTTTCTTACACGTTTAAGCTATATTTTTTCATACTTGATCATTCGAAGACTTGCATTTATCACCTAGATCACCCTTTAATGATCATAGATAATAATATTTCACGTAAGTGTCTAGAATCGTTTTGCCTTGAGTTGGTCCCGGATAGGATACCGACAATATCACATAGATCGCCATTTAATCATCATAGACAATGTTGCATGTTTGTGCATATAATCGTTTTGCCTTGAGTTGGCATACACATCATATAACAATTGAGGTTCCTAGACACTTAAAACTAGCATAAATATCATCTTTATTAATACAAAATAAATCAAGGGCAGCAACAGAATGGACTACAGAATTTACACGCTGTACATATCACTGTGTACCAGATGATCTTCATATTTACAACTTAATAATGCAAAGTGAATTACCCTTCGTTTGGTTCCTAATTTGAATATTCAGTTTTGCAGATGGGGCATAATTTCTTCATAAACAGCCATTTCTTGATACAATACACATGATAATCATGTCCGCATTTTTCCATCGTTCCAATGTTATCCCCATTTTTGTACTCTTCCTGTTAATTTCACCCGATAACAAAAAAGCCACACATAAATATAAACTACAAAATGTAAACAAGCTGAAAATATGTGAACTATAACCCAACTTCAAATTTCAATTGACATAAAAATTCCCTCAAAATCATCAAATGAACTCAAAATTGCAAAAAGTTTGAATGTGAATCTTACAAGGCAGATAGGACATGTAACTTCCTCATGATCTTGGTCCGAATAAGAGTAAACTTTTTCCCTTAAACACTTGGATATGCTATTCTCGGACAAGCCCGTGCTGACACTCCCTATCCTTTCCTCAAGATTTAGCAGTTCCTGCCAAAATGCCAACACATACATAAAAGAAGAAACAAATAACTAATAAAACAGCTGTATAATTGATATATTTATCAAACCTCATAACTCATGTTGTCGATGTCTAGTCTCAAATCTCTATATTGATCCGAGAAGCTTCTGGAATTAGCATAGATGGATGCCCGATCCCCCGTCATGATGGTCTATTTGACCAAGTACTCAAGTTAAAAATTAGATTAAATTCTAAGAATTACTACTATAAATAAAGATGAGGTAAAGAGCATAAGTTACCAACCTCATGTCCCATTCTATCATGGGATTCTGTTGTGTCAGGAACAGGCGGAAATCTGTCAACAGCTAACCTTGGCCTGCCACTCCTGTAACTACTGCGCCATCCACAGTGAGGATAATGCCTTGAATTTCTGGAAGAGAAATAATCTGGGGGTGTATGCAGTCCATTCGTTGATGAAGTAGCAACATGTGCATAATTAGAGTACCTTGAACCATTCTCATATGACGAATCACCTCTTCGAGAATGGTTGACAACATGCTCTTCCCTCATGGACGGAGCATGCGAAGAAGAAGAAGCATGATATCTGCTGAAAAATGGATCATGGTCAGCAGAACTCCCTCCAATATGGAACTGATTCATCTCATGTCTCGACCCATTAACATCTGCTTTTTCATGAAAGAATTCTTTATATACATACGTTATAACCGAATAATATAACATTATACGATAAGGACAACGAACGTTCACCTGAAGGTGAGATCCTTCTTTGAGAGGATGCAGCATAATGAGAAACACCATTCCAGTGTCCATTGTTCGGATCTAGATTGGTATGTTGACTGGGGGCAGAATGGTGAAACTGAGAATGACTTGGTACATGAGGTCTTGTCATGGCGGGTTCCAAATCAAGCCTATATCTACGTCTCACATTCCTAGATGAATCTTCATCACCAATTGTGAGACTGCCTCTATATGGAGGTACACTTTCACAATCTTTATCCATTGGCATCTGAGAAGAACTCGATGAACTTCCTGCACTATAGAAACTACCTGACCTTTTTCTTTTAAGCGGCCCTCCATTGCCCACATTGCGCATACTTGGAACATTATAGTTGGTACAATGAGCATGCCCAACTGGCACCAAAGATCTATTTTCTGTGATTGATGGATGTGAGTATGGTTCAACAGGTGGGCATGGCACGTAGGGTTGTATTTCCATGCCCACGTTTGATGAAGTATATTCGTTTGCCCTGCTTTCAGGTACTACTCCCCCTCTTGCCATATGATTCATATGGGCAACAATAGGACCATTCTCTGGGGCAATACCCCTTCCTGATAAAGGTCCATATACCATCAAATAGTGAAACAACATTCTCTATACTATTCGAGGACAAAATATCACCAATATTCGTCAAGATTTGACTATTAAAGTCATATATATCTCAAAAAGTTACCTGCAGGGAAGTAAGGTTGCTCTGTCGGTGTATGGTTGCTGCCATGTTGGTCATCTCCAGATCTTGTAAATGAGTTAGATAAGTGTCTATGCCTCATCTTTTTGACAGAAGTTTGGTTCACTCTGTAGGCGAAAAAATGTAGCTGTTACGTCAACCTGTACAGATACAGGCAAAATAACTTATAAATTAAGATGATTGATGATAGCCTATATACACTAGAGCGTTTTCTACCAAGCAGTCAGAGTGTCCGGATAACTACCCTAATTTCTTAAAATCAAAGTTCAAAAGAGCATCTAAAATGTCCCTCCAAAGAGTACTTTACACTTGTATAAACAATTTGACACTCAACACTCAGTGGAAACCAATATGATTTATGTGTTCTCAGCTTACAATACGTTAATGAATCAGTGTAGGTTCTGTTAAAATAGCTTATGCATTCTTAGTTACCAGTACTTACAAACTGTGGTTGACGAACCATGCCACAACATTTAACTTACCAATTATTCAACGTAACCAAATCCAAAAAACAATAACACAAGTTACATACAACCAGTTAGCCGAGAAAGAGTATTTGTCCACTAAATTATCACCGCTCAAAATTAAAGTATTGCCTTCCCCAATAGATTGGGTCTAGTAAGAACTGGGTGCTCAAAAGAATTGGGGAAGTACCAGATTTGGTCCAAGCAATAGCACTAATGCTACTCATATTCAAAATTACTCATTGAACTTATATGTATAGGGAGAGGATATAACTAAAAAGTGATGTCTTGGTTCCTTAGCATTGAGCAGCCCTCTCTCCTCGGACTTGACTTTTTAAAAACATATTAGTAGCAGCTGCTATCCTGGTCACATGCAGCACTCCAGCTTGTGTGTCAGAATCCCAGACTAACTAAAGCTATTAAACTCCCAAGTACAAATTCGGGGAACAAAACTGAATGTCAAACTAAAAGATAGAGCAGACCAGATAGACATGTTAAAGGCACACTAAATGGGTAAACGGATGAGGTTTTCCCAGTTCAGGTTACTCGGGGAGGGCGAGTATTTTTACTCAGATGTACGCGGCCTAACCGGGTATCCCGTGACCGTTTCCGAACCCTTTCCCTGGCCACCCCAGGATGTGCAGCTAGTGAGGTTAGAACCTTAGACCTCTTGTGAGGATATCAGAACGCCAACCACTAGGCCATCTTGGTGATGGTTGTTAAAGGCACACTACGCCTCTCATAATCTATCTAGCTTTGCCAGGGTTATGTAGCAAATCTTATTTTACAGACAAGATAGGATCAAAGGGTACCTCGTATATTTATTTCTGGAAAATCAACCTATATGATTCAATCCTGCACTGCATAAAAAAGGTTATCCTGAATAGAAGGAACTATTACCTCATACAAAGACCCTAAAGGTACCTCATATATTTATCCCTGGAAATTCGACTTATATGATTAGTCCTGCACTGCACAAAAAAGGTTATCCTGAATAAAAGAAACTAGTATCTTATATAAAGACCCTAAAGGTACCTCATATATTTACCCCTGGATATTCGACCTACATGATTAATTCCTGCACTGCACAGAAAAGGTTATCCTGAATAAAAGAAACTATTACCTCAAATAAAGACCCTATGCTTGTAAAAAGTTTTAAGGGTCACATAGAAATACACTACTAAAACAAACAAAACTTACAAGATGGTGTCTAGTAACCCTTATTCTGGTAAGGATACAGAGAATGAAAAACATGATTTCCTAATTGTTGGGATGTAATTGCTCTTTGGATATGCTATAGAAAGTTCAGCATTCATGTTTCATCGTTTAATAATGTGGCCATAAATCAACAACCTACAACCGCCAATGAGAAAGTCTACCAAATATAACCAAATCAAGGAATCTGTAGCTCAATAGTGCAACATTACAAGGCTCTATGACAATTAGTCCTCCCACCACTTGGAACTACAACCAATAGCTGCATCTCCACCAGAAAGGGAAAAAAGACTTGCATATACAGAACTTTCGAGATATTTCTAGCCATATCAAAGAAATTTGAAGTCTTCAAGATACATGAGAAGAATCTGCAAGTGAACACATTTCAGAACCTGTATCATAATAACGTTGAACAATAACCCCGGGGCTTCATCCTTTTTGCGAATTCCATCCTGCCAAATCAATAGCAAGGCCTTCCACAAGTTTTCAGAGCAAGAACCAATAATGTTTCAATCCAGTTGCACCAAGTAGATTGTTGCTCCATCCAATATTCATAGAAACATAAACCACTGCAGGCTGACCTTTCTCCACTGGAATGTTGATGCTACAAATGATCTCCATACCTGTTACAGTTTGTAATAGAAGAATACCCCGGACCTTTCCAATAAACTTGAAAACCCAACATCACCTACACAGCCTATAAACCGAGAGGACAAGTCTCGAATTGCACTCCAGAATCTAACTATCACAGTAAGAGTTCCACTGCCATCTGAAAACAATAAGTCAGCTGCTGCAACAAATAGAGGCCATGAATAGAACTTCGAGATACTTGTTCACCCGATACTAGATGTCAAGGTAGAGGTTCTACGGTTAGATGTAGTAAAAAGAATTGTCATAGCTCCTTGTATGCTTCTGAGTGATAACATCAATTACATTGGAAGCCCACATCATTATTTTGTTGCTTAAAAATGTCTCTTAAAAGTTAATAATGGCATCTACCATCCAGTCACCTACTTCTGACATAACGCCTCAGAGGGAAAGGTTTAGGACAAGAATATGATAATATCATCATACTGCTTCAACTTGTTATTCCGAAGTTTACAAGTCCAACTATAATAAGTCATACATATCTGCATCTGTTCATAAAATATTAATCTTGATGAGGACATACTACTTAATATATAAAACCTTACGTTGCTCAATCTGCTTCAGGCTAAATGCTACAGCTAACTAGATACGTATAAGTGACTAGACATAAATAACCACTGGAATTTTCTGAATTTGGCTATATTCCCTCATGTTCTAACAATAGATACTTGCATCCTCAGAAATAACATGATCATTAAGGCATGAGATCCCATGAAGAACATAAAAATTGCAGCAAGCGAGCATAAAAAATATGTTTGAGATTGCCTGCATGCATGAATCTGTGTCTCTACTCTAACAGAGACAAGCAGAGAGGCTTTTGATTCATTGCACTCATCCCCTAGCCCCGACCATATAACAACTAGTATACTAGAGCTAATTTTTTCTCAACCTGGTGACAAGCTAATAGTCCAAGACTCCAAGAGTTTTTAAGTGCTATGAACGTGTCTTCTATATGGAAAGAGGAATTTGTTTGAAGTAAATTAAAACATGCATAAAACCATATATATCTTTTTCAAAGAAAAAAGCAGAAGCATTTGTGAACATACAAGTCAAAGATATCACGAATATAAAATGTTAGTCATATTTGTAAAATGAAAACAAACATTGAAGTCAAAGATATCATGGATATTGAGTGCTCACAGCTTAAAATACAGCAGCAGCCTTCTTAACAAATTAGAAGATCACAAGTTATCATAGAAATTGTAGTTAGCAATACTGACAGTGCTAATAAGCTCATGAAAAGGGGTGACTGCTAAATATCTTTTCTTTTATTTGTTTACCCTTTCCTCTCTTTTTTTTCCTGTGCTTTCTCATACTATAGGGTGCTGTTTTAAAAACTAGAGTGACTTAAACACACCTTAAAATCAACATAATAAACAAATAAAGTAACCATCTGAAAATGAAGTAAGTCGATGTTTTTCAAGGATGTGACATAAGTAATATAGAATAAGAAGCAAAGACTTTAAGAAGGTAAACGGAAGAGCTACAATTACTTGCATCATTATCCACATCTAAATATATCTTTTCCATGTTCCCCAAGGGGACAAACAGCCAGTAACCTGTTACAACTTGTTAAAATTACAGAAGCCGGGTATAACTAAGCATTGGGAGCAACCTCAATTTATTTGACCTATAGTACACTCCTATCCAATATAAGCCGGAAAATGAACGTCCACTAAAATTTCAAGGAACTTTAATGTTCACATCTTACATATGGGAGGCAATTACAATTTTCCATGTCCCCTTTTTTATAGTTAAATTTTAAAGTGTACAGCTGGTGATCATACTTAGAAGATAATAAAAAGTCCTTCTCTTTGACCACAGAACATCAAGTCATCTCTCGGCGAGCACTTCAACCAACTTCCAACAATGGGTTCACATAAGAGACAGTTAACGTCTTGGAAACCTTTCTATAAGAATACCTCTTCTGTATAATTTGAGCAGATACTAATATCGTCTACATGGTCTGTTTCAACCAAGGTGGGTGAAGACCTGGCAGTAACATGTACTAAGGAAACTAAGGGCCCTTGCTGCAAAAAAAAACGATATTACACACTTGGGTGTGTGGGTTAGAAGATGGCTTGTAAGGCTATTAAGCTTATTTTATGTTTGAAACAAAATGCAGAGCATGACATGACAAGACACTAAGCACCCGTCATCTATCCACTGTCATCAAACTTCGTAATGCACTCACATTATCTTACAACGAACTAACCTACATTAAAAATCTGGTAACAGAAGTAATCGTTTATGCTAGTTCATTTTTTGCCTAGAAAAAATCTATAAGATAACCCACTTACATACTGCTATAAGCTAGGAAACAGGTATTGGATGCCGATATCAGGTGTAAAAGAAATCAGACACATGGGTTTTGCATTCAGCAAAAAAAAAGCTAGGTGTGCCACATATGTATTTACATATATACTGATATACGATATACACACAGAACAAGAACATAGAAAATAAACAGAATAAGTTATTCAAGAAAACATCATCAGAATATTTTAACTCACCCCAAAATACATAATCAAAGTACATGTTTACAGCAGTTTATCTCAATGACTACCCTATAAGCAAATACAACCAGATTCAAATTTTTATAATATAGAACAAGTAAAACTTAAAAAAAAAAAAAAATTGTAGATAACATGGATAACAGAGAGAAGTAGAAAACAACATCTCAAAACTCTACTTATTGGCAGAGTCAGCGTGTGCCTTATATCCACATTTTTGAAGAGTTCCGTTTTCTTTCTGACTGAAAAAGTTCAACCTCTTTATAAAAGAATGAAAAACAACAAAAAGTAAGCCAAACCATTGAAAAAGAAGTGAAGCCACATCTCGCTTGCACCCATACGCACCCAAATTGTTGCTTACATTGTGGCAAATGGGCAGGTTACGTGTACCTGATGCATATATATGGGTGCACTCAAGCCAACACACATCCAATTCACAGTAAGACTATACCTAACACAATTATCACTGCTTTACAACTTATAATCTTTATTATGTCTTTAGTTGACATGTAAAGATGATTATAAATAAATCTAGTTCAGGCATCCAAGACATCAGTCAAATCATCATCTGCCTAACTTAAAAAACTATCGGATGTTAAATTGAAGCTTAAAAGTTCAAAAGATTGAAAAAAACTAAGACCATAAACTATGAAGTATGAAACTGCCAAATCATGGTCAATCGAACAGTCCACCCCCAAAATGTAGCACTTAAACTGATATAACACTAAACCAAACCCTGATAATTGAAATCACCAACCCTAAAATGCTTAAAAAATGAAAATCAAAACCAGAATTCTCAAACACATAAAGGCAAAAAAAATCGTGACCAATCAAAACTCATTAGATTTTTATCCATCGAACAAACCCAACTTTTTAAACAGGAATATTTGTAAGGTAGCATGTAATTTTCGTATTCTCTATACTACATAGAACTTACACGTGTGTTGATATGATCCAAATAACAATTACAAAATAAAATCCCCAAAAATACTCTATATAGTTTTTCAGCACAATCTAAACAAAAAGGGCATGTGTACATATATACATATATTCATACCTACTTATACATATTTGTTATTTAATATAATCAAATTAATAAAATAACACAAAAAAGTAACAGATAAACCAAAATGATCGGGAAATAGATGAGCGATGGTAGCGAAGGATGATCGTACCGCCGGAATCGTGAAGTTCGGGTGTTCAAAGATCGACGAGGGCGATGCGATTGATGATTGAATCAACAGGGTTTGCTTGTTAGTAATAAAAGATGCAAAGCGTTAGCGTATGGAATTGTGCTGTTGTTGTTGTTTGATAGAGAATTCGGTGGTTACCTATTTATATTATATCTCGAGAACGATTTATTCCTGCCAAATTTGATTTCAAGATCCGACCCGATTCTAGACCCGTTCTGAAATTTGGGCCTGACTGTAAATTTGATCGTTCTGTTACGATTCCTTTTGGGCAATTGATCTGAAGTCTATCGAAGTATCTCAAAAATCATACTCCATACATTTTACTTATGAAAATTTTATTATACGTATTATCATTTTTATTATATGTATTCGTTAACGTAATAAGTTTGACTTTGAGTCAGTGATGTGGCATTGCCAAATCACTGTCATATGTCTAAAAGTTTGATTCTTTTTTCTGACGACACCACCACAACCAACTTACAATTCCCTAACCATCAAACACTTTTATCTCTACCTCTCTACCATCTCCAACATCACCATCTCCACCATTTTTTCGGCGACACCACCACAACCGATTTAGACATCTCTAACCAACAACCATATCATCTCCACCCTTTATCAAAAAGAAAAAAAAAAAATCATATATACCATTTTTTCCAACGACACTACCACAACTAACTTACATCTCCCTAACCACCAATCCTATCATCTCCACCATTTTTTTCCGACAACACCACTACAACCAATTTACACTTCCTTAACCATCAACTCTGTCATTTCCACCTCACCACCATCTCCAAAACATTACCATCTTCAACGTCACAATTTCCCCCTTTTTTTTAACGGCGACACTATTTTTTCTGGAGACATCACCGCGACCAGTTTACACCATCTTAATCACAAGATCGATGCCAATTGTTGAAAGACGATATTGAAGATGACAAAGGCATGTTGACTTTGATTGGGTTGAAGGTGAAATTTTTGCAAATGAAATGAGTCAGGGGATATAAATATAAGTTTGATACATTTTACATAAGTTTCATACATTACCAAGTCTTATGTGGCTCCACATAAGTAAAGCACATGCTTAGGGTCCATGAATACATACCGTATGAATGATTAGTAAGTTGAATAATACAATAGGATTTTTAAAAGTATGATGCATACAATAGGATTTTTGGAAAAGTCCGATACATTTTCATATCAATTGCTTTTTATTTTTTAATTGATCTCTTAGGTCCTTATGTTTTTTACTCGTTAAGTTATGAACTGATAACGTATATATGTGAATATATAATGTCTGTTATGAATAACTTGTAGATAAATAATTGTTTGTTTTGTATGCTAAATAAATTAAATGAATAACTAAAAGTTACCAATTTAACCTTCTACATGAGATAGTTGAAAGACAGTTATGTCAAATATTTTTAAAAAGTTATGACTTAATATGAAAATTGACTTAATTTATTAAGACACCTTTTTTGTATTAAGTCAATAACAAACACATCAAAATACATGGATGACACACTCAATTAAGTTATATTTTCATTAAGTCAAAAACAAACAGGCGCTTGGCCGTTTCACAAATAAAATTTAGGTAAATTAAAATATTATTTTATGTAATAGCATGAGCTCCAATGTAATTGCTTTGTAACGGAACATGGCATCTCAAAGTGAGTTTAAAATGAAAAAATCATAATCCTTTTTGCTATATACATATTTAAATGATATTATATATTTTTGTGTGTAAAAGGAACTTCCAAATGTAAAAGTTTTTTTAAAAGGTGTTAACATCATATAAATGACTCATTTAACATTTTTACGTCTTTATTTTTGCTCTCAAATTCTAGCCTAAACATATCATCTCCCTTTTATACACCGATAACTCCTCTACCTTTTCGATACACCACGTCAATGCTATACACACCGTCTATCTCTGCTACATCATTGACCACTTCATGCCGACCAACATCATCTCTTTTAGGTATTACATGTAGTCACCACTCTACACTGACCAACACTTCTCTTTTAGGTAACTTTTACTTTCTTTTTAAAATTTGGGTATCATTTATTATTTTATGGTATATATGCGAACTAATTTTGATGATTTGGTATCCTAATTTGGCATTTGCATTCTTGAAATGTTTTTAATTAATTTTTTAATATGAAAACCCCATTTGTTGTGTTGAATCGATGATGATTTAATTCAAGATCTTACGTAAAATCATTTTTACATTTTCAAGTCGGGACCATAAGATAGACTAAGGATCGTAAGATCGGTTAGCGATCTTAAGATCGTAACAAAATACCCTTATATAGTTCAAACTTGAATTAGGGGAATGCAACTTCAACTATCTCTAGAAATGACTATAATATCAATATTGATTTATGAATTTCAGTCGGCTCTAGAGTGCTCTCCCATGAACTAATTAAGCTATTAATTAACTATTTGGTATTCTGAACCACATAACTTAAGCCGAATTGATAAATTCAATACTAAAAGTGAGCAAAGAGTTAGGATCGGATCGTAGGAATCAATGGGAGAATAGAAAATTACTCAAGTGGGTTGTTGGGCGTAATCATAAGATACACTTTTTATTTTATCTATGTAATTTCGCTTCTTGCTCTAAAATTTAAGAAAGACTTGTCGAAAATCGCCAATTGACTTAGATTGTTGTACTACCTCCGATCCTATTGGAAAGAACAATCATATTGCAATTCATTTATATTTTCACTGTTAAGGTTAAGACCGTATGATCCGGCAATTTTACAATCAAAATCTTGATAACCTTGTAGATGGGATATTGTTTTAAAAGAAATTTTAATCAATTTTCTAAGCGTATGTTTTTTATTTTGTACAATTTACATTAAAAAAGGTTTAAAAATGATTACTTAACATTACTTTGTAAAAAGGGGGTAATATGTCATTTCTGTAACTAAGACCATTAATCAAATCAAGGAAAAAAGTATATTTAGTTTTACAACACTTGATCTATAAAAGACATCTAGAATATTATGGACACCGACAACCAATAATTGACCACTAACACCAACAACCTTCTTGAAAGCAGTTACAATACATTGGTGATGAACGAGAGGTCAAAAGACATGTCGTTCACGTTAGGTTTGTGATCAGTTAACTCTATTCATGAGTTTCGTGTTCTGAATATTATGGATGATGGGAGAATTCTTATTGTTGATAGTTTAAACCATGCGATTATTTACGACACATGAAGGCGTTCGTATAAAGTAGTACCAGAGACTTTTCCAAGGGCTACAGATTTCGCAACGGTTCATGGTATTGAGTACGTAGAGACTCTGACGTCGCCTTCGGATATTTGTGACGTTTAATATCTGTTAGATATTACTTTGAACTTATTTGTTCAGTTTGCTTTCAGAATGCTGTACATTTGCAGGTATTTAATTTGGATTTCATATTTTTTTATCAACTGCGATTTGGATTTGTAGACCTCTGTAAAGGTTCTCTTTCATTCAGTTCATATTGAGATAGTCTATTACAACTTTGAAGTCTGCAATTTGCAATGTTAGAGCTACTTGTTGATTTAGGCTATTTTAAGGTTTACAGTAAAGTGTTTGCTAATTAATTATTTCAATTCAGTTAGGCTATATGATTTGAAGTAAATTGTTTGGATAAGGTATATTTTTTTAAAAAGGGGTTAATTGTTTTGTTATACGTTTAATTTTAACATTTTACTATTTTATGTTTTTAACTTTACGATCTTTTATTGTATAAGGAAAACTTTCAAAACCTTTATATTAGATGTAATATTTTATTTTTTTACCATTTCAGAAAAGAAAACTTTTTATTTTTTGTCAAAGTGAAAAGGGGCAAGTTAACATACAATAAAGAGATTTTAAAAGTTTAACTAATACAATATAAGATATTAAAATTAAAAATATATAATAGTAAAACGTTGAAGTTAAAATTAAAAGTATAAAAAATAATTATTTTTTTTTTAAAAAAGTGCTTATGCTAATTTGGTACTGACAATTTTATATTATACATTTTGATCCATTACTTAATATAGCTGACCCGTTACGAAGTCACCTAGATTTATAAGTTTGCTAATTCTAGTATTTGCAATTCGGTTAGGATCTTTGATATAAGTAACTTCATTGCAGCAAATCAAAATTGTTATTAAGTGTATTTTATAAGTTTGCATATTCATAATTTTGAAATACATTAATAATCTCACAAATACTATTTCTCTGCGCCTTTGCCAAACGAAATAAATTAGATCATTGATCTTATACATAAAATGAAGAAAAAAATGTTTATTAAAATGAAAAAAAAAGTTATATTAATTTTATTATTATTATATTATTATTATTTTATTTTTTTCTAAAGATTATTCATATAGAAGTAGGGTTAAATTAAGCTCACGTTCACGGGTACACCCATCTTTTGTGCTCTAAATTCATGTCAATTTGTTCAAGAAAACTACATAATGCGGACGTCCATATACCCGATCCACTTCTACAGAATATACTTGGTCGACTTCCTACAAAGTCCATAGTCCGGTTCCAATGCGTATCAACTTACTGATCATCTGATTTCAGATCCATACTTTATAAATTCCGGATCACGTCGAATGATCCTTCTTCCGTTCCCACATCTTCACGCTTTAGACGACAATGCGATAATCAAAATTGGTTTTCCTTTTGGTCACATTAAGGGTAGTGATGCCACATTTGTTGGAACGCTTAATGGGATAGTCCTTTTCGTTATTACCTATATATATATATATATATGTATGTGTGTGTATACTCACTTCAATCCTCAATCCTCAATCCGTTCACTCTAGTGTCTAAAAAGTTCGTAATCCACCTTTGATGCCATAATATGAGTCCCCTTATAGAATAGGATTTGGTGCAACCGTGAATGAGTTTAGAATTGTTCGGTTTTTTAGAGTTGACAAGCCATATATTCGTCATTCATATTGTTGCTATGTGTTTAGAGTTAAAAAGCGTTTGTGGAGTAACATATGCTCAATACTTATGTTACCTTTGAGGATGATGTGGGTATATATGTTAACGGCTTTTTGCATTGGTTGGGTTCTTATAGTAGAAACATGGTAATCATTGAATTCAATGTTGAGAAGATGATACTTTATGAGATACGTGTACCTCTTGAATGTGAAAATGTGACCAATTTGGGTAAACTAGATGGATGCTTGCATTATCAACAGAAAACATGCTACTAGGTTCGAGGTATGGGTGCTAAAGGGACAAGGAGTTGAAGACTTATGGTCGATAGCTTGTTCATTCACGTTATTTGGAAAGGAATTATCTTTAAAGATTAAAAAGTTGTATCCTCTTTGTATACTGGAAAATGGAAGAATTCTTTTGATCGGAGAAGATCGACTCTTCATCTACAACATATCAAATGATTCGTATAAGACGTTCAAATTTTTGGACAAGCTGGATTCGAGAGTAGGTGGCATTGAATACGTGGAGAGTTTCGTTTCGCCTTTTGCTATGTGTTCTGTTTAAGATTTTTTTTCTTTTGCTTAGTCTAAATTTATTTTCATTTATGTTTGTGAATTTGCAATCAATGCTGGTGCTTTTTTTTTTGGTTTTAAAACTTAAATTGCCTCTGGATTATTTGATATTAATTAATTAATAATAATATTAATATATAAGTTTAAATACAATATAAATCTAGACCTAATTCATATCTCATGTAATACATATTTTTTACTTTTCTCTTTATTAAGTTTCGCCAATTCTACACGTGCATCAATTAAATCGTTGGATGCAGATTTTTAAATCTATTTATCATCCCCTCCTGTTTAAGGCTGACTAGACATATTTTTGGGATTTGGTCCTATATATAGAGAAGACTAGCTAGAAAGTTCTTATTTTTCGGATTAAAATGTTTTTGATACGTATATTGTCTAATTTGACCAACACGTGTAATAATTTACAATGACATATATACCCTGAATCTGACACGTAATTATGTAGATAGATTGACATCCACGTGGCCCAATAAAAGTTGAAACAAACTAATCCTTAGCCAACAAAAAATCAGCATTTGGATTTTCGCTCCAAGATATGGTCCATATTGCACCACTCTCTTCACCACATTTCTTCATCCAACATTCACCACATTTCTTCATCAAACATTCACCAAAAACCGTTGTTACCGGATCCAATCTTTTTCAAGAATGGCCTCGAACACAATGATGAGCTCTGTTGTTTCGGCCATCATACGACCTTCGGTTCTCTCATCAGCTAAGTCCAAATTCATGGCCTCCCTTCCAGTTTTTGGTGTTGCTACTAATGGAAGTAGGTTGGTCATGACTTCTGATTGGATGCCTGGACAACCTCGCCCATCGTACCTAGACGGATCTGCCCCCGGGTAAGTACTACAAAAACATTACTTTAAATATATACGTGAAGCCTATTACAAAAATATGGTTATGGGGCTGTAACACAACTGGCACATTGTGTTTTTACATATTTCAGTGACTTCGGGTTTGACCCACTTCGTCTAGGTGAGGTCCCAGAGAACCTTGAGAGATTCAAGGAGTCCGAGCTCATCCACTGCCGATGGGCAATGTTGGCAGTTGTAAGTAATTTCAAGTTCAAACATAAGAAGCAAATATAATAAATCAAATAATTAACACTTGATGTTTTGCCTATTTAAAGCCCGGGATTTTGGTACCTGAAGCATTGGGTTTGGGCAATTGGGTAAAAGCACAAGAATGGGCTGCACTTCCGGGTGGCCAAGCTACCTATTTGGGAAACCCTGTTCCATGGGGCTCCCTACCCACCATTTTGGCCATAGAGTTCGTCTCTATTGCTTTTGTAGAACACCAAAGGAGCATGGAAAAAGACCCTGAAAAGAGGAAGTATCCCGGTGGTGCTTTTGACCCATTGGGTTACTCAAAAGACCCAAAAAAGTTTGAAGAGTACAAAGTCAAAGAGATCAAAAATGGTAAATTATAATCTCACCATTATCATTAATGCTACTTTATGTATAAATATATATGTTAACATATCGTTACATTTTTTGGGGGTTTAGGACGACTAGCGTTGTTGGCTTTCGTGGGATTCTGTGTGCAACAATCAGCCTATCCAGGAACCGGACCTTTGGAGAATTTGGCCAGTCACTTGGCTGACCCATGGCACATCAACATTGGGGATGTTATTATCCCAAAAGGCTTTTTGCCTTGAATAGAATCTTATATCCGGTATGTAATGTAATATACATCATCAATGTAACTGCAAAGTTTATGTAAAGACCGTCAATTTTAAAAGGGTTAATGCAATAATTATGTAATGTACTGTCACCAAATGTTTTATGTATATAAGCTTTATTTTTTATTGACTATGTATGTAACAAATTGGAAGATTTTGTATCGATGTATGTAAAATGGTAACCAGTATCCGGTTGTCCCGGTAAATATGAATATTTGACATTTTCTATTTAATAGTATCACTTACGTGGTTTTTTTGTTTATGACGTGACAAATGCAATAAATATGCAACGTACTGCCACACTTTGTTCCATGTATGTAACATACCCCATTAATATTCTTCACCCGCTACCATCTAACCCACAACCTCCTTCTCCGACGCCCTCCCTCACCCATGACCATCTAACCACCACCAACCGAACTGTAGCATCCAACATCAGTCAAGATCTAGATATGGAAAACGTTTATGCACTTCATCCAACATCGACTTGACCGGAGTTTAGGCCGCTAACCGGAGTTTAATTCTTCGGCGACTCTCCACTTTTTGAAGATCGGATGTGAAAGGATTCGTGATGATCTTGTACTAGTGTTTGGGGTTTGGTGCTGCAGATCGCTGTGGTTTTAAACCGGATTGTATATATGTATATAGATACATATATACATAACCCACCCTTCAATTGTTACCCACTCAAGAAGAAGGTTGAAGATGACAGACAACGTGGCTAAAAAATTTATGTGGCATCATACGTGACCACCTAGTCAACAAATTCACACGACATCAAGTAAATTCAAGAATGTACAAATGTCGAAACGGTTTATTCCGGTTTGATACATACCTAAAAAAAGTAATTTATATGCATGAAACATTTCATATTAATACGTTGCATAACTATAATTATTGGATTAAGCCATTTTATAAAGAAATGAATTAAATAGTAATTTGATGGTGTACCACTGTACCATAGTCTGTGGGCTCAACTTCGGCCCAACAATGACAAGCCCATCGACTTGTCCATTCGGCCCAATATCCCTTAACAAATTCATTGGTTAATACTTAATAATGTAATGTTTTAGTTTATAATTTATATAATCCAGGCAGTCACTTATCTTGTTTAAGTAATACGGAGTCTAAGATGGCATAATCAACCAATGAAAACTGACAGTGGAAAATTGGTTTATGATGTGAACTACAAGCTGACTTTCATGTACTAAGTTTCCTGTATATCGTTGTTTTTCCACGGGATAAAAGCACGGGAGGTTACTGTAGTCTAAGTTCTTTATAATGGTAATGATAAAAATAAATATTTTTATTTTAAATTGTAATATATTTATATTTTTTTGTAAAAAAATAATATTAAAATTTTATAATTTTATTCTTTTATATGTAAGACCGATTTAAAAAAAAAAAATGATATACAACTTAAACTTGATATGTGTCACACTAATTTTTATTTTTAGTGTGATACACACTATGAATGTTATAGTGTGTATTACAAAAATTAGTTGTGTATCACATATTTTTTTAAAATTATTTTATCTCATATTAAAAAGTATAGGATTATAATAATTTTTATATAATTTTTTATAAAAGAATTAGTTAATTTTAAAATTAAAAATAATAATATTCACTACCAACACTACTATAGTAATAAACTTTACTACATAAACTTTTCCTTAAAATTTCCCCTAAAAGCATGAATTAGTTCCTTGTTTGTTGCCATAGCTTTGATACAAAATGATAGGTTTCAATCAAAGCCAGAAGAAAATGATAGAGTTTTTCTTACAATGAGAACAACCGGAGACTATTTTTTAATTGAAATTGCTTACATTCCATAAATAAATAAAGGCTTTAAATAACAACGTTAGAAGTATATTTAACAAACTTCAATGTATGGATAAGACATGATAAATTAAAAGAAAAAAGAACATAAGAAAACATTCTATCGTTTTTGAACAAATAGTTAAATACCTATAATAACAGTTAATTGTACATGTTAATCCATTAACTAACTCGGTGGGCCACATAATTCGTTTGAATGCTTAATATATTCTTAGCAGGCCAATTAGACAGGTCCTAACGGGACGTTCTTGCTGTGTCTTCGAGGTGTCCCATTAAAAATGTCATTGGCACCGTCGTATTTTTAGTGGCGTTTTTGGTTTTGCGTTAGTTTAAAGAGAAACTTATATGTTTTATTATGTTGTATAAATATGAATGATATGATTTTTTGAAATTTGAATTGTTTTATAGAATATAAGGAGCAGTTTTTTTTTTTTTATAATTATGTTATTTATTTTTTTAGGTTTCTATTCTTAGTTGTGACCATCCTTTTCCCATTTCCAAACGACTTTTCCTTCAAATTTCAAACTGATGGCCCATATTGTATTTATTTTTCTTCAGCATTGAAAAAAATGAATTAATTATTTTCTCTGTATAATATATAAATTATATCTATTACTAATATATAATGTATTTTCATATAATTGACTAATTTACCCTTACAATTACTAAGAGGTTTTAAAATTCATAGAAATGACTAACATACCCTTAATTATTAATTATTAGATTCTAATTAATACAACTATTATTAAACCATAAACTAATTAATGTATGACATTTAATTTAACATAAACTTCTCTATATCTATACACTATTACATTTAAAGGTGACGAAATAGGCGGGCGGATCGGTTCAGGCAATTGGGCTAAAACAGGTTAGGGTCTTAACGGGCTTGGGCCATGACATGTGTGGGTCATAATGAGCTCGGGTCAAAATGGACTTAAATAAATAAAAAAATTCGTGGCTTAATTTTTAGTTTCAATTTGAAATTATTACATTATGTATCTTAATTAACTCCAAAAGGAAATTACAAATAAAATTGCGAAAGAATATGATTACTAAGTTTTAAAAATAATGAAATTTGCAAAATAATATGTAAAGCTTATAAAGAATCAATATTATTTTTAATTACTTGCTTTTGTTATTGTTTATATATTTTATCATTATTATTAAAATAGCATAGTATTGTAGTGTATGGTTTACTATTTGAAAATAATAAAATTTAAGTTTCATTCACCCATTCGCCCATTGTACCCGAAGTGGGAAATATAGACGTACAATATAACCCATTCAAAAAAGGAGAGTCCTGTAAGCCCAATATTTATACGAAATTACCCCATTAAGGCCCATTTTTAAAGGTTTGAGCTAAAATTGCCGGCTCTAACTACATTATATGATGCATTTGAGATGTTTTTTTATGATTTATTATTTAATGAATTCTATATTAGTATAGATAATGTTTAACATCAAATTACAAAAAAAAAAAAGAAATTTTTTTTAGTGAAACTTAAAACTGTAGACTCAACAAATGACTCTACAACTCGCAACATGTCCATTACGAAGTTGAAACCTGTCTATTACGAACTCGAGACCCGACACTAGCAACTCGCAACCTAACCATCAATTTTGCAATGACATATTTATGATATATTTAATTTTTGGTTATTATGTTACAATTACTTTTTTTTTTTTTTTTGAAAATTTGTTAAAAAATGATTTTTCCACTTATAAAATAGTATTCTTCGTATATTGTAATGTAGTTTTTTATTTTTAAAATATTTCAGAAAACATAATAATGTGTATTGAAGTAATATGAAATTAATAAACTTTGACCGCTGCATTGGGTGGGTATTATGATAGTATATTCATATATATATATATATAATATATTTGGAGGTTGAAAATTTATAATGAAGCGTCATATAGCTCGTGTGTATATCGTGCATTGCAAGTGAGGGGTTTAGATTCCGTTAGTTTGTTATTCATTTTTACGATTACTTTGTTTGCTAATCATGAACAACTGTTAATGGGTTTTTCAGTTACAATACTTTTCAGATGTTTACCTTGTATCTTAACTACCATAATAATTAATCTATCTAAGCTTGAATATTAAAGATTTTAGTTTTACTAAAAAGTAAGGTCATGAATCATTTAATGTATTTAAAATTATTAAAGACTTTTTATAACATGCATTCAATAATAAAAAGGAAACGACATTATTTTTTGAAAAATAATTAAACTTATTTAAAATTAACTTACGACCAACCTTTGTACTTGAGATAAATGCATCTGGCATACGTTGTTTTAAATGTTGTATACTTTCTAACATTTTAATACAATTTACACGTGTTTAATATTTTTGCTTATTAGGTCGACAGGGCCACTAAATAGTACAAACCGGCCCTGGATGTTCATAATCGTAAGTTAGGTTGGTCTGCTGGGCCGGTCAACCAAGTGCGGGTCTGCATCATGATCGCGTCTTAAGACCAAATTCTAGACCACAATTTGAAAAATTGACTCGTTGGGGTAGCCCTTTAAGTCTTCTAACTACTCCAAGCCACACAACTTTTCTTGAAAAGCGCCCATAATTTCCAAATGAATTTACATTACACACAATAAGACATCAATGGACAACTTTCAGAGAGTTTTACTCTTGGGTGTTCTGTTTTCCTTTTTGGCAACTTGCACAGTGCAAGTCCCCATAACTGCTGATCAAGCCATCCGAGATGGCGATACCCTTGTTTCGGACAATGAAATGTACGAGCTCGGGTTTTTTAGTCCAGGCAGTTCTACAAACCGTTACTTGGGGATATGGTATAAAAACATATCCCCACAAACCGTGGTGTGGGTTGCGAACACGGAGACACCAATAACAGATTCATCTGGTGTGCTTAGATTCCACACCAATGGATCCTTATTGGTTATTGCTGGGAGTACCAACACCATTATTTGGTCATCTAATAATGACCCGGTATCTATCACGACAGTCAATCTGGAGGCAAAACTTTTGAACTCTGGAAATCTGGCCGTGAAGGAAAAGGACCAGGAAAATTTTATTTGGCAGAGTTTTGATTACCCTGGAGACACGTTTCTTCCTGGAATGAAATTAGGGAAGGACCTGGTCTCGGGAAGGGATAGACGGTTGAGGTCGTGGAAGAGTGGCGATGATCCTTCATCGGGTCAATTTGCAGCGCTCCTGAATACCGACGGGTTTCCTCAATTATTTGTAGAAAAAGGTTCTGTTCCATTTTTGAGGTTTGGACCATGGAACGGTGAAAGATTCAGCGGCATGCCTGCACATACATCGAACTCGTTAAGCACACACGAATTTGTATTTGATGATAAAGAGGCTTTCTACAGGTACACACTTGTGAACAGTTCAGTCAGATCGCGAGTTCAACTGCTTCCAGATGGAACAGTATTACGACTTAACTGGAAAGACCAAACCCAAGAATGGTCTGTATATTGGAAAGCATATACAGACATGTGTAGCAATTACGGGCTATGTGGTAAATATGGAAGGTGCGACCCGAACAACTCACCAGCTTTTTGTAGTTGTATGGAAGGGTTTGAACCACGAAACCCAAATGAATGGAGTGCATCCGAGTGGTCAAGTGGGTGTCATCGTAAAACGCCTTTAAATTGTCCGAATGGGGATGGTTTTCAAGTGTTTAAAAACGTTAAAGTTCCAGATGCTCGTCGTTCATGGTATAATAGAACCATGACACGTGATGAATGTGCAGCGGCTTGCAGGAAGAATTGCTCGTGTACAGCGTATAGGAATATTGATATCACGAGTGGACTCGGATGTTTGATGTGGTTTGACGATTTAATGGATATTCGAACACTTGATGAAAGCCAAGATCTTTACGTGAGAATGGCCTTATCCGACTTGACAAGTAAGCTTTTTTTACATTTTGATGCATTAATATTCTTTTACTTTTTGTCTTCTATTTTTTTGGATGTACTATGCATTAAAAATGTATAAAGTCATAGCGTCAGATAACACGTGTCAGCGTCAGAATCATCTCTAAAGTTTTACTAGAGAACTAAATTTCTTTTATCTGAAACCTAACTGGTTTATTTTTCTCATACTCAATTGATCTGGTTGATCAATTAAGTGTGTTCAAATGTTCAATCATTATTGACTTTGTTCCTTCTTGAAATTGCTACTTGTTATAGCAGTCCCCGTATCTACCTCTAAATCTAGCTCCAACAATAAGAGAAAAAGAATCGTACTTGCGTTATCGATTTCATCAAGTCTGGTCATGTTGATCTTGATTTTAGCAGTCTCGGGTATGTGGAGCAAGAAAAAGAAACAGCTAGCGAAATCATCAGGTATGGCTACTTCCTTCCCAAACAACCCATTATTACTTGTAAAAATAAGACAAATAAAGACAGCTTCTAACACAAACAAATGGCAAGAATTTGTTCATTAATTCGTTGACCCAAAGGATGTGTTCTCTTGCTATTTAAGTTACTGTACTTAATTAATTTGGTCTTTATATATAGAAATAATATCAATATCGATCAAGTGTAATAATCTGAAACGCTAATGCAATTGTAACTTACTGCAAGTTTGTAACTCGATCATTACATTTGTAGATGAAGGGGTTCAAACCATTGACGAAGAGTACTGCATAGAAAGTGAAGACGATGATACAGAGTTATCATCTTTTAGTATTTCTAAGATATCGAAATCAACCAATAATTTTGCAGATGACATGAAACTTGGAGAAGGGGGTTTCGGTCCAGTTTACAAGGTAACTATGATAACTGAACCATATAACATATCATTGTCATATTAGAATAACCAACAATCGAATGATTTACTTTGACAATAAATTACAAAAATCAAAATGTTGCAATACATTTGTTTACATGTGCACTACTAGAACTGAAAACATACATTAATTCTTTCATGATCATGATTGTTAATTGGATTCAAATATTTAGGGTGTGCTGGACGATGGACGTGAAATAGCTGTGAAAAGGTTGTCAAAAAGTTCAAGACAAGGGCTTGATCAATTCAAAAATGAAGTTAAATTCATTGCTAAACTCCAGCATCGAAATCTTGTAAAGCTTTTGGGATATTGCATTCAAGGAGATGGAAGCATGCTGATTTACGAATACTTGCCAAACAGAAGTCTAGACAAATTCATATTCGGTATGACTCTTACCGATTAAATTGCATATTTCCACGCGCACTTCCATTTAGTTGGTGAATTAATATCATTCCGAGTGTAAGTTATACTGATCGATAGTTCATATTGGACAGATAAAACTAGAAGTTCAAAACTAGATTGGTCTGATCGTTTTCACATCATTCACGGGATTGCTCGAGGGCTTCTCTATCTCCATCAAGATTCACGGTTTAAAATCATTCACCGAGATCTTAAAGCTAGCAACATTTTGTTGGATGCTGAGATGAACCCGAAAATATCTGACTTTGGTTTGGCTAGAATGTTTAGAGAACATGAGAAGGAAGCAAACACAAACAACATAGTTGGAACTTTGTAAGTTATCATAACCCAATAAACTTTCCATATACATGTCACACTTCTTCATATCATACGTTTAAATTTCATAATTTTGCTATAGGGGTTACATATCTCCAGAGTATGCCGTAGGCGGGACTTTTTCAGAAAAATCAGATGTCTACAGTTTTGGAGTTCTTGTGCTTGAGATAGTGAGTGGAAAGAAAAACAGAGGATTTACTCGTGAAAAAGAAAGTAACAACCTTCTTGCACATGTAAGTTTTATAAATTTAAAGCAAACTTCGAAGTAATAGAACTTATTATTATATAAGATTGTTGTTGTGGTTTATTCTTCTCTTATATTCAGGCATGGAGACTCTATGAAGATGGCAAGGCTCTTGAGTTGGTTAGTGCAGATATGTATGGCTCATGTGTACACTCTGAAGTACTTCGGACAATACATATTGGTCTTTTATGTGTGCAACATCATGCAAAAGACCGACCAACAATGTCCTCTGTGGTTTTGATGTTCGATCAAAATGGTGCATTACCTCAACCTAAACAACCTGCATTTTTTGGTATAAGAGCTATGTCTAACCTCAACCTAATTTCCGTCAATGAGGTCACGATGACAACGTTTGAACCTCGATAAAATGTATTATTATTCACATTTTTTTGCTCGTGAATTAAGGTCCATTTGGTGATCGTAACTAATATTTGTTTGTTCGAGCCTAGCTACTCAAATTTAACATGGTACGTAATTAAATCTACCAGCTCAAAAAATTAAATATGTTATATGTTGCGGTTATACGTATGTTCAATGAAAATAGTTTCAAACTTTCAATATTAATGGACATTAACATTTGCCAAAAGAATTAAAAGAAATTTACATTTAGCCCTTAGAATTTTTAAATTGAACGGATACTATCCCTCTGATTTAAAATTTCCTTTTTGCTGCACTTTTGATTTTTATATGTAGTATTGAATAGATAATGAAAATAGGCATTAGGTATTCGCAGAGCGATTCCCACTGAGTTACTGATGTATTCGATTGATAATTAAACAACTGAAAATCCATAACATCGGTCAAGGTATTCTTCTGATTTCTTTTCGTCATATGTTTTGTTTTCTAATGAAATCACTGCATTTCCTTTCTAGCTTGTAATATGTATTGCACGCAACCTGTTCGTTCAAAGTCCTCAAAGAACATATTAACTTTATCTTGCAATTAAACCGCTGCCTTTAATTTTAGTCGATTCATTGATTTATAACTTATAAGTACCATACCGTTACTTTACTAGTACATAACATATGAAAGCTCGTTTTTAAGTTGCTATTATGATTTCAAATAGTGATTTTATAATCCAAAAAGACAAATCTTTATATGAAAGGGTTTACTTTTAACTTTTAAGTCAGTGATGATATTGGCTATGAAAAAATAATTGTAAGGATGCACTGATGCTGAAATCTACATAATAAATTGATTTAAATATGATGTACATATCCTCAATATCTTTCTGATCGCGATACGACTTCATCACACAAAATAACAATCAAATAAGAATATATGAATCATAATATCATCAATCATTAATCATCAATCATTAATCATTAATCATTAATCATTAATCATCATCATAAGATATAAAAGTAAAAGTCAAGAAAGTGATTACGAACTTAAAAGACTTATAAAGTATTGCAACAAATGACTAATTAAATCATATATTTCCACACTTCCATTTAGTTGGTGAATTCATATCAATTTAGATGGGACTCCAAAATTAAATAAAAGTATGAACTAAGATCAGGCTAGCTCTTGGTCAAATGTTAATTAATTATACTGATAGTTCACATTGGACAGATAAAACTAGAAGTTCATAACTAAATTGGTCTGATCGTTTTCACATCATCCATGGGATCGCTCGAGGGCTTCTCTATCTTCATCAAGATTCACGGTTTAAAATTGTTCATCGAGATCTTAAAGCTAGTAATATTTTATTGGATACTGAGATGAATCCGAAGATATCTTACTTTGGTTTGGCTAGAATGTTTAGAGAACGTGAGAATGAAGCAAACACAAATAATGTAGTTGGAACTCTGTAAGCATTTATAACCCAAGCAAATATCCTTACTTAGTTTAAACTTCTCCAAATCTTATGTTTAAGTTTGATGATCTTGTTTTAGAGTTTACATATCATCAGAGTTTGCTATTGACAGAAGTTTCTCAGAAAAACAGATGTATTTAGTTTTGGAGTTCTTGTGTTAGAAATAGTGAGCAGAAAGAAAAGCAGAGGATTTTCACAAGCAAAGAACAAAGATAACCTTTTTGTATTGTAAGTTTTTAAAAATTTAAATTGAGTTAGATTATATCATAAAGGGTTAATAGACACGTACGTCATTAAACTTTGCGAAAATGTTCGATTGAGGTAATTATCTTTATTTGTTAACATAGCCATAACCCGGCTACTAAAACTCGACTACTAAAACTGGTTGAAAATTTGAATTTATCCGGTTTCACCGGTAAAAATCCGATTAGGCAATAAATGTTAAGTAGGTGGACTCATTCAATGAGGTGGCTTTTATATTTTATTAATTTAATAAAGAAATAAAAAAACGATCCCAAGTGTTTGCCTTAAACGAGCTAATTCACCACACCTACAAGGAATTCGGGTGTAGTGAGTCATTATCTCCAAGTGTGTGCCTTCAATTTCAAATGTGTGTGAAAATGGTAGAAAACCTTAATTTAAACAAAATGGGGGAAAGAACCGTTGGGGAGGTAGAGATGGTGGACTTTCAGTAACCCCGGACAAATATAAATTACGTGGAAAAAAATGTGACATGGATAACACGTGAAGCCTATTTGTATTAGTAAAATGTACGTCATTTGGTAATAAGTCACTAAAATGAGCAATTTTTTTAACTTCAGCATTTCTGAAGTCTGTCATGTATAGTCGCGATATGGTTTTGTTAACGAATAAAGATAATTAACCTAATTGAACATTTTCGCAAAGTTTAATAACGTACATGTTTGTTAACCCCATCATAAATAGTATATTAAGATGATTTTGTGGTTGTTTACATATCCTTTGTTTTCCTGAGCATGGAGATTGACTTTATGAAGAAGGTACTACTCTTAATATATATTCTTTTGTTCAAATTCTAAGATTACTAATATTATTTAAATTCTTAAAAAAATAAAATTTGCTTATAATTTTCTTCAAGATATATAATTCATCAATTTATAAATTCTCCCTTTATTGTGCTCGACAATTATATATCCTATTAATTATAATAATTAGAGGGAAAAGTCCATGCGATACATGAGTTTTGTTTAATTAACGTGCAACATAACATCCATCGAGTGTTTACATGGAAAGATACTTACAACAATAAATGCTTCCCATTTTATTATGCTTGTTAAAATGCACGGTTTATGAGTCTTTTTAAGTTTCTCATCTTTTATTAAGAAAATAAAAGGATTACCTTTTACTAAATGGTAACCCGCGCGATGTGACTAAAACACAATATATTTTGGATGGTTAGCATCAAGTTTGTTTATATAGTTTTAGGTAGTTCAATTTATTTATATCTAGTAATTTTGTATTGAACACAAAAATTGTTTCCAATTGTGTAATTGCATAGTAAGGAAATTATTTATTTCATATTGTACGAATGTCATTATGTAATTGATTTTGCATAATAGTATTATATTTTAGACTTAGTTAATTAATGTTTAGTCGACTTTATTTTAAGTGTTTAATTGACTTTATTTTAAGGGGAACAATGGAGTTTTCCCATCTTCCATTTGCTAAGTTGAAGGCAAAATAGGAAGATGCTTAATAAGTGTTCTAGATTAGGAAAATGAAAGGACTGAATTTAATTTAAT
Source organism: Logfia minima (assembly GCA_963921325.1). Classification (NCBI taxonomy): domain Eukaryota; kingdom Viridiplantae; phylum Streptophyta; class Magnoliopsida; order Asterales; family Asteraceae; genus Logfia; species Logfia minima. The sequence goes on from OY992770.1 coordinate 3,599,979, forward strand.
TTAATTTTATTACTATCATCAATATTACTAAATTTATGAAACAAATTCAAATTAAGTTTATATAATAATAAATGAAAAATTACAATTAACTCAAATATTTATCAATTTAATTTAATTAACTTTTTGCTACATGAATACATACATAATGAGTGGTTTCAAACTTTTATATGCAATTAGAAACCTCCGGTGTTTCCCATTGAAAATTTACTAATTATTATTATCAAATTTATTGATTTTTGATGACAAAATTCAAATTAAGTTGTATTTCATTATTTATGTTAAAGCTCAGATAGTTATTTTAACATTTATGACAAAAAACTAAAAAATTATTATAGTATTATAAATACTAAATTATTTTATTATTATTATTATTATATGTTATTTATGACAAAAATAGTAGTAATAGTAATAAAAACCAAACACTTATATATTATAGTACAAGAAGTGAAAAGTATAGAATTGCGGATGATTTATGACCCTTCATCCACTAAGCTATCGGTTTATCACCATTCATCACTACTATAGCAAGGAAGTCAAGGTCAACGTTGACTACTACATGTACTGGACAACGACGTATTGAGTCAACCATTTTTGGCTTCAATTAAGTCTCCGACTCACGAACCTTCATTGAGAAAAAATAGCATAATAAATTCCAAATGAATTTTACACACTACACACACAAAATTAAACATCAATGGACAACCTTCACAAGCTTTTACTCTTGGGTGTTCTGTTTTCCGTTTTGGCAACTTGTACGGTACAAGTTTCCATAACTGCTAATCAAGCTATCCGAGATGGCGATACTCTTGTTTCGGCCGATGAAATGTACGAGCTCGGGTTTTTCAGTCCCGGAAGCCCTCCAAACCGTTACTTGGGCATATGGTACAAGAACATATCCCCACAGACGGTGGTGTGGGTTGCTAACAGGGAGACACCAATAACGGATTCATCTGGTGTCTTTAGATTGGACACCAATGGATCCCTATTGGTTATCGCTGGTAGCAACAACACTATTGTTTGGTCATCTAATATTGACCCGGTATCTGTCACGACCATCAATCTCGAGGCAAAACTTTTAAACTCCGGGAATTTGGTAGTGAGGGAAACGGGTCAAGAAAGTTTTTTTTGGCAAAGTTTTGATTACCCTGGAGACACGTTTCTTCCTGGAATGAAACTAGGGAAGGACTTGGTCTTGGGAAGGGATAGACGGTTGAGGTCGTGGAAGAGCGTCGACGATCCTTCATTCGGTCAATTTGTAGCACTCATGAATACCAACGGGTTTCCTCAATTGTTTGAATATCAGGGTTCCGTTCTACGCTCGAGGTTTGGACCATGGAACGGTGTCACGTTCAATGGGATGCCTTTCCACGGATCAAACTTGATATTCACGCACGAATTTGTATTTAACGATAAAGAGGTGTTCTACAGATATGAATTTGCAAACAGTTCAGTCATATCGCGTTTCCATTTGCTTCCAGATGGAAGCTCTTTACGACTAAACTGGAAAAACCGAACCCAAGAATGGTTCCTATATTGGAACGCATATGTCGACATGTGTAGTCAATACGTGATATGTGGTAAATATGGAAGTTGCAACCCAAATAACTCACCAGCTTGTAGTTGTATGGAAGGGTTTGTACCACGAAATCCACATGAATGGAGTGCATCCGAGTGGTCAAGTGGGTGTCATCGTAAAACGCCCTTAAATTGTCCAAATGGGGATGGTTTTCGAGCGTTTAAGAACGTTAAACTTCCAGACACTCGGGGGTCATGGTACAATAGAAGTATGACGTTAGGTGAATGCGCGATGGCTTGCAAGAACAATTGCTCGTGTACTGCCTATGCAAATATTTATATTAATATGGGCGGAAGCGGATGTTTGATGTGGTTCGATGATTTAGTGGATGTTCGAACGGTTGATGAAAGTCAAGATCTTTATGTGAGAATGGCCGTATCCGACCTAAAAAGTAAGCTCGTTCTCATGTTGATAAATTATTTACTTGGTTATATTGATCAGTTAAACTTTTAGCAATAAGTCAACGACAACTTTTTTTGTCAGAGAGTGATGTTATTCTTGGAATTAGTCATATGTACTACTTCAATTATCACTAGCAGACATACTGTACTCATTCAAGCACATTTTATTTCGTTGATCAATTGCTTTTGAGTTTTCAGTCACTATCAACTTAATTGTTTCTTGTTATACCAGTCCTAGAATCTACCTCCAAACCTAGCTCCACCAAAAAGAGACTCACCATCGTACTTGCGTTATCGATTTCATCAAGTCTTGTTATAGTGATCTTGATTTTAGCAATCTTGTATGCATGGAGCAAACATAAAAGACACCTAAGTGAAACACCAGGTATGGTTACTAATTCCTTCCCAAACAACCCATTTACGAGTAAAAACAGCTGTTAAACTCAAACCGATGGCAAGAATTTGTTCATTAGTTTACGCATTATAGATACAATAATTTGAAATGCTAATAGAACTATAACTTAACTTAAGTTATTTGCTTACGTTTGTAGATGAACGGATGCAAACCATTAACGAAGAGTACTGCATGGAAAGCGAAGACGATGATACAGAGTTATCATCTTTTAGTCTGACTAAGCTATCGAAGGCAACTAATGATTTCACTAATGACATGAAACTTGGAGAAGGCGGTTTCGGTCCAGTTTACAAGGTAATAACGTTAACTGAACCTATGTGCATAACTATAACTAAAGCTACATATTTCTTTTGTGATTGTGACTGGATTCTAATCTTCAGGGTGTGTTAGACGATGGACGAGAAATAGCCGTGAAAAGGTTGTCAAAAAGTTCGAGACAAGGGCTTGATGAATTCAAAAATGAAGTTAAATTCATTGCTAAACTTCAACATCGGAATCTTGTAAAGCTTTTGGGATATTGCATTCAAGGAGATGAAAGTGCGTTGATCTACGAATTCATGCCAAATAAAAGCCTAGACACTTTCATCTTTGGTAGGGTTTTTAAATTTTCTTCAAATTAAATATATCTTTTATTTTAGATTTTAAGATAAACAGGGACTTATAAAATAAAGATAAGCTAAGAATATTGATGAAGTAAGGGTCTCTCTAAATGTTATTTTTAGTAATAATTTTATATCGGACAGATAAAGTGAGAAGTTTAAAGTTAGATTGGTCTGCTCGTTATCACATCATCCATGGGATTGCTCGAGGACTTCTTTATCTTCATCTAGATTCACGATTAAAGATTGTTCATCGAGATCTTAAAGCTAGCAACGTTTTGTTAGATGTTGACTTGAACCCAAAGATATCCGACTTCGGTTTGGCTAGAATGTTTAGAGAACATGAAAACGAAGCTAATACAAACAACGTGGTTGGAACTTTGTAAGAACTCACAACCTAATAAACATTCTATATTTATATTACCCTTCTTCAAATAGGATATTAAAATTCCATAAACTTGCTCTAGGGGATACATATCGCCGGAGTATGCTGTAAACGGTACTTTTTCAGAAAAATCAGATGTTTACAGTTTCGGAGTTCTTGTTTTGGAAATTGTAAGCGGAAAGAAAAATAGAGGATTCACTTGTGAAAAAGACAGCAACAACCTTCTTGCACATGTAAGTTGTATAAATTTTAAACGAATTAAGGTCAACGTAAAACTTATTATCCATAGAAGATAATTGTTACCTGTTGTGGTTAGGCATGGAGACTCTGCGAGGAAGGCAAGGCTCTTGAGTTGGTTAGTGCACATATGCGTGACTCGTGTGTAGACTCTGAAGTACTTCGGACAATACACATCGGACTTTTATGTGTGCAACATCATGCAAAAGACAGACCAACAATGTCGACTGTCGTTTTGATGTTCGATCAAAATGGGCATTGCCTCGACCTAAACAACCTGCATATTTTGGTTTAGGCGGTTTGCCTAACGTCAACCTGATTTCCGTCAATGAGGTCACGATGACAAATTTAGAACCTCGATAAAAATGCATTTTTTTATTTTATTTTTTATTTTTTATTTTTTTGCATGTCAAGGTCCTTTTGGTGACCGCAAGTAGTATTTGTTTTCTCGAGCCTACTTGATGCAAGTTAACGTAGTATGTAATAAAATCTATGAGTGAAATGTATATATTCAATAATTTATATATGTTTATGTTGCTGCGTTATACATATTTTCCATGAGAATGATGAGGATAGTTATCTTATCTTATTTTAATGTTAAATCCTTATAAATCATTTAGCTATTAGGTTTAATGTTTAAAAATTAGAAAATTGAAAATTACATAAATGCCCCTTTTAATAATACATAAATTTAGAAATTAAAAATCAAATCGATCTATATTTAATTGCTTCTTTTAGTTTATACACCTTATAGTTTTTTTTTATTTGAAATATAAAATAAATAATTATTAAAATAAATTTATGGTGATAGCGTAAAGTATAAATGAAATTGCAATAAAAGTTTATGATCATTATTATTAAGACGACTATCATTAACGACCATTATCATATTTTATATTTATAATTGCCGCATTGTGCGGGACCCAACTAGTAGTAGTAATATACGGAGTATTGAATAGATAATAAGATACGCATTAGATATTCGCAGAGTGAAAGGTCGTTCCTACTGAGTTACTGGTTCCGTTTGATGATAGAAAGCTGAATATCACATAAAAATAGTCAAGGTATTCTTCTGATTTCTTTCAGTGTTGTTTTCTAGCTTGTATTATGCATTGCACACAACCTATTTGTCAGAAGTCCTCAAAGAACATATTAACTTTATCTTCTAATTAAATCGCTGCCTTTCATTTCTAATCGGTTCATTGATTTAGATATGTTCATACCATTACTGTTACATAACATATGAAACCTCAATTATAAGTAGCATAGTTAAATAGTCGTGATTTATGATACTCCGTATTAAATAGTAGTGATTTGTTAATTAAAGAAGTCTTGGTACATAGTTGGTAAACTGTATATATCGAAGTGTTTACTTTTGGGTCAATGATGTTGGCTATGGAAAAATAATTGTAAGGATAATTTCGATGTTAAAGCCTAAATAATAAATTAATCATCAATGTATAATATGATATGATGATGTACATATCCTCGATATATTTCTAACAGCAATATGACTTAATCATACAAGATACCACGTAACATTTATTAAAAATACATAAAATATAAAAGGAAAAGTCAAGAAAGTGATTAACAACTTATAATACTTAAAAGTGTTGTAGCAAATGACCAACCTGTATTTAAGGTTTAGTTATTTAACAAAAAGTAATAATAATTTAGTATTGTGGCATTTCAAGTCGGGATTAAATAATGTTGATGTTACACAAACGTCAAAATACATGCTATCCCTGAGAAATTGTTTGGTCCCTACTATCCTATGTCGACGACTTATTATAAAATATTGTTTTTATTTTTGGTATTTTAGTCGTTTATTCTCAGCTGTCAACATTTGCTTTATTATATATATATATATATATATAATATAATTATTTAATATAATATTATAATAGACATTTATAAAGTTCTTTGTCTTTTAAAGATGAGATGAATGAATGGTGTTCTGACCAAAAGACGGTAATTTCGTGGTAACACACACGTATTCAGCAAATTATATCACGGATATTTCAACATACTCTATATTATCCTGCTAAGAACTTAATCAAAGTTATTTTTATTTTGCAGTAACTTATACATGATTTGGTTGTATTAAGTTTTGTGTAGGGATAATGATATGTACTTATATCTACTTATAAAAAATAGCTTTATAATGGATCACGTTATTATATACCTTCAGTATAACTATTATGTAAAAAATGATATATATTGTAATTTAACAATATCAGTTTGATTATTATTTGGTTACCAAAAGGAGTAAACATGTTTGATATTTGAAAAACCATTAAACATATAAAAATGTTACCCACATTTTTCTTTAAACATCAGTATATAATAATAAACCTAAGTTCGAAGGATGCAAAATTAAGGCATTTGACATAAATTTCTACGGAAAAATATCAGCGATAAGCTGCACGACGAACGTTTAAAATGTCGATATTACTGCAACGGTACGAAAACTATACGAATACATTATGTCAATTATAATAATTTATTCATAATAACTTATAATATGATACCTAACATCTTTTAGACTATTTGAACAGTTCAAAGATATACTTCATTTGTGTACCGTAGACCATATCATATTAACGTTAACCATAGAACTTCAACTAAATTAAAGCTGCTAGACAATATAATTTAATGTAAATCATACCACAACACCTTACTTAAGGTTTCTAGTAAACAAATGAAACGATTAATACGATGAATGGATTCATAATGGCATTTAATTTAATAATTTTCATCACGTCAATGTTTATTTGTAAATATTATTGTTAATTGTTAATAAAGTGATTATTGTTAGTATGGTATCATAATATAATGATAATGATATTAAGGAATTAGTTATAATGGTATTGACAAATTGACAAAAGTGTCAAATGCTGGTCAAAATAGGGGTTGCTTCTAAAATATAGGTAAAATAATGTCATATTAGTGAAACTATAAGGATTAAGATGAAAACTGGAAGGACTATAGTTGTCATTTTGGAAATCCTATGGGCACACTTAAATTTTCGGTTTAGTTCAGGAAGGAATCTCAGCTCTTCGATTAATACGAAGGAACCTAATCAATGGTCAAATTTTCTCCGCGAAATTTTGTTTTATGTATTTGAAGGAGATCTGCGATTCAATTATTGAATCGAAGTCATTAGCTACGGTTTGAGAGATAAATCGTAAGAATGAATATTAAATCGGAAAAACAAGATGAAATTACAAATTTACTTGAGTGATTGGTGTGATTTTTATGTATTCCGTTGTTGATGATGTTGGTTGTGAGATGTGGAGAAACCAGAAGAGTGTGACGTGTGTTAGAAGGCCAGAAGAAGGAAAACAAGGGTAGGAGTGGAAATTGGAGGTTACTGAATGATTTAGCGTGCCCTTGGCTCATGAACCGTTCAGAACCACAAGAATCGTTCAGAGATGTTTTGTCGTTGGTATCAAACACCCAGAACACTGGCCGAATCAGCACCCGCCTCTGAATGGCACCATTCAGTGGCAAACAAACAGTGCCTTAGTTGGGAAATGAACTTAAGGCCACACAGTCACCCACCACTCAGGCCATCATAATCGAGCATTTTGGTAGTTTTTTTCAGCATGGGACCCAAGTTTTGATGATTATATAACTTATATAGCAAGTCCTATCATAGTCAAGCTAAAATGTATGTTTATAATTAAAGTTATTCTCATTGTAACAAATGGGTGGTTTTAAAAAAATTGGTCAACCGCGTGTTACTTGGAATATTTCTTGCTAACTATCAAGTGCCAGGTGGGCCATCATCTTTGAATTTTGCACAAACTAATTTCTTCAGTCAGGAAAAGTTTGCTGTTTTTGGGCCATATTTTTATGTCATAAAGTTATTCAATTCAAATAATCTTGATCATGTGATAGAAACAAAATTCATCCGATAATGGAAAAACACACTTTGTTGCTCTTATGCTCTTGTGTACTAATTTCAATCTTCATAACTTGTGCAGCAGTAGATACCATATCAGTAGATCAGACCATCAAAGATGGTGAGACCATTGTTTCATCTGGCGAAAATTTCGAAATGGGATTCTTTAGTCCTGGCACTTCAAAGAATCGATACGTGGGAATATGGTACAACAAGATATCGACTTGCACGGTGGTGTGGATTGCTAATACAGAGACTCCACTGACCAATAATTCTGGTATCTTCAGACTTGGTCAGGGTGGATTAGAACTTATTAGTGGTAACAATACCAATACTGTAATTTGGTCAACGAATTCATCGGTATCTGTCACGACTAGTGGTCCCATAGCACAACTTTTGGATACCGGGAATCTCGTTCTACGGAATCAAGGAGGTATTATTTGGCAAAGTTTTGATTATCCTGGAGATACCCTTTTATCAGGAATGAAAATCGGTAAGGACTTGATAACAGGAAAAGATAGATACTTGACGTCATGGAAGAGCGATAATGACCCGTCTGCAGGTTTGTATGTTTTTCGTGTTGATCAAGATGGGTATCCACAATTATTTGAAAGGCAGGATTTGGACCCATGGTCAAGGTTTGGACCATGGGATGGTGTTACATTCAACGGCATGCCTAATTTAGGGTTGAATGCAATATTTACACACCAGTTTGTGTTCAATGAGAAAGAGATATATTATAGATATGATCTTGTGAACAACTCACTTGTTTCCAGGATGCATTTGAGTTCGGATGGTAATATTCAACACTTGAACTGGATCAATCGCACGCAAAGTTGGAATGTCTTTTCGACTGCAACGCTTGATAACTGTGCACGTTATGGGATCTGTGGTCCAAATGGAGTCTGTAACATTTACAATGCCCCTCCTTGTAGTTGCCTGGATGGGTTTGAACCACATCGCCCTGAAGATTGGAACATCTCAGACTGGTCAAGTGGCTGTCAGCGGATAAAACCATTAGCTTGTGGGAATGGGGATGGCTTTCGTAACCTTTCAGGTATAAAGTTTCCGGACACAAATCTTTCATGGTACAATCAGAGCATGACACTTGGCGAATGTGAAGTGACCTGCAAGAAAGACTGCACTTGTTCCGCGTACGCTAGTTTAGATGTTAGAAATGGCGGAAGTGGATGCTTGCTGTGGTTCGGTGATCTAATGGATATTCGGTTTTACGATGAAAATCAACAATTTTACATAAGAATGCCGGCTTCCGAACTAACAAGTAAGGCTACATTTTATAAAATGTACATGTTTGTATTTGTAAAACAAAAATCTGACAATTATCATTACATACATTTGGAATAAAGGCCCATCGTCTAGGGAAAAAGGCGCCAACAAGAACAAGAAGCAAAAGATCGTGATAGCTGTGACAGTTTCACTTGGTTTGGTCCTTGTATTTCTGATTCTTGCAATGTATGCAGCATGGAAAAAGAAGAAGAAAACTCACAGGCCGGAACTAGGTTAACTCAAACAAGTTCCTTTCTTTAGTCTAAAACTAGAATCAAGTAAGCACACTAACATTATCAAAATTTGTAGATCCAGTGCAAGCCCATGATGAGAACTACACCAATGAGAGTCATAAGGACGATACAGAGTTGTCGTCTTTTGGCCTTTCTGTCATTGCTAAATCGACAAACAACTTCTCTCCTAATAATAAGCTTGGTGAAGGCGGATTTGGTCCAGTTTATAAGGTAATTCTTAGATGTATATTCCTTTTTTGTATAATTATATGAAAAGCATGAGGATTAAATATAACATAATGTTAACCGCATGCCGGTAACCTGAAATCCTGAATCACCTTTAGGGTGTATTGGAAGATGGCCGAGAAGTAGCTGTGAAGCGATTGTCGGAAACTTCAACGCAAGGACTTGATGAGTTCAAGAATGAAGTTAAACTCATTGCTAAACTTCAACACAGAAATCTTGTTAAGCTTCTTGGATACTGCATTCAAGGAAATGAAAGAATGTTGATTTATGAATATATGGTGAACAAGAGCCTGGACTCATTTATATTCGGTTCGACACACAAACTTTTACTAGTCATGTAAGCTACAATTTATTGTATGGCAATTAATTTAGTAACTAATTTCTGAACAGATACACCAGGAAGTCCAATGCTTGATTGGGCTCGTCGTTACCGTATTATACATGGAATTGCTCGAGGGCTTCTCTATTTGCATCATGATTCACGTCTACGAATCATCCATAGAGATCTGAAAGCTAGCAATATTTTGTTGGATAAGGACATGAACCCGAAGATATCAGACTTCGGTCTTGCTAGAAGGTTTAGCGGATATGAGAGTGAAGCTAACACAAACAGAGTAGTTGGAACCTAGTAAGGATCAGTATCCTCATTTGATTTTACTATTTTCATTTAAAATGCTCATATTAAACTTCTCTGTAGCGGTTATATCCCTCCAGAGTATGCAGTGCACGGGCTTTTCTCAGTAAAATCAGATGTATATAGTTTTGGAGTTTTGGTGCTGGAAATTGTGAGTGGGAAGAAAAACCGAGGATTCTCTCAAGAAGAACACAACGATACCCTTATTGGACATGTAAGTTTTGGGTCCTTTTATACAAGAAACGCACTTTCTTGCTTATGATAATATATTTATGTTTTTGACATTACTTAGGCATGGAGATTGTACAAAGAAGGCAAGTCGCTTGAGCTTGTGAGCTCATCTGTAAGACTCTCGTGTGTCGAGTCTCAAGTACTACGATCAATACATATTGGTTTGTTATGTGTGCAACATCATGCAGAAGATAGGCCAACTATGTTATCAGTGGTTAGCATGTTAGGAAATGAGAATGCTTTACCTCCACCTAATCAACCTGCATTTTTTGCCGAAGAGGAAATGCCTGTACTCACATCTATTTCATCCGGACCCACATTGGGTTCTGTTGATGAAATCACAATAACACTTTTGAATGCTCGATAGCAAAGTGTATTCTTCCTTATTAGCGTTCATTTGTAACTATATTGTAAGTATTCTTTTCTCAACTACGATCTCATAATGTATTATTATATGTTAGAATCACATTCTGAAAAACATTTTTTTTTATCGAACAAGTATGCCAAGTAGAAATTAAACGAAAGCATCACATGGGGTCACAATTCGGGTCATGTCGTATTGGCGGGTTGATATTACCGAGCCCGGCAGGGAAGGAGCCATGTGGGGGCGATGGCCAACCGCCCAACCCACAATACACGGCATATACGGCTCGTCCCATGTATGAACAAGTTCATGTGTGTAAACAGTAAAATTAAGCCCATCCACAAAATATACGAATGGTTCGATGCGAACAGTTAATCCTTTTATTACACATGGCCCATATCATTTGTGATTGTTATTGTCTTACAGAGTTATTTTTTTATTATCTAGAGTTTTTCTTTTGTTGCAACTTCTTTGAGGGTATTTTAGGGTTGTGAACAATGTTTATTACATAATTGTATTATTGAAACGTAATACAAAATTATAATATTTGAATAAAATTAAGTGTTTGCTTATTTATTGTGTTGAAATAAGCACTCTTACAAGTAACTGATGGGAGCATAATTTGAAAGTGCTTAACAATATCCTTGTAATACTTTTGTTGAACAGAAAAAACAAAATGGTAGTATTTTGCATTTATGGTTTAACATTTATTCGATTATTAATTAATTTGGATTTTGCTAATCATATGACGTAGAAACTAATTTTATAAACTAATTATAAAATTGTCAATAAAGTGATACGAGTAAATTAATTATCAAAAGTACAGTAACATTTATTTATATTATACTTAAAAATATGTCTAATCAAATCATGTTTTAACACATGTCACGTGGAAAAAAAAGTTCACATCATATCCATCTAATAAATTTTTATGACACCAATTATCTTGTTAGGTAAGGTTTATTTAATTAGTCCTCTTTTATCATTTTTCAAATTATAACGCCATTCACCAACCACTCCTGGTGGTTAATTACGACTAGCAGAATCCTAGGGCTTTTCAGATATAGCCGTTAGTTAAATGAAATTAATCGTCATAAATTCAACTCAACTCGTTAGATCATTCTCAATTCTAGATGTGTTACTTGTGTATCAGTTGAGACACGTTATTGACACATCAGCACCTTCCAAATTAACACAAAACTGACACACAACTAACACACCCCTGTCAACCCAGGATGTGTCACTTTGATTTCTGAATTCCACTCACATTTAAATAAAACAATTTAATTCAATTAAAAACATTACATTAATTAATTAAAATTAAACATTACAGTAGATTAATTAAAATAAAATATTACATTAATTAATTAAAATTAAACATTACATAAATTAAAATTAAACATTAGAATAATGTAGTTGAATGTAATGTAGAAAGATGTATGAATTATATAAAATGATTGGGTAGAATAATGTAGTTGAATGTAATGTAAAAAGATGTAGAAAAGTGTGTGTGAATTAAAGTTTAGTTGTATGTGTATTTATAGTGTGTTTGAGATATAATAAATGAGGTGAGATCATTAAAGTATCGGTTTTTTTGAAAGTATGAAAGTACCAATAGGAATGCGCCACGTGGCAAAAACCCACTTTCCCCCACTTTTTTAAAAATTAAATATCTCAAAAATCGTTAGTCAAAAAATTATAAAAATTGCACCATAAAAATCAGCGTTTTCTCCTCTTCGATTTAAGATCCCACAAGACATACTTTCGACGAATTTTTTTTTTTTTCATTTTTTGTGGGTTAACACATGTGTTATGATGGATTAACAAAAGTGTTATATGCGGTTATCACATGTGTTATCAACGACTATCACATGTGTTACAATCGATAGTCGGTGCTAACACATGTGTTAGTCGCCTATAACAAATGTGTTATTTGTTTATAACACATGTGTTACAAATTTTCAAAATCCACCAAAAAGTGAAAAAAAAAAAAAAAAAAAATCGTCGAAAATATGCTTTGTGGGATCTTAAATCGAAGAGGAGAAAAAACTGATTTTTATGGTGCAATTTTTATAATTTTTTGACTAACGGTTTTTGAGATATTTAATTTTAAAGAATGTGAGAGTTTTGTTATTTTGATCAAAATCAACGGTTGAGATTTGTACTTCCATACTTTCAAAATTTTTCATACTTTAATGAACTTTCCTCTAGAATAAATATGTTAAAAAAAAAAATTATTTTTTTGAAAAAAAAAACGGATATATATCCGTTAGAAAACGGATATAAATTTTTTCTTTTTAAATTAATGCATGTAACGGTAAAAAGAAAAAAAAAAAGTTGCGGACTCACACACACCGACTCAAGCTTCTTTCCCCGTTGCCAAAGTGACGCATCAAACCGATGCGCGCGTGGGATATGGCCTTAGTTGAATGTAGTTAATCGCTGCCTGCACTTCCTTAACATGTCTTTCGTTGCTGTGAGTTGCTCCTTATTTTTTCTTTTTCTTTGTGTTATAAACTTTTAGTTTTTCTATAGGGTTTTTAACTGAACTAAACAGAACCTGAATTAAGTTGTAGTTATAATAATTTATCTCTAAGAATGTACAGAACTTACAAATTCCGTATAAAATTAGTTTAATTTCAAAATAATTGAGCTTAGAATTCATGTTACTGATAACCTAATTTAATTTGTAAACTTTGGGGAAGTTGATGTAAATGGAGTTTAAGCATTGAAAAAGATCAATTTTAACTCTAATTAGTTTGACATGAATATTTGAATATTAGAATAACAATTTGATGTCCGTATTGCACTCATAATTAGTGCTACAAATGATATTATTTTGATGTAAATTATAAAAACATGCTGTCAATTTTAAAGTTAAAGAGCGTTATTTTTAGATCACATGATAAGATATACAATTACTTGTATAAAGAAAAACTTGATCAATATAAACTTATAAAGTTTCAGCTCAGCATTAAACCTATTGAGACTAGACCACGTGAACGACTTACACTAGCCTTTAATATCTGATTGGGTCTTCGTCTTCATCTTCGTCTCTTTAATTGAAATAGACATTTCGAATAAAATAATTGAGTTTGAAGTTAACCTGCACAAGTCTTACGTGAGATGGGAGGCTTTGAAAGTCATCAGATAATGGTTTATCGACAAATTTTATTCTTGTCCAGTGCTTTATTTTCTTTTTGGGCAAATTCTGCTGCAGTAGATACCATAACCGCGGATCAAACAATCAGAGACAATGACACAATTATTTCAGCTGGTGAAATGTATGAATTGGGATTTTTCAGCCCTGGTAACTCCAAGTATCGATACTTGGGGATATGGTACAAGAAAGTATCTCCTCAGACAGTTGTATGGGTTGCAAACAGAGAGGTTCCACTTACTAGTACTTCTGGTGTGTTCAGAGTCAATAGCAAGGGAACTCTGTTGATTCTTAGCGGTAATAACTCCTTAATTTGGTCATCCAACTCTTCGGTATCTGTCAGTAATGCAAATATTGTGGCCAAACTTCTGGATTCTGGAAATTTTGTCGTGCATGATAACAGCAGTAGCACTGACCAAGATTTCATTTGGCAAAGTTTTGATTACCCAGGTGATACCTTGCTAGCTGGAATGAAATTCGGGAAGGACTTGATTACAGGCAGAGATTGGTCCTTGACATCTTGGAAGAGTCTCGAAGATCCTTCTCCTGGTCTATATGACACCCGGGTGGATACAAATGGATATCCACAATATTTTCATAGGCGAGGTTCTGTTCTACAATTACGGTTTGGTCCATGGAATGGTGTTAAATTTAGTGGTTTTCCAAGTAAGCCAAATTCTTTATATGCATATGAGTTCGTTTTTAATCAGAAGGAGGTATATGTTAAATATGATCTTTTTAACAGCTCCTTTATAACAAGGTTATATTTGACTCCAGAAGGCAACTATGTTCGCTTGAACTGGATTAATCCCACCCAAGGTTGGATTCCATATTTGGCCACAACAGTTGATACGTGTTCCCGATATGGACTCTGTGGTACATTCGGAAGCTGTAACATTTACAGCTCCCCTGCATGCAGTTGTATGGATGGGTTTAAACCAAGACAGCCAGATGAATGGAATGCAGCTAGTTGGTCAGGCGGTTGTCAACGTAATAATCCATTGAAGTGTGGGAATGATGGCTTTCGAAAACTTTCAGGTGTGAAACTGCCGGACACCCGGCATTCATGGTACAGTCCGACCATGATCCTTGTAGAATGTGAAGAGTCATGCAAGAGAAATTGTTCCTGTACAGCTTATGCGAATTTGGATATGAGAAGAGGTGGAAGTGGATGTTTGCTATGGTTTAATGATCTGATGGATATTAGAGAAAACGATGAAAATCAAGATATTTTCGTAAGAATGGCCGCATCCGAATTATCAGGTACTCAAAAAAAAATAAAAAAAATAATAACAATAATAAATTCCAAAAAACATATTTTTTATCTTGGTATATTGGGCAAGAGTTGACCTAGAACTTGAGTCAGCATATGGCTGTTGCACTATCATTACCATCATATGTTTTTATTTAGCACTACATTTACTAACATATTGGTTCCACTGGACAAGATTGCTTTGTTTTTGTAGTAATTTATAAATATAAATTGCCTTTGCCTGTTGGTATGACGTATATTGTTGATAAAGTTATCAGCCTGTTCTCTTCTGAGAGAAGACATCACTTTGATATGATGTCATCTTGAAAATGAGCTCCTGATATGGTTATTACATATACAAACTTGTTAACTGTAGAGATGAAAAGTAGCAAATTTACTGTATATTAAATAGGCTTCATTAATGATATTTTGTTGGAGTTAATGGTTCTTATTGTAACTTTTAGTCACCACAGCTTTGTTAAATGATGTTATATGCTTTCAGCAATGCAATCTGGCTTTAACAAGAAAAAAATAAAAATCGAAGTGGTCCTTGCAACTGTAGTTGTTATGGTTCTGGTAGGCCTAGCTGTGGCAGTGTATGCTTGGAAGAAGAAACGGTCTCGTGCACAGAGACAAGGTAATGCAATTCTGTTAAATTTTATCCTTAAGGAAAAGAGCTACTGCGACTGTAATGTGCAAGTAAGCACCTTTTTTAGCATTCTGATATGTATCTCTTTTCAGTTCATCTGTTAAAATCCCTTTCTGAAGATCATACTGGTGGGGTCAAGAATAAAGATGCTGAGTTTCCTCTTTTCAGCTTTGCAGATATATCTAAATTGACAAATAACTTCTCAATCAACAATAAGCTTGGAGAAGGTGGCTTTGGTCCAGTTTACAAGGTAACACATTAGTGTATGCCTGTCTTATATATCGTACCAGTTTTTTCTCCCAAAATAATTGAATAAATAATTATAAGTATAAAAATCGTTGTTCATGGAGATAAAAAGAAGAATGCATGACATTGATGATTCTCTTCCTAATGTTTAGGGTGTAATGGACAATGGACAAGAAATAGCTGTGAAGCGGCTATCCGACACTTCTAGACAAGGGCTTGATGAGTTTAAGAATGAGGTTAGATGTATTGATAAACTTCAGCATCGAAATCTTGTGCAGATTTTGGGATTCTGTGTTAAAAAAAATGAAGTCATGTTGATTTATGAATACATGCCAAACAGAAGCCTAGATACAATATTATTTGGTAAGACCTCTGCTAATGATATACTCATTGGTTGTCCTTTGTTAATAAAAGGTTTTCTCCGTTGGTAAACTTTCACGCAGAAGCTATCTAGTTGGCTCAATCTAATTTTGTGGTCAATTATGTGCAGATGAGACCAAAAGTTCAGTCCTTGATTGGCGTCAACGATCCTGCATTATCAATGGAATTGCTCGAGGGCTTCTTTATCTGCATGAAGACTCCCGTCTTCGTATAATACATAGAGATTTAAAAGCTGCCAATATTTTGTTGGACAATGGCATGGAACCAAAGATATCAGATTTTGGCCTTGCTAGAAGATTTGAAGGATACGAGACGGGGGCTAATACAGAGAATGTGGTTGGAACTCGGTAAGAATCTAAATTAAAATTTGATCCTCTTGGCGACATTTAATATCATATAATTTTGAATTTATCAATTCCTTACAGTGGTTACATGCCTCCTGAGTATGTAAATGGTGGGGATTTCTCTGTAAAATCAGATGTGTTTAGCTTCGGTGTTTTGGTGCTGGAAATAATAAGCGGGATGAAGAACCGACCTCAACAGCACAGTGAAAACCTTCTTGGATATGTAAGTTCATTGCACATTAAAAATTGTTGACCACAAATACATCGTTGAACCACATAAATATTGTGTTTGGCCTTTTGGGCTCGTGGTATTCTTGTGTATGAATGATATACAACCCTGACAGATCTCTAGACAAATGAGTAACATGTATATAGTACTTACAGTTTACTCTATCTGATATATGTCAGGCATGGAGGCTCTTTAAAGATGAAAAGAGTCTTGCACTACTTGCCGCATCGTCATATGACTCGTGCATCAGTTCTGAGGTAGTCCGGTCAGTACACGTTGGTCTGTTATGTGTGCAAAATAACCCAGAAGATAGGCCAGCAATATCATGGGTGGTACGGATGTTGGGTAGCAAAGAAGGCTTACCTCAACCTAAACCACCTGCATTTTTCACCGAACCTGATCTCGACCCACATACAACCACCACTACAACAATGTCTGTCAATGATGTGACTGTGTCATTAACAGGTCGATAGAATAAGTTCTCATTTCTATCGAAGTCCGTAAACCATACGATACTTCACTGCATCTTCGTATGGCAGCTTTACTCGAACTTTGTTTTGGTTACCTTGTCTTAGATGTTGCACTAAAAAAGTGTCATATTACATAACTCTAAGGCGAAGATGAACCACAGGAACAACGATGATTCAGTTCTGTAATCTTTAATTATTCTGTCATCAAATGCTTCCTTTTTATCTTTTTGATGATGTAGATGATACAACCTGAATTGATTAAGACCAAAACAACGTTTCAGTGATAACCAATCCACCGATCAACAAGAATCAAGATAATAAAACCATACAGAGAATTTAGAGGAAGAGAACATTCATATCACTCAAGAATCAAGATAATAAAAAGCTATAATGCTCTTACCCTGATATAAGTAACTACTCGTGTGTACTTGGCCTATTTTCACTAAATACCCCTCTACTTACTACTAACTCCAATATAAGCATGGATTATTATCTAGACATGTAACAGCAGAAAGAAAGGCCAAATAGACATGTGGATCATACTTTAAACTGATTTGATTGTCTTAAAGGTGTTTGATGAAATGTCTCAAAGAATATCTTTTGGTCAAATCCGTTCATAATATCGTATTATGGCTCTTCATTGCATGGTTTTCATCTTTGCTTACCATGGTCGGATATGGACCCGTGCAAGCTGAGCAGCTACACGGGGCTCATAATTCAATAGGGCCTATAATCTTGCAATTGGTATGTATAGTGTTGGTCCACGTTTAACCTATTTTTGTTTTGTCCTTGTTTTAATTAACGGAAACAAGCGGAAACAGATGCTTAAGTCAATCCATTTACTCCCTTTTCTTTTAGCTTAAAGGGCCCACATTTGCTCAATCTTTCATTTATCATAATCACATATATTTTCTTTTGGCCTAAGCTAAAATAAACACTTAATTATAAGACGAAATCTATTTCCTATTTGACTATCAAAGACACTTCAAAATCGTTGAAAACTTGATAATACGATATTATGATAATTTCATTTGCCTCGTATATTGGGCAATGATTATCGATATCTTATCAAAAAAGAAAACAACCACTTTAATCAGACTATTTGTAATTGTAATATTATTTTTTTTTAGTTATTCTCTCTATCTATACATAAATTTCTTATTCAAAGGGTCTTTTTTTGTTCCCGCACCGGGTCACCGAATTCTATGAGCCGGCCCTGCCGCTTACCTTCACATAACAGAGATGGATCACCCAAGATTAAAATCTTGAATCGTACCCTATGAAAGACTTTAGTTCAATTATTAATATGTTGGAAGTTACATTATATGTGTAAAGTTTGAAGTTTAAACTTCTACTACTCTTGCAATCTTTCTTTTTCAACTAACAATCTGATACTACTTATTTTCCATTTCAAAAGTCGATTTCATTGAAAAAGACAAACGCCAGAACTTGGTTCAATTCAAACATATAGAGATGACCCTGAAATGTCAATAAGTCTACCATTCCGTTTACATAACCACTGAAAGTTCTTCACCTTATCTATCAGTCTGTGATCTTAAGACTATTACAATCACCAATTATCTAATCCTCAGCTCAAAAATATCCATCAGAGATCGAACGTTGATCGATAAACACGTTCATTAAACAGTGTCGCCCATGAATACCATGTTCTTCCACTGTCTTGTCCTTCTGCACTTTCTGCAGATAGTTACGTCTGAAATTGACATCCTAGCTGCAAATCAGCACATAAGGCAGGGCCGTTTCAAACAAATTTGAGGCCCTGGGCGAAATAAATAAATGAGGCCCTTTGATGGTAAAAAAAAAAGTTCTAATTAAAGGCTGTAATTTTATTTTTTTTATACATTATAATTAGGGTATACAAAAATATGGGGCCCTAGAAAATTGGAGGCCCTGGGCCGTCGCCCAAGTTGCCCCCCCCCCCCCCCCCCCCCCCCCCCCCACATTGGGCCGGCCCTGACATAAGGGATGGTGAGACTGTTATCTCGGCTGGTGGAGTGTTTGAACTGGGATTTTTTAGCCCTACCAAGTCAAAGAACCGATACTTGGGGATATGGTATAACAATATGTCTCCTCAAACAGTTGTATGGGTTGCTAATAGAAATACACCAGTTAACGATTCATCAAGCATGTTCAAAGTCAGCAGTGAGGGAAATTTGCTTATTGTAAAAGGTGGAGACACTATCATCTGGTCATCAAACTCATCTGTATCTTCCAGGAACACTAATCCAATGGCACAAATACTAGATACCGCAAATCTAATTGTGAGGAATGAAAGTGACGTTGATCACTTAAGTGTCATTTGGCAAAGTTTTGATTACACTGGTGATACTACTTTAGCAGGAATGATATTTGGGCAGGACTTTGTGACTGGCAGGGAGGGATATTTGACTTCTTGGAAGAGTCTCGATGATCCTTCTCCAGGTTTATATGTAATTAACATGGATATAAATGGATACCCGCAGTTGTTTCAGAGGCCGGGCTCATTTTACAGTATAGGTTTGGACTATGGAAAGGTCTTAGGTTGAGTGGCTATCCTAGTAAGACATCAAATCCTATGTACAAATACGATTATGTTTTCAATGAAAGGGAGGTGTATACTAAATTTGAACTTATAAATAGTTCGTTTCAATCAAGGGTTTATCTAAGTCCAGAAGGCAACGTGGTGCGCTTTAACTGGGTTGATGCCACTCAAGGTTGGATCCCAAATTTGTCATCAACGATCAATATGTGTTCTCAGTATGGACTATGTGGTCCATATGGAATATGTAACATTAACAACTCTCCTCCCTGCAGTTGTATGGACGGTTTTGAGCCATTAGACTCACAAAAGTGGAGTAAAGAGGATTGGTCAAGTGGGTGTCAACACAAGGACCCTTTAGATTGTGTGAATGGAGATGGATTTCAGAAAATTCCGGGTGTGAAATTGCCAGACACGCGACAGTCATGGTATAATGTGAGCATGAACCTTGAAGAATGCAAGATAGCCTGCAATGGGAATTGTTCTTGTACAGCTTACGCAAATTTGGATATTAGAATAGGTGGAAGCGGATGTTTGCTATGGTTTGGAAATTAATGGATATTAGAGAGTTTGAGGAAACTCAAGATCTTTACATAAGAATTGCCATGGCCAAGTCAACAGGTAATTTAAGCATATCCATGTAGCTTAAGTTTAAAAAAATTGAGATAAAAGTCAAGTCCTTATTGCTGTAAAGTAGACTTTATAATAGGTAACAAATTTTACTGGGATTGTATACTTGTTGAAACTTTTGGATGAAGGTTTTTCAATGCAGGAATCCGGATCCAGCAAGAAAAAACTAATCATGGTGGTCCTCTTAACGTCAGTTAGCTTGGTTCTGGTTTGCCTGACTTTAGCAGTGTATGCTTATAAGAAGAAAGATTCACTAAGATCAGGTAATGCAATATATATTCTTTATACTGCTGAAGTTATTTAAAAGCAAGCATGCTAACAGAATGTGCAATTCACTTATCTACTTTCTTGTGGTGTATTAATATGTAGGTAATCTGGTGCAGGCCTTTGGTGAAGATTATACGGATGGAAGCCAGAGTAAATATGCAGAATTACCATCGTTTAGCTTGGCTAAAATAGCTAAATATACGAATCACTTCTCAGTTAGAAATAAGCTTGGAGAAGGCGGTTTTGGTCCAGTTTACAAGGTAAAGTACTTATAGATATGCCCATCTTGTGTTCAATAGTGAGTTCGTGAAACCACTTGTAAACTGAAACACGTAGTTGGAAGGATCGGATTAGATGGGTAGATTCGGGTTATGTTTTATCTCTAATGGGTCAAACAAGTAAATTTGAAAGGATCGGACTAAAAGGAAATGGTTCAAATGGGTTACATCATTCCAAAGTGGCCCAAACCGTATTTTTATGCATAAAACCCCCTACATCTCTTTTTTCAAGAGATTGCATAATTATGATGGTTTTTGTAATCATATGTGACACAATAATTATTTATTAAAAAGTTATATTTTTTATGTCAAACCAACCTGACGCATTTCAACAGGTTAAAAAAAGTATCCATTTTGACATGAACTCTCTGAGTTTTCCACCTGTAATAAGGATCATCACTAACCAAAATATTCAGGGTGTGATGGAAGATGAACGCCTAATAGCTGTGAAACGGCTATCAAAAACTTCTACACAAGGGTTTGTCGAGCTCAAAAATGAAGTTAGATTTGTTTCCAATCTTCAGCATCGGAATCTTGTGAAGCTTCTGGGATATTGTGCTCAAGGAAATGAAATTATGTTGATTTACGAATACATGCCCAACAGAAGCCTAGACAAAATTTTATTTGGTATGAGCTGATTATATTTCCTTATACGTCATCCACTAATTGACTCTCCACTCCCCTCAGATAAAATCAAGAATTTCATGCTCGATTGGACTCACCGCTTCAGTATAAGCCAAGGTATTGCCCGGGGGCTCCTTTATCTGCATCAGGATTCTCGCCTTCGCATTATACATAGAGATCTTAAAGCTAGCAATGTTTTGTTGGACAATGATATGAACCCAAAAATATCAGATTTTGGCCTTGCTAGAAGGTTTAAGGGATATGAGACCAAAGCTAAGACAAAGAATGTGGCTGGAACTTAGTAAGAATCCATAAACTTTAATTTTCACTTTATGATCTTCACAAATGTTTTCTGTCTTATTTCATCTGTCAAACTCTGCTGCAGCGGTTACATCTCCACTGAGTATGCAATGCATGGGCTATTCTCTGTAAAATCAGATGTATTCAGCTTTGGTGTTCTGGTGTTGGAAATAGTTAGTGGAATGAAGAATCGAGGATTCTCTCATCACGAGCACAGTGATAACCTTCTTGGACATGTAAGCTTCTATGCTAAAAGATCGTTCTATACTAATCTTATAACTTACTATATATGGTAATATGCTTTAGGCATGGAGACTCTATAAAGATGACAAGACCCTTGAACTTGTTAGTGAACCGTTACGTGACTCATGCGTTGAATCTGAAGTACTACAGTCAATACATATTGGTCTACTATGTGTGCTAAACCATGCTGAAGATAGGCCAACGATGTCATCTGTCATTTTGATGTTTGGTAATGAGGGTATGTTGCCTCCACCTAAACAACCTGCATTTTTTTTATGAGATTGAACCAAGTTCTTCTTCATCCAAACCAGGATCAGTTTCAGTTAATGAAGTAACAGTGACATCATTAGATGCCCGATAGAATCATGCTGTTTTCATTTTTGTTACTTTATAACTACATAAACAACCACTAAACTCATAATTAAGGTACTTGATATTTGAGCTGTAAGACGAATACATTAGCCCGTTCCATTAAGCATTTATATTTTAATAGGATCATCCTTTGGTCTCCTATGAGTGAATGAACATTTCTTTTAAATTACACTCATAATATAGAGTTCATTCTATTTGTAATAGTCAGAGCAATGTGTCCATGTTTTTGAACAAGTGTTGTTGTACTTCATCAACAAGAATCTGGAAAGTCTTTATGTATTTTTTTTAGCATTTTTTTACTTTTCATATCATAGCCTCATGCTTAAAAAATCAAATGGAAGATGTTAATGCACCAACGACCAAAATGGTCTAAGGACCAAGAGCAATTTGTTGAGATGAAATAGATCAATAAAATTCAAAAATGGTGTGTTGTGCTGTTTAATTTCCAACATGTATACCATAACTGAGAATTGACTATTAGAAGCATCTCCCATCAACTAGATTGAATGAGTCAACTTGGCTTGGTGGGAAATAAAATTTCCAAAAAGGGAATCAATTATGAAAATTGATATGGACACAAAGAATTTATAAACTTGGAATAATCAATAAAATAGAGAAGAAAATTGGGTGTGAAAAAATAAATCAAGATAATCATGACATTTCAATTTGTAATTTTTATTTATATAATTTCTTTGTGATTATAGCATTGTTTGTCGTATACATATATAGTATATATATATATATATATATCCATAGACTTTATTTATTTAGTTATTTATTTATTTTTTATTATTATTGAGACTAAGAAAATATTATTATATACTATATCTATTAATTAATGAAAATATACTAACTTCAGCTATACTCTTTACTACTTTACCAAAAACAAGTGCAACCATCAACTTAATTAACAAGTAAAAATCAGTATCGTGATACAGGTTAGGTGCGATAGTGTGATACCTTTGTTTCATTAGGAAACCAATTTTCTATTCGAATCATGTTTGTCTATTAATCCAGTTTCATGAATTTATTATGTTTTGGTAATCGATCTTGGCCTACCTTTAACTAATTCTGAATTAAAAAAGTTGGTTGTTTTAGTTGTATAGTAGAGTTCACACACAAAAAAATACAAACAAGTGTCAAGACTTTATGTAACCATTATGTTAATAAAGTGTTAAGTTTGCTGTAATAATAATAATTATTAGCAATAAATAAGAAGCCTAATACTTGAGCAAGTTTAAATCATGTGGATCCCAAGGGAAAAAATAATAAGTTCATGATAGACAATTAAAAGTAATTAGTAATTAATAATTAAAAATGAACTGTAAGATTAAAAACTTTCAAAGCATATGTGATTCACTAGTTAAAACCTTAACAAATTTTGTGTTGAATTTAATACTGAGTTCAACACTTAATTTCATTTTAGATTATTAGTTCAGTGTTAAATTATGTGAAGAGGGACTCATACAAAATATTTGTTAAATGCAATTGCAACGAAAGAAAAGAAATATAGTAATAATAATAAGCCGTGAGACTCACTTCCACCGTTCAACATAATGTAAAGAGCTCAACATCTTTCATCAATGACGAAGGGGTGTGAGAAAAGTAACGTTGAAGAGAAGATGTATAAGATACAATATGTCATTCTTTAACCTCTAGATATCATGTGTCATATGACATATGCACATTATTTCAATGTATAAGATACAATAAAATTTTGTTCATATTTCAACTTCACTTTTGCCGCGTCATGTTCCGTTGATAAGAATGTTTTGAAAAGATATTAATTATAACAGCTATCAAATTTCAAGACAGTAACAAACGTCCTCGTGAGATACAAAAGGAAGGGCGTTATGTGAAATAGGTATTAGGTTAAATTCCAACTCTCCGCGACTTTGAAGAAGACGACCAAACATTATCCGAAGTATGGTGCTTAAGAATTATGTATCAAAATAACCTTTTTTGTGAAATATGTGACATCAGTAATCAATTACTGTACACTACTATACCAATTCACTGTCAAAAGACTTTTAAAAAGTCATTCAAATAGTAAAGCCCTTTTAAATTCCAGATTAATTAATTTTAGAAGTAAAGTTTTTCAAAAGTTGGAAACGTGATACATGCTCTATGAATCAATTTGCTGTCATCACTTGTTCCGTATAAAAGAAGACTCATATGTATACAAAAAATTATTGAACATAAGGAATCAAAAAATATAGCACGCGAAGCCAATGAGCTTATGGTCATTTTTTATATAAATTAAATTAAATGAATGTGGTACCGTCAACGAACTGGTCATCTTTTGTAATTGATGGCGAAGTTGCACGATGGCGAAGTTGCTTTGAAGTAGTAGTACTTGTGAGCTATAATATTGACAATTTGACATGTTATCGTGTTATTAATAGTCATAAGTATAAGTAGCTTTTATTTTTAATGATTATAGTGTTTCTATACATCATCGTATCATTATTCAAATTATATTAATATATTAATTACTTTCTTCAAGTGCAATCAAAGCCACTTAGCGGTGGTTGAAATTTGAATGATTAGCATTTGAAAAGTAAAGCATTTAAATGAGTTATATATATATATATATATATATATATATAAGTATATAAAGATTTTACTGTTTTAGCTTGTAATGGCCTACTGTTCTATCTAATCAAATAATTGTCAAGTCACTATAAGAAAATAATTCTAAATATAGGCGAGTTTGAATATGGTGATAACTAGCTTCTACGTGATGGTGTATAATATTCCTTCCGTCACATGATAATTGTCTTCGATAGTGTCTTTTTGGTTTAAGATATATCGATGAAATATCAGTTTTACTATCTGAAAGCAAGTTTGATTAGAACTTATTAAGAATTATGAAGTAAATGATCTAGTAGGGCTAATAAATGATGATAAATTGAGGAATATAAAAAATTTTAATAGTTATTTTATACAGTTAAATATTTTTTTTTACAAATAAAAATAATAACATGAACAGATAAAACAATACGTTTTGTTCAGATGCATATCGTTTTAAACGATGATTAAACGATGATTGAAAAGTTGGTAGTATAAAATTTCCTTTATACGGAGTATATTATATTTCAGTTAATTGGTTGTAACTAGTTAAATGGGTAATTTACTTCGTTCATTTAGATAAATTTTAGCTAATCAATCATCACGTATATAGAGTTGTTTTCCAAGTCACTTTTTGATTTGAACATGGGTATATGGCTTATTTTTTGTAGATATATGCCAATACTCATTTTAGATTAGTTTAACAGGTCTAAACTAAATAATAAATCTAATCAATTTTTCAAGGGCTATAATTAACACGTGAAATACATAGAATAGAAATGATTATTATTAAAAAGTAATAATACATTTACTGTATGCAAAAAATAAAAAATAAAAACACAATTTAGCTGATCCTCTTGTTTCGTTTTAGACGGTCTCTACAAAGAAGCTGGACCACTTCCTCTTTGACAATAATTGAAAGACGCTTAAAACGACGCATGAGAAGACACCAGAGTTCACACTAGCCTTATAATTTGAATAACCTTGTCAACCAAAATTCTATTTTTCTTTCAGAGTAGCATATAGATATTCTTTATTAGTTTTATGATAAAATAAATAGAAAAACTAGTAATTTTTCTTAATATTTTTATTTAAGAAAAAACAATAATCTGTTAATTGAAAAATCATCTTGAAGATAAATGTAAATCGAGTATATCCACACACTACAATTTGTTTTCTGAACCCCTAGATGCTATTATACTGTATAAGACCTTTCATTTAATATATGCGCAACTAACATTTTCTGTCCTTGAGTCGCTTTCTTTTTATTATTTTAATTAAAAAAATATTATTATAAATACATTTGTCTTATACTAAAAAAAATGTGTGCCTCACCGTGAAGGGTATATAAAAAAAAACACCATAGAATCGTATTATCTATATAATAATCACCGATCTACATAACAATCACCAAAAGGTGATTGTTTTGGTGTTTGTTTCCTACTCATAACTTATTCATTAACAACTATTACACTAAAATGATTAACATATTTGGGTGGTACTCAAGGGTCTAAGGGTTCAAGGTTTGGAGTCCACATATTTCAATAGATGTAACGTTTTCAATCAATAAATAGGTATGTATGGTTTATATTTGTAATTGACTTATTTATATTTATATTAGGTTATAAACTCGCGGTAATTCGGATCGAATTTAATTTTTATTTGATTAACTTTTTCCTGTAGTCTATAAACCCGCGATAAAGCGCGACGAATTTAACTTTTATAATTGAATAAAAATAACTAGTCGATTTTATTATATTGTGAACGGCCTTTTTAATTTATAGACCCCCTATAATGCATGACAAATTTAATTTTAATAAAATGAACAAAACATTATGGCCGATTTTCTTATATATTTTATAAACTCTTTAATTTTCATTAATGTAAAATATTTGATCTAATTTTTTAATTTGAATAAATACACAAATATTTAAGGGGCCAAAAGTATAATTATACGAAAGAAATTAAGATCGTTGAATCGTAAAAGGTGAAAAATAATGAAGGACTCAGATTCCTCCATCGTATCATCTTTTAATTATATAAAAAGATTTCTATACTAATACATAAAACATTTTAGTGTTTTATATATAGAAATTCTTAAAATTAAGATTCAATATTTTAATTAAAGAATGTAAATTCCTTAAATAAATTCTGCTCTACTACATACAATTATCAAAGGAGTGTGAGTAATTTTCCTAAATAAAGAAACATACGTAAATACTTTTATATATGTAATATAATATAATTCTGCAATTTAAAGTAGCAATGTTAAGAATATAAAAATATTAATGCACTATAAAAGAATATTAACCTTTTGAAATGTGATATTTGTTATTATAAAATAAAAATACAAATAGAAATTTGAAAATCAATCAAAAGGGTATTGTTTAAAATAGTAATAATAAGAAAATAAAATATAAAAACAATCATTAATGTCTAATAACGTTTAAAAGATAATATTAACATTTTGAGATGTATTTTTTATTTTTACAAGAAAGATTATAAATTTCAAAGTTAATCAAAAAGGTATTACATTAAATGTATACTTATTATAATTATATTGCTACATATATTATTAATAAAGTCAAAATATAAAATGTAGTTCAATGTAAGTGAGTAAATTTTTAACTAAACAAATCAATTATAGGGTTAATAATACTCTAAAAATAATATAAGAAATTGATTATAAGGTATTAACAGACGGTATGTTAAAAGGATTAAATCGATAAATAAATAAAAAGATGTTTATTATTTTAACCTCAAATATAGAGTTCTTATATTTTTTAAATTGAGTTTTTAAAGCTTTATTATTATGATATGGCAAGTGTTCTCTATTTTAAATTTATTAAAGTAACCTAATCAGTTAAAATCGGTCTTAATTGAATTTGGGATGAAGGGGAAGGGGGGAGTCAATTAAAAGTACGATAGAAATTTAAATTGGTTAGAAATCATTGACAAAGAAAACAATTCAATTTCAACAATTTAAGAAAATTAATACATAATTCGATAAAATAGTTTCTGCTACTGAAAAATAAGTCTTTTTACGTTTTAAGAAATTGAGTAAACAATCTAAAAAGAAATTGTGTAATGCTAACTATAGTCCTTATGGCTATGGTTAAGCTTTCCTAAAATAATATCAACAACTTAGTTTACAATAATTACAAGTGATTATATTCTATATTTATACTTACATTCCATATATACATATGTAAATATTTAATACTTATCGAAATAATTAGTTATAATTTTAGAAGGTTTATAAATATGGTAAACTTAACTATAGTCCTTAGAGCTATGGTTAGCATTTTCGTAAAATTATATACTTTTCAGGTCAACATCCAAATTAAAAAAAGTCGTATTTAACGAAACCAAATGAAATCTCTGGCCTAGCTGTGCCTGTGGCCATCACTTGCGAGTTACAATATTTATTTTATAAAACTAGAAAATATAACAACTCTTGTTGAGGTTGAGGCCTACCACCATTTGTGCTTATGACATCCATTTTTCACGTCATCACGAGATACATAATCGACATCAGAGTCTTTATAAAGATAGTCAATACATATATATTATTTTATTAATGTTCCCCCCGCAAGTATAAACATTGTTATCACAAACATAGTTGCAAGACGCGTGTTATTCTCTGAGTTGTATTGAAATAATAATACTAATACTAATTTCTAATAATTGTAAACAAATTGAAGAATATTTCCCTGGTTTGTTTCTAGATATATAAAAAATAAGCAGTTTAATAAAGTACAATTATTCCTTTTTATAAATTTTACAAGATGACAATTTTTACTCACGTTTTTATTTTTATTTTTATGTTACATATTTTATATTTGATATTAATAAAAACTTTAATTACTTATCTCATTTATATTTGAAAGCGACGTGTCAAATCAAATTGAAACATTAAAAAACATATGAAATATAAATCCGAGAGGAAAGAGTATCATGCGAATGAATCAATAATATATTCGTCCATGTGATATGCACATTCATATAATACTTCTAACCACAAATTATTTGTACAAATTTGTATAATAATAGTAGGGTATATATATATATATATATGGAGAGAGATCAGAAGAAGCGGAGCAGGGCGGTGGCCGGCGGTGGTACCAGAGAAGGAGATCGGAAGAAAGAGAGAGAAGCGAAAGGGAAAGATGTGGAGATGGATCCGGTGCCGGTGGTGGTGGAACCTCCGACTGAAGAAGAAGTGGATGAATTCTTTGCGATTCTCCGGCGGATGAGAGAGGCGGTGAAGAATTTCGAGAAAGGTAAGTTGACGGAACCTTCGAGAGAAGGTGATGATGGTTCAAAGAAGAGAACGGGCGGTGCACTTTTAGATCTGAATACTGTTCCTGATGAAGGAGAGTAGGTGGTTCTACGGTGGCGCGTGGGTTTGTATTGGCTAACTGCGAGCGTTGTTTAATTTGTTTGGCTATCTTACGCTAATGTAAATTTCCTGGTCCGGGTCAACCGGCTGGGGTTTGACCCGATATCTTTTTACTCGTAGCAAAGACCCGAATGTTGAATGTATGAAATTTTAATTTGGTTATTAATATTTTTTTTGTACCACACATATGTTTGTATGTTTATGAAGGAGTAGTATCTGTCAACTAATCACTGAGAAGTGGTGGAGAAGATATATCTGTCATGTGTCACGAATGTTCTAAAGACAATAGTTTAGAATTTCATTTATAAAACTAATTATTAATATTAATTAGGTAACAATGTTTTCACATTTAAAGTGCATCATAAACATCGCCTTTCCATATATAATTCATCTATTAGTTATTTTTATAGAAAATTGGATGTGTGATTAATTTAATCTTTTATTTTATATATGGAATGGAATTCTAAACCATTACTATTTGGTCATTGTTTATCAAATCTCTAAGTCCTTTGTATAAGAAAAATGTTACAACCACATATAATTTACAAAGAGAAATCCACATAATGATAAGATGGGCGAATCATACATATTTCTCTCTCTATATATTATTAGCTTACATTATTTTATAAAACTGTTTTTATATAGAAGTTATTTCTTGATATACAATCACCCCTAACTTTGTAAGGGCCTCTCCAAAAAACTTTTTTCTTCTAAAAGTCATTGTATCGTTATAAAAAGTAAGTATTGCATCATACATTCTTTGTAAGTTGTTCGCGAATGACATGAATAACAAGACTTGCTGTTAGATTTTTCTCTGAGAAATTAAAAGCCCAGCAACATTTGGGCTTTGGCTTTCACAAGTGACTTTAAAGAATAGCTTTGTTGAACTTGATTGGTCGGATAAATAGTCATGACTCATGAGTCATGACTAATGAACCATGAGCAATTTTCTTATGACGTCATCTAGAGACATATTATCTACGTCAGTCTTTTACAATAAGTCAATCCAATAATAATATTTTATGTCCACAAACCTATTTTCAATGGTTGTTAGTCCTAGTTGCAAAGAATATATGGGAATCGGAAGATAATTATACATATATATACATTTGCAGATAATACATCCATGTGATTTTCATTTTCACTCATAATAATAAAGAGGAAAGTGTTTGGTAAAATATAATTATACTAGCTTGGTCATATATATATGAATCATAAGAAGCGGAGCAGGGCAGTTGCCGACGATGGTAACGGCGGCGGAGGATACCGGAAGAAAAAAAGAGAAGCAAAGAGGAAAGAAGTGGATATCGATCCGTTGGCGGCGACGGAAGATGAAGTTGATGAATTTTTTGCTATTATCCGGCGAATGAGAGAGGCGGTGAAGTATTTCGAGAAAGGTAAGTTGCCGGAACCTTCAAGAGAAGGTGATGATGGTGTGAAAAAGACACCGGGCGGTGGTCTTTTCGATCTGAATACGGTTCCTGATGAAGGGAAGTAGGTGGCTCTACGGCAGCGCGTGGGTTTGTATTAGTGTATTTTAACTTGTGTTATCTGGAGTATTTATTTAACTTACCTGATCCGGGTGATCGGACTGGGATTTCACCTGATTTTTTGGATTTTCTTTAGCAAAGATCCGAAATATTCAATGTATTATGAAATGATGTTTGGTGATTGTTACCTTTTCTAGGAAAATTACATAAAACCTTCTCTTGCAAGAATATCATATATACTCAATATAAATTTTAAATGTACGATGTACAATAATTTTAATACAAATTTAGATATGTACGACGTTTTGCACATTTTTAAAGAAAAATATGTAATTGCCCCTTTCTGTGGACCGGTGAGTTTTAACGAAGTCTATTTATTTTTGTACCGAACGTTAAGTATACAATTTATTTTGCGTGATTAATGGATAGACAGGGGTAAATGGTATTTTTTACTTTTGCATTAAACTTAACTTCGCTTCAACGTCCATGTCACTATTTTACTCCAAAGTTGCTTTTCACTACAATACTTTACATAAAGTTAACTTTATTTTCTATTTTTAACATTGATCATTCTATGAATCAATCATTATACATGATGAAGATAGAGAAATAAAACACTGTTTAAAGGAGTAAAATGAAAATATTACAAAAACATCATGATGGTATTACATCAAAATCTATGTAAAAGGTATATATTTTGGTGTTGCATAAAATATAACACCATATATAATGCTTTCAATTGGAGATGGATTTTTATGCTATTGAATTTGATGTTTGGATGGGTATATTGGAGATGATCTAATTGAAAAGAACACTAATCACCTAATTATTGAGATATACGTGATATATTTCATATGTTTCGAATCAATGATTCAAATTTGTAAAAACTGTTTTTATTCTTTTAGGGAGAATGATTCTTGTTGCAAAATATATTAATTAATTAAAGATGTTATTAGAGCATGAAAATTGTTGAAAAAAGATGTAATTATCTAGTGGCATTAGTATGAATGAAATGATATGAATTACGTTGAGCTAACCATTCTGGTACTTTGTGTAGGACATAGATAAATAACTTGATATATGCAATGACGATTAAAGAGAAATATATATATATATATATATAAGGGATCAATGGAGAAGCAAAAAAATTGGGGAAGGAGGGAAATAAATCTCAATGATTGATTTCATCATAAATGAATTTTAAAAATTACAAAAAATTTTAAAATTTAACATTCATCACCAATGAATATTAAAAATATTTTTTAATAAAAAAATCAAGGGCTAAGATTTACTTCCCTCATTCCCTAAATTTTGAAGCTTCCCTATGGATCATTCCCCTATATATATATGGATATATGTATATATAGGGTGGGGATCAAGAGGGAAGAAAAAAAATTAGGGAAGGAGGGAAGTAAATCTCAACCATTGATTTCATCATAAATGAATTTTAAAAATTACAAAAATTTCAAAATTTAATATTCATCACCAATAAATGTTAAAAATGTTTTTTAATAAAAAAATCAAGGGCTAAGATTTGTTTCCCTCCTTCCTCAAATTTTGAAGCTTCCCTATGAATCCTTCCCCCATATATATATATATGTACGACCAGTTATGATATAAGTTGCACGTTGTTATTGAGATTCATGGTAAAAAGAGATAAAAATAATCGCCCATTACCAATGCAAATTAGATTTATATTTAGTTTTTGAAAAGAGCAAATTGCCTATTTGATTATATTTGACCTCTTATATTTTGGTATGAGTAAAATCTTGAAGATCATTTATTTTGGTTAACAATTTCGCCCCGTCACGTTAATTTGAAGTGAATAATAATATAAAAATGATATTTGGTGCTCAGGGTAAAGAAAAAGAAGTAAAAGGTTTTCTTCGTTACTGTTTATGTTTATGTTTGTAGTGATTTTGAGTTTTGATAACTAATTTTTTCAATGGCAGCTACTAAACATACTAGATTGATAAGAAAATACTGTTTGAAAAATTATAAAACTGTTTTAAAAATTATAATTATATGAATGTTGACTAGTAAATTTAGTAAATATACTAATACATTAAACTTGTTTGTTGAAAGTAAGAGTTTTACAAAGGAATAATTGTTTCGTAATGCGTTAACTTTAACTTTTTTTCTATTGTATGAGCCTAACTTTAAAAACTTCTATTGTGTGAGGTAAACTTTGAAAACCTCTATATTGTATGTTAACTTGCCTTTTCTGGTATGGACAAAAAAGGAAACTTTCCTTTTTCAGAATGACTAAAAAGGAAATATTACATACAATAGAGAGGTTTTAAAAGTTTACCTCATACAATAGAAGTTTTTAAAATTAAAGCCATATAATAAAAAAAAAAAAAAGTTTAGTATATAACGGAACAATAAATCCAAATTTACTTGCGGTAAGCAAAACAATACGACGTCTATCTTGAGACGTATATGATTCTATGTTCGACGTCACTTTTTTTTTTCTTTTTCTACAGAGTCAATAGATTAATGATACTTTATACAGTTATGGTCAATATATATATGATATTTTATAACTTTGATACTTTATACAGTTATGGTCAATATATATATGATATTTTATAACTTTTAACTCCTTACAATGTACAAATATATTACGCTACATCCATGTGATTTTCATTTACATAACAAATATGAATCATAAGAAGCGGAGCAGGGCGGTTGCAGGCGATGGTAGCGGCGGCGGAGGATACCGAAAAAAAGAGAGAGAAACGAAGAGTAAAGATATGGAGATCGAATCGGTGGCGGTGGATCCTCCGACTGAAGATGAGCTGGACGAATTCTTTGCTATAGTCCGGCGAATGAGAGAGGCGGTGAAGTATTTCGAGAAATGTAAGTTGCCGGAACCTTCAAGAGAAGGTGATGCACGTGTGAAGAAGAGAACGGGCGGCACAATTTTGGATCTGAATTCTGTTCCCCATGAAGGATACTAGGTGGTTGTAAGGTGGCGCGTGGGGTTTGTATTCGTTAACTGCGGTTGTTGTTTTATTTGGCCATCTTACGCTAATATAACTTCCCGGACCCGATATGTTTAATATTTGAAACTACTTATGTTACCAACTTTTTAGTTTCTACAAATGGGCCCACATATGTTATAATTGATGGAAAAAGAATAATGGTTTACCTAATACATCTTTAATTATTGAGATGTGATGAAGAAGATATATCTTTCATGTGCTAGGAATCAATTATTCAAATTTGCAATCATGGTAAGTAAATAATTTAGGGTAAAATGAATGAACCCCAAATACTTTATAAAGAAAAAGCAATCATGTTACAAAATAATGTTTGTACTAGGTATAATTAATGATTCATGGTTATAGCATTTAGCTTTAACTCTATGGAAGAAGTTTTGTGACATAGCTTAGGAAAACTTATTCATGTTTCTTATGTATATTCTTTTTCTCCAACACTTAGAGTACACGGAGTGGAGAGAAACGCATACGTTTCTTGATCTGAACGTCGTCAGGAACTCTGTTCCCCCACTCCCGGACGGTGTTCCGGACAATGTTCCCATCGGTGTTTCGGACGCTGCGTCCCCTCACGAACGTTGTGTGCCCGATTTTTCACTTTTTTATTTTATCTTTTCTCCTATTTTCTTCTTGTTTTATTTATTTTTCTCTTGATTTTTTTGTTTGATTTGAAGAAAAAAAAATTGTATTTGTGTGTGTGTGGGAAGATTTTGTTTACAGGAATAAAGGAGGAAGAAGAAGGTGGAAAAAAGAAATAGGGTTTTAGATGGGTTCTTTCTTGGACTTGTTTTTTTTTTAAATGGACTTATTTGTTGGACTTATTTTTTTTAATGAATTATTTTTAAATGGACTTATAATTTTAAGCTATTTTAATTAGGTTAAATATGTTAAAATGAAAATGGACAAAGTTAAATGGGTTATTTATTTTTTGTACTTGTAATATTTATTTTTATTTTTAATAATTTTTATTTTTTTTATTGAATTTACTTTGTTATTTATCTATATTTATTAAATTATTTGCATTTTTTGACAAATAAAAAAGTTAAAAATAAATTTATGAACATTGTCCTGAATACTGTTCCTACTCTCCCCATTTTCAACAACAGTGTTCCCGGATAACACTATTACAGAACACTATGACATAAGGATCACCAATCCCTGTGCTCTTATAGATTTTAAAATCAACATTAGTTATCCATTTAAAATATTAAACGTGTTATATTGTTGTAAAACTAGGAAAGAATGAGAAAGTGTATATATTGCATGAGTATGGATTTTAGTGACCGATAATATGTTGATATTGCATGACTATGGTAGCTAAAATTTAGTGACCGATAATATGTTGATATTGCATGACTATGGTAGCTAAAATTTAGTGACCCATATAATATGTTGTTATTGTGGTTTTCGTTGAGGTGAGTATGAGGCGGGTGAAGCGGATATGGATTAAAAGCACCTCATAACAAAATCTTCGGTTAATCAATATTAACTTAATCGTTCGTAATTCGGTTAATAAACGAAGTGGTTAATTTGATTAATGTCAGTATATAGAGCGGTTAATTCGGTTAACTGTTTACATCTAAAATAATTTTTTCAATGATCATATCCTCCTTCCTGAATTCATATTATCCCCCGTACATTACAAATAATTATCTAAACACAATATTAGGTCTTTCTTTAGAGTTCCAACACACATAAAATAGTTTCAAAAAGTATCAATTTGATAGCCCAAAAGAAACACAATTACTGAAGTTTTACAATCTAAATTAATTCAAAATCAACTTATAAATTTTTATTTAATGATAATATAATATAAGTATAAATATAACATTTTACTGCTATATAAATATAAATTGGGCGGGGCAGTTAAAACCGAGGTAGAAACTCTCTATTTTCATAATCGAACTAAAAATTTCAGTCAATTCAAAAATGATAATCAAACCATTAGTTATATATACGGTTTGATTAATTCAGTCCGATTTTAACGATTAATATAATTATATTTCAATTAATTCATTTTCTTGCTCAGCTGTAGGTCGTAGTTAGAAGTCATTGGGGATTGTTTATATAAAAGCCTTTATTGTCCGTTTAAAAAGCCCAAGTTTTGTTGGGCTTTATATTCTCAGAATCTTAGCAAAACATAACCGTAAAGCCCTCTTGTCCAGATCAGAAAGCCATAAAGCAAGTAGAAACGACTTAAAATTCAGTAGCTCTTGATATTCTTCCCGACTAAGCACTAGAGTTTTTATCGTTTCATATGAACATGTTCTTTTTTTGTATTGTAACGTCCAAGTCTGATTGTTCTTTTTTCATGTACCGAAGACTACATTTATTGAAATAATTGATGAAAATGAGTTCTACAAAACGACATAAATTGAGAAACATGAGATTTTAAAAGTCGATCGTAGCTTCTTTCGGTCAACCATAGCTCTAATTATGAACATGCACTAAAGATTAACACATGATTTCTCACTCAAAATCATAACTTCTTGTTTTTTAGTCACACACACAAGACACACAAATTTGAGGAAAAATTTGATTTATCACCTAGGTTTTTCCTATTTGTATTTCAGTCATAAATTTACAAATTAAGTCCCTGAAGTGTCTAAGGTTACACATCGGCCCCCAACTTTGACTCATCTTAACATATTTGTCCAAATTCAACTTTTAACCATTACTTTGACTATTTGACTTCAAAATATGTAAAAATATTACAGCTTAAAGATTATTAGGATGTTACAAATCAGGTCTAGTCCACATTGACAGCTACACAGCTAGATAAGTCATCACGTCTTCTACAGTTAGACTTAGCTGTTAATCCACCAGTTGGATTGCAAGGTTTAGAGAAAGTCTATGCCCGCAATTGACTCAAGACTTTAATACTTTCAGAACATAAAGTAGCCATAAAGCTTAAGGAGACTAATGAAGATCAGATTACATGGAGCATCTCAATAAGATTTGGTTCTATTACTGTGCTCTAATCCTACTCGTGAAAAGTAGTACTGCTGTAGACACCATATTTCCAAATCAGACCCTCAAAGATGGTGACACCATTGTTTCAGCAAGTGAATTCTTTGAACTGGGGTTTTTCAACCCTGGCGGTTCAAATTTACGGTACTTGGGGATATGGTATAAGACCATATCAACAGGTACTGTTGTATGGGTTGCTAATAGAGAAGTTCCACTTGTGGATCCGACAGGTACACTTAAAGTAAATGACAACGGAACTCTACAGCTTCGCAGTGCTGGCGATAACTTAATTTGGTCATCCCAATCCTCCAAACCATACACAAACAGTACCCCGGTTGCACAGCTTTTGGATTCTGGAAATCTTGTCATCAGAGATTATATCAGTGATGACCTCATTTGGCAAAGCTTTGATCATCCTGGAAACACGTGGCTACCAGGAATGAAAATCGGTGTGGACCTTGTAACGGGGATACAGATGAACTTGACATCGTGGAAGAGTTCTGATGATCCTCAATTAGGTTCTTATACAGTTTGGATGGACACCCAAGGATATCCACAGTTATATAATATGAAAGATGAATCAAGTTTCCTACAAAGGATTGGATCTTGGAATGGTCTGGGGTTTAGCGGGATGCGTAGTATAGGACCAAACAGCTTCTATGAGTTTGAGTTTGTTTTCAATCAAAACGAGATTTACACCAGCTTTACGTTATTAAACACTTCATATTTTATAAGGATGATATTGGATCAACAAGGACAATTTTTGCAGTTACTTTGGAGTAACAACACTTGGGTGTTATATATGGTGCCCCTCAGGGATATGTGTCACACTTACGATGTATGTGGTTTTTATGGAATCTGTAACATTAATAATGCCCCACCATGTATGTGTTTACAAGGATTTGAACCCAAGCTGCCAGAAGATTGGTCTGTTTCAGATTATTCAAATGGATGTAAGCATAGTATATCTACAAATTATGAAAAGGGGAAAATTTTGCAAGACTTCAAAAAGTTTACAAACCTGAAATTTCCTGACTCACGGGATTCATGGTTCAATACTACCATGTCCCTTCAAGAATGTGAGAATGTTTGTACCCCTAACGTCTCTTGTACAGCTTATGCAAATACTGATATTAGAGGTGGTGGAAGTGGATGCTTACTGTGGCTCAGTGAACTGATTGATATCAGAGAGGATATGTCAGACGATGGTTCAGGCCAAGACATCTACATAAGAATGGTCAACCCAAATTTAACTAGTAAGTGCATTTGTGATTCTTTTGCTTCTATACGTCATGTTTCTTATGGTTTTTTTAAACCTTAAGATACTAGTGATTGCATGCCAATATAATAAATAACATAAAAAAATCCCGGTACATAAACTTTTCTTTTCTTTTTTTGCAAAAAAGAAAATAAATTTCCATGGCCGGAGCATTACTTCATACCGGCAGGAAACTAGAAATGGAATAAATTATGACAGAATTGTGGTTTGGTTAGGCTTTCATATGCTTGTACTACATATCCATAGTTTCGCTCAAATGATATAGCATTCTCGGAAACCTAAACATATACATGGTAGTATGGTACAATAGCTTGAGTTGTACTTGGTCAAATTGCTTCAATGTTTGGTCTGTTTGCGGCTTGTGTTTTCGGGAATTCACTTGGACTCTTGATTTTGTCCCTAATCCATATTTCTTCCTGCTCCACATAATGATATAATGTTCAGATTTGTTTCCTATATATATATATATATTGCTATTAATGTAAAAGAGTTGTTGGTTGTTATGCACTTCACTTCTCTCTGTATTCTGTAATATGAACCTTAGAAAGAACAAACATGTTCATTTATTCTGCTCAATCGCTTTCTGTTGTTTAAGCTTTCTCAGGCATCTTGATTTATAAAACTCAAATTTTGAGTCTCAATTAACATGGAAATGCTTGATTACTGTTTATCATAGAGTGAGTACTAAAACTCAGGCTTGACACCCATATACCCCATCTATGTGGTGCATATACGGTTTTCTACCTGCAACGTCTACCTCTTATTCTTAGCACCCCTATAAATACCAATATCACTTGGTCTTTATAATAATGCTAATAAAACAATCCTTCCTAAATTTTGAAGTAAAAAACCATAAAATTACAAGCACTAACATTTTAAACTGGTGAAAAGGAGACATGAAGAAGAAGAAGAAGAGATCACATCTTAAAGTGACCATATCAATAGTATTTGCAGTGGTTCTGCTCGGCTTTGCACTGATATTATACGCTTGGAGAAAAAAGAAGATATCGAAGATATCACATCTTATACGCGAAGGTAAGTAAATTCTTGCATGTTCCAAGCTTTCACTATAAACAAGGAAACATGCTTACATAACTTCTCTTTTTTTATACTTACTCTATGACAAAGTAAGTACAACTGCTTCTTTTCTTTTCTTTTTTAATTTCCTTTTATTTTAATCTTGACTTTAGAAAACAAGAACCAGAAGCAAAATTTGGAGCTTCCACTGTTCAGCTTAAATAAGATAATAAAGGCAACCGACAACTTCTCAATCAAGAATAAGCTGGGGCAAGGAGGTTTTGGTGCAGTCTACAAGGTAGCTTATTCTCGATAAACTACTGTATCAAAGGAACAAAAAGTAATTCATTTACTTAAAGAAATTGTATTGCAATGATATTAGCTATTTATGTCTTCCTATTCATATATAGAAGAGAAATAAAAAAAATAGTCTGAGAAGTCAAATATTTATCTACATGATTAGCAATAATAAACAATAAGTGTACTTTACCTATCGAGAATATATGATCTTCAGGGTGTGCTTGAGGAAGGAGGAGAAATCGCTGTGAAGAGGCTATCAAAGACATCAAAGCAAGGACGTGTAGAATTTCATAATGAAGTCTTATGTATTGCTAAGCTTCAGCATCGAAATCTAGTGAAGCTTTTGGGATATTGCATTCAAGGAGAGGAAATGATTTTGATTTATGAATACATGCCAAACAAGAGCTTGGACTCTTTTTTATTTGGTTAGGAGCTCTCAAGATTATATCAGAGCACACACTTGATTAACTCCTTGAACCTCGTGATACAAACTAATAAAGAATTCAAATTTTGTGGCAGATGAACACAACTCCTTGTTACTTGATTGGCCTCAACGCTATCACATTATCAATGGGATTGCTCGAGGACTTCTTTATCTCCATCAAGATTCCAGACTTAAAATAATCCATAGAGATCTGAAAGCAAGCAACATTTTGCTCGATTCCAACATGAACCCAAAAATCTCAGACTTTGGCTTGGCTAGAATGTTCAAAGAATTTGAGACCGAAGCCAATACAAACAAAGTTGTTGGTACACTGTAAGCATCTATTAGCTGCATTGTTGATTATAGCTTAAAATGCCTTCTATATCGTTTCATAGATGCAAATGTGCTGTAGGGGTTATATTTCTCCGGAGTATGCAGCAAATGGGCTTTTCTCAGCAAAATCAGATGTATTTAGCTTTGGAGTTTTGGTGCTAGAGATTATTAGCGGAAAGAAAAACAGAGGATTTTCTCATCAGGATCACTGTGACAACCTTCTTGGGCATGTAAGTTCAGTGAAAACATACAGTCTCATAATCAGGAATTTAGTTACAGATAACCTGATTTAACCGACTTTTATGGTTTAGGCATGGAGACTCTACAAAGAAGCCAGGCCTCTTGAACTGGTTGACGACACTTTAGGGGACTCGTGGACGGTTTCTGAAGTGCTTAAATCAATACATGTTGGTTTATCATGTGCGCAACAACATGCCGATGACAGACCAAATATGTCGTCTGTGGTTCACATGTTGAGTGGTGAGGGTGCACTACCCCTGCCAAAACAGCCTGGCTTTTTTACAGAAGTGATTACGTCTGAACTCATGTCTACCTTAATCATGCCACAAGTTCCAATTTCAATCAATGAAGTCACACTCACACAATTAGATGCTCGATAAGTACATAAAGGTCTAATAGGCCCACGACCAAGTACCTGATTTACATACAGTAACTAGTGTCTACACACAAAGTGCCTTTATGTATCCTTAAGTGAATTAAGTATGAATGTTTTGGGTTTCATTATGATCTTGCATCTGTTTTTTTTTCCAGCTAAATAACTAGTAGACTGATGTAAGCTACTTCGTAGAACTAAGTTATACTCTTTGTTAAGTCACATTGTAAGATGGGAGATAAACATAATTAAAATAAGGAAAGAGACTATAGGAATCACCAAATACATTTTGGTGTTACGAATTACATATTTCTTTGACAACTTTTAACAAACAATTGGTGGGCAATGTGGGAAACAAGCTACAATTGGAATCTGATTGGGAAACTTACATGAGATAAAAGTGTGACGATTTAGTGATAGACTAATTACCTCGAGCAAATCATGCCATTTACCGGCTCAATCAGGGACGACGATCAGGATCAAAGACCAGGTCATTGAGGACAAATTCATGAATTTGGCTTGATTTGCCAGCTGGGCTTTTGCTTTTCTCCCTTAACCGAATAACAAGGACAAACACCAAACCTACATTTGATTGCGATTTTGAGGTACCATCTGGCTGTGGAAATATCATACGGTGGTGAGGATAAACTGTTGGATATTATGTTAAGGTTATAAACCTTTATATTTATTATAATTGATTGATATCTTTACAATTTAGTATAGTGGGAGGTGAAATATTTTGTCATATGATTTTATGAAAACGTGGAGATCAAAGCGAAGACCAAGTCTTCCACTTCTTCCCAAAATTCTCATGCACCAGTATCCCCACTAGTCCACGTTACAAATTTCATGGATCATATTTCGTGACTCATGACTTGGCTTGACAGCTAGATAAGTCATCAACGTCTTCTACAGTTAGACTTGGCTTGCTTGTGCATTAATGCACCTGTTGGATTGCAAGGTTTAGAGACTCTACAAAGAAGCCAGGCCCCTTGAAGTGGTTGACGACACTTTAGGGGACTCGCAGACTGTTTCTGAAGTGCTTAAATCAATACATGTTGGTTATCATGTGCGCAAAAACATGCAGATGATAGGCCAAATATGTCGTCTGTGGTTCACATGTTGAGTGGTGAGGGGGCACTATCCCTGCCAAAACAGCCTAGCTTTTTTACAGAAGTGCTTAAGTCTGAACTTGAGTCTACCTTCATCATGCTACAAGTTTCGATTTTAATCAATGAAGTCACACTCACACAATTAGATGCTCGATAATTACATAAAGGTCTAATAGGCCCACGACCAAGTAACTGATTTACATACAGTGACTAGTGTATACACACAAAGTGCCTTTATATATCCTTTTCTCTCCGTGATTTATGTATGAATGTTTTGGATTTTATATTAAGTACAACCCTAATTCATAGTAATCTTGTATCTGAATTTTTCTTTCATTTATTTATTTATTTATTTTTAGCTAAATAACTATTAGACTGAAGTAAGCTACTTAGCAAAACAAAGTTATAATCTTTGTTAAGTCACATTATAATATCGAAGAGAAACAAGATCAAAATGGGGAAAGAGACTATAGGAATCACCGAATTCATTTTGACAGACTACATATTTTCTTTGACAACTTTTAACAAACACTTGGTGGGCAATGTGGGATACAAGCTACAGTTGGAATCCAATTGAGATTGGGAAACTTACATGAGATAAAAGTGTGAAGATTTAGAGATTTAACTAATTACCTCGAGCAAATCCTGCAATTTTAACGGCTCAATCAGAGACGACGATCATGATCAAAGACCAGGTCATGAGGACAAATGCATGAATTGACTTGATTTGCCAGCTGGGCTTTTGCTTTTCTCCCTCACCCAAATAACAAGGAGAAACACCGAACCTTAATCATCAGATTGCGATTTTGAGGTACCATGTGCCTGTGGAAATATCATACGGTGATACTGATGAGCATAAATAATTACGACTTCTGAGCAAAAAGGATATGATATCTATGCAAAAGGTAAACAAATGTTTGTGGGTAGGGTCACAAGTTGGAGGATAATCTAAACCAATTCTACATCCTTGGGGTAACAAAGGGTGTAATTCACAAGCTACTTGACCATGACCCACTAAAAACTCAGATTTAATCGAGTTTAAATCAACATTGAAAATCGTCTAGTTAACGAGTAACGAGTTCAAACTTCTTATATCGGGAAGGTGAGACTAAATGAACTTATTATTTATAGACACTAATAATGTTGTATGTATTGATTAAATGAAGGCATACACTCATTACCAAGTAGCAACATAACTAACAGCACAAACCTTACAACAGACATGATAAATTTAGAATGACGTTGAATTCTTCATATTATTGAGCGGAGTAGTTATACTTTTCATGTTTATCAAAATGCAGTATGCTACATCATTGAATCAAGTTTAATTTGGGTAAATATATACTCCATATCCCTGTACGAATATAATAAGTGATCCGGATATAAAGATAAGTATATACTAGTATATAGAAACAACCCCACTGAGCTTCGTGCTTTAAAGCCATGGGAATTTATACACTATCACCAACTGTTCAATCAAATGGTTTTAGTTGTTTGCGAGCCATAAATATCGTTGATAGTACTTATAAAAAATACGTCAATTTATGTAGCTAAAAGATGTAAAAATATATAAAATATACGGTTTTAAATCTTGAATACAAACAATATGTGTTTTTGAAGTTGAATGCATACAATAATAAAATGTGTAAAGTTCACTACACTCCAAACTATAAACCCTATTCAAATTTATGTTCTTCCAGATTACTCTGTACATATGATCTTTAAGAACTTTGGGCGAACATTTAACGGGTGATGCATGTTACAAGTATTTAAACAAGTTTTAATGAAAAATATGAAATATAAAAAACTATGATTGTTACAAAATATATATTTGATTATAGGTTGGAATCGGAATTGGTATTTACATCTACTAGTAAACATTATTTTAAAATAAGACAGACAGTATATATTGGGTTTAAATCCACAAATCTAAGATACTCCCAAACCCAATATTCCAAATACTTGTACATAAAACACTTTAATCACTTTTACAATAAGATTATTACATGAACTTAGTTATAATTTGTAGGGTACAAGTAACCCATGC
This sequence comes from Logfia minima, assembly GCA_963921325.1. Lineage (NCBI taxonomy): Eukaryota > Viridiplantae > Streptophyta > Magnoliopsida > Asterales > Asteraceae > Logfia > Logfia minima. Next base: position 3,644,038 of record OY992770.1, read on the forward strand.
ATCAGTAATTTTGTACATCCGGTAATGTAACATGTCCTTACAAACGTACGTGTATCGTGTTGTCGTCCTCAGTGTTCTCAAAACCATACAAAAAACTGGGTTTAGACGACCATTTTCCATACTTCAACTCCCTCATGCTTACACAGTATGGGTGCACCCACCACGATTCCATGTGATCAGGCATCCACGATTCAATTCCTGTCATCGGTTATGATGTCATCTTTGTATATCACACATGTCCAACATTCAATATGTTGGTGTAATTTGTATTTAATAAATCATTATTAATCATTATTCAAGTTTCATATTGAATTAATCTTTGGTCTCGATTTAAATTATTCCGCATTCAATATGTTGATGTAATTTGTATTTAATAAATTCATTATTCAAGTTATTTACTATCAGCGTTCTTGTTATCAGCTTTCATATTTACAATTCATACTTTGTTTATCATACAAGTGTTTTAAAATTACTAATACTATGTCATCACCCCGCGATAACGAGAGACGAATTTAATTTTTATAAATAAATAGTATATTGTGGTCGATTTGTCCCCAGATTTTTTATATAATTTATAGATCCGCGATAAGGTGCGACGAATTTAACTTTTATAAATGAATAAAATATTTGGTCGATTTTTTTATATAGTCTATAGAGTTGTGATAACGCCGGACGAATTTAATTTTTATAAATGAATAAAATATCGTGACCGATTTTTTTAATTTTTATTTGGTCAATTTTTTATACAGTTTATAGACCTGCAATAACCGGAGACGAATTTAATTTTTAATAAAATGAATAAAATATCGTAACTGATTTATATATATAGTTTATAGACTTTTTAATTTTTATAAATGAATAAATTATTTGGTCTATTTTTTAATTTAAATAAATACATCAAATATTTAGGGGACCAAAAGTGTAATTATACGAAAAAAATTAAGATCGTTAGATCACAAATGGTAAAAGACAATGAAGGGCTCAGATTTATCCATCGTATCCTATTTTAATTATATATATATATATATAAAGATAGAAATGAGATCAAAAGAGATGGGGAGTTAAGGAGAGAAGAGTGAGCTAATCATCCTAGCCATTCATTTTTTGATCAAGGGTTAAAAATTGTGGCATTTTTGTAATTCACTAGAACTATTAGATATAAGTTAAGAAAAAAAAAACATAACATAAATTTTTCATATACACCCCTTCCACCTTTTTACAATTTTCTTTTTCTCTCCTCCCACTTTTTAACTATCTCTCTTCCTCCCTTCCACTTCTCCACCTCCACCTCCACCCCCTCCCCCCTCCCCCCTCCACCAACCACCTGCTGCCAGCAGCCGCCTGTCGCCGCTCGGTCGACGGAAAATATATTTTTTTATTTTTCAAAAAAAAAAATTCTTTCAAAAAAAAAATTTTAAAAACTTTTTTTTTCGAAACAAAAAATTGAACGTTTTTAATTCGTTTTTTCGTTTTCTTTTGTTTTTATTCGTTTTTTTAGTTTTCTTTACATTTTTATTCGTTTTTTCATTTTCTTTTCGTTTCTTTACGTTTTTCTTACGTTTTTACGTTTTCTTTTCGTTTTTTTTACGATTTTCTTACGTTTTCATCCGTTTTTTCATTTTCTTTTCGTTTTTTTACGTTTTTTTTACGTTTTCTTTCTTTTTTCATTTTCTTTTCGTTTTTTTTACGTTTTCTTCCGTTTTTTCTTCTTTTTTTTCGATTTTTTTACATTTTCTTCCATTTTTTCATTTTCATTTGGTTTTTAACAGTTTTTTTATGTTTTTTCGTTTTCTTTTCGTTTTTTGACATTTTTGTACGTTTTTTTTTTTTACATTTTTTACTTGTTTTTCGTTTTCTTTTCATTTTTGTTGCTGCATTTTATACATACTACATGTTATATATACTGCATATTATATATAAAATGCAGCAACAAAAATCAAAATAACATGCAGTATCTAAAAAATGTAGCAACAAACATGAAATTAACATGCAGTATATATAACATGCAGCAAGAATTATCCAAATGACATGCAGTATGTATGAAATGCAGCAACAAACATCATAATAACACACAGTATGTATAAAATGCAGCAACAAACATCAAAGTAACATGCAGTAACAAACATTAAAATGACATGCAATATATACAAAATGTAGCAACAAACATCAAAGTAACCTGCAGTATGTATAAAATGTAGTAACAAACATTAAAATGACATGCGGTATGTATGAAATGCAGCAACAAACATCAAAGTAACTTGCAGTATGTATAAAATGCAGTAAAAAACATTAAAATGACATGTCGTATGTATAAAATGCAGCAACAACCATCAAAATAACATGCAGTATGTATAAAATGCAGCAACAAACATCAAAGTAACATGCAGTGTGTATAAAATGCACTAACAAACATTAAAATGCAATGTAGTATATATATAACATGCAGCAACAAGCATCAAAATAAAATGAAATTTGTACAAAATGCAGCAACAAATATTAAAATGACATGCATTATGTATAAAATGCAGCAATAAACATTAAAATGACATGCATTATGTAAAAAAACATCAAAAAACGTAAAAAAACAAAAAGAAAATGAAAAAACGTAAAACAAAAGAAAAAAATGAAAAAAGGAAAAACGAATGAAAATGTATTAAAAATGTAAAAATAAAAAGTAAAATGAAAAAACGAACGAAAACGTAAAAAAACGAAAAGAAAATGAAAAAATGAGTGAAAACGTAAAAAAAACGAAAAAAAAATGAAAAAAATGTATGAAAACGTAAAAAAACGAAAAGAAAATGAAAAAACGTAAAAAAACGAAAAGAAACTGAAAAAACGGATGAAAACGTAAAAAAAAAAATGAAAAAACGAATGAAAACATAAAAAAGAAAAAGAAAAAACGTAAAAAAATTTTTTGATAAAAAAAATATATATATATTTCCGGCAACAATCAACTGCGGGTGACGGCTGTTAGGCTGATGGCAGCAGGTGGTGGGGGATGTGGGTGGAGTGGAGGTGAGTGTGTGAGTGAGTAACAAATTAGAGGTTAATTGTATAATATATGAAAATTGGGAGGGTTTAAAATGAAAATATATTGAGTGACATGTGGCACATTTTGTTTGGTTGAGAGGCTGCTCTCTCTTCTCTCCTAGCCCTCTTGAACCAAACCCATAAAGATATATTAATTTTAAAATACAACAAATAACCAATTAAATTATGCTCACCCCTTTACAATTCGTGCTATACATTCAACTCCTTGTTTAAGATGTTTGAGATGAGAGAGTTGAGAAACGACTGTAAGCAGTCGGCTGAAGCTGTTCTTACTCAGATCCAACTTTTCCAAGGAGGGCCATATATTATGCATATCACTTGGGAAATCCTCTTTTGTAAGGCGGTTATGTTTAAGATCCGGTACTCTCAAAGAACTTAGCTGTGCAGAACCAAGAATGTGCAGATTATTATTTGGTACTAGTATTTTTCTTGAACCAACAGAGTATTTTCCCATAGTCAAAATGATAAGGCCGGTCAAAAGTCCGATTGACGAGGGTAGTGCCTTTATCCTGTCACAACCATCAATATTCAACACCAACAACCTTCCCATTTCCCCCGCGACTTCCGGAAATCTTTCAAGATTGCTGCAGCCATTAAGATGCAGAGTCTGTAGAGATTTCATTTGGATAGAAGATGGGAGAACCGTAAGGCTATCACAACAACTCAGATATAATTGAATAATTCTTTCGTGAAGCAAAACAGATTTGTCAACCTCCACCAAATCTGAACAAAATGACAAATTTAGGCGCTCAAGATTTGGGACCCCTGTGATGTCTGGAAACCTTGTTATTGAAAATGAGAAAGATAGATCCATGGACTTGAGGTTGGGGAGGATAACCTGACAAAACAGATGGCGTTTGCAACGGTAAGATCAAGATGAGATTTGGACATAAGAAAAATTGAATTTACAAACAAAACAAAAACGTACATTTCTATTAATATGTAGTTGCTTCATTTGACCAGATTGCATTTCAAAGCCAACAAGCTTGGGCATACCTTTGGTTATTTTCAGAGATTGAAATGGGTACAAATACCAACAAAGCCATCTTTAACTCTTCAGGGAAATATTTAGGTTCACTCCAAGTAAATTTCCCTTTAACATCAAGCAGTCGCAGTTTATCCATAGTCTTCAAGACTTTGGCACTTACAAGAGGCCATAGGCATATCAGAGAAATGGAAATGTGTGGTATCCACTATGGCTTCAACGGTCTTTGATCTCTGTCACCAACAAATAATCAAAGTAGATATATTTCAGGGTAAAAATTTATTAGATGCATATTTTGGCAAGAGATGTTCCTGCAAGCATAGTTATCGACTTGTGACTCGACATAAAGCTTTTTCCTTGACCCAGTAAAATCACAACTAACTTAGCACTGTATAAAACAAAAGCTGAAAGTTTAAAAACAGTGATTCTGCTTATTCTTCGACTATATGTAGGTTGCTTTTTAGTAGTTAATTGATGGAACAAAGTATGAGAAAGAAGCGAATTGGATTTCAAGAATTTATATAGTCATGACTCGTCTGGCTACTTTGATGATAGACCGACCCATTTACATATACATATGCATATGGAACCAGAATTAAAATACAAACCCTAAACAATCAATTTCAGAAACCAAATAGCAGGAAGCCCTAATCAAACTAAGTTGCGGCTATAGAGCATAAGAATGGTACTTACATTGATTGTTGTCATTACTTCTTTTATTCCTCTAGAACCCATACCATTTTATTTGGGTAGCATTCACAGACAATAGATTGACCCATCTCTTGAATCAGATCATGCATATGAAGACATCCATTTCAAAAGAGACCTTTCAATCAGCACCGTTATTCCACTTTCAGGTTCAAAACCAAAGCTATCAAGAACTCTCGTGACGTTAGGTCTTTCCCTGCCTTTAAAAAACATGCAATGTCCAGGAATATTTTCTTTTCAAGGCTATTGAATCCTAAAACTTATCTTAAGTATTTTGTTAATTTCGTTGTTTGGTATTTTAGCCAACACTTTCAAGGAACTTTGCCAAAATTTCAAACTTCTACCACAAAAATAAGAGCCTAACACTTTAAGGGCCAAAGGAAGATGACCCGTTTGACTTACTACAATACCCGATAGCTTCTCATATGCTTTTGGAGGGACATTTGCCTTAAATGCATATTTACTAAACAGCTTCACAGCTTCTGCATGTTTTATAAGTTCGGGTGCATATTTCTCTTGTGCACAAGATAACAAAAGCTCATCTCTGGTTGTTAACCATTTATGAGACCCAGCTAAGAATTCCAGTTGCTTTATATCATCAACATCATCGAGAACAACCAAAACCTTTCAGCTTCATGCCTGTACGTTCATTCTTTGAAAACTTTCAACAATCACTTATAAGGTGATACAGGTTACAAGCTATCACAACAATAAAGGTGCATTTGGTTTGTAAATGAGTTTGAAAGAAAAGTACCAAGTGTATTAACATTTCTTGTCATCATCAATCCACCTCAACTCCATGTGATCTGGAATCCATTTACGATTCAATTTCCGTCGTCACTTTGATATCATTTTCGTACACTACACACACCCCACATTCAACGATTACAGAACATGCAGATTTGAAACTTAAGACTATTTTATCAAGATCGGAACTACCGCATAGGAACTTTAGGGACGAATTGGAATGTAACCCATCCAAAACTGGCTTTTACTATAAGCAACATATGCTGGCTGATGTATCAATTTATCCTCAAATGACGATTTCAACTCAATTTTAAGATCAGTATACAAACCGCCTACACACAATAGACAGCATATGGCCATTCCTACTATTTCGGTCATCTGATTTTGAGGTATATTCAGTGCAATCTCGTGACCCAACTGACGGTCACAGTACCAATTGGGAATTGTTCTTCCCTGAACCATGATACTTAACTGATAATTCACAGCAGCACATCTCTGTATCCACAAACATTATCCTTAGTTAACATTTACTACCCCAAAATATAAAAGATATACTCATGAGAGACTAAAAAGAACATACCTGGACCAAAGATTTCATCGACAAATTAATAAGGTAGCTTGCACTCACTTGATCCTCTAGATCATTGGGGCATTCTGCATGTGATGGGATCTTCAACAGCAACTTATATTTATTTAATAAATCTCCAATCGTCGGAAAGCAAGAATCTGCCCTTAGAACTTGAATAAGCAATGAAAGGTCATGTAGTTCCTTGAGTTTGATGCAGCAGCAAAGGCCAGCACAAAAGAGATGAGAGAATTAGAGCCGATTGGAATTATCCGTTTGAACATTTTATTCTGAAGATAAAAGTCTCCAAACGTTGGCCATGTAAGATAGCACACTTGGTCAGAATTGCCCCTTTTATAATACTTTGCTTTCCAAATATGTAAACATGCACGGTCGTCAAAATGGTGTAGTGTTAGCTTATCCGTATAATCATTTTTTCCTCTAGTCAAGATGATAAGGCCAGTCAAGAGTCGAATTGACGATGGTAGTGCCCTTATCCGGTCACAACCATCAAGATTTAACACCAACGGGCTCCCCATCTCCCCAGAGACTTCTGGAAAACTTTCAAGACTGCTGCAGCCATTAAGATGCAGAGTCCGTAGAGATTTCATTCGGATAGATGATGGGAGAACCTTAAGTCTGTCACATGAACTCAGATGTAAGTGAATAATCCTTTCGTGAAGCAAAACAGAATGGTGAATCTCCACCAATTCTGAACAAAATGACAAATTTAGGTGCTCAAGATTTGGGACCCCTGTGATGTCTGGAAACCTTGTTATTGAATATGAGAAAGATAGATCCATGGACTTCAGGTTGGGGAGGATGACCTGACAAAACAGATGGCATTTGCTACAGTAAGATCAAGGTAAGGCTTGTACGTAATAAAAGATTGAATTTACAACAAAAAAAAAAGATACCGTATTAACAATTTGAAGTTGTTTCATTTGACTAGATTGAAATTCAAAGCCAACAAGTTTGGGCATACTTCTTGTTATCCTCAGAGATTCAAATGGGTACGTAAACCAACAAAGCCATCTTAACTGTTCAGGGAAATAGTTAGGTTCACTTGTAGTGAATTTCCCTTTAACATCAAGCAGTCGCAGTTTATCCATACTCTTAAGGACTTCAGCAGTACAAGAGGCCACAGGCATATCTTTGAAATGGTAATGTGTGGTATCCGCTATGACTTCAACTGTCTTTGATCTCTGCAACCAACAAATCATCAATGTATATATATTTCAGCCATAGATGCATATTTTGGAATAGAGATGTTGCTGCAAGCATAGTTGTTGACTCGTGATTCAACATAAAGCTTTTCTCTTGACCCAGTTTAATCACAACCAATCTTTCAGTGTATAAAAACCAATCCTGAAAGTTTAAAACCACCAACTTCGCTTCTCCTTTAATTCATGGAACAGACTATGAGAAAGAAGCGAATGGTATTTCAATTGGCTCCATAGATAGCGACTCGCCTGGCTACTTTGATGATAGACCATATACATGTATGTACGCATAAGGAACGAGAACAAAACCTAACAATCAACTTTAGAAACAAAACTGCAGGAAGCTGCAAATCAAACTAAGTTGCTATAGAGCATAAGAATAGGACTTACATCGACGGTTGTCATTACTTCCTTTATTTCCTCTAGAACCCATACCATTTTATTTGGGTAGCATTCACGAACAATAGACCGACCCATATCTTGAATCAGATCATGCATATGAAGACATCCATTTTTTGAAACAGTCAAAAGACATCTTTCAATCAGCACCGTTATTCCACTTTCAGGTTCAAAACCGAAGCTATCAAGAACTCTCGTGACCTTAGATCTTTCCCTACCTTTGAAGAAACACGCGATGTCCAGGAATATTTTCTTTTCAAAGCTATTCAATCCATCAAAACTTAGCTTTCCTTATGTGGTATTATGGCCAAAATGTTCAAGGCACTTTGCCAAAATTTCAAACTTCTACCAAACAAATAAGAGCCTAACACTTTAAGGGCCAAAGGAAGATGACCTGTTCGACTCACTACAACATCTGATAGCTTCTCATACGCTTTTGGAGGGACGTTTGCCTTAAATGTATAGTTACTAAACAGCTTCACAGCTTCTGCATGTTTTAACAATTCAGGTGCATATTTCTCTTGTGCATAAGATAACAAATGCTCATCTCTGGTTGTTAACATAATTCTACTAGCCGGGCCAAACCATTTATGAGACCCAGCTAAGAATTCCAGTTGCTTTATATCATCAACATCATCGAGAACAACCAAAACCTTTTTACGACCCAGTCGTCTTTGAATCTGACGAATTCCATCATCACAATCCTTTACTTTAAAATGTTCTTCCATTAAGATTTCTGAAAGAAGCTTCTCTTGCAAGGACTTGAGACCTTCTTTATCAGAACCTTTTTCTCTAATATCTTCCACAAAGCTACTACCCTCAAACATATACAAAATTTCATGATATACAGCTCTGGCAATTGTTGTCTTGCCAATTCCGCCCATTCCCCAAATTCCAACAATGCAAGCATCTTCAGACGACCCTTTACCTAACAATGACTTCACATGTCGTACACGTGATTCCATTCCAACCAAATTTTCTGTCGGACGAAATTCACTATAGCACAAGATAGTCCGTACAATTTGTTTAATACTTTCAGCTTCATGCCTGTATGTTGAATACAATCAGGTTACAGACAAAAAAATTATATATATAATTCAATAATGAAGCGGTTTCTTTGTTCAAGATGCCCTACAGCAAAAGAAAAACTCAACGAATAAAGCATTAAAGCACCTTGCCCCACTATAACTAGTTTACCATATGATAAATTGTTGGCAATAGACAGTAGAAGTTTTTCCTAATATGTAATAAATTAATGGAGCTGAGACGAAAGAGCTAACCCACTAGCCGTTCTGGGTACATCCCATCCGGATAAATTTCCAACAGTCGTTAAAGCTACTCTCCACCTCTTCACTTTCTCCATATCATCTGCAAATTTCACTTCATGCTGTTCGAATGCTTCATGGAAACTTCCTTTCTGTCCACGAACATCCGAGGGTTCCACATCATAGAACACCGGTAACACCTTCAGATGTTGACATTCAACGATCTTGGCAAGTTCTTCTAAACACCAACTAGAGTTTGCATAATTTTCAGAGAAAACAACTACCGCAGCCATCGATTCTTGAATTGCTTTAAGGAGTTCAGGGGCTACGGATTTCCCTCTTTGGAGCTTCTGATTGTCTTTAAACGTGTATATTCCTGCCCGCTCGAGAGCTACATAAAGATGATCAACAAAGTTTTTTCGAGTGTCTTTCCCTCGAAAGCTTAAGAACACATCATATGTACATCTTCCAGTTGGTGCAGCAGTAAACGATGAGGATGAGGATGCAAGTAGGGAAGCATCCATGGCCGTGGGTGCTGAGTGTCTCTGTCAGAATCATAGCCAAAATCATAATTAATGTTTGGATTTAATTACTCCGTGATTCCATTTTACATGTGTAGTATCATTATTAATCAGTTTTAAAGGTGCCGATGGAAGCAATCCAAAATACAGACTAACAGACCAAGTTCTTGACTCATGAAAAATGCTATTTTAAACTGGTCTTGTTTTACATCTTTTACAGAGCACTGAAAATTGATGTATAAATTTCATGGACAAAAGTCAACTCATGTTTGGGGTTTACCAAATTGAAATCTTTAAACTCAGTTTTAATAATGGTTCTCGAGTTTATAAGATTATGCTTCTGACATATTTAAGGCCGTTCACCTCAACTTGATAAGTATAAAATTCCAATAAACCCCAATACTTACCAAATGAAGAAGAACAAAAGATGAAATCCAAATTCAAGGACTAGATAACTAGTAATAAGAAACTGAAATCAATACTGTAAAAAATTAATTCAAGAAATCGAAGGAAATAAATCAAAAATAGTTACCTGTGCGCGGCTGGACAAACTGAAGAAGAAGATGAACGCAGGGCAGACAGGGTAGGATTGAATATAAAAGACAAAAGACAAAAACAAAAAAGAGTTATCTACAGTAATATATAATACATTTTAATATTTTCTTTTAAGATATATTTTATTATTTCTCTTATATAATTACAAAGAGTTCTTTTAAAAATTTATAGAAATAACTAATATACCCCTAATTATTAATTATTAAATTCTCATTAATACAAACATTATAAAACTATAAACTAATTAATTTATGATATTTAATTGACATACCCCTAATTATTAATTACTAAGTTCTCATTAATACAAATATATTAATACAAATATTATTAAACTATAAACTAATTAATTTGTGACATTTAATTAAATACCTCTAATTATTAATTATTAAGTTCTCATTAATACAAACAATATTAAATCATAACCTAAACTTTTCTATATCTATAGACTATTATCTATATCTAAACTATTATATAATGTATTTGGGATGTTTTTTTTAAGATAGAAATAACTATTTTACCTATACAGTTATTGAGAGTTTTTTCAAAAATTCATAGAAATGACTAACATACCCATAATTATTAAATTTTCATTAATACAAACATTATTAGATGTTTTTTTAGGATTACCTCTAATGTAGATAATATTTAACATCAAAATACAAAAAAACAAACCAAAAATAAAAAATCAGTGAAACTTAAACCTCTAGACTCAACAAACGACTCCACAACTCACAACATATTCATTAAGAATTCAAAATCCAGCAATAGCAACTCGCGACCCGACCATCGAGTTTGCAATGATATATTATAATATACTTAACTTTGGGTTATTTTGTTACAATTTCTTTTCTTTTTTTGAAAAATTGTTAAAAGTGATTTTTTCACTTGCAAAACAATATTCTTTTGTGTATTGTTATATTGTTTTTTATTTTTTAAAATACTTCAGAAAATATAATACTATATATTGAATTAACGTGAAACTAATAAACTTTTCCCGCCGCATTGCGCGGGTATTCTGCTAGTTAATATGAAAAGATGACGTGGGTTTTTGTTGAAGAAGTCAAACACGGAAGACTACTCGATTAATTAATTAATTAATTAATTTAATATATAACGCATTGATCTGCTTTTTATTCTCTCACTTTTTAAGATTAAGTAAAATAAATCTTCACCATTGGATATTTATCGTTTTTAATCTCATTCATTCATTTCACTTTAACGTACATATATAATACACACCTAACAAATAAACAAACAATTTTAACTAAAAATCTCACACAATAGCTTTATTTATCTCCGTTACATACCTTCCATCTGAACATAAAAACACCGTAGAAAACACACACGTCGAACATTAATAAATATGATGCCGAACCAAATCATTTGTTGTTTTGCGCAGGTACAAGGCTAGTATTAATACATAGAGTTTCTTGTGTATAGACTTTTGTTTGAAACAAACGCCACATTCCACAAAACTACTGTATCCTATCAATCATTTCGTATCATGTTACACCCTGTCATACCAACTAACAAAAAATCCAAACTTGTGACGGAAGTAATTAAACCATCTACTTGTTACTGGACTGGCATCAACACTAGCTACCACTTTATCAATGGGATTGCTATATCTATCAAGATTCTAGACTAAGAATGATCCATATAGATCTAAAACCTGCTTATTGTACAAAAGCAGCTAAGTCTGAAGTTGAGTCTGCCTTAATCAAGCCACAAATGCCGGTTTCAATCAGTGAAGCTACAGATGCCGGTTTCAATCCGGAACTAGCTTCCTATGAAGATTGGCTTTCTTGGTTTAAACAGCTTCATATTCATTCCAAAGCCAAGAATATTTTGAAAGGAATATTTTATGCTCTGTGGTGGCAAATTTGGAGATTCCGAAACAAGACTCTTTTCGGGAGGACCAGTCCCAAAAGGACGACTTTGTTTGATGATTTAGTCACTTTATCTTTTCTTTGATGTAATGCTAGATGTAAAACAAATATAAATTGGGTAGGTTGGTTACAACACCCACTGTTATCTATTGTGTAATCGGGTTCTAGCCTCTTGCTAGTTTTTATAAAAATTGTTGTTTAAAAAAAAATCAGTGAAGTCACACTCACAAATTTATGCTGGCAATAATTACAAAAAGGTGTATATAATAGGCCCCTGAACGAATACTTGATTTGCATACAGTGATTGCCTACGCAAAGTGTCTTTCTATCTTTCTTGTGTATATATAATATTTAGTCTGCTAGACTGCAATAAGGTAAGTTAACGCCTTTCTTAAGTCACTGAACACAGTTAAAATGCGGAATTAGACTGAATACAACATTTTAGTATTGCAAACTACGTATGTTCGTTGACAACTTTTAACAAACAGTTGGTGGACAATGTGGTTTTACAAGCTACAAATCTCAAGTTTCAACAGAAGCCTCTATAGGAAAATAATTCAAAAGCACGGGCTGGCTGAAAACACGGTATGACGATTTTTTGAAAAAATATAGCTTTTTAGCAAGTGATTATGAGAACGGGTCACTTTTTGAAACCATTTACAAAACTAGTGAAATCGGGTTTACTATATCCGACTGTTAACTTCTCAAAAATTGAAACCAACTTTAGGAAACCCGGTTTCTAACATGAAGAGAGAGTGGGAAATAAAATTTCAGAAATAGTACTTGTTTGTCTGCAGTATTTCATAATTGGACACAATGAAAAATGAGAAATCAGGTTTACCCGACTTCTAAATGGGTAAGTTCGCATGTCATGAATGAATTGTTCTACCATATGTGGAGTATTTTGTATTATGACGAGCAACATCCCTACCACCTACTCTACTTTGTCATTCCCCATCACCTGTAACCTTCCATTCATTTCTTTTTGCATTTAACTATAAAGAAATCTTTCATCAATTCATTTATACTTATAACCATGGAAAGGTTTCTCTTAAATATTTTTGAGGGGATCATGGTAATATACTGATCAAACTTTTTAATTTTCTTATCTTCTCGGGATTGATAGTTACATGGTTTAGTTTGCAGTGATGATGATACATGCATATAACCTTTTATTCTTCAAAAATCTCCTTCTTATATATTAAGTTATGTAAACAATCTTGACCCATTTAGAAGTCGGGTTTCCGAAACTCAGTTTCTCATTTTTTTTCATCGTCTTCACTCATGACGATGACATACACCTCACAAAGAAGTACTATTTATGAAATTTTGTTTCCCCCTCTCTCTTCATGTTAGAAACCGGGTTTGCTAAACTTGGTTTCAATTTTTGAAAAGTTAGAAACTGGATTTAGTAAACCCAGTTTCACTAGTTTTGTAAATGGTTTCAAAAAGTGACTAGTTCTCATAATCACATGCTAAAAAGATACATTTTTGAAAAAAAATTCCGATATGACACAATACAAAAGTCAAAAGTTTGATTGCCAATTAGAAATTGACTGATTGGCCCTCAATAGATGATACCCGGATACGTAGTCGATAATGTTTCTATTGGGGGAGGTGACGGAGAAAAGTATGATTGTTTAAAAAAAAATTGGTATATGTTGGGTTTGCTTTCAAACCCAAAACAGAATAACATAAAATATGATTCATACACAGAGTAACTACTGTTCAATGAAGTCCTTTTATTTGTTTGAGAGCCATAATACTGGATCTCACATAGCAAATATCCATGAACAGACGGGTGTGCCAGTGTTATTTATTGTTCCTGTTCAGTTAATCTTTTATGTCAATATCATGATTAGGTTGCTTAAATTCTGGGACTAAACGCGACTGAAATTGGAGGAAAGAGGCTATAACTATAGGAAGCACTATATTAACATTCATGTTCTTGCAAAAGACATACGTTCATTCTTTGAAAACTTTCAACAATCACTTATAAGGTGCTACAGGTTACAAGCTATCACAACAATAAAGGTGCATTTAATTTTTGTAAATGAGTTTGAAAGAAAAGTACCAAGTGTATTAACATTTCTTGTCATCATCAATCCACCTCAACTCCATGTGATCTGGAATCCATTTATGATTCAATTTCCGTCAACACTTTGATATCATTTTTGTACACACCACACACCCCACATTCAATGATTCCATAATATTCAGATCTGAAACTTGTGACTATTTTATCAGAATATGAACTATGCCGTAGCAGTAGGTACTTTAGGGGATCAATTGGCAGGTAACCCATCCAAAAATGGCGTGTACCATCAGCAACATATGCTCGCTGATGTATCAATTTATTCTCAAATGAAAAATTCAACTTGATTCTAAGATCAGCAGCCACATCGCTTGATCTGCGAACACACAATAGACAGCATACGGCCACTCCTACTATTTTGGTTATCTGACTTTGAGGTAAATTCAGTGCAATCTTGTGACCCAACTGACGGTCACAGTACGTCAGTATCAATTGGGAGTTGTTCTTCCTGGAACCATGATACTTAATTGATGATTCACAGCAGCACATCTCTGTATCCAGAGACATAATCTTTCGTTAACATTTACTATCACAAAATAAAAATGATATACTCATCAGAGACTAAAAAGAACATAACTGGACCAAAGATTTCAGAGACAAATTAGTAAGGTGGCAACAATCTTCTGCATGTGATGGGATCTTGAACAACCACTTATATTTATCTAATAAATCTCCAATCTTCCGCAGAGATGTGCAACAATCTGCCCTTAGAACTTGAATAAGCAATGAAAGGTAATGCAGTTCCTTGAGTTTGATGCAGCAGCTAAGGTCAGCGTGTTTTAGATGAGAGAATTGAAAGACGCTTGTAAATGGCCGTGTGAACTGGCACTTACTAAAATCGAACTTTTCCAACGATGGCCATGTATGATAGCGCAATTCCACTGCTACGAAATTGGTAGGTTTAAAATTTAATACTCCCAAAGAACTTAAACATGCGAGGTACCCAATATGTTGCAGTATTATCCAATTTTGTTGCTCTAAATCCACATCATCATTTTTTCCTCTAGTCAAAATAATAAGGCCAGTCAAGAGTCGAATCAACGATGGTAGTGCCCTTATCCGGTCACAACCATCAAGGTTTAACACCAACGGGCTCCCCTTCTCCCCAGAGACTTCTGGAAAACTCTCCAGACTGCTGCAGCCACTAAGATGCAGAGTCCGTAGAGATTTCATTCGGATCGATGATGGGAGAACCTCAAGGCTGTCACATGAACTCAGTTGTAAGTGAATAATCCTATGGTGAAGCAAAACAGAATGGTGAACCTCCACCAATTCTGAACAAAATGACAAATTTAGATGCTCAAGATTTGGGACCCCTGTGATGTCTGGAAACCTTTTTATTGGATATGAGGAACTCATTCCGTGTGAGAAACCTTTTTATTGTGAATCAAAGGGAGGCCTTGAAGCATTGAAGTTGGTCGGTACCGACTTTTTCATTTGATTATGTAAAAACTGAAGGAAAAAACTCATTCCGTGTAGAGCTCGAGATTCAGGTTATGAAATTGAAACTCGAGTGATACTTGCATGCATGATAATTGTGTAGTGTTTTTTACCGTAAAAATGTGAATTTTAATTATTAAAATGATCGATAATGCAGATTCGGATTATTTTTCCATTATTGTTGTGCATACCCAATGGTTGCATTTGTCCATTTGAGTCCAAGTACAAGATGTATTATTAGGCACATGAATCCACATTTGATTGAAATTATCATCGAGTCCCTAGCCCAAATCCTCATCAGAGTGCCCAATTTGTGGATCCGATAAAATATTATCATTCATACTTTTGAACTTTTAGCTTCAAAATCTGCCTTGTTACTTTGTTAGCCATCTTATTGTTAAAAGAAAGAAAAAATCAGTGCTAAATAATTCATTCATTTACATTATATTATAATTATAATTATAACTATGATTATAATTATAACTATGATTATAATTATAACTATGATTATAATTATAATATAAATAATGTATTAAGTTTATTATGAATAATAAGTGCATCTCTTTAAAACCCTACTAGTTAAACATATCAACTAAATTAATCTTAGTTGAGGATCCATGAAATCACTTCCAAATCCAAAGTTATGAGTAAAACTTCTTGAAACGGAGTAAACGTTTTGGAACCTTTTCAAATTTTGTTATTGACAACTTCTAGGTTTTTCCTTTTAGTTAATGTAATTCACTTAAAGCATATAAAAATTAAGTTAAACAAAGTTTCAAATGATTTACATAAAATTTTTGTCATTAATTAATTAAACAATATGAAAATCAACAAAGAGAATGAGAATGAGAGCTTATCTTTACAATTGAAGTGACAATCAAATTGCTTTTATGTTTCTTTTAAATAGAAGTTCACAAATGATTTGACACAAAGATAATTGCTTTTCTACTCAAATCACTTGCCCTTTTGTGGCTCCCATTTGTCCTATTTATTCACTATTTTATTTTTAATAAATACTAACGCTAATTTTTTTCATGCTGATTACTACTAATTACATTTAATAAAACAAATGGATCAAATAAAGTTAGACTTTCTAGCTTACAAAATTACTTTGAATACCTATTGTCTATGATTCTAGTTCTACAATAGACATTGAACATTGATGATATCAAATGAAGGTTATAGTCGATAATGGAATAAAAAATCAGTGAACATTTACGTTATATGATTTCCATTGGAGTATGATTGTAAATTGTAAACTTTTTGAACTTAATTCATTAAATATTTAATTTTTAATCAAAAATTTATACGATAAGACTTTTTTAAGTTGATGCCGATCTGATTTATATACAAAATTATGATCGAGAGTTACAAAGTTACACTTTGATTCACAAATTTGTGTATCTTCATAAAAACTCTTCTCTTCAAATGCAAATCCAACTTTATTAAACGGTTAAGTAACAAAAAGTAGTAGTAACATGAATCATTGTCGTGTATGAGAGGTGTTTTCTGGTTTTCCTTTTTCACTGCATGTCTTTAAATGGCCAGACGAATAACAATTCTAAATACCCCGTCTTACGTTATAATGTCTTCCATTTTATGTTATGTTTTAGAAGGTGAAAGTTTTAAAATGAACATCAATCCTTGGCTAAAATAAAAACTCATTAATGTCAAAAAGAAAATGGGAATGCAATGATTCATTGGTACCACAAAGTGTGGTCTTTTCTCGATTTGTTGGTCTCTTGATGCTATTTTTGTACACATTGTCTTCCAATATTGAAGCAGATTATACCCATTTACTCCTATTTGCTTTAACTATCAAAGTTTGTTAAGGTTTTCAATCCAATAGAAGCAAATTATATATGAGTGTATGGTTAGAGGATTTCAATATATGAAGCATGGGTTATCAAATGGAGATTGATCATCAGGGCAACAACTTAGTAAAGTTCGAGAGACTTATCCAATGACATCTATTGTCGATTGGAATTTTCACAAAGCAAATTAATTCACTTGGCCAACGTGGATTAATGATCTTCCTTAGGTTTCATAATTGCTTAACTTGGATAACTAAACCAATATTTTGTCTTTCAATCGTAACTACCGCGTCCAATTGATTATTTGTTGTTAGGTTACTTGGTTTAGAGATATTCTCTTGAGTCTTGTATCTCTATCTATTAAGGTCTTCTTCGTATACCAATGAACAGGTTATCTATGAATATACTTTATGTTATTCGTAAAAAAATATTTAAAAAAAAGTATGATGAGTCATATTATCATATTTACATAATTGTATATGATACTCCGTAAAAAATAATAATTCTATTCTTAGTTTGAATTGTTACTATCCATAGAAAAATTTACAATTTTTGTTTTTGTGGTGTTTACGTTTTGTTGATTTTATCTTTTTATGACTTTTCTTGCAATTTTAATCTCTCTCTTGTATGAGATTAGTCAATTTTATATTTTTTTACTAATTTTTATTAATTTTTTCGGTTAAGAACCTTTTAAGTCATTGTGAAATGACACAAATACTCACGTTTCTTATCAAAGACCACTCACCTTTTACCGAAAACCCTAAACTCTCAATTCATTGTCACATCCGATTCATCCAAAATTAAAGCCACAACCACCCCAGCCATCACCACTTTTTACCCACAACCACCATCTAAGAGCCATCACCACTTTTCACCCACAACCGCCACCACCACCATTCGAACCACCACTAACAGACTCCGGCGATGGAGCAATCGAACGAAGAAGACAAACAATGGTGGCTGTTAGATGCGTCGAGACCACCGGAAGCACCACCACCAAGATATGCTGCCATCAAGAACACCACCACGCTGCCGAACACGAAGATCTGAAAGTCTTCCGACGATTTCGGGATCTGAAATATGTTGACGGCGTTGGTTTTCAACGGGAAGTGGAGGCCACCGGAACTGCTTTTCTCGATCTTAATGGCCACGTAGATAAAAATTGTAAATTTCCGTTATCCATAAATAAATTAAGTATGAATAGATGAAGATGACCATGGGCCTTTTAAATATTGTACTTTTACAAATCTTCTATTGTGTAATATGAGTAAGGTAGGTAGTAAAAATGTTTTTTGTCGCTATAAAAGAACTCAGATCAGTAGATTTATTCATCTCTAATGATGATTATAGTTTCTCAACACTTCGATCTAAAGATGAAAAGATCGAAATATGTCAAGTGACTAAAAGTCAAACCAAAGAGATTTCTTATTTTTTTTACAAGTAAATATTGAAAAGCATATAAAGTTAAAAGTCTCCAGAGACAATGATCGGCACATTAGAGGCAAAAATCAACGATTTATAATATCTTTGTCTTTCTTTCTTTATTAATAGAAAAGAATATAAGTATTTTAGCTTGCATAAATATATAGTAGAATTAAGATGAATAGTAATTTGTAGAGGAGACATAACTGAAAAGTAACTCAACTACCATCTACCGATGAAATATGAAATCGAGTCCAACAAACTATAAAAATACACATAAGCGACGCTTCAGTTTCAAAGATATCAATAATAAAAATAATTAGTTCGGTTATGCTTTTGAATTAAAAACGGATAAAGCTTTAAAAGACAACTGCATTTTGAAAGGAAGAAGTGGGAGACGATCTCAGCCATTGATCTCTGTGATTAACAACTCCGATTTTGTGTATCTTAATAATACTGCATTTTACAATGCAGTGTTGCAAATTTAGATCGTTTATCACATAAATCAACGGTTGATATCGTCTGTATATCATTCCCTTTAAATGCAGTTGTCTTTACGATCTCACACCATTAAAAATTGAACCAAACTATTTGATATGTTGATCACTTTATAAACCATATTTTATTATTTATAAAATGAAGTATAAAATTTGATTGATTCTATTACCACCTCCATTATTAAGCTTTTAGTTTATAAGTTTTTATGGATGTGCTTTTGAAAGTTTATTGTGTGATATAATTCCAAATATTGATACTGATTGATGTAATAAGGAGGGAAAAAGACCCCTACAACCATCATCAAAAGTGGTCAAAGTTTTGAAAATGGAAGCGTTGATGGTGAGAATTTAAAAAGCGACGTTTTGGTCAAAAATAACACTTAATACTACAACTTATGCTTTGACCTAAAACTCTTCACAAAATCTCAAACCGAATCATTAGGCACCAAATATGGGACTTTATCGTCAAATGCAATATCTTTCTTTATTTCATATGATATTACTCCCTATTTAATTATAGTTTAAATAGGAAGTTAATATCGCATGCTAAAAACTAATATTTTCAGCACGCGCGTGTTGTAATTTATAGTAATTAATAAACATCCAAAAAAGGAAACTACACAGATATATAAACGTATTTTATCCCTAGTTTGATTGCAAAGTTTCTGTTCATTAATGAGTTTTAAAATGAAGTTAGTTTATGAAAATACAGTTAACTTTAACTTTAACTCTATAGTGTATATTCAATTTCATTTTGAGATATTGTGTTTATTTAACTTTCAAATATTGGTATTATATGTATTAGATAGTACTTTCAATGATATGACAAAATATATGAATATCGCGTGACGCCTTACACATATGACAAATCAACAAAAGTACCATTAAAATCATAAAACAACAATATTTAAAAGTTTGACATATATAATAAAACAGAATAAAATTTAATTCACACAGTATAATTGAGGTAAAGTTAAAAGTGCATTTACCCTTTCGAAAATGTGTCCTCAAAGAGACGAGGAACATGCATGTTAGACAAATTATTGTTTTGACCGAAGTTGACTATAAAATAGTTACGATTGCTATATATCTACCAATCATGATTGAGTGAAAACACGTTAATTTGTTTCGACACAATGCCCTTTTGAAAGGGGTTTTAATGCATTATAATTAAACAAAAATCATTTTTAATCAACCAATTATAACTTATTACTCCGTATGATGTAGCATGTTCAATTCAATGAAACTAGTTGTTTTGCATATCAAACTCAACCCAAGAGACAAAATGATGTACCCAAAATCTAAAATATGTATATAATGAGCTAGTTGCATCATCCATGCAATGCAAGTGCAACATTTTGGAAACTTATATATTGAGACTAACGTACGTATGACACATAACTTGTACCCTATTCACGTAATCTTGTATACTTATTTGACGTTTTAATCTTGTATGCGTTTAAGTTATTCACGTGCAAGGCCACAAGGGTGTTTTCTTTATTTGTATAAATAAAGTAAATTTCATAAATTATTTATACACATGAATTTATGAAAATTGTCCGTTATAGAGTGTGTGTTTCTTTTGTCTAATATTAGAAAGGTATACTGTACATAGTACATGTAATGACTTTGATTTGACGTTTAACGCGGATAAGAAAATGTAGTGAAATACCACTTCATTTGTGAATTTTGCCTGGTACATATAATAATATTATATACTCGTATAAAACATCATGCAATAGCTAGACATTATAATATTATTGCACATATCTTAGTTATTACTGTATTTTCGCTTACGTTTCTGAAACCTAATAAAGCAATTGTTCAAATAGACATGGCAGGATGATGATGATCAGACAAAATGTTTTAGAAATTGAAGTCCGTTCTTAAGCATATCCACGTGTATTCCACGATTAATCTAGATCTAGATGTTTTATATACGGAGTATCTTTTTAAAACACAATGTGGACAATTCTTATGATTAAAAGTTTGTACTTTATAATAAAGAATGTGTTGGTAGGTTGCTGTCTTGCTAATTGTTGGAGATTAAAGTAACAAATTTCTCATTTTAAATTGACTCAGAATTGATATTTGATTTTGATATATCAAATCAAAATTCGTAAAGTAATAGACTTAGTATGAAATTATTTTAATAATAATTAAAGGGTCTAGCGGTATTCGGGTAACTTAACAACTATGATTTAAATCATAAAAAGGGGACAAATATATAGATTTGTGATGTGTGTATAACTACTTACCTTCATTAAAAATAAAAAAGTTATTTTATTAATATAACTTCATTCATAGTGTATCTCACAATATAAATTCTTATTTAGAAAAATGCGACAAAATTAGACAAACATATTACCAACCCATAGTATACCATTATGAAATGACATGTTACCAAATTCACTTATTTTGTCACTTGTGATCTATTCCTAGTTATTTTACTTTTTCTTTAACACAGTGTTACTAGACACCTTTTAAGCCACTTACAATATTAATTAATATACATGATTTGTCTAAGATGGCTTTTTCATTAAATTCATACAAATGCTAAGTTTTTCAATCAAACAAGTGTACCTTAATTTTAATAATATAACATGATATACAAACTTTAGACCAGTGATAGCGTAAACAAAAGATGTACTTGTTTGCTAAACCGATTAAAGATATATGATATTGTTTATCTTGAGTTAACAGCATAAATCCAACATTATCATATGCAATTTTCTTATATATGTCGAACGATCCACCATATGTGAAAGTTAGAGATGTGTAATTCAATGGGTTCACACAACGATATGGAATTTGTGAGATTTATACATTGTAAATTTGTGGATTTACTATTCGTTAATTGTAAATGTTGGAATATTAGTAGTGAAATTTAAATCAATATCAGTTGGCCTAACTTTTAAAGACTAACAAAACAAAGCAGAGGATGAAATGTTAAAATTCGTACATATAATGGATTTCAAATTAGGATAATTATATATGTTATTTATATAGATATATTGAAATTGTCAATTTTGATCTTCTGATTTAAGTTACTTAGGCGCCGTTTAGTTGACGGAATGTTTTTCGAATGAATGGAAATTAGATTACGAATGAATTGGATTATAAGGAATTAGGTAATGTAATGCGTTTGGTTGTCAAGAAACGAAATGGAATGTAACTGGGTTTTTCATAAGACCTAGCTAAGGAATAAACAATTTGTGAAGGAACGAATGTGGAGATTCAAATGGAATTTCACTTTTGCAAATTTGGCAATCAAATACAATACATAATAAAATTCAATTTCAATTTCATCCATCAAATTCCTTTAACCAAACACCACCGTTAGGTAATTTTTTTAAGAATGTGAAGGGTTAGAATAGTGAAAGTCATGTTTCTTTGATATTTGAAAGTCAAAAATTAAAAATTAAACCATTAATTTCAAACCTCTAAATTTGTGATAAACATGACAAGTGAAGTTCTCTTACCTCCTATTATCTCTCATCTTACTTTTTATCTTTCTTATCATTTTTGTATCAAAATAACTTAAATCATAATATCTAAATTACAAAAAATAATTTATATTAAAATATTTGTTTAATTATTTTCATATTTTTATTTCAATTCAATATTCATTATTAAACTCATTTACACAACAAACACGCCTCTTAATTATGTTTAATGGGATTTAACTATTTAAGTAAGTTTTTATGGGATGTTTTATTCTTTAACACCTTATTTTTGCAACCATATAAAAAACAATAAAAAAAAAATAGATGCATGCTTATGGGATTTAACTATTTAAGTATGTCTTAAACAAATATTATGCACAATGAGTTTGACATAAGGATATATTGTTTCAACTGTGAGTAACCTAGTAAATAGTTAATTATTTATGTTACAGACATCAGGTGATTGATATTATAAAATCGAGCACAAAAAGTAATGTAAAATGATTAGATGTATGGAAGGAGCAAAAATAAATGATGGGATGAAACAAAGGGAAGACAAGAATACCTCACAAAAACTGACTAAACTTGTTGTATTGGTGTCAACCCTAATATATTCTTCCCACTTTTTCTCAGCAAAAGATTCCCATCTTGATATTGACCTTTCACAAATTTTATTTTGTTATTCTATTTTCTTATCCACCTATCTATCTCACTCTAAGAACTTACCTAGCTAGCTAGAGAAATTAGAGGTTTGTTTCTAACTTCTTTTTAATTAGTTTTGAAAGTTACATATACTTATAAGTAAAAAGAGTAAACCAAGCAACATAGAGAGAAATATGCCTTAGGATATGTTAAGGTTTCTTGATTGAAATCCTTGTATGCCATAGATAAGCTAATTAATGTTTGACACTTTGGTTGTACTAGACTAATCCAACGTGAATATGTGAAATTCGGGGGTTTACAGTAATTATTGGCCCTGTCATACAACCTATTTTTAGATGATTAGCATCACGTATATGTGAATTATTCAGTTGAGTGTGTTTATGCAAGAGTAGCCATTATGATTAAGGGTTTGAGAAGTGTCATTGATCATGTAAAATATTGAAAAAATTATACTAATCGTTTTACAAGTTTGTCTCAAATTTTACTAGCGGTCATTTATGTACTTTAATATACAAACTATCATTTCTTTTAAAACTTGCTATGCCAATAGTTCTTTAGACTAACAATTATAAACTATTCCGTTAATCCAAGACATGTGCTATGCACATTAGGCTTATTTTATTATTGTAAAACCTTTGTTAGATCTCCTTCATTTTCACTTTGACCTACTTTATTTTCTTTCTTCCGTATGATTTTGTGAACCACCGTACAAACCCCCCATTCTATTTCTCTTTGTTGTTGATGTAATCAAACCTTCCTCTCAACGATTGCGGGTCAAACCATCTCCAATAGTCTCAAACATTTTTCATCAAACACCCACCATCACTATATCATAATCAATAAAACCCATAAATTAAAATCAAAATCAACAGTTTTAAAAAGAATTAAAACTTTAAAATCACTACATGAGGGGTTAATTATATTTTCTTAATGTTTGATATCATCACCACAGATATTGCTCGTTTATATATATTTATCTCTCACAATATCACTCATTTTTATCCGTAATTAGGTTTAGTTTCATGAACCTTTGGTACTTATTTATGTTTAAATTATGGATATCGTTGTTTTGGTTTAAAAACGAGAAGAAATGGCGAAAAGGTGAAAAGTGATCAAGATTGAAGCTGTCAAACAAAGTACCTATTGGGTCCCACATATGTCATCCGGGTACTTTGTGAAAATTAATTACCCATCGGATAGTTTTCCTTACCCGTCGGGTACTACATGTCCAGACGGGTACATCATGGCTCAAACAGGCGATTTGCAACATAAGGTCTTGGAATTTAATTTACCCATCGGGTAAGTATACCTCCCCGTTTAGCATCCAACAAAGTACAATAGATTCATCCGGGTGGTAATCTATAGTACCCAGTGGGTACACTTAACTATCCGATGGGTACTGGTGTCAGTTACGGGTTATTCACTTTAACCTAAATTAAACCCTAACAACATTTTTACTTTCACTCAACATTCTCTCTGGGTTTCTTGGGCGACTTTTGGTGATTATTGGAGTATTGTTCATTCCACCATTTTGGTTCGAGATTGAAGTTTCCAACACAATCACACGTTTACAATTTTGATTTATCATTTCTTCCTTTGAACAATGTTTATTTTCATTTCGTTTGTATTTATTGATTGTCCTAGCCTAGTTATGGGATAATTTGTTAAACAATTGCTTAGATGATGTTAATTATGGATTAAGGGTGATAATACTTTGTTGTTTGTCGTTGCTTATTTCATGTTTAATTGAAGAACCATTCGTGTTTGAGTTTTACAGATTGAATTGGCTTGTGGGGTAGCTTGTTTAGTGTTCATATTGAAACTTTTACATTTTAAATGATTTATTTCAACTGTTTGTCTATGAATAATAGAAAATTGATTACGGAAGCAAGATAGGAACAAGACTAGTTGATTAAACTTGAATGTGTTTGAATTGAATTATACTTAAAGAAATATAATTAAGTTAAGTAGTTTATGGGAGTATAGTGTCAAAGTTGAATCAGGAATTAACAAGTTAAAATTGAGATTTAGTTTGTCTAGAAACCTATAATGGAAGCCGTAGACAATTTCTATTCACTCGGTCAGGAAGAGTGGAAGCAAATCCCATTCTTGATTCAATTTGAGTCAACTTCAAATAAACTTATTTTAACAAACACCCTGAAATCTTAGTTAAATAATCCAAGCAAGTGTTGTTTACTAATAATCTATTTCCTGTTGACTTCTTTGGTGTCCAGTTGCTTAGTTTGTGTTTATTTGTTTTTACTTTTATTCAGTGACAATTGCAAAGCAACAACTCAGTTGCAAAACCCCCCTCATTTACTTAATTGTTCAAGATTAATTGCACACTTTAAAACTCGACTCTTGATAACACGGTTCCTCGGATCGACTTAAATTTTAAAAAAATTGATGATTGGTATGATCAAAGTTCGTAAAAAATTGTCAGTAAAATTTGATATAAATTTAAATAACAATTTGTATAATGTTCTATAAAATATTAAAATATGTTATTGATATCGTGTTAATTGTGTAAAAAGCAGTTTAATAATATGCTACCTTTTCTTTACATAAAGGTACGTCATAAAAATTGATCATAGGTAATTATTTCACCTATTGTATCTAAATTGTTACTGCTATATAAAACCCCACAAATAAACATCAATATACACATCGATTAGGTTTAATAGTTCTACGATACATATGCAAAGGGTATAAAATCTAGAATAATCACACCATGAGACCCGAAAAGAAACTAGGATGGTCCATTTCAGCCATATATCCAAACCCGAAATGACACATACTAGAAAAGGTCTTGCACACTGTATGAGCTGTGGATACGTGGTCCTAAAATTCCAAGCATAACTACGAGCTCATAACTTGAAGCTAGGTACCTACCATGTAGTCTCATAATAGATAACATCTCTTACTTCATCTAATTCTACAAAGTTTGATTGGTTATCATATCACCATATCATATTTCTATATAACTTTACCATATATCACAAATCTATCATCCATACGAGTATACAACACAGTTAACAAAAAGGAATAATAATAATAAACCGTTTAATAACTAATTCAACACTACAAAGGACATCGACCATTGAATGAGATACAACTCCACATAAACATTTGTAATGGTGCGAGTCAATGTCATTCAGTGCCAAGTAGGCTCATGCAATTCCCCCGTTGAATTTCATTACAAATGCTTTAACTAACTCGAAATGAGATATTTGGATACAAGGGTAGCATCACCCGAGTCCCTAATTAATTAAGCAGACGGAAACGCAGTTATACTTAATATGTGATTTAAACTCTCTATATTTTAATTTAAACTTCTGTTCATTCACGATTCATGTAGTTTTCACTTTTCAGTCTTAATTGTGCCAAAAACTATAGAAAGTTAAAAACAACCGAAAGACAAGTTCCTTGGTTTTAATTTTTAGCGACGTAACTTGTTTGTTAATCAAAATACAAACCAATGACGTTTATTAGGATTAATTAACAATACCAAAAATAACTCTCCTTTTATTATTATTTTTCCTTTTAATTTGATGAATCGAACATTTAGTTTAAAATGTTAATATAGTAAGTTTAACATGTTCATCCATGATTAGCAATACATGATTGTAGTCACAAGTCGTATTACTATTCCAACAACCGTATGGCCTCTATGATGTTGAGATAAGGTGACCCACATACAAAACTAGAGAAGTGGGCATATGCATCCATACAATTAGATAAGATATGGCCGCACGATACAAATGTACTTTTAGAAAGTACAAGAATTAAGTAAATTATCATATTTGTAGTATTATATTGTAGAATAGAATGCAATTGAAAGGGTTAGAACTTACAATATCCCCTTAGTTAGGTAACAAAAAACTTTTGAAAAATTACCGTAGCATAGAATTTGAATAACTTATGCTCTAATAGCATAAGTTAAAGATGATTAAATATACAGAGTCAAAGTTTCCAACTAAATCAGAATATTCATTAAATAAACTTTTTAATTTCCTTTTATAATTACATATTGATATTGATTGATGATTATAACTTTGAATATTTATGAATTTCTTTTACTTCAATTAATATTTATTTAATACTCTTAAATTATGTCCTTAAAGCATAAGTTACCAAACACATAACATATTAAGCTTATATGTATATGATAGTGCCCTTTCAAATAAAAATATGATAGTGCCCTTAAAGCGTAAGTTACCAAAACACATAACATGTTAATTGATCGACGGATTTTTATTTGACTTAGTTAAAGCTAGCTTTTTATTGTTGCTTTCTATTTATTTAATATATATATATATATATATATACATATATATGTAGTGATGATTAGAAGGAAATAGGTAATTCTGAAGGAATAATGGAGGTTAATTTGGACTGTCCATTAATATTTTATCATGGTGAATGTTAGTTATCATTCATTACGAAGAATGTTAAAACCCACTATTTTAACATTCTTGGTGATGAATGATAACTAACATTTACAATGATGACTGTTAACTGACGGCCCAGATTAACTTCCCCATTTACCAGGATTAACCTTTCCATGTAGATCAACCCTCTATATTTATATATATATATATATATATATATATTTATAGGGGGCTGATTTACAGGGAAAAGGTAATCTTGGGGGAAAAGGGAAGCAAATATGAGCTGTCCGTTAACATTCATCCTGACAAAATTAATATTCATTGTAATCAAAATTAATATTCATCGTGATAAATGTTAATTAACATTTACCGTGATAAAAATTAACAAACGATCCAGATTTACTTCCCCTTCTCTCTTAAATATATATATATATATACTATACGAATATTAATGTGTAATTCCAAAGTGTTACTTTGAAGCTACCCTACATATATAATTACGAATATTAACAATAGCTTACGATTTACAATTTCATCATGACTATAATAATATTTTTATATAAGACATTTTCCGGTGTTGTTGACTATGTAATTGAGTTCGTGGTTGAATAATGATAATCTTCAAATAGCTGCCTGAACATTAATTTACATCAAACGCTAATTAAGGTCTTATCTCACAGTCGAATGCTTAAACATCCCAATTAATAAATACAAAGCACGAGTAATAGATAGCCAGTACGTGATCGATGTGGCTAAAAAAAAAGTGTGCGTGGTAAACCCACAAAGGATGACCAAACGAAATAACTTTGAGTGACTGAATGACTCGTCACTCATGTACGACGCTATATATTTCGCGGATTATATTATAAAGACGTACATTTTCTATGGGTAACATCAAACTCTCTTAATAAAGGGAGTTACTTAGCTCAAACAACTTAACACAAGTGACAATGAGCTTAGACCCTCAAAAGAATGGCTCCAAAAATACATAGTTTTACTCTGTATGGATCATTCTACTAAAAGTACATCATAGTTTTTACTTTATGATCATTAATGAAAATTCACATACATAAATGCAACACCTTTCCATACATCTCATCGAAACATCATAATAGTACTAGGTTTCGAAAAGAGATGATACAATGGGGCCGTCTCTGAATTGACCCAATAATATGAAAAACATAACTAATAGAGATAAACAACAAATCAATGTGATTAGTATAATTTATATGACACTTCATTTTGTAAAAACCTTTTATAAATATTGTGTTGATATAACATTTCTCATGTGAAGATAAATAGATAATCCTAGTGAAACGATACCAAGATTTACAAGATCCATCCTTACCCAAATGATATTTTACAGAATCCTGTAAATAAATAAAATGATTTTCTAACTTTTACTTTTACAAAATTAAACCTTATAAATTCGCGTGAAAATGTATTATATTATATAATATAAAAAAATTAAAGAGAGATATGGAGTATCTGTTTATGCAAATATATATAAGGAGAGGGGAAGGAATCAATATCTTCCAAACACTTGCAGACAAATTAGGTTCAGAAGAGAAAAGCAACCTTTCCTTTACAACCCCAGAAAAACAACAACAATTAGTAGATTTCAAACCAGAACCACCATCCACCACCACCCACCACCACCACCCCTATCATTATCTCAAGAGAGAGAATTCTTTCACTTCCACTTTTACTTTCTCTCTCTATATAT
Organism: Logfia minima; assembly: GCA_963921325.1. NCBI lineage: Eukaryota > Viridiplantae > Streptophyta > Magnoliopsida > Asterales > Asteraceae > Logfia > Logfia minima. The sequence continues at coordinate 3,673,440 of OY992770.1, forward strand.
ACATGTTTATCTACATATATGTAACATGCAAACCACTTATAAAGGATGGATCTTTATCTGGTGAAACTTCCACCCATATCCTCCTTTCTTTCTATCTTGATTTGTTTCATCTTAAAAACCCTCTTTTTTGTTCATATTTCACCATTTCTTGAACGCCTTTTCATTGAATATAAATAAAGTTTGACTCTTGATTTCATTTTCCAAATCTTGATTCATAAAATCATACACATGCCTCTCCTTGGATTCATCTTCTTGGGTGCTATCATATGCTTAATTTCAAGGTTCATTTTTTGGGGTAAAGTATATCTTAATACATGTAGATATATACACGGTGAGTGTACGTATATGCCTGGCTCCCTGTATGCCATTTTCAGAGCCCATCGGTATCTCCAATGGTCTTCGGAGATGGCGTATGAGGAGCCAAGCATATTCCACATCTTGTATGCTCTACTACTAACTTCTTCTTTTTTAATCTTTTTGTCTGGCATTGTTAGTGCTTTTCAAAGATATTTTTGCCATTTCACATCAGTTGAGTCTTTGAGAGCCTTAATGGAATTTTTGCACTTCGTAAAGACTTGTGATTAGTCAAATAATTAGCTATATGTAGCTAGTTAAATACAATATTCTTTGTTATGTGACATTTTATTGCATTGTAAATTTAAAAGGATGCATGTACATAGTAAAGATAATTTTTTTTGCTCTCCATGGTAAATGAAACCCTAAGGTAGAGTATTTTCTGCAACTTTCTTGATCATCTTCGTCATCATTTCTATATTAGGGTTTTCCTTGTTACATAAAATGAAATTGCTTTCAAACTTCACTTTCCATGATGTGATGTTTGTTTCTTGAATTTGGACATTGGAGAAGATTCCAAGAATATTGATGGTAACAAAACACAAAACCTGGCTAGTTCGACAATCTTTTTTAATGACATTTATACCCTTATGTCTTCTATCTCACAACACACATAACATTACTTATTTCTATGTGTGTTTTGGAGCTTAATGTACTCCTGAAAACATCTCTTAGTGTTGAAAGCTACAAAAACAAACTTGTTTAAGTATTGGTTAAAACTTTCTTAGCAATTTTTTTTTTTTCATTTGGTCTGAGTTCAAATATGATTGATACATATAATGTATTCCTTGAATTAGGTTTTATAAGATATCAACAATTTTTTTTTATTTAACCCTAGCTAACTGCTTTGCTATTTAATTAAATGACATTTGAGCGCAGCCGTATGTCCTATCCACGGCCATACACCTATCTCTTAGAAGTCATGTAACAAATCATATGCATAGATGAAAGCACTTCACTTGATAAAAATGTCTTTGGAATCAGGGTTTTATATCATCAACCTATTTAATGACATCAACATTCCGTACAGCTTATATGTGTGAATACTTGTGTAATTGGGAATTTAACAACACTATCTTAATGAAAGCTTTATTCTTGATGGAATATGTTTGGAATTATATATGGGCTTATCAAGCATTTTTAATGACATTTAATCACAACACACACCATACACCATATATAGTGTGCATTGGGGTCATTTGTTAGGAACCATCATATACGTTTTTGTATATATTGATAAATATTTAATAATATTTAATTTAAATCACACATGGATTTTTTATGTGCAATTCGTTTTCTCCTTTACATTTATACAATTAGAGAAAATATATCACAAATATTGTTGAAACAAGGAGAAATCAACTTGAAATTGTTTATTACAAGACATGCCGATTCCTTGGGGTTTAACAACTAAGAACACAATGTAACGTTTTTGGCAAGAATGTTAACATGGGTGTGAAATGTGAAACTTTATAGTTTTCTTTATGGTTTGAAATGTGACATTTTACCCTTAAGTTTTCATTAGGGGTTTACCAAGTTGCTCTCTCTCTAATTTGAAACAAGATCTTGGATTCAAAATGTGACCAATATATATGAACTTAAGAAACATTTAGTAATAAAAAATGCACACACACATGCACTAAATGATAATGATTAGTGTTTGACTGGTCAATAAGCTAGTAGCTACTAGTAGTAAAGTAGTCAAGCAAATATTGTCTGTAATAGGGTAGGCATGTATGTATAGGGAAAACTGAAGCAGATGTATAATAATAGGAACATATCTACCATTAAAAGAGAGTGCTTTTCTTTGCTTAAACTAGCTTAATATATATAGCTTGGCTTTTCGTGGTACTGCCATGGCTAGCTAGCTATGTAGCTTGTTTCACGTGCTATCTAGCTACCTAGCAAGAAATAAAAACATAGTGAAGGTGTAGTGCGTGTGTTTCCTTTTTCATGTTAATAGTGAGGGGGGCAGGGGAAGAAGTACTCATGATGAGAAATATGGATCCTGATGAAAGTAAAGTTTAACAGGGAATGTGTTTGTGCACAAACAGAAAAAGAATCTCTCCGGCCCTCTCTCCTTGTCACCTTTTATATTTCTTTCATCTTTTTCCTGTTTTACTTAACTTTATTAATCATATTTGTTAGTTTAATATAGTCTTTTAATTAATCTAATTAGTAGCTTTACACCTATTTGATTGAGAGAGATAGAGTGAGAGACTCAGAGAGAGTATGGTTGTATGAAAAAGATGGTTGAGTGGGAAGGGGAGAGGGGAGCAGGTGGACCACTTCCACTTGTGATTTTTAGGGTTTCTTTTGTGAGTTGAAGGGCACTTGCGATGAGTGAGTTTTAGCTTATTTTCTAGCTTTAATTCTATTAGCTTTCTTAATTCCTTATATTGTCTAAGACAGTACTTTAGGCCGATTTCATTTTCTTATGACTTTTTCTTTAAAAACCTTCAAAGAAAGATACACAAACAATGATATGCTTACTTTGTTTTAACATATGTATTAGAGACATCCTTACTTTTAACTTTATCATGTTTCACAAAGTTTCTCTGCCGGATGGAGATTCTCTCGTGCTTAATTTGAAAATGAAAGTAATTTTCTCCGCCGTAGTACATATCGTAACATAAAGTTAAATTTATTTATTAATTTAATTATTAAGTTTAAGGAAGCATAACCTCTAAAGTTTAAAACTTTTTCTACATATATATGATATAAACTTAGGGAAACAATGTGTGCCACTTTGTATGCTACTCCACTTTACGCTACTTTGTTTTCTTTAAATCATACATATGGGATCATGGACTGCCACGATGCAAACTGCAGTTGCATGTATGATTCGTGCATCTAGCAGCATTAATTATTTTCTTGTTTAACTAAATGGAGATATAGATACAACACTCAAATTGATTCATGTATTACATTGTACGACAGTTAAAATTCAAAATACAAGTATATAATAGCATAACTTTGGTGTATAAATCAATTCATCTGTTGTATTACCTTCCTTAACTTAAGGTTTTTATGAAGAGTTCTAATTAAGTGCGGGGTAGAAGTTTTGTATAACTTTAAACGATACGATTAGCAGTTATAGAAGTAGAACCTATTTACTTGTGGAGAGAACGTATTGAAAGATCACGTACAGTTTAATGTAACAAGAACTTTTACAAACATTTTATATATTGAACCAAACCTAACCATTAATTATGCAAAAATGAAGTCGATCTTATGTTAAACTATTTATGATAAGTTAGTAAACAATTCATTGTGTTTAAGATAAAAGTATATCAAATTTTACTAATAACTAAAACAATAATTCACTTTCACTATTAAAGTAATAAGAAATAAAAATGAAACCATGAAACTGAAGTAATTTGATGCTGACCTATTTAGTTTGATTTGAAGGGTGTCACAGTTCACTTCAGTTGGAATCTTAGTACATAGAATTCTATCCATGGCTTCTAGCGAAACAAAACAACTCAAGATGTTCATATAGACGGTGTTTAAGCCAACTGAAATACAATCACAACTTTTGATTGTCAGAAAAAAGAAAAAAAAAAAAGCAAACAAACTAAAGGACTCGTTACACTTTAATAAGAAAAGAAAAAATTACAAACTTTAAATATGAAAAAAGATCTGTTCGGTCAAGGTATCAAATACTTATGAAAATAGGTGAATAGCCCATCCACATTAATCCATAATCAACTTCTTCACTAATAATTAGGAGTGTAACCTTTTTTTTTTTATTATTCTTTTTTTTCTTTTTTTCCAAATCTCTTGCTCGTAAAACACTTAAATTACATTCAGTTAACAACAAAGATGTTACGTTTTTTATTTTTTCGTCAAGATTATTTCGAGATCTTTAAACATATCCGAACAAAAGCAAAACGCGTATTTGTTCATAAATCCGTTGTTATATTAAAAATAAGAGGGATTATTTATGTAAAAATGACATACCTATCGATCAAACACGTAAATTTTAATCTTTTTATTAACATATAACGAACTTTGAAAATTTATATTGTATATCCCTAACTTTTATAAATGTCTATTGTAGATATTTAACTAGCTATTTTATATACGAAACTTATGAAAAAATGTCTTTTATATAGCAAAACATATATACAATGCATACAGTAGACGTTGCTAAGCCCTTAAATAGATATCATATTAATTTTTAAAATTCCTCACATACAATAGTAAAAAGTGTAAAATTTATTTATTTTAAAACCTAAAACTCTATAAACTATTATTATCATGAGAAATTAAATAAAAATTACAAATTTTAAATTTTTACGCAATAATAACTTTAAAAAAAACTATCCACCACACCACAAATTTGCGTATTCCGTATCCTTGTTTGCGTGTTGTGTGTCCGAGCAGACGACTTCGTAACTCGTGACAGGGCTCGTGGCCTAGTATGCAACCCGCAAATAGGCACATGCAACTCGCAATTTTACAGTTTCGACTCCAAAAAGTGATGAATTATAGCAACAATTCCTGAGTTGCTTAGTGGGTGTGTGGACTCATGAAGTGTGTTTGGTTTGCTTATGGTCAAAGTGTGCGGAGTTGCAAAAGTCATCACATAATATTAAAATGTGGACACGCAACATGTAAATGGGCAGGCGTAAATCATAAATTTGTGTGTTGCGTGTCTGTAGTTTGCGTCTTGATTACCTGGCCATGAGCCAGTTTGCCGGACACACAACACGCTATGGGCACACGCAACGTTTAAATTTGCAAGTTGCGTGATGGTAACTTCTTTTAAGTTAATTTTTTTTTGGAGAAAAAAGGTTAAAAATTTAGTTAATTTCTCTATTTTCTATCCATGAAAGTTACATATCAAGGACATAATCATCCCTCTTGCCAATAAAGCAAACAACCTCCAAGGCCTCCTAAAATGTCATTAGGATTTAAGGGTGTTATCCTTTTTAGTTCTTTGTGTAAATGATTCAACCAACATATATATATATATATATATTATATAACATATTAGTTTGTTTCATCATTTATGAGAAATCGTCACATATGCATAATTTATAAGTGTACATATATATTTATAATATATATATAACTAGCACATAATGGCCCATATGGTTAGTTTATTCTTTTGAATATAGTTTTAGAAGGTAAATTTATAAATATAATTAATTTTTTTTTCTTTGAACAGCTATAAATATAATTAATTAGAGAATTAAGCGTACGGAGATAATAATATACTAGTATGTTGTGAACTTATGATGGATATTCGTGCAAAAGTAGATTATATTCTGATAATAGTGTTATATTCTACCTCCTCTCCCTTTTCACAGGCTTTTTCAGTTTTCTTTTTCTTTTCTTTTTTGATTTGATTTGATTTATTGAAAATTGTAGCAGCAATACAACTTACTTTAGGGATATTGTATGTGGGTTTGTCTTGAAATTTGTATTCAGCAATACAATTTACTTTAGGGATATTGTATGTGGGTTTGTCTTGAAATTTGTGTTCTTTATTTCTTATTGGCTATGGCTTTCGTCTTTGATTTGATTTTATTTATATATCTGCAGGCCCACCAACAAGGGGCTTTCTTGGTATTTGGATCCCTTGTTGCCATATCTCTATCACATACGGACTATTTTTGTTTCTTTTGGCTTGGCAAATACATAACCATTCTCGAGTTTCTAATTTTCTTATAATTTAAAAGTTAAAACTATAATTTCATATACTCCATTAATAATTATATCTGCAAATACATTTAGCTAAATTTCATAATTATATTATGAAAAGTTGACCACTTAGTGTCTTGTCCACTTTATTGTTATGCATGTAATAGCATTAGCTATACATGTCTATGGCTTGGATATCATAGCTCGGATCCAGCCACGTTGTAAACCGAAAAGTATTTGAAGTATTGATGCCCGTATTGCTATTGGTGCTACGGTCTATACAAGAGAAATTCTTGGATTCACACAAAGCAATGCCAGGATCATACAAGTTTAGTAAAAAGGATAAGGAGTTTGATTCGGTTAAAGCTGATGACGTTGAAGCTCAAGCTTACGGTTTGCTCTGCTCAAGTTAGGGAGGTGTGGGATCTTGCAATCGAGTCTAGCAATGGTTCAGCATCATGATTCTCGGTCTATGGCTAGCTTTGTTTTGTTTTGGTGTGCTGTTTTGGTTGGCAATCTGCTGCTAGTCTGCTGTTGATGTTCTTCATGGGTAGGTGTCGAGATGAAGGTTGATTTCATGGTGGTTTCTTGGCCCCTGATGGTTTTTTAGTGGTTTTATGTTTAGCTTTTGCCTGGTTTGTTTCTGCCTAGTTCAGGGCAGTGATATCTTACGGTCTAGTCGCTTGTTTTTCTTGTTACTCTTTTCTAGAATAGCCCTTCTTTGTATCAAAAGTTTATATATAAATTTTCGTGGGGAGCATCCCATTTTGTCCAAAAAAAAGGGAGAAAAAAAAGCTATACATGTCTGATAGTAAATCAAACGGAGAAATTTAACTCTTTCCGTTTAAATTTAATTGTTAACGGGCACATGTTATGTTTATGGCTGATATATTTAGTCTCTGTTTGTTTTCATAAAGATTTGTTATTGTAAGGTTTTGCTAAGAATATTGCCGTAGTAAACAACTGCCAGCTAGAGATATATGGCAGGAGATGTGTGTACCTATATCTACCAACAAAATGACACTAGATAAGATTTTAATTTTATTGACTTGACACTTATATATTTTATAGTGTAGCACACTCTGCCGAAATATGGGTTTATTCTGTTAAGATGCTTTATGCTAGCTTTCTATCAAAAATCTATCAGAAAATTAACTATCATCTGCTTCAGCTATAAAGTTGTTCAACGTGTATGCTTATTGCCTAACTGCGGTCTTAAAATATTATATCTTTTTAAGATATATTACTATTAATTATTAATTAACTAATTTGGTTTACTTTTGTTTATATATATAGATATAGATATATATATATATGCTTCTTTTTATTTTATTTTATAAAAATAGCTATTTTATCGTGTTTCCCTTATCGATACTTGAGATTTATTTAACTTTTTGAACCAATTAGATGATACTTTTGCAAACATATTTTTCATGTTAAAGACTAGTTTTTGCCCTAACCAAACTTGAAAGGGTAGTAAGTGAACTTTCAAACTTTTATAAAACTTATAACATTTTATATTTCTAAGGCTGAAAGTCTGAAACTGTTAAACATTGTTCTTGGGTCTTTATTGGGCCAAATGTTGGGTTTAAACTTTGTTAGAGCCCATCGGCCCAAAAGGTGGGTCATGTTTTCTCAGCAATGTCAAGTTATCTATAGGAAAGGTGTTTATGATTGTTGGGTTAGTCGCCAAATTTATTGAACTTCGTACCTAACGTCCTAACCTCAAAATTTCATTTCAGTTAAAATTATGGTTAACCTTTGATTAGTTATAGGCTTCGTTTTATATGCGGCAAAAAAGGAAAAAGAAAAATAATGAGTAAAATGTTGCAACGATGTTATGATGTTAATATATAAAACCTATCATTAATCATGTTAACCATCCAAAAATACCATTCACATTGACAGAAAACTAGTTCTATATTACTTTTTTATACAAGCGACACCACCTCCGTGATGAAAGTGAACTTAGTGATTTAACCATGAACTCTCTATGCAAAAAATAAAACATTATCTTCACGTGTTTAAGAAGTGACCTAAAATTGAAGCTCAAGGGAATTAAATCTAAACGGCTGAGGTGACTATAAGATATATATTAATAATTTTGATTTTTTTAGTGCGTTTTTCGAGTTTAATTTGAACATGATCCGTTTATTAAACATGTTGAAACGTTCAACCTATTTAGCTCGTAGCACGATAAACCCAACCCTAACCATTCATTTTCGTATTGGATTTGTGTCGTGTCAAAAATTGACACCTCTAATTATGACATAAACACCATTAATATAAACATTAATACCCGATTAGAATGTGACACCATTTATTGTATAGAAGAACATAATAGGTAGTGCCGTATTGTTTGGTGTATTGGTCATGCCTACCTTCATACACAATATAAGGAAATTTATTTTTATACAAATATAATGACGTTTTTATTGTGTAAAATGAATATTTAAGTTGTTTGCGTGTCGTGTTAAGTTTTGGGATTGAGTGGTTGTCTGAATCAAACTCACAATTCTTTGACGTAACATATCCTCACGAATAGTTTCTACTTCCACTTTAATTTTTTTATTTTTCTACAACAACAGAAAAACGAATTTGACCAGGTCTTTTTATTTTTGCTTTCTTAGAAAGCTGCTATAAAAGTAACATCTTTATCATATTTGCTTTCTTGATTTTGATAAAGTTATAAAGTTATTGTTTGTTTACTTAGTATAGAGTCAAGTTCTACAACACTAAGAAGATATGATTATAAAATGTTTTAACGTATTTTTATTTTTATTTCGAGGTTACAAACGTATTAACGTTATTATCAATGTTAACATCGAACTTGTTAAAACTGTGTGACGTATGTAAAATACTTATCTCTAACTCACAACATTTTGAATTTGATAATATGTCATTGCCGACTCGTTTCATTTAAATGATATGACTTCCACATAAGTTGTTAACATACATGTGGTTTATAGTACGGATCGCCAACGTACTATGTTTTTTGTCATGATGCCACCAATGTACCTAGTACACGTGTGCTTTTTAATTCCACGTTGGCATTTTTAAAAAATAGAAAAAAACGATTACTAAATGAGACTTATCAGTTGTCCTGGTAACCTCTTAACAAATTGGTGACCTTGATATAGTTTTAACAAGTTCGTTGTTAACATTGATAATAAAATCAATACATTGATAATCTCAGATAAAAAAAAGTTAAGTACGTTAACCATCCGTACTACAAACCCTTATTAAAACCATGAAGCGCAACTATTACCTATTTACCTCACAAATTAACATTGCTATCTCTAATTTTTAAGATTCAGTTTTTATTGTCTTAAAACGATTGAAATACATTACTTATCCATATTAAAAACAAGTCTTGATCTGATCATATTTGTTCATGAAACGTGGTTCATATGAAGAGGCAAAAATCTTTTTGACTTGCAAATTTCTAACTTTGTTTTTGTGTGTTAAACAAATCAATGAGAACAAAAGAGAATTGATTGGGGATGTGTGTTCACTTTCAATATTTGTCAAGGTCATGATTATTAACAACTACTAACTAATTTCTATTCTTATCCATCCACATACTCCATTATTCAACATCACTAATCCAAATACTTTTTCTTGATTATAACCTAAAATACCATCAAGAAAAGAACATACAACGCCTTCTTTAACTAAAAGAATCATCACATATTCCATAAAGTTTTTATAATAATAATAATCATAATAAAAACATAACCACAGAGGAAAAACAAGCTAGTTATTTGGAGCTTGTTTGTTATATTTAATGCAATAAACCACAAAATAAGTTTCCAAACACCCTCTAATGTATTTTATAGCTCATAACTTTGTTCAAGCCTTTTATTATCTTTTCGCACATATATTCCATAAAAGTTTTCAAAATAGAAACTATATAAATAATACAAGTACACATAAATGGGTAAACGAAGCGTGTTTTTTTTGTTCGGATTACTCGAAAAGGGTGAGCTTTTTTTTTCTTATTCAGATGTACATGATCTAATCAGACATCCCCGTGATGATTTTCAACTCTTTCACCAACCTCCCCAAAATTCTATCTAATTGTAATTGAACCTTGTGACTCTTGCGAGAATATCATAAGGGATACCAATTTGGTGATGATTAATACAACTTTGTTGAAGCCTCTAACGTATTATATACTTCACAGCTTTGTTGAAGCCTTTATATTCTATTTTCACACGTAAAAAAAACATTAAGGAACAAAGAAACATGTGAACCACACAAGTTTATATATAGCACATCTTTCAACTCAATGTTTAATCTTTCAACTCAATTTCCCCATGGGGATTGTTTTTATGTTATGTTGGAGACCCCACACCATCACCATAAACAAAAGTTGCAAAACTAAAAAGCTAGTACAAGTGGACGTTATAAGCATAACCAAGGTCCTTTCTTTTCTTTACACTATAATCATCTTTTCCTGGGACGTGAATATACATTTGAACTCTAAATAACTTAAGAATCAAGTGGGCCTCTTAGGAGTAATTGTACTTATAAGATACAATTATATACCGCTCTCACCCAACCCATACATACTCTCCTTTGACCATTCACCATACAAACACACACATATTCTATGAGGATCAAGAAATAAAAGATACATGTTGACCTTTTGACTATTTATAATAAAAAAACATACCTTTACAGGAACTAGTTTGATTATGTCCGTTCCTGGGTGGCTTGCTTAAGAATAACAGTGGGAGCAATGCGGCAACTCCTCCTCTGATGCTCTAACACAAGTTCTCCTGCAAACCAGTCAAGTTTCTCAAGATTCGTCTGATCAGTAATCTTTTTGCCACCAAAGAGCACTGATTCAACGTTCTTCTGTCTCAGCATCTCATCAGCCACTGTTGTCAGCATTTTTACGTTGCTAGGACTAGGGTCCGAGTCAACATTAATTCCGGAATGGCCCATGTTGGATCCATTTGCCTGTAAAGGGTAAATTAATAAGTCTCAAGTCCCAAAGTCTAAGCTAATTTTATATAATGATATTGCATGGTACCAAATTTTTATTTTAAGAGATTTGGACTAAGGGATAATGAAATTAGTAACTAAAGACACTATCAAACACCAAATATATGATGCCTTCACACAGATAATCATTGATCAAAAGTTTTAACTATCATTAGGGTGACTTACATCTTTATCAAAAAGTAGCTCGATTGATAAATAATGTGTAAACATTATAAAGATCGTGTCTTTTCTTACCCCGTCTTTACCTATAAAATTGTAACTTTCAGCGTTTTGTGACAAAGTAGTTAAACTATTTGAATATTCATCCAAATTTTAGAACATTCTTCAATAAAAAAAAATCGAAGAAACTGTATAAACTAAACCAATATCTACAATTTATACCAACAGTCAACAGATATAGGCTAGTGCTTAATTTTCAATTTAAAGTGTTCAAGAAAGAAATTTCCATAATCATCCTGCTTAATTTTCAATTAGAAAAGTGTCAAACTTAAGGAGCATGAAAAGGCGCATAGGACCATAAGACCAAAAAGCAAATACTCCAGAAGATAGTGATACTAGTAATCAATAATCATGCAAGTTCTCTTAGGTGCATTACAAATATGGCAAAACTCTAAACACAAGAAACATAAAGTCATAAACTATTCTTTCCAATAATCACCATGGTCCAGGGTGTCCAACACTAGTGTTCTAGACCTTTTGCTAGAGAACCATGCAGATATGATTTGAATCATGTCGGGCTCCAAAAATAGTTTAACTTTTATCAATCATCTTGAGTTAAGCTCGAGCTTGAGCTAGGTCAAGTAGATTTTTTTATCAAACTCTTGCTAAAAAATTGACCCGAGATATATAAATGAGTCAAGCTCCAGCTTATAAGGTTCGACTTGAACTATCATTGAGCCTTAAGTAAAGATGTAATGTATTTATAAAATATAAGTGCAACAAAAGCAGAAAAAGGAATTAAAATTTTAATTAATCCCTTCATTAACTTTATAAAATGAAAATCTAATTTCATTTTAGTTTTTGTTCTTATGCAATGTGAATTATAAACAGCATAATAAATCTTTGTGAGTTTTTATACCTGGATACGGACGTAGTTACTTGAATTGGTTTGACCAAACGCCATAGCAACAGAATGGTCAACCATATCGGCTGAAGCATCACCGTAAATTCTCGCCATAGGACGACACCATTGACCACCTTTCCACCCTTTGACTTTTTCATAACTACAGCTTCCTTCTAGAAGCTGACCAGTCCCAAGTGAAAGTACGAAAATGTCCTCGACCCCTCGCACGAACGGGAACTCTTGTTTGTTATGCAACACGTGCGTAATCGCCGCAGCTGTAGGATTACTCATAGCTAAACCACCATCAACCCCCACACAGCTAGTTTTTCCGTCCGTTGACTTCATTAACACCGGGTCAAATAAACCAGGAGATGCTGACGTGGCACGACACACTTCCCAGAGATTGAAATTAAAACTGTCAGTTTCCAAAGCGTCGGCACGTGAGAACAAAAATGGAGCTGAGCTGGTGAGATCATAGCACGGGATTAAAACCGGTTTTAATGTGTTTTTCAAAGTCAAACTTTTCCCGTTGACTGTGAATAATTCTTTCATTGAGGTTTCAAATCCCGTTCGCGCGTGCTTAGACGCGCCACCGTGAAAAAACCGTTTAAATTTGGAGTTTGACTTTTTAACACCATACAATCGATTTCCTTGTTCTGTTAGAAGGCGCCACGTGTCATCCGCTTTGAAAATCGGACGGTTCTGGTTGTTACTTCCGAACAACATCGCCGTGAAAATACCTCCGATTCCGGTACCGGCGGCTACGTCGAAGTAATCCGCGATTCTGGCGTTCGGATTGCCGGATTTTTGTTTCAACGCGTTTTCGAGGTACGCTAGGGTTTTACCGGATAAAATACTTTTCATTCCACCGCCGTCGATAGAGAGAACGCAGATTTTGCCTCGTTGATTCTTCATTGATTGACCGCCGTCGTAGACGGCGGTGGACGCGGTCGGCGTAAAGGAAAGTTGCGGAGAAACGTGTTTAGGTTTCCAGACTTTATGATCGTCATAACCAAATAAGAATTTGCTTTCGAGAATTGAGAAGATTTCATAGCTGAGTTTATCGGTGTCGATACTTGGCTCTTGTAGCGTTTCTAATAATGATTCATTTGAATTTGAATTCATGTTGATTAATTAGCAAGTGTTTACGAACTAACACACGGTTAATTAAAAAACCTAGGAGGTAATTGTATTTGTATGCAAGTATTAAAGCATGATACGTACGATTTTAATTGTATCGTAATTATACTTTGAGAATAAGAAAAGGGGGTTATAAAAAAAATGGGAGGAGACAAATGGAAGACGTGAGAAGGCAAAAAAACACATTGATTGTAGAGGATTTTGGCTTTTATAACCTTTTTATAATTAATTAATAAAAAAGGAATTAGCGGCCGTTTGTTCTTTTAATTTTTAATTAATGTTTAATTAGTTTTAAATTATTAAAGTACTTTGGTGATAATCTGTTATATCAATTTGTAGGGAATTAACGAAAGTGTACCACAAAGTTGATGGGTTTGTCAAAGTAGATGTGGTTGGTGCTACCAAAGTCGTTGTTAGAGATTCATGGAGCTCAAAAATGCAACGTATAACAAAAGTTCTTAATTTTAAAAGTTTTATTGTTTTGGATTTTTTTTATGGAAAAAGTTAAAACCATTGTCGAATGTAAACATCAAGAATGACTTGTTACGATCAAGGGGTAAAAGACGATTACTCATGATTGAAAATGACATAGTGATAATGTGAGATGCGGTGCTCTGATCTTAAAGAAGATCTTCTATAATTTCGCACGTGAGAAGTTATTTTTTGGTTTCGTTCCCTATGATAATAGTTTAGTAATGAAGATTTGAATTTTTTTCAAAATAGACTCAAGTTAAATCCCCACTAAATGTAACTTTGAAGTCAACTCTCAGATACATAGTTTAGTTAGAGTCAGACCTTTAGACATATGTGAGCCGCTTAACGTTATCAATTATTAACATTTTGCAAAGATAATAAACTTTAAAATTCGTATTTGTATGTGAATATGAGACATAAAATGATTTTAAACATAATAAATAAAAGAATGTAATCGAACATTATTTTTTATAAAAATCTATATCTATATAAAGATTGAGTCCCTATAATTAAATGTTAGTCTTAAATATTATATTATTAATGCATCTTTACATATAAAATTCAATGTGGACAAAATCTATAAAAAAAATTTAGGTAAAAAAGTTATATTGAGTACTACATTAATTGTTTTGGTAGATGGAAATCTTTAATGATTTAGAATTTTTAATATAATGTTAGAAATACTTATGAACAATGTCAAAGTTGTCAAATATAATACAACCTTTAATCTAGACTCTTAAAGCCTTAGCTAACAATTATAACCGTAGTTGTTTGCGATTAGATTGAGGTAATTAAAGGATTAGTCAAAAGTTCCCTTTTGAGTTTTGTGTTCGATTAACAATCTTAAGATATTTTGAAAGTGTTTTGAATTTGATTGTTAATCGATTGTAAATGTATTGTTATTAAACTAGATAAAACTTAGCAGAAGGCCTACATAATATTGAACTGAAAATTGCACCATAAGCTATTAGTAAACACCGATCTGGTGTGACCCGACCCAACCCGACACAATCAATTAACAAGTTATAATTAACAGTTTCAACAATCATTTTATCAATACTTTTAACCCTTTACAATAAATATCATAGTTAAAAAAAATTATACAATACATGTGCAACACACGGGTCTGAATGACTAGTATATAAGAGGTATTCATGTCTAAACATGATCGAAAGCATAAAGATATGTACTCCACTTTAATTAATGTACAAGCTTACCATTTATAAAAGAATTTCCAGTTCTAAAATATAAATATAAATATATTACATGAACAGGAACCGAATAAAATCCTGGTATGCATTCCGGTCGAGGTGTGTGCCTGTGTGTATAGTAGTCATGATGTACGTGCGGAGCTCATTTCACTAACGAAGACAAAAGTACGGCACCGGCCGTCGGGGGGAAAATGGAGGCCCACTAACTTAGCTTATTTGATTCTGGGGCCCACTTAATCTGTTTTTATTCTGTTTTCGGGCGTACGTGCATCCGTTTACATAATAAAACGTCTATCGCCAAACCACCGTTGGCATATATCTCTTCCACCTTCTTTTTTCACTAGACACAAAAATGTAAAAGTTTCATACTATAAAGTACAAAGTTTCAGAAAGATTTGTGTCATTCATTATATAAATTCTTATATTTTTAATATGTTATGTAATGGTAAATGGTATTTTGTATCGTCTGACGTTACGTGTTTGTATTAGTAGAGTTAAAATTTGGCCATAAGCCCATCTACTTGAGCCCAAAGTAGGTTACAGTAATCTTATGGAGATATAGCCCATATTTATATTGGGCCTTGCGCATCGGAAGAAAATGAAATTTTATAAATTACACAAATGGTCACTCATGTCTTATGAAACTGTACCTTTAGCACTTACATATTCAAAGGGGTTTCTATTGATCAACTTTATTATCCTTACCTTTTTTTTTTTTCTTTTTATAAATTACAGTATTGTTCTTTAAGATCATCTTTGAATCTGATGCTATTAATAATGTATTTTATATAGCAAGTCTTAAACTTTCAAAATAAAATTAAAATAACTCATTCACCCTTGTAACATTATATATAAAATTAATTTGATATAGAAAAATTATTATTTTAAAATTACTTACTTATATATATGATGTTGTTATAATGAAGTTAATAATAACTCTAAATTTTAATATACTTTACATTTTTTATTAAAATTTAATTGAGTTACCGTTACATTATACAGATAGTTTAAAAGACATAAGGATCTTTAAATTTATCAAATTTTTTCAAAAATTCGTCCCTCCACTACAATACTCAATTACTCTTTCATAGTATTTTTCTCTTTTAAAATTTCTTTTTAAAGATTTTTCAATTTTATTTAAAGTTGAATTAAAGAATCTTAAAAGTGAACTAATAATTAATTCAAAGAAGCCTTATGCATACCAAACCACTACCTACCGTTATTTTTCAATTTCTGCTATTGCAAACAAATCATCGTCAGTTACTTTATTTTCATCATCAGCCTCTTCCAACAAATCTTCACCGGCTTCCCACTTTATTTTGTTCTTTGGCATTAACCCTAACAAGATCTATGGTTTTGTTTTTGAAGTTCAGATTTGGAGTTTCTTATCTCCTCCCGATTGCCATCATTTCCGGCCACTGCTGCTAGATCTAAAAACAGCTATGTCTAAATAAGATCTAGAAAAAATCGCAAAACCAACATGAAGAACACAAATTCAAACCAGCAAAAATAACGTTCCAAATCGTAGCACAAAATGTAAGCAAAGTCCATACATAAAAAAAGATTTGAAAAACAAGTTTCCCGCGAGTTGCGACCTTCCGATGAGAGTCAGCTTTTTGGGTGGTGGATTGGGTAGGTTATTAAAGTATTTTTGTAAAGAAACATAAGTGGTGCAGTGATGGTAACGGCTCGCCTCCTACCGCCGGCGTAATGGTGATGACAGCGTTTTGCAGGTGGCCCATGAAAAAGATGGAGAAGAAGTTAGGGTTTGATTTTTTATTGAAGAAGCGATAAAAATTCAATAAACAATTAAAAATTCTGAAAAAATAAAGAAAAGGGCATTTTGGATATTTTGGGTGGTGGAGGGACAGATTTCGAAAAAATTTGACAGCTTTAAAGATGTTTACGACTATTATTGAAGTTCAGGGATGATTTCTGAAAATGTGAACAACCGCATGGACACTTTTTCATAATTTATTCTTTTTTTTTTCTCAAATTAAGTCTCAAATCAGAAAGTATATTACCATAATACCATGGGTGATTAGTGATTACTAGACATCAATGTTTTAAAACCCGGTTTTCTAGGTGACCTGGTAACACATTCAGTTTCGGTCTGACCGGTCGAACCGGCCGGTCCAACCGAATACGTAATATTCACGCTAGCCTGCTGTTTTCTTGTGAGTTTGTGTTTGCTTGTGGAAATATTCAGCCCAGTAGCTTGTTATTGGCCCAACAAGCAACAACTAATTCTAGCCCAAGATGCATCCATTATCTTTTCCCCTAAATCCCTATTACCTGTACGTGTACAGCAGCTCCAATATCATATATCTAAAAAGAATCCAAACTCTCCAACATTTCAAATCCAAACAAAATATAAATCTAAAAATCAAAAGAAACTAAAATCAAACTTGATTCTCTCTCTCATCAAGTATGTATGTATATGCTAGATGAATTGTTGACCCACCACTGAACACCACATGAAACACCGGAGCCTGTGGTGGTGGCAGTAAGGTACGGTGGTTGTGGCGGCAGGAGGTTGCGGTGGTGGTGCGGCAGGAGGTTACAGTGGTGGTCGTCGGAGGTTAATGGAGGGTAAGTGATGGTGATTTTTAGATCTAGGGTTAGAAGTTCTAACTTAGAACTTATGAAAGAAAGTAGAAAGTGAGAATTGATGTGGAAAGTGAAAGAAAAAGAAGAAGAAAAACGAAATTCGGTTCGACTCCGGTCCGGTTCAACGGGTCAACCCGGTTTGACGGGGAAACCGGCCGGATTTGACTATCGTTGACTCCTTTATTTGCCCGGTTCTTATCGCTCGGAGAGTATGCCGGGTCGCGGTCGGACCGGCCGGCCCGACCCGGGTTTCAAAACCATGCTAGTCATGTAAACAAATCTAATTGTGGCTTAGCTATCCAACTAGGTGTTGATTGATATGTACATCATAATTATCGTATAAGATTATAGTTTTATTGTATTTTTTCTTTTATTAATTATATACAGTCATTATAATATTAATGGGTATAATTGTATAAGAATCACTGCTTATTAGGGACCGTAGGTGTATATAAATAGAAGTATGAGTATGTTTGAAAATAACTAGCTAGATTTAAAGATTGTAATTGAAGTTAAAAATTTCTTAAATAACTTCGTAAACTACTTAAAAATCTTTCACATTAAAATTTTTTATCAAAAAAGATTCCTAACAATTCTTATTAATTTTTATACGTCCAATAAGACTTGTTTCTCAGAATAACTTAAACTCATAAAAGTTAAAGTCTCAATTCTTTAATTTTCTAGAATACACAAAAAAAAGTGATGCAAAACACCTTAAAGTTAGAAGTGACCAAAGCAACGGGGACTATTTACATAAATTACCTAAATATCTTGCATGGTCCCACCCTTTGGCAATCATTGGAAGGCTACTCATGTCCTAAACGTGAAATTATGAGTTGCAAAAATTTGGGTTTAACTCATATGATCATAATCATAATAAATTCGTTTTAAATTAATTAAAATGCATCTTTTTACGTAATTGATATTGTAACATATTTTATTTGTGGTCCGTCTATTTTATAAGAAAACATGGTATAATCTTATTTTTATTAAAAATGTATGCTATATAACTGGTAAATTAATATAATAAGAATAAGTTTTTAAAAAAAATTCCTGACCATCCGCAGATATTTACGCTTGTCAAAAAAGTCATTTTCTACACGTGTACAACAATTAAGGCACACGTTACAAGTCATTAACAAGATTTGTCAACCATTGGCCTACATTTTAATAAGTCACATGTTGCAAAGAATCTAGTGTTCCCTTGCCAGATATTTAGCAAAAAGCTGCATCTCCATCTACCTTCAATCTGTGTATTATAATGAAGATTCAGTATATTCCTTCATCTTCATATTTCCATCAAATTAAACCCCATGGCATTAACAACAACACTATACTTATCACTTCATCAACATGGACTAAAAGATTTCATCAAACACTTTATTCAACACCATTTTGCAGCAACAAATCCAATATGTATGTAGTAATCCCTCTTTCATACATATATGTCTCTGCAAAAACATTCTTAATTGTATTTTTTTCTCTTTCTTACACAACAGTTACTATTATGCATATACAACATGCCAAGTACAAGGAGAGGATTCACAATTCAAAAGAACTTCAAAGAAAGTGACTAGAAGGAATGATCCCATTATTCCGATTGCAATTTCAGATACCAAAAAGGGTACTATCGCTGGTGCAGTGGCTTTAATCGTTGGTACCAGTATCGGGTCAGGGATACTTGCTCTTCCCCAAAAAACTTCTCCTGCGGTAACTCGTTATTTCTATCATTTAGAATCGCATAATCGTATGCTTTTAATACAGGTTAGATATATGCAAAAGAAAAACCATTCGAGTTAAATCGTAGTAATCACTTTAAAAAATACGGGCTACTTATGAAAATGGGCTACATTTGACTTTCTTGACAGGGTTTGATTCCAAGTTCAATATCGTTGACTTTGTGTTGGGGATTCTTGTTGATTGAAGCATTGTTGTTAGTTGAAATCAATGTGGGACTTCTTAAAAAGAAGAAAAGTAGAGTGGGCAATGAGCCTGAGTTAGAAGTGATCTCTATTAGAACTATGGCTCAAGAGACATTAGGCGAATTGGGTGGAACTGTAGCTACTTTGACTTATGTGTTCTTGGGATATACATCGATGATTGCCTATGCATCAAAATCTGGCGAAATTCTTTACCATTTGATCAACATTCCAGAAGCAGTTTCAGGAGTTTTTTTTACTATGGTCTTTGCTATTCTCATATCTGTTGGAGGAACACGAACCACGGATCAAGTGAATCAAGTTCTCACAGTCTCCATGATAGGTAGTGTTCATTAATTGTGGATTTGCCAACAGTATTAATGAAAAGTTCACTTCCAAAAAGTCAACATTTTGAAACAACTCTTCTTACTGTTTCTGTGATAAAGGGTTGTTGGTAGCAATTGAAGTTATAGCAATCATGTTTGGAGGGTGGTCAGGGTTTGAGGGCAATGGCGATTGGACAAAAGTTCCGGCAACGATTCCAGTGATGATATTTTCTCTGGTTTATCATGATCTAGCTCCTGGTAAATGCTCAACTTTACCTGCTTTGACTTCGAATTTAGTCATAATAGGATGAAATTTTTGACTTGACTATTTTCAGTATCTGAAGTTCATGTTTTTAACTTTGAAGTTAGTCATATTGTAAAGAAATTCTCAAGTGTATTTTGAGTTTTGTATACTTTCTGTACCTAATGTCAACTCTACAAATTTTCTTTGTTGACTTCGGAAGTAGTCATCATTGAATGAATACTTTGACAATTTTCAGTACCTAAAGTCAACTTAAGTTAGGGAACTACTGTTATATGTTTAGTGTCATATATTTTTTGCTTCCAACTTGGTCAGATTTCGATGAATTTCAGTTCTTTGTGCTTATTTGGGAGGTGATATTGGACGCATAAGAACTTCAGTTATTCTCGGTAGTGTTATACCTTTAGTAGGACTCCTGGTGTGGGATTCAATAGCTCTTAGTCTCTCAAGTCAAGCTGATTCACTAATCGATCCTGTTGAGTTGCTTATGAGGTAATCATCGCACACACGCACAAGTATTTGACTTTGACTTTGTTTATAATAATCTTGAGACTGTAAAATCAGGCAAAGATGGGATGGAGTTGAGATTATGGTAGAGACATTTTCACTTCTAGCGGTAGGAACATCACTCATAGGGACTCTCCTAGGCTTCTCTCAGTTCTTCAAAGAGCAAATAGTCAATAATTTGATTTGGGATTCTTCTTCTCCGGTACAGGCAAAGTCAACTCTTTTCCATGTGTGTCTACAAGTTTGCATTTTTATGATTTTACTATAATCTTGATTTTTCATGCAGAAATCAAGAGTCAACTTAAATGGGATGGTAGAAAAATGGTGGATAAGCAATAGAATTGGTTTCACAGCCACAGCTATGGTTGTTGGTCCATCTCTTTTCGTGTCCACTGCTGTCCCAGACGTATTCTCTGCTGCTACAGACATCGCTGTAAGCTCCTGTGTTTTTTGTGGCGGTTTATATTTGTGTGTAAAGTGAAAATTCTCATGGTTGTTATCTGAATAGGGAGGGTACTGCATGACAATGCTGTATGGAGTACTTCCACCAGCAATGGCATGGGCTATGCATATCGGAGAAGAAACCGATGATAAAAAAGGGATATCAAGAGCAAAACCAGGGCTACTCGGAGTAGGACTATTAGCTTGTGGGATCATTCTGGATCAAATTTTTCTCGATTTCTCAAACTTTCACTCCTAAAGAAGGATTTGTAGAGGCAAAGTAGCGGAATTGTATATAGTCCCTTATTATTTAGAAGATATATGTCATTACAGTGCAAGAATTTGTTGGCCTTTCGCCAGGCTTCTAGTCTACCTGAGCATTGACAATCTCAATCCAGAATGGACAATTAACTAGTTTAGTGACCCGTGTTTACACGGGTTTTTTTAAGAAACGCTTGTCTAAAATTTATCTTTATAATAAGTAGACATATGGTTTTATGTATTAAGTTTTCTTTCATTAAGTTTTCTATAGTACTCCGTAATTATGAGTATTCCAATACAATTAATGTCTTCTCGAGAAAGCAAACCCGTGTAAAATAAGTTATGATTATTCCAATACAACTTTATTTAAAATTCAAATTCAAATTTCAGCATAGTTAATATTCGAATTTAATTAATTAAAAAACAATAGAAAAAAGCTTAAACCTGGTTAAGCCACATCAGCTTCATAAATTACTTTAGAAGATGACACGTCAGCCTTAGATTTCTTGGGTATTGCCCTTTAGTATATATAATAGATGTCATTAAAGCAAAAAGGTTGAATCTTTATTCAAGAAAAACTCAAGAATTGTACAATAAAATGATTGAACATACTTGAACTACACATGGGAAGAACCATAGTAATATTAGACAAGAACACGTTCTGCAAACTCTGGAGATCATTATTTCATCAGTACTTAACCGAGGTGACATGCTTCAGAAGCATGTCAACAACGTCATGTGAAATTCTATCGGCTTCTGTCTTCAAATGTTGAATCTTTCCCTCTGTTTCCTTATCAAGACGCTTCACATTGGCACCCGAGTCCCCACTTGACTGTTAGTCATAAATAAAATAGTTTAGGCATAAGTTTTTTGCAATATACCAAGACTGTAAACACACCAACAGAAAAAAAAGTAATGAAATCAACAAATGAGGTCCCAAAATGAGTAAAAGTATGTAGCACTTTTCAAAATTCAGTGAAACAAACTAGATGCATCCCGTTGTTATTGTGTCCAGCAACCATATGATGTACGGAAAAAAAGTCTCATTGATGAAAAAATCTGAATCATACATGAAGAACTGCTTAAATTACTGCGCCCTCAACTCTGTGTCATACCCTAAAACATCTCCGTGTTTTATGAGATATGTTTTTTTTTTTTGTCTTTCTTTTCTTTTTCTTCTTTTTCTTTTTTTCAATTTTGAACTTTACCTCAGTTAACTTTCTTTGGAAATCAGCTTCCATTTGAGCACGGAATTCAGCCACCTCCCTCTCAGCCTCGTCTTTGGCCTGTTTTAGTCTAGCCAACTTTGCTGAAAGAAAAACCAGGGTGGCAGGGTTGTATAAAAAGCTTGAACTCATGGAATACATAAATGGTGCATATAAAACTAATGGTGCGCTTTGACTCTTGCAGTCAAACCAGGCATTCTATATGGATACAAAGAAACAAAATGATTTGAGAATCAGATGAGTGCAAAGAGTACATACCACTTCGGGCAGCATTGACAACTTGCTGAGCTTCTTGCTCTGCTGATAACAGTGATTGAATTCCGTTATGGCGCCTGCTACCACCATCCATGTTTGCTACATGATTCCAAAATGTCACAATATACATCGTTATTTGTCTAGCTCGGATATTAATCTCTAATAGAATGATCAAATTTAGTCAAGTAGGAGGCGTTGTGGTTACATGGATAACTAATGCCTACTACAAAAGTACTAATACCCTTTTCGGTCTGAAGATTAAAATGAATAAGAGAAAAGGATCAACTTTTAGGTCAAACCTATAATATTTGATAGAAATAAACATAGTTGTCAACTCGCGACTTGAAATCATAGATTTTAACTCGTGACTCGACTCGTAAGAGTCATAATACACACATACATATATAAAATTACAATAGGTGACACTATTGTAGAAACTTGACTCCTCAAAATCAGCCATTAACCACCACCCCCCCACCCCCAACCTTTTCTTTAATCACAATTTCTGATAGTCTTTACGGTGTCTTTAAGATATCATTCAAAAGGACGATCAATGTGTAAGATTTTTGTTCTCAAACGAAGTAGAGCAGTATGAGGGTTGATGGTGAAGTCGTCGACCAACAAAATCCACAACTGCTTAATTCAATACAAACTATTCATTACTTTGCTATTTTTTTTGTAGATACTACAAGTCTACAATAAAAACTTGCCTCCTTTTTGACTCATAGAGTCACGAGTCGCCACGACTCAGAAAAGTCTATAAATGACTCGTAAGAGTCGAAGTCATCTAAGGGTCGGGGTACGATGCGCCTCGTTTTTATGAATTTTGATTTGACTCGTAAGATTCTAACAACTATGGATATAAACAATATGATTTTTTAAAGTACAACACCACAAAAAAATCATTGAGCTAAATTTGTCCCTTTTCAATCTGAAAACTGAATCATACGACCATGAAAGTACAAATTGAAAAAAAAAGGGGATTTAAATTTTATCTATTAAGTTTATTACTTCAAGAGGTGCTTCAACAAAACTGATTTTATGATGATAGATATAAGATTACCTAAAGGTCCCTAATTTTAATCAGTTTATTGCAGCTAATTATCTCATTTTAATTCTTCAACGTCACAGTGATCACTACGAAAACACTCATCCAAACAACCCACAAGTTACATACATTAAAAGGACTATATATAGCAAGATCCAATTTAGCATTACATACAAAATCAAGTCATCTCAGAACACCACTGTGTTAAATCATCATGAGTCTTGATAGCTAAAAGCAAAATTCTAGTCTTTATATTTAATCAACATTTTAATCTAACAAGTCTTGATAAGCCATCCATGAAAATACTTAAGTAATCAAACCATATCTAATTGCTGGAATCATCAAACCAAGATGCAAATTAGCATTACCCAGATAGTAATTACACAAACAATCATGAAATTTGGATTAAAGAGTCAAAATTGAAAATACTTAAGTAATCAAAACATATCTAATTGCTAGAATCATCAAACCATATCTAATTGCCAGAATCATCCAAACAACCCATAAGAATCATCGGACCAAGATGAGAATCATTGAATTCGACACGATCAACAATCATTAAGATTAAAGATTCAATCTTTATTGCACTAAGTTGAACTAAACAACCATGAAATGTGGAAAAACTAAAACCCAGATCAAGCAATACAAAGATTTTAAAATGTAAGATCATCAACGGCAACAAGAAGCAATGTTGACCCACAAAGCATAGAAAACAAGAATCATGAAAGATTTGGAGAAAACCCTAAACGAAAATATAGAGAGAACGGAACATACCTAACAAAAGAGAAGATTGGTCAAATGATTTGACGATGATGACGCCAATTAAGGTGGAGAAACTGCTGATAGAGATCTATATATGTTGGTTTATTATTTTGAATTTATTTTTTACTCCTATATACTTCGTACAATAATATTTTTGGGGGAGTTTATAGACTGAAATGGACTCCTATTTACACACTCAACCCCTCAACTTTCCTTTTTCAAAATAGAGATTCATTAGTTGATCAATAAATAAGATTAAATTTTTAATTGTGGTTAAAATGTACTCCCTAACAAATATGAAATGTTAATTATACATTATTAGCATTGTGTCCGTGCATAGCTACAGGAACAGATAGTTAATTTGACATTCACAAATTTTATTGTTTACACTATATTGTTAAAAGATTAATTTAAGAATATGTAAAGTTTAAAATTTAAGGGTTGTAATATATAAATTAGTGGTTCATTTGGAAAGTAATTAATGATTTTTAAGGGTAATTTGGACATTAACCGTTGTTGAGTCTAATTTTAAGAAAATAGATAAAGATGGTTTATATATAATTAAGATTAAGATAAGATAAGATAAGATAAGATGATTGTATAAAAATTTTTAAACGGGTAGTTGTTTACGGTGATTTACTTTCTAAAAGAGAGAGTCGTTTATGTGGATTTATTTTATGTGAAATATTTGATTTCTTGGAAATAAATTTTGTACTAGATTATTTCTATCTAAATTTTTCATATCACTCTACATGTTTAACCCTCAATCTTCTCATGTATACACAGTCAGTTGATTGCAACTCACAAATAAAACATCAAGGTAATCACAAGTTATCTTTAGAGAATCTTAAATATACACGAGTAGAATTTTCTTTAATTAAAAAATTTACCCCATACAATAGAAAAAAGTTATAGTTTAGCGTATTATGAATCAATTTTATCCTTATATGAAAAGGTGACGTGTTATGCCACGTAGTATGAAAAGCTGACGTATTAAAAATTTTATAGGCTACCTGTTGTTCAAATGACAAAGAATATTGCTGCTGAATCCATGGGCAGGCAAGAGACAACCTGGCGAACTGAAACATCTTAGTAGCCAGAGGAAAATAAAGCAAAAGCGATTCCCGTAGTAGCGGCGAGTAGGTTTTAGAAGGTTTACATCATAAAATAAAATTTTTAAAAGTTCACCCCATACAATAGAAAAACGTTAAAATTTAGCACATCACGAATCAATAACCCCTTTCTAATTCTCTAGGTATCCCACAATTCTTCTTTATTTTTCTACATCATGTGTATAACAAGACAAGATATAACGATCAATTTGAATCCGGTATCATGAACAAATTTGACATATAATAGTTTTCAGTCTGAACTACTCAGAGTTCAGATCTTCGAGCTAATACACCAAAACGCGCTCGCTTTATATTGCTACGGCGTTTCATGTATACAACCGTAGCAAAACCAATCAAACCGGCCCCAAGCAAAACTCCGATAACAATTCCAGCCTTCTGTCCCCCACTCAGTCCAGATGACCCACCTCCACCTCCTTTGCCACTACCACCACTGCTGCCACTACCTCCACCACCACTACCTCCACCGCCACCACCTGGCGGGCCGCCGCCAGGTGGTGGCGGTGGTGGAGCTAGAGAAGGTGGAACCTGTGGTGTTGGTGCTAGTGCAGGCGATATAGCCTGGAGTCTTCCCCAGGAACCTTGTAAGGCAGGAAGTGATGCCATAACCAAAACCAAAATAAGAAGAAAAAATGGTTGAAAGTGTTTCGCCATGGTTGTAGCGTTACAAAACTGATTGACAACGAGCTTTTTTATATATAAAAAGTTGTGATGAAAACAATGATTACAATGGCAAGAAAACAAAATGAATGTTGTAACCCATGTAAATCCTGAACGCAGCAAACTTTGTGGCAAATAATTGGAGGACCCGTCAAAGAGAACACATAAGAACAAAACACAATGTACGGCAGCAGGCAGAATGATCAATGAATATATTAAATTTTAATAATGGCAAGTAAAGCTTTTGACTTGTACAAACATTAAAATAAAGAAAAATCTAAAACTTAATTTTCATAATTTCACCATCTACGTTATTCAACTCGGGAAGCAATGTATGTTAATGCTAAAACTAGGACGGAAGACATATGACCTCATAGTTCATCCTTCAGATCTTGATTGCTGTTTTCCCGAGTTGAATCAAATTTATGTGCTGACTCGGGTTTCTGCGTTGACTCAGGTTTTTGGAGTTTGAAAGGGATTGCAGTGTGCTGCTTGAGGAATTTGTAGAAGGCTTTCACCGTTCTGTCTGTATCTACGGTGATCTGCACATCCCAAGTATAAAAGTTTCATTTATGCCTAAAAGAATTAAGAAAAATGGCATTCTTGTGGGCTATGTTAAAGACACTAAATGGGTCAAAGCTCTTACTGGCAGCCGGGAAGAAAAGAAGTGTTGGGTACCCATCAGACTGAAAAAAGAAAAAAGAACGTTAGTGAAAAATCATGAAACATTACAAAGGTTAATCTTGAAATGTATCTTAGCTCGAGGGTGTTCATTTGTGGTGCCTTCCATCTTGGCTATAACACTGAAATCGATGCCTCTAAGATGTTGCGCAAATTTATTGTAGTTGGTTCAAGTGCTTGGCAATGGCCACACCATGAAGCGTATATCTGGTGGACAAAGTTATTTCATCACAATCAACACGTAGGGATGCATATTTCGCGGTTTCATTGAAGAAAAAGTTAACCTCTAGAAGAACATCCTTTGACTCGTCCAAAACTATTTCATTGAAGTTATTAGCAACGACTATTTTTACATCCCCGTCATTCTGGACCAAGCAACAAATATGGACAGAATTACAAGCTTATATACAAATAATCATGACACAATCAGTATATCCAAACATTATAAATTGATAACACACATCCAGATATTGGTCGAGTGCACCCTACAACTTACCGTCTCAGGGATTGGATCGGACTTGTAGAAGGGCTTCAGATTGTCTTGAAAGAAATTTTCACCAAACGCCTATTAAACAAAATAAAACACTCAGCAGCCACATAACTAGTTTATCATTTGTATATTTTCCTAATGTAAACATATCTATGATAAACTTTGATGTTGCTCAAAGTCATTTCTCCATCCAAAAAGAACTTTCTAGCATCTTCGTTTCCAGTGAATATGATAACCTGCACGAAAATGACTCCATGATATTGTTTCGGGTAACTGAGGTTGAGAATGGATAATGAAGATAGTAATACTCACTTTTGAAGCATCTCCATCAATGCCGAAGTATTCTGCAACTGGTTTACCAGAATCTTCATCGTCCATTGGAACATACACAAAAAGAGCCTGAATAACACTCAAGAATGTAAATTGCAAAAAGATATCAAATTTGAACAAAAAAATAAATAAATAACATTAAAATTGGTATAGTGAGCCATTCTGAACATCATAAGTATAATTCTGTTATTGTTCGAAAACTAGAAGTTTTTTCTCTCTCTTTGATTCATAAACTAACCTTTCCTGTAAAATCTTTCGCTGCCTCTTGGAATATTGGAAGGAACTTTTCGGCATCATTCAAAGTAGTAAAAAGAATCACCTGTTGAAGAACAAGAAGTAAAACCAAAAAATCTAAGTACCAGTTTGTTACCAGTGATAGTCACAAACACACAGTAATAGTTTCTGGAAACCAAAAGACAGAACAATTGGTTTCTAGAAGTCTGCCTGCATTAATAGTCATTGCTAGATTATTTTTAAACAGTTTATGAACTTGGTGCCGTATATGAAGAAGGCTCACGCCTTCTACAAGCAAAAGCACTAGACATAAACGAGAGGTGGAAACTTCGACGCATTTATTTATGAGTGGGTCAATTCGGGTTATTTCCAACTAGTAAAACAGGTAAAAAAAACCCTGCTTAACAGGAAACAGGTTGAAAATTTAACGAATTGTATTTGCAATGCATAAAAACTCCTGAAACATTTATTAAAAAAAACATTATTATTAGAACAATATATTCTATATAGTCATGTTTGACACACGAACTAACTTTTTTTATTTCTAAAAAAAATCTGGATGGAAAGTGTTTCGGGCCACAACCCAACCCGATCTGTTCTGACGCATACCAAAAAGTGGCCCCTTTTGACCTGTTACCCACCCTGTCCATTTTTTCACCTATAACAAAATTCCACATCAAGAAGAAAATCCTACGTGATTCTTGATTGGGTTCTCAAATACTTGCGAAGCACTTGCACAGGTAAAGTAAATCACCAAAGGAAGTTTGTTCTTATGGACAAACTCTGTTATTTCTGATTTTTGGAACTTGCCCCCTGTAGTTAAATATTGGTTAATATCACATGCAATCTAGTGACTAGGAGAAGACTGTGTGGAGAGAACGAACCAAAGTGGCTAACTTTTTCGTCTTCCTTCTTTAGTAAGACCAAAGCTGGACTTTTC
Organism: Logfia minima; assembly: GCA_963921325.1. Taxonomy (NCBI): domain Eukaryota; kingdom Viridiplantae; phylum Streptophyta; class Magnoliopsida; order Asterales; family Asteraceae; genus Logfia; species Logfia minima. Next base: position 3,702,429 of record OY992770.1, read on the forward strand.
CCCTGTCCAGCGAGATGGAAAAGCTTTGCCAGATCAGCATTGGACGTCTGGTAGAACCTTACGTCATCTTCCTGTTTTGAAGCTGCAGCATGTTCTTCGTTCTCTGGACCCTACAAACATAATAAACATCAAAACACAAACACAAACGATCTCGTTTTGTGGTTACATTTTTTATAGTAAATTGTTACATTAGGCACTTCAATGATCTAAGTGTATAATTTGGTGGATTGGCATACTTGTTCTTGGGTTAATTACCAAAAATATAAATGTAGTATCAACCATTGTTCAAACAAGAATCGGTACTTTAAGAAAACTTTTGTTCAAAAACATAAGTCTTCCATGAGCAAGTTCTTCACTCTTTGGACCCTACAAACATAATAGACATCAAAACACAAACGATCACGTTTTGTGGTTACATTTTTTATAGTAAATTGTGACATTCGGCACTTTAATGATCTAAGTGTATAATTTGGTGGATTGGCATACTTGTTCTTGGGTTAATTACCAAAAATATAAATGTACTATCGACGCTTGTTCAAACAAGAATCGGTCCTTCAAGAAAACCTTTGTTCAAAAACATAAGTCTTCCTTGAGCAAGATATATAACATGTCTTCAAAGTTTACAAGATAACAGACAAACACCAGAGGAAATCTGACATGGAAAAAATTAACACATACACATACAGTGCGTGCTATGGTGATTTGTACCATAACTGTGACGGTGTTGTACCATATGTGCATGAATATGTTTTCCATGTATGCAACTATTTCCTTTTCGGTGTGTCGAAAACGAATGTTGGATTGAGAAAGCACTTTTTATTCTTCAACTTGACAAATACTTAAAAACCAAGACTAAAACCTCAAATGTAACAGGAACTATACCACCATATTCTCAACAAAGCCCAAAACCACTGGTAACTCGCCGCTCAATAGACATTCAACATCTTTAATTTGTTGTTAAATTGTGTAGACCAGGACCAATCTTCTTCCTCACCCAACTCACAATAGCATCCCTATGAATAAATAATAACAAAACAAAGAAGCTCAAAATGATTAGTTTCCAGACACATGAATTCCAAAAGTACTTAGAGCATCACCTATGGTATAAAATGGTAAGGTTACTCACCTAATACCCAATTTCCACACTAATATAAATAACTTGACTTTCCAATTAAAAAGTGTTTTACTTTTAAGGTTACATCCAATCTCTAAATGGCTTTTGTACAGTCTTTTCGAATACGGACACGTGGCGGATAAATCAACCCTTCTTCAAATCAAAATTAAATCTACTTGAAATAAATTTAAACAAAACAAATTCAATTCATCTAATAAGAAAGAAACAGAGATGCTAACTTGTTTCTAGCACCATTATAAGTCTTCTCAACTCCATGAACAAAAAACAACACTGTGGGATACCCTTCAACATTATACTTCTGAGCCAACTCACTCTCTTCACCAGCATCCACTTTCGCAAGCACCACTTCCTCCGATTTCAACTCCCTCGCAGCAGCCGCATATTCCGGTTTCAACGCTTGACATGACCACACCACGTGGCATAAAATTCAACCATCACATACTTATTCTTCTCAATAAATTCACTAAAATTAGACGCACTTAATACCGCCACATCACTCTCATCGATCTCAGCTTCTGGAAAAGATTCTGAATATCCGTATTCTCCGTCAGCGTCGGTGAGTTCGTCCAGATCATCGTAGTTTTCGTAACCGTAGTGATGTGATTCGATTGTCATTCAATTAACAATGTTATGTAGTCAAAAAAGACTCAGGCAATCAGTATTATATAGAGATTTTGGAATATCCGATGTGGCGACTCAACTTTAACTTTCGTTGTCTACTACGTGTCCATTGAGTAAAGCCAACAAAAAAACGCCTGCGAAGTGGCGATAATGAGTCACAATGTTGATGAAAAACGTTGACTAGACTTTTGTGAATGGAAGTGGACTTGTTTTTGGGTTCGGTTCTTATTATCATGGTCGTTAAGTTAGTCGGGTGAAGCGGCAGTTGACATGTCTAATCTAGTTTTTTGTATAACAAATGGAATTTTTGTAGACCATAAATGCAATCGAGTTTGTATAACTTATTCACGGAACATATTATATTTGATATAGTGTTATGAAAGTGACATTTTAAATGAATTTCATTTAAAACAACTTCTGATGATGATATATGATTGTGCATTATATGTGGAATATGTTGTAATACTGTAGTTTTAAAGTCATTTTTTTGTGTGCAAACAGCCATATAAATGTTATGGATTATCTCCACCATTTAAGTGACTTCATTGAAATTTTATATTTTTGAAAGCATTTGATTCGGCTCGACTTGGAATATGCATCGAGATGGCCCCACCCCTATAAAGCAATTGAGGCCGTTAAAAAGGAGACCGTTGACGACAAATGTTATAAATTCAAACTAACAAAATAAACAAACACAAGCGAAAATTGAATTCAAGATGCTTCTCCATCATAATTGTCAAACGTCACATTTTGGCTTAGGTAGATAGCCACCAAGATCGATTTAAATATGTCTTGTGTCTACATTTCATCTAAAAACTTACGAGGGATTGCAACCTCACGAAAATATCTACGTACTTAATAAAATTTATTCTCAACAAATTCATAAACTATCTTTTTTCTCCACCTCATATTACTCTTAACGTCACTATACAAGCACATTAGAAAATTTTATAATTCGTTTACTTTTTGTATCCACGAGAGATAAATTATCTCCCTAATTGAACTCAAACCGTCCAACATTGATAAAAATTAGGTGGAAAGGCTCTTGTCCACTCTCAAACTCAAACTCCATTGGATTTAATATGACTTCTTTTACAATATGATGTGTAATTGTTAGCCTTACCTTTCAGTTAACCACACTTGGTACTTATGAAACTAATGATCACAATTGCTTAACGTTTTATCCTATATTTTGAAAGCACGATTGAGAACGAGAAGCTTTCTATTCCTAGACACAAAATTATAAGTTTTTTATTGTCTATTGTCTATGGTCTATTGACATATAAAATTATAAGTATTTATTCATAGACACAAATGAAAAGTGATTATTGCAAGTATAAAAACCCTAAATTGAAAAATGAACTTAAGATACATGTTCTAATAGCGTATTTTGTACCGTGTAATGTATGCCTTAAAACCTCTTGGGAGTTAGGGTATCATTCGGACGAGTTATTTGAATTTTGAACAATCACAAGTTAACCCGTAATCCTAACCAAACAAGAAATGGATTAATTTGATATAGTTTAAACGGTTTCATCCTAATTAGCTCAAGTATAAATGTATACCCACATACCCAACTTTTTTAGACAAAAAACTATAAATATGTATGAAAAACTCACATTCTTCAAATGTTAGAAGAGAGCCTTACACGAATTGAACTAACTACCCACACAACATAAAGGGTAGTTATCCCACTTAAAATCTACTAAAGCTCGATAACATAAGTAATTGGAAGTGGAAAAAGGAAACATTTGGACTTGCCTTCCTTTTGAAATGTTCATCCAATGCTTTGATATCTAGAAAACATATTCGTAGTTTCTAAATCAAATAAACATCACCTCCAGTATAATTAAAAAAAGGTCCCAAAACAACCATACATTCTTCAATATTATCTTTTCTTTTTGAAGTTTGTAACATTTCAAAGCTCAAACCTTCATTCTCCAAAAACTGAAAAACAGTAACACTTATATATTTACAGTTCATATACAAAGACTAATAATAACAATTAAAAAAATGTAAGTTTGTACCTCCTCCTTATTTGCACATTCATCTCTTCTTTTTGTTAGAACTATCAATCTCTTCTAATTCTACAAAAATAATAGCATAATATTAAAATCATAGTACAATTTAAAATACCATATCTATAATTTATTATGTTAAACGAAAGTACCTTTAACAATATTTTTAATTGTATCACAATCTTCCTCAACTCCTAGGTAAAGGTTTGCACTTCTAGATGTTCGAAGCTAATGTCTTGAATTCTATCATCTATCAAATTTTATATTTAAGCATTTTTATATGATAAACGTTATTATATTAATAAAAATATAATTATTTAATTACTCAAATTTTATTCAAATTATTCGAATATATCTTATAAATTTAATTTGGATCCTTCATCCGACGTTCAAAAGATCCGTAATCCTCAAAGGTACTCTGTAATTTCAATAATCCCATCCATTTAATTAATTATTCAGATTTAGTATAAAATTGACACCCTACTTGGGAGTGGTAATGTTACGCTAACTCGTATCCACTGACCACTGTAACTAAAACCCTTTGCTCACCTTTTAGAATCACGACTCACGAGGACCTAACCCTAACAATGATCGCACAAATCCATAAAATGGGGCAACGCTTCACCAAATGATCGGAAAATTAAAAGTTACATACATTTTCCGTTAAACCTAGGTATACTTTCTATCATCGCCTTTGTATACGCTAATATATCTATGCATATATAATTTCATTTCGTTGTTCATCAATTCTTCATCTACCTACTTTGTTAATCCTGTAGGGTTTCATACTCATCCAAAAAGTATGTGTTTGAATGCTTACATGCAACTCATTATGATATATGTATACACACAAACACATATGTGCGTGTATGTTGTTATTATCTGTAACATGTGTATCAGTTTTACTTAAAATTGTTAAGATCAGAGTTGAATGCTTATGTAATTATATGTATATATTTGAGTATGTAAAAAAGATTATACATAGGGCTGTTATTTAGCCTGATGTAAAAAAAGTTATAAAGGCAGGTGACTGATTAGTATTTATACATTTCTACAGCGTCTCTGATTGCAGCTCAGTAAATTGCCAACTATATACTCGTATAGATATATACATATACATACATAGGTACATACATAGGGTATAGTTATTTATTTTTATTTTTCTGAACTGCTAGCCTATAGTTTAATTGTTAGAGGAATGATGCTGTTGTTTTCTTTCTCTTACAAAATTTACTTTTCTCCCTCAGATTCTGAAGCTGAGGGTGTATTAGGCATGTAAAGAGATTTTTATCGAAGCTGTTTATATTGATATCTATGGATACAGATTGTAAAACTAACGGTCTCATGGAATCAAAATTAACATCCTATTTACGAAACCATGATCTGAGTGAAGAATTTTTAGAGGATTTCTGTAAAAAAGCATCGACATCCTTTTTCAGGCAGTATGGTCTTTTAAGCCATCAGATTAACTCTTACAATGACTTCATTGCAAGTGGAATCCAAAGTGTCTTTGATTCATTTGGCGCCATCAATGTGCAGTCTGTATATGAGCCCTTAGGAAATGAAACTGTAGCAAAATATGCCACGGTCAAGCTTGGAAAGGTTTCCTTAGAGAGGCCAATGTTTTGGGCAGGTGAGAGCTTCTCAACAGAAAGTGGTACAGAATACCTGAGACTCTTGCCCAAACATGCTCGCCTTCAAAATATTACCTATTCCGCCAGGATGAGCGTTCAGATTCAGTTTCAGGTTAGTAGTCTATTTGTGTGCTGTAATTACTCTCTAAATCTTTAATTTGTGTGTTTCAAAGTGTTGGTTGTTTGTTGTTTGCCCCATGATATGATGGCAGACAGTTGAGGTTAACTGTCATAGTTACTACATGACCTCCTGTTGCGCGACACTAAATTCATCTTGGCAGGTCCCATGTCTTTTGGTTATTTTAATCTCTGCACTGAAATAATAGTGGTAAACTTGGATGAGTTTTTTCTATGATAAACACGGACGTGCTAAACCTTGATAGTTGATAGCTTTACGCGTTGATGATTATGATTCAGATATAGCGAGTGAGTCATTTGTATCAAAGGAAATCAAGATACTAAGCGAATACATGTTGATAGCCATGGACCTGCTAAACCTTGATAGTTGATAGCTTTATTGGTTGATGATTATGATTCAGATGTAGCAAGTGGGTCATTTATATCAAAGGGAATCAAGATACTAATCGGATATATGTTTGATTAAATGTTCCATGGATACTGCACTATTATACTATATGATCTATTTGAAGTTTTGAACTTTAAAGGATCAGTCAAATGTTCAGATGTTTTGATGAATAAATGTTTTTAGATTATTAACCAACGTTTTGGTTTTCCATGAGTTATGATAATAATGCGGAAATTAAAGCTAAAGTCCTGCCTCTTTCATCCTTTACATTACTTGATTTGTTTTTGTTCATATTATGCGCCCGAATGTTCTTACACTTCTTTTCTGATCAACATTTTGAGGTGAACCTGTACACCGGCTGTTTCTTGCAACTTCTGTTATTTCAATCCATTCATTAATAGAATGTACCTAACATTTCCCTGTCTGTTGATCACCCAGGTATATACTCAGGATATGGATAATAGCGAGATCCTGGAAAGTGGAAAAGACGTTGCTAAGAAGGTCTTATTGGAAGATAGTAGAGATATCACTATTGGCAGATTGCCCGTGATGGTCAAGTCTGACTTGTGCTGGATGAGTGACATGAAAGAAGGTGATTGCGAGTTTGACTATGGAGGATATTTCTTAATAAAAGGAGCTGAGAAGGTAACAAGATACCCCTTTATTAACGTATCTCTGCATTGTTGGTGATAGACTGACAGTTCATATATATCAAGAATGCTTTAAGGATCATTATATCTACTTAGAGTACATCATTTATCTTTTCCGGTATTATTGCAGACTTTTATTGCTCAAGAGAGAACTTGTTTGAAGAGACTTTGGTTGGTCAACACTCCAAACTGGACTGTCAAATATCGGTCATCTATCGGAGCGGAAAGGGTTTACGTAAAGCTTGTTGACACTCATTTTAGAGGTGGAGGAAAAGTCATTACAGTGTACTTGTTTAACTCGGTAGAGATTCCTATATGGATGCTATTCTTTGCTCTGGGTGTAACCTCAGACAAACAGGTGATTGATTTAATTGATGCCGATGTTAAAGATAATACCATTCTCAATACACTTCTGGCATCAAGTTATGATGCTGACCAGAAGTCAAAGGACTTCAGGAAAGAAGATAAAGCTTTTCAATCTCTTGTAGATGCACTTAACCAAAAATGGCCCTATACGCCTAAACATGCCATAACAGACCGCATAGAAGAATTATTATTTCCCAATCTTCGTGGATTTAACCGAAAAGCTAGATTTCTTGGGTACATGGTGAAATGTCTTTTGGAAGCTTATAGGGGTCGTAGAAAAGTTGATGATAGAGATAGCTTTAGAAGCAAGAGGGTGGACTTGGCAGGCGAGTTACTAGAGAGAGAGCTGAGAGCTCATTTGAAACATGCTGTTAGACGAATGAGAAATGCTTTGCAAAGAGACCTTTGCGGAGACCGCTCTTTACACCCGATTGAACATTATTTGGATGCATCTATCGTCACTAATGGTCTTTCAAGGGCGTTTTCTACTGGTGCTTGGGTACATCCTTATAAGAGGATGGAGAGAATTTCGGGTGTGGTGGCCCATCTTAAGAGGGTTAATCCTTTGCAGATGATGGCTGATATGAGGAGAACACGTCAACAGGTTCAGTATACAGGACGGGTTGGAGATGCTAGATATCCGTAAGGATTTTTATTTATTTTTTATTTTTTGCATTCTTTCATTGTCTATCTTGTTTGTCACTTGTATATTTTAATTTTCGTTTTTATGTTAGGACTGCCACATAAAAAATCAATAGGTACTGAACTTTGGTCTAATTTGTATTTTAGGTAAGATACTCCGTTTTCACCCAACAAAGTCTCAAACTTTCAAATCTTTTTATTTAGGCTAATCTTGTAAGTTAGCAGGTATTTAAGTGTTACATCAGAAAAAACTCAAATGGTCAGGTACTGGTATGTCAGCTATCACGTCATTAATTTAACCGGGTAACCGAGTTAGATTACCCTAAAGAAAGTTGAAGCGTTCTAAAAGTTTGAACCTTTTCTTTTAAAATTTATGGAAGTTTGCGCCTTTTCATTTGTGAAAAGAAAATGTGTTATCCAGAATAGACTCCGACCAGAACTTTGTTGCCATCTATGCTATAAGTCCTCTACTTTAATACACTATAATCTAGGTGAAGTTTTGCTGATGATAATTGGTGGATGCAGGCATCCTTCGCACTGGGGAAAAGTCTGTTATATGACCACCCCAGATGGAGAAAACTGTGGGTTGGTAAAAAATTTCTCAAGTGCTGGTCTTGTGAGCACACACATCCAAGTAAATCTGCTTGACGTATTAATACAGTCCGGGATGAAAGAACTGGTTGACGAAGCTTTAATATCACTTGGTAGAAAATACAAGGTTTTTGTCAATGGAGACTGGGTTGGAGTATGTGACGATGCCGCTTCACTTGTTGATGCTATCAGAAGCAAGCGACGCAGAATGGAAGTGCATTATCAGGTTCTCTCTCTCTCTCTCTCTCTCTCTCTCTCTCTCTCTCTCTCTCTCTCTCTCCTTGTTAGTGTGTGACTGTCTATAGCATTAAAGTATACTCTCTCTTTTTTTTTTTTGTAGGTGGAGATTAAACGAGATGATAAGAATGGAGAAGTGCGTATATTCTCTGATGCTGGAAGGCTTATGCGACCTCTTTTAGTCGTTGAGAATTTAAAGAACATTAAAACTCTAAAATGCGGAAATTGTTCCTTTCAAAGTCTTTTGGACCATGGAATTATTGAGCTCATTGGGACTGAAGAGGAAGAAGATTGCTACACTGCATGGGGAGTTAAGTACCTCTTTCACCCTGAGCTTGCTTGCTCTACGGGATGCAATGTATCCAGCATAGCAAAAGAGCCTTCTAAAAAAAACTCACCTCCTTTCACACATTGTGAGCTCGATTCATCATTTCTTTTAAGTTTAAGCTGTGGAATAATTCCTTTCGCAAATCATGACCATGCAAAACGGGTCCTCTTCCAGGCTCAGAAACACTCTCAACAAGCCATTGGATATTCAACCACAAATCCAAACATTAGAGTTGACACTCTCGCCCATAATCTATTTTATCCCCAAAAGCCCCTTTTTCGAACTGTTCTTTCTGATTGTCTTGGAACATCGAAATATGGTAGTAAAAGAATGCAGTCAAGGGACGAATATTACAATGGTCAATGTGCTATTGTGGCCGTAAATGCACACCTCGGTTACAACCAAGAGGATTCTTTAGTGATGAATCGTGCTTCTCTAGAACGTGGTATGTTTAGATCAGAACATGTTAGAAGTTACAAGGCGGACGTGTTTAACAAGGAATCATTTGGGAAGAAAGGAAAGTTTGATGATAATATTATCTTCGGGAAAATTCAAAGTAAAATTGGTCGTATTGATAACCTAGATGAAGATGGATTTCCATATGTTGGTGCTCGCTTACAAAGTGGCGATATCGTCATAGGAAAATATGCTGAATCTGGGGGTGATCATAGCATCAAGTTGAAGCATGATGAAAGAGGAACGGTACAGAAAGTTGTATTATCTGCTAACGACGATGGTAAAAACTTCGCTACTGTATCTCTGAGACAGGTAATTTTCCAATTAAAGTACATTTCTTAAACAATGAGATAGCTTTACTCAAATGTCCAAAATACCCTGTGGTAGGGACAAAATACATTGTAGAGTCAGATCAGTATCATGAAATTTGGCAATAGGTAAATTGTAAACGGAGAACTTTAAATAAGCAGAATATTTAACAATTTACTGATTGTTGTAGGTACGTTCGCCAAACCTCGGAGACAAGTTTTCAAGCATGCATGGGCAAAAGGGCGTTTTGGGGTATTTGGAGTCTCAGGAGAACTTTCCTTTCACAATACAAGGAATAGTTCCAGATGTTGTTATAAACCCACATGCTTTTCCTTCTCGACAAACGCCAGGTCAGCTGCTGGAGGCTGCATTGGGTAAGGGGATTGCCTTGGGTGGCTCCCTGAAATATGCCACCCCTTTCTCTACTCTTTCTGTTGATGCCATAACTAACCAACTTCACAGGTATAAAAAGACAGATTTGCCCTCAGTTAGATGTTCATAGAACTCGAGAGAAATGCTTAGTGTTATCTCATTTACAGGTATGGATTTTCAAGATGGGGAAATGAGAGAGTTTACAATGGACGGACGGGTGAAAAGGTTGAGTCCCTGGTCTTCATGGGCCCCACATTTTACCAGAAGCTGACCCACATGTCTGTGGACAAAGTCAAATTCCGCAACATCGGACCTGTTCATCCTCTCACACGACAACCAGTGGCAGATCGCAAACGTTTTGGTGGGGTCAAGTTCGGGGAGATGGAGAAAGACTGTATCATAGCCTTTGGTGCAACCGCTAACTTATTTGAGCGTCTCTACACACTCTGTGATGCTTCACATATGCACATCTGTAGGAAATGCAACAACATGGCGAGTGTGACCCAGAGGTCAGTCCTACGTGGACCCAAGATCCGTGGGCCTTACTGCGGTTTCTGTGATTCTGCTGATGACGTTGTAAAGGTGAATGTGCCGTATGGGGCCAAGTTAATTTGGCAGGAGCTTTTTAGTATGGGAATTGCTATTGAGTTTGGATCCGAGCTTTGCTAAAAGGTTCTCTGGATGTATATAAATTAAGTGTGTCACTGAAACATGAAGTAAACTGTGTGTAAAGATGGTGTAGCTCTAATTGTACTAGTACTTGACTCATGATTCGGATCTGGTTTTGGATGACAGATCGTTGGTACTAACTGCTTGTAGTGATGACTGATCTTTTATTGTTGTTGGAGTTAAGTGTAGTTCACTTGATGATGGTATCCCTTTCCTTTTTCTTTGTTATCTGTGTATCCTTTTGTCTCATCTTTTGTTTTAATGAAATTCTTGTCGTACTTTTCTCTCGAGGACCGATTTTAACTGTTATGATTAGTTTTCTTTGACATGTCGGCACTATTTAAGAATTGGAACTTAATAAGCAATTATAGCCTTCTGGTAAACACAATTTGCCAACTGAATAACAACAAAACAGAATATGAATTTGGCCTGCGATCAAACTTGGAAAGGTAACACTTTATACTGGAATCAGGCCGAATGTTCATTCGACTTGCTATGTTAATTGGAACAATTCGATGAAGTCCAAATTGAGTAGCTAACAACAGATAGAATGGGGAGTAGGAATGGCAGTGGGGCGGGTTCGGAGCGGGAGTAATAACTTCAACCCCAAATCCGTTAATCAAAACAATCCCCAAACCCGTTCTAAACCTCAACGGAGGTCTTATCGGGAAACCCCATTGGGGACATAGGTTCCCCAAACCCTAATAGGGATTGGGCACCCCATCGGGGACATCAGTTCTCGAATAGCGTGGCTCCATTGGTAATACCCTAAACCCCCGTGCTTTTTTTATTTATTTATTTTCTTCATAGTATTATCTAGCAATGCGTATGGTAACATTCTTTTTTTCTAAAGATAAATTAACAACATGATCAAAATAACATATAGTAATTGGCTTACGTTAATAACACAAGTGCACAATTCAAAATCCCCAAGTTAATTACAAAATGGTCTTAGAATATCTCGACTAAATCACACGACACTAAGTCGAAACAACAAGAGTAATAAAAATAACACGAGTAATCAAAGTCTGAGTTCACAATGTTCAAAGAAACATTGTCTCTAATTCTCTGAATTCCCTCCTCAATAACAGCCAAGTCATCTTGGACTATCAAATTAAGAATGTGCACACAACAACGCATGTGAAAGAGCTGCCCATTCAACATAAGCAAACTTAAAGGAAGCTTGTCCAACAATTTTTTTTTATCATTGCATCATTGTGGTGCAATTGTCAACTGTACGAGTGGATAATACAATCATAAGGCACATTAGCGAGAACTTCAACTATGTGTGGACAAGACACATAGATAAACAAAATTATATATATAAATATTTTGGAGTCGGGCGGAGCGGGGATGATAGTACCCATTCCCCAGTCCGAACCCGATAAGAATCCCCATTCTCAGTCATCCCCAACCCGATCTGAAAATGCGGAGTTCGGGGATTCCATCGGATTCGGATCTTTTTGCCATCCCCAATGGGAGGTGATATTTAGAGCAAAGTTTATTATATCGTTCTTGTATAAGATGACATCAAGCATATACATACATAATGTTTTTTCTTCTTTTGTTAACAACATTCATCTTCGACGTAGCCTATCTCAGTGAGACGTACCATACGTAACAAACAATCGTAAAATAAAAGAAACCCAACAATAATGATAAATAGTGATTTATTCTGAATTACCAAAATGAAGATAGATATTACCAAGAGGACTATAAGAAACATGTAAAGGGTGTTGGCGAGCGTAGTGATAGATAGAAGAAACTGAGGAGATGATGATGAACAAAAATCTGGTGATTGGTGTCATATTATTCAGAACAAATGTGTATGTGTGTGTGTGTATTGATTCTTGGAAGTTGAATCTGTTGGGGTATTAAATTTTGGTTTAGAGTGCTTTGCTTTAATTTATACATATGAGAAAAAAAATCTAATTGAGTGGGGATACTGGGGCCTGCTTTGAATCAAGTCTAGTATAAGAAGTTCATTGGTGCTTAAATTATGAAGTTATCCACATGTTTACTTACGTGGCTGCACGCGTCGACTAATGTAAGGTAGTGACTCATTAGAGTTATTTACTTATTTTGTTTTTTATTATAGAAACAGTGTGATGAATCATCATCATCCGTTACTTGTCTGATAAAAGATTTAATTTAACTTCATAGAAGATGGACTATCTTTATTTATCATCAATTGACGAATTTTGTTGATACTCATTTACCAGAAAACTCGATTGTTATCAAAATTATGTTAATTAAATTTACTAAGAGAAAAATCTTTAAGGAATTGAGGATAGGCATTAAAAAATAGTCCAAGAACTATACTGTAATTTGCTACAGCATAATGTAAAAAAGATATATAAAAATGACACCTACTATACGACCACAATCTAACAAGTCGATTTAGCACACACTTTAATGTGACTAGCGTAATATTTGTGTTATGCATCATAATACAATATTTTATTATATACTGTGACTGAGTAATAGTCGTATATTATGTTTATTCTTCACGGATTATCAATAATGGTAACTCAATAACGGTAATTTACCCGTATGTGGAATTAAGGATTTGAGATACGGTGATGAGTCTTATGAATAAGATAAAATTAATAATAAATAAAAGTTACATAAGTTATATTTATAAATGTTGAGTCTTAATTTTAAGAGTTTCTACGTAAAACATCAACATGCTTTATATATTAACTAGCATTGTACCCGCGCAAAGCAGCGGCGATATTTAGTTCGGCGTCATATTTATTTGTATTTAATGTGTGTGTTTTCTATTGTGTTCATTAGGTGTTTTTATGTTCAGATGGTAGGTATGTGAGTGAGATAAATAAAACTATTGTGTGAGATTATTGATCAAAGGTGTTTGTTCATTTGTTAGGTGTGTTATGACAAGGCAAGTTAAAATGAAATGAAAGGATGAGATTAAAAATGATATAAATTCAATTGTCAGGATTCAATTTACTTAGTTTTAAAGTGATAGAATGAAAAAAAGGGTAAATGTATTATAAAGTAGTATAGATATAGATATTTTTTACTTGTAATAGATAAAACATATTACAAAACATAAGGCAAATGCAAAAAGAGAACGATAAAAATAAAAATAGAAATAGAAGTAGACCATGATGTAGTGAAAGCCACTACAGTTGTGTGACACGCATAAAAACTGGACCATGATGTAGTGAAAGTCATTACAGTTGTGTGGCACGCATAAAAACTGGACCCGTTTGAGAAAGGGGTGGTTGAGATTAAAGTAATGGAAGTTTAGAACAGTTTATGGAAAACTGGAAATGACTGATGATATAATGTTTGAGTTTTCTAAAAGCCACCTTGCCGGATGTGGTATTTTAGGCCTTCTGATAGCACCAAATATTCAATTTTATGTTAAGTTACAACAATAAATGATATTGAGAGACTGTACCCAGTGATGGGAGATGATACTTGCATCAAAATGATTAATTCATACAACAAAATGTACGTACCAAAGTTACAACGTTTGTATATAACAGCAATATTTTAGTTTGGTGTGTGAATCAATTATTTTGGTGTACATATTACACGTGAGTGAGTTATAAAAGTCAAACAGGCGAAATGGTTGAGTCCTGGGGGTTTATTCGGGCCCACATTTGGTGAAATGACGCAACATGTATGACAACTAGGATCTGGAGTTCGAGTCCCACACAGCCCCAACTAGCTCCCAGTTCTGTGAGTCCGTAGAATATGTTGTGAAGGTGCAAGTGCCCTATCATGAAATTTTAATTTGGCAGGACCATTCTTTGCTGAACAGATTTTCATCAAATATAAATTAGGCATGTTATTAAGAATTGAATTAGCAGAAACTGTGTAAGGTCATGCGGTGCTATTTGTACCTGTACTTGGCTCAATGTTATCGAATCTAGTTTTGGATAACGGATCTTTGGTCATAATCTTTTCTAGTCCTGCTGTTAACTGGCTGATGGTATTGACCTATGTTGGAGTTACATCTCGCTCACTCGACAGTATCCCTTTCCTTTTTCTTAGTTATATGTGTATCATCTTCTATTATATGAATTCGTTTCTGGGCTTTTTATCTCTTGAAAGTTGACACGAACCAACTTATAACCATCAATTTATTCACTTTTTGTTAACTAACCAATACTTACGAAATTCTAACATTCGATTTGAATTTATCTTTGAACAATCGAACAAGATTATATTTTTGCATGGATTCTTAATCCGATTATATCTCAAGCCCTTCATTTACCAAGCAGAAACAAAAAGCAGAATATGGGGTCTGGACAATGATCAAAGTTCAAAACAATATTCGTATGCTAAAAGTAAACTTTAATAAATTCATTAATATATAAAGTGAAGATAACATTCTCATCTGGCCATCTCGCAGATCGAGAGTTTACTTTCACTAAACAGAAGGTCCAGAAGACTTGCAGCCACTAGTATATGACATCTTGTTTGTACAAATTAAGCCGTTTCCATGTGCAGCTGCTAGTCAGCATATTCCTAATCAATACAAGCTGTAAACACAATAAGCATACATTAGTTAGATAACATCATTCTAAACTCAGTCATCATAGCAGCTCTTTGATAAATGCTACAGTCATGCCTCACGGTAACATACAAAATACAAATAGCAATGTTTTCGAGATCACACAACTGAACTATATTAACTAATTCTAAAAAAGACTTTTCGATCACCAATATATAAATTCTACTATTACTCCTAACCTTGAATAAGCATTTTCAAGATCAACGCACCTTCCTAATATGGAACGAATCGCTATCGATTAATAAACGCATTGCCCTATCACTAAGACTTGCTAATCTATTTATAAATCCTACTAACCAGTAACCAAAATGAAACATAGTCTTAATCATAAAACAAAATCAAACTATCATTCCTAAAATTAAAAGCTCGAATTTAAATTTAGAAGAGACTTAAATTAGGTTTACCTCCACAGCAGTAACAGCAAGAACAGATCATGAGTATATCTCTCACAACGGTAGAAACACAGCTGAGAAACCAATTTTTATTATTACAATTCTGACTATCTTCAGTGTTATCAGTCAGTAATTTCTGCTCGTTGTTACTGGTCCCTGAACATTCATTGTTGTTGTTTTTTTGAGATTTCATCCTCCGAATATTCCATTCAAGGTTACTCAAGTAACCTAACTTGAACGAATCTCTCAATTTCAACGATGGCCATAGATGCATCTCTTAATTTCAGTTGAAATTGAATTATGGAATATAAGACTTATGGGGTTTGAAATTGTGTTATTCTTTTTGTTGGTTTGGGAATTAGGGATTTTTGAAATAAGCTAACAATTTACTATTTACTTATTTGGTCCCTTATGTTTGAATTCATTATCAGTTTTGGTCATGATTGAATTATTGGTTTTGGGAATTGTTTTTTGGCACCATATCCACACAAAAAGATAATGAATGAATGAATAAAGTAAAACTTTGGTGTATTTTTACTTTTATTGTAGAAAACAGTCATAATAAAATATGTATAATATACTTTAAAAAAAAGCACTAAAAGATGTATTTTATATATAGGAAGTTGTTGTCTTCTATAGTTATAGATTTTATTTGGAGATTAATTTATTAAGGTAACAACTTTGATACATGAAATATAAAAGACTAAAACAAAGTCAAACAGCTGTTTATTTATTTTGTTTTGTTGAAACAACATCCAAAACAACGTTCGAGGGCGTATAAAATGTTTCCAGGACTTATACATTGACTCATGGATATTTAATATTTTGATAAAAGTCTAAAATGTATCATGAGTTTGACGTTTCTTCAGGATAATATAAAGTATAAAAGTCACAAATTCTAATGCGTTAACTTATATAATACGTTAGTCTTAAAATAATTGTTTATTTGAAATATGACACACAATTTTAGGTAAAGTATAACCTTTTTACCTTTTTATTTTAATATATTATTTTTTTCAATAATCCTTACTCTTTATTGATGCTAAATATGAATTATAGATGAGTTTTCTTGAAATTAAAATTTCAACTTTTAAAATTTTCTTAAATTATTGTTGCCAAACATTAAACATAAGATATCTAAGTAAACATAGAGTCAAGACTTATATGACCTAGTAAATTACATTTATAATTAACACTTTATATACAAAAACTCTAAATTTCATTTACAAGACATGATGAACTTTAAAACAAACTACATTCCATATAATTAATACTTGAGCTTTAAAGATGAACCGATATCCTGATTCCCGATATCAAGCTCAAGATCAAGCGGACGTGCGACGTAACACTTTGACGAGCCAGCCAACTCCACACCGATAAAACGAGCTACATACTTCTTTAAGACAAGTATTTTGATGATAATTCAAAAAAGATGTAAAAATACCAAGTTGAAGACATGCTAACCAAGAGGATTATAGTTGACATTGACAAGCAAATTGATAGATTGCATAAATTGAGGTGGGAATGATGAATAATAAGTTGGTAATCGGTGCCATTTTTTATTTGTGAGAGCTTCATAAACTATGTGTAATTTGATTCTTATGGGCTTTGACTTTCATTTATATTTTTATGGAGAAAGGGATATTACGTGGGGTTTGCTTCTTTTCGTTTTCTTCTTAATTATGTAAAATTAGATCTATCAAAATTCAAAGGAAACTTCAAATAAGTATTTTGATGCTCGTCAAAATCAAAAGAAAATGTAACTTCGATGCTGCCCGTTGTATCAAGGCTTCAGAAAAATGTTGTAGTCTACGGAATGACTAAAAATTAAGGCTCGAGATTTCAATTGGTGTATCAAAATTAGTCCGTTTCAACTCGGACCATTTTGATCAGTTACGCAACTGTGTGACCCGCCACCTCTAAATTTAATAGTAGATATTACCAGTGGACGCTGGAAACGGACTGTGCATCACTATCAACCCTCACTTGCAACAAAATTCATGTAAATAGAGGCAATTAGGGTATGACTAATTTCACAAATGTTATATCAGCATCTTTAGGATCAAATCAAATTCACATTCAAATATGGAATTTCTTTAACGACCGATGGTCTTGTATTCGGCTAAAAACACACAATAAGCTGTATAGTGAAAAAAGGAATACCAGTATTGTCAGATTTAAATTGCAGATAAATTCTCTAAGCTAAGATTCTAGCATCTCAATTGCTCGCTGGTCAAAACTAGAAAAGTTTAAGATTAATCTCTATATCGTTTCAATGTTTCCATAACTTATTGCATTGTCATTTGTAATGGTAAGAGACGTTAAGACTTTGTAGGCTATAAAAACATGAAAATAATTAGACTACATGCTAAAGTACACATATAAGATTTATTTGTCAAAGTTAAAGGTGCCACAATGGGTGGGGTGGGTCAGGTTGGATAATGGGGTAGAAAATTTTCAGGTCAAAACGGGCCACTGTTAAATCTGATACCCAACACCATCCGACCCGCCCATTCTGGCACCCGTTTATTCCTTAATCATTGTAGCAGAGATAAGCCACTCGATTCCATCCAAAAAATGGAAAACTTCATGAAACTTGACATCAAATTACTGAACAGAATATAACATTTGTAAGCTTACCCTTGATAACACACGCAACAAATAATTCGCACACGCATTAGCTGCATATACGAAGAACAAATATCGTCCTTGAGATATGTATTTTGACATTTGTCGACACAACAAAAACCTTAATGCCAACACGAAGCATGACGAGAGGTAAGGTAGCCAATGCATCAATTTCCTTGTCTTCAGCAACAATCACTTGGGGACTTTGTTTCTGGACAAGAATTAAAAAAAAACACACATCAATCATTGCATACATAAATAGAGAAGATTGACATCACCAACCGATTCATGTCGGTGAAAGCATAAATTGACATCACCAAACACTAAGGATTTTTGTCAGAGGTGGCAGACAAAAGTACGTTTCCATTATTTGAGATGAAGGTATTTCGGCGGTATACTAATATTCATACAAATTTTGTCTTTAAAATTTATGTTGTAGGTCAGTGTTATAATTCTAAATTCTCATTTGCTAAACAGATTAAGATTCCTATGTGAGAAGATTTTGTAAAACATTCAGATGCATAAACCCAAACCCCAACAACATTTGTATTTCACAAAATCGTTTTAGCAAGCATAAACCCAGCCTAGCGGATTGTTGATTCCCATTGACCCAAACCACACCCCAAAAATACAACTCTTGAATTATGAATGCTGATAAAATTGTAAAATTAAATAGCAGACACACAACCAAACATCACACGTAAACAGTGGCATGTAAGCAGACATGAGAAGTGTATAAATAAATAAAGCTCACTGGAAAGCTTAAGCGAACATTCTTTGTTCTCTTCATATAGCCTTTTCTCCTCCTTCCTCTGGAAACAAAGTCAGGCAACCAATAACTGTGAAGAATAATTGTGAAGGAAAGTTAAACAATATAATAAAAAACAATGATTAACAATAAAACCTTAAAATATATAACCTCTACTCAAGATTTCAAAAGTTGCAACAGAATTTGGGGGTTCTCCTAGTGTTTGATGAGTATAAGTTTGTCTATGATAAGTTTCGATTTCCATGTTGCATATGAAATTTCAAGAATCATATATCAATAGCAACGAATATCATTGCGAATAATATATGTCCTGAATTAATCAAGAAAAAAGTAACCAAATCAATTATTACCAATAAAAATAAAACTTTGATTGAAAAGCAGAATCAATAATTTTAGGTTTTACCTTCCGATACAGCTTATATGTTTAATGAGAAATGGTTACTGCAACTGTGATGACCATAATGAAGAAGATGGGTGATGGTGAGTTTGTGAACAATGTAGCCATCGATCGCCTTCGTAAATATATTACAATTGCGGTTTACTTAGATAATAAACTAGCAGAATACCCGCGTAATGCAGTGAGAAAAGTTTATTAATTTCATACTTATTCGATATACAGTATTGTGTTTTCTGAAATATTTAAAAAAAAAAAACTACATTACAATACACGAATAATACTGTTTTATAAGTGGCAAAATACCTTTTTAACAAATTTTCCGAAATATTGTTTTATTTTGCAATTTTCATAATTTTTAAAATGTAGTAATCATATTCTTTTGCAATTTTATTTGTAATTTATTTTTGGAGTTAATTAAGATACGTAACCTAATAAGTTCAAATTGAAACTAAAAATTAAGCCACAAATATTTTTATTTATGTAAGCCCGTTTTGACCCCAACTCCGTTATGACTCGCGCCCGTTGTGGCCCAAGCCCGTTAGGACCAAATCCGTTTTAGCCCAAGTGCCCAACCCGATCCGCCCACCCATTTCGTACCTTTAAATGTAATAGTGTATATATAGAGAGAAGTTTAAGTTAAATTAAATGTCATATCAATTAGTTTATGGTTTAATAATATTTGTGTTAATGAGGACTTGATAATTAATAATTAGGGGTATGTTAATTAAATGTCATATATTAATTAGTTTATAGTTTAATAATGTTTGTATTAATGATAAATTAATAATTAATTATTAGGGGTGTGTTAGTCATTTTTATGAATTTTTAGAAAATCTCTTGGTAATTGTAAAGGCAAATTAGTCAATTCTATCTTAAAAAAAAACATGAAAATGCATTATATATTAGTAATAGATAATCGCTGTCGGGAAGTGGGAGAAAGTTATTTAAGATTTTGAGAGGGAATTTACGGTTACAGATACGGAAATGACGAGGGAAACCGATTAAGAAGTTATTGTGGATTGGGAAATTGCTCGTAATCTTAATCTTAAAATCTAATTAACTAGTAACATGCTATAATTTAAATAAAATATATTTTTATTAATTCTTTTAATTCTCTCAATTTAAAAATAAATATTATTATCTTATCAATTAAGAAATAACATATACATTATCCTCAAAAGTTTATAATTACTTTTTTAATTTTGTTAACAACCATAAACGTATGCTGGAATCTATGTTAACACAGGGAAATGGATAAATAATACTTTTAATTTTTACTTAATGGATCATGCGACTTAGGATGTCGATAAAAACATTTTGGAAAGTACTAAATGGAAAATGGTCCACGCTTTATACATATGACTGAAGTAATTAATCATATTTCACATTTTTATATAATGGGTATCACTTAGTCTTATTTAATTTGAAATTTAATCTATGAAATATTCACTTAATTATTTATTAACTACTTTTAAAAATGATACTAACATATATATTTTTGTTAATTAGAAAGATCTTTACTAACAAAGTTTACAATTAGATAATCTTAACTGTAAATAATTTGTTTCTCGTGACACAAATGACATTAGTTATTTATGTATGTTTCGTTCAATTTATAAAAAATTTAACTAAATATTATCTTTAATTATCTTTTATCTATATTAAATATTAAATTTAATAATAGAGCATCATCCTTTTAGTTTAAACTAACTAAAACTATCAATCTTAATTAATAAAAGACAACTCATAATTAGTTTTATTATAATTATATTCGTACATTATTTTATTTATTTTTATTTGGCCATCAATGTAGATCGACCCCCATTCATAATATCTTTCTTATTCAGATTATAGTTATATTTTCTAAATAAGTTTTTTGGTAGTCAATTAATAAGATCGGTTTATTGTTTTTTTTTTCTTTTTTATCTCTTTTCGTTAAACAACATTTAGTAATGTCATTTTATCTTACTGGCTTAAACGACCCCTGTGTATACACGGGTTTAAAAGCTAGAAAATAATATATAAGAAGCATATTTGTGACATTATTATCTTAATTTGAAATCTAATTAATCAATTAGAAGTCATAATTTAATTAAAATATTTTTTTTTTAAATTGAGTAAAATTATAAATTTGATGACATCATAAATTTTGATTTTTAAAAATAAAACAAATAACTATTTTAAGGATAAACATTGTAAATAAGATAATTAGTAAATAATACTACTAACATTATCTAAATTATATACTATTAATTAATTAATTAATATTTTTTATATTTATTAAAAATGTAAATTCGGGAACAAAAAGAATCGAATAAAAAACCATTATCCAAATTATGTAAAATTTATTTAGGTATGTAGCTTTGGGTTTCAAGTTAATTATTAAGGTTTCAACGTTTTATGAGCATCTATGACTTATGATTCATATAATATAATATGAATTATTAAAGCATCTATATTATATTAATTTTTATTTAACAAACTATATTAATATTACAATTTGTTTGTATTTTCATGAATGTATGGAATATGTTGTAATTTAAGATGGAACAAGACATATTTTGTGAAGTAAGATGGATAAATGATTTTTATTGTGATTAGAGGCTCTATTATCATAACTTTATGTAATGAATATTGTTTTTAGGTAGTTTCATTTAAAAAACATAGTTTAAGAATCATCTAATAAGAAGATTCAAGTGGAAGAAGATTAAACTTAATTAACGTTCAAATAAATAAAAGACAGTTATTTATTCAATATCAGTATGTATAGCGGGTATTTTAAGTACTCAATTATTTTTTGAAAAAATTATTAACCCTAAAAATATATTAAAAAAACATATGATTATAAATTAATTGTTTACATTTATGTTAATAGTCTCATAGGTGATCACTATTTAACTTACAAAAAGTTTATGTTTAAAATCACCTTAAACTATATACAACACACCTTCTTCTACTATTTGTCTTTTCTTTTTTCTTCATATTTTTGATTTCGTAACGGTTTCTTTGAAGTTCTTAATAGTTTTATATTGTTTGTTAGTTGAAGTGTTTCGAATTTAAGATTACTAATTATATTTCACGAATTACATTTGCAATTATTTTCAAAAAATTTCAAATAGTATTATTTTGTATTTTTCAAAATGACCCGAGTGTATACACGAGTGTAAAAACTAGTATAATAGTATAGTATAATACTTTAAACGGATACGCGTATGATCAAAAGTCAACGGACTTAAAGACGGATAGAATTGTAACTTGTAAGGGCCTGTTTGGTATGGAGCTTTTGGAGCTTTAGCTTTTAGTTTTTGAACAAAAAGCTCCTATAAAAATAAAAGCTTTGTTTATCATATACAAGTTGTAGCTTTAGAATCAAACGAAAAACTCAAATTCTCAAAGCTACTAGAAGTAGCTTTTCGCGAAAAGTTCCAAACCTAAAGCTACAGCTACAGCCTACAACTACAATCTACAGCTACAGCTACAACTACAGCTACAACCTACAGCTAGTTCACCAAACATTCCCTAAGTCACTAGCTTTTGTAAAAACAGTTCACTTCCTTCTGTCAATTTGAAGTTATAATTATAATTATTATTATAATATAATAATAATATAATTATTAATTTAATTTAATTTAATTTAATGTTTTTGTTTTGAAAATTACGAGTATTTATTTTGAAACTCAATTTGTTGTTTACTTTTTCAATATGAAATTTATATTCATGTTATAAATTATTATATATTTACAAAGCTAGTGATGTAAAATCTCAAATTCAACTAAAAATAAAGAACCAAAAACAATTATTATTACTATAATAATGAATTAGTTGGGCTAGTTCAGTTGGCCACCAAAGTTTTCTTATGGGGTCCTGGGGATGGGATGTTTGGCTAGAGGAGGTCTCAAGTTCGAGTCCCACTCGAGACTTTTACCCCTTCAGGCGATAAAAAAAGGAGGAACATGAGGGTCTCAGGTTAGCATACTGCTCAATTGGATGTCACTATTAGACCTGAACCACTAACATCTAACAAGCCGTTCTAAAAAAACAAATTAATAAAAATGATGACAATCATCATTATATTCATAATCATCTAAATCTAAATCTAGCTAATACAATTGATATCACTAATCTGGATTTTGAAGACCTGTTTCTCTACATTAATCTTGATTATAAGATACTAACACAAAAGATTAAAGTTAACCATAGATCTAACACAATAACACCTTAAAAGGAGTGTATGTATAATATGTATAACAATTGTACATTTAAAGCTCAAAACATCATTAATCAGGAAAAAAACTACATTACAAACCTGGGATCTGAAGATCAAAGATCAAGATTAGAAAGATGCTTGTTAAGATACTAAAACGAGTAGTCACCTAAATAAACACTCTAGTTTCGGCTATATTAAGCTCAATATAGTGATACTAAAAAGGGTGTGTAAAACCATGTTGAAGATATATATTTCCAAGAGGACTATATGCAACATGTAAAAGGTGTTGAGCAGCAATTTCAAATAATGAAGAAATTGAGTTGATGATGAAAAACAGTAAGGTGGTGATTGGCACCATTTTTGAGAGCTTGATCTAGTGTGTTAAGTTTTGAGGTTTAAATTTGAATTGGGTTGCCATTTCTGTTGCTTTGCTTCACTTAAACAAAAAGAGTAAAAGCAAAAGTGGGGGGTTGGCTTTGATTTCACCATTCATGTGAAAAGTTGGTGTTTGAATTATGAAGATGTTGACATCTAGGCTTCCATGCTTGCAAAATTATTCCTACTAAAGTAAAATGGTGACACCTTAAAGATTTTTTTTTTTTTTTAAATAAAATCAAACTTAGAAGTTTAACATCACAAATCGAGAGATTACACGTTATATTTCCTTTTCCCTTTCTTTGGAAAAGGATTCAATAAGGTAAATATATAACTGTTTGTCACACATGAAAAGTCAAACTTTGAAATCTTATATACTCCGGTTTACATACTTTTTATAAGCTAATTTTGATTTTTCAAAAACATGAACATTTGTAGTACATAATATCATCCACGTTTCTAACTTCCATATTCTATGATTAGTTCTTTAATTATTTTTATGTAATTTCGTTGCAAGTTTGGACTTTAGAGTGTGTTCATTTGTTGCAAGTTTAGAGTATGTTTATTTATTGATTAACAAGAACTATCATACATCTGGGCTTTGAGCCTGCTCTTCAACTTTGGGCTAACTCCAACGTTCACATTGGGCTCAATATCCGTGCTACTTATATCTAATCCATATTCTATCGTTCTTACTTCTTAGTTATTTTCAGAAAGTTCAAACGAATTTCAACATACAGTTTCACATTCAGTTGTTAATTCTAACGATTTATAAAACAAATATTCAAAATGAAAGAGAATTAATATATATATAGGGTATATATCTGATTTAATTAGAAAAATGTAAATTTGATTTGCTTTACAAACTTTTTTAGGATTTAACAACTTATTTTCACGTCAGTTGGAAAACTCCATTGTTTGAAAATGAGGGAAGACAACAAGTTCTTAGTCAGAAATCTCATACATTAAAGCGAGATCTTGATATAAACAAGATGTTAATCAACATGCTAGCGACTAGCGAGTTGGTAACGGATAAAAAGTGTCACAACTAGCCAAGATAAGAAGCCATACGTTGCACTACAAATGAAGGTTCTATAACCGCTAATGTCATCAACATACGCCATGAAATCTCTTAACAAAATCCTATATCTCATTAAAGAAATTAACATATCATCAATGAGTCCATGTATATCAAATTGGCATTTAATATACATGAACGAAAAGGATAGTATATTAAACAAAACAACAAACATGGTTCACGATAAAACAACTGAACACTCGTACGATGCAACATTTTCGATTAATTAAATATTATCCAAGTACATCTATGGATAACTAGTACAATCCATTTTCGTTCAAAACTAAAAAAATATACAGTAGACGTTTATATAAACGCAATTTAAAGCGGTAATGGTCTTTCTATTTACCGCCGATCTACTCATCTCGTTATACGTCAACAAGTACATGAGACCATAGATGCAATGTCTCACACCTTGCATGCATGGTCTAGGGGACTTTATGGAATAAGTAACAAATACTATTATTTTTATTAATTTCAATCAAAATTGTTCAACCTGTGAGAATATTGATATTATATTGGCAGAATGCACCAAGCAATCTTCATCTTGTTATTATATTATTGGTAAAACACACCAAGCAATTCAAAGGATCCAACTTAATATATACAAGTATAACATAAATATGCCAGACACGTGTCTTCATTATTTTATTAATATCAAGGGCCAACACAATGGACCAACAAATCGAACCATTATTTATAAACATCTATTTTCTAGTAAAAGTACACCAACTCATGGAAATATTGGACCGACCCCAAAGTTCACTTGGATCACCTATAAATACCATAATTAACCACACATATTTTTTCTACTAGTAACTAGATTATTATAGTTCAACATCAAAATCCGTAATTTATAGCTCCAACTAAGAGACAGAAACTAATACAGCACAACTTGTAGTTATAACTAACATGAATGTTTTACATTGGGTTTCAATCTAACTTTGGAGAGGCTAGAATTGATCCCAATAACCCCCATATCAAAATGTCACAATCATGATAACCACATCTTCACATTTATATCTTACTCCATATAATTGTTCGGTTCCAACTATGAATACATAACGTAAAACTGCATCTATCTATGTATAGTGCGAGTTACTAACAAGGAAATCGCCACCTAATACAATAACCTTTCCTAAACTCTCTTTTACGTTCTAACAGTAAACCTTTTATCGTGAGTGATACCAACAACTCGACAAGCAAGTTCACGTGTATAGTGAGAACAAACTATATTCATATCTTGTAATTCAATGTATCAGCATTATATATTTAAACATGTTTTTTTTAAAAAAATTATAGTTTTCAAGAGATATAAAATTCTTCAAAAAGAAGTTGAAAATATTTTTCTATAATTAAATGCACTTTCATAAAATCATTTTCAATAAATTTGTAATTCGTAAAACTTAAAAATATCGCAAAAAGAAAATCCACTATTCTCACATAAAAAGATTGACTTTTGATTTAACATTTTTGATATAATAAAGTAATGTCATACGCATGGCAATAAAATAATAGACAAATATTACGACAAGGGTATAGAGTCACCCACCCGCACCATGCCCACAATATGTGAAACTCATAGGGCTAAAAGGGTCTTTTTCACCATGATGTGACGAATATAATGAAAGAGTAATTTGTGGCTCACATTAAAAGTAGAACCATTTTTGAGAGTGATGGATGGAAATAATTACCAAGTCATGACAGTTCATAATACTCCATTAGTTTAAAAATGGAAAAATCGAAAAGATATAATCTGTGACATAATTGGAAATATTTTTGGTGGTAAAGTGTTTGATTGACTTGTCTGAAAGACACCATACCAGATGTAGTGAAAGATTAATTTGATGCTTTCATAACAAGGTTAACTAAATATAAAAAACTGCATTTTAAGTCTAGTTGTGCCGATATTTAATGTTGTGGAAATATGTAACACATAGGTTGAAAACTAATACATCATTAATGGGTGTTTATTTCACGCCTTTATGTATTTAAAGGTGTATATAATTGATTTTAAAGCAATGTTTATTATGTTTAAGGAAGAAAAATATATATTTATAATATATTAAAAATCTAAACATTTTGTCTACAATTCTAAGTTTATTTCAACAGATTTAACTAGTCGTTGGAACAAGGGCAGGATATATAAAATAAAAAATGTCTAAGTAAACCTTAAATTATAGATATAAATTTATGTTTAAAAATGTCATAAGTTAAAGTGAAAAACTAATTGCTGAGAAAGAAAGAACAAGAATTATTGAGGTTACATGTTTCATTGATTATATAGTTTAGATTTAGAGTAGAAATTTATTTGAGATAATTTAGCAAAACTCATACAATATAAAATAGGTTTAATTGTGAATAAATAGGTAAGAAATTATATTAGTTTCCATTTTTATTATTTACGTTACTATTATTGTTTATCCCAAAAAAATTGTTCATCTGTAAAAACTAACTGCTTGAAATTATTAAACTTATCAAATTTATTCTTATTTATTAGTCTCAATCTCCTATTTTATTTACTGTGAAATTTAATTATCTTAAATATAAAAGTGAAATTAATGTTTATCAACCTATTTTAAATTTAATAAAATTTCTTAGTAGACAATAATAACGGGAGAGAAGGAGTACGAGTGTAGTTAATGTGACGTAACGGCCTAGAAAGGTTATGTATCATGGGTGGTGGGGTTTATCTATACTTCCCTTCTAAATCAAGAAATATTGAGTGAGCTTGAGTTAAAGTCGCACAGGATCCATGTTTATGCTTTTCAAGATTTCATGTGTCCCAGACGATTAATTCTTAAGATTCCTAGGTTTCTAAGTTGTTTCAAATAATACTTCTTTTCTTTCCTTTTCTTAAAAGATAATAAAAATAAATAAATTTTACAAGTAGACAATCATTTATAATGGTGATATTTCGTATACCCTAAAAATACGACTAT
Source organism: Logfia minima (assembly GCA_963921325.1). Lineage (NCBI taxonomy): Eukaryota > Viridiplantae > Streptophyta > Magnoliopsida > Asterales > Asteraceae > Logfia > Logfia minima. The sequence goes on from OY992770.1 coordinate 3,730,320, forward strand.
CATATGTAACTAGTAGGATATTTGTGTGTTGCTACGAAATATATCCTAAAGAATCGATGGCGGGCTGAACTATTTGAATTTGCCTTTAGTTTCTAAGAGAAAAATTTAATAGAAAATGCAAAATATTCGAAGAATGAAGTAATGATAAGATTGTTCTATTTCAAATACTCAGTCCTACCTTCTTTTTTTAATGAACTAAATATCTCACAAATCATACTACTATAAATTATAAAAATTACATTATTGAAATCAACGTTGTTTTTATCTTTAATTACATATTTCACATCGTACACTTCGCCAAACTTTTTTGTTTTGTTTTTTAATGAGTGTTATAAATGCATACTGTTAAATCAAATGCAATTTAACACTAATTAATAATCAACATTTTAATTCTAAATTTAAATATATTAAAGTAGTAATCACATATGATTAAAGTGTAATTATATACACAAAATAAATATCAAATTGAATAAAACCTGAATTACCATCTATTTGTAATACTCATCGCATATGAATTCTAAATTTAATTGAGAATCATGTATGGATTATATATCAAATCACATGTGATTTAACCACAAATCATAATCACATGTGATTTTGGTTGAAAACAAATACAATTTTAAAATTTACTTATAGTTATTCATTGAATGAATATTAAGTCGTAAACACGTGTTAATTAACATATAACATCACAAATAATTATGTATCAACTTTATATTATCATAAAATCACATGTGACTATATATGGGGTATTTTTTAAGACCCGACAGAAAAAAAGAAATTGTTGGAAGTATAGCTTGTAGTATTTTTAATTGAAGATAAAAAGACGATGATTCCAAATATGTAATTTTTTATAATTTATTGACATACAATTTATGCGATATTCAATTTTAGTAGTTTGAGTGAAAGTCGATTTTCCAATAGAATGAAGTATCGTATTGATTCTTTCATTCTTCAAATATTTATCATTCTCTATTGAATTCACTCTTAATTTCTGAAATGCCAAAAGTTTTAACATATGATCTTATACTTCAAATTTATTATTCTACTAGTTTATAAAAATTTGCACTTTGATGAGTAAGGGTTTTTGCTATTGATATCATATATTTGGATTGAAGTATTGTTTTCTAATGTACATGTACCCACACATTTACCCACGTATTTTGAATTTAGCCTGTTGACGTGCATGTAAATTTACATTGGTTATATAATTTTGTGTATATTTAATCTAGTAAGTTACGGAGTATTTCTATACTGAGACAGAGGTCAAAGGGGGTTAAAATAGCCAAAGCTTAGTGTATTTTTTACAACTAACTTAGTATTACTAGTTCCCATTTTCTTTTTAATAACTTCACCTCACGGTGATCCAGTTATTTTCTCGTATATAACAAATGATCAAACAAGACGACACTGCTCTCATACATATCCAACCGTTGTACATTAATTTAATTTCGAGTGCTAAAACATAAATATTATTTAATTTTTCTCAACTTTTGGGTTATGAAAGAAAATACAATAATTGAGGAATCTTATACATGGGTACTGCTTCTGAATGATCCAAGAGCTTTGACTGCACCAGCTCTCAATATAAATTGGTGGTAAAAGGCTGCGATTGCTGCTCCAACGAATGGTCCCACCCAGAATATCCACTGCCATACCCAAAATAAACGAGCTCAGATCAATGTACAGACATTATTTACGAATTACAAGTACTTTCAGCGTTGAAGATTATAATGGGTACAGTTAACAGATTATTATTTAAATATGATTGTTTTATATTAAATATAATCTAATCTATTTGCGTTTTATTATACATTTATATTTATATTTATATTTATTATATTATATTTGTTACAATTTCAAAGAATATCATTCACTTTAGCATATATAGTATCAAAGTTAAACTCTAAAATTATTTTTTTTTATCTCAATCACCAAAATAACCGAGTACTGGCGCTTATCAATGTTCATGCTTCTCATGCTCCCCTTTATCTCGAGATTCCTTCGAATATAAAATAATATCTCTTGTTCGTAAATTTTCCTTTTCAAAGTTTTCTTTTATCGACGTACACATCCAATACTTCAATATTATGCAATAATATTCTTGTTCAAAAACGTATAATACTTAAACTAACAGCCTTTCACCAAAGAATTAATTCGATCCCAAAACCCTAATAGTAAATATCGCAGGATCCCAGAAGATCAATTGTTTTAATGGATTTCAAGGATTAGGTGAGGTTCAATTACTTCACCTCACTCAAGCACAACAACAATTACCGGTCCATTATAAACTCTTACGAAAACTATCTCAAACTTAACGCATTTTTTAGATATAACATAATTACTATGCTCATTTCAGACCGAATTCTCAGCTTGTCAGCCCATAACAGCTACAACAGACCCACATTGCTAGCCCAACCCAATCTAGTACTTCACAGGCTCAACATGTGTTCTATAATCCTCTTATAGCATACAGTAAACAAGAAACAATTCTTCCATAAACTCTTAGCGCTTTGACTCCTTTAGACTTTTATCGACATGGGTTAAGATATCAATACAGTTGCGTCATTCCATCTAACTACCAATGCAAATAATTTTAATACTTTATTTAATAAATGCATTTATCCATCTATTTTTTTTGGGTGATGGTGTTTCTATATCCGTCACCAACACAACCATAACACTCTGTCTAATCTCCAACATCCAATTCACATGCATGATGCCCTATTAACCCCTATTATTGTCAAAAATTAATTTATGTTCGGAAGTTTACTCGTGACTCAATCGAATTTGACGAGTTTGATTTTTTTATGAAAGATTATTTAACTCGTCAAATCCTCCTCCGATGTAATAGCTTCGGAAACTATACCATGTCACGAAGCCCATCCAACACACCATCTTTCATCGCGCTCTCGTTACTAGTCAACACACATTACATCAACGACTTAGACATCCTGAAAATAATGTGCTACGTTCTCTTCTTCCAAGTAATTTCTCTTCTTCCAAGTAATTTCTCTCCTGCCCTATTATGCTTGTCAGCTTGACAAATAAATGAGACTTCTTTTTACTAGTTTATATACTATTTGTTAATTTTGTTTTCTATCTTATTTTATATGGATATGTGAACTTCTCCACTTCCGAATAATAGTGGTTAAAATCACACCGTACCTCTCATCGATGCATATCTGATAACACTATACGAGAGTGTTTTACCTACCAGAGTGTTTTACCTGGGTTAAGTTATTATCAATAATAGAGTAACAACAATATTTCGTTCATTTCTCATTTAACCCATTGACTCTTACGAAAAGTACAAGTTTTCCATATGATTTCAGATATTTTACAAAAGACTACAAATTAGCTTTAATTAATTCAGTCGTAAATTGTTCGTATTTTTTATAATGAACGAATTTTTTTTTCCCAAAGATTACTATACGTTATTTTATTTTATATTTTTTTCTATAGTTGAGATGTTAAAGATAATATTTAAAAAAATTATGTTGCTACTCTATATATGTAATTTATCATTTTATGTATCCAAAATAAAGAAAAAAATAGTACTAAATAATTCAACATAGTCTGTGCATTTTATCGTATTTTGAAGTTCGTATTTATAATTATTGTTTGATATTCAAATACATATAGTTAGATTGAAATTAAATTTACCTGATCATCCCACGCTTTCTCGTTGTTGAAGATAACTGCAGCTCCAAGACTCCTAGCCGGGTTAATACCGGTTCCGGTGATCGGAATAGTAGCAAGGTGAACCATGAACACGGCGAACCCAATAGGAAGTGGCGCCAAAACCTACCATAAATAAAAATTAATTTTCACTCTTTTTCGACACGTTAAAAATGTTATATTGCACTCTATATACTACACAAACTTAAAAATAAATGGTTAGTGACCGTACGGGAACATGGGAGTCACGAGCACTCCTTTTTGGGTCGGTAGCGGAGAAAACGGTGTAAACGAGAACAAAAGTTCCGATGATCTCAGCACCGAGGCCGGTGCCTTTGTTGTAACCGTCGGCAAGTGTGTTTGCTCCTCCGCCGTAGTGGTTGTAAAGACCTTTGTTAAAAGCTTTGACTAAACCCACACCACATATGGCTCCTAAACACTGAGCCACCATGTACATAAACGCTCGGATCAATGACACTTTACGAGCCAGAAACAAACCGAACGTCACTGCTGGGTTAATGTGACCTCCTGCACATTTTTCAGAAGTATTATTTACCAACAGTAAAAATAGTAACTTTTTTATTTGTACCATTAATTTAGAAAAAAAAAAATAGTATATTTGGGTCATTTTGATAAATTTCCAATATCCAATGATTAAAAAAATTAAGAACTTACCGGAAATACCGGCGGTGCAGTAAACAAGAACAAAGATCATGCCACCAAAAGCCCAAGCAATACCAAGAATACCAACACCGCCACACTGGTCAGCGTTGAGGGCAGGGTCAGTTGTACTTTTGTAGCCAATAACAGTCAAAACAGTGATATAAAGGAACAGAAGTGTGGCAATGAACTCAGCAATAACAGCTCTGTAAAATGACCACTTGGTCAACTCTGCCGGGTCAATAAACGGGGCAGGTGGTGGATCATGGTAATCCTTGGCGGAGAATGAACCTTGCTCCGGCACATCTTTCGTCATGTTTTTTTTGTTCTCTTTAAGAGAGAGGTAAACTTAATAATTATGGTGGAGTGAGATGGTGGAGTGATGAGGTGTATATAAAGGGAAATAAGATAAGAAGGGTGTAGAATGTATTACGGCTATTCTAAGAGTAGGTGGATTGTAATTATGAAAGAGTGGACAATAATGCCGTCCAAACGACACTAAATCTTGTATATTTCGTTTTCACCGACCCATTTGATGTTGTCCCACCAACTTACTACTTACCACACAAATATTTTCATTTAATTTTGGTAACTTTTTGTTGATTTATGAATCCATGTGACGCATGAGTGAATCTTTAATAACGATGTTTTGTTTCATTATGTTATTTAACGTTTACAATATAATAGATAAGTATATGCACAATAATGCACCCATATCCTAGCTAGTTTCGTAGGTATATATGCGTGTATTTAAACTTAAATAAATATATATCGATTATATGCGTATATACAGAAATATATAGGAAAGAAATTTTAGAACGCGAAGTATTTTCAGGTGCATGTCATGTGAAGTCATGAAGTGTTCTGGTGCCAACTCGTCGTTTGCCTAAAGTTTTTCCCATATAACTATTCAAGGAAATCATTCAATGCATCTTATGGAGAAAAACAAAAGTTAGTTAGTTGCTTTATTTTTATCTTTTCCCCTTAACTTTGTGTCACTTTATCGGTAATTATGTAAATTAGCAGTTTATACATTCCTTGAAAAAGTTAGTTGATATTTAACCTACAAACTAAAAAAATAAGATATTATAAAAAAATTTGGCTGATTGTTCGAACTGCGAAGGCCATATGAACATTTAAAATCATCAAAAACGCATCTCTTATGTTAGTCCATTCAATATCGGATCTTGAATATGCAAATGTCAATGGAAATTCAAATGCGAGTGCATCATAAAGTATTCGTTACAACTTACAAACAAAAAAGTAGCTATAATATACATATGCATGCATACTTCGTATAAGTGGCATGATGACTTGTTACTTTTTAAATAATAGAGCAAGTAAATCTGTCAAATTTAGATGAATATACTGTTTTTTAAGACGTTGTCTTAATTTTTGTACTTGAAACTATAATTTCATGATTGAAATAGTACATCAATACTATTAGGCCAATAATCATTTTGTATATATATATATATATTATATAAGTTTTTGAGATACGACGTATACAATTTTGCTTCTATTTTGGTGCTTATCGCAAAGATTGATCCATAACGTACAAATGAGTCATTATCGGCCCATAAGCTTGATCTGTTTTGTGTTAGATCATTTCTAAAATGCTCGTCTTCTCCATTGGTAAAGGTGATTTCTAATAATTTTACTTATACAAGTTTATAGTAGTACAAACTATATAAGTGGAATATGCACCAATTTTAACCACAATCGGTATGGCAATGATATACACGACTACTTTAACAAAACTTCTAATCCTATTAGCATACTTGCCTACAAACTACACTTTAATTCCTATAATAAGTTGTTTGTAATACATTTGTCTTTCTTATGACGAACTTGTCTTATTAATTACAAAAACCTTACCTAATCCGATTAGTTAAATTTAATGGAACTTTTCGCGATTCTTTTATAGTTTAAATTGTTTTAGTGGGTGTGCGTTAGCCTAATTATGATTATGATTATGATATAAATTAAACCAACTTGTTTTAATTTAAAAAGGGTGACACAATGATAGTTCACGAGAGTTTGGTGGTCGATATCACATGATGGAACCCAAAATTCCTATATTTCTCGATACAACTTTGGGCCCCGTTTCAAATGGTGGTCTATAATTGCAATTTTCGATTGATCCGTTATGGCACCAAATTTTCCATGTTATCATCTTTCGTTTTTATTTATTACATTCCAAAAATCCTGTGGTCTCGATCGAGAAATAACTGCAAATCTGTGACACATAAGGTATTTCTTTTTATCATACTACCATAAACTATACTTTTGTACATTTGATGTTTTATAGTTTTAGTTTTAAATAAACAAGAATATTGATTCTTATTATTTACAATATATATATATATAAAAAAACTAAAAAAAAGTTATAACAATGGCCATGCTTGATATATGGCTTCGATGAAACGATAATTATATTTGTAAAAGATATAAACGATTAAAAGAATTTGTAAAAGATACTTATGTTTTCTTCGTTCAGTTACTTAATAATTATGTTTTGTTTTCCTTTTTCTTTTTTTTGTGGTTTTTTCTTAATAATAATGTTATCTAATCAGGAAGTTCTAGAAAACATGTTACGCAAATACTGTAATTTTGGGAATAAAATATTAGTTAAAAATTAAAATGATTGAAAATACGATTGATTTGGAATTGGAAAAAGGAAAAATACAAGATAAAATGAGTGCAAATAATTGAAGCATGGATAGGAATAGTCACTCCACCTCACGTCTAACTATGGCCAGATCATACCTCAACACTTCTCTTCTGTAACTGAGCTTCCAAATATTTGTACTCTCCTATAAAAAAAATTTATATTTTATTTTGAAAAATTTTAAAAATATTTAAATTACTTATATATATTTTTATCCTATAAACATGTATAATAACTTTTCTAAATAATATCCAACAAATATTCAAACATTTTATATTTTCATTTAAATTTAAATTTTATTATTATTATATTTTTACAAAAATAAACACAATAATTTATAGTTTTATCAAACTTCAAAATCACTTTGTTCATAAATTTATTATGCTATTACTGAAATATTATCTATAAAATAATGAAAACAAATAATTATATTGTTAGTCAATAATAATATTTTGTTTAATGAATATACAGTTCTACACAAACAACATATATAATTTAATGATATCAGTCACATTGCGCAAACAAAATACAAACACTCTCTTATTGGCTAACCTTGATTCTTATTCTATAATAGAGATATAGTATTATTGAAAATGATTACTAAATATTAATGATTTAATGATATGCTCAAGTCTTAACAAAGCACTTCTCCTCCATTATGAGATTTCATTCACATGGTTATTATCATATTATTAGTTTCGGTGATCAGGATGTGGATAATCGATTAATAATCTTACACAATTTGAGTTAGATAATTTAATTGTCTCACATTGTCAATGTTCTTACTCGTTATATACATTTAATCTGGTTCTTCATATATAGATGGACATCACATTATTGTTGTTCTTATAAATTATATATCTAGCTAAACTCAAAAAGACGATTATTCATCACAATCATGGTTATTACATATCTTTCGACTTGGTTTAACCAAATTTTCCAACAAACATGGCTAATTATGAGAAGAATGCAATAAAAAACACAAAGCCGACATCAATTACCTTTGTTGTTCTTGATCAAGTTACGTCCACTGTTAATGAAAGTAACAATTAATTTAAAGTGATTTTATTTTCCTGAATGATCTGTGAGGCGATTAGACATTCTACGAATGGTTAGACATCCTTAGGGTATGTTTGACGTGGAATTTTTAGTAGTTTTAGCATTTAGTTTTTGAACAAAAAACTCTTACAAAAATGAAAGTATTATTTGACATGTACAAGACGTAGATATAAAATTCAATGAAAACGATCAAAATTTCAAAGCTTTTAGAATTAGTTTTCCACAATTACATCATATAGGTACAATTTACAGTCCAACAATTACAACTTACAACCACATCTCCATCTACATCCTATAACTACTTCACTAAGCAAACCCTTAAAAAAAAAAAGTGGAGTTGTGATTTATATGGAAAGTTGGTAATTTGAAAATCGTTTGATAAATGTATAGGTTATGAATATTTTGATGATTATTAACGTGTTAGAATTTGCTTATGTTTATCAGTATTTCATTATGGATTTTGAAAAAACACTTTTGGATTAAGCGTAATATGTTTATTCATAACATGAACTTATTTAACATAAAAAAACAACTTATTACGTATAGATAATGCATTAAAGTAAAGAACCTAATCAAGAGCCCCTAGTATTAAAAGAATTAATTTATTCTTTTTGTCATGCAAAGAATTAAGAAATAAGATAATTGTCCCCTGTGTAACATGTGGTCGGAAATAGTCTTTTCCGGAGCAACTCTACGTGGACCGGACCAAGATAAAGAAAAAACCCGTAACAAATCGTATGGCCTGTGATTCTTTGGCGGTTCGATGGCAACATACATACCTGGACTTGTGGGTCCCACGTGCCGCAAAATGTTACATAAACGCATTTTGGACTCAAATATAGAGAGAAAAAAACGTATTTTCATAGCATATTTCATCTCAAAAAAGTTATCTTCAATTATATACTTTAAATTTTATCCTTTTAAATACTTTTACACTAAATTAATTAATTAATTTATACATATCAATAAAAAAATATATGATTAAGCATTTAAAGGATAATTAGTGATACTTCATATTTAAAGTAATTTTTACCAGACTTAAAAAAAATCTATATATAAAACATGATCGAAAAATATATTTGCGATCTAAACTTTAGATCTAGAGGAAAAATCAACTTAAAAGATAAAGTTGAAGATGTCGTTAACTGCCATTTGATTGTACCGTTGCTAATGCAGTTGGTACAAGTATGAGAACATTCTAGATAACACATTGGACGTTGTGATTCTCTTTACTTGACCGTTGTGGGCGTTGCGAATAAACGGAAACATTCATTTGTTTTCCACAACGGACTACTAAAATGATAATGTATCTTCCTTCTTTTGTTTTACAATTAGTTACATCAAATTTTAGCCCTAAAAAGGTTGCCTACTACTTTGAAGGTTTTCGCATACCGTGTTACGGAAATATTAGGGTAGATTAATTTTAGACGCCCAATTGAATTGGTTTTGAACAATAAAAATATACCACACAATATTACAACGAGACGAAGATAATAGAGAGAAAAAGATGAAATAGAAATTGTAAAGCGATGAGCTTTTGTTAATAATAGATATTGAATTGATACTGATATTGATGTGACCATCCAGCGTGGACATTGGTAATTGTCGGTGGGGTCCTCGTGGCAGCTCACGGGCCGGACCACTAAAATGGAGCATCTAAACCAAAAGGCCCACAAACTACAAATTTTGTTTTCTACAGTAAGTTGATTTCTATAAAATTTGTGATAGCCTTTTTTTAACCATTGTCTCGTACCATTTGTATAAGATAAAGTTATAAAACCGTTTCAAATATTTACTGTTTTTTTTTTTAATTGTAAAAGGGTGTTCGAATGGGATAACGTCAATGAGTATAATTGGTTTGACCAATGCGTAGCTTATAGTAGTTTTCTTTGCATGCTTATTCATTTGTGGCACGTATAATACCATTTTATAAAAAGTCAGACAATTGGAATTAGTTGTCAAAAAAAAAATGTCATTTGAAGTTTTAAACGATGGTGTGATAGTAACAAAAACATCAGTATGCAAATAACCATTCATCGATCTAAAATTATTAGTCAATCGGAATTCCCCCCCCAACCCCCCCAACCAAACCACACAACTTATAACATCTGCAACGTCACGCAAGATTCTGCCTGCATTTAGTTACGGGAAAAATATCTTAATTTTTCTTTTTTCGTTTTTCTAGAGTTTTGTGACTCTTAAAAACTAATAAAAATTCAAAAAACGCGTTCAAATATAAATGATAGAAATTTTATCTCTGTAATATAGAAAATGTAAAAAACTATAAATCATAGATTTCTCTTTTTTTTTTAAAATTCTCTACAAAGTCTTAACTTGACACATTTTACAATTTTTCAGTTTCTTTAAAAGTTATATAGAAAACATAAGAGATTTTCCGTAACTAACGGCCTCTAAAATTTACAGTTGAGCTGCCCTTTAAACCATTAGTTAGTTATGTGAAAATTAACGTCCAAAAGTGAAAGAAAAAAGTTGCATGTATGGGTGGCCACCTCGTGAGCACATGGAAACTGCGTCACATCGAATTGCTGGCCATATTTTGCTTAACCTTAACCTTCTTGTCACGATACTCCCCGAGTACATACGTTTGCTAGTCCCCACCCTTAACGCCGTCAATAGTTCCTTTTTTATTTTTATTTTGCTTTGTTTTGTTTCATTTCCAATAATTTTCTCTTTTTATATTTATAAGATTGAACAAATAATCATTCACGAGATGAACTTTGAGTATAATTCAAAAAAGTATTCAAATGTCGGTGTATTTATGTATGCTAGTGATATAATTATTCTCTAGATTTTATTTTTAGCAGTAACCTTTTGTTTTATTTTAACATTAAGTATCACATGTTGATTTGTATCAACCTTAAGAAGTCATTATATTAACAAATACTAACAACTAATCGAATATTTTATGCAACAATATTGTTACTTTATAACTAATCTAAATAGTTTATTGGCAACCGGACATCATTAACTTAACTTTAATACCCATTAAGAAATAAATTAACAAGAGATTAGGTTGTTGGTTTATTCGGTTATTTTAACGGAAAAAATGAACATCTAATTTACTTTTTTACATTTTGGAGTATCGATTAATTTTTTATGTTTAAAATGGATCACTAATTTAAAATGGCAAAATTAACTGTTAGTTGTAGCTGTTAGCTGTAAGCTGAAACTGATAGCTGGAGCTTTATTTGTAAATTATGTTTGGTAAAGTAGCTATAATAATAATATGAAAGTGTAAAATGATCAAAAAGCTCTTAAAAGCTAGTTGGAGTAGCTTTTAAATTAGGAGGTTAATCTTCAAACTAAAAGTTTTAAGCTTATGTATTCAAACAAAGTTTTATTTTTTAGAGGAGCTTAATTTTCAAAATAAAAAATTTTAAGTTTCAAAAAGCTTCTAAAAGCTGCATGTCAAATATGCCCCAAAGGGTGCATGTCCAATTTATGCACATCAATTGCTACAAATAATTGTATTTAAACATTGAAAAAATAAAAGTTAACATTACATTATTAGCTTTATTATATATATTATATATATATATATATATTAAAATTAGTATTTAACTTATATTACCACTATAATTGGTAACATATACTCTCTAATTTAAAAACTATTTTTAAATTAGTTATCCTTTTCAAATAATAAAAAATTAGTCGGTACTTTAAAATACAAAATAATTAATCAAGTAATCAATCTACGATTAATTATTTATTACTCATTCCGCACCATGCTAACAGCACCGTACCTTAACAAATTTAATTACTGTTGATACCGTTTCATTAATGTCACTCTTGATACCGTTTCATTAATGTATTATTCTATAAAATTATTATTATTTTATTTACAAAATAATTATTCAAAGACGATACATCAATACTAAACTAATAATAAATGTGTTGAGAATAAAGAGTTAACAATTGGTCACGTACATTTTGTTACTCATCTATCATCAAAATTTTCAAATGTTGTTTCTTAATTTGTTGGGAATTAATATTAATATAATATGTATAATAAGTTATTCATGATAAAATGATAGTATTAGTCAATTGGTGTATGAAATAAAAAAATTGATGTCAAACATAGCAGGTACGTGAAAGATCAACGAGCAACATAACACCGAATGATTAGTTATTTAAAGGTGTCATATTTGATATTAAATTGTTAAATGACGTTGTACTTGATGAAACAATAATAAATACCTTCATTCAGCTAAAATATATAACTGATATGTGTTTTGCGATTGGATGGTACAAAAATAAAAATTTGGGATATAAAATTAAATTAAAGTTTTTTTAGAGTATTTTAATGAATTTCACTATAAATTAATATCCTAATAAGTACCTAATAAATACTTTTGAAATTATAAATCTCATTTTAAACATTGAACTAACCTTTTAAATCTGAAACTTGCGAACAAATAACTAAATGATTGATATGTTCTAGTTGATACATTTTTTCAGTATTGTTGTATAATAATTATAGTAAACATATGAACAGTACTTGTTATGTTACCTGTATTTATAGTTTTATGATAGATTATCTTATTACATGTAATAATCAATATATCTAACGATTGTAAGGATATATTCGCAAATCAAATTTTAACTGTGACGGATTATGCATATCTGTGACCCGTCGACCTATGCACTTTTTGCTCATACTTATACATGTGAATAAAATTCTACGAATTTATTCAGTTATAATGGGACCGATACCCGTAAATGATGAGTTTTTTTTTCGCCCACTACGATTCCCATATCTGTACTCATACAAACTCTATTAAATTTATGACCAGGTCCAGTTAGTTTTCTATCATTATAATATTCAACAATTATGTGACTATTTGAGTGAGACTTGGAATATACCCACAAAAAATGCTATGGAAGTCCAGATATATGGACATCCAAAAGAAACCCTATGAACGTCCAGACATATGGATATTCAAAAAACAAATGCTATGAGCTTTGGCTATGGACAAGGTAGGGCCGACCTGTTGTGTTCGCTGACCTTGACTATGTTTGGCGCGGAGCTTTTAGGAGCTTTAGTTTTTAGTTTTTGAATAAAAAGCTTCTACGAAAATAAAAGTCTTGTTTGGAATATACAAACTTTAGCTTTAGAATTCAACGAAAAGCTCAAATTCTCAAAGCTACTAGAAGTAGCTTTTCACGAAAAGCTCCAAACCAAAAGCTACAGCTACAGCCTACAGCTACAACTTACAGCTACTTCACCAAACATACCCCTTATGTCACAATCATAATTTAGACCTTAAATCAAAAATAATATTAAATACACTATTTAGAACAACGTATCCCCAAATGCATTTATCTCAAGTATAAAAATGGATCGTAACTCATAAGATAAGTTTCATTTTATCATCTTTAGAAAAAATAATATTTTAGTATTTAATTAAATGCATGTACTTAAAGTTTTTAACTTTATATACATTTGATTGATGTTTCATATTAGTTTGGTTGAAGTAAATCACTAATTTGTAAACTCGGATATATAAATTATGTGATAAAGATACAGGGCAAAAAGCATGGAAATTATTCTAACAGGAAAACCCATTAACACTATTCATGATTATGCAAACAAAGTTATCACGAAAATAAATAATACAAACAGGAGGGATTCAAACCCTTATTTCTTAAGTTCAATGGACTACTACAAACCAACTGAGCTACATTACACTTGAGATATAACTTCAACTACCAAATATATATATACCTAATTTGCTAGTTGGGGGCCATCCGAAAAATGGAGGCCCTGTGCGGTCACCTACGGTCCTACACTGCACCTCTATAAAACCGGCCCTGTGGACAAGCTTATGGACGTTACATTACAGATGGTCTAATGTCTAAACTATGATGGATGAATAGCGAGTATTATCCAGGACTCCAGGTGTTGCAGTATATCCTTCCTAAAGGCCCAAAACCTTAATGGGCCTTATTACTTGGTAATATTGGCTTAATTTTCTTCTGGACCTTATTTTATATTATACCATAGTTTATCATTATATTTGAAATTCAATAAAATAAAATAAAAAGAAAAGGTCAAAAGTGTATCTATGAGTGCATTAAAATGAAGTATCCAATGAAATATAAAAAATTGGAGTATTTTGACGTATTTAATTTTTCTACGTATTCTGGCATTTATAGCTTCGATTGTGATATGTGTGGAGTTTTAAATTCATAAATTCATACCATAAATTGGAGTTATAAATATCTAATTCAATCTTGTTTTAAATTTTGGTAAATGAATTTATAAATGCTTCTATTACAATAATCATAGAAAAAGACACTTCATGTTCATGGAGAAGAGTTTAATTAGACTGTACAAATAGTTTAAAGTTTAAACCAAATTAATTAGGAGACATCATAGTGGTTGGCTTTGATTAGAGAGTGACTCTCACCATTAAAGCATTAACTGTTGTCTTTATTATTATTATTATTATTATTATTATTATTATTATTATTATATTAGGTTTTTAGAAAATTGAGATTTAGTTACTTCCAGAAGTTGAATTCATTTTTGGGTTAATTAATGTTAGGGTTTTTAAGACATTGAGTGTTAGTTGGAGTGTTGGACTTAGATTATGTTGACCAAAATCATGCTTGATCGTAGAACATTAATTAATTAACGAGTTGTATAATTTATACTTGTTGTTACTGTAGATTAAAATATAAAATAACGTTTTTATAATACTAATCACTCCAATTTTTTCTTAATGCGATGTAATTAAGATTCTTGATATTATTATTTATTTATTTTTATCAAATGTGAACAAGTTCATAAAACTTAAAAGAAGAAGTAGTTAAAAATACGAATTAACACATTAGAAGTAGAATACCAAATTTGGAAGTATTTTATAATACACGATCTGAAATGAAATCAATCGATTTATTAATGTACAAACTAATTTAGGCCATTCAACTTGGATGGGCCTGCCACACTTTAATCACCTCCTCCATTTATTGTAATTGTATGAACAAAAAATTAAGTATTTTAACATTCAAATAAATACTATTTAATATTAATATTAATATATAGTTAACAATAATTTATTGAATTGATAGTGTTTAATCGATAGTAAGGGTTAGGACGTGTATTCATGCCTTGCAAGTTTAGTCCTAATTACATTAATCTTGTCAATGTAATGTTTTTATCTCAAACAATGTTAACTACGAAGCTTAAGAACAGTGTTAAAAACTTCAGTCATATATCATTTATGCATAAGTATTGTAAATCTTATTACATTGAATAAGTTAATAGGTTCATTTTAATGATTTGTGAGTTTAGAATCTTCAACTAATTGCTTTAAACTCAAATTGTTTACTTCGAAAATCCATAAAAAATATAAGAAATCAAAATCTTCTATATACAATAATTTCCAAGATGCAAAAACATCTCATGCACCATATTTAATCTCCTCAATCACGTACATTAATCGAAAAAATATATAAAATTCAAATTTTAAGCTTAGATAGCTCACA
This sequence comes from Logfia minima, assembly GCA_963921325.1. Lineage (NCBI taxonomy): Eukaryota > Viridiplantae > Streptophyta > Magnoliopsida > Asterales > Asteraceae > Logfia > Logfia minima. The sequence continues at coordinate 3,745,903 of OY992770.1, forward strand.
CATCGCATCATGAAGGAGACTTCTTCTCAACAAGACTTTACTCTACTTTCTCTCTCACTCAATTCGTTGTTGTCTATATCTTCTATATCTATAACATATGTAACTATCTATCTATCCATAGAAAGACAAGCCTTTTTTATGTATCAGAATTCAAACCGACAAGTAAACGAAAATAACCATGATCCCAACTAACAATTATATATTTTTAAAACTAATATAATGCGATACTAAACAAATGTTGCATGTAGATTGAGTGGCAAACTCGGTTAGTCTCTGGCCTAAGGGTTTCAAGTTTATCCTTTTGGCGTCGTATTATTTTGTTTTGTATTCTTTTTCTTTTTACCCTATGTCAACCTTTATTTTTTATATGTTGTCTTTTTTACTTTTAATTTCTTTTTTAATATTTACATAAATTAGGTTTTAATAATATTTTTAACTTACTATTTTTGTAATTCTTATTATATGTATATCTATATCTATATAAATATTTAATTTTTCATTTTTCTCTCTCACATAATCTAAGAATAATGTATATAAGTTATTTTAATATAAATATCAATCGAGACTAACCATAAATCTATTAATGAAAAAAGATTCACTAAAATTTTTAAAAATTAGTAAGAACTTTAATTAAAAAGTATTAATTACATACGAATTCGTGTCATATTAGTTGTCAAAATCACAATATTTTATAAATAATTTAGATTAGATGTGCCGATCTTAAACTTTTGATAGAATCACAAAACTTAAAAGTCGATAAAAAACTTAGATGAAGATGGCCTTGAGATGATTTATGAATATGTAAATTTCACAATTTTTTTAATAGATAATGACTCAAAACTTTAACAAACATTTTTGTTAAAATTAATAAAAAATAAAGTTATAAATTTCAACGCATATTAAAACTCAAAATTCTGAGTAGTTTTAATTTTTATCAAACACTTGATAAGATTTTTAGTTGATACTTCTCTGTCTATATATTATAGATAAAATAAATACCACGTCAATCACCTTAAGCTGCTTTCGTACATCGATTTTTAAACTACAACACAACTATTGTGCAATTTCTACTCATATTTATCTTTTTCTTAAAGCAACTATCTTATAATAGCACTTAATGTAAAGGTTAATTATATTATTACATGTAGAATGTTTAACAATCATACCACGTATCTCAAAATAGATACTTAATTTAGTGTACAAATTTTATAGTTTCTTCTACTTTTTAAAGGTCTTTTATTTAACACGGAAATTTTCTTAAATATCTACACGTTTTAGTTATAAAATAACTATACTATACTTCCTGCCTCTTGGAGCACGGCCAAAGAATCAGTATACATATACATACCCATGTATTTACACGCGGTGCTACCGAAATCAAAACCCTAGAAAACCTCCGATTACGATCGGAGACAGTTCGAATCGATGATCGGCATTATTGATAGGCGGTTTGATCTGACCCAATCGTAGCCAAATTGAGCTTATTGATTGATTTGAAATTGATAATTGAGAGAGATGTATAAGAACCAGCTGCAGGAGCTGGCACAGAGAAGCTGTTTTAATTTACCCTCGTATATAAGTATTAGAGAAGGTCCAGATCACGCGCCGAGGTTTAAAGCTACAGTTAACTTTAACGGCGAGACGTATGAGAGCCCTAATTATTGTACGACATTAAGGCAGGCGGAACATTCAGCTGCTGAGGTGGCGTTAAATGCACTTGCTAGCCGTGGTCCGTCTAATTCTTTGGCTGCTAGGATATTGGTGAGTTATTTCTAGGGTTTGTAATAAGTCAATTGCTATTATGATTTACCAAATGTGTAAGTATTTTCAGTTTTTAATGTCTCGTTTTAGGTTTAACTGGAAAATAGTGCTATTAGTTCGTACTGATTAAAGATAGTTATCACCTTATATAAGAAATGAGGACTCATTAATCACAATGAGCAAGTTTGATATTTGTTCGATATTCATGCTCGTTGTATTTGTTCAAACATAACACTGATTATTTCACTGACGAGCGGGGATTGTGGTTTCAGAAACTGAAATATCTCAATTGTGATGACCTACAACATTATAAATGGTTTGATCAAAGTATAGATTTAAATACAGTGCAGGCAATTATGGTTACAATTAGTGCCTATAAACATGGTAACATGCTTAATGTTACTGATGTTTAATAAGTCTCTTGGAATATGATAATCGCAGGCTATTTTAAAACCTTTTTGTTGTGATCTTCTTTTATACCGTTGCAGTGTTATTCTTTTACGGAGTACTAATCTGTTTCACTCTACAATGTACTCTTTTGAACTCTTGAGGGTTGTTTTCATGCGTACTCCCTTGACATGTTTTATAATTGCAGTAAAGTTAATGTTTTATAATTAACAACTTCTGTAAGAGCTCTACTTACCCAGCTAAATTTGGAATGTACAGGACGAGACAGGGGTGTACAAGAACCTACTGCAGGAGGTTTCTCAGAGAGTAGGGGCATCATTACCAACATATACAACTTTTAGGTCAGGCCTTGGGCATTTGCCCGTGTTCACCGGCACCGTAGAATTGGCTGGCTGTACATTTACGGGTGAACCAGCTAAGAATAAGAAACAAGCTGAAAAGAATGCAGCCATGTCTGCTTGGTCATCTTTAAAACTTTGTAAGCCATGTCATTTTGTATTCATTTATGGAGCAGTCTTGCATATCTGCCAAATGACTGATTTTTGTCTGTTCAGTGACCCAGCAAACAGAAAGTTCATCATTGCAAAAAGGGGTCCTCGAGGAACAGGAGCATGTGATTGTAGCTCGTGCTTTACAGAAATTCAGATTAAAGGCAAGAATGTTGAATATACCCTTTCCTATCAAGTTTCCACCACCAAATCCAAAGCCACATTCTGCACCTTCACCTCCGTCTACAACATCAAAAATACTTCCCTTCATATGCCCCAAAACAACTCCTCAAAGTAGGCCACACCTCACCACATTGTTAGATGATGACGAAACTTCCAACAAAACACCACATAACCCTACACCCTCAAAATCACCTACACAAAACCAATTCAAATTCACCACCGCTATTGAAGTACGTGAAAACCCTACACTAACCCGACCTCACAAGTTCCCTGCAGTAGGAGCTGCACCTTATATTCCTGTCGGCCACTTTAGGGCTCATCACGGGATTGCCCCGCCTGTCACCATACGCAATGTGATTCCTGTTTTTGCTGCTCCACCGCTTCCCATTCCTCATATGGGGATGGCACAGCCTAATCAGTTTCCACCACAGTTCAGGGGGCTGCCGCCAACCATGTGCAGTGTAGCACAGCCAGTCACTATAAGACAAGCGGTGCCAGTTTATTCTGCTCCCAACATCACCAAATCACCTATCAAGCTATCTCCCAGCTTGATACCACCAATAGAGGAAAAAGGGCATTCTGTCCCTGCTACCGAAGATTTAAAATCTCATATCAAGCTGCCAGTAATTTCCGCCAGCACAGTGGGCGATTTATCAGTACCAAAAGAAGAAGAGGCCAAATTTCAAGAACCTAAGTTGGAAGAGAACTTGAAAGAGTTACAAATTTAATATAAGGTTAGAAATGATTTAAAACAAGAAGCAATATATACTGCAAAATCTATAAATGTTGGTCTCCGACTTTTGGCTACTCTTGCTTTACGTATATACACGTTCATGTTGAGATGAGACGAGACTGAGAGCTTGTTGCAGTCGACCTCTGGTGGCGTTGTGTTTTTGGCTGGAGTTCAATCGTAATAGGTTGGGTTGTCTGCACAAGGGAAAATGGGAATTTTATGGGTTTTGAAACAAGTGCATTGTACTTCTGTAAACGGGGTCTTGCTGATCTGGGTTGTAGGTAGAATCTTGGAAATTATTGTTGTATAATTTTACGATTTGGTATGACACTCAGGATGTATCATCAGCTTGTCTTTGCCTCAAGTTTAAAAGGTACAGAGCTAGGCTATTACTATGTATCATTATCCATCAAGCTATAAACTCTTGTTTCTTTTAGATGGTTGAGATACATAGAAGTGAATCTTGAATCCACGACCATGACTTCATAAAACTTGCTAGATCCTAGATGTTGCATGTCACAATGAACACATTCCTATGGTTCATTGGGGGTCTTGTTACATTGACATCCATTCCATAGCCAAAGTTCTCAATGAGCAGTGTTATTGTTCTCATTGAAGACGAGCTAATTATACGTAAAAATTTGAAAATAACTTGGTTCTTTTTGGTTGACCTAGACAAGTGTTATATTAAAAAGCAAAAGGATCAACAATCGTCCTATGCGTATCAAGTACACTTCAAGCTTTGTTTAAATTCTTTGATAAGACAATTTTGATGCATTCATTAATTCGAAGTATGTCAACTTTACTCATCAGGGAATAATAATACGAGTAGTTGCCGACATATTCAAACCTCAAACCATACTCAGCTTTTAGCGTGAAAAGCCCATGAGCAATTGCAGGATTTAACTGTATAGGTGATAACCGATAGATCTGGTGAGTGTGCTCTTGTGCTCTACTATGTGCATGAACTGTTTACATTGGCTCTTATGAAGAGCACAGTTTCTATTGACTGTTATGGAATGCATGTTGATATGAAAATTACTGAAGTTTCTACCAGGGCCGTTGTTGAAGGAGTTCAAACCATGGCTACTTTTATCGTCTTTCACACCTCCAACTATGTACAGTTGTACTCGCTGTGGCTCAAATATCATTTCGATATACCCATGTTTTTTAACAGCTTTGAAACATCAAATGCTGTTTCTTCCAAAACCGGCAGCCAATAAAGATGGGTTGGAACCCATATCAATATATACACACCAATATACAACAACTATTTGACTACAAACGGCCAATAACATGTAGATTTTTTAAAAGGCATCAGAAGTTTACCAATATACTTATTATTATTTTACTTTATCTGATGTAAAAAAAAGAAGAAGTGGTTCATATATGTTTAGAATCTGTCGTCTCACGAACGGAAAAGAAAAAAAATAAAGTCAATAAATTTCTTAGTGTTAACAGATACGAGTACTATAGTCTATAGTTGTAACATATGCAATTATTCAAGAGCCACATTGATTTTATTATGTGTATAGAAACCACATCGTTTTGTATGATAATTCTTCGATACTATTTTATTAGCATAATAAGAGTAATGACTAATCAAAAGATCATATGAACATGTATATTTGCATAAATAAATTATATGTGTCGTAAATACTCCAAAGAAGGCCAAGAACAAAATCGGAGGTGTCATGTTACAATTGTATTAGTAATCATCAATGAATTAAAATCTGAAAACATAATTCAGCATTATTTTTTTAGTTTTACTTTTACATTTTGATTACAAAACTGTCACCAACTCACCTTGATAGGAAGTGAACATATCAACAGATATAAAATGCAAATGTTTAAAAGCTTTAATTATCACACATTTATTTTCCTCAAAAAAAGGTCCAAGTTGATCAATAACAACTTATCATTAATTATTATTTATATATAGACTTAATTAAGTGTTAATGTTTGACCTTTTTCGTCACATGTTCCTGTATTACATGTTATCTTATATCACAATTTATTAAGAAAAAAATAAAAAATTGAATATCCCCATTAACAAGTTACTATCTCTCTACTGTATATTTTAACAACCAAATAATTAGAAAACCAAATATGATTTAATAGGCTTGAAATCCCCAACCCGACCCGGAAACCATCCAAGAAAAAAACAAACAAAAAAACACCCACAAATGGCTACACAACACAACAATTCAGTTTGTGTCGAGTGTATAACGAGAATAACAAATGTTGTCTGTTAGCATGGAATCCTAAATTCTCAAATTCATACTACTGTCATCATCTTCTTTATCTTTCTTTGATCCAAATTTAAATTATTCAAGAATCTGAATTAAAGAGAGAAAGAATTTGTATATTTTGACCCAAGAAATGTGGACCATACCTATGGGAACTACCCTCTCTCCCAATTACAACAAATTACCAATTTATTATCCTTCTAGGGTTCATCAATCTTCTCTTTCTCATCATATTTCCAGATCAGGTACTTTTTGCTGTCTATAGATATAAAGATATGTATGTAAAGGCGCATAATTTCAATTGGGTATTTGGATCTGGGGTTAAATTTTGTGGCTTTATTGATTATGATCGTAAAAATTCGATCTTTTTGATTTGAAGTTACTAATTCAGGTGATATGTTGTCTTTATCTGCTTTTCTTGATTTTAATGATATGAGTATTGGTATGTATGTTGCTCCCATTCTGTGGGTTGCTGCAACCCTTAACTTGGTTGGTCAAACTTCAGTTAGATGTTTATTATTTTGTGGTTTAAGCTAACATGAAAAAATAAAAATAAAAACTTCATGGTAGGGTGCATAGAGTTTGAACTTCATGGTAATAACAAAAATTCATTCCAAAAATAGGTACCAGTTTGATTTCAGCGATCGTACACTACCTATAATGTCATCCTTTGATCTCGTGAAAATTGGGACACTTCACAAGATATAAATCTTAATGAGTGTGTGTAAGTATTAGTTAGTTGGATGCCCTAAAACTTTTTTGTTTCAATAACGATATAATAATAAATTCTTTTGACCTTAAATCAATAGCATTACCAAGTTGAAAGGAGATGCCTTGATTTTCAAGGGCGTCCCGGTTACATGCAATTTCTTATGGGAACTAAGCAGTAGCAATTTTGATCCATAATAAGATTTATATAGTATATTACATTTAAGGGTAAATTAATATACTCTGTATGATAGTCAAATGTTTCTATTATGTCAAGCATAACATTTCTTTTGGGACTGAGAGTAGTCCAGGTGTCAGTCTATGTGGGTACTTAGGAGTAGCTCAAATTCAGGGGCCGCTTGGATTTACGTTGTTGTAGTGATTATTGTCGCGTTCAAGACATCAAAGTAATGATGTGTTTTATCTCGTTTGTGTATACTCCGTAGGAATTTGCAAAGCCAGTCAAGTTGTTGAAATATTTCCAATCGTCTCCCCTGAAATTGTTGTTCGCGAGGCAAGAATTGAAGATTGTTGGGAAGTTGCAGAAACACATTGTAGCTCCTTCTTCCCTGAATACGCATTCCCACTAGACTTTGTTTTGAGGATTGACAGGCTACTTGCACTCGTTTTTGGGTTGTCAGTACCCACTGGTTGTAGAAGAACATGTTTGGTTGCTGTTACCGGTGCCTCTGAAGACGACACTTTCTCTATTGGTGATGAAGATCTCAAAATTGCCGGTTTTGGTGCAAAGATTAGTCTGAATAAGGGATATGTTGCTGGGATTTTGACTTTAGATACTGTGGCCGATTTTCTTCCTCGGAAAGGACCTCTCCGACGGAGAAGGTGAGCTTTTGATAACATTTAGAGTAGCTTTGATGTTTTTGGTCAATGTAGCTAGTTTGACATTAAATGTCAACTAAACCAGTCCCCAACTTGAAATTCGACTACTTGTATAGGTTTTCTTGAAAGTTTGATAATTAGATATATAGTTCATAACATTTACTTCAAGTCTGGCAATGTCTGTGTTTAACTTTTTATGCGTCAATATGAAGCTTGAAACTGAACTTCAAGAGGGTTGACTTCAAAAGTCAAACGGTAGGAACTAATCATACATGAGTCGATGTCTATGTTTGCAGGACTGGGATTGCATACGTGTCAAACGTTGCAGTTCGAGAAAGATTTAGACGGAAAGGAATAGCAAAAAGGCTCATAGAAAAAGCGGAGACCCAAGCCAGAAGCTGGGGATGTCGATCCATTGCATTGCATTGCGACCTAAACAACCCTGGTGCCATCAACTTATATCGAGGCCAGGGTTTTAAATGTATCAAAATACCTGAAGGTGCCAAATGGCCCCAGCCTAGGACCGCACCTGACATGCAGTTCAACTTCATGATGAAGCTCCTTGATAAAAACCGAAATACTTGTTAGATTCATTTGGTACCACTACTATTTCAAAAGGTACAATGAATCAAGCAATGTATGTTAGGGTTCATAGCAACTGTTATTGTATATCATTATAGTCTAGTGGTTGCTTGTTCTTGTAAGATAAATGGAAATATGAGGTTTCTTTCCCTATGTAAAATGTACATTTATAATACTTAGCTCGACTTGCATACTACATAATGCTCCAAAAGCTCGAAAATTAATTCACTTTAAGTTCAAGAAGGTCAAGTTTGGCCTTTTATATATCTTGAGCTCGTTTTTTGTACTCGAACTCAATAAAGTTCGATTTGTAATGGCTCGAGTTGAGTTCTAGTTCAAATAACTCGATTAAAGCTTAAGTTTTTTTGCAGCCTTATCACTTGTCATGAAAATAACATATGAACACAAATCATACACATACACGTGACAATTCAACATAATTAATGTATGCCACATTGATATCAATCGCTTTAAAATTCAGAATTCTTTCGTAAGTATTTGATGTGTTTTTGATGTGTTGTTAGCTATAGAACTATTGGAACTACCAAAGACAGTTTTCGGAGCCCTGAAACTACTTATTACAACAGATATCCTCAAAAGCAGCTCACTTTTTTTTACAAAGAAGTCTATGCTAAAAATCACTGTTGTACAAATTTTTCCAAGGCGGATACGTCCAAAGCAGAGAACTCATTTGCAGCTGATAGCACTGCTAGCCCGAGTTTTACTGCATCCTCATTGCTTGGTGCCTGCAGTTTTTATCATGCTTATTTAGCTCTTCCCCACACGATTACAATTTATTGCATAGTTTAAAAGACTTTTGACTTACCTCGATGTTAAGGGGTAATACAGGGTCATGAAGTGAAAGTCTCAGAAGGAACCACCCACCATAACCAGAAACGCGTACTCCTTCATAGTTAACAGGAGCTTTTTGAAGCTTGGGATCTGATTCACTTATGTTTTCCAAATGCTTTAGCACTGCTTCCCCATAGTCACTGAAAGATCTGCATGATTTTGAGCTATTAAACATCACCTGAATAATTTCAAATTCTCAAGGCATATGCAGTTATTAGGCAGGTCAATCGACATACCCTCCTTTAAGATCTGCATGATTTTGATCTATCTTTAATCTAAGCTCAACAGTAAAACCAGGTTCCTGCAGTTCCTGTACCAGATCGGTCAAAACTTTACTACCACCAGTTTGACCTGAAGCTCTGGCTGAAGCAAGTTTGTTCAATAGTTTGACCTGCAAATAAGGTCGAATCAAGTACGACACAATGAGTATACAAATATATACAAGTACCTACCATCAGATATGCACCATCATCAAGCCAGTGATTCTCTTTGAGTGCTCCATGGCCGCTCGTCTCAATAGCCAAATGTGATTCCTCGCCAACGGAGTTCTGTAAAAACGTCACGTAAGCATGGCAGTAAAATGTCATTTGGAAATACTTTTAACAAGTACTGTCCTACGTTAAGTCTTACCAGACGAATCGCTTCGTCAATAACATTTTTATACCCTCGTTTGAACCGATGGTGCTTCCCCCCTGAAAGAATTTAGAAACATCAGCCAATGGGTCAGATCTGCAGATCTAATTCGGTCCGTTTATGACAATAGACAACCTGATAAATCAGAGAATACATTTAGATTGATTTAGATGCATATCTGAAGGGTGTTTTTACCTAGTTTTTGCTCGATGAATGTTGTAAGACCATCTGAAGTAACACTGTCCGTGACAATAGTTGTTCCAGGGTTCTAGTAGGAACAAACAAAAAGCGTAAGTAGCTCATACTCGTGATAGGAAGCAATTTAGCAAACAATTCAACAAACTTACTTCCTCCAAAACAATAGCAGACATCAAAGCAATCAGACGATTCCGATTGAACTCACGACCAGCAGAATCCACAGCAGCAGATCTGATTTAGACACCATGACTTACAGAGTTACAAAAATGCTCAAAAATTTCTGCCCAAAGAAATATTTTGAATATGTATAAAATTAATCACCGATCAACATCTGTGTCGAAGATGATTCCTAAATCAGCCTTGTTATCAAGCACCGCTTGGGTAATGGCCTTCATTGCAGCCTTGTCCTCAGGGTTAGGAATATGATTGGGAAATAAACCTGACCATTAGTCAAATCAAGTTAACTCAAGTTACTTTGATGCCATAACCTAAATAGTTGAGTCAGTTGGTTGGTTTATTACCATCCGGTTCTAGAAACTGACTGCCAGAAGTAATAGCACCTAACGGCTGCAGTACCTTTCCCTGAAAATAAAAAACATATAAATTGGAGTTACCTAACTCAAAATACCTTGTGCATTAATATCCTTAAAGCATTAAAGAAAACTTACAGCAAAAAATCCACCAGCCCCATTCCCAGCATCTACAACTATATGAAATCCTTCCAATGGCTTTTCTGATAACATAAGACAAGTAACATAATTAACATGAACAAATTGCCATTTAAGAAGTCATTGATTAATTTTATTTTCTTTTAAGGCAAGTCATTGAATAAAATTTACATCAAGGAAAGTAGTACCTATGTTTCCAGAAGCTTTGCGAACAGCTGATACAAGTTCAGAAGAATACACAGACATATAGTCAGCTTTACTGATAGAAGATGAAGCTTTTCTTTCTGCCTCTTTTAGAGACTCTGGTGTAAACCCTTTGTATATGTTTGCAGCACGCTCTAAGATGTCCTTAATGTCCGCTTTTCCAAGCCCTCCCGCGTTAGTAAAGAATTTAAACCCATTTCTATTATAAGGAAGATGGCTTGCTGTCAAAAGTAATACAAGAAGCATTCAGTAATTGCAAAAGTGTATAACCACATTCCGCTTTGAAGATTCTTTAATATTGGGTTCCATTTTTTGTTACCTGTTATCATGATAGCTCCATCAACTGGACAGAGGACATCTTCATTTTGAGTCAACGTACTATTGAACATTGCTGGTGTGGATGCTAGTCTACGGAAATGTATATGGTAGGATTTTAACGGAAAATATTCAGATATACAGAAAGATAGTGATTAGTTTATGATGATGTGGTTAATAGCTACAATACCCAAATTGTACAACATCAAAGTCTGCACCAGCGATTCCCCGAGAAGCAGCATCCTGAATAAATCATGTCAATCTTTCAGACAAATAACATACATATATAGCGTTGTATATGTGTGTGAATGAAAATATGAAATTTTAACGCTCATCAAAGCCAACGGAAGTGGGGATTGATACCTGTAGCTTTTGTGCAGAAATCCGAGAATCATGGCCAATAGAAATTTTGAAACGTTTAGATGAATCACCCTTTTTCTTATCTGAAAGCCATGCTGCAAATGCAGCTGCTATGGCTTGGGTCACTGGCTCCGTGAGGTTAAGAGGTTCTCCCGCAACTCCATCAACGGCAACACCACGAATGTCACTGCATTGAGGTATCTATGTAAATAAAAAGTTTCACAATAAATCACATATACACATTAACTTTCTGTATACAACTTTGTACTAATATTTATATATTTGTAGCAACTGAACCTTGACCAATTAAAAACAATATATCACAAGCACAAGCACTCGATCAAATATCATTAGAGCGTGGTTGAAAATATATGAAAGACAATTTATACCTGCCATTTTGAAGTTTGAGAAAATCTACATTTTCAAGTGATGGTGCTGCAGTAGCTGACGCGGAAGCTGCAAGAAAAGGGTCTTAGAAACCAACCTTCTTGGACAAAAAGATAAAAGCCAAAATCACATAAAGATACTCTCTCTATTTTTTAAATGCAGCATATAAAACACTTAACAATTTAACACTAGGCATTTTTTGTTCACATGAATTAAAAACCAGATTGTCTCACTTTTAGTTTCATCTAGAGAAATATTGTTATATGAATCACCGACATTCATATGCTTCCTAATCATGTAGTATATCTTATTTATAAGAGTTATGAGTTTCTTTGATTCAAGCACGGTGAATACTTGTTTTTTCCTACATTTTGTGAAGTTTATAAGATGCACTGATGATTATCTAATGTAAGTTAATTACTAATTATCTTTATCGTCTATCGTCCAATATGCCACTCTCAATATATATTAGAATCTGGGTAGTTTTGAGAATCTTAGAGGCCTTTAATCCTGGATGCAATTGTTATCGACCTGGATAGTAAGAGTCTAGAACAGACCATTGCAGTAAACAACTCTTCGGTCAACATTTGACACATTATGCAATTGCCCAGCCGAGATCCCCGTCAATGGCAACTTCTTCCCTTGAAAGAGAAGTAAGTTGCGTTTATATTGGGGACATCGGTCCCTTTGATATAGGGAGCTGAACTGCCTAATTTGCAGGCAGCATTGTGCACTCGGTAAATTATGAACAATTTTCCCCACCATTTCTGCATAAAAGATTGGGAGTTTTATCAGATTTCAGATTATCAGGGTTTCAAATAAAGAGTGAAAATTTATTAATCTGTTGAATTTGTGTATTCTCACAAATTTCCGTTGCTTTATCAAAGCCTGAGAGATCGAGAAAATTTGTTTGGATAATCTTTAGAGACTACAACTATAATACTAGGCCAAGATATTGAGATAAATAGGGGGAAGAATGTGGACGCTTGAGCAAGCGAACAACATAAAGGGGTATCCCGGCATATAATTTGGGGAAAAAGCTATAGAGACCGAGAATAGAAATAGTGCACATCACGACACTAATAACAAGGCTTTACTCACATACAGACTTCAAGATACTGTTCTCTTGCATCGAGCATCTCTTTTGTATCCTTACGAATACAGAGAAAACTAAAAAACACTAAAAGGTACATACAAAATCACAATCGAAGAAGATGAATTTCATGACTGTGTGTTAAAATTAACCAACATAATTTCTGAAAACCATTTGCACCCCCAATATTATCCTGGCCTATTCCAAAAGACTTAAATCTAAGCAAACTACTCATCGTCCACTTAGTTCATCAAACATTTAACTTACATTACAATTTACAAGCCCAAAAGATAATACGAATCTAGTGAAATGACAACTTCTTGTTTGACTTTACGAGCTGATCATTACATATACACTAAAAGATAATACGAATTCAATCATTTCAAACGCATACAGCAGCTATACTTCAATTTATTGCATAAACTAACCAAACCACATAAAACTAAATTTGAAGAATATGTATCTATAATCCTCATTTATATAAAGTCAATGAATTGTTGTATGAATCAATCATAATCTTCGTAGTTAATTTATACAAACAACTTACTGTCGATGAGTTATCAGACCTTGAATTTGTCTATACCGATTTGAATTACAGGTAAAGTCGTTAATTAACGTAGCTGATTTCCAAAACAATTGCTGACTCAGATATATACATAATTAATAATAATAATAGAATAAAAAGGAAAAACTTAAAAGTATGCGATTAAACAGGGCTTTTAATTCGATTGAACACCAGATTAATTCATGGATGATGTGTATAGATAGAGAGATAACTCACTGACCTGCCATTATCACAAAGATGCTCTGTAAAGATTAAAAATGGGCGGAGAAGCTGATGATGATGATGATGATGTGAGTAATATAATTAGAAGGCAAAACAGCAGATAAACAAAGAGAGCAGCCTTACCAGCGTGCGTTGCACGTGTGTCCGTATTATACCGCTTTCACTCTCACCTAACCCTTATGTTTACTGGATCTCATCGATCCGATTCGGATCCGACCAACCGGCCTACCACATTTATATCGTACGTAACCGTATATATACGGAAGAAGAAAAAATCTCGTTAATGAAAAAGCTAATCTCATTGACTTTTTAGTCTATAAAAGAATCCTACCCTTTGAATGCTTCTCGATCTATATACATCTCATCGTTAATTTAGTCAACTGAAAATAATTAGCTAATAAATGTCTCTCTTCTCATTTCCCATTAACAACCTCAATTATTGACCATTAAAAGTCCATAATTCATTCCTTATTCTTTGGTATTTTTCAAAATTGTAATTGAATTTTCACATTTCAACCGGTGAATATGCCCTCCTACCTTTCCATATTTTTTGCTCAATTCCTCAATTATTTCTCCATTCAAATCGACTTTTATTTTTCATTTATATTTCTATCAAATTTCTTCATCAGTTTCTCTAATTACTATGATTTCAATTTCAATTCCAAAAAAAAAATCCGTAGTCTTACATTTTAAAGAGATGTAGGTATTGCGATTATGGCAGGAAGCGTTTGTGGCTGCTTATGGAACACTCACGTTTATCTTCCATCGCCTACTTCATTTTTTTCCCTCATCTGATTCCTCAAATCATGGCTAGATAACCTTCATCTCTAAAACTCTTCAATATACAAGTATGCTTTCTTATTTCTGGATCATTATTTCAGGAATTCGTTTACAAATCTTCCGATGATGCTATTTTTAATGTCGGTTAGGGTTATCAAGGCTTTGATTTGCTGTAAGTTAGCCAAATGCAAATGAATGATGTTGATGTGAGACGTTCACATAAGTCGAGAACCCAGGTTCGTTCAGGTTATATAAACTTTTTACAAGTCATGAGTTGTTTATTGAACCGTTTGTAAGAGGACTTATGATTAACAGAAAAATAAGAAGAAACCATTATTGATGCATAAAATTTTTACTAGTCATGAGTTGTTTACATAAAACTGTAAGTTAGATTTGTTCTTTTTGTGAATCCTACTATCTTTAACTTGAATTCAAAACAGTTTTTTGTTTAGCATGTTACTATAGGATGCATGTTTATTGAATATTCTGGTTGATTTTACCCTTTTATTTTTAATTAGTTGTGTTTATACGGATTTAAAATCCAGATAGTTAATTATGGATACAAGATGGTTAGGTGCACTTTAAGTGTTTGATGAAATGCCCAAGAAAATTGTAGTTTCGTGGAACCTTATGGCTATAAAGAAAATGCGTCATGTTTTAGCAATACCATTGATTTTTCAAAAGAATTTAGTTGAGTAAGACATTACCACAATACCACCTGTAAACCCGTAGCCTCTGAATTAGCTAATCATTATCCCTATAAAAAAAATTCAAATCATTATTAAAACAATTAACAATTACGAACCCATATGTGATTATATACTACAATAAAGGTATTTTTACTTACAGCTTCAGTACTCTCACAACATCCTGAGCCCAACGTTTATATGTTTTCACCCTGGTCACATAATCACAGTTATACTCGTGATCAGGTGCGGAACCAGGATCAAATGTCACAGGTTGCAACATTATTATGTAATATTAATTATAATAAAACATTAAAAGGAATTTGATCTTATTATATCATAAAATTTTGAAAACTGAACCGGCTGTAATGTAAATTTGAGAGTAGTTTCACATCTAGTTTAGCAAAAAAAAAAAAAATTAAAAATTAGATATGCATAAGAATAAAGATATTTTTACTTACAGTTTCATTTTCACCATCGGAAGATCATATTTTTCGAACATAAAAAAAATAAGTTGTGCTTTGTTTGTGTCCAGTTTTGGAAGACCAATGGTTTTTGGAGATGTGAGATTTTTTAACCTTTTGAGTTAATCTTTGAAATACACTCATGTTAGGCACTAATTTTTATAAAATAGTTGGGCTTAAAGCCCTTTTATTTTAATTAAGTAAGAGTTGTTAAAAGACTTTTTGACTATATATATTAGGCGATTCTTTTTGTAATTAAAAGAGACCTATTTTCATTTGTTATTTTTTAAGTAAGTAGTTGTACTTAAAGAATTCTACTAATAGCACACAACAAATTCATTAGTTGCATTTTTACTAAAATACTTTTTTTTTTTTTCAAATTTTTACATTACGTGAAATTTTTTAACCAGTAACACATGCTAACTATGTTGCATCCGCCACTGTATTGTAATGAAGAATTTAAGAATTTTAATTCTCATTCATTTTGATAATTTTGTTTGCTGATGTGAAGTATTTCGGTTTAAAATGTTAGAACAAAATAATAAATGGTAGCTGGGGATTTTAATTTGGAGAGAGTGGTGATAGCAGTTGATACGTATATAAATGATGTTATGGGGTGAATTGGGAATTAGTGTTAACACATGGGCCGTTATTGTAATCTAAGCAAAGTCTTTATCTTTTGCTATGTCTTTTTCCTTGACCAACATTTTACTACTATACATCCGTAAGCAAAATAAACGAAGACTTTGTTTAGGTTATTTTTATGTGTTACATTATTTTTGTGTATGAAGGAGAACACATGTATCTTAAAAGTTATTTTATGAATGAAACTAGTTCTTTGTTTTTCATTATGAGTTTTGTTTATTTTTATTTCTCAGCTTTTATGAATCAAATAAGAGAAATAAAATTTTGTTTATTTCTCATTGTCAATTTTTCGGTCACTATCAAATATTGGAGTTCATCTAGTTTTTCAGTCATTTTTTTTTATTTTTATTTCTCTACATTATTTCATTTCTCAAAAAATTTCCCTACTAAATATGCCTTGACATATATTATCATTTTTTACGAAGGGAGCAGGCAAATGGAATTTGAAAAAACAGTGGTATGAATGAGAAAATCCTACAACTTTACTCGTGAATAAAGCATAATTGAAAGTTAAGGGGGTCAATGTGCAACTCCATAAAACCTAAAACAAACAACCGCCTTGGATTCGTATATAACGTCCACAACGCGCATATAAGTAGGGTTTCAAATTCCATACAGACAGTCAATACATCGATCCAGTTGCAGAACAAAAAATCAAATTCAACAAACATGATCGAGGTGGTGTTGAACGATCGTTTGGGAAAGAAGGTGCGAGTGAAGTGCAACGATGATGACACAATCGGCGATTTGAAGAAGCTTGTTGCAGCTCAAACAGGAACCCGTGCTGATAAGATCAGGATTCAGAAGTGGTACAATATATACAAGGATCATATCACTCTCAAGGATTACGAGATTCATGATGGCATGGGCCTTGAACTCTACTACAATTGAGGTTCAATTCTATCTGTGTGATCGTATTTGTAAGTTTGATGAATTAGACTCGAATTTGGTTATGTAGGAATAAAGTATCTGTTTTAAACTGTTGAATTGTGTAATAGTAAGTATAAATATATGTTTGTAATTTGAATTTAGGGTCTTATGATTTGGTTGCTTAAGTTTAACGCTTTATGTTCTGTGTTGGTATTTTATGGAATTAGGTTGAATTGTGTGTGTGGTTACTTAACGTTAAATGTTCAACGCCTTATCAGGTAGTTTCTTTTGATGTTAGGGTTGAGACTAGGTCAAATATGTTTGCTTAATCAATTATGTTTGGATTGTTAATTGCTGGACATGCTAGACTGTTGGAGTTGCTGAAAACAGATGATTGAGCTTTTAAGGGCTAAATTGTGTGATGGTTTCTTATGATTGATTATTGAATGTTCAAAACCCTCAGCTAGTTCCTTTTGATGATTATGTTTGGAGCATTAGTTTTTGTTAAGTAAATTGTGTATGTCCAGTGTACTTGAGATGTGGGTTGTTTTATGTTTATGGTTTCTGATATGGTTTATGTTATGTGCTTGGTTCATTTTGGTAGGGGGAGAATAACTCAATTATGTTAAGAGTTATCTATATTCTATTATTGCCTTAGATTGTTTTGGTTGTTCAAAATCAGGTGCTCGTGCCTTGTACTCTGACTTGGTTGGACTGTTTGAATTTTTGAGTTAAGGTGATTAAATATATTCTACACTGGGTTGGTTTGGCCTGTTATTGAATTTTACAGTATAATTGGGTGTGATCACTTCTTCCTGAGCTGTAAAAAATTTCAAAACTGCTGATCAGGTATCTTTGAATGTTCAAACAGTTTCTCATTCTCCTTTTTTTTAACTCGGTTGAAAGTATGTCACTTGGATTAGTTCTTATTTGATACATAAGACTTCATTATTTATTTTTGGATTTTGGATTTTCAAAATATTTGTTAGTGAGCTTCATTGTGTTTTGTTGTACGCTTGATTGTGCTAGCTAGAACAAACAAGTTTATCATCAGTAAGTTCGTAGATTGGTTAGATTGTCCAAATTACTGAATACAACCAAATTACTGAAAACAAATACTGGAGGGTTTGACTTGATGGGTCTTCTTGTGCTTATTTGATCAAATATCATTGGTTGTTGGTATTAGGAGTAGTGAGTTACTCTGGATTGTTTTGGCGTGCTAGTGGATAAATCATGTGAGTTTCTATTTGAGGATTTTCAAGACTAAAGTGTAATATAACTTGTTCAGTGGCAGAAAATTTGTGTCCGCCAAGAGAGTCTTGCACTTGGTTCTTTTTTTATGGTTTTGCCTCAGATACTCTCCTGTTCATTATGTCTGTTTGCAGAATCTTTTTCACAAATTAATGAACTTTCAAAGAACTCTTAACGATAATGAAATACAACTATAACATAATTTGCGACCTTTAAAATTTGTTTTTTACATTTACATCGATACTGGCTTGAGCTGAGCCTTGATTAGTTTGGGCTCAGTTAGTGTCTTAAGAGCCAGAAGTTAGAACCAAGCTCAAGTTGTGCGATAAAATTGCGATTAGTTTCCAGTAAGATATTGATTTTGATGTGATGGTCTAGCCTGATATGCTTAACAAGTGAATATGGTAATTTTCATTGTCACGTACAATGACAGGTTTGAATAAAGATGAACAAGGAGGATGTTCTTAAAATTTTGATTACAGAACCCTTTTTTTAAGTATGTCCGCGTTTTAACATTAGCTGTAGTTACTTACTGCTACTAAGCTTATTCCTACAATATATAAGCAAAGTACATTTTCATATTTCCTTTCCCTGTGTACATAAATATGTGATGTATATTTAATAGACAAAGGCTATTTACTAGCTGTACTTGCATCCGGTTTGTAGGTAACACACTAAGACGGATAACGTTGTCAGCATGGTATATTGGTACATTTGGTGATTCTTCTGTTAAATGGATTGTTTGACATGTTCAATTCTTTATTTCTTAAAGTCGACATATGTACTCGATTAAGTACTTATAAAGCTCAACGACCAGAAGTTATTTAGTTCCTTACTCTTTGATGATATTGTTTTCTGATGATAATTCTAAATACTTAAATGTGCCTATCATGGTACCTTTATATGTAAAAAGTTGAATATTCTTTTGAAAATCAAAGAAACTCAAGTTTGTGCCATTTACTTGAGGCTTTACAAACACCAGGTATATAGCGAGTCATGTCGAATTTACATGAAAGAAACCTAATTCAGCAGCAAATAATAATAATAACTACAAACATATAATTTAGTAATTTACCCTCAGTAGTTATGAAAGAGGAATGTTATCAGAATTGAATATACTACTCATTAATGTCAAATGATTATTCATTCATGAAGTTATTGTTTAAACGTATTCCAACCGAAAATAATCGTTTTCCATATAGTTATAGTCGTCAAACACGCAATCGAAGAAAACTGCTAGAGGAAAAACTTGACTACATTTTTTGTCGCCTCACATCATACCGATACCCTCCCGTAGAGAAACATATAAAATTTTATTAATATAAAACCAATTTACAAATTAAATAAACAATAAACGACAGAAGGCGTCGAAGATCAGAAGACAGACTAGATTGCAATATTTGAACAAGAAAAATATACCAGTAAAAGCTGAAGCTCGTGTTTATTTAATTAGTAAAAGCTAAGACTCGTGTTTTGATTCGCTTAAAACAGATTTGTAAGGTACAACATCTAAAGCAGCATGTACTGTTAGATTTGACCAACGTACGTGTCAGAAATATCACGGGAACGTTGGTGTGTTTCTCGAATACCTTGAAAAGAATATCATCTGAATGGAGGCAGCATAAATGATGCGATTAACATTTTTAAAATTTACAAAATTATCATCAAATTTTATAAACCATTGATTTGAAAATCTAATGGTCTAAAATATTTCTCTACCTTCCCTCATTTAATTTGCTTCTTTGATAACTTGAAATGTGCATACCGACCGTTATTACCATGCTTGTCATCAGGCCCAATTTCCCTTATAAACTCGCCCGGCAGCAAATTACCTGCTTTGCCATGTTGGGCCGGGCCAGGCCCCACTTCTTGTCATGTTTGTACGTTTTGAATTAAGTTTTGATGTTTGATTAATCAAAACTTGCAACTTTGCAAGGTAAGTGTCTATCATATAAAAAGAAAATAGAGTGTCTATTCGTCATTTAAGAAAACTTTGATAAAATTTAAGTGTAAATATACGAGTAACACTATTTAGTTTGATGTTCTATCTTATAATAAATGCGGAGTTGAATTATAAACATTAAAAACCCAATCAATTCACACAATATAGTGCACGCTTAGATAATTTATATGATGCTTACATAACTTATACTATGTATTAATTAATTTTATGTGATGTAAGGATTACCTCCTATAACACAACTACAATTTACAATATTTTAATAAATTAAAAATATTATCCTTCGTATTTATGGGAAGACAGAAGACAATTACACCCACCTACATTTAGAAGTGTGAGTTAAAATTTGGAGTTGTAATTCTTGGTTTTCCAAACAAAAGCATTGGATGCTTGTCATTTAGCACAGAAATTTGTGTCTCTTCACCCAACCCATTTCATCCCAAATAGCTTTGCCGTTCAAATTCCTACTGCATCTTTCATCTTTTTGCAATATCTATATATATTATTTGGTGTGGAATTAAAGGATCAACTACATTTTAAAGAAAAATAGTGGTACACGACTTCAACTGCTAATTTTTGTAATCAAACAGGCCACATTATCAACACTGCATTTTATGTAAAATGAAGTGTTGTGAGTCATTTGATTACAAATATTAATAGTAGTTAACTTTTGTTAAAAGGTATGTGAAACAAATATAAAAATATTAACATCGTTTACTTTGGAAATAAAAATATATCAATATACTTGACAAATAAAGTTTCGTGTATATATAAATTGGAACTAATTCATATTCCTATAATTATAATATAATAGTTATAATTATAATAAATAACAGGTAGATATAATTAGAGAATGAAATAGTAAAAAACAAGAAATAAGGAAAACATGGATGGAGAGTTTCTAGGGTTGACTCTCTGACTAACAGAGAGTTGGTGATCAAAACATTTTGCTTGGGATCTTGGGCCTATGGATTTGTAATCTATTGGATTGGATCCCTTTTTACTCTTTTTTTCCTCAACGCAATATAATATAAATTGTATCAAACCTGCAAATGTATTGAGTCCTATTATATTTAAAGTTTTAATTAATATATTATTATATATTATATATTATATTATCTTCTGTTAAAACAAGAATAAATATAAATTTCTTTCAGTCGATCAGTAATTATTATATAACGTTTTTAAACTGCTAAATAACAATAAACTTTACATCTTCAAAGAAATTAACTCTTTTGTAATATAAAAGCTTTTAAAATACTTTAATATATCAAAGAACTGCAAATTATTGTTACGTGATACAAATGTGTTTTTATAATAAGTATATATATATACACACATATATATATATATTTTTGCAACACTACACTAGCATTATAAAATAAATTAATAAATTATGGATTTCCTTAGAACAAACCAAAAATGTTAATTACTTTCTAGTTTCTACACAAATAAATATTGTATATTTCATTTAACATTTTGACCGCACCTGAGCAAGCTGTCTATTTCATCAAAACGATGCTAATCTTTTAATCCTACCCCAAACTTTGGGATTAATACTTTTCAGTCCCTAATCAAGTAAGACAAGTCATTAGATGTTTGTTTTTGACTTTTTTCATCAAACTTCCACTTTTTTATTTTCACAACACCCTATCATATTGTATCAATGAGTCACTATAGTTAATATGATTCGTTAAAGACACACAAGTATACAACTAAATACACATTAATGTATAGCAAGTTTATTTTAGTTATAAAAACATTCATTACAATGAGTAGGTACGGTCTTGAGTCATGAAATACATAAAAGTTGGACTCCAATATGGTTTGTGAGAAAGAGGCGATCTTCTCTAACTTCTTTGACCAAAAAACCCTTAAATTTAGAACCTTGTTACTTTTTTAAATGTTACTCTCAAATCCCTATAAATTTGGCTCTCCACTATTTGCGCCCCTTAGTTGGGATTAACAATACACATTTTGTGTTATGTGACCACCCCTTCTTTAACGCCTGCAATTTATGGCTATTGTTAACTCCAATAATCAATGGAAGTTGGACTTTTCCAAAACTTGTTTTTGACTTTTCAAAAGAAATCTCTAAATCTTTCAAATTCTGTATTTTAATCTTAAATGTAAATTAATTTTTGTTGATTCAATATCTTACAGAAAGTTTTTAATGAATAAGTAAGAAGAAAAAGTATATTAATTCTCACCAATTTTATACTTGATGACACCTAGAATAGATTGGTCTTTCACATGTTTTCTAACTTGTAAAATGCAGTTTAGAATTTAGATGGTTACTGCATAAATGGACATGTATTTTTTAAGGTTTCTATTTTCTAAACCCTTTTCAAAACTTATTACTACAACAACTCACTTTTTTTATTATTTCAAAAACTCTTTATTTTAGATCAAGTTAACAGTTTTACTTGAGAAACAACTATGATGTTCCCCTTGTCCTTTTACCCCATTGTGAAATAAGTTACAGTTTCTAACTTTAAAAGTTAATATAGTCGTTCAAAAGCTACAGAATTTAATTGAAAAACAACATAGAAATCTAGAATTGATTAAAATGCAATATGCTAAACAATGGGATTGCTACATAAACTGTAAACTAAACCGCCTCAAAATCTGTTAATCGGGATTTTACCACAACTAATAGAAACTAAGATACGAAAAATCGCAAGAATTTGATTCAACGACGACTGTACATGTTACAAAAACCTCCTAATCCGCCGCTAAACTACTACATTATTATGGCTGCCAGAATCCATCACAATTGTTAGTCTTTGTGCTGTCTTTGAGAACTCACTGCAATACGTAAAAAAAATTATGTTAGATACAATAGGTGACGTTTTAATGCACATTATACAACATCATATGTAAATTAAAGTACCTGAAAGGCTCATCTCCGGTGTGTTTTACCGAACCAGATGTGGTTCGGTAAATCAAATTGTTCAACATTACAGATTTCTCTACACTGAACATATTGGCGAGCTTTCTGTGCAATTCTTCATATGAACGAAAAGCAGCCAGATCTAGAGTACAGCCCACGTCTTCTGACTCCATAAAAATCTTGCAGTGGCCCGTTTCTAGCCCAAACTCAGATCTTTGGTCCTTGCACCATGGACTGGCTTCATCTGATGAGCTCTCAACCGGACCATTCTGAACCACTACAGAACCATCAGATTGGTTCCCAACAGTCTCACCAGAACTGCTATCGGAGATCTGTTGTTCGGTGAAAATAGGCTTACCAAACAACATAAGGGTTGGTTTTTTCTCATCTTTGGAGCTCGTTTTCGAGTTACCGCTGTTGTTACCTATTGTTAGCAAGCAAGAAACGTTTTCTTCTGTTTCTTGGACTGTTTCCATATATCTTGGAGGAAATCTTGGTGACCCGAATGGAAAAGGTTGGATCTTGTGGAAGTATTGATGATGGTTTTGATGATGAAGGTGATGATCCAATCCGAATTGCGGATAATGCCTGGCTCCCTGAATGCTTGCAGGAATGTGGTTTGAGATCAATGATGGCATTGAAAGAAGTGGGAAATCGGGTGGTTGAGGGATCCGAAGCTTCTTTCTTGGAGGCGAAAATGGTGAAAGATGAATCGAGGGCATATTCGACACCAATTCAACTAACCACGGGCTAACCCGTTTTACATTTTGTAGCAAATCCGGTTCATCCCATGCTACCTGCAACCAGAAAACAAAATCAATAATCGAATCAAACTAATTAAATTCTAATGACATTTTGTGAAACAAACTTCTAGATTATTACGAAAATGGTACAAAGATTGTACCTGAAGCAGCCTCCATGGCGAATTGGGCCAACGAATTTGATCATCTACATCGACCGAAGAAATTGTGCCCATAAACCAGCTTATTCTCGACGAATCTTCAGTCTCAAAAGCCATCTTGAACCTCATTCCCGGACACCATTGAATCCGCATTGCAGCCTTCACAGTCGCAGCTTTCACACAAAACTCTGGTGTGCTAGCTCGAGGATAATAAACCACCTCAAACGGCCGCCCAGCAGCTGCGAGACTTGCAGCTTCAATCACCAAATCTGCACTCACTTTCCCCGGGTTTCCAACGCCACCAACCGCAGTATTCCACCCGGAAGAATTTGAATCAAGAAACCCCCTTCCAATTCCCCTCTTCGTCCTCCGAATCCCAACACAGAGATCCCCATTTTCCGCTCTCAAAAACACGATAGAATCGCCCGCCACCAGCTTCTTTTGGTTGACAAAGTTGCTCCAACCAGTAGTCAAAAGATGCCGGCGAGGGGTCCCACGATAGATATGCCTAAACTTCCATAACTTGCCATGAACATCCTTAGCCAAGATGGTTTGCACCGGTGGTTCTGCGGTGTAATCCAATCTCGGAAAGATTGTTTCGGCACAGTATCTTGGAACCGAAAAACCACCACCGTTGTTAGCATCAGATTGAGTCAATGTCTTTGCAAATGACGCCGGTTTATCTTGGTTTTCATGTTTGTTATGATCAAACCCTAAAAGCCCATCATTATCAAAATCACAATCTTTGTGATTTCTTAATGGGACAAGTCCTATTTTAGCATAAACTTCATCTGTCTCGGAATCCGCCATGAAGTTCACAGCAGATACGCCACAGAGAATGTACGGCGGGATCCTTGGCAGATCCCTGAAACCGCCATTGCCCGTGGCGGCATGTTCGGCATGACCTTGTGGAAAGTAAAATATTTTAGAGTTTATTTCAGGCATTTGCACCATACCACCTGCACAAGCATGCCATAACTGACCATCTAAGGTTTTATCAGCTTCATTCATGGGTTTATTCACATGATCCATTATATTGATCATCTTGAAACTGAAACCCTTCTGCTAATCAAGAATTCCTGTAAAATCACAAAAAAACAAAAACCCATAAGCATCTTGAATAACCCATACGTGTAATCACATAAAGTAAGTAACTTGATAAATTATTTAATAACATTCATCACAAAATCCTCGATTCTTGTTTCAATTTCATGAGTCGAACTTTTTTGCTTACAATTACTGTAAAACCACGCAAAACAAAATACCATAAATATATTCAAAAACCCTTGTATATAATCACATAAAGCAACTAATTTGATAAAACATTCATCAGAAAATCTTGTTTTAATTTCAATATTATTTTTTTGCCAATAATATCATGTAAAACCATACAACACAAAAACCCATTTTAATTTTTCGAAACCTGTGAATAATAATTATAATTAATATTTAAAATAGTTTTTTTTTAAAAAGCAATGAAAGTCATAAACTGTAATTTCAATTTCAATAACTAAACTTTTTTGCTAATAATTCCTGTAAAACCACAGAAAACAAAACCCATGTATACAATAACATAAAGCACTAAAATTGAAAGTAAAAGAGAACATCTCATAACAGTATCACAAAATTTTGAATTTTAACTCCTAGAACTGATTCTTTTGCTAATCATTCATGCAAAACCACACAAAACAAAAAATCCCTTAAATATTTCAAAAACCCACGTACATACCCACATAAAGCAACAAACTTTATTAAACAGTTGACAACATTCATTGCAAAATCTCGAATTTTCTGTTAAAAACTAACGAGCCATCACATACCTTAAAAATTACCAACCAAAGCAATTACTCTAGAAAGATAAAAAGAAGGTAGAACCCAGATCAATAAAAAACATAATTGAATTTTGTCATTAAAAAGAAAAAGGTAAGTAAAAGAATTTTAAAGAGGCAGAAAACAGAGAGTGACAATACAGGGGAAAAGAAGGACAGATACAGTGACTGACCTGAAAAGGCTTTGTTGCCGACCAGACAGACGGTAGCATACAACAGACAAATATCAAAGTCTAGTTCTAATTCTATATCTAATTCCAGAGAGGAAAATTTTAAGTAAGTAAATAAAGATTGTGAGTGTAAATTGGGGGAGAGAAGAGAGGTGTTTGTTATAGATTCCACCAAATTACTAGAGCCCCAAGTATTTCGGTACAGACTCTATCTCTTCTTAATTTATTAGATACAATAAATTACAATAATACCCCTTTAAACTATGTTATTGGCAGTTACAGTCCCTCATAAAAATACAGCACAGCTTCTTCTTTTTAGCTTTTTAATTTTCTAAGATTTGTACTCATTATTGTTTGGTTTTCAACTATAGATTTTCAGAGGTTCTATTTATAGTTGAAGACCTTATAATGATATCTATATAGTCTATATTTTATGGATGGATGAAGGCATTACATGAAATTTTGTTAGACATTTATTTCCTCTTTAATTCTATTAGATCAGATAAAGATTTATATTGTATAATTTGTATTCAGTAATTAGTAAAGAATTATGTATCTGTAAAGTATCATACTTTAACTTGTTGGTTCCTATGACGATAGAATACAGTAGGAAAAACTTAATTACAAGATGACATGATTTATTGAGGTTAAGTAGATATTTAGGCTAGAATAATGTAAACTATAAATATTTTATTAAGTACAAAATGTACTTGTGTTGTTAGACCATTATGAAACATGCTCAAAAACAATTTATTGTTTATGCAAACGAGTTTATCTAATAGAATGCTTGATATTCTCATCACTATTTTCAATACATGAAGTATGATTGTTCACTTTTTTACGATATATATATTTTTTAATGTTTATGTTATTTCAAAATACTTTGATATTAAGGATCTTACTAAAAATAACATGAAATATAAATGATTGAAAATAGTTTTAGTCACAATACGCGGCTTCAAATTCATAGAAGAATG
This sequence comes from Logfia minima, assembly GCA_963921325.1. Lineage (NCBI taxonomy): Eukaryota > Viridiplantae > Streptophyta > Magnoliopsida > Asterales > Asteraceae > Logfia > Logfia minima. The sequence goes on from OY992770.1 coordinate 3,772,778, forward strand.
CAAGTTATGACTTGTTTTAGAAAACGGCGTTTTCAAATGAGAAGTGGTCAATGAGATAAATAAATTAATTTTACATGTGAAAGCATGATGAGGGCCTTTTGTGAAACTATATAAAAGTTAAGGGTATGGTTTTGCAAATTTTGGAAACTACTACTGTCTATTTGTTCAGATTTGAATCTTGGCAGTTGTGGAACCTTCTCCCACTCGCAATGTCTGGTACGTTTCCTTTACTCGCTACCTTTTGTGTTGAAAAAGTGGATATGCATGATCTGTACGTTTTAACTTGCGATTCGACCTGCAACTTAATTCTAGTTTGACATTATAGTTTGATTTAACTCATAAAAGTTATTATTTTATGAATTATATATATCGGTGTACCTTTATGTAATCACTAAATTTTTTAAAAAATTTCAACTTCGCTTTCTTAGTAAATCAATAATTCATATTTTCCACTACTATCTTTTTATCTATTTTTATATATATACATATGTATATATAATTATTTTTACGAGCTTCCATTTTTCCCAAAAACAACCTCAAATAATTTTACCTCCTTAATCAAATTACTCAATTTATATTTCCCACTAATATTCTTATTTGTCTTTTTCTTGTTTTTTATTTTATGTAATTACCTTTATAAACCCTCATTTTTTCTAAAAAATTTCAACCCCTTAATTAAGCCACCCAATTCATATTTCTCACTAACATTTTAAAAAAACATATATATATATATATAAGCTCATTTCTTAAACGTTGTTACTAAATTGGATTTAAGTTTCAATTTTTATAAAAATATTTTTTACAAGACTTGTTTCAATAGTTACAAAATCTTTTACAAATATTAAAATGAATTATTTGACGTCACTGAAGAAAAAGTAAAAATTATTTGATGTGGTTAAAGCAAAATCATAAATTATTTGACGTGATTAAAGCAGAGTATTATTTAAAATACATATTTGTATATTTTCCTATATAAAGACGTCTAGAATTCATTTGAAATCACAAAATTTTCGATTCTTTCTTTCACTACATCATAAACACCTTTCAGTTTGGGAAAAAATTAAATGTCGAGTGTTAATGAAAACACCATATCGAAAATTTCTACCAATTAGGTATAACATATATCTTTTTTATATAGTTTTTTTGTTTATGTTTCCAAATAAATGTTATTATTTCCTACATGTCTTATCAAAATTTGATTATAGACATTTTAATCTCGTGAAGATTTAATAAATTGGGTGTAAGACGTTGGCCGCAAAGATGGTTATATTATAGTGACTAATAAAAGCAATTTCAAGAATTGGAGTTCGAGTCGCCTCATTATTTGAATTTTTAACTCAACTAGTAAGAAACCACTCGTAACTTGTAAATGCTTAGTTTTCTATTTATAAAATAAAAGAAAAGTTCAAGATAAAGTTTATAGGTTTCAACCCTCAAGTATACTAAATGGACACGTTCAGTCCCTAATCTACAATCTGCTCATTGATGCACACAAATTTACGTACTGCTAATAGTTATATTTTTCCTTATATAAATACGTAAAATATTTTATCTTTTTACGATTGTACTAGTTGCAACTTGCAGTTAAAATTTGCATCTATTTAAATGAAATTTAAAAGTTAATTGCATATTTGAGTAATAATAGTATGTCGATAGCGAAGTATATTGATATAGCTTTAACTCCATTGACTATAATATAATGATTTTAGTTAAATTAAACTATGTATTAAATCAAAGATTATATATTTTCTTTATATTCATCATTCAAATAGCCACCAAAACTCAAACCTCGAAATATATAATATATTATTACAAATAATTAGCCCCTAATTCTGTCTTAAAAGTTAAAACTGGATTCCATCTCACATAAAATACTAATATATCGAATTAGTTGTCACCTTTTGCATATGTAACAATTATGACTAAATTAGGACCACAAGTAACAACAAATCTGAATGTTTAGGGTTAAGTGGCTGACGGTGTACGTAGGCGTGTGGACATGGAAAACCTGTCGAAAAAAACAGTTTTAAAGTTAATTAGGATTAGGAAGAGTGGAAAGTCAGGGAATTAAATGAAGATTAATAAAATAAATAAAATACTAAAAAATAGGGATCACGATAGAACGCGAGATTTGGGAGAAATTGACTTTGAAGTGGACGATCCATATACTTATTTAAGGGGTAGGGTGGAGACATGTCTTAGACCCAACTATTGCGCCTAGTTGTTGACAAACCCTCCCACCTTTTTCGTGTATTTAGTTAACTATTTAATTTAATTTAATATATCATTAAATTAAATTAATCTGTTAATACTACACTATTATTACTACCTATATGTTTTGTATTATTTTTTGAGTTTTGTTAATGGTAGTTTTTATAAGTATTGACCGAATACAAGTACTAACGCATTCATGAAGAATCATTCTAAAAGTAATACAAAGATGCAATACTTGGGATGCTATTGATAACATACTACAGTTAAAGTTATGTTATCATTATGATGTCATGTAACAGGCAACAAATGGGCCATCTAATCTGTGTATTCTGAAATAAAATAATAATAATTAATGATTAATAGTAATAATAATAATAATACATATTTGGGTTTTAACTTTCTATGCCGTTCTACCAAGAGACTTTTATCTAGACACATTTGTTAATATTATGCATTAGATTAAGAAATGATTAGAGTAAGTAATATATAAATTTGGAGTAAGCATATGTCCCAAACATTGTAATCAATCCATATATAAATATACAATTTGATAAACATATCTGATTAATAACAAAATAAAAACTATTTGTATATATTATGATGAAATAATTTAAAGAAAAATTGGTGTTTTATATGCATACTTACAGTTTATTAATTAGCACTAGTAGTACTAATACAAGGGTGTGAAATCAAAAGATAATCCAAATTATGCGGCTGCCGATTAAGCTTAAACATGTTTACAAAATTATATATTGTCCAATAATACAATGTTTACTAAACAACTTAATACTTTTGTCCTAATTTACGAGTATTTTTTATTTAATGGTTTTACGTGTTTCTATTTTTGCTTATATTTTGGTGGGGTGACCGTGGTATCATCTTATTCACAATAGTCAAACATATTCTCTATTCTTCAACAATCAAATAAATAATCACAGACACATACAAATCGATGTATTAATTAATTTAGTATTGTAATACGCTTGTGGTTCTAATTTTATTTAGATTTAATTAATTTAATCGAATCGAATATAAATATGTATACACACGCAGTGTATGTGTGTTGTGTTCTTGTAGGTAAAGAAAGTGTTTGTGACTAAACGGTTGTTTTTGATTCCATGATTGATTTTAAAGAATTTGGTTGCATGAATTATTAGTATATGTATATGTATATGGTTGTTGATTTTAATCTATTATATATTCAATTCTAATCAATAATTTTTTAACACATAGAGTTGGATTGATGATTCGATGATATAAATTAAATGAGTTGATACGGTCTTCGTAATTAAGTTACTTTATAGTGGTCACATTATTTCACTATAATATTAATATAACTATATATGTGACACCATTTATGAGCATAATCCAAGGCTTGGAACTTTTATTTTGGTACAATTACCATCAAACAATTCTTGTTAAAAAAGTCAACTATCAAAAGACGACAACTTTCACAGCAAAAAATTTATAGGAAAAACCCCTTATATATATATATATAATATTACTTATTTGAGTTATAATAAGAACACCTTAAAAATAAGAACGGGTAAGAACGCTTCATATTCATAAATGTATCCTATAAATCAATAGATTCACATTCATACATCTCAAATATATGGAGAAAAATAGATGCGCATTTTTATAAATGCATAAAAAACGATCGATGCACAAATTTAGATGAAAAATGTAGAATTGTGCATCAATCGTTTTTCTCAAATTTTATACATTTTTAGAAATGTGCATTAATTTTTCTTTGCATATTTGAGATATACAAATGTGAAGCGTTCTTACCATTCTTATTTTCAAAGTGTTCTTATTTGATCGATACCCCTATTAATTAATACCGAGTCTCAAAACTACCATGAATTTATATAAATTGTAAGATATGTTTTGTATATGTACATGGTACATATGTGTGTGTTTGTCTCAAGTTCAGATGACATGAGACAGAATTAAAATTAAATTAAAATATAGGTTCAAAATAAAAGGTTGAAAGTGACTCTTTAACAAGAATATTGATTACTTGGCATGCATCCATTTTGTTGGGTGTTTCCAAGTGTTGGTATAAATAAGTCATCTAAAATCTATAAAGAAAAGGTTTTATACATTCCAGGGTTTTTTTATAAATATATATGAAGATCATTTCAAACAATATAAATATAAATATAAATATAATCCGCCTCATTTTTGAGTTGATATTCACAACAATTTATACATAAACACAACATTCGCAGACTTGGAGAGGTAATCAATCCCTTTCACAACCACATACCAACTTTACCTAACCAAATATATTATGTCAACAATTATTGAAAGTAATTTGCTATTCCCAGCCTATTCGCAATTAAAAGATGTAGCCAAGTAGTTAATGAGTTAAACTTGATAAAGAAAATTATATGTTCAAGTTCAAGACCATATTTCTCTTGTTGACATTTATTACACATTACTGTATGAAAATAATATTATTTATAAGGGGTTGTATTGTTTTTATATAAATGTTCAGTTTTTATTGTATTTAATATAATTTTAAAATTTAAAATAGTAGTAACGAAAAAAAGATGTAAACACAACTATAAATGTCTAATGATATGTAAAAAACCTTCTTTTTTTTTTAACTTTTTACTTTTTTAAGAGTAGCTCTAACTACGGGTCTATTCATCCCGTGACATGTATATATGCTTTCTTTTTTGAAAATGGTGTTCTTCGTTGGAGCTACAAGTTTAAATGCAGATAATGATTTTATAAACGAGCATGTTTAATATATCAATTTGTATGTCATGAAAATGGAATTCACTGTATAAAACATAATATATACTCGGTATAACCTAATACAAAATAACGATAATTAGTATTTTGTACTTATTTTTTTATTGCATATATGCGATATAATTTGCCTCTTGTAGTCTTTGAAAGTCATGCAACACAATTTCTTCACATGAAAGAAAACTCTAGGCATTTTTGATAGATTACGTAGCCTTTTGAAGTTTAAGTAACGCTAAAATTATTTAAACCAAACATTCCAGAGACTATTAGTTGTTGTGATTTAATAGTTGGTTACGATTATGGTGAGGTTGCCGTTCAGTTCCTACTCTTCACACCATATTCCGATTTCATAAATGCTACCACATTAGATATTAGGGTTAACCATAACAATAAAAGTATTTTGTAGTTATATGAACCATCACATAAATATTTGGTTTAATCTTTCAGAAAGACACTAGTTCACAAACATTATGGCGGTGAAAAAAGACCATAAGAAGCGATGAACGGACCACCCCAGACCAATCTTCTAAACAAACATAATTAGAGTGGTCATAACCATATTTGGGGCGGTTCTTTAGTAGCCAAATATGTACAATATTTGGAACGATTTTTAAAAATGATTTGGGGCAGTTTTAGAATAATTATTTAATGTATTTATATTATGTAGATTTTTATTTCGCTTTTGAATCGATTTCAGAATAATTATTTATTGTATTTATATTTACATAACAATTAAGTAGACAAATACATTCAAGTTATTTATAGATGGAATAATAATTATGGGACCATCAATAAATGAAGGAAAAGGGAAAATTTTGCCTCATAAAATTACAGTATGCTGTTAAAAAAATATTCCCTATGTATCAAATAAATGTATAGGTTGCTATATCTAAAATTGCATACATCTTTTCAGTGTAAACTTTATAAGCTATTTTCTAAACAAAAAAAATTTAATGTTTTTTCTTTTAATGATTTTTATTAATTCTTTTGTTCATAATAATCACATTTTATAACTATATAATTACATGAATAATATGTGAGTATCAAAAATCTACTTTGTGATTATCTCGAACACATGATAATCATATTATATTAGAGAATAACCACATGTGATTATTATGTTATATTTTGTGATTATCTTGAATAATCACAACAGTAATGATTGTAAAAAAAGTTCGAAAAAAAAAGTTAATATATTTTTATTAAAATTTCTATCATAGCTTGCAAAATTTATTTTAATAATAATCATTTAAAAAGTGATTTTAAAGTCATTTTTACATTCTCACGATATTTATGTTTTTTATTTGAACTCTCCCCTATCTTAAACTTAAAATTAACACTAATGTATACTCTAATCTTAAACTTCAAAAATAACTACTCGTATTATATATAAACAATCCTTAGAAAACATTTTTTTTTTACAAAATTATGTATCATTAGTTATATTTTCTTTGGATCGGTTAGTGATGGCGTCAAAGTGTCGATTATCTTTTATTTATGTATTCTTCATTTTCTGAATGTATTATTCTTAATCTTTTTAATATCTTAAACTTGAGATGTACACTGATATAAATTTTAGTATCAACGTTAATAATAACACTTCAAAAACATTTTCAAACTCTTTCGTTTTTTGTTTCAATCTTAATCTTAACTTAATTATTATATGATATACATACAATTTCATTTATAGAAAAATCAATGTGAACTTTGACATTGTATTCAACGCAAGTTGATCAAAACCTAAGCCAAAATATTGCAAAAATTATACGAGCATTACTTGAATCATACCTCAATAACAACTCCGCATAAATGCCAAAAAACAAGATTAAAAGATCCTCACACGCAAACTTAAAACTCTATATATTCAACATCGACCGGGGAAAATCATACACAATCACTCAACAACTATTGATCACAAACTGTGAGCCATAAATGACATCCAGAATCGTTTTAAGAGAAAAAAATATATGATAGAATGATTTCTTTATGCAAAATACCTAAAGATATCTTTATGTACAGATAGATTTCAAAAGTTACAACTTGCACCCTTGTACTTGAAAATTTGTCATCTGCAGTCCTTGTCATCTACTCAGCTTCACTTATGCTCTCATCCGTTATAACTTAAGTACAAATAACTCCTTGTAATACGAACTTGTTTCATTTTAATTAATACTTTGCATAAAAGTTTGACGTGAAATTTTAGAAAATGAATTATTAAAAATAATATATGAGAGTAAAATTAAGAGTTTAATTATGTATGATATTTATTTTTTACAAACAAATAGTTTTTTAAAACAAAAAAAATAAATAATCATGTAAGTAATGAAAATGAGACGGATAAAGTAATGAGGTACTCTATGTAAAGATTGTACCGAATATTATTCTGGTTCATATGTAAACTTTTAAAAAAGTACATGCAACATGTCATTAAAAATCAACATATGAATTTTTTAACATGTAAATGGAAAGGAAAACATGCGACATGTCTTATGTATGAAGCATATGGTGATAATTAATGGGTATTGATGGTGGTCACGTGATGGTTCCGCCGCCGATGTAGGCGTCACCGATGGCCGTGCACGGCGGCATCGCCTATGTGGTTGGTGTTTAATGAATTTAACCCCCTCGCTCCTCACCCCATGGCCTTGGTCAACGTTACTCATTAATATATTAATGTGTGTTGGTCTCATGGTCAATTTTTTAAATTTACTTTGAAAGTCAAATATTATGCAATCGTTATAGTTTACTTTGTTAACTTTTATAGACAACTTGAAACAAAGAAACATATATAAAATATTTGTTTCATACTTAGATATTGTTTACATGAGGATTATGGTCGAGTGGGTTAGTTTAGTTATTTATCAAATATATTAACTATAACAATTATAATGTAACTACCAACAAGTAAAAATGATTGACGACAATAGTTTTTTTTATTTATAATCTTTTTCAGAACTTTATAAAGACATTTACATAAAAGAGTTTTCATTAAAAATGGCATTAAAATTGCTTTTGAAAGCTATAAAATATCTGTAAAATAATAATAATAATAATAATAATTATTATTATTATTAATTAATTAATTATTATTATTGTTGTTGTTGTTGTTATCACAATTACTAGATCTGCTAAACTACGAAAAAAAGAAATGAATTTTATTGGGTCATGAAGGTTCCAAAGATACGTGAGAAATCGTGAAGTTTAGTATCATCACATTCAAAGAGTAACTTTGAAAGTAACTTAAATATTTCTTTTGTTGTCTTGTTGTCTTCAAGACCGACAGTGAAGTCATTATTATTATTGTAACGTAATAAAGGCAGATATTGTCACACGTAACGTAATCATAAATTGGCGTTAAAAGTAATCTATAGATATTATTTTTGATTTCATAAAATGACATATGATGGGAAAGAAAATGTTGAGATGCTAACAAGAGTAGGTAGGGGGTGAAAGACTGAGGGTGCACCTAATGGGCTGGACCATGGTTCATTCATCTCTAATAATTGATGTTGCTAAATGTCAAGAAGTGTGGACCATGTGTCTAATGAATATGAGCCCATACTGGCCAACCTAGCCACAAGTACAACCATACACACACCTCAAAAGAAAGACATTTTCTCACAATCACATCAATTCAATTCTTTGAGATTCATTTAACTTCGTCCAATCCTAATTTTAAGATGCCTATTTCGTCTGAAGATTCAGTTCGATATGATAATGTTTACACTATGCATTAAAAGTTGTAGAATCTTTTAGATTTCGGCTATTGGAAAATGAGTGGTGTGTAGTGTAAAACTGCGAAAAATGAATGATCATAGCATGGAGATTTTTTAAAAGGGAAAGCAATTTTATTTGTAATTTTCGGTTTCACCTACAAGAGATCAAATTGTGAAATCTAAGGACACGACATGGGAGTTTGTATAAAAAGAATTACTTCAGGATGACATGATCAAACAATTTTTCTCTATTATTATTTATATTTTTTGTTGTTGTGAATGTTATGTTATACTTACTACACATGCCTATGCCTAGTTTGGTTGTGTTTGCATTGTCATTCATCATTTCTTTTGCTGGTATGTCGTATAATTGACATAACGAGCCCAAAAGCACGTATTGCAAATGAATTGGTTTAAGTGGAAAAGTTAATTCACTTATTAGTCTTTTACTTCGATTAAATTTCCTTCTTAAATATTAATCTGATTAAACTTTGAAATATTTTTGAAAAGTAAAAAACACTCCTAAACGGCTAAACAATTGCCGTAGATGCACGGTCCTAAACTGGCAAACTACCCTTGGGTTCCCCCTGAAACACAAACAAAATTTGGGCCAAACCATTAATGACGCTGACCTCAACCCACAAACGAAATTAGCCCACCAATTAATGGTTACAGATCGAAGTTGTTCATTAACTTTTGTTAATTTGTATAAACTTTAGGGGTTACTTTAGAATATCATTAATATATAAGTCGTCTGAACATACATTTCATGTTTTGTTAGAAGCCTAATTGCAAAGATTTGTTTTATAAGTCGCATATATAATCTTTTATCACGATACATCATACACTGTTTATTTACCTTTTCTGCTTGCAACAAGGATGGCCCAAGAAAAGGATTACTCCGTAATTTATTTATTTATATGTATATGTATATATCACATCATGGTGAGCTCATATAGAGACACAAAAGATAATCCAGAATGTGTACATGGCAGCTTCAACAACAGCATATAAATGGCTACTATCACTTGATGAGTTGAACATGCACCAAAACTGTAATTCTTTGATCAGACTGTACTAAAAGGTCGCAATTTCATAATCTGTTTCAAGAAAATCTAGGAAACATTTCAATTCTTTGTAGCTAATTTGTGTTCTCGTTTCCCACAGATGGCTCCTCAAGTATAAAGAGAAGTGTTGGATGAATTTTACATATAATCTAAATTTATCCAGTCATTCTCAAATTGGCTTGATGAAGCGGTCTAACTGGTACTAATCTGCATGTAACATACCTGCTGCATTGCTCTTCATTTTCTTATGGAGATATCCATGTGAAGGTAAGCCAAGGCAGCAACGAACAAAAAGAAAAATACAGATGTCAACATCAACGGCTCTGCAAGCATGAACATTGGGTGGAAATCATAGTAGACCTGTAAAATGAAAAGATGATTAATTGACACGAGAAATACATCACAGTCAGCATGTTTTAAAATATAAGATGGATTCTTTGGAACTTGGATCATAATTTGATATCATCCAGTCAAAATCCACTACAAATACATAAACCAGAAAGCAGAATAACGAGTCTCAAGTTCTCAACAAGTGTAGAACAAACGGAAAACTGAAAGTAAATATGAAAGAAGAAAAGCTTAGTAGATAAGCATTTCGTAATCACCTGGAAAAGAGAGTTGTGTTCAGGAACTACATTTTCCTTCTCCAACACTACCACTGGTCTTCCAACTATATCAAGGTAGGTATACTTGGTCTGCAGAGATTAAGAATGATGCTTTGTTTACAGTATTGATTAGGATCAAGCAATGTATATTTACTACACAGCCAATTCATCAACATAGTATGGCAAGTTCAAATGAACAGGAAACGAACGTAAGCAATACTCTTGTGAGTCTTGTCACAGAATTTTTGGTGGTTCACATATTATGAACTTTTATATGTGGTACAAATAAAAGTTACCTCTGCGCTGCGTTCCACTGAAAAAGGAACCACGACATGGGGGTTCTTTGATCCCTCAGGCAACACAACCTGAAATTGCGTTCTAATATTAATAAAACAGTGAAGAACAATGGGAAAGCATTCTAAAAATTATTACTATTAAACATATATTTCACGATCGCGTACCTTGTTTGTTATCTTGTTTACCACCGTTTCAGCAATAGGACATCCAAAACTGAAGTTCAGGTAGCGCTTACCGTCATTTGACTCAAAAAGAACGTCTTGTAGCGGCAGCCCATATCCAATGACAAAAGTTGCTTTCCAACCTCCCAATAAAGGATAACGTGGCTCTATTTCCAGTTCAGACTGCATGCATGAAGCTTGTCATGTATATATAAGAAACTACAATGATATGTGATCATGTTTTAATGTGATCATGTTTTTCTTTCTTTCCTTTTCTGGATTCACTGTTAAAAATCTTGAAAAGGTGAGATTATGATCCTAAGTGACACTCAAAAGACTGGTGATGGGTTCTGTAGTAATGATGTGAGAAAAAATGAAGTTGAAATATATAAAATGGAAAACAGAGAATTAAGGAAAATTGTGTAAAAGAATGGAACCATAGGAAGACAAATAAAGTGAAATACAGAACAGTTCAATATTTCAAAATCAATCTTCTGAAGAAACCACATAATTTTTTTCACCATGTAAATTTTAAGAGCATATAACACCTACCTTACTGTAACTTGTCCGTAAATGTGATGTTGAGATATTGCCTATGTTATCACGGTAGTAGACAGAGTGAACCCTTGGGGGTAATTTTGCTACAAGATGCTTGAACGAAGAGACACCACTAATAGATGGCCTAGATTGATATTCAACCCTGCAAAATTTAGAGCGGAAAGGGTCAAAAGCTGGTAGAGGTAAACAGCATAATACATAATAAATCACGTTGGAGGTTAAGATTAAGAACACTTGCTGACGGAAAAAAGTAAACTATAAAATAATCATACAGCAAAAGTTAACTAATGTAAGGTCAAGGGAAGCTTAGTAGTTGCTACTCAGAGGATACAGATTGTTACTATTGAATAAGAAGATAAATATAGGCCTGCAGGGTGGATAGCTACAGCAGAAAAGTAAGCTTAATATCGAAAGGTCAAACTCTACTATTTCATCGTATTTATTTTCAGTAATTCATTCTTATTTGCCTAAATACAAAACCACTGCAAGGGGAAACTTAAGAATAGTGGTAAATAAAGCATGGAGAGATTTGTACAATGAATCAGCAATATGTTACACAAGTCGGGCCTCATAAATCATGTGTAATTAACAGCGACCTAACCTTGAGAACCCGCCTTTATGTTTAGCACCGTTGTGCACCAATGTGTAATGCTCTGTAATTTGGAGATTGCCCCAGTGAGAAATTTCAATTTCACGCACAAGTTCCTCAACCACAGCAAATGGATTGTTATTCTCAAAATGAACAAGTATAGGAGTATACGAATACGAAGGCTTGTCCTCATAAGGCCCATACTTCAGCTCAGTACGCAATTGGGTGGACGGTTCCACTCTTGTAAATGACTCCACTTTTGTAGTTGGTGTCCTAATAACCGTTGTCTGCTGTTTGATTACAAATGGTGATAGTATTGAAGCACTGTCACGGTATAAGACCAATTGTGGTTCTGACTGACCTATTTCTACAGGGAAAGGTTCAAGCGATTGGGTCAATACATATGATACTTCTATTGAGACAGATCCACCAGTGATCAATGGATTCCTCAAAGAAATAGAATAGAGTTTTGCTCCATTTGGCCCAGTAGCATGGTCGCTCGACTTCACGTCAAGTAGATGTATAGATCTCTTTCTCTTTTTTCCAGCAATTTCAGCAGCTTGGATCAGTGCTAGATGCTTCACTTGTTGCGGTGGGAACGCAAGAAGAACATCTGAAGCAGGTGATGCCCCATCATTTTGTACCTGAAAAGTCCAACATTCAAAAAGATATAAAATGAGGCAATAAAAACACTCTCAAAGTCAATACATATGATACTTCTATTATAAAAATATATAAATATGAAAAGTCCATCATTTTGTATCTATATTGAGGCAAGAAGTAGTAGCTATATCGAAGAGTACCTTCAAAGTCAATACAACCCTGATAATGTGTGAAGCCAAATCAATCTGCAACAACAGCAATAAGCATAATTAAAACAATCTATACATCTATACGGGATATAGTGATAAGAATACATATCGCAATTCCTAAACAAAATATTGTACTGTATCAAATTTAACGCTTCAATCTGTTCAAATCCAATTCGATCTTTTCAAGAATGCAGCATCGATCAGTTCAATTGGTCAATTACGAAGCATAAATCATATTAAATGAAATTGAATTAACGAAATCATATTCAGAAATGATGAGTAATTAACGGAAATCTTACTCTGCGTTCGGCGGTGAGGATCTGAAGTTCTGGCAATGCGAGTGAATAAGACGATCGGAAACTTAAGGAGAGCAAAGCGAATAGTGCAAAAATTAGGGTTAAACGAGATCTGGCTTCGAAAACCTCCATTTTTGTTTCTCTCTCAGTTGCACCTGAATTGACTCAAGTCGTCTCAACATCATGACGATGATGCTAATTATGGTGGAGTGTTACAAACTATGGGCCGGATTTGACCCACTAAATCACCTTCGTTGGACTTGTTTAAGATATGGTATGGGCTGGGCTGGTCTGGGCTTGACTTGACCTACAATACATCATGATTGTCTATAGAAATGCATTTTTGAAACCCTGTACATATATTAAAAATATTTTGTTGTAGGAGACCCCGTTTTTTCAATTTTATACATAAGAAATAAATTTGGTCTTGGTAGGGGCTCCTTATACATTTTGAAATATGAAATAATGATGATGATTGGTTTAAATCTATTAACATATACAATGACTAGCATTAATCGGGATTTTAATGAGTATGTGTGTCATATGTCCTTGATTTGATTACACGCGTGACTTCATTTTCAAATAATCAATGGTTTTTAAGACTACATTGCAAGATGAGATAGCAACGTGAATAGTTTCCCACACTCTAGTGTGCCCCGGTTCTTATTAAATTGATGTGTCTTTAACGTTCCCATGTTCGTTAAAGCCCGCGGTCTCTATTTTCTTTAATTATAAAGTCAGAGGTCGAATGTAAAATTATATTATATATAAGAATATTTCTCTACTGATTTATAATGTGAAAAGATGATTCTTAATTCTTTAAAAGAAAAAATGTTGAATGTTTTACTATTCAGATCTTTAACTTATAACAGCAGACTTATATAATACAATAAAAATTTTGTTCAAGTAGAAATACTTCGCATATTTTTCTTGATTATAATTATTTTCTTTAAAACAAATGTGAATAATACATTAAACGGATTTTATGTGGGTACATGTTAACTTCATATATTCATATATTCGACTCAATTAAATATAATTAGTCAAAAACCGATATTACAATTATTGTGTACCAAAATTCAACTAATCAACGACATATACTCCTCCTTCAATTACAATCAACGACTTTCTACTCCTATGAATATATATAATATGTATATGCAGAATGCAGTTGTTGATGACCTCCTAATTTTAAGTAATCACCTAAACCAAACAACTAAGAGGACTGAAATTGTGAATTGTGAAACTCGAGGTCCTTCAATTACAATTTACAAAACACTCTTTTTCACAAAAAGACTTGTTTGGTCCCCCCACATGCTCCGACAACGTATGACCTCTTCAACCCGGTTATCGATAAAGAAACCTGGCATTCACAGGTTAAATATTGTAAAACCTTTGACATTTTGTAAAAAATTAAAAATTAGTTTATAGAACTTCATAAATTGCAGTCATATGTTGGTTTATCAAATTATTATGTTTCCTAAAGGCTAGAAATAACTTCTAAATTTAAAGATATGTATTACCAACCTTGGAATGAAGATAGAGTAACGGTGACATACATTATACATACGCTTTCTTAACTTTTAATAATATTGACATAAATCATTAACGATCATGTTTAGAATTTGCACGATCTTTATCTTTAATTTTTTCTCCCTACTTAAATATCTTTAAGTGAGTATTCACTTTCGAATTATTAGTTTGTTACACAATATAAGTGATTTGAGACGTCACTAACATATTTGTTACAATTTGAGTTTTGTTTCTAACATTGCTTTATATGAACGTCTAAGATTTAAATCTAAAAAACACAGAATACAGTAAAAGTTGTAGTTGGTTTTATAAAAAGAAAACAAATTCGTAGCATAATAGGTCGTGTACCCTCCATTAATTTTTGATCAAAATAAAATTTACGAGGTTATTAGAGATGGTACATAATTTTTTAAATAGTTCATGTATTTTACACTAATTTATAAAAATTATTTTTATATATTTTTTTTACTTTTTCAGTCTAATAGATTTACATTATACTCAAATATAATCTCTCCTTCACCTAAAATGACTAATATACTTTTTTCTATTCTCATTTTTAGATGGACGAAATATTATATTTTAGTAAAATGTAAATTTATTGAACTGAAAAGGTAAATAAAAGTATAGATACAATTTTTAAAAATCAGATTAACCATTTATAAGATTTACTCATGGTACAAACTTATCTGATTTTAAATTCTCATAAACCACACGAATATATAGCCAAAGAGAATACATCACAACTATCAATTACATAGTACTTACGTGGTTAAACTCTTTCAAGTAGTGAAGTTTGCCATTTAAGAAGTCAATATACACATTGAACCCACCGTAAACTAATTGATGAAATATAATAGCATTAAATTCAATATTAACTTCTTAAAAATGTACTACATTAATTTGCTAATTCCTGTAACTTCTTAAGTTTTTTATCCTCTTGAAAACTATTTTTACTTCTATGCTGCTTGCCCCAACATTTAATTTAAGAACATATATCAAATATCATAACGTATCTACCGGACCAAAATAAAAGTAAAAGTTCTCAAAAAATTTGGTACTTAATTAGTAACTGAGGGTAAAAAGTGAAAGGGGGTTCTTTTTGGGGTATAACATAGTGGTGCAAATGGGAATGCAAAACTGCAAACAGCAAGAACAGATTGTTCTATCCCTCTGGGATTCTTATATTTTCCCCTGTAGACTAGGGACCATCACCTCCCTCAATTCCCACAACCCACAAGAAAGAGAAAACGCATAAACAGAAAGAGTGTGCATTTTTACTCATTACACTTTGCCCCCTTTGCCCCCCACACATTCTTGATCATCATTTCTATCACACACTTTCTTTCTTTCTTTTATGTATGTATATATACATAATTCCAACCGCATTGCACTTATAAACTATACTTAAATCTTGAAACTTTACGTGCATTAGTGATGGCATGTATCAAGTTAGGGTCTAAATCAGAGGTTTTTCATTTCGATCAAGATTCCAATACCTGGTTAGTTGTTCTTCTTAATTTGTGATCGTTTTCCGAAAATTGATTGCTGGGGTATTTATTGTTCATCGTTTTGATTGATACCCACATTTCAAGTTTTCATTTTTATGAGTTTTTGTTATTATGTTTTTGTTGTTGTGCCGATTTGTGAAAATTTGATGGCCTATTACCGGGGTTTAAGATTGTATTAATTAAATTGTGCCGTGGGCTTGTTTTCTTATCCACTTTCACATTCGAATTCTGTCTATTATTCATTTGTTTGCAGGGTTTTGGTATGGATTCATGATCAATGTTTGAGCATTGTGGGTTTAATTTGGCAATATTTTTGCTTGAAAACTTATTAAGCAGTATTAGAAAAATTGGGAATATATATATACATGTATATATACAATTTCATTGATGGGGAATGTTAGTTCCATCATTTCAGAACTTGAGCTACATTCTGAAGTCAAAACAGATGCTTGTTTACAAGGAATTTTAGTTCCACCATTTCAGACTTGAAAAATTATTGAGATATTTGTTTTCAAGGAATTTTTCTTGATAACTATAATAAAGTTTATGAGAACTTATACACATGATTGATAAATTGGAAATAAATTTCATACATTGAAATGACTAGCTTTGACTTTAGATAGTCAAACAGAAAGGAAGCTCTCTAATCATAAAATATTTTGTTTCATGTATGTGCTAATTATTAGTTGCAGTTCTTATGTTTTCATTTGAATGTGGCATAACAATCAAAATATGGAGCACGTATTGAGAAGAATAATGAAGTTTTGTGTGTCTTAATATGCTTTAACATATAGACTTTTGTCATTTTTTGTATGATCTAAGACTAGAGGTACTTTTATGCATTTACTTACTCCCAGAGTGTTGAAGCAACATATTTTACATCTAATTCTTGCAGGATCTGCTCATCTGGTCTTCCAAGTGATGTTACCATTGAAATTGGAGATGTTTCATTCCATCTTCACAAGGTATGTTTTTACTCATTTTTGTTAGGATCATTAACATATTAGTTGTTAGGAAACAAAAAAAAAATCAAATACACTTTATTTATTTGGTCCCCAATATATTGTGAATTTAGTTATAAATTTACATTAAAGGAACACAACCTATGTTAAAACAAAAACTAGACAGTCAATGGATAAGAGATGAGAAACTATCGTCCTAACTGTCTTCCTACCGTAACCTTTCAAAGGTGTTTGGATGTGCATTTCATAATGATTATCATGGATCAACGTATTATAATATGGTAATGAAATAACCATATGTTGCTTGGCATAACTTGCAGTTCCCGTTATTATCTAGGAGCAAAACGTTGGAAAATCTCATTGGGGATTCTTCTGATGATGAGAGAAAGATGAAAGTTGATGAGGAGAAACGATCTTGTGTTCTTAAACTTCATGATCTACCAGGAGGGCCAAAAATCTTTTTGCTTATTGCTAAGTTCTGCTATGGAGTCAAACTAGACCTCAACTCAACTAATGTAGTTCCTCTTCGATGTGCATCCGAGTATCTTCAAATGACCGAAGAATATGGTGAAGGAAATCTCATTAATCATATGGAAACTTTCCTCGGTGAAGTGCTTGACTGCTGGAGTGATACCCTAAAAGCACTTGAATCATGTGAACAAGTTATAGAGTTTGCAGAAAAGCTTCATATAGTTTCAAGATGCATTAAGTCTCTCGCATCGAAATCTTGTGCATTTGATAAAGATTTGTTTGGTTGGCCCGTTTCAACCACAAAAGATAATCCTTTTGCTACTGTCATTTGGAACGGAATCCAAACCACTTCCACAAGTCAAGATTGGTGGTACGAGGATGTTTCCAAGCTTAAATTACCTCTTTACAGACGATTTGTCTTAGCAATTGAGTCGAAAAATCTTGATCAAGAACGGATAGCCGGGTCCCTCATGTTCTATGCTAAAAAGCATCTTCCGTTACTTGGTAGAGAATCAACCTTTTCAAATGGGAATCTTTATCCTTCATTAGATTCAAATACAGATCAAAAGATTCTTCTTGAAGAGATAGTTGACTTGCTTCCGAGACAAAAACAAGTTATACCCACAAAACTCCTGCTTAGGCTGCTAAGAACATCGATGATTTTACATTGTAGCCCGTTGTGTCTTGGGAATTTGGAAAGACGGATTGGGATGCAGTTGGATCAAGCTTCCATTGAAGATATTATTATTCCTAATATGGGTTATACAAGTGAGACACTTTATGAAATCGATTGTGTCCAAAGGATTCTTGATCACTTCATGGTCATGGATCGCGATCATGATCGAAGTGAAATTACCGAATCAGGCTTCAATGAAGACAATGATGATGATGAGTTTATGGGGAATTCTCACTCACTCACGCCAATGACCATGGTGGCTAATCTTGTTGACAACTACCTTGCTGAGGTGGCTTCTGATATTAACCTAAAGCTTGAAAAGTTTCAGTCTTTGGCTGCTACCATTCCTGATTATGCAAGGCCAATGGATGATGGAATGTACCGCTCCATCGATATATATCTCAAGGTAACATAAAGCACACAACTAGATGCGTTAAAATGGTTGGGCTAAGTACTTAGGTTGACCGAAAACACTTTTTTTCTGAAGTTTTTACATTCTATAAATAGTAGTGTCAATATGATTACAAAGATTATATTATTTCAACTGAAACTAAAATGATTTAGGAGATTTAATGCACTAAAAGGAAAATTTCAGCATGTTTGAGTCATTTAAACTAGTATTTCCTTTTCGGCTATTTTTTTATTTTACCTATTTGACTATTAATGGTCACGCCACTTGATTTCCTGAACTTATTATCGACCACCATATTTGTTTAAAATATAAATTACATGTTCATATACAAGTGTTTACCACTATTTAAAGACGGGATTCATCTTTTTCCCAACACAATATAGGAATTTTCATAATTTCAAAATGACAGTTCAGTTTATTTGACCTCCAAATGATGCCTTGCAGCAGAACATGATTTTAGGGGGTGTTTGGGGTTGCTTATTTGTAAATGCTTGTCTGCTTAAAAAATAAGCAGATGCTATCGTGCTTCTTCTTAGGAAGCAGTTTGCAAAAAGGGTGTTTGGATTTCCTTATCTGCTATGAAAATAAGCAAA
The DNA here is from genome assembly GCA_963921325.1 of Logfia minima. NCBI lineage: Eukaryota > Viridiplantae > Streptophyta > Magnoliopsida > Asterales > Asteraceae > Logfia > Logfia minima. The sequence continues at coordinate 3,792,011 of OY992770.1, forward strand.
TAAGTAAACAAGTACTTGAATAAGCAATCCCAGACACCACCTTATAGTTGATCGCTAAACTCAACAATGCTGGCCAGCCTGAATTTGTTGATTCTCATTACCGGTGTATTTTCATACTTTGCAGGCACATCCATGGCTGACTGATTCAGACCGGGAGCTACTCTGCAGGCTCATGGACTGCCAGAAACTCTCACTAGAAGCCAGCACACACGCTGCCCAGAACGAGAGACTTCCGCTACGCTTCATAATCCAAGTTCTCTTTTTCGAGCAGCTCCGGCTTCGCACTACTGTAGCTGGATGCTTATACGTCTCTGACAACTACAACTCACATACCCACTTAAGCAGCAGCACGGTGATACCACAAAGTGGGAATGTACCACTTTTAACCAACGGAGAAAGCAACCGACAGGTCGTGGCAGTGGATGACATGCGGGGTCGGGTTTCTGAGCTCGAGAAAGAGTGTTTGACCATGAAGAAAGAGATCGACAAGCTGGTGAAGACCAAGGGGGTCAGTTGGAACAGTCTGTGTAAGATGTTCGGGGTTGGGCTAAGGTTGAAATCAAAGTCCCGAGATGGTTGTGCATCGAGCGATAATCGTGGCAGCAAGAGGCACCCACCATCTTCAAGAATAAGAGATCTTCAAAAAGAAAAGAATCAAGATCAAGAAATTGTTCAATTGGGTGATTGAGTATAGGGAGAATTAGGATGAGGATTAAATAAACATCAGGTTTTTTTTTTTGTGATGTGACTCTCAATCAAACTGGGAGTCATCAGTTCTTAGTTGATGCTGGATTGCTGGTGTAATTAAGTTGTTGATTTTGGATCATATTTAATTAATTTTAATACTACTTTTCTCATTTATGGTTCTTAATTTATTTGTTCAATCTTAATGAATGAGAAAACCACATCAGAAAGATGATAGTTTTACACCAAACAGATTCAAGAAAGTACACATGGATATAAATGATATTTTTATACATGCATTTTGGATTATCCTTTTAACATGTAAAAATATGTTATAACAGCTATTGGAATGACTTGCTATTGCACTTTTTGTATAATGCTACTGAAAGTTTTGTATGCAGTACGTTTTTGAGTCATTAACCACGCTATAAATAAGGGTGTTTATTATTCGGAGGTTACGGATTCAATTCTCATCCTCATATCAATTTATTTACGAATTACATAATTTACCTCTTACATATTAAACGTGGAATCAGTCCTTGAGTACAACTAAAGGGGTCGGTTAACCTTTTTTCATTGGTTTGTATAATGGCTTAATTTTTTCAAATGCATTGTACATAAGTAAGAAATATCAAATCTAAATATGCTACCCATCATATCATAACAACAAAATAAAGATGGTCAATATGGTTGAAGAAAGTGAAAGTTACCAAGACTAATTAAATGTTAAAGTTTAGAACTTTAGTAATTATGGATTTAATCAACAAGAATTTATTGAAAGTAAAAACATGGGAACCATGTAACGACAGATTTACCAAACTTGACATGACTTATTACAACCGCATTAGAAGCCCTTTATTTTGACACAAGCAGAACCCATTATAAAGTCATTTAACTGCATTCATATTTCATCAACTCGTCATTAAAACTTTAAGTAACACAAAAACAATCAAAGTTATACTGTTTCAATATCACAAAGAAATGCAACTATTGAATTATTTATATGTTCACAATTCACAAATGAAGGTACGATCAACAATAATTTTGATTAAATACCAAATAACAATTTTAGTATTATACAAATCCATGCAAGTAAATTCTCAATAATATTTGACAATGACATATCATCTCCATGATATGTACAGCTTGTACACCATGCAACACCATATGTACCAATGACACGTCACTCATGGTTTGACGTTCCAATCAGTAGACATGCCAATATAAGGGGACCAAAAGCATTGCGTGTTTCCAAACACAAAAGCTTCCAAATAAGGCAGAAGTAAGCTCAGTTCCAAAACACAAGAAAAAGGAAATCCAAAAATGTGCATCTTCTATTCTATCACCGATTTAGGATGCTAATGAATCATGAAAGTTACATATAGGTTAATTTTATGCACGTTTTATGCTGGAAGTTTCACCAGAAGATTAAGTGAAACACGTTTTTATGGTGACTAGAGACGGATGTAGAATGAGGAATCACCCTTCAAAAATTTCAAATTATAATAAAAATAATAATAATTTTAAGAATATTAATAATAATTTATAACTTTTGACCCTTCAAAAATGAGAAACAAATAAAAAAGTTATGTCCCCTTAACAAATATATCTAGGCTCCGCCCCCGGTAATGACTAGAATTGTTTTCGGGAATTTTTTCATAACACTTTTCATGTGAAGATTCAAGGTAAACTGGTTAACAAAATTAAGAAAGTGAGCATATTCAATATGATTTGGTTAAAATTGTTTAGGTCTGGTTCGACCCCATAAACACTTTTATGTTAAAATCTTTATTTAAAAAATATATATAATTATAAACAGTCAAAGACATTAATTTAATAATATTTATCAAAATAGAAGAATAATATTATATTATTCTGATTTTCGAACTCAAGCTCAAATAGAAATTATAAAACTTATCCTAGTTCGAGTCGTGCCGAGTAATTAGTAAAGGAGTTGAGCTCGAGCATCCTGATATTCTGCTCAACTCGGATCGTTTATGACCCTAGTTTAGAATCAAATCCTAAAAGGCGAGTATTCTCTTAAGAATTAGATACTGTAAATCTCAATTTATTGCAGAAGCCGCTCTAATTCTTCAGCACAACATATATCAACCCACGGAGTTAGTTGGACTTGGAATGGTTTGATTCGAAAATCAAAACCTAGCTATCATGAAACACAATGCTAACCGTTTCATTGTGATTCGTCGACACAATATAACCTTTCTACCCTGTTCATTAGATATTGACTGTTACTATTGGCAGATCGAATAGTACTCTATAATGAGACATGCATATGCATTAGATTCGTGACAATGAAATGCATGTGTACAACCTTCCAATGCATAAAGCACCGGTCTCCCCTAACTGTAAAACTCGTGTACATACTTTCATACAAGTGAAATGAAATGTACTAATGTGCAAATCAAAGTGTAAAACAATACATACCCCCATCAAAAGTTGGCCATGATTATGATAGTACACCATTGTGGCATTATGGGCCACCCCATGTGTGACCAAAGGTAAACAACTCACTCCCCTTTTTCATCATCCACATCCTCATCTTCAGATCAATCAAGAAATCAAGTTCACTTTCCATTATTCATGCAAGGTAAACCCTTCTTTCAAAGCTAGAAACAACAATCCCTAAACCACAATGTTGCAAGACTTGTACCTTGTGCATTAAAAGTTGCACCTTACCTCAGGCAAAAACAAACCACATCTACTTGCATACATATGAATGAATGTCCATCTATGACTTGTTGCATCTAGTGCATCAAAAGTTGCACCTTATAACTTTTGCATTAAAAGTTGTACCCTACTTTGTAACAAAGCTCCAACCTTTAATAACAACTCCATGCATTTACAAAGAGAGCCTACAACAAAGGACTTCCTACTCATGCATTAAAAGGTGCACCTAGTACGCGAAAAGGTCAACTTCATACCCCCCCCCCCCCCTAGCGTTTGCAAAGGGAGAATGCATACAATCCACACATACAATATTACAATAAAACTGATAATGAAAACATATAACTTGTGAAAGAATCACATTTATAGGACATAGATGTCTTAACTCTTATGTCATAATAGAACCAAACCATTCACCCCCAATTATCCCCCCCACAATTACAAACTTATACCCCAAAAAAGAAAAAGAACCATTTCTCCTTATGTACATCACCCCCAAAAATTACACAAGGAAGAACATTTGAACCACAAAAAACAAAATCAAGAACCCTAACCTCCTTATCTTTCCCCTTTCACCATTTATACCCCCTCTCCCCAACCTTACACCCTTTTTTATTGCTTTACACATCTAAAGCACGAAAACTATCGACACCCAAAATCGCGCTTTCTAACCCAAAAAACGGAACGCTAGCTTTACCTTGGTTTTGGTGATGCAAACGACCAAATAGGACGAACCAATCTTTGTGCCGAAGGGCTGCCCAAAAGAGAAGCTTGTGATCTAGTGAGCATGTCCACCATTGATGGTGTTTGATACGCTTGGACCAGGCTAGAACCATCGGTTGAGTCTCCACGAGCTGTGGCTCTTTGCCACGAGTGGGAGCTTAACCCTGATAATATGTACGCCCTTCCTGATGCTTCGTACATGTGTCTGCTAGCCATCCTCTCTTGCATTTCCTTGAGCTCTGCATCTAGTGCTGCACAGAGCCGGTCACCTGACTTGGCCGAGACCGTTTCCGAGAGAACCTGTCTGCAGTTCTCGAGCGTACAAATGGCCTGCGCCAGATCACCTTCTTCTGCTGCAGTTCTTGCTTGTACCATGGCTTCTGCCGCTTGTAACCTATTCTTTTGTCTATCAACTTCAATGGAAACAATGACTTCACTGCCAAGATTTTCTGGTCTTTTGATCCCAACATCCACGCTTTCTAAATTGACGGTCTCTTTGGTCAATGGATCGGTATAATGGCATTTCACTTTCAACAAACAAGTCTCGTTAAAAGTCAACTCTGTTGGGATGTTGACCGAAACAAGAAAATCCCTCTCTTCGTCAGCATACAAATCTCCCACATCAATGCAACCTGATTTCCCATCCGCCATCAACCGGTTCTTGTAGCTACCAGCCTTTAACGACCTGACAAAAACATTAGAGTTTACACTTACGAGAGTCACTTTAGCATCTTTGACCACTACACTCAGAAGTCCACCTATACATTGTGCAAATGCGTCTTGAATCACACCTTCGGTTTCAATAAACGAAAACGTCCCACCGGAAATCTCGGAAATCGAGTGCATTGATGAAGCATCATGGTCTGTCCCGAACCCAAAAGCATGAACCGGAATTTTGATTCCCGAGTTTCCATCACCATCATGAATAGACTTAGGAAGGAGTAATTCGTAATTCAACTGACTTTTTCGACCACCTGGATTTGAACTTCCATTCACAGTATACGTATCTTGTCCATCTGATAACAGAATTATACTCCCAACCGGGTTGTTCTCCCGTCGGTCTTCCATCACTTTCGCGCCTTTTCTCAGACCTTCTGCAATATTAGTGCCCCCATTCGCCACCAATGAGTTGACAGCTTGGAGTGCTTGTTGCTTTCCTATATCCGACATTTTCCGGAGGGGAAATAGGCGTCTAGCGGTGGAAGAGAAAGCGATTACCGCCAGCCTATCGGCAGGTCCAAGATTCTGTATCACAAAGCCCATGGCCCGCTTCAAAAGAGCAAGCTTGGTACCCGCCATACTACCACTTGTATCAAGAACAGTAACAAGATCAACAGGAGCTCGTGGGGTCTGGTTAACTTGGCTAAAAGTCGAACCTTGGTTTGTGCTACTAGACTTGACCCCTGAAACAGAAGATGGAGCTTTCAACTGGATCAAAACTGTGAAATCGTCAGCAGTGCTAAACCGAGGAACCGCGGGAACCTCGGTGAATGTTTTGACTAATACCCTTTTTAAAGAAGAGTTCCCTGAAGACGTTTTATTTGAAATTTTAAGGTCCAACGGCTCATCATCGTTGAAAACGGTCGGCTCAGGCCCCGGGTAGACTGCTGAGGCAGCATGGCGGGGGCTGTTTGGACGAGGCGGAATCGGGCGAAGTAAAGTCATCACCGCATTGTCTTGTGACCAATTTACAGGATTTATTCTTGTCCTTCCTAACGGTGGGCCCGAACCTGTGGGACCCTGTAATGGAACCTCCTTCCATTGTGCTCTACAAACCGGGCAGATTTGATTACCATGTTTCACATTTGAAGCTATACACTGGAAATGGAATGAATGTGAACATTCGGCTGTGAAAATGGCTTGACCTTCCCCGCGTTTCATGGAAGCTAAACATATCGTGCACATTTTCTGTAAGACCAAAAAAAAATATTAGAAAGCGTAACAATTTATTCACGAATAATGGTATAGTTGAATCTCAGCATAATGATAATCACATAACTTCAAAATACAATGAATTTAAACTTTAAGCAGCCAAAAGTCTCACGCTTTTAACTTTCAGAAGTCAAAGGCACGTACTTGTTAATTTAGAAACAATTCAAATTATTTTTAACATTTATTAAATTTGATGTCCTCTCTTTGTATAAAATAGTTTCTTGTATACTTTATTGCAACTATCAATTTATCCCAATACTAAACAAATTCATATCAATCTTAAAGTTGAAAATTGTTTGACATTCAAAAGTTAAAATAAGATACAATTACACAAAAGAACAGGCGATAAAGCATAACAAGATGGATTTGGTAACTAAAAGACAACATGCAAGACAAGAACATCAAAACAAAAAAGAACTAAACCCCAAAACCAAGAAAAAAAGCTCATCATAAGGATTAAGACAAATGTTTTGGTTGTTTTTGGATTTTCTCTCTGTCTTTTTTCCTAAATCATCTATTGGATTATGAAATTGAGAAAGCCAATAAGTCAATAGTCAACAAATGAGGCCATCAATACCTCTAAATCTTTACTTTTTTCTTAAAGAGAAATAAATTACTTAGTGAAAAAGGAATGTAAAGCATGAATAGTTGCTAAATTAGTCCGTAATTTAGCAAGATTAATCAAGTATAAAGATTTAATTACCATGACAAACGGTTTTAGTCATCCAATCCATGTATTACAAGTTCACTACGAGCAATTCACCCTTAATTAATATATTAAATGAAAATCTTGGAGAGTTGGATGGTATCATAAGAACACATTTACCATACGAATGAATTCCTGGTTAACATGAATCAAATCAATTAAAAGAATGCATTTTTCTCAAATTTGCACACACATAAGTACATAAAGAGTTCAAACTAATAAATCAAAAAGGTTTAGGTTTCTTCAGTGTTTTGGTTTGTAGATCTATTTTAAAAGGTGGTTTAAATTGGGTTTCATGTTAAGAAGGATCAGAATAATTAAATCATTGACCTTCAGAATATCAGATGGAGCCAAAGGGCTACTAGGTACGATGGTTTCCTTTGATTATTTTTTTTAATGTAAAATTAAGGTGGTTAACAAATTTAGTATAAAATGATAAATTGAATAATCTTCAACAAAAAAAAAAACTACAGTCTTTGACACCATTAGTAGGTCAACAGCAAGAATTAGAAACATGCAAATTTTCTGGAAAAATGATAGTTCACACCAGTTTAAGCATAAATTTTGACCCAGAAATTAAATTTTATATTTTTCATTTAACCCTTTTTCAATGATGCTGGGTCATCTTTGGGAAGCTAATTTGACTTAATTATATTCTCTGCTTTCTTAAGCAAACAAAACAGAGAATAAAACAAAAACAACCACCAACAAAGATAAAGAATAAAAAACAGGACAATTAATTTTCCTAATAAAATAATAAACAATTCCGAGATTCTATAGTCAAATTCATAACTAAAAAATATAGAAATAAACCTTAGAAGATCTGTTGAAGCTTTTAGACAGCCTTAAACTTGGAGACGACGGACGAGTAACAGCCCCACCGATACTCCATCCCGCCGGCGCCGGAGACAACAAACCGGCATCGGAAAACCCACCGGAATGCGGCGGAGAATCGTCGGCGTCAGCTGTGGGTACATAGACACATAAATTAGAAGCAAACGCATTCTTTACTTTCCTCCATTTACTCCCCATTTAAAGCGGATCTTGAAATGGGTATTGAGCAAGATTGAATCTTCTGAAGAATGTGAGGTGGGTTTTGATTTTGATGAATAATTGATGAGAGTTGATATCTTTGGCACAGAAACCGATGAGGGTTTTTAGAGAGAGAAAGAAAGAAAGAAAATGGGGGTTTGGGTGAATGATGATGATGGGTGTAGTAGTAGTAGTAGCAGCAGCAGAATAGCAGGTTAGGTGGCTGAAGTAGATTCAGCAGCGTTTACTATTGTGGTTGTTGTGAATGGCAGCCATTACTTGTTGTTTTCACGAGAGAGAGAGAGAGAGAGCTATTTGTGTTTCCTTTTCTGGTTTCTGCTTTGTTATTGATGTTGGTATTGTTGACCTTTGATAGGTTTTGTGTTTGTGAGACGAGTTTAGTGACTTGTGTGGATCTTCACTTTTATACCCTTTATTTTCCTTTCTCCCTCTCAAGTCTTAAAAAATGAAATGACAAATGTAAATAGGGAGATTACGATAAATTGCAAAACGAATCTTAAATTGAGAAATATATAAAACGTAGTTATTTGAAGTATATATTTTTGGATATAACATTCTTAATTTCATTATTTAATATACTTAGTCTAATGTAACATAATTTTGATTTATATTTTCTAGATGGTATATTACACAAAAATATGACTGATATATGTTTACTTGCGAAAGATATAGCAAAGTCTCTATAGCTAGATATTTATAGTATATATCCGTATATAATACTAGAGCGATATAACGTATATATACATACATGCAAGTTTATATGAGTAAACAAATTTTTATATATGAAATAATAACTCAAACTTATAATGTCTTAACTCTTTGACTATTATAAGTTATGATAATATCTTAGACGATAGTATTCTTATTCTTATAGTATATAAAAGTAACGGTAAATTTAGAAGGGGGACAATTGCCCCCAGATAAACTTAAAGTTACAAAAAAAAATTAAAATAATCAGTGATATATTAAAAATTTTACCCCCTCAAATGATAGAAAAAAAGTGCCTTCGTATATAAATTTATGACTCCACTCAGGTATAAAAGGGTGCAATCATATACTGCAACAATGTACAGATTGTCATAACTTCTATTTTCATGTAAAGGTACTAGTTATACTAGTAATCCTTGTGGTTTGTTTTCCAACTTAAGTCTTAATCGTGCCAATTCTCTGCAATTATGTAAAACTTTAGTTGTATGGGATGTCATATGTATAACTTGTAAATTTATGGACATAATTAAGGACAAGATTGTATGCCATGAAGTTGTAAGTGATACTACTAATTAAAGGTCGACGATTTTGCCTTTTATGCTTTGTATGTTGGCGTTGAATTCCTATTATAATTATTATTGTTTTTCTTTTTTGTCAAAGCAGCTCGATTTTAGAGATGATGTTGACTAGTTGAGGCGAGTATCAGAAATTATGGAACAATGTATAATTGAATTGAATAATAATGGAAATCATGTTTGTTTTTTATTTCTTTTTGTAGCTGTCCTTGTTCCTTTTGATATCATATGTATTTATGTATCTGCGTTGACTAGAAAATTCATATAGTCATTACAGTACTACAGAAGATTTTACAGAACGACAATATCAAAGTAAATAAAATCGTCACGAAACATTATGTTTTGATATTTTTATAAGCATTATTCTTAGAGGTTAATAGAAAGTACAAGCGTTTCACGTTAATTTTAATATGTTAAAAATATATGTTTTCAAATTTTATAATTTTAATTTTAATTTTAAAGCAATCATCATATAACATAATGTAATATATATATATATACATGGGAAAATAATCTATAGGGAAGTTTCAAATCTTGAGAAATGAGGGAAGCAAATTTTAGCACTTGATTTTTTTCATAAATAAATATTTTTAACATTCATTTGTGATGAATGTTAAAATTTGAAATTATTTGTCATTTTTAAAATTCATTTATGATGAAATCAAGGGTTGAGATTTGCTTCCCTCTTGTTCTCCACTTTATATATATTACTATATATTATATATTATTATAGAGGAATGATCCATAGGGAAATTCCAAATTTTGAGGAATGAAATAAACAAATTTCAGTCATTGATTTCATCATTATAACATTCATTCTATATGAATATTAACTCATATTTTGTTATTATACATTCATGAATGTTAGTTAACATCATTTCTTGATGAATTTTTAGTGATAACATTCACCCATAAATAGTATAATCAATGTATAATAACATATATGAGTTAATATTTATCATAAATTAATGTTTTAAGAATACTAAGTAGAAATTTTGACTAACATTCATCACAAATGAATGATAAATGTCGATTTTAAGAGTTTTTTGTCTAAAACATGAAATTATAATAACATTGTTTGATTAATTGATTTAAATAATTAATTCATTTATATTTTAAACTTTAATTTGATTAATCTTACTTAAAAATTATATTTTAATAATAAATTAGTTTTTACTTCTCTCTTAATCTTTACCATATTATTATTATATATAATATAATATAGAAACAAAAGAAAAGAAAACAAGAACAGTGTTATTTGAGTTTGTACGCTATTTTGTGTTCGAGTTTAAGAAGTATCACCCATGAGTCCATGACTCTTTTTTGTTCAAGTCTTTCTCGCTCTATCTTGACTTTTGTCTACCTCAGCTGCCCCACCTCTTTTCTTTTTTTCCCATGGTATTAAATTTTAAAAAGGGTACGTTGTTCGGATACTTTGATTCAAGTTATTTATAGTTTTCTGTAAAGTATTATTATATTTTAATTTTTCTAAAATATCAAAAATATATAGATTATTACTGTACCTTTTTATCCTATAAATATGTGTAACTCTTTTTCACAATATCCCACAAATATTCAAATATTTCTATTTTATATTTAAATGTTAAGATGTTTGTATTGTTTATCTTCTAATAAAATAAGTAAATAAGCAGATAAATGCTTAAATAAGCAATTTCAAAAGCCCTTTAAAAATATCCCAAAATGAGTAGAGGTTGTAGCTTAAGCCTCGCTTGAACATTGTGTCTTAATACAATAATAGTACGTAAGTTAGCGGGTAAGGTTACATGGTTCTTTTTTATATATTTTTTAATAGAAAATAAATTAGAGGCATAAAATCATACGCTCGGAAAGCTATTCTGAGCACAATATATACCCCAAATTCTATATATGAGCTGCACTATCAACATATAGCCCATATATGTGGCCATCCTTATTTTTTCATTGGTAGATGTGAATATGTTAGAAATAGTCTTTTTTCTTTAACAATTAAAACTATTCAACTTTCTTTTTTTAATTTTCTTTTAGACAAAAAAAAAAAAGAAAAAAAAAAACTAAGTAAAAATAGGCTAGGATAGTCTCTCTCTTGTTTCTTTTTCTTTTTTAACTTTTTACCAATTAATGCTGATGAACTTTTTCTTTGATTTTTTTTTTCATTCATAAATGTAAATTAATTAGGAATATTTCTTTCTTTTTTCTTTTTACCAATTAAAACTATTCAACCTGTTTTTTTGTTTTCTTTTTCTTGAAAATAAAAATTAAGACATCAAATATAAAAGAGTAAGTTTCATTTTTTCTCATTAATTTACATCTTCAAAAAATAAAGTATAGATATTATATCTACATTTTATTTTAATATCATTTAAAAAATTAAATAGTTAACCACTAACAATTTATAAATGAATAACTTATAAATATTTAAATGCATCAACAGATAAAAAACTTCAATAGATTGCTCAATGGAATCAAAGTCTTTCACCTTTTGTTTCCATTTTATTTAAAGAGTAGAGACATCTAATATAAAAAAGTGAATGTCATTTTTCACATCTTAAATAATATTAAACATTATATTTGTAACATCATCATTTTAATTTGAAGTTTAATTAACCAATCAAAAGTCATAATTTAATTAAAATATATATTTTTAAATCGAGTAAAATTAGAGATTTGATGACATTATAGATTATGATTCTAAAAAATAAAACAAATAAGTATTGTAAGGATAAACATAATAAACAAAATAATTAGTAACTAATACTACTAACATTATCTAAATTATATCCTATTAATTAATTAATAAATTAATATTTTTATATTTATTAAAAACGTATATTCATGAACAAAAAAATCGAATAAAAAACCATCATCAAATTTATGTAAAATTTATTTAAGTATGTAGCTTTGGGTTTCAAGTTAATTAATAAGGTTTCAACGTTTCATGAGCATGTTTGACTTATGATTAATATAGTATAATATGATTTATTAAAGTATCTATATTATATTAATTTTAATTCAACAAATTATATTAATATTACAATTTGTCTGTATTTTCATAAATGTATGAAGTAGATTTTAATTTATGATGGAACAATACATATTTTGTGCAGTAAGATGGATAAATGAATTTCATCGTGATTAGAGGCTCTGTTATCATAACTTTATGTAATGAATATTGTTTTTAGGTAGTTGCATTTCAAAAACACAGTTTAAGAAACATCTAATAATAAGATTCAAGTGGAAGAAGATAAAACTTAACTAACGTTCAAATAAATAAAAGACGCATTTATTCAATATCAGTGTGTATAACGGGTATTTTAAGTACTCTATTATTTTTTGAAAAAATTATTAACCCTTAAGATATATAAAAAAGATATATGATTATAAATTAATTGTTTACATTTATGTTAACATTCCCATATGTGATTACTATTTAACTTATAGAAAGTCTATGTTTAAAATCATTATAAACTATATGCAAAACACTTTCTTCTACTATTTGTTTTTCACATTTTTTGTTGCGTAACGGTTTTTTTGAGGTTTTTAATAGTTTTATATTGTTTGTTATATGAAGTGCTTCGAAATTGAGATTACTAATTATATTTCACGAATTACAATTACAATTATTTTTAAAAATAATAAAATAATATTATTTCGTATTTTTCAAAGTGACCCATGTGTATATACCAAGTGTAAAAGCTAGTATATACTCTATATTATGTCTTCACAAAAATGACTCGTAAAAATTTAATTTAAGTTTTAAATATCATTTACAAGAGTTAAGTAGTTAACAACTAATAATTTATATATGTCTAATTCATTAAATTGATTATTTAACGAAAAGTATGCAAGATTTTTCACAAATAATTTGATTATTATTAAAAGTATCATATACAATTGTTGAAAGAGATTATTTTTTATTTTCATGCATGATTATCCAAAATATATATTTTATAAACTCTACGTATTAGATCTATAATGTCCATATTAGTCCAAGACTAAAATTATAATGACATAATTATGAGTAGTTTTATTAAATATAAACAATGTTATGATGTCACATTAGCTATATATTTCAATTTATTGAACTTGATGGTTTTTGTAATGAATGCTAAAGTAGCATTTGTTATTAGGGTAGAGCAAAAATCGAATAAAAAATAAAAAGTTTTAAAAAATTAAAAAATTTAAATTGAAATAACTGGACCAATTCAAAAACTGATGGTTTAGTTTTTGACTTTTTAAAAATCGAACCGATCGGTTTGGTTATGGTTTTCGCTCTAAAAACTGGCAAAAAAAAATCGAACCGAACTGAACTATTAAAATATTATATATATATATAAATACATATATACATATATGTATACAACGTGTATATGTATGTATGTATATTTAATTTTTTAAAATAGAATTTCTCATTTCTTATCTATATAGAATATATGTGGATAATATATGTAAATATATGCATATAAAATGTATATATATAAAAGTATTTAACAAATAAACTTAATTAAAAAAACCGAATCAAAAAAATCGAAAAACTGAAAATAAAATCTAATGAAATCAAAACTGAAATAACCTGAAGTTTACTTTTTAAATATCCAAAAATTAAACCGAACTTACCTATGTCCAGTCGTATGTGGTATCGAACTGTCAAATATATACGATTCTAAGAGCGTGCGCAGTTCAAATCGGGTTGGCATGGGGTTCGTGTACACGTCAGCGGAGTCGGGAGGAGTTGGGTTGTGTTCATTTCATGGTTGGAATAAAACAAGAGAAACCAATTTTTCATTCGGACGCCGAGCTTGTTCATTTCTTTAATGTTCTTTTTTCTGCACATAGTTCGAGGTTGACTAACACTAAAAATTTATTTCTTTATGCTTTTCAAACGTTAAAAACAATTTCAACCAAAACGAAAGTTGTTTTTTCTTTCCATAATTTTCTAGAACATAAAACACATCAATCCAATACGTTTTCAACCATTTAAGAACATTAATGAAATGTATTTTTATTTAGTATATAATTACGATGTATTAAAAAAAGTTTTATTAGATAAAAATTGATCGAAAGTAATTATAATAAAAATTCAGTTAAAAACGAATGTGTCACATGAAGTTGAGAGGAATTCATTTTACTATTGTGGATACTCTAAACATACATAGATATATCCATGTGTGCCTACTAATTTATGTAAGAAGATAGATTTTAATTTTAATATGTATATGGTCAATGATGTGTATTTCAGTGTGTGATGGGTGAAAACATTTTTACTATAAATAGTATGAGATCTCTAGTTTAAATTCAGATATCTTTATAGTCACAACTGTTAAATGAGTCAGGTATACCCCACATCATAAATGTACAGTCAATTTGAGTCAATTTGAGGAGTCAATTATCGATCTTTTATAATAAATATGTATATGCTAACTGAGGTTTTTTAATTTTGTCACATCGAGAAACCTATAGATACATAAACTGCGATGAACAAGGGTGTATTAGTAAATTAGTACATGTATGATTTTAGTTGAGTATAATTTGTAAATATAAATCTTTGAGTGGAGACCCTATTCCCACTTTACTCCCATTATAAAGCCAAAAATGCCCCATCTTTTTAAGAGGTGCAAAAGTTAAATATTCCCTACCCCCACAAAACAACATCTACTAATATCCAACGCAATTTATACTCTGTTTACAATTTTATCCTCCTTTTTATACCACACATGACCAGCATTTTTGTTTTCTTTGAAATACATACTACTGCAAGTTATGAATTTGAGGGGATAGAGAGATTCCAATAATGAAGAAAGTAGAATCAACCATTAAAGTAAGCCACCACTATTAATTAGGTATATATATTGACACTTTAAGACAATCAGAAACAAGTTAATTTCATCAATTTATGGTGATCAAATACGTAATAGATATTGATGTATTAACATATTAAAGAACTTAATAATGTATAAGTGTATTAATATTACATGCTAGTACTATTATAGTTTTAGTTTAACGAGTTGTGTTAAGTAACTTAAGTTTAATGCGATCTAATAGATAAAAAACATTATCATGTTACAAATTCTTTTATTTTTATATACCACCCAAGATATATATTGTTCAGTTGGAGCATCAAATAATATCTGACAAAGACCTGAAAATTCCATATAAATGGACAAAACTGATACAAAATATAAGTATTTTTAAATGAATGACAAATTATTTTAAAAGTAATTAGTTGAAGGGTATAGGATTCCCTTTACCACCTCTAAATTTGCAGACTTTTTGGGAGGTGAAGTCAACTCAAAAGCTGACCCTTTTTCTTTTATATAATATATTTTTTATAAATTACTGTAATATTCAAATTTCTGCTCGTAATGGTGCTCCCCCACCGGGGTCTTTAATTAACACCAGTTTTTGTTTTGCTACACACATATTTATGGGACTCTAATGCTAATTTAATCCAAACAATAGTTAATTCTATCGTTTTCCAATGAATTTGACATTGGGCTAATCTCCTAATAATCCAGTTTTGACCATGGTTTTTGGAACCCACAAATACTATCTCAAGATCTTGGGTTTCACATCTCCTCTTAAAAATATGGGAAGTGATATATCGATTATAATTTTTTTTGATAAATCTATTGAATTTATGTAGTATTTATATGTCCAGTATAAGTTTTTAATATACAGTTGTAATTAATTCATCAAAAAGTGTGATGAATATCTATAGTCTAAAAATATGATTTAATATTTTATATTTTTTCTTCTTCAAAATTTACCTAAATATCATAAGCTATAGTAAAAGTACTGATATTTATACTGCCATTTTTCTATAAATACACACAAATTATGTGTCAAGAGGTTGTTTTGTACATATAAAGAATGCAAACCAGTGTAATTATTAAGAAAAATGTTTCATGTATCTAAAGATGAATGCATAAATATAAACTTACAAATTTGATTGGTAAATATGATAAAATGATTAAAAGAAAAAAGTATAAGTAGGATTAATGTGTCGTACAATATATGAGTTAGACATAAGTTTAGTCTTATATTTTATGCATAGTTAGCATTGCTCATTTATTAAGTATAATGTTTTAATATCACTATTATACATCTACGCGTTAGCTAGATACAATTAATTTCTTGGTTTGAATGACAAATATTACAAATACTAATAATGTATCTGTTAATGTTAAATCTTGAGTCTATACTTATTAGACGCTGTCCATGACATGTTCGTTCTGTCATCTTCAATGTTTCTTAAGAACGATATCACATACACGACATTTTTGTTGGTGACGTTTTCAGGTGGATCGTTCCAAGAAGGACCAGAAGGAGACGGAGGTGAGTGGGCTCGCAGTCAACATTCAATGTTTCTTTTCACCTTTTCAATTCAAGGACCAAATTAAAAAGAATGGAGGTCTGCTGTTCAATTTGAAGATGAAATTAGGGTTTACAATCGGGAGAAGAATGGGAAAATATTAACAAAAAGTTAAGGAATTTCTATCGGTTGAAAAATGGATCCCCTAATGGATGATTTGTGTCATGGTCTTTTGGTTTGACAAAATGAAATGTATACGTGAGATTATTTTTACATTTTATGTTTTGAATGTAAAATTTTATCTTTAGTCAATGATTGTTTTTTTATTTGAAAATAAATGTATTTATGTTAATAGAAAAAAGACTAATTAAATTGATTGGCGCGACTCATAAAAGTTCAGTCTTTCGTATTATTATAAATAATGTTCAGTCTTTGTTTGATTTTTTTAAGAAAATGCTAACATGATACTAACTGATGATTAAGCTCTTTAGTGTTTCATATTATTATAAGAAGTTATATTTATCGCTTCTAATTCCACTTATCCTTTTCATCACAAACGTGGAATATTACAGAAAAAACTAAAATTGAAAGCATGATTAACCCAATACAAAGTGTAATATTGGGTAGTGACTAATGAGTGAACCTTTTCCCCTCTTTTTTCTATTGTTAATCATGATGTCACATGTGTGCGTAAATTATGATCATGAGCCCAACCCAACCAAGTCAAACACTAATCCATGACTTGATGACCATTATGGACCATGGTGGGTTCCTATAACATCATGTTGGTGTTGTGGTTCATGATTTGGCACGCATTTGGTTACCCACACGCTTTACACAAATATATCACTACTAATTATTACAGTACATTTTAAAAGATAAATTAATCACATCAAAAGTTTAAATTACTATCAGATAAAATAATGTGTTGTTTCTGCAAAGATGAAAATTTAATTACTTTACAGCGGCCCAGTCCAAGCCGAATATTGGGCCGAATAAACGTGTTTCATCACATGGATATTTCTTCTTCTTTTTTTTTTTGGTTTCCAATTTTTTTTATTTAGATCTTAGAAAAACTGGTTGCTAATAATTTGAAAGAAAGGGTCATCAGTAAGTTAAAGTTTTTACAGATATCTCAACAATATAAAAGGTTTTAGTAGCAATCGGTTACACATGGTAATAATTAAACAAAGCCACTAACCGGCTTTGGCATCTGTTGCAGCTAATTAACGACTAAACGAGTTTGGATCTTTGACCCGATTGGGTCAACTAAGTGGGACTAAGGTCATTAACAGTTCTAGTAAGCGGGTGATAGTGTCGTACGTGTCATGTATGTCTATTGTTATCATTTATTTACGAACAAAAATTTGAAATGGTTGTATATCGTAACAAATATACCACTCACGGTCTTAAAAGAATACATAATGTTTACAAAGTTTAATATGATACTCATAATAATTCAAACATGGCAAACAATGATGTATGCTGTTAACACATTGTCTCGACCTACATCATGTAAATACATTTACGGTTTTTGGAACTTGAAGTTCAATCCATCAAGTTCCTGTTTGTAAGAACACATTTCATCAACATCAAAATCCCTTACGATGGAACATTTTACTTTCACCGCAAGTTCATCTCCTCTTCTCACTTTCCCTCCGGTAATAAACTTGAAAGTACGGTTGTAGACTTTAATACGAACGTCTTCAAGGGATAATGGCTAGAGATAACTTCCAAAATTTTTTCAGCTTCTTATTGCGAGTATCGATCTTTCACATATGTTGCTAATGGAACTTTGATCGATGATAAAGTTCGAGAAAACTGTGAATAAAGTGAAGTGCTTTAAGTAGATTAATGTTGTCAACATCCCAGTTATTGACAAGCCAACTTCATTCTCTTTGTCCATACCTCATTACAGATAAGTCCGTGTAAGAGATATTGGGCCACAAAAATCGAATCAGCCTAATTCTCAATAGAAAAGTGGTTCTTCCATGTTGCAAGATTTTGATAGGTTTGGGCCAAGAAGTTCTTTAGTTCAACCCAAATATAAAAATACACTTGTATTGTACCCTTTTACTTTTTAAATGTAATATTTTTAGTAAGTTGACCATTATTTTAAAGTTTACATATTTATTCAAAGTGTCTTCTAGTTTATATGAATTGTTCAAAGAGTGAAAAAATAAAACTAGAAACATACGTTAATCATCGTATAATTAAACGTATTCTACTATTTTTTTTTTTGTTTTTCTTTTGGCGAAAATAATATTACTCAATGTTGCTCAGGATTTAAATGATCCAATTGAGTTATATAATGAAAGGTTACAAGAACCGACCCAACATACAATATTAAACTTGCAAATACTACCCTAACAAACAGTAAAATTACTACCATCGATACAAAACGCATGAACATGAAAACATAAATCGATGATGACGCGACTAATGAATTAGCGGAAAAGTTTACAAAGAAATTCGAGTGGGTAAAATCTGCAGATGATGATGTCGTTACTAGTGGGAATGAAAATCGAGTGAAATGATCATTATTATTTTCTAAGTGTCGGATAGACTTTTACAGCCTCGAAATTGGACGAAATGGATAGTCACTGAAAAATGACCTAACTTACATGTTAATCATTTGAGATCGTTTAGGGCCGGCCTCAGCACGACATTTTACCACTTTAATCATTTTTTTTAATATTCCAAATAATTCATTTTAATTAATAAAAGTCTATGATTTATTTCCTAGTTTAATTAGGTTATTATCTAATTAGGGATAAAAGTTCTACCTATCGAAGGTGACTCCTTTTATAAATAGTTAGGGTCAATGTCATTATTTACTTGCGTTTAATAATACATTTTCTTTGAATTTCAAATTTAACGTTCTTGTTAATGTCTATTATCGTTTTTGTTCTGCGTCATAAATAAACCCTTGCATCAACCAAAACGAGCATGTGAACTTCAGTTGAACCCTGCCAAGCTTGAAATTGATGGTAGGAACGTAGATCCAATGAAGATGGTGAAAGAAAACTTTCAAATCCAATAGCAGAAAATCAGGTTTACAACCCAACCTAACACTTACACCACAATAAATGGTGAACACCCAAAACCGAGAGATACTAAAATATCATACTAAGGAAATCGTACTTCAAAAAGTCAAATCAAGTTAGAACTTGATGTGGTGGAAATGAGATTGCTTGACCAGAGTCAATTGAAACTGACATAGAGGACAATCATACTAACCAACGAGGACAGCTCAAAGAGCAACATGGGAATCAAGGGTGGGTGATGATGTAATCGAGATCGGTAACGACGACACATATCGAAATAGGTGGTTGTTCATTGCCGTTTTACACGATTATTATATTAGTTTATGATAAAATGTAACTATAATATGTTCAAAGAGTGAAAACTTAAAACGAAAAACATATGTTAATCATCGTATAATTAAAAAATCTATTATGCCACTACTACTAATAATTAAAGGATGTACGTGAGAATAACTATCAATTTAATTTAATTGAATAAGGAAATAATAATAATAAATAGATTAAAAAACCACAGTGAATAGGGTTGGTGAGACCAGGCCGACATTTTACCAACCCAATCCCCCCAACCTTTCACTATAAAAACTCATCACTCCCCTTCAATATATCTTCGTCTTTCCTTCTCAGATCAGATCGTGCTTCCGTTCACTATATATAAACCCTTATTTCCTTTCATCTATCTATCCAAATTTAATTAAAAATGGCAGATTATGAAGGAATCCTCTTGGGTATGGGAAACCCACTGCTCGACATTTCAGCTGTTGTCGACGATGCTTTCCTCGCTAAGTAATCATCGTTATCCCCTTCTTCTTATAGCTCTACTCTATTCATATGCTATCTTTATATCTATTTCATGATTTATATTTTTACGTAATTTTTCGGATCTGCCTTCATTTCACTCTGATCTATAATTTAAGCAACAGATCTACTGTAGATTTATGTTTAGAAAGATTATATTATATAATTGTGATACTGTAGCTGGTGTTTTCTTTTCTAGGGTTTTAGATCAAGGGTTTTTGATACTGCTATGTAATGTAGGGCATATATAGGAGTTGAGTGTAGTTCAATCTAAGTTTAAATACTTTAACTAGCTTCATTTTTGGAGTTCAGAGTTACTGCCTAGAGTATGAGTTATATAGCACCCCCAATTATTGTAGAGACATGCTCTTAGATTTGTGTATATGTACTATTCGTATCAAATTTTTTTTTGTTAGAAATTCAAGCACTACCCTGTTTTGTGTCATTCAATATCTAACTCTATTGTATAAAGTTTGGATCATTAAAGTAGTCATTTAAACATCTTATTTTTTCTTTTTCTGTGAGTTTGCGTGTACCTATACCGGTTAAGAATCCTAATGTGGATCAATTTAATTTGGTGCATAATTAGCAAGAAAGTTCATTTTACTTGCTCATAGTGCACATTTTTAGTTGTACTCGATCAACGTGAAGAATTTTATGGACCGTATGTTGCCTTTATTATGCGAGAGAAAGATTGTTCAAACTTCAAAGATGTGGTTAGCGCGGATATTGTATACGGATGATGTTGATCTTTTGGATTATCAATATAGAATATCTACTAATGGGTTGTGTGATCTTTTGAGAACTAAAGCTTATTGCCATCTAATATAGCTGTTCTTTGAATTTTTCAGATATGATATCAAGCTGAATGATGCCATCCTTGCTGAAGAAAAACATTTGTCTATGTAAGTATCCAACTGTTAATCCTACACATTTTACATAATTAGTTTATTGTGCTATAGATGCTATTTTGTTGGTTGGGTGTATGGTATAGTTGGGAATAATTACATTGATTTTGCTGGATATGAATCTAGAAGTGTGAGTGTGTGACATTTTCGATCTCAACTTTATTGTGAAGTCGATCAAGGTTTTTAAGGATCTTACAGTTTTAATAATGTGGTCGATTTTTATTTAGTTTTAATGGTCTTTTCCTGGTTTGGCTTTTTTCCAGGTATGATGAGATGTCTTCCAAATACAGTGTAGAGTACATTGCTGGAGGTGAGTAAATACTTTTGGTTTTGTGTTTATAGTCACCTATATTTGTACAAGAACCCAAACTGTTAATTTGGTACCTGGTACTAATTTCAAAGTTTCTTTGTAGGTGCTACTCAGAACTCAATTCGAGTTACCCAAGTAAGTAGCTGTATCACTGTACGGTTGTCTTTAATTGGATTTATGAGAGTGAAACACTCGTTTACCATTTTTATACTGGTTTGCAGTGGATGCTTCAAATCCCTGGTGCAACAAGTTATATTGGTTGTGTTGGAAAGGACAAGTACGGGGAGGAGATGGCAAAGAACTCAAAAGCTGCTGGTGTTAATGTACGGATCTTCTTGCTTTTGACTGGTTTGTAGTCTTTTAGGAGGTGTTAGGATTTGTTTTTAAAACCGGTTTTCTAAGTTGCAATAATCAGTTTTATAAGGCTGTATAAATAACTGCTGCTATTTATTTTGGGGTCAACTAGGTACTTAATTCCGATTATGCAAAATCACATAATCAGTTGTTAGAATGCACATCCCAGCACTCTATTGTAGTTAGTTACTTTTCTACTGGTGAATGAATTAGTGCCTTCTCTATTGGTGCTGTCTGTCAGGTGCACTATTACGAGGATGAAGCTGCACCAACCGGTACATGTGCTGTTTGTGTTGTTGGTGGCGAGAGGTGAGTAAATATCTTTTAATGCCCATATATAATGCTCAGTTTTATGTAATGTTCTTGTTGTATGAAAACATTGTCTAGCCATTATCTTTTTGTTCATTACTATCTCTGATCCCGTGCTTTCTGTTTCTTCCACCATGGCAGCACCTGTTGTTTATTCATAGTGTCAATATACGTCCTTTTAGAAATTCCTAAGATTCTGCTTTGAACAGGTCACTTATTGCCAACTTGTCTGCTGCCAACTGCTACAAGGCAGATCACTTGAAAAAGCCAGAGAATTGGGCACTAGGTACTGATTTCTTACTCTAGTTTCAACTATTTGGTGTTTTCATGTGTTGTCAAACTTGTTAAGACCAACTATTTTCGACAGTTGAAAAGGCCAAGTACATCTATATTGCTGGATTTTTCCTTACGGTGTCCCCTGAATCAATTCAGCTTGTAGCTGAGCATGCAGCTGCAACCAACAAGGTAATGACAAAATGATTCAATGCTCGTATGAACATATAGTTTCTTATCTTCTCTCTGACTTTCTTAAAACCTGTAGATTTTCACAATGAACCTATCTGCACCATTCATCTGTGAATTCTTCAAGGATGCTCAAGAGAAAGCCTTGCCGTGAGTTCAATCATGCTGTTGCCATATCAAGTTATCTGTCACTTTGATATTCTAAACCTTTTTGTATAAAATAATGCAGGTATGTTGATTATGTTTTTGGAAATGAAACTGAAGCAAGAACATTTTCAAAGGTCCATGGTTGGGAGGTAAGAAAAGAAGCATATGGTTGTTGAACAATGGTACATAACTACAGATTATTAAAATATCTAATTAATTGCTCTTCTTTCAGACTGATAATGTGGAGGAGATTGCAATTAAGATCTCTCAGTTGCCAAAGGCATCAGGGACACACAAGAGGATTACCGTGATCACTCAGGGTGCCGATCCTGTTGTGGTTGCTCAGGATGGAAAAGTTGAAAAATATCCCGTCATCTACCTGCCAAAGGAGAAACTCGTTGATACCAATGGAGCAGGTTTGTATTGTCATCCTTAAGTGGTACTTGTTGTAGTTATCGTGATGATTGCTGTCTAAATTTCTTATCTTTTTGTTATACACGTGTTCAGGTGATGCATTCGTTGGTGGATTTTTATCCCAGTTGGTTAAGGAGAAGCCGATTGCAGAATGTGTGAGAGCCGGCTGCTATGCATCCAATGTGATCATCCAAAGATCAGGATGCACTTACCCAGAGAAGCCCGATTTTAGTTAGATTCCATCCCTCTCCGCAGCTTAGTGTCTCCCAGTTGAACCTGGTCGGGCCATTTTTCTTTTGCCGCTTGAGGGTTGTGTTAACATTAATTATCGTCTGATTTGCGTTGTTATTAGCCTCCTAACCAAATTAGCTGGTGAAAGTTGAGGTGTTTTTAAACTACAATACATGTCTAATACTATTCTATTGTGTCGGTTTATAATTTCAAATTGCTGTTAATTTTCGAGGCCTGAGTGGTGTGGTGTTGGCCTCACAAAATACGTTTTACAGCTATTAATAAATTTTGTTGTACCATGTGATATTTTTATACTGCATCTTATTGAAATGCATATGCTTCTTAAACAGCCTTTGTGCTATAACCACTAGTTGCAGTAAGGTGAATGATTGAAGGAAAACTTGTTAAACTGATTCTTGTTTGTCCCATTGGTGTATCATTGGATGCTATCAGTTGAAGGACAATGCAGGATTTTTTTTTTTTTTTTTTTGGCAAACTGAAAACAATCCAGTTAACTGTCAGTTTGTTAGTAATGTCTGTAACATACATACCTACCGTCTGTAATGAAGACATAAGTCGACGTGTATAATGGTTGAAACACCGTTAGTTAACCTAGCAAGAGGTGCCAATATTGGCTTCATGTTTCAACTTTCCTAGAGACATTTCTTGTGACTTAGACATGCTCGTCACATGAAAGAAATTAAGTTTTTTAATTCATTTGAAAAACTCATTAGTTTCAATTCTTAATGACTTTTTTTTTTTTTTTTTTTTTTTTTCACTTACGAACAAATATAATATTGAAAATTGTTTTTACCTTCCAATATAATATTAACAGTGTAATAATTTCTCTTAATGATCAAACAAATTTATAAAAAGAGATTAAGGAAGAGGAAGAACAAGAATAAAAACATCGACAAAGAGTTAAGAATACTTGCAAGTGATCTATTATTGATTTATCTAACACGGTTTAAAACCAACGGATACATTTTTAAAATAAAAGAGCTAAATGCTTTATAGATAAATAGAAGGTTATAACTGATTACGTGTTAAATACAAAGTTAACTAGTTAAGTGATAATGCAAAATCAATTATTTACAATGAGTAAAAGTAATTAAAATATTAGTAGCAAATAAATTTGGTACATGGTTTGTTAACGTGCACGTTAAAGTATATTTAATTAATCTCTAAATCTTTTTAAATATTAGAATTTAAATTAATATATATTAAAAATGTAAATATTAATTAAATTAATAAGCATTAAATGCAAATACTAATATTCAAATCGACTTTATTAGATATACACCTTATCGTGTGTCAGGGACATACGTTAAAAAAACCCATCACAATTATTTGCAACAAATAAAAGAAATTAAAAATATTATTATCAGATAAGTGCTGCTAGATCAATTATTATTATTATTTACAACAAAAAAAAAGATATTTATTTAGCAAGTAAATGCTGCTTTCCTTTTCCGCTAATCCGCTTGTGGAAGAATAAAATAGAACGGGGGAGAAATGCAAAATTGGTAATTTTGGCGCACTTTAAAATAGACGTAGAACAGTGTTCTAAAATACGCAGATGTTCTTTTTAACAAAAGAGGGGAAAAACACGCGCACACATATCCTCTCTCTTTCTCGCTGGCGCAATCGCAGGTCATATACTTCAAATCCTCGTTGAAGTTACAGGTTTATAATTCTATTCGATTCGAAATCGTTGTTATACTTCAATTTTGCCCTAATTTTGTACTTTCAGCCATAACAATTCCATAACCAATTCTAGGGTTCCAATCAATTACAGCAATAAATTCACTTGTGCCCTTATAGAATCCGCAATTAGTTATGCTATATGTTTATAATTGTTAGTGATAGTAATGAGGGACGTGGAAATACCTATTTGGCTTAAGGAATTGCCACTAGCACCTGTATTTTACCCAACCGAAACCGAATTTGCAGACCCGATTGCCTATATATCCAAAATTGAGAAAGAAGCTAGTGCTTTTGGTATATGTAAAGTCATTCCACCA
This sequence comes from Logfia minima, assembly GCA_963921325.1. Classification (NCBI taxonomy): domain Eukaryota; kingdom Viridiplantae; phylum Streptophyta; class Magnoliopsida; order Asterales; family Asteraceae; genus Logfia; species Logfia minima. The sequence continues at coordinate 3,817,387 of OY992770.1, forward strand.
TTACCAAAACCTTCGAAAAAGTATGTTATTGCTAACCTAAATAAGTCTCTATTGAAGTGCCCTGAGATAGGGAATGATGTAAAACTAAACAATGCTGAAAAGGTTAATGATAGGGAGGTTCACGCTCTTTTTACAACTAGGCATCAAGAATTAGGTCATAATAATGGGAAAAGAATGAAAGAGGCTGGGGCGGCGGGAAATAAGCAAGTATGGCAAAGTGGGGAGATTTACACATTGGATCAGTTTGAATCGAAATCAAAGAGTTTTGCTCGAAGTCAATTGGGGATGGTTAAAGAAGTGTCTCCTTTGGCTGTAGAGTCACTTTTTTGGAAAGCGGCATGTGAGAAACCGATATATATTGAGTATGCTAATGATGTACCGGGTTCGGGATTTGGTGAACCGGGGGACTCCTCTAAGGTTATGAATAGACACCGGGGTAGAAGGACGTGTCTTAGATACAATAAATTGAACAAATGTAATGACCAGAAAGGTGAATCAGTTAGTTCTTCAGTAGATATGTTAAAGAAAGATATAGGTGATACAAGTTCGCTGAATAAATTGTCAGATGGTGTTCCTAGGCAGAGGGGTTTGGACGAAAGTCATGAGCTTGAAGGATCTTTGGGATGGAAGCTTTCGAATTGTCCTTGGAATTTGCAAGTGGTTGCACGATCTCCTGGATCACTTACACGTTTTATGCCAGATGATATTCCAGGTGTTACTTCTCCAATGGTATATATTGGCATGTTGTTCAGCTGGTTTGCATGGCATGTTGAAGATCACGAGCTTCACAGCTTAAATTACCTCCACATCGGCTCTTCTAAAACCTGGTATGCAGTCCCTGCTGATTATGCATTCACATTTGAGGAAGTAATTCGTTCAAAGGCTTATGGTGGAGGCATGGATCGGCTAGGTATGCAATATGCTTATTCCTGAATATATTTTTCTATATCTTGACATAGTTGTTGATATGTGTAACCAAGTATATTTATAATACTAGTTTATGTATCCAAGATCAAGTAACCTAAATAATGACCAGAAAAAAAGTTGCATAATACCAAGAGAACTATGGCAAATTGGACTTTCTAGGTCTTCATGTTATCTTTTGGTAATTCATAATGTGCTGTCATTTTTGCTTAACAGCTGCACTAACACTATTGGGCGAAAAGACTACTCTTTTATCACCTGAAATTGTTGCTGCATCTGGCATTCCGTGTTGCAGGTGGGTTTAATTTATTTGTAGAAATTAATGCTTTTGTACATCCTATAGATGATAATAGCAAGTGTGTAAAATATATGGTGGTAAATTGTCAAAATCTGCAACATTTTACTGAAATTCTCCCCGGTTTCATGTTTACAGGTTAGTACAGAATCCTGGTGAATTTGTAGTGACTTTTCCGAGGGCTTATCACATAGGATTTAGCCATGGTAATTTTTTTTGCGGAGTTCATTTGTATCAACTTTCACTTCATATTGCATACATAAAAATGCATTTGTGTCCAAATATGATTTACAGGCATTATATAACGTGCTTATCTTTATAAGGTTTTAATTGTGGGGAAGCTGCTAATTTTGGAACTCCAAAATGGCTCTCGGTAGCTAAGGAAGCTGCAGTGCGCAGAGCTGTCATGAATTTTCTTCCTATGCTTTCACATCAACATTTGCTTTACCTACTGACAATGTCATTTATTCCAAGGTCAGCTCTAGCTATTCATTTTTTCCACATCATTTCTATTTATGCTTTCATTCTATCATCTTGACATGTGTTTCTATGTTACTAAACAAACTTGACAGCTTGTAACATAAGGGATGATATTATATTCTTTATATGTTTAAATGACAGAGTGCCTAGATCGTTGCTGCCGGGAATTCGGAGCTCTCGATTAAAAGATCGTCAAAAAGAACAACGTGAAATGTTGGTGAAGAAGGAGTTCATTGAAGATATACTTAAAGAAAACAAAACATTGCATGAGATTCTTCAGAGAAATTCCTGTTACCGTGCAGTCCTATGGGATCTGGAAACCCTATCACCATCTGTTATTAATGAATCCGAATCTACCAATATCGAAAATGTTTATCTCCAAAATGACAATAATTTGGATGCCGAGACACTTGTTCATATAGAGGATGAGGACATGTCAAGTGATTTTCAAATTGATTCCGGAACGTTACCATGTGTTGCTTGTGGTGTTCTTGGTTATCCTTTCATGTCTGTTATACAACCGTCAGAAAAGGCGGTTCTTGATAATATACCTGTCATGGGTCATGGTGGTGTTCAGGAAGATCAAGTCAAAACCAAATTGGTTAATGGCGAGGATCGGTCTCTTGAGGCTTCAACTTGTTCATCTAAAGTGAATGCTGAGCCAGGATGGAACATGTCTAATGGGTATCTAAGACCTCGGATATTTTGTTTAGAGCATGCAAGTAAAATTGAAAAGATGTTATTGGAGTCTATGGGTGGAGCGAATCTGCTTATAATTTGCCATTCAGGTGTGGTACTTCACTTACAGTAAATGTCTCATGGTACTGTTAGTCTGTAGTTTGTAAGTGCGCTTGTTTTAATTTGAAAAGCATAAACATAAACGTAAACAACATTACAACAGCGTTGTTACTGAATTGAGAACGGATTTTTAAAAGTCTTTTGAACCGAGAGTTGAACTAACATAGCAGGTCCCAGTTTGGTTCTTTGGGCTTGTTATAAATTTTCAAAAAGTTAAGGTTTTCTGTTATAATCTAGGAGCATATACGATTGGATAATTTGCTTTCCTTTCCTTTATTTATTATTATTAATTTTTTCTCTTTCAATAATTTGAATGGTTTACTTGAGTTTTAACTTACTGTCTTTCTTTTCTTAGATTTTCAAAAAATTAAGGCACAAGCTTCAGCCATTGCAGAGCATATTGGTAGCACGTTCAGATATAACGAGGTTCAACTAGATGATGCGAAGCGTGATGAGTTGGACCTGATAAATCTTGCTATTGACAATGAACAAGAAGATGGATCTGTAGAAGATTGGACATTGAAGCTGAATGTTAATCTTCGACAATCTGTTAAGCTCAGGCCTAAATTATCAGCTGACAAGATACATTATGCTTTAAATATGGATGCATTATTTGCTGACACGTCCCCTGTCTCAAGTGCTGTCTCGCGTGCAATGATTTTTCAATGGCAAGCTACAAAATCTCGCTCAAATAGAAAATTAAACCATTCTATTAAGAAATTGTCAAAGACCATTTCTAAGGCGAAAGATGTGGAGTTGAAAGAGAAGTTGTCTGAAGTTCAAATGGCTAAAAAAGAAGGGAGGTTAATTCAGTACTCAAGAAGAAACTTCAAGTCAAAGCTGCAATGTTGTGTAGCTCCAATTCCTGAAAAACCCGATATTCAGCATGAAAAGCTGGTCATTCGGGAGGAATCTGTTCTATCACATGTGGAAGTTGAAGTTTTTTCAACTCCTGTGGCTGAAGATTCCAAAGCACACACTTCCATGGAGATGGAGGGTGGTTCAGTGTCATGTGCTACAATTATTGAGAATTCTGGAAATGACAAAGATGATATAAATGCTGAGGAGATCAGCACGCAAAATGAAACTAGTTATGTGGCAACTGAAAATGATTCTGTAGAGCAAAGTTACGAAGATGGTTTGATGCAAGGGTCTGCTGATGAACCTGTTACTGATTCAGATGTTAGGGTAAAGAAAGGTCATATTACTGATGTAAATGATGAGAATAACCCGGTTTCAAGTTCAACGAATGGAAGTAAACGGAAGAGAGAAGTGTTGTCATTACAGATAGAGGAAAAAGCTTATTTTGATGGATTTATAATAAGCCCTTGTGAAGGATTGAGACCTAGAGGTGGAAAAGATATGCACAAAGATAAAGGTGCGGTTTTGATGACCAAAAAAGCGATGGCAGGAAAACCCCCAAAGAAAGCAAAAACTTCCATTGTTGCAGAAAAATCTGCAAAAAAATCAAAGGTGTCGAATGTGAAAATCCCCCAGAAATATCCACATGGGTCCAACAAGTGTGACCATGAAGGTTGCAAAATGAGTTTCAAGACTAAAACCGAGTTAACTTTGCACCAAAAAAATAGGTGCCCTCATGAAGGGTGTGGGAAGAAGTTCAGGTCACACAGATATGCAGTGCTCCATTTACGGGTCCACGAGGATAACAGACCTCTAAAATGCACTTGGGAAGGTTGCAATATGACATTCAAGTGGGCGTGGGCTCGGACTGAGCATTTACGTGTCCACACTGGAGAGAGACCATACAAATGCAAGATTGAAGGGTGCGGGCTGACTTTCAGGTTTGTTTCTGACTATAGCCGACACAGAAGAAAAACAGGGCATAATGTACATGTGAAGTCCTGAAGATTGTTTGTTCTAACGAGTGTAGTTTCATAAATCAGCATTTGCGAAATAAAGGTGATTGGTTTATTGGAAATGAAGCAGGAGCGGAAAATTATTTGCAAGTTAGTGTGACTTTTTTTCTTTGAAGTTTCTTTGTAAGATTAGGGTTAGACTGGTAAATTGTGTAGCTAGGGATTATTCACCTAAGTTGATTGTTTAGCAGCTCAGGTCTTTGATTCTTTTGTTGAATTGCTTCGGGGTACAGTTCCATTTCCATATGCTGATTTTTCTTTCTTTTTTATATTGAGTACTGAATTTCTTATAATGCTACATGGCTGCTTGAATAACATATACCATGTAGGGTGTTTATATATGAGAGAAACTGGCAAAATTATTCCAGAATTTCAAGTGATGTAGCAAACTTTTTTGTCTATCTTAATTGTTTGATAGATAAAATGATTTATAAATTACTCCTGTTTAGAAAAGGAGGTACACAAGCAGTAGCAGAAATGCCATAGTACTAAACTAATAAATGTGATCAGGTAATCAACTATAGATCATAGTAAAAACTAAAAAGACACAAGGTAAAGTTTAGTTTCAAGCCTATGTTTTACATCAATAGCATAAATATCTACAAGGTGATAAGGGGGTGACAAAAATATAGAAGATTACAAATTTTGAGTTTGCGAATTCTTTAATCTACATTTTTACATCAAAACAGTACTTAACCAAAAGTTGCAAATATTTATATACCTAAATAACAATGATGTTTGTTCAAAACTACACTTGCAGGCTTGCTGCCTAAACAAAATATCAGTACGGTAAAGTTTAACAAGTCACATTAGAGTCTCAGCAAGAAGACTTGTTTCCCATTTGAACATGCCTGAATTTTCTACATCGAACTCCGAAAGAAAATGCGAAAGCAACGACTTCTTGCAAAGAACATTCAAAACCACCACTAAAATACCTTGGCATGCTCGAACCTCGTCAACAGAACAACTCTCAGTTGAAGGATCCTTCCAAGGATGCTCAAATGACCTGCACATCACAAAGCAACACACACCAGTTCATGAGAATTAGTTGTAAATAAACATAAGAAAAGATTAAAAGTAAAGTATGTTACCATCTCCATGAAGGATTAGCTTCAGTAGGGCAGTGTATTCTGGATAGCAAAGATGTCAATGTACTCCCTTCATAAGGCGATGCATCTGATCCAACGCAACATATTCAAAATACATAAAAAAAATTACAAAAAGATACATTTATGATGATAATAATGGTGATAAGATCTAGTATACCTCCATGTGCGGAATCAGGTAAGAGTAACAAACAAAGTGAGCTAACAACAGATGTAAGCACTTCACATTTCCTCCCAAGAATCTGTTGAAGGTAATAAATGGTAGCGGCTAATACGTCTTTAGATCCAGATGCCACCCGATTTGACCATTCCGTCCCAAAAAAAGATTGCAATGTTTCTGGAAATGGACTTTCACGATTGTATTTGGATTCCACATCCCCCAATTGCCATGAAGGCTTACCTGAAATTACAGAAGCAGTCAACCACCGTAAAAGCTTTGACAACAATGAATCATTGGTTTGTTCATCAGATTCTTCAGACAGAAGAGAAATTGAGACTGCCCAAAGGACAAACTTTTGAAGCTTTTCAACATCCTGAAAAAACATATAACTGACTAAGCATATTACAACAAATTAAGTATGATTAATCTGGAAAATAAAGGGTTACAGTAAGAGAATGATACCATGGTGAGTCATGCAACTTGAGGAACGCTCATTAGAACAACTTTAAGGCCTAACTCTACATCAATGGCTTGGGATAATTGATATAGACCTTCCATCGAAAATATGAAATGTGGTTGCAACATATCTCTCTTTTGTGATATCTCTAAAGTTAAAGCAATTACTTCCAAAATTGATTCAACTGAGTGAATTTCTTTTACGAGCTTAAAGTTATCAATAAAGAGCAAATACAAGTGACATGAAAGTTGTGTCAATTGCTCCACAAGATGTGTTTCCAACCACTGAATTGTGTTCCTGGAGCTGGCAACCCCGTTTACTACCTGAATTAAGCAACATGCACTAAGTTAGAAGTAGAAAGAACTGTAATAAACTTGTCATCTTTATCATTTCAATAGATACTACTCGTAAATTTTGATAAAATTGTTACCTTTATCATTACTGCAAATTGGGTCAGTAAATTTTGATAACCACTTGTGTTCTTCAATATTTGTATGTTTTTTTGGTATGTTGAGATTTCGTTTTAGAGAGGCTGGGTGCCATAAATTTTTCTGTAGTTTGCCCACAGAAAACGAATACATCCAAGACCACATTAAAAAGAGTCTAGAACTTCTATTCCTTTCAATTTACAGGTTTACGTTCTAGTAATTTAATTGATTTGTTGTTTGATTATAGCAGTGTGATATCAAAAATTATTTGTAAATGTGTGTGAAGTGTTTACGGTTTAAGAGATTGTTTTAGATAAGTAGTCAATCTACATATTACTTTTTATAGGGTTCGGTTCATATGAGAACTAAATAAAAGTTGAGAATCGTGAAAATTATTAAATTATACATTTTTTCATATGTGATTGACTTCATTCATATGTGAACGTTCATGTACATTTGATTCATAAAAAAAAAGTTAAAAAACTCTAAAATTATATCTCAAAACACAAAATAAGAAATACATGTTCACATGTGAACCATAATGTGAACAAATCGGTAAAATGTGTTTTAATATGTAAATTTTGGATTTTTAGCTTTTTTTTTTCTTTATCAATCAAATGTATATGAATGTTCACATATGAATGAAATCAATCACATGTGAAAAAATGTATAATTTGATAGTTTTTACGGTTCTTACATTTTATTTGATTCTCATTTGAACCTGAATCAATCTTTATTTGAATTAAATGGTTATATCGATGAGCTAAATTTTATTTGTTTGCAATTATAATTAATAAATGTATATATGAAAAGTTAATCGATAGATGTTCATAAAAGACATCGGTGAATAATAACAATACTAAATATAATTGTATGGAAATCATCAAATATACTTATTCAAAAGAAGTAAAACTTAACATTTAATACTCTATTTTAGTATTCGCACCTACAATGAATACACTTACGTTTCTTTGAAGGTATATTTATTACTATTGATTATTAAAAAAACTCAATTTTGTTAAATTCATTTTCTTTCTCATTAATCAAATAGTTATTCACTTATTACTACCATTGGTTATAACCCAACTTCAAAATATAGTCTTCGATTTATTCTCATTCTCATTAGTCAAATATAGGTTAATCATCTTAAGGTCCCGTTTGGCTAGCAGAATGTTTTTGGAAGGAATGAAATCTGTCAAAGGAATTGAATTATAAAGGAATTAGATTATGAAAAATTAGATTCTATATCTTGTTTGGTTGTTAGAAAATGGAATGGAATCAGATTCAATTCCTTTGCTGTTTTTTGTTTGGTTCGTCAATTTGTCAAAGGAATTGGAATGTGATTACGTGAATTGACGAAAATACCCTTTTTTGCAATTATTTGTTTTTTTTACATTTTTCTTTGTTCTTTTACGTTTTTTCCATTTTTCATCGTTTTAAACGTTTTCTTCGTTTTTTTTACGTTTTTCTTCATTTTCTTCCTTTTTTTACGTCTTTTTCGATTTGTACGTTTTTCTTCATTTTTTTTTACGTTTTTGTTCATTTTTTAACGTTTTTATTTATGTTTTTCTTCATTTTTTACGTTTTTCTTCGTTTTACGTTTTTATTACCATTTATACGTTTTTTCGTTTATTTACGTTTTGTTCCCATTTTCCCCCTTTTTTTCTCCTTTTTGGCTCTTTTTAATGCGTTCGTTTTTGTCATTTTAAGATATGGTGCATCATGGTACTATAAAACGAAGAATAACAAAGTAAAACGAAGAACAACTTTAAAAAACGAAGAAAAACTTTAAAAAATGAATCAAAACGAAGAAAACGATGAAAAACATAAAAAAACGAACAATAACGTAAAAAATGAAGAAAACGAAGCAAAACGTAAAAAAAACCGAAGAAAACGAGCAAAACAATGAAAAACGTAACAAAACGAAGAATAGCGTAAAAACGAAGAAAAACGATGAAAAACGTAAAAAAACAAAGAAAATATAAGAAATTTGAAGAAAAACGTAAGTTGAGGGTAGTTCAGTCTTTTGGAGATTCAAGGGAGGAATGGATTTGAATTCCATCACACCCCCTTAAGGAATGAGAATCCTTCAAATGAATGAATGTAAAGATTCCTACGGAATTCAATTCTTTTCATTTTGGCCAACTAAACACGCTACAGAATGGAATTCAATTCCAATTCCATTAGAATCCTTCAACATTCTTTCAACCAAACGCACCCTAAATTTCTCTTTTTACCATAATTTATTATTATAGGGGTTAAATCATCATTATTGAATCAAGAAGTCCAAAATTATTTCTCTTTTTACCATAGTTTATTGTAGGGGTTAAATCATCATTATTAAATAGGGGTTAATCATCGTGAGTTTATCTATTTACCATAATTTATTAGGGGTTAAATCACTATCATTGAATCAAGAACTCAAAATTTAGTGTATTGTGAGGCATTAATAGGGCATTGGTGCATAAATAGAATGCAAACAAACTCGGTCTACAAAAAATCATATCGAAATTTATCCACTCACTAACTTTTGTGGTGTACAATCAAAGATATTACAGAATTATTACAAGATACTTTAGTGGTTAGCGTCCTAATATTTTGTGGTTGACGTCCTAATATTCTTATAAGAGGTTTTAGGTTCATACTTCACTAACAACACATCTTGAAGTGGACAGGAAAATGGTAAAAAATGGGCACGGGATAAGTGTACATATGAGTGAAAATGTTCGTTCTCCCCAAATAGACTGAACAAGGAAAACCTTAATCAAGATATTACAGCAAACAGAAAGCATAAAACAGCTTTCAGTTTCATTCAGAGAAATCAAAATGAATAAAATTTTAACACTTCTAATGTAGTTGATGTCCCCTAACCGTGTACTATATAAACTAGTATAACTATAACTATGCTTCATTGATACAACATTGGTACCTCTAATTATACCTAGTAAATACCTCCATGCTGTGATTTTATAACAAACTTTGGAGTCACCTCTTATGGACAATGAGCATACCAAAGAATGCAGAAATTCGGCTAACTACACCGATCATAATGAGAATGAATATACAAAGACCCCAATCATGTACGTTGTACCCGAATTTAAGAAGTGCCCCACAACGTGTTATCAGCCACACTCCTGAGTACCTGCAGTTGATCAATGGAGAACTTGCAAATAACTAACCATATTCCCTTATTTAAGACTGTATTATCGATGTATAAATTATGAGATGGTTATACCTATTTGCGTTTGCAATCACAAATGCTTCCAGTGCCCACTTAGGGTAGCACAACTTGGCCACAGACTTCAGGAACTCACTGTCTCCTGTTTGTGTCGAAATGAGAGTCAGAACTACAGGAAGGAGCACCGCAAACTGCATGAAAATACAATGAAATGAGTACAAAAACGGAATAACAGAGGTGACAATTTCCAACCATTAATCATGAATGGGCGGACTCGAAATTATGTTTTTCTTTTCCCAACTGCCCAAGCGGGTAAAATCAAGAAAACAAGCTCATAAACACGGTTTAAATGGGTCGAAAGATACTGAAAGTGTATTCATAATGCATAATACTTTCAAACTCATTCTATTTTAAAAAATTGAAGTTTATTGATATCATAATTGATACACTAATTATTCTCTAAAAGAATTTAGACAAAAAAATGTTTTGGGTCAGCACAACCTGACCGGACCTGTTTTGACTTATTCCTTAAACTACCCAATTTGACCTATTATCCAACCCACCCGACCTACCCATGCTGCAACTTCTACAGAATAGGTATCCCATATCAATGAGCTTACTGCCATTTGTGTTACTCACCAGCTGTGATGGACCAGGATCAAGAAATATGGCTAACATGTACGCTATCCCAGTTACACAGTACACAAGGCAGAGCAAAACACTGTAATTTTCTGCAAAAGAAGATCTGGGGTAGCTGAAGAAATAGAACATGGACAGATAAACTGCTGGCTTTATCACCGTACTGAAATGGTCAATGGTGTCTTTGGCTAGAAAATGAGCTAGGCTGCTAATGCCAGATGCACGCTCCCTCCAATATTGTAGCTTGTCCAATGAAAATGTTCTCAATGCCGCAATTTTGCATAACAAAGCTGAAAATACAAATGATTATTGCATGTTATTGTGCATATCCAATAAAGATTCTATCATATATTCATATCATTGAAATTTTATCATCATATATCTAGTGAATTACTATGTTCTTGAGAAACAATACAGAGAGCCCAAAAAAGCAGTTGTATAGTTACTTACATACTGCAATAATGGAGTAAGTATAACCAGGTGCCCCAAACGTCTCTTCATTTGATTTAATAATTGATCCCAAGCATGCCCCAGCAAGTAATAAAATAAGATAGTCTACTAATTGTAGCTTAGATTCTCTTAACCGCTGCTTAGCAATCCTGTAAAAGTATCAACATTAGAAAAGGAAGCAGAGCCTCATTCCCCAGTATAAAGAAGGCCGTCTTTGACCCATTACCCAACCTGCCTGGCGCACCCTTTTGAAACCTCTAATATAAATACACGTACCTTCCAAGAAAGTATCGGTACTGCAGGAGAATTCCGGGAGTCATACGGTTGGATAAATCGTTTGTACGCAAGAAATTGTGACGAATAATATCTCTTCTTACTTCCACATTTGACCTAACATCCTGCCAAATTTCACCAGCAAATGAATGTTCCTCTGTTGTGCCATCATGATCATTTACGTCAATATCTGAAATGTGACCCTCGGGGAACATAGTAAGTCCAGCAGCAGAGGCATTTCTACGCATATCCGGGGGAACAGGATAACCCTTATGAAGCATCCATCTAACAGGAAGTTGTTCATAATTTACACCTGAACTTAAGTTTGGTTTTACCATCCCTTCCAAAACATCTATAAAATAATCCGGAGGATTAACACGTTCTGGAACATTAATTCCAAGTCCTGAAAAGTATTCTTCAACTTTCCTTACTGATCCATGATAAACTGTAAGTCCACCTTTTGCTAAAAGTATTAAATCATCAAACATCTGAAACAACGAGTAGCTGCAAAGGAATTTAACTATAAATTAAAAAAAGGAAAAAAAAATAGACTACCATAAACATCATGATTCAAGAATATATGAAATATTATTACCTTGGTTGGTGAACAACCATGCTAACATTCACCCCTTCAAGAGTCTCCCGTCGAAGGGCTCTAAGAAGTAGCTGAGAAGATGAACTATCTAAACCAGATGTTGGTTCATCTAAGATTAAAAGTGATGGTTCCATTACCATTTCCAAACCAACATTAACTCGTTTTCTTTGACCTCCAGAAATTCCACGCTTTTCTACAGTTCCAACTATTGAATTTCTCACTGCTTGCAAACCCAATGACTCGATAACTCTCTCGACAACAAGAACCCTGTCTTTCTTTAACATGTTTGCCGGTAGCCTACAATATTTAGAAAATGTCAAGAACCTCTTCTTTTTATTGTGCAATCCAGTTCTCAACTTCTTTTCTTCAATTTTAGAGCAAATCCAATTTTTTCCAGTGTGGGAAAGAAAAACAAGTAGATAAAAACAATCACATAAGAGGTGGAAATTTCAACCCGTTTACTTATGACTAGGTTGACTAGGGTTGTATTTTATCTCTAACGAGTCAAATGAGTTAAATCCAAAACATATAAATATAAGGGTTGAACGTCCCGAAAGTCTCCCAAAGTGTTTTTTAATGCATAAAACAGAATTGTTATTGAAGATAATATAATTTTTGTTATCAGGTATGACACACTAACTATTTATAGAAAGGTAGTACATTTGACAACAAATGTTTGGGTCAACCTGATCCAGCCTGTTTTGACCCGTACCAAAGTTACCTGTGTTGACCCAAATATGTATTGACACGTCACGCAACTAGCATGACCTACCCAATTTAGCCACCTTAGCATGTTACAGTATGGCTACAAGTCTACAACTACTGGTGCATATGGCTCTTGACATACCTGCACTTTGCGCTGAACCAAAGATTCTCCTCCACGCTGAGATTGCCATGAACAATATCATCTTGTGGCACAAACCCAATGATCTTTTTATATGAATGGATCGAGTCGGGTTTCCCGTTTACAAGAACTGAACCGGTTATCCTACACCCGTGTGCTTTGCCCGCCAATGCAGAAAGAAATGTTGTCTTACCTGCCCCAGATGGGCCCATGACAGCAGTTATGCGACCTGGCATGATTTTCCCGGTAACACACCTTAAAAGATGTTTGCCTTTTCCTTTTAGAGTAAGAGTCAGATCTCGAAAAGAAATCTCAATTTTTGGTCTTTTCCTGATTTCAGTATCAACTGCCATTGAGATTACTCCAGAGAAAGTAAGGTTATGATTCTGTTGCATGGCTTTTTCTTTCTCGATTTGACCATACGCGTAGTTAAATATCTGGCTATGAGTATTAATTTGTTTTTCCTTTTCCTTTGGCATTTTCTTCTTATTATTCTTCGTATCTTTATCTTTATTCTCCACACTGAGATCATAACTATATAGATCATTATCTCTAGCATTATATGTTTGATTTCTTAGCTCTAATCTGTTTTCTTCAAATGTATGTGACATTTTTGGGGTAATTTGATCATCTTCCACATCATCTCTATGTTGATGTAACATCGAGAGTTCCTCAGTTTGCGGTATCATCTTTTTACGGGAAAATGTACGAGATATTTGAGCTGCGTGTTTTTTAGCAGCATTTCTTGCTATTTTCCACCTTTCATGTGCCTTCAATTTTTCTTTTGCTCGTCTTACAGCTGCTTCCCTAGATTTAGCATGCCTTCTTTCACGAGTGGTAATTATTTGATCGGAGCAGTTGTAGATGATGAGTAGAATAGTAAATATGGCAGCCTAGAAGGATAAATTGAGCTTTAGTTATGTACTAACCATCTCATAAAAAGCAAAACTTATGACAAAAGCAGATACATACTAACTATATTCAATAAACTATTTGAGAGTATATGAGAACTTACTATTAGCATTGCCCCATATGCATGAATATTTTGAGTTGAACTTTCGCGCTCACATGAAGTCAACTTGAAGCATGCTGACGCAAAGAAAATACGAGATCATTATTAACAACAGCATGATAATCAACATATGGTTCTTTTTTCGTTTCTTTTTTTGCTTTAGAAATGCACTAATTTAAAATGAGTCACTTACATTTTTCTGATGTAGATCCCTTTTGACAGTAATTCCTAAATATCACAAGAAACAAGGATAAGTATTTGAAATAATATTTAGTATTCGTATAGAAATAAGCAAAAACATATGTAGATCAATACCCCTCGCTGCAAGGTATTTGTTCTGTACTTGTTGGACAATATGACCCTGGTGAACAGAAAAGCTCGGAACTAGTTCTAACATCTGCCCAAATATTGGCTCCACCACACGTATGATTAGGCATCGCAGGAGGCAACTGGTAATTATATCTACATGTAAATTATCAACAAATAAGCTGCTCTTACAACAATCAATATGTATACACGAGATTTTAATATAAACCTCTCAAACTTACGGTCTGCAGATACCACTAGCTCTATCAAGAGTTGCAGTCGGGCAGTGTGAACCCAACGGACAAGCTATAATAAAACGAACATCCAATGGTTAGTAAGGAATACAGCCATTGAGAATAAACATCTATAAAGGTTATGAAATGATAAATACTTACGGATCATGCAAGTAAGACCGTTTGGGCAGAAGAAACCCTCACAACAAGGCTGACATTCAAGAGTTCTAGCAGGTATATGCTCAGAATCTTTCAAGTCAACCTTGTCGGTTGGTGAAGCAGCACATGCCCATCCTGGCTCACAACCAGAAACTCTGGATGTTAAATTACAATTCCTGTTAGGTTTCAGATAATTACTACCTGAAAAGAAACCTCCAAAGTAGAATTTTAGCTCTGCTGAATTACATATTCGTCGTGTAACATCACCTGTTAAATAATAACGTATACACTTCATGTTAATTAGATATTATTCTAAAACTCAAGAAAATTATTTGTTATACATTGTAACATCCATACCATTTGTTTTCACAATACAAGCAGTCAAAAAGTCCAAATTAGACGAAAAATTAAACGCGCGATCCCACTCGACTTCCCTGTTCAATTCAAATACATCATTTATAAATGACAATAAATCATATTATATCATTATACATATACATATACAGGGACATGCTGCGTGCAGCTGCACTTTAGTTTAAAAATGTACATAAAGGTTCAGAAAATGCATAAATCTAATCTGAATTTAAACTGTATTCAAAATGAACTGAAGTTGATTTACCGATTTTGAACGCAGAATGAAGATCGATTACCGACATCGCTATTAAGGATAGTGGAAGTGAGATTAGAGAGGCTGCTATACACTGTTTGAGTAATGAACGGAAGAAAGGCAGTATCGTTGATCTGACCGGCGAAATCGTCTCCGACGACTTGACAGCGAACGAATTCCGGCGAATGCAGTAACTGTAATAATACAACGGTTATAAATACGGCGGTGTAAAGTTTCCGGCTGGTCATTCTCTGATTGAACGTGCATATAGTTGACAGAGCAACTAGATTTCAGCTGATAAAAAGGAAAGGGTATTAAAAAGAATTTTAGTTAATTGATTAATTACTTAAATATGAGGGGGTTCGGACCACGTCCCAACTTTAACGACTTGCCGGCCATTAAAATACAAATAAACATGTTTTAAAGTGTACCCTGAATATAACCTAACAAACATTTGGACCTCTTCAAGCTCAATATTACACGTTGACCACTTTACACGTGTTGTTTAATTATTAGTTATCAGTCTTATTTTTTAGGGTGTGTTTGTTTCGGGTTTTTTTTGGATTGGGAATCCGTGTAATAGAAAATTTATGTTTGTTTGATTAATTAAAAGATGATGAAAGTTGAAAATTAAAGTAAAATTTTGAAACCCTTTCAATATGAAAGTTTGTATAATCAATCTATTCTTATACTCTCTATCTCTTTTTAATTACTATTCATTTATCTTATATAGTAACTTAAGTTATAATATTCAATTAAAATAAATAATTTATGTTAAAATATTTGTTAAAAATTACCTTGACATTTCCTTTACAGTATTGCCAAAAGGTTTATAATGTCGTACATGTGTAATAAGATAAATGCGTACGTTCAAATGATTAACTCTTTGTGTTAACGTAATCCCAAATTTTAAAGGAAACCAACACATGTTTTGAAAATATTGTATACGAAGTCGAGTAACTATGCTTAAAATCCATGAAGCCGTACTTGTGTCCGCACACGTCACGACAGATAGATTGTTTGTTTGTTTTGAGGATTTTGTATCTTAATTTGTCATTATCAGAATAATTTGCACATTTAAGTCAAGCCTCGTTCTCGAATCGTCACTATCTGTTTTAACTTTTCACTATGCGGTTCCTTTTGCAAGTGAAGTGGTTCAACTCAGACAACATGTTGGGGTATGCCAAACTCATCACAATCATAACTCCCTTTTCATGTTCTTTTCCACCCTAGTCATACTATTGTCTTTTCTTTATATCATCTTAAACCTTATACCTTAAGTTTACTTGGAAACAAAGAAAAACTTCATCTTTATTATTTATTTATTTATTAAATCTCATTAATTCCAATTAAATTCGTTTCATGATTCACGATTTTATCATATATACTATTCCAACTAAATATTTAATGATAGTTAACATGATCCTTGTAGTGGTCTCAAAAGTCCCGTATTTAATGTAAAAGATAAGCTGACAAAGTTTAATCAGATGAATGATTCAAACCCAAGTGAATCATCAATTATTCGATTAGAATAAACGTATCATTTATTAAGGGGAGACACTATGCAAGAGAATTATTGGATATACTACAAATAAGCATGACACATTCTACTCATTCTTAATGAATAAAATTCAGGACTTAGATATGGTTATTTTTAAAAAATATGAATTCCATGATTTATACGTTTAATTATAATTCATACTTTCAAGAACATTATCAGATCCATGATAGTGCTGAAGTAGCCAATATGGTAAGAAATAATAAAAACAAAACAAACACCGTCGAATGATACGAAGTGAAAATAAACTTGATCAACATTCCTGCCTTCAAATATATTAAAAATGACAATATAGATTGAAGACAATTGGAGGCCAGATGAAGAGTAGAACAAGAAAGAACCAATGCAGAAGACAAATATGAAAGAAGGACGTATGCATCAGTCACAACCAGACAAAAGGAACCCTCCATCCAACTCGCAACAAAGATTATCACAGCTAATACAACTAAATGTTGTTGGAAACATGCACCTTATGCATTACAAGTCGTGCCGTAATCAGGATAATGTCAAACATTCACATACCCTTTTCGTTGTAGCAGGTGCATTCAAAGCTGTGAAAGACTTGGCTTATGTTTTCTAAAAGAAAAATAAAATAAAACAGACTTGGTGCTTATGCATTAAAACTTGTAACCAAGTCTCAAGTGCATATACAAAAATGCTATCACCTTCTTAGAAGACACATACTGCTGAAATCCATTGGTCAAAAGGTCTTAAGTTACTTAAAATCGGTCTGATCCAGGTGAACTGGATGGGCCAAAGACGTCTGGTCCCACAAGTAAAATTTATGACAAAAGCATGTGCATTCAACATCATGGTAACACAAATAACATCAACTTTAAAAGTATTAGAAGAACTACCAGCAGAAGAATATGAAATACCGATCTTGTTGAATCCATGTCTGTTAGTATTTTGAACTGATCTGATCACTCTGTAAGCAGAGTTGCCAACGCAAACAATCAAAGATTTAATTTTAATGCAAAACAGATAATATACTTATAGCCATGACGATCACACAAGGCTCCGGAAGCTAAATTCAGGTTTGAACCCTCTTGCAAAATGATATTTAACGGTCATGATATGTGCTAAATCCAACATGTAAAAACTATGTTCAACAAGAAAGTAGTGTTCCACTAATACAAACCCTATTTGGTGTTGGTGATTTATCACCAATATGATTTAAGTGTAATGAGATTAAACTTATTGACCAATTTGATCTAAATGAATATTAAACAAGTTTGGTGGTGCGGGGTGCACGCTTGTTTTAATTCATTTAGGTCCAACGGGGGTCCGGGGGCAGCGCCCCCGGTAGCGGGGTCCAAGGGGCGGCAGCCCCTGGTGGGGTCCAAGGGGCAACGTTCCTTTATGGAAATTGCCTTGGAGATCCAAAATTGGAAATGAAACCCGGTTTGACCCGCCCGTTTGAAAATGGTTAAAAACGTTTGAAAAACGGTTTTTGTAACCGCCAATTTGGTCAGTTTTGTTCATCACATCTGGTACAGAAAATCATAACATTCACATACTAATTCTCTGAAAATATATTGAATTTTATCCGATTGGAATTTCGTGTGTACCAACGAAATATTTCAATTTGAAAGTGAATCACGACTTTCAGTATCATCCGAGTAAACAATAATCCCGTTTTCTAACATTTGGAAGCTCAAGGTAAGATGCTTGCTGCAGATTATAAGCGTACGATCTTCACAGAATTTTCAGGGACTATGAAACCACCCTGGCACAGAAAACAAAAGTTCTACAATTAGCCACGGGTACTTCTCACAGGAAAAAAATAGTGACATGAGAAACGAACACATATCATCCATAACATGCTTTGTAAAATATCCAGGCTACATGACAGCTAATAAAAATCATATTACAAAAGTTTGAAGAAATAAATTTCAGGGACATCAAACTCCAAAACCTTAAGCAAGCATGCAGCTATGTAGTGTGCCATCCATTGAACTTCAAATAACTGTAATGTGCCATTGATGGGCTTTAAATGAAGTCCATATATGGATTAGATAATAATAGTAACATAAGAAAGCATACATGGTCTTAATCATACACAAGATAAGTAACATATATATGGATTAGATAATAATAGTAAGACCACTACCATAAAAGATCAACAATCAATTATTAGGCACACGAGAAGTCCGATCATGAGAAGAAAGTAATTCACTTTGATTAGGTTTAGGTGCTCTTAAATGTTTTCCCAGCTATGGATGATGACTATGCCACAGAACTTTTGCCTATGATTTTTGTGTACGTAAAGGGTGGCCAGTATATTATCTTTTGAATGCACACGGAAAAAGTTGGATCACTCCAGAGTAACTGTTAAGGACGACTAAAGTAACTATTATGTAGATATATTGGTGAGTTCAACTTGTTAAATATGAAAAGGTGCTAAATAATTCAAGTCTAACTTTAATTCATGAATGTTCACGGCTGATCGGAGGTACCACATACACATTTGGTAGTCGTGTTACATGGTACATTAGCAAGTTCAATTTTACATTAAAAATAACAGTCACTTCCTACAGCTCCTATATGTCACTCCTTAGCTTACTGCAAGTACTAGATCACCATGAGCAGCATCTCTATGCTCATTATGGAGTGAATATATAAACTTTTTAGCCTATGCCACATTCATAACATAATTGATTAAGAACCGATTCTAACAACAAAAGATCTCCCAATGATATTAAGTACTAACTACTTCCATACAGGAAAAATGAATAGTTAAATGCAACTCCCTACACATTAATATTATGAACCACATTTATACTACCATACGAACCACAAATAGAAAGACACACGTACCGATCACTACTGCTGATGTTGCTGCTGAGAGTTCGGCGGTGGTGGCATACCAGGATGCGGAGGTCCAAAAACTGGTATCTGTCCGCCTGGAGGCGGCATCCCAGGCCGTGCAGGTGGCAGACCAGGCATACCAGGGCGTGGCGAACCTATCATCATTCCAGGAGGTGGTGCCATAGGTCTCTGCCCGTACTGCCCAGGAGGAGGCACCTGATACTGACCAGGAG
The DNA here is from genome assembly GCA_963921325.1 of Logfia minima. Lineage (NCBI taxonomy): Eukaryota > Viridiplantae > Streptophyta > Magnoliopsida > Asterales > Asteraceae > Logfia > Logfia minima. The sequence continues at coordinate 3,836,810 of OY992770.1, forward strand.
GCCGTTGGGCAAACTGCGGCGGCATCTGTGGTGGTGGACCCTGTCCATGATAAGGCATCTGTCCAGGTCTAATCACAGGCGGTGGATAATTTGCCATATTCGGAACTGGCGGTCTCGAAATCTGAGGTTGCATCATACCAGGTGCGGGTCCACCAACTCCTCTAACCGGTCCAGCTAAACCCGGTTGAGCTTGTATTAACGGTGCGGTCGGTATTCTACGTAATGAATGTACTACATGTCTTAATCATAGTTAGTACCCCTATTAGATCAATTTTTCAGTTGAACGCTTTATATTTCTTATTTGAATATGACTTTATTCAGAAAAAAGATATGGTTAAATAGTTTTAGCAGAGAGAATACGATAATACTTACTCAGATGGTCATAACTGTTAAGTAAAGAGTATTCAATCTCTTAAGAAATAGGCTTTAAAAACGTAACTTATTAACTTATTAGACGAGAAAGTATAGTACCTTTTTATGTGCATTTTATTATAATTCTCTATATGTTTAAAAATATGTTTAAATGTTTAATTTGTACACATTTTTAAATTGACGGTGAATAAAGAAGTGAAAAAAATAAATTAAATTACATATAGTAAAACAATAAATGAATTAGACAAATAATTTATATTTACATCTATAACTATATTTAAGGAGTCTAGCTTTTCTTATAAAACAATAATTAACTAAAAGTAATGATTAAAAAATAAAAGCAAAATCATAACCGTACCTATAAAATTGTCAAGATTAACTTATAAGGAATTCGTGTAGTTTAATAGATTTGCTAATAGTTGGTGAACCTTCCCGTCATTGCAGATGCGAGATGCATGCGGATTAAAATTAACTAATTATTAATTAATTAATTAACTAATTATTTCTATTTTATGTGTTTTTTTTTTTTAATCTAAATAAACCAGTTAGTACTACAATAGTGGTTAATTTATAGTACTTCGTGTGATTTATCATATTAATTATATTACAATCTGAAATTTTTGCGTTTGCTTGAAGCTAAGACGTAAAGGTATTTATTTTTAAAGTCAATGTAACAAATTGAAGATTAAAGTACTACTTGTATTAAAAAAGGCTTCTAATTAACCTTTGAATGCTCTTTCGACAATGTAATGCAAAGTACTTAGCATTTTCATGTTTTGACCATCAAGTGAATATATAAATGATGCCTAACCCTTCAATGGATGTCAACTTGACTTCTTTAAGTTATGATAAAATTCTCATGACGTTTCCAACAAAATAAATATTTGGATCGAAATGAAGCAAACGAAAAAGAAAGAAAGGTGAGAATATATACAAGTGCGAATAAATTAGAATTAGATTTGTATTAGACTATACAAAACTAAAACGTGGGTGCATTACCATGGGTGCTAACATGCTTAAAATTCAACCAAGACATCGTCAACAATATGCCCGTTACCCACCTTGAAAAGTCCCAGAATACCAAAATAAATATGTATAAAGTATAAGGTACAGACGTACAGTATAAGTTTCAACCCTTATAACTCGAGTCGATAGTTTCATAAGTTGAAAGTAATCTTTTATCCATTATCTGAATGCAATATTCTGTTTTTGATTGCGACATAACTTGCAATTTTTTAGCTTATTTTGTGAAGCCTTCTAAACGAGCGTATCAACCTTAAAAGCTAAAGAACAAAAGCTCATTTATATAAGCTAACTCAAACACCCTTTAAATTCATATCCTACTAGTACAAAAAGTTCAAGACTACAAGTAATGAAAATTGAATTTTACACTACCAATTTGGTCTTAAATCGTGTCGTGGACCAAATTAAAAACTTTGTCATGATAATTTAGGCACAACTCTCACCAAAATGACGGACGATTAGCAAAGTAAAAGCAAAACAATATAATATTGAATCATACTTTATTGAACTTGTACTAAACCAAAAAATTGGTTTATCAAGTACCATGTCAAGTGTACTAAACTGCTAATACTTGTTTAGTAAAATTTGTCATTTTACTTATATGTTTTGACATGTTACGTGTGTTTATGATGTCACGTGTGGAGCCTAGTAGCCTAACCTTTTTAAGAGTTGGCATAAAAAACTAGTGGCTTATGAAAGGCTTATGACCTAACGGTATATAAGAAGTTCATCAATTAAGAGATTGCGAATATAAATATATATATATGTATATATATATATGCGTGATATACATATATTGTATGGGTTAAATTAGTATATAAAAGTAGGATTGTCTTTGTTAAAATATGAGTAGGTTGAATAAACGTATTCATCACCTATTGATAATATTTGTGTTTTTGAAGTAGTAACTTACAGATTTTTAGTGTATCTTTTACACTACAAATGAATAATTCAGTAGTAGTTGGATGAAAACATAATAATTCAACTTTTGTGACAAACTTATTACAAATCCCTTTCTTGCATCACATTTATCCTACAATATGAAATATTAGACTCGGTCACCTAATATACAAGAAAAAAGTTAATTATATTCTAATCAATCAATTTATAACTTTGACTTCGGTTAAACTAGATTAAACATTTTAGTTTTTTTTTTATTTGATAATCAAAATTAATTTTGTTTCAATTTTCCATTTTTCAAAATCTAATTATTTAATTGAAATTCAAAATACAAGAAATATGTTTATTAGGATATTAAAAAATTAAAAAGAAAAAAAAAGTTGGTCGGCTAAAAATGCAATAAAATGTTTGCATTAAAAGCCTACACTGGTTACAGATGAAAAAAAAAAGTTAAAAATATTTTATTTTAAAAATATAGAAATGTTGCAAGTCTCCCATTTTTCCCTCCATATATTCCATCATCATCATTTTGTTATATATTTGTACCTATAATTCTATATATCTGTTTGTGTGTGTTGTTTTAATTGGGTGATAATAAGATGTGTTTGGTAAGCTAAATTCCAGCTGCCTATCCTTGTAATCTCACTTTTATCAGTTTCCACTTTCTGGGTTTCTTTAAATTAGAAATCTTTAAAGCCTTTTAGTTCTTGATTCCCCCCAGATATTAGCTAAGGTATTTCTAGTTTTCTTTTATTAATCACTACTACTACTATTAATATTGACCATGCCGTTCATATGTTGATTATTTAGTGATATTACTGCAAATTAGTTGTGATTATTGTTATTATTATTATTCTTTTGAAAGGAGATAGTTTAGGAAATATGGAATATAACCCATGAAGCTTTTAGGATTTATCAATGATCATACTCTAATTTCCCAAAACAGAAAGAACAAGTTCTTTTCTTTTTTCAAATTTGATGTGATTGGTGGTAGTTATAAAAATTTGAGGGTTTAATTCTATACTAAAATATTTCTTGATATATTGACACTTTTTTTCTTGGTTGTGTGTATATAGTGAAAAAGCAGAGATTTTTATTCATTTTCTTGTGATATGGCTGCAAAATCTTGCTGAACCATGAAGGTTATGAAGTGTTTCACCTTCTCTCATGATGACGAAAATGGCGAGCCGAAGACAACAAAGTCAACTTCTGTTCGCTTGCCCATGTTTTTGTCAAGAGATCAAGAGGGCCGGAAATCAGGTTCCGAGTTTACATCAATGGATATTTCTGATATCAGCACGACATCATCCACAAGGGTGTCATTCACTAGTTTGACTCAAAATCCAAGTGGTAAAAGTAACAATAATCTCCAAGAATTTGCATTCTGTGAGCTGAAAACAGTCACTAGAAACTTTAGCCGCGCCCTCATGATTGGAGAAGGAGGTTTTGGAGGTGTGTATCGGGCTATGATACGAAAAACTGATGGTTCGGGTCAGAAGATCGATGTTGCTGTAAAACAACTCAGTAGAAGGGGATTGCAGGTTTACTTTCTTGATTGTTTTTTCTTGAATATGATGCTTGTTTTGGTATTTTTTTTATTCTTGTTATTTTTCTTGCAATTAGTTGAATCTATATGTTTATTTACTTTGCATGATACCTGTCATGATCTGATTTCTATCAGTCAAAGAAGCTAGTTTTGAACTTCAAAAACATTGCAATTCTTTTTATTTTTGTAAAACTAGTTTCCCAATTGAACTATGAAACAAGCAACCCAACTTAAAGGAGCGCCGAATAACTGTAACTTTTTTGTTTATTAGTCTTAATTTGACTAATCATTCTCATGATTTGACTTTCTAAAGTCAAAGAATGTAGTTCTGAAATTCAAATTTATGAAATTCTATCTCCAGTCTGTTATAAATTTGTGAACCTACAATATAGTAGTATATAAGAAATGCCATGTACTGATAAAAGGATTACTAAAATCAGTAAAACCAATATTTACTAATTACTAAGTTTTAAAGTACTATGTTTGACATTAAACTTGGATATAATTGGGTCATTTATTTGTACTTTGGTCTGTAAGGAAATATTGAGGTTTTGGTTTTGACTAATTTATCAGGGTCACAAAGAATGGGTGACAGAGGTAAATGTTCTCGGGTTTGTTGACCATCCAAACCTGGTCAAACTTGTGGGATATAGCTCTGAGGACGATGAAAGAGGGATCCAACGTCTGCTTGTGTACGAGTATATGCCAAATAGGAGTGTTCAAGATCACTTGTGTAACAGGTTTCAGACACCTCTTCCATGGTCTACTAGACTTAAAATCGCACAGGATGCTGCTCGAGGCCTAGCTTATCTCCATGAAGAAATGGAATTTCAGGTATTAATCATATTAAACACATTAATTATTTATCTATACTACAAATGTGAATAAAAAGTGTGGCAGATTGGCCTAACTTGCTGCCAAACATGTTCTGTTATGACTAAACCGTTTCTGTAAAATAATAGAAACGATATATGTGTTATGTTGATGCAGATAATATTTCGGGATTTCAAATCTTCAAACATTCTATTGGACGAGAACTGGAATGCCAAGCTATCTGATTTTGGGCTGGCCAGGCTCGGCCCGTCTGATGAGCAAAGCCACGTGTCAACAGCAGTAGTTGGAACTGTTGGATACGCAGCTCCAGAATACGTCCAAACAGGACGCTTAACGTACAAAAGTGACGTATGGAGCTTTGGGATCTTTTTATATGAACTTATCACAGGTCGAAGGCCGATGGACCGTAGCAAGCCAAAAAACGAGCAGAAGCTCATAGAATGGGTAAGACCACACCTTTCCCACGACATGCGAAAGTTCGAGAAGATTCTAGACCCTAGGCTTCGAGGTAATTACTCGCTCAAATCGGCACAAAAGCTAGCAGCTGTTGCTAACAAGTGCTTGCTAAGACAACCAAGAATGAGGCCGAAAATGAGCCAAGTGTTGGAGGTTTTGAACACGATAGTGGAAGATGCGAGTGTGGAGAGCTTGGAGGAATCATCGCCCAGTCTTGAGACTGTATTGACACCAAGAAACGGTGTTTGGGAGAGGTCGATAAGAGAGAATAAATGGTTGGTTTGTTTGACTTGGAGTCCTAAAGTCATGAGCACTACCTAAGGGGAAAGCCTAAGTTGGTGCATATGAAACTTGTTTGTATAGCAAGTCTCCAAATGATATTTTAGTATATGTATTTTGAGTGGTTTTTTACTTTTGAAATGTATGTTTTAGAATATCATTTGAATGACTGTTAAATGTTAATAATGAATATAAGTTAGTGTTTATATTTATGTGTAAGCATTTCAAACTCTAAGCTAACTTTGTTAGATCCAAATACATTATAACTTATAAGTTACAGTAGCAATTATAGGAAAGATGGTGTTGGGTTTGTAGATCATTAGTCAAGGTTAAAAACACGGGAAATTAACCAAAATACCCTATTTTTTAACCTTATTTAATATTTTATCCTCTCAAATCCAGAATTACCAAAAACTACCCTCCCCACGCAAAACGCAAACCGGCGCGCGCAAGCCGCAAATTGCGTTTTGCATGGCGCGTGTGACCAAGAACCGCATCCTGTGGCCGAGAAACGAAAACGGTGACCGAGCAACCGGACACGCAAAACGCAAATTGCATGTTGCGGGTTGCGTGTTGCTTTTTGGGTGTGCCCAAAAAATAAAGTAATATTCATTCCTTGACCTATTTTAACTTGGTTGAACCATTTGTGAACTAATATTGATTACCTTGACCCATTTTGACACTAATATTCATACTTTGACCTTTTATAACTTGTTTAACCCATTTAAACACTAATATTCATTCCTTGACCCATTTTGACCTTTTATAACTTGTTTGACCCATTTAGAAACTAATATTGATTACCTTGACCCATTTTGACCTTTTATATCTTGTTTGACCCATTTAGATATAAAAGTTCTAAATGGGTCAACGTATGAATATTAGTGTCAAAATGGGTCAAGGTAATCAATATTAGTTCACAAATGGGTCAAACAAGTTAAAAAAGGTCAAAACGCGTCAAGGAATGAATATTACTTTATTTTTTGGGCACACGCAACACGCAATTTGCGTGTCCAGTTGCTGGGTCACCGTTTTCGTTTCTTGGCCACGAGATGCGGTTCTCGGTCACACGCAAGTCCACGCAAAACGCAATTTGCGGTTGCGCGCGCCGGTTTGCGTTTTGCGTGGGGAGAGTAGTTTTTGGTAATTCCGGATTTGAGAGGATAAAATATCAAATAAGGTTAAAAAATATGGTATTTTGGTTAATTTCCCTTAAAACAAATATTATTGCAACGGAAGCTAAAACATAAGTTGATCGTATTATAAAACATTTTTATAAAACCCATCAAAATCCATTCACATGTACGTTAAGATTAACAACCATAGGGGGTTTAAAGAATAACAACCTTTGAAGTCTTTGAACCCTTTTGGAAGTAGGGTGTTGAAGAAGATGAAGATGACAAGAACTCAAGACAAGAGTTCCTCTGTAGCAAATTCACCAAGTAGCTTTTGAATCAACACTAGATGCTATGACACCCCAATTCCGCGGGTATCATCTTTGCCTTTAAATGAATAAACGAAACCTCATATTTTATTTCTTTTAACTTGATACACACTTAATACAAAGTTTTACATAAGCGGAAAAAGCGTAAAATAAAAGGTCTACTTTATTAAAAACAGTAACACTTCACTGGTCCCTACTCCTTAGCTCCTGAGATACATACATGAATAGGTAAGCTTTAAGCTTAGTGAGTAATTATGGTTTTTGACATATAGCATAAACAGTTAATGCAAAACAATAATTATAAAATCTTTCATGCTTTAAACTCTTTGAGATCTCATAGCCACATGTAAGTAGGCCCCTTCTAGGAGGTTGGCTAACCTCGGGATCCACAAAGGGCTGTCCCATAAGGTTCGTTTGCAAGACGTCCCTTCATTCTATACCCCGTACGTTGGGTATTTAAATGACCATACTTACATGAGCAAAACTTTCATGATAACATACTATAAACATGATCCTTAACATACAAAATAACTTAAACATGGCAAGCTAGTATAAAATTTGTTATAGCATGTATGCATCCCATTTAAATCACATAACTACTCACCTTGCTTAGATCTTAATACTTGCTTATGATCTTGATACTTACTTAGGACACTTGCTTATTCACTTGCTTATGATCTTAACTTGCTTAGGATACTTGCTTATGATCTTAACTTCTCACATTGCTACTTGATGTGTTTTTAGATGAAAATTAATGAACTCATTTAGTCTCTGTTTATAGTGAAAGTGCAAAGTACCTCTCCTCCTTATTTCTTGACATGTATTGCATCTACTCTTCCTAGCTTTGCAATGTAATGGTTCTAGCTTTGCTTAATAAGGTGTTCTTATTGTGGCTGAAAATCCGGACAGCAAGGTTACTTCCTTAACAACTCACTTTTGTTCATGAAAATCTTGTGGTTGTTGATGTCTATGTGTAAGCTACTTGTGTGCATTACTTGTAAGCTACTTGTTTTATAATTATACTTTAATTACTTAATTAAGTCCATATAATTTAAGATAAACATGATTATAGAACTTCATTACTTTTTAACTAAAAACAGGGTTGTTACAGATGTTATTCTATATTCCCTAGTATGAACAAGCTCTTAAGACCAAATCATAATTTGTCTAAGAGAGAGTCAATATTTCACACTCTTCTAGTACTAACTTTTTGCAAGAGATGGAGAATGTGGAGAGAACTAGAAGTAGTTAATGTTGTTTGTAGTCGTATGCATGCACACTAACTTAAACACTTTAAGCCTCATACTTGAAGATCGTCAAAGTATGGTCAAAAGGCATGGCACATAGAACAACTAGCAAGCTTCTCATCATCAAAGGGAGGCCCCCTTTGATGGCCTACCATGGAAGAGGAGGGGGAGGCCACCTTTGATTGTCTCACACTTCCATGTTCAACTTCATACTGTGTACAAGTTTTAATTCCCAAACCTTTTAAGTCCAATAAGTTGTACACGACATTTATAATCATACCATATGACTTCTAATGTGTTATAGGCCTTGGAACATTATTATTTTAACAAAATATTAATTTCCAATTAATACAAGGAACATTGATAATTAGCAAGAATCAAATTCTCACAATTAATCAATTAGTGTTTATATGCTATTTGTGCGACCGTATCGGATCATATGTTATTAGTAATATCATTCTAATAATAACTATTGAGCATATAGATCCAACATATGGTACATAGTATCTGAAGCCAAAAAATCTCATTTTCATCTGTAGCAAGGAAAGGAAAGGTAACATTAACACCCGACACTTTAGTTTTGCCTAACTACCAAGTGCTAGCTCAATATATTAAAAACGATTAAGCATACAAATAGCCGAAAGAATGGTAACAGTTATAAAAGAATTTGAAATCTATACAACTATCCTAATACTCGTATGCTAAAAGTTAGTGTACATGACTTATGTCCGAATGCATTCAACTCCCAAGCATCCACCATTTTTTCTTCTTCTTGGACTCCATAACTGGTAGCTCTGTGTAAGAAAAAATGTGAAGAAGGAATTCAATACAACACCATAAAACAAGTAAGGTCTTAAACACTGTAAAAAAGTCAAGACGTAGTCTTTGAACAGAAGATGAATAATTTATAATACTTGAGGATGGTGATTTATATTGCTTGCAGCTTACCTCCTTCTGGATAAATTGAATTGTAGTGCACCTCTGCCCAAAAACTCAAGAAGATGACTGCAGATAATTCAGGACACATGGTAATTTAGTAAAACAAGCTAACATTATCAGAAGGAATGAAAGATGAATAACTCTGTAGCACGTAAGAGCCCCTACATGCATTTTTTTTTTTTTTTCTACCAGATAGAATTGACTTTTAAATACTGCTGAAATATCTATACATGGTTTGACAAGTCAAAATAGAATGAGAAAAATTCCAATTACTTACTTCTCTTTGACTTTTGAGCACATGGTAGAATCTCAATGTAACAAGTGTCCTTAAATGAAGTTAAGACAAAGATCTTGACTCCAAACTGCAGTTATCAGAAACATTGAAGTGGCATGAGATCAATTGCAATAAGGGAAATGGTGATTGTGTTTTTTGAGTGAGTTCTATATAGAAGATGATCATTAATACCGCATCAGCAGCAGCCTGCAATGTTACATGATCCCCCCATTCGCCAACCCTGTCATGGTTTTGCTTAGACATTGGAAAGGAAAAGAAAGAAAAGTAAACTGTAAATGACCAAGTGAATTTGTAATGTACGTGCTGATTTTCTTCAAGTATTCATCGTATGCCATGGGAACATAAGCTGCATATAGTTCTGGATGGAACTTGAGCTGACGACAAAGACAAAAAGAGACCATTAATATCAAATCCTGTAAAAGCAAATCCTCATCCTAAGGTAGCTAGAGGAAGTGTGATGCTACACTAGCGATAGAGTCGTGATTATGCTTATCAGAAAGAAGTGTTTTGGAATCGGGACGCAAGGCAGCGAACAAAAAGGAGAAAGTCTTTGTGGAAAAGAAGACATCTATTAAGGAGACTTCAGCAGGTGAGGCACCAATAGTGGATGCGACAGTTTATGCTTTATCGTACCAAGTTACCAACATTTTATAAAGAATGCAAAACCTTAATTCTTCCAACCAAAAAAGTTGAGCTTCTCATAATCTGAAACTTTATAGTCCATGTTCACCACTATCCTTGTTCTTGAAATATTTGACTGCCATAGGCCCATAGGTCCATAACTGAACTGGGATTTAGGTGCATCGTGGTCACCATGGACAATAACATTTTGGATGTTGAAAAACTACAGATTCCTAGTTGTAATAGTTGAGGAATTGCAGACTTTTCAGAATATAATCATGAGAGTTGCATTCAGGTTTTCTCACCTCACACGTTGAGGTCCTTATAACAGATACATCTTCTGCTTCCAGACTCCCGAGTAGTTAGCACCACCACACTTCCTAATTTTCAAATCACAATTCTTTCTTATCAGCATAATCATAACTCTACCATCGATATAATGTCGTTCTTCCTCTAGCCAGTTTGAGATGTCCTCAAAAGAGCGGATATCAGTGCTGACAACATTATAATTCTAGTTATTCAACCTACCTGATGAACAACTTGTTCTCTTACAAGCTTATGGTGCTCAGTGGAGCGATATATTTGATCTGACAAGGAGCGGAACTGAACAAGAAATAAGGATGCATAATTAGAAATAATTTCACTTATAAAAATACATGATTTGCTACAGGGAACAAAGTTGCCTGATTAATTTTATAGAGATCTTGTTCTCTATAATTATATTCAGTAACACATTACAAATTTTACATGGTACATGCAAACTATAAAAGTGAAAGCTAATTAGTATCAGGAAATGTGGGAGTTTCAAACCTGGCAATTACCATCCCCCGATACTTTTAGTTCAACTAAATCATAGAGCTGCAATCTGAGAAAAATAATGATTAATTCTATGAAAGGTCCCTGTGATTTACACAAATTCACAAAAATCATCCCTCAACTTCTATTTTCACACTATAAGTCCAAAAGGTTCACTTTTATCTTGTAAATAGTCCCTTCTCCACTCGAAATGGCCAAAATACCCCTAACCTCTTTATTATTTTTGTTTTAAAAAACAGTGAAAAAATTGGTTGAGGGTATTTTAGTCATTTCAAGTGGTGGAGGGACCATTTACGAGACAACAGTGAACTTATTGGACTGATAGCATGAAAGAAGTAGTTGAGCGACGGTTTTTGTATCCGTATAAACCACAGGGATCATTTATGGAATTTACTCACAAAAAAAAAAATATATATATATATATATATCGAAAGACACATGGCATGACAGAGAACAACGAAATACCGATATTATCATAATCAAAATCCGTATAACTAACACTGTAATGATAAGGTAAGATTGCAAGAAAAAAAACCTATCCATTAGCCTCTGATGATCCGACGTTGCCTCATCAGCAGTGGGCATTTCTCCATTTACCTTAGGGATATGCTGCAATACACAATCAACAATAAGACTTGAAACGAATATACAACTGATTTATTGGAGTAGAACAGGGGAAGGGTTTTGATTTACAATCAAGTTGTGAAAAGGATAAAACTTGCATAAGCAGGTTACCTAAGGAATTCTTGACTTAATGAACAAGAAGATGATGATAAAGAACGAGTTCTTGGATTAATGGTAAATTTCATAATGAATAAAACATAGGCTGGGAATGACATATAGACCCAGATATCCTAACCCTAAATAAAGTAAAATACCTAAACTTTCCTGATAATAAAACATTCCTAATTAATAAAGTATCCTAATAACTAAATAATGAAATAAATAAATAATAAAAGCTTCCTAATTATAAAAAAACTTCCAGCAAGTAACTTGATGCTCAAGTCTCTTCTACATCATTTATGTACCCAAATACTTAAAAACTGTTAATGCTTGAAAATGATCTAACAATGTGAAATATTCATGCTTCAAAATGATATAAGCAGAAAAGTATATTTATGAGGAAAGCAACTGAATAGCTAAAAAACAAGCAAATGACACCTAATACGATATCAACCTTGCAAAGTTCAAAGCACAAGAAAACTTACACGGATAGGAACCATTTGATTGATCCTCTTTCCTACTTCACCGTCAAGGATAGACTCATCTGCCATCTCGGGGGAACATAATTGATCCTCGTCATCATGTGATATTTCATTCGCAAACTCTTGCTCTAGATTGCTATCAACCTCTGCAGTTGATAAATTTTATATATCAACATGTATTCTAAAAAGACTAACTATAATTCGGATTTCTAATCATGGTAAGTATAAAGTCTAAAACTACCATGTCTTTTTGAAGGAGCAACCCAATCCTGAGCAAGTACAGATTCCTTTTGATAATTCTCCCCGGACGACGATCCATGATCCTCCTCCACCGCAAGTCTTGATAGTTCTTCTTGAAAAGCCCGTGCAATTATCTCATCATTCTCAACATTTGCATTATTCAAAAGCTCATCGTTCCCAACAACACTGGCATAATTCGATATCTCATTGTTCTCAACATTCGGCTCACAATAACCTTCACTCACATACTCAACACTAGATAAATCTACGTCATAACGAGTAAAAACGCCAGGCGATCCGCTGTTCGTTACCGAGCACACTTCCATAAGATGATGAAGTCCCCACCTAACAACATCTGGATCCTGTTCCTGAACAGCCATCTTCATCTACAAATTTTAAACCAACACAAATCAAGCTTCACTAATCACCTAATTGTGAATATAATCATTTATCGCCCTGCCTCATTTAGATGGAAATTGATTTAATTCATAAGAGCATAAGAAACTAACTGAAAGCATAGAAACCCTAGACCTAATTAAAATTCATAAGAGCATAAGAAACTAATTTAATTCAACAACGCGGAGTAAGTACACCTAATCTTTAACTGTATACTTTCGAATTATAGACGTAATTACCGCGTCTATAATTATACAAATACCTAAATGAATAGCGTTATTATGATTAGTTAAAACTCGAAACAAATTTAAAAATACCTTGAAATTTAAATTCGGCGAAACGTTGAAGGCATAAGGAAGAAATAAGGAGCGTAGTGTGAACGCGCCACCATAGAACGGTTTCTAAATTAATTGTGAAGCAATTTGAATGTGAAATTAAAATTAAAAAAGTACGGCGGAGGTTCGGTCCCTGTCGATCATATCGGCGGCATTCCTGAAAATCAGTTACGTGTGTGGGGACCCATTTTTGGATGAACAGAAGGAATATGATGCTTAAACGGAACCGTTTAACTATGATTACGTGGCGTTAAAGTGTCTACAGTCTGCATATAAACTAAAGAGTTGGCCCAAATAAGTAGGTAGCTGGTCCAGCACTAACTTGGGCCGTTACATACTTATGTTTTGTTTTTAAATCATTTTGAACTTCAATTATTTACAGTACTTATATTGAACGGGAATCATACGTCCACCAATGAGAGTGCGTGTACTATTTTGTAGTCATCAGTCCAACCCCAACGGTCAACTGCCAAAAGTTAAAGCCATATCTGACCATTTCCCAAAATTGTTGATCGATAAACTCAGTACATGTTAATTTTCTAACCAACGACCATACATTCCAAAATGTCAACGGAATCCAAACTCACGACAGCCAAAACAATCATCTCCACCATCGGCTCCGTGGCTGCGGCCGCGATGGTCGTTCGCAGCGTTTCGCGCGATTACTTACCACCCGAATTCCGTGACTACTTTTACCTCACCTTCCGTAATTTCATCAACAAGTTTTCCACTCAGGTTAGTTGGTCGTTGACCACTTGAACCTAGAAGTAAATAAATCTTGAATTTTAGAGTGATTTTAGTACGATCGAACTGTAATTTTGTATATTTAGCTACTGCTCTTATATACAAACGTCACTGATTTTTAGTATTGAACCTGATGGCAGTTGACCATGGTCATTTACGAGTTTGAAGGCTTTAGCGACAACGAAATCTACACTGCGACACAGAGTTATCTCGCAGCCCGAATCACGTCCCACATCCATCGTTTAAAGGTCACCAAAACCCCCAACGAAACACAAATCCGTGTCGCAATGGAAATTAATGAAGAATATACGGATACTTATAAAGGAGTTAAGTTTACTTGGTCGTTGGTAGCAAAAAGGAAACCAACTAGAGAGTACTACACTCATGATGAAACTGGCCGAACTTCACGATCAGATCTTCGATCGTTGGAACTCACGTTTCATCGAAAAAATAAAGATTTAGCGTTGAACGACTACTTACCGTTTATAGTAAACGATGCAAAAACAAGGAAACAACAAGAGAAAACCGTGAAGTTATTTACAGTCGAAAGAAAGACTAGTTATACAAGATACCCGACGTCATGGACTTCGGTCAATCTTGACCATCCGGCGAGCTTTGAGACTGTTGCAATGGAAAGTGGTATGAAGGAGAAAGTGATGAAAGATTTGGATAGGTTTTTGAATAGAAGAGAGTATTATCGAAAAGTGGGAAAGGCGTGGAAGAGAGGGTATTTGTTGTATGGGCCCCCCGGGACAGGGAAATCGAGCTTGATTGCAGCTATGGCGAATTACTTGAATTTTGATATATATGACTTGGAGTTGACTGATATTACGTCAAACTCGGAGTTGAGGAGGTTGTTGGTGGCGACGGCTAACCGTTCGATACTTGTAGTTGAGGATATTGATTGCTCGGTCGAGTTACATGATCGGGTGGATGTGGAAGCAGCGAGAGTTTTAGCTCGAAAAAATCAAAGGCGAGGTTATGAGGAAGAAAACAAGGTTAGTAGTTCTTTTTAGGACAATGTCATATAATAGCAACATACTTTAATTACCTAATTTTGATAATTATAGTCAATTATGTCCAAATTAAGTGTTTTTAATCAATAATTTCCAAGTCTGGTAATTGCAGTGTATGGAAATGAGATAACTAAGAACAATTGTGTTGATTAGGTAACACTATCAGGGTTTCTTAATTTCATAGACGGCTTATGGTCAAGTTGTGGTGACGAAAGAATCATCATATTTACGACAAACAGGAAGGACAAACTAGATCCTGCACTTCTTCGCCCAGGTCGTATGGATGTTCACATCCACATGTCATATTGCACTTTAAGCGGTTTCCGACTGCTAGCTTCCAACTATCTTCATATCACCGAACACAATCTTTTTGAAGAAATTGAGGATTTGATACGCGAGGTGGAGGTTACCCCGGCTGAAGTGGCAGAGCAACTTCTTAAGAACAACGACCCTGATATCGCGCTTGGGGGCCTCATTGAGTTTTTTGATGTCAAAAGGAAGGAGAATGAAGAGGCCAAAGTAAAGACGGAAGAAATGCTTGCAAAAGAGAATGAAAAGAAGCAACAAGAGGATGGTAATGAATAGTCAACTAAAAGCTAGTATTTAAGCTACTTGATACTTTATTTTGTGAACAGATTATTAAGAATGGTAATGTACTCTGATTAAATGGAATAATGCTCAAAATCAGTTCTAGCAGTTGTCATCAAGAATCACAATGAAACAAACCAGAAATTTGCCAAAAAAAAATTATATCTTTTAGAATCAAAATCCATACCATTTACATATAAACCAGGTCCTATACATAGCCTCATACCATGTTCCCCTTTTAATTTCTCTACCAAAAGAGATCATCGATCATTTACACTCACTCTTTACAAGATACAAAAACGATATGTATAACTATCAAAATCAACCTCATCTACAACCCTCTCTATGTTCCTAGCCAAGTTCATTGCGACACCATATTAATAGTTCTTTACCGAGAGCAGGACATTTCAAGAACTGTAGGAAGTTGATGATGCAATGTGCCTTTCTGCAAATAGAAGTTAAAAAGTTACACGGGAGAAATAATAAAAGATCTTACATTCATAAAGTTAGGAGAGCCTTTGCAACATGTTTCTCACCTCCAGAAGTGATGAGCTTTTCTACGCGAGAAACAATGTGTTTACCAAATGTATATCGTTTCAGAGCAGCCAAGTGGACTTTTATGCGCGAGAGAATGAGTTCATGGCTCTGGTCATCACAGGTTTCCAGAACCTTTTGCACCACGTAATTCCCAAAAGGATCTTTCATCATTGCCTGTATTTTGACCCAAACAAAATTTTACTACTCTGTTAATGATTTAGATAAGGACAGAGGGGCAATATGGGCAACGAGAAGAAAACTTCTTACCTGTAATGGCTCATTTTCATCGGTAGAACCAAGCATCTCCTTCACGAGAAGTTGACGTTCCTCTGGGCTGCCATACGTCAAGCATTTCTCTACAACATTAGAGGCAAATTTCTGAAGACTCATCTTTACTATTTGTCCTGCAAGCTTACTGATAACAGCAGATCGATCGTGTGGCTTACCACGTTGCAGTACATGCTAATCAAACAAAAATGTTACAATTATCAAGGGGTATTTTAGATATTTAACAACTGCATTCAATTTAATAAAAAGTGTGAGTACCTGAATAACATAATTACCATACTGGTCTTGTGCTAAAGTACAAACCGAGTTCATGATTTCATCCATTACAACTTGTGTATATGGATCATCACAGTGCTCCAAAACCCTCTGTTGATATTATATACAGTTAAAATATTACAAAATTGTCGATAAAGTAGAAGAGAAAATGCTAATGAAGTGTTTTTACCTGTATGACCCGGCAACCATAAGGATGTGATGAAAGAGAAACAACTTGCCCAAAAAAAGATGAAACTATAAATTGAATCTGATCCTGTGGGACACATTCAATACATTTCTGGATAACATGATTACCATTCTGATCACGAACACATTTCATCACTGAACCATCAAGCTCGTCAACCATTTGCTTTTGCTGATCAACATCAACCACCTCTAATGCCTGAGCAGAAAAACATCGTTTATATACGACTATTTACAAATCCCAAAAAAAATGTTATAGTAAAGATAGAATCTCTTTTACAAACTAATCGGGGGTACAGGACCAACACCCAAAAAATGTTATCAAGATAGGATCTTTAAGACAAAATAATCATGGGTGAACGGCTAAAACCTAAAAAAGAATATTATTATTTATCAAGATTCAAGATAGGATCTTTACATCAAGATAGAATCTTTACTCAACGAGCTAAAATGATCACCTTCTGAATGACTCTGCAACCATACATCTGAAGACTAAGAGGCAAAACATGACCAATAAGTTGATCTGCTAACTCCTTTCTCTGACTTTCAGTTCCATGCTCGAAAAACTGCACATTTATATATTAACTGTTAAGCTTTAAATACTATAAAACACCATTGAAAATGAAACAGAAGATTGATAAATTAAATTACCTTCTGTATGACATAATTGCCAAATACATCAGTCATCAGACCATGAGCATGAGGAATAATCTCTGGGAATATTAAATTCTGTACTTCAATGGTTGCTGTTTCAAGCTTCTGCTGAATAAATCGACTTCCATATTGATCCGTACTGCAGCAAAAAAATGAAAAAAAGGTAAGGACGCAATGATGAATACGTACAGAAAGCCAAATAAAAAAAGGTAAGAATCCGAAGAACTCTTTGACTTACCTAAACTCAATGACATGACCAACAACATCAGAGAGCTCAAAAGATTTGGTCTTATTGTTCTTGAGCTCATCTAACAACGAAGAAACATGTCTTCGATCTAAGCTGATTTCAGCGACTCCAGCCACTGAATTTCTGAAAGCAGGAGAAAATTGCATCGTTCGTTCTTGCTGTGACAAAGGTCTAGACTTTTCCAATAAGTTTCCGTGATATGCCACACCATGACCGTATGTAGGATTCCTGTATATATGATTTAAGCTGCCAGATCTACCAAATAGTGAACCATAAAGTTGGTTTGGTTGAGCAAGCAATGCGTCAAGATAAACTTTATGAAGAGCTCGGATATCTTCATGTGCATGTGAGACATAATTGTTTCTTCCCTGAGGAAGATTACCATGCCGAGAATCAATGACAGGTGGTGGGTAGTTACATCGTCTCAAAAATTGTTCCCTTCCAGCAGTGTTTGTAGTTGAAGCTGAAAACAGAAAGTACGAAACAGTGTAAATAGCTTAACTATTATTTTAGAGGTGAGTCAGCAGGTTGGGTTACAGATCAAAATGGGTTTGCGTCAACAGATACGGATTAAAATGGATCGGGTCTGCCCAGCGAGTAAACAATTATCCCTTCTCGTTTGAGTTCTATAAATAATTAACGTGTTATATGATTTGAAAAACTATGTTATTAAAATGATAAACTAATTAGGTTTTATGCAATTTGAATACACTTTGAGTGACTTTTAGCTCGTTAGACCCGTTTCTATTATAGATCAATGTTAAAATTGTACCCATTTGTTCCACCTAGAGAAAAAGCATAACCTGCATATTCTGTATGAGTAATTGTGTTTTAGAACCATCCTACCTGGATTTTTAATTCAAATACACCATCATTCTTGTGAAAGCACAATGCAATAACGAGAACTTGGAAGCATAACCAGTTTTGGAAATAAATAATAATAACCATTACAGTGTTCTCTGATCTGTGCATCTATAAAGTCACACAATTTATCTAAAGTAGCGCATTCTTGCAAATCTCGGTATTCATTTAGAAATGGTATTCAAAAAAATGATGGTCAGCACAACCTATTTTGTTATAAATAAAGGAACGAGATTATACACATTACCTGAAGCAAGGCATTTGTTTGCAGCAGAATATCTAGTAGGCATCTGACCAGACAAATCCATTCCAGCATAACTATCAACATGATTTCGTATATTGGAACCTTCAAATTTTGAAAAGTCAAACATGTTCCAGTTAGAATCTAAATCAGCAGAAGAAACCGCCCTCCTATGGAAGTTCATTGGTGCAATGTTGTCTTTCCTCGAGTTATCAGCAAGTTGATGCTGAAAATTTAACCTCCGATCATTTATAGTATCAAGATAATCACATTGTGAATAATTAGTTCCATCTGGAAGGCGGGTTCTCGAGAGACTCAAGCTAGATAAAGAAGATGCCACATCAGTAGGGCGAACCATGGGAGGAAGGCCAGGAATAGGTGCTCTCCTGACCATTTGAGGCTCGGGTATTTTACTGGACGGACCCACAACTGGTGTAAGAGAATGTAGAACTGTTGAAGTTTCTTTTCCATTACATAAAACTGAAGAATGAGAATTAGATATAATTGCATTCTGGCTTGCAGGGCGAGAAATTCGATTGGATGAGGATTCAGGCTGTTCTAGTCCTTCCTGCACCAAATAAATTACAAGAAAATTGCAATCAGAATCAACAAATGCTATAACAACACCAACACCATCAAACATTATAAATCTTTTTATAAATATGCAATGTAGACCTTACGGTAAAACAGGTAGATAATAATGAGAGTGTGGCAGTTGTGCATCAACATTTGGCGGGTGTGCATCAACTTTTAATCAAAAAAAGATCCACACCCGTCTAAAAAACTGCCATATGTATTGCAGTCTCCTTATTTCCTACCTTTTTTTATCATAAGGTTTATATGATCAAAACCCCTAAACGATTGACTATATTCACCTGAAGAATATCTGCAAAGCTTTTCCTACGACCACCCATTGTAGGAGTCAGTAAACCAATCAAACCATCATTTCTAATGATCGATTCACCAGTTTTTTTCTGCGCTTTCCTCATTTCCATCAACTCACATTCTGCATCTTTGTGTAAACCTAACCCAGGCTGCATTGAGAACAACGAAGAACTACCACTATGATCACTACCCACATTTGTCTTCCACCAATCTTTCGTTCCATCAGAAGACGATGACCCACCAACTTGAAATCTTTGAGCAACCCGCCAATCCTCTTTGGATAACAATGGAGGTGGAAGTCTTGGATTAAAATTCCCATGAGTATAATAATAAGATAAGTACATTGGATGAGACCTAATTAATTCTTCTTCACTTAACACTTGATCATTTGTTCTAATACCATTATTCATATCATCAATATGCACTTCACCATTGTTTCTATACAAATTTCCAACCGCGCTTAACGACCCTTCAACGGTCGGTGGGGCACTACCACTCCTATGCATATTCATACCTCGTTCATGATCACCGATCGCTGCCCTACTTTCCCTTTGATTAAATATTAATTCAAGCTCACTCTCTAAACTATCATCTAAATTTCTTGTTAATCCTTTCATCATACTGTCTTCCATAATATTCTACATTCCCTACCCAAAAACCCTAATTTTCAAATACCAAGAAAGAAACACAAAAGTTATTCTACAGATATACGTACAAATATATATATATATATCTCATTCACCGATAGTTATTATCATTATTATTATTATTATTATTTTATTATTAATCAAGAAAATAAAAGGAAAAGGATTAAACCCCAAATGTAATATACAAACTTATTGAAAAAATTCTAGAACTTTTGTAAATTTCAGGAAAATAAGATATAAATGAGAGATATAAAACTTACAGGTGTGATATATTGTTAGAGTTTGAACGAGGAATCAGGCTTGATAAATCACACGTGAATCAGATGTTGGTTTGAATTTTCACAAATTTAGGAAGAAATTTGGAATATATTAAAAGGAGAGAAAATATTATATGAAAAGGACGAAAGAGGTGGATCGAGATTTTTTGAAATTTTGTTTAAAATTTGACGTTCAATGCAGCTATCAAGAATGAAGGGATTACTGATGAATCTTAATTCAAAAGCTTGGGGCTTTTTATTTTGTCTTATAGGTCTACCGTTTACGTGCATGCGAAAGGTAATATATAAGGAAGGTTACTTTGTGCTCTTTTATAGAGGTTTTTATAAATACAGATGTAAATATAAATATGAAATTAGACGAAAGTTTAAAAAAGAATTTTAAAAAGTTAGAGAATGAAAAAATCAATAGAATTGTTTCATTTCAAATACTTATTTTTAAATTTTTCTTTAAAATTAAATATCTCACAAACTATACATCAATAAATTATAAAAATTACATTAGAATCAGTGTCATTTTATCTTTAATTAGAGATCTCACATGATATATTTTCGACAATTTTTTTTTTCTATTTTATTAGTGGGTTTTAAAAGTTCGTAATGTTAAATCACATGTGATTTAAACACTAAATAATAATCACGCGCGATTATACCTCCAATTATATTTAAAATTTTATTTATAATATTTATGTGAATAAATATTAATTTATAATCATATGTTAATAAAAGTACACCATGAATAAATAATCGTGTACTAGTTTTAACCTTTTATCATAAATTACATGCGATTATATTTTTAATACTCGGCAAAAAAAAAAAAACAAAACATTGTCAGAAGTATAGCTTGTAGAATCTCTAAAAAAATATACAAAATGTTGATTTCGAATATGTAATTTTTATAATTTATTGACTTACGGTTTGTAAGATATTTAATTTTAAAAGTTAAAGTGAAAATGGGTTTTGTAATAAAATAGAATGATCCTATTAGTTCTCTCATTCTGTATTTTATGTCATTCTTATTTGAATTCACCTCTATGAATATAATAACAATAAAATAACCATAATAATATGATGTAATAAAATTTTATATATGTTATTACAAAATAAAATCCTAATTAATTTCAATACTTATATATAGTTAGAAGAGTCGAGTTCAATTGAATTGGAGTTTTTTTAGAATTAGATAATCAATAAGAAAGTTTTATTTGACAAAAAAAAAAGTCATGTTTTTTAAAATTAAATATTTCAAAAATGACTTGTTAAAAAATTATAAAAATTACATCATAAAAATGAACATATTTTTTCTCTTCGTTTAGACATCTCAGATAATATACTTTCGACGAACTTTTAATTTCATTTTTAATAAATTTTAAAAACAACTATCACATAAATATTACATGTATTAATTATTTTCAAAAATCATTAAAATAAAATGTAAAAAAGAAAATCCGTCAAATTATATTAAGTTTTTACCTATCCAAAATATAGATAGGCTAGAAATAGTGTTGGTCTTTTTTTTTTCTTCTTTTCTTGAGGTGTGTGTTTTTACCAATCAAAACTTTTCAACCTTTTTCATTTTACCTTTTCTTTTCTACGTTTACCTTTACCTTTATATTTTCTACTTTTCAACCTTTTCTAGTTTTCAAGCTTTATATCAAAGGTGTGCGTAAATAGACTAGAAATAGTAAAAAAAAAAAAATTACTTTTTATAATGTATTTTTACTAATCAAAGGTTTTCAACCTTTTTCATTTTACTTTCTTTTTCCACATTTAACAAAGGGTGTGTGTTCTTACCGATCAAAGCTTTTCAACCTTTTTCATTGTACGTTTTTATAATCCTTAAAAATTAAAGAAATCAAATATATAAAAAGAATAAGTTTTATTTTTTTCCATTCATTTATATCTCAAAAAATAAAGTATAAATATTTAATCCACATTTATTTTAAATATCATCTAAAAGAGTTAACTAGTTAACCAGTAACAATTTATATATATTTAACTCAGGAATAATTGAATGTATCAATCAATAAGAGACTACAATCGATTGCTTAATGAAAGTATGTTATGATAAGTTTCCTACTTTTTTTTCTAAAGAGTAAAGAAATCAAACGTAAAAAGGTGAGTTTCATTTTTCACATGCTTACTTTATATTATATCTCCACAAAAATAAAGTAAAAAAACTTAATCCACGTATTAAATATCATTTAGAAGAGTTAAGTATTTAACCACTAATACTTTATATATGTCTAATTCATAATAATTGCACATATAAATCAGAGACTTACATAAAGTATTTCACAAGTAACTTGATAATTATGAAAAGTATCATATACGATTGTCAAACGAGAAAAAAAATTTCAAACGTGATTATTCGAAATGTATAGTTTATAATTTCTATTTATTAGATTTTTAATCTTCATATTAGACTAAAACTAAAACTCTAAAGATATAAATAGCAAGTAATCTGTTGTCAATGGTATGTGTGAATTTATACCATCTCCAAAAACATATAGGAATATAAATATATTAATGCTCAAAAACATAATATTCAGAAAGGATAGTACACACTAAAAGGAACAGCACCTCTTCATGCTAAAAGCATAAGAGAGGAGAGACAAAATTCCATACTAAACAATTCCAACATATACCAACAATGATAAAAGAAAAAATGTCTAATCTATTTGTATTCTCACAGCAACAATCAAGCAATATATTAAAGTACCAAAAACATATCAGATCAGAACAACAGTTTAAAGATTTCAGATAGCGCTGTATACGTTCCAATAGCTGATGAGACAAGGCCAACAACGATGATCAATACACAGACTGACACCTATGATTCAAGCCGAAACACAAGAGTTACGAAATGAGCAAATAGACCATAAAACAGTTGGTAAGTTCATTCAAGGATAACATTTTTTGTTTATACCTGAAAGCAGGTTGTCTTTCCCCTTAAGATGCTCAAGAAGCAAACACAAGGAAGAATTAACGTCTGTCATAACGTTGATAACATATATTAAATATAATTTCACGGTTAATTATATTGTCTGATTCTAGAACAAATTACGGATATAAAATTGAGAAGGAGATCATACCACCATCATGGTCAGTAAAGATCCGATAAGTGCCATCACAAGACCTATGCAAAGAATACATCAAAATCTTTAGTTTATACCAATATAGATATGTATGTATATATGTAGGTATATATACCCATTACATTATGTGAGAACTTACCAAAGAAGGGAACGGAGAGGGCTACAAGCAAAGTAGATAACACTAAACCCGTTCTAATGAGAATGGAATAGGCATAAGACTTATCCGATGGTAGCAACTCCTCCAGACTCATAGCAACGGGAGACATAGTCAAAGCATATTTGGTAAAAGGATTGACTACCTGCAAAAGAATAAATGGAGGATATTAATTAGTTCACAGAAGATATGGAAACTAAGTATATCGTATTTATGGTAATTTGTAGTTAACGTACTGTGGTCCACACAGCAATATTGGATGCGACCAAATTTGTTGGTAGGTTAAGAGTGAACTGTGATTCTGTTGCTTCCCCAAACATCAGGTATCCCAGTACAGCGACTACAGCATAAAGAACACCACATATACCGAAGCTGCATAAAAGTAAATCTTTCAATAAGCACGTAAGTAATAAATAAATCACTGAACGATGATTATATCACTATTACTTTACCTAGTTAAGAGGACTGCAGGAAATTGACTCTTTTTCGCCATTGATGTGTAGATATTAGGAAAGACTGCATGTCCTGAATAACAGTAACCGTAAAGTCCTATAGCTACTGGGAAACTGGAAAGGTTCAAGGTCCTTGTTGTTTCAATTTGAAAACCAATGTCATCCACGAAGCCAACCCAAAACAAACAAATGGTCACGAGAATTGATGCAATTACTCCTCCAGCTGGAAAAGAGAAATAAAAAAGTTATTAAAAATGTTTACAAGTCTTAAACATATTTCATGTTACTTACCAGAGATATAACTAAGGACACCCATGTTGCGAAGGTAAACTGTAGGTAGCACCGCAATAGCGATTGTAATTGCAAATAAATAATGTGCATTGAGTATATATCCTCCCAAACTTATATGTGCATTTGGAAACAGAGCAGATAGGTTATCACTCTCCAAGATTATATATTCAACACAACATGCCTGCACCAGAAAAGGAGTAAAATTTAAAGGTTAGAAAAGCTTGCAATTCTAATGGGATGGTGGAAGTAATAATTCATTAAAGTTAAAGATTACCTTATCACCAGACATAAAGAAGTTTTCATATAACTTAAAGATGAGAAAGCAACTATAACTTGATTGAAAAAAAATATATGATGATTCTGAAAAACTTAGCAAGAACAAAGTGTAGAAGTGTAGTCGATCTTTTTAGATGGTAAGAATGGATCACTTAGCATTGTTTCAGTTTCATGGATGATCATGAATAAACATAGCAGTGAACTGCTTAAACTATTTGGACTAAAAAGGAAAGTGCTCTGAGAATATTATGGAAACCAGTAGCACGACCGAATTTATACATGCTCTACTGTTTTATTCAGTATGGTAAGTCTAGCACATCACTTAGTAAATTACAGATCCCAATAGAAATTAGCATTTGCAATCAGAATAAGTTTAAGGCCATAATTAAGACATTTATTCAGTTAGATATACTTACATATAACTCCACGTACAAAATTATCTGCAGAAGAACATTAACCAAGGGTAAAGGTAAATTGGTCAGTAACCAGTCACATATATATGTGTATGTGTTCTATATAAGTAAACAAGCACGTGATAAATATGTTAGCTTACAGATATGATGAGACGTCCCGTAGTCCCAAAGGCAGCCTGGCCAATATCTGGATAAGTCTCGAGGCCAGGTTGACTATCCAAGCAGTATCGAAGGAGGATACCAGTGTAGAAAGAAAGGACCCCAAACAGAAGCAATAATAAAAGTCCAACCCATCCTCCTTCTCGGACTGCATAAGGAATTGAAAGAAGTCCTACTCCACAAAGAACATTTATGCCTACCCAAATTATCAAGAAAAATGTATTAATATTTATTTAAATCCCCCAAAATGGATATTTAAATGGAAATATGAGTTAACGACTCAATAAATGACACGAGAATGTATTAGACCACGTCTATGTGGCCCAACAATGCCTCTGTCACATTTTCAACACATAAAATAAGAGACATTAACGTTCACTCGAGTATTAACAACACCTAGCCATTACTAATTTCAATGATATTTACAGAAAAAGGACCACATCCAAATCATACATAAATAATATGTGCCAAGAGACAGAATAGTCCAAATTGTCAAACCAGTACCAACGTAACTGCTCTATTGGGGACCAAAATATTGAAGGGGTCCATCAAAGTATCAAACGACCCTTCCGATATCAAGACATATAAACGAAATAGTGTATCAATCAGAAATCATGGCCCGTTAGGACCCGGTTCAATATTGGTACTTTCTGTGGAGTATACCTAAAAAAGAACCAGGACCAAAAGCACAAACTTTTAGAAAATATCTATAGTTTAAGCTGCGGCAATGAAGTAAGAAAAACTAGAAAAAGTAACAGCACAAGAAAACAAAAGTTTTGACTACAATGATTAAGAAATATCTCTAATTGACTCAACAACAACGACTTTTAGCTGCAAAACCTCATACTTCTATGAAATTAGCAAATGTTTTGCAAACATCAAAGTGTTTCCAATAAGAGCTGATGTACAGAGTAATACCATATTCAGATTCTTAGAAGATTTCATGATCAATGTGGAACTGAAGTTAAGACTATGGATACGCAAATTTATCATTCAACTGATGTGAAAATGTGTAAAATAGTAAATGCAAGTTTCAAAATTGGGTAGTTCGTGAAGAAACGAATAATATAATGCTTAGGGTTGTATACCAACCTGATAGTTGAAGAATTTCAGGCAACAACCATATGAGATTACTCATGAAGTAGTTATATGTACTATAAAATTTAACAAGTGTATGATAGGACTTATCAGGAGAGCTTTGTTCAAGTAGCATACCATTGAGTACAGATTGACCGAATGAGCTCTGACTCGAAAGCGGAAGTTCATGCGAAACCTTAGAAGATTTGTGGACATGAGGCAACTTTCTGGCAGATGAACCTCGTCGTGGAGGAAGAAGAGAATGAGAACTACGACGTTCTTGTGGCTGCTGGTTGTCTGTTGCTGGTGCCAAGAGAGGTTTGCCCAAAGTTGGAAGTATCTCAGGAGTGTGTCTTCGAGTCAGTGTTGATGAAAGGAATGAACTTCCTAATCGTGATAACGTAGGAGTCCCAAGAAAATTCAGGCTCGGCGATGGAACACTACTATACAAATCGATCGATTGCCTGCCACATCATACAAGGAAAATTATTTAAATTATACAATTACCAACGATACACTTAAACCTTTAAATTTCAGACCTAAGTAACTCACAAAAATATGTTAGGAATTTGGGAGGAACCAAACAATGTGTATTATCACAAACACACACCCACAACAATAAATGGATAAAAAAATCGCTAACTAAGCAAATATAACAAAGCAACAAGATAAATAATGAACAATACGATACACGGATATTACGTGGTTTTGTCCGATCTCCGACTTGGAGATCAGTTTAGTCCACAGGGCTAAACCAAACCAGATAGATTTTATTATTATTTTCGTGGCTCAAGATTACAAACACATTAAGGTTATATGTATAGGATAAACCTAACTTAGGGAAGAAGAAATAACAAATATGGCTGACCTAATTTTTGCCGTGCAAAAAGTGCTTTTGCTGGGCAAAAATTGTCCTCGCCTGGCGAAGTAGCCTCTGTCCAAAGATCTTGCTATGCGATCCAAACTTTCACCATGCGATGATGGCTTGTTCACCTTTTCTTGTTTTCAGTTCATTAAGCTTCACCATCCTAACAATCTCCCTCTTAAAGATTAACAAACCCCAAAAAACCAGTAACTCTTCACCATCTCATCCTTTCACCAATGGCACCCTTTGTAACCTCGTACCGCTGAATTACCATTTGGGACACGCTGCTCAACAGGAGTCGGAAGACTTCCGATACAAAGCTACCTACCGGGACCAATCTCTAAACATCATCATCTTCTAGGCCCAAGAACATACGATGAGGTGTGCAATGACTCCAACCACTAGATTCTATCAAAAGACACCAATCTCTTCAACTCGTCGATAATAGCCATGTCTGATCTTGCCACCGACATGTCATCGACCACCCATACAACATTTCTACTAACCGATTTTCCTTCCCAGCAATCAAAAAATCGCCGATGGAACCAACACGTAGATCATCATCAAAGTTTACCCTTGAGAACGCAATTACAACCTTGAAAACCAACTTTTTCACCATTCACTTTCCCGTTGGTACACTGACCTGAAACGTAGCTACGGTTTCTGCTCCCACTGTACGGTTCTAAATAATAATCGTGTCTCTCTTAAGAAGACTCTGGTTTATAATACATGTCAGTCGCAAATTCTTTGCCATTAGAGAGTATAAATTCAAAGATCTGAATGCTCTAGTATAACCTGGAATTCACACACTTAACCCGTAGAAACTGAGACCAATCAGTTGTGCGCCAGTCTCCAAAGCTCCAACTAGTTGCCAAACTCTCACTAGCTTCGACACTTCCCTCGATTACCGAACTCCCAAGAGTTTCCAACACTCTCAACAATATCTAGAAAGCTCACTGGGGCTTACAAGATTATCCATCTTTAACCCACTTGAAATTCCCAACCAGTTCTTCCAGAAGATCCACTCGATCGTTGAACCAAAACTCACCAACCAATACCCAAGCCCAACCAAACGCACCCTATCCAGCTTCTTCTACATATCAACCAATAATCTCAAGTGTGCAAGCTCTAGCCTGCTTCATCATTCCAAAACCTGGAATATCCGACCAAAAACATGGTCTCCCGTTACAACCCCCGAGCGATAACCAAGCTCCTTTGACACCCACCACTGTCGATTACCAAATGGATGTGGTAACATTGATTACCTAACTACCCAACAGAGAAAACCATCCTCTTGACCTTTGAATAATCCAGTCAGTATCGGTGAAGCTCCGAGAATCACATCTCACACTCGCCACCAAACGCTCTCTCATCAACATCTTGCAAGAGAAGAAATTTGATAATGTCCATCCCTTCTTTGTATAGGATCGCAAAGAATGATCACCCTGAATCCAGATTCTACAAAACCTTCACCGTAACTAAATCACCATCGACTCTAATCAACAAATCCGGCATACGGCAACCAAACACAGCCTCAACGCGATCCACCTCCTGCCATGTCATTGCGTTGCGACCAGCCACCATCGTGTCGTGATGCAAACATCAGAATCGCGTCGCGAAAGACGTAAATCGCCTAACGATTTACACACTATAACCGGATCAGAAACTTACACCATAGACGGATAAACAAATCGCTAACTAAGCAATTATAGCGAAGCAACAAGATAAATAATGAACAATATAAACAATACGACACACGGATATTATGTGGTTATGTCCGATCTTCGACTTGGAGATCATACAGGGCCAACCAGAGAGATTTTATTATTATTTTCATGACCCAATGTTACAAGTACATTAGGGTTATATTTATAGGATAAACCTAACTTAGGGAACAAGAAATAACAAATTCGGCCGACCTAATTTTCGCTGGGCAGGCAAAAATCGCCCTTGTGCGATGAAATAGCCTTTGTCCAAAAATCTCGCTATGCATTCTAGATTTTCATCATGTGATGATGGCTTGTTCACCTTTTCTCGTTTTCGGTTTGTTAAGCTTCACAATCCTAAAAATTTTTATATATATATATATATATATCGGGCCGATCTAGAGGGAAACTACCTTTAATAATTGTTCGCGAGTATGACTCGGAATATGTCAAAAATATTATTTGATGAGAGATATTCATCAACAAATATTAAAGGCATAAAACACTGCTTCACTAAAAAACTCACTTTCTAGTGTTGATCTGGTTGCTATATAAAAATTAATACTCTTACAAATATATCAACACACACTATAGTACAAAAAGTTGAAGATTCTGGTGTTAAAAAGTAAAACAAGATTGAATATTCTTACAAACTTTCTAATTTACTTTTTAAAAGCAGATTCTAATCAATTATACACTAAAAATGAAATCTAAAAAGAATCTTAAAAGTCATATAGAATCATTGAATTAGTAATCAAGAACATGCCTGTAACTTTGAGGCCATGAAGGGTTTAAGGAGCTAGGTTTTTCCTGATGTTGAGGAATATCGTCTGAATAATTCGAGAATTCGGAATCATTCCCATCATCTTCACCTCTATTGGAATCATTGTCTTCATCCTCATCACTCTCAATAATAAAAGCTTGCTCTGATTCTGAATTCTTCATTCTGTTCAGATCTCTAAAACTTTAAACATTAAAAGTAATAAATTAATCCTCTGTACACACACATCAAAGTATCAAACACATAAACAATACACTACATTATAATTCTAAACTATATATATTTCTATATATAAACCCTAAATTCATGCTTTGACTCCGCAAAATCTGGAATCAAAACCAATAAAAGTATTCAACTTGACACGAAATTCAATAAATTGAAGACTTGATCAAAACCCTAAATTCGTTGAATTTTTATACGTATATATACAAATTATACAAAAAATCTATATGTATATATATAGCTTACCTTGTTTTGTTACTTGTATACAGATAGAATCAACTGAAAACAGAAATAGAAAAACAGAGCTTCAATTTCAGAGAAAGCGGATCAAAAACAGAGTGCTCTGCTAAAATTCTGTCTTCTGCTAAAATTGCTCGCCTTTTATAATGACACATACATTGTTGCCTCCTAAATCTTGTTTTTTTATTATTATTTTATTATAATTGAACATATTATAATTGTATATACACACAGTTGTGGGCTGTTGGTTATCTCTCATGTGATGTAGCTCACGGAGAAAAAAACAAATGTGTATTTTCATGTGATTGGAGGGTTAAGTGTATATCTTGACTCTTAAAAGAGTGGCCACGTTCCAATTTGATTAACAATAATATTAATTAATAATAATATTTATATTTTTACTAATATATAATACATTTTTTAATATTTTTTTTAGATAATTTTATTATTTTGTCCCCACTTTTATTAAAAATTATATTTAAAATCTTATTAAATTTACTGAAAGATGTTTATATTTATTACTTTGAGTACATCTTCACCTCCTCTTTAATGTTTGTCGATTACAAACATGTAAATATCTATTATTTTTAGTACATCTTCACCACCCCTTTTAGTTACAAATCATGCTAAGTACATTAATATCCATATTCAATATAAGATTCAAAAATATTCCATATGCATGTAATATATTATATATATGATGCACAAATCTTCATCATTTTAAAATTTTAAGTTTAGTACATATGGGATCTTATATCATCAATTTTTCTCCAAACGATCCATGACCATCTAAATATAATTGACTATAATTTGATTAATTATATAACAGATGGAAAATTAATAATCTAATGATTCATTTTGAATAAGATACATATTTATGTATGTCTAATACAAATGTATGGGATTATAAAACGTTGTAATGTTCATTTATGTCATTGAAGATGAAAATCAAACTTAAGCATCGAACTAAAAAATAATTATTGAACACTCGTTATATTGCGCGTGCATCCTTCTAATTAATATTAATATTAATATTAATATTAAAACGTATGTTTATTGTGGATTTGGAGTTATAATATATTTCGTTAGTAGTTTCAGTTGTGATATTTAGTTTCAATTAATTTGCTAACTTTAATGACTTTAGGTATACACATGTATCAAGATTTTATATTGAGTGCCGATTTTGAGAAAAGAAATGACAAAGTGGTGTGCTTTAACTTGCTATTAAATCTATTATTTTTATGTTTATTGTTGATCCCGACAGAACAATTTATGAATTTTGGTGATCCTTTCTACAATAAATATGATATGATGTGTAACATGAACGTGTTTTTATGTTATGAACATATATGGACAAAAGTGTAATAGTAAATTATTAATAATGCTACATACAACTTGCATAATCATAAAAGGAATAAGCATGATCATATAAACATATGCTTTTTGGATCCCTTGCCAAAAATTCGGGCATTAATCGCATGATGCTAACAGGATGCCTACAATGTGAAATATAAATAATTTATTTAAGAGTGAAGATAAACAAACTTGATGTGCATTCTTATAGCATCTAATTCTTACTGATAAAATGGAAATGATAAAGAAAAATGATAAATATTCTTAATTAGGTATATATGTTTTAAAATGTGATTGGTAGATGAGAAAATGATTAGATGACATTATGAGAGAAAATAAGTGAAATACATATGTCAAAAACTGTATGGTTAGACAAAATTAGTCATATGCCTAATTAGACAGATATAATATTACTCTATTCACCTTCAATCATGCGAACTAAAATATTTGAATTTTAAAAAGAATAAAACAACAATTGGTAAAACAAATTATTAGTAAAGATGTACCGCAAACAACAATAGGTGGATGCAGATGTGTTGAAAAGTGATATTTATAGGTATTCATTAGTAAATTTGGTAACATATGAATCAGTTTAAAAAATGCGTCAAACATAACTTCAATTTGAAAAGATATTATCATTAATATGGATCTTAACTAACCAAATGATAAGAAAGTTAAACTTAAACTAGATTGTAAACTATAAAATTCGAATTTCAAGTTACCTACTAACAATTTATTTACTTTAGTGACTGATTTTGGTGACAGTGATAATGTATAGGAAATCTGAATCTTTATAAATATTGTAAACCTTAAATACGATTTGTTTTAATGATTGAACATGACTTATATTTGTAAATAGTTAGGTAAACGTATTATTTACGTAATTAATGGTAACAAAATAACAAAGATTGTTAGTTGGGGCTAAACAAATTAATCATATATGAAAGACGTGTTTTTTGAATTTTTATTATATACATTAACTCGAAAATCAATCAAATATTTTAAAGGTTGTAGATTTCATATTTGTTTATGGGTAAATATAAACCTTTTAGAATTTTATTATTATAATTACATGATATATTATTAAGGATGCTTCTAATATATAAAGTAACGTTTTAGGGTTTTTGTATTGATGTAAGAGGATGTAGATATGCATAAAATTGTTTACTGATATTTGTTGAAGGTCTTGGTCAACAAAGTATATTTGATATTGTGTATATTCAAATTTGAAATTCTATGGTCAACAAGAATTGAATTTTTTACTCAATTTAAAACGAACTAAAAATTGTTTCAATCGTATCATTTGTATTGTTTCTTTAAACATAACAAACTCATTAACGTTCATATATACTCATCACCTTTAACTATACGTAATTGTTGCCCATTTTCCATATTTTGTGTTTATAAATTAGCTTTGAATATGATTAGACTTTTTCATAAGAAAACGACTCCCTTGAATTTTCATGTATGCCCCATTTTTTTTTAGTGAAAATTGAAAATAAAAAAATATGCTTTCTCCTAATTGAAAGTAATTAACTCATCTTAAGATTTTTTATGGTCTAAATCTGTTTTTTTTTTATATATCTTTGTAGCCAATAAAACTACATAAATTTATAGCCATGTTAGGTCCATATTTAATTATCAAAGTATTAAAATAGTTAAATAGCATGAACTAGTGAACATTAATCTCATTAATATCATATAATGTTTTTTTAAATTGACTAAAATTTAGCACATAATGACATCATCTTTTAAAATTAAAGTTTAATTGATTAATTATGTCCTTTTATTTCACTTTATTTTAAAAATAAAACCTTTGAATTTAAAATCTATTTGAATCCTTACATATTTAAGAATTATATTACATAGTTATATTTAATATTTATTTTAATTATTATATTGTCTCGTGGCATCTATCTATTATTTACATCTATCATCTGTAAACAATTATCTTTTATGACGTTTTATTTTTTATTTTGAAGTGATGATTGTGTTTGAGTTATACATAGTGAATTAAATGTTGTACATTTGTTACTGTTCACGACTTTGTTCGAATAAAAAACAACATAACTACTTAAATACGACTTGAAGTGTTATTGATTCAAAGAAATAAGGACATTCGTCACTATAAATCCTACATCCACCAACACTGCGAGACAATCGAAACTTCTATGTAACAATGTTAGTTATATGTCGTAACTTGATAAGAAAATGCTTTTGTATATTGTAAGGTATAATGAAAATAAAAATAAAAAATTGATTTTGATGTAAAATTTTAGAATAACAACCAGTTTTTTCTAAGAGTTGATCTTTTTATAGTTTTAGAGTTAATTTACCAAATTTGATATATCAAATTACTGTGATTTAAAATATACATGACTCGATATATAAATGATTTTTTTTTAATTCTAAAATAAATAAAATATATATTTATTTGTATCATTTTTATATATACAAATTTAAAAACTAATAAAAATATAAAATTGTAAGTTGTATAAATTAACTATTTACTTAAATTGAAACGAAACAACGAATTGCCAACTTAAGTATTTATTAAATTAAGTTACATGTATCAATCATATCATATATTGAAAATATACACCAACCCCTGATGTGTGACATTCTAATCACATGGTTAGATATATGTTTGTTACTTTGTTATATTTCTTCATATCAATATTATTAATATTAATAATATGTTGTCAAATTGTATACAATAATAATGTAGAGAGAAGATAAACGAAATTGATTTGAGGGTGACACACGATTTGAAATATCACATTCGTGAAAATCGTTTGTATTTTCCAAAGATTTGCTTATCACTTTCGCTTCTCCGCTTCACATGCCTATCATATCGACATTAATTAGCATGTTCATAATAAATAAATATATAATATATAATAACAACAGTATTAATATTAATTGACAATAATATACCTTTTATAAGAAATTTATTTAACTCTTGCCAAATTATGCGATAAATCAATAATACAGTTACACGAAGAAGGTCTGATATTTGGCACTTTGTATATAATAGTGATAACAGGAGTACTTTTATTAATTTAAATAAATTAAAAAATTATAGTGTGAAATTAAAGAGACATCTATATTGCGAAGAGAAGGAGAAGCATACAATCTCACTTGTTGATTTTTGTGATTGATAGTCCAGATTTGCAACATTACATTTTATGTAAAATGTAATATTGTTAAGATATAATAAATCTTAACCCGTTGTTTAAATAATTAACGACTTATTTAAATAATTAACGACTAAAACTATCTGCTTCTTCTTTCTTTAAAAATATAACTGACCCTTATAATCTTATTAAAAAATAATATAATATCATATGACATGTATGTTTTATCAATTGATATCGTTTTATTAATTAACTGATATAGGTAAAATTATCAACAATTTGGACACGTGATTATCAATAATGATCTAAGGGAATTAATCATCTGAGACATCGAAGATACGTGAAGTAATGTTATTTATTTGAATTATTTTCATATTTTCCTTCATGATTTACTTAGCAATGTTGATTCTTCACATCACATGGCATCGTGTCATTCATTTTGTTTTTCGTTTATTTTATTCTTATATACATTTAAAATTTAATGTTTTATTCTAATAATTTCCGAAAACACAAATATTACTTTAAACAATTTTAGCCGTCACTTGTTTATTTTCTGATAATTTAATCACAATTTTAACATTTCTTTTCATATTTAAAAAAAAAATATCATAATGATGTCATAATTATTCGCATAAGTTAATCTTCGCCCTTAAATGCATTTTCTTAATTGTGATCTCAATATTAATTTTAATTCGTCAAATTAATGATGTCATTCATAATTCATTGAATGATATGAGTTCAAATGAAAACATATTTTTTTTGAGAATGCGAAAACTAATAAGAGAACTTCATTTGGCAAAAATCCATTCCCCCTCAAGTTCTTTAAAATTAAATATCTCAAAAACAATTAGTCGAAAAATTACAAAAATTACACCATAAAACTCAACATGTTTTTCTTTTCAATTAGACATCTCACATGATATATTTTTTTCTTCATTTTTTGGTGAGTTTTGAAGACAACTCATTACCTATAAATAATAAAAGTTTAATTGTTTTTACATGAATGACTAAATTACTAAAAATCTATGTGTAATCTTGCACACCTACAAGGTTAATAAACTATTTTTTTTTATAGTAAAGACTTCCGTCCGGTGCAGTCAAAGCATCATTATTTTTATAGCGAAACTATTAAAATAAAATAGTACGGAGTAATAGTTTTAATTAGTATCCAATGTCACTTGTATTTGCACTGTTATAGGTGAATTAATATTTGAGCGAATCATTACATCCCAAAATTTATAATTATTAGTTAAAGAATTATCAAATGAGAATAACACATTATGTATTTGTTTACATATGATTAACCTTATTTAAAGGTAAATATAATGGACGTCCGATTGAGAAGGAAAAACATTTCAAAAATCCTAAAATTTTATGTAAAAATATCAAAAGATATATATTTATTTACATGTAAACAAACACATAATCTAATAGTTCTTATAAATTCTCAGTTTTTATTTGATTGTTATTTGAAGCTTCAGTTAATTATTTAAGTATACATGCTATATTATTATATAATTTAAAATTTTCTATTATAGTACTAAACACTACTCTATAAAATTAAAATTCAAGTGGCCATGTTATATTATTATATAATTCAAATTTATCTATTTTAGTACCAAACACAACTTTATAAAATTAATGGAGTCTTTCGTCACACAATAACATGATATTGGAAGATCCACTTTAAATTAGTCGTAGGTTTAAGGTTTATCACAACTTCATATTTGACAAATCAGCACCTTAATAACATTACGTATTTATAATTTTATTTATTCGTAAATTAGGATTGATGTATATAATATTAAGCCATGATTCACAACTTGCAACATTAATGAAAAGAACAACAAATGGTCCAAAAAACATGTGGGGTCTCATTAATATAATCGAGAAATAATTCTCATTTGATTTGAGACTTAAGAGAGAGGGATAAATCTATATCTATATCTATCTATATGAATATAATTATACCAGAGTATAAATAATACATATACAATTATTTGGTAAAATAGGGAAACTGCCATTGTTTTGTATAAATAAGTACTGCCTACTTAACTAATTCGTTTTGTATACAATTAACCGAGTCGAGCTCTACGATAACATTTTATCGGTTAAGCTCGACTTGATTAGTTAATAGCTAAAAAAGGTTTGGATGGGAAGTAAACTTAAATTTCTAAACTTGTAAGTATGGCTAAAATATCGAACACCGTCTCAAATATATTGTTATTATAAACTATACATTTTAAATAATCCCCTAATAAAAGTTCAGTGTTTTTTATATGGACCAAAGTCACAATTGATATATGATGAACTGTGACATAAAAACTCGAATCTCCGCTACACATTCTTTTATGTCTGGATTCATCTTTCATTATTGTTTTGTATATTCCAATTTGGCAATTAAATATTAATTCAATTTGTATACCATTTCTAAAGACATTGAAATTGAAAATCCTATTATTTATGAAGAGGTTAAAACTATTTAATAAATAATTATTTTACTTTTTGATGTATATATATATATATATTGGTGCTAAAACTCGTGCAATGCAAAATAGTGTAACGTTGTTTATTTGTTAGGTAAAACGTATGCAGTTATTAAAGTTTATGCGTTAATCATGTTACAATTTGATCATTTAGTTAACGAATTAACAGTCAACTATGTGTTCAGTATAATATATGAAAAAATGGGCAGTTAACTAATATAGTAAAAGCTATTAATACAATTGATTTAAAGAATGAAAAAAAACAATAACAATTAATAATGGTAATTAATTTATTTAATCATGGTTATTAATTTTTATAATTTATTTTATTAATTTTGAAATTTAATTTTTTTCACATAAGATTTTTTAGTCAGTCAATTATATACAAAGACACATCAGAATGGATATATAAAAAAAACCCAGAAAAATCGTAAGCTTGAAACCTCATATTTTTTGCATACGTGGCAGCCTATGATTGGAGCCACGTAAGCAAATTAATATCATCTTTTAGTAATAATAGATAAATTTGGATTTAGTGAGAACATAATGTTAAAACAATAATAGTAAGAACACTTTCAGTTTATTTGTGAATGTTTTTTATTTCACAAAAAAATTAAATTGTGAACATTTATTACTTTTTAATTTCACATAAATTTACAAAGAAGTGAATGTATATGTTTTTGACACTTGAATAACCAATTTGAGACGGCCTTTTTATAGTGAAGCAGTAGGTTCTTTTGTCCAGTTTTTTTTCTTTCTAATGTATATATTTTGACTAAAAAAATAAAATAAAAAGTAAAGTTACATTGTAAACATAGATTATTATCATTGAATTAATCGTAACAAACACTATATATACTATTTCTTTGTAAAGGATTTATAATTATAAAATGCTAAAATCGATCATAATATTCAGATACTCGTATGTTCTAGTTCATTATTTAATTCAGGAAATTGGAAAATATATGTCCAATCTCACGTCCACAAGTCGCACACGACAGTGACACAAGTGAAAGTGATGTGGAATGGGAAGGTGGGGCCGATGATGGGGCCGGATATTAGACAATCTTACGTGTATGTTAATTGACCATCCTACATAATATTGGCCCAGGAGTCTACGTTCTTATCCCTAACCCCTAATCATACCATATTTACAAAAGTACCATTTTTATAACTTAGCTAGTGATGAAAATCTCGCACTCCTCCAAAAGAGTCACTAGTTAATAATTAATGCCGTCGTAGTATATGTGCTAACATATACTTAAATTATTATTTTTAAAATATGAATGCAATCTAAAAAGAATAATTGATAGTTGATATTACATATATTTTTTATGAGAATATAAAAATATCATAATATATTAGATACTATATATTTAAATTATTTTTGTGAAAATTAGGAATGTAATTTATATAAAAAGATAATCTCTAATTGATATCACATATTCTCCTTATGAGAATAAAAGTTACATTATAAAGACAAAAAAAGCAATACATGACCAAATAAATTAGTAAATCATAAAAAAAAGAAAAAAGTTAAATTTTATAAATCTTGCTTACTTTTGTCATCTCACAAACAATAAAAAAATTGTAAAACAAAGAATTATAAATGAATGAACTATAATAAAAACTTATTTTTAAATAAAATAATCAAATATATTATATGAAAAATAGTTCAACTTTATGATAAAAAGTAAGAATTACAAATTAACGAACTATAACAAAAACTATTTTGCATACAGTCAATACTAGATCGGCTTCATTTAAGATAATCACACGTGTATTTAATAATATCACAAACAGACATTTAGAAAAAAATATTGATCAAGTTACTGTCCACTTTTTCACATTTTTATATATAGGTAATTCGATAAATACATCATATACACCACTAAGAGCATGTGAAGTAGTAGGAAATTCTAGCCGTTGACCAACCATTGACGTTGAAATTTTACTCTCTTTCCCAGTGTTGATGGTGGCTATCATTGAGCCTTCAATAATGCGTTGAAGGTTTTTTAGTATTGTACTTTATTTTATTTATGATTGATTTAAAATAATTTATCGTAAATTTTGTTTATATCGAGTTTAACGTTCAATCACTCACTTTAAAATAGAATTTCGATGTTAAATTTTACGCTGAGTAAAACATCTTACCACTATTTATACTCTGAAGTATAAAAATCAAAGCTCATGCTAGAAGTACTTGTATTGTGTTTCTTAGGCATCCTTGCTTAACCAATTATTTCTACCTTATCGTTTGTTTTGTTTTAAAATATGTTTGGGTAGAGCAATGGCATATATCAAGCAATTATATTATCATTGCGCAGGCATTCTCGACTTCATGATTGTAATTAGCCAAAACAATCACAATCACATAAAATCTAAAATGCATAAGATCTATTTAGAATTTTGATTCTGAACATTAAATTTTAGGATCGAGATTCGATATATATGATCTTACTTGTTATTAATTAATAAGTTAAAAATGTACAAATATATTGATTTTGTCTAATAAAAAGTTAATTGGCTAATCATTTTGCAACGAATAAAAAGTAAAACTAATCAATTCTTCAACTACAACAATTTAACACTTTGAAAATATATATCACTAATAACAAATATAGTATTTTAAATTCGTAAAAGTAGTATTAAACAAATGTTACATTATATAAACTATAAAAGTTTCAATAATTAGTCACACATTTGATTTTTCATATGTACTACCACACTCATATATGAAATTATAATACCTGAGTAGGATAATAAGATCCTAATATGATCTTACGAAGACGAAAGCTATTATAAGTAAAACCTTCGTTTTAACAACCTTGGTATATATAAATAAAAACGGACCTGCTATATTCAATGTTTAACACATAATACTAGCTTATTCCTTTTTCATCACTACCTTTAAATTTGACACGTATCGATTATATTGATAAGTCTATATTTAGGTTTTTATTTTAAGTCCGTTAATAGTTAATAATTGATGAGCTAAGATGTATTTCCATTTCCAGTGTGAGCCCTATTAGAATCTAAAACGACCATATCTATCTCTATCTAAGGGATATTTAACGTATGGATGTTTTTGTCCTTATTTTATTTTCTAACACATCGCGTTGTTTGATGGTGGGACGGATACATTTAAGCTAAAAATAGTTGCATCATATGCCAGGTTGTAACGGTTAAGTACTTAAAATTGACCTATTGATTGTGTTACATTAACCCCTACCTACAAAAACGATTGTTATGTATATGATAGCATGCAATTGTCGTCATATTATAGATACTCAATATTGGTGCAAGTCACAAGATTTGATATATATGCACGTGAAAATCATGGGCAGTGATTTTATTATTCATTCATATATCTAAAATAAATAATTTAACAGAAAATAATTAAAACTTGAGTGGACTGTGACCCCAAAGAACAAGCACTTCATGTTGGTATTCACATGGATATTCAGAAAAAACAATTTAAATAAGCACCAAAATACCAATGTAAAATTGCATGAGTATATATATATATATATATGTACATGTAATAATCACAAAATTTTGTTTTGTAGTTTATAAAGTTTCAATCGACCTCAATTATTTTAGTCCAATTTAAATATACAATTTATATAATAATTTAACGTTGGAACTGATCATCAGCTATAAATCCAAAATACCCTTCAAGCTATATTATATTATATATATATATACATATACAATTTATCAGTTTAATGTTATAAAAGTTCTCTTAAAGTTTAATATCGAAGCAAACAAGCTATTAATATGATTATAATTGGCCCTTTAATCCGAATACATGCAGAAAACTTACGTCACTATATTTATTATAGAAAAAGAACATTATTTTCATTCAAGAACCAAGTAAATTGGAACAGCAAACAATCCCGATCCAATATATAAATTTTTTATCCATCCTTTTTATCAAGGTTGTATAATATCATAATGTTATTGCAAGCCATGTGTGCACCACAAATTCATATCAAGTGATGTAAGTACTTAAAAAGTAGTGCAAATAGGAATAAATCAACATCATACAGCTAACAGCAATAAAATCAGATAAAAGAGAAACTAATAAAACATAGTTAAATACTTGATAATAATTCATATATCACTATTTCAAATGGCAATGTTTATTGATGACCAATTCATGATATTGATGAATTTTTAGACTTTAGCCGAACCCACTATATAACTCAATGATCAATCCTTATGAATAAAAATAGTGGGCCCAGGCCCATTTTATCCTTTTGTAGACTTTTCTTTATATATAAATTAGCAATAGCAATGAGAAAGAGTTCACGAAATTCTTTTTAAGTAATTAGAATTTATTAAAGGAAAATGAATTTCAGTTCGTTCAGTAGAAGCAATTTAATGAATTCTGATTTTATCAATTAATCAACCTAACAAATTAAGGAAAATGAAATCACAATTTCAATTTCATTGAATTTTAATGAATTATGTGAACCAAACGCAACTTTAAATACTTGTAAAATGAAATCGGCTTACCGGGCTTCCATAATTGGGTTTTTATAGACCCAGAAGCACATAAAGCCCAATCTCAGCCGGATCCGTAAACCTTAATTAGTACTTTATTACTATGATCCAAATATTTCAGACCGTTAATAATTGCATTTTACTTGTAATTTATATGGTAAATTTAATCTTTTTATTTAATATTTTTGAAGTATTATAAAAAAAGCAGACTATGTTCAGTTAAATTATTGCTAATAAATTTATTCTGGAAGAACGAGAAAGTCAAAATTAAATATTTGTACAAAATATAATGAAACATTTGTTCGTAATGATCGATGATTCTAACATGATAATATAAATGAAGAAAAAAAAATTCGACACATCAAAGAAAAGGGAAAGACTTTAGCTATATATTATGGCTGGTGAAGACAAAAAGTGGTCCTAAATATATTTTCTTACCCTTGGTACGAGCTTTAACCAATAATATATAAATATAATTTAAACGCATACGATGATCTACGATAATCTATTGTATAATTTTTAATAAGTATTAATAAAAATATTATTATTTAATATTAAATATTATTAATTAATGTTTTAATAAGACACATCTTATATAAGTAATTGTTATGTTTTAATTTAAATGATTATCTAAACTATTTAAATTAAATTTATTTTTAATCAAAATCTAAACTATTTACATTAACTTTTATTTTTTCTAATTAAAAATTTTTAAAGCTTGGTATGTGACATTTTATCTATGTGTCAAAATATGAAACAACCTTTTATACTCCTTTAAATATATGTATTAATATATATATAGATATCTACAATAGGGTTGAGTTAATTATAGTAAGAACATATCTGATTAACAGTTATTTTTTAACTTTTACTTTGAATCATTATCTTTTTTGTTCACAACAGTTTTGAAGAGATTAATTTTTTATTTTAATGCTTGTAGTGGTTAACCTTAATTTTTTCTTCTGTTTACATCACATTTTCAAACGGTGAATCTATATTTTTAAGATTCATAGTTTATAATAATTTGTGTGAACCAATACAAAATAAACAGTCACCACTTCAAACCTACCGTTAAACAAGATAAATAAAGCTTCACCGTATAAAAATTTTGTGAACAAAAAAAATAGAGTTTCACCCCCTTACAACCTGCTGTGAAGGTTGCGTCTGAAGTTCACTTTATTTAAAAAAATGTCATTGTCAAAATCACCTATTTTGATCAAAACGGATGGACGGTTAAGATGTGTTCTCACCGTTCTTTTTGTTTATATTGTGTTTTCACTAAATCTAATGCCTATATATGTATATATATATAGGGTTGGTTAAGAATATAATGTTAAAATGAGAATGGTAAGAGCATTTTTGGTTTTCATTCACAATTTATTTTTATTTGTAAACATTTTTTTTTTTTTTGTTACAAAAAATTTTAATTGTAAATTTTTATTATTTTTTGACTCCACAGATATTTATAAAAGATGATAAGCTGTATATCTTTTTACTTCACAATTTTTTTAATCGTAAAACTTTATTATCTCTTAGTTTTACAATATATATTTGTATATATGGTTCATTAATTTTCAGTTTTCACGTACAAACTCTAAAAACAGTTACTTTTAATCTTGTTCAAACTCAACTTAATTTAGGTATATCGTAGAGCTTACTGTAATTATTAGTAGCGGAAAACTATTAAATAAACGTCGTATATATAAAACTTCATCAAATTGTACTGTTAATAAAGTTATTACCAAAATGAAACATAAAAAATCTGAAATCTAAACAGAATTTGTAAAAGCAAAGGGAGCGATTCTAACTTCTTGTACCCAAGTTACAGAGAACAATCTGAAGTAAGACAATCTTTCCGGTTTCGCTAAAGTTCGAGTGAGAACACATAGAAGTTGAGACGCGATTAATTATAGGAAAATGCACGTCCTGAAGTGCGTATAGCCCGTTGCGATACGATATTAGTAAATATGCGTGGTTTCCCTAATTCTCAATATGTTTGTTTATCCTCTAAAAACCCTAATTTAATTTGAGACCGTAATTATATTAGTACAGAAGTTAATTATAATCAAAACGGTGTTACAGTACTGCATTTCTTCTTAAGGTACAAATTTATGTTTTAATTTCTTCATAAGGTTTTTTCTCATTGTTGGAACATATGAAAAATGAGCGAATTAAATACAGCTTATAAATTAATATTGTGTCATTAATTTCATTTGGAACCATATTAATATTCTTCATATATTTTTTAAATCTGACGTAACGTATCTTACGCCAAGAAGACACATGCCGGTCTACTTTCGTAGTTAACTTTTTTTTGTTTCTGTTACTAGTAGTATAATATTGTTTTCCTGAGATTAATTAAATTAATAAAATTAAGTTTGATTAGATAGGTATATATTTAACAAAAATATATAGTTACAAAAAAAAGGCTAACTTAAATTGGTTAAATCACCTCATTTTTATGTAGAACCCATTGCACCTTAAATTTTAGATTAGTTGTACTTGTACCTATAACAAAGTTTATTTATGTGGAACAATTTGAATAGTGGTACGTGTCAACTCTGTCACGATAGTAGTTTCGCATCTAGAACTAACCACATACGGTATTTACTAATTAAAATGCAAGGTCATGAGCAATATAAACGTTGTCAGCTGTATTTCTAGTTTTATATTTGAAACGAAAGTTGAAAGATTTCTGAGTTTGTACGTACAGTCTCACTAACATATTGCGACCACATCATACATATAGTACATATTTGTTGATAAGTGAGCACAGAGACCATTATTGTTGTGGCCCTAAAAATCGAGTACAGGACATAAAAGTTACTCAGGGTTGGTTTCTTTTGGCAAAGATCATGAAAATCTTGAGTAGGGCACCAACACAAAACTTACAGTTAAAAGTAAATAAATTTTGATAAACCGCGCGCGTTATGTTGCTAAAACAATATAATGTCATTACGAAAAGTTTACTATAATTTACGAATTGAAAATCATTTTATGTTCAAACTAACATTAGATGTGAGAGCGCATAAGGAAATGATATGTGGATCCTAATTTGCATTGAAAACTTTCGAATTGATTAACATGACCTTTCATATTAAATTGAACAAGCACAAACAAATAATTTAAAGAAGAAGTAACATGCTTGTACAGTTGCACGAGAGAATATCAATCCGATAATTACTAAATATATGTGTCAAA
Organism: Logfia minima; assembly: GCA_963921325.1. Taxonomy (NCBI): domain Eukaryota; kingdom Viridiplantae; phylum Streptophyta; class Magnoliopsida; order Asterales; family Asteraceae; genus Logfia; species Logfia minima. Next base: position 3,881,620 of record OY992770.1, read on the forward strand.
TGATGATAAAAGAAGTAATACCTTGGAAAACTAATTAATTAAGGGAGTATATTTGTTACTAATCAGATTTTTGAAATTGAATATAGTTTTTAATTTCGATGTAATGCACAAACGTCGATGCAGTCCTTGTGCCGATCATCCACGTAGGTAGGTGTTGCCATAACTTCTGCAACAATCATGACAGTATAGTAAGCCCCAAAAACTCTGATCAAGTATGTTAACTTCTATTATACCAGTTAGCATATAATGAAAGGTTAAAATGAAGTAACTTTGTGTACGGCTTATGCATATAACTGCATCAGAAGTATGTCACTACTTTTTCTGTTTTATTATGAAAAACTTAAATATAAAAAGGTGGTTGGAGATTCAAAGAAACAGCTATCACCATCACTTAGTACCTTGGGAAGCAATAATTTTGGAACAAAAAACACACCACAACCACATGTTCTTCCTTCCAATCAAATTCAATTTAATTAACTGGAATTTTATCACAAGCTTTATATTTCTGATCACGAGTTTTCTTTATCACTTCACTGGACATATATGATTAAGTTAAGAAGCTTGTAGAAATTAAAGAACTGAACATGTAGCTTTTTAATTACATGGAGAACACTAACTTCCAATTCCTAACAGTAATACTTTAAACCATATTAATTAGGTCTTGATTCAATTCAAGATTATATGAAATCCAGAAATGATTGATAGAACTAAATGATATGCCTAATTAAACATCAATCTAAATATGTGATTGAGACATGCACATGTCTAAAATCAAAGGTAAATATGAATAGAAAGAATTTACCAAAGCAACGTGTCAAATATTGTATGGATTTGCCTTCAATCATATCGTGTGATTTCACTTAAAAACATGTATGAAGTTAAGAATCTCGTACTAACATGTCGAGTTTATGAAACCCTGACCGGTTTACTCGGTATATGACATTACTAACAAATCATCTTAAAATAACATCTCGGTTGGAAAAAGGAAAACTTGATCATGACCATAAAATGTTGTTTTAACTAATTATTAAGAAAAACAATTGCAGCGATTCGAAGTTCATGGAAACAGAACAATCTTTCATCAAGATTTATAAGGTCAACTCACGCTTTGACGTTGCTTATGTAAAAACTAACGGTGTTGTAAATTGTTACGACTAATGTAGAGTACGTCAGTGTGGTTTACTGGTTATTTAACTAGCTAGGTTTTATTTAAAATTTGATATTAAAGTATTACATCCATTCTACTTGCAAAGTCCAAATTAATCTGTCTGGATTTGTTACGTCTTGATATCAAGTTTGTTAATGTTTATTTGATGCTTTTATTTATTCGGTATATTATCTTTTTGATCAATAGTTTGGATCGCGTCGTCTTTCTAGTTTTATATATTACATTTTGTCATTCAACTCATTCATGTGAATCAAAAAATAAAAGTAACAAAGTTAAGTTAAATTGGTTAGAATTGTCATGTAATCCAAGTTAATTAGCTTGATCTAACTCAAATTATTTGTAACTTTTATCGCCTCTTGCTAACGAAAATCTTCGGGTTCCAAAAGGAAGAATAAATACATTTGTCATTAAAAACAATAAAAATTAATACTACTAACAGCTAATTATTCATGTGCATATATAGTAGAATAAGCACACTAATGTACGGATGCATTTATTTGTATGTATGTGAAGCAAATTATATATAGTTCACAGGCGGTTTGCACTAAATTGACCCGAATTAAAAAGATAAAACAAGATTATTCTAACAACTCAAATGATTAATATAACTTATAAACAAACCAATAGATTGAGTTCAATGTGTTTAATCGTGTCCGAAGTGTTTAAAGAAGAGGGAATTTACATTGCACCCAAACAATTATAGTTATAGAAAAACATGATTCTTGCATAAAGATCGACTTAATTGGTGTTGTTTGTTCTTATATAAGAACGATATATTTCTCATTAAAAGAATTAATAATAGGTACAAATCAATCATGAATAGGTCTAAGATCCGATCTTTTACACATTTATATCAATTGAACAACATATATATATATATCAAGATTCATATATATGGAAATCAATAATCAAGATTATTACCTTTTTTGTATGATAACAATCATTATAACTGTGGGAGACACGTTGACTTATGATGTAGTCAATTGATCACCGATGCAGCATCATCAAGATTCTCATAACCCAGAAACTGTAAGAGTTGAATGGCATGTGAATCTTGAAGATGCGGCAGCAGTAAGCAATGACTTTTGATTGATGATAATATTCAGAAGAAAGATGTGCTGCGTTGTCAGTTTGTGATTGGGTTTGAGACGTACAGAGAAACCCTAACTAGTTTCGTGAGATGGTGGAGAGGAAAGGAATGAAGAAAGGGTTAGGGTTGGGACAAGTTTATATACTGGAAAAAAAAGCTGATGTTTGGACTTGAGAGTGGGGCCCATTTAAGGAGGTATCCACTTTTATGCTATTGAACTTGGACTAAAATAAAGATTCTCCTTGTAATTCAATCACTTTATTATTCTTTGATAAATATTGAAATAGCAAATACCTAAAGTATAACTCATAGCAATAAATCGATGATAATATTATATGACAGTAAGTATGCTCATTTGGGTAGTTTAATAAAGGGTTGGAGATATGAGATTTTGCAGTGACAAAGTGTTAATTAGTAAATATAAGATGTGATGATAAAGTAGGACGTTCACAAAAACGTTAAGTCGTAATAATTGGTCGAATTGTATAAATATAATTGGTATGGTCCGATTTTATTTCTAACGCTCCAGCCGTCGGTTTGAAAATTACAAAAACAAGATTATCTGGTCCGGTCTACGATTTTCATAGGTTATAGCCCGGTTAAATAGAACCGGATTAACTAACAATTATATATGTGTATTATCCATTTATCATGAAAGTTCACCGGTCGATCTGGTCCAATTTTGCATTTTGTTTTAACCGAGTGTTTGATTGCGTGCTTTGCGTTAAGGCATAAGTGGGCTAGTACTAATTTTCCTAAACTCTAAATATGTGTGTAAATTATTTCTAATCACATTGTACTGTAACTAAACGTCCATTAAAGGATGATTGAGTTTAAATAAAATATTTTCATTCATATATAAATAATGATGATTGTATCTAAGGAAAAATACTGTAAATAATTCTTATTTAACGTAAAAGACATATTTACTTTATTAAATTATTAAACATAAAAGGTACTAATGTTTTGTTTTTGAGTCTGTACAATATTGTCCCATTTTTTGTTGAAGGTAAAGTTGGGCAAGTGGTGATCCCGTGTGACACCTGAACAATCTGAAAATTTCATGATCATGCTCTTCGATGTCATTAATACAGTGGATAAGATCGCATGGAAACACCCATGGGCCAATACAAATATAATTAGCAGTATATACGGATCAGTAGAACTGTTACTGTATAAACACGATAACAAACTGAAACAAAATACGATTGCAAGTTTGTCATCCTATATAGATAGATGAGTATAAAACATAATAGTTGTTATGGTTTTTCTTCTCATTAATTAAGTTGTCATGATACGATTGCAACCACCTAATATCATTGTTACTACTATCTAATTAATTATTGTATTCGTCTTTTCTAAAATTTTGATGTTTCAGAACACTATGAAAGATTAGTTTTAATTATTTGTATCCGATATTAATTAACAATATTATCACATTGCTTTTATTTATTTGAATTTTATTTTATTTTTTATTGATTTAGAAAAAATTCACAAAATCAACTAAACTGAACTGGTTTTCGCGGTTGGTCCGGTCCGGCCAAGCAATCCTAACAGTCCTGTCTGGTTTGAAGTTTCTCAAACCGTCAATCTAATTTGAATTTTCGTAGAAAATAAGTCGGACCAGATTGTGAACACCTCTATAATAAAAACCGCTTAAAACTATATTTTTGATAAAATGAATTAAAGAAAGAAAAATAACACGTACTCTCATACATGCATTAATGCTCATACTAGGATCAAAGTAAATTCAATATTTCTCCGGTAATATTGATTGTCCTCTTTGTGTATTGATTGAAATGAGAAATATTGATTGTCCTCTTTGCGTATTGATTGAAATACAATGATATATATATATATGTATATATTTAAAATTATTAACTATAATCCTAATCGTACTTAACAAAATTCATAAATAGAGACTCTGAAATATGCTCCTTGTCAAACATCCACAAATTAGATCGCACGTTTTGTTCCTAACTTATCGAATACTTCAATCATTATAAGAAGAATGTCACGTCTTCAATCCCAATATAAACATCTAAAACTAATGAATAATTTTGCATGTATATAGTTTATGTTGATTTGTGTCTCAATATTTATTAAAGCGTAGACATATATAATAAAATATGCTAAATAGTAACACATAATTATTTGTGCATCGATTTGATCAGGAAAAAAAAACTTATGTGCACCCATTCAAAAATTAATTGACTAGTTTCACGTGCTTTTATATTTTCTAAATCTTTTTTAACGTAACATTATATACATCTATACAGGGATATTAAAATTTTTGCCCAATTTTTTTTTTTTTTTAAATATTTGCCCTAAAATTCTTTTTTTTTTGCCCCAACTGATCGCAACTCACAATGACACCTTGCGACCGAGTTTGCGACTTCAGTCTTTGATTTGCAACCTTTGACGAATGTTGACTTTTGTTGTTGTTGTAAATTATGTTAAGTATCTTGTAAACTTTGAAAGATCATATCTTTTAACTTGTAACTCCGATTAAGCCACCGTTTTTTTTTTTGAAAAAGTCAAAATTTTATTTTTTCAAAATTGAATGAGGGTTTGTTTACACTTCAGATTAACCATATATTTTACGAATTTCAAATCGGAATTGTTTATAACAAGTTATGAGTAGTTAAAGTGCGTTTAAAAGTCAAAATAATCGTAAAATGTTAAAATTGAAGGTCAAGAAGGCCAAATTTTTTAAAAAATACACAAATTCAAAAAAAAAAACGGTGACTTAATCGGAGTTACAAGTCAAAAGATATGATTTTTCAAAGTTTACAAGACCGTTTAACGCAATTTACAAAAAAAAAAAAAGTCAACAAAGTCAAAACAAAGGCGGTCGCAAATCAAAGACCCGAGTCGCAATCCCGGATGTTGCAGTCGCAAATCTCGATATCGGATCGCAAATTCAGTCGCAAATCACAATCACGAGTCGCAAACTCGGTCGAAAATCACGGATCGCAAGGTGTCATTGCGACTTGTGAAAGAATAGGGCAAAATGGTATAAAAAACAAATTTTAGAATAAATTTTTTTAAACTATTTTTTTTTTTTTTGGCAAAATTTTTAATATTCCATATATATATATATATATATATAACAAACCTCCATGTACATTCAAAGGTTTGAATATTATAATACGTTAGATTGGATATCTATGCAATCCTCATCCTTTTAAACGTGTATTATAATTTTAACTAGGTCATGAGTAAGAATTTGTTAAAGCCCACTGGATCCGTACGATCTGATGTGGTAGTGGCCAACAGTTTCAGGTGAAATGAGTTGATCTGGTGTTGAAAATCAAAACGGTTTATTTAACTTTCGGAAGTGTTTTTACAATGACCTTTTTTATTGATTGGTAACAATTGTTTTCGGTCTCCAAATTAATACTATATAAAAAGTGAGGAGTGAAAATGAGGTTTCAATACGAAACACTTTAAACGATTGAACATAAAACACTTTTAATTTGGTGATCCAATCTACTCCTCTAGTTGTGGCCAACAACGTTGTACCACTTTGATGTGTCCCTCTTTTTAATTATGAAATGAAGATTATTAATTTTACCAATTAAACTAGCTAGGGTGTCAATAAAGGGACCATGGTTACTTTAGACTGTAGACTAGTACTAATATTTATTTAGATTATATTATATATTTTTAAATCCGATTGCAGTTTTATATTTACCATAAACAATTAATATAGCGCGTCTAATAGAAATACTACGCGACACGCTTTCAAATTAAATACGGATCTCTCATTCAATTCAAAAGTACTTAGAAATAGTGTATTTTATTTTGTTAGAAATAAGTATTCTGAAATGTAATAAGTTATAATCGAGAATCTATTGTATATATAAAATTTTAAAATTTTTATTATATGTATTTAATTTTTAATTATTATTATTTGTATCTAATTTAATTGACGTGACATTCATATTTATATACAAATTATCATGCCAAAATAATACATACATACAGTTATAATTGAAATTTAAATATATAGAATAGAAGTTTTAAAAATTCATTACACACAATACATTTTCTTTTTATTAGACTGTGTTACATTTCATCATATGTTATCTTAGTAGTATTGCAAAATGCAATAATCCTTTCTTTTCAAATTATTTTAATCGCAGACCATCTTTCTTATTCTTTTAAATTAATAACTTAACGCACGACCATAGCTAAGTCATACAAACAAATTAGCTAATTAATATATCAATAATTACAATATATATGTTTGGAAACTAGCTAGTAACTATATCCGTAAACTTATAAATGAAACTTATTTTTAAAATTGGAAGCTGAAGTTTGTTCTTATATAAATGTTTGGCAAAGTCGTTAGAAACTAACTTATAGTTGTGAATTAAATTCAAAGGAAACACACATAAAATGTAAAATAATATAATAAAGGGTTTTTAGGTAATTTCATATTTCACAGGTAATGTTTTTTTTTCAAAGGCTATTTCAAATAACTTATATTTATATAATTTATATTTTATAAACCTTAAAATTATTATCATCCAAACAAATACTACTTGATTGAGACTATTAAAAAAATTAGTTTAAACGATCATAATCGCCAATAAGCTTGTATACTAAACATACCTTTAGTTCAAAGATTATACCTTTTACTTTTATGAATGATGCTTTTGTAAATTAAAATTCATAATAAAGTTTCTCTATTTTCTTTGTTTTAAAAATGCAAGTAATCACACACCACACTGCAACGTATATATACATTAATCTATGAATATGTATATATAATTATCCCATCTTAAGACTTAAACTCTTAACCTCATGATTGTAAGGTTCATCAGGATATCGCTAGACCAATATGACCCTTTGATAAAAAAATTTCTATTTTATTTTACCAAAAGATTGTATTTCCCAAACACGAGTTCAATCGCTTGTTCATCCTATGGTTTATGCCTTTATGGTAACCCGGAAATGATGCACGTTGTAATATATCGCTGAACAGTGTTTCCTACGTTGAGGAAAAGTTGGTCGTGATTTAAGCTTGCCATGTGTAGACCATGTGACTTGAAGGATATATGCGAAACAAGCAACTTTATAAATCGCATTAATTAAGAGTTATTTTTCCTTTTTAAAGCTTATACGGAATTAATTAAGTTGATCATCAACGCATCTGTAAATCTGAGATCAAAGATGCAGCAAAATTTGTCTGTCTTAATTCTCAACAGAACTTGCAAGATTGGAGTCATTAATTGACTCATTGGACTCATAGAAAGAGATATATCTACATCAATACTTTTTATATGTAAATGTTAAACCAATTTAAAAAGCGCAAGCAAAAATAATGTATTGTAAAGAATGGTCATCCATTAAATTTTGTATAGTATACACTCGATTTATTTATTTTGAAGTATATTAAGGCTTTTGAATTTGCTACAATCATCAATATTATTATTATATTACTATACGAGTATAATTGAATAATTAAACACTTAATAAGTACAATTTTAATCTCTGACCATTAAAATTGATGCATGATCGTTGAGTTCGCATATCATACTCGTCAACGTGATCACGTGCGATACGAGAATCTTTTGTCAAGTACTATTTATATGGTGTTAGTTGATAATATTGAATGATAACGTAATCCTGACAATACAATTACCATGTTACTCCTAAAACCTTATATTAATAACTATTATCATATTTATCGGAGCCATGACTCTATATGGAGAATCTATTTGACCAAGGACACCACTAATAAATAACATATTTTTGTTAGTTTAAGAATATGAATCGATCTAAACCCTTTGTTTAATCTCAAGTTCATAATGCACATCTTATCTTTGTGGAGTGGTTTCCAAATATTATATTCACTTGCTTTAAGATTTGGAAAGTACTTTTTCCAAAATAGGTTGCAATAGTGACTTGTACTTTATGTATTGTTGTTTGTATACCGCTCTAAGTTTGTCTAATTTGGTCTTGCAAAGGAGCTTAACGAAAACTGTGGGCGGATTAGAGCTTTTAATTAATCATATCGCATGTGGGTTAACGCATTAATTAAGCATACTTAATCTTGTGAGCACATCATTAAAATAAATCATTCATGCTGTCTTCTTTTGTTACGTTATCAGACTTCCATTTTTCGATTATTTAAGGTTTCGGCCTATGATGATTTTTTATGTTTCAAAAATATGTTAGACGGACAATTAAAATATGTTTGAAAAAAGAAAAACCAACTTCCTGAAATATTAATTAATTATTGATTGATTGTAAATTGAGTTTCAGGTGTTATAAAACTGATTTACAAATAAGAATAAAAATAAAAATAAAAAATAAAAATAATATTGAGACTATTATTTACGATCAAATATAGCTTTTTAAAAATATTATATCTTTTATTTGGCTATAAAGAAGGTTTACATTATATGTAAAGCTGATAAAAAAAAAGTACAAGTAAACGTAAATAAGTATCTCTTAATAAAAAGATTTAAGCATTAAACCAAATTAGTTAATTATTTGAAAGAGTTGATTACAACTAACTAACGACAAAGTATGCGAGAGTGACGTCCAACCTCTATTTGACTAAGTTCTTCAAGTAATCATCGTTTATTTAATTTTCTTATATCAGCAGATTTTATTTATAGGAAAAAGCTCGGAATAATAATATGGGCTCAAATAACTTTAGGCCTTAGCTCTCTTAGATAAAACTGGGTTTAGCCCATTATAATGGGCCTAAATCCAGGTTTTCACTTTGTATTTGGGTATTTATACAAACCAATTTGTCTTTCAATATGTGATACTTGTATGTAAATGTGATAATTTGTACATTACTTCTTTTTAATTGTACACTATTAGATGTATATTAGATGTATTTTACAGTATTGTATTCCATAACATTGTAAAATATGTATGGTGGTGTACGACTCAAAAATATCAGAGTACGAATCGATTCTCATATATAACACTCTCTCTATATGTAGTTATTATTATTGTCTAAATTTTTTAAAGTTACAAGGCAACAGTTATTTGCTCTACAACTAATAATTTATACTGAGTTATTGATTGAATTGTTGAGAAAGAACAATTCCAATATAACAAACTTCAAAGGGGTGATAATAAGATATGGTACATACACTAAGGGGTTCAATGGCTCATATATACAATTACAGGGGAGTTTGATGTAATATTATGGCATATGAAAACGAGCGGAAACAGACAAAAACGAGTGAAATGGGCTCCACGGATCCGTTGTCGACGTTACGGCCTCTCATTCGCTGCTACTTCCACGTCGGCATACGCCAGGTCAAAAAGATGATCCAAACAGGGTGCCGGCCCGGCTGGCGGCTGCTCCATTTTGTTTTGAACAATGGCTGCTCCATTTGCTATATCAAATTTAAAATGTTAAGGATTCAGTAAAGAATGTTGTAAGTTCAAACTTCACCGAAGACGATTTATATATGTTTAACTTTTAGTAAATGATTTCTATATTTTTGTTACTTAGTTATTTAATTTCTCAAATACAGTTTTATGATTTATCTATTTAAGAAAATTTATAAAGCTTACAATTTTGTATACATACGATTATTTGTACCAATAAGATGAAGTCATGAACATCGAAAGAGAAAGATAACTGATTTAATTGGTCCATCTTATATAATTTTTTTATAAATGTTGTGTTTTTATTATTTAAATATAATATATTAATTTTGTGTTCGCACAATGTAAAGAAATGTAATAAGAAGTAACAACACATATGTCAACGGTGGTTTGTATGTATTTTGTCTTTAGCGATTGTTTAAATTGAAATATCCTTATGTACCTTAAAAAATTTGTCAAAGTATCGTTACAAAATCCCTTACCGATAAATAGATGAAAGATTATTTGGATAACCTACAATAATGTAGAAGAAATGAAGGCTTAAGAGTTCATTTTTACTACCAATTGAACTATTGGCTTGAAAGTTAATATGCATTAAACTGTAATAATTCGTTACACATTTTGTGTCAGTTAATCTGCATCTGTTGTAGCTTTAAACATATTTTGATTATCAGATGTTGGAAATTTGAAAGGTCATGATTTTTGTCTATGCTAAATCTTGATCTTTTATACTTGAATGAAAAAAACATGTTAATTACTCCATATAATTGCATATATGCAAAAATCAGTCTTTTTCTTTTGTAAGAAAAACGTTTGATTAAAAACGGTTTATTGAAATCAATTAACAAACGTCAAGTGATAAGATTATTAACAATAAGATGAGACAGTAAAAGATTCATCTATACCAACAACTTATTTTCTATCAATCTGAATAAAAGACCTTTTGATTTTCATAAAAAGAAGAAGATTGGTTTCTAACAAACCTTTTTAATAATAATAATATAATGATAATAATAATAATAATAATAATATTAATAATAATGGTTAAAATCGTAAAAGCATGTCATTTTCAAAATTTACCATTTTTCTTAAATTGATTTTACCTCTCTTGCCTCATAATCATAATCATAATCATAGTCATAGTTCCTAAATCAAAGACACTTTATGTAGCAAAGGAGGGGGTAAACGCCACCTATGCACACTCTCACCGACCTAATGGGAGGGAAAAATATTCAACATTCTCTGTAACAAAAACTAGGACAATGTTTGACTTTTTAGTTTTTACTATTTATATCTAGCAATGAGTCACTAGGACAATGTTTGACTTTTTAGATTTTACTATTTACATCTAGCAACGAGTCATAATAGTAATAGTAATAGTATTACTAAAATAAAAATTGAATATATAAATAACTGGATAATTGATTTAGTATTCTCACTTGAACATGTTATAACATGTCTCTTTTACTATTTACACTCATTTTTTCTGTCTCAATTTTCCATTTTTTTTAGGCAAGAACATTTCCTGCTTTTCCACAAAACAAAAACACTTCCTTTGACTTTATCTCTCCCTTTAATTATCAACCAACCTACCTCAATATCAAATCACCCAATTATTATTAGTGTGTGTTTTTTCTATTAGCTATTTCACAATTATTTACTTCCGTAAGCCAAAGAAGTCTCATTTGTAGTGTTCTTTAATTCTTTCAGAAAAAAGGGTGATCTGTAACCTTCATTTGTGGGTTGCCCAATAATGGCCAATCAAGAAGAAGGGATAGATTTGGTTAGTCAACTCGTTGACTTGGTCAGAGAAATATCAGGGTTACCTGAGTGCAGAAATGCTTTAAGAAAGATGTATGGGAATTTGATGAGAAGAGTAAAGCTTTTAAGCCCTTTATTTGAGGAACTTAAAGATAATGAACAAAAACTTGATGACGATGATGTTAAAGGCTTACAGGCTTTAAGAATTGCTTTGAATTTGGCTTTTGAACTCCTTAAATCAGTCAATCATGGAAGTACGATTTTTCAGGTAATTTTCGTGATTTTTCAGGTAATTATCTGGGTTTTGAAATTGACCATGATCAGATTGTTGGGTGTTATTCAAAATTTGATTTGTTATGAGATTTATTTGTATCCATATGAGTAGAAAAATGATTTATCTTTGTTTATTGTAAAGTCATATTGAATGACTAGTGGGAATATACTACAAGATCATGTTATTGCGATTAATGGTGAGTTTATCCGATATATGTATCATTAGAATGCTTACATTTTTGGTTTATGCTAGGTGTTGATAATTAGCTGTTTAAGTAAAAATTCGAAGCCAATATCATATGATTACTTGTGGTTCATCATTCTATATTCGGCTCACCAATATGACTACCATAGTCCGTTTGTGTGTTTTTCTTCATATTGAATTCTTATTGGTTTTCAAATAGAGATCATCAGATATGTAGTATAATTTGTCAATATTTATGGTTTAATTTTTGTCTTCCCTATAGCCTAATGGCATATAATTTGTTGTTCCGTGTCACAGGCTCTTCAAATTGAGAAAACCGCAATTAAATTTCATGACGTAACAGCACAAACTGAAGAGGCACTGAGCCAAATTCATTACGAGAGACTTGGTTTATCCGAGGAAGTCCATGAGCAGGTTTTTTTCTTTCATTCCAAATGAAATAACTTATTATGGCTTATAATATTCTTATTAACTCTTTATGACTAACAAAATACACAGATCGAGCTTGTACACATACAATTTAAAAGAGCAAAAGGGCGAATGGATTCTCCTGATTTGCAGCTTCAGAGAGATTTGTCCATGGTGAGCAAGGGAAATGAGCCCGATGTTGAAACAATCAAAAGACTATCTGAGAAGTTGTGTCTTACAACGGTTAATGATCTAAAGAGGGAATCAATTGCAATTCATGACATGGTCATTGCGACTGGTGGATATCCTGAAGATCGCTTTGAGATGATGTCGTTTCTTCTCAGGAAAATCAAAGATTGTCTGATGTTGGGAGGTCACGACGTAGATATGGGCGAGGGGGAAAAGAATGTGATGAGGCATCGATCTCCTGTTATTCCAGACGATTTTCGATGCCCGATATCGCTTGAATTGATGAAAGATCCTGTGATTGTATCAACTGGGCAGGTATGATAACTAGAGATGCAATGTTCCCATGCAATGTTGACTATAAGTCGTGAAATGGGCGGGTTGGATAATGAGTAGGTTTTAGTACATGTCAAAACGGTTTGAGTTGACCAGCAAATACTCTTTTTGTTCTTTATTAAATAACGAATACGGGTAAATATAGTTACATAATCTATATTATTAAAATAATTGTAATTTTTTGAGCGATATAGGAGGTTCTGAGCATTAGAAAATCTTTGGGTGACATTTAACTCGTTCAACCTGTTCTCCTTTTTATCTAAATTATATTATTGTTAGCCATTTGACCTGTTAGTGGTAAAATATATAACCCTGCATAACCCATTATTTAGTAAATGGGTCGCAGTTGGCACCTTCACTGGCACTGAGGACCCATAAGGTGTAGAGTGGTGTATTTTATGTTTTTCCTCAATTCTTGATAGTACTATTTTATTGTTGTATGATTGTATACCTCACCTTTGCAAACTGATCATTTCTATTTTGAATCTTTCTGGTTCATATATTAATATCTGGAAGAGTTTTTTATTTTATTATTTATGTTGATAATGATAATAAAAGAATACGGTTTCCTGATCTTGTAGAAGATTTCCAAATTGTTAGGTGATGTTAGTAATTAAATATATATTTATATAATTAGCATAATTTTGACCTGTTCGACTGCTACTTTTCCTAGTCAATATTCATATCTAAGTTGATTTTTGTTGATTTTCTTGCTATTTTGCAGACGTATGAAAGAACTTCGATTCAAAAATGGCTCGATGCAGGACACAAGACATGCCCAAAAACTCAACAAACGTTGTTACACACCGCATTGACTCCAAACTACGTCTTAAAGAGTCTGATCGCTTTATGGTGTGATAGCAACGGTGTTGAGCTGCCTAAATCTAACACCAAACCAGGCCGAAGTGGTTCAGAGTGTGATCGAACCGTAATTGGTTCATTACTCCAGAAACTTGTCATTGGGGACTCAGATGAACAAAGATCAGCTGCCGGTGAGCTCCGGTTATTAGCAAAACGAAACGCTGATAACCGAGTATGTATAGCTGAGGCCGGTGCTATACCACTTTTGGTAGAACTACTATCGTCTAGAGACGGTAGGACTCAAGAACATGCGGTCACCGCGCTTTTAAACTTGTCAATAAACGAGGCTAATAAAGGCATTATCGTGAAAGTTGGAGCTATACCTGAAATTGTAGATGTTCTAAAAAACGGAAGTACAGAAGCTCGGGAAAACGCAGCTGCGACCCTTTTTAGCGTTTCGGTCGTCGACGAAAATAAAGTAGCAATCGGTGCCGCCGGCGCAATCCCGCCGCTTATCGATTTGCTCCAAGAAGGGACTCCACGTGGGAAAAAAGACGCGGCTACTGCCATTTTTAACCTATGTATCTATCAAGGAAACAAGGTTCGAGCAGTTCGGGCAGGGATAGTAACCCCATTGATGCAATTGTTGAAAGACGCTAGTGGCGGGATGATGGATGAAGCATTAGCGATTTTGGCTATTCTTGCAAGTCACCATGAAGGAAAAATGGCAATTGCTGAAGCTGAACCAATGCCCGTTTTGGTGGAGGTGATACGAACCGGGTCAGCCCGGAACAGGGAAAACGGGTCGGCAATTTTGTGGTCTCTATGTGCGGGTGATGTTCGGTCTTTGAAGATCATGAAGGAGCTCGGTGCAGAAGAAGTGTTGAAGGAATTATCGGAAAATGGGACCGATAGAGCTAAGAGAAAGGCGGGAAGCGTTTTGGAACTTCTGCAACGAATTGAATTGGTTGAAAGCGTGATTGTTTCATGACAGTTTTGTGTTTATAAGTTATGATATCGAGTTATACATGAAGGTGATGTTTTTGTTTATGTACAAAAAGTAAAGTAAATGATAGAAAAAACAGTAATGTAATTGTATGATATGTTAAGGATGAGTTTTGTATTTGGTCCTCATCATGTGTTGAGAACGTTTCGACTCTTTGGAGTCGAGATTATGTACCTGTAATTCGAAATTGTTGGCTGTTGTTACATTAATACAGTTTTGTATTTGTATCATACTCTGGTTCTTCCATCAAGTCAAAAATGAAACATCACAGTAGTGCAAAAGTAGCAAAAATTGTTCCATCTGTGAGACTCGAACCCACAAATGCGTGTTTAGAAGCCAAAAGTAAACTTATTGTAATGATTTTTGTGTAAACATCACAGTAGTGCAAAAGTAAACCTATTTTAATTATTTTAATCATCGGTGTTTGATGATTTGTGGAAGTAGAGATTTTGACGACTTGATAATTTATGTTTAACTTGAAAATGAGAACCAAACACCCATATGTAAATTTTAAAAGAAAGATTGAAATAAATGATTAAAAATGAAAGTGGTGTTAGAAAGTATAACACCTAATATATGTTAGAAATTTTGGTGTTATGAATTATAACACTTAATTGGTGGTTAGAAAAGAGAAAATAAAATAAAATTGGTAGTATAATTAGAAAAGAGTCATAATATGTGTACGTGTTGATATGATTAGGTGATCAAATTTTGGAATTGTTGCAACTAGTCTTACTAATCAATTTCAAGGTAAGTAATTGATGGTTAGAGCAATATAATAACATATGGATTACAAGTATAGTCAAATATGTATTCTCAGTAATGACATTTAGAATACAAATGTATTCAAATGTACATTTACTTGATGGTTAGAGGTTGACTCTTTTGAACTGATATGGTAGAGAATTAAGGATCCCTAATGTTGTGTGTGTTATGTTATAGCTCATTACTTACTAAGCTAGTTGCTTATTATTATGTTGTTAAATGTGTAAGTTAATCAAGTGGACAAATAGGCGATTTGAGCAAGAAACCCGCGGGAAGCTAATGATGAACTTGTTGCTCTGTTTAGTAACAAGTCAATTCCTCTCTAACCAAAATTTGTATAGTTGTACACTCATTTTGAATGTAGAAGTACTACTTATACTCATGATGTTGAACATAAGCTTAACGGGTGTATTATATATTTGGATCAAAGTTAGTACATGGTGTTGTATATATGTTAAGAATGTTAAAAAAATTGATAAATTATATTTTGGGTTGATATTACTACTTGACATTAGAATGAGTCAAAGAAGTTGTTTATGTGTATAATTGTTCATGGTTCTCCTATAGATGTGTTAGTAATGAATTTGGTAGTTTTTGGTACAGTGAAAGTGTCAAGTGGGTTAGTTATCGAAATGGTTCATTTGGGGTTAACATTGTATGTAAATTGTTATAAACTTAGTTTGATCAAATATAATTGTGAAATGTTGTTTAGGTGAATAATCTTGTTGTACTAGTTGATTTTGAGTTCTTGAAATTGTAAGTTATAGTAAGAAATGTGGTTATAAGATGCATTATTTTGGTACAGTTGATGTTGGTGAAAAAAGTTTGATGTGAATTGGTTTTGTCATAGAAATGTTATGTTTGTAAAATTTTGGTAAAGATTTTGTAGAAAATGTGTAGTACATGTACATATACAAATTGCGGCGCGATTATGTTTAAAATTTGGTTTTGGGTTTCCTTTGTATTTCACAACACAATTTTTCTTTTTGTCCAAACTTGCATTGTTTGATTTTATTCGCATCTATCAAGTGATATTATGCTTTCGTTGTTGTTTGGTGTTTATGTAAGCTATAATGGAGATAAAAGAAATTAGATGAAAAAAAGTCGTTTAAAAGAAGAAAAAAAATCAGTGTTACATAAACTTGAGAAACGTAACAAAAAATTGGTTTTGAAATTAGAAACCAAGTGTAATATACAAGTTATAATCTACCAATGTGAAAATACATTTTTACTTAGGAGGATTTTCATTAGTATGAACAACAAAAAACTTAAATCCTACTAATTTTATATATTTATCATACTATTTGATACTTAAATTCATAATCTGAATACACCTAATTACCTTAATGTCGTTAGAACATAGTAACTAACTATAACTATTGACCATCAAAATTTCATCTAAACGTTTTGACACCGTGTAATTTTAGTCAGAACAACTTTATTTTCTTTAATTTAGGTCATATTATTTAGAAAAAAAATATATAATATTGTGTAAAGAATTTTGACCGAAAGCTAATTGGCTTTTATTTAGTATTGCAATTAATTTTATTGACCTTATTTAAAAATTTATTATATTTTTATTAGCATCTGATTCTGCACACGGTAACGGGTGAAAATTTTGAATGTTGATATTGAAAGACAAAGAATGCAAGAATAAATGTTATTTCTTTAATGAAAATGATTTCTTGTAAAAGTTATTGTAATTGAAAAATGTGTTATAAAAGAAGAAAGAAGAAATATATTATGTAAGATATAATATTAATTAAATATTTATATATTTAATAATTGGAGTGATAAAATAATAATTTTTAATATTATTTTTTAAAAATTAGAAAAGAGAATAAGGGTTTTAGATTCTTTGTTTTTTATTCATATAGACGATAAATAAGTAAATAGAAAAAAAAGAAAAAAGAAACGAGAAGAGAATGGTATTTCTACTGCACTTTCTCTCTATTATCTGTACGGAGCTCCGACACCATAATTAACCCAAAAAAACCGTTTTTGCGATACTTTTTAAAAAACCGGTTATGCGATATTTTTCCTAAAATAACCGGCTGTGCGATATTTTTTCAGAAACAAAAAATATATGTGCGATATTAACAAAAAAAACATTTTATGCGAGTTTTTCCTAAAACCGATTTTACGTAATCTTTAAATATATCTCGTGAAAACCAAATGTATAAAAAGAACCGATTTGGCTTTTGCGTGCGTAATTAACCAAGAAAACCCGTTTTCGCTGATTAATTTTCCTCATAAATATACAAAAAAAGAATCACACCAAGTAGAAAAATTTATGCTTTTATATCCTAACTATATGTAGGAACCCAATGCACATAAGAATCACAGTTTTGTGATGTGTGAATATGTTGGAGTGAATAATGTACATCTATCATTTCAGCCACTTAAATAAAGGGGATAATTAACTATGTTAGCTCCATCTGTCACTTCTTATTACAACTTGGCCCTGTACACAAAAATAGATATTTACATAGTTGTAAAGAAGTTTTGTGAAAATTTATTTGTTAGTGGCATCAAGAAGGAGCTGTGAGGAGCTAATTTTTGATGGTCGTGTGACTGTTAACGGATCTGTATGCAATACTCCACAGGTCAGATTATTAGTGTAATCTTTGTGATTGGTAGCTTTAAACAATCATTTGTTTATTGGTGATATTGATTTTTGATAATGTGCGTAGACCAGGTTGATCCTAAGAAGGATAAAATTTATGTAAATGGTACCCGTCTTCCTAAGAAACTGCCTCCGAAAGTTTATCTTGCTCTCAACAAGCCAAAAGGGTTTGTTTGATGTTACTTACAACCCATTTGAATATTCTTTTTTAGTTTAAATATTAGTTTACATGTGTTTTTGCAGTTCACTGAATGGGGTAAATTTGCAGGTACATTTACTCATCAGGAGAGACCCAAACTAAATCCATCTTATCTTTGTTTGATGATTATATGAAGAGTTGGGTATGTAATATACAAACATCATTCGTTACCCTTTTCTAATGATTCTTAAAAAACTAATTGGCCGTTCACTCGTTCATACTGGCTTGCTCACTGCACGTTACTTATCCGAGGCTATTATGTTTTTATCCAGGATAAAAGAAATCCAGGGCAACCAAAACCCCGATTATTTACTGTCGGGCGGCTTGATGTTGTCACAATTGGCTTGATTATTGTGACAAATGATGGTACTTATACATTACACTTTATGGCTTTATAAATAGTAGACGAAAGTTGGGTGTACAACTTTACTGATTATTATGATTTCCCGGGGAATTCGCCCAGAAAATTTCTCATCCTTCATCTGGTTTATCTAAGGAGTAAGGCTCCGTAACTTTTTTAGTTGTAGTATGCTTTGAAATGCTAGATTTTCACTTTATTTTTGTGGCTGAAGGTACATTGCAACAATAGAAGGAACAGTTCATAAACGACACTTGATAGCAATTAGTGAGGGTACAGTCATCGACAGGGTGCATTGTACCCCGGATGCAGTGGAACTACTACCACAACAGCCTGATAAAATGAGACCTCGCCTTCGCATTGTGGTACATTAGTGTTGGATGAAAGATAAAACAATTTAATGCCGACGTATTATCTACTTTTAAGTAGATACTGTTATTGCTCCTTCCTTTTTAATCAAATTTAATTGCCTGTAGGTTCATGAGGGGAGAAATCATGAAGTTCGAGAACTAGTCAAAAGTGCGGGACTTCAGGTATGGTTCCAATTCCTCACGTGTGCACAAACCAGTGTTTTCATCCTCATTAGTAAACAATTCATTCCACTAAATT
Source organism: Logfia minima (assembly GCA_963921325.1). NCBI lineage: Eukaryota > Viridiplantae > Streptophyta > Magnoliopsida > Asterales > Asteraceae > Logfia > Logfia minima. Next base: position 3,900,779 of record OY992770.1, read on the forward strand.
TGAGCTCACGAAGCAGAAAAGAAATAATTTCTTCTTTGAAGTTACCTGTAATGGGCATTGATCTTCAAGGATACTTCAGGACAACACAACTGTTATATCATTTAGTTAATTAATTAAAATCATTTCATATACGTGTACTTTTTCAACTACATGGGAGTATTTTCTATTTTATCTATTATTGGCCAAATCTACCTTTACCTCCGTCAAGTATATGAATGCCATACTAAAAGCGCTATAAAAGATTAGATGCAGTACATCTTTGCAAACATTAAATGTAAATTAGGACATGTTTTTGAGTTTCTAGGAACATACATTGGATTCTTAGCGTGTGTGAATCTGGTTAGGAAACGTATCTGTGCTGAAATCCTTATTGACATGTCTAACCGATAGTTATATAAACCTTATAGACATGTCTAACCGATAGTTATATATGACATATGTAGCCGCTTTCTCAACTTTGGCCTAAGTGGCCCAGAGATCAGGGATTTGTTTTTTTTTTCCTCTTATATTGTTCAAGCCCATAGATGAAAACAAGTTCATTATTTTCTGGTGTTATGATGTTCTCTTGTTTCTAATTAATTCTAGATTTATTCACTAAAACGGATACGTATTGGTGCATTTAGGCTTCCACCAGATCTTTTGTAAGTATGATACAGTTTAATTTTTGTGGTCTCTCATAATTTTCTTTAGTTTTCCCATGGAATCACTTTTGTCTCCATATAGTCTTCGATTAAAGATCTGCTAATATGAAAAGGACAGTTACGTTCCTAGTAGATTTTTCAGATAAAATTGCCACTGATTTTTTCTGTTTGTTGATAGGTTTGGGAAGCACATTGAATTAAAGCCACCTCAGTTAAAGGCTTTGGGTTGGGGCGAGAAGTAATTTTGCAGAATTGGGACAAAAATACACTATATACAGATAGATTTTTGGGTAGCAAAACTTAAGATTCCTCTTTCTTGTACAAAGATGGACTGCAATCTGATTGGGCATTATGAAGATGGTGTTGGGTAGGGTGCCCTTCTGTTAGAAAATGTGAGCATGGTAAAACACTAGATTTTGGTGTTCTAGATAGTGTTACTTACCACTGAACCTTAACCAGTCAATATTGTATTTAGATGCCTGTTTCTTGCCTTCAAAGATGAGTTCAGATGTACAGTTTACTATTATTTTCTTGTAATTGTACTCCCATTCTTTTTTGAAGAAAGGGATATAATGGTTTCCTTTCCTTATATACCTGGATCTGTATATTTCAGTTGCTTTAATCAATGTTAAAAACAGAAGAAGGTTTATTACTCTTTCTTGCGGTTGTGTCGATCAGGCTATTACATTAATTGACTACTAAGTAACCATTATAAGTGGGTATTAAGCATGTCCCATGTTATCTTTGTGGCTCACTTATTTTGTTGTCATGTTTTCCTGTTCCCAACTCATTTTACATGTTCTATTCAGATCATCAATATGATGGGTTTCTTCCTCGTATAATAGTCCAATCCTGGATGACACAATTTCCTTGAGGTCTAACATAAATAGATGAACAGAACTAAATGAGGAACTAAAAAACAAAATTTAAGAAAACTAACGATAATGAAGCAAAAGAACATGTTTTTAGATAATATAAAGCAAAATAATTGATGATTATTTTACAAGAAAATACATACTACTTACGTTGACTTCTTGACAAGCAGATCAAAAGAGCCTTATACCAAGTACACAAAACTACAAATGAATACAAAATTGATACCAATGGAGAAGATCGAATACCGAAACACAAATGACGACAATATCTAGCAACATAGAAAAAACTAGATAACTCTCGCGAGATAGGGACATATGAGGGAAACCATGAAGGATTCTATATATATAGGGTTTAAATTTTTTAAACCAAGAGAACGCAATTCTATCAAACATAGGGTAGCACAACCAGGACCCAAAGAGGCCCCATCTGCAATTTCCTTGGGAAATTTTAAATAGGTAAAATATCGGCCATTCTAGCTTTGGCATCGTCGGGAACTTCACGACCAGGGACTTGGACCTTTAGAAGATTGTAGTACCTTAAACAAGGGTGGCGTATGATCATGTTAATTAGTAAATCAATAGTAGTGAAAGTAATATATGAGTGCAGAAAAGAGTTGAGAGAGGACGTACTCTATGGCAGTGAATAAGCGGTCATGTTCTGTAATGAAGGCAAACAAAGCCTGCAAACAAAGGTACACACGTGTGTAATGTGTTTCCAAACGTAGAAAGGTAGATGTGGTGAGAAAATGTGGATTTTAGATAAGTTACCTCAACTGGCATGTTTAGCAATTCGTAGTAAGTACGGACATGATCTAATTTTGTTTGGACAGATTCACTATCAATCGATGGGAGGGAAGACAAAGCCTATTAGACCAATAATTTTTGGATTGTTAGATACATCACAAAGGTAGATAATTGAAGGTTTTCTAATGTTGATGATACATTCGTAACACACTCACACAAAAGAAATGACAAACCTGTTCTAATGCAATTGTATTCCTGCATATCTGCTGAACCCCAAAAAGATTGATGTGTTTCATTTCCGCCAAAGCCTGAAAAATAAAATGTAAATCTTTGTATATTACAATCATAAAAACAGATTATAACAGTTAATATTGTGGCATGAACTTAGATCTGCCCAGAATGAAGATGTACAAACCTTGATGGATGCATGTGATGCAACAGCACAGATTCCACCAAATACATAATTCCGCTTGGTTGGAGCAATGAAAGGAGCAATTACCTCATCTCTACGAGTTATCTATGGCATCAAAATATACAATCAGAATGCTAATAAAAAAATTCAACTAGAAGATTATGAAAAGAAAAGATAACTAGAAACAACAGTCACCTGGGTGATTAAAGATATGATATAGTCATCAGGTTCCTCAGCATCTTGGTCCTCCAAGTATTCTCTTGTTGCCATCACCTGTTAACATGCAACGTTGAAAGGTTAAATGATGTCACCAATCTATGGTCTCAACTTTTGATTGGATTCTTTTGGATGTAACAAACCTGCATAGAAAAAACTGTTTCTAACTGCATTTCTACACGTAAAACCTTTAGGCAATCGATTGCCAGCTTTCTGTAATCCTCAGCAAAAGACGCCAAATCCTTATGAGGTACACTGCCACTTCGTTTATGATGGGGAAATGTCGGCTTCACGTCATTTTCCATTTGATCAGATGGTTTTTCTGACGCATTCCCAAACCTGGATATTGCAGAGTGATTTAAAGCATTTAGTATGACTCTAAAAAAGCATTTAATAAAAGCTCATATTACTAGCTTTGTTCCCCCAAAATATCCTTTCAAAATCTACTAAGATATTCATTTCGGTCCTACTCTTTTATTTCAGAACTAATATTTTAACCTAATTGGTATCCTGACCATGAAATGGCCATATGAAATATCCAACAAAAATATGTTTTTAGTACTTAACAATAAGCCTGGCTACATTCCATGCAAAACACGTGCCAACATCTAGTATCTGACTTCCATATAGCATGATGCTGAACTAGCATATAACTTCTTAACCATTATATTTTAGGAATTATTGTTTCAAAGTGTATTATACTTTACCTCTTTTAATGTTGTATGAGGTGTACTTTCAAAACTTTAATTGTATGTATTTAACATGTCAATTCCGTCTATTGTATGTGCATTTTCGTTTTTTACCCTTCTATTCTATTAATAGAAGGGTAAAAAACGAAAATGCACATACAATAGACGGAATTGACATGTTAAATACATTATACAATAGACAAAACGGAAGTACACCCCATACAATAGTAAAAGAGGTCAAGTATAATACACTTTGAAACAATAAACCGGGGACTACATTGGTCCTACGGGATAAATTATCACTTCACATTTCAGGTGATATGATCACATTTGTAGGCAAGAGGCACTTTAAGATGCTATATCCTAAAACTTTTGTTGGATGCAATCCAATAAAAATCATAGCTTTACGGGAAGCTACTAGGACTACAAAGTGAACAAATAGGAACTTGCCTTTCTATAGAATCAGCAATATACTCCAATGAATCACTAAGGGATGCCAACAATATAAGTTTGTTGTTATCACGAATCAACGACTCCTGTAAAAAGAGATTATTGTAAGTGCCTGCTTATACACAGTTAGAGCTCATCAATAATAGAATTTGAAAAGACCTGTTTGATTGGCCTTAGTTTCATGAGTAGCTCACTAATTTCCAGCTCAACCCCATCAGTTTCAGCATCAGCAATATGGTCATCTGCATTTGGGTGAGCAAGTGAAGTTGGCAAAAACGCACTTGCTGGATCCCGTCTCATCAGATTATCAACATCATGTCTTCCAATAAGCATGTAACTTTGCTTCTCAAGAACTGCCTGATATACAACCATAAAATACGTACTCATCAACCAAAAAGAAAAAAAAAAAAAAAAAAAAGATAACTAGTTTTGGTAATTCTAAATTAGAGTGTGGGAATGCACTTGTTTATGGATGTGCAAGGTTAAAAAAGATTATCTCGCAACTAGTACATTAAATGCATAAACTAAAAAAACAAACTTAAAGAACAAGTAATCAACTATCCATGCCTCTGTGTATGATGCGCGGCATCTTTCATATGTTCGTTCGAGGAAAGTTTGCACGTACTTCACTAGATCACCAGAGAATTTTGGCATCGCTTGAGCCCACCCAAGCACCTACAATGACATTGTGCAAGTCAAAAGACATGATAATGAGAATAAGAAGACGGTAAACACATGACTCCACATATAAATGTCATTATCTTTTATAAAGATTAAAAGAGCCTTGCCTCTTTAGCCAGAAAATCTATGGTCAGAAGTCCTTGTAACACGGGCCGTCCCTTAGAAACCGATGGGGTGTAAGCAGCAGCAGGATTTGCTCGAGGACGAAATGCAGCTGGGCCTACATAAAATATTTGAAAAATAAGAGTAGTATAAATTTCTTCTAACCCAAAAGAAACAATAAGCAAAGCAAACTAAGAATGTATTTGGTGAACAAAATGTTAAATATTGAACTGTCTAATCATTGCATTGTAATAACTTAAAGCAACTAGTTGAAACGTAAGGATTCATAGAACTTACTTGATATTGCTTGTTGCACACCTTTTCTGTAATCCACAAACATAGTTGGCAGGAAGTGATCTTTCACAAAGTTTTCAAGAAACGCCAGCAATCCATCATTCCTGAAAAATAGAACAATCGGTCAAAATGCTGCACAATGATGGTTAATTGTATCTCAATTAATGCATAAAAAAAAAAATCAGAACCAAGCTTACCCTAGTTGAGAATACTTTTGAGGCAGCATTAAGGCAATTTTATCTGTAAACTGCAGATGCAAGAAAGTCAACTAAGCCAAAATATAGTACACTCCATAACAAAAATAGAACACATCTGAAGTGGGTCAAACCTGTAGAACGGGTCGGTATACAGATGCTGCTAGGTATATGCCCTGCTCTGGAAGGAGGGAAGCTGAACCATAACCTTCTTGGACATTTTGACCTTTTCTATTCCGTCCTTGGCGCATTAAATCTGCACCTTATATAAGTTAAATTTAGCATACAGTTAAATCTCAAGGAGATTTAGCAAAATATGAAATGTAAGGGCAAAGAGCAGCCTCAAGTACCCTGGCTGGGAATAGACATTGTAGCATCAGTGAAGCGAAACGCAAATGTAAGCCCATCTTCTGACTTGTCCCTGCAACCAAAGTATCAATATTCAATATTCTCGATTTCTCCCAGTATAATAAGAGTGATGAGAAAAAATAGGTTACATAATAGTTGCTTGCCTCTTTTCTTTTGAGGGAGCCTTGCTTGCAAGTCGAGCTGTTTGAACAGCAGCATCAGCAGATGCAGCTTCAGGAGTTGCCCTCAAAATCTCACATATGAGTTGTTGACATTCACTCTGTGATTGTTACAGTTTAGCTTAACGTCAGGAACTAAACATTGATATTCATAAGATGGTAAAGAGGAGTAGCATGACGTCAAAATTAACCACCTGCAGAACTGTCATGGAAAAGCCAATAGTGTAGCCTCCTGTGGCCTGAGATGCTTCAGAATCAGGGTTCCCAGATATCTCAGCCACCATAGACTTTGGTGTGTTCATGTTTGCTTGTTGAGAAGATTTTGATTCCAGAAGCTCTCCAACAACCACATGGTTATCTGAAAAATGTGACACTCGTAAATCCTGATTACATAGAACTTATAGCAAGTGCACATATACACATACCAAACTGACAGAGAGCATCAAGGTTACTTATACTAACCAAATATTCGAACAATAGCATCTAGAATAGAATCAAGAAGCTCTTTTGCTGCAGATTGGGCTGCTCCCATGGGAGCCATCACGGGTGAAACAGGGCTGACAGCCAATAGAGATTCAGCTATAGATGTCCCATTTTTATGTTTTTCTTTTGATAACTGGTAGCTCTGCAACTGCCCTTTTACATACTGAAGACTTGTTGTAGCTGTTCGAGAAGCGTGGCCAACACCAGGCCTGGAAGAATTTACATATTCTGCCTGAGCTTTAATCTTAGATGTGATGATCTCATGAATCGTTGGTCTCAGTCTTTGGCTGTACATAAAAGATGTAACTAACGTCAACATAATTGTATTGATTTAAAACTAAAACCATAAGGAATTGAAGTGACAAGACATATTATGTTCTGCTGAAGTTTCTTCAGACTACTAGAGAGAAAATTGCATTAAATAAATATGCATAAATGTATTCATTTCTGAGAAAACTTATGGCATCCAGTACATCATATAAGCAACAAGAAACAAAATAGATGGAAAAAATACCAGATAATAGCACCAGCAGCTGCAATTTTGCCAAGCATGAAAAGGCACTCAACCATAGTCTGCAAATACTTCACATGAATAGGAGATTCACTTTTTCTCATTGTTTCCTGCAATTCATTGGAAACCCAATATCACGCCTTATTTGAAAAGAGACAAACTTTTCAAATTTACATGTGAGGTTATATATAAAGTACAGTTCGTACAACAAATTCATCAGGAGTGGATTCCAGAAGCCATGTTGGAAGACGAGGAATATTCTTCGTATCCTTTCCAGTATTGTCATCGTGAATGTCATCATCATCATGGCCATCATATGAGGAACTGCAATATGATAAAAACAGAGGCAAAAAGTGGCACGTACTTTAGTAATTGGCCTATATCTATAACCTTAAAATGCACCAACAAAAAAATCATAACTTGCTATAAGATTATCTTATCCATGTACTCTAACTTGGCTCATAGTTGTAACAGGGTCCTAGAATATCATCAAAAGAAAAAGAGGTTCCATCTAAATGCCATTAAGAGCTGAGATTTCATCTTACCCTCCATCAACAGAACTAGCGAATCCAGATGCACCAACGTGACTATCACCTTTCAGCAATCTGGTTCTCCGTGAGCGGGACTGTGAATTATTGGAATATGCAGCAACAGTTGTCGTTGGAATAGCATCATCTTTCTCATTCATGCTAGGGGTAGCTGAGCTGCACAAAACAATTATCAGTTCCACAAAATCCCTCTTCTAATTGTATTCTATTGCAATACGGTTGCTGTTAAGATCCCAACAACAACTACTCTCATGCAAGCCGTAGCAATAAAAATCAACGAATAGTTGCTTCCAGAACCAAATAATACTCTTTTAGTAACAACAAGAAATAATTCACATTAATAGCATGTTTCATATCATTCCAAAAATGGCACACCCATGTATGCATGTATTACCATGCACTAAGATATAAAATAGTAACCGCACTAAATCATATAAGCACCAAGTGAAACATGGCATTGCATATGTAAATCAAATTCATAGAAAATTTAAACAACTATTGCCCTGGCAATAGTCACCTATTGCCCTGGCAATAGTCACCTATTGTGGGATTGGATAGAGCAATAGCAAAAGAATGAGACAATGCCCCACACTAATTCCACCCTTCCATCCATGAATTAATTAAAAAAAAAAAAAAACCAACAACGACAGAAAAAGATTAAATAGAAAAAAAGAAAAAAAAGGCACTCAACACCATAGGCCAAGAATGAAGCAACTAAATATTGCCAAAAGTGATAAAACCAGAATAACACAATTACCTATATTCACCAGTATTATAAAGATGAGCATGTAAATCTTCCAGCACTTTGTAAAAGAGAACCCCTCGCAGTTTTGTCAACTCAGATCGCACATCTTGAAGAGCACCGACCTGGCCAAACCAGTTAGGATGTAAATTTTCTAAGTTAAACTTAAACCTGTCTGAAAAGGAAGCAAAGTAATAGATACATGATTGCATGTCTCTTTTAGCATGAGCCAATATAGAACCAATAATTAGTGTAATTTCACTTCCATGTGTTCGCCCTTGGACACATTTTTGAAGATGAAAGATTAACGTTATAACGTCACCAAAAATATAATAAGGCTACTTTCTTTAATCTCCCTATGTATACAGTTGTAACATCTCAGAAACTCTTGCGTGAATATGCATTGCCATATCACTCTAACATATTCAGGGAAGGGCTAGATATCCTTGATCTATAGCTTGTAATATAACCTATTGATTGTGCTAGGTTTCCATCTACAACTACAGCAAGGCATCATATTTACAATCTCTCTACAAAGTATGGTGAACTAGTAACTTTGTGAATAGATTTAAATTTGACTAACCGTTTGAAGTCCCTCTCTTTCAAGCATTCTAGCTGATTGAGCATGAACTTGAACCGCTGCATAGAACTGACTTTCTTCAATAAGCTTGTTAATACGAGCTGGAACCTGAAACATATGAACAATTTCAATTCAAGATCTTCAATCTCCACAACTTGCAGCGGAAAATATCACTCTAAGTTGCCCTAAATAAGCATGACACATGGTCAAATCTTTCTTGAAACAAAGGAAATGCTGAATGAAACAATTAACAAAGTTGGAAGGTGGACACAAACCTGAGCTATGTTCTCAATTTGATCTAACAATGAAATTATATGCCTCAATGTCATGGACCGGTACCAAAGCTGATGCAACTGTTTATTACGAGCACTAATAACTCTTTTCGCATTACCCAAATCAACTTTAAGTTTTCCTATACTTTGAGTAGACTCACTAAACAACCGCAATATCTGTGAATAGTTCTGAATCGCTCTATTAAATCCACCATGATAAGTTTGTACAACTTCATCCACAACTTCCTCAACAATGTCACTTTGATCCTTCAAAGTTTGAATTTCGGCATCTCGATCTTTTGAAGTCAAAATATGAACAACATGAGGTAACGAATCAAATCGTGCCACAGTCCAAGTCTCATCTACATTCTCTAGATCATCTCTCAAATACTACAATAAGCACACAAAACCATACAACAAACGTAAAATCAAATACATACACATACATACTTACCTATTAATACGCAATACTACTCAAATATGTACATAAAGTTATAATGATATCTATTATCTAACAACCTAATAACCAACTGTAGCTGAAAATAGTCAAATACATACAATGATGATCTACAGATTTATAATTAGCCCTAAATAACTGATACAATGTGAAATTAGAACTCACAGCTTTATCTTGAGGAACAGGTAATCCATCAAACAGTCCCATGGGTCAATAGAGCTATGCACGCAAATCGAATTTGGTCGCAATTCTAAATTCTGTAAGTAAACAAGAGATTGATTATATGTTTATATGGCAATCATGCGTGTGCGAATTAATAATTTGGCTGTTTGATGAACGGAGAAGATGAAATTCTAGGAGTTGGTTACCGGAAAAGGATTGGAAGACGGTGGTGATCGGAGATCTGGACGGAAGAGAGAGAAAGGAGCTAGGTGGAGCTCCAGCAAATTAAGGGAAAAGGGGTAGCGACAAAGATTGTAACTATATGTATCTAACCATGGTTAAGTTCTTTAACTGCTGACCATATGACCCTGGCCCTGAGTCCTGGTCTATCTTCATAAGCTTCTACCAAAACCCATGTAAAATTAGATCACATGCAAAAAAAATTAATTTTTTCAGAGACTAATATGAATGAGTTAAGAAAAATAATTAATTATAATTAACATGTCAGTTAATGAGAAATTAAATTTATTGGTTATCAGTTAACCTGTTAATCTGTCAATTGTTTGTGAGTTAACGGTTAATTAATTGTTTTGATAAAATTAGAGAAAACAAAATGGGATACAATGGTGAAATGAAAATAAAGTTAGAACGTAAATAAAACTCACTTTTGGTTGTAAGATATCGACCGCTATCTATCGTTAACATCGATTTTGTGAAAGTCGTTAAACGATACTTTTATGTAGATGTGAGAAACATCAAAACAAAAAAGCAAAGGATTAGACAACTAGCAATAAAACAATGACACATTTTAATTTTGTTATAAACAATTAGAGATTGGTTATTGTAAAAAAAAATAATAAAGAACATGAATCATCAGATTATATAATTAATGTATAATTAAAAATATTAATTATTAATGATTTGTAAGGGTAAAAGGGACAATTTGCAACCTGCTTTCATACATGAATTTGTTTAGTTACTATTGTTCCCAAATTTCACTCATTTTGAATACCTTATGAATTGATGCACAAATAAATTCAACGCACATCAATTTTTTTATTCAAAGGGACCGGAGAAATATATTGGTGCACATGAATAGAAGAAAATTATCATTGATTGTTCCCGGTATGAATAAGCATAAAACGAGTTAATCCACAACCCTTAAATGAGTTTATCCAAACCCTAAACACTTGAATACGTAACTTTAAAACAATGTTATGTGTCAACTTATGCAAGGAAAAACCCTAAATGCCCATTGGCTCATTTTAAACATCAATGTTATGTGTCACCTTCAAATGCTATCATATTTATTTCACATTAAGAATTATCGTACATGATCCTAACCCATCTCGGATATATATATATATATTTTTTGAAAGGAGAATATCTCATTAGAAATAGAATCCAAAGAAAAACAAATATTGTCCTCTACACTCTCACAAAGACTCAAACTATGAATGAAAGCTAAGTCACTCAACCATCACACTACACTTGCTCAGACTAAAGAACACAAACCAAAAGACAGCAAAATCATACTAACCAGACTACATAAATATTGACTTAAAACCTTTCAAATTTACTCGTCATATCTTTTGATCTTTAAAAACTCTATTTATCTTCTGAAGTCCAAAAAATTGAAGAGAACCATATTTGTTTGTTTAATTAAATTTATTGCATTTACACTTATATGAATTTAAGTTTATATAACTATAACTATATATAATGATGGATTCAGTTAATTTTGCTTAAATTCGGTCGGTTATGGTAGGTTAACCATAACCGACACAAATTAGTTGGTTAAAAGAAAATTTAAATTGAACTGTCTATTATTGAGTTGGTCGGTTAATTTGGATCAGTTAATTCGGTTATTGGTTAAGTTTGCTCGCCTCTAATTTTTTTGTTGGGGATATCAATGTACGAATTCTCGAATGCATGGGTTCGGAGTTCTCAAATGCATGTGTCTGAGTTTGGGTTCAGGTTCTATACAAACATATGATATAAGGATTGGAACATGTGATTGCGAGATAGTATGATGAATAAAAAGTTCGAAAAGACATGATAGCACATGTTGCTTTGATAACAATTATACTTTTAATTATTAAGATTGAAAAATGTTTGATGTGTTTAAATGTACGAATATAAAATCAACTTAAGGATATGATTGGTGAACATGTTAAAATGATTGATGAATATATAAAAAAGGGATATGTAGAAATTCATGTGAGAAGTACTATATTGTTAAATATAAATTTAGACCATATTTCTAATTATATTTAACGTTACTATGAAAAGTGACGATGAAATGGCCATATTTGTATGATCATATGTATGATAAATTATTTACATATAGATTGGTCATATCTTGTTTAACTAAATTTAGAAGTTAGTATAAAACGTTAATTTAATTTAATATTTTTTACACAAAGTTTACATTTTACGTTCTATCCATTGTATTTGGTTTAACAGATATGACCAAGCCTACAAGGTTACAACTATTTGGATCCATGATCCAATAAGAATCATTCGACTACCCTCTAAATATAAAGATACAGATTTTCAGTCTCATTCTCATTCTCATTCCTTCACTAGGTAACTCTACCAAACCTATACATATAGTCAAACTCGAATACAGAGCAAACACGACCTTTAGATCAAAAGACTTAGCCGCTATTTATCATCAGTCCAATTGAACTAGTATAAAATATTTAGGGTTACGGTTTTTTTCTTATTTAATCATTAGCATGAAAATTGTTGAGATATATAAGTATCCAGTAGAGTTTTGTTTTAGCATTAATTGAAAAGGAATGGGACAAACGGGATGAATTATAAGTATAATGATATAAAATGTAAACAAGACCCTAAGCTAATTTGTCTTCACATATTTATACATTGCTTTCTATGTACCATGGAAATAATTGGGCTTTTTTTTCCTTGGGATATCAACTTAATGATTTTATAAACTATTCAACATTGACAATCAACAAGTGACAGTACCCAACATGAAAACATCTTTGATACACAGGCGCATGAAGTAAAGCATTGATTAACGGATAACATTGATACCAACAAGAGCATTTCACAAAATAAGAAACCATCCAAGATGCCAGCCGATGATTGCTCATATAAGCACATAAATATCCAAAAACAAAACCATAGATACTATTTACTTGAGGTTCGACACATCACCGAGCTGACAGCTGGCCGCTGGCATCACATTAAATGGAAGAAACAACGGATTCAGGCTCAGCTGCACTTTCAGACAGTGATCCCCGTGTCCACCTCTTTAACATGGCTAGGGCTGCCTTTGGTTGATCCATAGGAACCATATGTCCAGCATCATGAACCTGTTTGCATTAAAGACACCAGCAGGGTTAGCCAACCTGTTCAATGTGCTCCTGTCAACTTTGACTTCCATGTATCAAAAGAAAGTACTTCCCAAATCCATTGTTCTTACAAATTCTTTCATTTTTGAACAATTTTTGTTTGCAGTTTAAAGTGCTTTCAAACATTGCTTCGTGGCTATCATAACATTTTTAACAAAAACCTAAGTGAGTTATTTCCAAGTTGAAAGTAGTTTGTTTGGCTATCAAAAATAAAATTTAATCTTCTAATAGAGGCCGGAAGGAGTACCACATCAAATTAAGGATTTCTTTTCATTTTCTTTTTTTCAATTTCACAATTCAGAGTTCTATTTTTCTGATCTCTCATAGCAACTTAGCAAGTAGAGGTGGCATTATGGCTACATGGGTGGGTTCAGTTGGGATGGTAAGTTTTAGTATGGGCCAGGCCGCATTGGCCCAAAATTACCTTTTGGCTATTTTTAGTGATTAATTGATTGAAAAAACGATTATTACAATAATAACCAGTTTGACCCATTTAGCTCGTTCCCGTTATAGCTAATACGTTTATAAGCCATTTGACCTGTTTGACCTTAAAGAAAAACAGTGACCCAGATTGACCAATTAAACGGGTCCAAATTGTCACCTCTGATAGTAAGAAATGAATACAAAAAGGGAAAAAAAGTACCTTGAGGAAACTGAGTGGCCCATGGGTTTTGAATAAGCCGGCTTCAGAACCATCAACTTCAAAAGGAGTATCAGCAGATGCGACAAACTCTTTTTGACCACTCCATTCCATTGCATGAACCCATCTTGAGTTACCTATACTCGTAATTTAACACGCAATCAAACAATCATCCTTTTAAGTTTTAACATCAGGACTCTTGATAAAAATTTGGGACAGTAAACACTAACCGAGCCAGTTGCAGATAAGATCATATTCTCCTGCATATACAAGCAACTTAATCCCATCTTCAAGAAGGTGCGGAATACCCGCTTCTAGATTCCTCATCCAGTCCATAATCATGGCCTGATATACAACAGGGCTGCACGAAACAAAATCTATATCTCCCACTCCAAGAGCTTCTTTAACGGACTTCTTGCTAAGAAGATCCTCCATGTTTGAGAAATCGTAGCAGAGGCTGCCCTCACACTGCTTTCTAATATCATAGTGCTGCAGCATTTTAGAAACAATATACAATTGTTAGAAGGCTAAATGAAGTTGGTTATCTCAAAAGATGATAAAAGACGAGATGGCATTTCTTTACATTGATATTGCCAGCAATAGATTTGATTGAACTAAATATGGTGTTGCAAGCCAAGTATGCAGCCATACAAGCAGTTGTTCCATCAGTGCCTGCGAAAAAAATGCCAAAAATAACTCAATTTAAGTAAAGAATTGAAGCTATAGGCCTATAGCAATATAAGCAACAGAATCATTTGAAATTACCGCAAAGTTTAATTGCTGTTTCGCAGGCTGGAAGTCTGCGGTTGATGTTCTTATAATCGGACTCCTTGATTAGTCTCGTGTCAAGTGCATAATCAGTATACGCCTTGTATTGAATTAGTGGGTTGGTTAGTCCATTTCCAATGGCAAATCCCTGTGTAACAATTCAAATTAAATAGACCAACTCATAAAAGATAAAACAAGAACCATGTTTGAAAAAAAAAAATATAAGCAGAAAGAGATACCCTCAAGTTTATGTGGATTCCTTCCTTAGCTTTGTTTCCGTTGTGAACGCGAGCAGCAAAAGCAGGAATATAATGTCCAGCATACGATTCTCCAGTTATAAAAAAATCGTTCTTTGCATATTCAGGGTGCTCTTTGAAAAAGGCCTAAAACACATCACAATCACTCATCATGGCGATTTTAAAACACTAAGACACGTGATATTTAAGAATTTACGGAGATACAATACAACTAACAATATTATATATCACACAGTTTTATAGGTATAAAGGTCACTGCTAGCACCCTCTTAATAAATGTGTCATTGCACAATCACCTACAAATATACAATTAAGTAATTAACAGCAAGACAAGTAACCAACCTGTAAGAAGTCATATAGATCATCACTCACACCTTGCTCATCATGCCTAATGTCTCGCTTATCAGAACTGTAACTAAATCCAGTTCCAGTAGGTTGATCAACAAACAATAAGTTGGATGCCTGTAAAATCAACAAACATATAATCTCATCTAATAAGTCATAACATATACATGTACAAAAATGAACAAAGCAAAAAACATCAAATTCAATGTTGTGATATCAAAATGATATATGGTTACCTGATCCCATCCATACTCATTCCAAGTAAGAGATGAATTATTTTCAATTTTAAAAGGACCATTTTCATAAAACAATGCAAGCTCGCTACTGCACCCTGGTCCTCCAGTCAACCAGATAACAACAGGATCGGTTTTGTGACCCCGTGATTCGAAGAAAAAATAAAACATCCTGCATAACAAATGATTTTTAATTAAAAAATGGGTCAACTTTAGAAAAAGGTAGCGTAATTATCAGGATTTCATAATTGGAAAACCAAACATATTATCCTTATAGAAAGCGATTGTAAGTTCAATTGTATTTAATACTAAATTAAATTAAATTACTCCGTACTAAATAAGATGATTATGATTATATACATTTCTTAATCGAAGAACCAAACAGTATGTCTAAAAAAGGAAATTTTACCTTTTTTACTTAAATTGAACTTATGATAATTTTGTTCAATATAAAATTCAATTGCTTCATTTTGTTAGATCCTTTACCTTTTTATGAAATTAATCAACAACCAAAGACTGTAAAGAACAAGTGAAAAAGGTTTAAAAATTATACATAGCATCATGAGAGTGCTGGATTTGATAATAACCAGCATGATGACCTAAATCATCAACAGATACACCATTCGGATCGACAAAATTAGGAAACGTAAACTGCTTTTCGACAAGATTCTTCTGTCGGTCAATTGACGACTGTAATCTGTGATCGCTCTCTTCAACCAGGTTAATCGAGTGTTTGGGAAACAAGTTAAAGCCTGTGATCATGTTTTTGGCTTGAGTTGAAGGAAAAACAGGGTCATGTAAAGTAAGAGGTGTGATCATGGTTGATGCAAATGGTGGTGTGAAAAGAAGGGATAAAAAAGGGAGAATTATTAGCATTGAATTCTTCATTTTTGAGAGATGATCCTTTGAGGATTATGAGAGAGTGAATGAAAGAGAAAAATGTATAAATAGTGTGGTGATATGATGAAGGTGAAACGGAAAAAGAGTGAAGATTGTTGTTGTTGTTGCTTGTGGGAGTGAAACGGTGACGTTTGCTTTTCTTCGGAAGAAATTGCTTTTGCTTTATTAGGCGGGAACCGTATTGCTTCAAGTATGTCACTCCTTATTTCAAGCTACCTTTATATCACCCAACTAACTTTTTCTTTTTCTTGTTTTTTTGAAATAGTATATAGTATAATATAATATAATATACTCTTATATATATACGACATAACATATAATATAATATAAACATAGATTACTATATTGGCGTAGTATGTATGATATTATCATCATTATAATATGTAGTCTAATGCAATGTAATAATATATGGAGAAGTAGGATCAAATTATATAGCAAAGAATATCTTGCCTTGAGCTTACATAAATCATCATCATCAATCTAATAATAGTTTCAATAAGAAAATTGATGATATACTTAACGCATTTAATGAATAACATAAACAAGTTTTAAATCTATATTTATATTGATTATATTTTACGGTATATCTACCGTTAGTAATAAACATAACAAAAAGAATAAAGGAAGTGATGAAGTATTTATGTACAAGTCTTTTGCACGCATGTGCATAAATGATTATTTAGAATCTATTACATCGTGACACATGTCATTGTCTTCATCTTACTATTTATTTTTACCACCGACCTTTTATTTTACATCATAAATTCATGTAATAAGAGTGTGATCAACTCATGATATTTGTGATTGAAAGGTTATCGATATTATATTGTATGACATAACCAAATTAAAACCGAAAAATTCAACAATACATATTAAAGTTCATTTTCAACATAAATTATGCATCAAATTATCTAAAATAGATAATATCAATAAAACATGAAAATGTTTAAAATTGTATCCTTCAAATCATGCTTCCATTAATATGACATAGTACGAATAATTTATTTTCCCAAAAGAAAATAAATAATGCTTTATATTTTATTTTACTATCTAAATCTAAATCTAATCTAATTAAATAGAAAATAAGAAAACCGGTTGAGTTCATTAATAAAATCACCTCCTGAGAAGGTTTTAACATTGTTCATATGTTTGGTTGTTTCCTTTTTAATAACTTTTCCGTTACTCTTTTCTTTTATACCTATTTAACGTAGTTGTTTATTTGTTTGTAGATAAATTATCTATCTTAAATTCTCAATATTTACTTTTGTTTTCAAGTTAGATACTTAACTTAATACTTAATTACACATCAGTCAAGACCAAAAGGTCCAAAAAACATTGACAAAATCATCAATAGTTACGTACTTACGTATGTTAGTTTTAGCATGTCGCTGACCAACTTTTGATTATTATGACAACAAGGTAAATACATGTATGACAAATATATTCAAAAAAGATATGAAACAGAGTTCAAGAAAAATATCAGAAACTTACAACGAGTTCTTTTATGTAAATTACAACATTTTTATATATTTTTTTTGTAAATTTTATCTTTTGGATATTGAAAACATCAAAGTAAAGTTCCCATTGCAACATAACTAACATCAAGTCAGCAATGAACCACAAAACTGGCAGTTTGGGCCAAAAATGCCACAATGTTTGCGTACATTCCATTCAAACACCCACAACACGTCAAAACATCATCCATGATTCCATTCAACGCATAAATAACCTCAAAAGACTGTTTTTATGTTCAGGCCACAATTTGCTTTTAGCAAATGGTCCTAACCACCTAGTCAATAACTCAGAAAATAATGCATTGAAGAGTCTTCTATGACTTCTTGGTTGCTTGCTACATAACTATAATATCACTATTTGAGTACAACTCAGTTAAAATAGTTGGACTAATGCTATTTTGAGTCTCATGATAGATCAATAAACATATGAATCTGCTAAAAATGGACTTCTAATCAAATTAGCTAATCATATAACCCTTCGTCATGCCAGATGTCTACAAGAAAGTCTACCATCTCCTGCAAGTAAAGAAGATACATTCTTATAAATAGTAGAAAAATAGGCTTAACAGTTAACACTTAAAAATACTCAGATCCTGTATTTAAATTTCATTAAGAAATATTCATACTGATAAAGGGATCGGCTCAGAGAATCTGTTGCTTGTTGAAAGCAAGTCTTCGTAAGTTGTTGACCAGCTGCATATATGATCCAACAGTTTCAGCCAATTGTTAGATGACAGTTTAAAGCAAAAAATAGTCAATTAACAGTACAAATTCAATAATAATAATACTTGTTAAGTAATTTTAAAATATTATCAAGAGGAATCCTACAAGGGCCAAATTCAAGCTTGAACACAACTTTGGAGATCAGACACATCCAAATGACCCAATTCCTATTTGCAGTGAGAAAAGGTATGGTGTGTCTTTTGAGGTCAATCAAAGTAACAAACATTTAATTCAAAATGTAAAAGGGTTCTTTAGACCTTTAAAAAACATGTATCAGTATTTGCAATAGTTAACCTGAAGGGGAAGGGTAAGTGGTTATGGATTTGTAGCAAAATGTATACAATTTTTTCATGTTATAATTAAGTCAAGGGAGGAACATAAGAATTCGACAGTTAAAAAGTGACATGTAATATCTAAATAACCTTATGATCGGATCTTTTGATAATCGTTGAGGTTTTTGAGATTGATCTCCAATCCATCGTCTTCTACCCTCATTCCAAGCAATTGCACCTATTTAATCATTTAATTCTTAGTTCAATGAAACAATTCGACAACAAATATATCCTCCTGAAAAATATGATGTCTCTATCTTATTTACCATATTTGTTATGAAGTAATCCATTACCTTGATTGATAAATACAGGGGTGCTGCTTTCATTTTTTTCTGGGCTCTTTGCTTCATTTCTAAGTGACCCAACTTCTAAGGGTTGAGTCAACTTACTACTTCTGTTACCGACTTCCATTACCATGATATTGCTAGCTTGTGAACTTGCAGTGTCCACCTCCATCATTTTTCAAAGTTAAAAATGATGGTTTTCACTGTGACATTCAATTGATATTACTTATAAGTATTGTAACATCAATTATGCAAATCGTCAATTAAAAATTTATCAATCATATATAACACCAGTTATTCATTGATTCTAATTGACAATAACACTAATCGCATCAATCATTATTATCATTAACATTTAATAAACACCGCTTAAAATAATTTTTTACTAATACCAACTACATACTAATTTTCTATGTGCATCCTCAAGATTCAACGAATAATATGCAGATTACTAACTAAGATCTCAGACACCTACAAAACACTCAATATTCACATTTAAACACCACTATAAGGCACATTTGTGCAAGAACACAGCTTTATTGCACATTGTTTTTGAAATCCTCAAGAATCAAACATCAAACATCAAACACACCAAAACTCATATCATAATATATCAAATAAAACATAAAACCCACCAAAACCCAGAGTCCAATTTCATAACAAACTAAAATAGAAATAATTAAATAAACAAATTAAAGAAACGAAAACAAAATATAATAAGCGTACCAAGATAGAAATTAGCGAGATTGCAGAAAGAAAGAATTATAGAGATAGGTGAAGGAGTATATATATAGACGTTTATTATTGTAAAGAAAAAGAAAGATACCATTTCATTTTCTTTCTCAAAGTGTTGTGATTGATGTCTTCTTCGGTAGTTGGTCTTATTGGGACTTCTAAATTTGTTTCTGACGTGGATCTTATGTGGATAAGCTAAAGTTACTTGTTCTCCTTTATTTAAATGACTATATTGTCCTTGACAATTGTTGAATGATTTAACATTTGAAAAGCATAAACAGTTTGTCGGTGAGGTTATTTAGGACAATTTAGCATGACAGGCCTTTGTAACCCGTGGAAAATGATGGATAAAATGCACATCCACTAAAACTAAATTTTCATTTTCACAAGTTAACATGTCGCTTAAACAAATTAAGTTAGGAAATTTATACATTTGAAAACATTAAAAATAAAGACATCGTTTTAATGAGTTGTCAGTTTTGATAGGTTTTCTTCTTCTAATTTTGAGTTCTCATCACATATAATACTTATGTCGTCCTCATTTTCTCTCGTTCATTCTACACAATTTTTTTATATTTTTATTTTACTTACTTAACTTGTCACGTATTTATTTCATTTCATTATTTCTTGTTATCTTCAAACCATCTCTAATAGTCCTTTATAAAACCTCCTCTGTCTCTTTATAAATAAATGGGATAAAATGTATTCCAACAGTTCATCTATATTTAAAAAAAATCATATATTTTTTTATATACAAAAACCTATTTATTATAAAAATTTAATCAATATTTTTTAGTATTATTATCGATATTAGTTTTATTTGTATGTTGTAAAGATCTTAATAGTTATTATTAATAAGTATTGGTGTGTATGATTATTATTAATAAATAAATTAAATTTAACTAGTAAGAAAATCTTATTAAAAATAAATATTTAATAATATTACACAATAATAATTACAATAAATAAAAGTAACACAAATAATATAATTTTTATATCTTTTAATATTAAACATGAATTAAGTAGTATAAAATGTTTAAAATTAGTTTTTAAAGTAAATAATTGAAGAAGAAATATTTTTAATGGAGAAATATGCTAAATTTATCTACTTAACGATGCTAATTTATAAGTCGGTGGCTCGAATCCGGCAGGTCGGATTATCTTTTTCCTACTTAACACTATTTTATAGAGTACATTTTTTTATTCGGTCGTATCAGATTATCAAATTAAGAAGGACTGAGATGTCAATAATTTTAAAATGAAGGACCTAAATTATCACTACCAAACATCCTGTCGCTCCAGTTACATTTCCTCATACCCCTCCGTTGTTAGGGTTTCCAATTTTAGACCTAAAACCCGCACGCGTTATTTTAACTCTGTTCGAAAAGCGATTTACGGAAAAAGGTATTTTTCTGTTTAATTAAAACCAATATCGTGTAATTTAATCGATTATATGATTCGGTTTTGAATATTATGTAGGGTTTCTGGCTAATATGTTGTTATTTATTAACTTAGATTCCTGATTGTTGAAATCGATGGCTGCAAAAGACTCTGATTACCGTATATTTGTGGGAGGATTATCATGGGACGTCACTGAGCGTCAGCTTGAAGACGCCTTTGGCCGTTTCGGCAAAATTATCGACTCTCAGGTTCATTACCTTTACAATTTCTATTATGTAGTATGTGTGTGTGTGTGTGCTCGTGCATATGTATATGTATGTATAAGTTATGTTGTTGTGCCGAATAATTGATAAATCCACCTGTGCGATTCATAGAAAAACACATCTATCATATTTTTAGGGCTTTAATGTTGTAGATTGAGTTGTTTTATCATTTATGCTGTTTCACTAGCAGAGGGTTTTGTATTATAGCTACTTGTGAGTATTCAATATTTGTACGGACTTGAGCAATTCACACCCTACAGGATATGATGTTTTTCTTGTGCTAATATAAGGGAGTGAACATTTTTAAATGTCGTAGCAGTTATAGGAGTTGTGCTTATTTTCGTGCTTTTATTCCACACGGTTACAAAATTTGTTGCTTATTTATGCCCATGAGAAGATTTATATGTTTTTATGAAACTTCATAGATGCTAAAGAAGCAAGTTCATGCTAACAGGAGTGTTTGTTCTTCATTTTGTCAGTAATAGTTAGTTTACTTTTATATATATAAGTTAATAAGTTATATGATTTTTTTGTCCATTCTGTTATTGATTTTCTGTTTGTTTGCTATTTTTGCTGGAATGCTGGTTCTGAATCTATGGTTGCTTAAGATGGATCTGTTTACAAGGAGTTTTGGGTTCTATTGGGTTGAATTGCTGAAGCTCACAGTTGTTTTTTGCTTTGTTCAGTTGGTTGTGTTGAAATAAATTATTTGTATGTCAGTACGTTGCACATTCATTGAAGCTTGAATCAATCACTTGTTTAAGTCTGTGATCTGCTTTGAGAAAGAGCGATGGTTTGAGATTAATGACAAGTTGGGCTCTCCTTATATGCCTTGACCTGTGATTGGGCGTTCAAAAAGTCAAAGGAATTTAGCAAACTTCAGGAAGCTGTTTAGTTAGTGTTTTTTCACGTTTCTTTAAAGTTTACATTATTTTTGAGATTCTCCATATATGTATTCAATCGGGGTTGCT
This sequence comes from Logfia minima, assembly GCA_963921325.1. Lineage (NCBI taxonomy): Eukaryota > Viridiplantae > Streptophyta > Magnoliopsida > Asterales > Asteraceae > Logfia > Logfia minima. Next base: position 3,923,108 of record OY992770.1, read on the forward strand.
TTTTTAAAGTTTGTTATTATTCGCTACAGTTCAATGACTTCAATCAATGTGTAACGAAACTGTGTTTGTTCTGGCAGACAAAGTAAAAGCAATTTTTTTAGCCATAAAAGTTTCGGTTGATACGGTCAAGAACATTTTTTTTTTTTTTGGAAAATTGGAAGGGGAGAACCTTTCATTGTAAAACTTAAAAATTATATTTTTTAATGATTATCTGAGCTGTTATTTAAAGAGTCCTCTTGAAGTTTGCGACATCATTATGGCTTTTCATTCCATTCACTGGTTGATGACTCTTAGAGGAAGTTACTTTGCACTACAGTGATGCCTGGTTGTTCACCTGAGTAGTGTTCGTGGTCTATGGTTATTGCGAGAACCAGCTTCATTCGTCCAGGGTTCTGTTAAGCATTAGATTAGTGACAAACAAGGTCATGATGGGCTTCAGCTGTATATGGTGTTCATTTGAATCAAACAGGGGTGATAATTTAGCTTTGAGCAGTAGTTTGTGGAAAGTCCGTTTGAGGTTGTGCCTAGAGGATGAGCACTAATTGTTAGCTGCATCTGCCCTTCTCCACCAGCTATGTATTTTATTGAGCTGTTTAGAATTTCAGTACTCAGATTAACACCAGAGTCCGTTAGGATTAAGACTTCCATCCTCTTATTTGACAGGAGAGTGACAGAGGTTTGTTTTGTTGCTGTTTGATCAATTCTCAGTCTCTTCTAGTTAAGATATTGATTTGGTATTCACATCAAAGTCTGCTAGTGGGCAACATCATGATATACTGGAAATTTAGGGTACAGAACTATATTTTGTGGAATAAGTATCAATAACTTCTTACTTTTTGAAATTAGAGTTGATTTTTTATTTCACATTCTGCTCTGCTGGAGTTATATGTTATAGCACTAGATGTAGTTTGGCAAAAATGTTACCTCATGACGTTTTGTAACAAGGGGTTCTATTTGTTGAATTTGCCATCTACACATGTTTAACATTACTTGGCGTCATCTTTCGGGAAATTTTCCAAGGTGATTGGTGTTAGACTCGACACTGAGCAGTGCTTACAGCTCGCCATTTTAGACTAATACCGTGTGCCTTCACTTCTATTAGCATGATCTGCGATGTCATCTAGCTATGTTTGTGGAAACTTGGGGTTTTGCCTCTCTTTTGGTTGGATCTGTATGATTATGTTCATTAGCAGTTTTGAGCTTGGCTAGTTGTGATTGGATTTCTTTGCTCTATTATTTAGGATATAGTAGCTTTGCGGGTGACTAGATGAGAACTGAAATTGCACGCACTAGTTTTGGGTAGATTGACCAATGTGATAACTGTCATTGCACAAACTAGTTGCTGAGATTTGTATTGTTTGTTCAGTTATGTTCACGAAAGTCTCTGTTTTCTTCTAGTTGACATCACAGCTTTTAACTGTAGAGCATCTCCCCTTACTTTTTTTTTTGTGTGGTTGGTGACATGCGAGTCATGGTGTCAGATGTTCATGAACCTACCTTGCTGAAAGCTACGACACCAATAATGTGGTCGGATGGCATTAGTAACAGAGGCTGAGGACAAATCACTGCTTCATTGTTACAGTAGCAATTGGTTACATATTAAAAGTGTTAAACCGACATCTGAGAGAGTTGAGTAGGTTGTCTTACTAGTAAGTAAAAGTCATATGACACATTTACTTTTTCAACTGTAGTGAGATGCACTGTTTCTCAGCTAGCAAGGGAAGTTGTGAATCCTAATTATCTATAGCATATTGATGAAGAGAAGTTTCTAGATGAAACCAAAGTGAACTATCAGAACTTTTTAGGCACCAAATTATGTGGTCAACTGGTCAAGCATATCGAGCTGTATGTTTCCCTGAAAGATCAGTTAGTAGCAGATGCTTTACATTGACCAGAGTGGGGAAGAAAATTTGATATAGAGATTTGGAGTTTCACTGAACACGTTATTTATGAGATCGTCGGAATTCGGACTCTGTGCTGATATAAAATCTAATAGTTAAAGTAAAACAAAAGCAAAGTCTCAGAACTGTATCGTCAGCTGAACTTCTGTGGTTAAGTCATTCCAAGAGCAGTTTGTTTCTGTCAGACTTCAATAAGATTAGAAAAGTTCTAGTTAAACATCTGTCAGTAACAATGATATTACAATGACGAGTCAGAAAGAAGATATTGATGAAGTAATTGGTACAGAGCAACCTGATCTATTATAAAAGCTGACAGATTAAGTTATTTGTTGGTCAAATGATCTAGAGGTAATATAAACCAACCGAAAGATTTATTTTTCCAGTGTTTCCAATAATGTGTAAGCAGATTTTGTGTTTCACAAAAAAATAGAATAAAATAAAAAAATCAGTAATGCTTCAGGGAACATGTCTGTTGTTTGTCATTTTACTTGCTTTAGTCTGGAAAACTTTGCTAGACCAACTTAAATTGTTTGTTTAGTTTTAGTTAATGTTATAGTTCTAAAAGTATCTTGCCGTGTCTTGCCTTTTCAGTTGTATGGTATTAAGAATGGGTTTTATGTAGATAATGCTTGAAAGAGACACTGGTCGTCCACGTGGATTTGGGTTTCTGACATTTTCAGACCGACGAGGTATGGAAGATGCAATAAGGGAAATGCATGGCAGTGATTTTGGCGAACGAGTGATATCAGTTAACAAGGCTCAGCCTAGAATGGGTGGTGATGATGCAGATCATGGTTATGGTGGAAGCTATCCATCTGGGGGTAGAGGTGGCTATGGCGGAGGTGACAGATCTCTGGGACAGGATGAATGCTTTAAGTGTGGCCGCTCAGGACATTGGGCTCGTGACTGCCCTTCAACTGGTGGAGGTGGTGGCAGAGGTGGCAGAGGTGGCAGCCAGTTCTCCTCTCGCTCCAGGTTTGGTGGTGGTGGTGCTGGTCGCGGAGATCGCTATGCTGATCGTGACCGCTATGTGGATGACAGGCATGATGCAGGGCGTTTTGGTGATAGGGACCGCTATGAGAGCAGAGATAGCAAGTATGGTAGCCGCAGTCTCTATGCTAATGACAGGTATTTATAAAAATAGAGTCTAAGTTGCCACCTCTAGTTGCATACCACTTATGGTTTAATGCAACAGACAAATACATATATAATTTCTGTTGTTGCACTCATATAGGTACCAACCGGCACCTGGTGGAGATCGGTTTGGAGGTGATAGGTATGGAGCTCCAGAGCGTTATCCACCACCTCAAAGCGGATATGGCAGGGAGAGAGACTATGATCGGGAAGTTGGCCCAAGAAGGAGTAGTGACATATATCCAGGTGGTGGTGGAGGTGGTGGGCCAGCACGTTATGAAGGAAGAAACTATAGGGACAGAGCTGGTCCATATGACCGTCCTAGAAGGGGAGGAGGCCGCCCATCTACTTTTGATTATTGATAACTTCCCTTGTTATCTGCTACTGATTGATGAATCTATTATATGCTTTCTAGATTTGCTTTGTGTTTGGATCACATAGTTGTTAAAGATTCAGAGTGTTCTGTTCAGGATATTTGATAGGCACTGTATTTCTATGGGTATTCAGCATGTACTCCTGACACGTAACATGTTCATATGTTATACAGGATCTATCAGATGCAAGTTAACGTGGTAAATTGGAACAAACACCCTACTGTTATTGCTTATAAGCTACACAGATAAGGTATGATAGTATGCATGTGTATTTTTCATTTCGTAAGCTTAGGGGGTGTAAATGACATGGATGTGTAAATATGCAGTTGTGTCTGCTGTATTTTCACACGTATATGGTTGAAGACGGCAAGTTAAAAGAAAATGTTGCGCTTATACTTTAAAACTCAAACGTGAATAAGTACATCAGTAATTCATTATACCCGAATACTAGTTTCAAAAGTAAATATACTCTTAAATAAAGTTCATCATTTTTCATCTTCACAATCATATAGATGACACCCAAAAATCAACCAACACAAACAATCAACTAGAAACATATCAAAGTACATAACATTAATCATGTTAACTGTTGTAGATAATATAGAAAATAGACAGTTGAAGACTTGAAGTACTTGTAGAATGTACGTATGTCATTCAAAAGCAATTTACTCGAGTGATTATCACTGATAAACATGCATGTTGCTATGATCACCTATGCTTAAACGAAACACACAAAACAAAATGTAAACAAATAGGTTAGAAGGCTAGCCTGGATTAAGATTGTAATTGGATCGATAATGCTAATCTATTTAATGAACGGGTTGGATTGGGTTGGGTCAAGCTTTTCAATTCATTTTTATCTTGCTTGACCCGTTTAACAATACCATTGAGAAGTTAAATTAAATGCTATATCAAGCTCAATCTCATTCTTTTCAAAATTCAACTATATTCTAATTAATTAATGAGAAATTTACTCATATAAACTGACCATACGCATTAATTCAAATATAAACCATGTCATAATCTTTTTTCAAATATAGACATCAAAATTGTCGGAATAAAAAAACACAACCGGCGATTTAGGCGATTTAATGAGATCCACTAATACGTCACCACGTGTCAAAGGAGTTTCTCGCTCAAAGAGGCAAAGGAAAATCGCATTTCGGCAATTTAAACCTAGCTAACCCAGGGATATCGCATTTCGGCAATTTAAACCTAGCTAACCCAGCGATTTCGCATTTCGGTGATTTACACCTGGCTAACCTAACAATTTGTTTGAAGAAGCATCGTTTCCCTTTTGATCATATAATTGTAATTAGTAATAGGTGATATATCAAGTGTTCAGGCTGGGTTTAAATCGCTTGATAGCATAAAAATCGAAAATTCAAACAAATCGCCCAGTTAGTCAGCTATAAATCGCCGAAATGCGAAATCGCTAGGTTAGTCGGGTTTAAATCGTCGAAATGCGATTTTCCTTTGCCTCTTTGACCTAAGAAACTAATTTGACACGTGGCGACATATTAGTAGACCTCATTAAATCGCTTAAATCGGCGGTTGTGTTTTTTTTCGTCAATTTTAATTTCTAGATTTCAATTTTTTTTAGATGGTTTGAATTTGAATTAATGCGTTTCAAAGGGTTTAGATAGGTAAATTTCTTTTAATTAATTACGGAGTACATGTCGGTATTAATCATGCACACTCAAAGTTTCGCCTATGCCTTAATCTTTATCATACACACTCCAACAATTCCGAATGTGACGCGAATTGTCAATCTTAAAATTCTTATTCTTATTGTATTGAAAGCAAATAACCAAGTCTAGTGCCAAAACTATAAAAAATGTAGTTTGGTGGCTCAATTGGGAAAACTCAAAACTTAATCCACTACCAAAACACAGTAGCACTATAACATGAGTAAAACGGAGTATAGTTTCTCTCTCCAAACGTACATGTTCACCAGCAGAGGAATCATTGCAAAATAAACCCCCTAATTATATCATTTCACTCTCAACTTTCTCAAACAAACTAAAACCCTAGAATTTTGTAAATCGAAAAAACAAAAATGGTGGATAAAGGCAAAGGAATTGCTGACGATTCCTCGGGGAAACGAAAACGTAACGGAGATAAATCCGATAACCGGAAGAGAAGAAACAATGCCGTTCTCCAGTTCTTCGATGATACCGCTTATGAAATCAATGAGAGCGGTTCGGATGAAGAGGACGATTTCATTAATGACGATATAAATAGTATATAAATTATTCTGATCATCATTATTCTTTGTGTATTTGTTACATTTTGTCATTTTAGGGCTAGTTTTTATCTAGTTAAATTTTGGGTTTATTATACTGTTTTCATGTGGAATGTTGATTTGTGGCTTGCATGGTTCAATATCGTAGGGTTTGAAGCTCATTTGATGAAATGTATCTCGATTCTAGGGTTTTGTGATAAATATTTGTTGTTGTACGGAACTAAATATTATCATCTATTAACTTAAAAATATGTGGTTTTTTGCGAACTTGTAGTAGATATAGGGAAAGTTATTTATGCATTTTGTTGTGTTTTATTTTGGGGATAATGCGGTCTGTATAAACTTCATATGTGCATGTGTTGAGGAAATGATCTGTATAAAAACATGTGGAGCACTTCATATGTGCATGCTGATAATGTTTCTTTGTTGTTGTAGTGTTCTTTGAAGATATACTTGGCCCAGATCCTGAAGTCAAGACTGAACCAAAGACTCCGAACATTCCATTTTTTCCCAAAGAAGAAGAGATGGATGAGGAGGAAATGGATAAAATTATGGAAGCACGCTATGAACCAGGCGCTAATTTTGTTAGATATGCAGAAGACCGACCTGGAGCTGCAAGTATGGATGACCGGAACACGACTATGCCATTTGTGAATGATCCAACCATTTGGAAAGTGAAATGCATGGTATTTAGTATTTTTGTTTGTAACTGATGTACTCAGATTGTTATTCTTTTCTAAATCCTGGTTGCTGTTACTCTGTAGTGGTTGAACAATTTTCTTACTGTAGGTTGGACGCGAGAGGCATTCAGTTTTCTGCCTCATGCAGAAGTACGTTGACTTGAAATCTCTTGGAACTAAACTGCAAATAGTTTCTGCATTTTCTGTTGAGCATGTGAAGGGTTTTATTTACATTGAAGCTGAAAGGCAATGTGATATCAATGAGGTGAAATTTACTAATTTTCATTTTTACTGCTTTCTTTATGTTTTGTTTGGATGGGAATGGATATATATGATGGTCATTTTAAATTTAAAGTTTTTTTTTTGTTTGCTATGTGCACGGTTACACTTGCATATAAGCGTATCTTTTCCAATTGCTTGCTTGTTTAAATGTTCAGACTTGATTGTATGAATTTCTCTCATATGTACAGGCATGCAAAGGTCTGTGTAATATATACCCTGCTCGCGTGGCTCCTGTTCCACCGTCTGATGTTCCAAATTTATTCTCCATTCGAAGCAAGTATAGTGGGGTATCTGGGAACACTTGGGCGCGTGTGAAAAATGGGAAATACAAGGGGGACCTAGGACAGGTACATGTTTAACCCCACCTACATATCTGGATATGAGGACTTCTACTTTGCCTGGTACTTTGGCAGTGCCATGTATGTTTGGGGATTTCTATTTTGAAGTGCGATTAGGTGTTAATTGTTTAGTTATATGAATGCAGGTTGTGAATGTGGATGAATCTAAGAGGAAGGCTACTGTTAAGCTTGTTCCAAGAATAGATCTACAAGCTGTGTCTGAAAAATTCGTAATGACCTTTACTTACCAAATATATGTGCTTCCTTTGTATTATTTTTATTATCATTATGTACCAGTTCACTGTTATTATTATTGTATTATCAAATACCTTCATTCAGTAGTTGTTTTTCTGGAGCTACTTTTTAGCACATTTTGTATATATTTATGTCCATGTTGAAACAGTGACGGAACTTGAACATCGTAAGCGGGGGGGCGAACTCATTTATGCACAACATGTAGTCTCATATATATTTACTTTGTCAAAAAACTGCTACGTGTTATCTTATATCTAGGTTTTATTTAAGATGATTAACCCCTTTTTTTTTTGTTACTGAAGTTGGGAGGGACAAGTTTATAAAATATATATCCAGTCCTTGTATTATGTAAATTTTTGCTACTGAGTGCTCCAACTTTTGGAGGGGCTGAAAACCCCCCCCCCCCCCCCCCCCCCCCCCCCATAATACTTCCGTCCCTGTGTTGAAACCACAAGTATTTAAATGTGGTGGGTGGAAAAGTTCATCACTTATCTTACAGTGAAGTTAAACAGCTGTGAATCCTTATTCATTTTGATTTTTCTTGTGAATGTTACTTGTCACCATATCATCAAAATGGTGCTATTGGTGATTTATATGTATTGTTTATTATCTGTCATACAATGTAATTTATATAGTATCTGTTACAGGTAGGATAATCTTCTTTTTTGTTTTCAGGGTGGAGGAGTTACTGGCAAGAAATCAACTATTCCAGCTCCTAGATTGATCACTTCTAGTGAACTTGAGTACCACACTTACTTTTACTTGTGGAATCTGTATTTCTCTTGTGTCTCACCTATTGATCTATATACCAAACATTTTTATGTAGGGCATATCGGCCACTAGTTCAGTATAGGCGTGATCGCGATACAGGTGATATGTATGAGGTGTTTGATGGAATGCTGTTGAAGGATGGTTACCTATTCAAGAAAGTGCCTTTAGACTCGTTGAGTTTCTGGGATGTTAGACCTTCTGAAGCGGAGCTTATAAAATTTAGCCCTGCCCATAAAGAAGAATCCAATGATGTTGAGTGGCTTACTGGACTTTTTGGTGAACGCAAGAAGAAAAAACCAACAACAAGTAACAGTAAAGGTGGAAAGGGAGAAGGTTCATCAAGCTCCGGCATGGATAATGACTTTGAAGTCGATGATCCTGTGTTCAATGGGTATGTTGATGTTTTCTTACCGTCATATTAATAGTACCTTTATATCCTTTTCCCCTCTGCTTCTAATGTACTTTTCTTTGTAATTTGTCTGCAGTCGCAAGGGTTTTGGTGTTGTAATTGGCCGAGAGAAGGATGACCGCATCAAGGTTGTGGTTGCTTCTCTTTTGGTTGTTTTTTTTTGTTTTGTTTTTTGGTTGTAACATCAGCCTTTCATTTCTAGGTCTTGCAAGAAGGTTTAGGCAAACCGGCGGTAGTGGTAGTTGAAGCACGTTTGTTGAAAAAGGCTGACTTTGACAAGAAGTTTACAGCCTTTGATCAGCATAAGAAGATCATATCTTTGAATGATACAGTAAGGATCCTGGAAGGTCCACTAGAGGTTTGTTTCTTTGTTTTAAAGAGCTTTGAGTTTGTTATTGTCAATGTTAGATTGGAATTGTATGCAACATGTGTCGGCTGCACCTTGCAGGATAAACAAGGAATTGTCAAGCAAATTTACAAAGGAGTCATCTTTTTGCGAGATGAGAACGAATCAGAAAATTGTGGCTATTTTTGTGCCAAATCACAAATATGTGAAAAGATGGAGTCATCCGCAGATCTTTTAAAAGGAAAGGTTAGTGTGTCGTGGATTAGAATAATAAGCATTGCATTTAAACTACCTGTCAGATAATCTAACAACAATACTACAAAATTAACATCTAATGCAGGGTGGTAAATCAGATGCCTCTGGGTTTGATGATTTCCCAGCTTCACCCAAGTCTCCTTTATCACCACAGAAAGCCTTTGAAGGGAGGGAAAATAACAGAAACTGTAAGTTCAGAAGTAATATTGTCATTTGATGCTGAGACTGTTAGAACATCCGTGTTGATATCTTCAAATGTTCTGTTATGCATGCAGTCAATCGAGACGATCAAGATGGTTTATCTGTTGGGCAACCATGTAGAATACGCGTGGGTCCTCTTAAGGGTTACATCTGCCGTGTCATGGCGATTCGATATTCAGATATCACAGTGAAACTTGATTCTCAGCACAAGATTCTTACAGGTTAGCAGTGATCAACCAAGCTATTTTAAATTTTCTTACAACAGATTCATGTTCTCTCATTCTTGGGTTCTGGAGGTAATCTATTTGTATAATCTTTCATGTGTAGTTAAATCTGAGCATCTTGCTGAAGTTAAAGATAAAAGCTCCAGTGTTTCCATTGGGTAAAATGAACGGAACCTTATTTTTAGTTTTTCGTTGGCTAACCTGTAGACCTTATCATTACTTTTTCTTTGGTTTCCCAAAGGGATGGGCAGGATTCGAAGCCATTTGAATTGCTCGGGAATCATGAGAGTTCAGAAGGTGAGAAATAATATTTAATGTTAAAAGTTATCATTTTTTCTCTTATAATGAGAACTATGTTCATTGATGATCATATCAGATGTTATAAATATGGTCTCGGTCATAAATTTATTTTAGATTAGTAGTGTTACTCGCGAGATGCAATTGCTTGTTCATAGAATCATTGCTTTTAGGCTAGTTGATAAAAAGGCATACTTGGCAGAAATCAGTGCTCTTTCTAGCGTATGTTGGCTGCTTGTTTGTGTTTGTGTTTGAGGTTTTTGTTAATTAGTTCTTTTTTTTTCTGGTTTAAACAATGTATAATTCGTAGCTAATACACTATTGAACATATGAACCATGTAAAGGTTGGATGGATGCAGGAGCAGCATCCCAGTCTGGAGGGTGGAATACTGGAGGCCAATCCACTGAAAGGTTGCACTGTTGCTTATGTTTATTTGATTCAACTTTTGTTAGTGGCTATATAGTTGTTAATACAAAATACCTGATGCATGATCTGATTAAGTTTCAACTGATAATTTCGAAAGAGATCTTAGCAATCTTGATGATTAAATTATTTACACTATCTTGGTCATACCTGAAATATGTTTCAGTACTTGCAAGTTGCAATGACATAATCCTGGTGAGCCATCATACTTAAGATAAAGAAGATTCATATTATTGAATAAGAAAAGTTCACATACAAAATTTAATGTTTCTACCTTTTCATCCCTGTACTTATTTAGAAAACTACAGAAAATTCTACGAAACCTCTTGTTTATGTGACTTCATTAATTTCCATATTTGGTTTGGCTTATATTCTAGAACACCATAACTTACTTGTCTAAGTTAATATTTCTACTTGTTACAAAATATGATGATTGACATTGAACAGAATGACTGTTTATGAACTTCTATGTATTTATTTTTGCTGTTGCTTAAAAATGGGGTATAAAAGGCTACTGTGTCCCTAACTTCTGTTGGGAATTCATCATAATCTTGTGTGCATATTTGCCATATGCTGCTAACTGCTTTTACATGGTATAGTTCTTACAAGCTATCAAGAATATGGTTGTAGTAAGAACAGAAAGATAGATTTAATATTTACTATCTAACTTGGCAAGTTCTGTCTGTGTGTTTTTAAGTGTTTATCAATCTTTTTGTTTTGCCTACTGGGCACTAGTTTAAATCAATCAAAGCGAACTCTACTGTTATCTGATCACTTCAGTACTTTGTGTTTGTAGGAGTTCTTGGGCACCTTTTCCTTCAGTAGGGTCATCGGTGTGTTAATCTTCTCTTAATCATGATGTTTTCATCTTCCCTTTATTTTTACCTTGAACATGCAATCACTTGAAAATAAAATGTAACCATTTTTTTGGTACAGATACAAGAATCGCTGGATAATGATGCCAGTAATGGTATGGTTGACATTCTTTATGAAGAATCTCGGTTATTTTTTTTTTTATTTTTTTTTTTGTGGGGAAGGGGGAGGGTACATTGGTACTGTCTAAATACCTTCCATTTTTTAATTCAATAGACGGTGTTGGAGCTTCTGTGTGGGAGGCTAAAGCAACGCAACAAAGTACTCCATGGGGTGCATCAGCAAGTGAAAATAAATCTGGTGGCTGGGGAGCAAGCTCAAGTGGTGTAAAAGTTGATAATATGGATGATGTTGGATGGGGTGGTACAAGTTTGAAACTCAAAGACCCTGTTGACGCTCCCTCGTGGGGAAATGCTGGTGGCAGTAATGACGGTGAAAGCAAGTCGGCTTGGAACTCATCTGTTGCATCTACAACTCAAACTGGTGGCTGGGGTGCATCGAAAAAAGATGAAGATACTGCTACAGCTGGTGGCTGGGGTGCTGCGAAAAAGGATGAGAATACTTCTATCACGGGTGGCTGGGATGCAGCTAAAAAGGATGAAAGTACCGCTACTGCTGGTGGCTGGGGTGCACCTGCCACTCAATCTAAAGGATCTTCATGGGGTAACCAAGCTGACCAAGGTAGTGGTTGGGGTAATAAGCAGGCTGCAGATGCAGGAAACAAGGATGATGGTGGAAGTGGTTGGGGTAGTAAGAGTGACGACGGAGGATGCTCTTGGAGTAAGCCAGCTGATGGAGGGGGCTCTTCAGGGAGTAAACAAGATGGAAGTAGTGGTGGAGGTGGTGGAAACAGCTGTTTTAAGTGTGGTGAAACTGGGCATTTCTCTAGAGAATGCCCTCAAGGTGGTGGTGGCGGCGGTGGCAGCAAAAATTGCTTCAAGTGCGGTGAAGCTGGTCATATGTCTAGAGAGTGCCCCAAAGGTGGTGGTGGCGGGAATGCTTGTTTCAAGTGTGGTGAAACGGGACATATGTCTCGTGAATGCCCACAAGGCGGTGGCGGTGGCGGCGGCGACCGTAGTTGCTACAAGTGTGGCGAGAGTGGTCATCTTTCTAGGGAGTGCCCCAAAGGTGGTGGGGGTAATGCTTGTTTTAAGTGCGGTGAGGAGGGACATATGTCTCGGGAATGCCCTCAGGGTGGTGGTGGTGGTGGTGGAAAAAGTTGTTATAAATGTGGCGAAGTTGGGCATATGTCACGAGAATGCCCTCAGGGGGGAGGTGGTGGTGGTGGTGGTGGTGGAAGAAGCTGCTACAAGTGTGGTGAAAGTGGGCATATGTCTCGAGAGTGCCCACAAGGCGGTGGTAGTGGTGGAGGTGGAGGCAGCAGAAGTTGTTACAAATGCGGCGAGAGTGGGCACATGTCCCGAGAATGCCCGCAGGGCGGTGGAGGCAACAGAAACTGTTTTAAATGTGGAGATAGTGGGCATATGTCCCGAGAATGCCCGCAGGGTGGTGGAGGCGGTGGAGGTGGAGGCAATAGAAACTGTTTTAAATGCGGAGAAAGTGGGCATATGTCCCGAGAATGCCCCCAGGGTGGTGGTGGTGACAGGGGTGGAAGCAATGGCGGTGGTAGTGGTGGATGGAGCAGTGGCGGAGGTGGGGGTTGGAGCAGTGGTGGGGGTGGGGGTGGTTGGAGCAGTGGTGGGGGAGGGGGTGGTTGGAGCAGTGGTGGAGGAGCAGGGGGGTGGGGAAGTGAGAAGGCATCTGATGCAGCAGGTAAAAAGGATGATGGGCAATCAAGTGGTTGGAGCAGTGGCAATCAAACAAGGGGAGTTTGGGGTGGTACAAACGCATCTGAAACAACAGAGAAAAAGGATGATGCACAAGGAAGTGGTTGGGGCAGTGGTGGTGATCAGTCAGGTGATTTTTTTTTACCTTTTCTTACCATATAGTAAGGTAAAGGTTTTTCACTATACCCTTTAAACCATCTTAACCAACAAATTCTTATATTGCAGCTGGTAAAAAGCAAGGTTGGGGCAGTGGTGGTAGTGATGTTGGAGGTGGAGGATGGGGATCTTCCAAGGAATCTGATGCAGATGGTAAGAAGGATGATGCTGAAGGAAGTGGCTGGAAGAAGTCAGGATGGTAAATTAACAGGTGAGTGGTGCATATCATCAATCTCAAATATTTGAAGCTATTTTGTTTAATGACACATAAAAATTAAGGCTCTGTTCCAACTGTAGTGGCACCTTACCCTACTGTGGTTTGTGTTTCTTGTCAAATGCAGGTGGAGCAAGCAATAAAATTGCGTTTCTTGTAATCTGATGTTTGGTCAAGACTTGTGGTGTTCATGCTTTCTGATTTAGCGTATGTTATAACCTGGTTAGCGAATTTGCTTTTGACGAACGTCTGTTTCATGAAATTATTATTTATCTTTTGCACTTGAACTTCTGCCTGGTAATGCCTGGGCCGTGGCTATCATGCTAAGTAATTGAAAACCGGATATTTCTATTTCTGTGGTGTCTTTATTTGCATCATGTGTTGCCAAGCTTATCTGCCACAAGAATAAGTTCGCAGATGCAAGTAGACCTGAAATGCAGAGAGATGAATGTACCCACAACTATCATGCTCTAAACATATGAATACATGGCAAATTCATTTAGCCTTGCACGTCAATATTTGTGTCGGTATATAGTGTGAAAAAATAAGTTCAATAAACTTTGTAATAGATGATTTCAAATTTCAAATAATAAAAATGTTTTTTATTTTTCCAAAGTAAGACACTTTAAAGGTGAGTACGAGAAACCGAAATCGATCCAAGAATTGAAAATAGCCAAAAAATCAACATTGAACAAATCGATCCATATCAATAACTGACGGTTTGGGTTTTGATTTTATAAAAATTTTACAGAGAAACCGAATGATCCAAATTGAGGGGGTGTTTGGCATTACTTATTTGTAAGTACTTATGTGCTTAAAAAATAAGTATGTCTCAACATACTTATTTTTAAGTGCTTATTTCTTAAAAAATAAGTAGATAAGCAGTTTCTAAAAAGGTGTTTGTATTTGTTTATCTGCTTTTAAAATAAGTAAATAAGCAGATAAGTGCTTGAATAAGCAATTCCAAACAACCCCTGAATTATATGTTTAAAATCTTACACTTGAGCTTATGGTTTTGTAATTTGTGCTATACAAGTAATATTTGTTTTGAATGATAGCAAGTTGGGTCTCTTTAACTTACATGGTGTGATACTATGATTTGTTTGAATTAAATTTGTTGGACTAAAATGAAAATTAGCTACACTTAGTGGGCTTCATTGGCTCAGGTTCATAAAACGTCAAAATTGAAAAAACTGAAAATCGAATTCAAAACTAAAATACCCGAATCATAAAAACTGAGGGTTTCATTTTTAAGTTTTCAACAACTGAAATGTAATTTGATTTTCAATTTTAATTAAAAACCGATCCAAAATACCCGTACTCACCTCTACTTTTAGTCACAGTGAAGCTTGAAACCCAATAGATCTTTACTTCTTTAGAGTCTAACTTCTACTATAAATGGCAAACCATATTCATGATTGTAGGAAAACGTCAAAATGAAGTAAAAATACATGAAAGTAAGATTCATCTTCGACGTAAAATTCAATATTAGAATTTGACGGTTTAGAAAAATGTCCTTGTCAGGAACATCTCATGTTTTTATGGTCATATATCACATGCATGCCCTACAACTAATAAATCGTTCAATTACAGTTGTTACTTTCTTTTCATCGTGGAAAAGAAATGCAGTACTGAATTTCTTTATTCTGCAAAAAACATTCTTTTTATCCTTTAACGAGAATGAGCTAAATAATCCTTTTGTTATAAATTTTAACAATTATATGGTGTATTTAACAGATCTTTTTAACCTAGGGTTTACAATTAATAAGGGTCATTTTTTAAAGAAATAATAAAAGCAATTAAAATGTACATTTGGATATAATAATGCAACCATGAGTGACCACACACATTTTATCTTCCCATGTTGGTACCCAAAAATGCTCCTAAAGAGCATCCTATGTTGGACCTTAATAATTCCTAAGAAAATATAGTCCGTTTCATAAATCATTAACAAATTTCATTTTGGATTATAATTTATACACAAAATCTTAATAAATTCGGTTTGAGTAACCCTCTTTTTACTTCTCTTCCTTAATTACATCACCCTACAATTCAACAAACCAAGCACATTAATGTGCCATACACAAAATTTGGGACCAGAATGACGAACCTTTTTGTCATCTTTCTTTCCTGTTAATAATCAAAATCTTGAAATTAATTAATTACTATAGTAATAATAATGAAAATAAACCACCATTATTGGTGGTAGTGGTAATGTATAAAACTAAAACAATAAAAAATAGCATATTTGAAGGTGGTGATATTGCAACCGAGCCACCACCGAATATCATCCCAAAGTAGTCATCATCACCGTTGCCACCTTTTCCGGTGTTCCCGCTTGCGCTATCACCGGTGATCGTACCATCACTGAATGACTCACTCCCATCGTCATCCCTACATAAATGGCAACATTAGCTCAACCACCCTTATAAAAAAGAAAACAATGCTATAGTAGTAACTTGTGCATCATGCTATGAAAGCAGTACATATTGGTTTAAAAGTGTCGAAAAAGTAATCACTCATTTAAAAGATGCTTTTTTGAACTTTTGTCATAACATAACATGGTTATTGGTAACAGAAATAAATGGGTAAAAAGTTGGCTAATTGTAAAGTGATTCCAGAGGTTATTGTGGAAATCAATGATGATTACACAATAATGTTATGACTCAAAGTGGACATTACTAATTTACTATGATTACTTACCTTTTATAGTCAAGGGGAGAGCCTTACGAAAATAACAATTACTATATCAGCTAGTAAAATATCTTTTGATCATGCATATAATGTTTCTATGACCTTTTTACAGCTACGCTAATTTGATCAGTTTATCCAATATAATTAGTACATGAGATGACTCGATACTAAGAGGGGTGTGTTTTCCAGTATTGTCTCCTAATGATATAAAAGAATATGTATATATAAATAACCTATTCTAGAATTGGGTGCATACATAAGTATTATAACAAATTTGATAGAAGCATATTCAAAGAATTTTGGTGCAAATAGTATACATTGGAGATGCTCTAAGATAACTAAAATCTACTAGTGTTTACATTCGAAAGAAAACACTGTTAGCTAATCTAAAGAGAGGCACTTGAGTTATATTAAGACTGAATAATTCACTACATACTAGTGGGCAAGAAATGGGTCACTATGAACACACTTTTTCTATAAAAGAAGATGCATGCAGCTAATCTTTTCTTTTGTCAATATCCAATAAAACTAATGTTCAAAAAGGAATATATCAATGGCCCCATTTGTACCCAGAAGTCACAATTTCCAGCTTGCTTATACATTCTTTTCAGATCCTGACAGAAATGATTTTGATATTTCTCACCCATGAAAACAAAATCCAGTTACATTTTAGTCAGGTTCTGATAAAGCACACTTCCCTTTTGTGTATTTTTAAGAGAGACCCTATTTGCCCACATGAACGGTGAAACAGTCAGCACTCATCACTACCCATTTGCTTTTTTTCAAGATCCATTTCCCATTCTGGTTAGTTCCTCAAAAAAATTAGAAGGACATTTTTACCCTTTTACAGAATTTTCAACTGTGCACTGCATTTTGGTCACCAATTTAATGAAACAAGTCCACTTTGGTTAAATGAAAAGGACAGAATTACCCTTTTGCTAAATTTTAATTGTGTGACATAAAAGTGGACCATTTGTTCTAGACTCGGGACATACACCAAGTACTAAAGTTCCCTTTAATTTTAATTTGAAGAAGCCCTTTCACAAATGAAAACTACAGTATACCCCTTCTCTTAATTAAATCTAAGAGGGTATTTTCGTCAGGATCTAATCAACCAAGTTCCCTTTTGCTTAATTTTTGTATGAAGAGAAGACATGATTGCCCTTTTCCTAATTGTGAGTTAAGTGAATATTGTTGGTCCAGATCTAATAAGTATCATGTTCCTTTTGCTTCATCTTATGAAACCTTTTGCTAATTGCCAATTGGAACTAAGAGGATGTCAGTAGGACTTTTGATCCTTTAAAAAAGTGTATTTGTCCCTTTTCACAAGGAAAAAGACACTTCATGCCTTTTTTTACGGTGTAAACTCACTTTCCAAGATGGCAGTGGGGGACTCTTTGGGCTCTATAAAAATAGTGTTTAGTGCCATAACCTGGATTGAAACACCATTAGGTCCCACATAATATTTAAAACCAACTTGTCTTACACCTGATTAAAAAAATGCAAAACTTATTCTAGTGCTTGTTTTCTTTTAATAATCAAATACATACAAAAATAGTTTGTTGTATGATCACTTAAAAAAACACCATCAATATCATTAAGATAATGTAATGATTATCAAAGACCTAATAGGTAAATTTATGATGTAATCTTACTTTTTGAGCAAAATGATGAAAGTTTGTTTTGTGTGTATGTATCACCATCAAAATGGATATTTAGAAAGATTGACTAAAGATTTTAGAACACTTATGTTTAGTTTGAGATAATGTAAAAAAGAAGAAGAATGTGTGTAGAATGGGTTGTAAAAAATGAAATTCGTGAAGACAACTCATGACCGTTGGCATTTTTTGTTACTCTAGATTCCCCCGCAGGATCACGTGCACACCCATTGTAAAGTGATGTGGTGTTACATAATGTATCAGTAATTTTACTCTTTCCACTCCCCATTTTACTAGCTCCTATGTGAAAATAATAATAATAATCCTGCAAGTTATGAATGTGAGATATTTAAAAGAAAGGCTATGAAACTGTTGGGTTGTCACTAGGCCATGTGGGAAGTGAGAAGTGGAAATAGCAAACCTAGAAATATTCTGCTAACCACTAAAGGGTAGGATAGACATTTTAGCCAACACATAAACATATACCAAGTTGGTGGAACCATGTAAAGGCCAAGGGGTCAATTGGATGGTGAAATACTACTGTATAAAGTAAAAACTAATCTAGAATGCTAGTTGTAAAGCAAAGAGTATGCAGGATCAACAGAGTACACATACCTTGGCCCACCAAAGACTCCGGCATACATGGTCAGTTGCGTCACAAGGTTAGCCGACTTGGGCTCATAGCTCTCAGCGTTTGCATAGATAGCGCTCAAGCCATCCCCCGAGGGCACGAAGAATGCACCGTTTACCATTATATCACCATCCGTTCTCCAATTCCATCCAGCCCAATTTCCCTCATCTGTGTCCACTCGCTTTGTCACCTGTGCATAAATGTTATAAAACGCCTATCAAAGATTAGAAGTTTGAAGGAATAATATACATATGAATGTTTAATATCAAGAGTAAATTGTTATTAGTAAACAGTAAAGTGAGTAAACCATATAAGAAGCACCACAACTTTGCAAAAGGTACCATCAATATTAGAAGTACTACATCCCTAAAAAAATATTGGACAAACAAAAGCATCTTTGTAGGACTAAACCTTAAAATTAAGTATGTACATAGAACTGCTAGAATGATAGAGTTGACATCCAAAAATAGAAATTGAAGATATACAATTCTAGAGCAACATTAATCCAAATGCCAAACATGGAAAGATTAATCAAATGATAGAAACAAAACCAATGTTTGGTTCTACTAAATTTAACCATCTGATCATTTTAATTTGAAAACTTTAATCGTCATGATTTTACCTTTCTTAGATGTACATAGAGATTAAATTTGTTCATAACTAAACCTAGTTAAAATCAAACAACCACCTTGACCAAAAACAAATAATAAGTTAATCAGCTTCAGAATACTAAGCTAATCACAAAACAAATAATATCCTTAAAACATTACCTCTTTAGAATCAGCTTCAGGTGGTGCAATATATCGATTACCCTGACTATTAATCGTCGGGTCAGCACTACCCCCAATCGCATACATCTTCCATTCCGTAAAATCATTATTCACCACATGAAAATACCCATGTCTACACCTTGGCATCCTTTGTATCAACCCCTTCCCAAAATGATTAAATGCAAATGTCACCTACACATAAAAAAACAGAGTCAATTAAAAGCTAATGAAGGGGTCTTGCATTAGCTTATTTTACGGCCTTATGGACTTCTATCAAAATTTGAAGAAGCCAATAAAGTCATTTTTAACAGCTTATAAACTAATCAAGTTAGGACTTACTTACCAAAGATCACACAGCCTTTTCACATGTCAGTAAGCCAAAGAACATTAATGAATAACTAATTACTGCACAAATTACAAATTACTAGTAAATATTTACCTGCATTCCTTTATCAGGCATGTAGTCATCATCATGACCCATAAGCATAACTTCATTATGATGAGTAAAGTAACTATTTGAAATAGTAATAGCAGTGGACCCCAATACAGCATCAATCAATCCATCCGTACAATGAGACAATGAACAATGATCTATCCATATATTTCTTGATCCAGCTATACTTATTCCATCACCGTCCGATTTCCCTCTATACCCAACATGCGATGGACTTGACCGTATATTAGTATTCCCTGATGGTTTACAATCATAAACCCTAATATTATGTATTATCACATTACTGATGTATTGGATCGTAATACACCCATTACCGGTGATTGCCACGTTGGCACCACGTCCGTCAATCGTTTTATAACTGTTGAATATTAACTCGTGTTTAAGTTTAATAACCATGTTTGATTGGAATATGATCCAAAGTGGTTCGGGTTGTAAAACGGCGTAACGGAGAGTGCCCGGAGTTGGTGAAACGACGTCGTGGTCGGAGGAATCTGTTACGACGTAGATCTGACCGCCTTTTCCGCCGACGGCTGATTTACCGAACCCAATGGCGCAGTCTGCTAAACGTTGACGGTTGTTTGACCAGTTTGGGTCGCAGCGCCAGCAATCGTCGATTGGGTTTCCGGTGAGACAGCTGCTGCTGCCGGTGGTACTACTGTCAAGCATTTCCCTTCTGTATATAGATACATTTAGTCTCCTGTATGCATAAAAAAGCTCAAAGTTAGTCAAAAAGGTCAAATGTGAGCTGAAAAAGGAAAATTTTCTTTTTTCAAACGTTTTTGGGAAAATTGAAGAGACCCAGAAGGTAAAATGTGTTACTGAGCAAAACCCAGATCGGAAATTGTGTAATTTTAGCATAAAAAGGGAGTAATTTTTTCTTGATTTTTTGAAAAGGGAATGATACCCAGATGGCGGAAGACAGTAATGAGCAAAGCCCAGATGGGATTACATGTAATTTTACTATTAAATTACTAAAGAAGGTGAATCTTGGGTTGAATGTGAAGATTAGCAAGATGGGGTTATGAAATATTTGATAAAAATGTTACCTTTGTACTTCTTGAACAACAGCTTCAGGATTAGGGTGTTGATGAGGGAGTGTGAGATTAAAAGTGGCTTTAATGACAGAAAACAGTGATGTTAAGAGGCAAAATAGTAAAATGTAAGTGTTAGAAGAGTGGGTAGGAGGCATCTTTTGTGTTGATTTTGAAGGATTAAATGCAATAAATGGGTTCAGGGTTGAGTTTAATGGCTCTGTCAAGAGAGCTCAAGTAAAAGAGCTGGGTTCAACATGAATGATAGAGGGCAGAAGGAGCAAACCATGGAAATGTGATTGATGTTATATATAGGTGTTAATAATATCTATGGGGGGTCATGGCAAATTGGCAATCGGTGACTATAATAATGTAGCAATTAGCAAAGAAGTGGGGAGTTGGGACAAATGGAGGTATGGGGAAATGTGGAAATCTATTGTGGTTTGAAGTAGTTTCATGCTTTTCATGGGCTTTTTACCTCTCTCTTTTCTTTGCATATGGAATTATGAAGAATGTACAACGTTAAGAAAGGATTGGGCAAGTGAAAATGATGGGGACACCAGGTAGTCAAGGAGAGAAGATAGAGGAATTTATATAAAAATTAACAAATTAGTTTTCATGACTCGTGGCAATACCGATTTGACAAGAAATCAAGTTATAAAATTATTATTTTTTTAAATGTGATTATTATAATAAATATTAATGTAAAGTTTACAAAACATAAATTTTATATTATTATATTTTGTAGTCAGTTCAGTGACGATTGACATATTTACTCATCATATAAATATTTTATCTTTTATTATTGTGTTTTTAAAATTAACAAAAAACAAAGTTTGATGCGAAAGAGATAACAATCATATTAATTACAGCATTGATGTTGATTATTATGTATAGTAATATTTAAATTTAAATAAGTACTGCAAAATACTCCGTATGATATTTGTAAAATATTAAAAGGTTAGTACTTTTAGTTAGTACTTTTAGTTAGTACTTTTAGTTAGTATCTTTATATCTTTATTGATGAAACTCATATACCATATTTAATTAAATAGTGTTCGCCAGCTATCTGTATTAAACTTGTCAAAAGAGTTAAACATGGATAAGATTATGACCCATATTTACATGGATTAACATAGAATTTCAAAATAAGAAAAAAACGACACATACAAACCAATTATATCGTTGGAAAAATAGTGTCAATCTATACATTTATACGTACTAGAGAATGTTGTCTCGTTCCATCCGTTCACTTATCTACATAGAGAGGAATCATTAAGTCTTTAATTCAATAAAGTGAAAATAAAATGAGTAAGAGCACACGTGGAGAGGAACACGTACGTTCTTCGATCTGAACGTCGTTTTTCACTCTTGGGCGGCGTTCCGGACAAAGTTCTCGTCAGTGTTTCGACGGCAGCGTCCCCCTACAGACCTTGTGTTCCTGTTTTTTTTTTCTTTTTTTTTTTCTCCTTTTTTCTTCTTTATTTTCTTGTTTTATTTTTTATTTGAAGAATATATAATTTGTGTGTTTGTGTGAGTGTGTATGTGAAGAAGAAGAAGATGATGATGGAAATGTGCAGCCAAAAATCAAAAAGAGAAAATAATATTAGATTATTAAAATGGGCCCATTTTTAAGGGCTTATTTTTTAGAATGAGTTTTTTTAAATGGGCTATGTATAAAAAAATACGTTTGAGAAATTTTACATCCTCATTTTATGAAATTTTCATTCGAGTATAAAGTAACTTTGTCGAACAACGTTACTATTTCAACTTATTTTGAAATGTTTATTGTTTAGATAAACAATATAATAGAATAAACAAAAATATATATATATATATATATATTTGTAGAACATAAGTGAATATGTACACGACGACCAAAGTACTTGAATGAATTTGTTATTGAACATGTTATATAAGTGTTATCAATAAAGATAATAAAGATAGTAATTAAAATACAACCTTTTAATATTTTACAAATCTAATATTTTGCATTATGTAGTATTTATTTTAAGATTACTATACATAATAATCAACATTAATGTTATTGTTAATATGGCTATAAAATATAAGTGAATATGTACATGACAATAAAAGTACTTAAAACCATGAGTAAACTTTTATAAGAACATTCGCATTGAAAACAAGTTTTTTTACATGTTATATTAATTTTTTATACAAAAGTTTTTTAATAAAACTTTTATCTCCAACAATAATTTTATTTTAAAGTTTTTCTTCTCAAAAATCAGACACACATTTTCAAAGTTTTATCTACTCTCTCGTCTTCCTTCAAGTTCCCATCCACGAACCGATCTTGCACAAGAATCGTCTTCATTGTTCATAGTATCCTTCTTCTTAATATTCTAAAATCTTTTCTTGAATCTATAATGTTATATTAATTTTCTTAAGAAAGAAAAAATAAAAAAATAATCTCATTTCCCCTCTGCGTCGCTTGTAACCCCCGCTTCTTTTTCCAATTTCTTTTGCTTTTTCGTAGGACCACAATTACCAATTTGTGGTCAAATTCATGTTTACCATTTTAACTAATTACTTTTTGACAAAAAGAAAAATAAAATATAAAAGAAGCCATTCTTTGATAATTTTTCTCTTCCGCAGGCACCTTGTCTCTCATAGCCAGATTGTTTTCATTTTTGCCTTCTATTTTACTTTTCACGCGATCACAGTCACTAACGTCTTGTTTGATTTTATGGTTTACACATTTAATTCTATTATTTACCTTACTTTTATAGTTTCTACTCAATTACATGTATTTAATTATCTTGTTTTAAATTCAAAATGTTGAATTTTTTTACTCTAATTTCGAGCATTCACGACTTCACAGCTCGAACGGCAGAGGAATATTAAACGGTACTATTATATTAGTTATGTTATTTGGCCGGAGTCCGGTTGTGAATGTAGAGTCCATTGTGATATTTAAGATCTTCTAATGTATCTATACTCTATTAATATTAAATATTTGAGTAATAATAAGTATAATGTATGAAATTTACAGTATCTAGCACATATGTCAAAGTACTTAAGATCACTTTTCTTTTGCCTTCTAGATAACTTTTTTCTTATAATCTTTTGATATTTTTCTTGGTATGTTGTTACATCACTAGATTTGCGAAATATTAAGTGACCAATAGAAAACCACGTGATTTGACTTTTATCTTTGTATCATTTGTAAATAAAAGAATTATTTCGTTGAAATAACTATAGAATATTAGATTTTACATAAAAAGTATATGACAATTGTATTATTAAGAGAACTGCTAGATAGGGTCGGTTGTGAGGGTGTGTAGGGTGTGTGATTGTACATGGCTCTGAAAAAAATAGGTTCGAAATTTAGCTACTATATATAGTATATGTTAATAAATGTTAAGATAAATCACTTAATGTAAAATGGAATATAAACTTTTAGTAGATCTATTGTACTATCGTTCATTTGTTTTGATTATTCTTATAACAATTATCGACTTATCGTAATTTTAATAGATTTTGTTTATATAAAAAAAAATTTAGGAGCTCAATTTTATTTTTCGCACAGGGCCCTCAAAATTAACGGACCAACCCTGCTGCTAGAAATTTATTAATTTGTTCACTAATAATGTTTACCACAGATTAGTGTAATTAATCACAGTGCGCACGTTTTTAGCTTTATGTGACTACAAAGTATACAAGATATCTGGAGTGTAATTAATTTCACTTAACCAAATAGCTACAAAAACCATTTTGTATGGAAAATAATTTTGGATGTCTATTATTAGTTTATCACAATCATCTAATTAAATATTAAATATATTTTTTTTAAATATATAATTATTTACCTGCCATAAGCCCATAATTCATGATGATTGGTATAACACCCCTCTTTCTATATAAGAATATTATATTAATAAATACGGAAGCATGAATTAAAATACATAAATAGTTTACATTTCCCAAAAGTACACCAAATTTCAAACTTTTTAAATTACAAAAGGCGGGGTATTATAAAATTACAAAACAAGGTTTATCACAAAAACCATATCAGAGTTCAAGAGCGCAGTCAAACATTCCTTGATCAACTAATCACCTCCTGCACCCGCAATTAAACAAAACATATCCTGCAGGAAGTAAAATGAGGGGTTAGCACGAAGCTAAGTGAATAGGTTCATCACACAACATTCAACTTAGCATAACCAGTTGTTTACACCAAATAATCGTAAACACACATAATTCAATGAGGATCGGTGGCTCTGGGGATATCATAATACCCGGGGATTCCCCCAAGAACACTTACCCACAATCTGTATGGCCAATACAGAATAGACCGATAACTAATGGTTATTAAACCCATACACAGGTCTCAAACACAACAAATGAATCAAAACCTGTGTAATACACATAATAACCAGAAGTCCAACTACACGTTGACCTCAATCACATACAGCACATTGCTTCGCACATCACGTAGATCAATAATCAATAATCAAGACTAAACAGTCTAATAAACATCTACGTTTACTTGTTGTAACCAAATAGTTACAACTAAATCAAATGATGAGTTCTGAATCCACTCACCGATACCTCTGACGTCTCCACACTCAGGATTCTTATATCACTGAGTCTTACGTTGATCTGAAACAGGAAATCAAATACAAGTCAGAAGTTCGTTCCATAAATATCATTATAGCCTATTTATCAAATCAGGTAATCCCTGAAGTCTAGGCAAATAATAGTTCAATCAGAAATGAAATCAGAAAATTCCGTCATAACGTTTAAAACTGAAAAACGCCGTTTTCGGGCCCTAAATGACCCCGAATGGCCAAAACTGGGGGGGGCTATTACATAAATAGTCTTGTGTATTAGGTCGTTTCCAAGTGACCATGCGAATTTCATCAAAATCTAATTTTGCCTAAGATTTTCACAAAAGTTAGTAACACTTATGCATTTTCAAAATTTGCACAAAAAGACAAAAAGTCAACATCTCAGTTCGCAGGTCAACAATCTCGGTTCGCAGGGTTTCGGTTCGCAGGTTTCAACTCGCACCGCACATTTCAGTTCGCAGGTCTAAAATCTCGGTTCGCAAGTTTCGGTTCGCACCGCAGGAAACTCGGTTCGCAGGACGAACACAAGTCTGCGAACTTCGCTGCTGAAATGCGTTTTTCGAACCAAAACTCACCAAAACTTAATTTTATGGTTTCTAATCAACCTAATAAGCTTCCTAACAGATAATATACATCAAATAACATCTAATAACAACATATCAAGCTCCAATTTGATTTATTCACTCAAAACCCAAACTTACTTTCTTTTCTTCTTAAATGGTAATTGAAAGAGTTGCTGATTTAGTTATGGATGATGATAGCTCTGTTGTTTTGATTTCGAATCACAGGAACACAAGTATGAATTCAATTTTGGTTTTGGGTTTCTTTGATTTGCAAGTTATGGTTTTGAATTTGAAAAGCTTCTAAATATGGAAAGAAGGAGAAGATATGAGATATATATGAGATAACAAGGTCGGCTTATGAATAAATGGTATAATTTTATACCCGTCCCAAATCTTTTGTCTGGAACCTGAAAACCGTTTGCGAGAAATATTATTTTAGTTTACCGATAACCTTAATAATTTAAAACGATTAAAATTTCACTAATCACAATAAGTCCAATGACCTATTCATCTAAGTTTCAAATGAAACTCACAACATCAATTAATTCCTAAACAATTAAATAATCAAATTAAAATACTATAAATTACCAGACTGCAGAGAGGATGTTACAATTGGTGAACTGTTCTACTTGTATTTTATATGTAATGTAATCGATTTTTCATGATTAAAACCAAGCTTTATTGTATTTAAATGTTTGCCAGGATATATAACTCACTAAAACCCATAAAACTATTAGAACAAAGGCTAACAACTTTATGCTATCCATTAATATATAGTTTGTTTATTTAATGAATAAAAAATAAAACCGCGTAGGCGGGAAAAATAATAATAATTGCAGCATAAATAAACAACATATGTATTTCTGGGTATATTTATGTTTTTCTATATATTAATTCGCGATCAATAAATAATGTTTTTTGACTTAAGCAAATATTTACCTAAACAAAGTAAATTAATTACTCGATTGGATAGTAAAAAAAGGAATTATCATAGTCCAAACAAAACGCGGTTATAGACATGAGTCGACGTGATTAAGTTATTAAGTTAAGTTTATGGTCGGTGTGGGTGTGGGTGTGGGGTATGTGGTATTAAGATATAATAATGGATATACATGCATTTACAGAACATTTTTATTATTTATATTACAAGATTCCATTGCTAAACAATAACATGAAATATACAGAGCAATTTGTATGATTATATTGTGTCACTATAAAACTAGAGGTGATCGTCATCCGAAAGAAATATAATTTGTAGATTCATTCCATTTCAACTTTTTCGTTAGAAATGAAAATAAGTTTATGAAATATAAAAAACAATAAATTGAAAATTGAAAGAAAAACCCATAGCAACAAGAATAACAGTACATAGGGTTACTAGAACCTACTTCTTTCTCAATCGATTCGATCATTGTTAAAAAACTTAATATATAATTTTATAGAGAGAGAGATAGATCCGATACAATAATCTTTATTGTAAAATAAATAGAACACAGTATAAAAATGACATGTATCCTTAATATTTTATATTAATCAAGGAATACCTTGGTTATTTGTTATCATCTTATTTATTATAATTAAAAACATATCTTCATTTCTCTATGCTTTAATAATTGTTATTAAAAATATTTATTAATAACTCATTTAGTTTTGACGTTTGACTAATTTGTATTTTCAATTAATACCGATCTTTGTTTCGTGTATTATATTATTCACATGTTATATTTGTTTATCATTTTTATGATTAAGTATAAATGGTTGTGTATAAAACAATTAAATGTATATAATTTCTTGTGCATAAAGTGAAAAGATTAAATCATAATGATATATATAGCTAGCATCTTCACGTGGTTTATATACTTTTAACCCTTGGTCATAAAATTGAAATGTTCACTCTTTATTCATTAATAATATTTATTATTCAGTATTGTTACACACTTTTTCTTTAAGTGGTTCACTATCTCTCTCATTTTAAAACATATTGTTATTTATATTTTTTTCAAATCACAAATAACATAGTAAATAGTAATTTTAGGAGACTAGGCATATATTGGGCCAAGTCTATATGAAACTATAAAAGCCCAATTCCATTTCAGATACATCTCTCTCGCTCGCTTCGCGAATGTAAGAGGTCTCAAACATAAAACCTGTTTCATCTTAATCTTAATTTTATATAAATTATCTCCATCATTTTTCTTAAAATTAGACTCAACAATAGTTAATGTCCAAACTACCTTTAAAAATCATTAATTACTTTTCAAATAAACTACTAATTTATAAATTGCAACCCTTAAGTTTTAAATTTTACATCTCCTTCAATTAAACTTTTAACAATATAAATGTAAACAATAAAATCTATAAATATCAAATTAACTATTTGTTCCCGCAGCTATGCATGGACATAATGCTAGTTAAATTGAATTCGCCTTTCTCTCCACACGTAACTACTTAGCGATTAGCCCTTCGATTTTAGCTTTTTGCGAGTTTTTTTCTTTTTTTTTCTTTTTTTTTTCTTTTTTCAAACTTCTTGCAGTATTTTTTACTTTGTGCTAAATTACGTACGTATATACAATCAGGCTGCCGAATTATATTTGTATATTCGATATTTTTCGATATTCTTCATATCTAAATATGATCCACTAAAGTTATGCTGCAGATTGCCAAATAAAACCCCCACTGAAATAGCAAATCCGACGGATTATATAGTACATGTATACCTGAGATAGATCATGGGCAAAAACTGTTAAAATATATCAATTATAACATGAACAAGTAATAATTATTTGTGCTCATTGTTTTAATGTTTCTAATTGTAGGATAAAAGTACAAGTATTAGGACTTGAAGGTATCTGGAGCAATCTTGTTGATACTGGGAGGACTGCACAGTCATTTTCTGTTAATGCAGGAGGCTACTTGTATCTTTCTAGTTTTAAATAGTTAGTTTATTTTTTATTATTTTCATTATTTACTGTATATCGTCTCTCTTCTCTTTCTCTGCATACGATCAAAATTATGGTTTATATTATGTATAATTCTAGGGTAGATTGTGTGAATGATTTTGTTGTCTCTTGATAACAAATCATGGAGAGTTTTTCTTGTAAAGTGAGGTATGTCTTTTGGTCTTGTTTTTGGGCTTTGCCGGTCTTGGTTATGAGTATATCTTTGGAGTATTTCTGATCTGTTCTTCAGTTCTTTGTGGTTTTGATGTGTTTTTGATCTATAATTTGTTCAAAAACATTAGCTAAACAGATGGAAGAAAAAAACAAGCTAGAAACTAAGTAACCAGGAAATCTACTGCATATGGGTATCTGACTGATTATAGTACATGTATAGCTTGCCTGCCTTGCCATATGTCTGATATATAGAAACTATGGTTTCGCCGGTCAGCATCTATTTGGCATTTTATAAGGTTGTCACTCTGTAAAGAACAAATGAGAGAGGCCGAACCCGTGAAAGTTAATACTTAAATTAGTATTCAAATTTTCTCAAATCACGCTCGATCTGTCATATTTTGTTTCTAAAAAAAAGTAGGTCCAGGAAGTCTTGTAACACCTCTGATTCATGTATTTTGGATAAAAAAAATTCACTCTCGATTGCTGAATGATGTTTTTAAAATACATGACCAATATAATTCTCTCCCAGTTCATTGCTTAATGTCTAGAGAGTAAAAGAGTGACGAATAGATGAAACTAAAAATATATTTCGGATGATCACATAAATTGTCAATTGAAACCTTTTACTTTAAAGAAATGTTTGTGTATATATCAAAAAACATATATAGAACCAAATAATCACATAATTAATTTTCTATTTATTTTCATGTTACATATCTAAAATTCATTTAATTTCCTTAGTCATGGCTTCTTACAAATCTTAGATCCAAGACTACTGGGAAAACAATCAATCGATGAGTCATAGATATATAAGATACTCTGGATTTATGTTGATTTATTTCACAAATCAAGTCTTGGGCATAAAAAGCTTTTTGGGTGGCATTAATGCTAGGATTAATATTAAAAATATTAGAATTACTCCCTAAAAACAAGTTATGCATATTTGCTCATGAACCTTAAGATAAAACATTAATTAGCTGCATAACATATATCATTTATGTACATGAACATCATATCATAATAGAACAATGGTTTTATGTCACATTTGTTTCATGAACCCTAGCTAATAAATCTCAAGTCATGGCTGTCATGGCCTAATGCTGAGGCTGTAAATATCTATTATATCATCTACTTTAGATATTACAGTCAAGCAAGACCAACATATATCAAATTAAATCTGAATTTAAGTAATACTTATCCATAAAGAAATCAAGTCTTTAATGCATTATCAATGTACCCAACCCTTAATATCAAGGCAGGATTAGCCCTTTATATAGTCATTAGTTTTTCTCAAAACAAACCACAAAAAGTTTTACTATCAAATAGACGTACATTTGTTACCCACTACCCTCTCACCTTTTAAATTAAAGATGCCTCAAATCGGAAAAGGGCGGAAAAGGCTTGCCATGGTAAGAATAGCAAACGAAAGAAGTTTGCGTGTTACCTTTTCCAAACGTCACGTCAGCATTTTCAATAAGGCAAGGGAGCTTTGCACCCTTTGTGATGTAGAAATGGCTGTCCTTATATTATCTCCAACCAACAAGCCATACTCGTTTGGCGATCCATCCGTTGATGAGATTGTGAATCGATTCTTCGGACGAGATCCTGATCCTGCTCCAAACCCAAATGTTGCTAAACTTATGAAGGAGCTTCGTAAAGACAGAATTGCAGAACTCAACACTGAGCTCGCCAACCGGGTTGATCAACTGGATGCCTTAAAAAGGACTGGTAAAGAGCTTAAAAAGATACGAAAGGAGAACCAAGAAAATTTCTGGTGGGTTGCTCCTATAGAGAATCTAGGAAGAGAAGAGCTTGAGCACTTGAAGGTGGCAATGTTGCAACTGAAAGAGACGGCTGAAAAGCAAGCTGAGAGGCTTGAAGAAGAGGAGATGAACCTTACACCAATGTTCCCGACCCCTAGTTCGAGCTGGCTATGGATCTAGAGAATCATGGATTAATTCCTCATGGGGTTTATGTTGTGAGAATTTTGATTATACTATGGTTAAGGCTATGTATGTTTTTGTCTTTTATCTTATTCTTCAACTTAATGTCAGTTAATGTTGTAATGGTATATCAGCATATTTTGTTGCTTTTAAGCACTAATGACATGAACCATATTTTTATTATATTGGATTAAAGACATGTATTTCAATGGTAATCTTTGTTTAGTTACCTGAAGTATCATGTTTGGATGCGGTTTCTAGACTTCTTTATGGATAATTATGTAAAAAGTATTCCGGTAATTAAAAGGTATTCAAAGGTGAAAATAATAACCTGTTTCGATTTCAACCAAGGTCAATTAATAGCCTTTCAATGGATTAAGGATAGGTTCAATAATATGACAATTGATTGGTTTAGCCAACCTGAATTTATAGATGAACTAGGGTTTGTACTTAATTATACAATCGGCTTGGACGTACTACCTATACTAAACTCATAATATTCTACCTCTAATATGGTCATCTGATCCCTGACGAGGTGCAGTCGTCCTACTTAATATTAGTTGATTAGGGAGGGGAAAAGAATGGGGGGTTAATTGCCATTGGATTTTCTTTTTCTGTACTAAGCCACTAAGTATCGCGATGAGTGCTGTTCATACAAGTCGTTTATGCAGCTATACCTCGATGCTCCTCACCCCTTATGCTACTATTTTACTGGTGATGTTTTTTACAAACTGCTAGTTGAAAATCAATGGATTTGAGGGTGTTCTATTAGTTTTCTGAGACTTTAAAGTACAGTGTACATTCTTTGATCCCCTACATTTTGGATAGTCGAGCCTATCAAATATATTATATATTTTCTCGAAAAAAAAATCAAACCAATTAAGTCGTTGGTCAATGGTTTCAAAGTTCAGGTCTTATAATTATACGTGGTGGGAATTTGGGCACATTTTTTATGAAGTCTTAAGCGATGATGCTATGCAATATTTTTGTTTGATGAAGGATCAAATGAAATGATCAAATGAACGATGTACATAGCATTCTATTGGGTTGAGTTTTAGATGAATCATTTTAGGATTTTGACACATGATTAATATTGTTGGGAAATATTTTAATGTAATGTATCAACAGAAAATGCCCAGATTTATACTTGTTTAGCATGACAGGTATCGGGTTTGATATGCTTTTTGATCAGCTGTTGCATGTGTGTTCTAGCGATCATGTTTGATTTGCTCTTTGAATTTGCTGTTGTATCTGTCGTTATACTCTTGCTAGTTTGCTGTTCAAAAGAAAAGGTTACTTTCGGGAAAAAAAATTGTTCAACTTTGGTAAACAAACTTTTTTGCCCTAATATTAATTTAGTACTAATTCAGTAATTATTATATAAGATTTGTTACTGATCTTTGTGTGATCACATGAGTCATATGGTGCATTTCTATATATAGTATGTGTGTTATAGAATACGAACTACTATATCTTAACCACTTATGGCCTTAGCATATATATCGATACGCAAGTACTGGCATGATGGCCTGATAGCTTGTGTCAATTCACGACGTCTCCTTTTGTGTTTTGATGAAAACTGGCGATCTTATTGTAAGTGTTTAAGATTTGGGAGGCATATGAGTTGATCCAACCTTATATGATTTGTCTGCTAATTAATGGATGTGAAGTAGTGTAGTGCCCAAACACCATATTTCATTTTAGGTAGGGATATTTAGATCTGAGTTGTATATATGTGGCGTGTTTATATAAGGAATATGTTAAGTATACGATATGCATATTTGTGATCTATAAATAAAGAAAATGCATTCATGTCACACTTAAAAGGGTGTAAAATTTTAAAT
Source organism: Logfia minima (assembly GCA_963921325.1). Classification (NCBI taxonomy): domain Eukaryota; kingdom Viridiplantae; phylum Streptophyta; class Magnoliopsida; order Asterales; family Asteraceae; genus Logfia; species Logfia minima. The sequence goes on from OY992770.1 coordinate 3,955,567, forward strand.
TTATATGTGGGTAGGAATAAGCAAAACTTGTCACTTTTGCCATTCATCTCACACTTAAAGTGTTGAAATTATAAAAAGTGTGTTAAAAAAGTTATACGAATGGAGATTGGATAACAAGCTTACTGTAAAAATGTGCAGTTTAGAAACTTGAGTGTTCTCAGTTTAATGTCTGTTCTGGACAGAGCTGTGACCAAGGAAATCAAGACTTTGCTGCAAATGAACATTTTTTGAACTTTGGTTATCGAAATGGTTTCATCTACTATTTGACGACGATGCATGAATTAATTAATATCCTTTCAAGGTTCTAACATGAACCTGTTCATCTTTTTGGAAGTCATTATAGGAATTTTAACTTTCTTCATAAAATAAAAAGAATACAACTTGTATTTGTGGGTTACTTGTTCTGTTTCATAAGCCAAAAAAACTGCACTTTTTGGGTTTGTACAGAAGTCTGATGCAAGCAGTTTTTTATTGTTAGAAATAACATCTCTTATCATATTTCCCAACCTAATTCGAATTAATATTTCTTAGGTGAAATATTAATAAAGCGATAACCCATATGGGTCAGGTTACAACTAGTATCTTTTGAACCAGGCGTCCTGCTAGCACGTATGGAGTTTTTTTGAACTGAGTGTGCTCACTGGTTCGAGACTTGTTGATGGTTCTTGGTAATACATCAACTTCATTAATTTATAATCATCCTACATGTAAACATATAAATACCATTCTAACATAAGAAGTATTTGACAACTGTGTAATATTAGACGTTTCAATTCGCTACATTAATGGAAATAAATGACATTTTACAGATAGAGGAACTCATTTCATATTATGCTTGGTACCTTACCTGAAATGTGTTATTGTGCATTATTTCATACTCAATTAGTCATTATTTTCATTTATGTCATTTCTTGAAAAATGATCATATCTTTAAGTACAGAAAAAAACATTAAGCACTCTGTACTCTGTAGTACTGAAGATTCATGTATTGATCAGAGACCTTACATATGCTAATAAAAAACCACACGGAAACTAGTTTTTTCAGGACCTTAAGATAAGAAAGGATCAACTGGCTTATCTGTTAATTTGAGAATTCTTGTTGATCTCTGCAACAAGTTTGAGGTGGATTAGTAATTACATTTCGCATAGAAATTATGACAAATTTCTACATAGTAATCTGGTGGTTATACGAATAACCCCTTTTAGGAAAGGTATTGCGCAACTTAGTTTTTATTATAAGTTACTAAAATGTAATATTAAATATACTGTATTATCTACTTTTAGTTAATGATGAAGGATTTCTTTGAAACCATAGTTTTGCTTCATCAAATAATCATTTACTACTGAACTTACAGATTAAAGGTTGACTTTAATTGTATCAATGTAACATACCCCTCAATTAAAAATGTATCTGGCACGCCACAAATTCAAGGTGTTGAGTTTGTAACTGAAAAGTCAAATAGTTGGCCTAATGATGTTAACAACAAGAATTTGAATGTCTTGATATCCAAAAATTAAAAACAAAGATTTGATAACTCCCAAATCATTTGTTGCAATCAAAACTCCCGGGAAATAAACTTAATTCACCACCTATAAATTGCCATGTTTTACACAAAACTGAATTATTCAAGAACCTCCATTTTTAGTCAAGTATCCTGTTTTTTTTCTCAAGATATGGCAAAAAAACCAAGTTTGGGTCGCCAAAAGATCAAAATCGCAAAAATCCAAATAAAAAACCATCTTCAAGTGACATTCTCCAAAAGACGATCAGGGCTATTCAAGAAAGCTAGTGAGCTTTGCACATTATGCGGGGTTGAAATTGCTATCGTGGTATTCTCTCCTGCTGGTAAAGTTTTCTCATTTGGTCATCCTAAAGTCGAGTCAATTGTTGATAGGTTTTTAACCCGAAATCATAATTTTAGCACAACAAGTTTACATCTCGTTGAGGCACATAGAATAGCTAGCATCCCTGAATTAAACATGCAGTTAACACACATTCTCAACGAGTTAGAAGCCGAGAAAAAAAGAAGTGAGACATTAGACGAAATGAGAAAGGTCAGCCAGAGTCAGTTTTGGTGGGAAGCACCAATTGAAGAGTTGAATTTGCATGAGCTTGAACAATTAAAGGATTCAATGGAGGAACTTAAGAAGACTGTGGCTGCACAAGCTAATAAACTTTTCGCTGAAAATTCTAACACTATGTCGCTTTTCAGTACTAATAATAACATTAGAGGTGATGTTGATCACTATGAGATGAAACCTGCTACAATTATATCAGCATCTTCTGGTTTTACTCATACCCCTAGCTATGGGTATGGCCATGGTTTGTTTTGAAGTCCATTTAATTTCTTGATGTCATGAGAGTTTAATTTGCTTGTTAGTATCTCACTAGCTATTTCTTCTTCTCTTTTCTAAATTATTTATGATTATGTAATAATGCTAAATGTTAAAAGGAGTCTAAAATAAAATTTAATATTGGAGTTCCATTATTTTAATTGCCTTAAATCAGTGATTTAATGTATATAAGTTACAAAGTTGATTAAAAGTTACTACAGTGATTAAAATGTATACTAGTTGCATATAGCCAGTATAATTATTTTCACTTCAAGTTTTTAGAGAAAACAGTCTGCTTACTACTTTGAAATATGTAACAAGAAAAGGAATAGTCTTCGATAACAAGTTTCGAAACGAAGATTCATCCACTAAAATATATCTTCAACGATAAACTCATTGATCTACGCAGTGTGTGTCTATAAATTTTCTTACAGTATATATATAATAATATGCTGTACGTGTGTGTACGTCATTATATGGATAAAACAATTAACTAATTAAACAAAAAAAAGTAAGAATTATAATAGAAATTGCCACTTAACAGTTGATCGATGTGGCAAGCCATATAGGCATTAATAGTGGCACAAGTCATTAAAAAGTCTACCTGGCAACTAGCAACTACTGTGGCAAACCAAGTAAACGTTCATATACCTGCTGACTAGACAAGTTTGACGGTAAAAGGTAAAAACAAATATCATTTTATATGACTATGACTAAACAAGTTTGACCCGTTAAAATTATTACTTTCTTCTACAAGTTTACTAACATGAATAGTTTCATCCTAACGCCAATTTTTTCATCATCTTTTAGCCTGAAGGCGAAATTTTATTGTCTTTTGAAAATGTATTTTTGAATAATTCTTGCAATTGGTCAAATGAACTATCTGTCTATCTATTCATAACATTCATTCGCGACATCTTGTCCAATGAAGACGTGCAGTTACAACCAGGGTATAACTCAGTTTCAGCCAATGCAAATAATTCATTAATACCGTCATTTGTAGCACTTGGACCTTAGGTTGACTAATTACTCGTCTCATTACTATTCGCGTTGCATTCATTGCCGGTATTCTCCCAATGAACATCATTGAGGACATTGACTATCTCATATGTTGTGTCATATACCATGGCGGATCTAATTGTTCACCGTGAAACCTCCGCGTCTTGTAAGCATCGTTAAACCCCCAACGATGTATGTGACTATAAAGACATTTGAGTGTTCCATATCTATGGTTATCACAGTTTTCACATCTGCAACGACATTGACCATTTGGACTCAAATGGTCTTTACACCTCTCGATGAATGCACTAAGACCAATTGTAAACTAAATGAAAAGACGATTTCTAACTTGGTCAAACTCTTATCAATTGTAATAATTGCACAAAATTATAGTTTAATTGGAATTGTAGAAAGAATTATGTAAACTTTTGTATCATATTTATCAATTTTGTAAAGACGGAATTATGATTCGTACAAGGATGTCCAACTACGGAAAGCAATCCCAACCCACTCTTTGAATGTTTTGTCTAATACATGAATGTGTATAATTGATTTACTATTTGAGAAATATTTAGCAACATTTCCTCTTTTAACTCCCCAAATATGTGTATAAAAAGTCATTTCGGCGAAGTTATGTTTGGCCCAAACTAGGTTCAAGCCCAAATTTAATGGTGAGATTAGAGTATCAAGTTTTTTTTTGTTATCTGTGTCGGTTAGCTTGATATGGCCGCCTGATCGAGATGACTGGACCAATGCCGTAGTGAACGTTGTTTAAGACCTTTTCCCCGGTTGCATCTTTGACGACAACTACGGCGGCAGTTGCAGTGTGTGTTTTGGTAAAAAGATTGATTGTGTAGTGATCATGGCGAAGATAAGGAAGAGGACATTATAGAAAGATATATGGTTTCACGTTGTTAATTTGTTATATAGATCTTTTGATTGATTGATATGATGTAATGTTCAATTACTAAGAAGTTGGTTTTATAGACTTGGTGGTACATTATAATCCATTATGGGAAAAGTCTTTTGTTAATACATATATATCATGTACGTTAAGATCAATTTTTTTTTTTTTCTACTTTTGGATGATTTTTGACATGTATTTATCTGCTTGTCAAAATCATTATCAACCACAATTGCGTTTTCGTTTAGTTGCTGTCTAATGAATAGACGACTGACCACTATGTTTTTAATCGAGGACAGATCGGACCTACCGCTATGTCACGGCATCACGCTTATCGATCATGTTCAACTCGTGTTGAATAATTTATATACAAGTTCTTTTTTTTCGTCAAAAAAATCTAGTGAAATGTAAATACGAATTGAGTGCGCATGTGAAGAGAAGGAAACAAAACCTCTCGATGTCTTCATGTTATTGGAAGTAGTGGAGACCACTCACGGTGAGAATGATTGTATTAATAATAAAAATATTGATTATTGAAATCTGATAATATCCATGTTATATTTCTTTTTCTTCATGTTCATGCAAAACATCCAAGATAAGGATATATCTAGATAAATAGTGGAGACCACTCAATGGTGAGAATGATTGTATACCCCAAATGTAGATTTTGGGTAAAAATGAATATGTATGATCCATATGCGTTAGGACCATAACTCAACCCACCACAATCTTCAAATTAACATATAAATTTATTATTAGGTTTCTACTGTAAAACCAATTTTAGAACATACAATCACTTGTACTGTTACTAACCTATTCACAAGTCAAAATAAGTTTAATATTGATAGATTAATAAAAAGGGTACCAAATTAAGGAATGATTTCTAGACTAACGGTATGGGCATAAATGAGTAGTTTGGAAGGTCACAAAACATGCTACATGTTATTTGATTGTTTCTCTTACGGTAAGTAGAGGATACAAGATCAAACTTTCATAGGATAAAAGTGTAAAATACCCTATATCATGTTATGCGAGAAACTTTTGATCTAATTGAAAGAGCATGTTGTTGTTTGACTAAGAAACATTGTATTTTATGTTTTATTAATTAGACATGTCAGTTTGTAGCGTTAATAAGATATCATGACTAACAGTTTCATTCTATATACAAGCGTACTTAAAATGTGTACACAGTTTGCAAATTTGACTTTAGGGTGACTTTTATTTTAAGTATGTCTTATTAATTATTAACTTTTGTTATTAATTTGTTCATAAAAAATAATTTTACTTTCAACCATTTGACAACGCACGAGTAAAAAAAATTCGTTAAAAAACATAAACCATTAAGTTTTGAAGGCCAAAAATATAATTCTCGTCATATTATTGTACGCCTTTCATCACATAACACAAAGTTATAAACAACACGTTTTCTTTCATTGTTTCTTGAGGGCCACCAACATCGACATTTTTGTCTGCGTCAAGTACGTTTACTGTAAACTTTCTTTCACATGCACCATTAACGTACAACATTTCAGTTACATGGTTACTTTTTTTGGAGTTCCATCCCCTTTGTCTAAAAAAAGAAATTGTCAGTTACATGGTTCATTTTCTTAGTTACCCGTAATCATTTTATTTTTTCTTTGAAGAAAAGAAAGTGGATTTTAATTTGTAACAACTTCATCTGCTCAAATGAATCTAAGTTTTTTCAGTATAAATGAAGGAAGGATAGAGTTTGATGGGTTACGGGTGCTATTTGTTTTGGTCCAAAATGTTGAAGCCCAAACAGTCATAACGTACGTTATAACGTTCAATTTGGACTTACCAAACAGTCACACCTAGCTATCATTATGTAACCTCGAAGTTTATTTACTTCATACTTAACCCAATGAAGAAACAAAAAATAGTGACTTTGATCACTCAAGTACAACAACCATATAGCTTTTTTTTCTTTTTTCTTTTTTAACGGTACATAATTTCATTGGAATAAAATCCATAATCAGCAGTCATGCATATTCCTTATTGTACAATTAATCCAAATTATGGAAATCACAACATCACATACAAAGATGAATTACTTAACCTTTTGAAACACAAATTCAAAAGGAGTACCACTTGAAGCAAGATGCCTAACCCCATTAACTACAATAGTGCTAACATTAAAACAAGTTTTAGGGCCTGCACCACAAAATGAGGGACAATGTTGTAGCAAGTAGCTATGGATCTTAGCAGTTGTTGGCTTAGGATACTTCACAATCTGAAAACATGACTCAGCCGAGTCAAATGACCCACCCGTCGTAATTACGTTAGACGGTGCCTTTGCTTCGGCATCGGCGAATTGCCAAAACGTCGATGCATCACAAACACTGGCAGTTGAGCCAGAGTCAATACCAAGAATTCGTGATGTTTTGAGATATGTTCCTTTTACAATTAGAGTGAAGCTAAACTTGCCACCTAGGTTAACCTCTGCCGGGTCTTGTACCACGTTAAACGGGCAAATTTTTTTATTGTTTTTTGTGTCGGATAATTTAATTCCGCCACCTTTGGCCCATATGACTGGACCAATGTAGTAGGGAACATTATTGAGAACTTTTTTTCCTGTAACATCGTACACAACATCTTCACCTCTAGAGGAGATTGATTGTATAGTGATGATGAAAACAAGCAAAAGAACATAAGAAAATATTGATGGATTCATGTTAAAGTTGTATTTAATTGATGTATGGTGTAATGCTTACAGGCTCTAAGAGGTCGGTATTTATAGGCTTGTTGTAAATCAAAATTCCATTATCTTTCACTCAATTTTTATTATTAACAAGTATTTTTGGCCTGTGCAATGTACGGATCTTCTTAACTTACCAATTGTTAATTATTTGTTGCTAATCATCTTTGCATTGTCACAATTTAAATTATTATCTGTTTATTTGATGATTTTAGACATAGTTAGGAAATTTTATAATAAAGTACTAATACCAAGTTAGATATTATATTATCAAAATATACACATCTAAAACACGTTATAGTCATATTTCTCTATTGTTATAGTTTTCACTAAGATAATATCACGGTGACCATTATACATCTAACCTTATATAATTAACAAACACCCACCATTAGAATAATCCATTGTGATATTCAAGAAATTTGTTTAATCAACAAAACTTAATCATTTGCTCCACTAAAAAGTCACACACACGTTATAATTCCTTTACTGGAATTTTATTGTTATAAAACGATTAGAACATATTATTTCACATGAATTTGTAATTTATGAAAAATGAAGAAACATATAAAAAAATTGGTGCAAATTATAGGTACTTTAGCACAATACCTATAATAAATAGTGGCATGTCATATGAAAAAATTGGTGCAAGTTTATTATTGTTATTATTATAGATTGTTTATAACATAAGTATATAGATCTAGGTTCAAATAAGAAACCTAAGTATCGTAGGAACGTAGGAAATGACTTCAAACTCATTTTTAAATATTCAAAACACGTTATTTACAAAATTTTCTTCGTAGCTCCTCATTCAAATAACTTTTAGAAACTATTTTTCAAATAAAAAAAATTTCGACTTTTTTTTTATTTTTAATTATTTTTTATTAATTTTTTTATTCATAATAATCACATTTTTTAACTAGATAATCACATGAATAATATGTGATTATCAAAATCCTATTTTGTAATTATCTCGAACACATAATTATCACATTATATTAGAGAATAATCACATGTGATTATCATGTTATATTTTGTGATTATCTTGAATAATCACAACAGTATCGATTGCAAAAAAAGTTTGAAAAAAAAGTTAATATTTTTTATTAAAATTTTTATCATAGTTTGCAAAAGTTATTTTAGTAATGATTATTAAAAAAGTTTTGAAGAAAAATGTGTTTTAAATATTTAAAAATGAGTTTGAAGTCATTTCCTACGTTCTCACGATATTTAGAATTTTTATTTGAACCCTCCCCCAAATATATATATATATATATAAGTAATAATAACAAAGATTAAACACTTACTTATTACACCATTAATCGTATTAAAAATTATAGTATTATAGGATAGGTGATAATAGGTAATATTATACTCCATTTAGATCACCTTCCATGTTTAATTTGTGCATGTTCTTAATTAATATATTCTTGCATTTGTCCTTGTCAACAGTAATGGTATTAACTTTTACATTTTATTGTAGCTTTAATGATTTATACAGAGACGATAATAGACCATTCAACGGGTGACAATTGGTTGGACCCTACACTTCAAATATCTTGTATGGAACTACGGTAAAAAGTAAAATGGCAATCATAACACGAATAGCTAAAGTTAAATTGTTCATTTCATACAGAGGTCTGAAGGTTTTAAACATGTTTATTCAATGTTAATAACAGCGGCGAGCTAAGAAAGATGCAAAGCGAACTATATACGGTAACTTTGTATAAAACAAAATTTAGACCCCAAAGTGTAATAGCAATGGCACTATCAGAATGTACACAAACTACTAATTTTGAAAATGTACAACATAATTAAGCGTATGTGATTGTACGAAGAATTTTTACTATCGTAGAATTACGACGCTCTCTAATTAAAATATTGGGCCCAGAACGGCAGAACGTCATTATTGTCAAGAACCGTGCTCTGTTCTCCACACTCGCAGTGGGCCTCCTGTTTTTTATTGGGCAGATAAGCAATTATGTTGTAGGCCCACTTTGTTTATTCATCATCTTGTAACATATAAAAATTTGTGATTTCAGTATTTCATCTTACATTTAGTAGACTTTCACTAATAGGATTTGATTTATTTCAAGTACAATCTAAGCGTTGAATAACCTTTACTTTGATTTTAGAAAAAAAACAAAAAAAGTTATATTAATTTTCTAAGAGATTTGTCTAGCGTATGTTTTAGATATATATATTGTGATTCAATGGACTCTACAGTACTGTATCAGATACCAATTCTTCAGGACCTGGCCCACCTGGATATATAATTTTTAGACAAAAATTTATTTAAGTATGAGATTTTTTTAAAGTATAGGAGTACAAATTTCAGCTGTCCAGATCAAAATAACAAAACCCCTGCATTTTTAAAAATAAATATTTTAAAAACTGTTAGTCAAAAAATTATAAAAATTGTACTATAAAAATCAGACTAATTTATGCGAATATCAACGTTCTCTTCCAGCAAAAATATGGGGACGTGGATTATTTAAATAATTGAATACAAATTGAGTACTGTTGATGATAAAGTGATGAAAGGAACAAAAGCAAGTGATGTCTCCTATTACGCACAGGGGTTCATTGATATCATTATTGGTTTTCATCTTTTTTCCTTCGATCTTGTTTCAGAACTTCAAAGATCAGACTAATATTGCCCCCTCAATGTTGAGAATGGCCGTATCTGAATATATATGGTTTTGGGGGAAATAAATATCCATTCTCCATTCAAATCTACGGTTGAGAAATCTTTTAATATGTCAGCCCATCAAACTCTACAATGGACTACGAATGGTCTCTTAGTTGTTTTTACCACTCTCTCGTGTTTATCACAACTTCTTCTTCTTCTTTTTTTCTTATCTTTTTTCTTTCTTTCTAAACCGTAGATACAGATAGATCAGATGTTATCTATGTTACGATAATTAAATAGATTGTAAACATTGTTTTTATAATTAATCACATGTCTAACACTTAGAGTATAAATAGGATTAGTTATGCAACACTTTATATTATAATATCATTACTACGCTTAAGAGAAAATCAAACACTCTCAACTCTAGTTAACACATTCATACATATTTGTAATAATTCATCGTACGATTACTTGATTATGAACAAACAATCTAATTATAATCAAATTATCAATTATACGAGATCGGAAATATTTTTATATCTTTATCCGAATCAATAATTTGACTAATTCGGTTTTGATGGTGCAATGTGTGCACTTTGACGTACAACAATATATATATATATATATCCATATCCGTCTGTGTAATCGTCCATATAGTGTTCCTTATTTCAAATTAAGTCCATAGATAATTAATTACTTAAATCAAATACAAACATTACCTACACGGATGCCTTCTTAAACACATATAGTGTTCCTTATTTCATATTAAGTCCATAGATAATTAATTACCTAAATCAAATACAAACATTACCTACACGGATGCCTTCTTAAACACAAATTCAAAAGGAGTACCACTAGAAGCAAGATACTTGATGCCATTATCAACATAAGTACTAATGTTAAAGCAACCACGAGGACCCGCACCACAAACCGATGGACAATGTTGAAGCAAGTAGCTTTTTACTTTACTACTCGTGGGCTTCGGGTAATTCACAATTTGAAAGCACGAAACCGCAGTTTCAAAGAGCCCACCGCTTGTAATATAGTTAGAAGGTGGCTTTGATTCAGTGTTATCGATCTTTAAAAAGGTTGATTTGCCGCATATACTTTTGGACGACTTAACGGAGATACCAAGAGGATACGATATACGAAGAAATTTTTGATTGAAAGCATTGAGTGTGAATGTAAATGAGTCACCTTTGGTAACCTCTTTTGCGTCTTGGATCACATGGACTGGACAATTAGTGTTGGTTAACTTGACTCCACCACCCTTAGCCCATGTGACTGGACCGATGTAGTAGGAAGAGTTGTCATTGACCACCTTTTTCCCAGCGGTGTCATAAATGAAATCATCGGTGGTGGCCGACGAGATTGTTCGTCCGTTGATCAGAATGATGAGAAGGAATGTAGTCAAGAATTGGGATGGTTTCATGATAGAAAGTTATTGATTAGTTATGTTTTTTTAAGTGTTCGTTGTCTATAGGTCTAGGATTGGTATTTATAGGGAGAAAGCGATGACAGATTGAGAAGTTCAAGTGACTCGTCCAACGATTGTTTTCATAGTATAAGTAGATATTTTTTTATAAATATGTATGATGTCATTAAAAAATATTCAATTAGTAGGTTTTCAATAAATAATATACAAAACAGGCTAACCAATTGATACCGGTCATTTTATACATATTTGTACTCGCAATATCAAGCCATTTTCGTTATGATTGATGTTGAATTGATGGATATTCGATACTTATTATACTTGGAATTCATTTTAGATTGATATGGACGGATATGAGAAGGACTAGAGAAGAAAATGCGATTTTAGAGCAAATTGATGAAAAACTGAGAAACTGGAACTTCGCCATGCGATGATGGTTCTTACTAGGCGAAAAATTCTGACAGACTTTGCTTCACTAGGCGATGAAGGATTTCGCCAGGCGAAATCTGCCCCTACCTAACGCCTATAAAAAAACGACTTTTGAATCCTTGTTTAGGGTTGGATTTTTCTTAATTCAACTACTGGGCGATTATTGGCGAAGATCATAACGTCACCAATCATTAAATTCTTCGGTTTAATTTATATTTTGTTAAAACTACGAATTCTTTGCAGTTTTTGATTCCTTGATGTTTACCGCCCAAATCATAGGCTAAACTTCTCGTATTCACTTAGATGATGTGAACACAAGTTGCAGAAACAAAATCAATTAAAACCCCTTATTTTAGATTAATTATAAGTGGTTTAAATTCTTAAATAAATATTGTTCGCTAAAGAGATGATATTCAGAATATTTTAACTATATACTATACGATTATGTCATATTGCATATTTGTATAATAATAATTAGTAGTAAATTTTTATATTTTTAGAGGTACAGTTTTACACTTCATCAATTAACTAACCCACAACTTAGTTTGAAAGTGCAACACTAATAATAAAATCCATTGTTAAAAATATTTACAATTGTATGGTAAATAGACCCGTAACTAGAGATTAGAGCTATCTTTAATTTCTATTTAGCTTCACCCTAAAAAAATAAGTAATTTAAGAAAAATATGACAATTAAATTAACTGAAGTTGAAAAAATAATTAATTTAAGGAAAATGTGAGACAATTAAATTAACTAAAGTTTATAAATGTCGACAAACTTAAGTTTTATTCGATCATATTTGTTTACTTGAATTTGGTGCATGTTTTTCATGCATACATTCACCGACAAAACACGTAAAACAAACGAGTGAGGTACTGGCCCAGTGGCCCCTTCCTTTTATTAAAGTTGAACGCACATACCCACTAGGCATGAACAAAAACCGGGTTCTCGGAAAACCGGTTCGGGTTGAAAAACCGAATCGGTATTTTTTTTAAAGGCAAAAACCGGTTTTTGGAAAAACCGGTTTGGAACTGGTTCGGTTTTTGGGAGAAAAAACCCTACCCGATTGTAACCGGTTTGGAACCGGTTCGGGTTGAAAAACCGGTTTTTCTATATAATTCGGTTTTTTTCGAGCGTTAAGCCTTTTAAGGAAAATCAACGTATTCTTCAAATTTTTTCCGATAGAATGTTAGTACATTATGTATGGAAACATAACTTAACAATAACTTAAAGCAAAGTCTTCTAAATCTTCATAAAAATATTATTTAAACCAACAATTCTATATAATTCAATATTATTCGAGCGTTAAGCATTTTAGGGAAAATCAACGTATTCTTCAAAAATTTTCCGATAGAATGTTAGTACATTATGTATGGAGACATAACTTAACAATAACTTAAAGCAAAGTCTTCTAAATCTTCATAAAAATATTATTTAAACCAATAATTTTATATAATTCAATCTTATTCGAGCGTTAAGCGTTTTAGGGAAAATCAACGTATTCTTCAAAAATTTTCCGATAGAATGTTAGTACATTATGTAAGGAAACATAACTTAACAATAACTTAAAGTAAAGTCTTCTAAATCTTCATAAAAATATTATTTAAACCAATAATTCTATATAATTCAATCTTATTCGAGCGTTAAGCGTTTTAGGGAAAAATAATGTATTCTTCAAATTTTTTTGGATAGAATGCAAGTACATTAGGAATGAAAACATATCTTAACAATAACTTAAAACAAAGTCTTCTAAATCTTCATAAAAATATTCTTGAAACAAATAAGTCTTCATAATTCTTCATATTCTTCATAATCTTCAAAAATCTTCAACTTTTATTAATCTTCAATTCTTTTAACATCTTCAATTTGGGTAGTCTTCAAATGTCGAAATCTTCTTCGGAGGAAGCCTATCGCGAAGCTTCATCAAGAGCAATCTCTTCATCGAAAAGTGATATTGACATACCCGCTTCCACCTCAATATCGTGTATATCTCCTTCGTATTCCAATTCACCTTCAAGATTTGAAACGTTTTGTATGCGTTCCGCGGCGTCTAAGTGATCCTTCAAGCATATACACATCTCTAATGAGGCCGGTGTGAGTTTTGTTCTTCGTATAGATAGTACCCTGCCACTAAGAGAAAAAACGGATTTCGAAGCTACCGTAGAAGCTTGGACGGTTAGTAAATCTCGGGCCATGATGGTTAGAATGGGAAATTGAGATTCCCTCATTTTCCACCAAGCCAAAATATCAAAATTTGCGAATTCGTCGGTAGGTATTGAGGATAAAAAATCCGTTCCGGTATATCTCCCATATTCGCTAGTGGCACTTTGGTCACCATCACCCCTTGCCCGTTTATGGTTTTCTTGTCTTAAACTATTATATAAGTTAATCTCGGGATCTTGGGAAGAAGATGAAGCAAACATTGTGGAAGCCGGATTTATAGAAACCATTGTTGTTGAATTAAATTGTTGAAAATAATGACCAAATAAATCTTTAAAAGATTTATTAAAATATGATTTTGTATTTTGTGCAAAAAGTGGATTCTCATCATTCAAATCCAAATTAAAACAAATGTTATCGATAAGTAATTCCACCCCGGAAATGTTCAAACATGGGTTTAACGCGGCGGCACAACTAATTACCGGTGGTATTTCTCTAAAATATTTTCTTAGTTTTTCTTTCATGGGAGCCACCATTATTGCATATACATCACCCCAAAATTCGTATTCGTTTAGTTTTGAACTCATTAAATATATTTGCTTAAGTACCAAATGACTCGTGGGATAATAAACACCCGATAATAAAGTAGTTGCCGTTTTAAAAACTTTAAGCAATTCGGTTATCTTTTGAATAACCTCCCAATATTCGGAGGAAAATGATGTTGCAAGGCCTTTTTGAACAAGTAGATCATGAAAAACGGTTAAAGTGTTGCGTTACCGTAAACCACATATAAACATGTTGTAAGTCGAATTCCATCTTACGAGCATGTCCCAATTAGGGGTTAAAAAAATGTTATCCGTTTCTTTACATAATCTCATATAATGTTTGTATCTAGCCTTACCCGAACAAAATATATCTTGTAACATAGTTTTATACGAGTTTTTTACAACCATTATTTGTTGAACCGCTAGTCCGTCTTGCACAACCAAGTTAATGATGTGTGCAACACATCTACTATGGTAGAAAATGCCTTTCAAAGGTGGTTGGTATTTTAGTATTAACCTTTGAACGACGTTTGTATTATTAGTTGCATTATCAAACGAGATTGAAAAAACCTTTTGTTCTATTTTAAACATTTTCATTACATCTCGTAACATGTAAAATAAGTTTTTACCCGTGTGAGGATAATCAAAGTTTTCAAAAGCAATGGTACGTTTCATCATTTGCCAAGTTGAGGGATCAACCCAATGTGCGGTAACACAAAGATACGAACCGGGCAAACCATGAGGAGCTGACCATACATCGGTTGTTAATGATACATTTGTATTTAAGTTTTCAAAACCGATTATTAGTTGAGTTTTAGCATTTTTCCACAATTTAAGAGCATCACGTCTAAGAGTAAGACGACTTACATGATTATATCGCGGTTGAAGAGTATCTTGAATGACCTTAGTAAGCCGAGGGTTGTCGAAGTGGTTGAACGGCAAAGCTTCTTGAATCACAAAGCCGACAATTGCTTCTCGACACCGCTCCGCTTGGTATGCAAAAATACCCCCATCCCGTGACATAGTTGCTTGACCCAACTCGGGATTACTTTTGATTCCATCACAATACTTTGTAGAATGTGATCTCAAAGTAGAGTTTGATTCGGCTTTCAAAAATTTCCTGCAACGTTTACAAAATGCCTTAGTGGAACCATCCGACAATAACACTTTGTCGTAATTAACCCAAATCTCCGGATTTCGTTTAGTTACCAAAACTTCAACAATAGTTGGTGCATTTGAAGAACCAACACCGGTGGAAGTTGAAGAAGATTGAGTTGCCATTTTGATAGCGTTTCAAGAGCGTTTTGAGAGGAGTAGAGAATTTTTTGAGAGTTTCGTATGTAAATCGTAAGCGTTTTGAGTGTTTAAAGACTAGAATTAGCAAGATTGAGTGTTGTGACTAAGCCAAACCCAAGGTATCTATTTATACTAGTTTTAGGATGGCAAAATGGTAAAAAAAACCTCAAAAAAAGGGTCAAAAATTCAAAAAAACGGCTAGTTTGGTAACAGCTCAAAAAACCGCTTTGTAACCGGTTTTTAAAACCGGTTTTCCAACCCGGTTCCGGAAAAACCGGTTTGTACCCGGTTCGCAACGGCTAGAATCAAAACCGGTTCCCAAACTGCCGATTTTTGGAAAAACCGAACCGGTTTTTGGAAAAACCAGTTTTGATTGGTTTTGATTTCGGTTTTTTTGTTCATGCCTATTACCGACATACGGAGTTTTTAGAGTTGGGCCGATTTCGATAGGTTCCAGGTCCGGGCTCTCCAAGGCCAGTGATTGTGTTCAAAGTTTAAGCCCATTTCATCTAATTGCGGCCCAGTCTAGGTTACCACCTCTGGAAACAAGCTGACCAAATAAGTCGCATGCTGATCGTTTGATAGTATCAAAGTTTCATACTACAGGGCCCTGAAAGGTACGCCGTAACATTGTTTCGGGGTATTGACAGATCTTATTCCCCGAACGAAGGTGTCGCATGAAGTATTTTTTAAATATCTTGATGAAGCCCATCACAATGTTGAATATTATAGCCTTCAATTAGTTAATTAGTTTTTCTAAACATAGCCCTTAAAGTTATATAACTTTCACAAAATAGCCGTCAATTTCCATTATAATTACCAACTACCGTGAAACTATCAACCATATATAGCTAAATAATGAACATTATTTATTTACCGTCATATACCGACTACCTATGAATTTTTAGTTGTTATTCATAGTCTTACGGTTATGTTAAGCAAAATCATTAATTAATTACGATACTTAAAATGCTATGCCTTTAAAATATCAATGTTCATATATTACAGTTAAACGAATAGTCGATAATCAAATATAACCGAAAGTAATATATAAATAATAATAATAATAATGGGATGGATTTATATAAAAATGACAAAAAAGTAAATAATTGAAGAACTAATAGGATTTATTCATTTTATTACAAAATTCATTTTTATTTTAACTTTTAAAATAAAATATCTCACAAATTGTAAGTCAATACATTACAAAAATTACATATTCGGAATCAACATTTTTGTATCTTTAATTAGAGATCCCACAAGTTATATTTCCGACAAAAAAAAAATTCTTTTTCTTGCCGGGTACTAAAAATATAATCACATGTGATTTATGATAAAAAAGTTAAAATTGATACACAATTATTTATTCATGGTATACTTCTATTAACACATGCTTACAACTTAATATTTATTCACATGAATATTATAAATAAAATTTTAAAAATTACGTTTGTTTTAAGCAAAAATCACTTGTGATTACTAGTTTGATATTTAATCAAATATGATTTGGTATAATCACATGTGATTTTCAATTAAAAATTGATCTTTGATAATTAACTTACCAATATATGATAATTTATATATGATTATTATTTAAAATCAAATGTGATTGGAGATATAATCGTGCGTGATTATTATTTAGTGTTTAAATCACATGTGATTAACATTACGAACTTTTAAAACCTATTAAAAAATAAGAAAAAAAAAATCGTCAAAAGTATGTTATGTGAGATCTCTAATTAAAGATAAAATGACGCTGATTCTAATAGTATAATTTTTACAATTTATTGATGTACAATTTGTGAGATATTTCAAATATGTGAATATGAGTATTTGAAATGAAATTTTTTTATTAGTTCTTCAATTTTTTACTTTTTTAACATTTATTTTTTAACTATCCTCTAATAATAATAATAACAATAATAATAATAATATTCTGAAGAAGTCAAAATGCCTCCTTGAACATAATCTTGTAAGGCACATCACTTATAGCCAAAAACCTTTTCCCATTTTCAGCAATCTTTACACCAATATGTCCGCAAGGAAACTTGTAAATATGATATGAGAGCGCCGGGCAGTACACAAGTTTGTAATCATCATCATACTTTTCAATCTTAAACCAGTTACTCACGGTCGCAGGACCATGGTTTCGGCCATGTTTTCCTTGAGCCGTTATCATTAGTTCCCAAAGATAGTAGTCGATCTTCCAAACGCTCATTGACTGACCACAGATTCTTGAACCCGGAAATTAAATGTTAACATCCATAGATTCCCTAACAACAAAATCGTCCGCCACATACAACTGTCTGAACGACACTGGTAGTAGTCCATTACCAACTTGTTGGTCTGATTAGACTACGTCTAGTGGATACGACTTGTTTCTAATGGCGCCTAGTGTCACACCACCACCTGCTCCCCTTGGTAAGATGTAGTAAGTCTCCATGAACTTAATCTTTAAGGGAACACCATTTATAGCCAAATTTCTTTTTCCATTTTAAGCAACCATAACACCAATATCTCCACAACCATAACGCCAAATTTTGTCCCCCATAAAACTCGAGTTCCCACACGTTCGACTGATTACAAATTGTTGAGCCCAAAAATATGATGTTAAGATCAGTTGATACATGAATGACACCCTTTTCCGGGTCCACTGGAGTGAATGTCACTGGTAGGATATTATCACCTACGTCAAGCAGGCATAACTCGGTTCTTGTGGTGGCTAATGTTAGGCCAACACCCGTTGCATCAATGAAATATTTTGTTCCAGATCGAAGCAATTTACCATTAATGTTGCGAACCGGATCAGGCAATGGTTGCTGGTCTCATTTTATCCTCCGATACTTTCGTTTATTTATTAAATCTTTATATATATTCATCTATATATAAGCACTACATGTTTGGCTGCCATATGTTATCCGGTTGAATTGAGTCAACCGTTCCAACTCTCATCTCCTCAATCCGATCACGGATCATCTCTTTCCGAAGTCAGATCTCAGTAAACTCGTACCATGGTCCTCATCCCCGTCTCATGGTGACTCTCTTTGAAGAACTATTCGTTGAT
The DNA here is from genome assembly GCA_963921325.1 of Logfia minima. Classification (NCBI taxonomy): domain Eukaryota; kingdom Viridiplantae; phylum Streptophyta; class Magnoliopsida; order Asterales; family Asteraceae; genus Logfia; species Logfia minima. The sequence continues at coordinate 3,974,085 of OY992770.1, forward strand.
CTAATCTCCTTACCAATGCCGCCAATCGCTGCGGTCACCGGCCATTCTGCTGCCGCTGGACTGGCTTGCGATTACGTCACGATGAGGCGTGGTCGAGCATTTATGTATTGTCAAGGTTGCAGGTGGTCTCCACCGCATTGCCTTCTCCGCCACATTGATGTCATTCACGGACTCCGCCAGTCATCGTCTCGTACCCAGATTTGAATTTTCTCTAGTTTTGGATTAGCGGTTTATGTGCGTTTTGTGTGTTATTCTTATCCGGAATTTAATGGTAATTGTGGTCGATGTTGCTGCCGGAGTTGCAGGTGACAGTCAGAAAATGAATTTTGTATGGGTTAAAAGTTACGAGAGTGAAGGTTGGATGAAGTGATGATGGTGACTGATGAGGACCTTCAATGTTCATGTCTGATCTTCCTGCTTCGATGAACATCTCGAAGACCTTCAATGTTTATGATATTTACAAATATTCTCCTCCATCCTGACATTTCGAGGTCGAGTTCTTTTCATGTGAGGGGGAATAATGAAGACACGATTAATGAGTTAGCGAAAATGATTTTAGAGAAATTCATGCGGGGAAATCAAGTAAAGAATCATGGATATAATCAACACATCATCACTAGTAGGAATGAAATGAAAATCGGATGATATCATCATCATTATATTCTAAGTGACGGGTTGACTTTTATTGTCTCAAAATTGAATGAAACTTGCTGGGACCCAGGGATAATTTTAATCGTTCAGGATTGTTTAGTACCTCAAAACGATATTTTATAGTTTTAATCTTTTTTAATATTTTAAATAATTATTTTTAGTTGAATAAAAGTTTAAGATTTGTTTTTTAGTATCATTAGGTTATTATCTAGTAGAAAATAAGAGTTCTACTCATTAATTAAAAGAAAAAGAAACTCCTTTTATAAATAGTTAGGGCCATTCTCATTATAAAGATATGTTTTAATAATAATTTCTTTGCTTTTCAAATTTAACATTTGTGTTAGGGTCACTTTCGTTTTAATTCTGCGTTAGTGACTACATGCAAAACATGGGTGAAAATACTGGATTTTTGTGAAGGAGAAGAAACCCAGAAAGAGGTGGGTTGGTGAGGATTTGAGAGAAAAAGATGATAAATTGATATTTTTACCCTCTTATACATCCCACATATTATGAATTAACGAACTTATTTAACGATTGTTAATGGGAAAGATGATTGTCGTACTTTTGTTCAATTGTCAGGGATTATTAGTATTATTAGTATAATTTGAAAAAAAAGAAAGGAATAATGAGTACAACTGTTTGTAAATCAAATGAAGGATTCGTATAATTTTTACTCCGGGTGAAACGGATTTCAAAGAGAGTGTTACAGTATCTTAATTGCAATATATATGCATGTACATTAAGAGTATTTATAAAATAATTTAAAACTATAATTGTTTATTAAAAATAGTGTTACAATTAGACTATAGTCTTTAGTCCTTTATTCTGACAATTCATATAATGTGAACAAAACTAGACAAATATATCAAAATAGAACCATTCCATATCAGGAATAGAATAGTCATTAAGCCTTCTTGAACATAATCTTGAAAGGCACATCACTTATAACTAAACGTCTGCTTCCATTTTCATCAATCTTAACACCAATATCTCCACAAACAACCTTGCAAAAGTCGCAAACTGTCGGGCAGAACACAAGCTTATAATCATTTTCGTACTTTTCAATCTTAAACCAGTTGCTTACGGTTTGTTGACCAGGGTTTCCTGATGTTCCATGGCCTGTTATGATCAGTTGGCCTTCGTATTCCTCGAGCATCCAAACATTCGATTGAATACAAATTGATGAAGCCGAGAATATAATGTTAAGATCAGTGGATTCACGTACAACGCCTTTTTTGGAGTTCACGGGTGTAAATGTTAATGGGAGGCCATTATCGAGCTCAGAATTTTCTTGGACTACATCGAGTGGGCATGATTCGTTTCTTGTGCGGGCCAGTGTTAGGCCACCACCTCTTCCTCGGAATACCGGCAAAATGTAGTAGTTTGTGCCGGACCGGAGCAAGTTTCCATCAACATCGCGAACTGGGTCCGGTGAGGGTTGACCTAAAGAAAGTGAGATTGTGGAGAAAAGAAGAAGTAACATTAATGTTTTCATTTTGTGAGTTGATATAACGATTTGTTGAATTATTTGCTCGGTGGTAAAAATTGCATGGAGAATGACAAGTATTTATAGGGAAAATGGACAAGACTTTTGTAATAGTCGATGGCTGCACGTAATTGTGGTTTATTATAAGTAGCATGATCCTATCAGATAATATATATATCGTTGTCAAATTTGAAATCTATTTAAAGTTTGGGATGCCATTACTCGTTATATAATAATTTAAAGATGAATTGAATGTGAAACCTCATTGGTACACGCTAAATCAATTATTTTATTTTAGTTAGTATAATATAATATATGTGGATGTAGATTTGGTCAAAAACTGGCGGATGCATGTGATGGTGGCAAAGAAGCTAAGATAACTTTAAAAAAAGCAAGTGATACATAGATTTATTTTTGAAGATTGACATATTAAGATCCTAATCACGTTTAATTTCTTGCTTAATTTGGTAAGTGTCCGAAAGCAACTCAAATGGCATTTCGATTTCCTTCATTAAATGATTCATCACCAATTTAGAGGATTTCAGCTTCTCGACTTTGTTTTTAAATTATATATAGCTTACTTACGAGGAAGTTTTAATTCGGTAGCTTTAGAGAGTTTGTTTTGAGGTGTCGATTTTATTTTCATGATAATTTATGAGAAAGACATAGCTAGGGCAGATATGTAAAAGTACCGATAGATCGACTAGATAGTTATGTTCTGCTCACATACAGGTTCGCATATATATTCATATTGTTACATCTAATTTTGGTGTAGTTGGTCGTACACAAATTTTGACGATACATTAAACCTAAACTCTAATACTTTCACATTACAAGTGTGAAGTAGTTCGTGTTTTGAGTTAATTACCTAAAAACAAACGTACTCTTTATTTTATCCTTATTTTTGAACGTACCTTTTTATGTATCAAACTCCCCATCATACTTTCGGTTCGCTATTGTCACTATTTCTTTAGTATGAGTTTGTAACATATTTTTACTTTTATAGGTTCTTTCAAACTTTATTCAAAGTTATTTTACCATTTAAGTTTTATTTCAAATTTAAGTGATAGAAAAATTTGAAATATATATTTTTTTAGATGATAAAATGTTTTAAATAATATTTGAAAATATTACTTCCGGGCATTGAGGTCCAACATGTATAATTGTAGATTCAATTAAACTGTTTAATTAATAATCATGGTTACAAGACTATAGTCTCTATACTCGGGTTTATTCTAACAAAAACTCAAACACGAGTACATTACATTTTAACTGTCAATCGTGAACATAGAAAATTCATTCACTTCGCCTTCTTGAACATAACCTTGAAAGGCGTAGCACTTAAAGCCGGACGTCTTCTTCCATTTTTAGCAATCGTTACACCGATATCTCCACAAGGAGGCCTACAAATCTTGCATACCGTTGGGCACGTAAGAATCTTATAATCATCTTCAAATTTCTGTATCATGAACCAATTGCTTACAGTTTGTTGACCAGGGTTTCCTTTTACTCCTGTACCCGTAACAATAAACTGTCCATCATACAGCTCCAACATCCAAACATTCGACTGAGCACAAATTGACACAGCCAAAAATACAATATTAAGATCGGTAGACTCTCGAATAACACTTCTTTTGGGGTCCACTTGAGTGAATGTTAATGGAAGGCCATTATCGACTTCTAGATTTGCTTGGACTACGTCTAGTGGGCATATTGATCCGTTTCTTGTGGAGGCTAGTGTCAAGCCACCACCCATTCCTCGAACTACTGGCAAGATGTAGTATTTTGTTCCAGATCGAAGCACGTTTCCATCGATATCGCGAACTGGATTATGTGATTGAGATAACGAAAGTGAGACTGTGGAGAAAATTATAAGTAATGTTAATGTTTTCATGTTGTTTTTTAGAAATGGAAATTAGTTGTGGAAGTGCTTGTAAGTGTGCTTATAATTTCATGAGCATGATGTACATATATGAGGAAATAAAGGATGTTTATTTTGGGAAAATTTATAGGCGGCACGTAATTGTATGTACAAGTAGGAGGATTCCATCTCATTGTCAACTTGGAATTTGGAAGTTAGGTGTTACACCAATCGATTAAATACAATTAAAGAAGATGAGAATTGAAAATGAGAGCCGTTGAATTTTTGGTCAACAAAGCACCGATGTGATGCTGTTGCATGTGCGTGGGAATAAATCCTGTAATCTGTATCGATTCTTTTGTAGTAATCAAATATACAGTAATACTATATGGGATTATGGGGAGATAAAATACGTATTTTAAAAGTAGTCATCCCCTGTAGAAATAGTCAAACGGTTGAAAAATATCACCATAATATAAGTCAAACCCAAACCACTTTTTTTTGCAAAAACTAACGGCCACGTATATGCCACCTTGCCATATGATGTTGCATTCAATATTTGTAGTGAGATTTCAAAAGATTGATCACCTAATTTCAAAAGTTGAATTATATATATACACTTTTTAATATTTATTTTTTAAAATCGATTGTGATGTATAATCATTCAGATTAGATCTCAATTCAACACCACTCCAACCATTTTATTGATACATCAAGATTAAGATTTAGGACATCTATAATCCATTATTATTACATATTGTTACAACACAAGTTCATCAACGAACTACCATGCATTGGATCATAAATCATCATATGTGCATGATAGTCGATCATAATTATGCCTTAATGAACTTGACCTTAAGAGGATCACTACTCAAAAGCAAACTTCTACGTCCATTTTTAGCAATAGTTGACCCAACATCTCCACAAGCTGGCCTACAAGTACTGCACACCCCTGGACAAAACACAATCTTATAACTATCCTCATACTTCTCAAACTTAAACCAATTGCTTACGGTTCCCTGACCCGGATTCCCTACGGTCCCTCGGCTCGTTACAACCCTTTGTCCGTTCACATCCTCAACTCGCAAAACCGCAGGCAGCCCACATGTTGTTGCGTCTGTAAACTTGATGTTAAGATCTGCGGATTCACGAATAACACCGCCTCTATTGGGGATGGCTAGAAGGAAATTCAACGGCTGCCCATTTAGTTGTTCATTATTTTCTTGTGCCACGTCAAGCGGGCATGTTTGGTTTAATGTTGTGGGAGATAGTTTTACGCCACCACCCCTGCCGCTGGCGGCTGGCACGATGTAGTAGCTTGGGCCCGTTACTAAGGGCATCTGGTTGGTGTCGAGGACCGGGGATTGGCTCGATGAAAATGAGAAGATGGAGATGAGAATGAAGATGAGAAATGATATTTTCATTTTGTGATATATTGGTATTGCTTGTTGTTTGAAAATATATTGATGGTAATTCTGGAGTAGTATGTAGTTTATATAGTCGTATGGCACGGAAATTGAATCATGGATGATGTAGTGTTTGTCATACGGTGATAATTGTTGAATTTTTCTTGGCGAAAAAAGATAATGTTTCTTGACTTTTATTATACCCTGTATAAGGTATACTATAAGTATATATTGATGGCAGATGTGACTTACAAGCCAACACTAAACAGGGCATCATACGTTTATCTCGTTTTATTTATTTCTATTTGCAGAAATGATCCATGATTATTAGAACCCAATGCAATACACCCTTTAAAGTGTAACCATTGCCACATAAGTGTCACAACAACCTACAATTTTCATGCCGCATAACACATTATTTTTATACACTTCATTTATATATTTCTCTTTTAATGTTATATATGTATTTGGTTATTGCATAAAATAATAAAATATGACACCAACTGAAAATTAAATTTTAAATTACATGCACATACATGTACATAAGATGGGGATCAAGAGAGAAGCAAAAAAAATACAGAAGGAGGGAAGCAAATCTCAACTCTTGATTTCATCATAAATGAATTTTAAAAATTACAAATAATTTTAAAATTTAACATTCATTACAAATGAATGTTAAAAACGTCTATTTATGAAAAATCAAAGACTAAAATTTGATTCCCTCGTTCCTCAAGATTTGAAGTTTCCATATGGATCATTTCTCCACGTACATATACATATGTAATATATCTATAAATACAAACTAATGTTTCTAATACTGTAAACTTGTATTTGTTTTTTCTTCAGATTTTCAAAGGTATGATGTGTGTTAGTATGCAGACATCAGACAGAAAGATCGTTTATTTTTTAGAAGACATCAGATAAAATAATGTCTTATTTTGTGTACAAGAATGTAGATTTTGACATATGCTTCTTATTCTTACAGATAAAATATAAAACACAAATAAACTCTAAAAGTTTCTAGAAATTACTATTAGCTTCTTGAATTAAGTACTAAATTTGTTATTTAAAGCATTTAGATCAATATATTTATTTGTTCAAATTATTTTTTACGTTTGTTATATAAAATGAATGTATTAAATTTCATACTAAAATTGTTGCTTTGTTCATTTATTTCATATATAGAATTTGTATACAACGTGTAATACTTTCTCATAAATATATTTTGATAAAAATTTATTATTTATTTATTCAATGAGATTTTTCTTCTTAAGGATATATCCATTAGTGAATATTAGACTACAACGTGAAAGATACTCATTAGTCAATATTTGAGCGACAAAACAATAAATATTAAGTCATGTCATGACCAATATTCATTTGTGATTATTAGACTATAACAACATAGAATAATATTTATTGGTGAATATTTAATCTACAAAATGATATATATTAGATCAAAACATGAATAATATTCATTAGCGAATATTTAAACTACAAAATGATGATTATTAAATTATGAGATAAATAGTATTTATTGGTGAATATATAAGCTACAGTATGATGAATATTAAATGATAATATAAATAGTAATTATTAGTAAACATTTAACTAATGAATATTAAATTTTAAAATAAATAATATTTATGAATGAATATCAAAATATATTCACGAATGAATAGTATATACAACATGATGAATATCAAACATGAAGAATATCCATTAGACTAAATTATCTCTATTTTGGTGTTCCTTTTGAGAAAATATAATTAATGATGTTTCTTATATTATATTTATTTTAGAAAAAAGAATGGGAGGGGTACACGAATACAGTTTGAAAAATCTTGAGTTTGTGTAAGTCGATTTCTGCAGCAACATATATTTTTAACACTTAAATTTCGTAATTGCTTATGGTTTTAACTACCATAATATCGTTTCTCATAATAAAGAGTGTTATTGTTCTCATTGAAAACAAACCAAAAAATCAGTCGCTCTTTTCCTCTTTAAATAAACGTACACTCTCGATCTCTATTGTAAATTTCAAACAAGTACAATTAACTTTGATAATACGCTGCTCACACTGTCGTATCCTAAAAAACAGACTCTGCGTCTGTTTTAAGGGAACAAACTTTAAATCTATTTTAGGTTGTATTTTTACGTTCAATATTTAATTGGTTAGCAGAATGAATGATTTTTGAATTGGGGTAAAGAACACATGTCATCTAGAAGAGAAGCGAGAATGAAAGAAATTGGGTTAACGATGGGGACACAGCTGGCAAATCAAGTAGTGTTTTAATTAATAGATAGAAGATAGATAGATATGAGAGGAGGGTCTAGAGCTGGAACAAACGAACTTGAATCTTGCGCATGTTGGACGAAGCAACTGGGCTCGGTGTCATATTATGTTTTTACAATCACGTCATTACTTTTGACATTATTTACAAAAGTACCATTACTCATTATGGAGATTTACTTCCCTCGGTGCCTCCCAACATGGAATAGTAGATGGTGTTGTAAATCTTTATTTTCTAAAATTTTACAGTTTTAATCTTTCAAATTTATTGATACAAATTTACATTTCCCGTGCTACACGTAAGACCATGCCGTTAGTGCCGCGTATAATTTCCTCAAATAGTTGGTCGGATGTCATGACCAACAACGTATATAAAAAGTTGAACTCGACGAACAACAATCGATACTGTTATTCATGTAAAATGACTGCTTACATACTTCATTTATTTCAGTTAACTTATAATCAACATTTTGAGGATGAAAAATAATAATTCAAAAATCAAACTCACGCACGTACAAATTCAAATTAAAGTTGTAGTGTACTACATGGAGGTTTGACAAAATCACCTCGTGATGTTATTGATTATTGACACAAAACATATTACAACGTTAACACTTGGTACTATACATGATACATCTACTAACATCTTAACAGCTATATACTGTAACCATCGATCATTATTGTCTTATTGAGCATAAAAGTGATTAATTATGCCTTCTTGAATCTAAACTTAAGAGGGATGTTGTTTAAAACCAAACTTCTACGCCCCCTTTCATTAGTTACCTTAAAACCTATATCCGCACATTTTGGTTTACAAGTCTTGCATACCGAAGGGCAGTGCACAAGCTTATAGTGATCCTCATACTTCTCTATCTTAAACCAATTGTCAATAGTTTCTCGGCTCGGTCTTCCTAAAACCCCCTTAAGTAAAACCTTCCGTTCCCCGGTGTTAAATTCATCATCAACCTTCCAAACCTGGCTCGGAGCACAAGTAGGTTCCTCAAACTTAATGTTAAGATCAGTAGATTCGAGAATGATGCCATCTTTGTTGGTGTTAGCCGGAACAAAACTTGCGGGTGGCCCGTCTCCATAGTCACCGACTTGTAGTACCACTTCAAATGGGCACAACTGGCCAGGTCCGCGGGCGGTGGTTAGGCCACCACCCGCACTCGTACCATGCTTGATGTGGTACTTCGTGTCAAATCGGAGGATGTTCCCGTCAATGTCTCGGACGGGAGCAGGGGATTTAGAGGAGGAATGTGTGAGTGTGGATAAGACTACGACAATGATAAAAAATATCTTCATTTTGATGATTTTGATTGTTGATGTTTGTGGTTTTTATACTAGTGTTTGATGGTGATCATCTGATATATATGGAAATAGGACATAATGTACTACTTGATAGTAAGATGGCACGAAATTAGAATGGATGATGTAATGTCGATGGGTAGATGCCAAAAGTTACATCAATTTCAGATTTGAAGCACAAGACAGCGCTAAATGTAGTATGGTTTGTTATAATAGGATAACTATCGTTTTTTTATGGAAACTAAAAGTTAATACGAGTAAAATTTTGTCGCTACACTTTAAATTTAAGATAAAGTTGTTCACAATGATATTATTGCTACTACCACAAATTATAGTTATAGACTTTTTTCACAAAACTTGTATGTGAAAAAATAATTATCATATCGACTATTAATATAATCAAATGTACAAGACAAGCAAAGTATATATAAAGTTAATTTATGTAACGAACCGACCGAACTTAATTTTAACTTGACTTACATTTATATTTACTTGTTTCAACTGATTTTGAAGTTAAACTTCTGAAGATTAAAAAAATCATACACCGTTTAATTAAAACCAATTTCAATTCAAAAGTAAAGTTCACGACAAATTAGAAAATTGTACTAGATGTACGTTTGACCAAATCACGTCGGTATATGTTATTGATATAAGTATAAAACAACACTTTAGTACATCAAGGTAGGCAACTTTTTATTGTCGATCGGTTTAATACATATTTTATCATGACATGCAATTACATCAAAGATAGAACGACTTCCATATCCATCATATCATAATATAAGCATAAACGCGATTAATGTAATTATGCTTTCTTGAACTTGAACTTATAAGGGATATCGTTTAAAACCAAACTTCTACCTCCTCTTTCATTAGCTATTTAGAGCCTATATCCGCACAATTTGGTTTACAAGTCCTGTACATCAACAGTGTTGGAACTTGCTTTAAATTTGAGAAGTATTTGATCTCACAGGGGAGCGAGAATAAAGTTAGAGTCTCTTTATAAATTCATACATCTAACCAATACCAATTTAGATAGATATTTGAACATGAGATTGGGTTGGTTAGTGTGAATTGAATTAAGTTAAATTGTTTGATAATTACCTACATATTAAATGGTCAAAAGATGGACTCTTGGAGTCTTGTAATAAATCTAAATTAATTCTTTTTTAATTTTATGCATGATCCGAATTCAGTTACAAAATGTTTTTGTGTTATAGGGTTATGACCGTTCTTTAACAGTCACACATTTCAATAGAAACAACACTTTACGAAAGGTTGTGTCACTTCAGACCATTCTTATATATACACGATCAGTTTTGGAGACAAATACAAACAACAATCCAATACGAAAAATTCACACACAAATTCATCTATCATATTTTTCAATTAGATTCGATAGATTCAAGTTATCAACTTGATTAGATTTAAAAACAATGGTGTATGGCTGAGATATCTGTCTTAGAACATTGCAAACGCATATCTCAATCTTGTTTTTGAAATCGTCAATAACCGAATCAAAATCAATTTCATCAATTCTTGATTATGTATTATTTATACTATATGTATTAATATATTATACGAATTATATACATATTTATAGATATTTCATGTTTATATTATTATCATTGTAATTGATGTTTCCTATTTCCTTACAGAGGGGCAGTACACTAGGTTGTAGTTATCCTCGAACTTCTTAATCTTGAACCAATTGCTTATCGTTTCTTGGCCCGGCCTTCCAAAAACCCCCGACTCGACGGACTCCGTTGCCCGAAATCATTAAAAACAACCTGCCAAATACTGCTTGGACGTGTTAGGGTCAAGATCTGCTGATTCAAGAATAATGCCATCTTTATTAGGATTAGCTAGTACAAAACTCAAGGGTGTCGCATCCAATTCATCACTAACTTCTTGAGCCACTTCAAGTGGGCACGAGTGCCCACTTCCACGAGCAGTGATTAGGTCACCGGCTGCACCACACTTTGCTGGCACGATGTAGTATTTGATGCCAAATCGGAGGACGTCCTTGTTAGTGTCTCAGGACAGGAGCCGAGGATTGACCGGAGGAAAGTGTAAGTGTAGATACAACTATGAGAATGAAGAATGATATCATGTTACAGATTTCGATTTTTGATGTTTGCAGATAGTTTTTAGTAGCGTTTGATAGTCATATTGGGCCCCTAAATTTTGAGGGTCCTGTGCGAAAAATAAAATTGTGCCCCTAAATTTTTTTCTATATAAACAAAATTCATTAAAACTACGATACGTCGATAATTGTTATAAAAATAATCAAAACAAAAGAACGATAGTACACTAGATCTGCTCAAAGTTTATGTTCCATTTTACATTAAGTGATATATCTCAACATTTATTAACATATACTATATATAGTGGCTAAATTTCGGGCCCTATTTTTTTCGGGGCCCTGTGCGGTCGCACACCCTGCACACCCTCAGGACCGGCCCTGGTCATATATGCATGGCAACGGGTTAACTAGCAACGTGTAATTAAAGTGGTATTTGTGGATTTCGTACACCTCATGTAAGAAGCCAAAACTACGTACATATCTTTGTGAGATACAAGCCAATGCTATATGTAGCATGGATGTTATAAAAGGATAAAGATGGTTTCTAAATAAGATTGAATCCTGTCTATTTTGTAAGATATGTAATCTAGGTGCCATGATAATCTTGGACTAATTATTTCGATCGTGTTTGAACTTTGGACACTTTCACAATAAAGTTTTTCGACATGGAACAGGTCTAGGTTGAATTTACGAAATCCTTATTAGAATAAATCAAGGAAACATTTAGAATATTGACAGAAAAACTAAGTAAAAACAAAAAGATTATATAGTGTTTTTGTGTCTTCAATTGAAAACCAAACGATTATTTATACCCACAATGTTTTGGCGCTTAAAAGTGGTTAGAGATAATCAACATACACCCACGCCCTTTCGCGAATAGGTGCGACGATTAAGGAACATTCATGTTATCTGTTCATTTTGCAGAGCGTACTTTTTCAATTGGGATCTAAAGATTGTAAATTCAGCCGAACTATAACAGAGAATATATGCAAAGTGAAACTTTATCAGTGTTGATCGGAAAGGACAGCCTCAACTTAATTAATGTTAATATTATCATTTTTCTCATGTAGTATTGGTTTATACAAATTCTGTAAATCAAGATCATCCATCGAGTTGAAGCTAGCAATACTTTTTTAGGATAATCCCAAGTGATCCACAACTATTTATTTTAGATTATAAGGTTTATAATCAATACAAAGGTGCATTAAAGTACTTAATATTGATGTATATGTTTATACTAAATTAATTTTGAAATGGGTTGAATGAACAATGATACATAATTAAAGGACAAAGAACTAATAGAACGCTTCCATTTTAATTAGGTAGAGAGAGAGGGGTATAATTGTCATTTTAATTAAAAATTCATTTTTATTAATATTTTTTAAATTTAAATATCTCAAAAACAGTTAATCAAAAAGTTATAAAAATTGTACTATAAAAATAAAGGTTTTTTTTCTCTTTGATTTAAGATCTCACATGATATATTTTCGACGAACTTATTTGTCATTTTTTTAATCTTAAAACTATAGACAATAAATCACATGTGATTTAACAGACGATTTAAATTTTGCATATGACTAGTCATAGATTTTATTTCACATGTGATACAACTGATTTTTGGTCATGTAGATAATTTACGATATTCATTGTTGGACGTCGACAATTTTATGTTGATAATAGTTGTGATTTGAGATTTACATACGATGACACTATAATCGCATGCGATTATTGCTTCATATGATTAATCACATGTGATTATAACCAAGGCTTTTTTCTCAACTTTTTAATTGTCAAATAAAATTATTTACTTGTAACTATAATTAGTACTTCGAGATTTGCATTTGATAAATGCAACTTCACATGTGATTAAACAACAAACAATAATAGCTATGATCACATGTGATTATAGTTGTAATCACTTGTGATTAAATATCAATAGTTTTAAAAACTTACAAGTGTTTATTCACATTTGACTATAGTTATAATCATATGTAATTAAATATTCGGAGTTTTAAAAAATAAACTTGATTGCATATAATCACACGCGATTAAATACTAAGAAGTGTCACATATAATTTTAGTTGTAATCATATATGATTTTGATTATAAACGCCAAACAATAACTACTATAATTAAATGTAATTATAGTCATACTTATATGTGATTAAATAGTGTGATATTTGATTAAGACACCGAGGGTGTGATTACTAGCTTGTTTGTTGATTACATGTAACGACAAATGAATTCTTTTCATCTTGAATTATTAGACGAGATTTCGCATATTATAACAACTATGATTATACGAAACACCATATGATATTAGCTATTATCATACGTAAGCACAAATAATTCTAGTTGTAATTATATATGATTAAATAACTGTAATTTTAGAATGTACATTTAATTTAAGTATAATTATAATTACAAATGATTAAAATACGTAAAGTTAATTACATGTAAGTAACATTAAAAATAAATATACGTGATTAAGCATTCATCAATAAAAACTATAGGTAAGTATTGTTCAACACCGAACAATTGATAGAAAAAAAAAATCAAAACCAAAATTACACTAAGAATATGAAACCATAATGAGAAGCGGTGGGATCCAGCTTCATTCAAGCATTTGGCCTTTCGTTGTGTGTGTGATTATTAGAAACAAACTACACTCGAGACATTTATAACAATTTAACGGTTACGTAGAAAGGAGAACCAGCTCTGCTACCTTTTCGTCTCTCCCACTCAACAAACAGCATATCACTACTTTTACATATACAACCTATACATACACCCATTGATTCAATATGATTATCGATTTTTCAATACGTGGAATCTATCTCTTCATACATTCAAATTGCATCTTTTGAGATAACTGGTAGTTAACCTCAAAACCCACAACAATCCATAGAATCATACTTAACAAAATATACCACAGCGACGGAGCTTGGCGCCGGTTGCAGAAGATGCGGAGGTTGACGGAGGCGGCAGAAGTTGACGGCGGCAGCAACGAAGGCACATCATGTTGACGGCAGTGTCAGGGAAGGGAAAATCGAATCGATAAAACGAAAAATCGAGTCGTTGAGATAATTATCACAATTACAAATGAATCGATGAGAAAATCACAATAGGTGCATATGTACGTGTCTGTGAATGGACAACCATGTTGAGAGACAGATAGTTGAGTGCAAGGGTTTTAATCGATGGCTATTAAATAACATAAAAAGACGAGAATACCCCTGTCCACATAATAAAAATTTAAGTTATATCAATTTATAAAAAATGACTTAATTAATCTTGTCCCATCATTATTGTTATGATCCAAAGTTGGAGATTATTCCTTCATTCTCTACTTTTCTAGTATTTTTAATCAACGTTTCTCAATTAACTTTTTAGTACATTAACATGTCTTTATTGCTAGTATCAGCTTATATATCACATAAATATGATTGCATCACAAGTACATCAAAGTCATCGATCATATATGGCATAAAAATCATTATGCCTTCTTAAACATGACCTTAAGAGGCTTGTTGTTTAAAACCAAACTCCTACGTCCTTTTTCACCAGTTGAAGAACCAACATCTGCACAATCTGGCTTACAAGTGTGACAAACAGAGGGGCAGTACACCAACTTATAGTGATCCTCAAATTTGTCTATCTTGAACCAATTACTTATCGTGTCCTTGCCCGGCCTTCCTAGGATCCCCTCGCTAGTTAAGGTCCGTTTCCCATTAGATAACTCTGCCCTCCAAACCGTGTTTGGAGCACACGTTGATGCATCCGAGAACTTGATATTAAGATCAACAGTTTCACGAATAATGCCATCTTTGTTAGCAGATGCAAAATTCACGGGCAGGCCGTTACTACCTTCACTAACTTCTTGCACCACTTCAAGTGGACATGTTTGGCCATCTCCTCGGGCTAAGGTTAGGCCGCCACCCTGGCCATGTGAGACGGGCAAGACGTAGTAGTTTGTGCCTGATCGGAGTACATTTCGATCAGTGTCGAGGACTGGAGCGCGCCGGAATTGGCATGAGGAAAGTGAAAGTATTGACAAGAGAATAAAAGTGAAGAAAAAGTTTTTCATTTTGTGGATTGTGGTTAGTAGTTTGTTTTAGTAGTGTTTGATGGTGATATGCATGACAATGGGGTGATCATGTATTTATAGTAATAGAGATGCATATATGCCAAACGTATCATGCGTCAATGTCATTTTGGAAACAAAAGCCAATGCTAAATGAGGCAATTGTTTGTTATAAATGGATAATATTTTGTGGGACCCGCTTAAAGTACATTTAGCCTTCAAAGCGTTCAGTATAAAAGTTTTCTCGAAAACTTTTTTCTCTGAAACTTTTATGTAAAATAAATCTAATGAAAACAAACGAATCATATATGAAGATCGGAGAAATTGCTATATATCGGAAAATAACAAAAGTAAAGCAGTTAGAGTGTGTTTAGTTGTGGAAATCTTTTTCATAATTTTTCATCTCTAATTTTCTAAAAAATGAAAAGAGTTTTTGTTCTCTATAAAAATTAAAAATATGTTCAAATGCTATTGCATTTTCCATATTGAAAAATTAGTTAAGTTTAAAAGGTTTTGGTAAATTTTAGAAAAATGGAGGGAGTGTTATAAAGAAAAAAAGTAGAAAAGTGAAAATCTTTATTTTCCAACTCCTAGTTATAACATGGAAAGTGGTTTTTCTATTTTCTTGAAAAACTTTTCTAGAAAAAACACATTTTGAACGTGTTTTCGAATTTTTTACTTTTTTTGCAAATTTTTTATGAAAAATTCTCAATTTTTCTTCAACTAAACACACCCTAAATATCTCACAGAACGTGTGTTTATAAATTATAAAAACTACACTGTTAAAATAACATCTTTTTAAGACTAAAAAAACACAAAAGATAATAATTTGTAAGCATTGTAGACATGCTTTGACATACTTAGGCATTGCTGACATTTGTTGAAATACTTAGGCATGCAGACTATCCGAATCAGTTTTGTTTTTCGGCTGCGATTCAAACTTGTTGTAACGGAGATTATGCTTGGTTTGGAGAAACGATTTTCAGGTTTGACTTATTAGGGAGGTCAGTGTTCTATTGAAAAGGCCAATGATTTGGTATGGCGCACAGGCCTCGTGATCTGGGTGTGTGGTCAGCGCGACCAAACAGAGCTTCTAATGTTGGACGGCCGCCAGCTTGTGAATTGTGTATACGTATTTGATAACAGAAAATAAATATAGTCTTATGTAGCTCATGTTGTGGTGTATTAGGAAATTATATAATTTAAAAAGTTTGGGATTGTAATTTTGAATAGAGTAAAGTAAAAGGACTTAATTGATAAAAAAATTTAAATTAAATGATAATATCATCAACATTCTCAATTTTACTTAATTTAACAAAATTGTTAATTTTTATTGGCCAATTAAATATTAGATGATGTCATTGTCCGTTTCTTATATTATATTTAAGATAAAATATCTTTGTGGTTATCGCACATCATCTTCAAAAATCACGGGGTGACCCTCGGAGTAATTTAATAGTTTGCATTCTATATAATACTTATGTATGATTTTTTAGGAAAATATATTTTGGTTTTATTGAAACTTTTTTATTATTGTACCCTTTTACTTGTTGGACTGGACCGTTTACGGGTATAAAAACCGTAGTGATAATCTGAAATTAAAATACATCAAATGCAAAATGGTCTGTTAAATCTAGATTAAGTGTGACTATTAGAAAACCTTAAATTAAAGTTAATCAATATTGCAAACACCATAAGATTACCAAGATATGACCATTCATCTTATAACATATCATACATTGCAGTTGGTTAAACACGGGTACATCTAATTAAATACGTACGTCTTAAGATAAAACCAATACCGGAGATGGGAGTATTGGTCGGTGCTTAGCCCTGCTAATATCCAAACTTCAACATCCAAACTTCAACTGTGCACATCTAGCCGTAGTCATTCCGAAAACATCATTCGTTTTCCCGTTTTAATCAATTTACATATAAATTGATATTCCTTGAGCCTCAAGTTCATTGTTAAAAGTTGTTGGATTATTAAGATCGAACAAAAATTATCGACTTCCATAAAGATGACCGGTAAATTTTCTCAAATAAGATAAGATAAATCATTATTACTAATTCATGAACAAACACTTTAAAACTTTTAAACACACGGTATAAACTTTTAAACACACGGTCTATATATTGATAATTACTTCTAATGTTTATTTTTTGTTTATGCTTGTATGACATAACTTAGGGTTGCGTTTATGATCATCAGATTATTTTGAGGATTAGTTTTGAGAAAAACTTATGTGTTTAGTTTGAAATTTAAGGTTATTCTTTTTATAAAAAAGTAGGTTGTTCACTAACTTATGGGCTATGTGACTTTGATTATTTATTTTGTATGTGAAGTTTCTAAATAAAATATCTAAATTCTTTTTGGTTAATATGGCAAATGAATGTTAATGTATTATGTGTAATGTCAATATAATTTAGGGGCGTAATAAATAAGATATAAAAGACTAGACTTGCAAAAGAATGATGTCTATGTATTATGTGTAATGTTAATATAATTTAGGGATCGTAGAATATATGGCCCAAGGACTATTTATGTAAGTACTCATAAACATAAGAACCAATTTCGTAAGAAAAAATGAAGGTATCCGTATCCCAAATAATAAATCAAAGAAAGACAGTCAAGTGTTTTTCTATTTAAGCCCAAATATAAACCGATGTGTTTGGAAGCGAAAAACCTAAACTTTTATCGGTTAAACAATCTTAGTGACGCCACAAATGGACGAGGATAACTGATCAATTGAAGAAGAAGATGGTGACCAAGGTATCGAATTCGAAGGGGAAGATAAGGGGGAGATGATGTCACCTAGGGTTTCAAGTTGGATTGGTGCTGATGGTAAATGTTTGAAAGGGGTGATGTTGATGAGTAGTGTGGGAGATGGAGGTAATAATAGAGGTGAAGTTTCAAATTGGATCTGTCCTATTTGCTTTGAAGCTTTGACTTTGGATGGAATTCATCGAATTTGGTATGAATATGATCTATCTATCAAACACTCTTAATTGTTTCTTACAATGATTTTTTAATTACAGGAGTTGACCTAGTTTTATTGATCCAAAAGTTGTTATGATGATTACCTTAGGTAAAGCACAACCTTTTCATGTTTTGAAGTCAAATGTGTGTCTCACCCTTAATTTATGATTTTTGTGAAAAGGAGAAAAAGTGTAAGTAAGAGGTATTTGTAAAACTGATTATTTATTTTTGAAAGTGGACGACAAACTAAATAGAAAATATAAACACTTATTTTGGACGGAGGTTGATACTAAGTAGTCACCTTCTATATGTCATTTGAATCAAATGTGTCTCTCATTGTGTTGTGTATAATTGCAGTTGTCTTCAATGTGGCCACATGTATGGACTATCTTGTATAAACAAATGGCTTTGACGATGTCAAAACCCTGGTAAGGTGAGTTTGTGCACTGTCAACTATAAATTAATGTGATATTAAGAAAATGTTGATTCTCTCTATATAACTTTATCTCGTTTTGCTTTCATCTAAATAACTTGATTCTTGTCAGTGCCCTCAATGCAACCGCTCGTACAAAGTAGAGGATATTTAACTTCTCCATCCAGCTCGCAAGGTAATCAATCTCCTTATTAAAACTTTAACATCGAAGTTTCTAATATGTGCATGCAACCTCTTTTATATAATATGGCTTGTAAAAGCATTTCCTAAAAAAAAGTTTCATGTACCGATTCCCTTTTTAAATATTTGCCGTCATCAACTACACACGTTCCATTCATCATAGAAGGTTTCTGGGCATTCATGCAGCCTGCATTGGATCAGCGTGCTACTGCCTTAGAACTGCGGATTGATGCATTGGAGCAACAAGCTAATGTGGCTGAACGATGGGTTGATGCATCAAAACGAGAGGCCCTTGCATAGAGATGGCAAGCCGAAGCATCGGGAAGTTGGGCTAAGGCATTTGGGCGGCGAGCAAATGCATTGGGACGGCAGGCCAATGCGTTGAAATGTCGGGCCTATGCATTGGGACGAAAGTTTGATGCATTGCAACGGGGTGCTGATGCATGCAAGGCAAATATGGATTTTTTTCAAGCAAAGGTAGAAGGAGCATATGCGGTAGTCCCGACAGAACACCTGGTTGTGATTTGCTGCAGCAACTACTTCTCACAAACATTAATCTAGTATTGTCATCAACAATGTTCTGACTTTGCCTCATTGTGGTTGTAATTTAATACTTTAAATTCTCTATCTATTATGTATGTTTTTTTCTGGACGTATATTTTGATGTTTATTGAATTTTTTTATTATCGTGTAAAAGTAATTAGCATTATATGATCATAGGAAATGCTAGACATTATGAGCTCAACTTGAATTTCTAGAAAGAGAGCATGAAGTTTAAGGCAAATAGATAATGAGTACTTCGATTGACATTGTTCTAGCAAGCCCTTGTGCTTTGTGTGCTTTTCGTCAACAAGCAACTGCACAATAAGTACAGACAGAAGAAGGCTAGTCAGAGGGATGTCTACAGTTACGTCTTCAACCTTGGTGTTTGGTTCTGGGCTTGGTAGGGAATTGTCAAAACTAAATGCTTCGGTGTCATCTGGTGATTTGGGCACACCAGAAGCTCCACTAGGGTTTGTAAGGGTAACAATCTTATGTAGAGACAGTGAAAAAGAGTCTGTTTGAAAATAGTCATTTGGAAGAATCAGTACAGTTGGAAGCTTAGTTTGGAGATGAAGACCGTAGAAATCAAGTATATGTATCTAGGAGTGAAGCAGCATTCTTTACCATATTTGTAGGGAATCTTCCACGGGAAATATCCAACAATACGTTAACGAACTTCACTTGACATTAAGGCACCGTTTTGAGTGTGAGGGTAATCTTTAAAACCAAAGGCTCCCCTTTTGGTTTCATAAGATTCAATACTCAAGAGTAGCTAAGGATGCTATCAGGTGCTCTAATGGTGCTTCTGTCCTTGGAGTAGGGTATGGGTTCGAAGAGCAAAAAAGAATCTTGGCTAGACCAAAATGTCGAAAAAGAAGCTATGCCAGATGGTTCAGGGAGATCAGATGTGAAAATTAAGGTGGTGATTAACTTAGAAAGAATTTCAGATTTCAAGCGAAGTGTTTTACTTGTTGCTAAACACTTAGTGACCTAAGTTGTGGCAGTTAGATGAAAATGGAGGCCCTTTGAGGCAGTTTGCTTGGATCGAGATCAAAGGTTTACTTCCAATAGCATGGACTCGAGCAACTTATAATTCTATTGCAGATTGTTGGGGTAAGCTACTTAGTAGTCCTGACTTTACAACCCATATGAAGGAAGTTGGATCGGCTTTTTTGTTCATCGAAACTACAACATTAGAAAAAACTTACGAAGTTGTGAAGATAGAAGTTAATGATTGTTGTTATAAAATCCTAGTGCAAGAATTAGAAATTTCAGGTTCCAGAAGACAATAAGTTCCAATTTGGTGTAAATCCCGTTAATCATGAGGAGAATGCAGATAATTTTTCACCATCCCAAAGGAAGGGGCCAGTGGCCGAACTCTACCGGTGATCTCAGTCAAATATGGAGAGAAATCGAGTCACTGAAATTTTTGAATTCAAATGCAATTGACACAGTGGCTCAAGAATCTGAGTAGCAACAACAACATTTCTCCAAAAAAGAAAGGGAAGATGAAAGAAGCTTATTTGTGAATATAGAAGATTTTGATCCTGATTCAAGCTTAAATCATGATGATTGGAAGAGACAACATGTGCAAGAAAGTAGTCTGAAAAAGAAAAAGTTTGATGAGTTAGCTAAAGACAAAGGTTGCTGTCACGAGATATGTAATCTGGCAATAGCCAAAATCAAAAAGTCAACCCATGGAAATCTTAAAAAGCTAATATTTAAGGATAATGTAAAATTCAAACCCAAAAAGAAAGGAAAACCCAATGAACAAGGAACCAAGAAGAAACCAAACAAGTTTTTGTACGCCTCTAGCTTTGAAGATGAGGATGATGATGAAAACATGGAAGACTTGTTTTTGACTTGGAAGCAAGTCAACTATCTCTTCAACAAGAATCTTTTGATCTTAATTCGAATCAAATGAAGGAGGATGAATATTCCAAGTTGAAAAGGTTGATTCTCTACCAAGTAAAGGAAGATGCCTTTTAGCATAGAACATGAGGGACCCAGCTATCTGTTCTTGATCAAGATTTTTTCACTCAACTGCTAAGATAAGTCGTCTTTAAAGAGGTAATTTGAGGTTGGAAACATCCTCATACCACCAATCATGATTTTGTGGCCGTTCCAAATGACAGTAGCAAAAGGGTGGTTATCTTTTGTAGTTGAAACGGGCCAACCAAACTAATCTTTATCAAATGCACAAGCTTTTGACGCAAGAGACTTGATGCATCTTGAAACTATATGAAGCTTTTCTGCAAACTCTACAACTTGTTCACAGGATTCAAGTGCTTACAGGGTATCACGCCAGCAGTCAAACACTTCACCAAGGAAAGTTTTCATATGATTAATGAGATTTCCTTCCCCATATTCTTCGGTCATTTAAAGATACTCAGATGCACATCGAAGTGGAAGTACATTGGTTGAGTTTACTTCTAGTTGACTCCATAGCAGAACTTAGTAATGCGCAGAAATATTTTTGGGCCTCCAGGTAGATCAATAAGTTTAAGAATGCAAGATCGTTTCTCATCATCAGATTTCATCTTGCTCTCATCAAGAGAAGAATCCCGATAAGATTTTCCAATGTTTTGCTCCTAGATAGTAACGGGAATTGCACAACCAAACACCTTTAAAGTGTATTTGATTTTTCTGTATCCTAACAGCTACTATGTTATGGATCCTAACATAAATGAGTAATACCTTCTGAAGGCGGAATGAAACATCTCCAACTTCAATGGTAACATCACTCAGAAGACCAGATGAGCAGGTCTTGCCAGAATTAGAACGTAAATATATGTTGGCTGAACACTCCGGGAATAAGTAAATGTCTAAACGTACTCTTGCAACATATAAAAACAAATAAAATTTGATATCTTAAAACATGTTAACACACACAAAACTTAATTAATCTTCTCAATATGTGCTCTATAATTTGAATATTATGCCACATTCAAATGAGAACATAAGAACTACAAATACTTGTTGGAAAATCTGGTGAAGTAATGGGTTTCTCATCAGTTTTCGACACAAATAAATTTGTGCTCGAGTTACCTACATGAGCTATATGTTGGTGGGTGCGTTCTCCTTGGTGAGAGCTTCGCAACGAGCTAGGATTTGTCCAAAAATAGATCAAATGTGAATGAGAAATCAATTTCCAAAGTGAGGTGTTTGTGAGGAAAAGTGAAAAGCGGGTTTATGTATAGCCTTTTGAAGCAAGCACATGTAAAGAAACGGCAAAGGCAAGGGGCGGATGAAGGAGCTGAGGTAGGCGAGGAGGAATCGGCGGAGGAAAGGAGTGAGTAACACTCGAATTTATAAGCTACATATTTTTCTAATAACCAAACAGGTTATCGAATCGATTATAACTTTTTATTAGTTCATGGAATTCAAGGCATTAAATCGGTCATCGAACCGATTGCCTGATGACTTATCTGTTGTTTGTAACACTCGAATTTATAAGGGGTCCTTCTAAATCTACCCAAGAATATCTTTACCCAAACATATTCTTTCATATTTTTATAAATATTGACTTTAGTCATCTTTTCAACTAAATTTTTGAATGCAGTCAAACACTCATTAAATGTAGTCAAAATGTCAAAACTCTCTTCCCAACTAAAATTTTAAAACTATCACCCTTTTAATGAAAAGAAAATTTAAATCTTATATAATATGATTTAATAATAATAATAATAACAAACCAAGTTTTGCAACCATTTTTTCTTTATTTGTATATAATTGTTTTATCCGAAGAGATGTCGACTTTTTGTATATATTTGTCAATAATAACACTAATATAATAATAATATTTTTAATAAATTCATAAAGATGACATACATATTAAAAAATCTTGTGACATACTAATAACTAATAACAATTAGAATATAATCATGACTAGTCAACATAATCATTATATAATGATGATAGTTGACCATAAATAAAAAATTAAAACTGAAAAAGATAAAATTATTATGTAATTATTATGGTTGACCTGTAAATTAATTAAAAAAGATGGGTATATTTAGACACCCCCTTTATAAGCTACATTATTTTGAAAATAGGATCTGTCAGCGAACCGACTGCCTTATCGCAAACGGTGGTTTAACTTGTCTAATCGGTTCAAATGACCTTATAAATTCGATAATTGATTAATTAATTTGAATATTTTTAAAAATATAAAATATCATTAAGTCATGCATGATAAACCATTTAACCACGAGCATTATAGCACTTTCGCATATTATGATTTCTCTTATCGGTATGATTATCGTTAAACTTATTATAGGAATAGGACTTAAAGTTTGTTTATTTTCGGATTTATAGGTGAAGGGAGTGCTTTCTCTCCTTAACAGTCGAGCTATTTTTTTTCTTTCAAGGAGCATGAGCAGAACGCTACGGTATCAAGTCTATTAGTCGGAGAAGTTGTACTGTTGAGCGAGTTGGGGAGCTCAACTAAAACCGCCCTGAGAAAGGCCTGCAACCGTATACTTGCAAATCTTATGAACAGTTAATATTATATTTTTATAACGAATTCATAAAATGCATGGTGTTCCATTGTGGAGATATGATGGTACATTCTAAGTCTTTAGACCATGACTCATAATATCCTTGTATGAGGTGAATAAAAAAAAAGGAAAATATCTATTATCTTGATTGAAAATCTAAAAGTCACATTTTCCGGGTTAGATTTTAACGACAAGTTGAATAATTGGGGTGTTGCTCTTCTTCCGAAAAGGGATGAAAGGGGATGGCTAATTTCATTTTGTTTTATAATTTATATTTATATTATATCATATATAATGATGATATGATATGATATGATGCCGTGTGAGCGTACGATGGACATTTATGCTCGTTCCGTTGCAGTTTAACTGTTGTTCAAATATCTAAAATAACGCGGTTGAAGGGATACAACTCCGTTGCATTTTAACCATTTTACCTTCAAATTGATTGGAATTTTCAAGATAAACAAAGCTATTAAATAATAGGTGGAGTCTTAGAAAAAGAAAAATGAATTTTGATGGGTCCTTAATTATTTATTGTGGCTGCTGTTAAATCGACATGGTTGAAGGGTTGTAAACCATATGTTGCTTCATTATATCTTGGGAAGTGATTCTTCAACAACTCAAAACACACATTTTAATCAACCAATGAGGCAAAATTGTTTTAACGATAAAAAGTAATCGCCTTAAGGTAATAAGTTGCAAGTCTTATCAATAGTTGATAATGATAGGAGATATAAAGTTTCAGATATATATACAATAAAAAATAATTTTAAAAATAACTCGCATATATACATCCATTTTTTTAATGATATAGTAAAATTTTGTAAGTCACACCCATAAATGATGTATTCTAAAAATAAAATTTAAAGGTGTTAAAAAAATATAATTTTTATACATACAATCTATGAATTTTTACGTTTAACCTTTAAAATCTCACGTATGAGTGTTTTTTTACATTTACATTTGCACTCAAAGAACTCATCGTATAAGTAAGGATGTATCATCCTCGCGACTAAGACAATCTCGTCACCATATGCATGCTCATGTTCTTCGTATGTCTTCCTTCATTTTGTTGACCACAAGATGTGCATCTCCCGTCTTTTTTGTTTTGTTTTTAGTATAAAATAAAAATAAATGTACTATTGAAAAATGTGGGTTCAAAATTGATGAGTTTTGAATGTGTCGCAAAGATGAGTCTTAGGTCCTCGGCATGTCTTTGTGACGTGACGGATATGTAACAACGAGTCCTCGTGTCCTTTAAGTCTTGATAGTAGGACCCTTATACACATTAAAATGTATTTTATAGATATTTTCATTTTATTAATTAGTTGTAAATATAATTCTTTTGAAATATTTCACATCTTATCATTCATATAATTTATATTTACTGTAAGCATATACATAATAATATATATATATACACAAAATTAAGCATAACTTTTCAGCTTATATTTACAATAAGTATTTCTATTAAACATTTTACTTATTTAATTAGGTTAACATCATTTGTAAGAGAATACGTTATTATAATACAAAACATTAAAAAGATTTATTAGATATTTGCATTTATTTATCAACGGGAAAGGCGACAAACTATTGCGAATTATTTACAGCTTAGTTTTTACGCGGAACAATTTTACCGGTCGTAACTTGTACGCTACTTTTAAACCGGGAGTTGGGTATAAATAAGTGGGAATCAAGAATCAATCTGTGACCCGAATCATCTCTCCTCTACCAGTCTACCCTATCCCAGATGTCCATTAATATTTTTTTCTCCACTTCACTTGTTCCTACCATCATCACCCACACTTCTTGTAATCCCATACCTATCAACCACAAAAACAAGACCCACCCGAATGGATCATCTTTGACCCGACCCAGCCGAATCTCCATTGCACATTGCAAATCAACAACCCGAACCCACCATCGTTACTGCTCAACTTCAACAATGTCAGACACCACCACTTCATCACCCCCACAGGTTTTATTATTATTAATTATTGTTATTGTTATTATTGTCATTATTACTATTAAGTTTCGGTAGAAAATAACGGAAAATAGTGTCGGTGTAAAACGTGAGCGGCAAATAAACTAAACATAAACTAGTTGTAACGGGTTGTTTTGGATATTGAAAAGGTATGGATGGCATTGTATTTTATGGCTTTTTTTTCAATTAATGGAAATTTTTGATTTTTTATATTGATTTTCAATTGCAGGATAGCCTGTCATACTCTAGAGCATACTGGGTATCTAAATCAATAATTGCTTGGAATGTGGATGATGTTATTGGTTATTCATGTTTTCTATATTCCAGTACATCTGCTGCTTTATCAATGACAGAAAACGGAATTGAAGGTATAATTGATTTTACTCATCATGGTTTACATTTAAATTATTGATCAAGAATCTTGTTTAACATACAATAATTGACACTTTACCACAAACAGGCTATGATTTAAGTATTGAGCTTCAGAGAGATGATCAGAGGCTTCCTGAAAATGTAATATTACATAAATGCTTTTTAGTGGAATTATGCGCGTTTTTCCATAATAATATAATATAAGAAATTGTATTTTAGGTGAGAGACAAGTTTCCTCATATACGAGATTATAAGGCGTTTAAGGTGCCTACAGATTTGGATCACAAGAGTATTCTCAAAGACCAACTGGCTGTTGCTTTATTTGACGGTTAGCATATATACATAAATATAATACCTTAAATTTGCACCATATTCATATTCAGAATTTCTCTATTTCTGATATTTTGTGCAGCCAATGGACAATGCATTAATGTTACTGGTTTGCAGCTACCTGGTGTTATAGACGACATTTTCTCTTATACGGGTCCTCTCGGTGCTATCTTTTCAAACCAACTTGTCTCACTTTATCTTTGGGCTCCAACTGCTCAAGTAACTTTATTTCTTTAATTAATCGCATCTGCCTTGCCATCAAATAAGTAATATTCTGAAGGAAACTTCCTGAGCTCATGTGTGTCTTAAAACAGAATGTGCGTGCACTCATTTATAGTGGACCTTCTGGTGGTGAAGTAGCCGAGATTTTCCAGCTTAATGAGTGTAACGGTGTTTGGAGTGTTAACGGGCCAAAAAGTTGGGAGGGGTGTTATTATGTCTATGAAGTGTCTGTCTACCATCCCAGCACTTTGCGGATAGAAAAGTGTATAGCAAATGACCCATATGCCAGAGGGTACGTTTATATTGTGTGCTTTGGAGATTTTGATACTTTTAGATTAAATGCGATAAGATGGGCAGGTTGATTAACGGGTCAAAATGGGTTTTGGGTTAAAACTGGCCATTTATAGTACGAGTCAAAATGGTCATTCCAGGTTGGATTGACCTGCAAACACTTTGAATCCATTTTCAGGGAAAAAGAACTATAGATATCTAAAGTATGAATTATGATGACGTAAATTGTTAAATAAAGCGATTTAGGAGGTTGTATCTATTAAATAGACTGTTAAGTTTGACCGTTTGACCCGTTCTTCCCTCTATTTTGCACTTTTTTTTGGTAGGCTCTCAGGTAACGGGAAGCGGACTTTTTTAGTCAATCTTGATTCTGATGATATAAAACCTCAGAAATGGGATGATTTGGCAGACAAGAAGCCTGATATAGCAGATTTTTCTGACATAAGTATTTATGAACTGCATATTAGAGATTTCAGGTATATTATAAAACACTAATCTACTGTATGGCACTTTGCTGAGAGAAAAATGGGGAAAAATAATGTTATTTTGGGTTGTTTGTTTGCTGTTGTCCTTGTTCTTGATCTAGCTTATGATTCTGTACAGTGCTAATGACTCAACCGTTCATCCTGATATTCAAGGAGGTTATCTGGCCTTCACTTCTCAGGTATGTTTCTAACAAGAACATGAAATACGTGTAGAAGACTTATAAGTATTATGAAAATGTACTTCTTCCTTATTAAATAGACAATCAAAATGCTATAATGTTAAGACAATATTTTGCTGAAGGAATCGGCTGGTGTACTTCATTTGAAAAAATTATCAGATGCTGGCCTCACCCATATCCATTTGCTGCCAACCTTCCAATTTGGAGACGTTGATGATGAGAAGGAAAACTGGAAATCTGTGGGTAATAGAAGCTCTTTATTTCCTTCATTGTTATTATTTAAATTGTGGAGTAAGTAGTGAAAAGAGCCCAACACCATATTATTTAAAGATCAGATATGGAGATGCTCAAATCTCTACCACCGGATTCAGCTGAGCAACAAGAATTCATTACAGCCATCCAAGATGAGGATGGATACAACTGGGGGTAATATATGCTCTTGAATTCATTATTACGATACTATCATACTTCTAGTCACGTGTTATAATAATTTAACTTTTCAATTATAAAATTAATAGCCTGTGAAAACTAAAATTATTTTGCATTTTTGTTTCATTTTAACAGTTATAATCCTGTTTTGTGGGGAGTCCCTAAAGGAAGTTATGCAACTAACCCTAATGGTCCGTGCCGTATAATGGAGTTTCGGAAGATGGTGCAGGTTGATATCTATTTCTCTACACTGCAGTCTATAGGCAAACCCTTGACTTTTCTTGGTTGATGATCAATGTTTGAATAACTTAATGCAGGCACTTAATCATATAGGCCTTCGGGTTGTGTTGGATGTTGTTTACAATCACTTACATGCAAGTGGACCCGTAGATGATAACTCTGTACTTGACAAGGTCATTCACGTGCTTCTCAAGTTTTTTCTTTTTTTTTGTTTAATTGAACATGTTTTACTTGAATGGAATATGTCTGACTCTGAGTTCACTATAGATTGTTCCAGGTTATTACTTGAGAAGGAATGCAGATGGTTTCATTGAGAACAGTACATGTGTAAATAACACAGCCAGTGAGCATTTTATGGTTGATCGCTTAATTGTTGATGATCTTGTAAACTGGGTAGTCAATTATAAGGTAACACCACTACTAACTCTACATTTGTATATATATTTTTTTGTAGTTATTTGTAGTTTATGGTTTAACTGCCTACTTCATGGATCTCTTACAGATTGATGGGTTTCGGTTTGATCTTATGGGTCATATGATGAAAAGTACCATGGTATGAGACATTACGTTAATTTCTCTTATACTCCCTTTCATATGATGAAATTTTGTATGTCTTTTCTAATCACAGATGAGGGCTAAGAGCGTGCTTAAGAACTTGTCAAGGGATAACGACAAAGTGGATGGTTCAAGTATTTTCGTGTAAGAATGAACACACTATCGTTTTGCAACATTGGAAAAGCACAATAAATACTTTTTTATGTTGATGCAACTTAATGTACACAATCGGAGCATGTAGGAATTTCAGCTCATGTAAATTTTCTCATCTTTTCAGATATGGAGAAGGGTGGGATTTTGGTGAAGTGGAAAATAATGGTCGTGGGGTTAATGCATCACAGATCAATCTAGCAGGAAGTGGAATTGGGAGGTATGCCTTATTGTTAAATGGAAAATGATATGTGCTGCTAGCGGTACACCATACACATCTTCTGTACTTTTACACGTTGAGCCGCACTCGGTCCATGAGATAGAAACTTGGGGGTATAAACCGCAAGATAAAAATGTGACAGTACACAAGATGAATATTGCTAGCAGTAGGGATCATATCTCCTTAGTTTAATGTGATAACCGTCATTTTTATCTACAATATAAACAATTTTAGTTAATGTAATAACTGTTTCTTTATCGATTGGTGTATTTGTATTTAGCTTTAACGATCGAATTCGAGATGCAATGCTTGGTGGATCTCCATTTGGGCATCCTCTTCAACAAGGTTTCCTCACAGGATTATCTTTGCAAGTAATGCTAATGTAACATTTTATTTCCCTACTTTGTGATTTTTAATCATGCAGACACGTGTTTTGTTTATCAAAAAAGATTTTGACTCTCTTCAATGGTAACTTTTTTCAGCCAAATGGTCATGACCATGGTACTGAGGCTGATACTTCACGTATGCTTGCGTTATCCAAGGATCACATTCAGGTAAAGTACCCTCATTAATTAATAACAAAATAAAAGAATCTATTTGACCAAATTATTATATCTGTATATCTTGATATGCTCTGTTTTCCAGTGTTCACAAGTTTAACTTTTTAGGTTGGGATGGCTGCTAACTTAAAGGAGTTTGTGCTTACAAATTGTGATGGTCAAGAGGTACAATATACACATTGTTACACAAAACTTATTTTCTATCATCTCATATCTGTATATTTTCTCGTTGATTTTTAGGTTAAGGGATCAGAAATTTTAACTTATGGTGGAACTCCTGTTGCATATGCTTCACAACCAGTGGAAACAGTAGGATTGTGCTGTATTTAAAAAACGTATTGTTTCTCTTTGATCTTTATATCTCTCTATTTAAACTCTGATTGCTTTTTTGCAGATCAACTATGTGTCTGCTCATGATAACGAGACCCTCTTTGATATTATTAGTTTGAAGGTATTTTTATAAGCTTTTCAAAACCAAGTCCAAATATGTTATATCTTGTTCTAACTCTGCTTTTTCGTTGTCAAAGACACCGATGGAAATTTCTGTTGATGAGCGATGCAGGATAAACCATCTAGCCACAAGCATTATAGCACTTTCGCAGGTTATAATTATTCTTATATGATTTTCTTAATACTCATTTTCATATCAAAGAATATGTTTCACAATTCTAGTTTGTCCTTAAAAGAAATATTGTTTCAAAATATTAATTACATTATGATAAATCTGATGTTACTAGATTATCTTCTTAAATATCAGATAAAGTAATGCTAGCCTTGCTAAATGTGTACTAAATTTTACTTACAAACTGATGTGCTCATTGATTTATTCAGTTACAATAAACTATCCAATAAAATTGTCCTTAAGCTTTAGGTCTTAAAAGCTATTTTTGGACAGATAGAATATTGACTAGATCTTTTGAACTTTTTATATTATATTTGCTTTAATAAACAGTAAAATTGATTATTTGCAGGGTGTTCCTTTTTTCCATTGTGGAGATGAGATACTACGGTCTAAGTCTTTAGATCGTGACTCATTCAATTCTAGTGACTGGTTCAACAGGTACAATTTTATTATCTTCTTATATGAGGAAAAAAAAAACTATGTTATATTTGAAACTATCTTTTCCAGGCTAGATTTTAGCTACAATTCGAATAATTGGGGTGTTGGCCTTCCTCCGAAAGGCAAGAATGAAAAGAGCTGGCCAATGTAAGCATTTTATGGCACTTATTTACGGTTTTTACCATGTTTTAATTTTATTTTGCTTTCATATTTCACATTCTTACTTCGTGTGACTATTTTTAAAATTCTAGTGTCCCGAATTAACACAGTCTTTTAAGTATCTACAAGAAGCTTTAGTGAAGACCTTAGAGCAATTTAGCATCAACTTTATCATAGCAATGATACAGGGAAACATATTATTTTAGTAAATATAACTTGGATGCCTTGCTTCTTTGTTCAGAATTAAACCAAGATTGGCTTCCCCATTGTTCAAGCCTCAGAAAAGTCACATAATAGCTACACTTGAAAATTTCCAAAACTTGTTACGTATTAGATACTCTTCAATTCTCTTCCGTTTGAGGACAGAAAATGCTATCCAGGTTAGTATTTGGTACTTTCGACCAATACTTGTGAACAGGGTGATTTGGGCTATGTTGTATATCTAACGGATCAAATGGGTAGAATTCTAAAAAGGAAACAAACCAAATGGGTGAAAGTCGCCCCAAAGTGCTGTTAATGCATAGTCTACAACATTGCTTTATTAGTAAATTTAGATTGTCATTGTAATAATTAATATTTTGTCTTTTCTAACAAAAAAATAATTAATCTTTTGTAAACAAATTTAGCACACAAATCATGGATTAAAAATTGAACAAAAAGTCAACTTGACGCGAGATGTTTTTACATGCAACGGCTACCCGTACAAGAGTTTACCAAATTTTGACCCGCCCAACCTGCCTGACCCCCCCAATTTGCATCCCAAATGCTAACAAAACATTCATCCAGGAACGAGTCCGATTCCACAATACCGGTCCACCGCAGGTTCCAGGAGTCATAGTAATGAGTATTGAAGATGGCCACAAAGGTGTTCCAGGGTTATCTCAACTTGACCCAATGTGAGTATTATTGAACTCGTATTAGTATGTTATACCCTCCCGCTGCGATTAAATTAAGTCAAGATTTTACTTGTCTGTCCTATAACAGTTATTCATACATTGTGGTTGTTGTCAATCCTTGTCCAACTGATATCTCATTTACAAGCCCTGTGTTACAAGGGAAAGTTCTCCAATTGCACCCTGTGCAGGTATTGCTGCAAATAAAACATCATGCTTACTTTTATTTGTTTCATTGATGATTTTTTTTATCTCATCTTCTTCCTTTTTTTCTTTTTTTTATTTCTTTTTTTATTTGCGCAGATGATGTCAACTGAAAATTTGGTGAAGAGCTCAACATATGATCCATCATCAGGATGCTTCAGGCTTCCTTCAAGGACAACTGCTGTGTTTGTTGAGCTTCGAAACATTCAAGAGTAGATGGAACGTGCTACTACTGTTCTCCGGAAAGAGTTGACTTTGGTATGTCAATCCTATTTTTTCTCTTCTTTTTTTTATGTTGATCCAATCCCAATAAGAATATTTCCATCTCGAAACATTGGTATAAACTTGAAAATTAATAAAACTATGTATCTACTTCGCAGTGAAAAGCTAGTCTGTTTGACCCCAAAAGTAAAAATCTCTTCCTATTTGGAATACGAATCTTTTTCCAGAACATGCTACCCCTCATTTTTAAACAGAGTATGCATAAAGTCAGTGTCTTGAAAGCTAAGATAAGTTGGTTTTATTTCTTTTCTGTTGCTTTTGCACCCGAACTTCATGGATCAGTTAGTTTCCATTTACATTTAGGCCCCATACTGCTGTTATTATGATCAATGGCTACTTGTAAAATGGGTGTGTCATGGATCTTGACCAATTAAATTTGACTTACACGGACATGCATCATCCACTTGGACCGTGCAACTAGATGATGCATGCCGAGACAAACCTGGGTCATTTTCACCAAATAATATTCATGCCGAGATGCATAGCACACTTTTGGAGTACAAGTGAGAAATGCGGGGCAAGATAAATATGAATCTGTAGATTTTTTTGTTAGACTTTTATGATACTTACCTATTTAATATTGTGAAAGTCGTGCATTGCTAATCAGTTGGTTGGAGTGACTAGTTGTATTTATTTAATTATATATAGTGATATGCTCTAACAGCTTATATATCTGGTAAATATACTTTCTTATAAAAATAATAAGGGTCAAGTCCATAGCATTATTAGTCCTGATGGTGATAATGTACTCATTAAAATACCAATATGGTACTTAATCTTCCATCCTGAAATAAGTACAACATTTCCCATTTTTTATAACTTTAAGATTTTAAGATAACATCTATATATTTGTCTATTATAATCATTAATGTAAAGAACTAAAGGTAGTTAGAAAATAAGAATACTATGGTTGGCTGCTACTGTGAAAGTTGAGCTTAGTAGTGAAACTTACTTGATTGATGATTTGTTGTATATTCTCTGGTCGGCATATGGCCTTTTGGTTTATTTAATAAAAGGTGTTGGCTTTTAATTAGTTGCAGCTAGCATGTCATGTTGAGTTGCTTGGAAGCAACTATCTATCTCTATCTCTATCTGTTTATATTTATATATCTATATGACTAGCTATATATACACTCAAACACAGAGTAGTGGAGTGGAGTAAAGGGAATAAAATACTAAAATATGATGCATAATGGTTTAAGAAGGTTAGCTGTATTCATTGGCATGTACTTGCTGAATATCCGTTCGAATATACATTTATGCATACATGTATGTATATATGTGTCTGCATGCTTATAAAAAAGAATGTCAATGATCCCCTTCATATGATTATAGACAATAATTGTCTTTTACATGTGTTTGATAGTTCAATCACCATCAAATTTGGTTAAAAGTTTGGACAGAATAAATGTGTTTCCGATGGTCAAAAGTTGTAAACTAAACGAGAAAAAGACTTAAATTTGACATGTTAAAAGGCATGAACTGATTTTTCTTCGATAGGTCTATTTTAACAACCATCAAAAGATGGTTTGACTTGCAAGATAGTTAATATTTTGCTGACGTTTCAAATAGTATAAAAGTGGTATTTTGTATTCTTGTTTGTAGTTAAAAGTTACTATTTTGGTATATACATTTAGGTGCTATTTATTTACGCATTATTCAACTCAATGGTTTAAATGACTTTTTCAGTCAGAAATAACAGTGTGTTTCTTTTTAAGTGTGGAATGCGAGGAATAGGAAATAATTTCTAAACCCACCCCATTTGACAGGTACTTAAGCTCTTCAAATTTGAGGATAAAATTCAAAACTTAAAACTCATATCATCTCAATTTTTAAACCCTCAATCCGAACACGGTAAAGCTTTTGAAATGCTACATTATGCTTGGAGCAATACATATCATTAGTTGCATCACACTCAAATGGTTGTCCATCAACGTGATATTGAATACTGGAATGCACACTAAATTTTACTCTTAAACTTAAAAAATAAAATAATAAAGGATCGAACCAATATGGTACGAGTGGCCTTGACCACACCGGGATCACAGTGGCACAAGTATCATCACACCACCGTGATAAATGTCCATTGTAATTTTTGAGTTTTACAATATTTATTGTGTAAATATGGCAATTAAGATTGTGAATGTTCGAGTGTTGAGGAGGCAACTTGTGACATTCGTATAACCTCATGTTGTTAATAAGAAATTTTAAATTTAACCTCGTTATTAGGATAATTTGATCCTCTACAAGGAGTGGAAAGAAGGTGACCCCATATTGAAGTGATTCTTTGCTTGGCCTAAACTTGCATAAACACCCAATCTCGTGCTTTTTTGGTTCTGTTACGTGCCTCACACACACAACCAACCAACACCTCAATAATTCACCAAGTATGCACACTCGCTTGCTCTTGTGGGATGCATGTAACTTGCCATTATTAGCTAAATAAAAGATTTGAGAAGACTTTGATTGGATTTGGACAATATATGATGATTAATAATAAGTCAAATCATATCATACGTGATGTTTTTAGCTTAATTCTTGATGAGCTATAATTTATTTTTAACCCATTAAACAACAGAAAGTTTAGCTAATATGAATACTAGTCTACATCTTTTATATGGTGAAGTAAAACTGCGTCCATAAATATAATAAAACTGTGTATTATTTTTACGGATGGATATAATACAATCTTTTAATACATAATTTTAATTTAATTTAATTTAATGTATTTTATAATAAATGATGATGTAAAAGTTACTGCCAATAAAAATGGTGGTATTGGTAGCCATAATTAATACACAATGAATACTATTAACAAGGTTCTATATATTATTATTATTATTAGTTTTTTCAAGCTTTTTGTTAAATTGTTTTCAATAGAAGCTCGATCTCCAACAATTTTATAAAAGATAATTTTACATTTTTGTCAAAATGCCGGTTAATAACTTTGATAGTATAGACTTTATAGAGTGGGAATAATTGTTCATGTAAATATGAATGTAAAAAGAATATATAGATTTAATAAGATAATATCAAGAAAGCACGTCTTTTTGATGGTCTTTAGTGAAGTAGAAGCAAATGATTGGACGGGTTTGAGAATTGTACTTTGATCTTAAAAGGGTTGTAAAGTGGTTATGGTGAAGTGCTCAACTGCACATGAAATGATTCATTATTTATGCAAGTATTTATTTAATAACATAGATTTCAATAGATTAATTTAGAATAAAAAAGCTGATTCAATAATATTGTTTTTATTATTTAAGTAACTAATGATTATGATGGCTGTTTCCTCCTCTTTGGATGACATTTTCCATGTTGCACTCAAAAGGATACACTTCATACAGATCACACTGAACAATTAATTAACACAACTATTTCACAAACACTATAACTACCAAATAATTGTATAACTAATATCTCATTAATTGTATTAATTATGATAAGTGATATTTTTTCACGTAATTAGTGTACGTTTTGATAAGGAGAAATAGATTTAACTATGAAGGCTTTGCAAGTTCGTATTATGTTTACTAAAATTCTAAAAATAATAATTATTATTATAATAATAATAATAATAATGCATCGATTAATTGAATAAAGAATAAAGATTATAAATAAAAAGGGTAGAAAAATATAATAATAAAAATAATAACGGAGAATCCGTGTAAACAGGCTAGCAAGAGAGTGGTGGTGAAGTAATGGCTTGCCTTGCTTTTCTTCCAACCCCCCTCGAATCTCTCCTTCACTCACTCTTTATATTTCTCTATGTTTTACGACATCTAAAAGTAATAATAATGTCATATAATCATATAAATATTAAATATAAATAAAATAATAATAATAAAAAACAATTTATCATCCTACGCAAATAGAGTACTTATAATACTTGTTACTGTAGTTAGCCGACTCCATCTACATAATTCGATCTTTTCCGTAACATATATCTTAGTTGATTGATTGATTACTGACCTTTTTAACTAAGGTCAAAGTAATACAATCAAAAATTATTTTTGTAGTCAATCGAATTGTGTTAAATCTGTCCAGAATTTGACTTCTGTTGTGGCTAGTATCTATTTTCAGCTCAAACTCAGTTTTAGAAGTTGCAATGATCATACAGAAATAACGCATCCTATAAGAGATTCATTTAAGTTTCATAATCATAAGTATATTATAAAAGTTGTCATAAAACTAGAGAATAAGAACTACTCTACGTATGCACTATCTATATATTGACATCATTTGGGTCGATTTGTGAAGAGTACGTATAAGTCTACACTTATGATACGTATTTTATGTTGCATGCATGTGCAATATATGCACACTTAATTAGTAGTGGCCACTCAATAAAATCTATGGTAGATAGTAAAAAATAACTTGGTAAATGATATTAAAGTGAATAACTATAACTGTTTTAGAACAAATTTAAATAGAAAAATGAAAATGATATGATTTATACTTTTTGCAGAACGTTACATTTTAAAATATTTGGTGTCTCGAGAAGAAAAATCACAAATCCATGCGTTGTGCGAAATTGAGCACTATTAATTTCGAATTCATATAAGTTTTGTATGTATGTGCATCAGTTTTTTCACTTATATATATATATTTAAAAAAGATGAATTTCAATTAAATAAATTTATTTAATTTATCGTTTACATGATATGTTTTTTTACATTCATAGCCTCATTTTATTGATTCTTCGACTAGCTAACGTTCACTTTTAAAGTACATATACATTTAAATATACACAAACATTATCGTGTACTTCAATAAATGTCATATTTACTACTTAAATTTTTTTTATTAGTTATAATATAAAAATAATCGATTATTTGAGTTAAAAAAAGAATATAAACATTCAAATTGAAACAAAAAAAAGTGAAGTTTTCTTTATTTATGTAATTTGATCTGAAGCTAAAGTACAAGTTTTTTTTATTTAAATATAAGTGATCTAATTAAACTATTTAAATACATATCTAAATATAGGAGTTGGCTATCGTAAAATAAACTTTAATTTAAAATAAATAAAATATGATTTGAGCCGTTAGATGCATCATAATGAAATCGGTTTTATTTTTCAAGTCGAACCCACATTTATTGTCTTTGGGAGCAAACACTGGTGCACGTGAAAACACTAGTGTACAAAAAAAAAAATGGGCTTAAGGCAGGGGAATGCACCCAACTATTACGTGATATCTATTGTGTGTATCCAAATTACGTTTGCTATTTTTAAAAAATTCAACTTTTAAAAATTGTGTTTTAATGTATTATGTAGTACTTTTGATGATGTGTCAATCTCTACGGATGCCACGTGGCACCTTAAACAGATGACACGTCATCAAAATACATTAAAACACAACTTTTGAAAGTTGGATGTATTAAAAATAGCAAACGTAAGTTGGCTACACACAATAAACATCGCGTAATAGTTGGCTGCATTCCCCTACCCTAATCCCAAAAAAAATTGATGCAAGGTAAATAAAAACTGGACAATATTGATGCACAACTTAATAAAGGTGATGCATATAATATGTTACTTAACCAGTTTCAATTATGTATTTAATGATGCTTTAAGAGAAAATGAAAATAACAAAATTACCCTTTGACTAATATTTAAATTTAAAGACACTTGTCATGCTAATATGTTATCTTATTTATTTTACCTTAATAATTTTTGTATTTGAACCAACCCCTTTACATATATTATATATATATATATATATAGCGTGATGATAAAGAAGGAAGCAAAAAAAATGAGGGAAGTATAGAGGTTAATCTCGACCTTCCATTTTCAGAATGTTAAGATTCGAATGTTACTCAAAATTACAACTTAACATTCATTTATGATGAAATTAAGGTTTGAGATTTGCTTCTCTCCCTCAAATTTAGAATTTCCCTCTGAATCATTCATATATATATATATATCAATTCCATTTATTTCTTTTTAGTTATATATGATGGAAGTAAATCTCAACCCTTGATTTCATCATAAATGAATTTTAAAAATCACAAATAATTTTAAAAATTAATATTCATCACAATTGAATGTTAAAACATGTATTTATAAAAAAATCAAGAGCTAAAATTTACTTCTTTTATTCTCCAAAATTTAAAACTTCCTTATGAATTTTTTTTATATATATACTTATCAAATATATATATATAGCGAATCTAATCTAACTATATATAAACCGCTATAAACCAACAAGAACATTAGTGGACTAATTCACACTTGCTATATATCCACCACATTCTTCTTAAAACTTGTGAACCGACCACCATTGTCTTTCAATACTCTCCCTTTCTATCTCTCTCTCTCTCAATCCACCCTAATCTCTCTCATCCACCCACCTACACAACCCTATATAAATATTCACCACCACCCTTTTACTCTTTTCTCTACCTTCATTTCAATTCAATTCCTTTCCTTCATCACTTTTTTGGGTGTGGGGCTGGAGTACTTTTCAAGCTAGCCACCCATGGATCCATCCCTTCCACCACAAATCACCACCAACACGATCTGTAGCGGTTTCAATTATGATAATAGTCCAAAAGATCCCACCATCATCATCAAAGGCAAACGTACAAAACGTCAAAGACCATCAGATATTTTAACACATTCTTCCACCTCTTACAACACTTTGAATTCATCTCCAACTTCTTCTAATTTTCCAACCATTAGTACCACAACCGAAGACGAAGATACCGCCAAGTGTCTCATTCTTCTTTCAAAAGGTTCTTTAGGCAATAACAACAACAATGACGAATTCTTTCTTCATAACAAGTTCAATAGCAAAAAATACATCCATGATGGAATGTATGTATACGAGTGCAAGACATGTAGTCGAACATTTACGTCGTTTCAAGCTCTTGGAGGGCATAGAGCTAGCCACAAGAAACCAAAAATCAACGAACTTGATAAACGAAAACTGCCACCTTACATGACGTATTCAGAAGAAGATGAACCTTTATTTCCATCAAGAAAAAACAATTCATCATCTTCATCTTCAATATCTATTCAAATAAATCAAAAGAAGTCATCTACTAAGCTTCATGAATGCGCAATATGTGGTACGGAATTTAATTCCGGACAAGCGTTAGGCGGTCACATGAGGCGGCATAGGGTGGTTAACGGCAACACAACCACCACCTCAGCCACCGTTACCGCGGTTACAACCACCGATACAACCTTATCTTTGGTTCCATACAATGATCATGTGATGATGGAAGATCAAGAAAATAATATCAATCAAAAGTCAAGAAATGATGGCTTGTTTTTTGATTTGGATCTTAATCTTCCGGCACCACCGGAAACCACCGTGGCTGCCGACGATCAAGAAGAATACCGGGAAACAAGTTTCAAGTTTATGGCTAATCAAAACAAACAACAACCAGCCGTTCATTTATCTGCCACCCCAACATTGGTGGATTGTCACTACTAAAACAAAGGTGCAAAAAGTTATCTAATTTTTTATTTTTTGTATTACAATTTGTATTTCAAAATTTACACAATTATTCTTGTGAAGGTAAGATGTGAAATTGTTCATCATACCCACAAATTTTATTTTTATTTTACAACTATGGATATAAATTCTTTGAATTATTTGATCAAGAATTGTTTATACTTAATTGAAATTCTTAAATTTATTAGGTTTTTTTATTTTTGAGTTTGTAAAAAGTGGCATTCTTTTCTTGTTCCTCATTTTTGGTTTACTTGTTTTCCAATTGTGTGAAGAGCAGTTGGCAAGGTATTGTGTCATTACCTTACCATCCTAATCAAAAGAAAGTCAAAAGGGATTTTCCTCCTAAAATATGCAATTATTAATTAAATTCGATATAATTTGGTGTCATAATCCACAGTAAGTAACATATAAAATCTTTTAGACCAGTGATGAAAGTCTAAAATTTACACTAACAGCAAGATGTACATATTTTAGGTGTTTAAGTCTTATTCATTTCAGATATTCTACATATGTTTTATATCCAATATTGGACAGCTTTGTATTGTATATTATTAAATTAAATAGTGTGTTAAGACATGCATTATAAAATGCATATAATGAGCACTAACTTAGTTTAAGATTATTTAACTAACTTGCTGAATAATTTTATATACTAGTTGCTAAAAGTTTAAAACCTTTTTAAGTTATATAATTTCCCAACTGAACACATTAACTAATTTGGAAAATGTTCTTGAA
Source organism: Logfia minima (assembly GCA_963921325.1). NCBI lineage: Eukaryota > Viridiplantae > Streptophyta > Magnoliopsida > Asterales > Asteraceae > Logfia > Logfia minima. Next base: position 4,014,714 of record OY992770.1, read on the forward strand.
ATTTTATATCTAACTTGATTTTATTTGTATCTTTATTGTTGAACTTTGTAAGAAAAATTTTACAATGGGAATTGAACATTAAATCAACTCATTTGGGAGTTACAAACTTGAATGTTTAAGTTAATCTTGAATTTGAAACATAAGTAAGCATAAGTAATCATAATGTGATCCAATAGCACGTGCAAATCATGTGATTTCTTATGGTGTCACAATCATATATACATCTTCAAAAAGGTCGATCATCACAAGCCACGATTGGCAAAAGTTTAACTAATTGATTAATGCCCATTGTTTTAGGGATTGTGTTAGGATTTGGCTCGTCATACGTTATAAAAGCTTGAAAATTCATCTCGGATAATTACACATTTATTAGTGTATGAAAATTAATTAGTTATACACATTTACTTTTATATTTTTACATGAATTGTATTATAAAATGTATGTGAGAATAAGGATAATATTTGTCGTAATGACAATTTAAAGATGGGTTACCCAATTTTTGCTGATAAGTGTGGTCTAACAAACTAAACTCATTTCATTTGAATGACAAACTCAAACCGTTACACAAGTTAAAAGCTATTAAATCACGACTGTTTTAGCTTAAAAAAGATATCCAAAAAAGAAAAAATAAATAAAAATAGAATAGGCTATCTCTCTAGCTTCTTGGAAAAGAAAAGGAAAATGGCTAATACCGTATTATCATCATCATCGGAATCATAATCATCAATCAATGAACAATAACTCAGTAATTCCTCAAAAAATTAAAAATGTGTGAAGTAACTCAAAACTTTCTGCTAGAAAAAAAAAATAGATAGATAGTACATATTCTAACCCGACCCGTATCGTTGTTCAACCTCAAGGCTCAAACCCATTGAGAGTCGTATGTACTTAAAGGAGTACAAATGTGAAAATCAAGATAGTCAAAAACCTGTAGCCACATAAAAGGAAAAAAGATGCGCTGAGTTAGACAAAAATGAAAACACAATAAGATCATAAAAGCTAGGTAAAGATACTAAACAACGTACCAACTTATCAATAATGTTGTTGCGTGAGACGACTTTGGTGGCACCGGATTTGGCTTTGTGCTGGTGGAGGCGATGGAGGAATAACGGATCCTAAAAGCACGAAAGTAATCAGCGATCGTTTCCACAATCGCATAGGAACATTGAAATAATTTTAGAAAATGAATAGTAATACAAACCACAAAATAGAAGGTTGGATGGTGGTTGTCGCTCTTCTTGGTTAGTTGTTACCAAAACCGAGTAAGATTGACCCACATGTATATCAAGCGAATCTAATATTGTTTGGCTCGTATATGAGCCCTCTGTCTCAACTTGTAGCATTAGATGATTTTGAATCCTGAAATTGATACTCCATTCCGTTCCAATGTTTGATATCCTTATTAAATATGTTTGCCCTATATGATCACAGAAGTTAATAATCAAGTGTAGCTTGAGTTAAGGTTACATTTTGGGAGACTTGTACTAGATTAACCGACTAGCCAATACTTTTTGAGTAATTCACCTTGTTTGACAACAATGGTTTGATTTGTATGTGGGTAACGACTGTGTCCATTCACGAGCATTGCCTTCGGACGTAGGTCAAGATCCGACTTGTTCAAATGAGACCGAACATCCTTAAAATTTTACCTATTAAAAAATATTTAATAAAAATGGTGTGCAAAATTTACCATATTTTTTTTCTATAAACTTATGCTGCAAAATATGTTGCACATATGATTGGACTATTATGACATCTGAAAAAACAAGCAAAATTTATTTGTAACATATTTTTAGCTTCAAGAAAAATTAAACGTCTAGATCAGAGTAAAATAATATTGGTATTGTTTTACCTTAAAACTTTTTTCATACCAATCTCCAATGAGAAGATCAAACTCGCCATATGGTTTAGGGAATGGAGTCGGGATCACAACCCGGTTGTTGACTCAGATTGGGCCAAAGCTCCTCCAGCCTTGTGGAAGCTGATGGAAGGAAAGTAAGAGAAAATGCCAATTTGATCTTTTACAATGAAGACATAAGTCCAATTACAACCGGGTTGGATCAGACAGTTTGTACCCGATACTCCATCTTGCCATGAGTTCAGCCTTTGTTGTATTCCATTCCTGAAAAAATTTGATCACGACCATTTTATTATATTGGTTGACCCAAAAGCATTCATGGGTCTCTATGGCTACCATAAGGGTCAATATTAATTAATATACTTCCGGTTTTACAAGCCCATAGGCCCATTATACTTATTAAGCATGCACTATAATTCATTGTACTTGATCTTGAAATTTAAAAAATCATCACATTTGAATATGAAAGAAACTTGCAGGTGATCAATAGAGGTTCATCCATGTTATTGAATACATTAACAAGTATAGCATCATTAGTGGTTCAATTAATAAGAGGTCCAGGAAACATCCCATTGATTGTTATAACCTATGATGAAAACACACACACACAAAAACATTGTTTTTAGAGATCCTATATGAGAGATAAAAGACAAAAGAAACAGCAAATTCGTCATACCGGTTGATCAACAGAAACAGGTTTAATTGTAGTGTCAATTTTTACTTGCCACTCGAGAAAAATGTCATCGGCATTGACCAACACAAGTAATGTCACGAAAGTAAATGAAAATATTAGCCACTAACGATCACCTACAACAGCCATATCATAGGTGATTATTTGTATGATTTTTGAGACGTTACACAACGATCATATATCCAAATGGTTGTGAGATAATGTGGAGAAATAAGAGGAAATGTGCTGAGAATTTCATAGTGTAACATGAACACAAAGTTTGGATTTAGAGAATACAAAGTAAAAGCAAAGAATACTAGTAAATTGCTGGATTTTTATGCTTCTACTTAATTTGTTCCTTTGTCCTATAGCCGGTGATATGTAGACTGATTGACTTTGTCTATTTTAAAATGTAAGAGTTTGGCATGTTCACATGAAAAGTTTGTTTGGGCTTGACCGCTTGACCAATTAACGGATGGTCAGGTCATGTATTATATATCGAACCCTGGTGTTGATCAAAATTTTCAGTTGGTGCAAACAATTTTATAATGAGTATTCTGTTTTTTTCTAGAGTTTAACTTATGTCAAATTTGTGTGACGATGAATAATGAATTTGATGCCAGTGAATTAGTCGCCCACCAAAGAATGGAGTCGAAAAATGGTCCCAACCTGGCGTTGTTCCAATATTTTCAGTAGTCAACTATTTATCAAGAAAAAGAATTACTGACATTTTATATCTGAGTTTATTGTTTCATTATATGCGAAACTTTGAACTTGTTACATGAGGTAGACCTTTTAAAAGCTCTATTGTGTGTTGTGTGTGACTTGAAACCGAAAATTGCCAGTTATATGGTCCCAACTTTGGACCATGTGACACGTACATATAACCAGCAATTCTCGATTTCAAGTAACATACAACAACATAAGATAGAGGTTTTAGAATGTTTACCTCATACGATATATGGTTCTAAAGTCAAGACCATACAATAGTAACAAATTCAAAGTCATAACGGAATAATAAATCATTTATATTATTTAAAACTAGTAACAAATTCAAAGTCATAACGGAATAATAAATCATTTATATTATTTAAAACTATAGAAGTGTCCTGAATACAACATTATATTTTCTAGAAGGGTTTATGGTTTTAAAATGTAGTAAACTTTACACTTTTTAATATTGTACGTCGCAAACTTTAAGAAGTTTTATTGAATGTATTGAAGTTCTATAAACAGTTAATGTACACATTTAACTTACTATTGTATGTATAGAACTTACAAAAAATATGTCTTTTTATGCATCAAAAAATGAGCAAAATGCATACAAGAGAAACTTTTTTTTATCTTAGATACATACAAAAGTAATTTTAAAATTTAACTTCGTACAATAATAAAAGTTGTAAAGTCTAATACATTTTAAAAATATAAACCCTATCTAAAATATTGACACATTTGATTTCGGTCAAAAAATCCATCATTTGAATAATGTGTTGCAAATCATAAATTTCGCAAAACACAACTCACTGGTAGGAATTCTGGTCGTTGGATACTTTGGAAGAGCGAACAAGCATCGCTTAAAAACATGGTCGAACAAGAGTTTATAAACAATGTACCGGGTTGCTTACAATTACTCATCCGGAATATACTATTCCGTCATTACTATTTTCGTCAGCAAATCTATTGTGTAGCAAATCAGTACTCAATGACCAGCGGCCAAAAAAAAAGGATCAGAAGATACAAAACACTTAACAAAATTCCGTGTCAACTTCCATCCTTGAGCAGGAATTTACCATCTCGTCTCTCCCACCTGAGTCCCCACCATGTTGGTTACTTTTCTCAAATTGTGCACTAAGTTGTTCATTAACCCAAACAGCTAAAGAAACAGCATGGTCACGGATAAGAGAATTGGGAGGCGGGCATTTTAGCATATTGATCAAACCTTGATTATATTGTAGCAGGCTAAGAGACGGCAAGACTGAACCTTTTTCACGAAAATATTGAATAACCTTACAAACATGCTCACACAAATTACCCTTTTCTCCCCAGTCGCAGCTGCAAATTGCATATTCTGACCCCGGGTTCAATATAACATGAGCTGAATCTCGATCTATTTGGTCAATAACTTTGACCAGTTCGCCTTCTGTGACAACATCAGTGTTCGGGATTGTTCTTGAATTCCGCCAAGCGGTTAAACCACTTGCCCACTCATCTTTCCAGTAGCGTGAAAAATCATCTTTTCCCTCATATTCGTCGAGCCAAAAGTAGGCTTGTATTTTAGTGCCCAGCTTATTGACTAACCAATCAGATCGTTGATAGATGTTACAGTCACTCTCGTTTAGCAACCGCATCTTTAGCTGGTTGTGGTAGAACTCGAGAGCTGCTGAACTCTCCTGGCTAGCAAGTGGCAGGGTTTTTAAAGCAGTAATCCAATACCCTGGTAGGAAAAAGAAAAAGTCATCAACTATATGAGGCAATCTCAAGCCATTTACTTATGAATGGGTCTATTCAGGTTATTTTGTATCTCTAGTAGGTCAAATAGGTAGAATAAAAATTTAGCTTCAAAGAAAACAAGTAAAATGGATCAAAAGTAACCCAAAGTGTACTTTTAGTGCATAAAACATCAAAAGTAAGTTTACTCGAAGTCATAGAAAAAAAATCATATTCGACATACTACTTATTTATTAGAAATGTAACTTTTAAACAAGAGGTGTTTCGGGTCCACATGACCCGTGCAAAAAACTTCCCGTTAGCTAACCCGCGCATCTTGCCACCTCTATTTAAAACTAAACTACTAATTGTCACTAACCAATTCTAGGATACCAAATAGCCTTGAAGTAATCCATGAAGTCTCTGGATTCTACAAAATCTTCCATGAAGGTGTCGAATGATTCAACTGTACCACAACCTTTACAAATGTCTTTAACAATTTGACCAAGTGATTTTGATAATTTTGCTCGAGTCTCCATATTTGAACATCTTTTCATTAAGTTTTTATGCCATGCATGACGAACCCGCCAAAAGCAAATCAATACAGAGCACTGGAACACTTCCCTGATAACACAAAGATCAAATGCAGCATGCTTATTGATACAATCAATATATAACTCAACAAACTATTACCCATTGTCTACATGTTTACTAATTTGAAGTGTTCAAAACCTGCATGCTATAAGAAAAAGAAAAAGGGAGACTTTATGTAGTATATGTATTTGATTACCAATGGGTTGACTTGGGGGATGTTGTATCGTAAAATCAGAAAGAAAAAAAAATTAAAAAGAAAAATCAGCAAAACCAGAACGATGTAAGGATTGAAGTTGCCCAATGTGTAATTTTAAAGCACAAAGCATACAAAAATATATATCTATAATCATATTTGACACACAAGTTATTATGAATATTTAGACAAAAGCGTTTCTGGTCAGGCCAACCCATACAAATAAAACATACATGTTGACCCTTTACCCAGCCCATCCGACCTGCCCATCTTGCCACCTCTAAGGCTCTAATTACTATCATTGTTTGATATTGGACTATATATAGCCATATAGGTCTTACTAGAGGGATTAAAATCATGAACAAACCTGATAGTGGTGGTGTCGGATAAAGGATCATCGACTATAAACCCAGCCAATTTCCATGTGGGATCTTTAGTGCAAACTCTATTAAAAAGAGCCCTCATCCATTTATGTGTATCCTCAGATCTTAAGAAACTTGGCGCTATTATCCATGCTACTGGAATCGCTTTGTTGTCTGAGTTGAAAACAACAAGACTTTGGATTGGCCACTGCAATAAGTTTGTAACATCAATTTCATTTTTATTGAAAGCACCACTAGTAAAGCATATACACAGATGCTTACAACCTAATAAATCAATATATTAAAAGTTAAACTATTAATTTATGAATATAGGTAAAAAATCTTATTTAATACATCATTATATATAAAATTTTAATGGAATTGAACAAAGTGTTGCTTTAAAATCATCCCTTCAGATCTGCATCTATTTTACCTGTTACCCACCCTGCCCGACTAACCCCTTTTCCACCTATTGACATAAAGTTGCACATACATACCTTTAGTTTATTGGTACCAAACTTTGAATCTAATGCAAGTAGGCGTCCATTGCCAAAACGAATCATTTGCTGCAACTGCCATTCTGTTTGAATACCCAACAAAAAGGGATCAGTATCAGAGAAATCCTCATAAAAGAACACGTGACTCTGATGGCTCTCGACCCATAATCTGATGCTGACATCATCATCTTCATCAAGTAGATAACTTGACCGCCGAATATTCCTCTCTTGTATCCTCACATATCTATGGGTTAAAAGGTCATCTCTATTGCTAGGACCTCCTTGCTTCTCTACCGATTCATTGTGTCTTTGCATAATGGTTTCAACAGGAATTCCAACATGTAACAGAGACAAGACACGAAGGCGCAGATCTTCTGAGATAAAAGGTGCATACATGGCACGTGTTCCAACAGACTTTTTGTCTTGTGGACCGTGACATGGCAATCCCTTTTTATCCACGTGTTTATCTTGGTTATAGATCACAAGTGCCACTGATGGCTCGGCTATTAAACGTTTAACTATGAAGTGGCAGGTACACCCTCTTTTTGTATTAGGTCTACCAGCAGTTTTCTTCTTTGGTACATAATTACTCCTACTAGGTCTAACCACACCTCCTTTTCTATGGTCATCCGGGCCAAATGAGCACCAATACCTACAAAAACCATCATTTTGCCTCAATTTTAAGTCGAAACATTTTGTATGACATGTTTTTCAAATCAGTGAAAAACTTACAAAATATATTCAAGAATGCCATCTACTTTGGGCTTGTAAGGCGTCTTGGGAGTGCGGCGTCTCCTAGCTTCGACATGAAATCTTGTGGGGCAATCTTTGTTGTTAGATTCACCACGAACAAAGTCGTCAACTCGAGCAAAGGGAACTAGAGCAAGTCTGTCCATATTGTCACGATGACCTTCTACTTTAGACCACACAATATCACTTGCGGAGAACTCCAAAGTTGGAGGGTTTTGTACAGGGAGGGACAATATCTCATCCCATCTAGCCATCTATGTCGTTACCAACAACAGAAACATCATGGCCGGTTAAAAACATAAACAAAAATAAAAAATAAACAACTTGTGTGTTCTAGTTTAACAGGGACCGAAGCAAATGAAATGTGTTGACTCTGAGTTAAAATTTCGACAATGTTATCTGAAAGGAAATGTTCTAAGTTGCCCGCTAAGGAGAACAGCTAGAAACACGACCAGATTCGTAGAGTCCAACATGATTAACAATCAATATAGCCCTAGTTAATTAAACATTTAGTAAATTTATCATGGACTTGCATATAAAACAATCACAATTCAAACAAATTTCCAAACTTACTTTCATTTCTGTTAACTTAATCAAAAGAAAACGAAGAATTACTGATAGAATACCATGAAATTAACCAAATGAACTTCATCATCAAATCAAATACCTAAATTATAATAAATTACTATACACAGATATTCAATTTAACCAACAATCATTTCCCCCAATTCTGTTATTACTACGTTTTGATGTTCAATAGTATCTATACATCAAATATAGTGTGTTCCATTAGGTCACAAGCTTGGGATTTAATTAGTGAAATAAAATGAAAATTAACAGAATATTGAGGACAAAGCATCGACCTAAGGTTTTGAAACTTGACGAATTAGATTCTGAGATGCTGAATTTGATAATTTCCAGCAAATTGGCGATGCTTGAAGACGAGTTGATGGCAAAGACAGTGAGTTTGTGATGTTAGGGTTTTTGAGGTCAGGGTTTTAGTTAGTATTTTGATCCACCACCCACGAACCAAACAGGTCCAATAGGAATCATTTACATTCGCTTCATTCACCCCTGAATCGAAGGGCGGCAAAGAGGTCTCTTTACTCTTTAGGTGGTGTTTGGTACTTTGGGTTGATAAAGAAATTAAGAATACTTGTGTATGTTTTAGAGGTCCAGGACTTAGAGTTTTGGGTTTGGGAATGAAAATATTGAGTTTGGGAATGAAAACATGTGTTTCTTATAAAGGGATCGGTTTGAAAGATTGAATTAAACAAAATAATATTTTTTGCTAGATCGACATAACATGATTGAGTTTATTTTTTTATCATGTCACTCTTTTCTTCACACTCGTATACTTCTTCTCTCGCATTCTTGTAATTTCTTTATATCTTTATGTTTTTCGTTTTGTTTATATGATTAAAATAATAATACAAATTCAATACCAACTTTTAAAACAAACTTTTTCTCATATCTATTATATACATTCTTTCTCTGTTTTTACTTTCAAACTAATACCCATTATCAAATTATTAAAAAAATAAATATCAGCTTATTAAGTACTTTGTCTACCTTTTTATTTTAGATTATTTGAAAATAAATATTCATTTTCAAAAGTAATATACCAACTTTATTATATTACTCATAATTTACTTTTTCACAAAACTGATTCTTAAAAGAATATGCAAAAAGTAAGGGAAAGACTGTCATTTTTCTTATACACAATGTGATCGTCATGCCTTTTCTTAAAATTTGTAAAATATGATTGTTAACACTTATTATGAGACGAAAAAGTACATAGTAAGGGTATGTTTGGCGAAAGTAGCTGGTAGTTGGAACTCGTTACTAGAGCTGTAAACTTATTTTCTTTCATAAGTGTTTCGTAATGTAGCAGGAGCAGAAGCTTGACGTTTATAAATGTGAACTGACTTAAAATGACACACAAATAAAATGTAAAATAAAAAAGTAAAATGGCTTTTAAGTAATTTCATGTTTTCATAAGCTCTACTTTTTTAAAAAAGCTATTTCAAGTAGCTAATATTTGTAGAGTTTATTTTTTCCATAAGCTTTAAAATTATTGTCATTCAAGTAATAGTACTAGCTTGAGCTTATGAAAAAAAATCATTTTAAACTCTTATAAGCTCCAATAACCTTGTATGCCAAACATACCCTAAATTAAAAGGTTTGTCTTTATGAGAGTTTAAGCTAATATTTTCATAAGCTCAAGTTTTCAACTTAGTAGCATTATTTGAATGATAATATTATGAGTAGTTTCTTTTTTCTTTTTTTGTTAAATAAAGCTTATGAAACATGAAATTACTTAAAAGTTCTTTATTATATTATTTAACATTTTATGTGCATATCATCTTAAGTCATTTTAAAGCTATAAGCTTCTAGCTCAAACTAATTTATCAAACCGTTAAACCCAGACTTTAATTATTTTTTCTGGATTCATAGTGTTATCAGCCGGATAAGCCCTTTATGAGCAAAATCACCCTCGGCTATTCATCGGATAGGCCTATTCAGTCCAATTTTATGAACTTTTACAAATTTTAACTCCAAATATGAACAAAACACAATCCAGGATCCATTTTACGGTGGAGAAGGTGGTTTCATACTGTAAATGAACCACATGATAGTTGTTTTACATTGTAGAGGTTTCTAGCCTTGTGCTAGTTCAATTGTGATGAGAAAGTGGAGTTGATTATGGATCCGTATAGTTGTGCATGTCGTGTATATGCTAGTTGTTAATCAACTCACGTTGACTCCAATTGTTAATTGAAATCAAACTGTTTGTTACTCAAGTTGATCGTTGACTCCAGTTGTTAATTGATTTCAATTGGATGATAAGTTGTTTGAGTTGGATTAAAAGTTGATCAAATTGATCCAAAAGTTGTTAAGTTGTTCACTTGTTTAATTACCTATGAATTCACTCAGCATTTCGCTTACTCTTTCAGTTGTATCTATTTTGTAGGCGCGAGTGGACTTGGTAAGAAGGAGACTTACGGGAAGGGGAATGTTTAGTGAAAGATTGTTGGGCACTTGTTATAGGTCTGCAAGTGCTAGTTCTTTTGAATCATGATTTTGACATGTAACTTGTGACTAGAACCCAGGTTTTGTGTGTGTCAAAATGGGTCAAACATGTCTTTGGTTGTAAATGATGAAGTTACATGAAGAAAGTTAGTTTATAAGTTGCATTTGGTCATTGGTAACAATGCATTATGTTTTAGTTATATTTGGAGTTGAAATTTGAAAAAGTACAGAAATTTGGACATAATAGGCCTATCCGTCGGATAGTCGGGGGTGATTTTGCTCATAAATGGCCTATCCGATTGATAGGGTACATCTATCTGGCAGATAGCACTATTCATCCCGAAAAAAAATTTAAAAGTCTTGGTGTAACACAAACGTTTGTAATAAAAGTAAGTTTTAACTTCCAGCTTTAAAAATAAGATTCACTTATAAATTTATATTTTCAACTATCAACTAGTTTTGTCAAACATAATATAGGAACTAAATTTAATTTTGCCAAATATTATATTAGTCAACAACAATTTCAAATGTATTATAATTATAATTTTTGGATATGGCTTACATTGCATCAACTCGTGCCGTAGTAATGGTAGGAGAATATTATATCAAGACAGATGTCCACATTCATTATTTTCTCCGGTGAAAATATGCACCTCCATTACTTCTTATGTTACAACAACACACTAAATCTTATTGAATTTAGACGGTGATGGCTTTCATGGTAGCGACGTATGAACACCGGCACTGACCATAGGCAGCGACGAAAGACCACCGACAACGACCAACAACCACCAACAACCACCAACGAGTGCCACCAACCACCGACGACCACCATAATCTAGTTTTCACAATCATATTCAAATTGACGGTCCAGATCTTCTCCTACCATTACCACATAAGAAACTTGACTACAATAGTCCACCTCAAATATTTTATTACATGTAGACTTTGCTCACTTTCAGCACCATTACACGTCGTATTTTTAAGCATTAAGAAAAGCGAACGAGTAAGCTACCATCCTTGATTTACTATTATTGATATTTCATTAGAAAATAGAAAAAATAGTAAATTATCATCGATTCATATATTTACAATAAAACTCTCAATATGTATCTTGTTAGTATCTTATGAGTGTTTTTAATAAAGAAAATAGAAAAAATAGCATAATAATGAAATATGTGGTGGACGTATATATTTTTTTTCAAGAAAATAAGTAGGGTTTATAATTTGGTTATATATCAAACTTTAAAAGTTTTACTATTGCATGTATCCAACTTCAAACTTCTTTATATGTATTTAAATTTTAAAAACGTATATTGTATTTACATATATTTTACTATATAAATTGACATATTTTTTATAATCAAATTACATATGTATTATGTATATGTATATATATAATAGTATAAACCCAAATAACCTATAAACCCAAATAAGTATTATTTTGTTGACTTAAACCCAACGAAAATAAGACGTTGAAGATTGGACAAATTATGAGGATGGACCTTGGTATCAACATCAAGTGGTTTCTTGAAAGATGGGCAATAGGTTTGCTTTAATTGTACTCCAAAACGCTACCGAGTGAATATCATTTTTAGTAAATCACTATACATGCATTATTTATTAATCGGTTGAGTTTATTAATAAATTATCACTCATCTTTCTTTTTTCCTGATATTTGAGTATTATTTGACAAATAATTTTGCCCTAATTCTGTAATCATCATCATAATTAGATAACGTTCTCTTCTGTGTAGTCTTTCTTTTACACGTGTGTAACCTTTAAGCTATATTGTTAGTGGCAATTTATTTATTTGTTGTTATGATTATTTAAAAAATGGTTGGAGTCGAAGTGATAGTGCTTTGTGCGTCTGGATATATGTATTTTGATGTTTACATCCATACAAATTAGTGGCGATATAAAAGTAAGTTTTTTGGTCATGTGAAGGGGGAAGTGTTGGTTTGATTAAATTATAACAAAGTGTTTTGCTCACACAGCCAACAAGAGGTAGTTTTTGACAAAGATGGCTAATGATTTTGATAGCTAATCAAAGACAACATAAAAAGGTTATGTAATATTAATCTTTTCATCCACCCTGCTGTCATATAATATAATAAACCATAATTATTAGACTTTCCTTGTAATAGAAGGAATTTAGGACTAATTACCAAACAAATAAAATCAAACCTTTTCTTATAAATAGAACAACTTCTAATACACGAAACTGCCTCACATGATCCCTAGTTAACTCCACAAGGATCAACTACTTTCTTGTGGTCGTAGTGGCTCATGAATTTAGTGTGGTTTAAATACAATCATTATTCTTTAATTTAATTAAGGCACTTAAATTTCTCACAATTGTATAAACCAATTTTTATTTTTCTCTTATTGAAATTTCCCACAACATACTAACCAAATGATTAGAAAGAAAAGAAGTATAAAACTTGAATGTAGTTGAGTAACTTTTCTTTTTATTTTTTTATATTTTTTATAGAATACTCACTAAAACGCAGCTAAATTAATTATAATATGATATAATATATTTTAATTTATCATCTAAACCCTTTGAGTAGTCAGTACTGAGTACTGAATACTCAAATTATCGTAATGCAATTTTATATATTATTCTACTAAATCTATTAAATATCATGTTTCTATAAATTATATACTAAAATACATTATTTGTAATACGAGACAAAATAAAAATCCCATAGGCAGTTCAATAAAAATATTCAATGATTTTATAAATCTCTAATATTCAATAACATACATATGAAAACAAAACAAAATATTATTTTCTCAAATATCCAAAATAATAATAATAAAATATTAATACTATAATAGTGTTATAATAAATTAGTATACCATAGCAATTAGGAAATGACACAATGTAATACTATAAAATATCTTCATCACTATTTACTTATTTAGTATTTACTTCAACTCAACCCATTTATCCAGACTTGAAATTCTTAAATTCACAATCATGTTACACACTTTACTGCTGAATGTACAAGTTCTAAAAGAAAGAGTAAACTAAAGATAGTAATTCCATTTCTGAAAAACAAAATTATTCATCTAAAACCCCCAACCAAAAGGAAACAGATTCACTCATATAAAACTTGCTTTTCTCTTTCTCTTTTACGTTTTTCGATTTCCGTGTCAAGCAAGCATCCATTTTCATTTTCATAATCATGTGTGTTCTTCTTCACCCTTTACTTCACCTGTTTCATCTACAATCTTGATTAGTTTTAATTAATATCAAATTTTCTGTTTTTTTTTTTTTTAATTTAAAAAAATCAGAAATTGGTGATTGATACACACTCAAGTGTTTAATTTGTGTTACAAAAATAAAAGAAAGGAAATGAGTCATGAATTGATGATTGTAGGACCACCGGCGACGGTTCCGGCGCCGGAAGCACCACAATCGCCACCGCCGACGTCTTTAGCACCTGGATTCCGGTTTCACCCGACGGATGAGGAACTGGTTAGGTATTATTTAAGGCGTAAGGCTTGTGGTAAGCCGTTTCGGATTGAAGCTGTTTCTGAAATTGATGTTTACAAATCAGAACCTTGGGAACTTGCTGGTATTTTTATGAATTTATTTATTATCTAATTAATTAATTTATTTTTATTTTTATTTTCTTTATGATGCTCTAGTTTCCCCAAATTGTAGTAGTAAATAGGTTATGTTGTTGATGTATTAGGGGGTTTTAGATATGTATATATGTATGGGGAGGTTTAAATGAGAAGTAAAAACTGTTGACTCTGGAAATTTTAAATTTTTGTGTTAACTTATATGTGAAAATTGGTGAAGCTTTGAATGAGAAACTTAGAACGGTAGAGAACCAGGATGACTGTAAAATTACGTGTATCAGAGGTTCAAATGAGAATTAAAAAAAGAAGTAAAAGGGACAACATTTTGATTCGAATGTGATTTGATCCTTCACATGTGAACGGATAATATCATATAACACATAGGTCTGCCAACGAATAGAGCTTTCATTGAGCAAATCGTGCTCAAGCTTGATCAAGTTGGGACTAGTCACTCGTATGTATCTATGTATATGTATATATATAATATAATATAATATATGTATGCATGCATGAATATTTAGGGAAAGAGAGGGTTAAAATCAAGACACTTACTTTGTGAAATTTGTGTTAAGCTTAAGATTTCTAACATAATATTATTTATAAATTGTTAGATTATTCGAATTTGAAGACAAGAGACCTTGAATGGTACTTCTTTAGTCCTGTAGATAGGAAATATGGGAATGGTTCTCGTTTGAACCGTGCTACTGGTAACGGGTATTGGAAGGCAACCGGAAAGGACCGAGCCGTACGCCATAAGTCTGAAATGATAGGGATGAAGAAAACATTGGTCTTTCATAGTGGGCGAGCCCCATATGGGAAACGTACTAATTGGGTAATGCACGAGTATAGACTTGTGGATCAAGAATTGGTGAGAGCTGGCGTAGCGCAGGTGTGAACTTTAAATCAGGGAGACATACTTACTGTGTATTTGTATTCTTGGAAACTTGAATTGAAAGTAATTTGTTTTCTTGTTTTTTGTGTGCAAAGGATACGTTTGTGCTCTGCAGAATTTTTCAAAAGAGTGGTTTAGGGCCACCTAATGGTGACCGTTATGCACCCTTTCTTGAGGAAGAATGGGAAGATGATGCAAAACTTTTGGTTCCTGGTGGAGAGACGGAGGATGATATGACCCCAGGTGATGAGACTCAAGCTCAAGGAAATGACATTGGGCAGGTATTATCATTTGTTTGTACCTGTAGTTATTTGACATATATTATATGTGTATCTACACTTAAGTGCGTTTATATTATACTGTTGTTTTTGACTTAAGATTGAAAATATATGTTTCATTTCTTGCTATTTCCGTGGTTCTCTTGTATGTGTGTGAGTACATATATATGTATATATACGTGTGTGTTTTGTTTCCTTCCGTTTTTCATACAGATAAATAGGGAAAGTGTTTACTGGGTCACCATCTTAATTTGTAGATTGTAAGAACTACTACTTTTATCAATGGAGCTCATACATTATTGATATTGTGGCTCTACATTAGTAAAAGGGTCTTATCTATAGCGGGACGTGAATTGTTTTTCTCTGTATGATTTTCTGCTTTCTTGCCGAACTTAAAAGTGATTTACTTTCTCACATATGAATCAAATCCGTAGGATTCACATTCACTTATATATTGCAAGGTTATAAATTTGTTTCCTTGTAAACAGATTAGTCATTGAATCCAATGTGATTATTTCGCTATTAGGGTTCCCTTTTCTTATTTAGGGTTTGAAACGGTGAAATTTTACGGAGTCACACTGGAACGGTTAGACAGAGTTGTAGGAATCTGTGTTGATGAATTTGTTGAATGTTAGGGTTATGGGAGATGCTATATTATCATGATAAATTTGGTTGTTTTAATGAACTATTTGTCAAACGACCAGAATACCCTTGCTCATTCAAATCGCAACATACGATTCTCTGTTGATAATACCGAACTCATTTTCGCAGGAAGCTGCTGCCAGCATGATCTCATTGCGAAGCGAGCCAGTGGTGGATCATCAAATCATCCCATTTGTCTGCAAAAGGGAAAGGTCCGAAGATTGTGTTGTCGACCATGGACCCGAGCTAGAGACCTTCTCACTCTTTGACACTAAAAGATCAAAACAGAATGATCCAAACACCAACGGCAGCAATGGGAACGGTTCAGAAGACTCTACAACTAGTCAAGACCAAGACCCAAGGACCTCGTCTACACTCATGGAGTTCCCTCTGCTGCAGTCTCTTGAGGCAAATAAAAGTCAACCATCTGCCAGTCAACCCTCATTTGATGCTTCTACACTTGAAAAATCCGTGCCTCCTGGATACTTAAAGTTTATAAACAATTTGGAACACGAGATCCTTAATGTTTCAATGGAAAGAGAGACTTTGAAGATTGAAGTGATGCGTGCCCAAGCAATGATCAACATTCTTCAGTTCCAAATTGAGGTCTTGACCAAGGAGAACATGGCTTCAAAAGGGGCAGTAGGTAATTCCATGTCACATAATGCAACCTAGATTCTGTAGTTTTTTTCGGCCCTTGGGAACAAGGGCTGCTAAAGAGGCCTAGTTTGTTTGTTTGTGCACATGTAACCTGTTTTTAGACAAATGTTAGACTGTCTTGAGTTTAATTAAATAAACCTTGGTTCTTGACCATAGTCATCTTGCTCGTATATTTATTCTTAAACCTATAGTTTAATTGCTATAATTTTATACAGGTTGATTTTGGTTCTGCATAATTCACTGTACAACATGCTCAAGTACTAGATCTGATCTTTTTGGGTAAAACTCATTCTGGTGTTTTTAAACAGGTGGTAAGATGGGACGATCAGATGTTTTATAATGGTTGAAATGGGTAGTTTTGTACCGGTCGGGTTGAGCTTTCCCAACACACTATTTGTCCAATTTCTTTTTCTAAATACTTGGCATGTACAATAACATAAGTCATATTATTTCAATAATAATACAATTTTAAATAATAGTATCAAAGAGAGGGTGGACGCGTTTCATTTGTCGTCGGGGATCACTATGGGTTTGGGTTTGATAACAAGATCCAACAGAAATGGGTATGTATTTTGGTATCCTTCCCAATATTAGTGTTTGGTTGCATGGTTGGGTTTGGGTATTATAAATTTACATTGTCTAAAAATTTAACAATAGAAGTACTAAAAGTTATAGAAATCATCAAAAATTGAAAGATATTAAAAAATTAAAAGGAAAAGAAAATTAAAGATCAGTAAATCAAATAGAAACATGTCAGTTACACTTTAATTAATAAAAGATGGTGGGAATCGATTCAAACTCACCGTACTAGATGGGCTTGAAAAACTATTGATTTTAAAGGTATCGTTATCATATTTGAATACTCATACTTAAAACCCAAACATCTTCTATCAAACTTACTCTCATTCCTTCAACCTCTAACCCTCAATCCAAACATACTCTGTATGTATTACGTACAAAAGTTACTTCATTTTATGTGACTTTTGATCAGTTTGACCTATATTTTCAAGTCTACCTAGTGTAGTTGTAAACTAGGTATTTTGACGTGATCATTTGTCCTTTGAAACTTGAAAGTTGGGTAAAATTTAGAAAGTAGAACTTTTACATTGGCTCTAACACTTTCCAATATCAGGAATCACAGTGCTAGTTGCTACTTGTACAATACTAGTTTAGACTGAACTAATAAATTCTAATATATGTCGATACCAACGTAGCATTATGTATTAAATTTTCAAATTTAACGAAGTAATAACACGTAAAAAAGTAATCGTTGAAAAGTACTATATCTCTATAGAATTAATATTGTTGAGCAGTTATGATACAAATATTAAGATAAATAATTGAATGGATTAAATACGATTGTCGATTTTCCATTAAAAAAATGTTTCAATTGAAACTATAATCTCGAATTTTTTGAATTCTTCGTGACTCTTACCTAAGAATCGCACACACAACAATATTAGGTTGATATTTTGCAAATCGTTCAGAATTGAATTGAGCTCAATGCACATTTTATAAAATTCTCACTTTCTCGATTTCACAAAGTTTGTATTGAAAGAATGATATCATTGAACTAAATTCACGATGAGAGCTACACTCCGCACGTTTTTAATTTTATATTTCCGACACAAATATAGATTTCTAACATATATTTTCAATATTTTTTTTTGATGATTAGTGGATATTTAAAGGTTCCTAATTTCCTATACTGTTTTTGTTTGTTCCTTTTTTGGGATATTGTTGGAATATGTTAAATAATAAAAATATTATTTATATTTGATGACGAAATTCATGATTGCAAATACTTCTGGATATGATGACCATATATTACACGCGTTCTTCATAGAGCTGGAGAGAGGACTGGAACATTCTAGATTTCTGGCTAAAGTCAAATTCATTTGCAAAAGAAATAAATATCTGCATTTTATTTCTAGTTTCTGGTAATAATACACTAAATACACATAACTACTGGCATCTTAACACAATGGAAACGATTTTATTTTCAAGCTACCCAGGGGCAGAGGATCATTGGGGCTAGATTTTTAGTTGATAATATCATAATATCACATATATATGGTCTAGATACTTAATTATATAATTTATTTTGTTAGTTAAAAGAATGGCCCCTTCATTTTTGTAACCTGATAAATGTCAAGTGGTCAGATTTTAATTACCATTTAATTCCTCTTCGATAAAGTCAAACTAGCTTCATTTTATAATAAAGTGTATTCATTAAAACTAAATAACTTTTAATTGATGGTTTAGTTTTGTTAAGAAAAATGCTTATTTATAAACTAATATGGTATATTTATTGTCTACTTTTTTATTTATCGAATTTAACATCGTACTACTCCTCCTCACACTTATATATAGAGTTAATCAGTATCATACAACAATAACACAGATAAAATTTGTTCTTTCACTCATAAGGGTAGATATTACCAACTCAGTTTATCAACAAGAAATCCAATATATAGGTCAACAAAAGATCGAAGACTATGGTCAATGAGATAAGTGAGACCACAAACTAAATTAGGAGTTAGAAAATGAAACGAAAACCATTTAGTCATTGACATAAAATCAAATTTAGCGGCCCTTTTGATAATAAACATATATATAAGTATAGTTGTATACAAACGTAATCATTGGAAAAATATTTTTTGTTTTCATTTTTCCAATTTAAGAAATTATATGATATGAAAAGTCGTAAAATGAGGGTTGCTCAACTTATTCTCCGTCAATTCCTAAGTTCCTATTAAGTTAAAAATACATACATATGCTTTAATAAAATATATAATAATAAATGAAATAGCGGTCTTCTGCTAATACACCTTTTCAATGTTATTTAATGTTTGTTGAACCCCTTTCAAATTCATAACGTGATTCCATGGAACTTAGGATTGTTTGAAGATTCAAAGAGAAATAAAATGCATTATTATTATTATTATTATTATTATTATTATTATTAATTATAATTATTAAGGAAGAATACTTATGCAAACTTCTTGTTATTGAGAGCAGAATATAAAACTTATGTTTTTAGAACGAATTTGATGAAATCATAACTTTACTTCAAAGGGAAGTCATGTGATTGTTAAGTATAATGGATAATAAAAATACCAGTACATCCTAATTTACCTTATATATAATATATGATTATATATATGGGTGATACTTTGTCGTTTTGAGTTTAATATTGTTGTTTGAAGACATTTTGGTCAATTGTGTTTGTTGTTTATATATGTAAAGTCAAGTAGATGGTGTTTTAGTCCAGAATAGTAGGCTGCTTTTGTTTTTTCCATCCCACACCCAGGTTCAACCAGTCTATTTTACTTTTTTCTTTTTCTTTTTTTTTTTTCTTTCTAAATTTCAGGACCCTGTCTTGAGTCTTACGTACCATCCGTTTATACATACGCTAATGTTAGATTAATTAGATTAAATATTTTTTCTTCCTTTTTTTATATTGTTGTTTAATTAGTGAAGATAATATCGATATTGATATTTATCTATAGTATCGTTAACCATTAACCATTATCTTAAAGACAATACTTAGTAAATTCTCAAAAGTAAACACGTGGGTGGGTTGACGAGTGCCATTTTTACTCCTTTTAATCCACATAAGATAAGATAAAGTATGTTTATGGCAAGATTGATGGGTCTTATTTACTCCATCTAAACATGTATTGTGTACTATTCATCCACGTTTTATCTCAACGTTCATTACTAGTTACTATATATCTTGATTGGTTGCATCATCGACTTATAACAGAAAAATCAATCTCACAATAATAATCTAATCATTTAAAACATAAACAAAGAAAGATGAACTACATGAGAGAGATGGGCCAACCCAAATAGAAACATAGATGAAATGCGCAAGGTTTGCCACATGACATGAGTCATGACCACTCGTATGTTTCACTAATCTTCTTAGATACTGTATATTTCTCTCTAATCTTTACGAGTTCTATTATCACCAAATAAATTAATAAATTAATGGAGCACAAATTCACAATAAACACTATAAAACACGTTGAATAGCAAATAATATAAAAATAGCTAACCCAATAAAATATATTTTTATTTACAATTTTCATAGTCATATTCGATACCCATTAAATAAAATTAAAATGTGGATATTTGTATTAGAAAACGAAAAGAGGTTTGTTTAGTGACGCGGAAGTGTTTCTTTCCATCTAGGAAGCATCATTAACTTGACAGATAATATTAGGACTAATAATAATATAATAATAAATAAATAAATAAATAAATAAATAAATATAAATATAATATAATATAAATTATAGATAAAACTAAAAAGTCGTCAATATAGACCAACTCAAATCCCCCCTTTTTCACCTTCCTTGAATTAAATTGAAACCCTAACCTAAAAAATCACACACACAATTTCACAAATCTTCTCTAAATTCTTTCTAAAAATCGATTCCCTTATATGGCAGTAATTGTTGATCCGTTACCAGCAGCACCAGCAACCGCTTCTTCACTCGCTCCTGGATTTAGATTTCATCCCACTGATGAAGAACTTGTACGGTATTACTTAAGGCGTAAGATTTGCGGTAAATCGTTTCGATTTGACGCTATTTCAGATGTTGAAGTCTATAAAGTCGAACCTTGGGATCTACCAGGTCAGTTCAGTTTTTGTTTCTCTTTTTTCTTTTTCAATTTTCGTGTTAGTTAGGGTTTATGTGAATGAAATGTATGCGATTGTAGTTTTAATATTTTATTTGATTTATCTTTTGTTTTGACATATTATGATCTTAGAATCAAAATTCCGATGAATCTTGTCAATGATCCGGAGGATATTCATAATACTGATGTGAATATGAGTTTAGAACTGTAAACATTTATGTAATATTATTACAATAGGGCTAATATGTTATTTATATAAATACACACCTATGTTATATGTTATACTTCTGATCAACGTTTTTTAAAAGATGATGTGAACTGTTTATAATATGATATTATTTGGTTAATCCGGGCTATGTGAATTTGATGAATCGTGTTTAATGATTTTGTAATTTGGTCAATATTGATGTGCAGGTTTATCTAGACTGAAGACCAGAGATTTGGAATGGTACTTTTTTAGTGTTTTGGATAAGAAGTATGGGAATGGATCACGAACAAATCGAGCTACTGATAGAGGATATTGGAAGACTACCGGGAAAGATCGGTCTGTTTACCATAGGTCCCAACTGATTGGCATGAAAAAGACTCTGGTGTATCATATTGGTCGGGCACCGAAAGGCGAGAGGACAAATTGGGTTATGCATGAATACAGACTCATTGATCAGGATTTGGAGAAAGCCGGAGTTGTCCAGGTGAGGACGCGGTTTACTTTGTCTAAAATACATGCATATGTAGTAGGTTTATACATGAGTATAATATGACTTTGTATTCTAAATTTCTTCTGGATTGGGTTGGCAGGATGCGTTTGTTCTTTGTAGGATCTTCCGGAAAAGCGGTTCTGGACCGAAAAATGGTGAACAGTATGGGGCACCATTTGTTGATGAGGAATGGGAGGATGATGAGCTGGTAATGGTCCCCAAGCAGGAGTTTGCTGAGAAGTTGCTTGTTGACGATAATGATGCCTATCTAGATGCAGATGACCTTGAGCAGGTCTGAGCATTTTTTGATCATATCTTTTCATCTATTCTTGGTTTTATTCTTTTGTTTGGTAATTGGCACACATCAAGTCTACTTTAGTTGCCTGATTAAGGTTATTATATTTTCTACTTTGGGCAATTAAATTTCATGTCAATGTAATGATGGAACCATGATCATCATATGCATATGGTTGTTGGATGTATCTTGAGGCGCAGTGTGGATTGACTGCGGCTGGTATTTGGTAACCATTTTGGCTTAGTAAATCTGTAGCTTTAATAAGAGGGGAAGAAATGAGCTCAATGCTTGTTACATGTGGGATTGTGGGAGCCTGTTTAGGACTCTGCTTAACCATGATGCCACAGCTTAAAAGCACACTTAAAGAAGCTGATATGACCAATACTTCTTTTTCCAGGAAGGCATTTTGATACTGATAAGTTAATAAAAGATGGTACAACGAGCCTACATACCTATATTCATTTGCATCTTACAGACCAATGAATCTTATTTCTTAACCTCATTCATGTATCATGAATTTGTATATAATATTTAAATGTGAGCTTTAACTTTTTAAGGACTAATTGCAAAAGGCGATTTGTTCCATGCGTGTCCAAAGAAAAATTAGTTGATGTTTACACCAGAAGTTGACATGTTTTCAGACTTCGTACAAAATTCCTTTCTTTTTGTTCACAATTTTAATGAAAGCTTCTTTTTTCTTTCCTTAATCCCAGATTCTTGGCTCAGACATGCCAGATCAAGATGGTCCCCTCTTATTAGAATACCAACAGGGTGATAATGTCGGCATTGCTGATGTGCCCAAACAAATGATTGATGAGCCACAAAACTTCTTGGTGGGTGAGGATGAAGATCAACCTCAGGCTGACAAAGAAGACGGACCTAAGTTATTTGATTTGCCTGTGCAGAATGAGTTGGATCCCACGTCTGTGAAGCATGAATACATTGGTGAATCAAGCAATACCACAGATTTTGATGTGGATTATTTGCTTGATGAACCATTTTTTGATGCTTCCACGGGTGACTTCCAATTTGATGGAAGTTCATTCTTCGAAGCAGATGACCTTAATAATGATGTCAAGACAGAGACTGGCCTTGACATGTTCGAAAACTATACCTCATTTCTTAATCCAGAGATGGATACCTTGGATTACACCTTCGATGCAATAGGAAACGAGAATATTCTCCCTGAATCACCTCTCAAGTTTGAGGTAACACACCATCACACTGCCGTTTCTCTCTCTCTCTCTCTCTCTCTCTCTCTCTCTCTTTTATTTCAGAAAATTTTGTAATTTTACTAACCTAATTTGATTTCACCTTGAATTATCAGAATGTAAACGAAGAAACTCATCAATTGAGCGATGTTAGCCAGCAATTCTTTGATGTGCAGAACAATGATTATGTCCCTTCAGAACAAGACTATCAACATTTGGAATCAAGTAACCTTGAAGGGCAAAATAACAATGCTGCCTCCACTTCAAACCAAGAACATCCAGATTCAGGAACAGGTAGCATGGAAGGAACTCATGAGACAAGTGAAGCAAGACAGCAATTGTTTGAAGGAGAAAGTGACTATCTTGCCCCTTCTTTGAAGCAAGAGGATGCAGATTTCCCAACAGGTAGTGTAGAAACCTTGATTTTTCTAGAGTTAAATAGCTCAATCCGTTTACTTATTAAAAGGGTCTATCCTAGTTATGTTTCTTCGCTAACGAGCCGAACGGGTACCGCGAAAAATATTACCTTGAAGGGAAATAACACAATTTTTATATTTTTATCGATATAACACAATTTCTGTCATCATATTCGACACACCCAAGTATTTGTAAGTATGGACAAAAAGTGTTTTGGTCCCATTACCCAACTTGCCCGTTTCAGCACCTATATATATGTTCTGAGACATTGTATACATTGTTCTATGCAGACTTTTCGTTTCTCCAGAGGGCAAGTTACATGTTGGGCAACATATCTGCTCCAACTGCATTTGCATCAGAGTTTCCTGCAAAATATCTGGCTGCTCTTCGCAAGCTTCAACCTCAGTTCGTGTTACTACAGGCATGATCCGGATAACAGATATTTCTTTCACAGGGAGCAAGCTTGACTGGTCGTTCGGCAAAAATGGCCATTTCAACATCGTCCTCTCTTTTGGGGTCAGACAAAATGATACTGAATCTGGAGATGCACATGAGTCCTCTGGCTTAACGTCTTGGAAGGCTAATTCTGCTGTTTCAAGAAGCTGGTTTTACTGCATATTTCTCTGGATCATGGTTCTTTCTATGAGCTTCAAGATCAGTAGTCTTGTTTGTCCCAGGTCATATATGAGCTGAACGGTCGACTGTCAAATAGTCAACTCTATCAATTACCGACAGAAACCTCTCGATGTTGCATGGTTTATCAGCCTCTTACTTTAGCATCATTAACAAATAATCATTATCGAGGCACGTTCTTAATGCACGATGATGCTGACATTAGAAAAATGTTTTTTTGTTAATTTCTTGGTAAGAACATTAGAAAGATCCTGAGGAACCGTATTAAGTTTAACTGCTTATGTGGTACTGGAAGGAAATAGTACTTCGCTGTTTCATATCATTTCTATTGATTTTTTAGCCACAACTTAACCGATCAATTCTGAATGTTTGTATGTGCACATCTGGTGTGTTTGTATATATGCTATTCCCTCCGCGTGCTCATTAGCCAGGTTGAACCGGCAGGGTTAGCTGGATAGACTGTAGCTGTATATTGCGGGTTCCAGTTAATACTTCTAAATTGTTTCAAACAGTTTGATTTGGGTCCTTCAATAGTTGATTGGATAGTACTGCTATCATTGTCTTTGTACTATACTATTTATCTAGCAAACGTATGTTGTTATAAGGATATCAATAAGAGACATCAACATTTATAGTGATTGAGGTGGCAGTTAATTAGTTCACTTTAATCTACTCTCCGATTATGCGATATTGAGATTTATGCACTAGATGTTCAAACCTTTTTAACGGTAGGAATGACAATCGTTCAAATTGTTATTTTTTTCATAAAGGATAAAACACTAATTTTCTTTAACTAAAAGAAGGTAACCTAATCAACTTATCTAACTTCTACAATAAGAAGGCTAGATATCAATTAGAAATTGTTCACTTTAATTATGGAAGACTTCAACTCCAAGCAAGTTTTCTTCTAATAAATAGAAGACAACTAATTTTCAAGAGATCTTCTAGCTCAACTTGAGGAGATCATGACATCAAACTCTTTTTCTACTAATTCTAGAAGGCGACACTATATTCTTCTTTTTCTTTAAAACCTTGGAAGAACACAAGAATAAGTAACTCACTTAATGAGTCTTACCCTAACAAATTGGAAGATCTAATCACTCAACTTTCTTCCACAATCAATTGAATGGAGTAATAATATGAGACTCTCCTCACACAAACACTTGAGGATCTCTTACAAAAAATTAAAAACAATAATGTAGTAGCACAAATTATTATAACTCAATAATCTCACTATATAAATCAACTATTTTCTTAAAAGCTTAATCTCTGAAACACACTCTTAGTGATAAACAATACATCAATGATCACTTCTTAATTGAGAGAAGTCTACGTTTTACAAGTTAATGGGCATAACCCTTAAGTTAAAAGTTGAATATATATAGCTAAACTTTTCAAATTTCAAAATAAGTCCGTTATGTCCACAGTTGACCCAAAGTCCAACCGTGGTCGAGCTATGGACCACTTGTCCAAGAACGTTTGAAAAATATATTCGTTTTAATCATTTCAAAACACAATTTTTGAAAGTCAAACTCTGTTAATCAATTCTCAATACTCAGTCAAAATCTTAATCATGATTTACCAAATGGTTAAAAGACTAAACACAAAAAGTAAATACAAAAGTACAATTAGGGTACATTTCTCTTTAATCAATGGTTTTTGTAGTTTCTTGTTTAACTTTAATTCAAAAGTTTGAGGTTTCTCAAAAGATTTCATCCAGCCATTTTATGTTTATAAAAACATTTTTATACTTTTGAAATTTTTATAGAACATTTCTCAAAGTTTATGAATTAACTTTAGTTTTATAGCGTGTTACACATTTATAAATATAATGATCAAACTCATTATTTAAGCAATTAAGAGTTGACTAACCTTGAATCAAATGATGAATTGGAGACATGAGTGTTCGATTGGTTGACTCGAACATTGACCCGACAAAGTGAATATGGTCCAGCAGGACCACAGTAGACCCACGGTCCGACCGTGCATGGACAATGGACATGCTATCAACATTTTCACTTGTTCTCTTGTTGGTTTGACCCACATCTCTCACGCAATGTTAATGCAAGTATATTATTTTTTAATAATTAACATAATCATTATGTTACTTACCTTGCCAACATCAAAACAATTGGAGTGCATTTTCACATAATCATTTATAATTAAATTAAACTAAACATACACTAACAGTTATGTTGCACCAATAACCTATGATGCGTTGATTGTATAATGTTATACACTAATATTTATATTATGAGTCACTAACTTTTATACTACAATACATCAACTTTTTATATTATGGTGCACTCGTTTTATTTTAACGACGATTCACTTATTTTTTTAAAAGTTATGTTGCACTTATTTTTAATCTACGATGCACTGATTTTATACTACTAGTCTTGTACCCACGTAAAGCAGCGACGTCGGATCTTTGTTTTTTCTATCGTGTTTATTATGTGTTTTTATGTTTAAATGACATGTATGTAAGGGAGACAAAGAAAGCGGGATAACACATATAACTTTTAGTAATTGAATCATTATGTAAAAACACTTAAATTTTTATCCCAAAAATTGAAAGAAAAAAATATTCGTCGAAAGTATATCATGTAAGATGTCTAATCGAAGAAAAAAAAATGCTGATTCTTATGGTGTAATTTTTATAATTTTTCGACTAACCATTTTTGAGATATTTAATTTTAAATAACGTAAATGAAAGTAGGTAGGTTTGATTTAAATATTGATGTAAACTAAATTTATTTTGCCCGTGCGTTGCGACGAGTTTAAAAATATATTTTTGAAAACATAATTATGAAATTTTAACTTGTTTTCTTTTCGATTAACTTTATAAAAGCACAAAGAATATCAATGACTATAATAATCTAACTAATGATCATATATCATATAGTATTATGTTTACTAACATATGCAAGTTTTACAGATTTTTTGTAGCATTTCAACATTAGGGAATTTATGTAATTTCCATTTATTTTAGGAATTAGTATGTAAATTTATTAAGTTTAAAAAAGAAAGGTATTATAAAAATATGATGAACTTTTATCCTTTTATAATTAAATTAGTCACATGTAGTTTCATGGTTTGAAAATACTTGGAACAAAAATAGAGATGTATTTATTGTAACTAATACTTAACAAAAATAAAAAGTTAGCCGTATGTACTTCCATTGTTTAAAAACTGTTATGGAAAAGAAAAAATGACACGCTAAGACTTGAACTCAAGACCAAAAAGTTAGTTGGTAAATCTTTTAACCATCAAGCTAAATAACTTTTATCAATTATTTGCATACATATACATATTTATTAAGACAAAAAATATGGGTTAAGAAAAGACAAACAACTTACTATTTATAAGTGTTTGGTAATTGATATTAAAGGATAATTAATAGTATTTTAGTCTTGTCAAAAGTGTGTGAAAGAACTTCCCCCTACATCTATTATAAAGAAACTAGCCTTGTACCCGCGCAAAGCAGCGGCACCAGATGTTCGATCTATGATCTATGTTTTTTCTATCGTGTTTATTATGTGTTTTTATATTTAGATGACATGTATGTAATGGAGATAAAAAAAGCGGGATAACACATATAACTTTTGATAATTGAATCGTTACGTAAAAACATCTAATTTTTATTCGAAAAAAATGAAGAAAACAAAATTCATTGAAAGTATATCATGTGAGATGTCTACTCGAAGAAAAAAAAAACTCTAATTTTTATGGTGTAATTTTTATAATTTTTTGACTAACTATTTTTGGGATATTTAATTTTAAAAAATGTGAGGGAAAGTGAGTAGGTTTGAGGCAAAAATATTAATATAAATGAAGGGTATTTTAATCTTTTCAAAAGTGTGTGGGGGGAACTTCCCCTACACCCATTATAAGGGAGTAAGATAAGATAATGCATTTAATTTTATATTATAATTCACGAAGTTTTATATTATAACGCACTAATTTTATTTGATGATGATATACTTATTTTTTCCATATCTATGTTGGCACTAGCTTTTATATTATCGTGCACTAATTTTACTTAATGATTATCACTTGTTTTTTCTTTCAGTGCTATGATAAATTGATTTTAAGCTATGATGCATTGAATATTATGTTATAATGCATTAACTCTTTTATACTTTTGATAGCTACTTTATACCATCATGTACTAGTTTTATTTAACGACGATACATTTATTTTTTATAGTTATTATGCACTGATTTTAACTTATGAAGCATTGATTTTATATTATAATGTACTGATTTTTGTAATATGATGCACTATTAAAATTAAAATTATAAAATATAAAAAGGATAGTAATACTTTAATGATGCATGAACGTTATAAGTGTTGATGCATTACAGTTTAAATTTAAGTTTTTCAAAACATCACAATATTAAAGTTTGAATATATTAAAATGTTAAAGTCTTTGTATATATATGATTGTCTTAACTAATATGAAGATATAAACTCAATATGGTACATCATCTTTTAAAATTTAATGCATAAAAAGCTATTGTACAAAATATACTAGGTGTTATCATAAAACAACCTGTTATAATTCATTAATAAAACAAAAAAGTAAACACTGTATAAAATTTATTTCAAGTTAATTACGTAGTTTACAAGATTTTTAACATATCAAATTTAAGTCGTATCATAGCTATCGGACTTTTTGTTATTTATGAAAGGGTGAAGCTCAACATATCAATTGATTTATTTAAACTATTAAATCAATCAATCATATAATACAGTTTTTAATACACTATTATAATTTCTAATGTTATATTTATTACTTTATTAAATTTATATGTTTAGTAATAGCGGTTAAACATAGTCTTATCATGTTCTTTCACCAATTTCAAATCTCAATAAATCATTTTTTAATCCAATTTCCACAAATCTATCCATCCATTTTCCAATAAAAAAGAAATAGAAAGTATTGTAAATGAAGTCATGAACTACATTTGTAACCGCCGGACTAACATAAAGATAACATCCAACTTGATTTCCGAATGCGTGATTCAATTCATTTTCGAAGTTAATGTATTTATATCCTGTCATAGAAATTTATTATGACGCTGATTGACCTGGTTTGTCCCAAATTGTGTCACCAAAAGTGGTCACGGCGATTTTGTGATGAAAGTGATCGCCAGAAATTTATTATGACGCTGTATTTGGGTGTGAGTGATGTACGACTGGTAAATAACACAATATCATATAGTCAGAGAGAGAGAGAGAGAGTGTGTGTGTGTGTGTGTGTTAGAGAGATGCGAAGAGATGGATGACGGTGTCGATCGGAGGAAGTCGGCGGCGGCCGCCGTCGTTAACGGCTGGCTGGTCAGTGGTGAGTGAAGGATGGAGAAGAAAGGGATGACTGAATTTATTTTTGTTTTGGGATCTGTCAGGTTCTTAATTTGCTACTAGAGTTCAGTTAAATTGCAGTTATGCCACCATTCTTTCTCTGCCATTGATCAGATTATTTACTAGTTAAATGAAACTTTGAAATTAACTTCCTACTTCCTATATAAAAAAGCTTTTGTCCAAGAACCACACCCATATAACTAATTTGTAGTAGAAAACAGTCATTATTGTCAGCAGTAGTGTTAGTAGGGATGGAGCATCAGTTAACAAACGGACATGAACAAGAACGTATGGACAATTTATTAAGTATATTCAGGGGCGGACTTTTTAAGAGGCAGGGTTTCAGTTGTTCCAAAATTTTGTGTAGTTAGAGTAAATTTATATTACGAGAATTGAAAAAATATTATTTTCTATATTTAGGCCCTTCGAATATTGAAAAAAATATTAAAACGATTCTGACTCTCTAATAAAACTCGAACTTGTCACCTTTTGTCAAATTTAGTCGGCACGTGACCATGAACGATAACAATGTACCCAACTTCCGGTGATAACGATGCACATAAAGACATGCCTACATTGTACTTACGCATCATCAACTATCTCATATAATAAACCATTATAAGTTCCTTCAGGCACATAGTGGGTATGATTCCCAGACGGGAATCTACCACTCGCTCATCCAACTCGGGAATTGCAACGAGATTCCTACCAAGGCCAACCTTGACACTGCTACATTTGTGTTGTCATGCTTTCCGAACTGGACCAAGCAGAGTCGAAGGTTGCTCTAATAGACTCGGTAACTGGTCAATGTATCACCTACGCTCAACTTAAACGGTCAATGTATCACCTATGCTCAACTTAAACGGTCAATCTACTCGCTGGCAACTGGATTGTACCATGGACTTGGTGTCGGTAAAGATGATGTTGTTTATGTGTTGTCACCGAATTCAATCCCCTACCCAACCATATGCCTGGCCGTACTTTTGGTTGGTCGAGTGCTCACCACGGCTAACCATGCACTTAACACGGAGTCAGAAATAACAAAGCAAGTGCTTGACTCAGGTGCAAAACTAGCCATAGTAAATCCTGGTGAGGTCCATAAGTGTGTAAACTAAAGTGCTTACCCTTCTAACTTCTCGTCCATCTAGTGGAGACGAACTCTCAGTAGAAGAGCTTATCAGATGTTGTGAACCGATGGAGTTGCCTGAAACCTGTTCAACTCATTCAGACACAGCAGCAATATTGAATTTCTCCGGGACGACTGGAGTGAGCAAAGGAGTCGTAATAAATCCATGAAGAACATAGAATAGCACGATCTGATCATCTGGCAATCCTCTTTAGAACGACAAACATCCATACATCCTAAATCACCTATTATATACAACCACACATTATATGTACTCTTTTGAACAATTCAACTTTTTTCTAGAACGACAAATATTCATATATCCTTAACCGTCTATTGTATACAACCACACATTATGCATACATATTTGTCTCATGTGAGACTTGAACCCACAACCTTTTGGTTGAAAGGTTCCCTACATAACGCTAGGCCAAAGGCCTTTTGGTTTTTGAACTATTCATTTAATTGGATAATATCAAATGAAGAGAGTTGTAACCCATGAAAAAAATGATGATATATCAAACTCAATAAGTAAAATGACAATTACACGTTCACATAATGGAAAAGCTCGTTTTTATAATTGGAAGCATTACAGCAAAACAGTGTATTGGCAATATATTTGACTTTAATAGATGAAATATTTAGTCTTTCAGGTGATAAACTTGTTTGGTCTATCTCATATCACCAATCTATCCACCTATCCACCTCCAAACTCCACCTGAACCTTGCCTTTGGACTGTTTCATCATCCTCCATATCCTGCTCTATTGCTGATTTTTGTGCGCGAAGTGCTTGAACCTCTTGCTCAATGGACTGCATTGATGATAGCTTCTTCTGTAGATCCAAGATCTGCGCCTGTAGTCACCAAAATGATAGATTGTAATATTAGCATCCACATTGAAGACTTGATCAAAGTTCAGAAAGTAATCAGCTCTTCATGTAGTTCAAAACAAGTGTTCGACTACTATAACAGTTACATAAGATATCCTTCAAATACCTATATTACGACTAAAACAATCAACCTTTTGATAATAAAACGATTTATGAGGTCTTTATGCATTTGAAAACACTTCAGACAACTAAAAAGGGACCAGAATCAAGATCTGTTTCTACGTAAATGGCCAAATGGGTCAACGTTTCCACCTCTAATGATTAAATAGGGACCAAAAACAAGACCAACAATTCGTTAAGACTACAATGGGTAAGCACTTCAAATTAGCTTCAAAGTCAGCTGAAAGATATAGAACGAGCATCCCAAAATGAAAGTTGTAATTTGCACGGGTAAACAAATCTTTAAGTAGCCACCATGAGGAAGAAGACACGCTACAAGTTACAATTTGAATATAGATTGTTAATCAAGAGTAGTAAACAAAAAAAGAGTAAAAGAACCTCCAGATCGTCGCATCTTGATCTCTCGGAAGCCAATTGGCCTTGAACAGAATGCAATTCCTGCAGTCAATGGATGACAAAGCTATGTTAAAGTTCTAACTTGAATAACTGAACTAGCAACCAATATAGGTGGCAATTTCAACCCATTAACTTATCAATGGGTTGAGTTTAGTTATTGTTAATCTTTTAAAATAAGAACAAAAAACTTAGCTAGAAAAAGAACGGGCCAAATGAGCCAAACAAGTTGAAAGTCCCCGAAAATGCTTAAAAGAGGGAACGGGTCAAATGGGCCAAATGACTCAAACAGAGTTAAAAGTCGCCGAAAACGTTTAATTAATGCATAGAACCTTCTAACTCACTTTATTTACAGATTCAAATTACTGCTGTTATAATGTTATTTCCATAATCACATTAAAGCATTGATTATGTATTAAAAACAGAAAAATGGACAAAAAAATGTTTCTGGGTCAAACCGACAAATTTCGAGCCATACTAAAAAATGAATCATTTTGACGTGAACACGTTTTGACCCATTATCCCAACCATCTATTTTACCACCTCTAGTAATCATCAACCTGACATACCTTGGATAGGTCGACATGAGTACCATTAAGTTCCTCAAGCTTTTCCATCAGCACAGAATTTTCAGCTTCGACCTCTACAATGGACGATTCCAATGCTTTTTTCTCTTCTTTGATTACATCAATTTCAACTGAAAGATCCATTTTAGGTTTGGAACTGATAGTTGTAAAGTCTAAGCTTTCAGATTTGGCTAGAGCATAAGCTGCAGTCACAGAAGCAGCCGCAGCTGCAGCTGCTGGTGACCGAAAGATCTTTGGATGTTTAGAATCCTTTGGCTTAAGTCTCATCACAAATACCTTTGTTCATAAAAAGGACAGGGACCATATGAGAGAACATTTCTATGCAGCCATAAATAATGAGATCAGAAAATGAAGAGAAAAAACTCAGGAAGGTGATTATGTAAAGCCGAAAGGTATCAACCAGAATCTTCATGCTTTACATATTATAGACTATTTTATTGAAAACTAGAGTGATCACAATACCTCATTGTTGTATTTCCCATTATAGCCTCCAAAAGCTACCAAAAACTGCTCACCATCTATTAATGCTGATGATACAGATAGCCCCTGTTTCATACAGAAAATAGGATCAGAATTACTTATAAGAAGGAATATTAACAAAAAAGAACATATATATACAAGAAATTTGCACATTTTCATTTCTAAATGGTTCACCTTTTTAGGCAAAAGGAATGATCGGAATGTAAATGGACTACATGATGTTATAGAGTAAGTAAGGGCAACCACAATGATAGTATGATCTTAACGAGTATCTAGGTAGAAGTTCATTTGGTAATTTAAAAAAGATAAATATGAAATAGTTGAGATTTTAAGTGTTCTAAGGGCTGGAAAATTCTGCAAAAGCTTTACAGTTACAAGCAATCCAAC
The DNA here is from genome assembly GCA_963921325.1 of Logfia minima. Taxonomy (NCBI): domain Eukaryota; kingdom Viridiplantae; phylum Streptophyta; class Magnoliopsida; order Asterales; family Asteraceae; genus Logfia; species Logfia minima. The sequence continues at coordinate 4,048,421 of OY992770.1, forward strand.
TCAAATGAAGACATAGAATGGTCACCTCACTGGCAAGTGGATCTCTTCCCTTTACATTCGTCAAAGTTGAGATAACAAGCCTGGGCATGTCCATCGCCAATGTTTCAGAAGCACCTGCAACAAGAAGTCATCTTTAGGTTCTATAAAGAAGTGAAACATAGCTACGTATTCATATCTAGTATTGGGAAAGCTTATTCTAGTTTATTTGCTCTTTTTCCGATTTTACCACTTTTATTATCGCCACCACCAACTATAAACCACTCTTCATCGATAGACACCCCGGCATGGCCTGCCCTAGGAGACACCAAATCACCTTGAATCTGTGGTTGGGACCATTCTAACTGCAATGGCATTGAACATATATCATTCATAAGTACCGTCTCCAAATCCAGTAAGCTAGTTTGTTTATTTATTTTTTGGAGGGGAGGGGGTGTTCATGCTAGTGATGAAGATATATTTTAAAGCAAAAGTTCTTCAAAATGAGATAACAGTTAAAAAGGTAAGCGCTTACTGTCTCTAAGTCCAGCACATGGAGATCATTGAAGAAAATTGAATGAGTACAGCCGCCAAATACTTGAAGGTAGCGGTTTGCATGCACAGTCGCAGTATGATCAAACCTGGGAGCTGGCGGTGTCTGTCTATCAAAGAAGAAGAAATCAGTGCATACACTTTTTATAGCATGCAATGAGGTTAGTATGTCGACATACATTCTAATCAAGATAAATATATATATATATATATATAGTGAATTAAAAGAGAGATAATGCACGTAAAATACACTTACATAGTCTCAACAACATTCCATGTCATCATCTCCAGATCGAGAACGTGAACATCATTCAGAAGTCTTCTATTTTTGTCCTCTCCACCAAACATTATGAGCTTTGAACCAACCAATGAAACAGATTGTCCACCACGAGCTACCTAAAAGATACATCACAAAGTAATCACTGATCATTTTCACTGATTTCTGCTCAGAGAACTACATGGATATGTAGTACAATGCTATACACCCTTGTCCAGAGTAGCCACCTGAGCACTTTGGATTGTCCAATATCACGAGAAAACCGTTCCCATACCCTTTGAGAACAATTATGTGCATTTTCTTCCATGATGACCTTCTTTTTTTAGTCAAGTTCTTCAACAACCAAGTAAGAACGTGCAAATCCTACCATTCTCCTCTCACTCTCTCTCTCACACACACTCTCTCTCTCTCTCTCTCATGCGAGCACACACACACATACTAGTAAATAGAGAGAGAGAGAGAGAGAGAGAGAGAGAGAGAGAGAGCCAGAGTAAGATATTCATTGAAGACTCAAAAGTTTAGTAGAGATAGAAGGTGAATCTTAAATCTCTAAAAATATGAATGCACATGGAGTTGGTACAAAAATAAATATATGAAGTCATTTTCATAATGGTCATTTTGGCTGGCAATGATGACGGTACAAACTAGCTAATGCATTCATAGAGTATGACGGTCTTTGATTACCGGAATTTTTCCCGTGGCTTCAATCACCCCATACAAGTGTGATTCAAGATCGATGAAACGCACTACAAGTTAATCAATAGTTTCAATCAGAACTAGATACTTGTTTAGATCAGAAGTCGGAATAGCTCTTTTGAGAAAACAAACCTGTCACATTATCAGAGGCATCCTTTAAATGACCACCAAGCAAGAAGAGTTTGCCTCCCCACTTAACCTATATTAAAGGGTGTATTGAAGAACACAGGTAAGTGAAAACAGAAACTAGTACAGCCACAACAGAGATGAATGGAATTATAGATAATGCCGCTAGGGTAGCTCACCATACTGTGACCAGATATAGCTGGGAAACTTTCTGCCTGTGTACTATCTTTAATATTTTCAGCATCTAATTTTGTGCTTAGTTTAATTGTTGACCAGCTTAAATTCTTCAGATCAAATGCCTGTCATTTAACCACGTATCAATGAACCTACAACATGAATAGGATCACTTGTAATAAGCAAATACAATTTGGCTTAACAATTATGATACCTGTACATCAGATAAGTATCGTCCATTACGACTTCCACCAACAATGTACAGCTTTTCGTCAACAACAACTGCAGCATGCTGCACGAAAAGAAAAATGGTGTGAAGACGGAAGAACATGAAAAGAATCCTATTACAAAGAATTGAAAAGCTGAAGACAAGGGATGTTTATTTTGTTGATTCTAAACTCCTAACAGAAAAGTAATGAGAAAACCTTATAGCGGGCTGATGGTCGTTGCCCAGCTACTGGTAGTGCAACCCATTGGTCACAATCTAAAACTGAATGCCAACTCCCACTATCAGTTCCCATGTTAGCTTTCCTGGAGGTTAATGAGCTTTGTCAGATTAGAGAGCCAATCAGTCATTGTAACAAAGTGCAACATAAACACAGGACCTTGTTCATCTCGTAAAGATTTGAATGTTTGACTAGTTACGTTGTTCGATATATATTATCAACTCCAAGTCAAAACAGAATCTCTCAAAACCAAAATTATAGCACCAGTGATTATCTATACTGATAATGACCAGATAAACAGCTTGTCATTACAATGGCTCATACAATTGACAGATCATCAGCTGATTATAATTCACCTGCTAAGAGACTTCATCATCCTATTACCTATTTTCCATATCAGATCTTCAACTAAACGATACACATATGTGTTTTCTCATCTATTTCACAATCCATTTCATTTGAAAATGAGCAGATCCATTACATTTCATACTCAAATTGTACAAACTGTTTTCTCGAATGCTAAATTTTTCTACAAACTACATTTCGAAGATCAAAAGCCTCGTTGAATGTGCACACTAATCATATTCACACATTTTAAAACAGTTTCATCATCATCCTCTAAATCTAAGTCATTCTCTGCTAATATCATATCCTAGCAATCAACATTTGTTCAACTATACAGATTTCATGCCACAATTAAGTTCAAATTGTATCGATCAAATAGAATTGTTCAACATTTATATAATTGAACATAATTCTCAACTACATTAACTAAAAACAGTAGATCACATTATAAATTAATAAAATCGAGCGTTAGCATTTTAAGCAATACTTACCTGAATTCGAGTGCAATTACTTCGAGATTGTAATTAAATCGAATTGATTATAAACAGATTAATGATGAAAGTGACGTACCGGAATCCGGCGGATATCGACTATCGTCGCCGGGGGTTCGATCACGGTGGCGCTTTGATCTATAGATATAGTTTCGTAAACTACTGAGACGTGAAACGGTAATTAAGAGAATGTGGTTTAACTGTTTAACTTGTTGTTTCCGGAATCCATTTTCCAGAGATGAAATTATATATCCAGAGTGTTGTTCAACTGTCGATGCACAAGATGTATATTGGTGCTAACGTACTATTCTGAATTTTGGAAAAGATGATCTGAAATAGCTTAAGTACTTGACTAGTGAGCTAAAGTCAAAGGAGATAAAATCATTCACATTTTACAAGATTTTTCATTTTCTTTATTATACTTTCTCTAAAAATTATATTTCCCAATTTCCCCGTAACAATTTAATTTTCAATTATATAAAACTTTATTAACTACTATGTTTTTTCTAACCGTTTGATTTTATGTACTCAATAATAAAAAGTATTTGAAACGACGTGATTATAAAAAGTAAAGTTTATTTGACATATACATGTTATGGTAAAGGTTCAAATGATAACTAAATAAAAGTTAAGAACTTATAAAAGTTAGTAGATTAGGTACGTGAAGATTGATGTATGTTAGATTAAAAAATAGAAAATAATTAATAATCCTAAAAATTATGTATTAAAATATATTTTAATCGATTTGTTTACATATCATATCATTCACATGTGAACAAATATATTTTTTTAGTACTTTTATATATAATTTTACAATTTTAAATTTTTTTTTTCTCAAACGAATGTATATTAATATTCTAATATGAATAAAGTAAATTACTATGAATATATAGAATACAATCATTTTCACTATTTGTCAATTTTTATTAGATTTTCATTTGAATTTTCCCTGCTTATTATGTTAACTTTTGTACAAGAATACAATAAAAATGGCTAGGTGCTTAAAGGTCTTACACTACAAATGTACAAAAGATATGAAATAGTATAATTATTGGAACATCACAAGATCACCCATTCTTTATTTCAACAAGTTATGTGCAAATACTTTTAACTTGTAGCCAAAGAAAATAAAATTAAAACATCCATATCTTGCTAATTATGCTTTTGTATACCAATATCCTAACTTTCAAGTCAAGTCCAGGTACTAGGCAACTAGCTACCATAGTTACTTCGTAATTTGACTCGTAATTTAGATCTAGATTTTTTATTCGTTACTTATTATTCGATTCAATTAGTTAAAATTACTATTTTACAATAAATATATATTTTAAATAGAAAATAAGAATTGAATGATAATGTCATAAAAAATTTAATCGACCAATAAGATTATTCGATTTTGTTAAATTGATTATAATTAAGAAGATGATGACATCATAAATTATAGTTTAAAAAAATCAAATAATTATTTTAAAGATAATCATAGTAAACAAGATAATTAGTAAAAAAACCATTACTAACATTATCTAAACTATATCATAACTTAACGGTAGGTTTTCAACAACTTTAAATGGTAATCGAATATTCTTTTTAAACATTATGAAAATCAAAATTTTTAATTAATGTATTTTAAATACTTATTTTAACTTAAGAAAATCGATGTAACATACTCGATTATTTATTTTTAAAACCACTCTATACTATATACAAAATACAATTCTCTACTATTTGTCTTTTTTTCTTCTTCATATTTTTTTGTTACTTAACGGTTTCTTTGAGGTATTTATATTTTTATATTGTTTGTTATCTTAAGTGCCTCACATTTAAATTTATCAATCCGTACTTCACGAATTAAACTTGCAATTATTTTTAAAATTGTTTAAATATTATTGTTTGTATATTTCAAAATGACCCATGTGTATACACAAGTGAAAAAGCTAATATATATATACACACATATATATTTATATGTATATGTATATTATTGTTGAAGATTTCTGTTGTTAAGAGAAGTAAAATACGGTAAGAGTCGATAGTTAAGTCGTTGACTGACATCAATACAAAGACTTAATTTAAACTAGCTTATAATCATTTCCTTTTCTATTTTGTCATTTTGTTTTTTGTATTATATTACACTAAAAGTTTTTCTGATTTTACAACTCGTAAGAGTTGCAGGAGACTTGGAAGAGTCACACACGACTTGAAAAAGTCAATAAACAACTCATAATAATCAAAGTCATTTAAAAGTCAGGATCCAAATAACTTATTTTTAAAAAAATTTAACTCGACTAACAAGAGTATAACAACTATTACTAGCTATCACATTCATTCTTAATAATACATACGAGATAATCCAAACAAGTAATAATCTTAAATAAAGTAGTAAACTAGTGATGATAATGATAAAATTATAGTTTGTGGTTATTAAATCTATCGATAGTCAGTCAACGAAGATCGAAATATCAAAGAAAATGCAATATTAATACTTACGTAAATACCAATAAATGATATGAAAACTTGCATAGGGAAATGTCAAAGTCATATAAAGTATTAATGGCACACGAATTCTTTGACAAAGATGTATGCAACAAGGAACTGTGGTGTGAAAACTTTGTCTTAATTACATCTGAAGACTTTTTATCAAGGACAAAACAAGACTTTTAAGAACAAACCCCTACACAACTGGAGCAATATGTGTCTTACACGATTCATCTTACTTCCCTTATAAATTCAACTTTTTTTCGCATCATTTTTGCTATCCTTCAAACTCGCTATCCATACACGAGTGATGGAAGAAGAATTTGAAGAATCGGATATCATATTCGTGGAAGTTGAAGTATGGAGTAAACACGATAACTTTTATGATTTAGAGAAACGTCAACATAGCATGTTAAAGAGAAAAAGGAAGAAAAAGAAGAGATCATCGGTTCCGATTAGCATTCCACAAAATAAATCAAACTTATTCGCTTATGAAGAATCGACACTAGAGTATGACTTATTTGAAGGTGATTATGAAAGTGAAGAGAGAATGATCGAGCCTCGTGTTACGTGGGGTCGGAGACGTGGTGAAAATGTAGCATATTCCTTGAGTACAGAAAACGGAAATACCTTGAAGATAAGAGATTTTATTTTCAAGGTTACGGGATTTCTTGAAATTTAACTGTTATGGTGATTATTTTCAAATCATGAAGAAAAATGTATGCTAGTTTGGTATTGTTTGTTTCTATGATCTTAAAAAAGATTTATCAAATTTAAACTTGGCATTTTCTGAATTAATGATAAGATTTCAAGTTTGTGGTTCCAGGCTCCATTACAGTATAGTTATTGTACTTGTTAATATGAAGAAGAAAAAAGCATACGTTGAAAAGCACTATAAATTTTATCTCGGCATTTGAACCATTACGATCGCATTTTAGTTTACCTTTTTTTTTTTTTTTTTTTTGAAAAAACAAGTGTTCCATCAAATGGTTTTGGCATTTTTCTGATTTTTTTTATGTAACGTTATTATTTTTTTATTTTATATATTTACATTTTAATTTGAACGTAGGTTTTCTTACTGTTCCAACAGCGAATGACTATTATAGTATATGTTAGACTAGGTTATTAATATAACTCAACCCAATTGTATATATGAGTTTGAGTCCATTAGTTTTTAGAGTTTCATATAATCATATATAAATAGTCGAAAATAAATTCAATACATCTTATAGGTTCACTATTCAACAGTTATACATATAATAAACGAAAACAATTATTATGAAAAAGGATATAATATAATTATTACAAGACTCACTTATTTTCTACTTTTCTTAAACATATTCGTGTAAAAGATACCGGTGTATTCATATACTAGATTATAAAGAACTGTATAAATTAAGAAGAAAAAAACTAATCCATAAAGCTAACTACGCTAATTTAAGTGCAACTTACAAATTTCAGTCCCCCAATAAAAACATATCATTTCAACTTATAACATGTACTAAAAACATGCATTAGCATAATTGTATTTCGTGATGAAAAGCTTATAGATTACTATTAGTAACATGAGTATATAACGAAACATAATAATAATAATAGTAATTAATAATAATAATAATAATAATAATAATAATAATAATAATAATAAAACAAACTTGTCTTAAAACAAACAATTGAAGAAGAATCTTAATAAAATATGAATTAAAATAGATCTTTTGTGTCGGGCTGTATTATGATTTGTGATTACCATGTGTGGCTAACATCATTAGTTACACCAGGGTTTTAAATTATTAAACGGTCAAAGATAGATTAATGACAAAAACCAGAACTGATACGCTAAAGACCAATTCATTAAACTGTAACTTGCACTGCTCTAAAAAGTTAAACTGCTCTAAAATCAACCACGTATTCACGATTCCGTACCAATAAATAAAAAGGCCAAACCAAGACTAGAAATGACTTTATTGGATTTGGTTCTAAAGATTTAAAGAAAGGAAGCAATTTTTGTACCATACTTTTTATACATATACCAAAATCTTTTCTCATTCATACACGTGGTACAAGTAATTCGTGCATATTTTTTGTATGCATGCAGGAAGAAGAAGATGGTTGAAAAATCAATTTTATTCGACAGAGCAATTATCGATCTTCAGTTTCATTTTAATTTGTTTCAGAAAGACAGCTCGTTTTTCTTGCACTCGTTACCTTCAATGTAAATCTTAAGTGCTATCGTAAAGAGGTAAATAAACTTTTGGCCAAGAAAGAAAAACAGTAACTACCATACAACATCGTCTATATTCAGAGTTCAGGCTGAAGATGGATCCACATCTATCCAATTTAACTTGTAGCCTATCAAAGGTTCTGGCATTCTGAATTTGAGATTCAATTAGATCATAGCATCTACAGGTATTTCCATACAAAAAGAAAACATGATGAAAATGAAACCGATAGATCTAATGGCAAAAGCCATCCACCTGCTAGTCACGATCTGCCTCCTCTATTTCTTCATCCTCTGGTACACCTCGTAAGTAGAGAACGTTGTTACATCTGCATAACCAGCGAACAAACACTAAGCCAAGGATATATACATACACAAAAAGGTTAACTCCTTTCCTCAAACCACAAAAGACCCATCCATTTAAGGCACGCGAATGGACAAGATTAGGCCATGGAAACACATCTTAGGCGTAACTAAAAAAAACTTTCCAAAGCATTAACTAGTGAACGGATTGATCGGTTTATGTCACATATGTAATAGACAAATGAAGAAAATCCAGATGACTAGACTAAAAAGAAATGGGTCAAAAGTCGCCATAGTGTGTTTTAAATAATACAACCTCCTGCATATTTGAGCAGTATAAACAATGAGTACATCATGTTCAATTTTCCTAAATTTCCGGCAAATAGAAACAGCAACTATGTATAAAATCTAAAACAAATAGTAATACTGTCTTTAGAGCCTTTATGTCTGATGTATATTCAAGGCACACAACTGCCTGAGGGTGCCTTTTAAAAACTTATTGTTGAAACGATAATATGATTTTCTGTAATCATACTCAAGGCATTAAATATTTACACATTATACCTTAGTTTCGCGGAATTTAAATATCCATTGCAAAATTCTAGCATACCTGATTAGAATTTCTCCAAGGTTTCCAGTAAACTGCCCATCAATGTATTCTTCGGAGTTTGCCAACTGGAAAATAAGACACTAGCTAATATTAGAAGCAAAGTATATTGTTCATGTCAACCCCATAATTTGAAATATACGGGAACAGAACTTGTTGGAACAGAAGTTTAATCATGCTGGCACTGTATCAAATTGATGAAAGGATAACCCATATGAAGCCTATTCAACATGATAACAAAATAGAAGCAAATTATCAAGCATAAAACTAGATGTGTCAAACTGGGTGATTTAGGAGGATTGAGTGGCAGGTTAAAACAGGTTATTTTCAGATATAATCAAATATGGGACAGTCCCGGAAACAATTCCTTGTCTTTTCTTCTGTTGACTTTCACATTCATTTAATAATTTATGTCTGATTAAAAGAACTACATTATTACAATTTACAGTGATAAGTCTTTATTATAAAATGATTTAGGTGGCTTTATGCATTTTTGATTGCATGACTTTCAAACCCATTCAACCTGTTCCCATTTCATCCAATTATTGACAACTTAAAACCCACATCAACCTATTAACCTATTAGCAGGTCAAAACTGCCACCTTTAAATACCAATCAACAAGGCAGAAAACAAGAGACACTTTTGACAAAACTAAAATGCAGTTACCACTAACCATACGACACGGATGCAGATATCTCGACTGATTGTAATTACTCGGAATCAAAAGTATAAATTAATGACATGTAAGGAAGACAAAATTGTACCTGCAAGTTCATGTATGAATCAACAGAGACAAGATAACCTTTGTACTCCATTCCCCACTTAAGTTTGACGATGACAGGCTTCCCGGTCAAGTTGTTCAAGAAAGGTTTCGGGTTTACTGGTACCGTCTGCAATATTAAACAATTTAGCTCCCATATTTACATCGCAAGCAAACAACAATTTTCAACATTAATAAGAAAAAAAAAATGTAAGGCGAACACAAATCCTAAACTCTACACTACAGTAACAGGTTAATAATCAACAAATTGCTCAATAATCAAAGATAAAATCTTCAAATATAATATTATTATATCTGCTAACTCACATTCATCGATTAGCCCTAAATTTCGAAACTATCAAAAATTGTCCTAATAGAACGATAGATACACAGCAAAATCTACATTTGGACCGAAAAGAAAACAATAATTATTATTAAACGAAAACAAAAAATATGAATAACAGAACTGGAGGATGCGACTTACGGCCATAATTGTAACGAAGAGAAGAACCGATTGCAACTACGGGATTTAGGGTTTTTGACGATTTTAAAAGTCAACAAAAGAAAGGAAGTCTAAATGGGTGGAAAGTGTTTCCTTATTTGCCCCTCAATTATTAATTGCATTCCATTCAAACTCCCTCTTATTTTATAGATTTCATTCAGATCCCTCTAAAAGAAACGTTTTCCAAAAGCTCTAAACAATTAGGGCTAAATATGGATTTATGAAAAAATTCTGATTAGGTGTTCATTTTGTTTTTCCACTGTAGATTGTGTTAAAGTATACAATTTTAAGGATGTATGTTGGTTATAAAATAGTGGTATACGTGACTTTTGGATATGCATATCAGATTATACTATAAAATAATGGTTATTTTATAGTATAGTCCAATATACATATTATGTGAGATGTGTAATCGAAGAGTTTAAAACGTTGATTTTTATAATTTTTTGACTAGTCGTTTTTGAGATATTTAACTTGGGGAAAAAATTGAGTTTTGCTAAATAAATGAATAAGATTCATTCTTTCATTCTCACTAAATTTCTCATTTGAACTCAATCCATATGTGTATATCAAAATTATACATATATCAATATAAACATGAAAGAAACTTATGTGTACATCTAAGCTCTAACCAAATATAATAAGAGTTAAAAGAGTATAAATATAAGAAAGCTCCGAAGTAAAATGTAATTTAAAAAAGTAAAAATAAAAATAAAAAAATTACTTTGATAGCATGTGAGTTATACGCTTCTAGCATCATATACGATATCCCAAACATAATTGTGATCATTCTGATACCTTTTTAGCTGATCTAAGAAAAAAAAAACCTTTTACTAATTTTATTTTATGATGTTGTCTAACATATACCCCCTAGAAATTATCAATCTCAGAGTTTTTGACGGGTATCATGCTATATTATGCAAGGCTCTAGAGTTCCTGGATTGTGCATTTATGCTGTGTATAAAGTAATGGACTATGCATAGTTTACTTTGCTTGCAATTTAATCCGATTGTTAGACTATTTGCCAAAGGTTATCGAAGGGGCTGGCGGAACAAGCACATGAAAAAACAAGGGCATCAATCAAAAGCAAATTACTGGTCTTACAAATCATATTTAACAAGCTAAGTTTGATTATAAATATACGTTGATTGTTGAATATAAGTATCTATATTTTAAAATGTGACATCAAGTTTATTATTTGAATAATACTAGCAAGTGAACTTAATAATTATCTTAACATATGTCCATTAAAGAACTAGAATTGAAGCACCTTGTATTGCATTGACTTGATAACATGAATTAAAAAGTAGTTATGATTGTTTTTATATGATATAGAAGAGTGATCTACTGTATGTATTTGCCTGTACTTTCCAGAAAAAAAATATAGGACAACTTTTATCAAGTTAAAAAGCCCATCATATACTTAAGTCAAGGACGTATAAATAGGTTAAAAATATAGATTCAATAACCAATTAGTATATCTTTCTAACAATAAATTAGGAGATTAGATTCGTGGTGTAATCACGATGAAATCTATCCTGTTACCAACTCAAGAAGCTGAATTGTCTTTTTCAATATGGTCATGTTTATGTTTAAGCTTATGCACAGAAGTCACCAATTACATTACATATTACATATCTATATGGTAAGTGGATGCTAAAAATTGCATAGTTACATGACCCACCTTAATGCAAATCTTCATTATACTATTTAAGAAACTACAAGATCTTCAATAACTATCTTTCGGTGACTTCTGTAGCAACTTCTAACAATGTCAATATCATCAAAAAGCAACAAACTTCACAAACCAAAAGTGAATGCAAGAAGAAAAGAAAACCTCTGATGGTTTTTCTTAAACTAGATAACAGATGTTTTCGGATACATTCTGTCACCCAAAACATTTCAAATATTTAAAGATACGGATGTATGAAAACTAGAAATTCATTACATATAAGTCACAAAATTTGACGGTACCGGTATTTACTCACTTCCTTTGTTATCTAACAGCATACCATACACAGCAAAACTTAGCATGCTTCCATCCTCCATCATCGTTAATTACCTACAGGCATTAGCAATGAAGTAAAGACTATAGCAGAGGGTCTGAACTTTCACTTTGATAACCAGGATTGCAAATGAGTGAGACAGGTGACGGGTCAAAACGAGTTATGTTGACCTAAAACACTTTTTGTCCAATTTCTTGAATCTTTTTAAAAACGGCTACTGCGTTATAATTATAAAAATTAGAATATTACAATGACAATCAAAATTTAAAAATATAATGATTTAAGAGGTTTTATGAATTCAAAATTCACACTGGACATTCGACCAGTTTCCTTTAGATGGTAAACTTTTTTTCATTTTACTCGTTTGACCAGTTAGACATGAAAAATAATCCGAATAGACTCGTCTCACAAGTAAATTTATTGAGAGTGTCACCTCTACTAGTATGGGCAAAAATATGAAGAGTACCTGGGTATTGCCTTGACAACAACTCCTGGAGAACCCTTGAGCAAATAGGCTGCCACAGAAGAATGAAGTTCAACCTTGGGCTTGTTTGGTGGTGGGATGAGGTTCAAAACCTTTAGATTCGCAAATGGGCATGCTTCTTCAACAAGTTTCTCATGAGATAAGGAGAGTAGCTTCAAGCCAAAAAAGGATACGTTATTACAGAACAAAACAGGAGCTATATTAATAACGAAGTACGCGTATATAAACAAAATAGACATCTTCAAGCCAAAAAAGATAAAGAAAACACAAGACTATGCTGTCTTTAATGTTGAAATGAAACAAATGCATCAACTATAATAGCTAGAATAAGATTTCAGTGTAAAAAATATGCAATCTAGGGCAAAAAATATGCAATCTAGGGCCAGTATCAAGTTAACCATGCTCTCTTGGCAAGATTTATAGTACAATGACAAGCCAGGGACCGATATTTTGTAAAAACTCTAATATCAATAAGACCTAGATTATATGTATTTACCAGAATAGGAGCCCGAGCTTCAACCTTAAAAATATAAAGGGAACTTAAGAAAATAAGGTCTTAGAATTTTAAAGGACCGGGAGCATTGGTTATACCTGAAGCACATATCTCAACGAGGTACCTGGAAACAACTAGAGACCATAGCAAAAGAGCACAATACACTCGATAAACAAAATCATCTTGAACCATTCAATAACAAAGATGGTATGTTTGAGACAATGACATTAATTTTAAACGGTCAACAAACGAAAATAGATATGTCCAAAGAAACGACCGATAAAAATAAATAATATTGATTAAAGCAAGCACCATGAAAATAAATGAGGCATTCATGTAGCTACTAACTATACAATGCGTTTAGGATCTAACTCAATTACTTGATTTGGACACCTAAGTCAAAATTTTATACAATAATTGCCGATCTGGATATGCAGTTACTCTTAACATATTCGTAACGAGCTTTTGTAAACAATAGAAATGCACTTTGAAGTAAATAAGAATATAACTACTGAACATGCATCATTGTATGCTCATGTCACAACGTTGGCTCGTAATATTACACAATAGTATCCATGGTAGAAAAGGGGCCAACAGTAACAAACACTTTTTTAACTGCAGTAACAAACATTAACACATGCAAAGAAAATAATAGTAAACATAAAGTTATATACAATACATTAAAGCAATACCTTGACAGTTGATGGAGACAGATGAACAGACTTCGCATTTTTAAGGCACCGAAAAATATTAATCAGATTAAGCTTCTGTTGATTCTCATCAGGCTGATTAACATTTCTATCAGCTACTCTCGGAAACGAAAAACAACAATCGATATGTACAGTCTCCAGAAGAGGAAGCTCAGAAGCTTCAAGTGACGTTGGAATAAGACCATCAAGCTCAAGCAACACAAGTTTTGGAGTCAAAAGTACCAGCTTCTCGTACGGAATCGGATGATAAAAACACGAAAATATCGTCAACCTCGATAGATTAGACCCAATCACTTCAAGACCAGCCAATTCGGATGACATTTTACAGTTCACCAAAAACAACTCTTTCAAATTAGGAAAACACGAAAACGGTTCGGTTTCAACTATCTTAACACGTTCTAACCTCAAACTAGCCAATGCATCGAAATTCGGCAACTTACCTAAACTAAGCATCCCTTTCAATGCCAAACTAATCAATGAATCACTCGATCTCACAGATGGAACCGGACGGTATTTCGTTAAGTATTCAGAAGTATCAATACTTAAACTGGGGATATTATGTGATAAAGCATATCGTAAAACCCTAGCCATAGTTTTCTCATCAGTAACTTTAATATTAATACTATCAATTTTAATTGATGCATTACGGTAAGCTATTACATGATCAATGAAATTATCGAAAGGAGAATTGAATAAAAAGTTATTTAGGGTAAACTTTTGAGTGTTCTTGAAAAGTGAAGAATCGAAATTGAGAACAGGAAGTAAAGTCCAGAGATTTACCCATCGTTTGGATAAAATTGAAGATTGAACTGCTAATTTGGTGTCGATAAAAGAGAATATGTAAACTAATAGTACATCTGGTAATGAGCTGATTCTGTCTTCTTGTGGTTCTTGATTGTAAAAGGTGTTGCAGATTGAGCTTCGCTTCATTTTTGCTGAATTGGGGTTTTGTGAAAGGGGGAAATGGGAGGAGGAATGTAGAAGGACATGTGTTTAGTAGTTACACTTGCACCCCCTAAGGTTTTAAGTATTTTACTTATTATGGATGTACTTTTGTTTATGGGATGATAGTTATCGAGCTATTGATAAAAAGTTTAAAGTTGATCATTTACTTGATACGAACTTTAAATTGGGGTAAATGAGATATCCACGACTAACAAGATAATTTTTGATATAACTGTATTTATAAATTAACAAATGAATAAAAAAACCGGGTAATTACAAATTGAAATAAGAAAATTATGTAATCATATTTAATCAGAGTGATTGGTTTAATCCACGACTAACAAGATAATTTTTGATATTATTTTCATAGCTTAAAATTTATACAATATAGATGTTACATAAATAGTAAATAAACAAAAGAAAACAAGTCCCTGCTGACTGACCTACTATCTGCCGAGCACACTATACTACCCATCGAGTACTATAGTGTTCCATTTGTTAGATGATAATCTATCTCCGTTGAAAAAAAATCTTAGAATTCATTTTTTGTCAAATATAATTCAAAATTTAATTTAGAAAGTAATTTATAATTATTCTTAAAATTGAAATTATAACTGAATGATCAATTTGAAAAAAGGTTCAATATTAATTGTTATTATGATAAGAACTTTTTTTTTTTTTTTTGGTAAAAATTGAATCTTCAATATAAACTCAATAAACTTGGACATAAAATCAAGAAATAATGTTTGTTGGGACAATCTCTAAGTTTTAATTAATATTAACGGTATTAACTGAATCAAGTCGAATCATGAACTGAAACGGACTTAACTGAAACACAAACAACACACACTTATGTTGAGAAACTTATATTTTCAAAAACCAACATTAACCGGCAATGTTTTTTCTTAAAACTGTCCAGTGATTTTGAAAATAGTTGGTTTCCATATCAATTCCTATATACCAAAAAGGATTCATAAACGAAAACTATATACATTGTTCATTACATTTGACAGCAAAACTGATCATATGCGTGCGTTCAGTCATCATTCTATCACCTATCACCTACAAGCATTAAAACAGATGATATAAGTCTTGATATATATATGGTAAACAAATGAAGAACAAACTAACACACCTGTACATTGCATCGATAACGGCTTGTGGACACTCGTCGAGCAAGTAGTTCCAAACTGATTCATAAACTTCATCTGCGGGTCTATTTGGTGGTGGGATCAAGTTCCATTGCTCTAGATTCTTAAATGGACAAACTTCTTCATCAAGCATGTTATGACACATATTGAGCACCTTCAAGCCAAAAAACATTAAAAGAAAAATAAAAAAGTAAACCATAACAAACACAAACTCATATACATTTAAGAAATTAGCATTACCTGAAAAGTTGAAGGGGAAAGATGAGCATGTTTAGCGTTTTTAAGGCACCGAAAGATTTCAATCATATTAAGCTTTTCTTGCCTATAATTGCCAATTGGGTAACAATCAATATAAATTGTATCCAAAAGAGGAAGCTCAAAAGCTTCTAATGACATTGGAGTAACCCCTTTAAGCTCAAACAGCACAAGATTTGGAGTCGAAAGGACAAGTTTGTGGTAAGCATATCGATAATACTGAAGCTTGAATTGCGATTTTAGTTTGCAGACATGAGAATATGGAAATTAGAAGAGCCTCGGGTAATGAACTGAGTCTATCTTCTTGCTCTCGTCCTTCTTGATCGCCATAGCCATGATTCACCATTTGCTTCCTGTTGTTAACTTGCTGTAAATGGGCAAAAGGAGTGCATGAAATATATAGTACAACTATACAAGGCTAGACTATGTTTACACTTGCAACCCCTGAAGTTTTAAGTAATTCACCAATTTGTATTTTTAGCTGTCTTATCTTACTTTTTAAATTTAAATATAATATATATACGAGGCGGGTTAAGCGGGGTAATGTCAGTAACTATATAATCGTCATCTAGATCGTCTATTTGTCTTAAAAATATATATATATATATATATATTTATTATTTATATCTAATATTCATCATTTTTAAATATTATTTGTATAGCTTGTATTCAAATATAATTCAAATTATGCATATAATTATTATAGTATATCAATAAATAATAAATATAGTATTATTATTCTTAATTATATTGAAAAGTATATTTTTTTTATCTATATATACACGATTTTAAATTTACGATACAATTCAAGATTCAATTTATATTACAAATTAATTACATTAAAACATATAAATTTAAATGATATATCTTATATATTTACACGGGTTCAAAGCTAGTTTACATATATAAAAGATTTGACATGTTAGCATAGTATTAACTTCTATACATCATAAAACAGTAAAACATTAAAAAATTATTAAATTTTGTTTTTAAGCAACTTTGTAACTATATAATTGTTACGTATAAAAAGTACGTTAAATAAATTATCAACTAAATATATAGTAATGGATCAACTATATTATTACATAGCATTTGTTTCACAGAAGTGACCTTCCCAAAAGGTTCGTTCTAAAATCAACTAAAACAAATAGTTTTATTAAGCAATTAAATATTAGAAAAATTCACTTAAGTTTTTTAGATAATCTAACGGTAATTTATCGACCAAGAAATCAATGCGTCAATTCTACTAATGTAGTTATTAGAGCCGGTCCAAGCCAATTTGAGGTCCGGGGTGAGATTGTAGAAGAGAGCGGCACCTCTGTAAAAATAGGCCTAACCTAATATACTATACATACGAAATTTGGGGCCCTTTTTGAAGTGAGGCTCAGGGCGGTCACTCATCCCGCTCGCCCTCAAAACCGACCCTGGTAGTTATAGCTAATCAAAGCTCCAATCTTCAATATTAGTAGAAACAAAAACTTTGACAAAATAATAATAATAGAAAAATAGAATTAAAATAAACATACCGAGAGGGAGACAGTGTCGTGAAATACAAATGTTATTGACTTACTACGTATCATTAAGCGACCGTATATATATTTTGACCATGCGATTGTGGCCTATGGGAGACGAGCTGTTCTTCTTCTATTGAGGGAACCTAAAGCCCAACAGAGTTGGGCTAAGATTGGGCTAAGATTGCAATAAAATTGATAGGGAATTTTGACCATGCGATTGTGGCCTATTGGGCTAAAAGTGCACTAGGATAATTTCCATCGGGCCGTGTATACAACTATTCATGGTTATTTGTTATCTACTAAATTTAGCTAACTTTTATAGGGAATTTTATTTATTTTTATTTTTAGAAACTGAAGTATATTAAAATAATTTCCTCTTTAACAATTAGTGAAACAGGAATGGGATTACAAATTGGAACAATCATAGATATATCAAAAGAGAAACCAACAAAAACTGATACAGCGTGTTCCCAGTCTCATATAATATATTTTTTTATTAATAATTTAATAAATAAACTAGAACCGAAATGTACTCATCCACCGTTGAAAAGAGACCATAGTTAGTTATCCCAAATGTAAAACTAGTGCCAATAGCTTACTTGATAGTTACAGCTAACAAGTAGTTAATAATACTTGATTACTTGATAGTTACAGCCAACAAGTTCATTAAAGTGCTATAGGTGCAATATGAAAAGTTGTGGATTACTTGAAACTGAATCCACCAAAGCATTTATTAGAAATTAGTTATTATTATTATTATTATTATTATTATTATTATAATAATAATTATTATTATTATTAAAAAGAAAATTATTTTGTCGAGTATTATGAATTTCTTTTTTCTTATTAAAAAAAATGGACCAACAATTTTTAAATTTTTTATGTTAAACATGTGAATATGAATAATAGTTTAAAACATTCCGTACGAGTATAATAAACAAAACTAAGCTTACAAATTTATATTTTATAAATGTCATTAATACAAAAGTTAATATGAAATATATTATAACACTTGATCCTAATTTTGAGGATAAGGTCCATTGTATCGCCAAAATCACTATCTCCATTTTGCTGATGCCATGTGCAATACAGGCCATAATCAACTTATTTATAGAAAAAGCCACAAGGCCAAAATTAGCAGATTTGTCTTTCTCCCTAGCTGGATTTTTCTATTTTTAATTGTTATAAAAAAAAATTCATCACTTGCTTTTTTGCCTATACTTCTACGCTTGTGTACACATTTTTCAAACCCATTTGAAAAGTTACATCAATTACTCAGGTATGTAACTTACTAAAAAGGTATTTTAATCTTAATTATAATAATTGTAACAATTAAATTTTATAAAAGGATAATGTGATATTTAAAATATTCGATAAAGAAAATATAATATTATATTTATATTATATAACTAAAGGGTTACAAAATTTACTTTGTTAAAAAGAGGGAACCTTCTAATAAGAAAGTGTGCGTGTCAGTTTTTTTAACACTTAATTGAAACATATAATATAAAATGTAATATTTTTATTTACAAAATGAATATGTAACCTTTTTATTATGTAAAAAAAATAACACATAATATATATAACCCTTTTATTATATAAAATTGTTTTATATTGATTTTATCGATCATTTTTAATACGTTATAAAATATCAAATTAAAACAACTAAACAAATAGATGTTCACACATCAACCCGACCATTATTAGTGACTCTTGTAATCATACAATTAATCCGTTATTTGACAACTTTAAAATTACATGATAAACTAATTGTATTACACGTTTTCATCACAAGTCTTTTAACGTTGATTGTAGATTTAGTAATGATTAATAATATTAATATTAATATAAATAGAAAAATAAAAAGAAAAATAAAAGCATACACAATTCGGTTGTACCGAATGATAGTAATTGGAGCAGCACCCTCTGCTCAACTGAAAATTCAACTCGGACAGCTCATCAGCTAAACTTCTACCACTCCTCTTTCTCTCTCTTATTTTTATACATCAATTTGGAAGACAGAATAGAATGAAGGAAACAATCAAACAGAAAATGGTGAACAGATTGCACCGCCGTAACTCCTCCTCCGCCTCTTCTTCCACCGCTTCCGTTGATTACAATTCCGGCGATAAACTTCAATTCAGATTCTCCTCTCTTCAAGCTCTTCAGGTACTCATCGATTTCTCTTTCTCTCTCTGTACTTATGTAAAAATACATCACACACGCAACAGAATTATATATATGCTGAATTTTATGGACGAGTTGTATTTTGTTGTTATGAATGCTAAGTAAATACGCATGATGTATATATGTTATATGTATACCGAGGTAATGAGGTATTCATACATAAACTCTGGAATGAATGTTTAATGTGTATCGACTTATCAGAAATTTACTGAATAATAAATTATGTGTAAATATGTTTATATAATAATCTGTTCGAAAAATTAAAATAATTGAGGTCGTGATTCTTTACTGTGTTTTAAGATGAAATGAAAATAAATATTATAGACAATTACTAGTGCTTGATAGTTTAGGTAAAATTTGGATGATGTAATAAGGATGCAAGGAACTAAGTATGTTGATCGCAGTGGTCTATTTCCTTTTATGCTTCAAAATCATATACTTTAGTAAGGATGATGTTGCGTCAATGCCACACGGTGTGTATCTAGGTTTGTGACACTAGGCGTCGAAAAGATTTAGAGTTTCTGGTGATATTTGTTAGTAACCGTAGAGGGGAATTGCTGTATGATAATGTGCATTGTTCAAGGTATGTTTGTCGCCTGCCAGTAACAAAAGAAAAAAATAACGAAAGGAAACCTCATTGAACAGAAGCTAAAGAAAATAAAGGAAAACTTTAAGTGCTGAGAATCTGATAAGTAATAATGCATAGTTTCCTTGGCCAATGTAGAAGTAAGTTCATTAATAAGTTTAACATAGTTGAAGCAACGAGTAGATTGATTTTCGAAGAAGATATCAATTCATGTGACAGTTTTCCAATTATAGCGACCTGGTAACTGCTATGTACAAAGACTTGGCAGAAAAGATATACAGAGTATATGGTGAGTAGGCCTTGGTTGTTGAGAGAACTTCTGACCAACACAAGGTCTTGTTGTTGATCACCAGGTAATTGTGAGCCAATCTTCCATAATGTATAGAGGTATAGCGATCAATCAATCTCCCAAGACTCGTGAGCCCCTTCCTGCATCACTTTGTTGCATTCTTTAGTGAATTATAATGTATTAGTAACTGTTGGAATGTGTTCTATGTCTGAGTCTATGTAACCTTGTATAGTTCTAACTTTGGGAATCTGTGTCAATAGTTTTGAAACCTTATGGTGCCCTAGAGAATTGTAACTATTGGAATTTTTTATATATGTAACCTAATGGCAAGTATCGTGACAGCTGGATTCGTTATATGTCATATATTTAGCATGTGATATCCTACATAATGTAACTATTCGAATGTGCTTCATAGTTCTTTAAGCTTGGTGACTTCTAATGACAGCTGGCCTATGATATATCTCAAGTAGTTATCTATTCAATTTAAGTTGTGACAGATTCCTTTTTGTTAAGCATACCTGTTGCAGATTTGCTTACTGTATTTTGCATTCACAGGTCCCCAAGGGATGGGATAAGCTATCGTTGTCCATCATCTCTGTAGAAACCGGGAAAACTATTGCTAAAACTGGTAGAGCATCAGCACAAAATGGAAATTGTCAATGGACTGAGACTTTGATCGAATACATTTGGGTTCCCATTGATGATGGTTCAAAAGGGCTTGAGCGATGCCTATATAAGCTTCTCATTTCCACGGTCTGATTATTTCATTCTTCTAATTAAGTATCAGTTTCACCAATTTTGCATCTATCTGTGTGCTTATAATAGTCTGTGATTATTCATCTAATAATCTATGATGATGTCATTTGCAGGGATCAGGTAGATCTGGTATCCTTGGAGATGTTACAGTAAATTTGTCAGGCCAAATGAGTTCTGAAACTTCTATTTCTATAGCTCAACCTCTAAAAAACTGTAGTTACGGGACAATCTTACAGGTTAGTCATCACTCAGATGCCTCCAACATCTTCTTGGAAAACAATAATCCTTCATCTCGATTTTTCAGTAGCATAATTATTCATATTATCATCATGCTAGTACATTTTCAAACACTCTTTTTGTCTTTTTGATGTATATTTATATTAACAAATTGGCATTTGCAGTTCGTTTGTATCTATAGAAGGATTAATTTCTTGTATATCATTTTAGAAGCCCTCATTGATTCTGTGGGTCATAGATCTTGTGTTAGACATATACCACTGTTTTTCAACCCTTAAGAATGAAGACATATAATTCATTTTGGTTCTTTTCGTCTTGCAGGTGGAAATTCAGTGCCTAACACCTAGAGCAAATCTGGGGTTTGTTACTGAACAATGAGAAGTTATGATTTAATTATTTTAATCGTTGGCGTAGGTTCTCTAACATGCTACATCTTTCAGGAATGACGGATGGACAGACACCGATTCATTTATTGAAGATGCGAATGCTTCTGATGACCTTGATACTGCGTCAGACGTGTCTGATGGTAAAGTCAGCAAGAGTCTAGATTCTTCCATGAGCAGTAACTTTGTGTATACATCTCAAGCAGGCGGAATTGATGGCAGGGTACTTATCACTGTACTCTGAAACAATATATTAAATTACTTGAGACTCACCGTTGGTCCTCTTCTGCTGTTTGATCATAAGCAACTTTTTTCCAAATTTATAATCTAACAATTACACTTATACACCTTTGTTACATACAATTTGGAGTATACAACTTCTACACTGAAATTGGCATCCGGTTTTGACTTGCAAGTGTCAAATTGGGCAAGTATTGTATTTAGTTCCACTTTATGTATACAGTAGATTTAAAAGCTGCAACGCCTATGTTTCCCATCTTTTCTTATATAAAAATACAATTTATATGAGGTTGTATCTTTGCTGCGAGTTATTTAATGATTTCCAAATCAGTTTCTGCAGCATTTATTTCAATAGGAAGCAAAATTTTGAATTAATAGAATTAGCAGGTTTCATGCATTAAAAACACACATCCGACAAATTTCTACCCATTTTGACCTGCTTCCTTCTAAGCTATCATTTTTACCCAGGTGACCCGATAGTGTCAAGTACATACCAGAATATACCCATTCATAAGTAAATGGGTTGAAATTGCCACATTTGCAATTAATTTTTATCTTTCAAGTGATGACCCTCGAGCTTATGCATCTTTCTATATCTAAGAATTCCTTTGTTGGACAGGATAGAAACTTCTCTGGACGACGATCGGGTAGTAGCGTTGATTCGATGGATGATTCTTTTGGCAGGGAGGGTTGTTCACCACATAGGAATCCGATTGAAGTTGCAAATGATCTAATCGGAAGAAGGGACTCTATGGGATCTTCAAATAATGCACAACATAGCTCATATCATGTCTATGATTCTCCTAAATCAAGTCATCCTATGTACAGCTCAGGTTCAGCAAAGCATATAATAGTTCAAAGACAAGATTCTGGAAAATTTTCACATTCAATTCCCGCATCACCATTACGAAATTTTGGTTCCACTGAATTTGTCCTGGAATCCGAAGGGACGACGCTGGAAGAAGTTAGGGCAGAATCAAGAATGTGGGAAAGATATGCACGCAAGTCAAAAGTTGATCTAGATTTCTCAAGGAAGGAGTTCAAAGACCAAACAAGGAAGTTGCAAAATGCATGTATGGAGGTTCTCGCATTGCAAACAGAATGTGATGGACTGAAACAAGAAGTCAATTACTTGAAAGTTCTGCTGGATGAATCAGAAGTCAAAGAAAAGGCTACTGACAGTCTAAAAGATGATATCCAGACCGAATTGGAAGAAGAAATGAAATTTCAGAGAGATATGAATGATCGTTTGTCGCTGCAGCTAAAAAAAACTCAAGAATCAAATCTTGAGTTAGTTTCTGTTCTCCAGGAACTAGAAGAGACCATAGAGAAACAGCGATCGGAGATAGAGAGTCTTAAACCTTTAAAGGATAAGATTAAGGAGCTTGAGAGAGATTGTACTGAGCTTACCAATGAAAATGTTGAGCTTATATCTAAGCTTAAAGAATCAAGTAAGGAACTTTCAGTTAGTAATAACTCTGTTGAAGATTCTGAAATCATTTTACTTCAGTCCCAGATACAGAAGCTCAAAGAGGAGGCAGAGAAGAGAGACCTTGATAAAATTGATGCCAGTTACCTGGAAATTCGCTGTGATGATCTAGAAAGCAAGTGCATGGAATTAGAGGTCAATATCCAAGGTTTCAAGGATAAAGCTTGTTATCTCGATAGTGAACTCAATAAATACCGTGCAAAAGCAGAAAAGCACGAAAATGAGGTCTCTACAATGAAAGAATTACTGAAATTGAAGAAAGAAGAAAACTATGAAAGTAAGTACATTCTCAAAATATCTGGGTTGATTGCATAAATAAGTTGCCAACTTTGTTCCAATTAGTGTTTCAGTTTACCATCTTTTACTGCCTTGGAAGAAGCATTGAACTTTCTAAAAATTTGATGAAAACTCTCAAATTTTCCAAAATATCAATTTAAGGTACTTTTGACATTTTACTGGGTCAAAAAGATTGACATTGCTGTAAATATGATCATGTTGACTTTTCTGACGTGGTGCCAGAGACACGGGTTGCCTTGGAAATTTTGATGTTTTTTTTCTGAGACAAAGAAAGTTGGTTACCCAACAAAAATTGGAGAGTTAGTTACTGTTTAATGCAATGTGGCCTTTATATTTCTATACAAAATTTATCCCGTGACCAAGTGTGGATTGTTCCACTTGTTATTTGAACATCATGCTCTCTTGTTGTACAATATGAACCAAATGATTATCTAAACCTTAAACTTTTCAACGTATATATAGTTCTAATGGTTAAACCATTCTGATACTTACAGATTTACTCACTGGAGATGGGACGACTGAGTTTAGTATGAATGATGATAGTGTTGTAGTTGAAAAGGTATATCTGGGGAAGGAATTATTGTCAAAAACCTCTGAAGTAGAAGTGCTTAAATCAGAGAATTTGTTGAAGGACAGGCAGATTCAGCGTTTGAAGACTCAATTATCTGATCTGAAAATATTGAAGAAACAGTTAATGGGAGGATTACAAGGAATGCAAACCGAAAGCAGAACAATCTCTGAATGTCTAGATAAGGTAAAAAGTGACATGGTGGTGCTTAACGATACAAAAGATTCTCAAATTGCAGCCAACAAGATTCTTGAAAAGAAGTTACTTGAGCTCGAGAGTTGTAACAAGGAGTTAGAGCTGCACTTAACCGAATTGGAAGTTGAAAATTTACACTTGTCAGAGCGCATATCTGGATTGGAACCTCAATTAAGATATTTAACTGATGCAAGAGAGTCAAGCCGTTTAGAGCTGCAACATTCAGAGACACTTGTCACAAATTTACAGGCGGAAATAAAGAAACTAGAAGAGGATACAGAAACAAGCAAGGCTGATATGAGACAGAAATTACAAGACATGCAAGAACGGTGGTTGGAAGCTCAAGAGGAGTGCGAGTATCTAAAGAAAGCAAACCCGAAGTTACAAGCTAATGCAGAAAATTTAATTGAAGAGTGCAGTCAACTTCAAAAGTCAAACCGGGAGCTAAAGCAACAAAGGCTCGACTTATACAATCGCTGTACAGTTCTGGAAGCAGAACTGAAGGAGTCACAGCATAATTTCTCCCAGTTTGCTAAAAACTTGGAAGACTTGGAAGATAAGTTTTCCTTGATGATCAATGAGATTGGTAAAAAAGAGAAACTATTTGATTCAGAGCTTGAAGCTTTACATCTGAAAAATGAAGAGCAGACAGAGAAGCTTGTTATGCGTGAGGATATGTTCAATCAGATGTACTCAGAGAAGATGGTTGAACTTGAAAATCTTCAACACGAGGTGACCCACCTCAATACACAGATATATGCAAGTCATGATGAAAGGGATAGAATGGCTTCCGAAGCAGTACATGAAATGCATGTCTTACGTGCAGATAAGCATAAACTGGAGAAAGCTATTGAAGATGTCACAGATAAATTCAGATCATCCGAGACGAAGCTTGAAACCCTCCAGATTGAATATGAAGAAAAAATTCAAGATCTGATGGTTGAGCTTGCTGCTTCAAAACAGAACCATGGAGTTCTAGTGGCAAATCATGATAAATTGATGGAGGTATTGGATATCACAAGATCTAATGAAGAAAAGCTCAGAATCACGGTTAGTGAGCTTGATGTTCACATAAAAGATTATGATTACCAAACATTACAATTAACAGAAGAGATCTCGAGTCTGAAAGATCAACTGCAGAAGATTCCAGTTTTGCAGGATGAAGTGGTGGCTCTTAAGAACTCACTCAATGATGTGCAATATGAGAATAAAAGACTCCAAGCCTCATTACAGTTGGTAACTAGTGATTATAAAGAGATAAAGGAGGAGAAAACTTCATTGTTGCAGAGAACAAGTAGCATGCAGAAGGCAGTGACCGAATTAGAGGATCATAAACGTAGTAAAGTTGCCTTGGAGGAACAAGTTATGCGGCTTCAAGGAGATCTAACTGCTAGAGAAGCATTATGTGCACAAGATGCTGAGTTGAAAAATGAGCTCGGGCGTCTGAAACGATCAAATAATCAACTACAGTGGAAGATAAATTGTCTTCAAAAAGAAAAGGACGAATGTATAAAGAATGCCCAAGTCCTTGAAGAACACTTGGAGCAAAAGAAATATTTAAAGCCAGATGAAATTGAGTGCTCTACTAATAGTGCTATATCTTTCAGATCAGATAGTATGAATAGTCTTCACGAGGACATGAAGCTCTCGGAGGTCCGTATGAGATTCCTTCTTTATAAAATATCTATATAAAAAAACAGTTATGATTTGATTTCTAACCTTGTTTTTCCATGGAACAGGGTGTGGAAGCAAAAATTCAGTCACTTGAGAAGGAACTTGCTGAGGCTTTGGAGGCAAATGACATGTATAAGGCCCAGATAAATAGGTATTAACAATAAGAATAAAAATGAATGGGTCAATTCGGATGTGTTTTGCTTCTAACGAGTCAAATGAATATAACAAAAATAGGATTATGGCATGTAATAGTGAAGTACTTTCACATATGTACCACTTTATCAAAGTACTTTTTTGCTATTACAAGCCATTCATATAACGTTTCATTGGTTTAAGTGTGGGTCGAATGTTGCCAAGGTGTATTTTTTAATGCATAAACCTCCAAATATATTTTATTGAAAAAATTATATTATTGTTAATAAAATAATTTTTTTGTAATCAACCACTAAATATTAGTAGTCTTTAATTACTTGTTTTGACCCATCTTACTACCCACCCATTTTGCCATCTGACTCTGATGAAAATACATCTCAAATTACAAAGGAAAAGGCTAATCTTGTGTACCATCATTCTCGCTAATATACTTCTTGCTGCCAATTTTCATTTATAGTTTCATGTCTGAGGAACAAGTTGATAAAGAACATGAGAAAGATGCATCTTCACTTGAGACCGAATTAAACGAACTTCAAGAACGCTATCTCCACATGAGCCTCAAATACGCTGAAGTAGAAGCTCAAAGGGAAGACCTTGTATCAAAGTTAAAGGCTGTCAGGCCTGGAAAGAGTTGGTTTTCTTAACTTCAGAAAGAGCGATTTTAATGTCTCAGGTATATTTGACCGTTATTCATTCACAAAATGTTATATATCCATGAATAGTATATATTCGAGGAAAGAAAAAAATATGTGAGTATATACTTGAAAAAATAGCTCAATGCATAGCATGTAGTAAAAATAGTTACAAAAAGAAGATGAGGTAGATTATGTTTGTTTCCATGGGCATGTTTCGGCGTATGTATGCCCTTATATGATGTAAAAACATGAGTCATGTTACGTGTACATGTTGTATCTTATTGAAGGTATGAGAAAGTTTTCATGATTGTTATATTATCTCTTCACATCATACTATTATTGTATGAAGCACGTGAGCTGATGAGCCTCCCTATCTTAACAATAACTGTAGATATCGCTAGTTATTTCTAACGTTTAGTAACAAGTGAAAGAGTAAACAGACAGTTTTGGCTGCTGAATATGTTCTTTTACCTTTAACCTTTTTACTCTAAAATTAGCATAACCTTTCTTTTTTCTTTTTCAAGGTATTATACACATTCATT
This sequence comes from Logfia minima, assembly GCA_963921325.1. Lineage (NCBI taxonomy): Eukaryota > Viridiplantae > Streptophyta > Magnoliopsida > Asterales > Asteraceae > Logfia > Logfia minima. The sequence goes on from OY992770.1 coordinate 4,076,159, forward strand.
AGAGGCATCAATATTACTGTTCACCGGAAAGATATTGGTAGGATTGAGCGGCACTAAACTTTAATTGGATAAAAAGGGCCACGACTCTTGCTCATGGTTTTGCTAGTTTAGTAATTTGCTATTATAGTATATGTGGTATAAATAATCCATTCTGACAATTTAGTTAAACTGGAGAGAAAATAATTAATTGTGAACATACAAAACTCCATAAAACGTATCATAGTACATTTCTTTATGGTATATGAATTGAGTTCAAACGAGAATGAAAATTTTAGTGAGAATGAAGGAATGAATCCTAGCCATCCATTTTGCAAAACCCAATTTTCCTCGAAAGTTAAATATCTCACAAACGCCTAATTAAAAAATTATAAAAATTGCACCAAAGAAATCAGCATTCTTTTCTCTACGATTAGACATCACTCATGACATATTTTCGGTAAATTTTTTTTTTTTTTTTTTTTTTGGTTGAAAACCAGTAACACATGTGTTAGTGGTTGGCAACACATGTGTAACCAACCGTGTTAGTGGTTGGTAACACATGTGTTAGTTGCGGTAACACAATGTTAGTTTCGGTAACACATGTGTTAGTTGCGGTAACACATGTGTGTTGGCATGTGTTACCGAAACTAACACATGTGTTACCGGTTTTCGAAACTCACCAAAAAATGAAAAAAAAAAGTTCGTCGAAAGTATACCTTGTGAGATGTCTAATCGAAGAGAAAAAAATATTGATTTTTATGGTGCAATTTTTATATTTTTTTGACTAGCCGTTTGTGAGATATTCAATTTTTAAAAATGTTGGGGTATTATTATTTTGATAAAATGGATGGTTGAGATTGATTCCTCTATTCTCACAACAAATCTCATTCTCATTTGAACTTAATTCTACGGTATATATATAAAAATATTTTTTTTTCAAATTTCTCAGCATTTTTACTTGTGTGTAGCTTAAATATGTTAACATTTTACTTTTACAATCTACCTTCGAATTTATGTGATATACTTTATATCCGTGCCGCAATGAAGCGGGCCAGCTATCCTTGCTATTATTTGTCAACGAAATTTGAAAACTATTGAGTGACAACCGAAAATTAAAGTTGGAAATGGTTGTGAAATTCTTTCACAAACTCAAATTTGAGTGTAATATTAAGACAATACACGAGTTATTTATATTATAATTTCGGTTTAGCGTTACTATTAAACTACAGTAGTTTGGTTCATTGGCTGTTCATGAGTAAATGACAAAAAGAGCAACTTTAATGGGTATTTACTTATTTTACAACAAAACTACATTTATAATACTTAGCACTGCTCCATGTGTCATACTGGCATTTTATCTTGCATTATAACAGAAGTAACCGTTAGTTTACTACGAAACGACAAGTTATAAATGGTTAAGAGTTATTCTCTTTACAATAAGTTTATGGTTAGTTTATAATTCAACCTACAATTCCATCCTTGGGTTCAAAATGCATGATGAAAAGACATTTTCCTGTAGAATTTATATTTTATTATGCAACAATGAAGGAATAAAAGGAGCCAATTGTTATTCAAATTATACAATGTGTAATCAAATCATTCAACATATAATCAGAAAAACAATGAGGCAAAAATGACGCACTCTACAGGTGAGAATACGAAGAACTTGAGACCCAAGTAGATCACTTTAGTCTTCTTCTTCTGTTAGTTTGTAATCTGTTTACAGTATGGAGTAAGCTCGAATGACTTCAACAATTGGTGCCCGGCACAATGGACATTTCCCTCCTCCACGAATCAACTCATTTGCACATTTTGAACATGTACACATGTGCCCGCATCTGAACCAGGTATATGTGACAGATTAGATTCAAAATAAAAATTCTCATGGTTTGATATAAGAAAAGAATATTTTAGACAATTTACAAATGGTCAAAACAGTTTCTTATTTAAGCTTAGTATTTTGGAGGGAATACCTGTACAACAAAGAATCAATCTGGCTATCACAACAAATACAACAGGTTCCTTTCCTCACTTGACCCCATTTTGATCCATCTTCAGAAGTTTCTGCAGCAATAACTGCAAAAAGAACTCCATGATATTAGTGTTTTTCTATATAACCAAGGGGCAAAATAGTAATTACAGCTTAGATTATGGCATGTACCTTGTCCATCCCCTGATCGATTCAAAGCAGCAGAAACTTCCTGTCTGACAGACCTTTGTAGCTCCAGTTGCATGTCCATGCAAGCCTCAAGCATTCTCTGCATGTGGCTCATACCTTGTTGTAGTCTTGCCATATCTGCCCTCAAATCATTTATCATTTCCCACTCCTGTTCCAATTGATGTTCATTCATTAAGCTCAATGCCACAAACGAGATAGTTTTACAAGTAAAAATCAACCGGGGCCATACAGAGTGTATGCATGTGCGTTTTAAAAGTGTCTATGTGATATTAAATAAGCAGAATCATACATTCAGCTTTAGAAGAAACTACAAACTTTAGAGTGTTTGGCAAAGTCTAATTATTTAAATGGAAACAGAAGTTTCTCAAATTAGGTCAAAAAAGAGGTAACTAGGTATTTTCTGTTTCACCCTTAATAAACAAAATCTGTTTATCTAAACACTATGAACTGATTATGGTGCCAACAAGTTGCAATAAAACTAACAATGGCAAAACAGAAATCCAAACACCCCCATATTAACTTACGAGTTCAGAGCGATGCATGCTGTGACGAGACCAACTAGAATAAGGCAAATGATGCCAAATTGGTTGTGGTGGAGGTACGGGAGGAGATGGTAGAACCAATGAAGGTCTAGCAATGGCATCATGCTGATTCTGATCGGTCTGTTCATCCCTGCGCTGGTCCTGGGCACCCTCTGGTGAAGCAGGGTTTGGCAAGTTCCGGTGAAGATCCCAATCAATGGGAGCACGACCTTGTCTACTGACATATGACTGAATCAACTGATCCAAACTCTCACGGAAACCACTACGAAGAAGATTAGAAACACTTCTCCTACAGAGAAAGAGAATACCAGTCAATGCAAGAGTAGCAACTAAGGACGAAAAGTTAGTACATGAAGCAATTTAGACCCATTTACTTATGAATGAGCCAATTCAGGTTATGTTTTGTCAATTTTGTCTATGATAGATTAAGTAGATATAGGTCGAGAGGACTGATAGTCGTCCAAATTTAATGTATAAAACATCGTAAAACATTTTATTGAAAATATAACTATATAAGATTATTAATAAAGATATGATCTTGTTATTGTTTGTAACACTTTTTTGGAATAAAAATTTGTCAAGTGTTATAAGTCAGACATACCGACCCATGTTGACCCATAACAAAATTGTCCCTTTCGACCCGAACCCATTATGACCTGTTGTCCAACACTCCAACCCACCCATATTGCCACCTCTACAGCTTAGGAAAGGTCTACCTGCTCAAAAGTTCCCTGAGTTCCATGCTGTACACATTATCATCCTCTGGTGGATGAAATCTATTGACTCTCCTCACTGGAACATTATGCAGCATTCTTGGTGGATCAGAGGGCCCTTCTGACCAATTCTCAATGGCTTCCCGTGAGCCATCCTCATGCCAAACCTCATCGGTTCCATGTATATGTGCACCTTCTACATCATTACCCGAAGTTTCCTGGGGCCAATCGTTACCAGAAGTTTCCTGCCAATTAACATCTTCTGGAGTCCCATCTCTCCATTCATTGAACTCATTATAGCTTTCCTGCTGCCACTCTCCTCTCTCATCATCTTCAACTACGTGGTCTTGCCACTCCTCTCTCTCATCAATACTCGCTTGTTGATTAGTGCTCTGAACAGCTGTATCACTTTCCAAGTTTCCTGTGTGATCAGTGACCTGATGAATGTCGGTTTCCTGAACCCACAGCCGTGACTGCTCTTGGTTTTCATCATCGATCTCCTGCAAAGTATTTGTGTAAGTCTCCTTAGTTGTAAAATAAGTGATGTTACTGTTAAGAGTAGTAATCAGAATATCTGCTTACTTGACTATTAACATTGCTTTCTGATCTGGTCCGGAACTCTTCCCTGGTCAAAAGGAAGCCGCATCATCATATGAGAATGAAAACGAGACCAAAACTATTTGCAGGTATAATTGAAATGTTTTGAAGGCATAGAAGTTAAACAAGTTAACTGGATCCTTAAAGCAGATAATAGAATTGAGTATTATCAATTCAACTTATAAAAGGGTGAAATAAAGCTTACCTCAAACCAGAGACAGTGTGGCGTTGTCTCAACTGGACCAACTCACTTGCTGCAACTGAAGATGGCCTCTCTTCTTCCACAGGCCTTTCATTTCGTAAGAATCTGCCTCTCAGTAATGACTGAGAAAATAAAGACAAACTTCAAAAATCATGTATAGTCCCAAAACTAAGGTCATAAAAGCATGTATATCATACTCATAAGTGAATCGATAACATATCAGTAGTATTGCTAAGGCTACCCTCTAGCTTACAAACTAGTACACAAATAAAAAGAGGCAAAGTATATTCGTTATCTTAATCGATAGTTATACTATATCCTGTACCAGCAATGCCTTTAGGTCCATCTCTGAACCTTATCATTACTAACCAAAGGATAAATCAAAACTCTATGATTATATACATACATGGTTAGATATACAGGCTATTGGGTAAGTGTAAAGGCTAACAAAACTGGTGGGATCAAATAAAGATCAGGACTGAAAAGCAACTGACCTGAATGCGGTTGCGATGTGCAAAATCAGAAACCGCACGATACTCTGTCAAACCCTGAAGTTCCCTCTGTCTTTCTCTCTCAACCCTCATAAGTAGGTCAAGTAGAGCTTGTCTGCCACGCAACCTCAACATATCCCTTCTAGTATGCTCCGGCTGCCCTTCATCACGTTGACCACCATTTCTTTCATGACTTTGTTCACGAACCGTGCCACCTTGCTCTTCCCTACGACTGCCACGAGTTCCCCTCTGCTGACTAGTCATTTGCACCCACTCCCTCACAATCCTCACTCTTTCACGCTCGGTTTCCCCAAGCCACTCTGCTCTTGGACTATTAGTTCTCTGAGCAACACCAGGTGACGGATTGGTCGCACCAGTCTCCCTCCAACCCTGAACAATATGCCTAACCCTTTCCCTCTCAACCTCATCAATATCAGGAGTTTGCTCACGACTCGAACCGTCATTATCTTGACCCTCATTCTGCGGTCCCATTTGTTCATGAGACCAGGTTGCATAATCATTTTCGCTACCTGTAACATCCCCCAAACTACTTTGATGTTCACTCCCTCTACCTTCGGTAGTACTCGAAACATTCGTATTAGAATCCACGCTTCTTTGCTGTCTGAGTCGCACTCTGACCCTTTCACGAGCACGATTCAATACATGCTCATCTTCCAACTCTCTCCACATCTGCAAAATAGACGATGCACGAGTGCTTGGTCTCTCAGCATTCCCCTGCCTCCTGGAAGTAGGAGAAGGAGACTGAGACTCCCTCAAAAACGATGAATCTAACATTGATACAGTATGCAAACCCGCAAGCGCCATTAATTCAGACTCACGATTCCTTCTCTCTATCGTAGTAATCATTTCTTGTGCTTGCCTAGCAGCCCACCTACTCAAAATCCGAGAGTGTCGTCTTCTAGCAATAGAAGACTCTGCCAAATCATCACCCTCGAGATCCGACCTACGTCTTCTTCTCATAAGCTGATCACCACCCTCAGTCTCGTCATCATCCTCCGTGGTACGTGGAGAGCTACATGATGCAAATGACATACAATCATCCAATTGCTCCCTCATTAATTCCTCAAATCCCCTCTCGAAATCGGAACAAACATCATTATTACTCCCAGGCTTATGTAACATTTGCTGTTGAATATCGGTCATCTTCCTAGTCGTACGTGCACTAACCCTACCTCCCAAAATCCAACACTATCATCCACCTCACCAAACACACCCAAACAGATAATTGACCATTACCTTACAAAGCAAAACCAAACTTAATTTGACAAAAACCTAACCCTAAATTGATACAAAAGACTCGTTCAATTTATGATATAAACCGCTGTACGATAAATTTAATATCACCTGATCAAACATACGATCAAAACCAAATTTTGTATCATCAATGATACAATTCATCATCAATAACAAACAAATCGAATCGAGATCCATCACAATCAATGAACGTAAAATTCACCAACTAACTCGATATCAAAATCGTAGATATAAACGTACCTGTGAACCAGTGTATATCGTGTTTCAATACAGTTGATATAAATTAAAACCCTAAGCAAAATAAATGGAAATTGAATTGAAATCGATGAAGAGGAAGTTGTGACGAATTGATTGACATAAAAAGAAATTGAAATCGAAAAGCAAATGTTTGCGTGAAAAGGTAATATATATATATAGATATAAGTTATGTCGATATAAATATAGATATAGATATAGTCTTATAGATATAGATATAAGTACAAAATATGGAGGGAGGGTTGAAATTGGTAAAAATAAATTCAATTTTAGGGGAAGAAAAGAAGTTTGTTTGTTGAGCGCGATTTGTAAGCCAAATAATCGACACGTTTCTTTCTGAAATAATATTAATATTAAATTAATATTAATTAATTAATATCTAAGAAGAAAGAAAGATGGGATGAAGCTCTAAAGGGGGCAAGGGCTCTCCTTAAAATGTGTTATTTTTTTATCCTTTTATAACGCCTATTTTTTCGCGTCTTTTTATTTTTATTTTTTTTTGAAATTGTGACGTAGGGTTTGAAATATTTTACAAATACTTGCGTTTAAAAAGAACGTTAGCTTTAAATATGCATTTCTGTTAGATTATTGAAATGGATATTATGTAAGTTTTTTGTGACAAACGGATAACGTAAATTCGAGTCGAAGATGATATATACAAAATCTGTTATCGTCTCGTTATGTATTCGTGATACGTAACTCAGTAGCCTGTTTTTAGATGAACGATGACTCAGACATCGCAACAAAACAAAATATAAAAAGTGTACGTGGTTTATATAATTATGTCGTATGAATATATCGTCTAAATACATTGCATACCTTTGTAACTTAGTAGGTTGTTTATGTTGTTTTCATATTCTGCTATACATTATTTTTCTAGTCTAAATATAATATCATTTGTATTTATATGTGCATATATGTTGAAGTGTGTGTATTAGTTGATTCAATTAAAGATCGATGGGGTGTACGTATGTTAGTTATATATATGTCAATAGAGGTAAAAGGAATTAAGAGAAATGAATGAGAATGATACTATTGACCATATATTTGTCTTATTGTCATCAACACATGCATATTTAAGAGCTTTAGTAGTTCATCAGTTTGGCTGCAAATAATAGATAAAGTACTAAAACTTTATAGGTTGTCTATCTAGAACCGATATTATATGTTAGTATACAAATTAGTACGAACATGTCTTTTTCTGTATATTTATAGTAGCATTTTAGTGAGGTTTTAGTTATGAAATTTGACAATTGTCATGATGGCAGCATTATAAATGAGGTTTTAGTTATGAAGTTTGTCATTTTACATCATCAGAACATTCCCTTAATAACATGTACATTTCGGTACTTTCTTTACTTCGTAGTAAGCAATGTCTTTTTTGTTGCATTATCTTTTAAAAAGAAATGTACTCTATAGACATTTATATAGAATACCTAAAATAAATATGACTACAAAGTACAAAATGCGACTTACGACCGTAACTTCACTAGAAGACAAAAATAATTAACGTATGGTATAACATGTATGTAAGTAACAACATAAAAAATACGTAGAGTTGATCAATCAGCGGTCATGTAAAGTGTCTTATTATTTATATCTTTAAATCATTCAACCTTTTTCGTATATACATAATGAATTCGTCATTTATCTTATCTACAAACAATCGGAAGTGAAGTTACAAACAAAATAAAAATCAGCCAAGTGCAAAAAATAAGAAGCGGATCGTATTATATCTTGTTCATCTCGTTTCCATTTTAGGATCAATGATTTGGGCGTTAAGGCATGGCAAGAGTGAAACGGGGACTATTGTCTGAGATTGACGCATATGTTCAACTGATTAAACGGCGTCGTGTGTGGTAGCGGCCAAATTCCATGCGTTGGGATGGCCTTGTCGCCAGGTCAAATCAATCATGTTGACATGTACACTTCATCATCCTCTATATACTCTAAATAAATATAAATATAAATACCTCACTTTTCTTTGGGGGAAACCATCAACACGTGGTGTGCAATCAAATGTTCTATTTTCCCCCTTTTCTATAACATTATTAATTGAATTGAATAATCAAATCACTATCCAAAGTCCAAACAAATATGAGATATTAACTTTTAAACTACTTATTTTATTAACTTTATAAAACGAACTACTTAATTTACTAGGAAACTATTTTTATATCATAACTCATGCTTTGACTTTAAATTTAAATGTTAATGTTAATTAACCATATATCTCTTAATAATTAGCTGTATTTAATTTCTCTACAATTCTTCAAACTCATTAGGTGAGAGGTGGATTAGACTTAACTATTAACACGCTTAAATAATGATCCTTATCAATTAAATTATATTCTTCCTTTATACCGTATAAAAGAACTGTGAATACTTTTCATGTCCTAATAAGTACAATAACCAACTTGGCTATAGCTCAAAGCTTAATTGACAGAGTCGATAAAAGACAGGAATTTTTTATTTATACACCTTAAAATTTTTTTGTGTATACCATAATATGAGTGTATGTGTAAGTCTCATCTATATATGTATATGAGTTTGTAAGGTGTGCAAATAGTAATATCCTAACCTTTAGTATTAGATTAATAAAATTGTATTATATAGTCTACAACTTATATTTTCCAATTAGTTATAACACATTTCCACTTTTAATCAAGTTATCAAATCAATCGAGATCATTATCAAATTGTTTTATTTTGCTTATCTTGCCTCAAGTTGACCACCTATACTAGTCAACTTTATTAAGGGTGAACGATAAGCAATTGTTAAAAACACATAGTTCATGTTTATTCAAATGTATAACTAGAATGCAGTAACCATTTGATTTATTTTGTCAACTCAATGTTCCATATCCAATTTGATTTTTCGATCAATCGAAAATCCAAATTGTCCTCTATACTATATATCCCCAAATTTGTTTACTATCCGAAAATGAAGATCTAGACGAAGTTTTTGATCTAAACATGCAACTTGATCATAATATATAGTTAATATCTACTAGATGAGACACAAGATTCATTTCAAATCTTGTTAATTTTCGTAACAAAAGGTCTAGCATGGATCTTAACATCCATCACAAAGAAACATTCATCATAGAAATACTTCCAAGTAAAATCAAAACGATTAATAAAAGTAAAAAAGAGGGGCACATCCCATAAGGAGAAAACAGCATGGTTACCTAACATCACGTAACCATAACCTTGCCCATGCAAAATTATACCTACTCATTTTTTTCATCTTGTTTTTTACTTTCTTAACTTTTTCCATCTCCTCCTTTAAACCAATAATTTTAATTTTTTGTCACTCTTGAATCGTCGTACTTGTTTGGCAATAATTGTTTAACAAAGATTCACAAGATCTCATTTCATACATGTATTCGTATCGATAAAGATTGGTTACGCGACTGGTCAAGAATAGTTGGACCTAAAAGTTATAAGTTTGATTATATTATCTATAAGTTATGATTAACTACTAATTAAACTAATAAGGACTGTTTATCGGCTAAATTACCGGTTAATAAGATAAGATGACTACTTATGTTAAACAATTTTGTTTAGTTTAACTAAGAAGCTCGTATTGTTGTAAGCAACTATAAAAAGAAAATATATATATATATTGTTTTTCAATCAACTGTGTCTATATATATAGTACGCATGATCGTAAACAATATGTATGTTCGTGTATGGTGAGTGTTGTGTTTTAATTAGATATATAATAACTAAATTTATTTATTTATTTATTTTATTTATTTATTTTTTATTTTTTTAGAAAGTCAATTCTAATCCTACTCCTACTCACTAACATAACCCACATAATACATGCACATCGCACATATATACACACATGCCTTTCATGAGGCTTGAACCCCAACCTCTTGGTTGAAAAACTTCACACATACCGTTAGGCCAAAAGCCCTTTGATAATAACTAAATTTATTAATAATACGGACCTAACTTTTTGTTAGAATCGACCATTAAATTTATGTTGAGGGATGTACGTTAGTATGAATTTTAGGTTAGTCGTAAATTAAAATTGATGAAGAGCAAAATCAGAAATCAGTGTCAAGTAGTCTTGGATCCACTATGACTTGCTTAACAGATTCAAGTAATATCATATAGATTAAGTACCACATCCAAATTAAATCTTGTGAGTTGATAAACAGCACAAATTCTTGGATCCTAAAAATATATCAATTTTTATATATGGTTTTATAATCCCAAAAAAGAATTAACCCACCATTTTTGACCAAGTTGATTCATGCACTTATATTCTTCAAGGTAGACCAACCCTAATTAACTCCAAAAGCTCAATGTTCAAGTAAAGGAATGATTGATCTTGGCTTCTTGAAGTTGGAGTTTCGCTAAAACCCTAGTGAAAATATTGATGATAAGTGATGGGAGTAAGGGGGACAATTAACATGTACATCCATGCATAGATAGACTATTTAACATAACATGCATGTGCATGCATGGAAACAAGGATTTGTTTCTATTTATCCCAATGCTTTTGTCTTGATAGTAACATGGGCCCTTGTGTGATGACTTATTGCCATGCACAAATCATACATGATCATGTTTGCTTTTGATTTTTATGTATACTTTTTGCGCACATAGTTTCTTATTCAATTCTAGCTACATAATATAATATGGCATGTTATGGCCACTCAATTTAATTATATTCCACTCTATAAGCCTTTTATCTATTTAATTACTCCCACTCACTAAAAAAAGTACTAATTAATGATTGGTTAACTTTTTTACTAAATAGTTGTTTGAAGAATTAATCATATCAGGCCACTTTATTGGTGTTCTTTGTGGATAAACGGGGTGTAGAGTGAATGCTTTTTGAAGAACTAATTAAGGGATATTGCTCGACAAATTTTATTACATCTTATATTTTAATTATCCAAAACTATTATCAACATGACATGGAATTAAGAATCTTAAGCCTATTATTGGGATTTGGTATAATTAACTTAATTAGGATAAAGTTTCTTCAAAAAATAATTAAAGGCACATTAATTAAATATCTATACAATAGCTTTGCCTTTTGTACAATCCCATGTGTGTGGATGTAAAACTCCTTTTGAGGACTTCATTATTTTAACAAAATTTACAATATAAAGGTCTATGTTCAATTTATCGTAAATTTGATGGGATCATACCACCAAAAATATATAATATATAATAATATATTGAGTTTTGGGGGCTACTAGGATGATAATCAAGTGTTCGAGAACCCCTTATAATTACCATCAGCATAAACAATATCTAAAGTCTAAAGGCAGGCTTATTTATCATTTCTCATGTGCAGTGAACCATAAATATGACAATTTATTTTATTTTCATTGGATTGGCCCAGTGGTGGGTGGGACCGTAACAAGTATAGGTTTCCAAAGTTAGAGGTATGTGAAGGTAAATAGAGCGGTCCATGTGAAGGTATCATAAACCAAATATAAATTGAAAAAAAACATGGAGATGCGGGGTATCGATCCCCGTACCTCTCGCATGCTAAGCGAGCGCTCTACCATCTGAGCTACATCCCCTTGTTGCTAAACAATTAGTAAGGAACATAAAATATTTCGTCGTACAAATAGACCATCTGTTTTAGCAAAATGGATGGTTTAACATTAGTCTTTTTCTTTGGTTTTTGAAGTTTTGAGTTCAAATTTGATATTTTACGGTTCTGGTTCTCAATTTTTCGGGCTTAAAATAGATTTTGTTTGGCCTTGTATCAAATATCAGGTTCATAACATATATGTTGTATACAATTTGGATTTGAACTGGATCCTTTAGTTTGATTAATTAAGAACATTGTTTTGTTTTTCTTCAAGTTCTAAGGCTTTTGATTTATAAACTAGAACAAGTCATTGTTCACAAAATGCTAATCACTCGGTTGATTGTTTTCATTTTATTTGCAGGTTGGCTTTTGACTGAGAACCAATCACAACATAAGTACCAAGTTATTTGCATACGAAGGGTAAAAACAAAAATGTAACTACATATTAAGAGAATGCTAAATCATGAAATAATTATGTACTTCAACCATAAAACAAACGATACATTTTGATGTTTGTATCATACAGCTACCAAGTGCCCAAGCTTACAAATACCATGGAACCAAAAACCGGATAAGAAAGCAGAATTGAAGTAACATTTCATTTTTAAACAAAATAAATTAATTTTATCCCTTAATGTTGGAATGAACGGTAATGTAACAAAACACCTATTGTACAGTAATTACAAACTCAAACACACTTATGAAGTGATGCATATCGGACGCGAGCAACCTGATAAGTGTCATTTACATATCATATCCCACCAGTTCCAAGAGGCTGTCTTGACGTGTCGCCAGAAGCCCATGCTTGATAGTCTTTCACCAACTGCGTTCAGATCAATTAAACAAACAAAAAACTCGTCATTTGAGTATACTAGAATTGAATAGGTTGAAACTTTTAAGCTAGCATGACAATATATACTAGAAGTGAATAGGTTGATTCGGGTGGTATTTTATCTCTAACAGGTCAAACGCTCCATTTTAAAACTTAGTCAAAATGGAAACGGGTTAGATGGGTCGAAAGTTTCCCAAAGTGTTTTCAAATGCTTAAAAGTTATAACCTCCTAAGTTACTCCATTAAAAGAAAGTAGATCATTATTTTCACTATATACATCACTATATACGCTTTACAAATTAATATAATGCATTAATTACTTATAAAGTTAATGACTAATGGACAAGAAAATGTTGGCGGGTTGGTCCAACACGATTATCAGAGCAAATGTTATTATCACTTTTTACAGAGTTAACACTATAATAACATTTCTGATGCTGTTTTCTACTGTACATGCATTTAAGCATAGATGTAAAGACTTTTAATAAGCATTCCCACCACATCAATAAAATCAAAAGACAGCAGAAGTACACAAATTATCAGATACCTGTCCCATAAACCGGGGGAGCATAATCCTCAGTATCTGCTCAAGAACTTGAGCACCACTAGATTCAATGGTTTGAACTGGGATTGCTTGAAAAGGAAATGGGATATCAATGCTAACCTGATAAATAATTTCCAAACACTGAGTATACATATTTGAACATTAAATTGCATTTTATTGAAACTCAAGGAACCAAACCAAATATTGAATAGACAAGTACAGAAACGTTGATCCATCTAACTCAAAACGAAATGGTATCGTTCAGCTTTTGAGGTTAAGTAACCTAATTTTAAGAATAAAAATACGGGAGTAACTTCAACCTAAAATAAAATGATCACCTCGATAATAGTGTCCGACGTGAGTTTCTGCATCGATGAATCGCTTTGGTTCCTATCACATGATATTCTATTCACCATTGAAGCTGCATGCCCATACCAAATCAGTGTCAATGGAGTCCTGAAAAAGCATTTTGTAATATAACTTAGCAAAAAATAGCATCAAAACCCTCCCATGCTATGATCGTGAGGTTTAACTGTTACATCAACCTTATAACTTTCTGCCGATATCGTTTTCCATCTTACTATGTGAATTTCGCTTACAATATTTGTTTTGAAGGAGTGTAATATCTTCTAAGTTAGGTTCCTATTTAATCTCGAGAGAGATTGAGCGGCATGTAGGCGTTAATACTAGCGATTCTACAGTTGCTTATAGAAATACAACTTCATTTGGTCCATAATATAACCGAGACCAAAAAAGCCTTTAAAGATGCTATTATCTAATATCAGTGGTATGGTTAAGTTTCTCCAAATTTACATAATTAGACAGGGAATTGAAATCTGAGAAGAATATGAAAATGCAAATAATGGAAGTATTTGATCATGCCATCTTTCCGAGGGAAGGGGTATATTTCCAACTTGTAGAGTGTAGACCACCTATTCTATTTATAAATTTTGGTTATATGAAAAGCTATATGTAATCTCAAACTTACAGAGCCATATCATTATCTAAGTTAATAATGATATTTACAATCCACCTCATAAATTATAGTGAATCTCCTTTTAATAATCAATAGTATATTCCCACCATAACGATAGAAGTAAATTAATAAGAAGACTAACTACAGTCATTGCTCACCATCAAATTTATTATTTTGTGCAACTACAATCGGCGATCCCTCAAGCTGCAATAAGTTAACAGTGCAAAATTATTAACCCTACGACATCCTACATGGCAGTATGATTAAGACGGAAATTTGCAGGCTTTCATACCTTACAAGACAAAAGGTTAATAGAACATCCATTAAGTTGCTCTTCAACTCGAACCAACAAAACAGGACAAACCTCAAAAGCAAAAAATTTGAACTTGTACACGTAACACCTGAACGTGTTGTCATCAATTCTCTCGATCCTTTGAGCATCCAAAACAGAGTACTGGCTCGCAGGAAGACTCATATACTCCACTGTCATTCACAACATACAGATTAAAACAAAGCATATCAAATAACTTAATTCTTCACGCACAATAAATATCGTCAAACTGACGTTTGCTGATTGCGAAATGACCATTTCAGTATGTCGCAAAAGTTCACTAACATTTTACTCAACTTCACGCAGTGAGGGTGCTAAATACACAAATCAATTATAGTTGTTATCTCATTGCACGGAAATTTTATCACTTAAATACACAAACAGGCATCCGGTTAGGTTTCTAGGAGAAAACGAGTGTTTGGGATTGGATATTGCAAGTGCTTATGACTTGAATTGTGTTCAAAATAAGCACCACTCTACCAGCTTACCAAAAACAGTATTTTTTTATAAGATAAAGCTCAAAGGAAAAAGTATCCAAACACTTGAAAATGCAGATTGCGTATAAAAATGCAATAAGTTATGACTACTTGAAATATGCAATCCCAATTTGCATATTATAGAATAGCAATTTTAAAAACAACAAATAAACAAATGTAAGAAAGGTTGACCTAATTTAGCCACATATTCAAAATATTTGGACCATCACAATTCACATGTTATAAAATAAACAGCAAATTAATAAACCACTAATAAACATAAAATAAAAAGCCTTCCCGAATTTAGCTACAGCTCACTACCATAAAACAAACAAAACTATACATATACGCATCAAACTATAAAAAGGTAAATTTATAAACAAAATCATTACGTAAAGGGCGTTCGAGTGGACGAACAGACACAGATTCTGTACGGCGAGCAACGAATCGAGCTTTTGGAGCAGAAGAAGAAGATGAAGAAGAATAAGCTGAAACGGAAAGTGAGGGTTTGGTTAAATCATCTGAATTTGATGATGTCAAACCAAACAAGGCGTTTCGTGGATTAATTGTAAAATAATTTGTAGGTTTTTTTGTGAATTGTGATGAAATTGAACATGAAGATGATGAGTAATAATAACAAGAACTTGAGCTTAATGCCATTGCGGAATGAAATTGTAATTAGTTTTTGTTTATTTGATTTTTGTGTTGCATCAAAATAATAATATAGATAACGGTATGAAGTGAGGTGTGTGTAATTGCGAGGGATGGTATAGGATAAGCTTACGGAGTTACGAGTACGACTGTATGAGTGTGAGGTTGTATATTGTTACATGTTAGCATTGGCATCACCTTACTAATATGCGCCGAGTGTTAAATTGCGCGCCTTTGCATACCAGACCGACAACTTACGAATTAATGGGGCCCGATAATATCAAGATTTTAAAATCCAAATCTTGTTATTAATAATTTAATGTAACTGTTGCATTTTTGTATAAGTTTTAAGCTAAAAGTCGAAATAGTGTACGATTTTAATGTAATAAATGACCTTTAGCTTAAATGTAATCTTACAATTTTGGGTACAAGTATTGATATTGACGTTAACCTATACATACGAAGAAATTGAACCTCTATTAACCAGGCCCCAATGCAATTTACTCTTTCTAAATTTGTGTTAGTCAAGGGTATTTTAGGTAATTAGAAAGCAAGCGTGACGTGTCAACTTTTTTTTTTTTTCTCGAGATAGAAAGGAGTAAAAAATGAACCCGGTTTTCACGGCACAAACGGAAAAAACACAGGGAGATTTCAACTTTGCAAATGCTTGTATCAAACTCCTTGTAAGTTCTTCTCTCTCTAAAACTACAAAAATACACACACAAGCACAATGGGATCGCCGGACGTTGCTTATGCTTCATCCAATGACGGAACTTCACCGGCGCAATCTCCACCTCATAAATCACAAATTACTCATCCTCCTTCAGGTCATGATTAATACAATTTCGTATCATTTTGATATGCTTTTTAGTTTTTAATCATAAGTTGCCGGATATTTGTATTTTTTATTATTAAGAAAATTGTAGCTAAATGTATAGATGTACTCCTAGCGATTCTCGAATTTATAGTAGTTGTGTGGTTATCTGTGAGCTGCAATTTGAAACACTTATGAAATGTATGCTGATCAAGGTTATATGTGTGTTTGTACTGTATTATGTATGTATAGTTTTAATCTTGTAAATTTTTTTTATTTATACTGCTGTGTTGTCATTCATGATCTGCAATTTGAAACACATGTGAAATCTAATATACATATGTATGCATAGTATCATCCCTTAGATTTATGAAGTTATATTAGCTGTGTTGTCAAAAATGAGATGCAATCTGACAATAATGAAATGAGGGCTGATTAGGTTTAGTGAGCTGCAATTTGAAGCACTTATGAAATCTATGTTGATTTGGTTTAATTAGCTGCAAATGTGTGTGTGTAGTTTTGTAGATTTGAATGAAGATGCGATTGTAATGGTTTTTTTCAAAAAAAATAGAAGTCTTGAACTAATCAGGAATGGAAATAACAAATATGATAAGGATAACCTTTAAGTGCGTTTCTTAACGTATGGATTTGATTCTAGATACTGATTTTAATTCAAGTCATGTAAGAATTTAACTTTATATTATTTTGCTTGTTATGTTTGAACAATTGTGCAAGTCCTTTCATCACCAAGAAGTGACTGTATGGTTCAGTTATGTTACACTAACATAAGGAATATTACAAAGAACATATTCTAGGAAATTTACTTCTACAAGTATAAAGACTTACTAGTTATGAAATTATGCAACGAGCAATGCCAGCTGATAATTACAAATTCCTACAGATAAGTAATGACTAGTTTAGTGTCTCAACAGTTTTTGCCATTTCTATGGATGATTTTACATTCGTTTGTTGAAGAAGCTTAAAGTTCGTTTTACTACGCTATCATATGATGCAATTTTTCTCTTTCCTTTTTGATATTTTGGAAATATCATGTCCTTGTTGAAGCATTTAAAAATGAGTGTTAACCTTGTTACTCTGTGATGTCTAATAATGATTCCGTTTTATGTACAAGACTACGCATACACCACATATTTGAGGTTCCTTGTGTCCAATGTGGAAGCTGGTTCAGTTATTGGAAAGGGTGGATCAACTATTTCTGATCTCAAATCGCGATCAAATGCACATATTCAGTTGTCACGTAACTGGGAGTATTTCCCCGGAACATCTAATAGGATTATTATGGTGTCTGGAACAATTGATGAAGTTCTTGATGCCGTTGAACTTATCCTCACTAAATTGTTGATTACGGTAGTCCTTATAACACATGTTACTCTTGGTTAGTTATATGGGTGCTCATATATAATATTATATATTTTGGAATAGTTTCATGCTGAAGATGGTGAGGAGGCTGAACTAAGGTCGAAAGTTAGGCTAATTGTACCAAATGGCTCCTGTGGTGGAATAATTGGGAAAGGGGGGTCCATAATAAAGTAAGCATGTATTCACTGCGTTTTATCTGTTACTTTCACTTATTTTTTATTGATGGAATCATATTTTACTATTGATATGAGACTTACCAAACAAACTAGTTAATTGCTCTTGTGCGTAAATATGATGTTACTAAAGGTAGTGGTGACCATGTGTGATGACTATGATCAGAGATGTCTATTACCATTTTCACTAGCATGGTTCAAAAAATATGTCTTTAATGGACATCTTGGAGGTACTGAAAACTTTTTGTTATAACTTTCTCTATGCAGGTCATTCATCGAAGATTCTCAAGCTAACATTAAGATATCCCCTCAGGATAATAGCTATATTGGATTAAATGATAGGCTGGTAACGGTAGTTGGAACCTTACAGCAGCAGGTGCAAGCCACCAATTTGATTCTATCAAGACTGTCTAAAGATCTTCATTATGTACAGTCTGTTGGTCCCCCATTTCCGTATGCCTGTATGTTTTTTATCCTGATATGCTATTCTGATGCACTTGTAAGTTTTGACCGTCTATGTCAATCACAGCCTACAACTCTTGCATAATTAGTTACATTAAAGCAGCATAAAACGTCATTTTAACAATCTAAATCAACTTTGAATGGTTAATCTGGCATGATATATTTTATCGGTTCACAAATTTATATGTAACAGATGTATAATGAACTTATGTTCATATTGGAAAATAGAGCTCTCGTAAGTTTTTCTTCAAAGACGGGGTTAAATTGTTACATGAAGGACATGTGTATTAAGATTGAAATAGAGATGGACAGATCATTCTTGTCTTATATTGAGAGTTGTTTTTTTTTTTTTTCGTTTCTTTTGTCACAAAAGGTGATCCATTCCCCCTTGAAGTCTCCTCAACCTATAACTAGAAGATACTCATTGTAGTACGACTTTAAAATGATACCTAATATCCTCAAATTGTGATATATTTCATCATCCAAACTACTGGCAAAATCATAATTGTAGAGACACGGATTTGGAAGCCATACTAGACTCAACTTGAAAAATAGTCTAAGACCTAAATCTAAGGACAGAAACTAGTTAATTATATGGATGATTATTGATGTATTTCGAAACTCTAGTGACTTATTGATTTCATTAAGATCGTGTTCAATTTTATGTGGTTAGAGATGTCCGCTTTCTGTTTAACTGATTTTTATGTTCCCTGGTATTTGTCTATATGCTTATCCGGTTTGTACTTGTCTGCTTCTGCAGCACCTTGTAGCGTACCAAACTATGGACCACATGGGGGTGGTAAAAAGTTTCAGAACAATAAGGTTCATTATCTTCCTTGTGATATTTACTCTATTAGATTAATAATCCCTTTTGTAACTATAATTATGTTTCTGATACTTGTGACTGTTGAGCACTATGAAACTTAATATGGTCACAAGCTTTTATAGAAGTAGCTAATGGTATAATAGTATCAAACCTGTTTCCGTCATTTGGATGGATATGCAAATATTTTTGAAGCTAAATAAACAATTATTCATCGATTTTAAATAATTTTGAAGTTAAATAAACAATTATTCATCAATTTCTTCAACTCTAATAAATGTGTACTTTCTACATAGCTTTTCCCCATTGAACTATATTATCTAGATAGTTAGGTTTGTAGCACGGAAAGCTACATTGTTACCGTAAAGTTCAATTTAGAGAAACTAGTAGTGGTAAAAGGGGTGGGTTGGGTAACTGGTCAGACATGCCATTTTTAAACGATTTGTTATACGGATCTTGTTCGGGTTTGGCAGCTAGCTTTTATCTTCCTTTCCAATTTCATAATAACCATTATGCAACATAATAATTTCTAGCATCAAGACAATTAAACTAATTACAGCGGTGATGTGATGTGTAAATGCATTACATATTTACAACCTCTCCTAAATCATTTATTTCAAGTTTGGATAACTATTCCATAGAATGATATTTGTTTTTGTATTTAACACAGTAGTTCTATACGAATTTAAAGAAAAATGACAAATAAGTGTTAGTGGGTCAACCCAACACATTTGTACCATTTTTTCTAGCATCTGATCCATTACATTTTAATCATATTTTTAGTTTTAGCACATTTGTATCTGTTTGGATATGTTGTTTTATCTGAACAAACCTGGAAGATCAACAAAAAAAACCCAAAACTACCCAGTTTGTCCAGTTAGGCAAAAATATGCCCCTTTGACAGAAATCATCCTTGTGATTTGCAGGAAGACATCAGTAACTCTCTGACCCTGGGTGTTGCAGATGAGCATGTAGGGATTGTTGTTGGGCACAGTGGTAGAAATATTGCAGAAATTAGTCAGGTAATATAAGAAGTTCCCCTTTGGTTCACTGCACACAATTCTTTTTCTTATATTTTTCTCATTGCAGATTAGTGGAGCTAGGATTAAGATTTCTGAAAAAGGTGATTTCATACATGGAACATCTGATAGGTATGTTGCTTCTAAATCTTATTTCTTCTTCAAATACCAAAATGAAATACGTCGTCCTTTCCATAAAAAATAATAAATAAAATAAAAAGCAGGACAGTCGTGCTTTGAGTTGATGCATACTTTAAGAAAATTGATCATTGATTAATCAAATATCTGAATTACTAGTCTTCATGAAAGACCAGATAAAACAATAATGTGGAATACAATAGGATCATTACATTTAGATAGGCTGCAACTTTAAAAATTAACAATTAAAAGTGCTTTTATTGTAGATTAAGTAGGATCATCACATCAAACAAAAACTTAGAATTGTGGTAATAAAACATTATGAGCGATGATATAAATGCTAGTTGTTAGTAACCTGACAGGCCAGCCTAACCCCCTTGGCCAGATGACCTGTCTTTGAAAGTTTGAAACATTTGATTAATTATCCAAATTGATTAGTTACCCAGTCCAACCTTACCTACAGTTTGCCACCTCAATTATTTTATTTATATTTTGGCAGGAAAGTTACAATAGTTGGATCACAAAGGGAAATCAGTGTAGCAGAGGCCATGAGAGTGCAAAAGGTTGCAACGTTATCAGCTCCACCTCCGGCTTCAACTCCTGAGAGCTAATAATGCATCATTTTCAAGGTACAGCCTGAAAACCACCATTTCCTTACATTTAACCAATACTGTTCCTATTCTCAAGATATTAAAAAAAAAAACCGTCTTGAGATCACAAGGAATTAGAACATGGCATTTGCCGTAAATCATTTTTGTTATATAGGTGTAATCTTTTAGCTAGGAGTTTTAATTTAGAAATACATCGTTAGGATTGTTTGGTTCTAATTGACTTGAGATTTAACATGTTAACATGTCACTTATTGAACTTATTATTTGAATTTTGCTTTCATATTAGGAGCGCATAACAAATACACAAAATGAGTAGTATCTTATAAATGATTAAATGGCACATGAAAATTTTTACAAGTGTATATGATGAAATGTGTAACGAATCTGATGCAATTTATTTTACGGATTTCTAATGCCATAGATTGATGAACATGCGAAATTAAATCGTGAGTATTGACATCATTGTCGAAAAACTAGTTTATGGTTCATTGCCACCATCATCATCACCACCGTATCCTGATCCATATCCAGAGCCACTCCCATATCCTGAACCTTGCCCATTACGCCCTCCTCCACCACCTCCACCGCCACCGCCACCGCCGCCACCACCACCACCACCTCCATTTTTCCCACTACCACTTCCATATCCTGAGCCACTACCACTCCCATATCCCGAGCCACTTCCTGAGCCATTCCCACCGCCACCACCTCCTCCTCCGCCGCCACCACCACCACCACCACCACCTCCTCCTCCACTCTTTCCGCCACCTGAACCATATCCTGAACCACTTCCAGACCCATAACCTAAACCTGATCCACTACCATTCCTTGACCCTCCATCACCACCTCCTCCTCCACCGCCTCCGCCTCCACCTCCACCACCACCCCCTCCCTTACCTCCACCACCACTTCCATATCCAGAGCCACTACCTGACCCATAGCCTGATCCAGAACCCTGGCCAGCCTCTCCAATACTAGAACCCCCACCCCCACCACCTCCTTGTCCACCACCCCCACCTCCTCCTTGACCACCAGTCTTCTTAGAGGACCTAGCAGCAAAGGAAAGGTCCACAACAAACAACACCAAAAATGCAACAGCTACGATCTTTGAATTTGCCATTTTCCAATTCCCTACAACTAAAATACTTCACTTGTATGTGTTTATCCTTTAGAGCAATGTACTATAACTTGTGACCTCAATGTATATGGTCTAAAACTAATACAATATCATGAGCTGTGTGGTACAAACAATAGCACGAGACCTTTCATATTTATAGGCATTGCAAAGCTCAAAAGCTTTCAAAGTTTGAATACATCCAAGTTTTCTAGTAGCTTCCAATAAATGGAAGATTGAAAATACGTGTTCGATTTGAGATAGGAAGATAGTGGTGGTGCCAGTAGTGGTATTGGTTTGGTGGTGCTCTCTAGCTAAGCTATCTCTTGTGGCTGTCCATGCACAATCATCATAAACACTTCACTAAAGTGTTCTTCCACTTTTGACAATACAAACGTCAACATTTGTCAACATGTTCACACAACTACACATGTCAATACACCCCTGCCTCCCTCACCATCTTACTTTTCAATAAATATACTAGTCAATTTTTTAATGCACGACTCTCTGTCGAAAAATTAATATTAACTTTTACAATATTATATGTATATTATGTTTAAAGTTGATGACAGAACCAAAATGAAAATAAACTTTCATTTATTCCAAATAATCCTTGTTTTTTAACAATTCAAATAGGAGTAAAGATTAAAAAGGTGTGCCATAATAATGCGAAAAAAAGGTATCGAAATTGTTGAGTAATTTGAAGGTACATTTTATTCTTATTCCTCTGATATAGTTGTCAAAGCTTTATATTGCGTCCAAAACCATTATTAAATACTTTATAAAAACATATAATTATAATAGAGGTGTCGAGGTTTTTTAATAATAAAATCTACGTAATAAGAGTAAAGGAGTAATTTTAATTTATTTTTAAAAATTAAGATTCGACATTGCAAGATAC
The DNA here is from genome assembly GCA_963921325.1 of Logfia minima. Taxonomy (NCBI): domain Eukaryota; kingdom Viridiplantae; phylum Streptophyta; class Magnoliopsida; order Asterales; family Asteraceae; genus Logfia; species Logfia minima. The sequence goes on from OY992770.1 coordinate 4,099,208, forward strand.
TTTATAATTAGTATTCGGTATTCGATATTAGATACTAGATACTAGATATTAGATAACTAAAGATATAAAACACTTAAAATGTTGTTCAAAATGCAGAACCGGAGCTAGAAAGTTATTAGAAAAGGCGAACTTAAACAATCGAATTAACTGTTTGAAATATTCTAAGGGGGGAGTGGCTCCCTGGTAAACCATTTTTATTATAAACATCATCATGGTATTAATGTAACAATAGTTTTATTTAACTAATTCAAACTCACCTCAAGCCCTCAAATGTAATGAAATATAATACATAGATATTTGACTCGTTACCTAACTTGTATAAATTTACCAACTTTAACTACATATAAAAATGTATTAACAATCCGAATGTTTCTCTTACACAACATCTTTTGCTATGTATGATTCAGACACATAAACACGTTTTTGTAACAAAGTACCATAACTAAGTGGTTAAACAGTAAGCATGTAAAATAATGAAGAAAGCTTCACGCCTAACACATGTAGGCAGCTAAAAGAATATTAGATTATAGTGTGGGCCTCAACGATTGATTTCAATCTTAAACTAAAAGTGACGATAAGTGCACAATCCACTTTGCCAAACATCAAGTCACCAACCCCAATACATGGATTGCATTTAGTGGAATGACGAATAGGTTTAAAAAGGATTTGGTTTGATGATTAAGATCGAACTTTCACTCTTTTCGATTTAAAAAAATAGTGAAACTACACATTTAAAAACTTATGATCTTCAACTACGTTTTTTTGTTGTTGATAATTTCCCATTTGTATTTGTCACATGCCTAATATTTGCCAATTTGGATTCACAGATGCATATAACGCTACATGTGTTTAGTTTAAAATAATTAAAAAGATAGAGAAAAAACAACTAAACTTCACTTTTATTTTCTATATGATATTATAATTCTCATAAATCATGGAAAAGTAAATGCATTAAGAAAACTCGTAGATGGTGGATGACTTATCAAACCAGATGACTTTGGATTTGACCTCTTACTTAATGTCATCATTAGCTCAGGGTAAAGATTATGTTTGAATAATAGTAATGTTACATTAAAAACGTCTATTAACACGTTTACGTAAAAAACTAATATATGTGTTGAGATGACAATTTTCGATCAAAACTCGACATAAAACTGACTCGGAAATAAATATAGATCGGAGGTTTTGACCTGCGACCCCAATGAATTTCAGGCTGGATTCGGATGTTATACAATGAATTTTCGAATTAACACAAATAAATTTTAATATTAGCTTAATATTTATTGTAATTTAAAAAGGACAAGAGTCTTGGACCTAGATATATAATCTTCAAGAGTGTTGGAGAAGAATTACTCGTAATTTTGTATAATGCATCTCAATTTTTAAAGTTCAATTTAAAAATATTTGATACCTTTATGATTTGGTAGAATTTGAATTACACATGTTTTGATATTAAATTTAAATGATGTGATGGGTATTATGATTATTTTTTGAATTTTATATATAGTTTTATGCTTATTAATAATTATCAATTACTTTTGAAAATAAAACCATTTGATCCGAAATTGACACCTAAATTCAAAACTAGCCCACTAACTTTTTGACCCGATTAAAAGACAGGTTACTTGGACCTGGGTCAGGTTAACATTTTGGATTTATACACTCGGATGATTTTTGGTTGACTAGAAAATTCAAACTCACTAATCTCAACAAACCCGGATTGTCATCCTTAGTATTTACTAAGAAAAAAACTCCATATAAGGGTTTAATATGAGATTGTTGTATCTTTTCGTAATATATTTAGTTGCGATAATCAATCGTAATAAATAAAATTAATTATGATAATAAATACATAATAATGATGGATCCTAGGGACAACATCCTAAATTTCATGAACTAAAACATGTACGAAATAAGTTTAAAATATAGATTCCTCCTATCTCGCAAGCAACCATACTATTTAGAGTTTCAGTGTCAAAGTTCCGTTTTCATATTGTGATTGGTGAACACCAGAAACTTTTATGTTTTATTTCCGGGGTAAATTACATATTTAGATCATAATCAGTATATATCCCTCTATTATACAAACTTTTTTGTTTTCATATTGTATGTAGTAAAAAATTACTATATCCCATGTATTAGACTTGACAAAAGTTGTTATCTCTCGCGATAACCTGTCAATCGAGTGACAAAAATTTTAAGTGAGTGACAACGATATACATACGATGCCATTTTATAGTAGATTCTCCATTTTTAAATTTTGATTCTTTTGGGCCTGAGCGTGGGTTTGGAGTAGGGGAATATCTAGTCGAGCCGACAAAGTGTTAATCTCAAACTCGATTTGATTAGAAAACTCGAAGCTCAAAACTCGACTCGAGTTTGTATTACTGAGTTGAGTTCAACTCAACCAATGAACCAATATTTTCGAGCTCGGCTCGACTTGACTGCATTATTAATATTAAATAATTTATAATTAATATTAATCGACTCAATACTTTCAAACTCGACTCGATACTTTAACGTTCAACTCGACTCGAAGTTTATTTAATAATACGGTAAATATGTTAATATACATATAAACGGAGGGTAAAATGTAAAATAATGCAAGTTCAAATAGGAGCAAGCCTCTCGAGCCTAGTATTTTAATACTTAAGCACAACTCGAAACTCTACTGAAGTAGTTCGAGATCTACTCGACTTGTAACGAGTCAAATTCAAGTATTTATCGAGATTCCCAAATTGTCTCGTCTCATTTACACTCTCAGAGAGAAGTGGGTTAGGAGACTCGTACATATCAAGAGACATGCGCCATCCATCTGTTTTGGACCTTGTCCATCCATTTAGTACGTCTATGATTTTGTAACAAGTGTTAAAACTCAAAAAATAAAAAGAGAAATGATATAGTTACAAACAATTTACAAACACTGAGATATCAACTGAGGTGTCATCAATAAAATGAAGAGAGAGACAAAAAAGTGATAAATAAAAACCCAATAGAATGCTTATAAATCAATTTGTAAATTTCTTTTGTATACAATGTTTGTAATTATAGCATCCCTCAAATAAAAGGTTGCCTCTACCCCCGACTCAAAAGAGACCCATCTGAAAACTTAAAATATTTAGGTGCGTTTGGTGTGATCTGATGATGTGATTGAGAATGGGTAATTACTTTAATCATTGGTAAAAAGTACGGAGTATTTGACCAAAATTGGCAATTCCTTTTATCTTGTAATTATCTGTGACGACACTTTTACTTAATAATAGATGGCCACCAAGGATTATGATATACTCCCTGAGATATTAATATTTATATTTAGATTAAGGCACAATGAAGTTTTACTATTATTTTGGGGAAAAAGTAAATATAACAGTGTAAAAAAAAAAGCATGAAAAAAACATTGGTCTATGATTGCAATTTTTATCAAATGGGGGTTAATCTATTAAAAGTATGAAGCTTTTTTAAGTGTTAGTTTTTGGTAGAATCACATCTCATTCCACTCTGTTTCTATCTTTTCTTTTTAACTTTGTTGCACAACATTTAAATTATAATTTTTTCAAAATTATGAAAAAGAAAACAGTGTACATAAAAGTCTAAAACAGTTATGCATATGATCTTCATCTTAATTTGGCCTTAAGGAACTATAACACATTTAACATCATCAAGATCATATTTTTTTTGCTCAAAGAAAGACCCAAACACATTAAAGTCTTGTAACATGGATTAGTACGATTATGCTAAAAAGTTCCATTCGATTGTTACGTATATTGTAATGAATCAAGGGTTTGTTTCTTCAGCCTCTTTCTTCATTTCATCTTGAATGGCAGCAGCCAACTGATCATAAGCTTCAGCCCAAGCACTCTTCATCTCTTCACTCCATTTCTCCCCCACTCCCTTCTCCACTGTTCTCAGCACTCCTTCCTTAACCACCTTCATTAATTCATCATTTCATTGTTAAAAATATTGTTTAATTAATGAGAAATTATAACAACAACGCTAACTACTACAATCAAAACTGCTTTTAACTGTTACTAAATAAGCATCTTAAAAATGTTATTAGTTAAACAATCACTGACTTTATTACTAAAGTTATTTTAAAACTAGACTAGACTCCAAACAAAAATAAAACTGTTCCCAGCACAATAAATAGTTAAAATATACCTCAAAGTGAGGACCAACAATTCCTTTCTGAAGATGAACAGATCCCAAATACTTGAGTGTAGAACCAGAAACCACAACTTCTCCTTTTTCCCTTAGCTGAATTGCTGCCTCACATGTCTTCAATAAACATAATTTTAGTATGTATACATATAATGTATACTATGTAAATTAATAAAATAAATAGAGGAAAATCACATATAAATATTCTCACCATCTTGAAAACTTTGACTGCATGGGACTTAAGTCTCGGGTTATTTTGGGGAATTTCATCTGTATCTTTCATAAACGAAAATAACCCCTTTGCTGAAGGTGCCATCTCTAATACCCTTTTATCATTAATACTTCGTTAATTAATCGTTTCGGTACATGAAATGATATATTTGTGGTAATAACTTGTTACTGTACTACATTGTATTTGATCATATTTAACAATTTTTCATGTATCATTCTTGTAAACATTTAAGATACCAAAAAGTAAGTATATATACTAGTTTGAGCTATGAGCTTAATAACAATTTTAATTCATTATGAGAAGTAATAAACCTTAAAACAATAAATTCTTGTATATGAACATATGAGAACTTACTGAGTAAAAAAATAGAGACTGAGGGCATTAAGGTCTTCCTTCATAATCTCCCATGATTCCTTCACCAATGCTTCTTGTTTTTCACCAAAACCCATCTCTTAATTTCTCTTACTTTTTACTACTATTGCTCTCTACCATACACTTAATATATATATATATATACATGGGGTGTGAATCAGATCATATGCCAATAATATCCATAGGGATAAGAATGTAACTTTGGTATGAATATATGTGAAAACTGAAACATTTGGCCACATACTATAAGTGGTATTGGCCCTTTGACTTGCTTAAAGGACACTTTGACTTAATAAAGGGTTCTGCCACTGTATTATGTACTCATTAAATGCTATACCGTTAACATGATGCTTGTTTAATGTCCATCATTAGAAAACAAACTTGTATACATCTAAGGTTAAAAATAAATAATTTAACATGAACAAGATGTTTTTTTTTCTTTGACTATTTGCATTTAATTAATATCTTACATATTTCAATGCATAATAAGTTACTTAGCTAAATAACTTTAAAAGGCAACGGATATGTACATACATAAAAGAATTTGTAAATTATTATCACGTATACTCTTACAATTATATGGGTTCTAATGTATGCATGTATATACACATAATTTTTTTTAAAAAACAAATCGTACTTAAATCAATATAAATGCATTAGTTGTCCACTTGAAAGTAGCTTGTTCTGTGTGCGAATTGATGGTTTTGTTTGTTATTTAGTTTATTATTTCCCGTTACGATTTTTCTATCTAGTCTTCGATCTCATTCATCCACAATTGTGATAAGATTATTAAGTGCAAAAACGATAATATTGTTTATCAGTTGTTGTAATATAAAAGTATAAAACATAAAAATACACAATATTTACAAGAAAATCAATTCATAACTTTGAGAAACGTTTTACAAGAACATTTGAATCATAAAATGCAATGTTTTGAAATCCGAGTTTGAGGTTGACCTGGCCTCTTTTTCAGGTTCGGTCCCACCGGGTCCAAGTGGTTGGATCGGGGGTCTACTCAAGCTTTGACTTTTTGACCTTTTCCGAATTTTTTAAACTTTTTTAAAAATTCTAAAATTCTTTCATTTTTACCCTCAAACTCTTAAAACTATAATTATAAGTAATGATATTTGAAATTATATATATATAATGGCTATTAATTTATTACAAAATTGTTTAAAATATTCATTAAAGAGCTATTTGAAAAATTATAATAATCATTTACAAACTAGTAACAAATATTTATAAATACAAAACTATCACAAAATCATGGTTAGATCAGTTGACAATCAATCCATCCAACAAGCATGAGGTGGTAACACAAAATCATTTTTATTGTGTTTTATTTCCTTTAATGTTGAAATTGTCCCACATCAGTGGTAACACAAACCACAACCTACTATGACCTCATATGTATTCCAAGCCAAGCACAAAAGTAATTCCAACCTAATATAGTTGACCTACTAATTTGAAATGCTAACCTACGCAGTTCCGGTGGGAAAAAAAGAAAAAACTGGGTCAGCGGATCGATCCGGTTCAACCGGAGAACCGAGAGGTTCAACTAGAGTTGAAAATTAAGGTTAACCTGGCTTGAATCAGCCGGCCTTGGGTCCGGGTCCCAATCCGACCGGCCTAGTCGACCCGAGTTTCAAAACCATGATAAAATGTGTAACTTTACCCCTCAAACAACAAAGTGTACCAAACACAAACAGAGCAAAATTATAGTTACTAATTTCAACTAACAATATACCAAAAAGTAAATCATGTTAAATAAACACATATCAAATGGTACAAAATCAAGCTAGTATCTTTTTCTTTAAAAGACATATATTAAATATATTTCTCTAAAACCCAATTTCACCCAAAAAAATATCACTTGCCGGTACGTTTTTTCGAGTGGCCATGAGCTACTACTGGCTTCACACATACAACCTATCCATGAACAAGCTTTTAGTGAAAAAATGAACCTGAATACTATTCAGACCATAACTTCATGAATGCGGCAACGCACGTCTTGATGAATGACACAATCGGATTAGTTTCTTCATTGTCAAATCTCTTTGATGCTGCTGCTTTTAACGATTCACTGCTTAAATAGATAATCCATTTTAGCACAAGTCGAGAATTTAAAATACTCAAGAGACAGATTAAGCCTTAAATACAGTTATAAAGCCATTAAATAGTGCTCTCTTGGAATGTTTTTGCGGGTTTGATATCCGTGTATAAATACTTACAGATTGATTCTTTTTGCAGTATCGCTAGGCTGGAAGCCTGACTCTTTCTTATTTGCAGTCATGGTTACAAAACTCGGTTGTTGAAGGGAACTGCTGGAGTTGTTGCTGTCAAGACGCAGAGAACTGATGTCACTAGGAGTACTCAATGCCTATCAAAGTGACAAATAAAAGATTATGGTTACTTTAGCAATGATGGACATGCTTCTCACATTAGCAATTCCCTGTATATATATAATGGAATGTTCTCCAGAAAAAATGGATTGTATAAGGTTTCTAAGCAGTAGTTTATTTCAAATATGACAAGACAAACGAAAAAAACTTCATGATTCTTCAGAAAATCAAACTTTAGGTAAACATCGTCAATTTTCTAACATAACTTTTTTGGCTAAAGCAAGGCCACCATAACAGTTAATATGATATTTGAATAGGCCTTGGCATATTTTTCATGAAGCTTGTACATAAATGTTGCACACATGCTAATGGTCAATAAAGTTATTCAGCAAACAGTTACACTATTGCAGTATAAAAATTACTTTTTTGTAACTTCAGGATAAACCATTGATTCTTCTCGTCCAATTCGCCTTTATATGAAAAGCTCAAGTGGAAAACATAATTTTCAAGCATCACCAATAAACAGAGAGATAAGACAAAGGCATAGGCATGTAGTATGAACTCACTTTGTCATCTGCAGGCAACGTGTTCTCAAATTTAACATTTGTGATCGTAGTAGACTCTGGCAGGGGGATTGCTAGTTCTTCCTCCGGTTTTGTATCTATCACTTCATTATAAACCGTGCTTGAAAGGGTTCTTAACGGGAAAGTCTCCACGACTACATTCTCTGACAAAGGACGAAAATGACCTTGATGCACTTCCACTTCATTTACTTCATGTTTCTGTCCTTTCAAGCCCTGTTCTGTTACGAATTCCGTGTGCTCTGGTTCTTCAAATTCTTTATCATTGGCTGTTGCATTAGTACTACCATTTATGATGATGTCATCATCAAGATTCCGTCTATGCAGCTCAGAAACCCTTTTTGAATTCAAAACTTTTGCACGTCTAAGCTCGTACTCGTTAAGTAGTGTTTGGTTGTCTTTAGGTGGTAACCCATGTACATTAGGATCATATGAAATTGAACCTAATGGGTAGTTTTCCAAGAAACTATCTAGGTACTCCATATTCTCTTCTCCTGGAGGAAACTTAGGTGGAGCCAGCACTCGATTCTCCTGAATTATGTCTCGAAAAATTTCACGGACAATGTAATAGGACCCACCAACTTCCTTGTGTGTGAGATGCAGTGATGGGAAACTTCCTTTATTTGACGCCTGATGTCTGCAAGCAGCATACTTTAAAATTATTTAATCTACGACAAAATCACTATATGTAACTACTGATTCTAACTACAAGTACAATTACTAGAAGAAGAAAATATGATTTTTGGGAATAAGTGCGTGTACTTTGAGGATAAAATATCCTGCAAATAAGTATAATAAACATTTAAAGTGTGGTTTATCCACTGCAACTGTATCCCTAAACACTAGTGAGTTAACTTCAGGTTAAATGACCATGGTTTTCTGTTGTTCCTAACTCTAAACTGCAAACCATTTTTAGAACTAAAGTCTAATTAATGACTAGGACTTGTGCAGATAAAGAGAACTCCTCAAACTAACTGAACTTACACCAAAACGCAGTTTTGTCATATTCTTAATTCTAGATACTTACTCAGTCTCATCAGAACTGAAACATTCAACTTGCCCCTTATTTAAGAAAATGGAAAATTACTTCAGTAGCATATTTCACATTTAAATTCAGTTTATAATGGCTACTTCTCACAATTAATCCTTGTGATGCAGATATCCAGCGGAACCATGACAATTAGGACCATAAGTTTTCATATTTCAAATAGAAACTACACTCAATAAGAGAGATTTCTCATAACATTGTAAGAAATCTAAGCTTATGCAAATCAAGTATCCACGGTGTAGCATCAGTTCCAGACAACCGCTCAAGTTCTTCTCAAGCTTAACGTTGAGAAAAGGATTGTCTGGAATTGGAATCTGTTGTTCATAGACTATGGTGGGAAGGTCATTTAGACATCAAAATCTATTATATATACATAATTTGCAAAAATATAAAATTTCACACGAAAATTTATCATAAAATGGAAAAGTTAGCACAGAAATGAAAAATCTCCAACAAGATGAGAAATCTTGAACGAAATGAAAAATCTCGCATAAATGAATAATCTAATGAGAAATCTCGCACAAACACAAAAAATCTCGCACAAAATGAGGCAAACAATCAAGCTTATTTATATAATCGGAATTACGTTATGCGAAACGTCAGAATTTGGAGTTTGTTGCTAGGGTTTTTGGCAAAGGTTAAACTAGTCGACTTGTGGCGGAAAATTTCAAATATATCATTCACGTAGTATTACAGTATTTAAAATATATGAATAGAATGAAATGAACCTTTGAATAAAATCCTGGACCATTTGTTTCCTTTCCACTTTTGATCTTCGCTTTGATTTTTGACCTCCAGAAGAATCATTGAGCTTTGCGTATGTTACTGTTTTCCCAACACAATAACCTCCTCCTTTGTTTACTTGCATTTATAAATCTAATCGAATTAACAAATCAAATTCAGAATTATATAACGAACAAAATATATACGTATACGAATGATGTATGCAAGTGATCGGATGCAGAGAGATGAAAGGGTTTTAGATTTAGGGAGTATGACTGAAAACCCTGTGACTGAAAACCCTACTACAGGACACTCACTTGACTGTCTCAAAACTCTTTGAACTTTATTACTTTCCATTTCTTTCTTTCTTTCTTTTATTTAATAATTTAATTTAATTTAATTTAATTTAATAATTAATTTAGTATTTAATATTTAATTTAATTAATTATTTATTTCTTTATTTATATTTTTTATACAGGTGTCCCCAGAATTTGGTAGATGCATTTTCATTATTGAAGAGTGTGCAAAACCACAACTCCTGTATAATATAAAGTGTCTGAGTGTTTGGTCCAAAACCCATAAATTATTTTGCATTTAAAATAAAAAAAGAAGAAGAAAAAAAGAGAGAAATTGCTAAGAAACATATTTCTGTGACTTTATTTTTACAAATACGTTCTTATATTATCAGCTAATTATAATTACATCATTTATATCGGGTTCAGATTTTTATCCAATATAACAATTTTTAAGCTCGAGAGCTCGATAAAAACTTAAACTAACAGCTCAAGTTGGTTGATTGGTATATTACTAAATATTTACAAGTATATAATGCATGAACGTTAGTGCGTAACAACTAATTTTGTTGGGTGTATAAAAACTACCATTCCATCAGATCACATGTTTAAAAGCTCAATTGGATTCGTTATTTGCCAATCAAGAAGAAAACCGTATGGCAGCTCAGACTTTGATTGTCTGATCAAAAAACCACAAAGCAAAATCGACACAACAAATGAGACGAAAAAGAAAAAGAAGAGGTTTAAGCAGAAGAAGTGGTGGAAAAACTACTTCAGTTCTCTATGTACATGGTATATATGGGCAACCATGAATAGATACAATACTAGATACAAATAATACATGGTAAATTGTGGTCGGGTTTACTCATCATCTGGATAACCATCCAGAAACTGCTTTATAATCTCTCTTTCGTTGGACGTTAGATCAAAATCACCGGCACCCAATCTCGTCCACAAAGCAGCACTTATGCTCTCCGGGTCTTTATCAACTACCTGCATCAGTGAAAGAGTGAACTAGTAACGCCTAATCTCAGCGTAGCTTCCAATGAATTACTATATATCATCCATTAAACATGTTTCTGATTAATGGAACCCTCAAATGGATTCATTCAAAATATTAGGCAATTTTGATGATATAGTTTTGTAACCATATTTAATAATCAAAGAATTTTTAAAAATATTAAAAATGGACATATAAGTAAATCTGGATTATACCTGGATATATTTGTTGATATGGCCATCCTTGTTAATAGAAGAAACGGGCTCATTTTTGTTGGTCGCCATTCGCCATCAACTATGTATTTGTACTCATAACGACCTCCTGTTATTAAAACAGAACACATGAGTTAAAATAATTAGCCTGAATATTTTTTGTTTCTTGATATTAATTATGGAATAACATAGTACATTTGTACCTTCAATGTAACATAAATTGTTTTCCGGCAGTACTTATGTTCTATCTTGGGCCTTCCGGAGAAAGGCAGTCCAAGTTAATTAACTTAAATCATAGGACATATAGGCGATTTGGTTATTTATTCAACTTATTATGAGTAATACCCAACTGTTGATTGACATATCTATGGCAGTCCTTATAATTTCGACAAAGCAGATAATTAATTAATTACCAGCAAATCTCTAAGAAGAATCCATGAACTGTGCTTCTCATCATAATTTAATGGAATACTCTGCCATGAACCATTGATTTAGCAATGAAGCATTATCACACGTTGTCACCATACTAAGAATTGGGATAAAAGACGGGGTCTTTTGACAATCGTATGTTGAAAATAATTTATGGACTATACCATTGACACTTTAACTCTAAAAAAACAAAATCTGGTATAAATTACCTGATCCCATCCAATATCAAGTCCGGATACTTCTACTGTGGAACAATTATCACCATTCCATGTCAACGTAACCGATCTCTTATTTAGGCCTGTAAGCTTTAAAAATATTCAGTTTAAGAACAATGAGTTACTGGGGTTAGAATTTCCTAAATTACCAATGAGAAGACTTCTTTAAATTCCATAAGAAAAAATGTCTTAGGTGAAAGTGAATACAATCACTAACAGTGTTTTATATATCTTGTAGTAGATTTTCATCAAGTGTAGCTTCACACTTCTTTGCTATGTACGAGGTCACAAAGCTTATAATTGTAGAACTTCATGAATATCAGTCAAAGAATAACTTACAATGTCCACAGTTGCACTTTTTATAGCATCCACATTTGGGAAACACTTACGATTTCTCTGAAAAAAGACAAGAAGCGATAAGCATTATACAAAGGATGTTGCATATACACACAAGTTTTTTAACTGAAAAGGGTTTTAAAACTTCAGGACTTTTTCTATCTTCTGCACTTATATATCTGATAATCATGTGTGACATAGTTTTTGTAATTTAGGAGAAACATATTTACCAGGAGTAGACGGAGTGCAATGTTTAGCTTATAAACTTAAACCCAGGACATGTATGCCAACTGTCATGAGTAGGATCCACATCAGTAAAAGCATAGAGACCAGAAAGCATAGTTTAAGAAGTTAAGATTCTGCGTACTGCAGTTGCAGGAGCTCTTCCAAGTCTGGTTGTGCAAGGTATGTATGTTACTCCACCATTCCGATTAACAGCTTTGTGGAATTTGCTCACCACAGCTGGAAGGCGCAGCCGCAAATCAGTTCCATTAAAGTCTCTGCTCCATAACATTTGTGGTTAAACTCGCATCGACTAACCGCACATGGAAATTCACAAAGCCAAACAGATTTATTGTTCATCGAGGAGAACCGGTTACCTTATTTAAGCACGCAAGTGTTGAATGTCATTGAATGTGCTGGCATATTCTCGAATGGCATTGATGTCCATGCTAAAATATGTATTGAACCAGTTAATTGGAAGACAGGAAATGCACCTCAACAGTTACGCGTTAAGTAGACGCGTTAAGTAGACCAAGAATTTATTACATAACGCAAACTTGATATAATAGAAGATTATTTAATAAATTTGTTTTGTATACAAGATACTTAGTACTTTTTAGTCAGAATTTTTTATGGATACGCAAGATCAGGGTCTTGTTGCAAGCAGTATATGGTATTTACTCGAATACTCCGAAGCTTGTCAACATCTTCGGGAGTCTGCCATGTGTAAACTATATGTCATATATTTTCTAAAAAAAAGGTTCCTAACAAGTGAGAAAATTCATACAAACTTGGAGATAGGAGAAATAAAATCACCTGTAGACATGATCCAACAATGAAGTCCGGATGAATAAAATTGTAGTTCATTCCAAGTTCATGCCTATAAGTTAAAACTGAAATTAATATATTAGCAAGAAGATACTAATCTACAGATGTGGAATCCATAAAATATATGTGTACAATTCAGAAGCTGCGAGTTTCAAGCCCATAAATAAAAGTAAATACTAAAATAAAGGCACTACTACTGTACAAACTTAATACTGATATACTCATTGACTCAAAAAGTGAGATTCTGAAAATACTAACTTATTAGAACCCATTGCTTCGGTCATGTTAGTACTGTAAACATCAGATTTCTCGTCATCTTCAGCACCTTCCATATTGGTACTAGGTGTCGGGCTAGACATTGCTAAAACAACTTACAAAGTATAGTAAATAATTTAACTTTCAACCCTCTTAATGATTGTCTTTGTTAAACTTAAATCCGAATTGCAGATCACGAGCACATGTACAATTTTCAGAAATAAGATAATATTAACAAGTCTATTAGGTACAGAAAAATGATAACTGTAACGAAAATTATAGAGAATGATATCATTATCGATGTATCGTTAATCATTGCTTAACATTATAAATACTTTCTAACGCCTATGTTGAAAATATAAATGTATCACAGTAAGGAAAATGAAGCTTGTAGGAAATAAAGATGCATGCTTTAAATATAATTGTGATTTAATCTTATAAATGACGTTTTAATATTAAACCTCTCTAACTAGAAAGATATTAATATATAAAATAAAAGTCACAAGGATACATGCAACTATTGGAAGTAACATGATATTAATTTAAAGTTTCATCTGTCAACCAATAGTTTGACAACCAATAGTTTCGCCATACAACAAACATTGAATACTAAACTTTTTCCCTCTCGAATCTCCAACAATATACTAATATTAATTAAATTAATAATATACTTGGAGGCCTGAAAGATCTAAAGGCCATGTACGGTTGCACCACTTGCTCTCCATCAATGACCACACTAGACACTGTAACAAAAATGTGGTTGGAAATTCTTAAAACTCGCCAAGTGCAGCAAGACTCCAATGTATCTCATAGCAAATATTGGGCAACTACTAATGTGACGACTTGTGTCAACCTGAGATGATAAACAAGATTAATGAATATTATTAGTAAGCTTAACGAAAGGAACAAAGACATTTCAGAACTATTAGTTTACGTCTTTTGATATTTCAACATATTCATTTTATTGTATATGTCATGAGGAGACATGACGTATATAAGTGTACATCTGATAATAATTATGAGAGACATGGTCATAGAATGGAGGATTTATTAAAGTATTGCAATTGTTCTAACCAAATTTGATGCTAATTATTTATTAAAAAGTTAATACGCAAAAAGAAGTTTTGGGTCAACCCAACACGCATGAAAAATTATCTGTTTAGACCTCACTCATATGCCCGACCCGCCCATTTTGCCACCTCAAACTTTGACAAAGAAACAAGAAAAATCAAAATAAGAGGCTTAGAAGGAGAAAACTTACCTCATCAAGCTGATGAGATAAGACATATTTTCAATTCCAAATCATGTCCCCTAAGAATTGAAGAGCTGGAACACCTCTGATTTCTACATCAACAAGAGGTGCCTGCACCAAAAGCAAACTAGACAGCTCGGGATCACTTCGGATCATATCAATTGCACGTGTCTGGTCCTGAAATATTTATAAACGTACAATCAGAATGAAACTAGGCAGAACCCTAAATAATGTTGTAATTATTATGCAGTAAATGTGTAATATAATTTTGATGTCAGATGTCAACAACGGCCCCACCATGTATTAAGTCAAGTTTGAACAATGTATATTCCACATAGAAGAGAATAAAATGACACTATAAACAAATCTGTACCTTCCTTTTCATGGCACAAAATTTGCAGTCCGAAGCAGATGGGGGAAGAATTTGATTAACAATAAGCCTTTTGACAGGAACGTTTTCCTTAGTAAGTGAAGCACGCAGCCTTGATGACTCACTGATCGCCATTACCTTATTAAAATGAACATCAAATTCAGGGTCAAAATACTAGCAATACATACGAAACGAGATATAAATCTTCCATGATTTTAGGTGTTACACAAGAAACTGAATCAAACCGCATATTGTGTTTTAATAGCTTAAATTGATCTAGAATGACGTTATACCATTTCTCTTAGATTTTTATAGTAGGTATTACCGTAGGAATCGTCACTATAACAAATTCTGTCGAGTTGGTATCACGAAAAAGCTCACGTACTTTAATCATCCTCTCCCTTAGTTTTTCTAGTTTATCTGACTACATGAGCATGCAAAAGAGAGACATATGGTTAGTAATATAACTCTGGTCAAATAGTGCTCATTTCCAGTTTACCATAGGGCTTACAGCATCTTGACGAGTTTCTTCTTGACCAAATACATTTTTGATGGCTGAAGTTGCTGATGATATTTTCTGCCTAAGCTGCATTTAAAATTATAAACAAGATTAGAATTTTATCACTGAAACAAGCCAATCAGCATAATAAACGTACAGATTAGAATTTTATCACAGAAACAAGCCAAACGGTATGTTTTTCAAGTTAACAACTTTACCTTCAATATCTTTCCAATTGATGCATCCAAGAAATCAGGCAATGATAAAAGCCGCAGTGTATGACCCTATTAACACATATTATTATGTCAGAAAGATTACCTGCAACATAATTTTAAAACATTTTTAGAAGAAAAGCACAATCATCTTACTTACCGTAGGTGCAGTATCAAACACTATGCGTGTAAACATGTTATATTCTTGTGATTCAAGAAACTGGATAACCTGTCAAAAGATTTATGTAATCAACACGACATTTAAAAAGGAGAACATTAGCTACAAACTTATACAAACTCTAACATGAATATTACCTTGGAAATCGCAATAGCTTCATCTAAACCAGGAGGAGGTGTGTCCAATAGCTCCCCCAGCTTCAGCTCTCCTAACTTGAATGATCAAAGATCAAGAAATACCACTAATGTCAAGTAAACCAGTCAAATGAAATAAAAAAGTCTCAAACCTTAGGGAACAGAACTACAACTTATAAACGAAAGTTTTAACACATCAATGTGAAATGGGTCGATTTGGGTTGTATACTATTACTAATGAGTCCTATGTACAGAATTCAAGTTGGCGTAAGTTATCATTCGGTATTTTACTTGATCAGCGAGCATTCCGAGACCCATGCCATCCATGAAGTCTTTGACTCCAGTCCCACCGTTCTTCTTGCTTACATCACGAAACTCTTCCCTTGCTTTCTCGGGATTTATCTGACAAGGGTGATCAATATCGTTAAAACAAGCATACGACTATAACAATGAAAATGTAACTTATAAAGGGAAGAAGGAACATCAAAACAAAAGGATTTATCACGCAAACCTCCAGAGCAAAGAGAGGAGAAAGAGGTCCTACAACAGGCACAAGAGTTCCACCAGTCAAATCCTAAAAATAAAAAAAAATGTAGACAAAATGCAACATTTAATACAGCTTTACAAACAGTGAAAACAAAGCAAAGGAAATCAACATGAGAAAACGTAATATCTAGAGGTCACAATTTCAACCCATTTACTTATCAATGGGTCGAGCCTGGGTAGTGAACATTTCACACTGGTGAAAATGTGAACAAAAAATTCAGCTAGAATGGGAACAGGTTATATGGGTTGAAGGTCACTCAAAGTACATTTGTAATGTATACAACCTCCTAAATTTTTTAATTTGAAAGTTTAGATTATTATTGTAATAATACTGTTTCCGTTATCACAATTAACGAATGGACACAAAATTCCTTGCCATCAAGCCGGCCCTTTTTGACCAATACTAAAAAAGACATGTTACAACTTACAACCCACCCATTTTGACCTTTACCCAACCCACCCGACCTCTCTATCTTGTGACCGCTAATATTATTCAATCGAACAATCAGGGATGGAAAATTAATGGATTACTTGGGCAAAAGAGTCACTTAAAGAATGTGCGGGATCAGTTGAAACTACAAGTGTTGGATGTCCATTATTTGCAAATTTCACAGCAAGTGAAGCAGCACAACTCGTTTTACCAACACCACCTTTTCCGCCTAGCATGTAATACTTTCTTTGAGTCCCGGAAACCATTTCATCAAACTCAGCTGTTGTTTCAACAGGAGCTACTGCTGCTCTCACTGCAATCAAGTTATAAGCATATAAAGCATCATAAGGATATAAATTGTTAGCATGGTGCCTCCTGTAGATAATTGTTAAGAAAATGAGGATCATATAATTTGAGAAAGCATTAGTCCTTGAAATGTTATACACTTTCATATAAACAAAGAGAAGTGATTAACTTTCTTCAACATCATACTTCGTTTTAGGTTGCAGATAAACCACGAACCTTGCCAAAAAGAAAGAAACAAGATGAGCAGCATTTGTCTAATCAAATAGGTTTACGAAATTGTTTGACTTTGAGTTAAATGTTTACACCCCTTTATCAATAATGACTAATGAAAGATAACCATTTCCCAACATTGAAATTGGTATCATTTTTACCGGAACCGGTGCAAACCACAATAACACAACTATCACAAGATACTATTTAACCTACTTGACATTGTGTATCAAAACAACCATTGTCAGTAACATTTAGCTTATAAAATAATTTAACTTGCCAAAGTTTGCACTTTGCACAACAGAAGTCATGTTTTTGTAGGTATTATGTCTTTTTGATAAAATTAATTTGATACACATTGCCAACGACAATTGCTAACTTTAAATGCACCCCCAAACTAATTAGTATACAACTGAACAAATTGACCAAGTTATCAGTATACAAAGCTCATAAATTACGTTGAAAAAACCTCATCATAAATAGTCAAGAAAATAATCTTAGAACTAAAACAAATGCAAAACCACTAAAATTATGGAACTTCATCACAGAATCCCACATATAATAATCAATAAAATTAGCCTCAAATTGGTAATATATATGTATACATAGTAAATTGGCATATCAAACACGTATGGGTATCAATAAAAAACTCACCTTTAAACAGTTTTCTTGATTGCTTTCTTTTCAAAGAGATAGAAAGACTACTAGAACTGAAGATTGCATCAAGTTTATATGGATTGAAAGAAGTTGGGCAAGCAATAAACCCGGTTCCTGATATCGATGTGACACGGTTCAATGAAGAAGAATAATACATGGAAGTAGTCGCATGAGAAGGTGTTATTGCCATTTTTGTTTGATTTTTTTTGGGGGAAAATAGCGAAAAGAATTGAAGGATTTATGGGTTTTATACGATGTTTATGTTTGGCAGAGTGAACTGCAAGATAACTTGCACGGTTGGAGATGACCCACTTGTGAAAAAAAAAATTGTAGTTGGAGAAAGTTTGTTTTTAGTCCCTGCACTTGTAACAATTTTCATTTCATATCTTCAATTTGTTTTGTTAACTTGGGGCCGCCAAAGATGATTTTCAGTTACCTTCAAATAGTAAAGTGGTATATTAATGCTAGTTTTTTATTTTATGTTTACACTTGTATTAACAAAAATATTGTTTAAATTTGAATTATATTTCACTGATTAGGAGATCCATATGTGATAACTTTAGAAAGCCAAATACAAATGCTTTACAGTGAACTAAAGTTTATTCAAACGCTACAATAAATATATTAGGAATATTAGCTCATTCACGTATTCACTATAGCTATATAAGTCGACAAAAGACATATAACGTACTTAGTATAAATAGAACATTCATCCCAAAACTTATCATAAAATCATTGCAAATTACAGTTCAATTAGATTACAAAAATACATACTTGCACTACTTTGATTCATATTCCATATGAAAAAATAAAACAAATTAAAAATTTTAGTACAGCGAATTGAATAATACCGCGTAACCGTAATAAATATAAATTACCCGTAATTATAACCTTGATTCATATTTCATATGAAAAAATTAAACAAATTTATAACAATAAGTTGAATAATACCACACAACCGTAGTAAATATATGATTACTAGTAATTATTAATTAAGATTTTCTAGTCCAACTATTATATAATTATATACATAATTTATGTCCATTGTAACACATGATTTTTTATTTAATAAAGAGCTAGTTGTTTATTTGACTAGAACTAGAATATAAATAAATACACCAATTTGAATTATTTAAAACTTAAAACATGGACAAGAATTATAAGTGTGATTCGGAATAACAACAAATTATAAAATTACTCATAATATTTATGTTGATACATGTCATAACTTAAACTTTTTTACCTGATATTTTTTAAAAATTATGAAATACTTCTTTTATATTTTTTTAATGTATATAATTAAATTATATTTATAATAGATACATTTTATCCGAAATGTATTTATCGTTTCTATTAAAAAAATTATTATTATTCTTTTTATTTTTTATTTTTTAAAAAACCTATTACTCCCTCTGTCCCGAATCTATAATTTATATTATCATTTTTGAATATTTCAATTTGATTGTTCACTTCCAAAAGTAGATGAGAAAATTAATTAAATTTCCTTAATTACCCTCGAGTACAAAATATGTAACATTAAAAGGTAGGTAAAATATTAAGAGTAAAATTGTTATCTTACAAAAAGTAAATTATAATGACTCATAACTTGAACTTTTTTACATGATGCTTCTAAAAGCATTATGAAATACTTCTTATATATTATTTTCAATGTATGTAATTAAATTATATTTATAATAGGTACATTTTATCCAAAATGTATTTATCGTTTTTATTATAAAAAAATTATTATTATTATTATTATTTTTAATCTATTACTCTCTCCATTTTGAGTTTATAGTTTATATTTTTATTTTTGAATGTTCCAATTTGATTGTTTACTTTTAAAAGTAGATGAACTAAATTTTCTTTATTATCCTAAAGTACAAAATATGTAATATTAAAAGACGGGTAAAGAATTAAAAATAACACTATCATCTTAAAATATATATATATATATATAATATTTATGTTTTATTAATCTGTCAATTTTATTAACAAGGAGGGACGCAGAGTCCCACTTAGTAATCAACGGCAAGGTACCGGCCCACGCGTTTACAGCACTGCCTCACCGAGTTGTTTACACAGGATACCCGTTTTGATTCGATACGATCACATAGTTGACCAGCCAATTGATATTCTTGTTATAGTTGACTTTTTTCCTAATATAACAAAAACAAACTTTTCAAATTGCCCCCAAAATATCAAAACCGTCCCTTCTACCCACCACCGAAATATGGACGGCGGCGTTCTGGTGGAGCAAGGCACGGTTACTTGTGCGTCCTGGACCGGCGGTCGGAAAATGCTCATTTAGTTGCCTTAGGGAAGTCCAAACGCGGCGATCTCCCTGCTTCCCTCCAAATTTTCACATTCGATCGTATCACCAACTGTCTCTCTTCATCTCCTTCGTTATCTCTCTCTCTCTCTCTCGCTCTATAAATGTATGTGTGTGTTTGAATTACGAACAATAGTGTAGATGCTGAATTTGTTTGGAGGAGTATAGGTTACTTATGAGTTTGAAGAAGGATGTGATCCAGTGAGTCTAGCGGTGCATCCAAGCGGTGATGATATTATATGCTCTACCGCTAAGGGTGGATGCAGGTATGTATACTTAAACAGTCACATACTTTATCAAATTATTTATTGTACTGTAATTTGATGTCGTTCATTTATGATTTTGAGAGATGGACTTGTTATGTTAGCAGTTCTATTAACCTCAGTAACAAAATTATTAGGAAGTGCTTGTGTATGCGATTAAATTGATCATTGCGATTTGAAGTTTTCGAGTCCCACTAATCAATTGTGAGTTTAAAGGTATATTAGTTATGATTTCGTAAGGTCAGGAGTATGCATAAGAAATTTAACTAATGAGATATGAATCTAAAATTACTTGACTATAGGCACCGAACGCTCCCTAGGATGATTTGTTGATAACTGTAACTGATTGTTGATCAACTGAAGTGGACTCTTATATTCTTAGTGGATGGCAAAAATTTACAAGTGAAAAGGAAGTGTCATGGATTAAGGGTAATGAAAGCCTTATCTAAAGAGGTGAAGAAAGTGCTGCAACTGATCTTGCGTGATGAAATGAGGAGGGAAAACGATTGTTTTTGGAAAGAGGAGTTGCAATAGTTAATATGTTATACATTTAATGCTTTTGGGGGTCTTGTTCTAGGATTAAACCAGTTACACCAGATAGTTCATATTTTACGATATATACTCGCATGTCCTTTGTGGTTTTTTATTTGGGACTTCATTCATGGTCACGGATTAGTGTCTTCTGTAAGAGTAAATTAGGATCTGGATACAGTTGGGATTGCGTTAAGTAGTTTGTTAATCTAATTCGTAAGCCATGTTCAATATATACAAACACCATTCAAGCCTTTTTCGAAATGTTTCTACTGATTTTGTTTAACTGTTTTCAATGTTGTTGGCTAATATTGCTGCAAAGTTTTTCACATTCACTTGGTATCGTTACATAGAGGATGACCTTATAAATGATGTGCAGGTTATTTCAATTGTATGGTCAAGAGAAAAATTTTAAGATGGTAACCAAAGACCTTAAACCACTCCAAGATGTAGGACCACAAAAATGCTTAGCCTTTAGCACTGATGGGTCTAGATTTGCTGCTGGAGGGGTGGTAAGCTTAATGATAGAGCTTATTTTTATGAGTCTTCTCTTCCATGCACTGCAGTAGATTGACTGCGATGTAAGACAGCGCATATGCGCATCGGGTTGCTTGCATATAACATGGTCACGGACAGAAGAAAAAAAGAAAAATTGATAGAACAATAGAACGATATGGATTTCAGGTGGGTAGATTTTGAATGTTCATCATGTGAAACCTGTACCTTAACATCTTTGTAGTGTTACTTCAAGCAATTTTTTAATGGACGATGATCATTTGCCTGCGTTAAAATTTAAAATCTACTATGTTGCATTTCTTTTTAACAACTTCTGATCTTCAATAATATGATATGATTGCCACACTACTTAGTCATTTGGTTCTCTTCTTTGTATTTCTAAAAAATCTCTTGAATTTAAGTTCGTTTGTGTCTTGTCTTTAAACTGTTTGCCTATTCATGTACCAATTTAGAAATGGAAAAGTCAGTTGTAAATTTGTGTAATGCGTTAGATTGTTTAAGTTGCGAGATATATAGGTTAAATAGTTTATTTGTTAATTTAGAGGTCTTAAGAAGTTCAGAAATTAACCATTCGAGTTCGAAAAAATATTTTTCAATGTATGAACACCATATATTGTAAAATGTTCATATGTTGTCGAATATAGGTTTCGACTAAGAAGGATTCCGCAATATAGGTTCCGAATTCTGTAACTATAATGCGAATTAGCCCTTATTCAGCCACACGTAGACTATTGTACATGGTAAAAGAATTTGGAGTCTTATTTCATTTAATGGGTACAGAATTTTAATTATTCAAGTAATTTTTTCATTTTTCTAATATATAGATTTTAGAAAGTACAACCGACATTTTCCTTTTGCAATGGGCCAGTCGGGTACATACTGTACATGTTAAAAATTTATAGTAGTAGATTAAAGAATTTGGTCCTTTTAGTTGGTACATATAACATGTGTTCTTTAAGAA
This sequence comes from Logfia minima, assembly GCA_963921325.1. NCBI lineage: Eukaryota > Viridiplantae > Streptophyta > Magnoliopsida > Asterales > Asteraceae > Logfia > Logfia minima. The sequence continues at coordinate 4,121,851 of OY992770.1, forward strand.
TAAATGTATTTTATTTATTAAGGAAGTCTCTAGATGAACAAAAACAAACATAGTTACTCTTACATCCATCAATTTATCATCATGTCTAATTTATTTTAAAAAAAATAAATTTTTTTGCATAATATCGAGAAGTGGTTAAATATTAAACCAACAGTTAAAATGCTTTCAGAAAATGTTTGAACAAATAAAATTAAGTGAACACAAAAATGTATAGTTTAATGTAGTGCATGCCGACGTAGAACTCATGTCGAGAATTAAAAACGCCAAACTCTCAGCGTTCATGATGTAAAACGCCGACTTCTTCTAACCACTCCATGTGCTCTAGTAACTGATTTATCATAATAAATGACTATATTTTTCACTAGTTATTAGAAAAATGATAATAAAAATTATATATTTACATGTTAATTTGTATTCATTACATACTTTCTGTAAAATGATGTGTGAAATTTTATCGCATAATTAATCAAAAATTCAAAATAGATCTTATGCCAGTTAGTCGAACTTTTAATAGCAGGTTTTATTAAATTAAAATAATATTATCCTATTATCATTATTTTTACATTTGAATTGTGACAGTTAGATATGTGAGATTTAGTGATAATTATATCAAAGTACAATACGACGATGAAAGATTCAAAGTTTTTGTTCAAATTGTTGACAAAAACTCATGCGAACTAGTAACTGATATGAATTTTATTGATTCAACTCAGTGTTGAATCACAATAAAATATTGTAAAGTAGTCAAATTGAACTCTACGAAAGTTACACCAAAATAATGTTGTTTTAAAGAGTAAGTCACTTGAATTTACGTGTTCGATAGCGCCATATTCATTTTATCCATTGTATATAGTGTTTATTTATATAATAGTGGAGGCAACATAGTGTCTTGTTATTTGAGCTAAGAATTTTAAGGGGTGTCTAGAATTAATTATTTAAAAATCTTTATCGATTTAAAAAATAAACATATGCAATATACTTTTTAAGTGTTTATATCTTTTAAAACAAGATGTAATTTTTAGAAGGTATTATAATTTGCTTTATCTATTTTACAAAATAATACTAATAAATAATCTCAAACACCACCAATAAATTATAAGTTAAATCTAAGTTTTAACTTTTATGACATATTGTAGGAAATTGGTGGATCTCGAAATTTAAGTGACCCAGTGCGTACAAGTTTCGGGAATGGATTCATCGTCGTATGGCTGATCGGTGATTACTAGTCCCGTTCATCTTCGGCACAAGAGCGCTCGATTAGTGAAACTTCTTTTTCGTGAAAAGAAAAATAAAAGAGGTGGATTGTCTAATATGGCATGATTTTTATAGCATCAAATAATTATGAACACGTACGAATTCATAAGGAAAATGATATAATTAGCGGTTTTTAAATATATAAAACAAAACGGGTTGATAATTTAGTGAACCAATTGTACAATTTGTTTGCACCCGTAGCTTTGTTAATAAAATCAATAATTTTGAAAAATTTTACATTTTGCATGTCAAACGGACTCATAACGAGACTACCTCTAATTTTTTATGTGACTCCGCCCTTGTAGGAGAAACAAGTGTCCCTAAGTTGTGTATGTGGATGAACAACTTTGTTACACCACATATTTGTAACTATTTATATGTACTTGGTTGTATTATGCTAGTGTCACATATCACAGTTGAAAAATGCTTAACATAGTATTCTTATATCTTCTCCCTTATACTCTATTTGTTTTTCCATGACCCTTAAGTATTAAATTACATTAGGCCATCAAGTTATTATCCATTAGTAATATTATAACATTAATAATTTATTTTATTTAAGAAAAACTTTTAATAATTTAATTAAATTCTTTTTTTAAACATTAGAGGTCTCGCTTGATTCACATAATTTGTATGAATATGATAGAACTGAAATCTAAATTCTATTTCATATCCTATTTCGTTGGCAACGAAATTTAAATTTCAGTGCATTTTGTTTATTTTGCAAAATTGTAAGAAATTAAAATCCTTTAAATATCATTAAATTTCAAATTTCTTAGCATACTGAACGAAATGTTTGCAATTCTATTGAAATTCATAGTGCAAATTAAAAAATTATTTTATAGATGTTTTTATTATTAATATTATCACTTATATTATTGATTAATAATATTTTGATATTATACTTATACTTATGTATTTATATATTTATATATTTATATATGTTATATCATATTATATTATATAAAATACAAATATAGTATACTGTTTTCTTATAAATAATTACAGCAATTTTTTATTATTTATACTTGTTATTACTTTTGTAATTGTATAATTAATTATATGTCTAAACTAATCCAATATTTAATTTTATTTTACTATAAATATCATAAATATATAAACATGATAAGTATTTATATTTTTATAATAAATTAAATATTAATAATTATTATATATTTTAATTAATTTCTATATTAACATGAAATCTTTTTTATTAAATTTTTATTTATATTTTTATCATTAATATGAATTTCATTTTAATTTTTGTCAATCAAACATTTCACCTCATTAAAATTCTAATGTTATCAAATTCCAATTATTTATATTTTAATTTTAATTGTTTCAGAATCCAATTCCTCTGATCAAATCCCAGTTCCTTCAAAAACATTTTCCAAACCGCACCATATACACCATAAAAAATTAAAAACACATACACATCAGTCCCACAGCACCAGTAACACTCCCTACTACAGAAATGCCTGCACCGCCACACTCCGCCATCGCCACCACTTGTCCCAAATTCTCTCTGCTCCGCCCTCAGGTGTGCCTTCCGAGACACGCTTTCCGTCCAACCACATATTTTCATCCAACTTGGAATCCTTCTTTCGATATTCACAACCAACGGCGTCTTCTTCTTCTACCACCGCGCGCTTTCGCCGTTGATATATCAGGTCCGATGCTCCAGGACACTGGAGCTACCGTCATCGTCGTTGCCGGCGCCTATGCTCTCGTCGCCGGTTTTGATTATCTCACTAAGCGGCAAATCATCGAACAGGTTTCTCTCGCTTTCTATATGATACAAGTATGTATACTTATATGTATATATAATTACCTGAAAGTACATCTCTCGTACGGTCAACGGAATAACAGTCGGATAGGCACTGTATCAGGCGTCTAGATATTTACATAGATTACATCGCCAGCTCATTTTCGTGTTCATTTTCTTCTCCTGATAACATTGAGGAGACAGTTAATTTTTAATATTATTTTTAGTTTAACATATACTCCGTACTTTTATAAACTTTATGGTTAGAAAGGAGAATAGGTGGACTTGTGGCGGCTTTTCATCAATTTATTAGCGGTTATGCATCAATTTTTCTAGCTATTATGCATTAAATTTAACTCCAGAATGATGACTATCCGTTCAAAATTTGTTAAATGTTACTGTACTAACTGGGTGAAAAATAATGTCTATAGAATTACCCAAAGAGTGTTTGAATTACAAGTACAGGTTATGTAACTGTACTGTAGATACTACTTTCAGGCTTTCAGCACCTGCTTGAAATTCCTATTATTTGTAACTGTACTGCAACATGCAATTATTTGTATCTTTCCTTTTCGTGACTTGAAATTCCTATTATTTTACACCTAAAAGATAACTTCTTAATAATTTACAACTACATTTAGAAATTATCGTAAAAGTTTATTACAAAAGAAAGGATATAAGGGTTGACAATGGAACCTGTCTGGTTTTTAACCATTTAAGGATTTATCTAAACTACCCATAGTCTATCTTCCTGTTTGTGTAAGATAAAGGTTGCAGGGGTAAAAATGGAATACAGGTTTTAAAGAGAAATGATTAACAAACCTAACTTGTAGGCTTGTATATCAACCTAGACAATAAGATTGAGATACTTGACAAAATCAATGGTGAATATAAACATTTATATGTTTAGAGATTGCATATGTCCTGTATCAAATTATAAATAGACTATTTAGTTTGATAAATTAGGACTATTTATGATCACTTTTTAAGGTACAAATTGATTGTAATAGTTTCTTACATTTATAAACCGACCTTGTTGGAACGTAGTAGTATCAATCACAAATCCCAAAAAAGTCCACTATGGCTAGTAAACTATTAAGCACAAACCTTTGTTAGGTATGGTTAATAAATGCAATATATATATATATATAAATGTATATCCGTGCCATAACTTTGGGTGACTTTATTAGGTATGGTTGATAAGAGCAATCTAGATGTATATTTTTGTCCTAACTTTGGGTAGGTATTGTATGATTCCACACCAAGTGTTTAAACTTTAGCTGTAAACATGTGACTATGTGACTGTATAGGTGCGGCGACCAGACAGGCAAGGACCTCCTCCCATAAAGATGGCTATTTTTTTTACTGTATAATGATTTACAGTGGCATTTAGGGTTGGGCAATGAGTTAAAAGGGGTTTGGGTCAAACCAAGTAAATTTTGGACTTGCCAAAATGTTGACCTGTAAAGTTTTATGTTTCATAGTATTATGTGAATTGGTCTAGGGAAAGCGGAAGGAAATGAGTTATGCTGTTCATTTCATGATTTGTAAAGTTTGTGTCGACACAATTGACAAGTGAATATGCAAGAAGGAATTATATCTGATTCTACTCCCATTGCTTCAGATATGTGACTATTGAAAGTCAACTGGAATATTGTACACTTTCAGAACAGATAGAGATAATTGATTTTATAAGAAAATATCAATAACCCCATCAAACTACTTACCAGAAACCTAGGAATATTTTGGTGTTACATTGGTGGATTACTTCACATTAATTTCGAGTTTAGAAGTACCACATTAGACTTCTAATAATCTAATTGTCAAATTTGGCCTCTTTGTGGAACCTAGACCAAAACTTAGTCTGTCAGGTAGATTTCCTTATTGTCTTCCTTTGCCTTTCAGAATCTAAGCAGAAAGCTGGTTCATATATTATCTGGATTGCTTTATATGGGTTGCTGGCCACTTTTCAGGTGTTTTTCAATTCCCCATAAGTTCTTTTTTTGTTTTACTTCTATATTTGAAGTATTACAGTCATGCCTATCTCGTCCATTTCAATAATAATTGGGTTGATATGAAGTATGTTTGATCTCAAACAGTTCAAATAAAAAAAGATAGTTACAAAGATAACGGATCAAATGGGTCGAAACTCGAATGTATTTTTAAAGCAAATAACCTCTTGAACCACTTAATGCAAAGAATGTGATGTGTAGTTATATAGTTTTTGTAATCATATATAGCAGACTTACCTTTTTAATGAAAATCAGTACAAAAAGAGGACAATCTTTCAAGTCAGCCAAAGGGGCTAACTCTTTAAGACCCGTAAAAGTTTACCCATTTTGATCCGTTACCCGACCCACCCGACTCATTCATGTTGTCACCTCCAGTCATGCCCCATTAACCAATCTCTTACAGTTGATATTTCAATCCTAGATTAGTACTTCAACAGGTGCTCGTTATTTTGCCGCTTTAGTGCCCTTGTTGAACTGTGCAAGACTTCTTGTTCACGGTCTTTCGTTGGTAACCAATGAAGGTCTCATAAAATCAGTCACCCGACAAGGGAAACCAGAGTAAGATCTCCACATGTTATCCTCAGTTATTTATATTATATTCAAACAAGTCCCATCCGACAATTTTAAAGTGATTTAATGGCAGGGAATTGCTAAGAGGACCTCTTTATTATGTTATGATGTTGATTCTATGTTCTCTTCTCTTCTGGCGAGAGTCGCCAATCGGTGTGGTTGCACTCTCGATGATGTGCGGTGGCGATGGTATCTTTTGTTAGCCTTGTGTGTTTGATCTTTGGTTTCTTAGACTTCTTTCTAACATAATCATACTCTAGGTATTGCGGATATCATGGGTAGAAGATTTGGAATCCATAAAATTCCTTACAACTTACAGAAGAGTTGGTGTGGTAGCATCTCTATGTTTACAGTTGGTTTCTTAATCTCTATTGGGTACGTACCCTACATATTGTTCTTTTTCCCTGTTCAAGTACTAGAAAATATCTATTTGATCTCAGGGTGGCAAAATAGGCAGGGTAACTAATCAAAACTGGTAAATTTTTGGTACATGTTGACTTGAAAGTTTCAAAATGATTTTTGTCAAAAAAACAGTATATTATAAATGCATTGACTAAAAATAATACAGGTGGTTAGATGGACTAAAAATGCAATTTGGGTGACTTTTAACCCATTTGATTCGTTCTCTTTTATGAAATGTCGACATTTCCCCTGTTAGCTTGACTTGACCCTTATACTCCAGTACTATAAATGTGATCTTATACTCCATCTGGTGTTCATGTTTGATTTGTGTTCGTTTTGCTACTTAGATCATGATGATGGACTATTTTATCCTCTTATACAGGATGCTATACTATTTTTCAATCCTCGGGTACTTTGAGCTAGACTGGTATTCGACAATTGAACGAGTGGCACTGGTGGCACTAGTGGCAACGTTAGTAGAGACGCTACCAACGAAAGGAGGCATAGATGACAATATCTCTGTTCCTTTCGCAAGCATAGTAACTGCATATTTGAGTTTTGGCTCCCAAGCCTAATGTTAATTATTGTTGTTGTAATTGTAAATGTGTCATTTTTGTTAGGATAATAAATGTTGAATAATTTAAGTACAAGTATTTGCTGGTAATTTTAATAACTAGTCGATGAGAACATCAATGGTGTAATTTTGGGTATGACTCGTAATTTGACGGGATAGATAATTTGGTTGCATGTTGATGTCGATGTGTTCCATTCGGTTCTTCTTCCATGTTATCTAGCCCTTTTTATGGCTTTTCAATACATGTGATATCTTAGTCACACTTGGTGTACATCGTTTTCAATGCTATTTCTATAACATTACAGAGTGAAAAGTCAATTGTTGGTGTTGATATAAATCATTCCAAAATTATGTTATCGTTCCTTAAAAAGTCAGAAATGACCAAACTTTAGTTAAGCTTCTAGAAGCAAAATGAACAATGTGTTCACTGCGTGTGTTCAGTTTTATAAATAGCTCAGCCATTTGAATAACTTGAGTTGCACACATGATATAGGAAATTGGACCCAAATAAACAACCAAAACAGAGAGAAACCAACTCATGAAAAGAACACCCTTATTCATAGACGATCAAAATGTCAGAATAGAGTAACATAACTGTTGGAAGTGTTAGCATATTATCGGGTAGAATCTTTGACAGCAAGAGGTTCATACCATTGGGGACCAAATCCAGCAGCTTTTCTTGCTACCTCATTAAAAGGGGGCTTCAATGGTCCCCTGAAACATGCTCTCACAATTTCATGAAACTTCTCAATCACTTCCTCACCTTCTTCATCTCCATTTCCCATTACACTTCCACACGATGCTGCCGTCGGGGTTTTCAATCGTGAGCATAGATACTTGAACCACTTCACACCAGCAGCACAATGAGTAATTTCTTCTGGGTAAATCACCTTCTCGAGCAATTCAGCCGTTTGGTTGTCCCCTCCGTTACGAAAACGGGAGATGGTGGTAGGCAGCACATCCAGTCCTCTTGCCTGTGATTTAATTAACACTTATGTCATAAAGCTAACTTTTAATTAGAGGTACCAAAATGGGTGGGTTGGGTAGAGGGTCAAAGCAACAACTTTTTAGAACTATCAAGTGCATGTTGACCAACTTACAAACACTTCTTTGTTCTTTTTTTACTTCTATAAAATTTAATTAACTATATATGATTACACAACTACATTATTACATTAATGATTTTGCTTTTTAATAGAGCAGTGTAGAAGGTTTTATGCATTTTTGATGACTTTTAATCCATTAGTTCTCGGAAATTCTAGAAAATAATCTCCATTTTTGCTTTCAGTCTGGTAGTGGGCATCTTTAGAATAGTGGGAAGGTAACTTTTCTAGAACAAGGGTAAAATTATAGGGGCATATCACCTAAAAAGCAAAAGTTCTTTATTAGTGCATGTGATCTGCCATGAATAAGGTGTGCAAAGAAAATAAAGGAGGATGCTATGAATAAAGATATTAGAAGATCATTAATGCTAAGCGCACCTCATGAACACAATGCTCGACTGCAAGACGTGCAAATAGGTCTTTTGATGTAGCAACAGCTGAGTCCCACAAACCATCATGAGCCGGAAGAGCTCCATAGAAAGAACCCAATTCTTCAAGACGGGCAGCAAGTAGAGTGAAGTGACGACCTTCATCTTGTGCAACTCTTACAAAATCATCAAAGAACTCTCTTGGCATAGACTCTTGCTTACCAAAACGTGCAATTATATCCTGAATGAATAATATACGAAATGATTTGATGGATAATAGACTTAAGAAAATTTAAATAAACCAACATGTACTGAGGTTGTTCCTCATTAAGAAGAAAAAAATAGAAAATCTAAGCCTTCCCTTTTGTCTCAGTGACTCAATGTAATCCCATACAAGCATCGCTAATCAAAGTTGGGTAACAAGTAAACAAGGGTAATTCTTAGTACAAGTTAAAACAGTTTGGGTTAACCCAAAACATCTTTTGTCAATTTCCCTCTTACATTATTGGCGCATTTAAAATGATCACAAAAACTGTATTATTACAATAATAAATTCAATTTTATGAATAAAGCTGTTTAGGACTTAGGAGGGTATACGCATTAGATAAAAACTTGGGCAACATCCCATCCGTTCAGCTCAATTAACCTGTTACTTTTTTAGCTTTGATTCTACCAATTTGACCTGTTGACGATGATATCAAAACCTAAATCGACCATTCAAAAGTAAACGGGTTGATATTGTAAGCTCTTTACGGCATGCTAATTGTAGCCTAAACTATAATCCTATATTGCTCTTAAATCTAGCAATAACTATCAATTACCACAAACAACTAGCACTCCTAGACTTTAGTATATAAAACTAATATCCATCTTAAAAGAAAATAAAAATAAAGAACAGAGAATATTACCCAAGACAAATCAATGGCCCAACTTTCAGTATGCACAAGGCTGTGCACAATTGCTTGTCTGCTTTGTACGCTTCCAGCTTTCCCAAGCTTCGGCATAAGACTAGGCGACACTAGTTTCACCTACATAATAAACCCCCCACAACACATACATTAAAAACCAAGTAGGCATTTCATCAAACATTTGGCGTGCATCCATAACAAGAAAAGACAAAACCAGCAAAAACAGATTTCAAGAACAAATTCTGAAAGGTTAAGATTACATTGGTGAGTCTGGCGGGGCGATCTGGGACGATGAAACCAGGTTGAGAAGGGTGATACGGAATTGAAATAAGACCTTGTAGCCAGTTGTTTGCAATTTCATTTCCAAGTTTTGCCTTTTCAACTGGGTCAGCTGTATTCAGTACACGTAGGGCTGCTTCCACAAGTGTTTCACCATCGGTCATCTTTTATCTATCTCACGCTGTTTCTTGGTAGTGTGTATGAGTCTTCTACTTATTTGGAGCTTGCTGCTAATGTAGTAACGTGTTCCATTTTTTGAACATCAGATTCTATATAGTGCACTTCAGTTTTAGGGTTTAGTAAATCGGAGTAAAAAACAGAAAATGTAAAAATGAATGGTTGACTTACCGGTTGATCGGTCAGTTACATGCAACACCTGTAGTATTGGCCCGAACTCTATTGGTATAGTCTCAAAAGGTGTAATTGGTTTCCCATTAAAAGAAGTCTCATAGAGTCATAGTCAACATTCAGTTTTTTAAATCATTCAACGCAAAACAGAGACTTAGTAGTTAGTAGTTAGTAGTCAAGTTTATATCATTAAATCTTTGTACTCCGTATTACAACCAATGGTAAAAAGTAAAAACGATAAAACAAAAAAGACGCAGGTCGATGGACTTCAACTTGTATACTCTTTTTTTTCTCATTTCTTTTCATGGTAACGAATTCTTTGCATCGGAAACACAAAGATTAAATTCATTAAAACCTTTACAATTTCAAACTCAAATGAAACTTCAAATGCACTTCAAGTTTATAATGTAACCATGCAAGGAACTTCTGTACAAAACAATCAGGGAAGTCATGTTCATACGATTCCATAAGAAGATCTAATCTTCTAATCTTAACTTGTACCTTTTAAGCTCCAACCAAAAGGCCTATAGAACAATGTTGTACTTAATTTGGCTTCTCCCTACCGTGCCATATATACTATATCTAAGACTAAATTTATACAAGTTGGTAACCTGTCATTTTTTAAATAATTTTTTAATCAAGAACGTGCATATCAATTGGTTACATTAGTTAAGAATTAAGAAGCTAGATAGCTTCGGAGAAACGCAAGTCTGGAGGTCCAGGACCTAGAATCCCTTTCTGTTCGGTAATCTTGCCCAGGCAGAAAGTTGAATCAGTAGGAGCATGTGATGGTCCAACTTTCTCTTCCTCCTTCCACACACTACCTTGGCACTCCCTCTGAAAAATAAATAAATAACATATAAGATGGAAATTATAAGTTACAAAACTTATCAACACCGACTTTGAGATTTATTCAGTTCAGCATCATCAAGGTTCAAATGGGGCACATTGATCAGCCTAAACATGTTACATTTGACCCAAAACATATGTCTCTCAAATTCCAAAAACAAAAAATCAGCATTTCTTGACAGACTTATATGTAATTGGCATACTTCACGTTATTAAACTATTTGTAGGAGTTGAATTCAGGCAGTCATTTAAGAGCTAGATATTGTGTTGGTAGAACATAAGATGTAAAACAGTAGCTTATTTTCTGTAGGCTGTTTAAAAAAGAAAAGAAGAAAGACAGTGATATTGCATAAAATTTTAAAGAAAAAAAAAATGATAAAGTTTTGTTTAATTTAGGATGGATGGAGTACAAGATTTAAATTCACCAATTTAAAATCACATAAAGCATTCAAGGGGAATATATTTAAGAACGTATAAAACAAGGGTAAACAATGTATGCTTACTAAAACTTGCCTCATCAAGGATTTGGGTTCCATCATGCAATGACGGTGGGGTCATAAGTGGAGGGGTAACATCAGGATCAGGCTTTTGAAATATAAACATCGTATACAAGCCTGCGAAATAATACGAGTTAAGGGAAGAACGAACAAAAAGAAACAAATATTCAAGTTTGAATAATGTAGCAACTTAAGAATAGTTATAATATGGAAGGACAATGAAACCGATACACAACCTAATACGTCATAGAATTTCGGTAAGAGTCTCCCTCTAGGGTCCACAAGACCATAACCAGTTTCTAGCAGCATTCCGGAAAACTGTGATCTGATTTAACAGAGTAAAACGAGTTACAAGTATTAACAACTTTTGTATCTTATACTGCAATCCACTAAATCAAGATCTACTCACTTATTATCATCGTAGAATTCCAGCAAGTTTTGTATCTCTACGTATTCAAGACCAGCTTCCCTGGCCAACCTGGTAACATGCTATGTACATTAATAAGTGAAACAGCGGATGTCAACTTGCAAAAAATTATATGTATTCACAGCTTTTTTTGTGATTTTTATTTATTATTTTATATTATGTTTTTTTGTAATGGTTAAATTTAACATTAATTTCATTACTTATATGGTTGCATGCAAAAAAAGATGGTTGATTATTCAATTCTAAGGAAAAATAAAATAGCGAAGTATCATAAGCTGGTAAAAATCTATATAAATAACAGCGATTTGTTAAATTAAATCTTAATCAAAATAACTAATACAATTAATTAGGACAGGCCAACAGTGAATGAAAAAAAGAACAAAAGAAAAAGAACTACTTGCGATACTTTTAACAAAATAACACAAAATGTTGGTTTACTGATCCCTCCAATAACAAATGGTTAACACAATAACAATATCACCGAAATACATTATCAACTGAAAAGTCAAAATCACAACCTGATCAAGCTCGGAAAATGCACCAGACAATGTGTTTCAGGAGCTGCATCATTTGCAAACTTCATCTGGTACTTTTTCCCGAAAAATGGAAACCTGCAATTTACCACATGATAAAGATAAATTATCGCAATTGATTACATTTATGACAGAAAAATAAGAGTACAGGATGTTTTCGTATACTTCTCTTCTTCAACTTCAAAAGTGATCATATAGTTCTCATATCGAATGCAATTGGGAACGAGATTTGGCTTCATACCACCACTCCGGTTATGGTATGCTTCAACATTTTTCTGATACTTTGCCCTGCAAGATCATATATAGAACTTTTACGAAGTTTTCAAATTAGCATCAACAAATGCAAATCTACTGAGCTATTTAAATTCAACTTATCAAGCCAAATGCATCAGGTTCTTCAATATGAAGACTAAAAAATCATTATCGATATAATATGACAAACGGAGTACCAAAAACAATTTAGCCTACCATATAGTAGATGAGTCCAGAGTAATACCGATAAGATAACCCCCTGGTTTTAACAGAGATGATACGTTATGCAGAAGTCTTTGTACTTTCTCCTCAGTTTCAAAACAAAACTGCAGTACAACAAAAGTCCCTATTTTCACTGTTATATGGAATGGATATTTAAAAAATACTACAAACAAACAATGGAGACACACCTGCAAATGTTGCATGCAACAAACAACATCAGCTGTATTTCCCTTCTCCCCCAAATTTGCTTCCAAGTTTTCCTGAACTAGGTTAACTTATGAAGTCAGAAATGCTTAAATGAGTACATATACGGCTACGTTAACATATGATCCAGCAAAATAGAATGCGACAACAAGAAAGTTTGGCTGTAACTTATTTTCAAGGCCACAATTTTTCAAGAGTTTTACACTCATACCATACAGATTAAATAATAGATTTGGATATGTAAGATATGTGTATCAATAAATTTACGCAATTCTTTTCATGAACTGAGGAAAGAACTCACAATGCAAGGATCAAGCTCGTAAAACTCGGAAGTGTAAGTCTTACGTCGACTCTCCCATGCTTCTCGAACTTCTCTTACCCCAGATGATACTTCATCTGCCAACACAAGGATATGTGTCTAATTAACTAAAGTCTAAACTACCAACAAAAAAGAATAGAACTCTATAAAATCATCAACATAATAACTGCTTTTGTGCAAGATAACTTCCGACTATTGCTTCCAGTACCAAATTCACATGATTTTACTTCAATTTGAACACTAAAGTTTTGTCATTTATTTCAACCTATACAATATGTAAAGATGGCGTTCAACCACAAACCCCAACGTATGAAAGTAATCAATATGAATTAGAATTACCAATTCCAATGAAGTGACCGATTTGAGCATCATCCCACCTATCTTCGTCAGGTACTCTACCGCAATACAGATCACACACCTTTTAGCAACAAACATTATTAATTGTGAAAATTACATCAAAAAATATGCATATGAACAACACACGTACAGTGGCGTACGGAGAGACAAAAATCTTGATAAGAGCAGTTTTGACGATTTCAAGTAATCCATGGTGAGTTGAATCAGCGGTCCTGTTGGTATGTATTGGGATAGACGGAGTGTGCATAATGAATGTTGTTTTTTCTTACTACCTTCAAATTTGAAACCCTAATACAACGGTTTGGGGATGGGGTGTTTATGAGAGCCAGCAGAAGAAGATGTAAGCGCGAGTTCAGGACAATTTTTCGAACAAGTTATAAAACGACAGTGCTATAAATTTACCCCAAATTTTATTGTCAGTACACCAATCATCTTCTTTTGAAAAAAGTTATTATTATATTATTATGGTTTTTTAAATTAAGGATCATTTTATGAAAAATAATTATATATGATACTTTTTGTTGTTTTAATTCCTTTACAAAAAATATATTTTATTATATTTAAAATATGTATAGACATCATTTTCATCTTTCACATTTAAATTAGATAATTCATCATCAAATTCGGTCACTTGTATACTAATACATCAACTTTTATAGTCCACCGCCATCTTTCACCACCTGGCGATCCTCCATCACCCAGTCATCTTATATGGTCATGACTTTGGTAGCCACCGCCTCTTCTTTGTTTCATCCATTCCTTACTCGAAAAACATCTCAAACGAAAACCATAACTTCAAAGTAAAACAACTTCAAAAACTGTGAACTAAATACGTGACTCATAATCTTTAAGCTACATGTATGTTTGAGTGATAAAAGATGGAAAATATGAAAATTATGTTCTTTGCACCTAATAATGTATCTATATATATTTTAGATTATATAACGTATATTTTACTCAAAGGAAAACAAATTAAAATATTTAAAAATATCACAGATGATCCTTTTTAATGAAATAGTTAACGATCTTTAGTCTATATCATTATTGACGTTACAAGTTTCAAAATAAATGATGATTGGTGTAATTAAAGTTCATAAAGGACGGTCAATGAAATTTGAGGCAAACTTAAAGGACGATTTGCTTAATTTCTCTTATAAATGACAATGATAGTTTATACATTTTATAAAGGCAACAATTTGTATAAATAAAGCTAGCAACATAGTAGAAACTAAATCACCTATAGAATTATTATATTTCGACAGGTTGACTTTATGATCATACAACTAAATTTTAGTAAGAGTGACTTTAAAACTACGATACTACAACAGCCTATGGGGATTCTAAAGCTGAAGGAGTAACATGCGTCATCCAGACCCAACACAACACAATTACCCGACATAAAGTATAAAAATGAGCGGAAAACAATCATAACTTTGACCAAAAACAAAACTCGTCAGAACCTCTAACCTAACAATTCCAACAATACAATCACACTGAATGGTGGTTTATTAGACGTGGAGAAGTTTAACAGAGATAACATCATCATTGTATAACCACTACAAGCTGAAATCATGTTAAAACATTTATAACCTTTGAGGATTAACCATTGTTGAACCTTTGCCCATTGATCCATGATCCTTAATGCTTGACCTCTATTGAGACGACTTGAAAGCACCGATGAGAATCACGAATCCTGACCTTAATTCCTTAACTACTAACATTACGCCTAAAACACTAGCCTAACCTTGAAAAATGCACATAGTTGTCGGATACCACCAGAAAACAACCATTGGAATGACCAAGTCAACAATTTCATCAATTTGTACCAAATACATGACTAAATAACAACTCTTAACACCTTGTCTGAAACAAACTTGCACCTTGCCCAAAAAAACGAAAGTAAACACTCTTTTTGGAAACTCTGTTACCAGGAAACTATCAGACATAACATGCTTTGAAAATTGCAACATAATATATCTCATAAACAAGTTTGCATGTATATTCTATTAGGATTGTTAAAAAAGAATAATATATTTCATTAAAAGTAACGTCGTGAGATAAACATATAACTCAATAGACAAGACATTACATGCATTGTACATTTAATGTGTTGACACTATCAAGTAAGTTTATTTTAATTTCGAATGAATTGATGAAATTGAAAAGCATAAAAAAATGATTATGTATAACGATTATAGGTCTATTTATCTACTTACGTCGGTTATTGTATGATTTAGAGGGAAGGTGTAATTATGGGGGAAGGAGGGAAGTTAATTTGGGCCGTCCGTTAACATTCTTCATGATGAATGATAACTAACATTTATCACGAAGAATGTTAAAATCATAACCCCTGCCCACTATTTTTAATTTTCTTCGGAATTCTATCAACATACACCGTGATGAATTTTAACAGACAACTCATATTAACTTCCCCCTTTCCAGAATTACTCTTTCCTTTTAGATCAATTCCTATAAACTTTACTAGTTTCATTAGTTTCATTAGCCAATCTTTTTGACCATGGACATAAAATTTTTGCAATTATAGGTTTGACAACAATTTAAAATTTGTACCGTATTTCCCAAAGTTAATCTTCCTTCTATCTATAAATCAATAAATAAAACATATTTTGACAATTTCTCATCTCATCTCAGCTGATTAAATGTTAAACATAACACATATTACATATTACATATACCTAATTTATTTAATTTAGTTTAATGATAAAAGGTAGTATAAAATAATTAATGGGCCTCATTAACCACAGGCCCATTTCCAATACAGATAGCAAAACCCTAGTTAACCTTATTGGGCTTCATGTTATAACCATTTCAAAAACCCTAATTCCTCATTCGTTTCAGAAGCAGCCGGTTCAGGAGAAGCAGAAGGAGCAGAAATGGTGAAGTTTTTGAAACCAAACAAGGCAGTGGTGGTCCTTAACGGCCGTTTCGCCGGCCGTAAAGCTGTCATCGTCAAGCAATTCGATGAGGGAACTCGCGACCGTCCGTATGGTCACTGTTTGGTTGCAGGAATCGCAAAATACCCGAAGAAAGTAATCCGTAAAGATTCAGCAAAGAAGACCGCAAAGAAGTCACGTGTGAAGGCATTCATTAAGCTTGTGAATTACAATCACATAATGCCAACAAGGTACACACTTGATGTGGATCTAAAGGATGTTGTGTCAGTTGATGCGTTACAGTCACGTGACAAGAAAGTAACTGCTTGCAAAGAAGCGAAAGCTAGGTTGGAGGAAAGGTTCAAGACTGGCAAAAACCGTTGGTTCTTCTCGAAGCTTCGATTCTGAAGAAAGAAAGATGAGTTGTTATATTTATGTTTTTCAGGTTTTGTTATATTTTGGATGATGGTGTTGGACTATGTTAGTTTACTTTAATTATGTATGAATAGATTTTTGGTTATGAATCAAGATGTGTTCTGGAGGATTTAATTTTTGTTTGTCCGTTTGATTGGTTGAGTTTTAGTTTAAATTGTTATAATTTGTTCAACTATTTTGTAGAATTAGGTTTATGGTTGATAATTAAGTTGAGCTAATTTGTTTATATTTGTATGTACTTGATGTAAGCATGTTAAGAGTTATATTAGGATGTTAGCAGGTGCCTTCATAGTTATATCATATATATGCTATATGCTAAGTTTTAATGAAAGCTTGAACATAAAACTAGAAACAATATTACTAGTAAATTGAAAGTGTATAGTGTGAGTTGATTAAGGGATTTGAAGATATAAAATGAATAGATCAGTTGTTTCTTTGTTGCAAATAGGCAATAGTTTATGTGGATGAACTAGTTTGATGGTTGAAGCATATGTTAGAACATTTGCAGCAATTGATGATTGGAGGTGTTGTTTGCTAGGCATGTACCTTTGATAAAAACAGAGGCTTTTATTTTGTGTAGTTGAGACCCAATATTTTCTTTCATTATCAACTCTAGGTGTGGTGTTTGCAACTATTGGTCTTGGCACGTAGTCTGCTCATATTTTTCTGAGCTAAGGCAGAACTCTGCAGGGTGTTATTGGCTAAGTGTGTTGTATGCTAAATAGAAGCTGGTTTAATGAAATGGTGGCGTAGATTGCTAATTGACATGTGAGTTCAGTTTACAAGGTTAGGCCGTTTGTGTGTGTTGAAAATCTGGTTTCTTTCATAAGGAATTCATGGCAAAGCAGTCTTTCAATCTTAAAAACTTTGGTTTGTAGCATGCTATTCTTCCTCTGTTTTTATCATTGACTCTTTGCGATGTTATTTTGCATTTATAAGTATGGTCCGTTGTCTTGAATATATATATGATTGAACTAATCATTTTAATCAATTATCGGGAGTAATCCTGTCAAGTATTGATCAACCAGGTCTCAGAGATGTTCAAAGCACGTCAAACTAGTTGCATTATCTCGAACCTTTTGGATACACAACCAAAAACAAAACAGACTTGAACTAATTTACTTTGTAACAACCTTATGCAAGCACTTTAATCCGCATGTCAAACACTACACTACATGAAGAAGTAGAAAACAACCAGCAACCTTCATATTCAATCTCAGTGTCTCAGATGGCGGTACCTTCTTAATTTCTCACTATCACAATAACCGGAAAACTTAGCTGACTTTCAATCAAATCCGCTGAAGCAAGATGTTGAAGACCGGCACGAACCACCGACTCTGCTGTCATCTCTGCTCAAAGTTACAATTCTCGATTGGAAATATACACGAATATAATTATAATAAATTAATTTAATTTTTTTCTGTCTTTTCCATCTACTTAAGGTCCAAAATGATAATATTTGGTTTATATTTTTTGAACATGAAAATTTCAATTAAATAAACATGATCTTCTGTGTATTTTCTGTGATCAGTCTTTCCAATATTTATCATGCTGATAAAAATAGAAAGTTGATAATAATTGTGGTAAAAAACAGTTTTTTATCATATAGTGAGTAGTGACACATTATAACTTTAAACTTTTTATCTTAGTACTAGGAATGTTTAACACAAGCCACCCAAATCAACAAATTAAATTGTTAGATTAGCATGGGGTTTTGGGTACTAATTTAGTACAAATATTAAGTAGATTAGACATTAGAAGTTCGAATAAACAAAATATTAGTAGAAAGTCAGGGACATTTGAAAAAGACAAAAAAAATTACAGAGTAGAAGTTAATATTCTCGTATCATGAAATCGTACGTAGTTCATAGATTATTGGGTTCCAATGAGAATACAATATTAAAATAAGAACGGTGAGAACAAAAATAGAATTTTATTCTTTTGTAAATTCATGTACAGTCAAAAAATAATGAGAGTTCACAATTAAAATTTTTATGTGAAACTTAAAAATAATAAAAGTTCACAATTAAAAGAACTTTTGAAGCAAAATAAAATAAATATTTACAGTTAAAAGTTTATATGAAGTAAAAAAATAAGCTCTACTTCTTTGTAAATTTATGCGAATCTCAAAAAATGAAGGTTAACAATTAAAAATTTGATGTGAAATTAAAAAATAATACATATTCACAATTAAAAATTTATGTGAGAAAAATAAAATAATGGTTTACACATAAAAATAAACTGTGACTGAAAACTGAAAATATTATCACCATTCTCATTTTAACATTGCGTCCTATACCTATATATTAGTATATAGATATGGATATAGAAGTTCAATTTTGTAGTACTTCGTTTAATAAACATATAGTTTATCAGCTCTATATTATATTAAAACAATACGATCTAATGTTTCATGAAAAAGGTTATTTAGATTCACTATACGATCTCGTAGACTTATATAAGAAAAATAAATAATTAACGATGGAACATTTTTCTCCTCGAAAGATAAGTTAAGTATTTGAAAGTAAGAAATCATTAGTAATCACATGTGTTATTAAATGTATACAACTAAAATTTGACTACATGTTTTAAGTTTTAAGGGTTATTAGTAGATGTCTATGTATTAGTAATGAAGCGTATAAGGGGAGAGATTAAGATGTATACATGATGAATAATCAAGGTTTTTGTCTTTTCTCTAAAGCAAAAAGATTTAAGAATCTTTGTCTTGCTCATATAATTTTTATAGTATGTAGTATGTCACTATGTCCTAGGTGTTGATGTATTTCTTATATGTGTATTAAGGTCTTTTAAATTAAGGTTAAGATATATTAAAGGGATTAAAAATAATAAATGAAGAAGATCAAAATGAAAGTTACAAAATGGATGACACATCTTCAAAGAAGATAATGAGTCATCTCTATATCGAAAGTGTTGGTTTAATTATTCTAACCAGTGATAACGATAATGATATACAGAGTATTAAAAAGATTCGTGTAATTCAAGTTGAAAATAAGAATTTTTTATTAAAAAAATAATTGGAATACATTAACAAGACTAGTAAGATATCCACCTAATGCAACGAAAAATGCTATTTTTAAATAATAGTGAATTGTGACGGTGTTAGGTCATCTTTCTTTTATTTTTTCCTAATTGAATCGCCGTGATAATGAATTAGTGATGGGTCATCCATTAAACGAGATTAAAAGAAACAAGTGAGTTAATTATTAGATGTAATTATATAGTTTGAAATTGCAAAATTTATAAAAATATACTATTAACAATGTCGAGTCTTAAAATAAAGTTTTAAAAGTTTCCTTAAACGGAAGATTGAGATGTATCATATCATAATGTAGTAGAGATATAGATATAGATATAGATATAGTTAGAGAATATCAAATATGTTAATTTATAATTGACTAAAACAAAAAATCATATAAATTTTATATATTTCCTGGACGTGATCAGGCGAGATTCGATTTGGTGGACTAAATAAGAGAAAATTTGTAAGAGTAAAATAGGAAAAACCAGCTAATTTGGAACATTAGCTAGGATAACGTAATGAACGGTTTTTATCTTATGCCTTAGGCCACAAGTTAGACACACCCAAAAAACTAGTATTTTATAAACTGTCGATTTCTCGTTCTTGTGTGAACATGTTCTTGACTGATACTGTAATAATATTTTTCTGAAGATTCAAACTTTTTTTGTTTTGTTTTGGAGTAATGGGCAGTTTCAATTCTTGTTTTTATTAACAACCCGTGCCGGTGTTCTCTTAGTACTCACTGGTGGACTTAAAAGCTGCAACTAATAACTTTAGTTCAGAATATATTGTTTTTGAATTTGGTGAAAAAGCACCTAATGTTGTTTATAAGGGCAGGTTGAAGAATAGGAGATGGATTGCTGTTAAAAAGTTTTCACACGCAGCGTGGCCTGATCCAAAACAGTTTGTGGTATATTGATTAGTCTTGGTTATTTGGTTGAGTTGAGCGGCATTGATAGTTTTGATTAGTATGAAATGCTATCTGTTAAATTTTTTATGTTAGTTTTTTCTTAAAAGGATGAAGCATGGGAAGTTGGAAAGTTGAGGCATAAAAGGGTGGTGAATTTAATCGGATATTGTTGTGATGGAGACGAAAGGCTACTTGTTGCAGAGTATATGCCTACTGATACTCTTGCTAAACATTTATTTCACAGTATGTCTTCAATGTTCATATACATCTATTTTATGTTGCCTGTTTCTTGTTTATATATCCAACATTATTTCGACCTTTCGGGAAACATCAGTTCATTCTACTAGAGCTACTTATATAAACAAATGTTCGATAACAATTAAGGTGACAATATTGATACGAGTAACGTTTTTCTTACATGGGTCAAATTGGCCAAATAAAACACATGCTAAAAGAGATACCATATGGGTCGAATGGTTTAATCGGGCTGGAAGTCAAGCCAAAGTCTAATTTAAATGCTTATAACCTCCTAAATTGTTTAATCCACAGATTTAATTATGATTGAGATGCTATTGTTTTATAAATAACAATTAACACATCAATCTATCTATCTATTCTATATACTAAATGGGAGTTTGGAAGAAAGCATTAAGCTGACTTGGCACTCTATTAAAAAAAGAATTTGATGATGTGGCATAGCTTAGATTTAAGAAATTTTCTCCTAATTTTGATTTTGATTTAAAATTTTCTCCATTTTTCTTTTAATAAATTCTAAAAATACTGCAATTTACTTTACCTTCAGATTTGTCTAGGTCTCTAGGAAACATCAATCTGATTCTCACGCTTTCTCTCCTCGAGCTACTCAAGTTTCCACAGCCCTTTCCTTCCAATGATTTTCCATCGGTAACACCACTGCTATCATATTTGAATTCAAAAGTTAAAATATTGGGTAATACTGAAAAAATGATACTCGATTCATTTGTTTTCATCAACCTATCTATCTATTCTATATACTAAATGGGAGTTTGGAAGAAAGCATTAAGCTGACTTGGTACTCTATTAAAAAAAGAATTTGATGATGTGGCATAGCTTAGATTTAAGAAATTTTCTCCTAATTTTGATTTTGATTTAAAATTTTCTCCATTTTTCTTTTAATAAATTCTAAAAATACTGCAATTTACTTTACCTTCAAATTTGTCTAGGTCTCTAGGAAACATCAATCTGATTCTCACGCTTTCTCTCCTCGAGCTACTCAAGTTTCCACAGCCCTTTCCTTCCAATGATTTTCCATCGGTAACACCACTGCTATCATATTTGAATTCAAAAGTTAAAATATTGGGTAATACTGAAAAAATGATACTCGATTCATTTGTTTTCATCAACCAGCTTCTTCTTTCTTTACCAGGAATCATTTCATTTTCCTCATCTCCGTTTCGAAATTATCGATCTTCATGGCTTCATTTTTCTTATGCGATTTCTAGGGTTCTTTCATTTTACCCGATTCTTGCTTAATCAAGGTTAGTATTTCATAAGGTATGTTACATATTTGCATTGGAAGGTATTACGTTTCGTAACTTTAATTTAGGGTTGCGTTTGTTATATTTGTTTAGCTAAGGGTTTGATTTGGGTGTTTTAGGGTTTTCATTTTACTCATATTGTGATATAAAAGCAACTCCATCCTTCATTTGATTGGATTTGCTCCTTACTCAAGGTAAGGCTTTTATTATGAATTTTAAATATCAAGCAACTCCTTCCTTCATTTGCTTCATCTCCTTATATATTTCTTTCTTTTTTCTTTTTAATTTATGTAGACGAATTGATGATTAATTGATGCATACAAGGATGAGGTGAGTTCTTAATTGTGAACCCATTGTAATATTTTAGGCATGTGGGTTTGTTTTGTGTGTTTGTGTTAATTGGCTGAGTTTGTTTCTTTGATTAACAGAAAAATCTTCAAGTGTACAACATATGTATGGCCATTTTTCAACATTGGACGATGGGATCATTACTTCCATGTTTCTTTTAAATTAGAAAATAAAAGGTTTCAATTTGCATGGGTCTTTTACTAGAAAGAAAGTGCAAGCAGTTTTCTTTTAAGAGAGGGAGTATAGATAATTGTTTTAGACTAATTATTGCAACTTGAAAGTGTAATAATCAGTTTTGAGTTGGTGACGGTTTGACTTGTGAATTTGCAGTGAAACCAAGGAAGGGTGATACATTGTTGTTCTTTAGCCTTCATCCTAATGCTACAACTGATGCACTGAACTTGCACGGAAGCTGCCCAGTCATAGAAGGTGAGAAATGGTCTGCCACAACTCAATATAACTACTTTTAAGATCTAGGGAAGCAGTTGAAATACTGTTACGTTTCAAAACAATTATTGATTTTTAATTTCAACCAACTAACAACAATTTAAGTGAATAATAATAAATAATTATGTGTTCTATTGAAGTTATCTTTGTATTAATAATGGAGGATAAACTGATGTTTAGTGTGGTTCTTTCTACTTTTTTCAAACCTGTTTCTGGATGGAAGCACATGTTCTATAAATAGTGGATAGGAAAATGGTTGGATCAAGCATTAATTTTTGTTTTAGTGTTCCATTTATGTGTATTATGTTTGTTTAACTGGGCATGAAGATAAGGTATTTGATGAAATGGGAAAGTAGTGCATATGCTATAACAATTTTGGTACTGAATCGCGAGCTGATTCGCAGCTGAATCACTGCTGATTCGCAGCTGAATTTCAAGCTGATTTGCAGCTGAATCGCTGCTGATTCGCAGCTGAATCGAAGCTGATTCGCTGCTGAATCGAAGCTGATTCGCTGCTGAATCGAAGCTGATTCGCTGCTGAATCGCAAGCTGATTCGCTGCTGAATCGCAAGCTGATTCGCTGCTGAATCGAAGCTGATTCGCTGCTGAATCGCAAGCTGATTCGCTGCTGAACCGAAGCTGATTCGCTGCTGAATCGCAAGCTGATTCGCTGCTGAATCGAAGCTGATTCGCAGCTGAATCGCAAGCTGATTCGCAGCTGAATCGAAGCTGATTCGCTGCTGAATCGCAAGCTGATTTGCAGCTGAATCGAAGCTGATTCGCTGCTGATTCGTAGCTGAATGGCAAGCTGATTCGCTGCTGATTTGCAAGCTTATTCGCTTCTGATTCGCAGCTGAATCTAATCTTTTGGTTAAGTCAACTAAGGAGCCATGGTTCAATGTGACTGACCCATTAATAGAGCTTCAACTGGATTGTTAGGCTTTTCATCTAAATTGAAGATATCATATTTTTTTGGACTTAGTAAACAATAACAGTTAAGCTATTAGCGAAGTCTAATTATATTTTGTTGTAAAATAAGGATGAATGAAGATGGCTGTGATGTTTCATAATTTTTGGCTTTCTTTATAGAGTGTTTTGATGGTTTTGAAGACTATTTAAGAAGGTAATGGTGTTGAGCATTAAAACTATATGGTGGAACACAACTTGAGTTTCACTGGTTTTCATAAGTTACTCTTCATTCTGTAACATGTTAAGAATGAGTTTATTGTTCTTATGTATTTGGCTAATATGTTGAATATTATCAACTTGCAGTATCGACTGTTATGTACCCTATTTTCTGGAGCTTATGAGGAATACTGTATCTATAAACAAATAATAGATGACCTTAACTATTATCTGGGCTGTTATTTATATGCACTATCTATGGGATAATTCCATCGTCATTCGTTTTTCATAATAGTTATTTGTTGCTACCGGTAATAATAGATGACCTTAACTTTGAAGGTACTGTGTAATTGCTGATTGCACTATCTGCTTTGATTTGGACGTTTGTGATCATTGTTCCCTCATCACTCTTCAACTTACTGATTGAGCTTGCTGATTGAAGTTGCTGATTGCATTTGGTAATTGAAGTTGCTGAAGAGCTTGCTGATTGAGCTTGCTGATTGAAGTTGCTGATTGACCTTGCTTGCTGATTGCATTTGTTGATTGAAGTTGCTGATTGAAGTTGCTGATTGAGCTTGCTGATTGAAGTTGCTGATTGAGCTTGCTGATTGAAGTTGCTGATTGAAGTAGCTGAATGCACTTGCTGATTGAGCTTGCGAAAAGTTGATTGCACTTGCTGAGTTGGGTTTCTGATTGCACTTGCTAAAAGTTGATTGCACTTGCTAAAAGTTGATTGAATCAGTGACCAACAGTTGTATCAGTGACTAATATCAGCAATTTCAATCAGCAGCGCCCAAGTATCGGTGAAGAATGACCGGATTACAACCACCTGCGACCAGATTTCAGCAACTAATAATCAGCGACTAATAGTCAGCCAGAATTTCAGCCACCAGCGCCTAAGTATCAGTGAACAACGACCGGATTACAACCACCAGATTTCAGCAACTAATAATCAGCAACTGCCTTCAGCGACGAGGTACCAGTGACTAATATTAGCAACTAAATAATCAGCAACTACCTTCAACTAAAAGTTGATTGAATCAGTCATGTTTCACTTTGAGTTGTGCTCGAACGACTTCATACCAGTTAGTTTTGTAATTTTTGTTGTTGTGATAGCTATCATTTTTCTATGTAAGTTCTAGGGGGAAAAATACTACTGTATTATGTCTTATCTATTTGGGTTTTTGATGCTAGAGCTAAATCAAGGAAAGAAGAAAACGTAATAAATCAACCTTTTAATGAATACATTTGTATTATTTTACTGAAAATATAAATTATTGTAAAATGAAAAGAAGAAAAGTACAAGATTGAAATTTGACAATTTATAAATATTTCCTTTGATCGTTATAGTGTAACATATTTTTTTTGTTGTTTCAAAAATAACTAATGCAAATGTGCATCTGTTGGTAGTTGACATATACACTAACCGTCATTATGTTAATTTCTCAATGCTATTTTGTTATTGAACTATTTATAATCTATAATGTAATGTAATTTACCATATTTCTTTAGCAAACTCGTGTATTCACGGGTCCATCAACTAGTTATATATAAACAGTGGAACTCAAATTCTCTTTTGTAATTTCTTTCACAAGGGAGAATCAAACAATTGAGTGGGCAATGCGATTACTGGTTGCTCCATGTATTACTGAAGCTTTGGATTATTTTATTACCCCGAAGGTCGTCCATTGTATCACGATCTCAATGCATCTAGAGTTCTATTTGATAAGGAGGAGTAGGTTTTCTTTTGTTATTCTTTTTTTATATGTCCCCTTACCATTTGGAGATAATAAAAAAAATCAATATTTATATGTAATCAAAGTGAAAACTTAAGTGAAAACTGTTGCATAATGGTGATCCAAGGCTTTCGTGTTTCGGCCCGATGGAAAATGGTAGGGATAATGGAAAAAGATGCAGCACAAATCTTGCGTACACTCCTCCCTGAGTATCTAAGAAATGGTACAATCCCTTGGTCCATGATTTAAAGCAAATGCAACATTTATATCACTTTTGATACTAGATGATACAATTGTGTTTTATCTAGCAACCTTTTTAAGACTATAATTATTCCTTAAGCCTCTTCGTTATAGTATAGACACATTTTACTTGATAGTGATATTATATAGATGGTTGCAGGTTGCCTGATAATTGTTGTTTTTCTTGTAGGGAGAGTTACTCCTGAAAGTTTTTGTTTTAGCTTTGGGACTCTTCTTTTGGATATTCTGAGTGGAAAGCGTACTTGCCCAAGCCATGTAAGTTATAGTCCTGAACTTATTACTTCAAAAATCTGTATCTACATACAGATAACTAGGAATAGTCCGCAAATGCTATTTCATGTGGGGTGCTGTAACTAATTCTAGTAGTTGATGATAAAAATGGGCAGGTTGGGTAATAGGTCAAAATGGGTACCATTTTTATGGGTCAAAGCAAGTTGGGTCTGGCTGGTTTAAAACACTTCTTCTGTTTCCTCAATAATTTTAAAAGCTGTGTTAGTTATTATTACAAAAATATGTTATTGCAAACAGTCAAATATACCCAGGGGGACTTACGAACTAATAATAGTTTAATTTGTTTGACCCGTTAGGGATAAAAGTGGACATGTATTTGATGTTTATAAATTGGCACTACTTGCTGCAGGCACTTGAAATGACCAGAGGAAAAAACATACTTCTATTGATGGATCCACTTTTGAAGGGTAACTTTTCAACAGAAGAAGCAACTGTTGTTTCTGATCTTGCTTCACGATGCTTGCAGCATGAACCTAGTGAACGACCAAATACCAAAGATTTAATGGCCACACTTGCTCCAATGCAGAACAAACCAAATGCCAGTCCTTACTTTCCTTCTTGCATTACATTAACGAAATGCATTTTCGAATCCTTTATGTACTCTGCTTAAATATTGTGTGCGCATGGCAATTTGTGCTGTATTTTTTATCCCTAATACATCATTTTATATTTTATTTTATTAAGACTATTATGTTTGTAGGTGCCTTCTTATCAGATGCTCAAAATTATAAAACATAAAAAATCACCCGCCACACCACCACACCCTCTGTCTCCAATGGGTGATGCCTGTTCAAGGAAGGACCTGACAGCAATCACAAGATATTAGTGAGCACACATTATAAAACTGACAACCCCCTCAAAAAGGTTATCAAATTAAAATTTCTGAATTAATTCAAATACTTGATTTCATGCTTCTTATGTTTGTATTTGGATGGATGATGATCGCTTTTCAGAATTTTCCCCAACCGTGGTATTCCCCCCCACGTGAGGGACACGTTGGAGGAAATGAAGTTCGGGGATTAGGCTTTTTTTGATAAAGATTTTATAACTACCATGGATTATTATTCTTAGATACTTGTTTCAGCTGTATTTTTATCAAAAACTTTAAGAGTTGTTTACCTTTCATCCTTATAGAAAGTATATAATATAGGTCCTAGTACGGTTTCACATTTAGTTTTTCACTCGTGCCAAAGATTAAAAATATGCAGAGCGGTAAAATTTTCTCTAATTTTTCATCTCCATTTTTCTAGAGAGTGGATGGTGTTCGTTATTTATCTCTAGAAAACTAATGAAAATTTTGAAAACTTGATCAAATGTTTTCATTTTTCAGTTTAGAAAATAGAGAGTTTCTATCTCTAGAACAGAGAATGGTTGAAAACTATAAAATGGAGCTTACAAAAGTGTAGTTATACATTAGATATGTAGCCACTTTCAAAGAATTTTTTCTCGAAAAATCATATTGAATACGTTTTCTGTTTTTCAAGCTTCTCACTGAATTTTCTCTGGAAACACTTCTACTTCGTACCGTTTATCAGTGAGCGCCTTCTGCTATCACCAACTGTATAGGCAAGGCGCAGTTTTTGCCACCTCATATGTGATCAACCCAATGCAGCTATCCGAGACGCTATGCAAGCACACCGTATCTACCTCGAATGGCCAACCCCATTTTACATGCAGGTGCTCTTGCCAAGCTAGAAAGGCACGTAGATGCAGTCAATATGTTGAATGCAGCTGGAACCCTTGAAGACGAAGAACGAGCCAATAAACGAGACAAAAGACTATGTGAGCAATTATGGACTTTGTTGTTTTATGGTTTTACTTAGGTTATTCTGTGGTGGTTGTTGTATGGTGATGGGGTTGGATAAAGGACGATATGTTGTTGAGACTATTGATGGTAGTAGATGGGATATCAGTCTGTAAATAAATAATAATATAGTTTACTTAATAAAAAGTGAGCCAGATATAAAGATGAACTAAATATCATTTTTTCTTTGGATTACACGAATTCAACTTGAATAACTTGGTTAGGCCGCGTACATCAGAATAAAAAAGTTCGCCCTCCTCGAATAACCTGAACAAAGAAAACCTTATCTGTTTACACGAATTCAACTTGAGTTTACTCTTAATCTTGTTACAAATATTCTACAAATCATCTTATTAGATACAGTTTATGTTCTTCTAGAGGAAGACTGACCAACTAGTGTGGTCCAAGGACTAACGTTTGATCTAAATCGTAATTTATACAAATCTTGATTTTTTGGTCTATGTAATAAGCCTTAACGCTTGCATTTTTTGTAAACTAATAAAACGTCAAAGTTCATAGTAGTCATTTAAAACCTGTCGTAAACTTACAACCGGTTTCTGAAAACATGGAATTCCCCGAAACACAATCTATTGTAATAAAAGTTTTATTCGATATTTACAATTATTAAAATGATTTATTCTCTTAAATTTTTATTCTAACGATCCTCCTAATACTATAAAAATTTGACATTTGTCTTTCGCCAATGGATTAAAAATCTGTCATACATAGCCAGTTATGTATTGTAGAGTTGTATATATCGCTTAGTGTGTATATATAAAATAAGTGTTATATGATAAAAAGAAAGTGGTGTACAAATCCTCACTCTTCACTAATTTCTCTGTTCCTTGACGTGAATGTTTAATCATTCAATCTATTATGATCTTATTGTTAGAATAATTAGTAACAGAAAATTGTCGAATGATATGTCATGGTTCATCTATAAATTATAAGAAATTTTTAGGAATAGACATGGATGGTTGATACGTACTTATAGATTGTAAATTGTGTAAAAAGTTTTCAGATATTACATATCCGGTAAACTTCATTTATGTGTAATCGTTATCGTATCTAAGAAGCTTGTTATTAATAATATAATTAATTCAATACATTTTTTATGTAACTAGATATAAATCAAAAAATTCATCTAGCAGTGCATATGGAAAGTTAGCCAAACTGATCCAAAAGCCACAAGTTCACTAATTAACTCAATTCTATGTGTAATCGTTATCGTATACCTAATGTATAGGTTTCCAACATCGTTATCGGAAGTACCGGTTCGCGCTACGTATATGCAATCCGGAAGCCCAACTAAATAACCGGCCCATTATTGAGCCCTTCGTAAACCTACTTTAATCGTGTTACTCCATTTTGACCCAATTTTTAAACTCACGCGCGTTGTACTATTGATAAACACCACGCGCTTTAACGATCCACTTAAGTTGAGTACAATTACAGTTTCCATTGAAATTTACACCAAACACAGAAATGGCGGAGAACAAAGCTTTGACTGTGAGCAAAAACGAGGACGAATCGATCAAGTTTCAAAATCCGTTATCTTCACTGTTCTCGAAGTTCACTCAGGTACTTTCTAATTTACCGTTACCCCAGCTGCCCTCAGCGAAGAAAGATGTAGTGAAAGTTGAAACGGAGAAGAAAGCGGTGGTGCGTGGCGGTGAAGTGGTGGAGGTTTCGAAGACGGCGACGGTTACGTATCCGGACGGCCGTACGAAAACCGTTAGTTCGTTGAAGCTTGAATCGGAAGATGCGGAGAAAGAAACGAATCCTGTTGTTCTCTGGCAGGTATATATATCTTCTGTATCTATATATCCTTATCTTCTATATATATATGCTTATGTTTATGTTATTTCTGTATTAAATTTGATTTGATACCTTAAAATCTAATTTAATTTACATTTATTCTCAAATAACTCACTTACGAGATCGAATTTCATTATAATTATTTCAATTACGTAATTTCTAGTCTTGTGATTTTAGTATGTTTAGTTACAAATAGTCTTTTTTAGTTTCAATTCTTTGTTTATGGGTTTTTAGTTGTTGGTTATATTGAGCTGAAAATGTGTGGTGCAGTGTGGTTTAATGTTGATAGACTGTAATAGGAGAAAATTTAGGGATTTTGACTGGATGTTGACATTAAAGAGAGTGAAACAGTTAAGAGTATACGCTTAATCGAAAATAGTACAGTGAAATTTGGAGCAAATTAGGCACGAGTGACTGAAATGGATATAATCAATTGATTCTATGTTCTAGGTTTTGTTTTGCTAATACCAATTGCTAGGTGAATTATTCATTATGTCCAGATGCAGAGTGGATAGTTTGATACACCGAAACACCAGAAGTGTGGGGATGGATGTTTTAAAAAGGTGGATGGTGATGCTTCAATTAAAGTTTAGCTTTGCCTAAAGCGATGTTTCCTGGGAGCCTAAGAGCATATTTATACTTTAGGGGCCAAATCTGGGTAGGAGCATTAGGTTTTGTTTCTTTATTTTAACTATTTTTTTCTTCTTCCTGTGTTTATATTACAGCAGACCTAGTGCTAAAGCTCACATCAAAAGAGAGCAGATTGGCTAACATTAGTGAAAGATTGACTAATCTTTTCTCATGTGTTTTTTTATTCGGATGAATAACTCTTATTATATCTACATTCAAATTTTAGCTAACTTGAAAAAAGGACATTGATACCGCGTCTATCTACAACATAGTTGAAGATGTGGACACATCTAATAACACCTATGACCACAAGAACATAGCATGTTCTTGTTGAGAGTTATATTCAACCTGTTTTTACATGAGAGGAGAGCGAGGGGGATCTCTCTCTCTCACTCTCTCTTGTGACCAATTTCTATAGCTTAGTAATTGTCAAATGCAATATTTTATATATTCAGGGGACCATGGTCCTTCTTATGCGTATTCCCTTTACTGCCACTTCTTCTGTTAGACATGTAATTAAATGATTCTTAACAGTCATAGTGCGATGTGCCGATGTGATATGTTCAAAACCAAACTTGATGGGAGCTCTGTGCTAAATACATTCAAAACCCTTTTCTGTTGCAAAAGAACATTGAATATATTGATTTACTTTACTTGGAGAGTCAAAATATAGCTTACGTCATCTTAACTGTTCTCAGTGAGTTCTCTCATGTTCTAAAACACAATCAT
Organism: Logfia minima; assembly: GCA_963921325.1. Classification (NCBI taxonomy): domain Eukaryota; kingdom Viridiplantae; phylum Streptophyta; class Magnoliopsida; order Asterales; family Asteraceae; genus Logfia; species Logfia minima. The sequence goes on from OY992770.1 coordinate 4,153,079, forward strand.
TTTGTACAAATATGTTATGCTGTATATGAGGTGCACAATTCTCCTTTTAAGAAGAGGTAGTAGCATTTACAACCTTTATGGAACTTGGATGAGTGTTTTACAATAAACTAAAGATATAGAAAAAAGTAAGTTTCTTACTCCCTTCGTTTTTACCCTATGGTAAGTTGGTACCATCGCAAAATTGATGTTAACCTTTTGGCTCATTCCATATTGAATGCAATTTTCTTATTGTTGTAGAATCAATTCATATATTCGTTTTTACACTTCGTAAACCGTCAGAAAATATTTTTGGTAATATTTCTATTCCATAGTTTTTGTCTATTTTTTCATTATGGAGGGGCATGGTAACCATCTAATCACTAGTCGAAGATGTTTGTTAAACTATGTGACAAGTTAAAGCGGTACCCAAGATGTATATAAGTCGCCCCATCAACCAAGAAGTTGTGGGTTGAAGTTCCAACTAGACAAGCATGAAGGTGTGTAAGTTTGCCGCAGTGTGATAAGTCGAGCGTTGCCTTTATTTCATCACAATAACAATTATGTATGCATTTTCCGTAATTGATTCTATAGTGTCTAAATTAGTGAATTTCACCCTCCAACCATGCCAAATTCATATCTTCTAGCATCCTCCTCCTTCCCATATCGAAGACTGGAAATGGGATTTCTAGACTCGTGTTTGGCAATAAAATCTTTTATGTGTTTAAACACTGTAATTTATGAGCTATTTGTCTTAACTAACATCTATTCTGGTTGCTTTTAGGTTTACGCGATTGGAGGTTTCTTCATCTTAAAGTGGGCTTGGGGACGATGGAATGAGCGCAGGGAAAGGAAAAAGTCATCCAATGAAGACCCACCATCCTCAGAGCCCACAGCCAATGAAGATAACTAGTGCCTATGAAATGTGGTTAATATTTGATCTTCGTACATATGGCATATAATTCACGTACTCTGTCTTAATCTTGTATAAACCTGATAATTACATTGAATATACAGGGTTAGAATTTCACTCATATGTATCACTTTGCACTTGCCTTCACTCTTTCACACACAGGTTACAAATGTATCAACATGTGGAGATTCCTAGCAGGGTAATAGAGGCTCTACCTTGCAAATGACATGAGCATGACGGAAAATAGAATCCATTTGGTTGTCATACTCAGCTTGTTAGGAACACCCTATCACTAGGTTCAAGGGACCAGTTGTGGTATTAGTTTACACAATGACCAAACCTTGAAATTCTTCAATCACACGTTAAGCCAGCAGACATGTGTTTTGTGCTATATGATGTGAAACCCACCCCATATTGACCACCCGTACCATATGAGCTCTAAGTAAGACACATGAGGTTTCTTATACGTTATTGATCACTGGCTGCTAATAACTTTTCTATGTATGATAGTAGACCATAAGAACCTTTCACTATGGTTTTGATAATTTAGAAGTCATTATTCTAGTTTCTTGTTGCAAAAATTAGCTGGCTTTGTGTTAGCTCCTCTTGTGTTGTAAATAAGGGCTTTTCAATTGAGGTGGCAAAAGAGTGGTCTGGTAACATGTCAAAACATGGTCTTTTGTCTGGGTAGAAACTCGTTGGGTTGATCGAAAACACTTTTTGTCTGTCCTTTTTATAATAATAAATATATAGTGTGTCAATACGACTGCATAAGCATACATATTATTTCAGTGATAATATACTTATAATTGATAAAATAATTTAGGTCTTACAAATAGTTGTGAAGGTGATTTACCGACCAAGAGATTGCGCGTTTAAGACCTACAAGGCAACAAAGGAGTAGGGGCAATGGTGTGTTGGTCTTTGTGAGCGACTTTTGACCCTTATACCTGTTTCCTTTTAGCCAACTTTTTTATTTCACCTGTTGTAAATATGCTATAACCCGACAATTTATTCAATATCTACTTTCGGAATTCGGTTTAGAATCTCATTTAGCCTGACAAGAGATTGGTTCAACACATGGCAGTTCTTAAATATCGTGGAGTGACTAAACACCTCTCTTTGGCATGTTATATCAAAGGCGTAAACACATCTAACATGAGAGAATAGGTCAAGGCTTTTATGACTATGTTACCCAATTGATTTTTTATTTCATACAAATGGAAACTTCCTGTAATCTGTTTCACCAGCAAGGTAGATTGCAGATGAATGTATATCTGTAAATTTGTTTGTATTTTATGTTAGGTCCGAGTAATTAATACCCGTGTGTAATTTAATGTAAACCAATATGCATCTGATTGTGTGTTGTGCACTACAGTCTTTAGTTAATTGCATCATATTACAAAATCTTGTATGTAAATGTATGTGATAACTTAAGGATAAAAGTATGTAGATTTCTACACATGCTAAAGAGTAGAATATTGCCAGTGAATGAAATGGTTTCAACATGTTATGAATTTGGAAGTACACAAAACATTTAAATAGTGGAAACACAGTCTTCTATTTTGATCTGCAAGTTTTAACATGTTATGGTAATCGATAAACATATTTTCTACTGTACTTAAAATTTAAGAAGGATAAGAATGTAATTTCGATATATAAAAAAGATTAGGTTAAAAAGTAAAATGAAACACAACGTGATGGAAAATAAAAATAAAACCAAAAAAAGGTCGAAGCGCGGGAGCCGAGCCGGAGCCGGAGCCGGCAAATTGGGCAATTACGTCCGGTGTGTCGGCTTTCACCTTATTAACCACAATGAGATTCCACGTGTCCTTATTAATCCTTTCCCTTGACGGCCGACTTCTCCGTCAACTTATCCTCCTCTCTCTCCGTTTTTCTCCGTCAACCGATAAATTTATATTTCTATATATCGTAAAAAACGCCGGTCAACTACCCTCTCTCTCTCTAAAAACCCTAATTTCCTCTCGCTTTCTCTCTCTATAACAAACTTTTTCCTTTCTTTCTCTCTCTAAATTTCAATTCCTTTGTATCGCCGGTCATCAGATCCGTTACGTTTCAGGCGGCGATATGGAAGACGACGTAGAGAATCAATCACATCCGTCTGCTGGATCAGGATCTAGATCTGGATCTCCAGATTCACCGCATACGAATCGCCGGATCTCCGTCACGGTAGCCTCGGCGGGGCCTTCTCAAAACACGTTGACGTTAGCGTTACCGATTCAACAGCCGAGATCCGTCGCCGGCAGCGGTGGAGGTAACGTCGGAAGCACCAGCGGCGGTGGCGGTGGAGGAGGTCGTGAGGATTGCTGGAGCGAAGGTGCAACCGCTATATTGATTGATGCGTGGGGAGAACGCTATTTGGAGCTAAGTAGGGGAAATTTGAAGCAGAAACACTGGAAAGAGGTTGCGGATATTGTAAGTAGTCGTGAGGATTATTTAAAAGTTCCTAAAACTGATATTCAATGTAAAAATCGAATTGATACAGTGAAGAAGAAATATAAGCTTGAGAAAGCCAAAATTGCAGCCGGTGGTGGTCCAAGTACCTGGAGGTTTTACGATCAGTTAGATCACCTGATCGGACCAACCGCTAACGCAAAAAACGGTTCAGCATTGTTAAACACTCCGCCGTTACGAACAGTTCCGGTAGGGATTCCAGTTGGTGTTCGATCTGCACCTGTCCAAAGCCTGAGGCTAAAACAACAACAGGAACGTCAATTACAACAAAAACAGCTTCATTTGCAGCAACTACAACAGCAATATCACCAGGAACAACAGCAGAAACAGTTACAGTTGCAGCAACAACAACAGCAGCAGCAACAGTTACAGCTGCTACAGCAGCAGCGTAAGCGTATGCGTCCGCCTCCAGCGTATTCAGAATCATCAGAATCTGAACCGGAAGCGGTTCCTGACTCGCCTGAAATGGATTCCTACGAGCAGAAACGCGTCAGGGTTCCATTTACTGTGCGGCAGCAAGATAAGGATAAGGGGAGAGCGACTAAAGAGAAGAATTGGGGGGATTCGGTTAAGGAATTGACTAAGGCGATAATGAAATTTGGCGAAGCGTATGAACAAGCGGAGAGTGCTAAGTTGCAGCAGATGGTTGAGATGCAGAAACAAAGTATGAAGTTTGCAAAAGAGCTTGAATTGCAAAGGATGCAGTTTTTCATGAAAACACAGATGGAGTTGTCACAGTTGAAGCAGAGTAGAAGAGATGTTGGTAACAAGACCAACAATCATCACCAAAATCATAATCATAATCATCACAGCAGTAACCGTAATACCATAAACAACAATAATCATAGTGATGATAGTAATAATTAAACTAGGGTGTTTATTAAGGCTTGGATTCAGAAACAATTGGGTTATTAGTTAAAAATGGCTAATGATGACCCTATATTAGAGAGATGTATGTAATTTGAATTTGCTTGTTTTAATCTTATTAGTAGTTCTCTCTTTTCCCATCTATGTTAAATATTTGGAGGTACATTATTCAATGCTTAAGCAAGATTGGTAATTTTTCAGTATCTTAGATTGTAATTGTTCTTATTAGACTTGTGGAAATTTTATGTTCATAATATTTTCAGGTACATTTTATTTTTCAGGTTGAGTGGTTCATTTATTAGGTATTTTCTTTAAAAGGTTGTACTTGAAACCCAACAATGGTTAGTTATTTTACCTGTTTTTTTGTTGTTATGGCACATGTAAAATTGCATATGATGTGAACTCTTGATGTACATTATGTTAAAACAAGTATTTTGATATGAGTTGATTTGTGAGTGTTTCAAGATTCAAAATTGGTTAGATCTTTTATGTCAATCTTGTATAACATTTGTATGGTTTTAGCTTTACTGATGGTACATAGCACCGTAAAACCTCCTTCCGCGTCGTCTCGTTATTAGCCTCCATCTATCAAATCATGGCCACGATCACTCTGATTAGGCTGCGATTTTAACTCTGATTCTTGATCTGTACATGGAATATTCTACTCACTTTCCTTCTTTTAAAGGGCTTGATAAAGGTGATAATGATCTGATAAAATGTTTTCTTACAACCAAAGACTTTATAATGGCAATGAAACATATCTTCTTAACCATAGCTAAAGGTTTCTGTTTAGCGAACCCAAAAACTTTTAGCAGTTCCAAACGAGTGCCCCATTACTTAACCAACCCCATAATTTATAGTGGCCCAATTTGGGGCTTGGTTACGTCAGTTATCTGTATGAACTAGCTCATCCAATTATCTAAATGCATATCAAAAATCAGAATCATTTCAGAAAAGAATGGTGTACAATAATTTAAGTCACCATTGCCTATCTTTTAACATGGATGACTGAAGCTACTACGAATCTTTGCACAATTTTAATAACAAAATCACCTACATAATATGTTGTCCCCATGTCGTCTTAACAAACAACTCAAATTTATTGTAATGAATATGCAAACTCAACTGCACTTCTGCACTTGTGTTTTTGTGCGTATTAGAGTTCACATTTGATTCTTTTGCTGTATACCATGTTAGCAAAACATTATTTACTTCAAAAACCGGAAACATACCCGTCTACTATATACTTCACCTATAAACAATTTTAAAAATTAATAACTTCCACCCATCAGAAAGCAGCTTTTGCCTATCTCACGTGGCGTATTAGAGCTAAAACTTGGTGTCAAATCTCTAATATAACTTAAAGATACCTACAAAACTCATTCTGTTGCATGTTGCAGTTGTTATTCGGGTTGGAAGTAACTATCATGGATAGATAGTTGGTCAAATGCATCATAATTAGCTTTCAAGCCTATAAATTGGCTCCTAAGTCGAGCACAATCTCCATTGGGCCACCTACAACTTCCATCTCGTGCCCATAGTGGGCACAAAGATTCACAAATACGATTGGCCGTGTTCTCAACCACAGCATCGCTATCTGCAGTTACCACAATAGAGACAGACAGATCCGCCTTTTCATCATATATGTCTCCACTATCTACAGTTTCTCTAGTTGGAGAGGACATATCCGTCTTTTCAGCAGGACGGTTTTCAATATCAGCTGTATCTGAAACATGAACTTTACATCCGAGGGATCCAATTGCTCGTTTTATGCTAGAATTCTCCCTATTTTCCTTTTTAGCCAAAGCCACAGCTGAGTTGCTGACCTGGCTCTCGTTATATAGATCAGCAGTCAAGGACTCCACTGTTTCTGTTATTTCTCTAGCATTACTCTCCGCTAAATTTTTTGCCTGTTGAATTAATATATGATACGCAATAATTTACAAATTTTTGTTGTTTAGTCTTTTTTATTAAAATAATCATTTAATCAAGTTAATTACCTTTCGCAGTTCAGAGTACTTCTCCATCATGCTTCTACATTGGTCTTCAACATGACCGGATTTAGCTTCTGAAGGACATGACCACCGAAGATGGAATTGGGGCCATAATGTTGGAGCCAAAGCTGCAGCTGGCGGTAATAATGGGCCATCATGTTTAGACGAATCGTAAAACACGTTGTAGTGTATGTGAGAACTTCCCTCTGATGCACGCATATCATCCAAATACATCCACAAGCATTCAGTCACCTCAAAAACACCGGCTTTATCTCTTTCATTCTCACTGAAATAAAAAGAAATGTTAGGGAAGGAGATTAATATCTTTAATAGGACTTAACTTTATAATGAATATATAAAAGACGCACTTGTTGCACAAGAAGTTCCCAAACCGACATGAGAGCACACAGTCCAGGAAATCAACCAAAAAAGCCTGCATGGGTGTTTGATCCAGTTAATCAAGAGGCAGCATAATAATCTTATGTAGTCATATGAAAGGACATGCTTACCAATGAGAACTCAAATGCAAAAGGGTACATCCGTAATAATTGTGAGACACAATCAACCCACTGTCAAATGAAATCAATATACACATGATTGAGATAATCATAATAAACGCATGTAACCGCATCATAATTTGCTCATTGAATGAAATACCTGAAGAAATATTGGAGAATAGTTGTTTGAATGTTGTGTATTAGAGGATACTGGAGCTTGAGATGTGAATGATACAGATGATTGGAGCAGAGATGATGATAAGATGTTGGGACTTGAAGAATGCCTGGAAATTTCTATGGGTGTATTTCCACTCCCTGAAAAATTTGGCATTCCTGCTCGATCTGAAAATGGATGGCCAAATGCAAGCCAATCTTTTTCAACAAGAGCCTGCATAAAAGCATAAAGTAATAGAAGTTATACTAGGAATTTTAGCAATTCATGTATGACTAGTAGTACCTGAAATCCTTTTATGGTGCGATAATATGGATCAAGTAATAAACTTGCTAGTGCCACTAGCTGGGATGTTCTGTCCCATCCATCACTGCACCACACAATGACATGTCATTAAAAATGTTACAAATTTGAAAACTCTCTAAAAAGTTTTAATACATTTAACTTTAAGATCATATGAAACACATAAACATGAGATCATATATTGAGTTTACCTGCAATGAACAAGCAAGGATGCTGACTCTAAGGCAATACGAGCAGCAACCCAAGCAGAACCAGCCAATACATTCTGAATATGTATTAACCAACCACTATCACCGAGCGTTGATACTGAAGCAGACATACTGCTGAGATTACCTCCACCCCATGTCCATCCGCCGTTTCTCTACCGGAATGGATTACAAAGTTGAGAACACGTCAGAATAGATAAAGTTAGATGTTCAGAGTTTGTCAATTCTTACCAAGAATGATGACATTCCGTCTGATGATTTAGTTCCATGAGTATCCACATAGTCTCTGAGACGAACAAGACTCTCTCTCATAGCATGGATATTATCTATCCCAAAGAATACAATCTAAACTAACATATATTAGAAAAAAAAAAAAGAAATTAAAAAAATGTGTGTGTATATATATAATGCGAGTTTAACAGAGTATTGTAGCTCGATTGTTTGACAGACCTCACTCTGGAAATAATTGGAAGATGACTCTGAACCACCACCCATCGCACCGTTTGCCAGGGCATTTTTCCGGGGTCTTGCATCAGCTATATATAACTTCCTAGGAAGAAAAAAATATTCATTTTAGTTGACCTTATTTGCATCATCAACAAACGAGATATTTTTCAGTAAACTAGATACATACTAACTGAAACAACCATAAAAGCATTTACTCCCAAATTAGATGGGGTTAGAATCAGTTACCTCCGTCCTTCTTTTCCACTAGAAAGTCGAGTACAAAGAGCTCCAACCAGATTTTCGTCAGCATTGCTGCATTATGTCATCAGAAGACAATAATGGCCAGATGTAATGTAACTAAGAAATTTTACAGAGATTTAAAATTCCGGAAAATGGGGTTATAATCAATTACCTCCTCATATTCATCATGAGACCAACTAATGGTTGGGATGAGCGAGCAAGAACAGCTCCAGTGCCTACATAATATTGAAATAAACAGAACGTTAACATGAACAGCAAGTTTACAATCTTAAAATTAGTGGATGCATGCTGTCTTAAAATCCAGCACTTACGTTTATCACACCATGATATTACAGGTAGTCTACACCGTGCACGAAATGTACAAGCTTTCAGCAGATCTTTATCTCTAAAATAAGCAACACAAATGTCAATGATGCACAGATATTAATAAGTGAAAGAAGGAAGCATAAATGCATAATGATAAAGATACCTCACCTAATCGCTTTTGGAACAAGCAAAGCAAATGGATAAGTTGTACACATGTTATAGCTTGCATTGACATCACTAATCCTCCACCAATCATTAGATAACTTGAACGAACCATCTTCTATGGTTCCGATTGATGACTCACGCGATCCCATACCAAGAAGCCGATAGTACTCATTAATTAGTCTCACTTTAGGACTGGTGTTACTGTCTTTGGAAGGACCACAAGTAAAAGCATAGAAATCCCAAAGTATTGTAGGCTTTATCCACCTCATTAGCGCATTAAACACATCACGTCTCTATAGATTACAAGGCAGCTGTATCAATATCATCTTCTGGAGAAACATAGTTTTACAAATAGATGTATAATGAAGATATCGGCAATGGTCAAATGTTGACTTCATCTGACCTGCTTAGTCCTAGGGCTAAAAGCAAATACTATGATTCTCATATCTTTGCCTGCAAAACCAACAAACCTTGTTAAGTACATTTTTATAGGTTCATTTTAAATAGATGACATATTACTTAACTAACATGACAAATTTTAGAAGTGAACTACCATACCGACGACCTGAAGAAGCCTACGTGTAGGAGTCTTCTCCGACTGCCGAGTACCTGATGGCTGCTTTATTACCTACATCCTCATTATTATTAATATAATATGGAGATATATGAGTCTACAATGAGATACAGAAGTCAGAGCACCATAAAATCAAGTTGGAGAAGAAAATGATAATGATATTGCATAGAGATGGATATAAAACATAACTAACATTAGCCATAAATTACAAAATCCATACCACAATAACTAAAGTGACGAATGATATTCTTTCATACTAAACGAAAGGTATATTATATACACAAAATATTTATGTACTTTTCGTTTTGTCTCAAGTGGAACAACTTACTATTTTAACTTACTATTTTTTGTGTCAGTAGGTTCTTTCATATTGACTCAAATGGGAAAACATTGGAAACTACAACCCACTGAGACAAAAGATAGTAAGTTGTTATATTTAAGACAAAACGATAAGTACATGAATATTTAGATAAATAACACTGAAAAAGAAATAACACAAGTTGTAATATCAAAATGAACTCGTAAGAACTTAGTAACGAAACTTACAATCTTGTTGAACTTTTCAATTGTAGCCAACGGTATTGTTCCTAGTGCAATAACATCCCTGGATCCTTCCCTCTATTGAATATAGCCGAAATTTATGTCGGATACAGGAGAAATTTACATAATATTGATGCTTAGAATCAAACCAAAAGTATGATTAGTTTGCTTATATAACACAAAACACGAAATCAAATCAGCAATCAAAAAGCTCATAATGTATGCAAATAGCTTGTGCATGTACTTGTCAGTTGAGCCCATTTGCTAGAAATCAACTATTTAGTTGCAGGAGTGGCCAATTCTTGAGTAAGTACAATTTTACAATGATCAAACAATATATGATTAGTTATAGCTTACCAAAAAAAATAAAATCAATAGATGGACAACTTACCAAAAAAAGAAGACGAAAATTGGTGACAAACACGGTACCTGCTTCATCAGTATTAACAAGAACAGCAAACCCCTGAACACAAACTCAAGAGAACCACTTCCAAATGAAATGAAAAGAAACGAAAATAATATCATTATTTAATTGTAGTAATAGAGGATACCTAGTTTAATAATAATTTTAACATGATTGAGTGAATTAAAATATTAATTACACAATAAATAAATAAAAGAAGAAGCTTGCCTCAGCTACAACATGCTCAGCTTTCAACAAAAAATCAGATAATCCTTGAGAAACAGGCTCCTCCTATATATATACTCCACAAATTAAACACACAAAAAACAGATTCATATTCATATCATATATGAAATTGAAACACAAAATCGTGACATTGAGGAATTGAATGTGAAAATAGTATATATTTACATCGACATCGGTGAACTCAACAGCTATATCAACGGTTTCTGATTCAGTCATTCGAATTTCCGCTTCATCGAAAGAAGACGATCTCCTTCGTGTATTTGATGACGCCATAGACAGCCAAACTCCGGTGGTTAATTGTTTACAACGGAATGCATGTGATTGATTGAGATATTATGATTTACGTGCTTTAATTTGTTCACTCGGCTCATTTTACGGTAATCAAATACGTACGTTACATATTAACACTATATAACGTACAACGAGCCTTTTGTATGCCTGATAACGGGGATGTTGTGACGATAAATTGCAAAACCATTAAAATATGATGATTATCGTCATGGAGTTCGGATTAAATAGAATAGATTTTAAACAAAATAATAGAATAACATGTAGATTGGACACGTGTCTTGGTTGGTCAAGGTATGCTAGAGGTATTACCCATCTAAACCACCAAATTTATAATTTCTTTATATTTTATTATGACTTTGCCTCTCTAAACCCAGATTGTTCATATCTTTATTTCCTTTTTGTATTTTCCGACAGCAAAGTGCCCGTAACTAATAACGACGATAAAACGCATCGTATATGTAATTGATATGTTGACACTCCTTTTATGTTTGTGAACTTATATATAAATACATGAAATAGATTTTTAAAATTTTGATAACGATATGATATTTTCATTAAGAATTATATAATTTAAAAAGTTTGAACTTGTAATTTTGAATAGATTCAAATAAAAAAATTTAATTTTAAAAATTTAAATTAAATAATGATATCACTAAATCTTTAATTTTACTCTATGTTAATAATTATGCATGAAGTTTGTAGATAATTATGTATGGGTCTAATAAAAAATGTATTTTTGACTTATTTATTAACCAGTAAATCGTTGTGGATCAACATTTAGACACACGTGCAACAATTAGATATCAGAATGGAATGTGCATCACTGTTGTAGCACATGTGCATCATATTAGAAATCAATTGTGCATCAGATGTCCACTTTTCAATTATTTACAACTCATCTCATAATCTCTCACCTGATCTAAGACATCTCATGATGACAATTTATTCTATTTATTTTAGTATTTTACAATAATAATTTTCTACAATAATCAACCTCTACGATTATACTTATTTTGTGACTTTGACCTACCGCCTATGGGCCCCAATTTTACGGTTGGTGTAATGAAATGAAAAACGTCCGAGAGTGTTGATCAAACTTAATATTGAATGATATAAAAAGTTAGATTTGGCTGTATCAAAAGTTTCATCATAATTGATCTTTCTTATTGGAGATGGATTTTCAAAACAAACAAACCATTATGATTTGATGCATCTATTTGAAATAGTGTGACGAAAGTAATGTTATTTATAAATTTTATAAAGCATAATTTAAACTTACGCGTTAAAGATTGAAAATTACAATATTACCCTTCAATTGATTTAAGTAATATGAAAATCTTACAATTAATTTAGAAAACTAGGAGATCTTTCTAAAATCAAAATATAAAAAGTAAGGTAATCTAGCAAATGTTTATCATCTTTTATTTATTCTAGATGACTTTCAAGAAATCATAAAGTTTTTATTAATGATAATGTTTATACAAGTCATTACATAAATAAAATATCAAATGTATGAAATTTTTCACACATATTTCTATCACAATCTTCTAATAAAGAAGTATCCATTTAATTTGAAAGAGGCTTATTTACATAACGTAAAATTATATCATATTTTATCGATTTATTAAATGCCCGTCGTATTGCGCGAGTGACTTACTAATGTAGACCTAAGTGATCAATATAAACATATATTCGTCCATTAGATGTTCATGTAATTTATATAAATTCTCGTTTCCTCATATATATATTTGCTAATTAGTTTTATTATGTCTTGATAATTCAATCTTTGGAGAGTCCAACTATTTTATTTTTATATAATTATTATATTATATATATATATAATAGAAAACTATATTCTAGTTCGTTAAAGAAACTGAAACATTCATAATTTCCAATCTCACGATAATCAACTTTGTTTTAACCTTTGTTCTTGTTTTCTAATAATCAAATAGAGTGCGAATTTGTATGTCACAGAGTATAACACTCAGACTCAGGATTGATCCTCTCAAAAAGTTCTAATTTATATAAAAAGAATCTTGAAGGTGTCAGTGACATTCCCTATCTCAAAGGAAAGTGAATTAAAATCACAACCCAACTATATATGCATCCAATTGTTTTTGCCAAATCCAAAGCTATATGTGGTAAATGACTAAATGGTCAATTTAGAAGGTTGGATACCAGTAGAGTTTTAGAAGCGATTAGAATGAGAGTTGAAAGTTACTTGCGAACCTTTTGATATTTATTAAATTATTATCAAGATAATACAGCGTAATAAAACAAAATTAACCGAGATCTTGCACTGATCATAGGAACTTGCATTACAGAAAAAGTACAAAAATCTTAGATAGATTCAAATGTACATAGCCATATAGATACAAGTAACACTAAATCACCAAGATTTCGTTTGAGTTTTTAAAAACTAGGTTTTTTATAGACCATGAGCCAACTTTACTGACCTACATTTTCTTTGAACGGGTCAACATCTAAAAACTTAGTTAAAATTAAAAGGGATTAGTGTCTAAAAATGCACTTAACTTTCATTTTTGATTTAGTGTATGAATTCAATTAGTTATTACTTATATCGCTGACGTGGCACCCATTTTTTTTTTTTGACGTGTCAACCCGTGTTAGATGACAGACATGACAACTTATATAATTGTCACGTCAACAAAAATATCTAATATCTGTTGAGTAAGTCATCGGATACATGCAATAGACTAAAATTGAAAGTTCGATAGTAACAATAAACCAAAATAAATTTGAATACATACAATAGAAATTGAACTAAAATAAAATGAATTCCCCGTACACTTATCCCAAACTAAAGCTGGTCGAGCGGGTCAATTGTGGCCGTTTGTTGGTTCAAACCAACAACGATTCAATGAAGCTAAATCTTAACTGATATAGTACAACTTTTTTCAATTATAATGCATTAATTAATTATTTACAAAATCGAGAATGAAAACAAAAAATTGTTAATGGGTAAACCACACCGCACCAATATACTTGTACTAAAGATGACTCGTTCTGACCTGATAAACCATTACCCAACTCGTCTGACTTGCTCATTTTACGAACACGACCATTGTTCAACATCAGAATAAGCTAGGTATACAAAAATAAACCACTATGCACCGCAATTGCTCAACTTCAAACATCTTATATTTCACAAGTGAAAACTCTTATAGGGTATAATTCACATCATTGGATAATGTGTTTCATCATTATCTATACATATACAACAAGACACTCATTTAACAAGCAGATAACGATATATCATTTCTATGCCAAAAGGTCAACAGTCATCAACACTGTCTTTTAGAAAACAAGTACTTTTAGAATCTTGAACAGTACCTCTTAACTGCTTGAACCGCTTGATCATGGTTCCTAAACTTGTACTCGCAAACGGCTCATGAAATGGGTCCCGGTGCCTTCAGGGATGGTACCCGTTTGTCATTGTCAAGAAGCTGACCATGCTGCTATTAACTCACCAAATCAACCGAACCATTAGAATCATCAATCACTCCACCACTGTCACACTCCAACATAGCTTTTGCATTGACTTCTCTACCAAACCTCCATATATAATTAAGACCAACAAGAAGTTCCGTTATTGTAGCTTCAGTCTTTTCTTGATTTGCATAATGTAGAGTTTGTACAAGAAGCGTGTTCGTTTTAGAAAGCAAATTTTGGTGCTCAAAACTCCTTTCAGATTGCCATCTAATCATATTATGAGCAAGTGGAGATAACCATTCTAAAGTTGCTGATATAGCCTCGTTCCATTCTTCTGCTAAACCAGTATCATAATCTGATGCAGCCAAGCTTTTTGCGTATGGTTTTAATCGCGCTCTAAGAGCACTTCTAACATTTTTTGGCAACATATTGTATAAATCATCTCTTGCATCATGACCAATTAAATGAGGAGACGCCACAAGTTTTTCAAGTACAACTATAACATTAGCATAATGTAACGCTAAAGCTGCAGCACCTAGCGTTTCAGGAGGTGCATCGAAGATTTTCTGTTTTGGCGTAATTTCAAGATCAGATTGCTCTTCAATTCTTTGTGGAGTTGTAGAACACGCAGCATTTGAGTTTACTGGAGAACCGTTTCCACCAACTACAGATCCATTAAAAGGTCCAGTGGTGCTTAAACGATTCGGTGTAGAGCTCTTTCCATGCCAAAATTTCAGCCCGCTTTTAGTAGCGCGAGATAACGGGCCTGACTTTTCCGTTGACTTTGATGTTGACTTTAAAGCTGACTTTGGTATTGACTTCCCAATAGGACCAGAATAAGTGATGTTTTGATGTTTAGCAGAATAAGGGATTGAACTACCAAGTGGACCCGAATAGAAATCATTCAAATTATTCGTTCTTGAAATCGGGCCGGATCTAGAAATTATATCTCCTAAAGGACCAGATGAAAACCTGGCGATCCTAAACTCAGACGGATGAATGGAAGATTGAAGCAATGCAGATACAGATTGAGTACGATTGATGTGATCAGAATCTAACGAATCAGAGCTTTCAGCTGCAAATGGTAACACATGATTAATTCCAAAAACATGCCCAATTCTATTAAAAGTAGTGAATATCGATCTTGCTAGAAGGAACACCACATAGTCATGACTCTTGTTCCATAACGATATCTCTTTTAATCGTTTCACTTCTTGTCGCCTCCACGACAATTTCTTCGTATATTCAACCAAAGTTATACTATCTTGATCTTCATTACTCTTCATTCTCCTCAATATTTGCTCGAGTTCAGTAACTGTTTCCATTTCTTGATACAAACTCGCATTGATTAAAATAAACTTCTCCATTTTCTTAACTTTCTTGTTCATCTTCTTCCAAGTGAACTGCCATTGGTACTGATCAACTCCCGATTTGATCAAATCCTCATACGCACGCTCAAAACATTTCAAAAGTGGGTCACTACATTTTTTTGCAAGACGGGTCACAACACGGGCCACATTTTCCAGATTATGTAACATTTCAGCACATATTAAATCTACAATGTAACCATCATCATCTGATACTAGTTTTCTAATTCCATCTGAGTTACTGATTTCGTCACGTAACTTTATAACCTGTTTATCAGTTAAAGAGTTCCATTGATGAACTAACTTAGATAGCAGGCTAGCTACTTCAAAAGCCAATACTCCGATTCGAACCTTTTCGCGACCGTGGTTATGCTTCTTTGACGATTTCCATAGACCGCGAAACCATGTCTCAGCCACCATCTTTTACCTCAAAATATATATTTGAAGCTGAGATCTTGCAGCTGAGCCCTATTGCAGTTCTCTTGATTCTAAATAAAATCATAAAAATACTTAAAATTTTCATCCAAGATTCAAAATTTCCAAAAAATTTAATTCAGTACAATGAAGTATAGTACTCCAGTTTATAACAGTATATAGATATAGATACAATGATACAAACACAGAAGTAGCACCTTTGACTTCAAAAGTCAAACATGGATTCTTCATATTTTACTAAAATCTTAAATCACACTAAACATCTACAATTAACTGTCACAAATACATTGATAAAAATGGATCACTTTAGAGTTAGGATTAAACCAATACTAATCATGACCGTAAGCTACAGTAAACACTACTTAAATACTTTTAAAAAAATAATTGGAAAAAGCTAATTTAGTGATGCAGAATCAAAATTAAGGTAAAAAACATGGATTTTAAATCAACACATCAGCAACAAAAGCAAATCAAAAGAGTTAAATAAACATAGTGACCAAACCCTAAGACATGTAATATAAAGTAAAGTGAAACAAAAGTATAATGAATAACACGATAAGGATAAAATGGAATTGAGTTGCCCAAAAACAATAATAAAAAAGGCAAGAAAAAAAAACACAGACCTTGAAGAGGATGAGTGGAATCTTGATAGCAGCAACTTCAAGAAGGTCTTAAAATTAGAGAGAGAGTATAGAGTTAAGTCACATGGTCGAGAAACCGAGTGAAGTTGAAAAAGAGACATAAAATTGTCCTTTTTAGTCCTTTTTTATTTGTCAAATGTGCAGTTTATGCCCCTAAACAATTGTTTTTAGCTCAAAAGTCATTACTTTTTTTGTATCTTTCTTTATAGCTCTAAAAGAAAGCAATAATAAGTGTTGAACCTTTTGTATTATATTTTTGGTTTTGTTTTAAAACAACTATTTTTTTTCTATTCATTCATTTTTAACTCTTCTTCTTTTTGTTTAAGACAGGAATATAACTTAGAATATAAGTGTTTATTCTAATGGTTATTTAAAAATTTGACGTAAAACTTAGCATTAAATTAATAAATAATACTTTGGTCATATTAATTCGTTACTTGTGATTTATGTAAAAAAAATTATTTTCAAATAGGTGTGATTGATGCAATTTACATGATTACGTGTGCATGTACATGTGATTGTTAAAGATTTTTACTTACTGCATGAGATTTACTCATTTTTGTCACTATTGTTAAATTTTTTTACAGTCGATTATTATTTGGGTGATGATATACACATTGGATTATAAGAGAATACTGATTTGATAACTGTGATAATATCTTGAAAATTGTAATAATGTGAGTAGTGACTAGTAAGTTAAATAAATCTAGTTAGTATATTGAGCTTTAGTTTTTTTTTTAATGGATTTATAACTCAAATAAATGATGCTTTATTTACTAGTAAATTGAATAATTGCGAGTTATGGGTGAAATCCACTTTATAATGTATGACAAGCTTGTCTAGTCACTATCCTGCTGCCTCACTCCCAACTCGACATTGACATCTAGTCATGAGTGATAGGTAGGAAAGCATAATTGGATAGTGATAATACCGTATAAAATTTGCAACATCTGTTAAAAAATAACTGACCCATGATTATTACTTGTGAGTTTGAAAGGTATTTTTAGTGAACATTTTGTTAAACATCGATGTCAAATGAAATCACTTATGTAAACTTTTTGCCATTTTGCGTCAATATATCACCTTTATACATAACAAAACAAAAAATATGTTTCATCATTCATGTCATCCTATAACTGAATTACGCATATTAGGTAGTTTTATAAACTTCAAAACCATAAGGGGATAAATGGAACATATAACTAAATAAATGCTGATATTCATCAACTAAACATAATAAATGCAAATGAGATGTAAACACAAACACACCTCACTATCATCTTATGGACCACACGGAGACGTGACTTCTATTTACCATCTTGACCTTACACGGCGGCGTGACACGTCACCCCGTCGGAACAAGACCCCACCCACCCACCCAAACCTACCGGAATTTGGCCGTACCCCGCACTTAAGTTTTATGTCCCTTTCACTGGATCCCTCCACACCCAACAAATTTCACATTTTCACGGCTTCCTACCTTTTTTTTTTTATATTATTTTCTCGTTGGTGGGTCCACATGAAATTATGCACAAGTCCATGTGTTTTCTCACAACACAAGTGCTCAACTATCAATGTTTTAACTGTTTATAAACAGCAATGTCTGCTCATCAAATGAAATGTATTCATAACGAATTAAAACGACTTTCTAAATAATTATTTCTTTTTATTATTTTTAATTTAATTATTTTAAAAGGTTAGATACTAGGAACAAGTTTCTCAAGACTACTTATACCTATTTGTTTGTTACTTTGTTATACTCCACTGTTTTTAATTATTTTATTATTATAAAATCATGAAAATTACCAGCATACATGACAATGTTAAGTTAATCGTTTAAGAAAGTACATTAAAAATAATATTTATATTATATGCATAAGACAGTGTAACTTTTTGATATATGCATGTTGTAAATTTATACACAACTTTTCCTTCGGATGAATACACGAGAATAAAGAGAGTTTTCTGATTTATTAATGAATATCATTTAAAAAGAGGAATCCTATGACTAAATCTCAAGAAGTTACTTGTATGATTATTTCTAGCTCTCATAAGCATGTCTAAGAAGTCGTTGGCAAACCAATGCATCTTTTTATCTTGTAAATTTACTAACTTTTACTTACCATAATTGTAAGCAAAAAGCTAATCTTAAAACCAATGCATCGAGAGATAATGGGTTGTTGACAAAAGATGACTTACCAACCAATTTGAAAGAGTGAAGATATTTGCAAGTGGGATCTTGAATCCTTCATAGTCATGAAGAAGGCGATTTTACAACTAACCACATTTTAAACTATAATAATCGGTCAACTAAACAACCCTAACGATTCAATTTTGGTTGACCATTTAATAAGTTATCGTATTATCAAATTCAAAACTCGTTTTGCATTTTTATTTCGAAGATAAAGAACAATGGGCATTTAACCTAGAATCATTTATATAACTTTATGAATCGTATATATGTGAAGATACGTTGTACGATTGTCGTTAAAAAATTATAAATAAAAAGTATATAAAACACCAACAACTTTTAGAATAATTTAAACCATTTTGAATATGATTATTTTATTTAATGCGACAAATGACAAATAATTTAGTTTCTTACCTTTAAAGTGAACATTTATAAACTCGATTGTTAGAGAAAAACAAATAAAAAACATTTACCAAGACGCTAAACTCCAATGGGAGATGTATAATTCTCTTTTCAGAAAATATGATTTTATATATTTTTTACCTAAATTTCATACGAAAGTTTCACACATGTACTAGGTCAAAGACATTTGTTATTTGGTCATCTCAACAAGTTTAAAATAATGACAAGGGACCACAAAAACCACACTAAGTGATAATTACGTTTTTAAAAGCCGTAGTTAAAAAAGCACACAATTTGTACAGTAATTTCATTTAACCAAAACCATCAGCATTTTTTCATTTGTATTGTAGAATCTGTGGGTTATTAAGTGTTATTTCATATGTTGTTTTTTTTATAGTATTGCAGATAATTTTATGTATTAAAGTGTTGTATATTACTATTATATGTTATTATTATTGACAGTTAAAAGGTTATTGAGCCACACTTAATGCATAATATTTGTTTTTATTAATAGTCCTAATGGATGTCATTAGCAAAATCCTTTGGTAAATACACAAAATTATATGTATTATTATGTGTACTGTATAAGCTCTAAACGCATAATTTTAATATATTTAATCAAGAATTTTTTGATTTAAGTAGTACGTAATGTTGAGCTTGGTCTCTTTTACTTTATGTTGATGTGTAGGAAGTATGACGTATGAAGTATGAACAACTATGGTATAATTTTCTTTAGTATCTAAATCTCTCACTATATTGTCACGAGTTCATTTAATGGATATCTAAATCATGGCACAGAGTATGTAGTGGCTGTAATGATGATATAGTAAACAAACATAGAATGCGCCCTTAATAGCTGGAAGGGCATACTTCACCAGCCACTTTAATCTCTTTACTGCATTTCTCAAACATACCTAAGTTGATAGAAAAGATGACAAACAATCAAACTAAAAAACTTTTAACCCCAAAAATAGCTTGAGTAATAACTAAAAACGTATAGCAGCCAATGACTATATAATCGTTGTTAACCTAAGCTACGTTGTCTTAAATAATAGTAGATACCATTGTATTTAAGTCAAAACTGCAGGACTTTAAACTGAACAGTATAAGAGTCAAAATTAAGATGTTCTTTTCTTCTTCTTTGATGATTTGGAAGAACTTCCATCCTTGCTTTTCTCAATCTTCCCTTTTGGCTTCAGGTATTTTTCTGTGTTGCTTTTGCTAGACTTAACGCTAATTACACCGCCTGAAGGTATCTTTCCGCTGCCATTTTGTAAAGCACTCTCAAAATCTGCATCCTTGTCAGCAATGGCGTATCTCTGAAGGAACTCTGGGTTCAATGAACCTTCACTTTTTGCTTTGAAGTCATCCTAAAATAATATCAGAAGGCATATACGTAAGTTTCAAAAGACCTGGCAGCACAGGCTATAGAAGGCAAATTTAACCAATTAATTTGTTAATGGGTCAATTTAGGTCAGGTTATTTCTCTACAGAGTCAGACAGGTATAAAAAGTCTAGCTTAAAAAGAAACCAGTCTAGATAAAATGTAGACCCAAGTGTATATCTAACATATAAAACCTCAAAAATCATTTTATTCAGAAAAAATAATATTATCAAACTAATAAAATCTTGTAATCATAACAGCATTAAACCATAAAGGAGAAGGATCTATAAAGAAATATATATATATATATATATATTATTTTATTTTTGCAGGAAGCAACCATTTTAACCTGTAATACTCATCAATAAATACTACACAAAAATATCATCTAGTGAAGATTGAAATAACAATAGTATCCAATAAAATATTCATTGATGATTATATACCATTGCTTTCCTTTGTCCCGCAAAAAATGCACTTCCATGTGGATCCTTTTCCATGACATAAAATATTATTAATAGATAGGTCATAGTATCTGGGCAAACTGTTCAGTTTAACCGAACCCAACCCGGTCTGTACAATGAATTACCCACTTGACCTGAACCTATTTTAACTTGTTACCCAACCCGCTTGACCAACCCATTTTGCCACACACAGCATAGTTATATTGGATGGTGAACCAAACAAACCTTGACTTTCCTTGCCGCTTCATCAAGATCCTCATCCACTGAAATCGAGTGGGGTTTCAACTCCATCTGAAAGCCAAAATAATAGAGTGTACCAACAGTACAAACAGAAAAACAGGTCTTGGTTACCGAACACTTCTCATTTGCTTGTACAATAATTCATCAGTGTAGATTCAAGAGTTGCGGTAATGAAACAGGACAAATGCTGTAAACCAAACTTGTCACTTACTTCTTTGACCGGTGGCAGAGTTGCAGTAAACTGTTTTGAAGATACTGAATCCAAATATTTGTGGAACTTCCTCATGACTTTCATGTAAAATGACATTATTTGTTGCCTATCATAATTCATCATTTTCTGAAGAACAAAATATCAAACAGATGCTTAAATAAAATCCATTATTTAGGGTTCACTACATACAATTTAACCAGAAGATAAAGAAGTTGACGAACAAACCTCAGTGTAAGGAATGTCTTGGTTCTGCAAGCCCATGCATAGTAACACAGTGGCCTGTGCATATGATAATGTAACTGGCAACTTCTCCTGGAAGTACAGGTATGCAAGTGGCAGTTTCAGATCTGAAATCTGTCAAATAATAATATATCAGAGATACAACTACTCTTGAGAGAAATGAATATAAATAAATTCAAAAATCATCAACTGACATTTCAAACTTTGTTGTAACACGTAATTCTTTTTATAGCATAAGTATGTACAAGTAGTGAAAGCAACTAACGTTTTATCAGTTTGTTCGTAAGAATCCTTACCAGATGGTAAGCAGCCAGGTTGTTGACGTAAGCTGCTAGTCTATTCATACTGATTGGTGATTTGATGATATCATCGTATATACCAGGTGAAATAGTTGATGAAGGATCTACGTCTGAAAAGTTGAGTTTTGGATCCAAGATGCTACAAAATCAAAATTAGCAAAATATATTAGAGCATTGATATTCTGTATGGAAAGCTAAGATACCCAAAAGACATACCTCATCGCAAGCTTGCATTCCATCGTATTAAAACTTGGAGAACACAAAAGCCTCACAAAGGCTGACCTAAAAGCTAAGAACATACAGAAAAAAATCAACTGTCAACCCCAAAAACTCTGAATAACAAGTAACAGAACAACAGAGGTGGCACTTTCAAACCATTTACTTATGAATGGGCCTTATTTGGGTTTGTATTTTATCTCATACGGTTAAATAGGTCAAATCAGAAAAGAAAAAAAAAAAAAGAAGAGATAGCTAAAGGGAAAACAGGCTAAATGGAAGTCAAATACAATCTCATACATTGTTTCATTCAAATATACTTGGATCGTTAACTTAATTATAGTTTTTTCGATTATATTAACCAAATTATTTATTTACCAAAAAAAATACAGTATATATATACCCAACAGGGCAATCTTACCGCTTCTACAGGATACCTTGCTTCAAAGAAACACATACCTCGATAGAAAGGACCAAAAAATCCCAATTCATCTGATCCACTAACTTCAATATCATCGGTGTCTAGCGGTTTCAGCATCATACATGTATGCTCACCGGTAACAGAATTCTGACAATAAATTTCAATAATACTAACATAATCAGGAATTCAGGATTAAGCTTGAAATAAATGCAGGTAAAAGAGAGAATATATAGGTATGAATAATAAAAACTCAACTGGAATTTCACATATGTAAAATGGAGCAAATTTATGTCTCCTCCAGAAGCGAAACAGGTCTGAAGTAAGCCCAAAGGAGACACCCATGTAATGAAGCTTCTCAGGCTGTCTTTCACTAAGATGTACAAGAAGCGGAGGAAGGTCTGACCTGGGCTTAATATTTTCTTCAAGCAACGACACCTACATCAGTGCAGTAAATGTTTATCAGATTTATAGGAACGATAAATGTAGAAAAGTTAATTCATAATAACAAGACCTTACATTCTCAGCTGCTTCGGTAATTTTGAGATGTGGAGGTTCTGAATCATTCTCAACATCAACTTCAGAGATGGGAGTGAATTGACCCTCAAAGTACCTATATAAAATACATTATAATTATAAATGATTATAAATGACAACTGTCTTAGATAAAAATATAAAGAAAAAAATAATACAAAACCTCTTCAGCAATTCTATGGCTTTTGTCCCATATCCAAGCTGCAATACGATGAGATGACAATCAGTTACCCTTGGGACAGACATTGTAAATTATGCTGCACACAAAAACAAAAAAGTTAATCGAGTAGAGGTACGGACCTTCATTGCATTTGGATGTGTAGCGATGCGTACAATTCTAGCACCAGAAAGACTTGGGAAGTCTTTATCCTGGAATTGTTCGCAAAACTTCCAAGGAATTTGGTCTCCAGAAGGCTGCTGACCATTACTTAAGCTTCTCATGGCAGAAGTTTTGGATATCTTTCCTTCAAGACAAACCTATAGAACAATTAACGAACAACAATGAACATGAAACCAGAAGTGGTGTCATTTACTACAAAAATCAAAACTACGGACTTAGTACATAA
The DNA here is from genome assembly GCA_963921325.1 of Logfia minima. Lineage (NCBI taxonomy): Eukaryota > Viridiplantae > Streptophyta > Magnoliopsida > Asterales > Asteraceae > Logfia > Logfia minima. The sequence continues at coordinate 4,176,776 of OY992770.1, forward strand.
GCATTCCAAATAAAGCGGGAAGTAGAGGTGACAAAACTAGTGGAACGCCTGGGTAAAATAATGGGTCAATACTGACAATTTTGGTTCTGGTCAAAACGGGTCAGGTTGGAAAACTAAAAATTATAAATAATAAGTGTGTTTACTAAGAATCTAGCCTTTTCAAGTCATTTAGACGGTTTTATCCTTTAAAAATACACTTCGAAGTTTGAACAACTTTAATGAGCCCATTTCACCTGTTTCTTATAAAGTTGAAATTTTTGGATTTAACTCTTAGAGATGAAACATAGCCCAAATTGACCCATTTATATGTAAATGGTTGAAATTATCACTTCTAGCTAGATGAGACAAAAAGAAGAAAAAACCTGGATAACACAAAGAATATCTGGGAGTTGATTCCTTGATTCATTAACAGGACCTGCAAAAATAAGTTTTTAGATATATCATCTAAGGTGTCTGGTAACATAAATCAGTGAATAATCAAACAAAAGTCTCCCAACAACCCTATCTATGTCAAAGCTATTGACGACAAAAATCTTAAGGATTGCATTTTCTGAAACATAAATAATAAAGGATGGAGAAAATAATACCGGCGGCAATAATGCTGAAGGATTTACAAAAAAAAAATAAAGATAATGTACCAAGTAACACGAACAAGTGATGAGCTGGAGCATCAGCCAATAATTGAAGATCATTTGGAGAATTTTTGTAGTGAGAAGCAACATACAAGGCCATCATTCTCTGGATAGTGCAAGAATATGTAAGCACCAATATACATGAATACAAAGCTAAACACAGTGATCAAATAGACTTTAACTACCTGTAAGAATAACTCGCTGTCTTTATGATATGAGAAAAGAGTGTCCCGGTTAACATAATAAAGATCACACTCATCAGTAGGAGGCAGCCTATTTACACAAAGAAGAAGATACGAGTCAAAGGAGACAGCTTATAACGTCAACCCATTTGGCTTTTTTAGAAATGTTTTAACCTGTTGATGCTAGGGATTGAATTTTCTATGTCCAGACAAAGTAAATTGTTAAGCCAGGATTCAACTGGATCACCAGATGCATATCTAATAGCTTCTTTCAAATCTATTGGCTTAAACAAACGACCTGCATTGTAACGAATTAAATCAAATAAATGTCTTTAAGACAAACTACTGAACTAGATTATATGCATGTTCATCAGAAAGTCATGAATACAGAGTTTGTGAATCATGCTAGAGCCCAAAACTGGCATCTGGAAAACATAAAATACCATACCAGAAGAAACAGTATCTGTGCCTTTTGTAGTTGCTAGACTTTGCTCTTCTAATTGCTTTATCAACTTTAATGATAGAGACCGCCCTGTACCTTCATAGCTTCATGAAAGAAAGATATACATAGTTTCAGATTATACAAGAAAATATGTGAAGTGGTAACAAATGGCAATCGGTCATGTTGGGTGAACAGATGTGAAGTTGTAAGGATAGCAACAAAAAGGAAAGATATCCTCACAAGAAAATGAGAACACATATTCGGCATACCCGTTAACAGTAGAAGAAAGGAACACCAGATAAGGCCCAAGCAAAGACTTCACAACTGGCAGAGGAATGGCAGCAGCTTCATCAACCACCAAAAGCTCAACTTGTGACAGTTTTCCATGTTCATGAGGTTGTATATACTGCAAGCCACGAAGAGTTGATTTAAAAATTCCCTTAAATGTAGAAGCTACTTGTTAGGATAGCAACATAAATCCCAATAAACAAAGAACTACATTTACAGCAGAAAATTAGCATACAACATTACAAACATTAAGTATAGCTAAGATAGATCAAATACAAAATGAGCAGTGTTTTTAAGATGAAGATTAATATCCCGGAGAGTCGATTGGGCATGTATGCAAACCTGGATTGTCTGTCTATGCTGTTTGTAAATATTAATTCTGATAGTCACTTTTTTGAGTTCTGGATTTGAGCTTTTCACGATATCATAATCCAAGTGCTCCTGATAAAAAAAAATTACCCAAAGTATATCAATAACATAAATGAATAACATAAATGATGATGATAAGAATTATATAAATAAGAAAAGAGCACATAATGCAAATTCAACAATTAAGCTACTTGTACAATAAGTACAAGTGACAACTTTCACCTTGTACTCAAGCATATCAAATCCCTTTGATACAAATTCGAACAAAGTTTTTAAATTTTCTGGGCTAGGAGCAGTTACAAAGATATTTGAATACCTGAAATAACATAAATTCATTAGATTAAAGGAATCAACAGAACCGAAGAGTGACATTTCAGAGAATAGATAGAGTTCTTACCCTGCAGCAACGGCTCCAGCAACTGCAAGACCAAGTGCAGCTGATTTCCCACGCCCACGACCAGCAAGCAAAGCCACGGTGCTACGGAGCGTCTTATCCAATATCGCATCAAGAAAGGTAATAACAGCTTTGCCCTGAATATTTAGAACATTTTTTACAATATGTATAACAATTTGTAAAATCACTGTATCAAGGTACTAATCCTAATTAGGGGAAAAACACAAAAACAAAAAATAAAAAATAAAAAAAAAATAATTATGGTAGCAAGTAGGAATGTGTCAGCATAATAAACATCGCTACCTGATCCAATGTACAACACTTCTTAATCAGTGGGCCAACAGGAAAGTCATCTTTTAATTGCTCTTTTAGATCTTTCAAATCACGTTCTGCTTCCGAGAGCCCCTCAGAGTCCTTTCATTGTCAACAAGAAGCAAACATAACATATAATTTTAGAACTACAACTTCAAAGGAACCAACATAAGTCAACATTGACCAACATCAGACTGAAGAGTACTATTAACGCAAACTACAAGGTTCAAGAGAGCATAAATTAACCTCTTTAACAGGAACTGGTGTGACTGACTTCATATGAGATGAGATTGGTAATATATTCAACTCATCATCCATAACTATACATGATTCACATGATGCAAGAGAGAGTAAGAAACGTTCGTTGAAGCGTCCAGTAGCTAAAGAATGAGATTCTGTACGAAATCTCTCATGAACGTCCTGCAAGTAGCACCCAACTAGTTATAAAAGATGTCTTATGATGGCTTTATATGACTACTCTACATACTTAAAGCTACACAACCTATGCTAACCTTATGTGCATGTAGAACCTGATATAATAAGCAATTCCAATAAATGTAATCTACCATGCACAGAACATTACAGCTAACAAGATCACATCAACAGGATTAATTAAGCACAGTTCGCCATCACCTGATACAACTATCATCAGAAAGATATGTACTGATTAACCAGTTAAATTTGTCAATTTTTAATAAAAGAGGAAACAAAATTTTCTAAATTTTATACATCTCCTAAATGCTAAGAAAAATGAAACTTTTTTTTAAATTCAAGAAACCATACCACCCAAAACCACCATCTGAATCTTAGTGCGGCATTTATCATTAGGACTCCAAAACTTATGAGAGCTAAAGTGTAAACTTTGACATGTAATTTAATGCAAATTCTATCTCCTCTGTCATACTTTACTTAGGTGCTTGTCATATACTTATTCTCACAGATAATAAGGGTGGAATATGGGCTGTGACCACAAATTATTAATGGAAATTTTTGAATTTATTTCGAATAAGCAAAATTATATCATGCAGTGTGAATCTTATCTTTTAATTGACGTTCTTCTTCACATAAAATTCTTTACATAAATGACTCCAACAAACTGGATGCACGAACAAATAATTGTGGCCAAGAAAATAAAGATGTATTCTCTCCATTCCCATAAACAGAGTCAATTATTGTTTCTGAGACTTCATACATTCTAATACTGAAATTAGTAATTGGTGATTTTACATTTAAATTTCAAAAGGTCTCACTATCATGAGTTTGGGTTGAAGTTCCATATATGTATTAGTTGACTATTAATCTACAATGTAAACAACTGTTACTGATTTCTGAAGTCAAAAATAGCTCATTTGAAGTGTGAAAGTCAAATCAGAACTTTTTTTTCTTGGGTGGAGTGGGGGTGTGGAGATCATATATTTTAAAGGTTGATGCAACAAACATTTAAAGTGCAAACATGAAGAAATGGTTTCCACTTTCCTAATTATATTGATAATTGTGTTTAAAGCAATCAGATAGAAATTATGATTCGTACCATGACCATGGTGTATAGACTTGTGAGTGAAGACAAAGAACGAAGCAACAGTATAATCAATCCCCCGCCTTCCACTGTTTCTATAGTTCTTGCTAAAAGATTCGGTGTCAAGGCCTCAAAATCCTGAAGAAAAAAATATAAACTTTTCATATGAACATGTACCAGCTGCAGTAGAACTAAATTCTTAAGAACAATGTGATTGTACCTACCTGTAATATACACATGCCAAATGTATTACCAAGAATTCTCTCGGAATCCTTGTACTGGCAATACGTAATTCCTGCAGTTTCGAGAAAAAGTGAGAGGGGATCCACCTTCTCGGGGTCTAGAAGTCCTCGATGCATAAGCTTCTTAACCTGTTTCGCCCGTTTTTTCTTATGACTGTGAAACATAATTAACGAACATAAAATTAGACACGAATTACACATAAGCATAACCGTGATATGTTCCATGTACACAAATTACTATTATGCACTAAATTTCTCAGATTATTGTTAACTAGAATTTAATGGTTCCACATATTAACTCCCTTACAATTAATTTATTTAAGAAACATTATTTCCAATAAAAATAAGCACCAAAGCCACATGATGGCACCAAAGAGAATCCTTTTTTAAGTTAATAAATAATTAAAAATATTTTCAAATTGACAACAAAGGTCCATTTTTTGATGGTACAAAAAAAATAAAAAACTTAAAATGATAAAAAAAAAGGAGGGGGGGGGGTTTAGACATCCGAAGGCCACCCAAGTATATCATTTTGTTTTTGTAGGCCACCCAAATTTGAAAGTTGTTCCATATATACCAAATTCGGCTAAAAACTCATAGAAAAAATGTAAAAGGACACAAATACCCCTATATTTCCTAATTAACCTTATTTATATTAGTTTTATTTAAATACAAGGGTATTTGTGTCCTTTTACACTTTTCCAATGAGTTTTAGCCAGATTTGGTATACATGTAACAACATATGAACTTGGGTGGCCTACAAAATCATTTTCAGATATGGGTGGCCTACAAAAACAAAATGATATACTTGGTGGCCTCCGTATGTATAATCCCATATAAAGAAAGTGCAGTACCCAAAAGAAGAAATTGATAAGGTTGGTACCTTTTGGTGTTATTTACAAATTAACTAATCAAAACCCTTCCAGTATGTAACTTCAAATTTGCTTCTCCCATTCACAACATTGTTATTGTTATATACTTTGTTGCAAAATTAAACTACCATCACTAAAATTATAGATAAAAGGTTAAAGAAAAAACCTGCTGAGTTCCAGTTTATCTCTGTAACACCATAAAACATTAGGTCTAGACTTGATAACTGATTTGCTGAGCATATAGTGTAGGTTCACAATCTGTTCACACAGCAATAAACACACATGTCAATAATTATAATAATAAATTAATAATCAATACTCTCTACACAACACATATATGTATAAACACTGATATGTGTTACCTGGTCACGTGACTTGTCACCGATAATGACGAAAAAGGAACGGTGTCTGGTTTTGACTCCGTTCTCAATTAGGGTTCGTATACGTTCGTCAACTTTCTTTCTCATGTTTGCTTTTATTGTTTGATGTCTGTGACGTCGTAGGTTAACGGCGACGGGAAGTTAGCTTAAATTGGCCGGGGTTGTGTTTTGTTGAGGTCCGGTGATCTGCAGATGAAAAATAGAAACTTTTAGGGTCTAATGTTGGGGTTTTAGTTTGTACGGGTACTAGGGTTTTAGAACTAAAAAACATATAAGCCCACTATATGTTTCTAACAAGGTATTTGAGATTCATACACCCACTTTAAAATCTATACACACTTTTAAGATTTGTCACTTTGTCACATCAATCTTATCCATTTTTATTATTAGCATTAATTTTGAACATATTTGATTTTTCTTTTATATCTTTAAAATATAATTTTTTATAAAATTTCAAATATACCGTTGTAACATGCTTATTTTTATTTGCGTTTCGATATAAATTTTATTCAAAACTGAATCGGGTCAAAAATAATGTATTTTTTAAAAATTTAGTATAATTTTTTAAACATATTTCTTTTTAGGGATTTGAGATTCATACACCCATTTTAAAATCTATACACTCTTTTAAGATTTGTCACCTTGTCACATCAATCCTATCCATTTTTGTTATTATCATTAATTTTGAACATATCTGATTTTTCTTTTATATATTTTAAAATATAATTTTTTATAAAATTTCAAATATACCGTTGTAACATGCTTATTTTTATTTGCGTTTCGATGTAAATTTTATTCAAAACTGAGTCGGGTCAAAAATAATGTATTTTTTAAAAATTTAGTATAATTTTTTAAACATATTTTTTTATCTTATAACTTTTAAAATATTTTATCTCGCGAACTGTTTTGCGAAAAGTCTCGGGTCAAAATATTCTAATTAATTTTGAATATAATTCGTTTTTCTCTTATATCTTTTAAAATATAATGATTTATAAAATTTTGAATATACCGTTGTGACGTGCTTATTTTTATCTACGTTTCAATGTAAATTTTATTCAAAACTGAGTCGGGTCAAAATGTTTTTATTAATTTTGGATATAATTCGTTTTTCTTTTATATCTTTTCTAATATAATGATTTATAAAATTTTGAATATACCGTTGTGACATGCTTATTTTTATCTACGTTTCGATGTAAATTTTATTCAAAACTGAGTCGGGTCAAAATATTTTAATTAATTTTGGATATAATTCGTTTTTCTCTTATATCTTTTATAATATAATGATTTATAAAATTTTGAATATACTGTTGTGACATGCTTATTTTTATCTACGTTTCGATATAAATTTTATCCAAAACTGAGTCGGGTAAAAAATAATGCATTTTTTTATATATTTAATGACTGTTCGCATGAGTTAAAAAAATGCGAAGGACTTTTCACAAGACTTTTCGCAAAATAGTTCGCAAGACAAAATATGTTAAAAGTTATAAAAAAATTAATTTTTTTTTTTAAAAAAAAAAGTACATTATTTTTTACCCGACTCAGTTTTGAATAAAATTTACATCGAAATGCAAATAAAAATAAGCATATTACAACAGTATATTTGAAATTTTATAAAAAATTATATTTTAAAAGATATAAAAGAAAAATTAAATATGTTCAAAATTAATGCTAATAATAAAATTGGATAGAGCTGATGTGACATTTTGTTAATCCTTAAATTGAGATTCATACACCTCATTAAGGAGGGGTGTATGAATCTTGGACCACTTCTAACAAAGATAAATAGTTAACTCTTTTTTTTTCCACTAGTCATGCTTTATATATTTGGTAAGGTAACAACCGGTACAGACGTACAGTGTTACAAAATGCTCTATCGCTGCGTTCTCGAGTTTTTTTTAGTGGAAAGGAAAGGAAGGGAATGGAAAAATAATTAAAAGTGATTCTCGAGTTTTTTTTTAGGAAGGAAATGAAGGGAAATTAATGGGCTTTTTATTAGAATTACTTTCCGCTTAATTTTGAGCGGATTATAAGAGAAAACAATATTTTCCTTTCCTTTCTTTTCCTTTCCGTCCGACTCAAGAATACTTGTAACCTATCTTATATTACATTCATTTCCATTATTTTCTTCTCTTTTTTTTTTCCATCCCATTCTTTTCCACTAAAAAAAAACTCAAGAATATAGTACGAGAAAAGTTTAAATGAGAATAAATTTTTTGTTGAGAATAGAGTCAATCTTTAATTTTCATTAAAATAATAAAAATTTTACATTTTAAAAAATTGAATATCTCAAAAACGGCTAGTCAAAAAGTTATAAAATTTGCACTATAAAAATCAATGTTCTTTTTTCTCTTCGATTATACATCTCACAATGTATACTTTTAATGTATTACCAGTTTTCAAAATCAACAAAAAAAAAAAAAAAAAGTTCATCGAAAGTATACCTTGTGAGAAGTTACGTGACCAGGTAACACATTGATTCTCTCATTTTTACAATCGTCAAAAAAAAATAAAAAATTCTTCTTTACCAAATGAAACTTTCTCATTAGTTCTCTCATTCTTACAATAAAAATCATTCTTTGAACTTCCTTCTGCTCCATATATATAATCGATCGTTAATTGTTAATTATAATTTGTAAATGTTGATTGTAATACACATAAATATATATTGCAAATAAATATTTAATCATTTCCTTTAAAAATGAAATTTGATGTTAAACTCATTGTTATATTAAGTTCAACACTGAACTCATTATGCTCCAGACTTATACATATTTTTGACAATCATAACAAAAGAGATGCATATAATGATAATTTCATTTACTATTAATATTCGCCACTTTAACAATTTCTACTCAAATAATTTTGGTGTTATAATCTATTACTTTGATTAATAATTTCCACTCAATAAGTTTGATATAACTCTGTCTTTATATGTTTAAGACTGTAACTTGTTTCTTTTATCCATTTTTTTTTTTTGTGTGTGTTAAATATAGATGTAAAAGTTGTGGTTAAAATACAATTATCTAATTGCATAAAAACTGTTAATCACTGTACAACGATAAATTACCCTATAGTTAAATAATAAAGAATAACAAACTAAGTAAGTTTTATAAACTAACATTTATTGATCATCATTAATTGTTTGTTGTTAATCACAATTCTAAAAGTTATATCTACTAAAAATTCAAAATTTTCTTTTATCGTATTCTTTTTCCTTTTGTTTTCTGTAAATCAATAAACAGAAATAACTAAGCCCATACAAGGCCCAAATATATAGTCTAACCCTGGAGGCCCTTGAATTACCAAAACTACCCATATTTTTCGTTCGCTATAACAAACCTACCACTCGAGAACAAAACGTAATTGCATCAAAAGCTCATTCAACAAAACTGCTCACAAGCTTTCTTCAATTTGTAAAATTGATTTTTAGTTAATTTCGAATTATATAAACAAAAATGCCTTCAGGAGAAGATGCGATAAGAAAAAAGAAGAACAAATCAATAAGGAAGAAGTTGAGGAGCGAATCAACAAAGGTTTCTAATCGCGTAGCCGCCATTATCGCCCAAAAAAAGCGTCGTCAATCCGGCAAACGCAGAATGTGTCAGGTACTATATTACGTATTATTCTGTGAAAGTTACCTCCCTAACACTTTCACACCCACCTTTTAACACCTGGAAATCTGATATTAACGTTATAACACATGAATTTGCAGAAAAAACGTTGCTTAATAACGATATGCGTAGTAGGAGAAACATTTTATTTTATTTTGTGCGAAAGTGTGAGATTTCTGAGTTCTGAGCGAGATTTCTGAGTTATGTGCTAGATTTTTTATTTTATACGAGATTTTTGATTTCTGTGCGAGATTTCTGAGTTCTGTGCGATATTCTGAGTTATGTGCGAGATTTTTGAGTGATTTCTGTGTCTGTGCGAGATTTCTGAGTTTGTACGAGAAAGAAATTTTTAATTTTGTTTTACCTGAGTCTGGTAGGCTTAGTACTTAGTATTCCTTATAATGTTCTCAGAAACTTCATTATTCCCATAAAGGTAGTATCTCTCAGAATGTTTAGAGAAATTTTCCTTATTCCAAATTTGAGAGTTGGACCGAGTTTTACCTTATGTTTGCAAATTTTTAATGCGAAATAAGGTTCTATAGTGGTGCAATTTTTATTTAGAGAACTTTTGAAGTAATAAGCCCAAATAGGTTTTTACTCATCTTTCTTAGCAAATAAATAGATTAAAATAAGTAATCCTAAAACACCAGGTGAAGTTCAACCGATAAAATTAAAATATTCCGTACAAAATCAGAACCAAATGAAAAGAGGTTCTATTAAACAAGTATTTTAGATGTCCACTCGTATAATCTATCTCCTAAGGTTAAGTATTTTTGCTTACGGGAGCATGTGAGAATACACACTCATACACATGCTCACAAATATCTCAAAATGGATATTGTTGGTGGTGATGAGCAATATAGTGCACTAAATATGTGCCTCATGGTTATATATAAATTAAAAGAATAAACGTAAGTTTCAAAATAAATTTAGCTCATAGGTCTATTATATGTAAGCAAGGTTGACTGTAGCAGCTGTTGATTGCCTCAATTAAGTATTGGTATCATCTACATTTTCTTGTTTTTGAAGCAAATTTTGTGGGCTGTTAATCCTGTTATATTTTCATGGATTGTGATATGTGATGTATGACATGTTAGTGATGGGTATATTGGATTAGGCATGATTGAAGTAGCAGGGTTTTCGCCTCACTTTATTTACCACTTTGTGTTGTGATGAGCAGGGTATGTGTTTTAGCCTACCTACTCTTGAGGATCCGTATAATGACAAACTTACAAAAACTGATTATGAGAAAAAGGACAAGACAAAGAAGACTAAGAAAGATTGGCCTTCAAAGGGAGTTAAAAGTTTGACTGAAAACCGGAGCGATGTTTCTCAAAATAAGAGAAAGGGTAACGAAGGCCATCTACTAAAAGGGAAAAATCAGGATCAGAAAAGGGCAAGGGTCGAGAAGGAGTCAATACCGTCAGATAAAGAGAGTGACAAGAAGCTTAATGGGAACATTACTAAGGATGAAGGTTGCCCATCAAAATTCTTGATTTCATGTTTAAAAACGGTACAAGATATGATGCATCAGAATGAAGCATCTGAACCGGGAAAACCTTTGTTCTTTGACTCATGGGGATTTGAATTTTGGAGATGCTATTCGAGTGGCAAACATGTACTGGAGACAAGCGGAGGTGCTACCATGGAGCAAATTGCTTGGATTGGATCAAGCGCTGTTGATACCATTACAAAGAAGGAAAAAGAAGGTGTTTCATTTGCCAGCCCTTACCTGTTGTTCCTTGTACCATCACAAGAGAAAGCAACACAGGTACGTGTAGTTGCATTGAAGACTGTACGGTCTCTTGTTGGTGCCATTTATAACATTAATGCTGGCATTTCTTTTACCTATGGCTTGTTTAGTCTACACATTTTTATATGATGTTTCTCCCCTAAACCAGAAATATATATTTGTTGCACTCAGAATAGATTGTTAATTAAAAGTTCTCATAATTTTTTGAAGTATAAGCTCCGTGTCTCCAAAAACAGCATGTGCAAGCCTATGAGCCAATCATTTCATTTGGTCTATAGTGGTATAACACTTGTATTTGTAGGTACGTGCTGTGTGCAAGTCTTTGAAGGTGTTTGGAATACATACAGTGAGTCTACATCCCGGTGCCTCCATAGATCATCAAATTCATGGGTAATTTTACATAATTTCTGAAATTCTGGATCCTGTGCCCCAACTCTCATACTGTGTTTCGCTGCTCCTTTTTATTGTTAAAGTTAGTTCCCATACATCAACATTTTTTTAAGTAAGCTCCCACTTATATTGGTATATTTGTGGTTGTTTTTTTGTATTCATATATACCTGTCTGCTTATATAAGTGCATTGCATATATAATTTTATGAAACTGTGTTTCTGCTACAGATTAAAAACTTGTGAGCCCGAATTCCTTGTGTCCACGCCAGATAGACTTTTGGAGCTACTTTCCATCGGGGCCATTGATATTTCTGGAGTTTGTTCACTGGTATTCTCTTCAACTCGTTCTTTTATATCATACAAGCTTACTAGTTTGCTGTGGATTATGTTTTTATTTACTAATATCTCTTATTGTAAAAGTAGAGTAAAGCAAGAGCATCATCATTCTTTTTTAGTAAACATTTGGTTTCTTATGTTAATGTTCTGTTATGTTGTGTTCCATTAGCCCTCCCTCAATGTTCCTGCAAAAATTAGAATGTGCTAAATATTATGGGTTCGGATACGTGAATGTTTTTTCTTTTGTTTCATCGGGTTGATTTGAAATACTTTTTCTCCAAAAAGTTTATTCAGGTTAATATATACAGTGTCAAATGTAATTACAAAAATCAGTTATTTTAATAACTATGAAATTCTTTGTAAAAAGAAATAATCTAGGAGATTTAATGCACTTAAATACACATGTGACTTTTAAACCTTCCGACCTGTTTCCCTTTAAGATATGTTGTACCCGTTAACCAAATTGATGATTATAGAGGTGCAATTATACAGATTATCGATGGGCTGGAATCTTCATCTGGAGATGCTTACCTTGACAGCATCAAATCTATTCAGCGTCACATTTCTGCTGACCCACATACTGTGGTTTTCTGCAGTGGGTTGACCGATGCACAATTACCTGCTGTATCAAGTCTTCTGCCAAGCCCAATGTGCAGATTGTCACGAGACGAGTTTTCTGCTAAAAAGAGTTCAACGGATGAAAAGCTAAAAAAGGTTTGTGACTCTGCATATTATCGATCAATTGGAACCAGAAATTACTCACAGGCTGTGCCAAAATGAAATTTAGATTACCACATCCACGAAACCTTTCATTTGTAAATATCCAGAAAAAGATGCTGTGGCACACCTCTTTTAGCTATACAATGTAGGTTGGCGAGGCAATAAAAATTGCAAAATTACAAACACTTGCTATTGACTTCAAACTAGTTTACCAATTAAGGTAGAAAAGGCATGCACTTGATGTTCACTCCATCCTATTTTGCCGATTGATGTATATGTAGATAGTTAAAAATCAAATAAATATAAGCTCTTGTTAAGCGCCCCCGTCATGCAAGGGTATGTGAAAGCGAAAGACACAAGACTTATTTTCTGACATGGATCTGGAAAAACATCAATGCAATTATGTAAATAAGAGGCAACTGTTTACAGATTAGAGGCACTATATAGGTACTAATAGATGGAACTCATTTTTATGAAAGACAGAGACCTTGAAGGTTCAACTTATATTGTCTACCCGTTAACATGCCTATAGTACGTAACTCGACAAGGGTAGAATTTGAACTTAGGATCTTTAGGTTATTGGGTCAAAACTCTATAATATAAGCTAAATCAATGGGGGTGAAATTGATGGAACTGCCAAAGTTACAAGTAGATCTGCCAAAATGAATTGGCCAGAGCTCAGATGTTTTGGCAGTGGATCAATGAGTATATTTGGTATGGGTTGGGTTGACCCCTGATCTCATTTTCTACACTTATTTATTTTTGTCAATAATTAAAAATCGAGTATGATTATGGAAGTTATATATCATCTTACTAATAATCTTATTTTTCTATAAAATGATCTTAATAGGTACTTTCGACCTGTTTGGCTGGTTTGTATTTGACCCATTAGAGATAAAAACACAAATTGACCAATTCACAAGTGAAGGGGTTGTAATTACCACCTCTAGTATTTATAAATCTCAGATCTGTATCATGCACGTTTTTGCACCATGTTCTATTATTTACTTGCTAATGGAAATATTCCAACATGTTGCAGCAATGATGAACCTACAGTTTCTGTGATCAATTTGGAGGATGTTGATGAGGCTGTTTTTAGTGGAGTTTAGATTGTTATATATATAAATCTTTGTATTGCCGCACAAATATCTCACAAAGATGGCACGATATTACTATAAAGGGAAAATTGAAGGTCAATTTTACCGAGAAGATGCAACAATGCGCACCATTAGCGGAGGTTTTTCATCAATGCAGACCCTCAAGCCGTAAAAACAACTGTAACTCCATCACTTCTTTATCATTACAACATTTTTCGGTGTTTTCAAAAGTGTACTCATAATGTATCACTACATTTGGATTTACACTTAGGGGTACCTTTCTGATTTTTGGTCTCATTAATGATACTACGATATAACGTGATTTTAAAACCATACTTGCGTTGTTGTTGCAATCCAACTGTTGATATGCTAATATGCAGAAAAGAAATACAAAACATGCAACACTTGCAATTCTGACTATAGTACTTGTAGTGTTATATCAACATTAATTAGAACATCGACAAAAAAAAGAAGATAGAAGCTGCTTGTTCTAGCATAAGCTATGTTCTTATATTGCATTCAGTTGTTTTTTCTTCATAAAAACAAGTATGATATACTATGATATGTAAAATCAAAGGTTTTATGTGGTCTTGAATGTTAATTATTGGCATGTAAGGAAGAGTGAAATTGAAGTATGGTTGTGCCAGGCTCCCATGTTTTTTTTGGTAAAAAAAAATCTTTCATAGGTGTCCCAATGAAGGCTTCCTACTCAAGTACGGAGTACATTTGTAGGTTTGTATGGGTCCATTTTCCCACAACAATGGAGCAGAACTAGTCCTTTTAAAGAAATTTAAATGTGTTGCTTGAATTTTTTTTATTTTATTTTAAATGCCATTCAAGAGTATCATGCTTGCTTTTACACCTCGAATAATGGTACTGGATTTGATGTATTTGTTTTGTAACTCATAAAATATTTATATGAGGCACATTTTCATTCTGATTAGAAGACCTTGTTAAAATTGTCATTAAAAATGTGACATGCATCACATATGACAATAACAAATATATCATTATTATAATTGGAACTCTATTTGAAAAGTAGTTAGTTGTAGGATGAAGCACCTGAACCCAAACCATCTAAATCAGGAAAGGTATGAAAGACATTATGAAAACATTGAACCAAAATAGGTGTCTGCAGTTTAATCTTTTCATGACTACCCAACCGTTCCTACAAGACTTTTACCAAACTTAACTAATCTTATTCCTTTACACCAGCATGATTTTGTTTATATATGTTTAATAATTATAATTACTATAAACTTACATTTGTAAAGAGATTAGTCAACTAGTGTTTGATTATAAATTAATAATGAAGGATCTCGTGAGTACCCGTTCCTAGTATATCCGCCTCTGCACTAAACTACTCTTGAGAAGTTTAGTATTGTTTTTTTTCTTTAATTTAACGTATACTTCCAAATCATTTGTGCCAAATAAGATCCACCTTGATTCCAGTTCAGGACCATCTATTTAGTCAACTAGTTCCATCAATAGTAACAATAATAATACAATAATGTACAATATAAGGCACTTTGTTAACGTTGAGTCCTAAGTTTTTAATCATGACTTAATTAGTTGACATAGTGACATAACATTAATGATGATAAGATTATTATTATATTTTTCACAATACTAAATCATGCATAGACATTTTGTCCATCTCGAAGGGCCCCTTTTGTTGGCTCTTAAATTCAATTCTAGAGAAAGAAAAACTTAGAAAACAAGTATAGTTTCACTTTCCAACTTTCCTTATCACATTGTCATGAGTTAACTTAGATTCGAAAATGTGTCATTAAACTCACAGCTCCCATGTACACTCAATTGTGTTTCTGACACCATTTGTGCTTTTCTCCCAAGCAAAAATCAAACACCCCATCAACTTTCCTTATATATATAACATACTTACAATACCTTAAACATAATAAGTTCAAATCTTTTCATTAGTACTTAAAAAGCTTTACGACTCTTTTATAACAAACACATTATATCTAGTTAAGTTTTAGTAAAGGAACGAAAAGAAAGAGAAATGAACCGTTTTCTCTCGGTTACTGGATATGGGCTAATGGGAACAATGTGGGAGCAAGTAAGGACGCCATTGATGGTGCCATTTATGAAAGCTATGGTGACAATGTGCTTAATCATGTCGGTTATGTTATTTGTTGAGCGTGTTTATATGGGAATTGTTATCGTTGTCATTAAGTTGATGAGATATAAGCTCGAGAAAAGGTACAAATGGGAGGCAATTAAGGAAGATTTGGAGATGGGTAACTTGTCTTACCCAATGGTTTTAATACAAATACCAATGTATAATGAAAAGGAGGTAAGTATTTTATAGTCGTTACTCTTAATTTATATCATGTTATCCTAAGTTGTTTTCTATATATATGGAGTTTATGTTTTTAATTAAATTATGGGGTGTACTTAGGTCTATCAACTTTCGATTGGAGCAGCTTGCGGACTCTCATGGCCTTCTGATCGGATCATAATTCAAGTTCTTGATGACTCGACTGATCCGATCATAAAGGTTTATCATTTGTTTATCGAATAAGTTTATGTTAGGACATATGTTAAAAACTTTAAACAACGTGTTGGGTGTATATAGTATGTGGTTTGAGGTGTGTACGTTTTTGACATTCTAAAATGTAAATTAAAAAATATGTTACCGAATATATGTCAATGAATCAGGTATGATTTTTGATGTGTTTTATATTTTAATTAACTTTGGATGAAAATTGGACAGGATTTAGTAGAATTGGAGTGCAAAAGATGGTCAGGGAAAGGAATAAACATAAAGTATGAAATTAGAAACAACAGAAATGGATACAAAGCTGGTGCATTGAAACAAGGCATGAAACACTCTTATGTGAACCAATGCGAGTTTGTTGCCATTTTCGATGCTGATTTCCAGCCTGACCCGGACTTCCTTTGGCGCACCATTCCATTCCTTGCACACAACGCTGAACTCGCACTTGTTCAAGCCCGCTGGAAATTTGGTATTCGTTTCTTCTCATCTCATCAATCTCGTTATGTATGCAGTGCCTCGAGTTGACTAACATTGACCAGATAAAACGCATTTTATATAAAACGCCTTTTATCTAATTGTATAATGTATTTGATATATTACAATAATAAGTTAAACGTTTTACATATCATCATTTGTTAACTTTGTGATGGTGTATTTCAGTGAATTCTGATGAGTGTTTAATGACAAGAATGCAAGAAATGTCACTAGATTACCATTTTACTGTGGAACAAGAAGCAGGATCTGCGACACATGCGTTTTTTGGTTTCAATGGTAAATATTTTCGACCCAAATAATCAATAGTATGTGTTATGTTTCAAATCAATGACAACCAAACTAGTTTGAGATTCATGAAATATGTTATTAAATGCAGGAACTGCAGGTGTGTGGCGGATTTCGGCTGTAAATGAGGCTGGTGGATGGCAGGACCGAACAACTGTGGAAGACATGGATCTAGCGGTCCGTGTGAGTCTCAAAGGATGGAAATTTGTATACGTTGGTGACCTTAAGGTACGTACAATAATCAAATGTTGGCTACATATAGCCTTATCGCTATTACAAGGTTTTATTTGCGAATCTAACAATCTAATGTTCAACTTGTAAGGTGAAAAACGAGTTACCAAGTACTTTTAGTGCCTATCGGTATCAACAACACCGATGGTCTTGTGGACCGGCTAACCTTTTCAAGAAAATGGTCATTGAAATCGCGAAAAACAAGGTTTACTTTGTTCACAACGCTACTCTTCAAAGTTTCTAATAGATCAAAACGTGCTTATTACTCTTGTTTTTATGCAGAAAGTGACATTGTTGAAAAAGTTCTATGTGATATACAGTTTCTTCTTTGTCAGAAAAATCGTTGCACATCTTGTCACATTCATCTTCTATTGCGTTGTATTGCCTACAACGGTTTTCATGCCAGAAGTGCAAGTTCCTAAATGGGGTGCCATTTATATTCCATCCATTGTTTCTCTGCTTAATGCAGTCGGGACTCCAAGATCGTTTCACCTACTAGTGTTTTGGATCCTTTTTGAGAATGTCATGTCTTTACATCGGACTAAAGGAACATTTATTGGCCTTTTCGAGACGGGTACGAGGGTTAATGAATGGGTCGTCACCAAGAAACTTGGAGAAGCTATGAAGCCTAAATCGGGTTCCAAAGTTACCAAAAAACCCCGAATTCAAATTAGAGAAAGGTAAATTGCAATATTTTTATAACATTATAATTGGCCCTGTAGTGACCTGTTAAAGTCCATGGACTACAAACCATGATTTTTGACCAAGAGTTCGTTTACTTATATGGTTATTTTTATAGCAGATAAGAACTTTCAAAACGCAATTCAAGAATTGTACATACTGTGTTTAACCAAATAAGGGATTTAATAATACACACATTGGCTTCGTTTTGTGTGGTCTGACCTGATGGTCCATAAGCGGCTTGGGGTTATTAATGGGGCAAAAGCCATGGGTGTAACCCATTTTGTTCTGGTCTATTACCCACCGGAACACATGAATGGGTTTGTGCCTGAGTGGCTTAAGCTCAAGGGTTAAATCATTGTTCAGCATAAAGTAGTTTGCAACTACTATACAAACTGTTATGCATGGTTAAAACTTTAGGTGTTTAACATCTTATTCATTGTTCTTTGTTTATATGATATTGACAGTGTATATATGCTCGAGATCTTTGTTGGATCCTACCTCTTCATGTGTGGCTGCTATGACTTTTCGTTTGGGAAGAATCATTACTACATATATCTATTCCTACAATCTATAGCTTTCTTTATAGCAGGATTTGGCTACATTGGCGTTTTCGTCCCCAATTCTTGAGAAAGATATGACAGATACCAGTTTTTCAAATATAATCAGGACACAACTATGTTGAAGTTGTTGTCTAATTGTTGTATTGTTTCAATATTTTTACAAGGAATCAAGCCATTCTTTCTCCATACATGTACTTAAGCACTTGATATGGGGTCTCCAAGTTACTTTTCTGTATAATAAAGAAAGTGAATGATGCATAATGTGATTATATATCAAAACCTTGGATTTGCATAAATGACCGGCATCCAAGCATTATGTTATGTTTGTTGTCCTTTGTAACCTTGTTAAGCATGATATCACTTCAATTTTTCTTATTTATTACGAGAAGGTGATTTAAAGTTTTACCAAGTGAATGGAACATTTTTTTAATTATCTTTTTTATTTTATAGTCTAGATTGAGAGATCTTACCGTGGGCTTAGTACAATTCATAAGACTACTAAGTTATGAAAGGTTAAAGGAAATGTACACCTTATAATTATATATATACAATTGAGACAAGCATAGAATAGTTCCTTAGACAGTGAGCTTAACTATGTTGAAACACACAGAGGTATGAGAATACACTATTTGTTCCAACAAATTAAGTAATGTTAGTTGAACCAAAGCAAAACTATATTGTTGATTGAACATCCAACATGAAACTAACAGAATAAGCATATACAAACATAGTAACTTTTGATTGAATAAAACCTATGAAACCTTGGTTTGTTGTTGAGTACTCATATGATTGAATCAACTTTTATTTTTGATGATAACTAGCACTTAAAATAAAACATTTGAACTTTAAATCTTCCTAGTCAAATTTTGTTTCACTTACTTTGTGGTTATACTAGGAGTAGCATCTTTAAAGAGCATATTCCATAGCCTTAAGGAATTAAGGATCAGCACCTACCACAATTCATAGGTTCTGGTTCATTTACCAAGGAACCCAACTACCCAACAGGATATACCCTTTACCATAATTTTAAGGGACCCTGATTTTAACTCCAATTTATCTTTTAAGACAACTAAACTAATCAAAATGAGACCATCAACTATAAGCTTTGATTCATAATCAGATTAAACTACTGTGTAAAGAACCAGGATAAAAAATGCACTACTTTCTTGTCTACTAAGGCCAAACTTTATGGCAACAAGAATAGATGTGACAACAATCGCAGAAAGAAACAAATTTCCCAAATTTTGGGGCAATGAACAACAAAAAACAAAAAGCGAAGCATTTTATTCAAAAACTAATTGGTACAGATTTGAGGTAAATCCCATAAACTTCTCAAAAAGCACAATCACTTTAAATGTGCTGATCATTCCTTCTTGTGTTCTTATCCCGTGACAAGCCTACTCTTTAGTTACCGTTTAAGCTTAAAACTAGCAGAGATAAATAACGAAAAAATTTCAAAAACTGACCCGTTGAGTGAGATGTGGAAGTCAATCAAATGAAAAACGAATCTACACAAAAATGTAAAGAAGCTATGCAAAGAACCAACTGAAACTGGAAGCAAAGCCAATGCTCACCAATTAGCCAATAAACACCGTTGCTTGGAGATATTGAGTCATTACCCGTTATAGCACACCTCAATTCACTTTGGTTATCAGTTATGACATATCTTCCAATATGTCATAATGACCATACCCATGGAATAGAACTTTAATTGAAGTCTTCACATCAGTCTTCACATCCTGTTCATACTCTTTACCGTAGGTTGCAATGTTTAATAATTTGTCTGAGCCACTATCCAACATGAATACAGATATTGCAGTCCTAAAAATAAAACCAAAATTCACATAACAGTGTGAAACTAAGTTAATAGCTTAACATCCATTTCAAACTCTCAAAAAACAAGAAACCGTGTGTTAAAAAACAATATTTTGTATACATCACTCTAACAACTAAAAATTAGAGCCCAAAAAATCATCTAATATGAGAAGTAGCAGGCCTTATCATTGAAAATGAACAAAAGCATGTTTAAACTGAACTATTAAAGTAACATAAAGCACCAAAATGAGCTGAGTTTTGAATTTCTGTTCCTTACAGCACCAATTTTTTTATTCCAGTATATCTACTAATTCACAAGCATATAATCATACGAGCATAAAAGTTTTGTTCACGAAATCTATTAATTAATACCAATAAGTCAAAGTTCAAAACTGTTATAAGGGTCAACTTGTCTCAAAATGTCATTGTTTCAGTTTTGATTATTCAATTTTCTCACAATCTAGGAAGGTCAAAGACTCAATGAGACTTTAAACATTTTAAGACATCTTAGTTCTCTACTTCACCTACCACACAGTATGCAAAACTAAAAGAAAAGACCTAAAAGTGATGCGACCAAATTGACCCCCAAATTCAGGAAAGTATCATTTCTATTCTAAATCGTCATCCAAAAGCTCATTAGCTTTAGAAAGAAATAAACTGGACATTTGGCTGCATTTTGTACATAATAAAAGAAAAGGTCTTGAGTCTCGACAAAACACGGTAAGACATACATATATTCCATATATGATCAAGAACCAATTAAGAATAAAAATGGTTATAGAGATTGTATACAAACTTACTTAAGAATATGTGAGGCCATTAATAACTCAGGTTCTCCACCCCATACATTAGGTTTCTCGATCCTTTTAACATACGCTTCAAAGTCTCCCTCAATAAACCTGAAGAAAAAAAGAAAAAAAAGATACTATAACATAACAACTAGTACAAATTTAAAAAGTTACCACAAGTATAATAAAAAAGGTTGCAAACCTCACCATTCAATCTCTTTTCGTCTCTTCAGTAGCTCATCAACAACCTGCACATCCATTTCACATTCAAATGTAACAAACACATATCATATATATATACACTCGCCATATAATCAATACATACATACAATATTAACAAAACAAGAAAGTAAAAGATGACTACTTGAGCTCTTAATTCATCAGCAAGTTCCCTTTGTCGATTCTCGTCAGGCGCCTCTTCTCCATTTCTTAAGCAAACCATATGCGCTATCGCTCTAAACAAGCATCTTCCATCTGCTGGAACCCCTGCAATACTTTTCAACTATTAAAATCATATCTCCTTAATCCCTTAAATATATCACAAAAACAAAACCAACATTAGAGTCAAGACTAACAACCATCGCTATTATGTATTCCAAAAGTTATTGTGGAAACCATACAAGTGCCACGTCATCAAAACCAGTTGAAATTTGGATACAAATACTAGAATTTTAGGTAAAGTTCAATACTTTATCAGAAAAATAACACTTTTAAATACATAATTGCATATTAATGTAATAACTGGAATTTTAGGTAAAGTTTAATACTAAATTAACACTTTTAAATACATAATTGCATACAAATGTAACAAAAGTTCATTTTTAGAAAATATAAATTTTACCTGTTATTTTATAGTTTGCAGACTGTTGAGAAGCAGTAGATGAGATACAATTTGAAGTACTATTATTCTCATCATCAACAATAACACAAGATGATTCTGAAGCGGAGTCATTAATCTCTATGGCCGGCGCCGCAAGGCAAGCGCAGATTCCGAACAAAAGCCACGCCGTATGCGGTCGATACAACCATCGTGCAGGGCGTACATCCCACGCGACGTTCCATGAACCCTCACCAGCCGGTGGTCTGATATTATAACTACTATTTGCAGCCGGAATAATAGCATGCCATACAGATGTATATATATCAGATTTAAAAGATATATTCAATCGTGTATGTATAGCATTAGTATTTGAATGATGACGGATTGTAGAGTCCGCCCTCGACGATGTAGGAAGAAGTAGTTTGATAGGGAAACTGGCATCGGAAGGAATGTGACGGTGACGCGCGTAGTGAGCGAGTGGTAATGAACCGAAATGCAAATGTTTCGGACGTGAAGAAATGATGCCGGTGAGCATTAGAAGGTGGTGGAGGAATTGAAGAGGTGGCGTGGATTATGATGATGGTGGTGGAAACATTTTCCGGCGACGGCGAATGGTAATGATAATAGAGATGGTGTTTTGGTTTGTAAATTTTGTGTTGTGTGGTCCGTCTGATGGGTTTTATTATTGGGGAAGATCGACGGCGGTCAATCAGATATGATTGGCACGTGCGTTTCACGAGGGTTTGGGGTTGGTGATGTGTTCACGTGTTCTTCAAGGAACTACGTTTGTCGTCGTCTTACATTTCCAACTTGTATCACTCCAACGCTAATGACTTTAAACCGTTCCTTATTCGATATGCATTATATTTATATTCCCTCTTAAAAAAATTATACCTAATAAATCGGTTGGTCTATCTTTAAGTTGATCAATATAAGGGGAATGATCCGTAGGGAAGTTTCAAAATTTGAGAAATGAGGGAATCAAATCTTAGGGGAATGATCCGTAGGGAAGTTTCAAAATTTGAGAAATGAGGGAATCAAATCTTAGCCCTTGATTTTTTAATTAAAAAACATTTTTAACATTCATTGGTGATGAATGTTAAATTTTGAAATTTTTATAATTTTTAAAATTCATTTATGATGAAATCAATGGTTGAGATTTACTTCCCTCATCCCCTAATTTTTTTTCATCCCCTTGATTTCCACCCTTCAATATAAAATATGATAAATATTACAAGTAATGCTGACAAATTTTAAGACGTGCATAAATACTTCTATTGAAAATAAAAGAAACTCAATGCCCGTGA
Organism: Logfia minima; assembly: GCA_963921325.1. Classification (NCBI taxonomy): domain Eukaryota; kingdom Viridiplantae; phylum Streptophyta; class Magnoliopsida; order Asterales; family Asteraceae; genus Logfia; species Logfia minima. Next base: position 4,199,821 of record OY992770.1, read on the forward strand.
ATATTACGGAGTAGTTGAAGTATAATAATTAATGCATATTCAAACTTGTTACGGAGTATAATGACAATGTTAAAAGATATTGTTAACGGATCACTAAAATGGTAAAACAAATAATGGTAACCAATAAAATTGCAGGGTACCAATCTTATTGTTAAGTGACTTAAACTTATATTTGAGTGTGACGAAATGTACTAATCACGGTCGTAGCATATAATATGAGTGATGATGGATATCTGATAATTTTAATAAGAAAATATGTTAGCAACAGGGGCAGACTTACTTGATGAGTATCGATGATACATGATATCAGTGACTTTGATCGAGTAGTGTCATTTTTATATGATTTTTTATTAGGGACACCATTGAATTAATTAATTGTCATCAGTAATTTGAGCCGAATAGCGTAATTATTTTAGTTATTATATTTGTGACACCGATAATTAAAAATTTTGAGTCCGCCACTGGTTAGCAATAAGTTTTGTTACCATAACTCAACAAGAGCTACTATTCTTTCAAACATTGCAAAATATTTAAGTTATTTGACTTATATAGTTGTATATCTTTAACATAGATATAATGTTGTATATATAATATATAATATAATAATAATATAATAATAATAACTTGTTATTAAGTAACAGACATCGAATTTGAATACTCCGTAGTCCTTAGTTGTTAGCAAGAGAATATATTAGTTGGTAAAAGAAAGGCAATTTCTATTAATTTGTGCTTTATTTGTCTTTGTAGATATTGGTTGTAAACAACAAAACGTTGACATGATATAATTCTATATATTTCATATTTCTTTCGACAAGTGGAATTTATTTCATTCCGGCTACATAGATAGGAGTCGGGCAAAATGCTTTTATTGCCTTTTCTATCTTGAAGCCACGTAGACCATTTAAAACCGCTAAGTGGTATGCTTTCGTGAATTATCAACGGCATCATGTTTATTTGGTAGACTCGTGGAAGACAACCATACAAGAAAAAATCTCTCCCTCTCTCTCTCCCTCTCCCTCTCTTGACCTTGACAAATAATTACTTTGCCGATTAGATTTATATAACTTAAACTTTTATATATATAATTGAACAAAAAAGAACTAGTTAAAAATGATAGACTTGGATGGTCATATTTTATATTGGTTAACTACCAAAAAATTAATCATTTCAAATATAAAACTTGTGGTATAACTACAAGTAGATGTGAAATATCTAATACAATCATTAAGCTTAAAAAAAAAATATAATTGTATCAAGGACAGAGCATGCATGAATGGGTAAGTTTTGTTTGCTTATTGGGTTGATTTGGGTGTGTCCAAGTCACACAAACGGGTCAAATGGGTAGGCATTTGTAGATAATAAGATGGATCAATTTGTATAACGTTTATATCCAAATATGACTATTTTTTTCTTTTTTTGGGTACAAGTCAACTATTAGGTCAACTTTGGTCCATTCAAAGACATTTGAGAGAGTTTTTAGGGTGCGATTCACCTTTACCAAAAATGATGGGAAAAAAAACATGGTTTGACTTGGTACTTTCAAACCCCTTGTTTTAAGTTATATCAAAACATCATCCACCAAATTTTGTTATATTCATTGCCAAAACAAAAGAAAAACAAAAACCATCAAGTTAGATTTAACCAAAAATATAAATAAGACATGAATTTCAATATAGGTGAGAAAGAAAGGAAGGACAATGGCAATGGCAATGGAAATGGTTTTGTGTGAGATCCATATAGAAGACATGAATAATAATATAGAGAATGTAGCTTTCTAAAAGCTCTGGTAACTTTTATGGACCCGTTGGCGGTGGAGATGGACGCAAAGGAAACACCATGGTAGTGGTACCTATCGACAAGGATAAATATAGACAACATGCTCTCAAATGGGCCTTTGAACAACTTATAACTCGTGGCCAAACCCTTGTCCTCATCCATTTTAATCATAAAAGTTCTGCAACAGGTGTAATATTCGCACAAGCATATATCCTTTATATGTTGCAAAACTGCAATAAGTTTTCATTTGTTTGAGAAAAAGATGAAATTTTGGTTGCAGAGGTGGTTGAGGCAAATAAGCTACAAAATGAGAAGCAAATTAAAGACTTGTTCATCATTTTTCCTTGTATTTGTACATGTAAACACGTATGCACCTTTATGCCTGTTGTCATACAAAGTGTTGGTTTTTTCTCAAAGAGAAAAACATTGTCTTTTTGGTTGTCATGAGTGTTGATCCTCTTTAAGCTCTATCTCTTATTCTCTCCTGATTTCATAAAGGTGTCAATTTCAACATTTTTATCTTGAAGGAGTCGAGTCACATTATGTTGCATTGCTCTTATTTTATTATAAATTTATTCTTGTACTCTTATATAACCCAAATGATAGAAAAAAAAGTTCGAGTCATTACAACTTGGACCGGCCATTAAACGAAAGATTTATAGGGCGAAGAAATCTATATAGGCCGCCCCATTTGTTTCTACACTGTATGAACAACTTCACACCAATCACACCCCCATGGTTTGGAAGGTTTCAAATGACTATCAACCTATTTGACCCCATATTTATCTTTTAAGTCTTTTAACTCAAACCATTTGATAAGTTAGAGATATGTCTGGAATGACTGATTTGTGTTCATATTGGTTTAATATTACACCTCCAAAACTTCATTATAACTTCTTGAAGGTTAAGTACCAAAGGGACAACTGTTACTACAGTTTTTTAAATTTATTTGACACATTTTTTTTTTCATGAGTTGGTATTGGCAATCATGATTCAAGACACATAATTTACAAGATCTTAAAAGTATTTATAGCATTGAGTCCGTGCCACTGAAAAAAAGGAGCTTGTCTATGCAAGATGACAGTGACCCGCATGACAGTGCCACAAGCTCAAACTCCTTTATAGTAAAAACCACAAAGGTTTGTTATATAAAAATTTAGAAAAGACAGGTCGGGCAGGTCGATAACATGTTAAAACGGTTACTATTTTATATATGGTTTGAAAAAAGGGTGGGTATTGTCTAGAAACACATTGTTTCCAATACAATGTAATTTTTTTATATTCAACTAACGTAGCAAATACCTTTTTCAAACATAACCCATATCAACCCGTTCTCAGTAAATGAGTTGAATTATCACATCTACATATATCTTATCAGGGTAGGTACTAACGACTTTCTTGTATTCCTTGACTCGCAGATAAAGTTTAAAACAGTGTCAAAGGCTCGCCGATAAAAAGAAAAGGCACAGTGTAAATAGTTCACCAATTTTGTCATTTTAGAATGATCACCCAAAAACGCAGCCAATAGAAAATCTTATCAAGGTCTCATATGGGTACCCCCATTCATCCACCACCGGAAACCATCCTCCATTTCGACATAATTTGTATATACTAACCAACTAAAGTTTCTTAAGCCAAATATATCAGAGTCTTTTAGTGAAAGAGGCATATGATAGTCATGATCCATTGATACTTTAATAGAAAAGCCAATAAATGGGCCAAAATCTCACCACCCCAATTTTCATCTAATAACTAGCTGAGCAATTTGAACTTCCTTCCCAGCATATGCTCTAAGTTACTATTTCTCCATTTTCGTCAAAGTCTAATTTGAGTATCATATCATAACATTTCTTATATATGAGAATGATATATCTGACAACCTAACATAAAGCTCAAGTGTCTTAAGGTGTAACATAATGCTTAAATAGTTAAAGGGACAAAACGCATAATTCGCATCCAAGTTGCTCATAAATGAGATTCCATATAAGGGAGAATGTCACAAAATGCATATTTAACCATAACTTATAAGGCGTAAACTAAAATGGTAATGTGGGTTTTACTTCTTTTTACAATCACATTTATACTAATAATCAAGACAATAGATTTCATCTTTCTTTTGGAAGAAAATTACCTAAATTTCCTATTGTGAAAAATTCTTTATGAAAAAAAACTTTTTCTTTTTTAATACAAAATACCACCAATTTCTTTGTTAGGAAAAAAGATAGTAATATTATAATATCAATTATTATTATTATTATTATTATTAATAAATAAAGCACTAATATGTACTTTTATAAATATATCATGAATAACTTTATATACTTATAAAACATAGTGATATATATAAATATCACTACTTTAATAAAAATAGTAAAAAAGATAAATTGACATTAGGGGTGTCTAAAAAACTGAATAATTGTAAAATCGAGGTGACCCGCTTGATCCAAACTTGAATTGTTATCTGAAAATCAAAATAACTGAAAAGCTTACCATTGAACTTGTATCAACGTCGTACGAACTATATGAGTGTCATCGTGTGATTGTTATTAAGAAAATATACCAAGTACCAAGAAGTAATATTGGAATGAAATTTTCATATTTGAAGTAATTTTCAGTTACAAGTGTAAAAGGAGTAAATTAGTAATTTTAATTTTGTTTTAAAAATTCGAAAACTCAAAATTTGATCATACTTTATAAATAGTATTAGATAAGCAACCAATTACAATCCTTTATTATCTATAAAATATTTCATTTCATTTTATTCGCTCCTTTTAAAAATACACCTAGACAAATGCATATTAAAGTACACACATTTATTTCCTTTCAAAATTAAACGTACATTGTGAATCACAATCTTTTTCAATGCTAAAATCATATAAGCATGAGGCAATAACGTTAATAATAAGTTATTTTTTCTTTAAAACATTTATCATTGTCTTCGAGAAAGATTAAAAGTTTTAAATAAAAATATATCGTGTCACTCTATGTATTTTTGTATAAGTATAAAATATATGAAAAATTGATGGTATTGTCGCATTTCAGTAATACATGTAATCAAGGTATTGCGTATTTGTAAAGTGAAAAAAAGTAAACGAAAAATGGAATATACAGAAAAATTAATGATCACTGCTGCTTTACAAGAAGGAAAATGATTCATATGCCTAATTAGGCATATATGCCTAAAAATATGATTGGTAGATGAGAAAATGATTGGATGAGATTAGGAGAGAGAATGAGTGAAATCCATGTGTCAAAAACTATATGAATTAGACTTGTGAGTTAGGCTTATAAGTTAGGCATATTTAGCATTACCCTTACAAGAATACTTCATATACAATCAAAGTATTTAGCAATTGTAAAGTAAAAATAGTAAATGAAAGAGAGTTACATGTGACTTCCCTTGTTTTTATGACTTCCCCATCTATGTTTTTGTATTAGCAGATAATTAAAAAATGAAAGAGAGTTAACATGTGAGTTCTCTTCTTTTTATGACTTGCCCATCTATGTTTTTGTATTAGTAGATGTTTGAATAAATTAATTACATAGTTTCTTTGTTATTTCAAAATAAATATTTATCTTTTTAATTTAGTTTATCTTAAATAAATATAAATTTTTCAAAAATAACATATTAATTTTATCATTTTTTATTTTCATTTTATCTTTTCAAAATCGATTCATACAAGTCTGTGTAAAAAATAAAAATAAAATATTATTTTTTACTAAATAATATAATTTCTTAAAATTTATAAAATCTGATTATAGATATTTATTATGGGATAAAGAGTATACTATTATTATTTTAGTTAAAATGTAAATTTTAAAAACGCAAAAAACGCAAAAATATATATAATCATTACACAACTATTTAATAAAATATTACTTTCACATTTAAAATTTTTCTATTAATTATAACGAATGGAAACATTTCGTCATAGAACATCAACTAAAATGTAACGGAGAGTATTTCTGTACTACTAGTATTTCTATCTTTGTTAACCCCTCCCTTCTATTTCTCGATCTCTCACACGCACATACGTACTTACTTGGCTATACGACATTGACTTGGTTCTCCGGCGAATTGTTCCGGCGATGACGCCTGAGCCAGAGATCGGTGAGCTCAGCTTCACCTCAATCACAAATTTACAATTTCTATCCTTACGATTCTGTTTTAGTTCTCTAGGTTTCAATTTGATTTCGTTTCAATTAATTCTAAACCTCATTTCGTAATTGAGGAATTAAATTCATGAGTTTACAAAGATATACCAAGTGCTGTTTTAATTTTCTTAATTCTTTTCTTATGTTTCGAATATTTGGTTAATTAATGAATTGCTGATTTTTAACCCTTATATGAAATATTGTAAATTATTATTATTATTTTTTATTTTTTGTTTTCAGAACTTACCTGTAATTGTTGAATATATCATGATTTTCCTTTGGTATTAATTGCATGAGTTTAATTTCTGTGTACTTAGAAGATAAGAAATAAATAAATACAATGTCTTGGTTTTACCCTAAAAAATGCCCTTGTTTTTTACGTGCATATGTCTTTGTAATTTTGTAGCTGACTAATACTTTTTAGCCGGATGATCACTAAAAAGAGATTATATTTTGGGTTTTTGGCAGGCTATGTTCAGAGAATGGAAATTAGATATCAAGACTGATATTTTAATCCTAAGATTTCGGTTTTAGTGAAACGGATTTAAGTCAGGGATAAATTAGCAGCAAGAAAGTAACTGAACTCAATTCTGGTTTGTAGGCCGTAGAGTATTGGTATGAACTTTGAGAGCGGTTCTAGAATCCCTTATAACGAGAATACGGATTCATGGAGGCCTCTAATCCAAGGAATGCCTATTCCACATGAGAATGGAATTGGTCATAGTCAGGGTTCAAGGCCTATAATGAACAGTGAAAATGGAATTGTATTTGTGGGTGGTGGGGTTCCTACATTGGCTTCAAAGAGGCCAATGCTGATGACTAATGGAACTGTAAGTGGCCAAGAATCGTGTACTACGATAAATTACGGAAATTCGTGGAGTTCACCTATGGAGAGGATAATTCTACAAGGGAATGGAAGTGGCGAAATTGGGAATCAATGGACCCTTCATGAAAATGTAATTGGCCAGGGTAGGAATTCATGGAATCCGGTGACTGTCGAAAAGCTAATTAATCAGGGACCAAATCCAACTCATGTTGGGATGCAAGAACATCGAGTAGAAACTGAGAATTGGCAAGATTTGATTGGGATGTACACCGGTGTGTTGCAACAAAATACACTTAATACTAATAAGATTCTTGAAGATATCAATCCAAGACCACCAGTAGTGGTTCATAATAATGGGAATCAGAACTGGGTTGCCAGGCCTAGCCCACATAGAAATCTCACCTCCAACCAAGCCTCAAACTTTACCTCAACTGACCCTGCAACTTGGAAATGCAGTCATTTGGCAACTATCATAAGTTCCAGTAGCAACTCAACATGTGTATCATCTGCAAATGAAGCACCCAACAATGGCTTCCATGATTTAAGATTATTACGCGATCCAAATCGACCTACTCAAGTTGAAAGCAATATCATGAGAGCTACATCTTGGACTTCTATGCTTGAAAGTCAACTAGCTCAAAGGTCAAATTCAAGCAATTTGATCAGTAGCCCAACAGGTGAGTACTTTTGTTAATAGCCTATTACTATGGTATTTAAATTAATCAACCTATAAAACCTTTAAGAACTTCAATTATGATACAACAGAATTTACTTTAGTGTAATTTATTACTCAAACCTTGCATTTTTTATTTTTTGGTTTTCTTGCAAAGTAACCATCTTTGTTGAAAAGCTAGACTACAAAGGTACACCAATTTAGCAACATTTAGACATTTCTTATGGTTCATATAAAAATACCACGATTAGGATGATTTACTTATGCATATCTTAGTATTGGTTTAATATATTAACCGGTATTCAAATCACTTAGCAACAAAAATGGAAAATTCACTCAATTACTTGCAGCGATATGATATATTCAATAAAGAGAGTTAATTTTGTTTCTCACAGATGGATTCCCAGCCGCTAACCAAGATGGCTACAACCCAAGTTCACCACCAACATTGAAGCGAGATGCAGCAGCCTCTAGCATCCTTGATTCTTTTCCTTTTGCTCCAATCACACCATATAATCAACGAAAATATAAAGACTGTCAATGGGTAGCAGAACAGGTCAACTTTCAAGCAGAAGAAACCCCAACTCCAGTAAAAGACAGCAATGATAATCAAACCATATCAACAAAAGATGCGGATTATCTATTCGATGAACTATTGCAGACCATTGGAGACTCCCCACCTTCTGCCATTTCAACAACACAAAAGGAACACATTACTTCTAACGAGAGAGATGTACTAGTCATTGACTTGAACCAAACCCCCCAGCAAGAGACTCCCAATGGAAAGAAAAACTTCCCCTTTGCTCCAGTCACACCATATAATCAACAAAAACATAAAGACTGTCAATGGGTAGCAGAAAAGGTCAACTTTCCAGTAGAAGAAACCTCAACTCCAGCAAGAGACAGCTATGATAATCAAACCATATCAACAAAAGATGCAGATCATCTCTTCAATGAACTATTGCAGACCATTGGAGACTCCCCACCTTCTGCCATGTCAACAACACAAAAGGTACGCATTGTTTCTCACGAGATAGATGAACAGGTCATTGACTTGAACCAAACCCCCCAGCAAAAGACTCCCAATAGAAAGAAAAAACACCGCCCAAAGGTGATAAGAGAAGGGAAACCAAAAAGAACACCAAAGCCTAAAGATCCAACAAATGGTTCTACCAATGAGACCCGAGTTAAAAGGAAGTACGTGAGGAAACAGGGACTGAATACTTCAAGCGAGAACACCCCAGTGGAAAGTGTTGTGAAAAGAAAGTATGTGCGGAAAAAGGGCATTGACCACTTAAATAGTAAACAGCCATCAGTTGTTGAAACACCACCCAAATCATGCAAAAAGAAGCTGAACTTTGACTTGGAGTGTGCAGCACAAGATGAAAGCCATGAAAATATAAGCAGCCAACAGGAGATATATGTTACTCTGAATTCTCAAGAAATGCAACAGAATAGAAGAATCAATGGAGTACATGTGACACAGCAGAATGAATATACCGTTGGCACTATGCATGGTGAGACAAATGTTCCAACCACACCTCTTGCCAAAGCAAAGAACCATGCTTTAGATGTCTTTGCAGAAAATATGACCACAAGTCCAAGACAAGATAAATGGAAGAATGAGTATAATAAGGTAACTGGATGTGTTGGAATAAAAGATAATTTCAAGCAAGCAAGAACGGTGCCAACGTATGTGCAAGGTACCCCTCATTGTTTCACAAGTGAAGGCATGCCGCCTATAGATGAAAGAAGAGGTATCAAGAGACAGAGTTCTAATGTAAACGCCATGGATTCACTCTTGCTATACCAGAAGTTTTTGTTAGGGGTTGCACACCGTTCTTATGACCAAAACAATTTGAGCAGCACTCTATTTGAAAATCACAAGAAAATGAAGATGCAAAGCGAGTATCAAGCTCTTGAAGATAACTCGAGACAAACTAATGGCATTTACAGAAATGGCTCAGCCATGCAGTTACTGAATTCTTGCGGAAGAGTCGACCGATCTTGTAAGGCAGTTAATGGCGGTAGAATAATTGACCACCATCACTTCCGACCACCGATGGATGCTACACATTATCTTCAGAAGCAACAGGTGCTACCTGGAATGCAACCCCACACGGTGAGAACACCAGACTGTACTCAGGGTGCAATGATCAGCTGGAAGCCGATGCCAACTACACCAAAAGGGGACTCTGGATATGCAGTTACAACGTACCCTGCTACTTCATTAGAAAAGAAGCAAAATGCAAAACCAAAATCAAATAACCAAAGATTAGATGGATTGAGCCAGAATCTTCAGCAACATCATTCCACTCCCTTAAAAGGTTATCAGCAAGCATCAACAATAGCAAGAGGTGCCTATTTAAAAACAACATAAAGCATCTTTAATAAAGGTGGTAAAATGGGCGGGTTGAGTAGCTAGTGAAAACATGTCTGGTTTGAGCATGTAACTTTTTACTATCGGCAAGTCAGGTTGGGCTGACATACAAACACTTCTCAGGCCTTTCCTTTTTGTGAATTTCAAAAGTAATTTATGTATAAATACAATTACAAAAACAATTTTATAGCAATGCTAACTATTTAGGAGGTTTTATGCACTTTGAATATATAGTTGGAGTCTTTCAACCTATTAACCTATTCCATTAAAGCAAATCTTTTCATTTGAGCAATTATAGAGAAATTGACCCGTTGATCCATAAGGTGGGTAAATATTGCCACCTCTCTTTTGAATAAAGTCATGGTTTTTACTTTTTACAATTTTACATAGTTTAGCGTGTCTGAAATTTCTAGCTGTTTCTGCAGGACGACAAAGAAAACAGAAAGCTGAACTTACAGTTGAAACTATTACACATATGCTAGAAGGTCTACACATTTATGGTGGGAATAAGAAACTGAAAAATGAACTTGTTGTGTACAGAGGTAGTGAGGCCATGATCCCATTTGAGCCTATCAAGAAACGAACTCCGCGTCCTAAAGTAGACCTCGACACAGAGACAGAACGAATTTGGAGACAATTAATGGGTATCGAAGGAAGTGAGGGTGCTGAGACAATAGATAAGGATAAAGAAAAATGGTGGGAAGATGAAAGGCGAGTGTTCCGTGGACGAGCAGACTCGTTCATTGCTCGTATGCATCTTGTTCAAGGTATAAATCATTAAAAAATCCTAGATTATAAATTCTATTGGAATAGTGATAATGCAGAAAGTAGTTCAAATTGATTAAGCAATTTCGATATAGATCAGAGCTAGAATTGTTTATAAATCCTCATAATATCCTTAGTGTGAACATACATCAGTTATCTGAGAACTCTTTCGATTGCTTGAACCAAGAAAGTTGTTTACTTCCATTTACTTTGCAGTATGCCATTTTTAACTAGTACCTTCTTCAGGAGATAGAAGATTCTCACGATGGAAAGGATCCGTAGTTGACTCGGTGATTGGTGTGTTTCTCACACAAAATGTTTCCGATCATCTTTCTAGGTGAACTTTTTATCTTGTGTTATCCAATTACGGTTAGCACCTGTTGATGATACAAATTGATTAACATTCTTTTTCTTGCAACATATACAGTTCTGCCTTCATGTCTCTTGCAGCAAGATTCCCCCTTAAGTCAACAACCACCAACGAAGTATGCTGCCAAGATAGAGCACGTGATAGGTTGTATGAAGTAGCAGAGCCGATTGAATTCATAAAATGTCATGAAAGGATAATATCTTCAGAATCATCTGAGAATATGACGCATCGAACTTTATCAACTAAAGGTGCAACAGGTAAGCATAGCAGTATATCAGTGGAAGAAGTCATTCTATCGAAAGATTCCTTCAATTCTTCCACACTTCAAACCGTTGATGAACTTAGGTCAAGTTCACGATCGAACTCACAAGCAGAGGATGTAACAACTGGCTTTAAAACCGGTAAACAGTCTGGCCCACTGCTAAATCTTATAAGGGAATACATCCCAATGTTTGGAGGGATACCTATCAACATTGAGGATAGTATCTCTGTAGTGGACAAGCAGAGTTCATTTGAGAATACAGTCGATGAAGCAAGCTCAATAGAGGCAAAAGCTTCTCATGATCCACCAAGTGGGCCAGGCCCAAATAGTTTTAAGGGGAGAAAGGTAAAAGCTGCGGATGAAAGAAAACAAACAATCGACTGGGATAGCTTGAGAAAGGAGGCACTGTCCAACAGTGAAAGAAAAGAGCGAAACAAAGACGCATCAGACTCGCTTGATTATGAAGCACTAAGATGTGCCCATGTCAACGAGATTTCTGATGCTATCAGAGAACGTGGAATGAACAACATGTTAGCTGATAGAATGAAGGTACCACAAATTCTTTCCATAATGTGTTTAGTAGTTAGTATTCTGGTTATATCTTCCAGTATAACTGTTGTGTATATGCAGGATTTCCTTAACCGCCTGGTGAGAGATCATGGAGCAATTGATCTTGAATGGTTGAGAGACGCACCCCCTGATAAAGCAAAGTAAGCCATCTGAATGCATATATGCAATTTATAGCTTTTAAGTTCCCACTAATCTTTTGCATTGTAGGGATTACTTGCTGAGTTTTCGAGGATTGGGACTGAAAAGTGTGGAATGTGTTCGCCTGTTAACACTTCATCATCTTGCTTTTCCAGTAAGTGAATGTTAATTATAAATAAGAATTATTACAAATTTGGCATGTTGAGTAATATTTACTCACATGACATCATTTTCTAGGTCGACACAAATGTTGGGAGGATAGCAGTGAGATTAGGGTGGGTCCCTCTCCAACCACTACCAGAATCACTCCAACTACATCTACTGGAGATGTAAGTATATAGAAGTAGTTCCTGCAGCCACATTGCTTAAGTTATAAAAAGGATGCTGATTAACTTTCCGCGCAGGTATCCAGTGTTGGAGTCTATTCAAAAATACCTTTGGCCCAGGCTGTGCAAGCTGGATCAGTTGACTTTGTCAGTAATTCTTATCCCTAGACAAAATAAAATACGGGAAAATAAACATGTATATACTTGTTTAGCCGACTAATATTTAGTTCTTTGGCAGATATGAGCTACACTACCAAATGATTACATTTGGAAAGGTATGTCATTACTTACACCTAAATTCCTAGATCTGTCATTTTTAAAATAAGAGTACAAACTTATTGATGATTTTTTAAATATAAATGAAGGTTTTCTGCACAAAGAGTAAGCCAAACTGTAATGCATGTCCGATGAGAGCTGAGTGCAGACACTTCGCCAGTGCTTTTGCAAGGTATGATAATCAAAAAAATTAAATTCAGCTTCTCTTAATAGTTGACACGATAGAATATGAAGCATTGCATGACCACAGATTGGATTTTCAGCACTTATACTCTAGTTTCTTTAATATTTACATTTGGAATCCTAAATTTAGTTTTACTGATACAATTTCATATTAACTTTTAGAATTGAAATTACAAAGTTCGAATATCAACTTTCAATCATCAATGTTTTCTGTGTTTTTTTATTCACAAAGCAGAGGGAGCGATGAACATGTACATATATCACATTCTGTTACACAAAACATTGTACTAGAAGGCTATGTAAGATAGATTGATCTTCATAATAAAGAAGAGTAACAATTACAGAATTGTCCACTCATTTTTCAAGTAACTTTTCCATTCATAAGCTAGTTTCTTTCGGAAATTACTTAATGAAAACAAGATCATGGTACATTATAAATAATGCACACATATACTAGGACATGATCTACCACACGAAAACTGATGAGCACCAATCAACTATTTAATCAATTAAAACAACCTTAGAAGATGAGTAGATTACCTAGAGGAATATTTTTGAATTTCCCAGATCTATCTTACTGCAATCATAAATGCATGCAACTGAACTAGAACCTGAAAAATAAATAAATCATTTAGCAATCAAATAAAGATATAAACATAATATTATATATAATATGACTGACATCTTATGGTGCCGTGTTATAAATATGATTATGTGACTAACATCTTATTGTGCAGTGCAAGGCTTTCCCTCCCAGGTCCAGAAGAGAAAAGAATAGTGACTTCAGATGCTCCTATTGCAACAGATCCGATACCACCTATGGCTAACATGCCGCTGCTGCTGCCTCCGACTGAGAACGACTTCAATACAATCAGAAAGAATTGTGTGCCAATCATTGAGGAGCCAAGTACGCCTGAGCCAGAAGCTGCAGAAATAACGATAAGTGACATCGAGGATCAGTACTATGAAGATGATTCTGATGAAATCCCGAGTATCAAACTCAACATGGAAGAATTCACAACTAATTTGCAAAACATAATTCAAGATAGCAAGGAACTTCAAGACAATATGTCCAAAGCATTAGTTGCATTGAACCCTAATGTTGCTTCTATCCCTACCCCTAAACTGAAGGATGTTAGCCGGCTTCGAACAGAGCATCTAGTGTAAGTCTTTAAAGTTCTACTTATGATGGATGTCTAAATTTTCAACGTGAATATGACACGGGAGGGTAAAATGATAAAGGGTAATTATGTATAATACATTCTGTCACTTAATTCCTCTCACCCTGCTGCAGGTATGAACTTCCAGATTCACATCCGCTTTTAGAAGGGGTTAGTAACTTGCTGCCAGAATTTTTTTGACGCATGCCTATACATTACCAACTAACTTCCACATTCTACTATTTTCAGTTGGACAAAAGAGAACCTGATGACCCAAGTCACTATCTCTTGGCAATTTGGACACCAGGTTCTTACAAAGTTATTGCCACATATACACATTCGTGTCACCATGCATTAATCATCAGTTTTATGCCCTAGTCATCTAAGACATGCTTCTCCGAATCTATACAACATAAAACTAATTTGAATGTCTCCTATCAGGTGAAACTGCAAATTCAGTTCAGCCTCCTGAAATAGAATGCCCGACCCAACAATCAGGACAGTTGTGCGATCGAGCAACATGCTTTTCGTGCAACAACGTAAAGGAAGCAAACTCACAAGTGGTTAGAGGCACTATTCTGGTGAGAGGCCTTATTTATAAAATATAGGATGCATACTGTAACTATCACGTAAAACAAGTTATACCAACTAGTTTTTATAATCTTTCATAATAGATACCATGTAGAACAGCAATGCGAGGGAGCTTTCCGCTCAATGGCACGTATTTCCAAGTGAATGAGGTATGTAATCCCGAAATTTCAACGTACTTCTTTCACAAATCAAATGGTATTACTACTATTTCCAGTTGATACAGTGTTGCATACTCTAGTTTTTCAGATATATAATTATGGATCAATAAATTTGGGGTAACATGTAATCTGTATATGTGCAATATGCAGATGTTTGCAGATCATGCATCAAGCCTTAAACCTATCGATGTTCCAAGGTCATGGATTTGGAATTTGCCAAGAAGAAAAGTTTACTTTGGGACTTCTGTAACAACCATTTTCAAAGGTACGAGCTCATTAACCACGTGTTGCATCTCTTCAAAAGTTAACATGTGTTTTTAACTATAAATTAACAACAAACTATTGCTATTTTGCTAGGGTTAAGTACCGAGGGAATTCAATACTGCTTTTGGAAAGGTATGTATATTTCAATTCTCAAATCAAGTTAGAAATTGAAAAACTTTAATCAGATAGGAACTGAATGTCGGCACGATATGACTGACAAAAGAAGTATCTCTATCTTTGTCACAAGCCTACACACGTAGACCAACAAAAGTTCCATAATAAACCAAAAAAAGAAGAAAAATAATTGCTTTGTTTTGAAAAAAAACACATCACCCACTGTGAAATGTATGTGACAACTGTGACAATGTGTTCCTTAAGCATTAACGACACAAGCGAACACAATCAAACCATATGATAAAGCGTTTGATTGCAAAAAAAGTCTAGATGTTTTCCAAAGTTATTTCATGGAAAACTGAAAAACAAAAATATGTTCAAGTATGTTTTGTAATAGAAAATCCAGTTTTCTTATTTATAACTACACTTTTGGAAACTCCAGTCAATAGTTTTCAACTATTTTGTTTTGTAGATATAGAAAACTCCTATTTTCTAAACTGGAAAATGACAACATCTGAACACGCTTTTCAAATTTTTCACTAGTTCTATAGAGATGATAAGACACCTTGCTTTCCTAGAAAGATGGAGATGGATATACAGAGAAAGGTTTCTACAACTAAATGCACCTTAAATGTCTCAAGACATGCTAAACTTGAACAAATAAAAGTTCATAAGTTAGTTGTACACTTCAAGTATCATTTATGCCAGTCGCGTAATAGCTTTTGCTGACATTATTAACGAAGCTTTTGTTACTTCACATTGTACACTTGTAAAGTCTCCTAAGACAGTTAAATTTACAATGGTATTCTGTTGAAATATCTGCAGGGTTTGTTTGTGTAAGAGGATTCGATCGGATAAAGAGAGCTCCTAGACCTCTAATGGCTAGGCTGCATTTCCCAGCAAGTAAGTTAATCGCACAAAGGACGAAGGCAAATAAATGAGCTATAGAACAAAGATAAAGCTCCGTTATAAGAAATGTGGTAGAGAGAGATCTCAGAGACTAACCAATTGTTGTACATTCAACTCTCCATGCTTGATTGATGCAACTGCAGTGACATTATCAGAAAAACGCGGTTTGCGAGCTAGATTGATATTATGATTATTTCATTTCCCCATTCTTTTACTACCAATTTAGACCATCCTTACATAAGAGAAAGGTAACTTAGGGGAGGGATAGATTTTTTTTTTTTTTTTCACATTGAAATACATGTGTTTAGTTTAAGACAGCTTATCTAATAATACAAAATTTGGATCTCATATATTGTTTGTGCAAGTGTATTTGCCTTCATCATAAAAGCCATACTCAATGTAGTTTTATATCTATATGCTAAGTGGTAAACAAACTGCAGTTAACTTTTGGGTTTCATTATCTACCTAAAAATTACCTGTATTCATAAACCGTAACACATAATACTAATAAGAAAATAAGCGTTACCTGGTTTGATGTAAACCGTAATAGCCATGACTTCCTGCAACAAATATATGCAGGAGGCCATAGACTAAAATCTTAGAACGATAATCAAAGTTGGATTTAAATATTTTATACAAATCGTATGGTAGTGACTATATATTTGCATTTTGGCGGCCGACTTTTGGTGTTCCCTCCACTTTCTAGCGATACGGGTCATGGTTACGGTGTCATACACTCATACTGTCATGGACCAAATACTAAAGCCCAATTTTGGGCACAGCCCAATAATAATCGGTTCTATTTCAGCTGGTTGAGCCCGTTTCTTTCTATTTGTATCTTGAAACAATATGAAATGAAAAACGCGGTCCAGCTAAGTTCGTATATGTGTGCAGCTAAGTATAGCTTGTTAAATCGAAGATAAAAGGATATCAATTGTGAATATGTAACTTTTATAATTTTTAGTCATATCGAATATAAAATATTTAATTATAAAATTTTAAATAGAAGTAAAGCTCTGAATAATTCAAATTTAATTTTATCAGTTTTTTCATTCTTTATTTTGTTTCCACTCTTCGTCCAATTCACCTCATATTTAAAATGTGCTAAGTATGGTTTCAAACAACTATAATATTACAATTAAATCATCATAAATATGTTTAGAAATTCTTTTTTCTATCTCTCTTTTCTCCTTTTTAATATTATATCCGTTCGATATAACTATCCTATCATTCCATTTTAGTTTGTTTAAAAATAAGTATTTATTTCTAAAAGTAACATATTAACTTTAGCAATTTATTTATAATTTATATTTTCAAAAAATTGATCCATAAAAGACTATGCAAAAGATAAAAGTAAAACTATCATTTTTCTCTTGTATAATATTACGATTATAACTTTTTAAAAATTGTTAAAATTTATTATGAGACGAAATGAGTGAACAACTAATATATACACTGAAATCAGCAAAGCTCTTTATAAAGAAATTGACATGTCGTACGCAACAAGTGATAAGACTGTGAAAAAATTTAATTTTAAACTATTTGAGTTTTCTCATCTTTAAATATCTATACATTTTAAAGTCTTAACTTTAGTGAACCCATTTATATAATTTTAGTTAAAAATGGGTCAAAATCTAAGCACTCCATTTTTCATTTAATATAAGTGGAATAACTAGCTGAGCAATTTGGATTTCCTTGCCAACATGTGCTCTACATTACTGTTATTTCATTATTATTTTTTGAGTAAAGGGTTTTTCCGGTAAATGTATTACTCCAAAAAGCGTTTAAGAATAAAGGATGTGAGTGAAGTTCCACATCTCAATCCATTACATAGGCAGAAAACCTAACATAACAAAGCAAACTACTAACACAACGAAAGACACCAAACTAGCCTATATGTCATATCAATCAGTTCAACTTGAGCATGTATCGTTAATTGGCTCCCTATCCTAGACATCATCTCCCCGTTCTTGAATAAAAAAGTGCACAGTAGGTGAAGGAGAGAACGTGATACTTCTTTTTTGTGATCCATTTTTCCTACCCGGATTAAGACAACTCTTCCTCTGGGGAGGATCCATACTCTTCCTTGTATCATACACAAGATCAACCTCAGCATCCGAATCATCTTCCAGTTGGTCATAGTTTATAGCCCTACCGTCCTTTGGATCAGCCACATGATGAGCATCACACTCTTCACCATTTTCAGCAAGTATAGCAGAAAAAGCATTAGAGGTATTAACCTGAGTAGTAAAAGTAGATGCTTGATCTTGAGATGTTACAACAGGTCGGTACATGAGATTCGTTTTAGGTTTTATTGGTTGAAAATTCCCACGACCTTTCCCAGCTTTAGTATGCCCCTTTACCTGTTGAAAACCATCATTCATCACAAATTCAGCCATGTTAGGCATCTTGGGAACAACCTTTGGACATTCCACTAATGGGTGACCAAAAATATGACAAGTACTACATCTAGGAGGTTTCCATTCATATTCAACTCGGATAGTTTCTCTAGTATACCCATTACCATCAAGGTTAGGAACAGCCACAATCAAGCTTTCTTTTAACTTTATATCCGCATTAATTTCAATCATAACTCGAGCATAGCTACTACGACCCCAAGACTTCATTTTTGTCAACGCCTAGTTTGAGTATAACATCATAACATTTTTTTCTCACTATATTTGAAAACATAAAGCTTGAGGGTCTTAATTAGGTGTAAAATATGCTTAAATAGGTAAATGTTACATCCAAATTGTTCATAAATGGGATTCCATAACTTATGAGGCCCAAACTAAAATGGTAATATCAAGATATTTTATTATATCTTACAATGCAAGGTGAATGTCTTAAGTTGCCTTTTAATGAGACCTTGAATATTCAGGAAAGGGACCATTAAACTTGCTACAACAATCGCTTATCTGTATGTGCAATAAGTATTTTGCACGGCATATTTAATATTGTAAAAAGTATATGTACTACTTTTCCAATAAACAGATAACATAATTTTACAGGATAACAAAGAACCGTACTTGGTATGTATAATTTGATTCTACTGATCTACGGATAGGTGTGCATCCTTGTCAAAGAATTTCTGTAAATAAAATATTTATTGTATCAAATATCTGAATCGTTTTGTTTTAAAAAGAAATAAAGCAAATTTTGTAATTTGGGATTGGGATGGTCCTCACACTTGTAAGTGTTTGTATATGTAACTCTTTGGATTAAGGTTGATAATCCAGATTTCGTATAGAATTGTTTTCGTCTTTACAATATTGAGATTGTAAAATTGAATCGAAATCTTAACATCTTACCGGATATACATTTTGCATTTGTTCTATTCCATATCAATCAATCAATTATTAGTTATATGACATAATCCTGAGATATTTAAAGTTTGATTATCATACTATAGTGCAATACCAATCATAACAAGCTAACATTGAACATATTATTTGTAATTGTATATTTACTTCACCGGTGTAGTAAGTTTGTTCTCTTTATGAAATAGATTATCTTTGAGCCATCATAAACAATGTATATGTTATTTGTTACTAGACATAAGAGGTGAGTAAGTTGTAGGTTTGCAACCCAAAAAACAAAGAAAGTAATATCGAATCCTTGTAAGATTTCAGGTTATATTTAATTAGTTGTAAGCTATAATTGTAGGCTCTAATTGCATATTGTAAACTATAATTTCATTTGTATATAATTATTTGATAAACTAGCTATAGTTGTAACTTAAAAGTATAAAATGATAATAAAAAAAGGTATTAATATAAACCCAATGATTTGAAAAGTGTATTTGAGTTACAATTAATATTTTTATGTAAGATAAGGATTTCGGTTTGTTATTAATTTTCCTTTTCATGTCGTACACTCGTACACGTGGAGTATATGTCTATTTTATTAACTTAAGAAAAACATATAGTATCTTGAAAAGGATCATGTAAAAGTATTACGTAGTTAAGAGTTTTTAATTGGAAAACCCAATGATTTGAAATGTATAGAAAATTCGATCGATATGTTGTAGTATTAACTTGTTGACAGCTGAACATGCATTTGATTTCACAAGGGCACATGTATAATTGTGAGCACAAAAAGCTTCTAATAAATTCCAACGCTTCTCATAGGAGCGTTTAAAAATGTAAGTTTTGAATAGCTTTTAAAAATTTGAAAAGCTCTATAATTATATGTCCAAACATAGTTACAAGTTTTATTAATTAAAACGAAAAGTTAAAAATTCCTAAAAGCTTTATGACGAACATACTCTTACATTTTTACACTCAATTTTATATCCAGTTCTACATCTAAACTGTAACATCCTCTCCTGCGGTCTGGTAATTTCTATTATTTTAATCGATTATCTAATTGTTTTAGAAATTATTTAATATTATGTGTTTTATTGGGAAACGTAGATAAATAAGTCCTTTGACTTATTGTGACTAGTGAAATATTAGTCGTTTTAAATTATTATAGATGACGGTAAAATAAAATAATATTTCTCGCAAATGGTATTTAAGTTCCAGACAAAAGATTTAGGACGGTTATAAAATCATACCCTTTAATTGTTTGAGTCGGTTGCAAACCGACTTTGTAATCCATATATATATTTTCATGTCTTCATCTTGATTTCATTTGGCAAACTATCAAATTCAAAGAAACCATAACCAAAATTTGATTCATGCTTGTGTTTCTGTAAATTCGAATTCAAAGCATCATAACCATCATCATCTATATCCTAATCTTCATCAGATTAGCAACCCCTTTCATTTTTAAAAAGAAAAGAAAAGAAAAGTAAGTTTGATTTTGAGTGTGTAAATCGAATTGAAGCTTGATATGTTGTTATTAGGTGTTGTTTGATGTTACTTGAAGTATTAGAAACCTTAGAATTGAGTTTTCTGAAGTTTTGGTGAGTTTTGGTTCGAAAAACTGGTAACAGCAGCGAAACTCGCAGTTTTCAGTTCGTCCTGCGAACTGAGTTGACTTGCGAAGCGAGTTGACTCTGCGAGCCGAGTTGACTTGCGAGTTGACTTGTGGTGCGAGTTGACCTGCGAGCCGAGTTGCGAACCGAGTTGACCTGCGAACTGAGATTCCTGCGGTGCGAGTTGACTTGCAAATTTTGAAAATGCGTAAAGTGTTTTTGAGACGCGGTTTTGTAAAAATCTCACTAACTCGGATTTAGTTGAAAATTGCATGGTCACTTGGAAACGACCTAGTAATCAAGACTATATACTATAGCCTAGGCAGTTTTTGGCCATTCGGGGTCATCTAGGGCCCAAAAATAGCATTTTTCAGTTTTAAACGTCATTGCGGACTTTTCTAAGTTCATTTCTGATTGAAATTTTGTTTGCCTAGACTTCAGGGATTACCTGATTTGATAAATGGGCTATAATGATAATTATGGAACGAATTTCTAACTTGTATATGATTTTCTGTTTCAGATCAACGTAAGACTCAGTGATATAAGAATCCTGAGTGTGGAGACGACAGAGGTATCGGTGAGTGGATTCAGAACTCCTCATTTGATTTAGTTGTAACTATTTGGTTACAACAAGTAAACGTAGATGTGTGTTAGACTGTTTAGTCTTGATTATTGATTATTGATCTACGTGATATGTGAACCAATGTGTATTCATGTTATTGAGGTCAACGTGTAGTTGGACTTCTGGTTATTATGTGATTTACACAGGTTTTGATTCATTTGTTGTGTTTGAGACCTGTGTATGAGTTTAATAACCATTAGTTATCGGTCTATTCTGTATTGGCCATACGGATTGACGGTAAGTGTTCTTGGGGAATCCCCGGGTATTATGATATCCCAAGAGCCACCGATCCTCATTGAAATATGTGTGTTTACGATTATTTGGTGCGAGCATCTAGTTATGCTAAGTTGAATGGAGTGTGATGAATCTATTCACTTAACTTCGTGCTAACCCCTCATTTTACTTCCTGCAGGATATATTTTGATTGATTGTGGGTGCAGGAGGTGAATAGTTGATCAGGGAATGTTTGACTGCGCTTTAGGACTCTGATATGGTTTTTGTAATAAACCTTGTTTTGTGAATTTTATAATACCCCGTCTTTTGTAGTTTTAAACAGTTTAGATATTGTGTAAATATGAAAAAATGTTAACTGTTTATGTATAATGTTTAATATATTCTAAGGTAATGTATTTTAAATTCATGCTTCCGAGTTTATTAATATAATATTCTTAAATAGAATGAGGGGTGTTATATAAACGGTCCTACTATGATCTAACTTTATTTTCGTTATCAGACTTTGACAATCTTGGTTTGGAGGGCTAGTGTTTGTTTTTATTTAAACAATATGTAATCAATAGTACAGAAATTAGATCGATTATCACATAAAAAAATTATTGGTAGATTTGGATATGATACTCGTTTATTTAGATGGGAAGAAAAAAAAATAACATAAGAGATGAATGTCTTAATTTATAGAGAAATTGATTCATGCATATTGAGAACCATCAATTTACGAGTAAGTGGCACATTTCACAAATACAATGGCTTGCGAAACCATGTACACCCTTAACAAACATAGTTTAATTACACAACAAGCAACGTATACTTAAAACAGAAAATAAAACATCATAGCTGAATTGGTGAAATAGGTAAAGAGATCTTTTATGCTTTTTATAATTATAATTATATGTATCCAAACAATTACATTTGGTATTCATATATTTCTCTCCATATATATATATATTAATTATATCCGATACATTTATTTATGTTTAAAATTGATCAAACTACCTATAAATAATAAATAAAAAATAGAGTAAATTACAGTCCCTGTCCCTGTGGTCCTTCGTTTTTTCACGCCTCGTCCCTCCCAACTTTTTTTCACAATCCCTACCCCGGTACTGGCACTTTTGCATCTTTCCCTGTCTCTCCTTCGTTAACTCTAACGGATGACCGTTAACTCATCAAAAATGACAAAAATACCCTCGTCTTCCTTAAAACCCTAGATCCAACAACTTTTCCAAATAAAAAAACAATTAAAACACAAACAAATACATATCTGGGTTCATGATTAAGAACTTTTAGAGCTGTTAGAAAATCATAATTAAGTCATATACAATCACAACACCTAAAAAGACTAATTCCCAATAAGATTTCATATAAAAATCAAAAAACTTATAAGAACTGGATGTTCAAAAACAACCACAATTATATCTTAAAACTTAGATCTGTACATATAAACTTACAAAAGCAAACTTGTAAAACAATTGTAGATTTCGGAAGGCTTCCTCAAAACAGCCTTGTAGATTTCGAACATCGGACGGTTCTACATTCAAAAATACTGGAACAACTTTCCTATTCTTAAACTTGGAGAGGGAATCCATTATGAGAACCAACTCATCAAGAGATTTGATAGAAATAGGGTACTTAGTGGAAAACACCACAACAAAGATTTGAGAATCTTTAATTGCTTTCAACAGCTCAGAACTCTCATCTTGGCCTATAGGAAGAGTGGTGCGGTCAGATATGGTAAAAATGTTGCGTTTCAGGGTTATCAAAACCCCCACAATTCCGTTTCCTTTTCACTTAGATCTGTATATATACTTCCAGATCTATATCTATATATGCGTATTAAATCAATACTTACATATCTGTATCTATAGTTGACTTTTTCGAGTTGTATAAATCAATACTTCCAGATCTGTATCTATACTTCCAGATCTATATCTATAGCTGACTTTTTCCCCAATTCCCTTAACCACCAAGTTCCGTGCATCGCCGGAGAACAAGAACACGACCGGATCTGTACATTGCCGGATCTTTACACACACCGCAGCCACCATCTTTCAGATCTAAACATATTTCACAAAATATACACACAAATCGGTAGCTAATACTTATCATAAATTGTTACGCAGTAAACCCTAGGCTTTTGATTCAAAGGTAACCCGAGGTGAAATCGATTGAATTAAAAGGGAAACCGCATTTTGCGGACTTCAATTTGGTACCAGAAGGTTGGGGAGGGTATGTGCGTGATTGGATTGTTGAATGTTGAAGGTTGTATATGTATGTATATGTTGAGGATCGAATTTGAAACATGAACCCAGATATGTATTTGTTTGTGTTTTAATTGTTTTTTGATTTGGAAAAGTTGTTGGATCTAGGGTTTTAAGGAAGACGAGGGTATTTTTGTCATTTTTGATGAGTTAACGGTCATCCGTTAGAGTTAACGAAGGAGAGACAGGGAAAGATGCAAAAGTGCCAGTACCGGGGTAGGGATTGTGAAAAAAAGTTGGGAGGGACGAGGCGTGAAAAAACGAAGGATCACAGGGGCAGGGACTGTAATTTACTCTAAAAAATAAAACTATTAATTCATTAGTACTCACCAAGTCCTTTACTATGTTTTCATTTATGCCCCCCTAATACATAAGCTTCAACAAGACTCCTTAAATCTTTTTAAATATCGTGTGAAATATGATGATAGTGAAAACTAACTCAAGCATATACAAATTTACTAGTAAACATAATAGATTTCGGAGCTACATATATAACAATAGATATAGAAATAAGATGTGAACGACTATGTGTCTCTAACTAATATTTAATCACAACCATCAATATTCAAATCAATTTATGTAAGTCTTAAACTTATACGGTAACAAAAGGTTCTATAGTCCAATCAAAAGACTTATCACCGGACAAGGATGTAGACCAAACACAATTTAGTATGTACAATACTTTCTACTTATAAAAGCAAAATTGCCCATTGTTGCTTTGCTTTTTGTGTTATATTTATGCTCATTTACACACTTTCATGTGGGTGTAAAATTTTGACATCATACTTGACATTTAATTCCAACAAAACAAGTAATATAAGCACCACATGAAAGTTAGATTATATTAATTTCTTCTTGATCGATAAATGAAAATATAATCATCAAAGATAAATTATATTTTATATATCATATACACGTATGAGTATACGACTGATACATATAAGTTTATAATCTTTATATAGAACTGAATGAAAGCTAGAATCCAATTATTATATATTATATATTTACACAGGTGATAATGAAACATCAAAATAAAATTGAAATTTTTTATAACAAAATTAAATGTCACATCATAATTTAAAAAGTATAGGCATCTTGAATATCATAATTTATAAATCTAAATAAGTGACATACAACAATTATTGACTTTTTAAATATATAAATATATACACATAGTAAAGAGTCTTTGTTTCACCATTATAAATAACTCATCAATCAATAAGTTGTGAGCTATAATTTCACGTGAGACAAAAACACATAATTAATATGTGATTATATATATGTTCAAAGTATTTGTATATGTATCTAACATATACAAGAAAAAGATAAAAAGATATGAATAGGTACACGCGATAGATAGATATAATGTATGGGTAAGAGTGTAGGACCTAGGGATAAGCATAAACTGAACCAATAATCGAAAATCTTGGAACATTTGAATAACCGACGGTTGGGTTATCCATTTGTAAAAACTTGAAATATTCGGTTTGGTTTTTGGTTTTTATGTTCACAATGACCTAAATAACATAACTGAACTGAACTGAAAACATTATATAATGTATTTTTTTATAGCTTCAGTTATTGGCCTTCATTTGGGCTATATGATTTAAGATAAGTTAACTTCCATTTTAGTAAAGTAGAATGTTTAATGGGCTTTAGAAACTTGTAAAGAGCCCAAAACTTATAAACAAGCAAGTATTGTCTAACATCAGTTAGTTTTTAGAATATTTACCATGGCTATATATATAAAGAAGACAAAATATGTTTGACCGAGTTGGCCCAAGCCCAAAAATTTAAAAACTGAAAAACCTATCCAAAACCGACTTAAAAATTGAAAAACCGAAATCGAAAAAATCGAATGATTTTGGTTTTAATTTTTCAAGAACCAAAATATGTGACTTGATTTTCAGTTTTAGTCAAAAACCGATTCAAACCAAACTATACTCACCACTAACCTACCGGTTGTAGGACATTGACTTTTGATAAATTTACATTAAAAGCAACCAATTATTATCTTTTATGTAAAACTTTATTTAACATTTCGTCCTTCTCATTTTTCCCTCTTAGAACACACATGAATAAACGTACATACTAAGCACGCACACCCACAAAGCACGCAATTGGATCACGAAGAATCATATATTACAGATTATAAATATATTACTTATTTATTCTTTTGCAATCATCCAACACGAACAACTCATATAAATAAATTTAAAATACGTTTTAAAATATTGATCATTGTTTCACAAAAGAATCTTCTTTTGTAAAATAATCATTGTTTTATTTGCACGGAGGTTAAAGACATGACGTCAGATCCATCAATTAGTCACAATCAAGTGCCAATCAAAACAATGATTAATCAAATTCCAATCAATAATATTTTAGTATTAGTATTCATCATTACTTTGAAATTTAAATATAATTACCTCTTCAATTAATCCTTTTTTTAACTCATTATTTTATCATTTATGAGAAAATTACACTTATTTATCTATATTTCAATATAAACGTCATCACAATATAATATATATTTAATATTGTATATATTTTAGTATTGAGCAACTACATAAAAGTAGATAATACATGCTTTTTATTTAACAAAAATAAATTATAATCAACATCGCTTGTCCTCCCGTCAACATTAGATTAACGTAATGGTTGTTATTAACATATTCAATTGCAATATCTTCACATTAATACCAAGGAGGCAGAGTAGAGCGAATCAGTATGTACGTTACCCTACCTGCCATGCTTAGAGCATGTAATATCACATTGTAGTATTCGACACATATTATTAATATTTATATATTTTTAAAATTTTATTTTAAATATAATATTTATTTGATGTTACATACATTTTAGTATTCGACACACTATACAAAAATAATAATAAATTATGAAAAACTATTCATACAATAACTTGAATCATTAAAAAGTTTGCCTAATTGTTATAATCAAACATATCGAGCATACATTGCTCATAAATATTCTTGACATCATGCATGTTTAATAAATATATATATATATATATATTATTCAAATATACCATTATGACCAATTTATTTTTGAGGCTACCATTTGAACACCATACACACATATAGACATAAAGGGACCCCCACATATACACTCACATAAGAGTGTCCAATTAGAAAATTTCTTTATTTTTGTCTATATTTCGATATAAAATAATTTGATTTCAAGATTAAAAAATACATTCGCTAAATACATATCATTTACTAATAAAATTGACGTTGAAATATAAATAAAACTACATTGATTATAAATATATATTCTAATATTATTCTAAATATTGTATATAAAAAATAATTAGACAAAAATCAAATAATACGTAAATTAAATATAAAAATATAATATAATTAAATATCACTTGTTTGAACCGCATCATCATACGTCGACTGAAATCACGTGTAAAAAACATTTTTGTAGTATAAATAAATTTTCAAGAAAAAAAAAAGTAAATGAAATTAATTTACACGTGAGTTCGCTTGGTTTTAAGGTTATGAATGACATTTAACAATTGCAAAATGTGGAAGTTGCACACATCACCATCTGTCTTTTCTATAAATACTATAAATATTATAATATAATATAATTATAATTATTAATTAATATTAATATATTATATATTATTTCATGTACTATTACTACCATCTTTGTTAACCCCTTTCCTCTTATTTCTCTGTCTCACACACACAATAAACACACACACGTACTTACTTGGCTATACGACATTGACTTGTTCTCCGGCGAATTGCTCCGGCGATGACGCCTGAGCCTCAGATCTGTGTGCTTAGCTTCACCTGAATAACAAATTTACATTTTCTTCTAACGTCGTCCATTTCTAATTTAATGCTTTCATTAAAATTGGTGTGATTCCCAATTCCATACAAATCATTTAACCATATGATTTTGTTATAATTCTCTAGGGTTTCAATCTGATTTCGTTTCAATTTATTTGAATCCTCACTTTGTAATTGAGAATTAGATTCATGAATTTACCAAAGATTTACCATTCCGCTGTTTTGATTTTTTTTTTCTTCTTAAAATTTGAATGTTCGGCTAATTAATGAATTGGTGATTTGTCATTTTGTAATTAAAAAATTGTACTCTTCTTTTTTTCTTTTCTGACCACCTTTTTTTTCTTCTCTTTTTCTGCCGATTTTTGAGATTTTTTCTTCAATTGTTGAGCATATTATGCTCTTTTTTTTGTATATTAAATGCATGAATTAAGTATTTCTGTGTACTTAAAAGAGAAAAAAATACAAATATAAATAAATAAATACAATGCCTTGATTTTACGCTAATAGTTGCCCTTGTTTTTGACGTGTAATTTTTTCTTCTGAATTATGCAATTTAGATGGATGATCACTTTGATGTGAAAATGTATTTCGGGGTTTTTGGCAGGTTAGATTCAAAGAATGGAAATTAGAATTCAAGACTAACGATTTGATCCAAAGATTTCGCATTTTTAGTGAAGCAGATAGAAGTCAGGGAATATCAACTGCAACAATTCGTAGAGTACTAGAATGAACTTTGAAAGAGATTTTCCAATCCCTCATAATGATAATAGGAATTCACGGAGGCCTGTGATTCAAGGAATGCCTATTCCACATGAGAATGGAAATGGCCACACTCAGGGTTCTAGGACTACAATGAGCGGCGGAAACGGAATTGTGCGTGGTGGGGATCCTACATTGGCTTCAAAGAGGCCAATGCCAACGCAAATGGAACTGTAGGTGGCCGAGAATCGTGTACTACGATCAATTATGGGAATTCTTGGAGTTCACCTATGGAAAACATACTTTTACAAGGGAATGGAATTGGCGATAATGGCAATGATTGGATTCTTCGTGGGAATGGAATTGGCAATAGTAGAAATTCTTTATGGACACCCTTGACTCCAGAAAAGCTAATTAACGACAAATCAAATCCACATCCTGTTGCGATTCAAGAAAATCGAGGAGAAACTGAGAATTGGCAAGATTTGCTTGGGATGTACTCAGGTTTGTTGCACGAAGATACAGTTGATACTAATAAGATTCTTGAAGATATTAATCCAAGACCACCACCAACAGTTCATAATAATGAAAATCAGAGTTGGGTTGCAAGTCCTAGCCCATATAGAAATCAAAACTCCAACCAAACCTTAAACTTCACCTCAACTGATCCTGCAAATTGGAAATGCAGTGATTTGGCAACTATCATAAATTCGAGTAGCAACTCAACATGTGTGTCACTGTCATCTGCAAATGAACCACCCAACAATGGTGTCCATGATTAAAGATTATTACTCAGTTCAAACCGACCAGCTCAAGTTCAAAGCAATATTATGAGAACTACATCTTGGACTTCTATGCTTGAAAGTCAACTAGTTCAAAGGTCAACTTCAAACAATTTGATTAGTAACGGACACAGCCCAAAAGGTGAGTATTTTTGTTACTAGTCTGTTATAATTTTTAGATTAATCAATCTACATAACCTATAAGAACTTCAAATATGATATGACAGTATTTACTTTAGTGGAAACCATTTCTTAAACCTTGCAATTAAATTTATAGCAAAGTAACCATGTTTGTTAAAATGTAAAAGACTACAAAGGTACACCAAATTAACTAGATTTGGACAATTGCTTATGGTTTTCTATTTTAACACGTATCGTATTCACTTTGCAACAAAACGGAAACCTTACTCATTTACTTGTAGCGAATAATATATTCAATAATGAGAATTAATTTTCTTTCTCAAAGATGGATTACCAAGTGCTTACCACCACGGCTACAACCCAAGTTCACCACCAACACTGAAGCCAGATGCAGCAGCCTCTAGCCTAACTGAATCTTCTTCGTTTGGTCCAGTCACACCGTATAATCAACGAAAACAAGACAGTCGATGGGTAGCAGAACAGGTCAATATTCCAGCAGAAGAAACCCCAACTCCAGTAAAAGACAGCAATGATAATCAAACCATATCAACAAAAGATGTGGATTATCTATTCAATGAACTATTGCAGACCATTGGAGAGTCCCCACCTTCTGCCATTTCAACAACACAACACGAACACATAATTTCTAACGAGGGAGATGAACAAGTCATTGACTTGAACCAAACTCCCCAGCAAAAGACACCCAATAAGAGGAGAAAACACCGCCCAAAGGTGATTAGAGAAGGGAAACCAAATAAAAACACCAAAGCCTAAAGATCCAACAACTGGTTCTTCCAATGAGACCCGAGTAAAAAGGAAATATGTGAGGAAAAAGGGTGTGACTACTCCAAACAAAAACACCCCAGTGGAAAATGTTGTGAAAAGAAAGTATGTGCGGAAGAAGGGCGTTGATCACTTAAAAACTAAACCGCCATCAAGATCATGCAAAAAGAAGCTGAACTTTGACTTGGAGTGTGCAGCACAAGATGAAAGCCATGAAAATATAAGCAGCCAACAGGAGATATATGTTGATGTGAATTCTCAAGAAATGCAACTAAATAGAAGAATCAATGGAGTATGTGTGACTCAGCAGAATGAATATACAGGTGGCACTATCCATGGTGAGACATATGTTTCAACCATACCTCTTACTAAAGAAAAGAACCATGCTTTAGATGCGTTCACAGAAAATATAACCACAAGTCCAAGACAAGATACATGGGTAAACCACGATAATAAGGTAAACAAACCTATTGGAATAAAAGATATTGTCGTTCAAGCAAGTACGGCACCTAAATATGTGCAGGGTAGCCCTCATTCTTTCACAAGTGAAGGCATGCCGCCTATAGATGAAAGAAGAGGTATCAAGAGACAGAGTTCCAATGTAAACGCCATGGATTCTCTCTTGCTATACCAGAAGTTTTTGTTAGGGGTTGCACACCGTTCTTATGACCAAAACAATGAGCAGCACTCTATTTGAAAATCACAAGATGAAGATGCAAAGTGAGTATCAAGCTCTTGAAGATAACTCGAGACAAATTAATGGCATTTACAGAAATGGCTCGGCCATGCAGTTACTGAATTCTTGTGGAAAAGTCGACCGGTCTTGTATGGCAGTTAATGGTGGTAGAATAGTTGATCACCATCACTTCCGACCACCGATGGCTGCTCCACATTATCTTCAGAAGCAACAGGTGCTATCTGGAATGCAACATCACACGATGAGAACACCAAACTACACTCAAGGTGCAATGGTCAGCTGGAAGCCAATGCCAACTACACCAAAAGGGGACTCTCAATATGTAGTTACAAACTACCCTGCTACTTCATTAGAAAAGAAGCAAAATGCAAAACCAAAATCATATAATCAAAGATTAGACGGATTGAGCTCAAATCTTCAGCAACATCATCACACTCCCTTAAAAGGTTATCAGCAAGCATCAACAATAGCAAGAGGTACCTATTTAAAAACAGCATAAAATATTATTAATAAAGGTGCAAAATGGGCGGGTTGGATAGCTAGTCAAAACATTTCAGGTTTGAGCCTGTAATGTTTTACTATGGGCCTGTCAGGTTGGGGTGACATACAAACACTTCTTTGGCCTTTCCTTTTGTAAATCTCAAAAATAATGTACGTATTAGATGTGATTACAAAAATAATAATATAACAATGGATAGGAGGTTTTATACATTTATTTACATAAATATTGGGCGTCTTTCAACCTATTAACCCATTCCCGTCATAGCAAACATTTTCATTTGACCCATTAGAGAGAAATTGACCCATTGATCCATAGGGTGGGTCAAAATTGTCATCACTACTTTTGAATAAAGTCCTGGTTTTTACTTTTTACACTAGAGTTTAGCATGTCTGATATTTCTAGCTGTTTCTGCAGGACGAAAAATAAAACAGAAAACTGAACTTTCAGTTGAAAGTATTACACATATGCTAGAACGTCTACACATCTATGATGGGAATAAGAAACTGCAAAATGAACTTGTTGTGTACAGAGATAGTGAGGCCATGATTCCATTTGAGCCTATCAAGATACGAACTCCGTGTCCTAAAGTAGACCTCGACACAGAGACAGAACGAGTTTGGAAACAATTAATGGGTATTGAAGGAAGTGAGGGTGCCGAGACAACGAATAAGGATAAAGAAAAATGGTGGGAAGATGAAAGGCAAGTGTTCCGTGGACGAGTAGACTCGTTCATTGCTCGTATGCATCTTGTACAAGGTATAAATCATTTAAATTCCTAGATTTTTGAATTGTACTGGAATAACGATAATGCGGAAACAAGTTCAAATGGACTAAGCAATTTCGATATAGATCAAAGCTAGAATCGGATATAAATGCCCAATATATCCTTAGTCTTAACATAAATCAGTTATCTGAGAACTCCCTTAATTGCTTAAACCAAGAAAGTTATATACTTTCATTTACTTTACAGTATGCCATTTTTAACTGAGACCATCTTCAGGAGATAGAAGATTTTCACGATGGAAAGGATCTGTAGTTGACTCGGTGATTGGTGTCTTTCTCACACAAAATGTTTCCGATCATCTTTCTAGGTGAACTTTATATCTTGTGTTATCCAATTACCATCAGCACCTATTGATGATAGAAATTGATTAAACTGTTTTTCTTGCAACACATGCAGTTCTGCCTTCATGTCTCTTGCAGCAAGATTCCCCCTTAAGTCAACAACCACCAACGAATCATGCTGCCAAGATACAGCAAATGATAGGTCTTATGAAGTAGCAGAGCCAATTGACATCATAAAATGTCATGAAAGAATACCAGCTTCAGAATCAACCGTTAAC
The DNA here is from genome assembly GCA_963921325.1 of Logfia minima. Taxonomy (NCBI): domain Eukaryota; kingdom Viridiplantae; phylum Streptophyta; class Magnoliopsida; order Asterales; family Asteraceae; genus Logfia; species Logfia minima. The sequence goes on from OY992770.1 coordinate 4,232,526, forward strand.
ATGACATGTCAAACTTCATCAACTAAAGGTGCAGCAGATAAGGCAAGGAATATATCAGTGGCCGAAGTCATTCTATCGCAAGATTCCTTCGATTCCTCCACAATTCAAACAGTTGATGAATTTAGGTCAAGTTCAGGATCAAACTCAGAAGCAGAGGATGTAACAACTGGCTTTGAAAGCAGTAAACAGTCTGGCCCACCACTAAATCTTATACAGGAAGAAAAACCCACCATGCTTAAAGACCTCCCGATGTTTGGTGGAATACCAATCAACATTGAGGATAGTATTTCTGGAGTGGATAAGCAGAATTCTTTTGAGAATACAGTCACTGAAGCAAGCTCAAAAGAGCAAAAAGCTTCTCATGACCCACCAAGTGGGCCAGGTCCAAATAGTTCTAAGGGGAGAAAGGTTAGAGCTGCGGATGAAAGAAAACAAACAATTGACTGGGATAGCTTGAGAAAGGAGGCGCTGTCCAACAATGAAAGAAAAGAGCAAAACAAAGAGGCATCAGACTCGCTTGATTATGAAGCACTGAGACGTGCCCATGTCAACGAGATTTCTGATGCTATCAGAGAACGTGGGATGAACAACCTGTTAGCTGATAGAATGAAGGTACTGCAAATTATTTCGTTTGTGTGTTTAGTAGTTAGTACCATGGTTATATCTTTCACTCTTTCAGTAAAACTATTGTGTATATGCAGGATTTCCTTAACCGCCTGGTGAGAGATCATGGAGCGATAGACCTTGAATGGTTAAGAGACGCACCCCCCGATAAAGCAAAGTAAGCCATCCAAATGCATACATGCAATTTATAGCTTTTAAGTTCCCACTAATCTTTTGCATTGTAGGGATTACTTGCTGAGTTTTCGAGGATTAGGACTGAAAAGTGTGGAATGTGTTCGTCTATTAACACTTCACCATCTTGCTTTTCCAGTAAGTGAATGATAATTATGGAGTATAAGAGTAAGAATTCTTACAGATTTGACATGTTGAGTAATATTTACTTACATATATCATTTTCCAGGTCGACACAAATGTTGGGAGGATAGCAGTGAGACTAGGTTGGGTCCCTCTCCAACCACTACCAGAATCGCTCCAACTACATCTACTGGAGATGTAAGTATATAGAAGTAGTTCCTGCAGCCCATATTAATTAAGTTATAGAAAGGATGCTGATTAACTTTCCCCGCAGGTATCCAGTGTTGGAGTCTATTCAAAAATATCTTTGGCCCAGGCTGTGCAAGCTGGATCAGTTGACATTGTAACTAATATTATTCCTAGACATATAAAACAAAGTAGAAAAAATATGTTCTTATATAGAACTTCCATGTAAGTTTTTATCAAAATATAAACATACTTGTTTAGCTGACTAACATGTGGTCTTTGGCAGATATGAACTACACTACCAAATGATTACATTTGGAAAGGTATGTCACTATTTACACCTAAATTCATCGTTTTTAATATATGACTACAAATTTACTGGTGATTACATACAATATAAATGAAGGTTTTCTGCACAAAGAGCAAACCGAACTGTAATGCATGCCCGATGAGAGCAGAGTGCAGACACTTTGCCAGTGCTTTTGCAAGGTATGCTAATCAATAAAAAAAAGATCAGCTTTTCTCAATAGTTTTTTGAATTATGACCACAGAACATGACGCATTGTATGCCCACAGATCGGATGTTCATCACATATACACTAGTTAAATTCACGCCTACATCTGGAATCCTGATTTTAGTTTAACTAATACGATGTAAAAGGTATAATTACATTTTAGTTTTTGAAATAAAAACTACACAGTTTAAATATCGACTTTCAATCACAGATTTTTCCCGTGTCTTTATTCGCAAAACACAGGGAGTAATGAACATGCGCATATATCACATTCTGTTATACAAAACATTGTACTAGAAGGATTTGCAAGACAGATTGATCTTCATAATAAAAAAGGTAACAGCTGTAAGAGTTTCCGCTGATTGTTCAAGAAACGTTTTCATTCATAAGCTAGTTCTTTTTCTAGAAAAATACTTAAGAAATAAACTAGATAATGGAACAATATAGAAAATACACACATACTGAGACAAAATCTACCACTCAAAAATGTATGAGCACCTATCAGTTAGTTAATCAATAAAACAACACATATAAGCTAGATGATGGAACAATATAGAAAATATGCACATACTGAGACACAATCTACCACACGAAAACGTATTAGCACCTATCAGCTATTTAATCATAAAACGACCTTAGAAGGCGAATATATTACCTAAAGGAAAATGAATGAATCTCCTGGATAAATCTTACTGCAATCATAAATGCATGGAGCTGAACTAGAACCTGAAAAACAGTAAATCAGTTAGCAAGCAAATGAAGATAGAAGTAAATTATTAAATATAACATATGACTGACGTCTTATGGTACAGTGTGTTATATATATGATAATATAACTAACATCTTATCTTGCAGTGCAAGGCTTGCCCTCCCAGGTCCAGAAGAGAAAAAAATAGTGACTTCAGATGCTCCAGTTGCAACAGATCCGATACCACCTATGGCTAACATATCGATGCCGCTGCCGCTGCCACTGCCGCTACTTCCGGCTGAGAACGACTTCAATACAATCAGGACGAATTATGAACCAATTATTGAGGAGCCAAGTACGCCTGAGCCAGAAGCTGCAGAAATAACGATAAGTGACATTGAGGATCAGTACTATGATGATTCCGATGAAATCCCGACTATCAAACTCAACATGGAAGAATTCACAACTAATTTACAAAACATAATTCAAGATAGCAAGGAACTTCAAGACAATATGTCCAAAGCATTAGTTGCATTGAACCCTAATGTTGCTTCTATCCCTACACCTAAACTGAAGGATGTTAGCCGGCTTCGAACAGAGCATCTAGTGTAAGTCTTCAAAGTTCTATTTATGATGGATATCTAAATTCTAAATAGTGAAAATGACACGAGAGGGTTAACCATGAAGGGTTAGAAGGGTTATTCTCTATAATACATTCTGGCGCTTAATTCCTCTCACCCTGCTGCAGGTATGAACTTCCAGATTCACATCCGCTTCTTGAAGGGGTTAGTACGTTTGCTACTACCAGAATTTTTCTGACACGTACATAACCAACTAACTTCCACATTCTACTATTATCAGTTGGACAAAAGGGAACCAGATGATCCAAGTCACTATCTCCTGGCAATCTGGACACCAGGTTGGTGAAAAGTTATTGCCACATAAACTCGTGTCACCATGCACTGATCATTGGTTTTATGCCCTAGTCATCTAAGACATGCTTCTCCGAATCTATACAACATAAAACTAATTTGAATGTCTCCTATCAGGTGAAACTGCAAATTCAGTACAACCTCCTGAAGTAGAATGTCCGGCCCAACAATCAGGCCAGTTGTGCAATCGAGCAACATGCTTTTCGTGCAACAACGTGAAGGAAGCAAATTCACAAGTGGTTAGAGGCACTATTTTGGTGAGAAGCCTTATTTATAAAATACATGACACATACTGTAACTATCACATGAAACAAGTTATGCCAACTAGTTTTTATGAACTTTTATCATAGATACCATGTAGAACAGCAATGCGAGGAAGCTTTCCGCTCAATGGCACGTATTTCCAAGTGAATGAGGTTTGTAAATCTGAAATTCTAAATACTTCTTTCAAATCAATCAAACGATATTACTACTATTTCCAGTTGATACAGTGTTGCATACTTTTAATTATTCAGACATACAGTTATGGATCAATAAATTTGTAGTAGCATGTAATCCGTATATGTGCAATATGCAGATGTTTGCAGATCATGAATCAAGCCTTAAAGCTATAGATGTTCCAAGGTCATGGATTTGGAATTTGCCAAGAAGGAAAGTTTATTTTGGGACTTCTGTAACAACCATCTTCAAAGGTAAGCACAAGAACCATAAACTGCATCTCTTCAAAAGTCGTTTTTGCATGATATGCATTATGAAAGAAGTTAACAATAAATTATGTTATTTTGCTAGGGTTAAGGACCGAGGGAATTCAATATTGCTTTTGGAAAGGTATGTATCGTTATAATTCTCAAACCAAGTTAGATATTGAAAAACGTTAACCCTACACAAATCAAGTTTTTGCACCATATAAATTACGAAAGAAGTTTCTTTTTATCTTTATTCAAGCCTACACACGTTGAAGAACAAAAAATACCATAATTAAACCCAAAAAAATGTTTTATGTTTGTATTTTGGATAAAAAAAGATCACCCACCGTGAAACGTATATGCCGATCATGCCAGCTGCTTGAGATTACAATGTCGGTTGTGCCCTACATTTGAGCTCTTCAAAAATCAATACCTCTCACCCAATTGTTGTTCAACTCTTGAAATATAGCTTAATTTTGGCCATGATATACCAAGTAAAACATATCTAGGCAACCACATATTTTATAGAAAGACATTTTTTGCGTAGCAATTTGATGTGTTGTACCGCATTATCGCCAAGGTAACCATCGTACCCACTTTGTCAAAACGCTCAAAGAGTTGAAGATACCATTAAGCGTTTTGATACGACAATCAATACGCGGATTGTGCGCTGGTTTTTTCCATATTAGTTCCTTACCTCCTTATTAATCTTTCCAAAAAAATAAAAGGATATTCAAATCCTTTACTCCTCATATACTATGTGCAATAACGCCAGAAATTATAGCAACCAAGGTTCAAACATTTTTCCTATCACGACGCCTTTACTGGTTGAACACCGTCGCCGGGTCAGTGTACGGCAATTTGTTATATAATTTTTATTAATAGAAATTAATAAAAATGTTATTACTTAGTGTTAAATATTACTAATTAGTGTTGTGGTACACATCTTATATAACTAATTGGTATTTAATTTGAAAGATTATTTAAACTATTTGAATTAATTTTTTTAATCAACATTTAAACTGTTTAAATTAAATTTATTTTTTTAATCAAAAAATTTAAAGACTCATGTGACATAGATAGATATAGTCATCAATTTCATCGATATTCATACAAACATTGTAAATTTCTTCAATTTCAGAGCATGCTCCGGAGTATATCTTTTGAAGAGAAGTAAAAAATTGATTATCAAAGTTTTATGGAGAAAATATAGGTATAGTCAACATTAAACATTTTATGTGTTGTTAACTAATTATATTCAATTAATTATACATTTATATATTTATATATATATTGGAATGATCCATAGGGAAGCTTCAAAATTTAGGGAATGATGGAAGCAAATCTTAACCCTTGATTTTTTTATTAAAAAAAGTTTTTAACATTCATTGGTGATTAATGTTAAATTTTGAAATTTTTTGTAATTTTTAAAATTCATTTATGATGAAATCAATGATTGAAATTTGCTTCCCTCTTTTCCTAATTTTTTTTCTTCACTCTTGTTCCTCACCCTATGTATATATATATATATATATAATCTTATATTACAATAATAATACCTAACAACACCAATCATTCTTTCGAGTTTTAAACACAATTTAGTAAAATATTAAATTAATGTATGCATCTATGCACACCCTAATTTTATTTTTTTGTTGAAGAAAAATAAAGAAACTTTTTTTGTGTAAACTCGATAACATGAAAATGAAACTATAGGGTTAAAAGTGCACTACAACCCATAGTTTAGGGTTTACAGCAGACTATTTAATACTTACCTAAAACCACAAATTATTTCTTAGAGAATAATAATAGGTTACAGCCTCAACACCAGTTCCTTTTTCGTTCTCTTCACTTTTCGCCGCCGCGAACCCTCGCCGACTGCCACCGTCAGTTTTATCAGACATTAACGCACGCAAAGGTATGTTCGTATTTACCTGTTTTTGCTTCCACTGAACTATTCAATATATACACATATGCGTGTATAAATTAATTAATTATCATGATTATTTGCAGAAGAAGAAGAAAATGGGGATAAAGGCAAAAAAGTCAATGATGAAGAAAGTAAAAAAAGGCTCTACTGAATTGACGGCTGTTCGTAAAGACGACGCTGCTGATTTCCTGGTAATTTTTTGTTTATTTATTTATTTTTATACTATTAATCACCGTGTCTCTAGTATTGTGAATGAGGGTATATGTTATCAGTACTTTCATTATTATTGTTGTTTTGGATATCTAGGGTTTAATTGATTAGTTTATAGTTTTTGATTGATTTATTTATTTGTATGAAATAGCCCTTAGAAGGCGGTCCAGCTCGAAAACTGCCTGTTACCGAAAACTCAGAAAATAAATCAACTGTGTTGTATATTGGAAGAATTCCTCACGGATTTTATGAGAATGAAATGGAAGGTAATTTTTTTGTTTGTTGATTTATCAGTTTATAATTTTGAAATTTGTGAATATGCACCAGTAATTTGTACACCTATGTTTTGAATGATGTGATGTTTGTTAGTGTAGCAAGCTATAAAACGCCTGAAGTTGATTAATTATATCTCGTGGTTTTGCAGCTTTTTTCAAGCAGTTTGGAGAAATCAGGAGGATTAGGATTGCAAGGAATAGGAAGGTTAGATTAATTGCTTTTACGTTGTTGCTTAGTACTATATTTGAAAAAAATACTGCACGTTAGTGTTTATTTGAAGCACATGTTATTGTTGGATTTCCATTTAAGTATTTAACAAACCCTTTTTGTTTAATTTTTGTATACAGACTGGAAAATCAAAGCATTTTGGTTTCATCCAGTTTGCGTCTCCAGAGGTTCGATACAGTCCTTGGTTACTTTACATATAAGATAATAGTTCATTCTCGGGAGACTTCAACTCTATAATGATAAAATAATTCTGTACAGGTGGCAAAGATTGTTGCTGAAACTATGCACAACTACCTTTTGTTTGAGCATTTGTTGCAAGTACAGATCATTCCTCCAGAGCGTGTTCATCCCAATCTGTAAGCGTCCAAATCATACTCAAGAATTTAATTTGCTTAAAGTTCTTGCTCGAATATGTGTAACTAGTTATTGATTATCTTATACGAATTAATGTAATGTTAAAGAACGTCCATACGCCTAAACTGCTTGGAACTTTGTTTGGACTTATAAGTATATGTTATTAGTAATTACCACATGCAATTACCGCAGAAGTGTATAATTTGTACTTTAAATGCCTCTAATGCAACTGCTTTTTCATTGCATTCAATGCTTTCTTTCCATACTCCGTATAGGAGTTCAACATCATCAAACTGATGAAGCACTTTAAATTGTGCATGATTATAATGTGGGAGTCAGTATACCAAAGGCTTGTTTTTCTTTTCTGCAAAATAAATTGATGATGAACTTAATTTCCACATCTCTTCCTGTAACTTGTTTGTATGCCCCAACTAGTTTGGTACATAAGCCTTGTTCTTGTTGTATTTAGGAACTTGTCTTTTTGATTGTAGGTGGAAAGGTGTTAACCGGTATTACAAACCCCTTGACTGGGTTCGTATTGAGCGTAAACGTCATAACAAGGTATAACATTATCAATATATCATGCTCAAGTAAACTCTTCCATCTTCGACTTTATATTAATGTGTCAACACTAGATTAATCATAATCTGATTATTTTTCAGGAAAGGACATTTGAAGAACGCAAGAAGTTGGTAGATGGAATCTTGAAAAGAGATCAGAAAAGGCGAAAGAAGATTGAGGCTGCTGGTATTGACTATGAGTGCCCAGAAATTGTAAGAACCTTTTGTATTATGTGCTTAGCAATATGGCACTATTAGATGTAGAAGAATGGGCGGATTGGGTAATGGGTCAAACTGAGTTTGGGTCAAAACTATCAAACGCCACTTACATTTGTAAGCATAAACCGATTTGGGAGAATGAGTGTATATATCTGCCTGTTGGTTTATGTGAGTTGACATTGTTCAATATGATAAACAGGTGGGGAGTGAAGTGTCTGCACCTAAGAAGATCAAGTTTGAAGACTAAGGACACTTGCGGGTGATGAGGAAAGAAGCAAATCTTGATGGACAAGAGATTGTACTAACAAGAAGCAAAGTAGCCCTGTGGTGTGTTTTTGCACATGTAGTTTTGCTTGGCTCAACGTGGCCGTGAATCTTTATATATTTTGGGATGTAGCATGTAATAACTAGTAGGATATGAATGAAATTTGGGAATTTGTTATTGGTGGCAAATTTGGTGTTACTCATAAGCATTTAGAAGTACAATGTAATGCTCATGTCTACTACTTAAGAGCACTATTTCTCATCTACAAAAGCACGCTCAAAAACTCGATTATTCACTATAATTTACAATGTCAAATAACTCACACAACCCGTACAATGTACACTAAACATGGAACTCTTTTTTACAACGGTCAACATTTTCAAACCCGTCAACCGACAGTTTTAATACTTATTCTATCCTCAAACGCAATACCAACAAACACCAAACTCATCCCATGACCAATATAATGCTTTTTTAATGTGGTGAGCATCACAAAACACTCAACAACCTCCTACCCAATAACCCGACATTCAATCGGTGAAAATAAGGTCCCGACACCAACCTCCCGTAGAAATAGGTCCACGAAAGGCAAACCCGAGCTTAGACCATCACAACCAAAACCAAAAAAGATTTATAACAATGTCAGCGTTTGGGAACTGGAGGACAAACTCCAATTGGCACAAAGTTGTATTGTCGTTTTCTAAGATTCCAACCGAGTGAGTGCGCAAAACGACTCTTTTTGGTATCTTATCATAGAAGAGTACCATGCCCGCAACCCTCCATTTATTTGGACCAAAGATGCGTTAATCTACAAATAGAAGAAACTAGGCGCCACTTGCCAAAAGTAAGGAGGCATTTGGAAGCAGCTCGAAGAACAAAAAAGAAGCGGTGAAGATGCTAATGACTTTCGAATTCATGTGGAGGCTCAATATAAGGTTGAAACGTAAAAAACTTTCAAAAGTTTTCAAGCGTGGAACTTTTTTAAGGACCACAAAAAATGGTTAACTCTCAATCACATTGTTGTCGGAAGGCGGAACATTCCAAAACGCCGCGAGACGGTGCACCTGGACGAACTGGATTTGGACGAGGAATCTTAGGCTAATGAAGAGAACCCTAATGTCGCGCTATTCGGTGATGATCTCCGCTTCCACCGCTTCGTCTCGCACTTCGTGTAACGATTTGATCACCAATACCTTTCAATGCATCCGTTTCAACAGATAAAGATATTGTCGGTCAATGGGTCTCGAAACAGAACTCCAAACTTTGGCTATGATGACGGACCACTTGTCGGGACTAGACAAAGTACTAATAGAAAGACAAAATGAGAAGATTCGTGAGAAGTTGGGATTGCATCATTTGGGTTCGAGAGATGCTTGATTGTATTTTTTTATTTTTATAAATTTATATTTTTAGGACTTGTAACAATTATTTCTATTTTTGATGAATTTATTTCTTTTATTTAATTAATTAGTTTATTTATATTTATTAGATTATTGAATTTTCTAACAAAGAAAAAATTAAAAATAAAATCTAGAACATTGTTCTTACTCTCTACTTTTTCAGCAATAACACTATAACCTATGTATCACCAGTTCATGTGCTCTTAAAGATCATTTGCATTAAAATCTATTTAACTTCGATGGAGACTATTTTGTCATGAGTGTTTATAAAACTTCTAACGTTGGAATCAACTTTCAAACTTATAAGTGTTTATAAAACTTATAAAACTTAATTCTATAACGTTGGTAATATTTTTTATAGCAACCCAAACCTGTAAATTAATGCAGTAATAATGCTTTTATTTATGAAAACTGCTAGATAGACTTAGCTAAGTAGGCTTAAAGGTTAACTTAAAATTATAAATTAAATATTAAATATGATAAATTAAAAGAGGGGGACTGTGAAAATCAGTAAATGAATTAGTTTTATTTTTAAACCTATTTAATTAGATATAAGGGAAATGATTCATAGGGAAGCTTCAAATCTTGGGGAATGAGGAAAACAAATCTTAACCCTTGATTTTTTCATAAAAAACGTTTTTAAAATACGTTTGTGATGAATGTTAAATTTTGAGTAACATTCATCACATATGAATATTAACAACATTCACTTATGATGAAATCAAGAGTTGAGATTTGTTTCCCTTTTTTCCTAATTTTTTTGCTTCCCTCTTAATTATTACCCTTAGATATAAATATTATTAATGCTTAATTTTTTTAATTGCGATATTCATTTGGATGTTAATTTATACCGTGGTATATTGTTTGATTTTTATTTTTATATGAAGTTTTAGTTCATGATAGTACTTAAGTAATCAATTACAACCTTTTTAAAAATAAATAATGACCCAATGCCTCTTCGTCACGATCAAACACCACCGAACTTTTGTCTGCAAAACATCCCCAGCTCTTATGTGAATTTATGAAGAACAAAACCCTAACTTATCATCCAATTCAAATTTCTATCACTCAAAACCCTAACAATGGCGCTCAATCTATCATCATTCGAAACCCTAACCCCTGCCCAATATATCACATTCACAATCCCTACCCCCATTAAACACCGCTCTTACATCCAAACTCCACTCCTCCGTATCGCCGTTCTCGATTCTCCGATTGCCACCGACAACTCCCCATTAATCGCCGCAATGATTGTACCACAACATCGCGAAAACGACTGGACCTTCTGTACTGAATCCGGCCATCTTCAGCTCTTATTCAACTTATCCAACATCTCACGCCTCATTCTAATCGGTAACAATCTCTCACTTGATTTAGAAACTTCTATTTACATTCGCCCTCCGAAGATTGATCCCGTAGATAAGGAGAAACTAGAAAATAAGTTGAAACAGTTAGTAATTGCTTTGCATCCCAAATCGTGCTTCCAAAACGGTGTGCCGAAAGCCTTATTCGTGACGTATGAAGATGACGTGGTGTATCGTGTGATTATTGATAGATTTGTTGGGCCGTTTGTTGGTGAATTTGTAGTTGAAGATGTTGAAGTAGAAAGTAAAGGTGATGGAAATAAAGAATTGAGAAGGAGAATGAGGTTTAAAAGAATGCCTAATTTGATACAATCGCAAGTTCGTGTTGTTCCTAGTTTAAGTGCAGGTGATTGTGATATTGGATTAGATTTAGAACGTTTGAGGAAAATGAAGGAAGTTGAGTTTCGGGTTGATACGAGTGTTTTGGTTCATCCATACTTGACTCCTATGGTATCGGGTCTATCCTTGATTGTTTCATATCTTAATAAGCGAATTCAAGTAGGGGTTACTCCTCGAGCTTTATGCTTAGGAGTTGGTGGTGGTTCTTTGCTAAGTTTCTTGAATGCTCAACTAGGATTTGAAGTTGTTGGAGTGGAGGCTGATGAGATTGTTTTGACTGTTGCAAGGCAGTATTTTGGGTTAAAAGACGGAAAAACTGTTCGACTAATTGTTGGAGACGCTATAGAATTGATTGAAAGGATAGCTGAGGATGCGAATGATGATGGTTTGAAAGATGGATTTGTTGTGGTTATGGTTGATTTGGATTCAAATGAGGCCCGAAGCGGCATTAGTGCTCCACCACCGGAATTTGTTAAAAAGTCTGTTCTTCAGGCGATGAAATCACTTCTTGATGATCATGGTATCGTTGTCATCAATGTGATCCCTCCTAGTAAAGTGTTCTATGAAACGTTGGTACATGAACTTAGAGATGTTTTTCACATGGTCTATGAGATGGATGTTGAGAATGATGGAAATTTTATTCTTATGGCCACCTTATCGCCAATTGCATCAGATGACCATGATAATGCTTTCTCAAAGAAGTTGAGAACGGTGATCTCGGGAAGTTATATAGACTCCATAGTGGAATTGTGAAGTAGTTATTGTGTGAAACTTTTCACCCTTAAAGAATGTTGTACATGGTTTGGGTATCTCAAGAAGCTCTTCTAACTCAATTCCAGAACAGTTATATTCGTTTCCTAACTGTTTATAGCAATATATATGAAGAATTTTGTTGCACCCTGCAAGAGAAGTATAGTTCTTGCAGATTTGATGGGAAGCAGGGTACTCACTACTCATTAAACCTTGATGGAAGGTAGCTTACTAACAAGAAGCACTGGGAGAATTGTGTCTTTCTGCACATACGGTTTGGCTGGCTCAGTGTGGCCTTGACTGTATAGATTTTGGCATACAGCATCTGTTAAATAGAAGATGAATGAAATTTTGGTTATTTAAAGTTGGATGTATAATTTGGTATTGCAAATCATTCGATGTGTATTCTAAATCTGTTGATAAGTATAATTTTATGTATACTTGAAGATCATATAAATGCCAAATTTTATTCTGCCCTTTTTTTTTGGAGTAAGCTCCATCTAAGTTTCATGAAAAGGAGTGACTTCTGCAATGGAGGTAAGTTCTGTATGAAAATGATATTTCCTAATAGAAGTAACAGTTTTGCAACATGGTTTTCTGCAAGGTTACATGTATGATGTATCCGAAACTAGTTCTTTCAGTTGCTCAGGGCAAGATGCAAAATCGTACCTTTTTCATTTAAAGGGTTATTAATCACGCCTGTTATATCAAGTAACATCTCTAATAAGAAGGCTTTTTTTAATCCCTTCATAACTACTAAATTTTTTACCTTTGATCATGAAAAGAACAAAAGCCAGTTTCCATAAACGCTCATTTTGCAAATGGCGGTTCAATGAAGATTTCGCTCTAAAAATCTAGTAAGTACCAGCTTCTCATAGAAAATTTTACGACAACAAAAAGTATTAGTTTTCTGCAAGTATCGTAGAATTGATTTAATAATACAGTAGTACATAAAAAAAATTATATACACAAAAAATATATATATATATATATATGTATATATTGAAAAAATGTGTACTTTACGTAGAAATTACAACCAAGAAAAGGTCAAAGGAGAGTAATGAGAATGAAGATGAGAAAACCACCTACAATAGTGTACTTAGAGGAGTGCCAATGGGTAGTCGGTTGGCTCGTCACTTTTTACCGACGAAACCGATGCCAATGGCACGATTTCGTCGGTTGGCTCGTCGTTTAGTTTGCGTCAGATATCTGACGTTCATTCGTTTTTTTTTTCTTTTCTTCCTTCTTGTTTGCATGTAAACGGATACAAATAAAAAACAAACAAAAATTCAATTTTTTAATCATTTATTTATTTTACCTATTAACTCATACACAATTACTTCCTATATATATACACACTTCAAAACAAAGTTGGAGACGAAGAATCGAGTTCGGATTAGACTACTTTTTTATTTTTGTAATGTTTTTTTTTAGAAAATGTAATATTTTTGTTTTTAGTAAATGTAATGTTTTTTTTTTTAATTATTGTAATATTTTTATATTAATGAAATGTGTTTTATTTTAATTATTGTGTTTTAAATATATAAATTAATAAAAAGTGACCGAAAAACTGACCGTGACCATTAGCACGGGTCAGCAAGTTGTTGGTCAGTTTCAGTCAGTTTTAAAAAAAGCTGACGTTGTGCTGAATTGACACAAAGTGACCGGTCGGTTTCGCCTTACCATTAGGATGCCCTTAGTAGCAGCCATCAGAACTGCCATGGTTACTAAAAACAGGTGCCACAAGACATGTGCACTGGCCCACGCCAAGGCACCACTTAACCCAACTGCCACCACATTATCACGATCCGCATCCAATATCAATTCGCTCCACCTTAAACTAATCCTCGAAACTTCATCACTACTACCACCGCCACAGTTCTATTCTTCCGTAGAGGATACTTTGAATCCTGCAAGGTTTTTTGTCCTAGATTTAAGTTGTACATGTGATAAAGTGTGTGTTTGAATTGGTATAAAGTGCAACAGAGGTAGTTAAGATTTGTTTTTGGTTTTTGAATTTGGTTGGTCAGTGGAATACATAAGATCTGATGAGTATGAGAATGACATTTGAGCATTAACATAGTGGGAAATGTGGATTAACAAGTTAATCAGCTAATTAGGGTTTGTTTGACTAATTGTGGTTTGATTTAAGAGATGTAAGCCCACCATTTATTTAGATTTTATCCCCCTTTACTTCCTTAATTTTTTTCATTTTGCTTATTGTTTTGGGCTAATCAAATCAAGATTAATGCTATTTATTACAAATCATATTTTAGGACTAAAATTACATATAATGAGTGTTTGTGATTGATTATTTTAGCATTTATTTGTTTACAGATAAGCAAATACAAACATTTATATAAAAACTTCTTATTTTTAAAAAAATAAACATTTAAAAATAATCATGTTAATTCATGCTTATAAATAAGCAATTTTAAACACTCCCAAAGTCAATAAATTATAGGACCAAAACTAATGTAATTACATTAATGATTAATAAATTCTTACATTTTATTTTGCTTCGGTAACGCGAGCAGGTACTTCAGATCCATGAAAGTGAATAAGAGTTGCTTGTTTTGCACTGAAAGGGATTGATGGAACAGTGGATTTCTTGCCCCATGAGTCCACTTATTTAACGGGCCTTGAGGATAGGTTGCCTGATATAAATAAGGGGTGATTATAATTTGAGAAGAAGAAAATATAAATAAGACCACAGTGGGAGTCAAACCCACGACCTTTTGATCAGAAGTAAACGCGCTAATCCACTGCCCTAGCCCCTATGCGGTCAACTTGTTAACTCTCTACAACTATATTATATATCTACTATTTATATTTTATTTTCCTCAAGGTTTTTGTAAACCAAAACTTTTAGTCTTTCACCCATGTTGATTGATGAGACATCCCTATAATCCTATTGTGTTCGTATTGATTATTCTTGATTAATGTTTAATGTTTGTTTTCCTTCGGCTAGGGATGAAAGTGAGGTGAATGTCTAGTTAGTTTATAGAGAAATTGTCTGTTTCGTTCATGTAGTAGTCGCGTATGACAGTTTTATCTTAAACGGACTTTAATCGATCTTTAATCAAGGGTATTTTAGTCATTTTACTGGATTTCACGGAGAAATCTAACGAAAATCAGTAAATTGGACAAATCTAGGGAAAATAAATTAGGGAGACAAAAAGATTGACCAAAGTCCGTTTAGGATAAAACTGTCAAAACCCGACTAACACATGGATAAAAATGGATAATTTCCTTAATTTCTATTATGATTTATATAAAAAAAAAAAAAAATAATACAGGGATCGAATTTTTTTGAAATTATTTACATTATCTTTGTGTAGAGTTTTATGTTAGAAAAATATTGAAGGGTTTCATTGTCATTTATATAACTTTTTTTCAATGATGGTAATATCCCATGATGCTAAGTGCATATTATATTCGATTGCATTTATGCTTCAAATATTTGACCATCGCAATCATTATTCTTCTAAAACTGCCACTTCATGATAGAGCGGTTACTAAAGTCAAGGACGAAGCTTCTTAAAGGCGAGAGGAGGCCATGACCCTCATAAATTTTGTATACTTATCACTAATTTTGAATTGTATAGGTATTAGAATTTATGATATGCAACTTTGGGCCCTCTGAAAAGCTCGGCTGATGACATTAGAGTACAAGGAGTGATTGATATCCGATTAAGTGTTTAGTTCAGTGTTCTGTTTTACACTAAGTCTAAAATTTGAAACATTGTTTAACATTAAAAATTTAATTTTAACCAGTTTTGTTTTGTTTTATTTTTCTAAATTTTAATAAAAAGATAATAATTAAACATATTGTAATAATAAAATTTTTTTGAGAAATAATATTGGATTAATAATTAAACGTACCTAAAATCAAATTAGGCTAGTAATATTTTAAACATATTGACCTAATAAAATTTGAGTCCACATTAAAATTTGTTTGATAAAGAAGACCATTAGACATCAAACCCTATCATCATTTATTTTCTCCAACCTGCTGCTACAAGTCTCCATTTTCAACCCGTATTCAATTTTGATTTGAAATTTTCACTTTTTGTTTTTCGTAATTAAGTGAAAGTAGGTGAATCACTTATTTTATGATTATTAACAATTATAAATAAAATAAATATATAAATAATTAAAAAGTCAATTATTAGAAGAATCTCACCAAGAGACGTTACAATTTATAGTGATTGGAGTGACTGTTAACTAGACCACCTTAATCCATTTCCCAATTACATGATACATGGATTTCTCCACTAGATATTCAAACATTTTCACCGATAAAATAACATATTATATTTTTAGAAGATGTCATGTGTACTCAATTATGCATATTTAACTTTTCTAACGTTTTATCATTTCATTCTTAATTATTTTTTAATATCTTAAAACTTAAAGTTAACATAACATTAATGTATATCGTAATGTTAATCATATCTTTAGAAGATGCCATGTATCCACAATTTTTATTTATATATTTTTTTAACGTTTCATCATTTTCGTTCTTAGTCATCTTTTTATATTTTAAACTTAAGCTTAACATTAATATATATCTTAATGTTAATCTTAAAATTAAATATATATAAGAAAAACCTTATACGATATCCAACCCTCAAAATACTTGCTAAAAATTATAGAATCTATAATTAGACAAAGACTTGGTCAAAGTTAATAAGTAAATTGATTGACAAAATTAATCGCATTGAACGTATCATATAATGGATCATACTAACCATGGCCGTATCCCTACCTAGTATATATATTGATATATTATTATTATGCGTCAAAGTCAATGATAAAATACATCTAATTTATTCAAAGTTTGACACGTAGCTTCATAACGTTTTCATTTAATTTGCTTGGTATCCCTTGATCACTATTAGTATGTATCCTTGAATGATGCTATAAAAAGGCATACTCATTCGATTCCCTTACTTTGAGACAACTTCGATGAGATCAAACTCAGATGAGATTGTCAAAATATGACAACAAAACTATTGCTCTAAAATGATCTCAGAATGTGATTAACATTATCATCTTGTGAGATTTTGGTATCAATGAATTTCTTTAACTGACTTATTTCTCATTATTTGAAGGCATTTGAATTCACCGCTTTGTGCAATTTTACATCATACGATTTCTATTAATGGGAACAATTTGATCATATTCATTCAACTTCAACACCGCCTAAATAGTAAATACTATCGTCAAAGTTATTGTTGTCGTATGATCTTGAAAAAGCATGATACTACGCAATTGACGATGTTTTTAGTCATCGTTTCATATGATCATGATTTTGGCAGTGGGATCGATCTTGTTTGGCTTTCTTTTAGTTTAGTTGTTCACTTGAACATTTAGTTTGAATCTTTGATCCAACTGCATGTGTTGTTATTGTCTTTTTTTATAAAAAAAAGATTGGAACATATTCAAAGCATTTAATGATTTAAAAACAAAAATTAAAACAAGTGCATGGTACAATCTTATTATGGTAATAAATAAATGAGGAATTTATGAGTCCATTTATATATATTGTTTTATTTGATTATTACTTGTGGAAAGGTAAGAATTGAATGAAAGCACGAGGAGGTTGAAGTGTTAGAGATACTCTTTAACGAACTACTGACGACTCCATTACCATTCATCTCTACAAAGTGCAAATATAATTTATGCGAAATATACAATACTTATCACTTATTTAATGCAAACTATTTTCTTCGTTATTCTTTTCAATAATCAATAGTAAGTGCAATTGCTGGAAGTTTAACTATCCCAGGACTTTTTACAACGCGATCTCATTAATTTCAAGTGTTCTGATCGATAAATATAAATGTTTTTATAAAAATCAAAACTTAAAATACGATATCAAAATGTTTTTATCTCAGATGATTATATTCATCGTAATTTATTATTAAAATAGTGTTATTATGCAGCCTTCTTTTTGCTCAAAAACTAGTGATATTCTCCTAGCATTTTGGAAACAAAATCGTTACTTGTTAAAATAGAAAAGAAAAATATTCATACTTCAAGTGTTGTATTCGAGTATAATGATCGCATATCAGTGACTCATCAAAAATGATTTTCGTACTATAAAATAGAAAAGAAATTTAGCAAGGCAATCAATTGTATCACAAACCCTTGTATTTTAAGCAAAAAGATAGAATTTAAAAAAGAAAAATTATATTAACATATATGGTTACTCTTTATGATGAATAGCTTTGATATGATCAAGGATAAATGGATATTCGCTTTTACACTAGGATTTATAAGGATTGTTAGACAAAATCGTCAAATCGTGAAAACCAGCCGGAACATATCATTTTAGTTGGTTTGGTAGTTGCCGGTTCAGTTTATTGTTCGTACAATGACAAAACTGAACTGCCCGATTTGATTTACGGTTTATACAATTTTATTGGTCGGTTAAATTATCCGACCGGACCATATAATAATATTAATATATATGTTTATTTAAGAATAGTTCATTTTCGCACATGTAAGTCGCTAAATAGGTTTCAACATGGTTGTTTTATTCTTCTAGAAAGCTTCTATCGTGATAAAATAGTTATGTAATTGTATATGGACAATGTAAGTAATTTATGTGTTTATTTACAACTGAACGCATCACAATACCTCAGTACTCAAGATATCGAAAATAAGGATGTCACAAATAGGCAATTGGCAGTTGCGACATTTATCATTATAAAATAAAATGGCACTCAAAGTAAAAAATGAACAAGGATTAAAATTGGAGTCCTTTCTCAAATATCTCACTTCGAAAGGAAAATGGCAAGATGGTTTTTATTCGAAATGGTGGGCTACTAATCAGTTTTTGTTTATTAGAATAAAAAATGTTAGAAAGTTGGGCAGGTACAAGTTTCATAACCAAGTTACTTGTTAGTGGTACATTTTAGATGACTTTAACTTGAACCCCTACACTATTTATATTAACTTTCTAACTTATCAAATCGCCTGTTTATATTTAATGTTGTATAAATACACGCCATGATACTTAGTAGGTTAACATAAACGAAAATACAAATGCAGTTTTACTTATAAAAAAATAGTTTGCGTATGGAAATCACCCAAGTATTACATTAGTTTATTTTTATTGTTGAAGTATTTAATAAATTATTGTATTTTTTTTTCTTTTTTGAATTTGATGTGTTTTTAATTCGTTATTGACACTTGATATGATTATACCTTACCGTGGCGCTTTCAGGATTGATGACTGACCTACACATCAGCGTCACATTAGCGCGAGGACTGAGGACTAACCTAGAACTGAACACTGCATATCCTGACGCCCCAGGACCGAGGACTGAACTCCACGTCAGCGCCACATCATTTCTTAAATATTAATACAAATACATTAATAGTAAAAGTTACAATAATTAAAAAAGTACATTACATTAATAATAACGTAGTATATAATTATTTAAAAAAATTTATGAGTAGTTAATTAATTTTTTTTACCAATTTAAAACTCTATGAAAGATTCATCTTTGTCACATTTAGGCTAGACTAGGAGAAATTAGTCTTGGACTTGAAATGCAACTGAAAATTAGGCTTACTTATCTAATCCAATAAAGTCTTTTAGGGTTATCTTCTTTATTAACAAAAACACGCAGCAGCATCGCATCCCTTCTTGTGAAATTTAAAGATCACAAACTCTGGCAATTTTACTTGTTTATCGGTTTGTTAAAATCAATTCAATACACATTCACACGTACTACGCTCGTTCTCCCTGTTATGCGCAGGACGTGAAGCTCCAAGACGGTCCCTAAGACGGGATCGTGCCTATGGGAGGACGGAGAACGATGATGATTTGGCATCGAAGACGGATGACGAAGGCTCCCACAGGGGGTAGTCTTATTGTTATTGAATAGTGATTAGTAATGTTATCAAATTTTACTTTTTTCATTTGCTTACAAAAAAATCGCAAAACCGGGTGACTAAGATCGATTTTTGTGATTTGGTCCGGTCTGGCCTGGCGTTTTAAACGGTGTCCGGTTTGAATTCTTTTGAACCGTTAAAGACCAATCCGATTTGGGTTTTCGTCAAAAATAATCGAACCGAGTCATTAACACCCCTACTAGAATCTAGTTGAAAGAAAATCAATCATCCAAATTTAACAAAATATTTATATTTTAGAATGTAGCATTAAGTGTTTTACCTAAATCTATTTTGGCAAAGCTAGTTAATCCAACATTTATCACTTTGTTCACCATTAAGTATATATGGTTCTTGTTTTGAATGTTAAACTTCAAATTATCAAATTGCAATTGTTATTCGGACAAAAAAGTTAAAAGAATGAGTAACTTTTTTCTTTTAAAACTCTTCTCTATTTGTAGAACCTGTTATACTTTTTTAAGCACAAACTTATTTTTCCTAGAAAAACACATGCGCCAACATTGATTATAAGTCAAGAGTAAATCTTATAACAAAACCTAAAAGCCGACAATTTAAAAACATAAACACAAAAAATATCTCTTTATCCTTCAATTCACCAATAAGACAAATATTAATTGGCCATTGGCGATTTTTTATACTGTAATAGTTTGTTATCTTATTGTATCAAAATCTTATATCAAATAATGCATTTAATCGAATGCTGTATTTACGACAAAAATATATATTACATCTTCTTTTGTTCTTGATGTATTGGGTTAGATTTGTTTCAAGGATCATTTTGTAATCTCCAAGTTCTTTTCAGCATTCGTTGGGAGGAGCTTTTTTAATATATTATTTTTGTTTTCGTCAAACATAAATTAATAAATAATAATAATAATAATAATAATAATAATAATAATAATAATAATAATAATAATAATAATAATAATAATAATAATAATAATAATAATAATAATAATAATAATAATAATAATAATAATAATAATAATAATAATAATAATAATAATAATAATAATAATAATAATAATAATAATAATAATAATAATAATAATAATAATAATAATAATAATAATAATAATAATAATAATAATAATAATAATAATAATAATAATAATAATAATAATAATAATAATAATAATAATAATAATAATAATAATAATAATAATAATAATAATAATAATAATAATAATAATAATAATAATAATAATCATAATCATAATAATAATCATAATAATAATAATAATAATAATAATAATAATAATAATAATAATAATAATAATAATAATAATAATAATAATAATAATAATAATAATAATAATAATAATAATAATAATAATAATAATAATAATAATAATAATAATAATAATAATAATAATAATAATAATAATAATAATAATAATAATAATAATAATAATAATAATAATAATAATCTTCGTTTGTTCTATTTATATTCCAACTCATCACACCCATCTAATAGTATAATTGGAATAGTATCATTGGAACGGAAGTACGGAACTTATGTAACTTCAAATATGTTTGACACATAATACTTTGACTTTGACCTGAAACTAAAAAAGGTCAACTAATTAACAAGTAACAGCTGTAATGCATGTCCAAAAAAGTGGGGATGATCATTAGACATTTAACCCAAGGTTTAAGCACAACGAAGAAATTAATTCACATTTCAATATCTTCCCTTTTTGATTTTTTATATTACTATAACAAGATAAATAATACAGTAAAAAAATGAAAGAATCTACAACAATAAATATAAATCTCACCCAATACTCTTTGATTATTGGTATGTTGTTGGCAGATTTTGCATTATATATATCCTCTTAATTACACACTCACCTGTAAATTCATGCATTTCTTCTACTTTTTTATACCCATCTCTCATTCTTATATATAAATCATCACATTCCATTTATTTCACCAAAATCTTCCTCTCATACAAACACAAACTTTCCAACAAAATAAAATAAAATGGATGTTTCTCCTTATTATCATATCATTGTTGCTACACTAGCTTTGTTGTTATTGGGTTCAATTTTATGGTTCAAACATAATTATTCATCGAAACGGGTCAATCTCCCGCCTGGCCCGCCGGGCTGGCCCGTTGTTGGAAATTTATTCCAAGTGGCCTGGTCAGGGAAGCCGTTTTTTCAATATGTTAGAGACCTTTTGCCGTTGTATGGACCCATTTTTACCCTTAGAATGGGATCACGTACAATGATTATTTTGTCTAGTGCTGATTTGGCTTATGAAGCATTGATTGAAAAAGGTACTATTTTTGCCACCCGGCCCGCAGAAAACCCGACCCGGAGTATTTTTAGTTGTAACAAGTTTACGGTTAACGCTTCGATGTACGGTCCAGTTTGGCGGTCGTTGAGACGGAACATGGTTCAAAACGCGCTTAGTGTAAGTAAATTACGCACGTTTCGACATGTGAGGGATAGCGCGATGGACAAACTCGTCGAACGGTTGAAGGCGGAAGCGGCTGCGAATGATGGTGCGGTTTGGGTGTTGAAAAACGCACGGTTTGCGGCGTTTTGCATACTTTTAACCATGTGTTTCGGCGTCGAAATGGATGAGAAAACCATCCAGGAAATAGATAACATGATGAAGACTGTTTTGATCACGTTAGATCCTAGAATCGACGATTATATGCCGTTGTTACGACCGTTTTTCTCCAAGCAACGAAAGCGGACATTCGAGGTGAGGGAGCAGCAGATCACGTTCTTGGAGCCATTTATCGAACAGAGGAGATCCACGGTTAAAAACCCGGGATCGGACCCGACGGCAGCAGAATTTTCGTACCTCGACACGTTGTTTGATCTAACAGTCGAGGGGAGAAAATATCCGCCAACGAATCCGGAGATTGTTTCATTGTGTTCGGAGTTTCTTAACGGAGGTACTGATACGACTGGGACCGTGGTGGAGTGGGCTATCGCGAGGTTTATCGAAAACCCAAGCATTCAAACTAAGCTCTACGACGAGATTAAGGCTACATTGGGTGATAAACGGGTCGACGAGAAAGATGTCGAGAATATGCCATACCTAAACGCTGTCGTAAAAGAGTTGTTACGAAAACACCCGCCAACTTATTTCTCGCTAACCCATTCTGTAACCGAGCCCACAAAGTTAGCCGGGTATGATATACCAGTGGGTACGAATGTCGAGTTTTTTCTAGCCGCTATAGCGGAGGATACAAAGTTATGGACCAACCCAACAAAATTTGACCCGGAACGGTTTATAACCGGGGGAGAGGATGCGGATATAACCGGGGTGACTGGGGTCAAGATGATGCCGTTTGGGGTGGGCCGTAGGATCTGCCCTGGGCTTGGTATGGCCACGGTTCATGTGAATTTAATGATAGCCCGAATGGTTCAAGAATTTGTATGGAACTCCTACTCGAAAGAGACTAAAGTGGATTTTACTGAGAAATTGGAGTTCACGGTTGTGATGAAAAATAGTCTTAGAGCTGTGATCAAACCGAGAGTTTGAAATTGATCACCTTCGGGTTTCAACAATAATCGATCAGTCTTGTATTTGTACCCGTTTAATATGTGGATCCAAACTCGGAGGAAGATCCACATATGATTGTAGGAATCTTACGCATTTATGTTCAGTATGGTGTTTTTAATGATTTGTTAACTGTTTCTGCAAACATAGATTAATCTTGTGATTTTTGGGTTTTGAAAAAAGTTATAGAATAAGTTTTGTTTGGTATGGACTTTTTTTTCTTCCTTTTAATGTATTAATTATGAATTATGATTATGATATTTTCTTTTATTAGTATGTATACAATTTATGCAATTTTGACCAATTTGCCTTAAAGCTAGAAGAGAATTAGTTTTCAATGGATTTCCATTAATAGAGGAATTACTATACTATTTGATTAGAGGTTCTAATGACTATGATAAATGCATTTGGCTTTCATCACTTGATTTGGGCTTACCAACACTTGATGCTAACTAGTCAAACACATTACTTGATGCTGACTAGTCAAACACATTTAGGTGGTTGGTGTTTGTTTTGGTGTCTCAATGGGCAAGAGTCAACCCAAAGTTCTTACAAATGACACAAAGGTAATGAAACATATGATTAAACATTGGAAATTAATTGTCTTCTTGTCACGACCGCTTCAAAATTTTAACGAAATTGTTGTCACAAAGAAATTCCCTTAAAAGAGAAATGACAATTAGTAGTACATTAAGATAATATCTTGGAAATGTGTTAGACTAAACTTGGTCCAACAAACCCTTTACTTCCAAACTAATAATGTATGCACTGTAAATCCCTTGACAAACGCAATAAGTACAACTTGATCATGTTAGTGTTATAAATCGATAAGGGTAGGTTTATGGAATTACGGATTACTTCGCGAATCGTATATAAATTATTGTTCGAATTTGATATTTCAACCTTTAATGTCCGAGTTACACAAAATACAAATTATATGGATAATTTAATAAGAACAAACTTGATTTTAGTAAAAAATCAAATTCAAAGTTTTGATGATTGAGATAATTCTTTCCTATTGTGTATACGTAAAAAAGAATCCATTTTCTTATTTAAAACCAGAGAAACCGAAAGAAAATGACGGTGAGGAATCCATAATTTTATTTATGGTCTTCTATTAGATTTGTTTTTGTTTCGGGGCACATTGTTTTTTACCTCCATCATTTTAATTATATCGGGATCAACGTAGACTAATTCAAATGTGAACTCTGCATCTCTTAACTTGTATTAACACGTGAACCCTTTAATATACATATAATTTTTATTATATTACAATTATAATAAGATGATAGGTGACATCAAAATCACCGATAGATTTAAGTTCCCAAAAAAACCCATCAAATTGTAGTCATATTCCTTATTTGCCAATTAACTAGTTTACCATTTTATATCTTACAGTCAGTAAAATTTTCATTGTCATTAGAAAAGAAAAATGTATGAGGTGCTTAAATATGTAGACTTAAAATGTTTACAAATTTGACTTATGAATATATTAAAATGTGATAAATATAAAAAAAGATGATAAGTGAAATTCACATATAAAAAAATGAAAAACACTAGAATCATAAAATTAAAAAAAAAAAAAAAAAAAATTCACACAATGATATAGACCAATAGTGTAAAGAGAATTTCACTTTCCACATCATTTTATGAATTTTATTTTGTGAAATGTAGGTAACTTTAGCATTGTTCTAAAAAAATTGTACGTTTTGTATCTATATTTTATGCATATTTAATAGGTCTTAGTGTTTTTAAATGTATTTAGCGTTGTCAAAAAAAATATTGTGTGTATCGTACTTTACGGAGCTCTATTAAATGTACTGAACTCGTAAAAACACATAACTGTATGTAATATTTTGACATGGAACTTTGTATGAGTGACACGTGGCCAAATTACATACAATTATGTGTTTTTACGAGTTTTGTACATTTAATAGAGGCGTTCAACGTATGATATACACAATAACTTTTTTGAAAAGTTAAATACATTTAAAAACACAAAACTCTATATAATATTGAAAGTCAAGTGAATGAAACTTAAAGAAACTATTAACATGAGCATAGAAGTAACTTGCTGAAATTACTATTCATATTAAATTGTATAAAGAGTATCAAATGACATAAAAAAATAGTCTTGCATATACAATCAATAATAGTTGATACTATGGTCCTTCCGTAAATTTAACTCCATCGTGTGATTTTATGTACTGTATTTATTTTGAACAGCAAAAATCTTACTTCATATGATGTATGATGTATGATGTATGATGTATGATGTATGATGTATGATGTATGATGTACGATGTATTGATGTACGATGTATTGATGAGTAGCCATGTCATGTTCACCGTAATCTTGACTAAATTTATTGGGCACACATGTTACTGACGGTACAAACATATATTTTCTGGATGATATACAGAGAGGCCATATTTAGGTCATTATGTATCTATGTGAACGTGGGGTGGGGTGGAGAGGACATATACATATCTGCGATTATGTATCTATGTGTAAGTGAGGTGTTTGCATATATATATATATATATAATATATAAGGTAGGGATCAAGAGGGAAGAAAAAAATTAAGGAAGAAGAGAAACAAATTTCAACTCTTGATTTTATCATAAATGAATTTTAAAAATCATAAATAATTTTAAAATTTAACACTCATCACAAATAGTTATGAAAAAATCAAAGACTAAGATTTGTTTCCCTTCTTCCTCAAGATCTGTAGCTTCTCTGAAAATTTGATATTAAAATGAAAGGAAAAAAAAAAAAAAGAATTGGATGCCATTACTCATTTTCTCTTTATTTTATTTATGGGAATATAATTAGTGTTATTGATAGCACATTAAAGATCAATAAGTATCAATTTTAGATTATAAATTCATTAAATTTCGAATATTTACTGAATCAGTCCTCTCATTTTGCCTAACATCATCCAAATTAGGTGCTCTAATCAGCAAATTAAAACTTTCCTTTATTTATTTATTTATTTATTTTGCAAACTGTGGTATTAATGCTTTAGCGAGAAAAGAGGTTTGTTTTATAAAAACCATAAACACCTAAAAACTTTGGTTACCAACTAGCAAACACATATCACCTACTTGCATTGAATGTTTCACAAGAAGATGATAAAGTGATAGACACATACATGTGAAAAAAGATGATGCTATATTTTGAAATTCTTGCATTTAATTTATTCTTTCGTAATGCGCATATTTATGATAAGTGTGGATGTTTTGAATTAATCTAAGTTAAAATATGTATTTGTTTATTTATATTTCTTTTGCAATATGGGAAGTCGTATTTATATCATTCTTTTATAAACTTTATAAATCAAAATTGTGTATTATCAAATTGTATTGTATACGTAAATAACATGAAAGTGTAAAAATTTGATGTAAGAAATAATCAACAGAACAACAATATATAATTATGCTATTGGTGGGTTTAGGGAAGTAAGATATAGACATTTATATCTCTATCCGAAAATAAAAAGACTGCTTTCAAAAAGACTTCGAACAAATGTGAACGAATGTGACTGGGCAAATAAGAAATAAGCAACATGATGTAAATATATGTTGTATATTTATTGCGCTAATCAATATATAATATAGCTCACAATTAAAACTATGTTGTTTACTTACGTTTAACAAATTGTAATACGTGCATAATTCGAAACAATGCTTAACAAAATAATGAGATGTCTCCAAGGAATTGTCTATTATTTTATCTTCAGCTTTTGAAAAAATCTTTTATTCGGTTAACAATTTGTAATTCATTTATAAAATCTAATTTATTGTGTATGGGAAGGGCAACTATATAATTATTTTTTATTGTAATAACAGTGAATAAATTGAAACGAAAGAAAAGACCTTTTTCGTTCGGCGTCTAAAATGCAGAGGGGAAGAAACACTACACCTAAGAATCAACAACATGAAAACTTTGTTATAAATTATTCCTTTCTTTAGCAGGTTTGGGACTAAAAGAATGGTTGGGCATTACCACAGGAGGCTTTACAATTCAAGTAAAAATTTCTTAGATTAATCCAACGGAAACTTATTTCTGAGAGAGCTGCTTTCGCCTCGGTAACTCCGCCAATCTCATGATGCTTTACTCTAACCCTACAAGGTTCCGAGACGGAGCTATTTAATTTAAAATATGTATACATTTTTACAAAAGAAAATAATAATAATTCTAAAATTATTAAACTATTATTGTTTTTAATATTAAATTGATTTAAATATATATATATATATTATACACATAAATATCTAACAATGTTTTCGCTCTTATCGTTATTATTATAATTAGTGTTTCTTTTTTTAACTTTCTCCTGCATTAAATTTTTGGAGATGTGTATGTTTGTGATTGTGTGAGAACTGAAGTTGACAGTATCAAAAAAAGACAAGGAAGTGAATTAATAAAATAATTCCAAATATGGAATTTCAAAAGGGTAGGTCATCAGTCATCACATCAATCTTTTATTTTAGTTTCTTAGAGGACCACAAAATTAATTTCTGCTAAATGTTATTTTGATTTATTAAGTTGGAACTTGTCATATGCTTTTATTTATCATAATACAAAATCTTTTTTATATATACATCTAATATTTGAAGATTTTACTTTCATACTATCACAGTATTACCTAGGTATTGTATTGATTTTCCTTAAATTCTAAACTCTATATATTTGGTGAACCATTTGTGATAGACTAACGTGAATAGAAAAACTTAGGATGGCCGGGTTTCTTGTATCAATTATTAAAAATTACAAATAGATTTGTTTTTATTCACATGTATTTGCAATGTAAATAATTAAAATAAAATAATAATAACAATAATATTTTTTTTATAATATATTTTCTTAATAGAATTATTAATATCTGAAATAATATTACTTTTTATGTTATATTTATAATTTTATCTTATATTATATAAAATACAAAACTATATTATAATAATATTCTTATAAATAATTATATATCATAACCTTTTTATTGTTAATACTTGTTATTACTTTCATAATTGAATAACTATATTGATTCAATATTTAATTTTATTTTGCTATTAGTATTAATTATTTATATATATATATATATTAACTACTTATATTTCTATAATAATTAATTATTAATTGTTATTTTACTATATAATTTAATAAGTGTTATATCGACATTAAACTTATCTTGTAATTTTTTTAGTTTATATTATTATCATTAATTCGAGTTCTATTTCATTTTCTTCTAATCAAATATAACAGATTTTAGTTCATTAAGATTCAATTCTTTCGTATTCTAATTTCTTTAAAAATATGTATCATTCAGATTCAATTCTTTCATTTCCATCTAACCAAACGGGCAGTAACATTCAGGTTCTTGTAGTTCATTTACTATCATATTTTATTTTTTGATTTTTAATGTGAGGTTTAATTTTATCACATAGTTTTAATAATTTTTAAGGATTAATTACCTAAAAGCAAAACTTACTTTTAACTTTGTCTATTTTTCCCAATGTGCTTTTTACGTCCAATTGTATCGTTGTACTTTCAATTTTTATCCATATTTAATTATTACATAACCGAAAAATTCAATCCATTTTGTTTGCAATTGGGAACTACCACTTTAATAACTAGACATTTTCACATTCGAAAGTTGATACCTACACTACATGTGTTTATGACATAAGCATTTTCATCGAAGGACGTATGCATATATGTAATTATCAAACTTTCAAATGCAAAAATCTTTAGTCAAAATAAATGTTATCAGTTACAAAATAATGTGTCCAATTTTCAAATTAAATAATAGTTAAATATGAACAAAAGTTGCAACTCATTGGGAAAATGAGATGTAAAAAAGGAAGACAGAATAAAACTGAAACTTCATTGTGTTTTTAGTTGATTAACTTTTTTTTATTGATCTTTGTTTAGTCATATACTTTAATGTCACATTTTCTAAGTCGTATCTAGTGAGTCAAGATTCACAATTTTTGGTTATTTTGTTTATTCTTATTTTAAAAGTTTTTCGTACGGAGTATTTATAAATGTCTAGCGTTTAGAAAAAACCCAAGTCCATACGTCTAGTGTTTGACAATTTTACAAAATACAGTAGCGTTTAAAACCACAAAAATTCATTCTGGACCATCCTGCAATTCTTAACGAACTTTTCAATACCGGGCTTATAATACTTCATAAACTGGGCCTTCTGAGTTCTGTGATTCTGTCCGCATTACTCCAAAAGTTCAAAGTCAGAAAAGAAAAAAGGATGTTATTTATTTATTACTTCATTAGATATCACGTATGGATATTCCTACATCAGTGTTTATGACTTTATGTACAACGTCATATGAATCCAACGAAATTTTGAGCTTTCGAAAGGAAGTTATTGTCGTCTATAAGAAGCATCAAATCAACATATAACCTCATTCAATGACGAATCTGAAAATTTGTGTTATGAATGGCACAAAATTTTTAACTTAAACTTTATAAGAAAATTTTGTTTCGACGTAAAAGACGTTAAAAGTAAGTATAATTTTATGGTTAAATTTCATGAGTTTTAATACACGTTTGTGTTGCGGGAAAAAAGTAAAATATTCGTATTACTCATAGTAAAAACATTAATTTTTGTAAAAACATCATTTTCCATAGATGATGTTATTATTTTTTATGATTAAAACATACCATCTCTTTTTTTTAAAAGAAAAACTTACTTTCCCTTTATTTAAATTTTCATTATTAAAAGAATATCATAAATAATACTTCCTATTTGTTAATGGTTACCTTTGATTTTATAAATTATAATAACACAGCTAATACGATTTTTGCAATGTTAAAGAGTTTATTGACAAATGAAGAAAGAGAGGCAAAGAAGAGTCTTTAAAGATAGGGTAAAATAGGGCAATGTAAGGAAAAATTGGCTAACACAAGGTTTCAAAATGTCAATACATATTAAAAGGGGCAATTTGAAAAAAATAGTTGTAAATTTTGTAAAATGTTTGAGGCTTTTGGTATCTCTTTTCAAGAAACTCAATTCTAAAATCCACTACTAATATTCAATTATGAGCTTTATATGTTTATTTTGTCTTGAATACTTTCATACTTGAGCAAAAATTAATCTATTGATCAAGTCACCGAGAGCTTTTTTCTTTAGAACGAGGTCTAACCAAAATACACATAAACTGTCCCTAAAATTTGTTAGGTTGTAGGGTAGGAAGCATGTGCCTCCTGCTACTTAATAAATTCGCCTCTCTTCCCATATATTTTTAACTAATAACAAATAAACACAACCATCACATTTATTAATGCAACAAACCAAGTTTGATTGAACTTTTTTATTATGTATAAGCTTTTAATTTGAATGACCGCAAATGCATCTTTTTGCTCAATAGTACGATTATATTGTCCTTTTCTGTTCTTTCTACGTTAGTTAACATGATATAAGGTTTGTCATTGGAACGTTCAGACATTTTGATCAATTATCACGTTCGAACATCTTGATCAAGTATCACGGGACCATGTAGTTTGTTATGATCTAAAGTATAAATATTTAACATGCCTTCAGGAGGACCCTCTATACTATCGTTATTATTTTCCTAGTCGTTATAACTGAATGGGTTGAGACTTTGACAAATGTCAACACAGAAAGTGCATTTCTATTATGTATACAACTGTGCCTAAACAATCTAATAATCAAACTCCTCTGATTTTTCAATATTTACAAATACTAGTAAAACCCAAACAAACAAATTCCTAAAAAGACAACAATACCCTCCCATCTTTTAACATCTAAAAGATGGTAACTCATAAGCTGCGAACTTAGATTGCATCTAAGAGCTCTTAATTCTTAAACATCAGATGCACTTTCATATTGTTTGTTACCCAGAATTTTCGAGCCAGCTGGAATGGTCTCATTTGGGTTTGAGTTGTTCTGTTCCGCTTCTTGTTCGTTGTCAGTTGACCTGTGTCGACTATCAGTGGTTGGGCTCAATCTATGAGTGTCATCAGCTCTAGATGAGAATCGGACGGCTGAGCTAAACATGGGTTGCATTAAGCAACGTTTGTCAAAGATCTCACGCAATGAGACTCGACAAACTGGACACGTGCAGTGCTGCTGCAGCCATATGTCGATACACGATGAGTGGAAAAAGTGTCCACAGAAAGGTAGAATCCGCAGTGTGTCATCTGCATGATATTCTGAAAGACAAACTATACATCTACAAGAAAAAGGAGATGAATAAGAATTGTTTACGGGTCAAATTGTCAAAATGTTAACATACTCAAAAGTCAACAAGGCAAGTGAGTAATCCATTATATTCCATTTGACTAATACATCTTTTAGATGGACATAGGCTAATAAGCTATTGATAACTTCTAAAGAGAATTAAGTATTAATTTGTACTTTGCTCTTGATATAATACACTGCATTGCTACCCCATGTAGCAACCAAAATAGTTTAAAACTGGTCCCTCCATTCAAAAAGTTGACCTTTTTAAAGTCAAACAATCAGTATTCCATTTTTTAAATTCAAAATTTTAAGAGTATATAAACTACATAAGTTATTACAAAAAAAGTTAACTGACATTGTTAAATATTGATGATATAAATGAACTTGTATAATCCTTCATTTAAAAATCATAAAGATTGATTTTTCTTATCAAATAGGCCAAGAAAATCAAAACCCATAAACCATTTTTGTTTCAGGTTTACATGTAAATTTGTTACAATAACCCTACAAAATCTTGATAAATAAGATAAAACTTGTAATAATCACTGTATTTAGAAACCATAAAGATTGATTTTTTCTTCTCAAATAGGCCAAAAACATAAAATCCCACAAACCATCTCACTAGTCATGGCCTGCAATATGTTCTTGGAAAGCCCAAAAGCAATGGCCTTTTTACATAATCTAATTCAGTAAAAATAGGCAGCTTCAAAAAGTCTACTTACTGGGCATCTTTTGCACAAGAAAAGAACGGGTCACTATACTTCTTCGTAGGGAAGTTTGCTGCAACGAATGGTTCAGCACCACGCCCGCCTCGCTCCAACTAAACCATAGAAAATACGTGTAAAATCATCAAAAAGTAACAGACATCTAAGCCATGGTCAAAATCAAGAAACACAAGTATTGGAGCCTAAACAACTTTATAGATAAAACAAGTAAAGAAGAACATGAATGGAAACACCAAAAACCTAACACAATCCGTACACATACAATAGTTTGTTATACAATCCTTTTTAGGCTTAAAGTTGCTAAAGAGGGATAGAAAACAAAACCAGATACCTAACATGGTAGCATTTTTGGACCCCATTATATCATATCTTTCAAATACAAGTACAACTTCAAGAATAACCACAAGACTGCAAGTTTCAAATTTATATTCCTTTAAGTACACTTTTGGCCCTTTTTTTCTGCAGTTAATTATCAGCCATTCACCTAAAGTTATTGCTTAATACACTTGTCACATACCTATACTCACTATACCAAATTTGCTAAAGACACGTTGAAATATAGCAATTGATCACTTTTTTGGTGATACAAGTACTCTTAAGGGTGTGTTTGATTTTTTATTTTTATATTTTAATTTAAACAACTTACATCTATGTTTTTTCGAGATAAATACTTACAAGTACTTTGATAAAGAAAATGTTTTTTGCTCATCTATTTATTTCAACATAAAATAAGTTGTTTTCGATATGCAGTTACGAGTACTATTCTTAGTGATAAGTTGTTCCTATAAGTAGGAAAGATTGTTTTCCGTCTTATTGAAATTTGAAAAAGCTGAAATGCTCATTTTTAACGGTTTACGAACTTACGAACAAAAATTTGCTTAAGTAAGCCATAAGCTGAAGTTTATAAGCTCGCAAACCGTTAAAATCAATTTTTTTTCAAATTTCATAAGTTGTAAAAATAAGCTTAGCCAAAACCACCACCACGCAAAACATAAATTACAAGTTTACTCTTAAAATGATAGGTCGGAAACAGTCACCGGGATGAACCGGTTAGGTCGGGTACATCAGGGTAAAAATACACGCCCAACCCGGGTCACCAAAAGAGGGAAAACCTCATCCGTGTACCGTTTACTCTTAAAATGATAATGACTCAAAGGTAGCTGGGATTGCTTTTACAAGTGTTTTTTCTGATCATTGCTTATTTTTACGGCAGATAAATATGTTCAAACACTCCTTTGAAATTCGTAAGGAATCAAAACTTAAATAGAGTTAGATTGGTACCACATATTCTTAACACTTCAAAATAATCAATCAGAAAGACGATTAAATTGATTAAACAAATGGGGTTGAATGTGACTATATGAGATGAAAACATATATAACCATGTTACTATAATTAGATACCACACAAAAAAATATAGATACTTACAGAGTTGAGATCGGATCTAGAAGACATCCGAAAGGATCTTCTTGCAGATATGTAATGAATTCGAGCACAAATTAATCTAGTACACACAAACACAATAAACATCGTACTAACAGTAAATCCAATTACAGTCATCACTAAGTTAATCCCAGGTGACATCATATTTTCTTCCAAAATTTCTTACTTCAACTGAGCTATGAAGAAATTAACTACTAATAGTGTATCAAAAACCCCTAACACTATAAAACCATGTGATCTTTTTGGGTTTTTATCTCTCTAGAACCTATGGATGACACTGTGTAAATATATATTCTTGTATCGTTGTATATATCTCCTCGAAATCTCATTATCTGTCTCATAGACAAGCTTTGAATCAAGAAAATTTGAGATCTTTTTATGTTTGATTAAAAAGGATAGAATTTTTTTCTTGTGGGTGTTGATTAATTTGGAAGAATCTACAACAAAAAAAATGGTGGGTTTGTAATTGGGAAGAGGGGGATTGAAAGAGGCAGTGATGAAAGGGATTTAGAAGGGACAGAAGATTTTATAGGGGGTGATTGTAATATACCCTTAATTTGGGAATTGTTTCAAATAGAACCTTCTATTCTACAAATACTCACTTTTAGTTCTCTTTATATTGTACGACGACCATTTTTGACCACCTACAATCCTACATACGTCACAGTTTTTATATGGGGATGACTTTGCACATTTTAACAGTAAATCATCAATTGTTCAACTAATAGAGTTTCGTGTAAACTAACAGGGTACTTAGACTTGTGTCAATGGATGGATCTTTCATCCATCTTTCGCTCTCGTCCTCACGTTCTTAGTTGGTACACGATATCTTTCGTTCGTCTTCAAGCTTTCGTCTTCTATTTTCATCCTCGCGAAGAACCCCAAAGACGAAAACGTGTACCCAACTCATTTTTTCCTTTTTTTATTTTTTGTTTTGTAAGTGTAGTAAATTTATTTTTGATAAATGGTGGGGTTCAGTCTTTCTGAAAAGCTTCTTCTGTTGGCACGGTTCAATCTTTGTTCATTCTGAAGAAAGTACTGACGTGGCTCTGAGATGACACGGAAGAAGCTTGAAAGAAGTTTCTTCCATTGGGAGAGGTCTTATTATATTTAATCTTTTATTTATTTTATTTTATATAAATATAATAAATTAATTTTTATTAATATGAAATTTAGAATTTTAAGTTATTTATTGACTAAATTAAAGTACATGTAATATATAATCACATCTTATATAGTTTTCAAAATTAGCTAATGGTAGATTGATTTATTTCGTTGAAAATATGAGTATTTGTATCATTTATGCTCTTTAAACTTGTAAGTTATTGAAAAAAAAGTTTGAACCTTTTATAAGACTGTAACAAAATGTTAGTATAATATAACAATGTAATGTATAATTGGTGATGTTTTATTAAAATATGATAATATATAAATCATCACCATTTTGATACGTTTGATTTACAATAAAACTCAAAATGAATGAATTGCTTACGTTAATTAAGTGGTGTATAGTACTTTCTTCGTCCCAAAATAATAGTCAATCTTTCCTTTTCAATTTGTTATAAATTAAACAAAAATGAATAACTTTTTCTATCATGTCACCGTATTATCGCTATTTGCAAATAGTATTACAAAAGTAAAAAAAGAAAGTATTAGTTAATTAGTCAATAATAAAACTGTTTCTCTTAAAAAATTATACAAAATATAATAGCAATGATTATATTTCTTTTAAATACATATTTTTTATCTGATGATAATTATTTTTAAGTCGGAAAAAGTATTAACTTCTTCTTAAAAATATAATTTTTGAATCTTTAAAGTAATCTTTAGACAACTTACTTCAATTATTTTTTTAGTTACAATAATTTACCGATCTCATTTTTATTTTACCTATAATTACAGAGTATTATACTTTTTTCTAGCAAAATAGTTATTTACTTTTATAATTTCAATAAGTAGTTTATACTGGTTTTCTCATGTTACTTCTGATTATCTATACTTTTTTAGTATATGTTATTATTTTTTACTTAACAAAAATATTGAAAATATTTAAATTACTCTTACACTAAACTAAAATTTGTATAACTGATATGGATGTAATATTGGGAAATTAAATTACCCATGTATCTTCCCTAGCTCCATAGCCACACGTACATTCATGTCAAATAAACCACAACGAGCATTTAAATCAAACACATCATTCTTCATTTCAGACTTGACGGAGTGATTCCGACGGAGTTTCGGGAAAATGAGATTTGCATATTCCAGCGATTTCAGACTCGCCGGAATTAGACATGAACATGGGTTTCGATCTTCTGTTTGTGTTTTTGGGTTTCGGTACAGATATGCTTCTTGCTTGCCATGGAGGTAGATGATGGCGGGAATTGGGGCTGCTATAAATGGCCGGTTGGGCTGCTGCCGGGAATAGTGGGGGTGTTATATATATACAGATTGGGAAAATGGGTATCTTTGTGGCTACTTTGAATTATACACGAATTGATATGAAAAGAAGCCAACGTAATTAAATTGCTTTGATGTTTCTTAGGTTGTGATATTTCTGTGTGTATATTAAATCAATTAAAAAGATAGGTTTGAATGTGGGGTGTTTAGAGAATACGGTGGAACAACCGAAAGGAAGAAGAAGGGTAATAGTGTAAATACGAAAACTTTTATTAAGACTATAAAGTAAATTTAAAATTAACGTTATATATTAAAAAACTTGAAACCTTTTTAATTGTTTTTAAATCTTTTATCGTTACAACGCGCGAGTTACGAGTTAATTATGTCGTACAATATAATAGAGTCAACTAAAATTTAATAATGGTGTTTTTGAAGTAAAAATAACAAAATTATTATTTATATATACCTTTAGCTGATATTTTTATAATGTATAACAAATTAAACGGATAAAGTTTATAAAATACTCACTTCTAATCTAATTAAAAAGTAAAGCAATATCAATTTGGTATATGTTAATAGCTTAGAGTTTAATAGTGTTAAACAGAGTGATGATTTCAGAAACAATTAAGTGACAAAGTCAACTATGCAAGTGACCGTGTACGTAGACTTTCTCTAACATTAGTTATCGTGTTCGATCTTATAATCAAATAATATTTCATGCTCTATTGCTCTCTAATGTCTACTTATTTAATGGATGCTTTGGGTTTATCAATAACTTCAATTTTCAGCTGGTAAACTGTAACATTTTCATAAGAAAATATTATTTTAAGTTTACTTAGTTGGCTATGAGCGATCATTATAAGATGTTTTAAGGATTGATTATGGTTTAGAGGATTCATTACTCTGTGTTGTAAACAACTATTTATCATGAATCGTTTTGTCATGTTATGTTAATTTTACGCTATTAAACTCCAATTACAACTAATTTCGTGAAACACTTATAAAAAATTAAGCTTTAGGTCTCTAACTTCCGACTTTAAATATGAATTTCAATTATAAGCTTTCAGCTTCAGTTATCATCTATTTTTGCTAAACACACTCGTAACTTCTTCGATTTTTCATTTGACATAACTTTAAAATATTTGTATATATGTTAAAATGGTATTTTTATTATGATATTTCTAAGACAAGGCACAATTTATACATTGCATAGTAGAACTTCAATGACTCTTAGCAACAACAAATTCAAATAGACGAAAATTTTGGTACGTAATATCCAACTACATGATTTGAGAAGTCGTTTTTGATGTTGATTAAAACACCATCTTCGTAAATATGACACATGAAAAAAACAAATAAAATCTATGACGATCAAATTTAATGATTGATCCACTAAACTATAATTGGATATAAACCAAAGTGTTTTTATTCAATGCAAGTATATAATATTATCATATAAAGGGAAGTTCTCAACAACTAGTTTATGCAGTTAAATCATGGCACTCGACATGATCCATATTCTATATACAATCACAAGAACATGTCTTTTGGATTGTAGCATAACAATTCATGTTATATTTGTTGTAGATAAGCAATTTGAACTTACTGATCAGTTTGTTATAGTTATCACGTTATTATTATATATGTAATGAAATATGTGTCAAGTCGAACCCATATTTAATAACAAAATTATATTTTGGCAATCTAACTAACGTTATACATTTTGAACTTTCAACTTTTAGAAAACATATTTAGGACATATCTTGTGTTAAAAAGAAATTAATGAATTTTCTTCGTAATATATTGTATGTATGATAATGACTTCTGTGAAATTATTCATACCTACTTAAGTTTGTTACATTTTTCTCAATGATTTTTTGCAATCAGATATGGATTTTTGAAAAGAAAAGGATTTGACTTGTGTATTATATTCAATAACACCTTCAAACCCTCTCTCACAATAGGGTACAACAATTGCACCATTCACCATTAAGTGATTTAGAAAGTCAAACGGACTTGTAGTTCATGTAATATAAAAAATAAAACGACAAAATAGAAAAATGGATGGATATAATATATTTTATATTAAGTCTTTGTGTTGATTGTCGGTCAATAACTTAACTATCGACTTTGACCATGTTTTACTTCTCTTAAGAATAATTATCTTAAACAATAAAATATATATGTACATATATTTATTGTAAAATAGTAGTTCTTATAGATAAGTTGATTTAAAAATTACGATTTAAAAATTAAGATTATAAATTATGAGTCGAACCACAAATTAACAATTATAATTTTACATGTGAATCTAATTTGATATCATCAACGTCTTATTATAATATTAAATTGGATTGGATTCGATTTGGTATTGATAGCTTGTAAAAGGAGCGATACAAAATTTGAAATATTATTATTTGAGTGACGAAAAATTAATTATTATTTGATTGACACCTAATAAAGAAAATTTCCCCATGAGGAGGGAGAGGAAGTGCTTGGAACTTTGGAAATAGTCCAAAATGCAAAGATACAATCTTTATTTTCTCCATGTTCCATGTTTGATTTCTAACCAACTCTTTTTCCTTGAGTCACTTTCATCTTTTCATTCTTTCTTTTGAGTCATAATTTGTTCATTATTTTATAATTTGACCTTTTCTTACTCTGGGTTTTTCTTTTGATGTTGATTTTTGTTAATTCCACTACGAAATATGAGAAACTAAGGTGTTTGTTATGATCATTTTGATTAAGGTTCGTTCAATATGACTTTGTTTTGTTCAGTAAATCGTGCAAGTATATTATTTAAGGGATGTCTTCCAACAAATTGCATCTAAGGTTATGCAATGTTCGTGCATTTTGATTAATATGTCATTGCAATGAAGAGGAATAATATATGCTTTCTTATATGGAAAATACGAATAATTTTTTGAAAAATGTGTATGTAATATTTGTTTGATCTTTTTTAAAAAGGTTATATATTCGGGGAAAGACTAGTCTAGTTAAGTCAATGGTCAGTGATTCATAGATTCCTGATTCATGCTTATTCTGTGTTTGATTGGGGCAATAATGCCACTGGTTTTATATTATGGTTCCTCTAATTATATGTATGCAACTTTCGATCTTCCATTTGTTTGTTCCATATCATTTGAAACACATAGTGACTGACTAAAGGATTGCTTCAGGACTTGCACAATGGCAAATCTAAACCCAAAGTCATGTGGGTCCGTAAGTTAGTTGAACCATCCAAATTAAATGTATATTTTAGAAGATTTAAACGTATCGTGTGGGTCGAGTCGAGTTGTTAACTCGATTTATAAATGATCGAATACAAGTTCAATAATTATAGTAGAATTGTTATGGTATTTGTCCATGAACTCTCATAAGGTGAAACTTTTCAAAAAAAAAATAAAATCTACAATAACTAATTTGACTATAAATAAAAAAAATAGCACAAACCAAGAAAATTAATATACCTTTTAAAGTTGAATATATAAATAGAGAAATGTTCAAATGAGAATAAGAATTTTTGTGAGAATGAAGAAATCAATCTTAAATATTCATTTTCATTAAGATAATAAAACCTTCATTTTCCCTCACATTTTTAAAAATTAAATATTTTTTAAACGCCTAGTCGAAAAATTATAAAAATTGCACCATAGCAATTAGTTTTTCTCTTCGATTAGACATTTCACAAAGTATACTTTCAAATAACTTTTTATTATGATTTTATGATAGGTTTTGAAAACAACTATCACATATGATAGTTGCTGGTATCACACGTGATATTCACCGTTATCATATGTGATAGTCGTTTTTAAGACTCACTAAAAATGAAAAAGATAAAAATTTGTCGAGAGTATATCATGTAAGTTGTCTAATCAAAGAAAAAAAAATGTTGATTTTTATGATGTAATTTTTGTAACTTTTTTACTAGGCGTTTAACAAATATTTAATTTTAAAAAACGTAAGGAGAAAATGAAATTTTTCCAAATAGATATTTCTTAATTGACTATTTTATTTTTACTAAGAATCTTATACTCATTTAAATTCAACTCTGTATAAATAAGTTATAGGGTTGGCTCCATTTATTAAAATACTAGCACAATATTCACAAAATGCGATGGAAGAAAGTTTCATTTGACAACATTTTCCTTTATTAAACACTTCTAGACATATTGTATTCAAATATTAAATACGTGGCCAAATCACTATCTTCTATCTCAAAATTTGAATAATTATGAATTTGATATCATATACGTAAATACGATATGTATAATTCGACCACTCTATTACTTATAAGTTAAGATATTTCATCTAACCAATTTGTTTTTGCTTTGAGAAAAAGATAAAATCACTCATATATTTACCAATTGTTTGTGTCTTTTTCTTCCATGTTATCATAATTATTTGTCTTCGTATTTATAGATTCAAAAGTAATATAAATAGTTATATAATATGCGTACTATTATAAGTTACAAGATATCCGACTTTTAATAATCATTTTATGATTTATCTTGAAAGAGTTCTATCATAATTTAATATCTATTAATGATTAATGATATCAAGTCACTTAAATATGCAATAAATTATATGCTTACAGAATTTAATAACTGATATTAATTATGGCTGTTGAATGTATATATGTTGATGATGATGTAAATTAATTAATTGTTGTAAGAGAGTAATTATGACTTTTTAAATGTTATTGGATGAGATGAGATAGTATTAAAAGAAGGGAAAACAATAAGTTATTATATTCTTTTTTAAGACATTAAAACTTTACATTAGATACTCTATAATACGGTATAAATATATTAAAACGAAGTTTAAGGGTGACCTAATCGTAAATTTAAAAAGTGCCATTTAAAAATTATACCGGTTCTTTGAAAGTAATTCATCTGTAAGGGGTGTTCAAGGACACACCTTATTACACTGGGTTATTATTATTATTATTATTATTATTTTTAATGTTAATGTATTATTTAATCTACAGAAACATTTGTTCCGTTTAATCATGACTAAAGACTAGTAGGATAAGGTTTATTATAAGGGGACAAAGAGGTGGCAATGTCATAGCACATGTGCCACACATGAAATCGTCTTATTAAAAATTCCAAACCATCACAAAAGCGATATATTTTAAAACCTTCACTCTTTTCTTTTTAATCAAGTATTTAGCTTTGTTAACATCCATCGCAACTTTTACGCACAAAACCTTCAAAATCATGGGTGCATGATCCCATTTTGTCACTTGCTCTTTCCAAAAAGGTACATTGTTAAATGTTAACCTTTTTCTTATTGAAATCATCTAGTCAA
Source organism: Logfia minima (assembly GCA_963921325.1). NCBI lineage: Eukaryota > Viridiplantae > Streptophyta > Magnoliopsida > Asterales > Asteraceae > Logfia > Logfia minima. The sequence goes on from OY992770.1 coordinate 4,273,907, forward strand.
TATGTATGAACATTTTAAGTTAGTTTAAGATATGAAGAAAAATAAGATGCTAAAAAGAAGAGATATTTTGTACAACACCATCCTTATGAGTAGATAAATATCTAAAAAGTGTCTTTATAGTGAGATTAAAGAAGTGGATGTCTTAGTCATGGTTATGTGTGCCCAGCCATAAACTAAGCAACATGATGAAGGTGCAATTGTACCATATCATGATCCTATTTTCAGTTATCATTTGGTACCAATTGTTTCTACAATCATTTCATTTTGAAGATTTGGTGCCTATTGGGGGACAAAACTAATTGAGATTTTTTTCTCTCTATTCAATCTTATCAAATATTAGTGAAAATGATATACCAAACTTGAAACAGTAACTGAAGACTCACAATGTAAGTCGTCTTAGATTTGTCAATGAGGAAACCTATTTCTTGTTGTTATAACGATGCATGCGACAAATGTTCATGCATCATTAACAATATGTTTAACATATAGACAAAAAACCTTAGCACAATAAGTAAAAATAATTTATAATATTTGAACGTTTAAACTTTTAGTATAATGCAATGAGTTTAGTGCGTCGATGAATAGAAACTTAAATAGTACTTGTATTTGGTAAATTTGTAGCGGCAAAATGTCAAATTTGTTGACTCGAACTTGAGGTTTTCAGTAAAATAATGGGCGAGGCCTCGAGGGGTTAGTTAATTACCTAAAGCTTAGAGTCCTATTATCAGTAAGAAAAAGAAAGTTAAAGGGGGGTGAATAATAGAAATAAAAATTTGAGGACTACTTTTGGCAAATCCAAGAATTCGTGGAATTAAAAATAAATAAATAATGGGCATGTTTATGGTTGGCTACTTGACTGTGGCGATCGTTTAGATGTTGACCAGAAAAACTTGACCAAATTCTTTTGTTCAATTTGATACTATATCAAGAAAATTATACCGTAAAGTTTATAGACCATTATGAGGTTTATTTATACCTTTTCTGCATCACAGTTCAACAACGTGTTTCAAGTTATAAATAATTAACATTTAAATACATTTCGAATTTTAAATAATAGGTTGAATGTTCGAAATACAAACAAAAAATTATCATATAAACAAAGTAGCTAAATTTAATTAATAATAATCAAGACCATCGAATTGTAGTATTTGTTGGAATCAACTAATAAACAAAGTACCCAAGTTTGTACCTCGAAAATACAGATGAGCATGCTTTGTTTTTTTCATTAGCTATATATTGTTTGTTAAGGTCTCTCTCAACTGTAATAAAACTTGACTGGTTAATTTTATCAGTTTCAAACGACAGTCAAAACGACTAGTCGTTGGGAGTGTCCTAAGAAACAAAATTAATATACATAGTAGACGCAATACAGTTGAGATTATAACTTAGATTTACATTTTGGTCAATTTCATACAGACTCTTTTAGTAGATTTTTAAGTTTAAAAGTCAATTGTTCAATAATTAAATATTTTTTAACCATATATAATTTAATTTAATTCTTAATTTAAAAGCTAATTAACAATACTTACGTAATTTTCATGACAAGATGTCCAAACAACTTGTTATATTCTAATGTTACGAATAAAAAATACAACAACTTTGTAACAATGAAAAAAGAAAGTAAATTAAATATAACACATTGTTTGAAAGTCTTCACATTGCAAGACATCATCAACCGTAATCAAGTGCATAAGGTTGGTTAACTTAAGATTAAATATGGATAGTTGAGATCAACAAGTACGACGTTTAAAGTTTGTTATTGTTGTGACTTGTGTTGTTAGTTTGTTACCACTAGTATATTGCTAGTGAAAAAATATCTTCACCTTTTTCGGATTATTTATATGACTTTGATTTATACCCAGTCCACGAGGTTTACTTAATCATAATATTGACAGTGAAGTAAGAATATACAAATATATTTACGTATTTTGAAAGACATGTTGTCAACATAAATATCTATGAATAAAGGAAACCATTGGTAGAAAAAAAAATTACTTTACTTATAGTTATTATACCAACTTCATTATTATACCGTATTAAGTCAAAAGAGAAAAGTATCATACTTGGTGTTAATGACGGATCCAAAAACTTTATTTATGAGTAGCATAAAGTAATGCTTGACTAATTTCACTTCTTGATGCACGACGGAGATCAATTCAAAATAACCTATATCTTATTATTTAATGTTATTACTTTAATTTACAGAAGAAAAACTCGATCATCCACTTCTTAGTTCTTGCTTCATTCTCCCTAAGGCTTGGAATATTGTACAAAAATGGCAGCATTTTATGCAATGTTACCAATTTATATGTAGTGTCCATAGGCCTAAAGGAGCAAGTGGGAAATATTAAGTACACAAAGTGAAATAGTTTAAATCTTTAAATAAATATAAAGAGCGTTTTCTTTGTTCCTCCATTTTGCCTTCTCTTATTATGCCACCAAAACTTTAATCTTCAAATATTTATAAAGATCGTTTTTATCTTTAAATATTTATCGTAAGGGTATATTTGAGTTTGCAAAAAGATCTATCAACTAATCAAGTCAAGTCAAGTCAAACCCCAGGGTAATCATACGTATTGTCTTCATCTTATCACTTATGTCCCCTTTTTATCCAAAGTGAAATTGATTAGTTATTAATTAATTATTAATGATAAAGCTTGGTTGGTGAAACTTATAATTGAAAAACACTTACTGGACAAACATAAATAAATATCCAATGTTAAATAATTGAGTAAATATTAATCACCCAATGGTTTAATTGTTCAAAAGGTTTAATTAGTGATGAAGTAGTTTCAAGACACTTAGGCGAAAAAAGGTTTAACAAATTAAAGTTGGGTCGTATATCATTGATGAGAGATAACTGATTAACGCTACTGATGAGTATTTCTAAACATATACATCGTGACGGGATTTAAAAATTTATATTTCTAATAAAACAATGTGAAATCTATAAATGTTATTATTTATAATTCTTAACATAAAACAAATAACTCCTCTTTATAAAAAATATTTTCATCGTTCGTATACATCATAATATAATTAGATCTGTAGAAATAAAGTGGAACCCATAAGTTACAACTAATAATTTAATATATAAGATGTAGTTATTATTTACATATGAAGTTAATTTCTCTAATATTAAGCTACAAGGTATAAAGCTTGTACTCATAATATGTATCTTCGGTCCGACTATTAATACATGGAACATATTTACATTTTATATCCATCCGTTTAGTTAATGTGTTTGATTAAATTATACCATAACCATATATGTTGATGACATTTAACACAACGTATCTTGATATAAACGTTTCCATTAAATCACCAGTTTACTTATAAAGTACGGACAAGTGTATCAAATCATTCTCCCAAAGTACAGGAAAGTTGATGAAATATATTATCCGTTGTAACATAGAAGTAAGGCTGTGCATAGCCCCTTGCCAAAGAGAAACTGAAACTACACAAACTGACTAAACTAACCGGGAAACATCATCCTATCACCACTTGGTCTAAGCTATTGATAAACGGTTAAGGTATAAGTTAAAAGAGTTTATGTTTATCCTTTGGAACTATTCGAAAATAGAGCTAAGGGCTAAGGGCTATAATTAGCCTTTTCCATAAATTAAATAAGACTATAAGTTACCACTAATTACTCTTACCTATTTTATCTTGAGAAGTTAACACTAAATGTTAAAGTATGTCTTAAATACTAAAATCGATTGTAATTCATTAGACATGTTAGTTTGAAACTTGTAGCCTGAAATTAAGGAGTATATATGATTAGGAGTATATAGGTTTCATGTGTTATTAAGGTATTAATTATGTCAGTATATTTGTGTGTACTAATATACTTTATTTTACTACTTATTTGGCACAAAAAAGAAAACTGTGTAACTCATATGCAAGCTTATGATATACTCCGTATTTATACTTACTATTACTATAGTCTTGAAAAATACTTGATATTTTCTTGTTTATGAAATTTGGACTAACATAAATAAAGGGTTAGGTTTTATTCATGTACATATTTACGCTGTATTTATGAAATTGATGTTTTAACGTTCGTGCTATTAGATTTGGGGTATAATATAGATGCTCATAATCGTACATATGTTAATACATTTTAGGTGAACATCGGACATGTTTATATAAGTAGTAGAAAATAACAATATTCATGCAACCAATTAAACATGTCATGTACTAGTAAAGAAATTTGCACTTATACGTAACCCAAAATAACAGATCAAACGTAAATGACCTAAAACTAAAGCAAACTTAAATGACTTGAACCCGAAATTCAAACCAAACTTGAGTGACCCGATCCCGAAAAACCAAACAATGCTTTAATAACCTGAACACAAAAACCAAATGATACTAAAATAACTAGAAACCGGTTAAGAAAATAGTTAGAGACATTGTCATTTATCTTGTACATACTCGATTTCGAAATTCTAAATCCGCCACCGAGTAAATGTATATACTTTTCAATGTAGAAACCATACAGACACCAATATCATCTTTCGTAGAATATTTGTTGGGATTTTTTTATACATTTAAATTAAATCTTTACGTTGAAGTTATAAAAAATCGATTGTCGATATCGGAAAATAATATATTAGGCAATTTTGATCGTCTTATATTTTTAATTCATGCAACCAAAGTATATATATGAGCACTTTACGATCATGGTTGTAATCGCATTTAGTAATTACTACATGTATAAAATGCTCCTAGCCTCATACGGATTAAAATATAAATAACATATATTTTAAGGGATATTTTAATAAGTTAACCTAAAATCACTCATTTTCACATAAACAATAAACAATATGATAAATAATAATAAGTACTAAACCCAACCTATTAACCCGATTATCTTGAACCTCTACCGGTTTAGAACTTTAAAATTAATTTATTAAATACAAATCAATTTTTAAATTTAAATAGGAGTATTAATTATTAATATTCTAATAAGATACTGTAGTAGTGTTAGTGTGTTATTATCACTTCACGCCCTTACCCTCTTTGTACAATAATTGTGCCTTTAAAGCTAACTTATCTTAAATGAATGCCTACGCAATGAATGATGCGATATCCGGCGTACTCCCCATTTAAATTTACGAACTAATTAATCCAATATAAAAGTGATTTGACAATTCTCCAATAACTTTCTGGTCTTTTTAAGCATTGCGCTGTAAGTCATACTCCCATACAGCTAAGCCCGTGATAACTTTGATTTGGTTTTGGGCTAAGCAACTCTAAAAGTATTATTTAGCCCATATCATTTCATTATGGGTAAGCCCAAACGGCAAACACCACCGTGCATTACTTTCGTGCAACCTACTTTTTTTCTTTTAAGAAATTTCTTATAAACTTATCCATAAATAATTCATAAGTGAATTTATTAATCGTGTAAGAAAATTTCCAAAAAACGTTCAAGAAAGTTATTTTATTTCAAGACTGATGACGATAAATTAAACATTATCTACGTTTAAAAAAACTGTAAACTGTAACTAGGCAATTTTTAATTGACGTTCGATATATTGAGGCTATAACAAGTTCACATTATTAAATTTTCTGTATTTTCTTTTGGAAAACGTTTTATATTTCCCGTTTAATGATATTACCAAAATCATAAATCATTTTATATTCATCTAAATTAATTTACACGATATATTCTTTTAAAAACAATTTATCGATATCTATTATAGTTTTACTTAAATAAAAGAAATAAGAATAGTAAATTATATAAATGATTCATGTGGTTTACACGAATTTATAGAAAACATCCTTCAATATTATTTTCACATTATTAGTCAAAAAAATTCACTTTTGTATCGTAAATGGTCTCTTCTCCACCTAACGCTATGTTCTTGAGTTAAAAACTAGGAGGAAAAGAAGAGAAAGGAAAAAGAAAGAAGGAAAAAGAAAAGAAATGAAAAGAAAAAAAATTGTGGAGTGGTGTTCTTAAGATAGAGAAAAAAGAAAGGAAATAAAGAGTTTCCTTCTCAATCATCCCAAAAGTGGGAGGAAAGTGTTAGAAGAAAATTACACTTGAGCTTTCCCTCCTCTTCCTTCCCTTTCTTTTCCTTTCCTTGCAAAAAAAAAAAAACTCAAGAACACAATTTTATTTTCAATCCTTTCACTTCTTTTCTTTTCCACCCTATAATTAACTCGAGAACACAGTGTAAAAGACTTAAATAATTTTATAGGCATCGTTGAATAAATTGAAAGAAAAATAAGATTAAGGGGAACTTCAGTCATTTTAAATCGATGACGGACTGTTTAGGAAACATAATTTAGTTATTGGACTGAGAACGTGAAAGAAAAGTTGAATAACGGTTTCCATAATCTGAAATAAACCATAGGGACCATTCATGTAATTTACTAAAAACAATAACATAATAAAAAAAACAAAAGAAAGAATTAAGTATCTATTATAGTTCACTAGTAAATTGCCCACGCAATGCAGCGGAAAAAATTTCAAAATCGATAAAAAATGAAGTGATTAACCGTTGCAAACTTGATGCAAATGATATTTTTTGCATGAAATACTTGATAAGGATTGATAATCATAATGATCATATCGTAACATTAAGAAGTATAACAAAACACTTGAATAAAATATAATCTAAAATAAAAAAAAATTTATTCAAAGAAGTGAAAATCGTGTGTCTGACTTTTAAAATTAAAGACATCAATGTGATTCTTTTTTAAATAAAAAGTATGTATGTATGTTCTAATTAAAGTTGTCACAACAAAATTGTATAATATTATATAAATATATTTTATTGTGTAAATGTTTGACTTTCCATAATAACATATCATGTTATTTGAGTTAATAAAAGGGTAAAACAGACAATTCGTATCTCGACATATTAAACATTAAACAAGAGAATGTTAAATGATTTATAAGAGATATAGATTGAAGCTCCATCATTAAAATTAAGTTAATGATCATTAATTTTCAAAACCTAACTTCATTATGTTGTAAATCCTTCCAAAAGTAGATAAAACAATTCCCAACCATAGACGTGTCACTTGTGCCACCTTAGCGCCACATTAATACTTTTCAAACTGACACAAACCTGACATACTCATGCCAACACCGGGCTTATCACTTTAATTTTTGGGTCTCACATTTACCGATATACCTTTATTTATATACACTCAACACAAAATAAAAAACAAAGAAAACCCGACGCATTTGATTCATTACGTCGCTAAACCGATACAAACTCAAATTACACGGCAAGTGACACGACGATGCCACCCATTTCACTTTGGGACGCACGTCAGTTTCAACCGACGCCCCGGTGGGAACGGCCTAATGGTCATCGTCTAACTTCATTTCTAAGCAAGCTAATGTCTTTAAACACAATCTACAAATTGAGATGACATTTCGTTGCATTATAACGCTAGATCACTAATTTAACGTAATAACTAATAAACCGTTGTTAGGTGTTTATCCTCAAACAACGTTTATTCACTTTAATTTAAATGAACTTTAATGTGACAGATCTTTGTTGCATATGTACATGATTTTGCTCCACAAATATTCAAGACGCGTGTAGTTTAATTCAACCTTTTCCATTCCAATTATATTTTTCAGTTTAACATGTGACGGTCTAATTAATAATAAACAATAGATTTAATTAAAAGTTTAATATGAATACCACAGGCTATAATTATGTGAAAGAGGCCCCACATATCCTAAACTTTGAGTAAAAGGGGCATGCCTTTCTCAAAAACCAAGTAATAACGACACTCATCATGTTGTTGTCTAATGTTTGCTAGCTCACTGTGTATCATTATTATTATTATTATTATTATTGGATCTCTTTTAATTGCTTTATATTCACCATCAACCTTTTAACTCCAAACAGATGATCAGATATGATGATGGCTAGTAATCCCTTTGATGAAGACTGTGATTACTTATTTAAGACGGTTTTGATAGGAGATTCGGCTGTTGGGAAATCCAATCTCTTGTCGAGGTTTGCTAAAGACGAGTTTTATTTGGATTCAAAGCCAACGATTGGAGTTGAATTCGCTTATCGTAATGCTAAGGTCGGAGATAAGATTGTCAAGGCTCAAATATGGGACACTGCTGGACAAGAGAGGTACATTCAACTATATACCTTCTTTTATTTTTCTTTGTTAATCGATTGTTCGTTTTCGAGTAGAACACCATATATGTGTGTTTAAATGTTAGTATATTGATAAATTTGGTGGAAATGTTGATGAAAAATGACTTAGATCTTGCGTAACCAATAAAAGAGATGTACGATATACAAGATTTGTTTCCAATATTTAGTGCGATTACTTATTTGCTTAAAAATTAGTTTACAACTCCTTGCATACCAAACAAGAGGCAAAAAAAAAAAAAAAAAAAAAAAGTTTTGTTCACAAACCTTAATAAAAACAAAACATTGCCTTTTTAAGGATTACCCAAAGCACAAAATACAGTTATTTTACAAGAAAGTTAACATAATTGATCCAACCTCACTAGAATAATCGATCTAGCTAGTTTGTATTTATTTAATTAGTTTTTGTGTACAGTTTTGGTTTCGTCAAAATAGAGTTGAGTCAAACATCGTCACTTGGTGGTATGGAGGATAGAATGTTATGAGAAACAAATCCGTCTAACTAATTGAGAAAAGTTAGCTATATATGTGATAAACTCGATGTTTTAATGCATATAGATTCGCTTGTTTTCATTGACGTGTGATATCCGACTATAGGTTCAGAGCGATAACGAGTTCATATTACCGGGGAGCATTAGGCGCAATGTTGGTCTATGACATCACTAGAAAAGAAACTTTCGAGAATCTAAAGAAATGGCTACACGAACTTAGAGAATTTGGAAATCGTGAAATGGTAATTGTTCTTATTGGCAACAAGTCCGATTTAGGTGATTCGAGGGAAGTCGATGTTGAAGATGGGCAAAAGCTTGCACAACAAGAGAACTTATGTTTCATGGAGACATCTGCAAAGGAAAATTTGAATGTTGAAGATGCATTTCTACAAATGATCACAAAAATATATGAAATTGCAAGTCTAAAAAGTCTCGAGGCCAAGAAAAATGAGTCAAACCCTAATCTTGATGGATGGAAAGAAATAATTGTCGTTGATGATGATATTTTTTCCACTAAACGCAATGGTTATTGTTGTACCAGCTGATTAAAGGTTGGTTTGTTTTTACTTTTTAGTAATTCATTTGAGATTGAGATTAACATTATATTAATTACATGCATTACGTTTAGCATTTGCATCTCGTTATCTGCTATCAACTTTTTAGTACGTAGCTCATATCAATACATTATTAATAACGAATAAAACTTTACATTAGCAAATTCAAACTATAGTATCTTGAGTAGTTAAGCATAATTTTTACTGGTGTTTAATATGTATGGTATGGTGGCATTTTTTACGACGACTTTGTTATCATTCTTGTTTATATTTTATATAATAATGAAAACTATGTTTCCTACTCTATAATAGCGATAATTTTTCGTTGTACTCTTTGTGTAAGATTATTTACTGTCGTAAAATAAAATTGCAAGATTTATTTTTTACCATTGTTAACTTAATTGGTATTTCAAACAAATTTTAATAATGGAAATGACGTGATTATCAATCGATAGATATAGATATAGATAGATATTAATATTTCTAACAAAATTGATCAAGGGGATTTACTGATTTAGATGCCCCAATACTTTTACAGAAAAAGTATAAATAAACGGAATCCTATAATCTAAGAGAGTGTTAATTATCTAAAGTTTTTTAGTAGGAATTACAGAAGGACGCCCAGAGAAAAAAGACGTCCGACAAAACGGGCAGTCAGTTTGTTTCTCGTGAATTGATTTTCCGACACATTCGGAGTGAAACACATGACCACAACGGCTGAGCTGGCACACCACGTCATCATTGTCGTAATTATTAAAACATATGTAACAAGTTTCTTCCACTTCTCTATGTCGTCTCTCTTGTAAATCCTCGAATCGAATTATTGGAAGATCGACCTCATTTACTTCGGGTTCGTGGTGATGAATATATGTAGAATCGTATCGAAAAACATACGAGAAGGAATCTTTGAGCAACTTGAGAAGTTCGTTTTTCATTCGGAAGACTAGAAAGAGTACAGAGAAAAAGAATAAAAAGTTGATAGATAACATTTTGTTTGACTTGAGATTTTGTTACAAGGGAACATATTTGGTTTTATAGGGAAATTAATTAATTAACGCGTGGGGCGAGCGTGTAGGTGTGACGGTGGTTGACCGAATAGGTTTGACTTAGAGTCTTAGTCCATTGATCATACATCATTTACGCATTTTCTTCTTTTAATTCGAAATAATCCATTTTATCACGTAAACCAATCAAATTTTCACACTAAAATTTTACATTTACAAATTAATTTTCAACATTTAAATATCTCGAAATTTAAAATAAATAAATAAAAATATAAGATCAACGGTTTAAACTATTAAAAGTTGTCAACCAAAAAAACTAATAAATCATAAAAGATCGTATATTTTTTTTGACTTAGTTTAATGAAATATAAAATCGCGTTAAAATCGAAAGAGATTTTAAGTTTAATCTAAATGTAATCTTGAAAGATGCCTAAGTTAATCAAATAAAACAAAATTAAAATGAAACTCAATAATTGAGTTTGATCACACTCCCCAATTGCTTTGTTACCATTGGCCACTAGGTCAACCACTTGTGCTATCCCAAAATAATAATTGCTTCCCTTGAGAACTCATTCTTGTCTTTTTCTCTCTTTTCTTTTAACGATTAATAATCTGATGTTTACATTTATTTGGATTTAAAATATTCGTCATTGCCGTCACATTTACGCGCTTAAAAGATGGTAGGACTGAGCACGGTGTGGATTAGTTACGTTTTGGCCTAACACCTAACCGTATGAGCGTATATGGGTGTTGGTCCACAATAAACCATTATTATGTTCTTTACATTAGATCATTCTTGTTCAAAAATCATTAAAAAAATGAGGGTTTCGGTTATGGATCATGAGATTGAGTTTGGTTTCACTCTGATCGGTCATTGGGCTTGGGTCAATGAGCCCAATGTATATGTATAAAGCCTTGTATCTCTAATCCTAAAACTATGGGCAAATAGACACCGTATTTGGTAAATTCATAGAAAATGATTAGTAGGAGTCACAATATACGTGACATTTGTTAAACAATGAATGAATAGTTTAAGTTTGTTTTTTAAGTTGGTTAAATGAACCAAATATTTTATCACAATTCACAAAACCTTAACATAATGAATAGAAAAGACCATGCAAAAGTACACACTTGGATATCAATAACATGTATTCAATAAAAGGAAAATAAATAAAATAATGATAAAAAAAAGCTCTGAAAAAGAGAGGTTTTGAAAAAGACATTTAGAATAGTGTAGAACTTGAACTTGACTTTGTGATCATAGACGTTGAATTGGTTGATTAAGTTATGACTATTGGGTTTGGGTCTAGATAATACTTTTATTTTCTAGAAGTACTTTTTAATCATCCATTACTTAAACGTCATCATTTCTAGATTAATTTCAACCCTTGCAATTTTTATTTTCAGATATGTTTAGACTTTGAAGTCAATTATTCATCGTTATTATGGGCTAATGCGGGTTACCATGTCAAAAGTGACGTCATCAATACATCAATTGATGGGATAAAATCAATATATTGAAGGTTATGGATTGGGATCGATTATTTATGAGTATTTATTTATTTATCGATTATAAGAAACAAATATTAAATAAAGACTTTTATATCACTAAATATATTTTAAAGTGTTATATTATATAATTATATAAAATATATATTGGTGTCTGATTAAAAAAATAGTGGTATACAAATCGCCGTCTTTTTTATAAAGATGTTTGAATATGTTCATTTAATGTTAAAATGAACGATAAATAGGTAAGCGATTACTTATGTATGAAATAATAAACGAAAACCTTGAGTATGCAATATCTTTGTAGCTAATAAGCCGTACAAACAAATAGCATCGAAAATCAATAACTTACCAGCCTGACTCTTTTTTTTGGACCAGTTAAGAGTATATTATAAGGTACCAATATTGTTACAATTTGCTATTTGCAGTTAATTCATGCAAAAAGCAACAATAAAATAAAATTTCATTACTATCATTGGTTCCGTTATAAACCGATTAGAACTGAATTCAACCTATACGAAATCAATTCACTCTACAGTTATTTTTCCTTTCAACAAATAGGTTATGGAAATGTGAGTATTCATAATATACGGAGTATTCATTATCAGCCGTTCTTTTAGTGTTTAATAGTAAGTAATAATATAATATATTCTTATATATTAAGCTAAAAAAACAAAATATATATTCAATTAATCGTTACTGCTGACTAGATACAATTTCTAACAAAATTATTGATCCACTTTCTAACCCAAGAAAAGAAAAAAATAAGATTATCAGAAATTTTTACACGGAACAGAGGGACAGCCTGCGAAAAAGGACGTCCGACAGAACGGGCACTCAGTCTGTTTCCGATCAATCGATTTCCCGACACATATGGAATGAAAAACGTGACCACAACGGCTGAGCTGGCACACAACATCATCCCTGTCATAATTCGTTGAACATATGAAACACATTTCTTCTACTTCTCTATGTCGTCGCTCCTGCAGATCCTCGAATCGAATTATTGGAAGATCAACTGGAAAAACGTCTGATTCTCGATGATAGATATCGATCTTGTCGTGACTAAAGATGTATAGGAATGAGGTTTTTAGTAGATTGAGTAGTTCGGTTTTAATTCGAAAGACTGGGAATAGAACAGAGAGAATGAAAATGATGTTGATAAACATTTTTGTTGTTTGTAATTTGTACGTAAGGTAGTGAGGTTAAATATATAGGTGGTTATTATTTATTATCATTATTATTTTATTATTATTATTATTCGAAAAAAATAAAATGGGAGATGGTGGTTGAATTGGAGCAGTACCTAATTGATCTTCTCAAGTGTGTACTGTTTTCTTTACAATACTACAATCTATTCATATATATATATATATATATATATGCAATTTATTTTTAAAAAACATTATAATTTTTTTATGTAAAAATCTATATACTAATTTACTACATTACAAAATTTGTAATTTAAATCGGCTCAACAAAAAAGTAAAATGATGATCGAAGTATTGACAAAAAAAGAAGAAGAGAAAATTGAACTCAATATGAAGTAGATAAAAGATATATCAATGATAAGTAATTAAAATAAGTATACGAGTGTGGCGGTTTTACAGACCTTCTTTAACGTGTATACTAAGAAATTAAAATACTATGGCACAAGGTATTTGATGTAACATTTTTTCAGCTATATTATTAAAATTGTGTAAATATCTAATAAAAAATTATTTATCATTCCATTTTATGTCAAATTTGAAGTATTATTTTCTGTAGGAATTCAACAATTATTTAGTACATTAAAAAATTTGTTAGTCAAATCATATCAACAAATTGATAATACGAATTCATTATGTAATAATATTCAAATAAGAGTTAACTTAAAATTATGTAAAACTAATATTATATGCTTTTAAAATACTATTATGGTAATAATATATGTAAGTGTATGCTTTTAAAATACTGTTATGGTAATAATATATGTTATATATTTTTTAATTATTTACTTGTTTAATATTTAAACTCTTATAAATTAATATGCAAATGTAAATATTTATATTATAGAAGTAAGGATTAAATTGTTGGACTAATAGTTATTATAATATTTAATTTAATTAATGATGTTGGCTGCTCTGATGCGCAAAAAGTCCACTAGTTGTAGAACAAGTTGGTGTAGATGAGCTAGTCGATCATTATCAGCTGTTTGGTGTTAATGAACTATAATCCCTAAACTAGGTCTGTCAAGGGATATGATTCTGATTCATATGTGATCTGATTCGATTCAATTCAATTAAATAACTTATTTGTGATAGACATTTGAAACAAAATATATAATGACTATTAATTTATTATAAAATTATCAAAATAATTATTATAAAAGTTATTAAAATAATTGCTTACACACAAGTAATAAATATTCATAAGTACAATACTGTTATTAAAATATGGTTATATTAATTGACAATTAAATGTTTGAGGTTTAAAATATAGGGTTGTTATTTTTGTTGTGTATTATTTTATTTTAATGTTGAAGTTATCTTACATCGGTGATAACACAAACTACAGCCTACCATGACCTCCTATATATTCCAAGTCAAACACACAAGTAATTCTAACCTAACTACATTTGAACATACTAATTTGAAACATTAACCAAGTAAAAAAAAATATATATTCAAAACCGGTTTGACCAGATGGTTCCCGGTCCTACTGCCGGTCATTGACCAAGTCAACAAAGGCTCAAAACCGATTCTATTCTATTTCGACGGGAAAAGTAAAATTTTCCGGTTCGAACAGTCAAACCAAACCGGGCTAACCAGTTTTTAGAAACTTGATTGAGTTAATGAAAAGATATAATAGTCATTTATAATTTGAAATTTTAATTTTGTAAAGAAAAAGTAGAAATCATAATCTATAACCCTTTATTAAGTATTCATCATTTTTTCCTTAAAACTCAAAAGGGGATATAAGAAAACTCTATTATGCCCTTAATATAAAATCAACTTAGAAGATTTTAATATATTTATACTATAATATAAACAATTTAGGCTTTTTATTTATAGAAGTTTTATCACAATTTAAGATTCAACATTTTTACAAATATACATATGTGATTCTCATTCTTAAATTCAATATAGCTTTTATTAACTATCAAGGGTCACTCATCTTCATACAATGTTTATAAGGCGTAATTAAAGATGAAAATCTAGACCATTACTAATCTATCACCATAGTTAATCAATTTGGTAAAAATAAATAAATAATATATCAAGTCGTTAACTTACCGTTGATAATAAATTATCTACGTAGCGAGGCTTAAGCTATAAATTTCTAATATATACTACAATGACGACTTAAAACAGATAAGAAATATTTTGAATAAAATGAGTAACATACTAACATCCCACCAAATATTATACAAACCTAAAAAATATTGACAAAATTATAGACCATAAACATTCAAAATAATTTTATAGTAATACTAATAAATCCATAACAAATGAAAAATTAAAAGTTGATGGGATTAATTAGGCTAATAGCATAAAAAACAACAACGTTAAAAGCTATGATAATACTGATGGCTGGTATTTCACCTACTCGATAAACCACTTGTGATTGTTCCCCTAAAAGAATCGCATTGTCTTCGAAAAACATCCCTCTTTTCATTACAAGAGACAAATGGGTTGGTTTTCATAATAGTTTTTTGATCCACAAGTATAACTTTATAATAATCATCGACTCAATTGGTAAAACAAAACAATAAATATTAGTATTAAATATAATTCTTAATAGAAAAATAGATAATTATGGTCGGATAAGACATCAATAATTTATTCTAGACATGATCTAAAAGTATTTCTAAAATGGTTAAAGATCTCAATCCATGTAAGTTTAGAGTAAAATGTTACAAAAAAATCTTCTATGAACTTATAAGAAATAAGACATACACAATCGCATGTTCCATGTTTGTACCAAAAGAAATTCAAGGGCTAACTATCATTGGCTTGTACACAGCCCAGGTGAGCCACCTGCAAAAAATGAAGACCGACAAAACGGGCAGTCAAACTGTTTCCGATGAATCAGCTTCCCCACACATTCGGAATGAAAAACGTGACCACATCGGCTAAGTTGACACACAACATCATCTATCTCGTAAGTCGTAGAACATATGTAACAAATTTCCTCAACATCTCTACGTCGTCGTTCCTGTAGATCCTGGAATCGGATTGTTGGAAGATCAACTTGACATACGTCCGATTCGTGATTATTAATATAAACAGAATCGTAATAGAATACGTACGAGTAACAGTGATTGAATAGATTAAGCAGTTCATTTTTCGCTCGGAATATTAGGAATATGATACAGAAGCAAATGATGATCTTGATCACCATATTAGTCGTTTGTAGAAACTAACGTGGGCGTTATTGCGTTTTTTTAATAATGCACTTTAAACAACTTTTATATACAAACTTGGGTAGTACCACATACCTACCATTAGGATTATAAGATTGACATTCTTAGATTTCAACATTGTCATGTTCATATTGTTGGAAGAGTAATACTATTACTATTACTATTACTAATTTTCAATTAAAATAAACCTACTTAGATGAGACTAATTATTCTAATAGTCTCAACGTACGTAATCTGTCATGTTAAATTTGCACGTAAAAATGTTTCAATCCAAAACTACAAAAGAATATTCCCTCAGTTATATTGTCCATTAAAAAAAAGAAAATCAATTTAGGATAAACTAATAAAATCTTAATTAATTCTGCCTTTATATTAAATACAATTTTTTTGACTTTTTATTTTAAACAATATTATTACTATTAAAAGTTATAAATGATAGTCATATTGAAAGTTTGATCATTGTTTATTTTTTATAACAAAAGGGTATTTTTTAAATAAATAAAAATAATAATTAATCCAAAAATACGCCAAAACATCGTGATGTATTGTACTATTGTTTCCTAATTCGTTGTGACCTTTATGAAACCATCAACTGGTTTTGTGGATTGCATATTATTAAGGATTGAATAAAGAGATGGCCAACTATTTTAATACAAAGGAAGTAATAATGCATACAATTCAAATACAAGTTTTTAAAGGGAAAAGTATGTTTAACATGTACAATAAATAATATATTGATTATACGTACTCTTTTTTCTTTTCTTTTTTTATTATTATTTTTTTTAACATGTTACTTGTCTTCATTAGATTACTAGCACTAACTTATAGATCCAAGTCCCGTGTTAATTAAGCAAAATGTTAAATATATATCAAATAACGGTATAACCACACAACCACATGTAATTAATTTTTTAATCAAGAAGTCGTGGATAATTTTATTAAAAATAATATGTATATAATATATATGATTTTGTATATAAGTGTGACATGTTATATTTTTCATTATAAAAAAATGTCAAATATAATGTTTTCATTATATGAATATCTTCTAAAATGATTATATACAATGAGTTGTAGTTTGAGTAAAAAAAACTCCAAAATTTAAAGCTTATGTAATTTAAATACTCACGGATAATAATTTTACATGTGTCGTACTATAAACATACAATGTGTCATCTTATCATGCAACTTATATAACGTCGGTAAGATGTATGAGTTTTCTTTCTAAATGTCAACTGCTATAAAACATAATTTTATTATTAATTAACACGATTTACATGATGCAGTGAATTATAATACGTTAAGAAACTATATTAACTAATTACACATTAATTCTTTTTTTAGTCGCACATATATTAAGTGACAAATTAATCTCATAGAACATAACAATAATTTACAAAATATTACTTGCATTTATGTTGTATTAGTTAATTAGTGGATGATTTAACATAAAAGAAAAATAAAAATTTCGTTCAAAATCAATTTTTAGATTAAATATTGAATATATTATAGATTTATTAATTATTAATAATGGAATTGTTTAAAACAAATTTTAAGTACCTGATCGTATTATTTGAAATTTCTTACGTAATGTGTGGGTATGATAATTATTGTTTTATATTATTCTAAATAAAAACTTTTATTAAGACATAAAGTTTTTGAACAAGAAAAAATAGAATTCCAAGACATGGCTTTTCTTTTGATTTTCATATAAAGACCATCAATCTCAATCAACCTAGAAGTGGGTAAAATCGGTTTTGGTCAATTCCGGTCAAAATCGATTTTGACTCAAACCGGATCGGATTGAAAGCGCTTTGGTTCGAAAAAAATTCAATCCGGTCCAAACCGATCTTAAACCGTAGGATCTCAAACCGGTCCATTCCGATCAAATCGGTTTCAAACCGAACCGGTTTGAAAACCTGTTTCAAATCCAGATCCGATTTTTTTGCCAACTCTAAATCAACCCATTGTTCATTTTTTATAAATGTTAAAGTTCATGAAGGTGTTAGCCCAAAATCAGTTAGACCCCTAAAGCCCATAATGGATTGGTCCATTTGACTTGGAACTAAGCATAGGCGAAGGCGGACGGTTCGGTTAGTTTTTGAATTGGTTTTACCTAAATTCATAGCCCAACCCAAGATGTCGATTAATCAAAACTCACAAACCAAACCATCTTTTAGCAAGTTGTTTCAGTTCAATTTCGTCAGGCAAATCGGTCACAGTTCGGTTAATTAACATTGGTCTCTAGAACGTTCTTGTTCCCAAATTGTTACACTTTCATTATATTATATATTGTAGTGGTATATGTATTTTTTATTTTTATTAAAAAGGTAAATTTAAATCACTTATCTCACATATTATATATATACATTCACATACATGTACACAGATTGTAATCGGCAAGGCTTGAATTTACGATCTTCAAGTTGACGAGTTTCTCACATAACACTAGACCATAGATCCTCTAATAATGTTATAAATATAATATGTTAACAATTTCAATAAGCTAGAATAATACTACATATCTGAAATAACTATTTCATATGATTAAGTACATTAATTAAATTAATATTATAGTGTTTAAAATAGTTTCCTACATAAGTAGTTTTTGGTGTTTCAAATAGAGCTGGTTAGATTAATCACATTAATTAGTGACTGTTTCTTGGCGGAAGTTGCGGTCTGAAAGTCGGTGGAAAATCAAAATCTTTGCCTTTATTCCTACATTATCGAATCGAGTAGATATATAGGCCTCGCATGCATGCCTAATTTTCACAATATATATTTTATTATAATAATAATAATAATAATAATAATATATTACATATGAAACTAATTTTGTCCTAAATGAGTTGTATATTTTATATAAAATAATTTATTTATTGTACAAAATGTATAAACGAGATAGTGATGCGTAGCAATTAGGGTGGACCTTGATTACTTTTTTAATTCAAAGTAGTCGATAAAATAAGCATTAACAGTTAAAATGTTCATATTACATCATTTAGTTTATATTATCGTCAAAACTTTAGTGAATGCTTAATAAATTTTCTCTTAAAATATATGTAATGTGATGTAACTAGAGATGTGTAAAAATAATTTAACGACCTATTAATAATTTGTCCAAATTTCTTCGATTCTTTTTGTTTTAATTTAATTGTTCATTAAAAGAATATATTTTATTTTAGAAAAAATATAATAATTACGGTGTCTATTAATAAAATATTATATTTATCTATTTGACCATTTATAACTTATTGAAACTGAAATAAGCATAGTACAATTTAAACTAAAAACATGAACAATAAAATTAAAACGGAATGAGTACTTTTGTTAATGGACGGAGATTCTAATTCATTTTAGAGGTAGAAACTTTAGTGAAGCGAACTAGTGAATTCATTATTGCCGCCATAATATAAGGTCATTACTCATTCAAAGTTGTCAAATTAATGAGGCAGTTAAGAGCCTAATTACATCACTAATTGCTATTTCAGGAATGAGACCGGTGCCGACCTCTGAATTGTATCTATAAGTTTTGATATCGAAAGTCATTTCATTTCATTGAAGTAACAATTTATATATATATATATATATATGTAGAAAAAGATTCATAACTAAGCTCTAAATCTTGAGGAATGAGAGAAGCAAATTAAATTTTAGTCCCTGATTTTTGATAAATAAATGCTTTTCATATATATATATATATATATAGGGGAGGGATCAATGGGAAAGCAAAAAAATTAGGGAAAGAGAGAAGCAAATCTCAACCATTGATTTCATCATAAATGAATTTTAAAAATTACAAAAAATTTCAAAATTTAACATTCATCATCAATGAATGTTAAAAATATTTTTTAATAAAAAAATCAAAGGCTAAGATTTACTTCCCTCCTTCCCTAAATTTTGAAGCTTCCCTATATATATATATATATATAGATCTAGGTTCAAATAAGAAACCTAAATATCGTAGGAATGTAGGAAATGACTTCAAACTCATTTTTAAATATTCAAAACACGTTATTTTACAAAATTTTCTCCGTATCTCCTCATTCAAATAACTTTTAGAAACTATTTTTCAAATAAATAAAAAATTTCGACTTTTTTTTTATTTTTTTATTCATAATAATCACATTTTTTAACTAGATAATCACATGAATAATATGTGATTATCAAAATCCTATTTTGTAATTATCTCGAACACATAATAATCACATTATATTAGAGAATAATCACATGTGATTATCATGTTATATTTTGTGATTATCTTGAATAATCACAACAGTAACGACTGCAAAAAAAGTTCGAAAAAAAAAGTTAATATTTTTTATTAAAATTTTTATCATAGTTTGCAAAAGTTATTTTAGTAATAATCATTAAAAAAGTTTTGAAGAAAAATGTGTTTTGAATATTTAAAAATGAGTTTGAAGTCATTTCCTACGTTCTCACGATATTTAGGTTTTTATATGAACCTTCCCCTATTATAAATGTTAAATTTTGAAATTATTTATAATTTTTAAAATTGAATTTATGATGAAATCAAGGGTTGAGATTTGCTTCCCTCCTTCCCTACTTTTTTTCTTCCCTCTTGATTCCCACCCTATATATATATATATATATGTGCCTATTCAGATGTTGTGAAAAAAACTTCAAAAGATTTGAATCGACTATGAGAGTATTATTCTATTAATTAGTAAATACGATACATGTTGATACGAATATAATAATTTTAATACGAACACTATTTTGGATTCAAGCATTGATCTTGAAGGTATTTTACCTAGGAACACACTGATTACCATTTAAATAAACATTCCATGAACGATCACTCTTATCATTAAGTTACATGAAATCTATTTCATTATCAAGGAAATTTACAAGAAAACTGTTTCATCTGTTCTACCTTTTGTATATGTCCAATACTTTGACGAAACAATGCTTTAACATGCACTTTTTTTCATCAAATTAAACTACCATTGCCAATAAGGTAAAAATTGTTCTTCAGTGTTTTGGTTCAATTCGACCTGTAACTTCTTCGAGATACATAACAAGTTTGACCTACAAAGAGGACAACTAACTTGATCTCGATCGAGCCAACTCTTTATACAACTCGCATGAAACACATGACGACACCTATTGAGTTGACTCACAATGTCTTCATTTTTAAACTCGGCTAGACAAATGGAACAACTTTCGTCAACCGATCTCATGGTAGGTCCACCATCATCACCATTTTCATTTAGGAGCTCATTGAATCGAAGATCCGGCTGTTGGTAAATATTAGGAACCACATTTTGATGATATTGGTGATGATGATCATGATGTGCATAAAAGAATGTCATGATGGTGGAAACAATGTGAAGAAATGCATGTTTGATGTGAAGAAATGGAAGCCAAATGCATGTAAGGAATATAAGCGTGAGTATTGAGGATCCATAGCCTTCATAAACAACAGAAATCATCGTTTCAATAAAATTTTGGTTTTTTGAAGCTTTGATAATACGAGGTATATATAGGTGATTATGACTTCTGAGCTATGAATTGAAGAAGCTGTTTATATAATTAGACTACTTGTAGGGTCAACGTATTATTTTTGATTATTAATTTGCCGCCCTTTTATATTATAATCAAAGGGGTGGCTCTATAGTGCATTAATGTTGGCACAATTAAATAGCTTTTCTGCTGGTAAACCGATCTGTCGATATAATCAGTAACATTATTATCTGCAACCATTATATCATAATTATTCGTACAAAAATGATATATTTTGTTAGTGAGTCTTTGTATACTATAATATCTATTATACAATTTTTCTTGGTGATTATATACGACATTGTAGAAACACATTCGTAATATTTCGTGTAAGTAATTTGATGAGATGTTATTTATTTTATAAAATTTGAAGGGTTTTAATAGAAAAAGTGCCTTAAGGCCAATGAATAAGTATACCATACCATATATGAAACTAAACATTAAACAAATATCATTATTTTTATAACTATAACATTACTTTCCATTTAAATTTTATTGATTAATTATCATTATAAAAAGATTAATGTAAAATATGTCTAAACATATGCTTAAATATAGGTCTATTTAATATACTGTATCACATATGAATTTTACTTATTCTCAATTGTTTTTTTTATCAATCATTCTATCTTATTTATCAATAAAATATTTAAGTTTAAGTTTAGGTATACATTTATAAGACTAAAATGCTTTTTGGTGATGAAAAAATTCAAGTTTTCTTAATGATCATGCCTATAAATGACATGCTTATCTATTGTAAGCACTTTTTTTTTTTTTTTTTTTTTTTTTTTTTTTTTTTTATTAAAACTCATATTCCATACAATTGGTTATATGATATTTTAAAAATCTTTAAGAAAATAAGTATGTATGAAAAAGAGTTTTGTTTAATAGATATAAAATATAGACTTAAACCTTGTCCTAACCCATACAGTAATGATACATGTAATTCATTAATTCTCTCCTTTCATATTTATCAATCATTTTCTTACTTCAACAAATCACATTTTCAGACCTAGATTTAAGTCTTTATTTTGAAGCTTACTAAGCATTTTTTTCTATAGAAAATATGGAGTACTAGTATTGAAGAGAAGTGCATTGTTCTCCTTAATATAGGTATCATTAAATATTGTTATAAAATACATTTGGGTTGAGCAAGTATTAGTTTACTAATGTTAAAACCATTTATTGGACGGCTAGTAATGAATAATTTATGTAATAAAAGTTTAGTAATAATTTGAAAGGTTCATAAAATACAGAGACAAATGTTGTTGTAACAAATATAAAAATGTTTAAATAAGTTACAAATCTCGTAACATACCCTTTAATACAATAATATTATCAAATGATTTGTCATTGCTTATATATTTTAATATATACAATATATTGCATATTGAAATAAAAAAGTAGGATTAACATAGGACTTAAAAAATACCAAGGTAGACTAATTTTTTCAAATTGGACAATGAAAACACAATGACTTCGACTATTTTGTTTAGATAACAACGCGTCAAGGTCATTAGCAAAGTTTCTGAAAAAAGTGCTCTTAATTGTAAAGCAACTATGATTCGATAAATATCAAAAGTGGTGTCGAAATTAAAGCTTAAAAAAAGAAGTTAAGTTAGAAAAAATAATTACTCACAACAGTTTCATGTTCAGCATACCTTTTGAGTGTTATATCCTTAAATGACACAAATTTAAAACCATGTAAAGAACCACAAAATTCAATTTCAGTTGTCAGTGCATTATTATTGGTGAAGATCATCTTGTACTTTATGTGGGGTAACGTTGCATATCTGGACATATTGTCACCAACAATAAAATTACGAACACTAACAATATTGAAGTGACAAATTTTGTTGCACTTCTAGCAAAACCTGATCTCCACCAATCCTTGAATACGTTCATTATGAAAAGAAAAAAAAATAGATCATATAAAGATATGCATGTGTTGTATTTGATCAAGAATCAATTGTATATTAAAATTTGTAATATAATATCTTAATCTAGTAAATAGATTCTTTTATTTATTTATTTCTATTTCATGATGGTTCACGTCAATTATATAAAATTCTAACTTTAATACACTGATCTTGAACTATTGGTTATCTTTAAAATGATGGTAATTGCTATATTTTGTGGTTTGTGTTGATAAATACTAAGAAGAAGTTTGGAATGAACGTTTTAGATAAGTTATTTCGTAAATTTATAACTCTTGTAAAAGGTTTCATGCTTAGGCTTAATAACTTCAAAAGCTAGAGATTCAAAATTACTTATGTACCCCTGGTTAAGTAAGAAACCATTCTATATTTGGAAACATGTATAATAATGTCAAATGCACCAATTAAATGATAATTGCTCTATTTCTGGAATGTTTTTGTGACAATTATTATTATTATCAATCCATTTTTTAGATTACGTTATGGAGTCCAACAACCTATGTTGCATTTCACATGGTAATATAACCGCTTAAAATAGATAAAACTTTTCTAAAGTGAACTACATTTTGAAATGAAAAGAATTAATTTTTAAAGTTTTCTAAAACAATACATCACATAATATCTTGCTAAAATATAAATATGATTATATCTTATTAAAAGATCTAATTTTAAGAACACATAAAACAAATTAAAAAATGATGCTCTCTCAAACATCTCTACATACATATATAAATGCGTTTAAGGATAAAAGTAAAAAAAAATGTTGAAAAACATTTAAAGAATTTTTTACTTGATCGAAAATTATAAAAAAGTGAAAATTTTGATAAACTCGTGAAAAATTGACGTGGCAGTTAACATAGAGAAAATATGAAAAGATAACATGCAGGATTTTGTTAAGGTGTTAAAAAACTTATATGATGTCATGGAAAAGACTTAAGAATTACTAATATATAGAGATAGAGATAAAAATGGGGCAATTAATAGGCTAGTGACAAATTCATTTCATATATAGAGATAATAATGTGGTAATTAATAGGCTAATGACAAAATTGTTTCTCGCCGGTGCGGTCGGGGAGGACGGTGCCGCCCCCGCCACCAATATCTTTATCTTGATTTTTACTCTTTACAAAAATAGAATATTGCTAGTAGTAATTATTTAATCAAAATACCATCTAGGGCTAAACAGTAGCATACATTGTATTTTGATTGTTGTTGCCCTCAAGTTTACTTATTATATTATTTTCAAGATGTATACGTAAATAAATATGAAACCTATGGAATTCTTGCCCTTTTTAATCAAGTGTCACACACTTGGTTGTTAACAAGATTTTAATTTTTATGTAAAGTGTATGTTTAAAATATTATTATCAAAATGACTTTTTAATCATTGTTTACGTTTAAATTTTGAGATCAGCAGGTATACGTACTTGTAAATAAATCTATACGTTCATGATAATTATATATAAACGCTTGACTTTATAATATAAAGTGTACGCCAATTATTCAAATGTATTTATAATTTTAGTATGAATTTCAAGATCACTACTAAGTGCGCTTGGCAATTAAATCGGATTGGGTTGAGTTTGAGTCGGATTAAAATGAGCTAAGTCAAAGTGAGTTGGGGTTGAAAAGACTCAGAATTTTTTATACGAGTTGGATCAAATCTGGGTCAAAGGGTCGAGACCTTTTCTTGAACTTATATATATACTACTCATTTTAGAAGAAAAAATATACAATAATTTAGTCAATATTTAAAACTCTAAACATTTATCAAGTGATAAATGAGTATTTAATAAATGATTTTTTTTTTAATTCTCTTTTTGTGATTAGTAAGTTACATATACTAATAAAATGTATTTTTTAAATGATTAAAATATTTTAAAATTTAAATAAAAAAATTACTTATGGTTGAGACCAACATCACGAATTTAATTCGAATCGGTTGATATACACAAATAATAAAATTTCTTTATTATAATACTTTTATTTATATTTATTTATTCTATTTCAATTAACGCTCATTTTCTTTGTTCTTAAAATATACAATAATAATATCTATTTATTTGATAATCAATTATATTTGTTTATGAATGTCAAACATATTAGACTGGTTTTCAGACTTTATCAATTATCTTCAACATATGATCAATTGATGATTTGAATAATTTGTAATTATGGTCACAATTTATAAAATAGTTAGAATTATCTTGTGTTTCTTATATCGTTGAATATATTGATCAAATTATTGATAATTTTGGTTTGAAAAATGTCAATTGTATTTACTAATGGACTACATTTTACTTGATTTTTTATTTTTTTTTTAAAAAGCCATTTTAAATGAGAAAATTTTATTATTTTCTTGCATGTCCCGTTCTAAATTTTTTTGGCCCACTCTATCAAAAATTCTCCTACAAGATTCATTTACATTAAAACAATTTAGGGGCAACAATTGCTAGTTGATCCAGCAGCTTGTTGTGTGAATTGTACAGATAAATGTGGTGACTGATAACGTCAAAAGACAAGATTGACAGATAAATATGGTCTTGCATTCAAGAGTGATTTTAAGCAATCACTAGTTCCCGATTACAGAAAAATAAAACTATTAATGTATTCAATTACTAACTGATTTCAATATACCTATCAAATCAATTTTTCCATAGTCATTAAAAAATCAATCGGAGAAACTACATAAACCCTAGAGTAGCAATATGCAAAATTGAAGCCTACCTCTTGAAACTGTGATGAGAAATCGATAAAAGATGGAGATAAGTTTGAATTTTAAGTTCGATCATTGCTTGGTACGTCTTTTGTTTCTTCGTCCTCTTCAATTTCACGTTCAATAAAAGATTTCAATTTTCACTCTTTGGACCCGCTCGACCCGTACATGCGACCTGTTGGACCCATGTTTATTTACTGGGCTTTATGGAGGTACAAATTTGACATGTTCTTTTTTCTATTGTCTACGATGCAAATGGACCCAACCGGTTGGAGGAATTACCCAATGGATCTTTTTAGAACTTTTGGGTCTGGATTGCCAGCCTGCTCTACTAATAGATATCTATGTTTTTTTTAATGATTTGTTTTATTTTATTTGTTATTAAGGAACATCAACTCTCATTTTATATTGAGAAACAAATTTAGTAAACATAAGGTATTGACTATATTATAAATTTTAATTAAATTAAATAAATTAATTTGACTTATACTAATAAAAAAGTAGGAAATATTGTTTAAACCACAAAAAGTATAAATTATATTTTATTTGATATAGAATATTTTGACTTATATTTATTAAGAAAAAGTAGAAATTTTATTAAAACCGCAAAAAGTCATAACAGTTACAAAAGTCAAAACCACCTACAACACAATGTGTGAATGTTATCCATTGAACTTTTATATTCCGAATATGTTAGTGAAATGTGTAGTATTATAGTTGGCAATAGCTAGCAAAACAAACCCTTCACCATTTACAACAAAATCTGCTTAAATGCACAAAATATCAACATGTTTTAATAAAATTATTATTTTATGAAATCCAAAATTTTACACAAAATAAATACTTATAAAACTTCTGTATAAGTTTACACTGTTCGGTATGTTCACAATCCATCTATCTTCGTTGGAAGTTTAGAAACTTGATACCATACGCAAAGACTAGACAAAAGAGCACAGCCCAAGCAACATGAGCCAAAGCAACGTAGCCGAGAAAATCATACTCGAAGCCCAGGTAATCTTTAATGAACTGCTTCACTGTGACCGAATCCTGGCCAGGTATCGCCATGAGTTTTTCGTTTTGACCAAGCTGAGATGTGATCAGCCCGTATAGAGTCCACGCCACAGGTGATCCCCAGTAATACCACCTCCACCATATTGGAATTTGCTGCAACAACGTTTAAGTACTTATGTTAGAAACTTTTTGAATATAATGCATAGAGTATACATGAATTGTTATATATTAGTGACTCCGGGAGTTGTGTACCGCTCTGGTAATCATGAAACCAGAAAACAAGTTCCAGAAGTTGAGAAAGAACGACATAGTCATGGCTGCTATAGCGTAATTTGGAGTGAGGGCTACAAGCATCATTCCGTATAATGTAAAGTAGACGAAGGACATGAACATGTAAAAGTAGAACCAAAAGAACTTGTCGGCCGACCAATGGAACCCGATCATTGAGTAAATCAGAAGACTGTAAAGGAACGTTTGAATGCCTATATAAGCCACCTCGATTGCCACCTGTAGACAAAATAGTGATCTAATTTCAGGTTTCAAGTCACTCCAATAAAAACTAAGGATGCGTTTAGCTGCAATAAGTTATCATGAAATTTTCATCTCATATTTGAACAGTTTGTAGTTTTTCGACTTTTAATGAAAAACTATTAGAAAAACATCTTTATTTACTACAACTAAATGCACTTTAACTTATTTTCATATTTCTTATCATACCTGCGCAAATGCGTAGGGGATCGCCGAATACATTCCTGCTGCTTTCTCACGATAAAAAACCGTTCGTTCTACAGACACTACAGTCTGCACAGACTGAGTGCTTGTTCCACCAAGAAACAACACAGCAGCATACATAGCTCCCATCAAATTCATTACATCTTGTTGTTGGTCGCTGTCAAAACAACACAAAATCTATCAGAATCATTTGTTAAAAGTGAAAAAGACGTGTTAGAATCTTACGTTTTTTGGCCTTTATCCCAGAAAATCACTCCAAAGAGAATGCCAATAATTGTAGTCAATAAGAACCGAACAGAGTTATACTGTGGATGTCTCCAGTAAGACCAATGCAGTTTCCATAAGCAAGCTAAGCACTGTGTCCAAAAGGATTGAGAGTACTTTGTCGGGAAGTAAAGATCTTGGGACCCTGATGCGGGTGTATTGAGCTCATTAATTAGCTCTTGGTTTCTCCTGTTACCGAGAATTGATGATCAAGACGTTTAACATGAAAATTGTTAAGAGAGGCAGAAGATTAGGAGGGATTTGGGGATTCTTACTTATATAAATCAGAGTTGGCATAGATATCGGCGAAATCAACTCCAAGTTGAGCCTCGACTGCTGTAGAACTAACGTCGAGCATCCATGTAGCCGGATTTTGACCTTCTTTTATTTTGTTAATCCCTGGAATAGACTGAGAAAATGGCTCCTGTTAGTTTCTATGTGTTGTTGATATAGGAATATAATGTAAGGATTTACTCACCTCAAAATATTCTATTAGAAGGTGAGAATGGCTCCCAAGAGGTCCGGTGTAAGTTACCCTACCACCTCTTTTCATCAATAGTAGCTGTAAGAAAGTAAGGAGTTAGTTTTGAAGAGAATTTATTTGAATAAACTCGGTTAGTTTAAGATTACTTGCCTCATCAAAAGCTTCAAAAATATCGATACTGGGTTGGTGAATGGTGCAAACAATAGTTCGACCAGTATCAACGGTGTTTCTAACAGTACGCATGACAATAGCTGCTGCTCTTGCATCAAGTCCTGATGTGGGCTCGTCCATGAATATAATTGATGGATTGGCAACCAACTCTACGGCTATGGTAAGTCTCTTTCTCTGTTCGGTTGAGAGACCGTCTACTCCTGGAAGACCGACTATTGCATTCCTTAATGGGTTAAGTTCAACCAAATCCATGACTTCCTCTACAAAGATCTGAACCACAAAATAAAATGTATTTCATGTTGGTATGTTACAACTAATTATGTGGCCTTATGAGTGGGTTGAGTAACGTGTCATTTTGAGTATAATCAAAATGGCGAGGTCAGGTTAGGTCAACTCACAAACTTCTTTTTGTCTATTTTGGAGGCTATGTTCATTAAAAATAAACTTTGGGCGAGCTTCAACCTATTTGCCCATTCATGTTTACCTAGTTTGTTTTAATTTGACCCATTTAAGATAAAACACAACCACAATTGACTCATTCATAAGTAAATGGGTCGATTTTTCCAAAATTGATGACTCATTCTAAGCAGGTGGCAAGATGGGTGGGTTGGGTGACTTCAAAACGGGTCTATTTTTGTATAGTAGAAACGGGCCAGGTCAGGTTAGGTTGACCTACAAACCCATTTTTGTCTATTAGGAGGCTGTGTGCATCAAATTTTTGGGTATGATTTTAACCGGTTTGACCTGCTCCTTTTTAGCTCATTTGTTATACTTGACCAATTTAAGATAAACACGACCCGAGTTGACTAGTTGTAAAATTTTACCTCACAAGTTTGTTTGGTTATGTCTGGAGAAAGACGTAACCAGGCAGAGTACACGAGTGACTCATAAACCGTGACATGAGGAGAATGGATGTCGTTTTGTTCACAGTATCCGTTCACACGAGCAAAAGTTTCTTGCTTTCTAGGGTAACCTGAGATACTGATACTTCCATCAATGTACCCACTGGTCTTTCTTCCAGCCAACACATCCATCAATGTGGTCTTTCCGGCCCCACTTACACCAACCAATGCTGTCAGTACACCTGGCCTGAACGTGCCGCTGACATCTTGTAGCAGTTGCAGACGAGCCTCTTCGATTCCTTGTGCTTTCATTTCCTGATAAATGAAAACAAGATAACGTTGTTGTTTACAGATTATGAGGAAAACAAGCTCGAATGTTGGAACATTTAAGACTTACAACTGGCATGTCTACATAGTAATTGACATGATCAAATGCAAGTGATAACGGCTGAAACGGAAGCACCATTCCTTTCTTATTGCTGTTTCGTGCTTCCATTTCTGTGCTTGTTTGTGGACACTTTTGATTATGCTCATCATCTGTTGGAACAACGCTTTTTGAGTCTCCAAGAGCTGGATTATAGGATCAAAACGGTATATATATAAGATGCTAGATATTGTGTAGATTACAAAGATTACAAAAATAACATAATGCATAATCTTACGATTTAAGTATGTCAGAGCCAACACAAAGAAGAGGTTAAACAGAAGCGAAAACCCAAAGAGCGTAGTAACACAAACCCAATACATATACTCGGTTGTGAACATTCCCCTGGACTTTAGTAGTGCCTTCCCTACAGTTGGTTCATTGATTCGTATATCTGTGTTAGGCTATCACACACGAAAACAAACCTTAATAATTTGAGACATAAAGCAAAAAACATGGATTTTGGATATGAAGAGTACAAATATAGCTTACAGTGCTCCATCTATCATCTAAAAACTCATTGATCACAATGGCATTTTGTCCATACATCATTGGGGAGATATAATATCCCCATATCATCCATGTCTCAATGTCATCTGGAAGGAACAAATTATGTTTTCAGTATACGGGCAGGAAAGAGTGAGTACGTAGAAGATTACAGAATACAGACCTTTTGCAACAATGAAACCACCAAGTACGAAAACTAGTAGCAGGGAAAAGCTACCAAGAGCGTTTGCTACAACCCGTGTTCTTCCAAGTGCAGAAATGAAACGAAAAAGAGACAATGCCATTTGATGTACGCCGATATAAGCCAAAAGCTGTTTAAAAAACCTGATTATGAACACACACAAACATGTTAGATTCACTCGAGTTTCTACTTAGGTTTGAAAGAGTGTAAGTACTTACCTACTAGGAGAAGGAGCAAATCCGATGGTGTAATATGTTAGAACAATCCATATTATAGATTCCATGATCGATATAGGAATTTTCATAATCCATATTGGGATAGCAAATGCCCATGCGGGGTAGAACAGTGAATCTCTCTGTTTAAAGAACACGGGCAGCCTCGTAACCGTGAGCCCGATCTCAGCAGCCCCATTAAACATGACAGTTAATAGACTAAAGAACAATGCACCAAAGTACTTCCCACCATCTCCAATTCGACCAACTTTCATTTCAGTTCTAAAGAAAACTGTGAAAGCAATAACCGACATTATAAAGATCTGAGTGGTCTTAAATATGTACAAAAAGGCGTTCCGTTTCATCAATAACCACTCTCGGTCTAAGTTTGCTTTAAGAAGCTCCATGTTTGATATACCATACTTTTCAGTCACTAAAGCAGCAGGATGCACATTGGTTTTGTCATAAGGAACTGAAAGGTCATGATAAAGACGGTCGCCAACATGAAACGTGCTGAAGATTTGAACAAAGTCTGGAACTGAAACATATTGGTAAGGTTCATTTTTGTTGAACCAGTACTGTTCTTGGTCTTTGTTTGAAATAACTTCTTGTAAAAAGTCAGCAACTCCTTTCCTTTCGGGGCATCTAAACCCTGCACTCTTGAAGAAAGCGAGAATGTCTTCACGTGGGCCTTGGTAGACGATTTGACCCTCCGAGAGCAGTATAATGTCATCAAATAATTCGAATGTTTCGGGTGCGGGCTGAAGCAGTGAAATGATCATGGTTACATCCATGATATGAACCATTTGTTTCATGTATTTGACTATCTGAAAAGTGGTAGAACTATCCAAACCGGTTGAAATTTCATCCATGAAAAACACTTTTGCACGCCCAACCAACATTTCTCCTAAAGTAATAGAAAAATAACTAGTTAAAATTGGCAAAATGGGTGGGTCGGGTGATGAGTCAAAACATATTGGTTTGACCCTCAATTGCTGTGTCTTTTTAAGTTATACTCCATATATATAGTTAATGCATTAAATATGATTATAACAGCTATACATTTGTAATAATTAATTTTTTAGAACTACATTTTGGGCGGCTGTCAACCTGTTTGACTCGTTTCCTTTTCAGCTAAAAAAATTATTTGACTCATTTGACCCGTTACGGATAAAGTAGCCCAAATCAACCACATGTAAACATAATCATCTTAATATCATCAAGACATTTATAGTAAGTAAGACATGAATGCCAAAGAATACCAGTAGTAACACGCTTTTTCTGTCCACCAGAAATTCCTCTTCTCATTTCATTGCCCACCATGATATCAGCACATATATCTAATCCAAGAATCTATTCACATTCACTTCCAGTTAACTCCATGCACTAATAAAAATTCAAATAAGAACTTAGGCTTTGAGCTAAACCTTTAAAACATAGTCTGTAACCAAACTGGATTCTTGACCAGCAACTGATGTGGCTTTCATGAAAGCATCAATTTCTGGGTCAGGTTTGATCCCTCCCTGTTTTTCACGTCGTGAAAGTTCTGCCAGGAGATCGTATCTGGTCCCTACACCTAGGCAACGACCAGAAAAATCAAAAGTCTCTCTAACGGTCATCTCACCATGGTGGACATCATGTTGGCTGATGTAAGCACAAGTTCTTTGGGGAATGAACTCTGACATTTGATGGCCGCAGTAAGTAATGTCTCCAGCGGCTCTTAGATCGGGTTCCAGTACTCCGCCAAGGGCCCTCAGAAATGTAGTCTTCCCTGAACCAGGGGGTCCGAGAAGTAGTGTCATCCTGAAAAGGTTGATCGGGGTTATGTTCTTACGTTTAATGGGTAGAACCAAAACATTATTGTAATAAGAAAAGGGGTCAAATGAGTCGGAAGCTGCCAGAATGTACTTTTGAGACATAAAACCTTCTGAATTAATTTTCTTTTCAAAGATAGTTGGTTCTTTATTGAAATAATATAACTTTACCAATATATTTGACACATTATTTACATATAAAAAAATTAGATTTTTGGACGAAGATGTTTCAGATCAACCCGACCCGTTTTGACTTTTACATAAAATTACCCATTTCAGCCCGTTACACAACCTTCTCGACGTGCTCACTTTCTTTTCTCATGAGTTGAAATGGTGCAAAGCATACCTTGATGGCTTCACAATTCCACTCACATCATGCAAGATTTTGGCAACCCTTCTCTTGGATGGAACAAGCCTTAGGAATCGAAGAAATCCCTATCAACATACAAAGGTTATAAAGTTGCATCAACCATAAGATATACAAATTCAATGATGTGAAATTAGAAAACAGCAAACCTCTAAAGTGTTCAGGGTAGAATTTAGTAAAGTAGGAAGAGCCCTGGAGCCAACATGAACATCTCCTTCAACCGACAAGTTCTTGTAGCGTACTTCGATCTTTGGAATATCAATGCCCACCCTGTTTAACCCCAATAATATTATGCATATGTAACTCAAAAAAATTACAGATTTTATATGATGATAGGTAAATTCACCTGTCGATTCTAGCTCGAACTTTAACAAGAAACTTCTCATTATCTTCTTCTACAACTTTGAGTATGCTCTCCATAAGCTGCTTTTTATCCCGAGGTCCAAGATTTGTGATATCGATTTGTTCATGAACGGTTTTTCCATCATCAAGAACTTGCTTCATGATTCCTTTTCTTAATCTATCATATGTTGGAAGCCTTTCAATTGCAGCCCATTTGAGTTCTTCTTCATCATCATCCTCTCTACCATTTATTGCAAAAGCATCACCTGTAGGTACGCCCGATAGAGCCTCTCTGTTACTAGCTGAAGCCCAACTCCTTCTACCAGATGACGAAATTCTCATTCGCCTGCTCATCGACCTCGCAAGATCATCTCCGGCGAGTGATGTCGTCATTTTCTCCCGCGTTTAATCTCAACCACTCAAATTGTATGAAATCTTTCAAGTTCTAAAAACTTTTGATTATGGCTTTCTTAAACAAAAAACTACTCAATCACCCTAAAACTTGTAATTACGACTGCAGAAAAACACAATTGTAAAGGAAAGTTAACTAACTAACTACATTCAATTTAAAGATGTTAAAATTGGTTTGATCATGAATATCTTCATTCAAAGAACTGATATTTTCATTAATTTAGACATACCCATTTTCATCAAATGATTCAATAACATGTAAAAAGACAAGTTTTGCAATCTACTCAGTCACCCCAAGACGAATCTTTCAACTTTTTAAATCTGTCTCTTTATATCTTTAGTTATGATACTTGAACTAAAAACTACTCCAACTGAAAACAAAAACGATATAATTATTTTGTTCAACTTAAAGCTGCTAAAACTGAACCGATCATGATTTATATTTATGCAAAGAGACTGAATTGTGATGATATGAGCAATACTCATATCATAAAATGAATCAAAAACATATAAAAATATGAGCTTTTTGAATAGAAAATTACTCTTTTGAATCCGTAGGCAGCTGACATTGTAGAGAGTTTGTCAAAGGGGAGACTTTTTTTTTTTTGTCATGCACCATGAAGTATGATTTGATTCGCTACTTTTTGAACTAATTAATGGAAAGAGATATGTCAGAAGATTTTCTCTTATTATTATTATTATACCATTTTCTATTTTTATTCGTTTTTCTCCATGTGATAGTGGCGGCATTTATTAGTAAAATCACGTGGACATTTTATGATTTATAAATGAAATATTCTAGATGTATGACTTAATAGTTCTAAATATACTCTAAATGTGAGTATATCTTAAAGCGTATCAGTCTCATCTAATTCTATGTATGTATATATTAGTCATATGTTTTTTTAGAGTGTTCAAAGAATAATCTCCTCCATAAATATTTATGCTTAAACACTTAGTAAAATGTGAATTATTGAGCTTTGCTAATAATAATTCTAAACAACCACTTTCAATCAAAGCGTGTTGAAAATTCTCAAATTAAAAAGGCTTCTTAATAGAAACTACGAATTATATGAGTTAGTTGTATTATGGACAAACCCCTTCAAAATTTTCTGTAAATCTCATTTCATTATATAAGAAGTATAGTTACACTTGATCTTTTCATTATATACAAACTAGGTGATAAATCCGTAATAACGTGAGATGAACTTTATTTTTATAAATAAATAAAATTTTGTCGTCAATTTGTGACCGATCTTTTTATATAGTTTATAGACCTGAGATAAGACGTGACAAATTTAACTTTTATAAATAAATAAAATATTTAGTCGATTTTTTTATATTGTGACTGATTTTTTTTAATATAAACAAATACATCAAATATATAAGGGTCAAATGTGTAATTATACGAAAGAAATGTTGATCGTTGCTAGTTTATAGACCCCGATAACGCCGGACGAATTTAATATTTATAAATTAATAAAATATTAGGGTCATTTTTATATAGTTTATAGAC
This sequence comes from Logfia minima, assembly GCA_963921325.1. Taxonomy (NCBI): domain Eukaryota; kingdom Viridiplantae; phylum Streptophyta; class Magnoliopsida; order Asterales; family Asteraceae; genus Logfia; species Logfia minima. The sequence goes on from OY992770.1 coordinate 4,309,474, forward strand.
CCCGATAACACTTTGGTCTATTTTTTTAATTTAAATAAATACATTAAATATTTAAAGGGACAAAAGTGTAATTATATGAAAAGAATTAAGATCGTTGAATCGCAAAGGGTAAAAATAATAAAGGCCTCAGATTATCTTGATCGTATTTTTTTTTTAATTATAGAGATTATATATTTGAAGACCACCTAAATATATCATTTTGTTTTTGCAGGTCACCTATTTTTTAAAACGATTTTGTAGGCCACATAAATATATCATTTTATTTTTGTATGCCACATATATTTGAAAACGATTTTGTAGGCCACCCAAATTTGTATATTGTTTCATGCATATCAAATTTGACTAAAAACTCATCAAAGAAAATGTGAAGGAACACAAATACCCGTGTATTTAAATAAAACTAAAATAATATAAATAATGTTAATTAACAAATATAGGAGTATTTGTGTCCTTTCACATGTTTTTGATAAGTTTTTAGTCGAATTTGATATACATGAAACAATATATAAATTTGAGTGGCCTACAAAAATAAAATGATATATTTAGGCGACCTACAAATATAAAATCCCTTAATTATATAATAATATACAATAATATAATATATAATATAATAATATAAAAAAAGATATCTTAAGATTTTCTCTTGTTATTATTATACCATTTTCTAATTTTATTCGTTTTTCTCCGGGTGATTGTGGCGAGTAAAATCACGTGGACCTTTTATAATTCATAAATATCTATGCTTAAACACTTATGTGTAAAATGTGAATTATTGAGCTTTGCTAATAATAATTCTAAACAACCACTTTCAATCAAAAGCGTGTTGAAAATTCTCAAATTAAAAAGGTTTCTTAATAGTTACACTTGATCTTCCTATTTTAAAAGGAGGTTCAGTCGTTCATATGCATATTCAATTTGGGCTTCCTTATGTCATGGACTAACTAACATATTTTGTAACCTTACACTTTTTTAAGTGCGTTTTTAACATCCAAAACATCCACTTCAATTCAGTGGAAATGTCTATATATTATAACCTTTCTTCAATATCGTCACACAATATTATTCTACATTTTTAACATTCATTTGCTATTCTAAGTTGCAAAAACTTTAAAAACATCTAGATCACCTAAAAGCCTTGTGAGAGTCACAATTTTGCCAAAACCATTTATAAGGCTTTTGAATCGAAAAAATTTAACCAACAATTTTCAACACCACTTCGTCTCATAAACAATAAAAATTCAATCTAACAATCTATTTTAAATTTCGATTATTCATCTTTTTTATGGCAAACTGTAGTTTGCTCTTACACATATAACATTTTTTTGTCTTTGCCCACTTTTTAACTCACTATTTGTGTGATTTCATTATTATTAAGATAGTGAATAATCAATAAATTTAGTGACGATTTTAATTTTCACATTATCAAAACATTTATGAAACAATAAAAAATTTATAAACATATATCATGGCATAAACAACTTATAAAACAAGCAAAACATAGTTTAAAAGTCACGTGAAATTCAAATTTTGAAACGAATAATCACTAAGGTGATTTATTGATAAGTGTTCATGATGTTCTTAAAACATGTCTCAGGTTTGGTGGGTAAATATATTGGGATGACTTGAAAAATGGTAAAAAACAGTAACAAATATTCTGATTAAATATGTACATTAGTACCGAATCTAAATTTTTTTGTCGAAGGGAGCATGTGAAATTACTTAAAAAAATTATGGGTCACAAAAGAAGTATAAAACATCATCAAAACGTTATCAAAAGTGTCACTCTACATCACTAAACATAACAAATAACTTAAAACGACTAATTTTAACGTGTTTTCTTCCATTTAGATTTTATATCTATCTATTTTAAATGAATTTCTATTTAACTTTGTATATATTATATTTGTTTATTACAAAAGTGGGTTTTCATAACTACAAAAATTCGAGATATAAGTTTTGACAAACTCAAGAACTCGTAAAATTTTTCATCAAGTTATTATAACCAAAACATTTATTTTTCAGCAAGTTAGTAGGTGATAATCAAAATCGATATTCGAAATAAAAGTATCCCGAGTAGTCTTTTTGTAATATACAAATATTGTTTTAAGGATATCAAACTAGATTAGTTAAAAGGGTTAAACTTATAATTTATAAGGTCAAGGGCTAAATTGTATCTTTAAACAAAGACAAAGATTTAAAGAGAATGTGTGATAATAAGTTAGAAACAATGGGGATGAGTTAAAAACAGTGGGGCCAATTGGTCATCTTCCCCACCTCCTCCAAGTGTTCATCTCAAACCTCTTCTAAAACTTCCTCCATTAAAATGGCAAACAAGCTACTTTATCCTTTTTCCCACTCTTTTTAAGTTTGAATTTTTCATTATGATCGGAGCAAAGACTTAACAAAAAGAGAGGTGGGGTCAAGTAGAAAATACACATTTAATTACAATAAACCTACATATTAATACATTAAAAGAATTTGAGTCGTAAGGGCACTTGATCCCTGTTGCACCTGAGTGGCTCCGCTTCAGAGTAAAAAGAAAGACTCGCATTCTCTGAATAATCTAAATTCGAAAAACTTCGTATGTTTATTAACTTTTAGAATAGCTTAAGGATAAAATTATAAAATTTAAATTACTTTGATAGGTATTTGCATTTTCAAGTAGAATATTGATGACATTTAATGTCATCTAACATGTAAGAAAAACTCTTAAATAAATCATAATATAGACTTTATATTGTAAAGATAAATCAATTATACGTTGGCACAAAGTTGTCATTCACATAATTAATTGATTTTTATAAGCGTACATATTATATGTCGGAGTTATGTAATTGAACTGGTCAAATTGGTGATAATTTTTATTTTAAATCGATTGAGGAAAAATCTCTACACCTGTTAAATTTTAAAAAAGTAACACATGTTTAGATAAGTGTGTGATTATAAAAGTTGGGTTTCCTTATTAGATTGCATATCGATCTCTCCAATATCCTAGTACTTAGGGTTGGAGCTAGAGTGGAGTCAGCAGAGTCAGTTGCCCTCACAAAAATCTTAAAAATATATAAAAGGAGAAAAAATTTAAAGTATCAATAATATCTTTTAATTTTTGCTATTACAAAACTATAAATAAAAATAAAATAATTTTCTTTCCCCTTCCATTTGAATTTCCTAGCTCCGCCATGCTAGTAGTACAATTGAAAACATCATTGGTGTTTATTAATCAATAAATCATAAAAGATTTACAAACAAAACTCCAAGAAAAAATTGTTGATGGGCGTCCATATACATGGTGACATTGTTGACACATACTTGCTCGACTTCCCGGAAAACCTTAAATCCGTATCAGCACATTGGAATCGTATGATTTCAGATCCTTATTTTATGAAGTCTGAGATCTCATCGAATGATCCTTCTCCCACACCAACAAACTCTTGTTGTAATAGATGACAAAGCTCATTCGATTTTCAAGATTCCTTCTCCTTTAGACTCTCATCAGGAAACAGGTATAACAAAAGTCACCATTGTTGGACCATCTAATGGTATAGTACTTTTGGTCGTTACTGATTTGATTGTTAGATTTGGAGATATACCAACGGGCTACACATCATGGAGACTTTTGATACAAGGCTTAGGATCGATTCATTGTTCGCTAAGGTCAAACCGAGGGGCATGCGCTACTGAGTGCCAGGTCACGCTGCGCCATTGATCCATATTTGTGTTACAACCGTAGCTATGATACCACCTGTTAGGACCGATACTTAGCCAACAACATATTAAACATATAACTCTAAAACTAATACGTGATACAGGGAGTGCTCACGAGCTTATATCTAGACATATATTTCGACGTGAGACATGGGTTTGCACTCAACACCAGTTTCCCATTGGTACATGTGTGATGTCTTGGATCTTAAAACTAGTTCTTGGAGCACCGAACCAAAATATCTAAACCTAGCTTTATCTTTTGTAGTGATGTAGGTATGTTTGTAAATGGGTTTTTGTATTGGGTAATTACATTGTTTCGTTTTGAAATCTTGGCTCTTAATGTTAAGAGGTGACATTTTCATACATAAAACTACCTCACGAGGTTAGTTATTCTGGAATACAACAACCATAAGTAATATTTGAATATTCAGGTACTCTTTTGGGTTCACTAGATAGATGCCTTTCTATGATTAATAAGAATAAAAGTATCACTAGGTTTGATGAGTGGGTAATGGAAGAACAAGCATGGTTGAAAACGGTCGTTCACATTCGGTGTGGAGGATAATCGTGTCAACGAGTTCCACCCAATGAGTATTTTGAGTGACGGGAAAATTCTCTTGACAAATGGCGCAAACCAACTTGTCATCTACGACACGGGGAAAGATTCATATAAAATGCTACAAGATGAAGATGAAGATGAAGTTAAGGAAATAAAAGGAACTAAAGCTTTTAAGGGACTACGCTCAATGGAGTGCGTGGAAAGTTTGATTTCACCATCAGATATTTGCAACATTCCTATGATATGATCTGCCCCTTTGAACTAGCTGCATTTGTACTTTCTTGAGTTCGTTGTGAATATTTGGCTTTGTCAGGATTCTATTTTTTCTGGGAAAGGTCTTCTGGAGTTCATAATTTATCTTCAGGTTATAATAAAGGAAATTTATTATTAAATCATTTTCAGCGTGAAACTAATGTTTGAGATACAATTAACTTAGGGTAGTGATAAATTACCTAGCAAATTTAATCAATTCACTTAAAGTGTGCATTATATGGTGTCATATACACAGAAACAATGCATAACTAATGGATTTCTCATCGTCCATTAACCTAACGTAAAAAACACTATAGGGATAAACATGTATCCTGTATAACTCAATCAGTCATACAAACGTTATATGATGTTAGATTTGTGTTATTTTAGATTATTATTTATATCAATCAGTATCTGATAGTATATGATGTGAACGAGGTTGCTTTTCCTCGTCGCATTAGGAATGAAACTAATAGTATATGCCAACTTTAATCTATAGTATTTACTTAAAATATGTTAGGGAAAGAAAATGTATGTTTTATTGATTATCGGCTATTATTTTCAGTATGTCTAAGATAAAAAGGATATTGTTTGTATCCCTTGTGATTTTTCTTTATCGGCTATTGTTTGTATCACATTAATCAGTTATATTTTTATGTCTCTTTTTAGACCTACAAGTTTAGACATATATATTATTTTTCTTTTTCCTTGTTATTATATATTTAAGATCAAAGCTAAATAAACTTTAAACTTGAAACTTGAAACCATAGAGTTAAAAATGGATATAATTCATGAAGTAGTGTAATAATTATTTAAAGATGATTAGTTGTAATACTATTAAAAACAAAATAACTCTACTCAAATGAAAATAGAGAAAACAAATATTGTGAAGAAACATTTGTAAAAACGGTTTATCTTTTTGTAATTTATGGTGAGGACTCAAAGTTAGAGTTAGAAAGCACTAATTGCCCATAGAAATATCATGATAACTCAAGGATCTCACTATATATCTCTTCCTATAATGATAAAATCGTGATCGTGATATTATCCCTAAGATCTCATGATAAAGTGGCAACTTTGTTTACCATTTGATTATAAGGTATAATATATTTCTAGTCGGCTTTTTTTTTTCTTCTAGTAAAGTTATGTAAGAAAAGTATCCAAAGTACAATGATTTTAGAATATAAATTCCTAATCTTGTCTAGCATAAATAACCCAACTTAACATGATCATGAGATAATCATTTATTCATGTAACGTAAAAGTTCAACTAGATACACTATATAATCCTATGAAATTATGTCATCTTATATTTATTATTTAGTACAATTATTTATACCTTTGTTATTTATTTTCAAATTAAAGAAGAAACATGTAACATCAATAATGTTTTAGAAGTCTTGAAAATGATTGGTATTATACAAGTAATATAGTCCTCTGTCTTCATCCCAACTGCTATCAACCTTACGCAAATGGGAGTCACTACAATAGAAATATAAAATTTTCATAAAATATCTGATATTAATGAAGTTTTATCGAATTTATAGATACGTTATATATATAAAGTTTATATAAGTTTTAGAAATAGACATAGTTTCACACTAAATATAAGGGAATGGTACACACATGATAAAAGAGGATTCTCAAAAACCACTCCAACACTAAGACAAATAATTTCAACAAATCTTTGACCAACTCAAATAAGTAAAGATTAATTATGAGGAAATAAGTAAGAAGATGCTAGTTAAACGGCTATTCTCAAAAAATAAAAATATTATGCATAACGTACAAGCCATCTAATTAAGAACAAACAATTACAAAATAACGTATACAACAAAAATCCAGCTCTTCGGGCCATCACTGGGTCCTTGTAAATAGCCGGCCGGGCCCTATGACATAGCCCTCGTTTTGCCGGCCTGCGTCCACCTCATCACCACCCTTCATAAATCCAATTTTCTTCCAATCCGCACAACTTTCATATTCTATTTTTACATGGTAACAGAAGCGAAATCTGAACTTTTGTTCAAAACCAGTAATTTTCTTTAGTTATGCAAATGGACATAAATAACAACAGTCCAAGTGCTCTTAGTCGTGGCTCCTCAACCACCACCACCGATCGTTCAAAGCTTAGCACTAGCTCAAAAAGCGAATCACCAACCGCCACTTTAAGCCGCCGTTTCTCGTCCTCCAACAATGCACAATCACCAAGGACCACCACCAAGGATGACATTCGTCGGCTGGTGAAAGCCAACGGTGCGACACTCAATCTTGATGAATTAAGATTTATACAAAGGCTAGGAAGTGGTGATATTGGAAGTGTGTACTTGGTAGAGCTAAAATGCGCCGAGGGGTGCATGTTAGCTGCGAAGGTGATGGATAAGGAAGAGTTGATTAATAGAGATAAAGAAAGTAGGGCAAAGATAGAATTAGAAATACTAGAAATGTTGGATCATCCATTTTTGCCTTCATTATATGCTAGTTTGGAAGTTGATCAATGGTCGTGTTTGTTGACCGAGTTTTGTCCCGGTGGTGATCTTCATATTCTTCGTCAACGACAACCTGATCAGAGGTTCGATGAAGCTGCCGTCAGGTGAGTCCCTCATTTATATTTTGATTTTGTCATACGTCTCAATATTAGATTTAATTAGATACATCAACTAGGCATGCCTAATATTTCTGTTTCTGGATTACAAATTTTATACTTAAAAAATTTGTAAAATGTAAGATGATGTTTATTTTGTTGTTATAACAACACAACTGCTTGTTGATAGTTCAAAATTGTAACTAAAAAAATAATTTAAGATTGCTTGATATGTATCTGTATATATTTAGGTGTTGATAGATTTAAAATTAACCTCTTAGTACTTAAGAGTTGATGTGTATATATGCAGATTTTATGCATCAGAAATTGTGGTTGCCCTAGAATACCTTCACATGTTGGGAATAATCTACAGAGATCTAAAGCCCGAAAATGTTCTTGTTCGATCAGACGGTCACATAATGCTTACAGACTTCGACTTATGCCTAAAATGCAACGATTCCACAAGCCCAAAACTTGTTCAAGGTCAAGAACTAGCCATAAGAAGCCCATTAATGTGTACCAAGGGCTCATTGTCCTCATGCATGCTTCCTAAATGCATCATGCCTAAACTCTCTTGTTTCCACCCAAAGAGAAAACGAAGACTGCGGCCCAGTAACCGTCAAACCTTTGACATAATAGCTGAGCCAGTTGAGGCACGGTCAATGTCATTTGTTGGCACCCATGAGTACTTAGCACCCGAGGTTGTTTCTGGAGAAGGTCATGGCAATGCGGTTGATTGGTGGACTTTAGGGATATTTGTGTACGAATTATTTTATGGAGTTACGCCGTTTAGGGGAGATGATAATGACTTTACACTTACGAGTATTTTGGCTAGAGGACTTCAGTTCCCTAAAGAGCCTGTGGCGTCTTCGGCTATGAAAGATATGATCACTAAGCTTTTGATCAAGGACCCCACTAAGCGAATGGGGTCCTTGAAGGGTGCACCGTCGATTAAGCACCATCCGTTCTTTGATGGAGTGAATTGGACACTTCTTCGTGGGGCTTCACCGCCTTACGTTCCTCAACCAGTCTCTTTTCGAGATTTTGTTGCCAAAAATGAGCATAGTGATGATCATATAGACTATTATTAGTCATAAACACTACAAACATATGTTTTAATTTATTATATTTAATTTGCTTTTGTTTTTCTATGGTTGTTTGACTTGTAAAAATTATATCTTTAAAAAGTATGTGTTTATAGAAGTTGCATGGTTTTATTGATGAACTTCTTTTTAGATAAAATCAAAGTAGAAGCTTTAGTGTTTTTCATAGGACATTAGCTTATATATAGTTAGTTTTGATGCACAGACATATGTTCTGTATTTATTATAGTGCCAGGATTTATTCCGATGGCTAAATTTTACAACCAAAGAAGTTCCAACCTTACACAGACAAACCCCACAACTACTGACATATAAAGCCCAACATCCAAAACCCTTGCTAAAAGATTAAGCAACAACAATAGGTTCAACTGGCTCTTTGGCTTCAGAAGATGGTGCAGCCACAGGTTCCACCGGCTTTTCAGCCTCAGAAGATGGTGCAGCCACAGGCTCCACGGATTTTGCAGCTCCAAAAGACGGTGCAGCCACAGGTTCCTCTGGTTTTGCGACTCCACAAGATGGTGCAGCGACAGGCTCCACCGTTTTCCCAGCTTCACTAGATGGTACAGCAACTGGTTCCTCCGCCTTTTTGTGACCACCACAACATGATGATGTTTCTTTTGGCCAAAATTCAGTTTTTTTCCCAGTCTTGGAAACGGTCTGCAAAACTGTGTCTGGCTCTACGTTCCCTTTCACTGTTACCTTCTTTAGCTCAAGATCAATGTCAAAACTCTCTACTCCTAAACATCAATTAACATAACCTATATGTCAACTTTTATAATTAACAGCAAATATTATCTAAAAGACTATTTTAGCATTGCTTGTAAAATCGGAAAGTAGATTCTTGAAAGCAAATCTGATAACAAAGCGCTTAACTTTTGTGTTTCACCCAACTCAGAATTCTTGTTCGAAGTAATAAGTAGATAATCGCATCTGATTCTTAATAAATGGTATCATATTCATATGCAAACTCATTTGTCCACCGAAAAAGTTATTCCAAGAATAGAGGTTTTATTTAGTTCTATGTAGAACTAGATACAAAGGTTGAAAAATACCAAAATAAGCAAGTAAATGAGTACATGTAATATAAATTGAGTCTAAAAAGTGATATTTTAACATAAGAAGCATGCTAATCTTTTGATTATAAACTTAAAACAACTAATTAATGATATAGAATGTCCTGCAATTCTTAAACTAAAACAGCTCTAAACGGCTAGTATGTGATGTACATATATACACTTAAAAATAAGGTAAAAAAATATATGATCAAATACTTAAGGATTCATAATTAGGACAGAAATTAATTAAGATGATCAACAAACCTTCCATGTTAGTAAGAACCCTCTTCACTGCACCAGCACAGCCTCCACATGACATACCAACCTTCAAAACAACCGTCTAAATTCCCACCCAAATCATTTATTCGTAATTAGTTCATTGATACAAAATACAAAAAAAGTTAGTCATGCATACTAGTGTATTTAAGAGATGTACCTGAGACATATTTTCTGATTCGTTGAAAGAATTTGAATAGAATTTAGTTCAGGAAAACTTGCGGCAAACTAGTGTATTAAAACAGAGAAAAAGGACTGGTTAAAAAGAGAGATTCGATTTTACGTACGTTTGAAATTGGAGTCTGAATCAGCTACCGTTTTTACTTTTAATTGTTGGGTAGAATCAGATCCCACTAAGTTCGGGTCAGACCTTACTTTCCATTATAGTGACCGTTAATTGATCACACGTTATTAGTTATTGTCTTGCTGCGGTGACTGGTAAGTTAAACTGCTATTTAAGACGATACAATTTCATAAAGCTGGCACAAAAATTAAACACGAGTTAATATGCTACTCAATTACATTGTATAATCATCATCAATGTGGCCTACCGGTTAGTATTTGATATTCTCATAAGATGTGTCGCGTTTAAAACTCACTAGTTGTATATTTTGAGGTTGTTAGGGAAAGGGTTGAAAAGTCAGAAGCGGTCACCGGATGTCCTGATTTGGTCATGTACATCTAAGTAAAAATATTCATTTTCCCTAAATAACACGAACAGGAAAAATCTCATCCGTTTATCCATTTCAATTACATTTTATAATCATTACAAGAAAGTATAAATAAACTCTATAAATAAAAGAAAAGAAGAAAGGAAAAGCTAATAAAATTGGTTAGATCAGTATATATACAATGGACATATTGTAAATGGTAAGTATAATATAAAATCGGGTTGGGATAAAGAATATCATAATGTGCAGAATAAAGTAACATTATGTAATAAAAAGTATGTGATACATACAACCACATACATGTAATGGAATATGATTGTGTACATGATGCACAAACAAACAAAGAAATCCTTGTCATCCACCTTTTATAACTCAGTATACGTGATTTACACGGTGTATGGATATGTTTGGTGAAATAGCTATAAGTTGTAGCTGTAGGTTGTAGATGTAGCTTTACGTTTGGAGCTTTTCGCGAAAAGCTACTTCTAGTAGCTTTGAGAATTTGAGCTTTTCGTTGGATTCTAAAGCTACAGCTTGTACATGACAAACAAGACTTTTATTTTCATAAGAGCTTTTCGTTCAAAAATAAAAGCTAAAGCTCCGAAAAGCTCCATGCCAAACAGGCCCTATGTATTTTTTAGTATAAGTCATCAACTAAAAATGATATATGTACTAACACTTCAACAAAGTCTTGTGCGTCAATTTGATGCTATTTGTTAGTATATGTATATATTTGTATTCATGTATAATATGTGTAGCGTAATAGTTGCTCAAATGGCTTTTGTATAATCGGCTAACAGGTCCATCATATATACATTATGGGTATGTTTAGTACTGAGCTTTATGAACTCTAATCTTTTGTTTTCAAATTAATAAGCTTCTCGTCACGCTTTGTTCAACAAAATCGTTTTTCCGTTCGGATTTGTCACTCCCACACAGCCTCAATCTTATGACTTTCTTGACTCTCCCTCTCCTCCTTTTCAACCGGCTTTGCCAGTGCTGCCATCAGATGTCGACCACTCATCACCGAGTGACATAATCGACCCTACACACTCAGATACAAACTCTCCCACGCCATCACCACCACCACCTCCCACACACCTTATGATGACTCGTGGTAAATACGACATCACTAAACCCGTCAAGCGTCTCGACCTTCACTCCACCACCTCTTCACCAATGCCCCGGTCATGCTTACGGTCTCTTAAGGATCCTCACTCGCATAAAGCCATGGATGAGGAATATCGTACTCTTATTTCTAATTACAGTTGGGTACTCGTTCCATGCACACCCGGGGCTAATGTGGTTAGGTTTATTTGGTTATTTAAGCAGAAGTTTCATGATGATGGTTCTTTGGCACGTTACAAAGCCTGATTGGTGGCAAATGGTAAGAGTCAACATATTGGTGTTGATTGTGATGAGACTTTCAACCCGGTTGTCCACTATTCGCAATGTTTTAAGTTTTGCTGTCTTAAGTCACTGGCTCGTACATCAGCTAGACGTGTGAATGCTTTCTCCACGAAGATTTACAGGAGACAATTTATATGCCTCAGCCACCTGGATATCGTGACTCTCAATTTTCTGACTATGCCTGCCGACAGAGATAGGGTTTTCAGCGTAGTCTGACTCCTCTCTATTTTTCTATCATCAAGGGTCCTCCACAATCTATCTTCTACTATATGTGGATGACATCATTCTCACATCATCATCCACATCGCTTCTTCACATCATTATCGGCCAACTCAGCCAAGAGTTTTCTATGACCCGTTTGAGTGCTCTTAACTACTTTCTTGGCGTTTCTGCTATTCGTAGTTCCAGAACCATGATTTTATCTCAACAAAAATACACCCTTGATATTTTACAGCGTGTAAACATGATGCAGTGTAACTCCCGTCATACTCCAGCCGACACTCAATCAAAGTTGGATGCTTCAGGTCCCCAGTTGGTGAGCTTACCTTCTATAGAATTCTCAAAGGGGCTCTTCAGTATCTTACTTTTACTCGTCCTAATATCTCATATGCAGTCCATCAGATATGCCTATTTATACATTATCCACATGAGCCACATTTTCATGCTCTAAAGCGCATTTCGCACTACATTTGTGGCACCCTCAATCATGGCCTGCAGATTCACGTCTCATCCATAAATATTCTTGTTGTTTATTCTGAATGCTGATTGGGATGGATGTCCCACCACTCGCCGTTCCACATCCGGCTATTGTGTGTTTCTTGGTGATAATCATCTATCTTGGTCCTCGAAACGTCAATACCAGGGCGTTGCTAATGTTGTTGTTGAAACATGTTGGCTATGTAACCTTCTCAGAGAACTACACACCTCCCCACCTAAGGCTACCATTGTTTATTGTGACAATATCAGTTAAGTATACATGACATCTAACCCAGTTCAGCACCAGTCCACAAAGCATATCGAAATTGACATCCATTTTTTCGTGACCAGGTTGCTTGGGGAAACATTCTACATGTGCCCTCCCGCTCTCAATATGCTAATGTATTTATCAAAGGGCTCCCAACATCTTTATTTACTGATTTTTGATTCAGTTTGAACGTACAAATTTTTTCTCCCAATTAAATTACGAGGGATGTTAGTATATATATATTTATGTATTCATGTATTACATGTGTAGTTTAGTAGTGGTCCAAATGGATTCTGTATAATCAGCTAAGGCTTTTGTATAATCAGCTAACAAGCCCATCATATACACTATATATTTAAAATGTTAATGAGAGACTTTATGGGAAATACTAGCTTTTATACTATCAATAGGGCTCAGTATCTATAAACTACAACTTTAACAAGAAATTATATATTTCAGGTGTCTTATGTAGACACAATAGCCGTGTACTTATAATAGCTTAAATGTTGCTAAAGTTGTATATAATATATCCCTAGTTGCTTATAGTACAAAAACGTTCGATGGCTACCAAATTAAGTACCAAGTACCAAATCGGTTAAATTCCTTGTGATACAATGGACGCGAGATTTAGGTGGTTGTTTGGATAATTGGACCCACATTATCACATGCCACTAGAATCTAGTCTAGTCTAGATTATATAAGGTGGTAAAATGACCCGTCTGGACTGCCGGGTCCGGGTCAACCCAGGTCCAACTGGTTTAATAGATAAGTTTCTATAATAGCTACTCACTTGATGGGATTACTTAATATGCCGACTAAAGGTAAGGTAATTGCAAGGGTTTAGTCTATTCATGTAAGTACTTGTGGTCTCAATGTTTCTTGGTGAGACAAAAGCCAAAAAATGCTTCACATATTGCATACATGGTACGTATAAAAAAACAACGTGACCATAAAAAAACTTCACCATCTACTTTCTTCAATCTTTATTTTATTCAACCTTTCATCTAAAGCAACATGAATGTTTAGTGTTTACACATTTGAGTTTCGATGGTGAGTTTGGATTTTTCTACCACCACCGCCGCACCACCACCTCCGTGTTCGCCACCACCAGCGACACCACCATCTGCCACCATCGCTATTGTCAAATGGTCCAACAAACGAAAAAAAAGAATAAAAGAAAAGTTAAAACCCATTGGCTTTCGGGTCATCGGTCAGACCAGAAAATCCGACGGATCAAACTGGGTTGAAAACTGAAGTTGACCCGTTGCTTTTGGACCCGCTTAGATGCCCGGGTCAGCCCCGGTTTAGGACCTACTAAAATCACACATAGGACAAGATTCGTGTCTATAAAAGTACGTGATAAAATTTCAGGTTTAGAAAAAATAAATTAATCAAGATAAATAACTTTCAAGTTTCAACAGGCATTGGTCAAAGTTTAACATATTCATAAAGTATTTGAGGATAACATTTGTGTGGTTCACCAATAACAAAACAAACATATATATTTGAGAGTTTTGATCTATTGACTTTGATCACATGCATACACATACAGTTTCTATTGTTTCTGCTTTAAAGCTAACATCACATAACTTCAAATGTTGTTTGTTGCACAATTCATTTTTTGATTTAATGTTTTGAGTATGAAATGGGCTTTTGCATTTTATACTACTTCAAGACAACATAGAGGACACATAAATAGTGGTATCCCTTATCAATTTTTATAGAAAATACGTATTTGAGATTAAAAAATAAGCGACTTTCTTTTATCGCTTCCTTTGCTTTTTTGAGACAAGGAAGTGTGGCATACTTTAGTTCTTCAACTTTTACTAATGCTTTTCTCCTACAGAAAGACAAACACAACGAATCACAAGTTTATATAGCATTTCGAATTGCATATACTTAATGATTGTCTCTTTAACATATGATGAAATGTAACAAATATTGGTTTTGTGTGATGCATCTCTTGTCGGATTCATATTATAGTTGGATGTATCGTAGGATCATTTTGCATTATTGAAAAAGTAAAAGTAGTTTTATGGGCTGATGCATGCTTAACTAAATGGAAATGCGGACGACATGTGTAGATGTTGAGAATGTTATACCTTATTTCTTATACATACGCATAATTATAGAGCTTAGAAACTGCTCACAAAACACATACGACGATTGACGGGCTTGATATATGATTCATATCTTTGGCCCAAATTTCTTGTTGTTGGGCTTTATATTACATGTTTTTTCATTTTCTACACTTTTGGTTGCTTTAAATTGCTTTTTGAAACATCATTCTTTTTAGTTTGATTTTTGAAATTATGGAATACTTGAAAATTGAAATGACAATAATTTGCTCAAACACGCTAGTACGCTACTAACAAAGTTTCAGACCTTTTAACTGGGCTTTGTCCATTTCCCTATCGTTATAGTCTCAAATCTCCAATAAAATCTTAGACTAACAAATATATATATATATATATATATATCAGCACATTACCCACACAGTACAGTTGTAACTCATTTATTGATTAACGTTACAAACAATAATATGTTTTTCGAATGACATGTCCTCCTTTCATAATACATTTGTCTAATTTTAAAGACAATATATTAATATGTTAAATTAATAATTCGTTTTCTAATTTTCTATGTGCGACGTAAACCTTAAATGATTAGTTCTCAATTAAATTTTAAAAAGAATTAAAAATATAAGGTAGTCTTAATTTAGAGTTATTAACCTCATTATGACACTATCAAATACATAAAGAAGTAATTTTGAAATAATAACTTTTCTATTTCAAATTAATTTCATATATAATGTAATAAGGGTAAATGAGTAATTTTAATTTTATTTTAACAGTTTAAGATTCAACAAACAAGATGTATTATTGATAGTATTAGATATTAGATATATATATATATATATAGGGAAAAGATCTATAGGGAAGCTTCAAATCTTGGGGAAGGAGGGAAGCAAATCTTAGCCCTTGATTTTTTCATAAATAAATGTTTTTAACATTCATTTGTAATGAACGTTAAAATTTGAAATTATTTGTAATTTTTAAAATTCATTTATGATGAAATCAAGAGTTGAGATTTACTTCCCTCCTTCCCTAATTTTTTTACGTCCCTCTTGATCCCCACCGATATACAACAAAATAAATATAAGCTAAATGGAATGAGTCAATTGTGGCCAAAAACCGACTCCAACTTATTTCCCTTTTTTTGGTTGACCTAACTTCAAATACTTTTAGTTTTTTTTTTCCCCTTTTATAACAACATATAATATATTTTTTCTTATCTTTAGTCTTTCTTCACTTCATATTTTTGTTTCAGATTGGTTCGTTCCCTTGAAAATGTTAGATTTAATAGCAGAAAGTAAAAGACGATGATATAATATGAATTCAACCACTAGAAACTATAAATTTATGAAAACAGATAGCCATCCTTATTGATTGGTTAACAACTTGACTAATTACAAGCATAACGTTTTATACTATAAACATTCGACGATGAAAATGTTGCAGTACGATTTCCATGAAAGTTTTGAAGCTGGCTTCCATGATCACCACTTGTACACTCATCTTCTTTAATCGTAGGTAACTTCTTCTCCATGGTTGGCCGCCGGTCTAGCCGAATTAGTCTAGATGGTGCAATCTCAATCATTTGCCGACTACCACCATTGCTAGCCTGCCTAGACATTGCTTTCTTACTTTTGCGTGGGATTGTCTTGCATTTCAACCAACACCTGATAAGCACAATTTATAAGGCATATTGCATGCCCACTTGGGTGCTTATCAACAAATTGTAGAATTGATTCCAAATTCGTGTTCTTGAAAATTTCTCTTAATTTATTTGGAAAGAATATATATATATATATATATATATATAGGGTGGAGATCAAGAGGTAAGCAAAAAATGAGGGAAGTAAGGAAGCAAATACTCATTTACCATCAAAATACGATTTTCAAACAAGACTCGTCAAATTAAAGATTGAAATATGAATCAACTGATTATATACATCATTTAATCAAACAATGTTGTTATAATTTTACGCTTTAAACAAAAAAACTCTCAAAATCGACATTTCCAGAACGTTAACATTCATTTGTGATGAATGTTAGTCAAAATTACAACTTAATATTCTTAAACATTCATTTATGATTAATATTAACTCATAAATGTTATTATACACTGATTATAGCATTTATCAGTGCTTGTTATCACTAAAAATTGATCAAAAAATGATGTTAAATAATATTCATCAATGTTTAATAACAAAATATGAGTTAACATTCATATAAAAATAAATATTATATATAATGAAATCAATGACTGAGATTTGCTTATTTCCTTCCCCAAGATATTGATCTTCCCCTCTCTCTCTCTCTCTCTCTCTCTATATGTATATATATATATTTTTGTTGTCTAAGAATCCGGTAGCTGACTTGTAACAGGTTCAAACCTATCTCTTTAAGTGAATTAGGATAACTTATTCTTACTAATAAACCATCTTTTCAAATTAAGTATCATAAAAGAATGTCACAAAAATCTGTGCTTCATGATATAAAACCAATATCTTAAAATCTTTGGGTCCCATGATTAATTTGTATGTCAGGATGCATATATTCAAATGAAAAGGATTCTAATTTGGTGCATGATGGACCATTCAAATTGGCAAAATGTGTACAGGTAATGTCAACCATCAAATAAGAACCAAACTATTCCCATCTTTCATCTTCAAGTATTCAATGATTCTCAACGAAAATACCATATAACCTGTGATTATAGCTAATTTATGGTTTCACAATATACAGAATAATGTTGAGTTTAGTGTAATTGTCTAACTTTTGAAAAGAAAAACAATTAGCAAAATTTCACGCTTAAACGGAATCATCTTCAATAAGACATTGTATTCGTTGTCTTCGCTATTAAAACTGCATATGTTTATACAAGGTCATGAAGATTAAGCCGATTATTGGTTAAAAAAAACATAAGAAGATGCACACCTGTGATTGAGAATGATAGGTAGTTAGAATATAGTTCTCAGTTCCAATATTTTCAAGATCTAAAGTTCAAAACTATGTTTATTGATTAATAATGACTACAAAAATATAAGTTGATCAAAAATTGAAATTAAAATAGAAGACAAAATTAGTTGTTATAGATGCATTAGCAGAGCGAAATGTGCAGTGGAGGAACACAAAGCAACAAGATATCATCTTTAGAATCCAATCATTCATTATCATCATTCATCCTTCATTATCATAAAACTAAGATAAAAATGAAAATGTAACTTATCAACCTAAATAAGAATTCATTTTTAAATCTCTAGAAGAACAGAAAAATGAAATTCTATAAAATTCAAAATAAACCTGCAACTACTCTCAAAGAGCATATGTAGGGATGTTAAACGGCACAAAGATCTGATTGCGAAACCAAGCTTTCCACATACCCAATTGAGCGAAATCTCATGAAATCTGAAAGCGTGCTCAATCTTATGGAAAAATCTTGATTTATCAGATTATTTAATATTGTTATATATGAATCTTTTGATGTATCATAGATAACAAATTGGTTATAGCCATCAGCCAAAAGAATTTTGCCATCAACCAAAATACACACAGGTTAGAACTTTTGAAATAATACCTTCCACACCGAATGTAAAAGAATGTGCTTTCAACCATGGATTCTTCTTGACCCCTTGTTCTTCATCATCCACAACTCGAATCCGGTATCTTTCTTGTCTATAATGCAAAGACATTCATTTAGTGAACCCAAAACAGTCCCAACGTACCCATCTAAATGTCGATAGAATAACCTTGTACCTTGTCCACTTGGTAGATTTATGTTCGAAAATACCATCTCCTTAAGCTAAAATCCGCAAACCGATTGAAGAAATAAACCATTATAATAGCCATCTAGAAATATACCTTCACCCCAAAAGGAAAAATCCCTTTCAAGGTATATCAGTGACGTGCCCCACAAAATACTTTTAATATCAAAGACATCACAAGTAAATTGGAAGAGATTACTTGGATCGGTAAAATCTCCAAACCTAACAATCAATCATTTAAGTCGTCTGTAGTTGCACCATACCCAAATCCAAAATCATATAATTGTCTACGTTTTAGAGATGGTCGATCCATAACATCAAGTATCTAGGATGCACGGGTTAAGGGATTGTATAGGTACATTTGACTACGTAACGACCAATCAGTAACGACCAAAATGAGTATGCCATTGAGTTTTCCAACAACAGAGACTTATTTACATTTCTTTTCTTCTAAAGGAGAAGGAATCTTGATTATGGAATGATCCTTGCCGTCTACAACGACCCGTGTTTGAGAAGAATCATTCGACGTGATCTCCACTTCATAAAATACGGATCTGAAATAAGATGATTCCAATGTGTTGATACGCATCTTCATCGGAGTAAAGACTTCCCAGGAAGTCGAGCAAGTATGTTGTTAAATGGGTAAATTTGAAGCTCCAACTCGTGTTGAAGACTACTCAAGGTAGCTTAATTAAAATCTTTAAGAAGATAGAGAAATCGTTGGACATATACGTTGAGAAGAATAAAAAAGGTATTTACGAATGACACAGCGTATCATCGAAGAGTTAATTAAAAGGATGGTTGATTGGTAGTGCAACATGTTTATTTTTGTTTGAGTTTGCATTGGTTTTGGAACAATGTCATGGACTCATGAACATATTTGGTTAATATGTGTACAATACTTAAATATCACGTTGTTAAATATTCTATATCGGACATTTACATCATTTCATTTTCATGATTTCTTTTTTAATTTAAAAAAAATGAAAAGAAAATTACATAACATATGAAGTTTCAATCATATGGACCAGTTCCCCCAATTCCCACCCGGTACCCAAACCATACGATCAATGCCAACAAATTAATGGTTGAGATCATTTCAAATCTTCTTCAATTTCGCAGCCTTGATCACTGGATTCGCTCTAGCAATAGCCTCTTTACCCATAGTCTTGAAATCAAAAGTACACCCATGTTTTTCAGGATACCTATGGGTCCCACAGAAAGTAGCTCCACACCTGCACGTGAACCCCGTGAGCTCCACACGCTTTTGGCATGACCCACACCTATTTCGCGGTTGTGACTTTACAACAACCTCATGCACTGCATCAACCACCGCGGTATCAACTGATGTGGATGAAGAGGAACATGTTTCAACTTGGTGTAGCGAATGAGATAGGCTTTTCTCTACAGCGGTTTTGGCGGTTGATAAATGTTGTTGTTTTAAAGAATGGTCTTTGTAACATTTGGAACATTGGTTAAGCGTTGTTGGGCTACCAAAAAACCCGCAATTATTCGCACAAGGCATGTGATTGTTTGTTTCTTCCCAGTTTTGTTCCCCGGCCATTATTTGTGAGCGATCGATTTAAATCAATCGCTCGTGGTTAATGCAAATAATTATAGTTGTATGAGAAATTGAAATGCGGAGGAAATTAGGAGAACTGGGATGATTGAATTGTTGAATGGTGGAGAATGGAAGAATGTAAATAAAAATATTATTGTGAATGTAACGTAAGGTGTTGATGGAAATTTGTAAGGGGGGAGAAAACAAGGAATAAATGGTGGAAGATGGACTGGAATACGTGGTTTTAGGAAGATTCTAAGATTGCTTGCAACGTAGGGTATGAATGCCTCAAAATTCGGAGTCTTTTTTTACTTTTATGATGATGATGATAGTCAAAGTCAATCATTTGTTGGTTCATTTTAGTCAATCATTTTTTTTTGGTTTCTTTGATATTTGATTGAAATTGAAATAGACAATAGACAATACATAATTTTATAAACACAAATGATACTGTTTTTGAATATGAATGAATAATATAGAGTAGCTAGTACCCAAATTTGATGAATATAACCGTACACATTAACTGAAATATAGTTTTCAGAAAAAGCATTACGTTAACTTGAACATGATAAGATGTTATACTCTTGATTTCTTGTAAAGCGAAACAAACAGGGTTACTTCTTTTAAATAAGATTTTTGCATTAGCAATAACAATGATTATACTATAAGATATTATATATATCACTAAAATACTCTTTAACTGGCACGATGTAGTTTTCAACTTGTTAAAAAGGTATTAACGGTTTTAACTGATACGATGTATTCATCGTTGGAATAAGCTGGTATGCAAATCAGTAATGAAAATTGGAATGTGTCATCCTTTTTGACTACCAAATTTGGTTTTTATAGTTTCTAGCCATAATGATTATGACATATGTACTCGCCTGAACATATGATTGTGAATTCTCAACCACCAAAGCAAGTATCACCACTTTTAGCTCTAACCGCCATAAGTGACTGTAGAGATGGCAAAACATCCAAGCTTGTGAACCGGCTCTAAACTCATAGACCGACCCAAACATTTGACATGGACTTGTTTCCCAAGCACGGTGTTTTTTTACTTTACTTCCGAATTACCATTTCAACAATCTCAAGGTTCAAAATTGAACGGTATTCATACACATGGATAAGATATAATCGACCTTTGATGTTCTTTAGGTTTACAACTGCATAGTCCAACATTTTTGAGAGATAATGTCTAACTATAAGATTAGAAGACCGCTGGACCAGCCACCATGCTACTGATTATTAGAATGTGTCTATTGATCACCAATAATACATACAATGAAGACAAAACTGGTTGTAATTAACCCGATACCAATTTTTCAGAGATTCCTCATCTCTGTATAGAACAAAGGAATACGATGACCTCATTCCAGCTGGCTCGTTAAATCTCCATTTTCATATTCATCGTCAAGTTCCTCTTCCACAGCTTTAACCTGCAAAACAAGTGACTTCAATAACTAGTGGCAACAGTTTCAACTTATTTACTAATGGTTGACCAATTTGGGTTATATTTCATCTCCAAGGGTCAAATGAGTAAACCAAAACTTTTTCCCAAAAATGAAACAAGTCAAATGGGTTGAAAAGGTCAAAGTCAATAGCTAAAACCAGCAGAGTTAAATGAGTGTTACCTCTGGAACATAATGCATCAGCATATTTTCGATGCCAGATTTCAGAGTGACAGATGAGCTGGGGCAACCACTACATGCTCCTTGCATTTTAAGCTTCACAATTCCAGATTCTCTGACAATGAACAGATGACAAATTTTAGATGTGCGTAAATAGATCCCAATCTATGCATCTATATATTATCACATCTTCAAAGAAACATACGGATCAAATCCAATGTATTCAATATCCCCACCGTCATCCTGCACAGCAGGTCGAATACGAGTTTCCAACAGTTCTTTAATCATTGCAACAATTTCCGAGTCATCCTGCAACACATGGCATGCATAAGGAACATCATGGCATATGATTGGAAATAGTAAAGGTTACAATTCACTCAATATAATCACTAAGTTTATATTACTTCATGAATAGCAGTATCCATAGCAGCTGCAGTACTCGAGTCCAGAAACAGTGGCTTCCCAGATGAGTAGAAGTCCATAATTGCTGCAAATATTTCAGGTTTTAGGAAATCCCAGGTAGCATCATCTGACTTTGTCACAGTTACAAAATCTGAACCAAAGAACACACGAGTAACTCCTACACCAATAGCAGAGACGTTAACTCAACTGGTTAAATAATCATCATTGAGGGAAGTTATGGTCATTTAATAATAATAAATTATAGCCATCAAGGTAAGCAAAAAGATAACACAAGATAAACATAAACTCACCATCGATTCCATAGAGGGCCTTTGCTAGTGGTGAATTCATAGCCGTACGGGCATTTGGGAAGTCTGCACTCCCAACTTCCATCACTGGCTTCCCAGGATAGAACATCAACGATAGAGGATTTGGAGTGGACTGTGTTTGTATAAACATGGTCCTCCTCTGCCCTGTCCAAAATAATGTCAGAATACGTCCATTTTCGAGACTACAAAATCTCGTTATTAATACACAGCATAAAACTATGTAACCACATAATACAGATATTTCAGATCAAAGAAGTTTGCTCACAGAAGGAACATATCCATACCATAATAAAAACTAAAGATAGAAGAAAATAAGATTTTAATAACTAGGGTCAAAAAAAACTATTCGAACCACTTCAAAAAAGAAAAAAGAAAAGTAAAGTCTCTGTTTCCACCTTAATGTCTTTCCATCAAAGGGACTAACAGTTCCATGCTTCTTTCTTTTCAACCTAAAAGAAAGGAGGATGAAACAAATATCCCAAACACCAATGTAATACGAGTATAATGATAACGACTCTTTTCATGTTTCTCTGTCCTTAGTGACTTGTTCAACATCTCTCAAACATCTTTCTTCTGCAATTTTCTGAGGTCCTTCCACGGTCTGTAATAGACCTTCAATCTTTTTGTATTTAATTCATCTCTGCAAGTGGTAGACTAGATTTGGATAAACCAATACATGAAGTAATGCCTTGAAATCCTCACTTTTGCTTTTTCTTGTTGTAACCACAGTTTTCAACTAACTAAGTTATTGTTCAGTCACCTAATGTGAACTCCTTACCCTTAATCTATATATTCCTCACAACATAACCTTAGTTACCGTTTATCAATAGGACATTAGCATGCTACGCGCTAGATGAAATACTTGATTATCAGTTATCACCGCTTCTTAACTTTATTTTTACATTTGGGTTTAAAAATTTATGACTTTAATCACTAGGAGGTTTAATTTCACCCCTCATTCCACCAAAACCTCAAAATCCTCTTATAACCTTTATCATCCTTAACCTAATTCTTATCGATTCCGCTAATCCTCGAGACAATGACAGTATGAATTGTAATGGCAACGCCCAATAACATTAATATAAAGATAAAGAGCAGCACTTAAAGTTGCATACCTTCGCATCCTACGATATTTTATTAACTCATTTCCCAGCATACGATACTGATCTTGAATAAAACTTAATCATTTTGGTATAGACTAGCTCCATTGAGCATCATTTTACACGTATATCTCAAGTTTAACCTAATAAATACATATCATACAGAACAAAATCATAAAAAATATTTACAAAACATAAAAGTAAAAAATGGCATAGCAGAAATTATAAGATCATAAAAATCAGTTTAAACACTATTAGCATTATGTATGAACAGGAATTAACTAACCTATAAAATTGGCTAATCCAGATGACGCATACGATGAACGAACAATGGACGGCGATGTGAAACGAGATAAAACATTATTTGAAGACGAGACGAATAATAGACGGCGAGATGTATGCCGCGTAGCACCGTTACATATGTAGGGTTCCAATATATAGGCTCGATGCCCAGATATTAACCTTCGTAAACCCCTCATCACCGTCACCGAAATTATTTGTATTTCTGTTTCAATTAGAAGAAATTAACTAAAAGGAAATATAAGATATCGTTGAATGAGTGAATTTATTTTAGGGATATGATTTTGTTTATGCGCGGGTGTTCGAGAAAGGTGTGATGGCGGTGGTGTATAGCAACTCCTTCAACGGAATCCTTGTTTATTACCACTTTGCCCCTTGATGTTTTCATTTTTTAGGCTTTACATACTGCACCCTTTTACTTTTATGTATTCACAAAGTTGATCATAAAATAAAACCATACAATATATGAGTTGATAAAGTATAATTTTTAAAGTAGTATATGAACAAAAGGATATTAAACGAATAGACGAAAATGAACATAAAATGCGTATAACTAATCCATCTAAAGCATGAACCAAAATAAAGTAATAATTAATGAAAAATTGTACAAGAAAAATATATTTATATTTGAGGACATAAAAACATGAAAATAGTGGTTACTATCATATTACTGTAATATTAGTAATTCATGGTTGATTATTCTTCATGTTAGCTTCTTATACAAACAAAGTTAAAAATTAAACTTAGCATGAGTATTTTTGTTTTTCAAATAAAAATTATACATGATTATTTATTATTTAATTGATAATCAAACTCAATGTATGTATATTTGTTTTGCTTTGTATATAATTTAATTTAATATTTATAATTTTGGAGTAGCTTATTTTGATTGTGTGAAAATATACTCCTCGGATGTAGTTAAAACTAGGAAAGTCTCTAGCCGTGCATATGCACAACCCAGGAGAGAATAAGAGATGTGAGTAAAATGTACCCCTGAAGTGTAATTGTTTGATGTAGATATGATGACATAAGAAAGTCTTTATGATACATATAGTTAAGCTTCTACACTAGTCCATATAACAACTTTGATATGTCTCTACTGATATTTTCTTTTTCTTTTTGATATAGACTTGTTTCAAATAAAACTTAACGCCAAGATTGGACCGATATAACTCACAAATTCCTCTGCATCTTTGAGTCGGACGACAGTGAATGGTATCAACGTGTCAACATCATATTAAAATATTGTTGCTTGATTACTTCTAGTTCCATCATCAATGACAATTGTGAGCCAACGTGAGTAGTGTATAAATACATTATGATCTATTAGTCAAGCAGACAAGACAGTTTGATGTGTGTTGTTAGTTTCTGGCAACCTTTAAAGTAAACTGCAACTTACATTTCTTGTACTTCAGACTCTACTTTACAACATGGGCAAGTGACAATCCGTAGCATGTAGAATACCTGTAAACTCTTTCTTGGCTGTGAAGGCTAATTTTCCCTTTGACCCAAGTTGTTCTTAACTATTTTAAAAATACAATCAGCAAGCTAATAAAATATAATTTCAAAAGGCGCAAGTGGTCTTGTTACTATGCCATAACAACTTACAGTTTTCAAAGATGTACAGGCTGTTGCAATGGAGATGAACTCTTCAGCCTGTGGATAAAGGAGTAACAGGTGGTGGTCCTTGTAACTATTGATTTCAAGAAGTTTTATTGGATCTCATCCTTGTACGTTGTTGTTGTACCTGAAACTTGAACATTTGAACATCAAAATGCGTAAACAATGCTTGCGTTTGCATGAGATATAAGTTAAAAGGAATGTGTCTTGCTGTTGTAATTATAACTTCAATATAAATATATCACTGGTCTTATGATTTTAAATAAGACGTACAATAAAAAGAAATGGTTAACTTTATGTGATAATTAGTGAGTTAACTAAATATTATATTTTTCTAGTATTATAGAAGAATCAAATGTCATTTGTGTATGAGGAACCGTGTAAAGGATCGTAACTTCTACTATAATACCAATAACATTTGAAATATCGCTACGTCCGTTATGTGAGTGGGTGAATGCTTAATCCTATAGAATGGTCTATCGAGAAATATATCAATCTTCTCATCAAAGTGTAATATACCCTATCGATTGTCTGTTATAAAACGGATATAGTCTATAGTTATAATTCCTATGTGATTTGATTATACGATAGCAATATAATAAAATGATGGTAGGTTATTACGTGAGTTATCCTTTACAAAGTACTCGTAAAAGAACGATGAAATTCGTTTCAAGAACGTTGGTTAGAATATCTGAATAACTAACAGACATACATATAAGCGACCCTCGTTTGTTTATAGTAAATAGATAGATAGATAAATATAAAATACTTTTAAATATTTAACGTAAAAATAATTAATTAAATTAATTAAATACGTAAATGTAAAGCACTTATAATACACTTAGCTCCTTACCTGACTAGCTTACAAATAATAATACAAAATGTTATTTTTGCCATTTACAAACTCACATAAATATGGGAATAGTTTAAAGAATATGAAAACAAATATAATATAATAATGTTATTTAATTTACACGAATACTGTTTAAAGTAATTAAATCATATTACAAAAATAAGATTCCTTCAATTAGCTCATATTAACACATGTTTACAAAATGCGCATGTAATATCTATTTTATAACAAAACAGATAAAGCGACATTACTCATTACACGATGTGAATAGCTAAAAGAACAGATAAATATTATATTCCGTTGTACAGCGTAAAAATTTAAATTATTAATTTAAATCATATATTTGTTAGGTGTATCACTCCGCGAACGTGAATACCCTGAGAATATACTTATCACATGATAATGAAATATTACGTATATCACATGATAATGAAATATTACGTACGGTAACATGCTTATCTATTACTATCTATAAAGCATGTCCATGTGTTGAATCTTAATTCTTAAAAGCTAATCAAAATTACTAATTTACCCTCAATGTTACTTTATCTATTTATGTCCTAATTAAGTAATCAATGACATAAATTTCAAGTGATCTATTTATAAAATTAAGATTGAATTATTCTTATATGTTAATGTTTATTGATTTTTAACTTTTATAATTTATAGATATTTTTTAAGTTACTCTATATATATATACATGATTCATTAATACAATTTGTGAATGTTCACTCTCAAAAACGATTAAGGCATATAAACGAATTGTGATTATCAATATAAAATCCAATTTATTTTACTTATATAATGAGATTAAACACAATAAATATCCTGCTTCATTGCGCAGGTACTCTGCTAGTATAGTCTTATACATGGATATAGAATAGAATAGAATAGAATAGAATTTACGATAAAAAGACATGATTTTAGTTTTTTTTTTTTTTTTTAAATAGTTCGGATTACCAGCTTCTAAAGGAAGAACTCAGATATAGAATTTACGATAATAAAATGAAGTAGACCCCACGTGCGACCGATGTAGTCACGCTTCCCCTCGTCAAACCCTATCTTTCATCGCATGATATCATATTCTTCTTTTCCTCTCTGCCTTCCGATTCATCTTTCCATGAAATCAATCAAAACTAGGGTTTCGCCTCCGATCTCGAACCACGGCCTGAGATCACTACAATCATCATCATCAATTTTTTGATGATTACTTCTTCTACTGTCAATCCTACAACCACCAATTGCTCCGCTACAACCACTACCGTCGCCACCACCGGCACCGCCGCCATGGCGGGCTCAGTTGACGATCTCGGAAATGCTCCGCCGGATTCATGGGAGGTTGTGGACCTA
The DNA here is from genome assembly GCA_963921325.1 of Logfia minima. NCBI lineage: Eukaryota > Viridiplantae > Streptophyta > Magnoliopsida > Asterales > Asteraceae > Logfia > Logfia minima. Next base: position 4,337,025 of record OY992770.1, read on the forward strand.
GACGTCACTATGAGTACGTTGATGCTTTCTTCTAAGCGAGACAACAACAACATCACTAACTCCGATTCGATTGATGCTAATACTGCTAGTACTGATTCATTAGCTCCGGTTAGGTCTTCATCAGGCGGTGTGTTGGATAATTTGGTTGATTCTGTTGATCAGTTTCTTCGTGAAGCTTTGCAAAACCCTAGGGAGCGCCTTTCAGGTGTGTGTATCTATTTTTTTAGGTTTTATTATTTCTATTTGGTTTTATTGAAGTATATATGTTTAAATAGAGATAGATTGTAACTAGGACGTAGTAGAAGCGAAAATATGACACAATATCGGTGTGTTAGGGTTTGAGTTTGAATTTTTAACTTCTTGACGATTAGGATAACTGCCAATGATTGTATCATAATTGTTTAAGCTTCTGCGGGAAGATATGGAGCATTTGGCTTGTTTAAATTGAATTGAGCCGTGGTTTAATTTTATTAGAAAGAAAATATGCATTTAGAAATAGATTTTTAGTTATGCTCTTTGTTCATGGTATAAATTTAGGTATTTGTAGCTGATGTGTTTTGAACAGTTCTCTTTCATGCATGTCACATTATAATTTGATATGTCTAGACCTAACTAAGTGTGTACTGAACGATTATGTCAAGCTACCATTGCAATGTTTACTATGTTAGGATGTAGAAACCTTTACATCTGCAATATACTTCAGGTTTGAAGTCTATAACGTTATAATATCTGATATTCTTCATATTAGTTAATATTTAGGAAGTAATATTAATTGGTTTGGATGACAGCACGTTGCCGGTATTTTCATTTTAGTATTATTTATTATGAAGTTTATGGCTGCCAGCAGACAAATATGTATAGGTGCATGTGTGTATGCATGGGTCTTTCTTATCGTTCTTCATGCTACAAGGAGTTTCTCTTTGCTGAACTGGTAGACTAGATTTTAAAACCCATGATAACTGAAAAGGGGATAGATGAAGCTATGAAGGCTCTAGAACATAGTTAGTGTAGTTCTAGACTCTAATATAAAACCGATTATTGTTTGTGTTTAAATTCTTCTGTGAGTAAAATTCCTGGCATTCTTATGTTACTATGAAAACTGTATCGGTGTTTATGTGCTGTTTCCATGGTTATCTTCTTTGATTGGTTTTCAACATATTTGGTAAATATGGTTCCATCAGGAGCCATGTTTCTTTTGTTTCACATATTTAGCTCACTACAATTACCTCTATACTTGGAGAATGCAACTTGAAGCCAGGTTGGCTTCATTAGTAAAGTGTTGTAGGCTCTCTGCTGTCTGTATAGGATATAATTCTGGGTAACTCGAACAATAGAATGAATTTTCACTTCAGCGGTGTTGGAAGATATTTAATATGCAATGAGCTGGCTATGTGTATGGCTGTATGCTACCCTGAGTGAGAATCTATTAGTTGGTTGGTGACGCAGGGTGATAGACGAAGATGCACTACAACTGATGCGTGATTTGTTGTTGTCAATGTGATCCAGGCAGGAGAGTGAGAGGGAAGGTGGGATGAGGCGATATTAGTTCTCCTCTAGCAGACAATATTAATCAGGAGACCAGTTGTGCCCTGGTGATGTGTTAAAAAATCTGTAAAATGAAAATATGATGCTACTTAAGTTTGCAAGGGCTAAAAGCAGCTTGATATTACCTAATGAATGGATTGTTTGGAATCCTTCAGGACGTTCTGTGGTGGCCACAATTACGGGTTACTAATTTAGACCTGGTCAAATATACGAGACTGGTAGTTGTAAAAATTATTTACAGGGATTGTTTGCATCTCATGATTCAAGACGGATGTCTTGATCGTCATTTTTGCTGTATGTATGTTTTTCCACAGAGAAGAGCAGTTGCTCTTCTTATCACATAACGTGTCTTCCTTTTCCAGTGTGACAGAAACTTTTATACTAACCAGATAGTTATGCTGTACAGTCTGAACTGGTGTAAGATTCCACAATCTATGTTAAATAGGTGCAAATAATGTAATATATCTATCATTACGGATCAAGTTTTTTGGTCTCAGTGGCATCTTCAAGATGGATTTTTAAATTTGAACAAAAAAAAACAAGTTTATGTTATTTCAATGCTTTTATTAGTGTAAATCACTGTTTCATTTTGAATATGTATAGTTTATTATCTCAAATTTCTAATAGAGGCTTATATTCTTTTTGTTCTGTTCAGTACTACGGATGGAGCAGGATGTGGAGAAGTTCATTAGAGATCCTTCACAACAACAGATGGAGTTCCAACAGTTGCCTACGTCATATCTGCGGTTAGCAGCACATCGTGTGGCTCAGCATTATTCACTGCAGTCCATGGTTCTATTGGACAATACTCTCCCTGATGGTTCTGGTTCACGAATCATTGTTCGTAAGACTTCTGAATGCCGGCTTCCCTTAATTCGTTTAGCAGACATCCCGGTTAATATACCAACCGAGGACCCTGCCAGCAGCGCTGTTAAGGTTGCAATCAAACAGAGGCCCAATAAGCGATCACAGATTGGTGGTGGAGCAAACTCAAATTCTCTAAAGAACAATAGTTTGAAGAGTGTGGAGGAGAGAAAAGAAGAATATAATCGAGCACGTGCAAGAATATTCAGCTCGAGCTCCGGCTCTAATGGCGGTAAACAAGAGAATGAGCCTAGGATGCAGGAAGTTTTCCAGCAGCATAGTCCATTAGGGACTTCAAAGGTAGAAGAAGTTTCTGCTCTTGATATGAGTATTGGCAGGGCTTTAGTTGATTCTTCGGCAGGAAGCAGTAGATCAGGTAGAAGTAGGACAGAGAAGGAGCCAATTGTTAGGTCAAGGAGTAATAGTAGAGTGGCCATCTTTCGTGATCGTGAAGTTGAGCGAAAGGATCCTGATTATGACAGGAACTATGACAGGTAAGCATCATTTCCTCTTCCATGTGTTTTGCTTCATATTTGCTGTTATTGCATCCTCTTATTCTATAAAAATAATGCATTTCTTGTTGTATATTCATTAAGAAGAATCTGTTTCTTTTTGTTAAGTAGTACGTATAAATGTATATTTTGCTTTTGGTCTAAATTTACAGTCTGGCATTATAGCATGTATTATCATCAGTGTTTGGAGTTCTGTTTGCATGTGAATTTTCTTAGGCTTACTTAACAAAGTGTGATGTATCTTTGCTACATTATGGGATTTTCATTGCGTGTATAGAAACAAACTATCTGGAGTGTAAATGGCTATAATTGGTGTCATGGTGTTATTCATCAACCCCTTTTAATGGAGGCTTATATCTTTCAAGAAGTAGGTTTATTTTTTGTCTGATAATAATACTGTGTTTTTTTCTCAGATATGCACAAAGATTTGATCCAGGCTTTGGATTTAATGGAGGTTCATATGCCATACAGCCACTGTACACACCAGTTGTGAACTACAACACTGAATTTCCTCAGCTTGGTGCTGCGCACAGGTCTCCTATGTCTACTGAACACCAACCTCGTGGACTCCCTCAACATTTACCTGGCCCATGGGTACCACCATCTTCTCCTGCAGGTATAGGCTACAGGCCTCCAGAAGCTATGATGACTCCATATAGTCCCGGCCATGCTAGCCCACATTCTGCGACCACACTATATATGCAGTATCCATGTCAGCAGCCTGGGATGACATTTATCCATCCTCGTGACCAAGTTCATCAACACTACGCACAGGTAAAACATCCACATATAACAATCCAGTAGGACCTTATAGTATCTCTATAAGGTGCAACATACTTATCTGTATTTAAGTAGATGTATCTATTATAAGTTGATTGCCATCTATAAATATATACGTTGATCATGTTATTGCAGTCTCAGCCGCAGCAATCTGATGCAAGTTTTGGATTAGCCCGGCCCCGCTGAGGGGCGTGGGCAATGCCTGCACCCTGCCAGAGCTATCAAATGTACTTATCTTGGGTTGTCGTTTCAACCGCTACACCATATCTGAGCTGGCAGAGGTGCAGGCATAACCTTTTGAGGTTGGCTGGGATGGACGTATCAGTATCATGGATATGTTTTTGGTCCATTTTACCAATCTCGGTCTGGAGAGCTTCATAATCATTTGCTGAAGCTCATTGGTCCCAATTATTCCATTTTGTTAAGTAGCTCTTTGAGAGCCTCTGATTTGCCATTGATGACGACGAAGAATGATAGAAGAAAGAATGACTATCGGAGCTGCAAATGTATACCTGTCTTCCAAACGAAGGTAGTTCTCTACATTTTCTTGCTATGTTTTGTTATCTCCTACTCTTTCATTTCTTTTCTTGATTATAAATTTCATTATTACGTCTTCCTTTTTCTAAAAGGAAAGATAAAACTGTTCACCGTGGGTTTGGAAAAGATCTGTCGTTTAACTTTTTATATAGTATATTGTTATTTTGGGTATGATGACAAAACATACATCATATCAGATAATAAATAAAGTTATGGAATAATATGATCTATGAGGTTTTATGCATTAAAAAATGTGTTTTGGGTGGTTCTCACCCCCATTTACAGCAAGTACATCTTGATTAACACAATGGCCCAATAATTGTAAAGGATCCCTAAGTAGGGTCAAGGAAACTTCTTAAAATAGATACTTAGTTGACATTATTTTTATTTTCTATATCTCTGATTAACTGAAACATAGTTAGCAATAAACTATCACTAAACCATGGTTGATAGTTCTACTTCTCATGCCTTACTAGCAAGGTTGATAGTTCCTCAGATTTGTATTGTTGTTACAGCACCACGAGCACAAAAGGAACAATCAAAACTATAAAAACGAGCCCGGGTTTGTTTGCTTTTGGCTGATGGATTAACAAAAAAAGAGGCGGCTCCGAACATATCACTCTGTTGTTGAGTCAACAGAAGAAGAAATTGGCGCACAATAACGATAGTGGATTCACATGTAAAAATCCGTGTTTGAAACTTATTATCACTGGTTATGCTTTCTGTTTGAACTAAGTTCTGCGTTATTCGCTTTTAAAAGAAAATTTCATATTCAGTGTGTTACCTAGTTGAAAATGGATGTATGGACCGCAACCAAATACCATCCACTAAGGCTCGGTTAAAATTGGGCGTTCGTTAGCCGATGTCTATTTTCTATTTCTGACAGCCTGGTTTAAGTAATTATTCAAATTTGGCTGTTAGGCTGTAAACCAGCATTACCAACTGTAGCAGCATGTATTCCAGTTTTATGTCACCACAGTTCATTTTGTAAGATTTTGTATCGCTTAACCTTTTAGTTGGGGAAAATCCTTTTTTAGAGGTGAAACTCCCTAAACAGAAATTCCATTTACTTCCTGTTTTGCGTAACAAACTTAATCCACTTTGTTGACGAGACACAACTAAGGGTTCTTAAATGCGTAACAGACTTATTCCACTTTGTTGCTGAGTAATAGCCTAGTGCTCTTAAGCCCAAAAAAGTAATAGGTGGTTGAGTTTCATCTGTACCAAATTTCTAGTCTTTTACAATAGTTTATAAAGGATGTTCGAGGGATGGTGTACATGATTAATATAGGTGAAAGGATTGAAATGCGTGCTTTTACCATACATTTGGCCAACATAAGTGAAATGATATGGATTTGCAAGAATTGTCCGGTGAAACCTAAACAAGTACAGCAACTGTGGACCATGAAAAACTGTTTTGGCAAATATCGTAGTATGGTAAAATGGTCTTTGAAATCTTTACAAACAAGGTTGCTACTTTCTCTGCATATTATCCATTTGAAATTGAGATTAAACTCTTTCACAAAGAAATTGACCCTAGTGTTCTGTATCTAACATTTATATTTTAAAGATAGAAGGAAGTGCAAAAGTCTTAGAAGATTTGCGTGTATGATAGGATGATTTTCTTTAACTCTTTATAGTTGCTCTTCTAATTGATACTTACAAATAACTTCATTAGTAGCGTCTAGATATCATCCTAAGTTACATGTTAGTAATAAACACAATTTTTACTTTTCGAAACATAAACAAACTAGTTTAAATAGTAATTTACATTCTTTTGCAGAATACTAGAAAAAGATAAAGAGCCTCTCAGTTTTATTATATCGTCTCTCGCCAAACACATGTCATGACTGATTATTTGAGAGAGTTTCGAGTAACATCATGCTCTATTTAGCTGCATAAAAGCATCAAAAAGTAGCTAACTCTTTAACCTGTCTCTATGAGATGCGTTACTCCATGGTACAAAGTTATCCATTCCATTTGTCGAGTCACAGATACCACACACCGAAGAAAGACATAAACACAAAACATGAAGTAAATGGACACATAATATACGCAGTGATGAATTTTTCACAAGGAAGAATGTGATATCTTAGGAACACATGTCCATGTTGGATATATTTAACATTTCAACTGAATTTGTTCCTTCTGTTACCCACATAAGACACCACCCCTCTAAATCTGCTCTCACTTGCATCACAATCATAGCATTTATACGGGAACCCAACTCTTGCCTTCATGTGAACCCTCTATTCTTAGTTGTTACAACATTTAATTTGATACCAAATTTACTCAAACATTCATAATTTCCCATTTTAAGAAGGTGGGAACACAAATCCTATCACAAGATACATCTTCCTCTTACAGTTTTTCGTGATTATTTCTTCCCATCTCCTGCAAATCTTCCACGCTGAACTCACTGATTCGGTCAATATCATAATTGCCTTGCCTTTTATTGATGGTGTTATCACAAGATTTGTGTAACATCTACGACAGATAAAGTTTAATTTATGAATCTCAAGCATCTTTCATGATTTTCACATTAATTCATCAAACATAAAGCTAACCATTCTGATATGATTTCCGGGTCTATCAAAAATGGAAAAAGGAAGTTTTCAGTCTCCATGAGCGGTTAAAGTCCCATGCAAAAAATGATGGATTTATAAGAAATAAAGGAGTAAGAATTGGCTTTCCTATGAAAGACTTGCTGTCTGTTTTGTGTGACCCTTCATGCTTTCCTCTTTCTCATGTTACCTCTCAACTTCCTAACTAATACTTTCTGTTATATATATATATATATATATACCAACTGCCTGTTACATCTCTTCCATAAGCACTCCCTCCTGTTACCGCAACTACCAAAAACACCACCTATTCACAGCTCACATACATGAGCTCTCACTGTTGGTACAAAGTTCACATACATAACAAGGTAATCCAAGCAAATTTTCATATTTTGTTTATCCTGTCTAATTATGTACCTAAAAGCCTACAAACGTTTAATCGATTCTATAGAAAGATTTTAATTCTGTTATTGAAAAGAGTTACATAAAAGTTATCTTGAGGTTTGTACAAAGTTTCACTAAATTTGCCTTGTTTAAACCGTCAAAACTTCTCATTTTGGGATGTCACATGTTGATTTCAAATTTTCCTTAATAGGAACAAGTCATAGCTAAATGACCCATTTGCCCATGGTCGTCGGATCATCATTAAAAATAAAACAATACATTTCAATAATAGAAAGAATGAAAAAAGAGTTTTAGACATTTGTTTAATAAAACAAATTGTTTCTACTAACTTCAGATTTGGATCATTGAACTAGGTCTCAGGGGCAAGGACAAAGCTACAGAGATGGAAAAATTCAACACAGAGTTGTACCTGCGAAATTGCCAAATCATTCAAGAAAACGAGAGGCTAAGGAGGAAAGCTCAACAGTTGAACCAGGAGAACCAGGCTCTGCTGAAGGAGTTGAGGCAGAAACTTGGTGATCCTAATTGTGTTCAACAACTGGAACTCAACCTCCAACTCGGTTCCAGTTCACAGGAAGAGAAAACATCCAGCAAAACCAGTGGGCAGAATTAGCAAGTCAAAACCTTCGATGTGTATACTCTAATGTTTCATGTGAAATAACATATATACCAACAGTAAATCATGGTCAATTTAGAGGCATTAGAGGGGTTAGCAACTGCTATCTTTTCATATGATATTCTTATCCAATTAATAAAAGAATACACTTCTTTGGACTAATAAAAATATTGTGCAACTGTCTTACAGTCGGTTTGTGGTATGTTCGTTTCGTTCCTAAAAAATCTTGGCAGGAACTAACTAATCCACGTTCAGTTTTTGGTCCACACTTGAGAATGTCTGGTAAAATGCCTTGAAATGTTTATAGGCGATATCTACGTCTTCTTTTCCACAAATCTCTCGTATACTGCAGTTATTGGAAAAAACCCACACATATATTAAGAAACAAAAGGGAGAAATTACGATGGGATAGGAATATCGATGTAGAAACAGCAAAACAATAGGATAAAGAAAAATAATATGATTATTTAGGAAGTGATTTTCAACATACTGATGTTTAAATTGCACAACATTTACTTAGATGGTTGGGTCATGTGGGTGAGGTAACTGGTCAAAATGGATTCGGGTTGAAACAAGTCAGTTTTCAAAATGTGTCGAAGTTATTACCTGTGCATGGAAAGCTGAGGAATGCCACAATCAACCGTACGGATACCAATTCCAGAAGCAAGTATAGGACCTATAGTGGATCCACATCCCATATCGTTTCTTACCACAAAGTCCTGCATATAAGGTCAAACAATTTAAGTTGACTCCTTTAAAATAAACTTACCTATTACGACATAAAAGAGAAAATACAGTTACCTGAGTTGGAAGGTTATGAATTTTAGCGACTTCTTTAAAAAGAAAAGCAGTAACTCCACTTGTGGCATAGCGTTGGTTTGCATTGTGCTTAATCACAAGACCCTTGTGCAATTCTGGGCGGTGGTGTTCTTCGTGTTTGTCCATAAAATTAGGATGAACTCCATGAGCCATGTCCGCAGAAACTGCAAGAAAATATACAAGTAACTAAAACTCAATAATAATATATGAAATGAAATATTAATCATACCATCTTTCAATTGCTTTTGCTCTTATTCGAATGTTCAAGTAAAGCATTAATTTACATGAATGCAAATCTTCCAAGAAAAGCTTAAACTGAAACTGCTTAAGAATTTCGAACATTAATTTGCAATGTTAAACAAAAAAATAAAATTCATTAATGGCTTTATGTGTACCAAGAAATGATTGACGAATTGCACGCTCAAAGATTCCCTCTCGGACATATTGATTAGTCAAGCAATCAATTATTCGCCTCATAGCTTGAAACATTGTGGGTGCACCAGCGCCTTGCATTGAATCAGAACCTACCTATACAATAATATGCAGTGAAAACTGAAGACATCAATGATTGGAGTAAAATTTTTGCATTTAAATTGAGTACCCAACATGAAAACATCAAGTGCACAAGCAATGTGAAGGTAACCCTAACTCCTCATGGCTCGTAAGCAAGTTATCCAAAAATTTAAGGAAATGTCCATGCAACACATTAGGGGCTAGAGGTGGCCAAATAAGTGGGTTTGGTTTAAGTTTGGTAAGGGTCAGGTTGACCCGAAACACATGTTCTCCAAAATCTAACATTTTATTTATAAATAAATAGCCAGCTATCTGGTTAAAAGACTTATGTTGATTAGATAATAAACCGACTTCCATAGGTCCTTGGTTCAACCTCCTAATGAGAAATGAGGTCCTTGCGTGGGCGTCTCATCCCTAAGACTTGTTTGCTCTGTATGGAGTGCCCAGTGGTTCCTCGAAAACTTTCAATGGGTTTCCTTTTTAATGTTTCTGGTTTTACCCATTAAAGAAGAACTAAATAACATAACATGACCAACTTTATTTGCCACCTCTGTTAGATGTAAAAGGATTGCAGGCGAGACCTTCAAGTTGGTACCAAGCATTATACTTTATGATAACAAACAACATACTTAATGGACTATTAAAAGTTAATTGAAACCTTGGATTTTCTTATTTGTGATAACTTAATTTTAAGGAACTAGTCATATCTATGATACAAAAGGTTGCATTTTAGAAGCTGAAGTACCTCTTCATTATCGAAAAGTGCAACCATTCTAATTGCATGCTCATCTGACAGATCTTTGGCCTCAGATGAGTCAACAAGAGCTTTGAGTGCACAAAAGCTCGAAGCAAGATTATCTAATCTTCCAGAAAATATGAACTCGTTGTTTGCACCTCCAAGGCAGCTAGGCTGGGTATCACATATGTTTAGCTCAATGCTCGCTATGTCATCAACTTCACAGTCCAACTCATCTGACAAAATCTAAAATTTTGACCATAAAAACCGAAGAATGTCATCAAAGAAAGTTGGTTCAAACATACTATTAGCACACTTCATTGATACCGTAGTTTCTTGTTGTCACCAATTTTATGAGCTACTAATTCCTCCCCTTCCTCACCCTATTCAAAACAGAAATAAAGTATACCAAGATTTACTTTACCTGCATGAGTAGAGGATGATGATAATCTTTATTTTTATCTTTCAAATCCACATTTGCATCGTCATGTTTTGTTGCCAACAGCGGGTTGAGATGAGTCTCCAAATTTGGCTTAAAACCATCCTTGTTGATATTACTATAAATCAAAACAACATATATAATAACTACAATGAGAATCAGCTAATATATGTAAACTATTATGTTACACAAATTGAACAAATCATAAAGCAAGAAGAGAAGATAGCAAACAAACCGGTCAAGATGAATAGCAAGGGTAGGCACTCGTAAAAGAGGCCTTTTTACTTTGACTAGTTTGTGTATAAAAGAGCCATCACTACCTCTTACTATAACCCTACCAGCTACACTTAAATCTCTATCAAACCATGTATGCCATAATCCACCACCATATGTTTGTATATTCACCATAAGATAGTTGGATTTCGACACTGCAGACTTTGGCTTCAATTTCAAACAAGGGCTATCCGTATGCGCAGCAATTACATGGAAACCATTACCAACAGAATACCTGAAAAACTGAACCATTAAATAATCAAAAGATTAACACAATAACATATAGCATAATCTAAAAAATGGTTAACGGGAACAATGGCAACTCACTTTTCTCCAACAGCAAAAGCAACTAAAGAGGACATGTTCCGAGTGAAAAAGTAACGTCCACCAGGTTTAAGCTCCCATTCGTCATTCTCACTTAGCAGATGGAATCCAGCAGCAATTAATTGCCGCTTTGCTTCAGCTATAGATTCACATACGAATAGTAAGATAAATAGTTTATTACCAAACTTTAAACTACGTACTAATATTTCATCAATACCCACTTATCCCCTTAGGTTACTGTGTTTCGTATGACATCCACTCTAAACACATCAGCCTAAATCTTCTATCAACAACAGCATTATATGAATATGTGTACGGTAAGGATAATGTGAGAACACTTTCAAAAGTAGGAACAATAAGAAGGCTCAAAGCTTAAAATTTGAATCATATAAATCGGAAAATTAACAAATTGACAGTTTTTTTTATATAAGTATGTACCTGTGGCATGAAAGTGAGTCCAGGACTCGTTAAGATAGTCCAAAAGATCACCAACTATTGAACCACTAGCTCTAGAGTTCTACACCAAAAAGAATAATAAAATAAAGAAATGTGAAGTTAACAAATTTGGTGATAGATATGATGATGAAAGCTACCTCGGGATTAGAGTCTGAGTTGTTGGAGCAGAGTGATGGAGTAAGATGAAGTTTGCGTAAACGAATATTGTTCCGTAACAAATTATTATTATAATTAGGGTTATAAAAGAAAGGGGAAATATAAGAAATATTATGGTTGAATTTCGATGAAGAGATTACTGAGGACCTAAGATATGGATGTTGGATGATATGAAATCGACCTGCTGCTGCTGCCATTGCTGAACGATGTCAATGGGAATCTGCAGCATATCATTATCGTTATCTCATAAGTTGTGAAAAGAGAATGACACTGTGTCATAGTAAAGGGGGTCAAAGTGTAAGTTTTTATCAGGGGTTAACATGTAAATATTTCTGATATCAGAATAACTGCCAGTTCCACCAAAGAGCAAATGTAAGGCTGTGAGCTTGCCTTCCCAACAGTAACAGATGGCGGGAACACTTCACACCTTAACCAATCTAATTTCTCCGGTCACCGGAATCATTCATTTCCGATCTCGCAACTCAAAATCGGGCGATCGTTCATTTAATGCTATCAATAACTTGTTAATATCTCGAAAGTCTCGTTCAATTACCATCAGAAACCACATAAATTCTGATCAGGTTATTTTGTTTCTGTCACTTCTTAATCTTACTATAACAGTTTAATTAAATTGAATTAGGTTTATGATATAGAAATATAAATAATTGTTTCAGATTCAAGGAAATGGCGGACGATATCAACCTCCTCCAAAATCAAGTGGTATCTTTACTTTTGCTGCCAGCAATTTTCTTCCATTAGGTAATGTAATACATTACGTTATTTTTATGTAGTTTTTCTATTTCAGCCGACATTATATAGTAAGGCGTATTACGTTTGATGTTACGCAGCGCTTCTTGGAGGAGTAGCGTTGGGCCTTGTGAATCCTGGTCCTGGTTGTCTTGCACATAAATATCAGTTATCTAAAGTTAGCACTTTTGGGATATTTATCATATCAGGCAAGAAGCTAATGAGTATTAGCTACTGAGATATTTACTTTTAATCAGCTTATTTTCTCTGCTTATTCGTTACACAGGATTGACTCTTCGTAGTGAAGATATTGGTGCGGCTGTTGAAGCTTGGCCAGTTGGACTCTTCGGCCTAGTATGAAATCAATTTATAGATGTCATTTTGATTTTCATAGGTTTCATAATAGTACTTGTAATCTGTGAGTTTTAATGGCTACACACTCTTTAACAAGTGTGATGTTCATTTCATTATAAAAAGGAATTGATAAAAAAAAAAAAATTATGATACTCTTACATTATTGTAACTTTACAGGCGTCAATTTTATTGTTTACGCCCAACATTTCGAGAATTATCCTGCAACTTCACCTCCAACCTCAAGAATTTGTTACAGGTGTGGTCTTTAGACATAATAAATTAATAGTACACTTTTTTCTTTCTAGCATAAATCTTTGTTTATTTGAATTTTTTTCTTCTTAAAGGACTGGCTCTTTTTAGTTGTATGCCTACAACATTATCAAGTGGAGTTGCTTTAACCAGGGTTAGTTCATTATTTTTGAAAATTTTATCCAACTACTTCGGTTTGCATCATTATGGTGCTTATTAAAGTTGACTGTGAACCGAACCATTAATTGATGTGATGCAGCTTGCTGGAGGAAATTCGGCCTTGGCTCTTGCAATGACTGTAACATCTAGTTTGTTGGCAATTCTGATTGTAAGTTCCAAAGCTATGAACTTATTTTTCTTGCTCAGTACATCAATTATTCATGAACATAAGGGAAAGTAAAACTTTCGCTTTTCATGTACTCGTACATACATATTTGTATCCACATCTGGGACATTGTAACTGGTGACCGTATTTTTGTAGGTACCATTTTCGATATCAAAGCTAATAGCTTGTGGACTGGGGGCATCTATTCCAACTGGAAAATTGCTCAAAAGGCTAATTTTCACACTTCTGATACCTTTGATTTTGGGGAAGGTAACACCTTTTGTTGTTACTTTGTTCAGCCCCATGTAATATCACACTTTTTACTCTTTTGTGGAATGTCACGCCTTTTTTAGAACGTAGGGATATTATGCTTTAGCCTATACATAATAGAGTGGGGATTACATCTGTTACATGGTGTTTCTTAAGTGTTCAGATTTAAAAAGTAATTGTTGGTTTCATTTGACAGGCTTTTCGGGAATCCTTTAAAGGTGAATTTTCTTTCTCTACATGATCAACATGTTCTTCGGATATTTTAACTTAAAAACTGAAACAACTATGTTCAGTATGTCTAAAATCTAGAAAGTGAACATTTGTATTCTTCACCTGAAGTAAGTGCAGAACTTGTTTTTTAGTGGTCTAGTCAGGCATGATCTTTGGAGATTCATATCACATCCGACTCAGTGTTAGATTTTGCCATGTGGATCTTTGTAGCATAAAAAATTGTGAAAGTTGTAATACGTCAACTTCATCTTGTATGCATTCATATTCACCATATGTTAGGCCTGAACTAAACAAGGTCTTAAATTACATATGGGTAACAAATGCCTTCTTAATTCTCCAAATTCCTGTGTATTGCAGGCTTGGCAGATTTTGCTGATAATAACCGTAAGCTCTTATCCATTCTGAGTGTAGTATTACTCAGTTGGGTAAGCTTATACTTCACTTATTAACTTTTTGTCTATTATACTTATCAACTTGCTGCTATATGTTTTGTGAATTTAAAACTCATCTTTTGTTTCACAACCATATTCTCTTTCAGGTCCCTTGGATACAAGTGAGCAGATCAAGGTCTCTGCTTCTAATGGTTAAGCCTACAGCTTTTCTTGTAGTTTTCATGATGGGAATGTACGTTTTTTGTGTATCCCCTACACTTTTGTATATTCTCTCTTTTATTCAGTGTGGGTGTGTGTTTTGATCCATTTTTGAAAACATTAATATATTGAAGGATCTAATTGTAACATTAACTAATATGAAGAAATTATAAACTGCAGGCTTCTTCACCTCGTACTCTTAGGTTTTAATGCCATATCAATACAGTGTCTGTGTGCTGTATCCGGTGGTCACGAATCCATATTTGCAAAGAAGGAAAATTCAACTGCTCTCCTAATTGTCGCAAGTCAGGTAAAAATTTATCAACATATGTTCTTGTTATGTTAAACTTAACAGTGAAATATTTGCCTTAAAAAGGAAACTGTGATAAACTCTATCTACATTGAACTTTGGATGTGGTGAAAATGTCATTTACAAATCCATTGAGATTATACATTTTTGTAGAAAGCTTTGCCAGTGCTAGTTGCAGTTGTGGATCAACTTGGTAATACATTTGGTGAATCCGGTTTACTGATCATTCCCTGCGTCGCAGCACATTTGATACAGGTTTAACACACATGCAACATATATGTGAAGGTTTTCAATTGGTAATTTCTTAGTAACGAACTAATCGCTTTTGTTTAGATAATCACGGACTCTTTCCTCATAAGCTACTGGAACAAAAAGGAACAAACACTTAGCAATACCAAGGTGGCATGAGGCACACGAAAAAGACGAGATTTGCAGATTCTGATCAAAGACAATGGTGGAAGATGCCAATAGTCGGCATGTTCTTCATGTTCCGCCACAAGTGATCACCATAGCAATAGCTAAAAGTTTCAATTATCAACAAATATTGTTCAGATTGTAAAAGGGAAGATCACAAAGAGCAGTAAGTACAGTGTTAACTTCGTGTTAACCTCTATTACTTAGTCTTGCTGATCAACCCTGAAAAAGGGAGGAAAAGAAAAGAAGTTTGTAAAAGGAAAAAAAAGATTGATAACTTTTTTTCTTGAAACTCTACTTATAAGCCCTATATATTCTTTGTACTCATCATCTATTTTGCTGATTATTTCTTCTGACTGGTAAAAAAATATGGGCATTTGATTGTGGAATGCCAGCATAAAAGCCTAAACAGGTCCAATGTGGAACTCAATTATATGTTGAATTCTAGTGCAACTTGCACTGAGATAAGGGTTGTGTTAAACTACATGCAAAAAAGCCAGAAACATCAAGTGTCTTTAAAATGAAAACTGAACAACTTCAATTTGGATTACATAATTGATTTGTTGGATTGGAAAAGTTGAAATGAATTTTAATCCTCAAAACAGAACTCCCTGAAAAAGTGAACGAGGCTGGAAACACGAGTTTTGTGCAAATATTTGAAAAAACTAAATGTCTCGAGCAATGCGGAAGCAGATAATCCAACAGCAAATGACTAATATTGGCGTCATGTTCAAAAATAATAAATATAAGATTTTAACAGGAATTGGTCACTGGTGAAGTTAAAAATTTTAACGCAGAGTAAAGCACATATGCTTTTGTATATAGCATGATCCAAGCTCAAGTCAATTAAGAAGCTGAATGAAATAGTATGAAAGGAAAACTTTATTCAGTTGTAACATGTTCTGGGTACATAATCCTAAAAATAGGTTACAATGTATTCTTACATAGCTCCATTTAGGTACCCTGTGCTTGACAAATTTCAATCTACAACGCTCAAATCTCTCAGAAAAACATAAGAAAATGGATGAAATCCAAGGAACTAAACATGTATTCTTTCTTACTTAGGCAAGCCCGTGAGTGGGTCAAGGAGAGCCTGAGTTTCATCAGAGAGCACAACAGGACCACCACCAGGTCTCGTGCAGATGAAGTAACTAACATCTCCCTTTGATTTTGGAGTCGAAATGTTATCTTTGATTTCTGGGGGAGGGGCCAAAGCTTCCACATCCTTCATATCCTTGATTCCAGCATCTTCTAGTATTGACTTATCCCCAATTACATAACTATCGAGTCAAAAAGAAAAAAATGACACTAGTTACTATAAAGATTACATAAAGCATCAAACATTTTGCAATAGATCTCCATTTTTGGCGAAGTTTGGACCCAAAATTATTAGTTGCCCGTATGAACTCATTACAACAAGTTTGATAATATCAATTTTTCACAAGATGATCCCGTTTCACTACTGAGGGGATTTCCAAATATCATACCAACAGTCAAATACTTTTAACTAGCATACCTGTCTAAATCAGTATCAGACTGTGGAGGGAAGTTATAAAGCAGCCTCTGGAGCAGAAGGGCGGCAGTTTTCCTGTTACGAGCAATCATAACCGCATTTGGCCCAGCATCGAAGGTATAGGCCACCTGAACAGGGTCTCAAAGTTAGTCCAGACTCCACAAGTTTTTTGAAACATAATACCATATGCATACATATATACGCATACATAGATATACAAATACAATACATGTAGGTGTATTTGTATATATATGTAGAATCGTATGTATACAATCATTGGATGGGTGTTTTCGATGCTTTAATAAGTTTGGAATAGAATAAGTACCTGAGGTGTTCCTTCTGCACGATTCCATTTCTCGACAAAGCTGATTATCCTGCAATAACATCACTATTTGAAGTTAATTTATTATTCTTGTAGTACTAATGCATGAGTAAAACTATTAAACAGAGCTAGTAACTTGCCTATGAGATGTATCATTCATGTAGAATATAGGGGGGTGCGTGTCAAGGCAAACGGCATGGAATTGATTGCTGTCTGTACACGCTAAACGTGCAAAAGAAGGGAAATCACGGTTTTGGATTGCGTCTTCCATTTGGACAACACGCTTTGGCACAACTTCCTATCACAATCAAAAAGAGGAAATTTAACATGACTATACATTTAATAGAGACATTAAACAGTGTTATAAAGTCAAACAAACATATAAACCATAAGAATGGCAACACAGTATGCCGACCACAAAGGCATGGAATAAACAATGCACTCATTATAAGTTGATTAGGAAATGAGGGCTAAAAAAAAGATTTTTAGTGACCATAATTTATATCTTCTGGTAAATCAGAGTTTATCGAAGACAGTTTTGTACCTTGGCTCTGTGTTGAATAAGTGCACTGGTTTCAACAGTATCACGCATTCCTGAGGTGCTACTGGTTTCCTTTTGCCGGGCACTTACCTGTAAACAACAGATGCAACTATTAAGAAAAATCAACTATCTTAACTAGTACAAAAATGTACTGTTTTTTAGCACACCTCATACAAGAAATTACTTGTCAACCACAGAAACATTTACTACTGAAAAAAAAAAAAAAAAAAAGGCAACAAGAACATACCACAGCAATGATAATTACAAGTTCATCCCAATGTTTCTCATCTGCAAGTTGAACAGCAATGCTGTCACTGCCATTCTCCTCCTACAACCGATAAAGATAGCTTAGGAAGAGTATTTGGTCCAATTAGGTCACACTTCTTACACGAAACTAACAAATTACAAATATAAAAAAAATTAAAAACATACTTTTCCCATGATCCACTTAACAAATCCACCATATAAACTGCGACAAGCACTGCCTGAACCTTGCCTGCAGATAATTTATTGATTAAAGAGGTTGTCATAATTTATACATAAATTCATAAATTCCTCATAGATGCACTTATAACTGAAGCCCAAATAGGCACAAAAATACAAAACTGATATCAAGTGAAATCTCTAAACTACGTTACTATGCTTCCATATGAAATGACCTAAAAATCCAACTATGAACTTGAAGGGCCACTACGTATGTGTTCGATTATATGTGTTGACGCATTACATGGATGCTAGTCACGTTAGCATTTTATCAAATAAGTGAATAACTTCTTTTAAAATAGAAACGAACATGATAATAATCATCCAGGCCCTTGAAAACCACCTTATAAGAATTCGAAAAAAGAAAAGGTACCTAGCAATAGCAGAAAGTTGGCTGTTATCTTCTTTCAGATTCATCAATTTGGCAAGGGAAAAAACTGCATCAACAATAAACAATTAGCCAAGGTTCACAAACTCTAGAGAGTAACAAAAACCAGTTCTGATCTACGAAACAGCACTTATGCTATAGACTTTGAGATCTACATCACGGACACATAATTCTCGATTTCCAAATATTTACTACTAACACCGAAAACCCACATCATAATTATACTTATAAATCCATTAAATAAGTCCACACAGTTACGTACAAAATTTATACCTAGACAAGCAAGACCAGCAGCCGATGAAGCCAGACCGGCAGCCGTTGGGAAATTGTTATAAGAAGCAATATGCAGGTGAAGTTTCTGCCAATCTTCTTTCTTAATTCTAATTCCTTTCTTCTCGTCCTCAACATCTTGAGCACGACTACGAATTTCCCTCAAACAACTTTGAAATCTACCTCCTTGTAGAGATATCTCCTACACCAACCAGCAAATAACAACACAAAATGCCACGAATCAAAACCCTACCAAACTACATTCATACTTCAGTATAATAATATCAGCATACAGTAATCAACGAGTATCTCCAACTATAAATCAGATTAATTCACATTCACAATATATGATGTATATATAGATAGATAGATAGATAGATAGATAGATAGAGAGATATTCATTAAATACCTTTCCGTTAAGCCACATGCGATCTTGATCAAAACTAGGGCTAACAGAAACAGTAGTGGTAGTACATAAATGATTAGGATCAAGAGTAACACTAATACTATCATTAATCGGCAATATCAACGTTTCATCTCGTTTTCCCCAATACTTAATCACCGCAATGTTCGTCGGTGTTCTCGCCGTCACCATCAACAACCATTTCTGCGGTTCACCTCCCATTTTTTGTAATCGATTTGATTTCACGAATCTACGATCCGTGATTGGGAGGGGAATTAGGGTTTGGTGAATGAATTTGGTGTTCTACAGGTTTATATATGAAGAGAGTGTGAATGTATAGATTATTTATACGAAGATTTGGAAGAAGCAGCCTTAATTTGTTGACTAGTTGATTATAGTTTGTTGATCAGCAGCAAAAGAGTTTGAGCTTCATAAAGTGTTTACACTTTACATAGACATTGACGACCATTGTTGGCTAGTTTTTGACTTTGTTTTATAGTTTAGACACGGTAGTTTATATTTTTCAATCTATGGTCACAACAGTTTTATTATTCAAGAATTTGACACAGGATACTTTACATAAAATACCCTTCAAAAATGTCAAAATGACAATGATTTTTAGTTATTTACATCAAACTTTTTGATGTATATATATATTATGAGTTAAGATATTGTACTATTATGTATCGGTATAGTGATTTTGTGGTATACATATCAAAAGTTTTAATGTAACATCACTTCACGTATCAATATCACAAAATAAATCGTCTGCTATGTATATGAGATATAACCAATTGTGGTCGAATCATAAAAATTTAGGACAAAATTGTAAAGAAAAACGGTAACTAAATATACTTAAAAAGAGTCGAAACTCGAAAGACTACGTTGAAAAAAAAATCTTATATATTTATTGAGATAATTTTTAAAAATTATGCTTTTGAATTGGAGTAGGAGATGCTGTATTTTAAAATGGAAAGAAAGATGTGTGTCTTTGTCGAATTATTGTTTTAATTATATTTAAAAAGATGTTTATTATAATTACAAGAAGTCCCATTACTTGGACTTATAGGTAACTTGTGTGATTCAAAATATTGGCACATTGCTGTTCATATTTGACATTTCAAATACAGCCAAAATATTTAAAAGTATAATGTTTTTAGTAATATGGAATTGCCTTTTCTCGATATTGAAACTATTATATTGAAAAACTTGGCTTACGTACTGAAACATGTACGTAATGTTATTTGAATTTAGACAATCGTTAAATACCATCATAAATCATTCAAATTCCGAAAAGACCACACGAGAGAACACATAAAACTAAGAAAAAGTCTACGAATTAACAGAATAACTCAATAAAAGCGGAACATGTCATCGAAGCTCTATGTATATCTGTAATGTTTGCTTAGAGAATGTAGTTACAAGGACAAATGGGGTTTGTTACTTCATGTATATTTTTACCACATCAGTTTGATTATAAAGCTTTGTTGACCACAATGTTGCCCTTCAGATTATGTAATAGTTGCCTTCACGTTGTGAAGATTTAAAAAAGTTGTTTATGTTCATCATATAGGTGAAATATAAGTGACATAGCCAACAGATTTAACGAACACTATGTTAGTATGACACATTTAGGTAAATTCAACAGTTAATGACTAGTACAAGGATTCTCATTCAGCATATATTAACTGTTTCGAAGAAGTAACATAGCCCATCTTAAAACAAAACTAAAACAGAAGTACACAAAAATTCTTTCATTTTTATCATAGCATAAGTTAGTTTGATTCTCCAATAAAGTTGCTATCATTTGATTACATATGTTGACTCAGATCAAAATTTCCAGACCCTATATCCTATTCCTCATCAGAATCCGGTTCCACATCAACGATATCGGGGATCTCGTCCATTGGATCATCATTATCACCCAAAACAAACTTTGAATCCTGAAAATCACTGGAACCCAATATGGGTGTTTTACCTTTTGTATCTTGATCACCAGTTTCCATGTTGTCAGGTGCACGGAAGTCAACTGTCTGACTGAGAACTTCATGATGCTTGTTGATTTCTTCAGCTGGTTTTGTCTCTACCATAATTCCATTCCCCTTATCTTCCTGAGATGAATTTGCCACAACAGACGGGCCTTCAACGATAACAACCTTTTCTGATGATAGCGGTGTTATGTCCATAGCAGTTGTATTCTTTCCTTGCTCAGCTACAGGCAGTACATTTCCATCATTTTCTTCTACCCATTTTTCATACAGCTCATCCACTTCAGATTCAGGGTTGCTTGGTCCATTTCCGGATGTATTACCTGGAAATAAGCTGTGTTTTGGAGCACCGTTGTAAGAGTTGTTATCCATAAACCTGTTTTTTACTCCATTTACAGGGTACGCAATGGAAGACCCACAATCTATCAATGGAATGGCCCGGGGATGTATTAAAACTTCCAAACATAGTAAAGCATGCGCACAGAACTCGGAAACTTTTGTTCCCGTTTCTTGCCTACCTGCATAAGTTAGCATAGAAGTGAATTATAAAATCAGTTACTAAATAAATCATCCAGAAGTAAACTTAATATAGTGAACAATGGTTGATGTTGATATCGTATATGTGAGTCTGTAAAAAAAGCAAACACTGCTGAAATTCCATGGTTTTCAGAGGCATTATGTCTGTAACCAACTTCCATCTAAAAATGAAAAGGGCGATAATATCTTAAATTGCAGAAATAAGGAAGCATTTTTTTTATATCGGCATCTACAGAAATATGCAAATTGTCTAAAGACAAAGTGTTGAACAGAGGTGGCATCTTCAACCCATGTACTTATAATGGGTCCATCGGAGCTATGTTTTATCTCTAATAGGTTAGGTTTAAAAAAGTGGCGAAAAGGGAACTGGAAAAATGGACCAAACGGGCCAAAAGTCGTCCACTGTGTAATTCTAAATCATAAGACCTCCAAAAGCAATATATCCAAAAAACTACACTACCTTTTGAATTAAGTTAATTTTTGTAATCATATTTGATACTTTAACTGTTTGTAAAATTTTAGAAATTTCGGGTCAACCCAAGATAGCCCTACCTGTTTTAACCTACACAAAAAACTACCTGTTGTAACCAGTAGCCCAACCATCCAGACCCACCCATTTTCTCATCTCCAGTTAAATATGATAGCTTAAAATGACTAATCCCTGTTACTTTTTCCATAGTGGATACAACTGGGTTAGCATAAATCATGACATGCTAAAAAATAACAACATACCGAAAATCATGAATTACAATAATACCTTTATGGAAAAGCTCAAGAGCATGGGCCAGAAATGGAGGGCGAATACGACCAGGGGAAAGAACGGATGCCAAAAGCGCACGTAAAGAAGCAAGCTGAAAATCAGCCCAAGTCGAGCTAATGTTGTGAGGAGTGTTAATATCATTTGTTGGTTTTGTCCATCCACCTTTACAAGCATCTGTAGCTACAGTTACAATTTGTAAGTCTACATTTGATCGCCATGAATCAGATCCCAGTGCTCCCCCCTGTCAAAATGAGCACAGTAACAGACCCAAAATTTGGAAAAAAGCGAATACAGAATACAAATACAATCTAGCAAAACATAAAAGTGAGAAACTTTATGCACATATAGTCGAACACTATATGAATACATACAGCATACATACATATACGTATTCATATACATATTCATAGACATATGTACATGTCTAAAATATTGTCAATCACTCTAATGGAACTTACAAGAGCATAGTTTTTAAGGCTTAGTGACTAGTTTCTAAAGAATCAAGACTACACTAAGAATTAGAGGTGGCATTTTCAAATCATTCACTTACGAATGGGTTGATTTGGGTTATGTTTATACCTAACAAGTCAAATGGATGAACTCAACAAATTAAATAACAAAAAATGCATCAGGTGCACCGGAAGTTTCCCAGCAGGTATCATCAATGCACAATTGCACACTACTATTTGAATCATTTTATTCAAATAATTAAGTTATTATCTTAATAATATACAATTTTCTAATCATATTCAAGTATACAAAAAAATTTACAGAAAATGTTTAAACACCGGACAGAATATTTTCCAGGTTAATCCGACTTGACCTAGCCGTTTTGACCCATGCGTAAAATTGTATGTTTTCATGCGTTACCCTGCCCGCCCATTTTGCGACATTTACTAAGTATACTTGAATTTGACTTGAGTATCTTGCTGGAAATATGAATTTGTGTGCATCGAGAGATGGAAACTTCAAATTTTGCATGCAATAGCATGACATATCTCATAATACCCAGCAGAAGATTTATGAATGCTAAGATAACTAGCAAGAGGTTTTACAAAGCGTCAGGAAAAAAAACCCTACCACTGTTAGAAGCGTTTCTAATACTTCCAGTGCAGCAATCTTCAGAGGAATTGGCGTAAGGTTTTTGCACAACTCCGTTTGAGGCTGATTTTCGAGAGATGTAATTGGCATTCCATGCTTCCTTTTCTTTTGAATAGCTTCTGAATCAGAACTTGCTTCACCACCACGATCCCCTACTGAATCCAAATCCACAGAAGCATTCTTTACCACATCTTCAGCAAGGTACATAGTCAGTCCTGCTCAATTACACAACCACAATGGCAATCATTGCCTCAATTCAGAGTTAATTACAGTTAAAAGACTAATCCAAATAATATGTATTATCATAGGGACGCAAAGATATTTTGGTTCTACGAAAGTCAAACAAAATGAGGGTATAATGAATGAACTAGTCACTCAAATTATGCAATTATTTAGTAAGATTAGAAAAGAAAGTAGAAATGTAAAGCATACCAACTCCCATCGACAGCATCATCAACTTAATGAGGGTGTAGAGTTTTTTCCTAAGTTCGGGATATTCGCAGCTCCTGAAATACTCTGTTACAATTCGTATCATATGCGCAGCATGTGGCAAGATTTGACTGCGAAGAGATAAACCATTGACATAATGTGAACCACCACACATCCAAAAGAGATAATGTGAAGCATACTACACAAACAGCCAGAGCATTTTAAATAATTAAAGCCGTTGGCAAAAGTGCAAAGATATAAACAGAAGATGAATGTCTATAATATGCAGATGGACTAACGGGTAAAGATCCTCAGTATTATAATATGGAGGTGAGTAACAGCCTAAGGCTCAGTTTAATAGTACACAATTTGTATTACTTGCAAGTTAAATTATCCTTCAAGAAGCGAATCAATGGTTTAGTGTTTATCACCCAATTTGCAAGAACAGGATATTATTTTATTTTGGTTGGATGAAAATGATTACACTAATTTACAAAAGCACCACCTGAGAAGTTTTTTTTATATAGCTCAGACAAGACAGCACCTTTTCTTGGAAAAAGCATATGAGCCAATTTCCTTATTATTCAAGGTCGTCCATTAAACTATTTGACTCATGTATCTTCTCTTATTTCTCGTTGCAAAATAATTTAATCATAGGTTTCGCCACATACATACAATAAAAGATAAGAAATATATGTCACCTGTGTGCTCCCTTGATCATACCACATAGGATATCCAAACTATAAGAATGCAGAACTGGAAGTTCTGAGCATACATCTTCCTGTTGCATTGCAGTGATAGTAGGGTACAATGTTTGTGGCAAAGAACCATCCACCATCAGTACTCTTTCAACAAGCATTAATAATGGCCGAACAGTAACTTTAATCTGTGATCATAACAAATGAGATGTCAAGTAATTTTACCACTTTAGCTTAAATATAGGTGGATATTAGAGGTGGCAATTTCAACCCATTTACCTATGAATAGGTTAATTCGGGTTATGTCTTGTCTCTAACTGGTCAAATGGGTAGAATCAAAAGAATTAGCTTTAATGGGAGGCCAAATGAGTCAAATGGCCCAAAGTGTACTTGTAGTGCGTAAACCCTCTAGATTATTATTGATATAATACACTTTTTGTAACTATATCTGACATAGTGATTACTTTAAAATATTTATGTTATGGACAAAAAGTGTTTCAGGTCACCGCAACCTGTTTCGATCCGCACCAAACTTTACCCATTATGACTCAACCTCTTTTGAACTGTTACCCAACTCACCTGCTCCGGCCATTTTGCCACCTCTAAAGGTTATCATAACATAACAAATTTGAAGCTACCTGAGCAGTATAAGAAGTTGTAAGCATCGTAGAACAACAAAGCATAAGTGCCGAGATACTAGGCATAGAGACTCGCTCAGGCCTTCTTGCCTTCTTAGAAATGTCAAATACAGTTAGGCCTCCAAGAGGGCTAGGTGGGTCTGTTCCTGGAGGGACTAATGCCCGCATGGTATCACTGGTTTTAGTTTCTGCGGGATATACAAAAACTTGTAAGTACTGTTGACATCTCATACACCACCAAAATAATTCTCTATTGCCTTACCTTCTTCCAAACCTTGGAACGAATCATTCAAAAGAACATTAATAGCTATTAAGACCTTCTGAACCATCAACGACCAGCTTTCTTTATCCCCGCTTGATTTGGGAAGTGACGATAAACAAAGAGCAAGTTTCTAGTCACAGCACAAAATACTTTTGAGAATTTCATCACCAGTAATCTACCGATTATCATACCATAGAAAATAGTCTCACCTTCAACATGCTAGTACCGCAGTTCCCAGACATAATCTTTGTAACAATAGCAGCTTCAGTCTGCCACAGTTTTCAAAAATTAACCAAAGACCATTGTTTACTAAACAGTATATATCTATTATTTTAATTCTTTTAGAAGAAATAGAATATTTGCATTTACTAAAACACTATGTTCAGCAGCAAAAAAATGATGAAAGTTAAAAAAAGTAACAATTCCGGAGAATGGCCATTAAAGCAAAAACAGCACAATAATAAAGATAAGTGAGCAATAATGTCAACTGACGAATCACTGTATTCATTATATCCGTTATCAAATTTAGTTTAAAACTTTTAGAATACAGTACCCTAAAAGTTTACGTAGCTAATTACCATCCTTACAACCTCCTTTTAGACCGAAATGACACATGGGATCAAGATCATGTTCGAGTAAATAACTAAATGAGATTGCAGCAGAAAAAAAAAAAAACTCTTCTTCTAATGGTAACATTGCAAGTTAAATAAGTTGATAGGCAAAAATAGAAATACTATTCAACTGATAAGACTACATAACTTCATATTTCCCAATACCATGTTCTCCTTGAGATGTTTCACAGATAGAGGAGTGTTCATATGCTAATATAAACAAGATCATTGAACACACTTGAATAAGGGACCAGATAACTTACAGAATCGTAGACCTTCTGGAAAGATGATGGATACACATTCATTATGATGTGTAACAAGCTAACAGCTCCTTCCTGCAGAAAGAAACAAAATATGTAGCTACAAGCCAATATAGACATCATCTCTTGAAGATAAAAAAATGTCTTTTAGGGCTGTTAAAGATTTAATAAGCAATGCATTACATCGTTGTTCACAATAAAATGCTACTTATAGTAGCCACACCATGCAGAAAGCTACCAATAAGCCAGCAGCTTGGGCGAAAAAGTTAGACAGTTTAAGTGAATCTGAAAACTGTTGATGGGTAATCGTAAAGTAAGGGGGCATTTATTGGAATCTGTTAAAAGAATTGGAATTTGTAAGAATTGAAATTTTTAGGAATTAGAATATGGGGGAACTGGAATCTAGAGGAAATGGAATGGAACTCGAACTAATGGTAATAAAAAAAGTTATTGATAAAAAATTTAAAATATAGTCTTTAAAGTGAAACATTAATATTTATAATTAATCATCACAATAAATAATAATAATAATAATAATACACTAATTACTATATAAATGTAGTTATTATAAGTATATTATTAGTTGTCTTATTTATTAGAATAATTAATTTTTGAGTATAATAATATAGCAAGTATAATAAAAACAGATTCTAATTAATAAGTTTCTATATAGATATATTATATATTATGATATAAATATTAATATATAATATATATTTCTAGATAATAGAAGATGTAAAATAAGAATATTATACAATAAAATATAATATAATATTAAAACTATTCATAATTATGTAATATATTCTATTATAAATATAAATAGATATATTGTAATTATACTTCTATTAATAATATAATTTAACAATAAATAATAATAATAATAATAATAATAATAATAATAACAATAACATATTAATATCAAAAAACGGAAAGGGTTTTCACTGTTCAGGTTACCCGGGGAGGGCGAGTTATTTACTCAGATGTAGGTGACCTAACCGGGGTATCCCCATGACCGTTTCCGACCCTTTCCCTAGCCACCCCCAAGATGTTTACCTAGTAAGGTTCAAACTTGAGATATCTTGTGAGGAAACATGACGCCTTACCACTAGGCCATCTTGGTGATGGTTTATTAATATCATTAACATTAATATTAAATGGCATTAATGAAAAATTAAAAAGATTTCTTTTTATCAAAATTTTGAATTCCAATGGAATTGTAAATGTTTCATCCAAAACCCCAAGAAATCTGAAATTCCAATTCCTTAAATGTTGCCAAACAAACACACTATGTAATGGCATTTGAATTCCATTATGCCAACCAAACACGGTCGGAATGGAATTTAGATTCCAATTCCCTAGAATTCCAGTGAATTCTGCAAAAAACGCTCCCTAAAAATATATTCAAAATGAAAAGAATTGCTATCAAGTTTTGAAAGCACGTGATCGACATTAGCTGCTAAAGCATACAAATAAAAAGTTAATTCCTCTAAACATGGGAATACCAATACATACCACATCTGTGTTATCCTCATTTATCAGCTTTAAAACTGGTTGAAGAAGTTTTGTAGCAAGTGTAGTTCCATCTCTCTTCATATTTGGAAACCCAACCAACCTAATTCAAATAGAAAAGTATCATATCTGAGTAAGATTTGAATAACTTGTGTGTATTCGAATAACCCTAATATTGTTCTCTCTATGTTGATAAGATGAGCAGTAACAGCCCAAGAAAACAAGAAGTAACGGTCCCGTAAAATAAGAGTAACGGCTGCGTAAAATAAGAAGTAACGGCCCGTAAAATAAGGAGTAACGGCTCCGCAAACTAAGAAGTAACGGCCCAAGAAAATGAAGTATGGCCCCGTAAAAATAAAAAGCAACGGCCCAATAAAATTGAAGTCACAACCCCACAAACCCAAGGGAGACTTAAAGTATCCTAAACATTAACAAAACATGTTTAATTTTAAGCTAATGTAGTTAGTACCCAAAAAAGAACCTGTCTACACTCCCACTGAAGCCTGGTTATACATGTGGATGAGACCCAACTTAGCATCAGATAAATTAAGTAAGAATATTTGCATAAAGAGATGCTAAGCTGTCTAAAATGTGAAGTTGATAATAAAATGTTAATTATATCTCAAGACAATAAAAGGTGATGCTTTTCTAATAGAGGAGAAGCACTAATTTCTTTTCTCCATTACAAAGTGTCTATAGACATTTTGAAAAGTATGAAGGTTTATTTTGCACGTTTCTCTGCCAGTTAGGCAATTTTATATCATTTACATTAATGGTCATTAAGTTTTGTGTCCAGTTTCATGCATTCACCATGTAGAATTTTTTACTTCTTTTTTCTATGTACCTGTTAGAAAGCATAATGATTTTCAACAACTGAAAGCCATGCATTTCAAGTTAACGACAAGTAAAACTTCTAACCCTCAAACAGAATGGCAAGTTTGTCAACAAAAATGTAAAGCTTTTGCAATATGCTTGTGGTTTGGATAAAAAAGATTTCGGATATACCTTGTAAGAAGATCTGATAACGAGATACAACAAGCAACCTTCACAAAGTGGGACTCTGCAAGCTGATTTGAATGCAAGATTACATTTTTGTTAGAACAGGAAAAAAGAGCATCAACTTATAACAATCTAGAAACACAACTACTTGTAATATTTGCTTTAGCTTACAATCTAGAGGTTGAAGTTCACATAACCAAGTAAAAGGCAAAGCTTGGATATTGGCACAGACAAACAAGAAAATATTGAAAGATTGTCATATGTCTAATAAGGTGATATTGTTTGTTGTTGTTTGCTTCCAGGAGGGTATGATTTATCGAATTCTTAAATTGACTAACAGTAGCAAGGTCGTAACTCGTACTAGAAACTGTTTGATACTTATGACCAAAGTTGGCATCAGATGAATAATAAATAAAATGAAAATATTGCAAACGTTTAAAAGAAAAAAAATTCATAACATATGACAAAATTTAATAAGTTGAAGGGGTTCCTAAGAGATGACTCTGTTATCACCCTACTGTTCAGGAATGATAGTTTCATCTTACAATGCTAATAAGGTATACAGAAAGCTAACACCATGAGTAGGACATGTGTAATGCGTTCCACCTGCAGTCATGCCAAACATGTGCACCTGTTTATCAAATGAGTTAACAGGTGCAGCAGCTATGAAATATTCTAACAGGTACACCCATTTTGATACAAAGATTTGTCCAAGTAGTTGTTTTCCAGATTTCCATTTGTGACCATGCCAGACAGTTAAGACGGCTTATGGAATGATTTAATAATATAAGAAACAAAGGTGTTGGCCACTCCTATACACATAATCAGATTGTATACCTCCCTTCATCTATCATTCTTTCAGCAAATATAACTGTGGTCAGAAACCACTATCATATCTAAAATTATTTTTAACTACATTTTCAGAGATGGAATAATTAATCTTGTGTAATTTAGGAATCATCGCACGAAACGATATCTTTAATTTTCCATCTATTTGTATACAAGCATCAATAAACACAAACAATTACCAAACTATAAAAGCAGAATAAAATCTAACTACCTGAAGATGCGGTAGCAACTTCTGAAACCAAGCACCATATGACGCGAGAAACCGTTCGGAACTGCATCCTTCACATGTAACCCCTAATAAACATATTCCAGCCCAGCGTTTATCTGGCTACACCATACATTTTAATTGAATTCAGATAAGTCTTCCGAACTATACCGTACATAAAAACAAGCCTACTCTTTTTTATTTATTTAATATATCTAGCTGTAATTATGTACATATAATATAATATATACATATATAAAGGGAGATTCAAATGAGAACCAACCGGGGGTGTTTGGGACTGCTTATTGAAGTGTATATGCATTTATTACTTATTTTTACGAAAGATAAGCAATTCAAACACCCTTCTAAAAACTTATTATCTGCTTATTTTAAAACGAATTATCACTTAAAAATGAGCATGTTGGCACATACATAACTTTTAAGCAGATAATCTCTTTAAAATAGCAATCCCAAACACCCTCGGGAACCTCCTTCAATATTTGAACTTCATTACATGAACTAACTTTTTATTGGTTCTCATTCAAAATTACCTCAACATAAAATTGTAGCTAACATCATGATTATTATTCCTATTCCCATATTGAATAATACAACTTATATCGCAAATTGAGGTGAGATTTACCATTTTACTAGAGATTAACATGAGCACGCGATCAATCCACAAATCAACGGATGACTTCCATTTGGCAATCAACTTCTTATTCTCATCAGATTGAGCAACGCGTTCAGATAGTAAGTCATGAGTTTTAATTGCAGAAACAACATGTGAAAGCACTAATGAATTCCGCAATTGCTGATTTTCGTTTGGAATGTGTTCTTTGATAAGTGAACGAAGGAGTCTAGGTTTTAAAGCGACGTCGTTCAGGTTCTGAACGTAGTCAAATGCAGCCATTGTTGTGCGACACCTGCACAGGTCTGTGAGTTTCTGAGGTTTAGGGGAAGAAGGGGGAAACAGGGAACTAGGGTTTAACAAAATTGAAATGAAGAATTGGAGAGTGCATTTCACAGTCCCTCGATAAACCTTGTATTAAAACTTGGACCCTCCTTTAATTTTATTTTGTTTCCTATGATTACGTTTAGAAAATGATTTCTGCCCGTCAACAACACGTCAAGATAAAAAGGATGATTAGAAATGTATCCAATCTATCTATATCTATCTATCTATATACTAAAAAAGAATAAAATGTTGTTTCATATTTGTTACATAGGTAAAATGACACGTGACGACCTCTCATAATTTAAAAATAAATAATTATTTAAATTTAAAAGATAAACTAAAACATAAATTTAGATAAAGTTAGATAATATTTGAATATAATAATAATTAATTAAAAGTCTATAAATCCTACTCAAACACTAATTGAAAAATAATATTAAACTATTAAACTTATAAAAATTGTGAATATAAAAATTATTTAACTTAAATTGTCGTGTATTATTAAACTTATAAAAATTGCGAATATAAAAATTATTTAATTTAAATTGCCGTGCATCGCACGGTTTAAATCTAGTAGATTTAACCCGTGCGATGCACGGCAATTTAAGTTAAGTAATTTTTGTATTCAAATTTTTATAGGTTTAATAGTTTAATATTATTTTTTTAATTAATGTTTGAATAGGATTCATAGATTTTTTTATTAATTAATATTACATTCAAATATTATCTAACTCTATCTAAATCTATTTTTTAGTTTATCATTTAAATTTAAATAGTTGTTTATTTTTAAATAGTGAGAGACCGTCACGTGTCATTTTGCCTATGTGGCAAATTATGGAGCAACATTTTATTCTCCTTTAGTATATATATATATATATATAGATAGATAGATATACATAAAGACTGATCTACAGGGAAGGGGTAATCTTGGGAGAATGGAGAAGTAAATTTGAGTCGTCCGTTAACATTTATCATGACCAAATTAACATTCATCGTGACCAAAATTGACATTCATCGTGATGAATGTTAATTAACATTCACTGTGATGAACCGACCCATATTTGTTTTCCCTTTTCCTTCAAGATTACTCATTCCCTCTTGATTGTATATATATTAAAAAAGACTTAGATAAAAAATATAAAATTTAAATATTTGCATTGATCAATCGTACAAAATAAATATGTAGTCAACGTCACATTTGATTTCTCTATTCATGTTAATCGTCCTTAAAAGTAAGATTTTTATAGTAATATTTAACAAAATAGGGTTTAAGTGTTTAACAATTCCTTAAGAATATTTTTATACTGTAATATTTATATTTATATTTTATATTGTATATAAGATATTCAATTTTGGTTATAGATGGTGAATATAAAATAAAGGATATAAGATGTGAGTTATCAAATAATAAGTTCAATATTATTTTATTTTATTATAACTAATGAGTTAGGTTCAAATGAGAATGGATATTATTTGTGAGAATGAAGGAATCAATCTCAACCATCCATCTCATCAAAAAGATAATACCCCCAACACTTTTAAAAAGTGAATATCTCACAAACGGTTAGTCAAAAAAATATAAAAATTGCACCATAAAAATCAACATTTTTTTCTCTTCGATTAGACATCTCACAAGGTATACTTTCGACGATTTTTTTTTTTCATATTTTGGTGGGTTTCGAAATTGGTAACACATGTGTTAGGTGCGGTAACACATGTGTTAGGTGCGATAACACATGTGTTAGTTGCGGTAACACATGTGTTAGTAGTTAGTAACACATGCCACTAACACATGTGTTACCGAAACTAGCACATGTGTTACCAACCACTAATACATGTGTTACTGGTTTTCAACCCAAAAAAAAAAAAAAAAAATTTTTTACCGAAAATATGTCATGAGTGATCTCTAATCGTAGAGAAAAGAACGCTGATTTCAATGGTGCAATTTTTATAATTTTTTGATTAGCCGTTTGTGAGATGTTTAACTTTAGGGGAAAATTGGGTTTTGCAAAATGGATGGCCAGGATTCATTCCTTCATTCTCACTAAAATTTTCATTCTCATTTGAACTTCCCTCTATAACTAATAAGTATTAATAACTTAACTATAACTATTAACTATAACTATAACTATATATATGAAAAAGAAACGTTTGAAAATTGGCAGTTGGTGTAGTGATGATGCGCTTGGTCCTTTGGACTTGTGAATTGACGTGGCTTTCATAAGTAAATTTCATGCTTGCACACATTAGACAAAATCATTTCCGTGGTCCAACACTGGGACCAATTTCGAAAGTTACTCTTTCACTTTTTCATTCCATGGTTTTCGTAAGAATTATGAAAACTAAAAGAAAATAATTGTGTTTCTTTCAATGTTGTTACCAGCCATGTGTATTCGAAAAGAATAATTAGCGGGTCCCTATATATATATATATATATATATAGACTTTTATGTAATCATGTTAAAATTCAACTCTAAAGTCTAAACAAGCCGGCCAACAAGGCATGACACGAGAACATTTTGTCAACATGAGTTATCTTTATTGTATAGTTGTATATATATGTCCTCGAAAGTGAGATGTATTTGAATTCACGCATATCACACGTTAAGTTATCTGCATTCATAATATGATTTTGTAATATGCATGTCACACTTTTTATAATGTACAACTCATTTTCCGGGTACTATATATATCAACTCCCAAACATTAATGATTAATGATTCAATGGTACAATCATGATAACTCAATTTCACCGCATGTCATGCCTAAATTGAGCATAATTTCCTTTAACTTTTGCCAAAGCGTCCCTACATGCTCATATTTGCTTGACCCTCTATAGTCTAAATACCACCATTACTTGCTTTCTTTCACCCTTTGTAATGGCTTCCACCTCCTTCTTGTTTTGCTTCCTTGCCTTCTCATTGTTGGTTACTCACCTTAAACCGACAAATTCGTCAAAACTCGAGATTGAGGAGTTATCGTGGCTCGATGACGACCAGGATGAGGAGATCAACATGCTTCAGAGCCGTCATGATTCACTAAGAAAATGTGATTTTGGGTCGGGAAAATGGGTGTATGATCAAACTTATCCTCTGTATGATGCGGCCACTTGCCCTTATCTTAGCACCAGGGTTACTTGTCGCAAAAATGGGAGGCCAGACTCAGATTATGAGAAATGGAGATGGAAACCACATGGTTGCAACATTCCTAGGTACATAGATTCACTTGTTTTGTCATACGTTACTATGATTGGTATTTTTTGGTAATGGGGAAATTATAATAGCAGAGGTAATAAAATGAGCGGGTCAAGCATGTAATATTTTGATACCCGTTGGATAAATTGACAACGAACAGTTATTTTCCAACTACTTAAATTTTTGTTATAAACAAGTTATTACTACTCCATATATATTACATATATATAGAGTATGGATCAAATAAAATTACTTCAAAAATAGTTGTAGTTATGGCAAAAATATAGTTTTGGATTTAACCATTCTAACTTAGAATAAGTGTCTAGCCTAAGGACAACTAGTTTATTGCTACTAACCGAAGCTGCTCAAATTCTTATGGGATCTAAAACAAACTTAAAATGTGAGGTCTTACCGATTTAATATAATTATTATTTTCTTTTCTTTTTGATGCAAATTCAATAAAATTTGTTTGATATAGTATGAAGAACCTATATTTTCTAGATTAAAAATGTCAATACATCCATTTCGTTATTATATGATACGTTAACTTTAATAATTTGTTACTGATTTAGTTTCTTTTAGCTAGAAAAAGAAAACACATAGTATTTTCACATATATCCGTATAATATATATATATATATACTTAGGACTTCAATCGTGAAAGCATAATGATTATGATAAAATTATTTTGATAATAGCCAATGAACAACAAAGATTTAAATTAAAGACATTGAAAATAGAACATCGAAACTTTTTTATCAAAATTAGTTAGAACTAACTGACAAAAAATGGGTTTAGTTGTTTTCATATAAAATGACCTAGTATCTTACGACTTACCCTATTTGAGACCTTATAATGTCATTTTTCCATATCAGATGGGTCAAATCTCTTAGAATTTATATTCTTTCGGGCCTTAAAACTAACCTTTTTTAATTATCATTTTTGTAATTCTATATGTAATACATGACATCAAAAAAATTTGGAGCCATATAAAATTGGCACGTGAAGCTCTAACTTCACTAATCTTACCTTTGAGTCACCTAGTACGTTAAGGAGTATATTATGCGGTAGTAGGTGTACCTTATGAGTTCATTGATCGAATAATTATAGGTTTGATGCATTGGAGTTTCTTGGAAGAATGAGAAGGAAAAGAATAATGTTGGTAGGTGATTCCATTATGAGAAACCAATGGGAGTCTCTTGTTTGCTTGGTCGAATCCGTCTTGCCCACTGATCGCAAAACCGTCACTTACGCAGGCCCAACGATGTCCTTCCATGCCCTGGTGAGACCATTGTACACGAAACTACGATAAATGTCCATTAGTGAGCTGTACCGTACAACTGGTTTATGCATATATGTTAGGATTATGCATCAATAAGTTGCAGTATTAATAATACATCAAATATACAAGTTTGACAAGGTTTTTGACCGGAAGAAGGGTTGTACCTTGTGCTTTTTCTTATTGTTCAGGATTTTGAGACATCAATTGAATTTTGTTGGGCTCCACTTCTAGTTGAACTGAAGAAAGGGCGTGGAAACAAGAGGATTTTACATCTGGATTTGATAGAAGAGAATGCAAAGTATTGGAGGGCTGCTGACGTGTTGGTTTTTGATTCGGCACATTGGTGGACCCACTCTGACAAGTGGACCTCGTAAGAAACAAGTGATCCAATACATTCTATATACCTTGTACAAATTTACAACACAACTTATTGTATTTTTATGTATGTTTTAGGTGGGACTTGTTGATGGATGGAAACCATGTAGCCCAAGATATGAACCGGATGGTTGCATACCAAAGAGGGCTTCGAACTTGGGCAAAATGGATTGATTTAAACCTCGACCCACGTCAATCACGGGTCATATTTCGTAGCATGTCACCTCGACATAACAGGTACCCCTTACAACTGAAACCATGCATTTAAGGACAGAGCCAGAGTCATTTGAACCCATTCAAATATTATTTTTTTTCCTTTTTCTTTTCTTTTTTGTAGTTTTAGTGTAATTGGTAGTTGTATGTACTTTGTACATATACAGCTAAACTGTACCTTACGCATAGAAATTGGTACAGGGACAGTGGATGGAAATGCTACAAGCAAAGTGAACCATTGGGGTATGCTAGTCACCCTCATGTACCAGAAGAGATGATGGTGCTTAAAGGTGTGATTGGAAGAATGAGATTTCCAGTTTATCTAGAAGATATAACCGCAATGTCAGCTCTACGAAGAGATGGGCATCCATCAATTTACACACAAGCTGCTGGTAGTGGAGCCGAGAAGCAGCACCATACGAACCATGGTTCGGCTGATTGTAGCCACTGGTGCCTGCCTGGAGTTCCTGATATCTGGAATGAAGTGCTAAATGCTATGCTATGAAAACTTGGTTATATCAAGCTAATGTATCATTAGGCTAATGAAAATTTGTGTTTTCTAATGCTATAGTGCTGGACTGTTGGTAGCTAATGTATGATTAGGTTTATAAAACTATTTTTCTATTGATGTACAAGTTTTAATTTGTTAAACTTCGGATAAAACAGCAATCTTTTAAAAGTCGTACTTTTTTTCTTCTTCTTTTATTTTTTTTAAGGCCAGGATTTTTGTTCTGATTAAACTCTGGCAAGATTCAACAAAATGAAAATTGTGTTTTTTCAGAAAGAAGAATGTAAACGTTGTATATTGATGCAAGCTAAGATGAACAGTATTGTGGTTTTCTGGAATTTTGTAGTGTTATGCTTTGAAGTGTTTTGTACCATAATATTAATATTAATATTAAATATTAATATTAAATATTAATAATATATTGTATTAAAACGAATGTAATCATCTAAACACTAAAATTCAGTAACCGATATACATGTATCTGAACCCATGAGAAATCACACAAGATTTTGAGATATAGAAAATCTAGAAAACTTACATAAATATAAATCTAAATTGTATGAGTTTAACATAATAAATTGTTTACAAAACTTATTAATAAAAAGTACACCAATGATTCTTCATTCTATTTATTCTAGTGTATGAAGAAAAAAATAATAATGTAAAGAATAGGACATATTACTCAAACTCATACCTATTCTTCTGTTTGAATCCTAAATCTCTTCTTCAACTTTGAAATATCTTTACTTTTCAATCCGAAAGCCTTCTCCAACAACTCATCATCGATCCCTGATCCAAACAAGGCTGCAGGAAGTTTCACCGAACCCGGATTCTGGCTATCAAAGCTCCCAAGAACGGTGGCACGCGAGTTCCCAACGTTCATTTGAAAATGCAACACTCCCCTAGGGAAAACCATCACCTCTCCCTTTTCAATCACTTTCGCAAAAACTTTATTTGTTGTATCCACAAAACCAGAATAAACTTTCCCTTCAAGCACGTACGTGATCTCTGTGGCTCGAGGATGATAATGTGGGACATTGATCCCACCGACCTCAAAGTCAGCTCTAACTAAAGACATTCCAAGTGTGTTGAGGGCTGGGAAGATCGTGGCGGAAACGGGTACTCCAGAGAATTTGTTGGTGAATTTTCCGGGATGTTTTATGCCCGAAAATATGAAGTTGTCAACGGTGATAGATGAGGAGTTTTTACATTGGTGGGAATGAGGTGAGGGTAGACAGTAGTCTTGAAGTGGATCCGGGTCGGATCCGGATACCGATGTTGGTTGGTTGATGGTTGAGTAGACAATGAAAATAACTAACAAAACTAACATTTTGGGGAACATGGTTATAGTGAATGGGGTATCGTGGGGATTGAAGAATGTAAATTTATAGGTAATTTAATGGATTTGGAGCGTGATTGACGCTAAAATTTTGAAATGATATGAAAGTGAAGTTCAGTGATCCACAATGAGTCCTTTCTTTCAAATGTATAAGGTGACTTTAAAGAAAAAAATAGAGGTGTTTTTATATATGCATTTTATAGATGAGGTGTTTTGTGTTTCCTTTTTGTTGTAAACTATGTGTGAATAGTGTTATTTTGGGCATATATTGCTTTAACATGATAGAAAGTAAAAAGGGAAAAATGGATATGAATGATGAGTGATTGTTATGGCTTTTTGTATGTGGAGTATGGTGTAAAAGTGAGAGATGTATAGACTTGTATTAGAAGTGAAGTGAAGATCATGCTTCCCACATGCATCATCACAAGGATTTGTTTGTCTCCGAGTATTTATAACACCATAAAATTATGATATAAAGTGTTGTTCCACAAAGCTTAAAGGGAGCATTTGCTCAAGTCATTTATTAAACATTAACATTAATATAAAACATCTTTATGGATGAAAACTGATCATAAATTGGCTAAAGTAACTGATGAAAACTATAAATTGGTATTGGTATAATTAATTAACTTTAACACATTTGTCGAGTTTTGTCAAAGACTATAGAATTATATCAAATCGCACACAAAATTAAAGATTATCATAACTGACAATCATAAATTCAAATAAAAAAATAATTAAAAACAAAATCTATAAGCATAGAAGAAAAGAACCACGACACATCACTCAAAACCTCAATGTGAATCTATAATTTGATTGCTAAATCAATACAATCAACAATCGGAAACTCTAATACGGGTTTGAGAGAGAGTAATCTAAAATTAAAAAATTAAAAATAAAGATATTACATATATTTATTTTATGAAAGATGATATGTAGGTCTAAATTTGTAGGATTAAATTTAGACTTAAATATGTGATTGGTAGAAAATTGATTTGATGAAATTAAGAGAAAAAAATTCAACCTATGAAATAATTAGGTCTAGATTTAATCCCGTACGTAACTCTATATAGCATTACTCTTATTTTATTTACAAAATGTTACAAACTGGTCACCTCATCTTCTTGTATTCCAATATCTGATCACAAAGCAACCTATAAGTTTAGCCATTTTGACACTAAACTTATATCTTCTTCTTTTATAACCTCCAAGACAATATTTATAACACAAATACAAAATATCTAGCAACATATATTCCAAGTAAGATTGGATCATAAAATCTGTACACAATTTAACAAGTTTTATTGTTTACGTATGGTTATAACATATAAGGAAGCATGTTGAACAATAAGGTAGAGATCAGATTCGGGTCATTCTTTACGTATGCCAAGTAGCGAGTAGTGAAAAAGATGGTGGTGTCGAGAATAGTGACATTTATTTTTATCATTACGACTCGCAGAATTTGGCATTTTCTTAAATATAAATGTAAATAAAAAATCAAAATAAATGAGTTGAGGGTGTTATTTTAATAAAGAATTACCGCTTAAATAAATATGTGTGTTCTCTGTGTTTGTACCACATCCTGAATAGACCATATTATTTATCACATAGAGCACTAATGGAAGAGTTTAATGGTTCTTACTTTGTACCTTTGGTCACAGACACATGTTTTTTAAATCATAATTTTGATATATTTTTGGTAGGGCATTATTCCATGTTAGATAAATGTTTTACTCCATATACAATTTCCACAACACAATATTGAGGATTATTATTATTATTACTATTTCTATTTCAATTTAACACCATTAACGCAATATTAAGGATTACTATGATTATTATTCGTTCCTCATAATTTAAGTATTCACTTTATAATTTATATTTGTTTTAAAGACAAAAGTTCATTAAAGTATGAGATTTTTTGAAAGTACGAGAGTACCAATAGAATTGTGTCATTTGGCAAAAATCCCACTTTTCCCCACTTTCCCTCACTTTTTTAAAATTTAAATATCTCAAAAACCGTTAGTCAAAAAATTATAAAAATTACACCATAAAAATCAGCATTTTCTCCTCTTCGATTTAAGATCCCACA
The DNA here is from genome assembly GCA_963921325.1 of Logfia minima. Taxonomy (NCBI): domain Eukaryota; kingdom Viridiplantae; phylum Streptophyta; class Magnoliopsida; order Asterales; family Asteraceae; genus Logfia; species Logfia minima. The sequence continues at coordinate 4,376,781 of OY992770.1, forward strand.
AGGTATACTTTCGACGATTTTTTTTTTTTTTTCATTTTTTAGTGGGTTTTGAAAATTTTTAACACATGGGTTATAAACAAATAACACATGTGTTACCGGCGACTAACACATGTGTTAGCACCAACTATCGATTGTAACACATGTGATATTCGTTAATAACACATGTGATAGCCGGGGGTAACACTTTTGTTAATCCATCATAGCACATGTGTTAACACACAGAAAATGAAAAGAAAAAAAAATTCGTCGAAAGTATACCTTATAAGATGTCTAATCGAAGAGAAAAAAAAAAGACGATTTTTATGGTGTAATTTTTATTATTTTTTGACTTACCGTTTTTGAGATATTTAAATTTAAAAAATGTGGGGGAAAGTGGGTTTTGTGCCGAATGACACAATCTTATTGGTATTCTCATACTTTCAAAAAATCACATACTTTAATGAACTCACCTTTTGTTTTAAAAACAAATCTCACTTGCAAAACATAATTATAAAAAAATCATCAAATTCTTCAATTTACCCTCACTTATTACTCTCAATAACTTATTACTTAAATGTTTCCAGTCAAAGTTTCCTTGAATATAAGAGTAAAAGTAACATTTCATTGAAATATCATTAAACCAATATATTTTCTTAAAGAACATTCTTTTTAGGACGAAAGGAGTACTATTTTAATCCAACACCATTGACCGATATTGCACATTTGCACAACACGCAATATTAAGAACTAGTCAAATTTCAAACTAAAGATAAAGTCGTAATTAAATTACGAAGTATAATAGATCCATATATTTTATAGCTCAGATAAAATTCGTAAAGGGCCTTCATAAGCCGACATCCTTCTCCCCTTTGGATTGCTATTATAAATCGAAAAAAGAAAAGTATATATTAAGACGACTCGTTTGTGCTTTAATTTTCGTGTTCCATATACTTACATCTGATGGTTATCCATATGCCTGCTGACATTCTACATAATATAGAAAAGCCTTCATCGTGGGAACACTCAATGGCATAATGCTTTTGGTTTTGAATGCCACGTTATTACATAGCCGTTTTATCCTACACAATCTATTAACTAGTACATCTAAGATAGTCTTGGTTATAGATCGACCATCTTCACTTAATATCCCATATGTATTTGGATTTGGGTATGGTGAAATCCAGTAGTGGTGACGGTGAGGAGGCTAGGGGGTGCTCTACCTCCCTTAACTAACCCAGTTGTAGTGAATTATTAGTAGCCCAGCTTCAAGAAATATCATCGAGCAAATACCCCTTTTGCCACTAAAACAATGGTATTGAGTTTGTAAATTTCAGAGAGTGCAAGTTTCTAAAGTTTGTTTTGTTCTTTGCACAAAAAGGTTGCAAAAAGACTTTTCATTGTCATTTTCTCAATGTAACCAGTTTCCCTAAGAATGAATTGAATTTTCCAGCAACTAGGAAGAGCATCCATGAACTTATTCATGACATAGTGGGTCCTTTTTAATGTAAGTAGTTTTTAAATCATTCATTAAACAGTTAACCGATTGTATGTTTGAGTGAGATTTTCAAATTTGCTAGCCATAAACAACTCATATTGACGATCTAAAAGAAAATGTCTATTTTTTATGATGTGATCAGTTCCCTCATACAGAGTGCACAAAGACTCCTAGATTTTGTTACCACTTATACATCTGATGACATAGTGGTAAACACCGTTTGGTAATGACATGTCCAAAAAAGATTGAAACTTAGGATTGATGTCTACTGACCTTTTGTCCTTATCATACCATTGATTCATAGGTTTGACTATACTCCTAAAAGTTGTGTCATCATCACTACCACTAGTAGTAGTATTCCTTCCGATAATAGTATGAGAAACATAAGATATTCAAATATAAATCATTTGCAAACACATCAATAAGATATTCAAATATCTGATTACTCGAATAATTATATATTGTTTTTGTTGTAGGTTCAAGTCGATGATGAGGTGTGTTAATTCGTTGACTTTTTAACAAGATAAATAAATAAAATATTCTACTGCTCGTTTTTACTTAATTTCATCTTGGCAAACACAAACAAAAACCACCTATTAGCCAATTAAGATTAATGTCTACAAACCCCGAATAAATAATATCATTGGGTAGAACAGGGTAAAAGGCTTTCATCTAAATACACCAACTTTGTAAGATGCAACATAGTATAAACATAAATAAATTACATAGTGATCTGTAAGAGTGAGGCAAATTCCTTTTTATGAGGTTGAATGACAGATATGAACCTGAAAGTGCAATTGGAAACCTTTACTTTTTTGGTTATAAGTATAACTGATATTGGAAAATCAAGATCCAGAAAACACCAGACCTTCATATAGAATATGATACGCAAGGGTCTCAAGCCTTCTTCTTTGCGATTCTAAGAATTTTACCACAGGATTAGCAGTCAAAAAGTCAACGTGTAAACGGATACAAGACATAAAGTATTCAAGGTTTTGTTACCTAAAACAGTAGATTCCAAGAGCCGTTGTAATTTCATTAATGACAGATGTTGCAAATTGCAGATACAGTGCAGCTGCAAAAATGCCACACAATAAAAACAAGTATACGATGAAATGGAAGTAGTGATTCAAATCATGAGAATTTGACAGAATTGCAATGAACATCATACCCGTGTATATGCAGAAACCAAGAAGGACCCATTTCTCATCAACTAAGGGAATTCTGTCACAAATTTAAAGATCGCAACATTAAATACAAACAAAGATCAACAAAATGATGAATTAACTCTGGAGATTTCATTTTCTAAAAGAAATATAAGCAAATTGTGCATTTAACTTTAAACATAATGACTACATACCCATCATTCAACCGAGCGGTGAGCGTATTTGCAATAGCAAGCGGAAGATACAACAAAGACTGCAGGTAACAACCAAAAACATAATTTTAACGATTACATAGGCTTGCTACTATGTTAAAGTTCAACCGAGTATTGACATGAAAAAATTTAGATAATATTGAAATGAAAAATTTGCTGGTTATTATTTAATAAAATTAATAGATTATCGACGGCTGAAATAAAAAATAATAATAGAGCAATTGTATCCATACATGCTATGATTGTCAAGACTGGATGTTAGAAAATAGAAGCTAGAAACTAGAATAGAGTAGCAGTGACAAAAACGAGCCTAAACAGGTAACTTTTGGTACGAGTCGAAACGGGCTGGGTCACATTTGGTTGACCCGAAATGTTTTTTGTCCAATTTTTTGAACCTTCCTATATACAATTCATGTTAAATACACGTACATAGTTATCAGATTGTTTAAATAGCTCGTTTTAGTAGGTTCTATACGTAAAACATGAGGTTTGGGCGACTTTTCAACCTGTTTCCGCTTTAACTAACCTTGAGTTTACCCTTTTAGCCCGTTAATAATAAAACTTAACCCTAAACTACCGATCAATAAGTAAATGAGTCAAAATTGCACTCTTATGGAACTTACCATTGACATACTGGTTTTCAATCCCTTAGGTTCATCACACAAGTGAGCTAATATCATCCTTCCCTGCCAAATTATGAAGTATCCGAAATCCACAGAATTTTATTCAGATGTATTTAAAAGCTAAATGAGTTCATTAGTAATTTGTATTACTAATAATAAACTCGTAAAATGTTTACCACGAGGAACCCAAATGCTAGTCCAGTTCCCATCACAACCATATGTGGGTAGTTTCCAATTAAATCAGATGGAGACATCCAATCCCTCAACAAGAGAAAAAAAATAAAATCACTTGAGACATCTAAAAATTGACATATATTAGTTCCATTCAAAATTGGTAATTATGAGATAATGAAAAGTAATAATAAATTTAGATATACAAGTTACATTTCCATAAGACCTCTAAAAATGAAGTTGTTATGATTCTAATGAAAAGATGTAGAGAGGAGGTGAATACCAGAAAATAATTACTCCCAATAGCACGCAGAATGGGACAAGCTGGCATAAGAAGATAACAAAAGAACCAATAAGCCTCTTAAAGATAACAAAACTATAGACTACACAGGAGAATACGCTTACCATAGCCAAGGCATTCAGCATACTTCCTTTCCTCGACTGTACAACCTTATAAACATTTTGTACACTGTCAATAAGGAAAATAAAGCAAGTTATTAAAGAAATATTTGGTAGCTCACAACAGAATAAATATATAGTTTTTATAACCTTTATACACCTAAATAAATATTCTAAATATGCAATAAAGTACAATGAGAAGCTACTTCAATGAAATGAAAGTTTTTACTTACTTGAATGAGACGGTGGGTATAACAGCAAAAATTATCATAAACAATAGAACGACTCCAGAAGTAGGAATTCCTGAATACATAAAGATGATCGGACCAAATGGCAGCAAAATGTATAGTGTACAACAACTAGAAGTGACAAGATGGGCAAGTTGGTGGCCGGGTTAGAAAGAACCCGGCTTGGTTGGTTGACCAGTTACCGATTCTTGTTCAGCTAGAGATAAAACAGTCTACAAATAAATTATGCATTAACTATGATTACAGATATATTAATTATCATAGTAAAAATCTAATTTTGTGACTAGAAAGATATAGAGGGTTGTATGCATTGAAAATAGACTTCGGATGACTTTCAAACCATTTGAACCATTCCCCTTTTAGTTATATTTTCACATTGACCTCTTTGAGATGAAACAGCCCAAATCAGCCCATTCATATGTAACTGGGTCGAACTTGTGAACCCTATGCATGATATATTCAACAATACATTAGAGAAGTGTTATCTTACCATTTATAAAAGGAACCCAACTCAGGAGGGGCATAGCCTTCCCAAAATCCTGGGCCCACCATTCTGCACCTGCAATTATATATGCAACCACTTGTGATATATGTAATGATCATATAAACCAATACTTTATTTTTAAAGGCATTAATAGCATATGTTCGAATATGACATACCAACTACAGAAGTAAAGAAATGTGCCATATATATCAGCATGAGACCTTCTGTAGGTCCATTTACTGCTGGAAGAATTAAAGTGTTGGTGAAATAGCTGCAACATGCAAGAAATTTGTACAAGGATTATTACAAATAAATTAAATTGCGGAAAACCTAGGAAAAAGGAGAAGCATTTGCACTACATACTGTTCCCAAGTTGCACCGTAAAATGGAACCGCTGAAATCACCCAAAACCAAAATGTATTTCTTCCACACATAGCAGTGCTCCCAAAAGCCAAGGCTTCCAACTAAATCATGCATCAATAAATTAATGCCAGTGTGAGCAGCAAGTACTTACTATACTAAGCATCAAAGAACACATACCGCACATGCAAGTGCATCACATCCTGCAAAATCAGTGAAAGCCATCAACTTACATAAATTGGAAGGGAAAATATAGGTCAATAGAAACAATTTGAAGGAATTTTCATCATTATTTTTAGAGAAAACAAATTTCATTATTCACCATGATCGAAAAGTTCTCCTAATGGACTAGACGAACTTGTCCTCCTAGCTTGTTTACCATCAACCGCATCAAAGGTCTAGTAAAATCATCAAGGAAGTTAGAAGTAAATCGATGAATAAATAAGAAAGAAGAAAAAACAAACAAAACATAATACTATGTGATGGAACCCTGAAAATTTTCAATTTTAACTTTTTCAAATGCAAAAACAAACCTGGTACAAGAAGAGAAGTAGTCCATGAGCAAAATGAACCCATCTTGGTGGTGCAGAATCCAAATGAGGTGAATATATCTGATAAAAAGTGTTCATTCATAAAATTGAACTCAGTGTCAAATGCAGTAAATTCAAACTTAACAGCTAGAGTCAATTTTTAATCGTCCGTAGTCTCTATTTTACAACCTTATTTTCTTTATAGATGAATAACCGGCATATTTTCCTAATAACGGTTAGAGTCAATGTTTAGTCGTCCATTGGTTCTATAAGAAAGCAATGTCATGAAAAACTATTTAAAAGAATGCATTTAAAATGTTGCTTTTTTGCAGACTCACGTAGCCAAGCACTGCAGAGACCAACAAGAACATGAATCCCATGAGTGTAATCTGAAAAGAAAAAGGTGTTAACCAAAACAACTGAAATATAAATACTTTGAATTATGTATCAAGACAGTATAAGATGGTTTAGAAGAGATGTTTACCATATTAGGCCTGAGACATCCATGATATGCAAGAAATATATAAAACTGGTTAATAAATACATATATATACACTACTTTATAGATAGAATCATAAATAGCATTGCTGTATGAATAAAAAAAAATGTAACAAAACAAAATAAATTTCGATTGCTACTTACGGCATCCAGAGAGGGAAGAAAGTAACGAAACGGGCCCAAAAAGGTTGTAGGACATATTTTGCAACATACGAGTGATCAACCCCACTGTACTTGTATTTATGCAATGCATTAATTCCATGACTACCTATATAACCCATTGTGGTGTACAACACTATATAGCTTTTACATCCTGCAGTAATACAAAACACAATTAATTCACATAATTCAAAGTTCAAAAGAAAAAAAGAAAAAAAAAATCGCAATGCAATTATAGCATAGTACAGCATCTGTAACAATCAAAAATGTGTTCTTCTTGGCTTATTTTCAAAGCTTAAGTTTATGGCTTAGTTGTGCCCAAAAAAAGAATAAACTCCTTAAAAATTATAAATTAAAGCTTACCCAAACACTTCAAATGAACTTATTTATTATTTTATATAAACAATAAGCTTGAGCAATAAGCCCTCAAATAAGGTAATCCAAATACCCCTAAAACACAATTTGAGATCATAAACACATCATCATCATCATTCAAAAATAAACCAGTAATATTAAATAAATTAAAGTTACAGATCACATATAGAAAAGATATATTAAATATTTATGCATGAAACATGGTTTATGGATGGAACCAGATAATAAACAATGATGTTACACGTGCACAAACACTATCTGTGAGTGTAATGATTTATGATCAAAATTGGAAGGAAGGGGGAGGGAAAAAGATTAGTAATTTACAAGAATTAAATAATTCAAATAATAATAATAATAGTGTGAGAGTAGATCGGAGATTGAGAGTACCAAGAAGATCAAAGATTGGGGACGAGATGACGAGGCCTGATGATGAATGAATTATTATTATTCGGTTAACGCGGAGGGGAAATATCTCCCGCCCTAGATAAATGTTAAAAGTGAGTATAAAGAAAGATTCGAAATAAAATGCCTCAAAACTGAAAAGTTAGGTTACACTTTTTTTTTTTGGGTTTCGATTCCCTCGTGTAAACCGAGTGCCACTCACAACATGTTTCGTGTGATAGAAACTGGATCATTGTTTGTCAAGACCGTGTGACCGTGTCGCTTTTTTTTTTTTTTCCTTTTTTTTTTTTTTTTTTGTCATCTTATGATTATCTATCTTTTAAAAATGTTAAGTTATATACATTTGTGTATTAGTTTCTAGTGGATAAATGATACAATGAAAACAAATATTAATAAGTATGACTACTGTATGGTTCACTTGACAATATCGTAACACCGTCACTATTAACACTCAATTTTTAAGGAAAAGTGACATTTTTATAGTATTCGTATGTTTTTTTTTCATGATTTAAACATAGAGGTTGTATGTATTGTAGTTGGACTGATTGGTTAAACTCTCCAGTGTAATGCTAGCTTCTTGTTAGTTTTATTTTAATAAATTGTTGTCGTTAAAAAAGAAAAAAACATTGAAAACAAATATTTATAAATAAAACTACTAAATATATCTAGTCTAAAAACGTCTAAGACAACTAGTAATTGTAACTAATTTATATAGAATTCTTGAATAGATTGTTATATTAAGTTGTTTACACGTCTGTATCTCAAATAAACAAAAACATATTATATACGCTGTGCCTCATTCAGACTGAGAGGTTCAATATTATCTTGAGCCATCAGTTTTTAAGTAGGTATTTAGTTGGAGATTTTAATAAATACTAATAATAATAATAATAATAATAATAATAGGGATAACCGTTCAATAAGTTTGGTTAAGTAATGCAATTCAATCATTATAATGTATGAGGTGTAAAACATTGCTCATTAATTTGAGGGTTATGGAAATCATTAGTTGTAAATATCATGAGATCCATTAATTAAGTTTTTTATTTTATTTTTACACTATAATTTTATAAAGTAGCTACAATCAAAGATAATGACAATATTCATTTAATCTATTAGTATTTTTCTTGTTTTCCACTATTACCTAAAACGAAATAGGCACATTCTTAACGTATCATTGACACTGTTACTAACAACTTTATGAAAAAAAAAAAAATTATTAACATAGAAATATTATAATAATTTAAAATTATATGTAGCACACAACTCTATTGTATAAGACAATGACTATATCTATTTATATATCATGAACAAATCGATAAATACTTAATCATAGTACATATTATTTCATTAAAAAAACTTTTGTTCAGCGGTATGAGAATAAATGAACAGTTAATGTGTATTTGAGGCACACTTACGGTAATATACTTACATGATATTGCATATAATAGATTGTTTAATGTGTTTAGATTGTTATCTATTAACGGGAAAATAAACATTTATGAAGTTCTTACATTTATTGACGTGAAGGAATAAAAAAAATAATAATAAAATAAAATAATAAAATAAAATAAAAATCCGAAAATATAGAAACCGATTGGAGACCCGATCCACCCCAATTTAGAACCCGAAAAACAGAAGCCCAGCCCTCTACGATCAGTCGACTTCTGAACAACGCGTAGAGAAAAACAACTGTTGCTAAAAAAGCAACACTGCGAAAAATACGGAAAACGACGACAACTACCACCACCCACCGGATTTTCACAATTGACCGTCAACGCTAATTCAACATTCACAGGTATATCATTTCCCCTATCCAATTTCACATTTCTTATCCTTAATTTAACTCAAATTTGCTCCAGTCCAAACCTAGGGTACACAAATACAAAAAATCATCCAAATTCTATATCTTTTTCATTAATTACCAAATGTAGTTCATTTCTCTAGGGTTTTATAACTTGTAGCTCTATATTATATGCTATCGTAGTATGTACGGACAAATCAAACTATTTATTATCACGTTTTAAGTAGACCGCTGACTTTTTTGTTCGAATTAACGATGATTATATGTAGATTGTTATTTAAGCTCGATGTGTGCGGTACGGGGAATGTGTTGAGTTATGGCTGGTAATGCGAAATTGGAATCGCTATCAGCTAGTTCATCGGAGCCAGGTTTTACAGGACCTTATTCGAATGGAAAGAAGGCGTCTAGTTTGGATAGGTCTGGAAGCTTCAGAGAAGGTGTGGAGAGTCGTATTTTTAGTTCAGGGTTTGCTGTGTCACGTGGTGGAGGTAATGTGACGGTAGCGTCATCGGGGAATTCACCGTTGTCTCAGTATTTGTCTCTGGATCCGATTTCAATTGGTGATCGGAAAATCGATAGGTCGGTTGAGTTGAAAAGGGTTATGGGGCTGTTTGTTGGAAGTGCAAGTGAAGAGAATTCGTCTGGAGCTGCTGTTTCTGGTCACTCGAAACCTTCAACACCTGTGGCGGTAGCGGAAGATTTAAAGCGCTTGAGATCGAGCGTTGTGGATACATGTACAACTGCTAGGTAATTCCCTTGTTACTTTGGTACATTTTTATGTATATATCAGTAGGTAAACTTCCATCTGTGCTACAAATTTGCTCAGTTGACTACAAATGACCTGTTGATATGAGAAGTTTAGATTAGTGTTATACAAAATAGTCAGTAGGATTTCGTGATGATTGGTTAATATTCCATGATATTACTTTTTTAACAGAGGAAGGGCAAGCAAATTGGATGAACACTTGCATAAATTGGATAAATATTGTGATGGTGTAGTTTCAAAGAAAACACAGAGGAATGAATTAACGAATAATGATCAAGCAGGTGCTTTAAACTCGAAGATTGGAACTCAAATTTACAAAAAGCCTACAGAACTTGTAAATCAAAGAGTAGAAGATCGTCCTAAGAATGTTCTTTTGAACAAGCGCGTTCGCACTTCAGTTGCGGAAACAAGGGTTTGATTCTGATATGATTTATGCAACAATTTTTCATTGTTTATTTATGATAAAATTATGAAAGCGCTTTTTGTAATAGGCCATTGCTTTTGGTGATAGAACATCCTATATTCATATCGATTGTTTTGTTGCTTAAACTGCGGAAATTCTCTATTCAGTTGCAAACATTTTATGATAAATATCTTATTCATACTTAAGAATTTGATATATAGCAAAGTGCAAAGCTCATCAAATGCTTTTTTCTTTTTATCTTTTGAATACGTCGCAGGGGGAACTACGGAGTAATGGTATAAGAAGGCAGCCTGTGACAATGGCTAAAGATAGAGATCTACTTAAGGACAGTGTTGGAGAATCTGAGATGCTAGAAGAGAAGATTCAAAGGTTGCCTGCTGGCGGGGAAGGTTGGGATAAAAAAATGAAAAGAAAACGTTCAGTAGGCACAGTGTTTACAAGACCTATGGATATCAATGGAGAGCCAAAAAGAACTTTTCAAAATAAGGTTGTCAGCGAACCTGGGTTACTACCAAACGACGCCCTTCTTTACAGGTAATGTATCTAGTACCGATCACAGATGGGGTTACATTATACAATGATGCCAAAATACTCAAATAACAAGACATTGTGTCTATTTCTCATAATAACTACATAGGTTGAATTGCAGATTAGGAGCTTCTAATGGTACTGGTAGCACTCACAAGTCAGATAACAAGTTGGAAGGTCCATCTTTGCCTAATAGTTCTCGCCCTTGCTTCTCTCCTAGAAATGAACTGGAGGGGCCTACCAGAGATCTTGCTGCTGGATCAAATAAGGAAAGAGTTCCTACAAAAGGAAACAATAAGTATGTATTTACTTGTAATGGGATGCATAACATAAGTATGCATTTCTTTTGTTGTCTAAACCATATTCGGTCTGCAGGTTAAATACTGATGACGATAATCATATTGCTGGTGGTAGTTTAGTGACAAAGGGAAAGGCTTCGAGGACCCCACGCATCGGTGCCATGGTGGCAGCCAGCTCATCCCCAAGTACCCCTCGTCAATCTGGAACGCCAGAAACCTGTGAGAATGTGACAAGTGGAGCTAACAATCGGAAACGGGCTATGCCTTCAGGCTCAGCTTCTCCCTCTATGGCTCAGTGGGTTGGTCAAAGGCCACAAAAGATTTCTCGGACTAGGAGAGCAAATCTGGTGTCTCCTGTCTCAAATCAAGAAGAAAAACCGTTATCATCCGACAGCTGTTCGCACTCCGATGTTAGTATTAGAATGGCATCCGATGGAACCAATGGTCCTATTGTAACCAAACAATTTAAACCTAAACTGGAGCCGGTTCAGTCTCCACATCGGTTGTCTGAAAGTGAAGAATCTGTCGGTGGTCAAAATGATAGTCAAAATATTGGACCTTCTTTAGCAATTGGAATGAAGGTCAAATCTGTAGTTAATGAAGAAAATTGTGAGGGTGTGAGGAAACAAGGGCGCAGTGGAAGAGGCCCTTCAATCGCGAGGGCTAGCTCTACACTAACTGGGGAGAATTTGGATAATGTAACCACGGTTAATCCAATTCGAACTAATAGACCTGGTTGTGAGAAGAATGGAAGGTATTTGCTTTATTTATTTTAATTCAACATATACTTTTTCTTTTGATGATTTTCATTTTGTTCGTGCAATGGTTTCTTTGGTTGCCAGTAAGTCAGGCCGACCTTTGAAAAAGCTCTCAGACCGCAAGGGCTTTTCACGTCTTGGCCATTTGCACAAAAGCGGTTCTGAGCCTACAACTACAGGTATCGTTCTATCAAATTTGAGAATATAATTTCTTTTATTGAGTATACTATAAGTTTTCGTATATGATATTCCAGGGAATGATGACCTTGAAGAACTGTTAGCAGCTGCAAATTATGCTCGTAATGCTAGCTGTAAGACATTAATAGTTTTCTATATTTTTTATGTGCAGAGATATAATGTATATTAGTCTCTGGTACCTAATTATTTGACCACTTCTGTAGATCTAGCATGTTCAAGCGCTTTCTGGAAAAAAATGGAACCTATATTTGCTCCTGTTAGTTCAAAAGACCAATTCTTCCTATCCACACAGGTGGGAACTCTTCTTAACGTGTTCTAGTTATATATGAATGCTCACATTTTAGATAATCGATGTATATTTTGTGTTTTTTAACTTTTCAATCACTTGCTTTGGCTCTTTTGAAGCAGCTAAAGGAGCAGGATGTTCATGAAAGTTTTCCTCAGTTGCCAGGCCGTGAAAATAATGTCGTGGTACTTTCTTTAACCTGAACTTTTAATAAGTTTTACTCCCTCTATCCCAAAATAAATGCAACATCTTTTTCAGTAAGTTCTGATCCAAGTGTACACCTTTTCACCATTAGTAGATGCTACAATATATACCTGGCATTAATTACAATTCTCTCAATTTTATCATTGTTAAGGGGAATTTAGGTATTTAATTGGTTGAAGACTCTTTAAACTCTGAATCATACTTTACCTACTTTCACCTAGTTTATTGGTTAACCCACAATATGTTTTCACTGGACCTTTGATTTATACTATTATTATTGTTTCCTATAGATGAATGATCATATTCTGTTACTAAATCTAAGCTTTGTTTGCCATCCTAGATGAACCTTGCACGTGAAGCCTCTGTGACTGTATATGACACAGATGCTTCTGGAGAAAGAAACGGGCATGTGAAACATCAGGGAAGTGAGTCTTTTTCTGGGAGACTCGATTCAGATAAAACATCCAAAGAACTCATCCCGTTATTCCAGAGAGTATTATCAGCACTCATTATAGAAGATACCATTGACGAACTTGAACAAGAAGAAGAAGACACTGGAAATATACCACTTCAGGATGTTTTTTGTGATTCAGCTTATGATCCAAATCATCTTGTTGATTATGAGCCTAGAAAGAAAGCTAGGAGGGAAGTTGAACATGATACTATGTTTCAAAGTGTTCATTCTGTGAAGGTGTCTTTTTCTAGCGATGGATGTGCCAACACTTTCAGAAACCCGAGTTTTAATGACTCTCCATGTGACGAAGTGATGTTGGCTGGGATCTCAAAGAATTCACTAAACAGGCCACAAGTGATACAGATGGATGGTTTTGGCATTTCTTCATTTGATAATCAGTATGAACATATGCGCATGGATGACAAAATTCTTTTGGAGCTCCACAGCATAGGTCTATATCCGGAATTAGTGGTAGGCCCACTGTCCTTGATTTATAAATCTTCGCTGAATGTGTTCTGTTTAATCTATTAATATTAACAATAATATTATCTTATTTGAACTGTTTGGTGATTAGCTGGAATGATTACTATTCAAGTGCAATTTCTTGAAATAGAGTTTACAGATATAACCCGTTTACCTATCAGGTCAAATAGTTAAACTTGCTTAAAGTGGAATAGGTCTAATGGGCCGTCCAGGTTGAAAGTGGCAGAAGTGTATCGAAATTCTTGAAGTTTTTAAATCGCCTTATTAGAAAAATAATTAGATTAGAATTTCAATAATATAATTTTAGTGATCATATTTAATAGATAAGATCCTTATATCATCCAATGAAAGATGCTTGTGGGTCAACCCAACCCAACTAGTTTCTAACTGTAGTGAAATTTATCTGTTTTCACTAGAACCTGATTCTACCCGTTATTGAACCCACCTGACCCGCCTGGTTTGACACCTCTATTGAACGTTTAGCACTTATCTGGAATGGGTCTAATTTCTACTTTTTGACATTTTCATACTAACTCTTCCTCCTGGCAGCCTAATATGGATGACAAGAATGATGAAGCGATTAAGCAAGAAATTAACCAGCTGAAGATAAGACTTCGACAACAGGTTATCTGTCCAGAGCCCTACTTTTCATTTTCACATCTATTTGTTCTGGACTTGTAAGCTTTTCTTACAACGGAAGCTTAATTGAGCACGTTATCTAATATCCTATATTGGCTTTTAATTATTATATAGAACTATAAAAAGAAGGCGTGCTTGGAGAAAATATGTAAAGGTGTTGGAAGCAGCTCTGTTAGGCGGTAAGGACCATATGGGTATCTCTTATTTTCAACTTGAGCCAAGTTGCATTCTTGGTATTTCTAAATTAAACATCATGTGGATATCATGCAGAGATCTTGAGCAGCTTGCATTAGATAGATTGGTGGAGCTGGCTTACAGAAAACTTCTGGCAAGTTTCTTATTTCCACTGTATTAGCATTCAGCTTAAATATGTTTTCTTTTATATGATTAAGGATTTTATATTTTTGTGGTCAGCCGAGTCATAACTACTATTCACTATTATTTAGATTTGGATGATAGTTGGGAGATTAGGCACCATGCTATAAGCATGTAAAAATGAGCATTCATGACAACATAAATGTTTCTAATAGAAAAGGGACCCTGTTGATTTATTACCTAATTAGTTAACTTTGCTGAATGCAGTTGGTCACTTATTCATTAATTTAGGGTGTTCATTGGTTTGTGCTCGGGGTTCTTTTGGGACGAAGATATTTTCTATGGCTATATTAGAACAGACATGTATACATATTTTTGAGGCTCACTGGATCTTTATGCTATATTAAAAAAAGTCGTTAATTGAGCCTCTGGACAGTGTGAAACCGAATCTAAACCTCGAGTAATTTGTGACAGGCAACTAGAGGAGGTTCTAGAGGTACGATCTCAAAGATTCCAAAGCACGTTGCATTGGCATTTGGAAAGAGGACTCTTGCCAGATGTCGTAAATTTGGAAAAACAGGTATAAGTTGCTTCAACGTGCCTTCACTTCGAGATGTTCTTTTTGCTCCACGGGACAACGAGTTGGAGCCTTCAGCTTCTGTTGGTGGGCCTGTTGCTAAAACCGCTACCAAATTTATTGGATTCCAAAAACCCCACCCAGATTCAAGGATGTCATCAGGTAGGCTAATTTTTGTTCCATTTGGGGAATTTAATATCTGGTTTATTAGCAAAAAATATTTTCACCAGGCCTTATGATGGTGGTTCAGCTAACATGTTTGAATCTTTTTATAATGATGCATCAGATGAGGCTTTTGCCAGAAATGGACCAATATCAAACAGAGGAAAGAAGAAAGAACTTTTACTCGATGACGTCGGTACAACGGGAAAACGTGCATACCAGGGTGAGAGGAAAACAAAACTAAAACCTAAACAAAAGGCAGGCCAACCACCAATGCCAGGGAACGGATTTGTTAACCAATCTACAAGAACATTACACCCTGTACAGCCTTCACTGTATGGACCTAATCATAATGGTAGTGACACCAGAAGAGACATTCGGACAGTGTCCCACAGTAATGGGTCTCGAGAAATGTCCAAGGAGGGTCAAGAAACCATTGACCCGCTTCATGATTTTGACCCAATTGATGAATTGGGTGTAGGCACCGAGCTTGGGGGTCCTCAGGATCTGAGTAGTTTGCTGAATTTTGATGTAGAGGAATTACAAGACCATTATTCAGCCGGACTTGAGATACCAATGGATGATCTTACGGAATTGAATATGTTCTGATAAAACTTGATGGCTTGATTTTTCATTTAAACTGTGCCAATGTATAGTATTGTGGATTATTTCGACTATATAAGAAAGGTAACATGTCAAGAATCATCATTTGTAATTATAATCAGTTTTTTCTTTCCTTTTTGGCTTACTGTTTTTTTTTTTTTTGAAGTTACCAAAACATCCTTGTAGTTTATATTTTTCCCCTGTAAAAACAAGGTTGTCGCCTCTGATATTGATATTTATGAATTGGAAGAATTGAGGTTAATTAGGGGGTATAAGTAAGCAGTGTCTTGATGCTGTCTACTTTTTAACTGAAATACGTTTGTTAGCTAGCAGCTGTTTACCTGTAAATTTGTACCCTATTCTGACGAGATTAACTTTAAGAGGTGTTGGGTCAGCTGCTGGCTTTCAACTCTATAACTATCTGTTCAGGAGTTTCAGTTTCTGTAAGTTCTACATTCTATGTGCCTTCAACTTTGTTGGTTTGCCTTATTTAATGTGAAGATCTATTACATATTGATCTTTTGGTTTGTTGGTTTAATGAAATTGTAAGTGAATAACATTTAGTCTTGCCGATATCCAAACCAACATTCAAAGCCTTGTGTGGTTTGCAAATCAACTAGTGAATCAAATAAAATTGATAGAAACCGAGAATGTCATTTTATTGTACATAATTAACTATCAAAACCAAAACATATGATGATGCAAGTTTGCTTAATTTGTATAGAAACTGGTAGAAGACTGAAACAACCGAAGAAATACTGTGGCACAATATGTTATTTTCATTTACAAGGATGCAATCATGGATGTATATGCCTGTTTAACTATTTAACTCTTACGTATGGAAAAGGGTACATAGTTCTTTAACTGTTCTTGTAACAAACATTGGATTTGGTAGATTAAAACCTAGCTTGTAAAGCTCGTTGTCAAAGTGAGTCTGTTTGAGCGTGTCCTTGTAATTTTTGGTGGCAATTCCTGGGTGACCCCTAGCAACCGCAATCTGCAAAGTCCCACAGAATAGGTCAAATACACAATGTTTGATTCACACATAGTTGAAGTAAAATACTAAGCTTTTTGGCAATTATCTTTAAAACCCCTTAACACCATCAACAGGCTTGACCGATTGACAGGAACTAATAATATAACAAACATAAGTAGTTATTTCGTAGTCAAATCTTTAAAGTACCCGTACCGTTTCCTACTTCTAATCAAAGTAAATAATGGCTTTGACGTCATTTGAACGTACTAACCTGATGTTTTCCATGAAGTTCAAAAAGCCAAAATTTCCAATCCTTCAAGACATCTCCGTTTACTTTGACAGTCCAGTCTTTGTGATGAAACTCCACATAATCTAATTTATACCCGACTCCTGTGCCCAACGCCTTCACAAATGCTTCCTTCAAGCACCACTATCTGTACCACCGTCAACCCGTTGCACATCATGTTATGTTCAACCATGTATAATATGCTCATCAAGTCTAATAACCAAATCATATAACTTCAAAAGATTAAGAGGTGGCAAAATGGACGGGTTGGGTAATGGGTCAGAATGGATAAGTTTTGCACCGGTAGAAACAGGTTGGATTGACTAGAAACACATTTTGTCCACTGAATATTAATATGTAAGATGTGATAAAAGAATTCTAGGTGACGATGAATTTTACTACTGCAAGCGAAATCAGAACGAACTTCACCTGAAAAACACGTCCAAGATGTCATCATCAGAACCAGCATTGACTATCAATTCCCACTCTGAACTAGAAAAGTATGATGAGAAATTGTGAACGAACTCTAAAACCGTTCCTTTCCCAGGAATGAAGCAAGATACGATGTCCAAACCCACAAGGCAAATTGGTTCAGAAGCTATTGCCACATAGTCACCATGATGCGATACATTAAAATTGAAATTCGGAAATTTCACATTCTTATCATGGCTTTCTTACCATATATAAATAATCACACCATCATAAGATCCATTAGTCAGACTAAAAAAAAAAATATATTGAAAGATATACTCACTTTAAAGTACAGCTGCTTGACTTGAATTAGTTCATAATAAAAATTTATATTGCAACCGACAATTGATTCTATGATAGTTTGGTATTTAGTTAACTTGATAGCAAAGGATTTTCTGCATATGCCCATAGCTTGTAACAATTTGCCCATTTATACAAACATAATATATATGTTCTTGCAGTTCGATCATCATATAAGTCTTATATACAAGTAACTACTGATTAACAGACAATAATCAACTATTCTAAAAACTGAGTTATAACTAAATCAAAGCTCTAAACTTTGTGTAATAATTACTAAGACCACCTGAAACGTATGCACAAAAACACCAAAATTCTTGAACTTGTACTATTTGAAAATTTTATTATGGTGAAATATATTTTGGGAATTATTTGAACAAATTCACTTACTGAATAACCAAAAACAAAAGGTAACACTATACCAGGTAAGGTTTGCCTTCATTTGTGCGATTAATGACAATTTCATCAAATGGAATTCCAATAATTTGATGTACAAGTGCATACTGCAACAGCCGGCTCACAAGTGCCCTTTTTCGATCTTCAATTTTCACAAACCTAATTAATTAATGATTTTCCATCACACCAACAAAATTCGCCAATTTGAGGGATACGAATATTAACAATTGTGAATTTGAGGGGTGTTCGTTAGTTAGTTACCTGGTGATAGAAGAGTATTGTTGGTGAGGTAAAAGTGAGATGGCGTTTGAGAAATCAAGTGGGGATGGGTCCCACTCTGATATATTTACCATCCATCTCTGCACTCCTTTTTCCATCTCCACTTCCATTTACATACAGCACAAGATGACCACTGTTGCAGAGTATGAATGTTTTGTTTACTGAAACAAATACTACTAGGATGAAAAGTATTTATATATTTCACCCTCTAAATTTGTTACGTGTACACATGTATGTATCTTTTTATCTATATTGTGACTTCGTCCCATTTTTAAAAATGGTCTACTTTATTATATTTATTTATATTTATTATATTTGTCAAAAGAAAAAAAAGGTCATGCAAAAGATAAAAAAAATAAATACATAAAACTTCCATTTTACCCTTTTACTATGACAAGTCTTCAAAATGTTGCTAACTTATTTTGTTCAATATGTTAAAATTTTAAAATCTTAAAGTACTTTAAATGAAAGATAAATTAGACATTTTACTAACCTATTTTAAAACTTAAGAAAAGTATACATTTAGACTAGATATATAACCCCTTTCTAACAATACTTGCTCCACTGATTCTCTTCATCACTGTCATTTTATTTTATTTTATATATGTTTATAATATAAATGCAGCGAGTGTATGTCTATTTTTTAAAATATACTAGATGTATAGGCTCGTGCGATGCACGGGTTTTATTAATTGTCAAAAAAATTTACTTATTGTATATATGATTCGATGTTCAGATATACATGTTTTGACATTGACGGATCAACATGTTTAATTACCTATATCAATTTGAACACGTTCTAAAAATTAAATATGTTAAAAGTTTCGAGTTAACAACTTGACTTATCCAACCATAACTTGTTTAGTTTCGTGTCAATTTAGCAATTTCGTCAGCTTTTTGTTCCAGTATTTACTTATAAATATTATATATTGTAATATTTAAATGACCAATACCAAGGTTCAACGCTATTTATGGAACATGTACATTATTCTAAGTTTAAAAGACATATTAACTAATAATATCATATAATTATAATTATAATTAAATATTATAGGAAAAAAAGAATTAAAAACTATAAATTACGTTTAAGAAACGTATGCGATATAACCATCACATTCCTTAGTTATTTTTTTGGTGAAAATTAAGGTAAGCTAAAATTGTCTCATTATTAAAAAAAATTCCCGGTAGTTACATATTATTAATTAATATAATAATTGTAATATATTTAAAACCTTTACATCCCCTAAACGAATCGTAGTTCAATTCTATAATTATGAAGACTTGAGTTTTAATCAGTTGAGATGAGTCATTTTATTAAGCGGGTAAAACATAATGGATTAAAATAGATCATATCAAGTTGATCTATCGATCTTTAATCACTTTAACAATAATAAAATTCAAAAGTAAAAAGATATAAACTATTTGATTATTTAATAACTTTAATTGTGGCTGTGTTAAGAGCCTTATTACTGTAACCCGTTATGACCCGATTAAAGTAATGTCATGTTTTCATCTAAGCCCATTTGACGTTTTGCAACTCAATCTTCAACATATCTGATTTACCTTGAGTTTTGCAATAATTTTACTTCGAAACAAATAAAGCTACAAAAGTTAACTATTGTAGATTCTAGATATTATAAAATAATAAATGAATAATGTTAAGTTAATTTAATAAATGAATACTATATTAAGTTGATCTCTTTATTGTAAGATGAGTGAAATAACTAATAGGTCAAACATCTTTATTTAAAACTCATATTCTTTTTATGTAATCAAAGATAGTCTAGTTAAAATAGATAGAGAGAAATTAAGCCGTTAATTTTATTACATGCGTCTCACTTGAAACTTTTAGATACTTTATAAAGAAAAAATCAATCTTTTTACATAGATGGTCAAGTCAACCACATATTTGCACAATATAGGCACACCTACATTATTATAAAAAGAGAAAATTGTCCGCATTCTCGTGCAAAAAATCACGTTAATTCTTTAATTTTAATAATGTCACTAGACATTTCTGTATTCGTTATTTGATAACTTCCTTTCCACTGTTTTCTGAATCCACTGTAACCACGCACGTATTCACAGTAAAAACAAAAGACAATACTTGCAACATAAATCTAGATGTGTAAGTTTCAGGACTCAAGTCTGTTACATCCTAACATAAGCGGAGTTACCAAAGCACAATCAACACAATTTTTGAGATTATTTTCATAAAAAATAAAGAGTACTCGAGAAAACATACTTGTAGTGAGTAGCAATAGCTTCAAGACCAATAGTACTAAACCCATGATAACCAACACCGAAAAAACCTTAAACCCATCAAAAATCATCGAAAATATCCATTATTTTCAACCATGGTTGCAAATCAGCACCTGATCTTCCGGCACCAAACTAAAATCAGAAAACCATTGTTTCCCTTTTAACAGAACCTGCCGCGGTGGAGCTGGAACCAGAAGCCGCTGATTCGACCAGCACTACTAGAGCTCGGCTTTAAAATTTCGTCTAGATCTTCACAAGATGTCGACCGCAAAGCTAACGGATGTAATTGGCGGTGGAAGTTACGGTGGTACTTACAGGTAGAGGTGGCAAAATGGGCAGCTGGGTCGGTTTTGGCAGCCGGGTCACAATGGTCTCGAGTAAAAACGGACTCGGGTCATAATAGGCTAGGGTAAAAACAGGCTCGGGTTTAAACAGACTTGGGTCAAAACGGACAGATTTTTTAAGCATAAATTAAGCCTAGTTATAATGGGTTGTTGGTCATAAGGTAGTGATAGTATTTAAACATCTGGCGCAAACCTTCATGGATTGATCTAATTATTTAAACATCCAGTTTAGAAACTAAGACAACAATAAGGTTTCTTGTTCGACCTCAAAGTCAAACAGTTACATTTTCTAATCTATAGAGCATAATGTCAGAGATATTGTTTGACTTTTAAGGTCAAACTTTTCTGCTTGAACCTTTATAGACTAATTTAGCTATATGAACACTCATATATATGTACCTTAGTGGCTTTGTGTGCAAGAATAAATGAAATGAAGACCCAGGAGCCTTTGACAAATTCACCTACTAGTAAACCGTGAATACGTGTAAAATGTGTATGTTCTGGATATCGTCAATATTTAAATAAAGAGACGTCAAACATTACAAATCAATCAAAATAAATTAAAGCCATTATTAAATTCGAATCAACTATTTATATATGAAATTTGAGTAGTTCGAACTAACATAGTTATTGACAGATATTAGGGTTTTTAATTTTGGAACGAAGAAGAATATCCAGGTAGACACGTTCAGTTTCTTTAGCATGCCCATATGGACTCGATGTGTTTTTTTTTGTCTGTTCATTTTAGTCCAATTAAAAAATGCAGTAAGCTCAAAATTATCCATTGAACAATTAAAAAGGTCCATAATCAACCGGAATTGAGCATACTAATTTTGCCGGCACTCGTTACAGGCGGTGCATTTTAGTTCGTCTAACATACCGCCATTACCGGCAGCCATAAACTCACCACATCCATCAACCGTCATCACCGACCTCTTTCTTGCTCTTCATGCTCCTCATCAAACTCCATTTTTTACAACAAATTAATTTGAAACAAATTAAAATTAGAGTTATGTAAATATAAATTAATGACGCTGTCGTTTTGGTCGTCGCAGTCAACGTTCGATGGTAATGAGTGTCGATTTTGTGAGGTGGATGCCAGGGAAGAGATTAGCAGACATAATAAGCTGATGAGGGTTTTATGAGTATTTGGGGTGTTTGTTTTTCTTTGAATATTGTAAATAAATTTGTATTTGAGTTTGTTTATTGTTTGATTTTTAGTGTTTAGTTATTGTTAAAATCTTCATGAACTGAAGGTGATAAAAGCATTATAGGTATAAAATTAGAAGTTGGGGATGAAGAAGAATGGGGTGAAATTTGGGTTCGAGGAATAGGTAGGTGGTGTGTTTTCGAGGGAGATCCAGCATTTTAGTCGTTTCAACCTACATCTCATGGTCATTTGTAGATTGGTCCAAGTAAAAGTCGTCCAACTCACAGAAGGTATTTCTTTAGAATTTGTGACTATTTTTGTAACAGCTCAAGATTGTGTTTATATTGAGAAAACATCAAATTGACTTATATTTGTAACTTTTACAAAGAAAGAAAGAAGTAGGAAGGAGAAACAAAAAAAAAAACGTCAGGGGTATATAATTGTAATTGTAAGGCCTAAGAGGGTGAAATAACATTTAAACTAAAGTTTGTGGGGGTTAAATGTAACTTTATTTTTCCAATTTTCCACAAATCAATTTGTGAAAATTCACTCTTTCCCGGCCAGTTGCTCCACTGCGAACCAAAAGTAAGTATTCTCCCTCAATTTCTCGAGTTTTTTTGTCCTTTAATCAATTATGGTACATATTTGCACTCAGCGTTAACTTACGAGCTCTGATTTCATTAAAATGCGATGTATATCATGTTTGTGATGAAAAAATTTCAACGCAAATTGTTCACATATATGTTTTTATTTGATCTTTTTTACAAAAATCGAGATGAATTTTTACCAGAACATTGTTAAGGTGGACTTTTAAGAAGTTAGAGCATAAATTGCTTACTGAATAAGCATATATTGATGCTGTTTTTATATTATGCACTGAAATTATTATCCGGTTTGTATACAGAGAAACTGAATTAGTATTCTGGATTGAACTTTAGATTTTTGATCTATTTATAATAATTTTAATCATGAACACGTACAGTGAAAAACACAACTGTTTTGTCTTCGCTTCTGATAATGCTGAAAATTAAATTGAGATGTTCATCATGATATTTATCAGATCAGTTTCTTTTATTAAATATTCAGCTGTGATTTAAGTTGAGATTCTCATCTTGTGATTTATTTGATTTCTATTTTGCTGTATTTATGAAATGCTTCGAGTTGATAATGAGTTGGTTTTACATAATTGTTCGCTGTGTTCCATTAAGAATGAAGTGGTGTGTGATTTCAACAAATCTGTTGTTTTTGCTAGTGTCTTGATGTGTTTGTTATTGCAGATAAATGGATTTATTGGGGCCTTGATTTGTCAGTTTAATACAAATATGAGAGCTACAAACTTACTCTGGAATGTATGTAAGTCATCCTTCACATTTGGGTTAATTGGTCTCACAATATCAGATCGTGTTGCTGGTATTGTTCCCGTGCGTGGGACCTCTATGTACCCCACATTCAATCCTCATTATAGGACTAGTTCAGGATTGTTAACTGGTAGGTTTTTATTATAATGAAAACTTAAACTGGTTGGCGTATGCTAGTTTGACTTTGTTTACCGAGTCAATGGTTCATCTGCAGATGATCATGTCTTGGTGGAGAAACGTTGCCTGACAGATTACAAGTTCTCACATGGTGATGTTGTAGTTTTCTGGTATAATCTAGCTTATTGCCATTCTCATTGTTCTTGTATATTTCTTCAATGCATATGATTTAGTATATATATTTATTTAACATTGTTCCATTCGAGATGAGCTTCATTGAGTCATGAGTAGATGTAGTTTTCTGTACGGGTTGACCGTTGCATCAAGGAACTAATTTTAAACATTCACAAGATTTTGGAGGACTAGAATAAACTTCATAAAAATGTTACAGGGCTATAAAAGGTTGGTATTAAGTTCGTAACAATATTCATAATATGGATTTATTTATATTAGAACACAAGTTTGACTTAAAAGTCAAAGGTGGCACTTTTAGGTGACTGCACAAGTCCTAACGATGTTGCTCTGTGTACATAGCTAGTGAAGTACATTAACATGACGTTAAAAGTTTGTATCTTTTTGCAGCTCCCCAAGTAATTACAAGGAGAGACACATAAAACGTATAACTGCCATGCCAGGTGATTGGATAAGTGTTCCTTTGTCATATGATGCTGTGAAGATTCCGGAAGGACATTGTTGGGTTGAAGGAGACAATCCAACAGACAGCAGGGACTCACGATCCTTTGGCCCGGTATGTTGGCTTCATTTTTATCTCTTATGTTGGGCATGCCCATGGAGATGAAGAACAAGTTAGTAATAATTCATTGATTTATATTTATAGATTCCGCTGGGCTTAATCCGTGGAAGGGTTACACATATTATCTGGCCTCCTCAAAGAGCAGGAAAAATTGATAGAAAGTTTCCTCAAGGTGATCTCTCGTTCTAAGGTGATATAGATGCTTGAGATAGAGTGTAGTATCAGCACCTTGTGTGAAATTGTGTCTGCATCAGGGTGCAAATTGCACTTGACATGCCAGATGTTTTGATTCTTTTAATTTGTTGATAAACAGCGGTGGTGAAGAGATACTGATCGATGAGAATCCATTAACCAGATTTCTTAATGTTTATGCTGTGTTTCTAATAACTATTGATATTGATAATACATTTTTTCATGGGCATACTGTGGACTGTGTACTGTTATGTGAGTATTATCTTAATTTTAGTAGTATTAAAACATTCTGTTCGTCCCATAAAATTGACTTTCTTGTTTTGAAAATCCAAATTTGATATGATCTCTGTAACCTTCTATCTCAGAGTTTTTGTTATGCTACTTATATAGTTAAAAGTAGTTATCATTTTCTGCTTGGGACCAATAACCTAACAAACTTAAACTCAAATGTAGAAAAAAAGTAGGAAAGTATACATGTAAACAAAGGACGCACACTGCATTACTATGACTTCACTCCTTTCACAATTTCTTTTGCATTTTGTGTGTACTACCTAGTTACAAATGTGGCAGAAACAGTAGTGCGTACCGTACTAATCAGGGGGTACATACATATTGTCGTATTGACAGTGTGGCTCTACTTATTCAGGCTTTCTACATGTAATGATCGAGAATTTGATCACCCCTTTGTTGAATCCTTCAATCATCAATGGCATTACTAATGCTCCTCTAATAGTCTTCCACCCTAGTATCAAATTAAATCCAGAACGAAAATGAGAAGAAAAGAATCATGTTATCAAATTATTGTTATATATTTTTGGCAATCATCTTTTTCATATCAATTACTTGCATAACAGAAGAAATGATTAGGAAATAAGTGCTTGTGGGTTGGGTTATCCCGCCCCATTTTGACCCGTTACCGCCCCACCCAATTTACCACCTCTAGGCTCCTACTCCAACAGCATATTTTTATAGAAAATAGAAGTAAAAGCAAATTACCACTCTGTAGCAACGAAGTTAGACCATCCCATGTCAATGCAGATTTTATCACAGCTGGCCAAAATGGGGCAACGTTGTCTGACCAATCTGCTGTCTTGATATCCTGAGAAAAATAGCTGAATATTTACTGCTCTAGGTTCAGCCACATAAGAGACTTCAGTGGATACTTCAGCCAACTTATAACATGTATTAGTGACGGTGTTGGATTTTATGGAGTCAAAACACAATTGAAATGTACCTTGAGAGAAACGGATTCCAATAACTTTATATAATCAGCAGTAGAACACCAAGCAGGAAGATAAAAGGCATCACAAATCTTGTCCAAAAGCCTTTTTTCCTCTGGGCGCAGGGATTCTTCAGTAGGGGAAAGGTCTCTGTGACACCAGGTGACTATAATTATTGTGGCACCAGGGGCAGCCACTCGAGCCAACTCGCTAACAAACTGTTGATTTGGAAATCGAGAAAGTAACATGAAAATCACAAGTCAAGACAAAGAATTTATCCAAACATGTGTTGTTTGGTAAATTGAACCTTTAGTTTGTCAGGCATATGCTCTCCACTCTCCATGGACCAAACCAGATCAAACTTCCCATCAGGAAATGGCTGGTTCAATGCATCTGCCACTTGAAAGGAGACCTGCTTATTGCTCATCACGGTTAGTTTGCCCGAATATCATGTAAATACTTAAGTAGAAAGCAAGGGGGAAAAACATTCATTTTCCACTCTGATAACCACTTATTTTCATCTTACAGAATATCAAGAAGTTGGGTAAATTACGTCTGATTTATAGGTTTGTGAACCTTGTCCTCGATACTGTAAGGAAATCATAAATGTTCTTACCTTGTTGGCTAATCCTTGGGCAGCAGCAAGCGTCTGAGCCCTCTCGGCTTGTACTGGGCTGAGAGTGATGCCATAACATTCCGCATCGTATTTTCTTGATAGGTACCTTGAGCTACCCCCAATGCCACACCCTACATCAACTATGCTCCTAGGTTTCTTTGCAGAGTCCTCTGCAATTAAAATGTATGATCATGTAATTTATATTGTGGTCAGTTGTTAAATACGAAGTTAAACGTGATACCAACGTGGCCTAGTTATTTCTCTGGAAGGGACCACTTGAAAAGTATCCAGGTTCAATCAAGTCAAACAAGAACTTAAATTATTTGGTATAAGTTGGTTGGACCATCATCTGAGCGAGCCAATAGGTATAAGATTGATTAACTTCTCAGTGGGCTGGTTGGGTAGTCGGTGTTTCAAGCTTTAGGAAATATAAGTTGAACGTGAAGCTTAGAGTACTCGAGACTGTTTTGCGGAGGTTGTATGTTTATTTTTTAAGTGTTTATATGCTATAAAAACAAGGTTTGCTTATAGGCATACAATCAGTTTGGAGTGTTTGGATAAATATATATATATATATATGTGTGTGTGTGTATATATATACCAGGAACAGCGGCGAAGAGGAGTGCATGTTCAATCATACGTATCTGAGCAGAGCGGTGGTCAGATATTTGTACGACGGCATCAGGATCGTAGAAACCATGATGCATGTGTTCTCCCCATATATTCTCCCATATTCCTGACGATTCATCGTAAAATTCTGCTATTCCTTTTTTCAACAGTTGGTCATCCATCGCTGTAACTGTGGTTCCACCATTGGCTCTAATAGCTCCTCTACCTCTGAGTCGCACCAACGGCTGTCTGATGTCGCTGAAGAGTCTGGATTGGCGCGCGATTTTGGTGGTTAGTAGCGTTGATGAGCACGCACTGTATAATGAAGTCATTCTTTTAGCTTCTACCTGTAATTACGTTGTCCGTATAACTACGTAGCTGCTGTAATTACGTTGTCCGTATAACTACGTAGCTGAGGTTGGGGGGGGGGGGGGGGGGGGGGGGGGGGGGGGGGGGGTGTTGGCATATCATGTAGTCCAAAACTTCTGTGTTGGTCTGTTAGATACGTGCATATTCTTCCAATGTTAACATTATTGCATTTAGGTTTATTTATCTATTTAAAACCTAAGGTGAAGTGCGAGAGTCTTGGAATATTCGTTTTATATCCAATTATAATTTTCTTTCCACTAGAGGTGATTTGTAAGTTACCAAAGAAACTAAGAAAGTCATATATCGGTAACTTATGTTTTCTTTTTAAAAAAATGCACGTTAATTTATGTTTTATTCTGTTTGTATATATATAATCTGATGATAGTGTTGCATGTGATTCAGTGGTATGCGTATAAATTTGATAGCGTATATATCTTCCATTTCACATGAGAGATGACTTTTTACATGAAAAGTTGATGTGAAAAACATATCGTAAGACGCATACAACTTTACTATATAAATCTAAATTTTGTTAACGTGAAACACTGTTAGTGACAATCAAATAATCTCAGATATTTAAAGTTTATTAGGTTAATTATTTAATTAAATTTGATTTATTTATTTAGTATATGCGATATAAAAGACATTTCTAAATAAAAAAGGGGAGTGTACATCTCTTCAGGTAAGTTTTCGAGTGGGGTTTTATTGTCATTCGATTGTAAATCCAAAGCAGGTTATAAAATGTCTGGTACCTTATCCGTTACAAACCTAAAGTGTTTCCATAGCCTGCACTTGTGCCATTATACAATTATTTACTAGACAAACACAGGGATAGGGCATTCCCATGGGTTTTAATATCAACATTGTTGTTCCACAAATGTTGAGAATTTGTCCTTTATCAGTCAGAAATTACTTGGTTCAGCCAGCGCCAGTAAACCTCCATCACTGGATAAAGAACTGTAGGGTTTTTATCGTTGAAAATGCCTACTAAAAGGAAACTACGATAAAAAGAAATGGCCAATGTTCATGACCAATATGAAGATAATGAAGGACATGAATATGATGCCTATAGAAAAGAAAATCAATCGATATTTTCTTGACCAAGAGAGGCACAAAAGCAAACAATTAAATTCCAAAATATAGCATTGAGGCCTTCTAACATGGCAAAAGTATGGCATAGAGGTTCTAAATCTTACAATAAACAAAAACTAGGCAGAAAACAAGAAGTCATGCCTTCACATCATCTCACAAAAACAAGAACTCCTATTATCTCTCTCAAGTATTAGTGGCCCTGGTGTAGATTTGTTGACTAGCATGAGTAGATACCATCCTGATTGCACCTCTTGCCATCAAATCTTTGATTGCCTTTCTTGCCAATGATCCATTGATCTAAAACAAAACAAAGTATAAGAACGTAGAACAATCTTTTGAACTGTTTAATGAACTTTGATTCTTATTGATGTTATTAAAATAATGACATGTGATGATTTACATATAAAAAACTGAGGTAATCACTTCTAGGTTCTGAACACAAGGCCAGTAAGAAAATAGTATCACTATCATAAAGCACATGAAACGTTGCAAATAAGATTATGAAAACAGAATTTTATAAGTACCCTTAATCTGTCTGATAAGATGGAAGGAGTGATGAGCTTGAACTTTGGAGCTTCAGAAAGAAGCTTGTCATATGTCGCCTTGTCAAATAGAACCATGTTGTTCACCTTCTCCTTTTGCTTTCCTTTGCTCCACTTCTGAAAAACCAATTCAAAAAACATTTAAGCTTTAGTTATTTTTGAAGACATCTAAATATCACAACTGTCTCCAATTCAAGATTGCATCATCATTGTAGTTCTATTTAACCCAAAAAGTCTTCTTAATACTAGTCATCATTTTGAACATTTTAACAAGTCCAAAAGTTAGCAGATTTCATGACTAGCTAGCTAAATAGCTCAGATAAAAGTCCCCACCTTTTCATAGCAACCAAAGCCTTACCCCTAATAAATAGATTGTATACCATAGCCAGAATCATATTACTACCAAGTAATATAGATACCATAATGCATATCTAACCCGAATTCTATCTAATGAACAGTTAATACCTACATTAAGTTAGATTTTTTTTTGCCAAGAAAACTGGATAAAGGATGAGCATAACTGATATATGCTACTGAAGTATAGCAAGTAACCCAAAGTTCTGAAATGAATTTCTGCAAAAAACAACTTCCACCTGTATAATATGTTTCCAAAGAAATATAGCTAATCAAATAAAACTACTAGCATGCAGAACAAGAAGAATAATAATAGCTAGTGTTCAATTGCACGATATACATATGAACCATTTCTGAATTTTAAAGCGCAGTTGCTATAAGATCGAAGCAAGATGATTAATCAGATACAACATTAATATAAAATCCTAATTTACTACTTAATAACCAGATTTACAAGATCAAAGTAGCATACAACAAAATTAACACAATTAACAAAATGTCTAATCAATCTAACGCAACAAATACGGAAAGCAATAACGTAAATAAGAAATTGAAGAAACTAGGTCAAAGTTTGACCTTCTTTTTCTGCTTCCCACCGCCGGACTTGGCTGGTTTAGACGACGGTGGCGGAGCCTTTTCCTTCTTTGGAGCCTAATTCAATAAATAATGAAATTGTTAAAATGTTTTACAAGATTAAAATTGATATGATGAAAATATAGATGAGACAAAAAACCTAACTTACCATGAAATCTGATGATATGCAACTCTGTAGGGTTTGGAAGTGGTGAAGAAAAGAAGCTGCGCGAGTAAATTTTGTGATTTTTGTGTCTATATATATAGCTAGGGTTTTGATGGTTCTGATTAAGTTAGCGGGTTGTGTTTATCGGGTCGGGTTGTATTCTTAACCGGTCCATTCTTTTATTCTTTTACGGAGTATTTATTTTTTTACCCTTTCTATTAAGAAAAACTCTGTAATCTGATCAATTTTTTGAACGTTTACAGTTTCAAACTTGCATAAAACTTTGTAGTTTTACCATTTTGTATTTATATCTTTCTTTTTTGCTATTTTGTATTTTAAAATCATTTATTGTATCATTTAACTTATTAATGCGTATATATAAGTTAAATGTTTACTTATATAGCAAAAGACATATAAAAATACATTTTAAAAAATTTAAATAAACCATTTTTCTAATTCTAATATAACTAGACAACTTTCCTTCATACACTATGAAAGATTAAAGATGCAACATAAGTAAGGGTTTGAAATTGCTTACTTATAAGCATTTATCTGCTTGAAAAATAAGCAAATGATAATAAGTTAGTTAGGACTTGCATGCATCTCCTCATTCAATAGGTTAAGCAACTAGCACCTTGTCAGTTTTGCTTTTGTCTTAGCCGAGTGTGTAGATGGGACGCCGAGGACGGTGCCCCTTCCTCTGTAAATATTACGGTCTAGTCCAAACTTTTAGACTTCATATTTATTTTAAAGCGTTTAATATAAACAGATAAATATTTTTAAAAGTATATGTTGATTTGACTCATATACTATAAAACGAACAATAAACAGGTTGTCATTTAAATAATAACCCCTAAAAAGAAAATATTGATACTCAATTTTACATTACAATATAATTATAAGAGAAAATGCAATCAATATACTTAATTCAATTAACAAAATATTTTTTTGTCCTCCCATTCAATACAATATTAATTTTATAACTTGTACATTTATTAAACACTAACTAGTTACGGGCATAATACAAAAACTAGTCATCCATTCAAAAATCGTAGAACTTGGTTAAAATTTATCCAATGCACATGGGCAAGACGACCATTCACAACATACATGAATGGACTTTCATATAAATGTTTTTAAGAGGCCAAAACAAATTAAAGGATCGTTACACCATAAAAGCCATTCTTCTTAATTCTCTTATGTGTTCATCAATCTTGGTTCATACAACTTTGAAATAAGAGAGCTCAAATATAAGGTCATCCAACATGTATTCATTAATAAGGAATCATGAGATGAGAAGGGTAACGCAAAGTTGTGGTAGAAGAGTTGACATAAATACATGATAGAGTATACTTTTGGCAGAATACTGTAACCTTGTCGTTAGAAATGAGAGAGCTGCTCAAGTTTACGAGGTTGGAAAAACTTGCATCGACCCTTTCCACTTGATTCAATATCTTCACTTCTCCTTTTAAACCCAGTAAAACCAAAATTTCTCAGCTTCGATTGCTTCTTGCCTGTCTTACTTGAGAAATCATCATCTTCATTAACCGCTTTCCTACACAAAACAAGAATGTAGCAAGCGTTGTAACCTGTTTGGTAAGCAGATTAAGAAAATGTTGAATAATACATTTTTCGTTTTCTTAATAAAAAAGGATAGAAACCATTCATTATCAAATGAAGGCGTTGTTTGGTACTACATAAAGTGTTATTGAATACTATTTCTTTTCTTCAAAAAGGAAGGCAAAGACTAAGAAATACGACAGAAATTGTGTTCAACTGATTGGAATTCTCAGTCAACTGAAAATCAAATTGTCAGTGTGCATTTATTTTGTAAGCCATGAAAACAACAGAATAAAGTAACAATTTATAACTACTGTTTTACTGTTTTTGAAGTACTGTAAATTGACATTGATTATTCAAACAAGGAGATGGTACCATGGTCGCGATCTGGTTTTCTATCTAGATCACACTAGGCACATAAACAAAATCATTTCCAAACAAAGCTTAAGAAAGGAACTTTAAAAGAGAACTCACCATAACACTTCAACACCATATTTGACGTAGGCATTACATGTGCCCCAACTGAAGCGAACCAATGATGGAAAGCCAAATACAGAGTGTATAGACATCCACTCAACAAGTAATGCCAATGAAACCAGGTAACAAAACAAGCAAGCTTGTTAACTTAAAATATTATTCGAAGTAAAGAAACTAAATTTTCTCACCTCCAGGATAACCGGATGCGAAGTCTCTATGCATGTTTTCGGCAGTTTCATCGAACTTCCAGTTCTGCAGTGCTCAGTCCCTTGTCACCTAAATGATCAAGTAAATAATAATACTAAAGATTCCCAGAAAGATATAAGATGATCACTTTGGAACTTTTGGCCCTAAGAATTCAGGATAAGTGGGTAAAATTTCATATTAAGTGAAATGGTTCGAGTCAGGTTGGGTGATCTACAAATAGTTTTTGGTCTTCTCTTCATTTAACTTGATATAAAGTGTTAAATACTACATATAACAAAAATAATCGAATTTACTTTAGGAAAACGATTTGAGGTTCCATACATTTTGAATACACTTTGAGTAACTTTCAATGCATTTTCATTTAGTCAACTCTTCTAAGTTTACCCATATCGACCAAGTTACCCATAAATGGGTTGTGGGTTGATATTGCCAAGTATAGTTATGAGTTTGAGCCTATTCTAAGACAGGAATTTACCTTGGCGACTATACTTGCTCCACTAACAACTGGATAAAGACTATCAGCTTTCTTTGCAACCACATATATAATATTGGGGAATCTCTCTGAGATCTTAACTCTGTATTTATTAGGATCTCCAACTGTATCAATATAAACCTGCAAATGCAAATGAGTAATGTCTTCTGGTCAAGAGGCCAATACATTCATAAATCCTACAGAAAAGCAATGCCAGAATTTAAGCTAATACAGGTCTCTGTCTTGATTAGTTTTAGTGAAACGTCCTTCGGCTACTGTCAGTTGAATTTCAGGATATCACTTCACTACTTTACTCAACTTTCAACAAAATGATGCCACATGAGACTAAATTGTCATTCTAGTAGGCAGTAGCATATTATCAGAGGAGATTTTGATTTTTGAGGCACTCTCAAATATAAAAACTGGAACTCAGGCTGCATTCTGTTCATTATTTCCAAAATCGGACACTTTTTACATCCTCAACAATAAACATGCGCTTTCATGAAAAAATGATCAAGACAGACAGAAGTGGTAAACATCATATTTGTCCAATCCCCCAAAAGATGCAACATTTAAGTTCTCATAGTGTGACAGGCGATTACTAGCGATTCATGGAATTCACCGCCGTATGGCTGACAGGCGATTACTAGAGATTCACGGGATTCCACGTGCCCATGCTACTCGGGTCAGAGCTACACATACTTAACAAGTCAAAACTATGGCAACAATTAATCGCAATAATAATCTCAATCAATCTTAGTGATTTCTAGTATTGTATACGTCAGTCAGGAGATATCCCATGCCCAGGACCTTCTTGACAAGGCCCATGGTAGATTCATGTGTCGTTAAGGTTAATCTTATTTCTGATAAGAAGATGAAAAAAATCATTTGGTGGATCATTATTAGATGTTATGAGATTATTTTAAAGAAGCTGCATACTGACTTTTGCAACACTTTAGCGGAGAGCTCCCTAGGATCTATGACATCAACAGCCCAACCAATTCTTTAATCGGCTTTTAAACTTTTAAAAAACTCCTATCTTTTCTCCTCTTTCAACGTTTTGGAATCTGCATAAATGAAAAAGAAACTCTTTTAAATGATTGTCAAAGAGGAAAATACAAAAAGAAAAGAGGGCGTCTAAGATATATGGTGAATGCAACCACGTTACAAAATGGTGAATTCTCCTAGCAAACACTCTAATATATATGCATACGAAGAACCAAACTAAGCTTCAGATGTGATGACTCAGTTATGCAGAATATACACATGAAATTATAAATAGGTATCAAATACCGAAATTCTGTGGGAAATGTTTAAAGTTGCTGTACGTCTATGAAACATAATAATTACAAGGTTAATCATCAGACAATATGTACCCTTAATAGACATAAGATCGAAAATAACTGATTTTATCATAAAACTTACCCATCCATCCTTCCAAAAGAGTACTTAGCCATGCATTTCCTATAAACATACCCTACTGCACTAATACTGAGTACCATTTTAGATGTAGGCACTCCAAATAAAATATGAAACTTTAAGCTGAACAATAAAAACATTTAGGTACGCACAGAATAATAGATGTGAAGAGAACTCAAGATTACCCTCTACTCAATATGAATATGAATAATTCTATTCATATACAAATTAGTTTTCATCTGAAAATAATATCAATTAAAACAAATTAAATTTAAAATACAAAGATAATGTATGATTGCATATAATATATACGGTTACTGTATAGCCGTATTAGAAAAATACATTACTCCAAAGTAAAAATTATATTTAAATATGGTATAACAAAATAATAAAATTCATACATAGTTACAATAGTAATAAATTTGAAAAGTTACAAAGTTAGTAAAAATAAAAATTATTCAGATTTGGTATTTATAAGAAAATTAAAGTTCAGGGTCTCTTGAGTAATGAAGAGAAAGTTGTTATTTGAAGGGTAAAAGAGAAACTAATCGACAATCAGGTTCTAACTCATGACTAAGCGAAATATATACCACCAACTTAACCACTGAGCTAGAAACATATATGTAACGGATCTGTTTTTGGGTCTTATTTGTCGGGTTCCGAATGAATCATGGCTTATGTGCCTCCTGCTCTTTTTCAATATTTCTTTACTGTACATTTTAAATTAGACGTGTAAACCATGATATTAAGTACATAAACCATGGTTCATTCTAAAAACTTATTTATTTCCCGTTCTATAAAAGTTCATTCCTATCAGCCTTCGTTTTTACTGTATTATTTGGTTTTTATTATATTTTTATGTCTTTTGAGAAAATATAAACAAGATGAATGGATGTCTCTCAGCTCAATTTTTTATGTTTT
Source organism: Logfia minima (assembly GCA_963921325.1). Lineage (NCBI taxonomy): Eukaryota > Viridiplantae > Streptophyta > Magnoliopsida > Asterales > Asteraceae > Logfia > Logfia minima. The sequence goes on from OY992770.1 coordinate 4,411,864, forward strand.
TAAAACACCACAGAATCAATTTCGAGTTTTCACAATTGTGTTGCTAATACTATGCGGTTACAATTAATATAAGTCACAGGAAAATCATATATAATCATGTTATAATGTTGCTAATACTATAGTATTGTAAGAGTATTTACAATGAATTGAGTCTTTGCAACAGTTTTTTAAATGTCACATCGTATTCACTTGCTTTTATAAAATATAAAATTTTACACTTTAATGGTTTGAGTCTTTGCAAAGCTTTTTCTTCCAAGTTAACAAAGAGAACTCAATTGAGTCACCGAGCAATATCTTAATTTTGAAAAACCTCTTACTAAATTGAGCTATTAATTCTAATATGATTCAGCTTTTCAAAAAAAAAAAAAATTTAACCAAAAAAATCTCATTCGAGATGCTTTAAAATTGAGAATCATACAATTATAGCTATTGGTACTAATAAGTATACATTCCTAGAAATAATTAAAAGTTTGCTAAAATGATGAATCATTAATAAAAAAATCATTATAGTTATCATTCATAATCCTTAAAGAGCGTCCGACTAATTTTGCTACTAAGTGAATATTGGAGTTTAACACCGGGTACGATTTTGAAAATAAGTGATTCAATGTTCAATTCGGAGTTAAAAGGGGCCACAAAAATGTTCTTGAACCAATCAAATAAAGGAAAAGGGGAAAAACAAAAAGGAAAAGTGTTGAAAACCCCGGCGTTTGAAACTCAACTTTGAGAAGAACTTGGGGAAGAACTCAGGTCGGGAGCCGTTACCCCGGCGTTCTTGGACCAAAAACAGAGGACACATAAGCTGACTCCGAATGCTCTAACAAAGTCACATTTTTACTCCTTGAATCTACATCATGTTTGAGAGTTTCAGGTATAAATAGTCCAAATAATTCAGAAAAGTATACGTATGACAAGTAACTGGCCAATTAAAAAGCATCAATGTTTCAGTCTTCTCACTACCGAATGTGTAATTCAGTAAGTTATAACACAACGACTACAACACTTAAAAGGAGAATAATTGCCTGAAGTTGGATCAATTGTAAAAAAAGAAAAGAAAATATACAACTTTTAAAAGCATTGCCTACAAATCAGTACATCAAAGTCAGGGTTTTATCCCTTTTTACATTTTCTATGGTTCTTGCTGTTAATATGGAATTAGGTTGGGTTGCTACACACCACACCCTAACAGAAAACATACATACAATATAACCAATCCAAACCACCACTATAACCAAACCCAACCATTGAACCACCCTTATATCCACGGATAGTTTCTAACTACCTACACACACACTTTATCATATTCTTCTTCTACTCCCCGTTGGGACCATAGAATTCAGAACAAAGCTTATGTTTTTGCCTTTAACAACAATGCCATAGTCGGGCGACCCTCATTGCGTTTTCCATTGTGTTCTCTGAAGAAAAACAAAAACACACATTTACATTTTGTTCAACAATGAAATATTAATCTGTTTTTTCCCTATGTTTCTTAATTACATATTGCAAGTCCCATTTCTTTTGAACAAAATGGGACCTACGGAATGGAGACAGTAAGACAAAGGCTCATTTGTTTACATGATTTAAGGAGAGACACTGATTGAGTGTGATTATGTAATTAGCATTAAGTAATAAGTCCCACAATAAGAAATGAATGAAATTGACAAGAAAAACAAAGTCAACTTACTCGACTAAGTAGCTGTATATGGAGTCGGCTCGATCTTTGTCAGTACATTTGGTGATCAGGTCAAGATATAGCATGGCTTCCTGTGGGAGAAGGCCTTCCATGAAAAACTTAAGCAGGTGAGAGTGTGTGCTGGGCATCACATCTAGAGATTGCTCTAATAGTTTCTCTTGTTGCCCTTGAGTCAACTCTGCAGCCTCCATCAATGGCAAAATCCCTCTCTCTTCCTCTTCAAAGTGCTGTTTGCAATTCTCCTGCCCATGCAAAATTTCATTTTAACGACAAAAACTCAAGACAGGCTCATCTAGCTTTGCAAGAGTTCAGGGAGTGTTTCTCCAATACTTCACCAAGAAAATCTTTTCATTACTCGAATTTGAGGTGACAGCTAACTATCATAAATAATATCTGCTATGTAGGGGTAAGCATATGTACCCGAATTCCCGATCCCATACCAGTACCAACCGGCTTTAAACGGTCCGGTACCCCGGTATTTATATATTCAATTTTTATGTACCGGTATTTTCCCACTTTTTCCCGTTTTGGTACCATACCTGCAATATGGAAAGTCTTACATTTTTGCCACTATCCAATCTTGTGCGTGATGTTGAATACAAAAAATCTTAGCCGTAGTTTACATTGTTGGAATGTTGGTTGTTAAAAGGCTCATGTTTTGCTACATTATGTTTAATATTGCAGTTTTCTATATTGTTAAAAGGTCCTGTTTAGATTCTTTGTCATTGGTCTAGGCATATGAAGCTTGTTTTCCAGATGTTGGAACAAAAATTATGCTTGCATTCTTTTGTTGAACAAGATCTATAATTGTACCTTTATAATTAAACCCCATTTGCCAACAAAATCTAGGACTTCTTTTAAATAAAAACTAAGTTACTTTTGACTTTTGCTAGCCTGTACTCTAGTGAAAATTGTTTAGGTAACTGAAAGCTATTGGAATTTTGGTTTTCACTTGGTTTGGAAATATAAGATCTACTGAAAATTGTTTAAATTAGTTGTGTATGTATTACTTATTCATCTATTATATTTTTGGTACCAAACTGGTATAGAACCACTTTTACCGCATCGATACCGGCATCGTATCGGTACCAAACCGCTTCAAATGGTATGGCATTCGGTACTCAGTTTAGGGTCAAATAGAAAACCGGTACCAACCGGTTTGGTACCAATTCCGTCCCGAGCTCATCCCTACTTCTATGGCATTACTAATGCAGTCTAAATTTTTTATTGGATATTACAATTACTAAACATCAAGAACAATTAAACTGTATACATCATAACTTGTGACATTAATGAGATTAAGCTAATTCCTCCAAAACACAATTTATATGGCTCCTACATGTGGCGCTACATCTAGCTTACAAGTATGTTCCTAATTCATCCTCCATACATTTTGGAAGAATACATGAAACACGAAGACTTGATTAGGTGAACACATCCTCGGACATATATGTAAAATTATGTTGAAATAGTCAACACTCGTATTCATTCTGAAATTAAAACTTAGTTTGCTCAGTGTTCAAAAAATCATATTTCATGGGAGTACAATGATATAAATATTCAAGATGAATAAAGGACGTACCAGTAGCAATTTAATGCGAGTGGATAGACTATAGAGAGCGTCTTGAGATGAAGTGCTTCCCGAGTCAAGGACTATTATGGTTTTGATGTCTTCTTTAATGCCATTCATGAGGGGCAGGTCTCTAGCATGCTCCTCATTAACAGATTTAGATAAGCCTGCATCAGAAGAAACATACCTATTAACTCATATCTTATCATTACAAGATATTGTATTACCGAGTTTGTTAAAATTCATCTACTTTGTCAATTTTCAAGGGTACTTAGATATTTAACTAATTGTGAAATTTGTTAAACAAGTCACACACTTCATTATTGCAAGAAAGGGGGTTTCAAATTTGACAATCATTTTAGGACGAAGGTAATTGCATTCTTATAGATAAAAACGGTTAAAAGGTTGATTCAAAAGAAGGCAACTGTGAGTGGATTGTATGGCGAACAAGTAAGAGAAGTACAAGAGAAGCACCAAGTAGCTTTTACATAATATCTACTGTTTCATCATGAAAACCCATAAATAATGGCTAAAAATCAAGTACATTCATAGCAATATATAAGCAATAATTGTAGCAAGCTGAAATTAAAGTTAAAGATTAAATAATCAAAAGAAGGTTCCTTCAAACATTATCAATTATGATTAAAAAAGGGTCCACATTTAACTTTTGCTTGTAAAGTTGGCTCCTTAATAATTTCACACTTACAGAAAATATAAACTTTTGATACTACTGATAATTGAACCTTCATGGCTGCAAAATTAAAGGTATTTAATTACTAATTTTTATACTGAACTTTCCCACTGAAAAAACCATGAAGATTGGTGACCAATTATCTATATTGCCCAATATTATACTGGAAGAGAAAACAATCAAACATTTAAGAGGTAAATCTATGTCAATATTCATTATAATTCTATACTTAAATCCCAGAACCAGAGTCTTTAACATAGCAATGCTAGTTGCTACAACTAACTTAACAAATCATCTCTGATAATACAGCCATTTCTGCACATTACACAAACTCACCAACACTATATAGTCAACTAGTCAACCAAGTCTCACATTTGACCAGAGTCAAACCTGTTACTTTCAATTCATAAATTCTTATGTTTCTTCAAAATTAACACACCTAATATTATCAAATTTGGTATAAATTTCCCTAGCTATCACATTTTTCTTAAAATTACCAATTAAATTCACACTTATAACATCAAAAAACTACCAAATTTGACTTTAAAAAGTCAAAATAGAAACCAGATCTATTACCTCTATCTTCTCTTTCTAAAACTGGGAACACAATCCTTTCTTCCATCTGAGCATGTTCAAGCAACAATTCCAACAACTGAGAATAACTTCTTCCATACTTTTTAACTTCCATCCGTGCACTCCCCATCACCGGATCACCTCTCGACTTACCTCCACGTGCCGCCAAATCCTCTCCCCACGTCACCATTCTCTCCAAATGCCACGTCAAACTTTTATGCTGCAACACCGTCGCCGTCACCACCACCGGCATCTTCTCATTACAGGTGTTCCAGTTATTCAACAGCAACGGTTTCGGAAACTTAGCATCTAAATACCGAAGAATCGTCACCGAAGATCCGGATATGACGTCAGATCCGTACTGTATCACCGGCGTTTCAAATCCGAAATCAGGCGTTTCCGATGGAACAAAAAGTAGAGTTACTGGTTTGTAAAGTATCGCGAATCGAATGTAGGATGTTGCTGGTGATGCCGGTGATCCGTACAGTCTCACCACCGGCAACGCCGCCGGTGCCGGCGACGGAAATTTGTTTCCGTCGGATTGATCTGGTTTCCGGTGAATTTGATCGGAGGTGTTAGTTTTCCGGTGAGGTTGATCGGAGTGATCTGGTTTCCGGTAAAGGTGATCGGAGGTAGAAATATTAGGGCTAAATTTGTCAGGATTGGTATTTTTGGGGGTTTTATTACAATTTCCCATTTAGAGATTAAGTTTTGGTAGGGGGTGAAAATGAAAAAATATTGGGGGGGTTTTAGTTTTATTATTGTGGTCGTTGAAACATGTTGAAGATTAAGGACCGGGAGGTTAATATTCGAAACTTAGATCGGAAGATAGAGACATGGAGTTGGAAAGAAGAAAGAAGAACTGAGAATGAGAATGGAAATGGATAATGAATTTATTTAGGTATTTGGGAAAGTAAAGCACATGGTTAAAAAGGTGACAATGGGGGTCAGGACATTTTATTTTATGAGGGGAAAATGAATCAGGTAACTGGCGCCTTTTGTGGAAGCATATTGAGATTATGAAAAAAGGGTGATTAGTCTGACAATGTCAGGGCTTGTACATCTCGAAATAGTGTTGTTGATTATAATAAAAAGGTACTCATTCTTAATATAATTTGGAGCTCCAATTTATATATTGTTGACTTAGAATTTATACTTCTCAATTATTACATTTATACGTATAAGGGTTACATCTTTGTCATCTCAATTATTACATCTACTCTCACAAAGATCACGTCAAAAGTGTACAAATCACATGACCCTATAATTTTATCATCTATTACCCTTCCGATCAATCGAGTATTCTCTTCGTCACTTTTCATTTTTCATTTCTCAGTCTCTTATACACATCTAATTTTGTCTCTCAATTTTCAATTTCCATCTCCTACTCTTTCCTTTACATTCAATATTATCTTTCATATTTACCTTCTATTTTTATAAAAAAATAAATTATCTAAGAAAAAATTTGTAATATAAACTTATTAATTTTTTAAGTACTTTACTGTAAAAAGAGCTTTTTCTAATTTTCTTTATAAAACCATTTTTTTTATTAAAAAGGGCTTTTTATAAAAATAGATTTTTAATTTTTTTTTTCATAAAATATGTAGTTTTAAAAAGGTATATTATGTAAAAAAGTAGTAAAACTTTCTTTTAAAATATGGGAATATAATTTTAATGTATGTGATCTCTAATTGTAATAGTTTGATTGATTGTATAATATTATTTGTTAAATATTGAGTTCTTATTTATGTATAATAGAATATTTATATTTTTGTATTTAATAAAAGCAATATAAAAAATGACGAAATTGATGACAGGGAGGTAGAGAACAAGAATTTAAGGGGTATGAGTAGATAATCCTTTATCATATATACAATAGTATGTAAAGACAGGCAATTCTATATGTACATGTAACAGTTCCCGCATTAGATTTCAAGTGAGATCATATTACTTGATCCCACTTCCTTGAGGAAACAATAGTTATTCACTTGGAGTTTCAACTTGCCCTCCACATCATTTTATTTATTTATTTATTTTTATTTTTTTAGTCAGCAAATACTCACGCTCTCAATCTCCCATAGTTATGAATTTTGTCTAGAATTACTGTGTTTCAATCATGGTAGGTGCACCCTCTTAAAGGCAACCCACAAAACATCCTAGTATCATACCTTTTATCCAAACTATGAAGCAAACTTAAGTATAAAACCGTAAACTATTTCATTGGTACTTGGTAGACATTTATGAAGACTTATAACGATGAGTACTTTTTAGTAATTTGATATATCGTGGTTTATCATAATTATACTCCACATGTTCAAAATAAGTCTTCACTATAGAAAATGCATACAATTATATGTGTATATATATATATTTAATTTGGCTCTTTTTTATAGTTAAAATGTTAAGCTTACCATTATAAACTACACGACTTTTTAGTAGTGAAGTTTCGTGTAAATAAAAGTTAAATCTGTAGGTTTGCAAGTTTTAATTATCGGAGAAAATGCATCCTTTTACATATGTTCGGAGTTATGTTTGCAAGTTACTGTAATTTGTAGGTTATTGACATTTAGCATAATGGCTAGATCCTTCACAAATGATATTAAAAGTTATAAATCTTAGCATCCTTCGGATTGAATTTCAATCAAAGCGAATCATTATAAAACGAATTCGTAATGTGGTTGAAATGTCACATACAAAGATGATGCTTTTTGTGGGTTGGTTAGTCTAAAAGTTCAAAGCGACCATTATGAAGTTCATTCTATAGGTGTCAAATTAATACAGATTCTCAACTTATCATATATAACAATGGCTTAAAGCATCAGCAATTCCATCTATGGGTGTTAATGATTCAGTTCGATTGGATTTTTGATAAAAATTGAATTGAATCGAATCGAATATTTTGATTTTTTAATAATGAAAATCACTTCGGTTTTTCTTTTGATTTTTTGACTTTTTGGTCTCGCACCGATTTCTTATCAATTATTTCGGCTTATAACTGAGTTTTACAATATGAACTAATTAAAACATATGTGCTGCAATATTGAAACAAATATGTATTATAGAGTATTTTGTTAAGATATATACGCTAAAATAAACATTATAGTTATATTGTATAAATTAATATACGTCAATAAATGATTTCAAAGATTTAATAGAACATTTAATCAACTATAAATGTAGAACATTATAGAGTATTTAGATAAGGAAATGTCGCATTGAAAATTATGATACTGCTTTAAAAAATTATTATCACGTGAGTATTGACTAGTATAATTAGTAAAAATGAGTAGTAGATTGAGCTTTTACCTTTATAAATAAGGTAGAAGCAGAAGAAAATAAATTATGAAACGGAAGCAGACTGTTCACGCCCACATGGCTTTCTTTGAAAAGTTAAATACTACATCCATCCCATTAGAAATGTTCACATTTTAATTTTAGCTGTCCTAATATAAATGTTCGTTTTATATTTTAACCAAATAAAAAGAACTTTATTGAGTAGCTATGATATTTGATTAGTGAAGATTGTAATTAGTAGATAATTTTAAAATTTTGTACTCGGTCAAAGTAAATATTTTAATTAGAATAAAAAAGTACTATATTATGATTTCTTTTTATAAATAAGGCAGATAGATAAATAGACAGATAAGTAATAAACTTGCTGTATAAAAGTTAATAAATAAATAAATTTACTTGATGAGTTTATTACGAGTGACTTGTTACATTGATGAAACACAATAACACAGTAAATTTTACTTGGATAAATTAACTCCGTACCCTACACTTAGAATTCTGAAACCCTAGAACTGCGAAGAACAAGATCATAATGGCCGCAAAGAAATCCAGCAACGAAGGTGTACTATCTCGATTTACATCATCAATATCCGAATCGCCAATCGTCTACAGAGGCAAACGCGCTGCTTCCGACGCAGGTTTCGTCGCCAAAAAGCTTCTCAAAAGCACCGGCAAGGCGGCGTGGATCGCCGGAACCACTTTTTTAATCCTCGTTGTTCCACTCATTATTGAGATGGACCGTGAGGCTCAATTTAATGAGCTCGAGCTACAACAGGCTAGTTTGCTCGGTGCTCCACCTGCTGCCCCGGTCAAGTGACTGTATTTTACCCTAATTTATACCGTCTGGTTTTTATGTTCAATTAGGGTTTTGAATTATAGTTTTGTATGGATATTGAGTTATATGAGTATTGTGATGGATGAATTATAAATACAAGTGTAGCATGTCTCCTTGTTATTTGTTACATCTGTTGCACGATAATGCATCGTTATTTATTGTTTGATCGTACAGAGTATTGCTTATCTGAAACTGCTCATCTACTTACAAAATAATTAAGTGCTTGTATGAAATAAGTTGATAAATAATTTTCAAATTTGTATTTAAGAATGAGCAAGTTATTGGCTCTGTAGGCTGCAAGTTATTGTATAGACATCAATAGTTGGCTAGTCATTACATAGTTATAGTTTTTAAATCCCTATTCAAGACTTGATATTTGTTGACTTTGAAAGGGGCTCACTTGATATCACAAATAAATGTAATTTGTTGCAGTTGATTTATTGGGATTCATGATTATTTGTGATATCGTATCAAATGCAAGCTACAACAACGGAGTAATCCACTTGAACCAAGAGTTTACTTGTTTTGGTAAAAGAGGATAAAGATGTTAATGCATTGTATCTAAAGAATATACTGTATATATGAAGCTACATTATTTTGTCAGTAAATAATTCTCAAGTTTGTATTTAATATTCATGACTTTAGGAGGGGTATGTTCTTTTATCCCCATAAACACCATCATAACAACTACCCACTTGGTTCAAAGAGGATATCCGCTTTTGGTTTATTATTGCTCTGCGAGATAAAGATTGCAAGTTATTTTCTGTATTGTTATTGCCTTGGAGTAGGAAATAGAACTTTCTTGGGTGATATTTTTAGCTTCAGAATGTTATGTTTTGTAATTATGTAGTTCTCCTTGCAAGATTAATGAAGCTTATCTGCTTAGCACAGGTGTATTTAGTTGTCTGAAAGCATTTGGCAATGTGTTACTTGATATTGCGTGCATTTAATTGATTTTTGTGCATCTGGGTGATTGGAGTATGTTGATATTTCGGGTTATGGTACGTGATTCGAGTGAAAGTGGCCTGGAAGCATATTGCAAGGGTAATAATGACAAGTTTAAATATGTGGTTTATATCTATCCATTTTCTTTGTATCTCCTTACTCATATTATAGGCCCTTCTGACGGCCAATGCGATAGTTTAATATTGAGTTCAGCGTCCTGGTTGTGTGTTCATAACGCCATGCCGATCACATGCATTTGTAAGTCACTTGGGGTTTTTGACAAGCTTTAAATATCTGGGTATTTCTTCTTTTAATATGGTGCAGCTATCCTGCTTCAGACCTAATTATAAGATAGTGTATGCTGTCACAAGGCTAACCTACAGAAGCTTTCCCCTAGAGGTGGCACATTGGGCGGTTGGGTAATGGTTAAAACGGGTCCAGGTCAAATTTGGTAACTTTTGGTACAAGTAGGGTCTACCTGACATACTTTTTGGTGTAACAAGTTTTCGTGTGTCTAACGATTGCAACCATTTGATTCTTTCAATAGTAATCCAGATTTCTAAGTTGGTGCTCACTGCTCAGTAGTTCCTCAGTCCATTCCTTTCTTTCTGGAATGGTGTCTGACTTTCTCCATGACCGTTATTTTATTTTTGTAGCTCGTTCAAAGAATAAATGCAAAAAGTTGACGACACTTATGCAATGAAAGTGCTTCAATATTAAAGAAATATGTCTGAAGTGCATTCGTTTTTTAGCTGTAGTTATGAGTAGGAAGGGACCGTTGGTTATGCAAATAAATATTCTTAGCTTTCTGTTATTTACTTATATATTTGACAACTATTTGAGCGATTCAGGTAAATCTGTATTTCATTTGTTTAATGTAGCATCCGTACCAGATGCATAAAATTACTTTCTTGCTGTTGCTTGTTAGTGGCCAGATCACTATGATGTTTCTACAGTCTACTCAAAGGGAAGAAGACTTGTTATACAAAGGTTCCCTAGCTTTATGAGAGGTGGGTTGGGCTGGAAAGCCTTTAGGTGTTGTCATTTTTATTCACAATATAATGATGAAAACAAATTAGAACACTTGGATTCCATAGTCTTTAAATGTCACCATCACCCCAAAGTTGAAGTTGTAATATCAAAAGATAAAATATAGGTTTCAATTTCACTTTCAAGGATGAAAAATGTGGATATGAGTTGTAAGCCTTCTTTGATGAATTACTCTATAGCATGAGCTAAACATATAGGGAACCGATACGTAATCTGGACTTTGGAAAGCGTAGAGCGTCATAATCTCGAATGCAATAGCATAAAAATGTGAAATAATGTTATATTAATTAAATATTTGACATTATAAAAGAGAAACCTTAGCATGTAACCAACTTTTGCTTCTTGTAAACGCTACAATTAAAGGCGAATGACTTCTTTAGGGTGTTAATAATAGATGGATATGGATCGGATTTTGATCCAATTTATTAACGATCTAACTAAAACTTAAATGTATTATGATTTGATCTATGATCCAACATAGCATTATCTGATATGCGATCCGACTAATTTAAATGGATAAATTATCATCCGGATCGATTCATTAAAAATTTTATTTTCTAAGTTCTAATATTTTATGCTCGGAATACTCCTTTTTCGTGATGATGGATAGTTAAAATACTCGCACAAAGGTTTATTCTCACTCACTTTCTCTGTAGGTGTATATATATAAAATAAATATACATCATGTGTTGTTAATGCTGCATCGAATTTGCACACAAAATACTACTATAAAATTCATTGTTCTGCTAGATATATAAATAGCGTGGCATAATAACTTGAATTACAATTTGAAAAATCGAACTATTTTGTTAGGTATAGTTGAAAATGAATTATAAGAGTTTATTAATTAATATTAATACAATAATAATTATATAGAACTAAAATCGTCATATCAAATTTGTAATAGAAGCTTGATTGTACATTAGCAGAGTAGCAAGGGAAAACGATACGTGACATCAAAGAATTTTTGTTTTGATTTGACGGCAAATGCGAGATAATCCCGGTATATTGATTCATGTAGCCCACCAATCTTTGAAATATTTCGTGAAACGTGATTCATCCCTCTATATATATATATATAGATATAGATATAATATAATATCTATAATATAATTTCATCCCTATATATAGATATAATATCTATGATATAATACACAATTAATTAAAGAAGCTAGCTGGACTTTTTTCATAATTTCGTGTGAAAATCTTCACATACAACTAAAATATAATATGTAGATTATAGCATACAGAAAAAAAAAACTTTATTGTCTAACTTAAATATCATATTCTTAAATGGATTGATTCGAATGGATCATGAATCGATTCAAATGTTGATATGTCATTGGATTGATTTATTGGATTAGTAACTGGATTATTGGATTAGTAATTGGATCGAACAATTCATCCATCAATCCAGTTACTAATCCAATAAATCGATCCAATGACAATGAATCAAAACTTGAATCGATTCATGATCCATTCCATTTAGCATCACTTCTTAAACAAGTTTAGTAGAAAATTCAACAAAAAATTGGCCATAAAGAAATTGTTTATGGATTGAATAATAAATTTATACTAATAAAAAAGATCTTGATTATTACTATTATTAGCTCTTAAACTTGTATATACAAACGATTCTATTTAATTGTTAGTAGAATATCATCATACGTCATACCAGCTGTTTAATTAATATGATATTATAATATGTTTCTAAAACTTCAGAGAATTGGTGAACTTTGGCTAATATATATAATATTGTTATATTATAATGATTTTTTCGACAAGCTATAAAGTGATATCAATGATTTTATTAAATGATGAGTAGGAGTCGTATATAAATATTGTTGCAAAAAAGTAAAAAAAAAAAAAAGTATTAAGAAATTCAAATAAATATAACCAACTTAAAACTCTGACGAAATCCAAAAATATCAATATTTAGAAGATAAAGTGGTAACATAAAATAACGGGTATATCTTTTTATTAAAAGTTGCTATCGTCTCTTTATTTTGATTAACGTTGGTGTTGATAGTTGAAAATTTTAATAACCTTTTGTATTATTATTAAGTAAATTTCAAGTATGTTGACGTTAATATGCTGAGATAATATCTCCATCTCTATCTATATATGTCTATATATATATATATATAAATGAATTGATCAAAAGGAAAGCTCCAAATATTAAAGAATAAATGAAGTAAATCTCAATCATTAATTTTATAGTAAATAGATAGATTTAAGTATTAATGAATGTTTAGTTGTAATTTTGAGTAACATTCATCACGTACGAATGTTAACGTTCTGAAAATGGGATAATATTAACTTTTCAAATTCTCTTATTTTTTTTACTTCCCTTTTAATCTCCACCCTATATGTTTATACATATACTATAATATAATATAAATAATTATAATAAGTTGGTGTTGTAGTTACACAAACAGATTAAAATGAAAAAAATAAAAATAAAGATGGTTTTTCTATACTTATCTAGATATTTGGTGGTTGATGTCTTAATACACAAAGTAAATCTTACCAAAAATAAATTTTATATGATAACATTCGTAATATATTAAGAATGTCTTTGAAGTTTTAATGATTGATGATGTCATCATCTATTTAATTTTAACTAATTTAAGTAATCAAACAAATATGTAATTATTGAATTTTTGATGATATCATTAACCGCTTCCTATATTATAGTTAAGATTATTATTATACATATTTAATTTAATGTAAAGTTAAATTGTAGGAAAATCAATTGTCGTTTACCACCGTTTACGTTACCGTTTTCTTTTCCTATTATCATTTGAATGTACGTAAGAGGCCAGGTGAAATTCATTGCTAACACCGTTATAACCCTCTGTGTTAACTTCTTCCTCGTAAGTGTCCGATTACCTGATACATTGCACCGTTTCTTAGAAGCGTTGAGCTATAATAGTTCGATCTTCAACTTGATCTGCTCATCTGTTGCTACAGAAGGTTTCATGTATATGATTTCAAAATGTTAGTGTTCTTTTCTTGATATTCATTTTGATATTATTATAATTTTATTGTTTTCGTTGTTTCTGTTATGTACGTGTATACACAGAGCTGATTTGCAATTGTCCTATTCTTATACTGGCCAATAAGTTGATGAAATTTGATCTCAAAAATTGAGTTACTGGAAATTTGAGTACATTTTGAAGCTTTATGATTGCAACAGTTAACTTGATCTTATGCAAAGTTAAAGTTTGACTTTGTGTTAGATGCCATAATTAGAATTGTAGAGACGTAACTGAAGGTGTTGATTATTATGCATGCTACAGTCTATCTTTAAAATGTGATAGTTATGAGCTTTTTTACAATGATCAATCCGGATCATCATCTACCCATTTAAATTAATTGGACGTGGATATGTTCCATTTAATTGGATCATGGATCGGATTACAATCCATTTAAGTTGGATCACTAATTGATCAGATCAAGATATAATATACACATCAAAGATTTTTTATATATAATACTTTAACTTTATACTATATCTTGGTTCAAGCCAGAAACAATTAAGAATGATCAATTTTTGGTTCAAACTAAGACCAAATCTAACTGAACTATTCACTATTAGCCTACGTATTGCACGGGTGTCAGTTTTCCGGAACTTACCTCTCTTTCGAGGTGTGATTTGTACGGATCTTACTTTTAATAAATGTTTTTGTTGAAGGGATTCTTGAATAAGAAACACTACCTTTTCAACCTCATACGCTGATTTGAATGGAAAACAAGATTCACAAACATAACAGATACATTTTCATTCTTACTGTGAATTCATGTTTGGGCTCACTCATCATCTTTCATTATGCAGAAAAACAGATCATGCATATACAAGAACAGCAATGTGAAAGCGTGATACGTGATTTATACACCAAAGCAAGACGACGAAGATCTATGAGTTCTTTCTTCAATCCAAAAGAGAGAATAACAAACCCTAGATTTCTAGAAACTTCTCAACATTTGAATCCTCGACAAGCCATCAGCCACACAATGATGATAAAAATTGCGATCGCTCCTCCTACCATCAGCTTCATCTGAAGATTCTGCAACCACATCTTTCTCCTTAGTTGCCTTCCCTGCCGTTGGAAACTATCGGCCTGCATTCAAAACATTCCGTAACCATCAAACATGCAAGTAGACCTGTGAAACGGCTGTTATCACCATACGACAACTAGAGAATACAGTCTTTTCGTACTTGGAACTGAAGGTTTTCTGTTTTATCAACCAGTAATTCAATCTTCTCACCACGATCCAGAACCTGTGTTGGGAATAAAAAAAGTTTATTCTATGATATCATAGATTGAGAAAGGGTCAAACAGATGCTCAAAATGGTTAATCATTAGACAAGTCAATGTGAAGTTATTTATATCTCCTATAAACAATATCAAGATAAGATTACATGTTTCCCCATTAATGACAATATATACTAAATAGTTTGCACTAAGTAGCCTTTCCCTGGTACATAACTACACATCTAGGCTCTACAACATTTGGGCCATCAGTCTAGAATAACACTAATTAATGCAATCATAACGAAACTCAGCTACAATGATGTAAAGCTTAAAGTTGTGCAAATCAACATAATTCACTAGGCAGTGCATGATCTTCTTTGTTCAGAGTACTCATGTTAAAAAACCAAGTACTTGGTAAGTTGTGGCAGTTGCTTATATCAAGTAATAAACAAGCAGTACATCGAAAACTGTCCTACGGTCGCAGTTTTTGTAATATTTCATAAGGATACATTCTTACATAACCATTTGTGCTTAGAGCTTTCGTGTTCGTATTACAAATGCAGAAGATCAATGATAGATATTTCTCACACTGCATTGAATGCCATAAGATAATAATTGCTTGAAACCAAGAAGAAGACAATTTTCACACATAAGTAATATGAGAATTTATCAGTTGCTACTTGCTAATACTGTGGACCTTCAAGAGTATGCTAATATCTGTTACATATGAAATCTTCGAGAGTCTGATCATAGGATCTTCAAGAATATGCTAGTTTTTAAGTTATCCGTCAAGAAACACGTCAACTAGGTGGATAGTTCTATGCATGTGAAACGACAAAGAGTATGGAATACTTTACAAAAACAAAGTTAAGTGCTAGTTACATACTGGAGAAGCTCAGCTATGGTCACGAAAAACATATATATCTAAATTTCAGTATGATTCATTAAGAATGGAAGACTTCCTTTGTTCACACAATAAGAACAATTACAGTCTCAATTGCTGGATATCCAACAACCAAAAGTTGGCATGGTTGTCTTCATCAAATTTCAAGAATAGTACATTCTCTAAAATTTAGGTTGGCATGGTTCAAATCACCAAAAGGTGAAGAGTTTTACTTCATAAATCATAAGCTTGGTCGGAACCCTGAAGCTTGGTATAATGAAGTTTCAAAGTTCAATTTCCACCAGACTAGACGATTTGCACTTCCAAATTCACAATTCTAACAATGGTAACTATGAAGTGTCAAATCCTATAAAACAAACTAAAGCAGAAAAAGATGGAAAGCTAGAGCCTAGAGGTTCTATTCTGCACAAGTGTTATTGAGTAACTTAAGTTGAAAGATTCATTATTTTCAATGTTTAACAGTAGTACACCGTTATGGAGGGCCAAAACTTGTAATAAATATCTAATAAGGTGACCCACCTTCCAGTCTTGAATTTGGCTTAAAATAAGAGGCACGTTGTTACTCTACTTTGATTGGCTACTAATGGTTCTCTTATTCAACATTCAATGAAAGTGAGTTAGTGAGGATAGATTTTCAATAGTACAATGTCTAGGTTTTAAAGCATACAACAACACCATCATGAAAAAGGACAAGATTACAATAAATTTGACTATAAATATTAGACGATACGTGTATGGGCTGTTTTCTTCTCTCAGTAATGTCAATTCACTTGCACTAAATGCAATCATTAATGTTTGGTTACTTATACAAGTCATTACAAAGTAGATAAAAGTATTTACCTTCTCAATGTTGTCCATCATAATCCCTTTAACCTCGGTTATTTGAGCCTTCAGTTTAGACAGCTTGCTCATTTCATCCGGATGGTTTAAACAGTACTCCATGTGCTCCTTGATCTTTGGTCTATTTAAGAGAAAGATACAATAAAAACTTCATATTCAGAATAATACAACCAGAGCTATAATAACCAAATTTAAAATGAGATCAACACACCCGAACTCCCTATCAAGATTATAAGCAATACTAAACCGATCTTCAAATAAATCATCGTCACTGTCATCAGCAAGTGGGTGCTCATTCCCGATACTTGCTCCATATCGCTTCTTAAAGTCATCCTTCACTCTCTCCAGAAATACAAACGGCACACTCCTCCCAGCCGATTCATCAGCAACAACAAGAAAAACTACATGGAATAGATACAAAATCACTCATGTTACTAATCCTAAAAGGACAGTACGACACTTTAAGAAATGAGCATATGTGAACAAGTTTTCAAATACCAAAGCCACTATCAAGCAAGAAGTTGAAGGTGTATCCATCACAGGAATACGTGTATTTAGTGCTACCAGAAGGCAACTTCTGTAAGCACTGAACAGCAACCGTACTAACGTTTCCGGAGTATGCCGTGTGTTCTGCCAATACGACAGTTCCTTTAGCAACAAAGCTATAAATCAATCCTTTCTGACTCATTGCTAGGTACTCTACAACTTCAAATCAATCGTTTCTCACAAAATTCGCAATTAATCCTGAAAATAACATGCACAAACCCTAAGTTTCACAATCAATTCTGTACAAACAAGTATAAGAACACAAAAACATATCTCAAGTCACATAACATTTTAAAATTAAACAGTATTGACATGATAATATTAAGTACAAAAATAACTGTAATTAAACCCTAAGAAGGTGAATATCTGTGAAATTAGATGATGAACTGTAATAATCGATAATTTCGAAGCAATCAATTACACGATCTGACAACTCGTGGCAAATAAATCAAAGGAACGGATAAAGAATTAGAACTATATGCCGTAAATTTGTTAGAAATTAAAAAATAAATAAAATTAAAACGAGTTTAAAGAGAGAGAAGGAGAACCTGGAAATGGAAATTGGGGGGTTTGATGTTTTCGTGGGGATTTGGTTTTGGTTCGTGGCACCAGTAACGAAAGAGTCGACTAGTAAACGGCCGATACTCGTGAAGGAAGTACTTTTAAGGCGACTCAGATAATGACTTTTGATCCTTAGAGAATTATAGTTTTGTCATTAAGTGTGCAAACCCATTATTCCGAGAATTATATGATTGTCATTTAGGACTTTTTTATAATCACTTATTTATATTTATATTTAATATCAGGGAGCAAAATTAACAGTTAACCAATCTATATCAGGATTAATCGAATCAAATTAACTTATCCAAATCAATGACAGGTTGTTTTGTTTGGATTTTTTATTAACCGACAAAATTAAGTCGGTTACAATTAACCTATCAAAATCGATCTACATTATCAAAATTAATCACCAAGCAATTATAGTATATATATATGTGTATATATATAATTTTTATAGATTAATTTATTTACACTTATATACGTATAAGTATATAAATGCAATGTAATTTAAATAAACAATATGTACGAAGGCACGAGATATCGTTTATAACAAACTAAAATGTGTCTCTCTTTCTCTCAAACACTAACCATCTAATTCTTCATATTTTATTTTAACGTTCCACTTATACACATAAATATTTATTTAACGACTTTCATAAACAACGATGTCAATGATAGATGACGGTCGATGTCATACAATCAAAAGTAAGATGTTCTATTTACATTACAAATTCTTTTTTTTTTTGTCTTTTTTTTTTTGTTTCACCTAAATGTTGCACTTTTTTATATTTTTAGTTTCATAAAAACTGATAGTTAAATGTTAACATACTCATAACCGTCAAATTAACTAATTAATTGATATGTGGTTAGCCGATAACCGATAAATACAACATTCCATTAACCAATAGATCAATTACAATTAATTTTTTTTCTTTAACCGTCTCGTAACCAATCCATAGATCAATTACAATTAAATTTTTTTTTTTAACCGACTCGTAACCAATCCATACTCTCTATCACGTACAATCTGTACCCATAATAATTTGCAACTAGGACGTTGTCACTTTGTGCTGTACATATAATCACTTGCATGTGAACCAAAGGGAGTGGAAATATTAGTATTATTTTACTTATATAAGTAGTAACGAACCTATGTGAAAAATAAATATGAAGTACACTTGAATATTTTAGTCAACTAATCATACTTTATTCCAAATGATGCATGGGCTCCGCATTTATCACAATTTTAAGATAGACTATAGCATGCATAATAATTAACACCTTCAGTGACGTTTCTACAATTCCAATTGTGGAATCTAACACAAAGTCAAATTTTAACTTTGCATCAATGTTTTAAAAACCGGTTTTTTATCGAACCGGTCATCTTATCGGTTTCGGTCGGACCGGTCGAACCGGTTGAACCGGCTGGTCGGACCGGTTGTTGACTTTTTGACTTTTTTACTATTTTTTAATTTTTTTTAAAATTGATTGAGTGTTAATGTTTAATTACACTTCATATTGACTTTAAATTTTATGAATTTGAAATTTGAAGCAATATATGAGTGGTTAAATTACATTTAAAAGTAAAAATAAAATATAATTTAACAAAATTGAAAGTCAAGGAAGCCGATTTTTTCAAAAAGAATGAAACAATCAAAGTTTTCGAGTGAAAAAATATGAACTTTCAAAGTTTGCAAAAAAAAAAAAGTCAATTTGGTCAAAAACCGGTCCAACCTCACCCGAAAAACCGGTCGGACCGCCCGAAAACCGGTCGAACCGCCGGTTCTTGACTTGGTCAACTTTGCCTGAAAACCGATTTATTTTGAGCCGGAAAACCTCCAAATTCCGGTTCAACCGGTCGGACCGGCCCGGTCGAACCGGTTTTTAAAACACTGCTTTGCATAAGATCAAGTTCACTGTTGCAATCATAAAGCTTCAAAATGTATTCAAATTTCCAGTAACTCAATTTTTAAGATCCACAAACTTCATCAACGTGTTCGCCAATATAAGAATAGGCCAATTGCAAATCAGCTATATATATACTCGTACATATATATGTACGCAACACAAACGAGGAAAACAATAAAATTACAATATATCAAAATGAATATCAAGAAAAGATCTATAGCTGAGGTGGAATATAGATATTTGACTATCACCGGTTATGAATTAAAATGGTTGAAAGAATTGTTGTCTTCCCTTAGGGTTTTACATTATGTACCCGTGAAACTGTTTTGTGATAATGATGCAACTTCGCATATTACATCGAATCTGGTATTCCATGAACTTACAAAACATATAGAGATCGATTGTCATTTTATCCACGATGAAATACAAATTAGAAGCATTGAAACTGCTCATCTTC
Organism: Logfia minima; assembly: GCA_963921325.1. NCBI lineage: Eukaryota > Viridiplantae > Streptophyta > Magnoliopsida > Asterales > Asteraceae > Logfia > Logfia minima. Next base: position 4,431,987 of record OY992770.1, read on the forward strand.
ATAGCTCTCGGCAATTGGCCGACATTTTCACGAGAGCATTAGAGAACCAACGGTTCAATTATCTAAGGTGCAAGTTGGGCGTTTGAGATCTACACGCTCCTATTTGAGAGGGCTATTGTGTTTTTATAATATACTAGGTTATAAACTCGCGATAACGCGGGACAAATTAATTTTTATAAGTAAATAAAATATTGTGGTTGATTTGTGACTGATTTTTTTATATAGTTTATAAACCCGCCATAAGGCGCGACTAAGTTAACCTTTATAAATAAATAAAATATTTAGTCGATTTTTTTATATTGTGACCAACTTTTTTAATTTAATAAATACATCAAATATTAAAGGGCTGAAAGTGTAATTATATATAGTTTATAGACCCACGATAAGGCACGATTATTTTAACTTTTATAAATGAATAAAATATTGTGACCGATATTTGATAAATTCAATTTTCATTTGGTCAATTTTTTTTATAGTTTATAGACTCGTTACAACGCGGGATGAATTTAATTTTAATAAATTTAGTCGATTCTTTAATATTGTGACCAACTTTTTTAATCTAAATAAATACATCAAATATTTAAGGGTCGAAAGTGTAATTATATATTTTTTTATATGGTTTATAGACCCGCAATAAGGCGCGACTAATTTAACTTTTGATAAATGAGTAAAATATTGTGACCGATTTTTTATATATAAATTCAATTTTTATTTGGTGATTTTTTATATAGTTTATATACTCGCTACAACGCGGGAAAAATTTAATTTTAATAAAATGAGTAAAAAATTGTAGCCGATTTTATATAGTTTATAGACTCCTTAATTTATGTACATGAATAAAATAATTAGTATATTCTTTTAATTTAAATAAATACATCAAATACTTAAGGGGTCAAAAGTATAATTATATGAAAGAAATTAAGATCGTTGGATCGTAAATGGTAAAAAATAATTAAAAGTTCAGATTTCTCTATTATATCTTTTTTAATTATATATAAAGAATAAAAATATTATATTCACATATATGTAGAAGATTGTTTTGATAGGTTAGTAATTTATTTTGAAATAGATATAGCTTATTGTCAAAGTAGGTGTATTTATATATATATATATATATATATTTAGCCATACTGGCTCAAAAGAAAGTCGTTTGACAGAATATTTGATCAATTTCTTACAAGCCAACAAAGGGTACAATAGGATCAAAGATAGGGGCAAAAGTGAAAATTCTTCTTATATTTTGGCTTTCTTCTCCGCTTCAGTGGAACCTATTGAAGGAAAAAAGCATACACTCCCCCCCCCCCCCCCCCCCCCCCCCCCCCCAATTTCTTGATTACACGTAACCTTAATTTCATAATCCCCAAATATTTTATTGATCGCATTTCATAATCTGAATCGGTGGTCTGGTATATTATAAATTTCCATTTTCATATCTTTGTTGGTATTGTCACATTTCACAGAAAAAATAAAGAAAATACAACTTAAAATGGTATCGGCAAATAGGGAAATGGTGGTGTATTGCTTTGATTCATTGGTGGCTCACTTTAACGGCGAACAAGTCCCACCTCCTGCTTTCGATGAGGGTCAATAGTAATCTTTCATTCATTCAATAAAGTTTTCATCTTTATTAGTTTTTCTATATATTTATTTTCTTTTTCAGTAATTAACTGTTTTGAGGAGATTGTATGTTAGAACTGTATTTGTGGTTTTTTTATTTTATTGTTATCTAATTTCTTACAATTCTTTTCAGTAATTTTTATGTGACTTATTGGTATGCCTTGCATTTGTTTGTGTGTACATGTATAATGTGTTACCTTACTTTTTGAATCTTTTTTGGAAACTTATGATATGCAACTTGTGTACAAGTATGCATTTTTATCCCAATAAGTACAGTAGATTAAAGTTTTTGTTTTGAGTTAATTAGTACTCAAGTGGATGCATAACTATTTATTTATTTGTTTATTATTATTTTTAAAATAATGTCAGTTGAACATGTGTATGATATGATGTTATTGGTTAAAACTTAATCATATATATGTTATAATTGGTGATGTAATCTTGTGAAAATCTTCTTTTATTCTTCTATTGAAATCTGCTGGTGTTAGTGTGATGCTAGCTCTATGAAGCATTTTGTTACAAACATCTCTCTCTTGAATCTTGTTGGTTTTATTGAATACATATTTTTGTGTAATATTTTGCGTCTCTGTGATCTCTCTGTTCCAAGAGGTTACCTGTAAACTTAAGTATAATACTAGAAATATTGCAATGACATACAACTATTTTCATCATACACTAAAAACATCACTCACAATGCTATGAAAATTGCAATAATCCGATTATGGGATACGCCATATTGCCATGAAAGACAGTGTTCTCCTTTTTGGTAAATTTGAAGCTAAGGAGACCCATTTGCTGGTGTTTTGTAGTTACTAGTTATTTTTCAGATAATTTACTTACAGTAAAAAAACTTTCTTGATGTGCTCTATATTGTGATTTCAGCCCTTTGTTTGTTACTTGGAAGAAAGCCGTGAATGGTGGGGAACCTCGTCTGCGTGGATGCATCGGGACTCTGGAAGCTCGCTGCATAACAAATGGCTTCAAGGATTATGCACTAACAAGGTAGGTTCTCTACTAATAAGAATTAGCTCAAAAAATCGTGTGCTTATTACCATATGGGAACATTTATTTTGTGAACGTATTCAATAAGCTCTTAGGCCCCGTTTGTTTTTTACTTAATGGCTGGATACTAAATGGCTTTATTTATTAAGTCATTTAGTTGTTTGTAGAACACATGATGTATGCATGAGTGATTGGGAGATTATTATATTGATTTATCATACATGTTTTTTCTGACAGTGCTTTAAGGGATAGGCGATTTCCACCAATACAGGCTAAAGAGTTGCCGTTCTTGCAATGTACAGTTTCCCTTCTTACTAATTATGAAACCGCTGCTAATTATCTTGATTGGGAGGTATGATTTATGTACAAGCCTCTTTGAGCTTCTTTGCATAGTAAAGACTTTCTTTTACTTTTCTCATTTTTTCAATCATTTTTATTATCCATCTTATCTTGCAGGTAGGAAAACATGGAATTATTATAGAGTTCACCGATCCCAATAATAATTCAAGGCGAAGTGCCACATACCTACCTGATGTGGCTGCTCAAGAAGGTAGCATTTTTTGCTTAGGCTTTTTGTGGGTCGAATAGATTGTTATTGTAATAATTTTTCATAGTGGTCATAGATTTTATTTATTACAGAGTAATATTTTTGAAATAAGGACAAAAAGTATTTCTGGGTCAACCTGACCCGACCCATTTCATCATGCACCAAATATGACTTATTTTGACCCAAACCAATAATCTTCTGTAACTCAATCCAATCACTAGTCGCTTTTAATAATTTTTATATTTGGATTCTTAGGCTGGACAAAGATAGAAGCCATCGACTCTCTGATGCGGAAAGCTGGTTTCAATGGCATCATAACAGAATCAGTGAGGAAGCGTATCCAACTGACCCGTTACCAGAGCACATTATTTACAATGCACTATGGCGACTATGTGAGCTATGTGAAGGAAACTCGAGGTGCTCCCCCCTCTGTTTCTGGGCTTAAATCCCATTAACGCATTTGACAAAATTAAGAAATTAGAGTGGAGCCAATATGTTGTATTTTGGTTCCATGTATCTAAGTGATGTTATAAGCATGTCAAGTCGACTGATGCTTGGTAAATGTTTAAGATGATCAAATCTTGCAATTGTGTTTTTATTTATGTGTGCTATATGGCTCTTATTATGATAGTTTTGCATTTGTATTATAGTTGAGTTTTGACTTTCAGGTCAAAGTTTTGATTTTTGACTTGGCTAGAGAACTGTTGTTTCCGTATAAATAAAAAATCTATGGAAAAGCAGGCCTTTTTGTCATTTCAAGGGAAATTGTAAAATAAACATAGTTTTAAGTTTCGTCCAGTTATTCTTGATGGTCAAAATATAGATGAAAACTGAAGTATCCTTTTGTTTTGTATAAAACCATATATTTTCTATGTATTTTACCTAAAAAATGATACATAGATTCAGTTTTAATACGTGTAAAGTATACATATAAAGATTATTTTTATAAACAAGTTGTTTGTTTGTACACTTTATATTCAATTTAATGTAATTTAGTTTGTACATATTTAATATTTAATTCTAATGTCAAAACGATACTCCGTGGTAATCAGCTTCTTACAAGTTATAACTAAATTATCTGACTTTTCTATTAAAAAAATCGTACTAATCAATTTTAAAAAGCTTGCCCAATTATTTCAACCGATCATATTTACAAGAAAACCATGATGTGGGCATTTCTGTTGATCCGGTGATTCTTGGACCCGTTCCATTGGTATCACATTATTTCATCACCTTTGATTTCCATAACTCAAACAGATCTCTAAGAAATTATAAACATTAACAATGGCGATGCGATCCACTCTAATCTCACAATCACTTCCTCTTCTTCGTATCATACACTCATTGAATTCAGGATCAGCTCTTCGTTTTTTCAGTGATAAAGGCCGTGTCTTTGAGGATGAAGAACGTGCCCGTGAGAATCTCTACATAAAGGTATAGTGTATGTCTATATATGTCCATATGTGTGTTTATTTTATTATAAATACGATTTGTTGACTATTTATTTGATTGTTGTGTTGCTATAGAAAGTGGAGAAAGAAAAATTGGAGAAACAGAAAGAGAAGCTAGAAGCAAAAGAAAAAACAGATAAGGATAAATCTGATGAGAAGGTATCATACATCGAATTATAATGTGTCAAAATTGTATCTTACAGGCACAAATAAATCTAAACATATATTGATTGATACAATCTTTTATACGTTTAGTCCATTTCATTCTTGATTATAATCGTTTATAGGTTTATTATCAGTATCAATCTGTTGCACTAAAAAAGGCATGAAAAAACAGCATGAATAAGACTTAATTATGTATTAGATCGAATTATGTATTTTGGAGTAGAATTTTAGGTTGTTATCATGAATTAGACTATTGGAACATGACAATATTTAAGTCTACCCATTGAAAATTATAAACTCATAAAATTTGGGTGATATAACTAAGATGCATGAAAAGAATTGAATATATATACTATAAGAGACCAAAAAGGTAGTCTCTTCCATAGTAGGAAAGAAATGGTCCAAAAAAGATTTTAGGATGTAAGATTGAAGCTAAACTATTGTCATGAACTAAGACGCCTGGTTTTTACCTTAGAGCATATATTTATTTTGATTCTTGTGCTATCGACCATTTTTTTGTTTGTTTATCAGAAACCATAAGGAAGAAGGGAAGACGTGTAGGCCAAGATGGATATGCTCTGACCAGCTTCAGAAACTCTTACCTTGAGTAGAATAAATTGAGTTGAAAATGTGTGAATGGTTACAGCCTGCAACACAGCTCATACTTGAATATATAGTTCATTGCTAATGGCATTTTGTATTCTTGCTATACCTAATTGTTATTTGGTTTGATCAATACAGTTTTTGTTTCTCATTCGGTCTATTTTCAAGACACTTTTGAGATTTCTGTTGCTAGAACATACCCGGAGTGTCAAAAAGGGTGGGGTGGGGTGGGTTGGCAAACTAATATAATTGTTATATCATTTTGAATCAAGTGAATTGTAGATTGTATGTGTTAACTATACACTTCAGACGACTTCTGAAACTTTCTAGTCATTTGACATGTTTCGATGTAGCCCAAAAAGGAAAAAGAAAAAGTTATTGCACACATTTGACCTATGCCTTCAGAGAATTAAGAAAACCAAATTGACTCACTCTTAACCAAATGGGTCAAAATTGCTATTTTTCTATCAGATTCAGAGTTTAATGACCTCTGTTATGGTTAAGTAAACAAGGCTTCTTGATTTTGTTCTCATTTGGCAGGCATATGTAAACTGACACACAAGATTTGAGTCGTCTTTAGAGAGAGTGCTTGATATTTTAAATAAGTTAACTTTAGTTTTTGTTACAAACTGATCATTGTTCTCTTCAAAATGTTAATAGTGACATTAAGATATACAAAAACAAGTGGTATTAACAAATTGAAAAAGTGTTGTTCCTAACGGTATTTTGTCCAAACTTACTGATTCTTGTGCACCAAAAGATCAAATCAACATGTATATATATTCAACCGTCCACAATTTATTTGATAAATTATCGTTCATTCTTATGATATTACAAGACAAAAAAAGAAAATTTGGAAAAGCATAAAACATCATTCTTGTTTACTTCCATCAAGGTCTGATCACTCTATATATAAACACATTCTCTTTGCATTTCAACAACAAGAACACAAGTCTCAGCTTTCAAAGATGGCATTGAACTCTAAAATGTTCATCTTACTAGCACTTATATGTGCCACACTAAACATATCAATGGCTGGAGACCCCGACATCCTAACTGACTTTATCGTGCCTACAAATCTTCAAGGTCCACTTGACGGAAACTTTTTCACATTCATTGGAATGAGAACTCTTGTTGGCGCACCTTTTCCAACAACTTTTAAGGTGTCGAAAGCAAGCATGGCTGAATTCCCAGCACTTAACGGGCAAAGTGTTTCTTATGCTGTTCTTCAATTCCCGACAGGAACAGTCAACCCACCCCACACCCATCCACGCGCTTCTGAGCTTTTGTTTGTTCTCTCGGGTTCTTTAGAGGTTGGGTTTGTTGACACCACTAATAAACTGTTTACACAAACATTGCAACAAGGTGATGTTTTTGTGTTTCCTAAAGGACTAGTTCACTTCCAGTTTAACAATGATGCTAAGAACCCGGTTGTGGCCCTTTCGGCATTTGGAAGTGCAAGTGCTGGGACTGTGTCGGTTCCTAGTACGGTTTTTAATACCACTATTGATGACCAGATCTTGGCGTTGTCATTCAAAACCGATGTTGCTACCATTCAGAAGATCAAAGCTGGTTTTTCTGGCTAGTTTCCGGTCTACTTATTTGAGAATTTTTGCACTCTGTGCTTATGTTTCTGAATAACTATATAGTAATTCATGAATTTATGAATAAATTTCGCATTGAACTTTAAGAGACTTCGTTGTATTTTTTTTTCATTTGGTTTCTTCAGATCACTTTTTATGTTAAGTACTTTAGGCATAAACATCAGCATGTATACATGGTGGTTGTCACATTCTCATAAACAACAACTTATGATGTTAACGGTGGTCCTAGTGGTGGTGAATGGTGATGGTAACGAGCTTTATCGTCAATGAGACTATACTTTCACTTTTAAATTTAGATTGATTGTTTTTATGAACATAATATAGAAAAATAACTCTTGAAAGGAAAGAGTGAAAGTGCACCTTTACACTGCACTTGATTCACATTTAACTTTCTTAAACAAAAGACACTTACGAAACAACCCTATACTTTCATAACAAAGTAACTCGTACCTTATATCTTTGCTATCAAATTATCATAAAGAGATTTAAATAGACAGCCATTGAAGCCATAGATTTATCCAAGAATCTGGGAATTGGGTCCAATTCAAAATCATGTTTTAAAGAGATACTGAAGTTGAATTATGCATTCATTGGGAAAAAAACAAGGCAGGTTGCGATTAATTACCACATACAGCAATGAAGACAGTGATTCATGTACATTTACAGTGTTATATTTGGCTAATACAACCATTCGGTTATTGTAAAATAGTAGGTAAAAACTATATGCATACGATAAAACTAAAAAAAATAATGACAAAACCAGCAAGCTATAGAAAACAAACAACAATGAGACAGAGAATTACAGTTGTCTCTTAGAATTCTCAGATCACTATACGTCATCCAAAAACATGTACACAAGTATATGCTCATTAAACATCCCCTAAATTTTTGATCACCACAACAACAAACCTTACCGATGTTTCTTAGGAACACCAGCTATGAAATTTTTATATGCTGATGCTGATAACTATAAATAAAAGCCGCCTTCAACACAACCCTCAAAACTCAAAGTCTAGCAATTGCAACCCTTATCATTGTTATGTTTATTGCATTGGTTTCACTTAGTTTGGTTAAAGTAGCAGTCTCCAGTGACCCCGACATCCTGACTGACTACGTGCTACAACCAAACACAACTGTAACACACGCAGATCGAATATTTCACATACACAGGGTTACGATCAATTGTTAATTCTACCTACCCAACAAACTTCACAGCTATAAAAGTTACCCTAAACGAATTCCCGGGTCTACTTGGTCAAAGTGTTTCACGTGCCGTTCTCGAGTTCCCTGCAGGATCTATTAACCCAGTGGAAACTTGATGTGATGTTGATATATCATATGAAATTAAAAGCGGCTGAGTTTGTCACTACGAATCATATAAATTATATAAAATATTTAGACAGGCGATAATAAATCGGTATGACTGTAAAAGGTAGGTATATAACTAATATTGTTTATACCAATATCGTATAAGGCATTCGTCTAATAAAATTGGTTGGCAAAGCATTTATTATGGTTACTAGTATAGTATATATGCAGTAGTAAGTATATAATTAAGGATATTATATTGGTGCAATATTAGCCTATGTCTTGGGTCATTATACAAATGATCTTAAGTGCTGTCCCGATGTTGTTTTTAATAGTCTTCACTTCTATTGTTGCTAGGACGTACATTTTTCATTTTTCATAGCTTAGACGGTTTATAAATAGCTTTTGGTCGTACTTATTTTCGTTATGTCTATTTAAATTTTAAAGTAGTTTGTCTTCTTAAAAGGGGATTTTATGCATCTTTTAACAACTAAGCACCAACAATTCAAGTTTTCTAATCATAAAGTACAATAAATTTAAATATAAAAATCAACTTTAAAGATAACTTATCAATTTTTCTTTAACTTTATACCGTGCAAAAGTTTCATAATTTCTAGTAACAAAACTTGGTCAAATAAGTTTCCACTTTACCTTTTAATCTTGCTACATTAAATGTCCTTTGACCCAATCATTATCAAAGTATAAATGGCCTATGAAAGAAAGCTGAAAACAAAATAAAACGTGGTGTTGTAATTGATATATATTATACATTGATAGTATCAAGCTATACATGTTGTTAGTAATACTAACATTTTTCTAGAGACAATTACTTACACACAATATTAACTAATACATATATTATTTCACAAATATTTATATTTATCTCAAGCTATATTTATATTTATATCAAATTATCAACCTCTAAAGTTAAACTCAAAAGTTGATGTTGTAAGTCACCTCGATAATGACTAAAGAGGTGTTTGAGGGGCTGATTTTGATTGCTTATTTGCTTATTTGTATCTAATAAACTCACTTATTAGTGTTTGGATAAGCTCATTCTATGGACCTTCTTTGCTTATAAACGAGGAAACTCAAAATAAGTTAAAAATTCCTAACTTATTTGCTTATAAACAGTAAGTTACTCAAATAAGCTCCCAAAACAACCCCTAATACCCCTTTCACTATCTGTAAACTACCATATGTTGAATTTAGTTGACTTTACCAAAAGACACCGGCTCATATTTGGATAAGAAAACGATAAGATGCACAAAGATGTTGAAACGAAATGTTGGTAACTTCAATTGGTACTCTTTCATTTGAAGAGATTGTTACTTGAAATTGGAAAATAACTGTTGACATTGAAATCTATGTTACATTTGTTACTTAATATGTCTAAGATACACATGAATTATTGAGTCTTGATGTCTCACTCTTAAATAAACATGCCCGACTTCATCGGATGAATATGTAAACTTACACACATACAGTGGTAAAAATTAATGCGAAGGAAAACAAACCATATTTGGCATAAAACTTGTCATAAGATGGAACACGTAGACAAAGTACTACCAATGGCAATCATCTGGACTGCCCCGTTCAATACTCCAAGCGCTGTATGCGCTGTACTCCAAGGTTGCTGCAAAAAAATATGAAAATACTTGCATAGTTACATATCAACAAAATTAATAAGTAATAAAAAATAAAGAAACACCTGAAGGCTAGAGAAATCAACAGAACAGGAACTTTAATTAGAACTCACCTTATGTGGGACAATTGCGCTAGAGGCAGCAGGGTACTGAACCGGGATAGATGGTGGATAATGGTACGAATAATTGTTTTGGATCCATGTATGGTTGTTTACAGGAGGAGCTATGTTTTGAGGAGGAGCGCTCGGTGCACCTGGAGTCCACAGATGATGATTGGGAACAGCAGGTGGCTGATATGGAACTTGAACAATAGCTGAAGATGGATTCCATGTGTGGTTATTACTCGAAGGAAGTTTATCTAGAGCTGGGACTGCTTCAAATGGTCTAGACCTTGTCGCAGGGGAATTTACCTGCAAAAAACAACCAACTTTTAATGAAGAAATGACTATATATTTGATATTTAGAATTTAGAATTTAAACAACTGTTATAGCTAATAAATCCCAAAATGAGATTAAATTCAAATACCTCATTTAATTTTGACTTGTTCATGGCTTCAAGCAACGAATAATTGTCCAGAAAGCGAGACAAATAACCGTGAGTATGATCACATCTTTGCTCAACATAGCAATCGAGGCAAAGATAAAACGATCCGCCAATAGGATCTTCCAAGCACGCAACACATGTGAAGTACGTAGAGGTGATGAACTCCTTACAACAATCACAAAACGGCCTTCCGCTTTTAACTATATAGTAAAGCGTCATGACTTCAACAAAATCTAGAGTACCATTTCCATCATGATCCAATTGGTTGAAGAATGAAGGATTGTCCATTTGACAATATCCTTCATCCCTCATGAACTCCATGAACTCCTTTTGGTCTATCTTGCCATCTCCATCGTTGTCCATTGCACTAAAGAAGTCGCGTGCTAACTTTTGAAGATCGTCTGCACTCGCTTGGTAGTAACCCATGGCTATCTTGGAAAGCTCTTCCATGGTATGTTCGCCTTTGTGATTTTGGTTAAGGACAAGGTGCATATTTATAAGAAGTTTGCAAGTGGACATTGATTTATTACTTGTATGAGGTGTTGATTTTTGGTAGAAATAATACTAGATTCTTAAACTTGAATGTTTCTTGTCATTGTGTATTTTAGTAAAGAAGCTGCATAAGTAGGTTCTTAAATAGTATAATAACTACTAAGGTACACATTATTGGTTGCCTAGTCAAGTTAAAAAACAAAAGTCAAAGCATGGTCGTGATAATTCAAAACTCATAAAAGTTAACAACACCTCCTTCGTTTACTGAACTTTCATGAGTTTTGAATTGCATACCCTAACAAAAAAGTACATGTATCAAGTATATACTTATTAATTAATAGAGATTAATAAGTGATTAATAATTTGAAGCAAGATGATTGCTACAGAATTGGAAATCTAATACGAGTAAGTTATTAATTATTTAGATAATTGTCTCTATTTATAACTAATTCCATTTTGCAATAACCATAATTTAAAGTATCAAGTTTATATGAGGGAGATCTTTGCTTATATCTATAACCTTTATTAAACATTTAACACTCTTTTTTTTAATTTTAAAAAAAGTTGATATCGGAAATTACTATTTTATCCCTCCACTTATCCCTTCACTTATTAATTATATGAATTGTTCGATTAATACTATATCTCACATAATACATTTGTATATCTTCTTTCTTTTATACACTATATTGAATTTACAATTACAATAATTTAAACTATTATAAAAATTTACTTTAATTAAAGAAGTATCAATTATTATTGCATTCAGGTACCACTAAATATTTATCTATCGATATCAACATGTAAAATCTTCGTCCGTTTTTGTGTGCAGGATTCAATGCTAGTACAATTATATAAATAAATAATATAGTTGACACTTGAGTATCTTTACATAAACTGAATAAATAAATATGAATGGGTTAAGAGGTTGAATAGTTCAGACATGCCGATACATATGAATTTTTAAGAGACAATGGTTCATAAATAAAGATATAATATATAATATATAATTATAATATATAATATATACAGAGCCTTACTCTACCTAAACAACAATAATAAAATCGGTATAATAATATAAGGTAGGGAGATAACTAATACTCGTATAGTTTATACCAATATCATCCAAGCCATTCGAATAGTAAACTTGGTTGGCAAAGCATTTATTAGGATATTAAATGGGTGCAATATTAGCCTATGACTTGGTCATTAATTATTCGAATGGGGTCTTCACTTGTGTTGTTGTTAGGACATTTTATTTTTACTTTTATTTATAGCTTTGAAGATCAAATGCGTCTAGAAGTAAGTGAAGAATTTATTTATCAAGAAGTTATGGGTTCAAGTTTTGTGAGATATATATATATATATATATATTATATTTTGTACATATATTATGTGAGTTAAGTTAGTATGTAGGAGTAAGATTGCCTTTTCTAAAATAAAATAAAAGAATCTATAGCTTTGAAGGTTTATAACAGCTTTTGGTCGTACTTGATCAATCTTATGTTCATTATATATGTCTATTTAGATTTAGATGTTAAAGTAGTTTGTGTTTTAAGTCTTAACTATAACTCAACTCTGAATAAATGCTCAATTAGATATGCTCATGACATGAGGGGCAATTATCGCACCCCTGAGTTTTGTTAATAATAGCCTTGCGACTCTGTTTAGAAGGGGATTTTTATGTATCTTAACAACTAAGCACCAATCAGTCGAGTTTTCTAATCATAAAGTACAATAAATGTAAACATAAAAATCAACTAAATAGATATCAGTTTCTTTAAGTTTATACCAAGAAAAAGTTTCACAATTCATTGTTTTGTAGTAACAAAACTTGGTCATTCTTTTCCTTTCTATCTTACCAAAGTAAATGTTCCTTGAACCGACCACTATCAAAGTATGAAAGGCCTATGAATTAATCTGAAAACAAACTTAAAAGTAGTATTGTAATAGACATATCTTATACATTAATTAATAGTATAAAGCTATACATGTTACTAATTCACATAATTTTTTTGTCATAGTTTCCATACACATTTAACGAACCACTATTTCACGTGAATTGTTACTAAGTAAAAAGTATTAATTAAATGAATATGTTAGTACATTGTGAAGCAGAAATGCCAAGTCAATAACGAGTATATTAAATGTATCTGAGACTAGTCAAGATGCATTAAGCCAAACAGATATAAATATGCCCAACTTGGTGAGAGTTGTATTATATTATCGTTTCGATTTTTGAAAAATATGTCCACTTGTTATGCGTACCGACCATTAAAGAAATGAACGATGGAGTTTTGATGTTTCACACTTATATAGACATATCTGAATTCATTGCATAAATATGGAAACTTTCACCCATACAGTACTCAGTAGTAGAAATTTACGCGAAAGAAACATACAATAGTTGGCCTAAAACTTGTCATAAGATGGAACAATAAGTATTACCGAACTGGAAATAATCAAAATACTCGCAGATCAACCAAATTTAGTAAGTAATAGTGGATAAAGAAACAACAAAGTAAAGGCTATAAATATTAGTAAAACAGGAGTTTTTATTAGAACTCACCCTATGTGGGACGATTGTGCCTGATGGAGCAGGATAGCGAACCCACAAGCTATGGTTCTCCGTTCTCAAATCAGTCCAGAACAGCAAGTAGCGGATATGGAACCTGAACATGGCTGAATATGGATCCATGTGTGGTTACTACCCAAAGGAGCTTTAACTTGAGCCAGGACAGTTTCAAATGGTCTACACCGTGTTGCAGGGGATTTTAGCTGCGACATTAAAAAACAAATAGATTTAATGAATAAATGAGTATATAACCATTATATTTGACATTTTGCATTAACCTGTATATTATCGATCAAAAAGATCCCAAAAAGACTATATTCAAATACCTCGCTCAATTTTAAGCTTTTCATAGCTTCAAGCAACGAATAGTTGTCGAGAAAGCGAGACAAATAATTGTGAGTGTAATCACATTTCTGCATAAAATAGCAATCGAGGCAAAGATAGAATGATGTTCCAATAGCATCTTCCAAACACCCAACACATGATAAGTACGTAGAGGTGATAATTACAAATTGGGATTGGACTCTTTTATCATTTCCATCAAGATACAATTGGTTGCAGGATGATAGATTAGTCATTTGACCATATCCTTCATCCCTCATGAACTCCAAAGAATTGACACTATGCTGACTTGTATGTAATGTACCAAAAATGTACATCGGTTAACTCATAAATAGATTAGTAGCAAATGAAGCAAATATAGTAGTTCACCGAAGGAAACATATAAAACCAAAACCAAATCCAATTAATGAATGATGATTCTTATATTCATCATGAGACTATTCAACCCCTCAAGTCATACGACTAAAAACTAAGAAAGAATAGAACCGTACAATTTGCAGTGATGGTTATATGCAGGCGAATTCGGTCCTATTCTATATTTGATAGAACTAAGGAGGTAAGGTTTTGTACCAAATTCTTCATCTAGAGAACAATCTTTAAAAAGGGTACCCGATATTTTGCTGATATTGATACCCCATTTGTGGTGGTGCTCTTCCTCCTCCTTCACCATAGAAATTAGGTGGTGGTGGTGGCATTTGGGGTGGCTCCACCACCATGGTGGTATCCGTGGTGGTGATATCGTGAATGCTTGCTCTTTTCTTCTCTTTCCTCGGTGAATCCTGCCGGATGAAATACTTCTGAGCATGACTAGCAACTTGTGTTGCCGTCCTTGTGATCACACAGTTTCTTGAAATGCTACGCCAATCGCCTTTTCCATAAATCTTCAGACCCTCCAAAAATTTCCTGTTAACATATCAAAACCGGAACCCAATAAACTATACGAACACAATAATAACATGAACTAGATACATCAACTATCAATAGTTTGTACCTAATTAGGTATGCAAATAGGATCACTTCACTTTGAACTAATGTCATTCTATAATGAGCCCAAATAATATGCATGAAATAACTCATACGAGATCAATTATCGTAAAACAAACCTTACAATAAAACAAATAACAATTTTTAATTTTTGTTTACTTATTTTACCATATATTTTGTTAATTAGATATTTCAAAAAGCAACTGATAAACTCAAACACAAAATATATAACTCGTATTTGGCATTTATGAAATATGATCAATATAAAATAACTAAAAATATATACCAAAACATAAAGAGTACAAGCAATTAAGCACGAAGTACCGATGTTCTTCCATAGTCCACGGAGTCCCTTTCTTCCTCTCACGTTCACCCTGTTTCGACCCATTCGTAGTCCCAAAAGATATCTGACTCGTTTTCGACTGAGAATCGCAACTCATAACCGATTCATTTTCTTCTTCTTCAGGATAACTCACTGAAACAAGATCGGACTCAATGGCATGTAAATCATGCACCAACGCCTCGTAATGAACTCGTACCTGATCCACCGTCTTTCCCGGAACAGCATCGGCTAACTTCTGCCACCATCCGACTATACCTTCTGGAATATTCGATAACGCCGATTCAAACAACTTGTCTTCTACAATCGTCCACATTGACCTTGACGTTGACTTGACTTCTTTCGTATCCGTATCCATTCGAGAAGCTAGTAAATCGTTATCTGAATATATGGTTTTAAATTATATAGTTTCATCATGTACGGAGTTTACGGATGGATAGAATTTGAGTTTTGGTATGTTACTGATTCTGTTCGGTATTTATAAAGGAAGAGATTGAGATTCTATAATTTATTTAAATTAAATTGAATAAGTAAATATTAAGTATTAATTTTGTTGTTTACTTTGTTACTCCGTAATATTATAATATAAAAGTGCTATAAAACGTCACCCCACGTATAATTAATAATATTCATATAGAATAAAACCTGTTTTCACAAAGTTTTTTATATATTTATCAGATAGTAAATATTTTGAAATTTCATAACCTAAAAATTATGTTTAATTTTTTATTTTTTTTGGGTTAAAGAGGGAAATATATATTATTCACCATTTATTTTTATTATATAAAATAAAGTAAATTACAAAAGAAACTAATTAAATTATATCTCTTTAGAAAAACAAACATAACATGAGATAGTAATACATGTGTATAAGTAATGTCTTTGCCTTAAATAAATTATATTATATAAATATTCATTTAATTTAAAAGTTATGAATTCAAGTCTCGAAGAATTAATGTTGTATATATTTTATGGTTGAAAGTTGTAAATATGTTACATGTGAGATTTACCTTCTAAAAAAATTATAAACACTAGTATAATAAACATATATTGTTTACCATTAATTCAAGACGATAGTACATTGCATAGTTTGTTTATTTGTTTGGAAAAAAAATCATATATGTCGTCATCGCCTTGATTTTATATCTACGTGGCGTTTCATACCGAATAGAAGACAAATGAATGCACGTGTTACAAATCATCGAAGCATGAGATTTAGTTATGATGGATTTCCACGTCATGTTATTGAACTGCGATCAAGTGCTTGGGACTGTTTTGAGTTTTAGTTGCAATCATCCCAAAAATATTCATATACTTTCCTTATTTTATAATAACTTAAATATTATTTTACTCTTTTTTCCCATGTGATACATTTACCTAACCAAATAACGAACTTATATAAAGAGATATCGCATCTTATATGAGTAGCTCTTAATTAGCCGTCGCCTGCATTATCCAATAATTTACAACGTCATTAGTACTTAAGACTATATATTAGCCGTCGATCACTCAACTTGATTGATAAAAATAAAAAAGTTTTTATTCTTTAAATGAATCGTTTAGTTGTGCTAGTCGGATATGAGGGGCAACGGACTAGTTTAATACCGTTCGTGAAGTATCTTAAATAAATCGCCAAACCGATGATATGTAATGGACATTGGCCTGAATTGGGGTGACGAATATTAACTACTGATTTGAGAAGTTTTGAGTTTTTGTTGTTGTTAAGCTAGAGAAAAATAGTTATAACATCAATATCGTTATCATTATAAAGAATAACAAGAAATAATTGCCCAAAATATGACTACTCTCATATCATGGATTTGGGCTACAATAATCGTGATATTAAGAAAACAGGACAACAAAAGTCCAAATGTCCCCTCTCATGGATTTGGGCTACTAATTTAGCAGCACAGCTTAATATGGACTTTTTATATATGATCCAGTTTCTTCCGGATAAATTATTAGAATTTGGGTATTTTTAGCACAATGAGGATTAGATTTTGAAAGGGGTGATTGATCTAACATTTTGTATATATAATTCAAAATTATGCATCACAAAGTTGTACTATATGAGTAAATAATGTACAATTATGATGAAATTATCATTCCCCGATTGAAAGCTGGGGTTTTATTTAGCGTTTAAAATAGTAACTTTTTTTATAGTCAAGGACAAGGAATTTCTTCATAACAACACACAACATTCACCTCATAACTTATCAATTCTCATCATTCTCGATTGATATTACCCTTATTATCAGGTTTACACATTTATCGCAATGTGATGAATCGATCTCCATAATCCACACTCAAGTTAAGGTAAGCTTGATCATTATCATAAATGAGATATACAATGAATAATTCCGGATTTAAATTAAAGTTAATTTGTTAAAACACGTATTAGTTACAATAAACGATTCATATATCTTTCATTAAACACATGATACTAACTTTACGTACTCCATTTTACAGTTGTTAAATAATAATATGTCAAAAATATGAATATCGCAATCCACTAAACCCAACTTTACACAACAAAACAAAATAAATATAAATAAATAAACACTAAAGCAAAAATCTTTTCCTTTTTTATTTTGTTTTACCCGTAGGAAATGTCTTAGATAATCATCACCTAATTATTTAGTCGGGATCATTTTTGAGTTTGATTATGACAATTTTTTTTATAAAAGATTAAAAAATAAAAACATATTTTTCGACGCGAATTCGATTCGAGAACCACTTATTTATGTTAAAGATAATATAAAACTTAAATATTTGCTAGATAAAAACTTATTGGTTATACACTTTTTTCTAATATTATTATAATAAATAAATTGTTTTATATTTTATTTTATGCCATTCAAAATACTTAACGGAATTCTAAGTTAGATAGCCTAGTGTAAATAGTTATTACTTTTAAACATATTTGGCGAATACAGTAACATAGGCCAATCTTATTAAAAGACCATACCCAAAATGGGGTTCACTTTTTATAAAGTAATTTAGACCAACCATAAGAAGCGAAACAATAAAATGTGTCATGATATTGTCTTGTCCTCCATATCACACCAACAACCGAGAATCTTTCCCACAAGATTTTATTAGATTAACATAATACTTCCACTTAATCATATATAATTTTCATTTAAAATATGTTAAATAAAAGTGTTTAGATATTAACAAAAACATTTTAAAATGTTTTCAAACAAAGATAAAGTGAAAAAAATGTATTGGTTAAAATGTTTTCAAACCAATAAGCTAAAAAGTAAATTAAACTAAAAAGTTACATCGTTATGTCATTAAATTAAAATGAAGTGTTTGGCACGTCATTATTAACCGTATCGTAAATACACAAAATGTTTCACCTTGATGTAATAGTGAGTTTTTTAGTTTGAGTTTATTGTTTCCGGCTAATTGAGCTCAAGAGTTGATTTTTCTTAGTAAAATTTTGATGTATACACACCACGAGTACGAATATAAGATGTTATAATTTGTACATCGATAATGTAATGATTTATAAATCATTTTCTTTGCTACACATTTTAATGTATGTACCAAACTTATAAAATATGATGTTGTATAATCATGTAATATATATATAGTAGCTATTTACAACATCATTTCATGTCGCATCAACAACCTACACGACAATAATTCTAATATTATATATATATATATACACACTAGGGAGATTACTATCAAGACTTTTGGGTGACACACAAGAGCACTTTTTACTCTCTATCAAAACATGGAAGATAATACTTTGTTGGTTCTCACCATTTATACATATTATAAAAAGTAAAATATATATATATATATATATATATTATTCGGCTCCACTTTCACTCCAAAACGGAATGTCCCTTTGTGGATGATGCTCGAGATGAACATAAGGACGCATAATCGTATATATTAGAAAGTAAAATTGTAGATCAATGATCATTGATTTACATTTATTTTTAAAAACAAGTTACAATCAACCAACCCACTCATACAAAAAGAGTTTATCTAGATGTTTCTTTGTGTGAACGGCGTATAAATGGTTGATCCCATACACATAGTCATGACACTAAAATATGAAACCATCTATTTGTTTATTTAAAAATTAAAATAAAGAAGGTGAGAGATTGAGCCCATAACGAGCTTGATTATCCATCACCAAAATCACAATGAGATAGCTTGATGCGTCAACCACAACCTGAGAGCCGTGGTGAGGGCACAACCGACTAACTACAACTTCTCTTATAGACATAATCTTTATTAGCACCAAAACCAACTAAAGTGTAGTGCAGCTAACCAACAACCAGAGATGTTTTGAATTTGGTCATGAGGTTGTAGTTTGCATCTTGGAAAGCAAGTGCACCCCACAAAATCGATGAAGATGCATTATGGGACCCATGTTGTTCCCTTCCTTTTCTGATGAAAATTTACGTGTATATTCGGTGGCAGAGCTAAAAACTTTAACTATAGATAGTACGAAACATTTTGATGCACATTTCGGTTTGCAATTCAAATTCTAGTTAAAAATTATAAGATAAACCCAATAAAGGCATACCATACATTGACTAACTAATATTAATCTAATATTAATAGTTAATAATAAATGATACTTTGTATAAGATATGGGATGTAATTAGAAATAGTTCTATGTGTAAATACTGACAACTTGAAAAAAGGAAAAAAGGAAGTGCACAGCAAGAAAGATTCGGACATTTGACCCTTCAATTGTTATACAACATTCTAGCCACCTGGGCTTAGAAGTGATATTTGTTGAATTTGGTGAGTTCCACTACTTAAACAGACTTTTTAGCATTACTAAATACATTTGGCCAGGAAGTTTCGTATGTAGCATGTGGAACCTCATACACCTACATAAATCGGCCCTTGTGTATACCATTTTCAGAAAGACACATATGCGCGCACAAGTCAACAAAGGTACATGAATTATTAAATTATTATTCCCTATAATATAGTGTATTAGTTCATTTATCGATTAAATATCATATCATCACAATCAAAACACTTAGATTATTTGGAATGGTGACGAAATACTCTCACATCAACCATGATATATATTATATCGTCTCACGACACTCTGCGATATAAAATGTAACAATATTGTGTTATAATAGCTTAGCCCCACTAAATTTTCAAAAAATAATTACATTTAATTAATTGAATACATTACAATAATTAAATAAAAAACATCTTTAAAAAACATAAAAGTACTTCATTCATAATTGCTATAAGATGTACGAAAAATATTTGTCATTATTGTCGTCGTTGTTGCTGTCGAATGTCATGAACTCCAGATATTTTTCTCGAATGTATGTTTTCATGTTGTTGATGCCCTCAACGTCTTCGGGCGATGCTCCGATAATCGAAAAGGTAGAAAACTTTATTGCCTTCATGGCGGAACGAAGTTTTTCTTACTTTTTAAACGTATCCATAACATTAATGAGCATCTAACATCTTATCTTTATAGCCCCTACACGTTCATTAGCATCATCGACTCGATATTTTGTAAATGAACCGCTAGCATGCAATGAAGTCGGCGTGTCAGAAGATCCAGAAGTTCTTGCCGCTTTTCTTGTTTAGAAAAGTCGAGGGGTTTGTGGAATCGGGTCTTCTCCCAAAAAACTCGTTCGGGGTTTCGTCGTAGAGATTAATTGCCTCATTTTCACTTAATAAGTCTCCATCATATTGACTTATGGATCCACCTACTCCCTTCGGGGAATACCACTTTGATTTGTCATTCCAGACGTCCCAAGCATCTTTCATATTAAAACTGTTTTCGTACATGTTAATGTAGGCGGTCGTAGATGTCTCAGTCGTCTCGACCGCTACCCCATGCGCAATAGGTGTCATTGTAAATTGCGTGGAAAGCACTACAAACTTGGTTGATGTTCGCCATTTGGAGGTTATTTGGTCGTCGCTGCAAACGAAACCATGTTGGTTGTTGTTGAATTTTTATAACCGTTTCTCAAAAACCTATATGTTTTTATAGTTGGCTTTCTTGGAATCTTTCGACGAGTTCACCTAACATTATCCCAACCAAACTTCTTATTTGGCGGTATAAAGTTTTTTTTGGCAAGTGACTTTGGCGCCTTAGACTTTGCATTTAAGAATTTGGATATTTCTTTTTTTGCCTATCGCATCGAGTTCTTGTTGTTGTTGTTGTTGTGGTTGAAAGAGTTGTTGTTGAAAGAGTTGTTGTTGTTGAAAAATGAACTGTTGTTGGTCGTAATCGAGGTTGTTGGGGGGTAATATGGGTTTTGAAACAATCTAAATTGTTGGGTATACGGGTTCCAAATTGGTGATGACGAGCTCAAACTGGGTATGTTTGGATACCGAACATGCTTATGTCATGTCGTTTGGGTTTTGGTATGGGTTTGACCTTTTTTGAAGAGTTTTTGATAGTTCTTTGTGAATATGTGTGTATATAATGAGAATTTTAGTAGTCATGGATTGCCTGTAATTTATGTGTGTATTAATATGAGTAAAAAGAGTTTGAAAAACATGTTTTTTTCCGACACTAGACGTTTACCAATAGTCGGTTGTTTTCTATTAAAACAATAATATTATCCTTAGTTTTTTAAAATTACTTGATTTCTTTTTCTTTTATTTCGAATTAAACACGCGAAAGAAAATGCAAAAAGAAAATAAAAGGCGATGGCCTCACTTTTCTTCAGTTTTGAACCGTAGTGAGGGTCAAGACACGCCACTACGACAGTCCGCACACTGTGGTGGCTCCATGAGCACAAGCACGGGATCATTACAAATGATCTTATTCATGTGTGGATTTTTTCATATATTATGTTAATTTTTCTATTTTATCCAATTTAAGATGTTACTATATTATTATGTTAAATATTATCTAAATGCGGTCATATTTTATTTATGTAATATCTCATTCATACCAATATTTGTGACTTTTGAAGTATACAGATGTTAGTAAATAAATCATTAAATAAATAATAAATAATTTTACATACTACCAGCTAGACCCCTAGCACAAAGTTTAACGTCACACAATTATACCAAGTATTATGTTATAAGGACGTACTCGTAGCGACGGAGTTAAAACAAAATCAGTGAGGGGGTAAATAAATATTTACTTTTGTTATTTTTGTATTTTTTAGAGAAGAAAGTTATAAAATATCTTTAATTTTTTAATTTTTTTTTACATAATTTGAAATTTGTTAAATGGATGTCTCCCGACCCCTTTATATCTGCCCTGAGTACTTTTAGAAAATATGAATTGGAGGATACGTTAAGATTCATCTATTTTATCATTATAGTTTCATGAATAGTGAAAATATTATGTTTTATGATAACGCAAAACCATGAACAACCTATTTTTCACGTTCCTCTTATAAAGAGACAATTTTTAAGTTCTCCTGTATTGCGTTTTGTCTTCCACTACGTTGGTGCTTTAGATTGGAATTGAGTTATTTATTTATTTATTTTATACTTTATATTTATATTATTTATTTTATACTTTATATTTATCTACAATAAAATAAAACTATAATTATTTAATGTGGCATTAAGATTTTTTCCACTAAAAGGATACATTCTTTTGGGCATTTTGAGAGTTGTATAGTCATAGTGTATTATTCTAAGTTATTATCTTTTTAATATATTTTCCACTAAGAAATTTGGTATTTTTATAATTAATTGGAGTCCTGAAGATTGTTATTTAATTTATGGATTAATTGGTATCTTTTAAATTGATTTCACGTGGTATGAATTTTAAAGTGTTTTACTACGACGTGTCGTTAATCTAAGAAGCCCGGTTAATTATAAAATTAAAATTACCAACATTACTATAACGGAGTATTATTATTATTATTATTAATTATTATTATTAGCTTTTAAAATCATATATACTCACAAATTATTTAAGTCTTTATGATAAGTATGAAATTTATAAGCTAAATTTTTGAACATAAAATTCGTAAATATATCACGTAGTAACTTAATTTTTCCAATCGATGCTTGCGTTTTATACCTTTTTATTATGATAAAAGATTCACAAATCACACCATTAAATAATAACATAATATTATTATGCAATTGTCTCATATCTCAAATCAACTATTATTAAGTGGTATAATAATCTTACCGCCATTAGTTGTAGGGTTATCAGTTAGCCTTGTTATCACTCACAAAAGTTGCAATTGAGTTTAGGTTAAACGTCTCATCTATTACCACTGACCATTGTGATTTCATATAAAGATACGACTAATAAACTTTCTCATATATCCATTAAAGTTTGTTAGCATGTTTTTAAAAACTATAGTACTTAAAAGATATATGGGGTTGGTTTAATCATTATCTTGTCAAATAGGTCATCTCAAAAAAGATAAATAAGAAAGAAATTTTTTTTTGACATGCATAAATAATTAGAGATAAAAATCAATCTAATGAATAAAACTTATTCATGGCAATTTAATTGTATAATCATTATTATACAATATTAAATAACCACAAAATCATATAACTATATCATACATTAAGTAAGAGAGGTTGATTTGTTAATTGTTTTTTTATTGATGAAAAATTAAGTACAAGATAAAAAACATCAACAAATTTAAAAAAAAAAAAAACAATAAGCCTATTAAGGTAATCATCAACAGCATGAAACCAACTTCCTAAATTGTTTTCTCTAACATTATTTATTCATAACAAAAATGGGCTAATTTCCTAAAACACTCCCATGTCTAGTTGCAATTCTTCAAACATAAAAGACATTATTTCAATAAAGCTATAAAAACCAACTTAATTATCATGTGAACTTGTATATGTGCATTGACCTTCTAATTAACTTTTGATGTTTGTTGTATTTGAAGTTAGAAAAGTTACGTTCAAATGACTATATATAAGCCAATCTGAAACTTAATATTAACATACAATACATATACATGCAGCCATGCAACTTCCTTCTAAATATGTTTCATTTGTTAATGTTGCTAAATCCAACTATTCATGACTCCATACAATAACAATTAAAGTGAATATTATTATAGTAATAACTCAAAACGTGTCATTCATCTTTGTATATTTATTATACTATAAATAAATAAATAATAATAATATCTAACGATTCCCCACATTATAAACTTGCAAGAAACAAACAAAACGAAAAGAAAAGAAGAAGAAGAAAAACTATGACCACATATTAGATAGTACATCAATAATGATTTCAACTTAAATAATACATTAAAAAAATAAAGAAAAATAAACAATATGTAAATAAGAAGTAAAAACACATATGCTAATTTAACAAAAGTTAGTATCATGATAATAACATATATAAGTTAGCAAGTATATGTTATGTAGTATGATCTCAAACAATCAACATTGAATACATACAAATCTAATAACTATTTTTAGAATAAATATAGAACAAATCTTAAATAGAATATGATTTTAAAGATATACGTTTGATGGAAAGCAATTACAAGTTAAGACACTTTAATATTAAAAGATAGAGATATGGATTTAAATTAAATATTACAATTATTATATTTATTAAAAGATAATTGCATTATTTTGAAATAATGATTTATTATGATATCATATTATTTTTAATTTGTAGCCAATTTGAAAAAATCGAACAATCATAAATCAATTGAATATTTAATGACATAATCTTCTAATTCTTATATTATATTTAAGTTTATTAATATTATTATTATTATTATTTTCCATTTTTGAGGTCAATCTTACCCGAAGGGTGTTTGAAAATACAAATTCTTTTTTTGCAATAAAATCAAAAGCTGTAAGCTTTACAATCAAAACTCACATATACCAAACTAAATTACAAAATACGCACTTTAGTTTCTATTTTTAACTTAAATTTATTTTTAAACAAGCATACGCTTTACAATCAAAGCCATAAATACCAACGTAAATAGCAAACTTTTAACGGAAAGTTTGTTATAAGACACGCTTAATTGTCATGATAATAATGTTACGATTCCCTTTTTTGTTGGCAATGAGCAGAAGAAAACTCACAAAAATGTAAATTCTAAAGAAAGCAAAGTTACCGAATCTACTTGACGAAAAATTCACATTTCTACCCCTTGCATCATGCATTCATTGCAATTTATACCCTCCAAACAAAATTAAACAAAACTTCATAAATGTTTAAATGTTTATCACTAATCACTTGTTAAATCCCAAACAACAAGATATATCATTACGTTCGATTCCTTATTAGGATACTGTGTTGCCGATCAGATGAATCTAACGATTTAGCATTTTAAGCTTTGAAGCGTGTATAACTAGTGAGTTTGACAAAATGACCATCACAATCAAATACTATTCATAATTAATATTAAAGGTATAAAATTTTATCATGCAGTCAGACGAATACTTTACTTTTGTAAGATAAACGTCAAGAAAAGAATACTAAGCACGAGAATTATGCTTGGTTACTATTTCTTAAATATTCAAAATAATATAACGTGTATTTTCATGTATCTTTTAAAATAACATAATGCACGTGCTTGTTAACTATGATCCCAATTTCTTGCTTCTTATCAAACTATAATCACTCAAATGTTAGTAACATTTTCTATTAATACATGTACATATAACCAACTAAAATACTAGCTCGAATCTCATTCGAATTACACCTTAATCTTGATTCATCTTTTACTTTAGACAATACATATATACATTGTATAACGTATTGTGTTTATACAAATACTAGTTGAGCAGTCAATTGGAGTTGGTGTAATCAATATATTAGTTGAATACAAGTGTAATTAGTGGTGGATTATCATTATCACTAAGTTTTTTTTATCTGAAAATAACTAAAAGTTGGAATCTAGTCCTTGATTGAAAATACTAACATAAAATAGTGCTCCTATTCAGAAAAGTAAAAATATAAGTATCATATAGCAAAAACCTCATTCCGCCGGTAGTTTTACCGTCCACTTGTTATTTTCATTTTCAGTAACCAAAATCCACGGGGTGATTGTGTTTCAGTGACGTGTCATTTTTATACAATTTTCACAATTTAAAATTGGAGTTAAATCTTACAAAACAAAAATAAAAATTAAATATATTTCCTTTCTCCTTCTACCACCTATAGATACAGCCCATAGATACGGTGAAAAAATTGACAATTCTGGACAGAGAGAGAAAGCGGAATGACAATGTCAAATCACTCTTCTTTCTCAAGCTTCAAATCATACATCAATGCACTCCGGGACACTCCTCGCCGGATCTCTCGCCGTGCCGGATCCATTTCCACCACCTTTGACGAAACAAGCAGTGTACGTTTTCGTTCCGGCGGAAACATGAAGAAAACTCTCCGGTGGCATGATCTCATCTGCTTCGGCGTCGGAGGAATGGTCGGCGCCGGTGTGTTTGTTACTACTGGTACCGCTAGTCACGATAAAGCTGGACCTGCGGTTATTCTATCTTACGCCATTGCCGGATTTTGCGCCTTACTTTCCGCTTTCTGTTACACTGAGTTCGCCGTACACATGCCTGTTGCTGGTGGTGCATTTAGTTACATCCGTGTTACTTTCGGTTCGTTTGCCTTTATTTGTATTTATATTATAATAGAAAATAGATATACGAATCTATTATAATTTGCGTTCTGATAACGTATGTTGATCGATTGTTTTATAGGTGAATTTATGGCGTTTTTAACCGGAGCGAATTTAATTATGGATTACGTGTTTTCTAACGCGGCCGTTGCGCGAAGTCTCACAATTTATATCGGAACCGCGATGAATGTGTCCGCAGAAGCCAAATGGAGAATAACGATATCCTCGTTACCAAACGATTTTAATCAGCTTGATTTAATCGCAGTTCTCGTCATAATTATTCTCACCGTTATCATTTGTTACAGGTTATTTTCCTTTAATTTTACTGAAGTAATAGTTCGTATTAAATAAATAATTTTATTTAGAATTATAATATAATTTTGAGTATTTATTTATTTGATTATATTGCAGTACGAGGGAGAGCTCAGTATTGAATATGATTTTAACAGCGCTTCACATTTTATTCATAATGTTTGTGATCATAATGGGGTTTTGGAGAGGTGACCCGAAGAATTTTACTAAACCATCTGACCCGACGCATCCGGGAGGTTTTTTTCCGTTTGGAGCTCCGGGGGTGTTTAATGGTGCTACACTGGTTTACCTAAGTTACATTGGATACGACGCCGTATCGACGTTAGCGGAGGAGGTTAAAAACCCGGTTACGGATATACCTATCGGAGTAACTGGATCAGTTATCCTGGTTACGGTGTTATACTGTTTGATGGCTACTTCAATGTCTATGCTTCTACCGTATGATCTGGTATGTATTTAATTTGCATTAAATCGTTGTTTAATAATAGTAATTGTCTGGAAATTATTTTATAAATTCATTGAACATGTGGATTTGGATGATTTTATTTACCCACCGCTTGGTTTGCATGCCACACGTATTAAAGCATTATTTTTTTAGAAAGAGCAAAAAAATGTTGTCATTTTGTTTGTAGACGTGGTTGTTATGGGTGCATGACAACTAAGGTTTTTGTTAAGGGTAAAATATCGTCTTTAACTTTTAACGGCCGTATTTTAGGACAAAAATACGATATTTCGTTTACATTGTTTTAGGTTATACGCAACTCATATTTGGTTAGTTTTCAATGCTTGTTAAATTGTTTTTGGGTTTTTTTGTTGTTTTGCCATTCAAGGATAACTAAATAACTTACTTATTTTTTGTTTTTTTGATATTAAAAGAAGTTATTATATCATATAAAAAATTTAGAACATCAAATTATATCATATATCCAATATATTATACATATATATATATTGAACGTCAAATCGTCTATCAGAAAATGATGACATCTTTTCAGATAAGTTTGTTTTGACGTTTTCTTATCTCTTTTTAATTATTTTTTATTAATTTTTTTATTTATAATAATCCCATCTTATAATTAAATAATTATATAAATAATATATAATTATTAAGTCTTATTTTGTAATTATTTTAAACACGTAATAAGAACACTATATTATAAAATAATTAAATGTGATTATTATGTTATATTTTGTGATTATCGTGAATAATTACAATATCAACGAATATAGAAAAAGTTCGAGTCAATATTTTTCATTTATATTTTATTACAGCTTTTAAAAATTAATTTATTAATAACTATTGCATAAGTTTTTTAAAAAGTTGTACTTTAAATATTTAAAAATGTGATTTTGAGGCGATTTTGAAAAAGTTTTGAAATTATTCTTATAATGACAGTTGTCATGCAAATTCTCCTTTCCAATGAAGTTTTGACATTACACGGAAGTATTTTGGTGAATATTATTAACTTGTGACGGAGGTTGTCGTTGTCAAAATGTTGCTAGTACGGAGTAATTTTTATCAAAGTGGGTCAAATTAGGTTGACCAGTCTATCACTTTTTAATTTCTTTTTCTTTCCACAATATACGACGAGTATGGATGCTGCTAGGAATAGTTATAAGTACGTGGATTATATATAAGGTAGAAAAATTAATTAAAAGGATACATATATAAATATGTTTAGACCTTTTGCTTTAACTTAAGTATTTTTATTGATGCTTTCTTTTTTAATTTATGTATCCTATACTATCACAAAATGTAGTATTTTGCTAACTAATGTATCCTATATATAGACCTATACTATTACAAAATTATATCTTGCATCAATATATTTTCCACAAAACATATTGACCAAATTAAATGACCTGTTTGCTGTTTTGTTTGCAAAAGATATTTATCTTGTTAATTTTTCATTTTTAAAGGGGCAAAACTCATAAAAATCATTAATACTCTTAAAAAAAATTACTTTTTACGTGATTTGAATTTTTTTGAAGGGGATAGTTGCCCCCATTCTAGATCTGCCTCTGCTCTTATCAATACTCTATAATAATGTGTGATATTAACTAAACCTTGTTAACAATAATTGGTTAAGATTGTCACATCTATTTATATATTATACAATACTAAGGTACCCATGCAATAGGACGGTACCATATACGTAAAAGATGTTAGTTCATGGTGATAAGTAATCAAGCTTGTTATGCGCTTACATTTGAAAATCAAGATATCGTGTTGTATTTAAATGACGATTGTTAAATCATGTGAAGTTACGATGAATATAGACACTTAAGGTAGTTATTATTGTTTTCAAAAGAAATATTATTTCAATTAAAATTGAATATATGAATTGCTTACGAAATCAATAAGTATCTGTTCTAAATATAAATATCTGATCATATGAATTCTTAATTAGTTAAGTACTGAAATTTTCAAAGTATAAGTTATTTCCAAATTTTAGCACTTGATTCAAGTTCATTATATAGACAAAAACATCAAAGTCGAGTTAAGATTTCCAATATACATTGATTAAGAGTAAATAATGGAACTATAAATTTTATTAAAGGAAAGGAAATTGAGGTTGTATTTTAACACATCTAAAAATGTTATATTAAAGTTATACGACTGTTTGAACATGTATCAACATTTATATAATATAATAGTTAAATAAATGAAAAAAAAAAGAAAACAAAGAATCAAGTTTAGAAGTTGAATAATTAATTGGTCAATGGAAGTTTCTTATTTTGTATGTGAAATAGTGTCCAAAGAACATCACTTCTAAGTTCGTACATCAGTTGGCTGATTGATATCATTTTCATTAAATGTGTAATTTCTAAAAGTTGAATAATTCATTGAAATTTGTTTATTAAATGTGAGGGGTACTCTGGTAACTTCTGATCTTTAGTTTGTAAGCTATAAGGGAATAAGGTAGATGATTTATAAAGATGTATGATATGATAAATTGTACTTCAACACTTAGCCATGATGGAACAAAAAGATGAGGATCTATATACTATTGTAAATAGTTTGTTTTAAGGATTACAATAAGCAAAAACACAAAATGTCTCAATCTTTATGTAAGTACAAAAAATGGAAAGTTTACAAATTACAATGTGGTGGGCCCGACTGAAGTAAACGCCAATTTGGACAACAAGAAATACTGATCCCAAAACAAAAACGGTATAATTGCTGAAAAATGGTCAGAAAACTCAGTAAATGACTACCAGCAGCACACAACATGTGACTTTCTTTATTGTGCTTAGAGTTTTTAATTTGTTGAGCAACGACAGTATCATTAAGTGGATATATATTTTCATTTGCAGATAAACCCGGAAGCACCGTTTTCAGGGGCGTTTATAGGGAAATCGAATAAATGGAAATGGGTGTCGAATGTGATAGGAGTGGGGGCAAGTTTCGGGATCTTAACATCGTTGTTGGTAGCAATGTTGGGACAGGCCCGATATCTATGTGTCATTGGGCGGTCCAACATTGTCCCTGCATGGTTTGCAAAGGTCCATCCAAAAACATCAACACCTGTCAACGCTTCTGCTTTTCTTGGTAAGTTTGTTTTTTTAATTAAAAATGTAGCTTCTTGGTGTTCTCTTTATATAAACCCGAATATTTTATCATTAAATCATGTTACTTGTATTAGTAATGCTAAAGTTTTGGATAAGCATATGAAAGCCCTTGAAAAGAAAAGTTGATCTTCATTGATTTATGCATATAAAGACTTCAACCCATATAACCATGTTCGAAAGTGATGTTACTTGCGTGCAAAATGTGAGTCCATATCACTCAAAAATGTAATCTTATTCCTCTATTGGATGAACAAAATGCAGCATGATGTGGGTCTTTTATATATTTTAAAATCATTAATGGGACTAAATGATTAAATAGTATGCAAGTGGTATAACCTGATTTAGTTTGACTTTGATCACTACTTGAATTGTATTGTGGTTTTTGTTTTTAAAAAACATATTGTTAATATTGGGGAAAAGGGTCCATTACAAGGCTCTGATGTGATGTAAGTAGCAATCATTTGAATTTGATTAAATGTAACTGAATTTTGAATGTTTAGGTATTTTTACAGCGGCAATTGCCCTTTTCACAGAGTTGGATGTCCTTCTCAATCTTGTCTCCATCGGTACACTCTTTGTCTTCTATATGGTCGCCAATGCAGTCATCTACAGGCGTTACGTCTCAGTTGGGACCACGAGCCCATGGCCCACATTGTCCTTCCTGTTGTCATTTTCGTGCACTTCTCTCTTATTCACCTTACTATGGTGGTTGGTGCCGCATGGCAAGCTTAAGGGCTTTGTGCTCGGAGCTTGCTCTTTGGTTGCTATTGCATTAGTGGTTTTGTTTAATTATGCAGTCCCTCAAGCAAGAAAACCCCAACTTTGGGGGGTCCCATTGATGCCATGGATACCGAGTGTGTCAATCTTTCTTAATATATTCTTGTTGGGAAATCTTGATGGACCTTCTTATGCACGGTTTGGCTTCTTTTCGGCTGTCGCAGTTCTTGTATATGTTGTTTATAGTGTTCATGCTAGCTTTGATGCCGAGGAGGAAGGGCTTTTAAGCCAAAAGGACGTTGAAAACGTGGATAGATCTGTTGATTATGAGGACCTCGCCGGCGCACCCCCAAATAGCTAAAGACCCCCACTATTTTTGCTCGAGTTTATTTTTGTTACTTAATTTTTTATCGTAGATATCAGAAAGGGGTAAATTAAGATATTTCACCTATCAATGATAGTATCAAATTTAACATTTTAGTGACTTGATATGATAATATGACGTGATGAAAAGATGAGCCAATTGATCAAAAATAGAAATTGGGATTCGTTATCATGTCATGCTATTAAGTGTTACATTTGTTGTTATTTTGAGTGGGTATGGTATACTATAAAGATTTATCGGCTCTAAATATACCATGAATTATTTCAAAAAAATTAATGTCAAGCCTCAGTTATTTCTGTTTAATTTATGGCTATGGATTAAAGTATACTAAGTTGTATGTCTTCGATCATAAAATGATTTATTAGTTAAGTTCGACATAGAATGACTTATTAGTTTACTTTGGCGTGGTTGAGAGGGGCAACTACATTTTAAAAAGAAAATCATGCAATTTTAGCTATTAATTTCTTTGATCAACTGTTCAATTTGCATTTTACGTACACACTGCATTTTACTCGTTACTTATATACTCTAACATATGTCACGTGAAGTCCATTGTATATATTATATGTATATACTAACATTTAATAATGTTAAATGTACTATTTATTCAATACTTATATGCAATTAGTATTTTTTTTATCAATAAAATTTTTTAATTGTA
Source organism: Logfia minima (assembly GCA_963921325.1). Classification (NCBI taxonomy): domain Eukaryota; kingdom Viridiplantae; phylum Streptophyta; class Magnoliopsida; order Asterales; family Asteraceae; genus Logfia; species Logfia minima. The sequence goes on from OY992770.1 coordinate 4,464,422, forward strand.
AATGTTTTTCTTTTATAAAATAATAAATGAAATATTTAGATGTTTTATTTTTTATTAGTGAAATATAATGTTAAAACACAAATCATTTTCTTATTTTTAAATATTAGTATAATTTATAGTATTGATTGAAGTCGTAATTATTTCTTACAATTTTAGACCAATATTTTGTTCAAAAATTTTCATAATCGTATGATGATTTCAAGAACTATTAAAACTTTAATATAAATTGGTAAGTGTAAGAAAATGTATTAAAGATATAGAATTTTAAGAAACTAACAATGATTATATATTTATATTATTGTGAAAAGCTATTCAAATTAATTGTACGAGTATTTGTTTTAATTATGAAAAGGAAAAAAGAGATTGTCAAGTAATGATGTAGCACATATAAGAAAGCATACAACACAATTGAACTATGCATGGAAACACTTGATAAACAAAAGTAAGTATAATCAAAGTTGACGCAAATAGTTGATATAGCAAATGAGAGTTAAGACTAGACAGTTAAGATGATGATAATATAAATGATGTATAAGGGTTAATTGGTTCTCTATGTGTGTGTAATTGTGATCACCCATATATTTAATCCCTATTTATATAAATATAATATAAAGTGTAATATTAATGTACTGGCTTTTACATTCTAATATTAATATATAAATTTATTAATTCAAAAATATATATATTTAGATCCGTGGTAGAATCAAATATACTTTTTCCAAAACAAAAAAAAAAAAAAATCACCTTAAATACGGGTTAGTTGATTTATTTTGATATTCTAAAAATATAACGTCACATGAATATTTCTTCCGGCATTAGTCCTTAAATTTTCTTTATATTTAGTACATATATTTTTAATATAAATATTAATAGAGCCATCACTAAAATTTTACTCAACTAACTAAGTTAAAAGTAGTACAATATTATCATTAAAAGTTAATTTTACAAATTATTGGATAAAATATTAACTTCAATCTAAATAGATATCGCATCGATAATATACAACATAACCTTTTAAAATCCCCTCATAACACGCAGGTTTATAAATCTTAGTTAATTACATTGTCTTCCTTACGATTGCATTTTCACTTTTTCGTTGTTTGGTAAGACAAAGCAATTTGCCCCTTTTCAAATAATCATAATGTGGAATCCTCTTGTTTGGGCCTCGAGGGTGTCAAACAAGACGTTCCTTCTTACTAAATTAAAGTTGTATGTCCAGGAATTTATTAGCCCAAAGTTAATATATAAACGTAGGTGCTTAAATATGTTCAATTTTTATCTTTAAGTTAACTTCCATTTTAGATAATGTTAGAAGATCAAACATTAATCGATCTTAAGAAATGCTTATATTTTTAATAATTTTTTTTTTTATAAATATGCGTAAAAGAAAATGATACAGATTTAAAAGACATAAAAAGTATTTATTCTTCTGTTTGACAACTCGTATAAAATGCAGCATTAGGAGAAAACATACGCTCTTTTGCAGTTTAGAACCTTAAATATGAGATTAATGATCTTGTATCTTAGAATCCGGATATAAATTCTATCTAGTATTAAGATAGAAAAATGTTAATAAAAAACGATACGTAAAAAGTTGTGTTAGAGAATAAGGCGAGAGGCTTATCAAGAGCAAAGTGAGAGGCTAATATAGTGCGTGATCATTTTGTTTTGTATGTCAATAATCGTGTTAATTTGTTACTTACTCGTCAATGATTTTTATTGCTTTATTAGATCTTGGTTTGATCTTTAAGTGATGTTACTTTCGATATTCGACAAGATCTAAAGGTGCTATAAACACTATGTAATAAATTATTATTATTGTTATATTTATTTATATTTATATTTATTTTATATAACTATTGAAAGATAACGTGAAAATTACTTTTATTTCTATGTTTTGTTTTTGTAACAAGAAATCATATTAAGTAATCATCATTTATAATAGATTAAATTATTCACGTGGTTTCTGCTTTGTTTTACCGGTCATCACTGCTTTGTACACAGACAATCCAAAAATCTAACTGGCGTGAACATCCTACATTAAATAATGTAAAAATGACCCAAATATCCTTCATCGTCTTATACTCTCTCTTTTGTTCATCCTCAATTTCAAACCCTACCACATATAACATAAACATAACACATTCTTAATTCCAACAATCAAACTCCATTAAAAATGTCAGCAGCATCTTCCTCACCATCATTTCCATTCAAACCCAACACCCCACCACCTCAATTTCATCATTAATTTCCTTACTCTTCAGCAAACCCACTTCCATCAACCACCGATCACCAGTGCCTGCCGATTCAGGCGAGTGATGGCGGCGGAATTAGGGTTCCGGCGAGTGATGGACGACCTTTATTCTTATTTTTCATCGTTGTTCCGCCAATGCTGATTTCTCTGTTTAATTCTCTAGCTCCGTCTCCTCTCTTTAGCATTCATAAATCAAATAGTAACTTTATGAAGTTTAATGTTTGAGATTTAGTTGTGTACATGTGCTTATGTGGTAGGATTTGGTTTAAGATCTGGGTTTAAATGCTAATGGTACGGTGGTTCAAACAACACTGTTAATGGAAGAATCGAACTGGACTGGTAATGGATGAAGTAGATGGTTAGGAGAAATGGTAGGTGGGGTCTTGCAGAATTTTAATTCAGTGTTTTCCTTTGTTGTTTGTTGTATTATTTTTAAATATCATTAACATTGAAAAAATAATCAATAGTTTAACAAAATTAAATAATCAAGAGATAAGCTTATTATGGTCAATCTATCAGAATTACCCTCATGTCACAAGCACAAGATTAAATTGGTGATTAAAAGTAACGACAATTTACTTTTTGGACCGTTCATGTTCATGTATAAAATTTTATAAGATAGCAATTAAAATACTTTTTGAAGTCAAAAATGACTGATAAAGTGAAAATTACATAAATAATTTACCTTTTTATCATATATGTCCCCACATATGATCCATAGGTTGGGTCAATTTTCATTAACCCCCACCCATTTGGCAGTAAACGTACAAGCATGTCACTTGCACGTTTGCTTCTTCGTATTAGTGTTTAACAATTTCATATAAAGAGAAAAAAACAATTCTTTTACTATTGCTTCTCGGTCCGTATCGCTGCAATACAATAGAAGAGGAAATTTCATTAACTTATAAACTCCTATGTTTCTTTGTTTGTATAGCATAAAGTGTGATCAATAGTGTCTATTTAATTTGATTATATGATAAGAGATCCTTGTAACCACGAAATTCAACACAACATCTTATGAGATGCAATTAGAATTTGAAGAACATGATCAAATGCACCAAAACTTAAACATGTGATGGATAAATTAAGGTAACCATAACATACTTACGAAACAATTTCCATTACGGCATATATCAATCCAAATGGTATTTGACTTATTGGTATATGTTAATTCGAGTATAATTAGGAGACATGTTATATTATGTGTAATGTACATATTATATGGGATAATTATGTAAGTTTTTTAGTTTTGATTAATTTTATTATTATTTTCTAAAAAATATTAAATTGTAACCCTTATAATTCGTTCAATCTCAACCTTAATACCTTATTAAATGAAGATGCGATTTTACAATATATATATAGGGGAATGATTCATAGGGAAACTTCAAATTTTGGGAAAGGAGAGAAGCAAATCTTAGCCCTTAATTTTTTTCATAAAAAACGTTTTTAACATTCATTTGTGATGAATGTTAAATTTTGATTAACATTCATCACAAATGAATGTTTATTTGGTAACTGACAAAATCAATTACATTAGATATTACTAAAACTACACAAAGTTTTATTACATTAAATATTACTATAACTAATAAAAAATTTAAGGTTCCCATTTGTTAACTAGTTCACATATCATTAGACTATATCTTAGCATTTAGCTTTATAACTTATTTAAAAACTTTTGTGAAAATTCATTAAGTTTGAAAATTGCCATAAATATCACCAAATGGCAATTAATATACATCTATAAAAGTAAATTATAGAGCTAACTAAATGCAAAAATGAAACTTGACATATATGTATCGAGGGGTCAGAGCATATTAAATGTCAAGTTTCATCGTTGTTATTGTTGTCTATAACTATGAATTAAAATTGTATGAGAAATAGAACTGTCTTTTACTTATAGTGATGGATTCAAAAATTCTTTCAAGTGAGAGACAACAATTAAGTTTGAAATATAAAGTAGGGACAAATGTTTGGAAATGCATTAAACTTGTGTCAAATGTCTACTGTGTGTACCCAACTTACGTTTGATATTTTTAATGGATTCAACTTTCTAAAAATGTGTTTTAATGTATTATGTAGTACTTTTGATGATGTGTCAACCTCTACAGATGCCACGTGGCACCTTACGCATATGACACATCAGCAAAATACATTAAAACACACTTTTTGAAAGTTGGATGCATTAAAAATAGCAAACCTAAGTTGGGTACACACAATAGACATCGGATACAAGTTGAGAGCATTCCCAAACACTTATCCTTATAAAGTACCATTATATTGCGCGAGTACCGTAATGGTTTAAAAAATTCACCCACTCGATATGATACCAAAATGTTGTTAAAAGCAAGTTGAGAGACACGTTTCTTTAATGCGACATTCTCAAGTTTTTTTTTTAGTGGAAAGGAAAGGAAACCGATGGAAAGTTAATAAAAAGTGATTCTCTAGTTTTTATTTTTTTAGGATGGAAATGGAAGGAGAGGAGAGAAAAGAAAAGGAGCGGATTACGATGAGTTTTTTGTTATAAAAATTATTCGTCTAATTTTAGGAGGATTGAAAGGGAAATGAGTCTATCTAATTATTTTCCTTTCATTTTTTTTTATTTTCCTTCAAACTTGAAAATGCATGTAAGCTATCTTATATTATTTTCATTTCCATCATTTTTTTTATTTTCCTTTTCATCTCATTCTTTTCCACTATAAAAAATATCGAAAATACATCCTAATTGAAAAGTTAACGGTAAACTCGGAGGAAATGCAAATTTAAAAGGGGGTACGAGTAAAATGCTTGGCAACGAAGCTTACAAAGACGAGTTTACCCTTCTCATACGTATAAAATCTGTAATCTAGGGTTTCATTTCACGGAAACACTAAACTGAGGGGATAGTTTGAGCCGCCGCCGCTTTTCGCCGGAACAACCATCTCAGGTATATCATCTTCCGTCAATAGCTGCCGTTGAATTAACTACTATTTCATTCGTATACTCTGTCTCTGAAGTTACTGCAAAAACTTATGAATATGCTACTGAAAACGAGTACCGGTCGCAGTTTCCGTACATTCTGAATGTGCATGATATGGCTTTCAGATCTATAGTTTCTATTTTTTTGTTTAATCTATATGGGTAGTATATATCGTGTACATTACATCATATATTGACTTGTGTTGTCTTATCATATTGCTAATTCCTATGAAGTCATGAATGTTTGTTCGATACTTATTTAGTCATTTAGTCATACGAACGAATAGAAGGTCATAAATATTATTATTTTTTTTACTTACGTTTAGCTTTAAGGAGAAACTGTGCACAACATTTAGCATGTGACTGTTTTTTTTTTTTCTTTTTTTCTTTCCTTTTTATTTCCCACTTTGTTAATGTAATTTGATTAACATTGTTATGATGCTTTTTAGGGGTGTTTGCCTTAGCTTGTTTTCTTTGCTTATCTGTTTATTGAAATGTGAATAAGTCGATAAGCTTTTCTTGTTATGTCCTATGATAATTAGTTCTTTCTACAATTTCTTTAAGCCAGTAAGCACGTAAAATAAGTGAGGGACTTGGGTTGCAACTATTGTATTGATATTTTGTTTACTTGATTAATTCTAGTTTAGAATAAACGACTAGTTGGGGCTAAAGAATGGGGCGTGTTCGTACCAAGACGGTTAAGAAATCCTCCAGGGTCGTCATCGAGAGGTACTATGGGAAGATGACACTGGATTTCCACACAAACAAGAAGATTTTGGAGGAAGTTGCCATCATTCCATCCAAACGTCTGAGAAACAAGATTGCTGGCTTCTCTACTCATCTTATGAAGCGTATCCAGAAAGGACCAGTGAGGGGTATTTCTTTGAAGCTCCAAGAGGAGGAGAGAGAACGCCGCATGGACTTTGTACCTGATGAGTCTGCCATCAGGACTGATTTGATTGAGGTTGACAAGGAGACTATTGAGATGCTTACTGCTCTTGGCATGGGTGATCTTCCTGGGGTCGTCAAGGCTTCTGTTGAGCCACAGGCTGTGCCATCCGTTCCTTCTTTTGGCAGGGGCGGTGGTGCCGGTGGTTTTGCTAAGAGATATTAAAAACATTGTTTGGATAATTTTGGTTTTATTGGATATTTTGTTACACCATCTATTTAGTTTTATGAGTGACTGGTGTTTTTGAGGTTGGATTTTTGATAGTCAGAATCTATTTGTGTTTCTTTTTATGTAATTTGTTTTTGTCATCAGTTGCATGGTTTGTTTGAAAGAGGTTCAAGGAACCTGAATGTAACTTTGGCTCTTGTTGGGTCAAGAGGCTGGTGTTTTGGTTAGACCAAAGTCATTTACAAATTACAACAGTGGAAGATGGAATGTACAATCTAGTATTCATAAGGCTGGACTGCGGTTACTAACATTGTTGGAATTGCAATACTAGAAAGGCATGGTACACTTTTTACTTTTGACAAAAGTTCAAATCAAAATTTTCAATGAATTACTTTTGTACTAATTGCTTATTAAATTTTGTATAAAAACATTTAAAGATTTTCAGAAAGTCTGAAGAAAAAACTACTTTTAGAACATGATAGTTTTTTTAAAGCTGAAGTCATTTACTGGTATAATCAATTCAAACGTTCATCCCTAATAAGCAGAGTAAACTTTTTGCATCAGATTTCCATGGGCGTTTGTAATCCAAGAAATTGGCAATGGAATTGAGCGCTAACAATGCGCCACTCTATGTTATCTGATAGATGAAGTAATGTGTTAATGAGGTTGATCACAGTTGGCAATTTACCTTTTCCGTTATTTGTTACTATCCACACAGAGCCGCACACTTGTATAAATACTTCATAGAGTTGTTGAATATTCCAAAGTACATGAATTGAAGTATTTTATTGGATACAGAGTCGGAAATCCTAAGGGCCTCTGTATTTGTATTGGCACTTGAACAGCCACCAAACAAGCAGTTACACCAGATAACAACAGATGCAACCTTTTAGTAGTGCTTCCAGTATAAGATATAAATATAAATTATGATGGTATGAGTGATACTTGTGCATAGACTTTCCTTCGTAATCTATATTTGAATTTCTTTAGCCCTTGAATGTCAGCAAGAGGTAACGTTCCAGCCGTTGGCATTGATCTCGGAACCACTTACTCTTGTGTGGCAGTTTGGCAGCATAACCGTGTGGAGATCATAGCAAATGATCAAGGCAACTGGACCACCCCTTCATATGGTTCCTTCAACAACACTGACCGTTTTGTTGGAGATGCTGCCAAGAATCAGGCTGCTTATAACCCAACCAACACCATCTTTGGATAGTCTCGTTTCATTTTAAACCTTTTATTTAGTTTTTCTCATTTAACGCAATATGGTTTTGCGAAGCAGTTAATTGGAAGAAGAGCAAGCGATGAAATTGTTAAGGAAGACATGAAATTGTGGCCTTTTAAAGTGGTTGCTGGAAGTGATGACAAGCCTAAAATTGTTGTCACTTACAAAGGTGAGAAGAAGGAATTTACTGCTGAAGAAATTTCATTCATGGTTCTAGCCAAAGTGAAAGGGTTTTCTGAGTCATTTCTTGGTTTAACTGTTAAAAAGGCGGTGATCACTGTTCCTGATTATTTCAATGGTTCTCAACTGAAATCAACAAAGGATGCTGCAAAGGTTGCTGGACTTGAGGTTCTGTGCATAATGAACCCACATCAGCTGCAATAGCTTATGCTGTTGACAAAAGAGCTGGTATTGATGGAAAGATGAATGTGTTGCTTTTGATTTGGGAGGGGGTACTTTTGATGTTTCCCTTCTCACCATTGATGAAGGGGGAGTCATTGTGGTTAAAGCTATGGGTGGTGACACCCATTTGGGAGTTGAGGACTTTGACAACAGAATGGTGGATTATTTTTCCCAAGAATTCAAGAAAAAGCAGAAAGTGGATATTAGTAAGAACCTAAAAGCTTTGGGTAGGTTGAGGGTTCATTGTGAGAGAGCAAAGCGGATTATCTCAACAGCTTTTCAGACAACCATCAACTTTGACTGTTTGGTTAATGGTCTTGATTTTTCTGCAACGTTTACCCGAGCTAAGTTTGAGGAGGGTTAATATGGATCTGTTCGTCAAGTGCATGCAGACTGTGAGAACTTGTTTAAGGGATGCGAATATGAGCAAGGATGGCATCGATGAAGTGGTTCTTGTTGGTGGTTCTACCAGGATTCCAAAGGTACAACAACTGTTGCAAAACTTTTTTAATGGAAAATTACCTTGCCAAAATATTAATCCTGATGAAGCTGTTGCCTATGGTGCTGGAGTTCTAGCAGCAAAATTAAGTGGTATGGGTGATGAAGCTGTGCAGGGTCTAGAACTAATTGATGTTACTCCTCTGTCACTTGGTGTGGCGGTTAAGGGTGATATTATGGGTGTTTTGTTTCCGAGAAATTCACCTATACCAACCAAGAAGGAAGATACATTCCGCACAGCTGACGACAATCAAACAGCTGCGTATTTTTCTGTGTATCAAGGCAGGAGAGCCAAATGTGCAGAAAACTACTTACCGGGAGGACTTTAACTTTTTGGTTTTCCTTCTGCTCCAAGGGGGGGATGTTGAGCTGAGGCTATGCTATGAGATAGATGCCAATTGGATCTTGAATGTTTCAGCCAGAGAAATAACTACCAGCATCAACAATGGGATCAAGATAACTGGCAGTGGTAGTTTGTCGAATCAGGAGATGGAGAAGATGATTGAAGGTGCTGAACAATATAAGCTAGAGGATGAAAAAGGATATGGCTCATAATGCTTTAGAAACCTATGCTTGTAAATTGAGTGCCAAGATTAAGGACTATAAGGTTAGATTGAGGATTAGAAAGATGGGGCTTAGTGTAAAAGAATTGGAAGATATAGAGCATCAGATTGAGGAGGCAATTGAGTGGCTTGAGGAAAACCTTGATACTGAAATTGTTGAGTTGGAGAAGAAGTGGTTATGGATGATATATGCAGGCGTACAAAGTCGAATCTTGTATTGAAAACATAAGGTTTTCTTGTATTCTAAATCTAGTAATCTATTAATTATGATATCTGCAGAGGTAACCTTAAATGTTTTTGTAAATTTCAATCAGTGAATCTTATGAGAGATCATCTATTCAAGGATATGTACCGTTCTTTTGCTATGAAGGTATGGACCATGTTTCTAGGTATGAGCCAAAGCAGTATTACCATCTTTAAGTAGGCCTGTTATGAAATCATTCAATCCGAGCAGCACCATGGAACATTTGGAATTTCAGATCCCTTTTTTTCATCGAACCGCTTGTCATTTGTATTGGTTTTTTTCAACATCAGTTTCTGATATCAACTGGGCTTTGATCGCTGTCTTCCTATTATTGATTAGGCCTTGTCTAAAATGGTAACATGACATTTATTTGTATTATTGTTATACATTTGCATGTGTGGTCATATATATAAGTGAAAGATTAATAGATAGTATTTGGTAGAAGCTAAATATGAATTTATGGGGTAATAGAGTTCTCCCTTCCAAATTATCATTAGTGTTTGTTAGTACTATGTATAATGTTCATGTTTTGATGATGACATCAAGACATTTCAAAAGCCCATTGATCCAACAACCGCAAGTTTTATAATAAATCAAACCCGTCGGATAATTATTGTTTTAAGTTTTAACAACTATTTGAAGTACTTGTTCGTTACATTATTCTCAAAAGCCTAGGCTTGATACTTTAGGTATGATATAAAACCCGAGAAGTAATGAATACAACAAATAAATTGATTTGTATATCAAGGTTGTACTATTAAATACTTGTACTATGAGTTTTATAAGTTGTATAGTGGGATGTATTAATCAATTTGGGTCTTGTATTTATCATATCCCATGGAACTCCTATCTTTTACAAGGATTACGTACATGAGTAGAAAAGTCGAACTGAATTGGACGGAGTGACCTTTTTACTCAAGTGCCTTGTGCTTTAACCTAATGTAATTGTGTTCTTGCATTTAACTGTTTGTTAGAGTGCTTAAAGAATTTCCGTTAAAAAAAATTAAAAGGTTACAATCATGTTAGTGGCTTGTCAGGTTTGATCCAGTACGGGTTAACTGATTGATCTAACTCTACATACTTCCATAAATTAAGTAAAAATGATATTGCATGGTGAGAACAATTTGATAATTTTTAGATTCATACTCCCTATAAATAAAATAATTACTGATGTATCATTATTCAATGATAAAATTGTGAGTTTAAGTTTATAGGTAAATATATATATATGTAATATATATTTGTAATATATATATATATATATGTATATATATGAGTGGTTCAAGGAAGAAGAAAAAATTGGTAAAGAAATAAGAGAAGAATTTTTTAACCTTGATTCAGCAAAATAACCCTTTGATTCAATTTAAAATTATATTTACTTTTTATTAAATCATACTTCTTTTTACTGAATCATAGTTTTAAATATATATTTTTCTCTTTTTTCTCCTAAAATTTCCTTTGAGATCTGATAATATATATATATATATATTTGTAATAAAGTGTTTGAGTTTATTGACTTAAAAAAATAATGAAAGAAAAATAAAAAATTCGTGATATTCTTAAGCCCAAAATGTGAATACCCTTAGCTCAAAGAATCCAGCCCAGCAACATAAAAAAGCCCACAACAAAATCGATTCTTATTAATTAAACCCCTCTTGTGATTGTGGCGGGAACTGTGAGAGCTTCACCACCACGCCATCACCCCACCGGTGACCGTCTCTCCTTCTAATCTTTTACAGATATATATTTGGTTTTTTCTTGTTCGGTGATAGTGTAGTTTCATTCTTTTTTTTTTTTTTTGAAAAAATATATTATTCTCCATTGTTGACTTACTTACGAACAGTTAGTTCATCTTTTAACATCGAGGTTGCATTTCATCAGTAGATTTAGAATGGGGTAGAGCGAGAAGTCGTCTTCTGAAATACTTTTAAATCACGTAAAAAAGGTTTCTTAAAGGCACTAATAATATTTTATGAGTTTTAACTCTTAAATATAAAAAAAACAAAGTAAATGCTATTTGCCCCGTAATTATTTCTTTCTGAGTCCTCCCTGCATTTCATCGTGGTGACCAAACTTATACAAATCATACCGTATCAACTCCAACATAAACACTGCTACTTTTACGATTACATATAACTTGATAATTGTTATCAATGTCTAAACATTTAGATTTCACTTGATTAATTAGGGTTTTGTCTTTTACTAAAAAATTAATCTTAAGTAGACTCTTTTAGGGGGTTTGATTTAACTCATGAATTGCTTATTTGTTGTGATTTTTGTTTTTGTTTTCATTACTTATTGAACTGAGTAACCTATATGAAACAGTTATGGAATTTGGTTACTATTAGTGATTTTTACCATTTAGTGACTTTTATTTTCTAAATGCTTCTAGAAAGATGTAACGTTAGTTTAAAATTGTGTTAGGACTAAAAGTGATGTAGCAATAGTCTAGCTAGGAAGCATATTGTTCATATCCATACTTAGAGAGGTCCAGTTATAACATAACTCTGTAGGATAACTTCCATCTTGAAAGGTATTTGGCGCTTATATAAGAGATCCGCGATTCTTCTATATTTGTAATTCAATAACCAACTCAATGGGTTCTGTCAAGCAAGCTATACAAGCTTAGGGCTTATTTGTAATCAACTAACAAATTGAAAAAAAACCGTCAGTGTATAGTTACCCGAGCTCCATATTGACCGCCGTTTCATTTAGGAATTCCATTTTAGCTTGTTATGAAATTATTTATAGTAATGGAACAATATGACTCGAGTGATGTAATTGGAACAGTCATGAAACTTGATTACCGTTGAGTGATATTATCCCTATTTTTGAATAGCATATTGCATTATCTTTTCCAACGTAGAAAACCAAATTTTGAGTGTTTGAATGGAAAAGAATGTTTAAGCAGTTTGAAATTGCTTATTTCAATATGATTTTTCGTGGTCAAATGTCATTTCAGAATTACAAGTTTCCCCTTAATGCATAGTTGGTACTTATGAGTAAGATGACTATCTGTGTATAAGCTTAATGTGTTCAAATAAGCAATCTCTAACTCTGAATGATTGTTCCTTTGTAGTATATGAATATGAACATGTTGTTTTTGGTATTATTTGATCTAGTTGATTAATAGTAGTGATTTTTGTTTTCCTAGATCGGACTGCACAGGAAGAGTTGAAAATAAATTCTGATTGCAGGAGTGAAGTTTGGCCTTAATCTTTGCATTGTATTCTAAAATAGCATTTCTTCTTCTTTTAAAAAATGGCAACGAAAGGTAATGTTCCAGCTATTGGTATCGATCTGGGGACGACTTACTCTTGTGTGGCTGTTTGGCAGCACAACCGTGTTGAGATCATAACAAATGATCAAGGAAACCGGACCACCCCCTCATGTGTCGCCTTCAATGATACTGAACGTTTGGTTGGTGACGCTGCCAAGAATCAGGCTGCTTATAACCCTACAAACACTGTCTTTGGTTAGTCACTTTTTGTTCTTTTTACATATCTTGTGTTTGTGTAATCGTGTCAGTTCTATAACTGTAAGTAACGTTATATAAAAAAACAGATGTTAAGCGGTTGATTGGAAGAAGAACAAATGAGAAGATTGTTCAGGAAGACATAAAGTTGTGGCCTTTTAAAGTCGTGGCAGGGAGTGGTGACAAGCCGATAATTTTAGTAAAATACAAGGGTGAAAAGAAGGAATTTGCCGCTGAAGAAATATCTTCCATGGTTTTAGCAAAGATGAAATCAGTAGCCGAGAAATTTCTTGGATCGACTGTTGAAAAAGCGGTGATCACAGTTCCTGCGTATTTCAATGACTCTCAACGACAATCAACAAAGGATGCTGCAAATGTTGCTGGACTTGAGGTTCTGCGCATGGTTAATGAACCTACAGCAGCTGCAATCGCGTACGATCTTGATAGGAGAGCTGACATAGATGGCAAGATGAATGTATTAGTTTTTGATCTTGGTGGTGGCACCTTTGATGTTTCTATTCTAACAATAGATGGAAAGGGGGTGATCGAGGTTAAAGCTACGGGTGGTGACACGCACTTGGGAGGTGAAGACTTCGATAATAGAATGGTGAATCATTTTGTTGAAGAATTCAAGAGAAAGCACAAAAGAGACATTAGTAGGAACTTAAAAGCTTTGGGTAGGTTGAGGGTTCAATGTGAGAGGGCAAAGAGGATTATTTCAACAGCTATTCAGACTACCATTGATATTGATTGCTTGTTTGATGGAATTGATTTTTCTGCAAAGTTTACTCGAGCTAAATTTCAGGAAGTTAACATGGACTTGTTCAGAAAGTGCATGAAACCTGTGGAAAGGTGTTTGAGGGATGCAAACATGGATAAGAAGAGCATTGATGAAGTGATTCTTGTTGGTGGATCAACAAGGATCCCTAAGATACAGGAATTGTTGCTGGAGTTGTTTAATGGTAAATCACTTTGTCAACAGATTAACGCTGATGAGGCTATTGCGTATGGTGCTGGAATTTTAGCCGCTAACTTAAGCGGCATGGGTGACAAAGCTGTGCAGGATTTGGAGCTAATCGACGTTACTCCTTTGTCACTTGGTTTGGGGACCGACGGAGACGTTATGTCTGTGCTAATTCCAAGAAATTCACAGATACCAACCAAGAAGGAAGATACGTTCTATACAATTTACGACAATCAAGGTTATATGGAGTTCCCTGTGTTTCAGGGTGAGAGATACAAGAGTTCAGAAAATTATTTGTTAGGAGAGTTTTGTCTGTTTCTTCCTGCTGGTCCTCGGGGGAAAATTAAGGTAACTGTGTGCTATGAGATAGATGTCAATGGGATACTTAATGTATCAGCGAGAGAGTTAACTACTGGGATGAACAATGCGATCAAGATAACTAATAATGGTAGTCTGTCGAAAGTGGAGATTGAGAAGATGATTGAAGATGCTGAACGATATAAGCTTGAGGATGAAGCGCACTTGAAGAAGGTTGCGGCTCATCATTTGTTAACTGACTATGTTTATAAACTAAGAGCCAATGTTAAGGATGATGAGATTCGATTGAGGCTTTTCGAGATGGGGGTTAGTCTAAAAGACTTGAAAGACTTGGAGGTTCAGATTGAGGAAGCAATTGAGTGGCTTGATGAAAACCGTGATGCTGAAACAGTTAACTTAGAGAATGAGAAAGCCGAGCTTGATGACTTATGCAGGCGTACCAAGTTAAACCTGGTAATGAAATAGCAAGGTTATTACTTATTACTAGTGACCCAATACCCTATTTAGTTATCAGTAACAATATACATACTATCGCTAAACTAGTAGTCTAACGTACCTGTGGTTATTTTGAACTGATCCATGGGTGATCATCAGTTGGTATTCTTCTTTTGTTAATGAGTTAGACAACATGAAAGTTGGACTTGCTAGTATATATGCAAGCAATACCACTGTGAATCTTGTGTTGAAAACTTAAGCTTATTACAGGTGACAATACACAATCTGGTTATCTGTGACATGCCATTAGATTTTTTGATAATCTTTAATCCATAAACTTCTGTGGGACCACTATTTTTTATTTTTTATGAATGTACCATGCTCGCTCATGTTTAGGTATGAACCAAAGCAGTTTTACTAAATTTGTATGCTGGTCACGAAATTATCAAGTCCTAGTTGCTACATTCAACATTTGGTACTTGCTGAGTCTTGGTACATAAGATAGATTGGTGAACAGGCTTTAGTTCCTTGATAAAGTGGTCGGAAGTTTACGACGAAGCGATTGCCATAACTAACTTTTAAAAAGTAAAACATACGTACAGTACATGGTTGTTATGTACATCCCGAAAGCTAATGTTATAAATGCTTCCGGTTCTACATCCTTTTAGTGTAACATAAACTTTGACTTAGAAAAATCAACCGAAGATATCTATCGATACTTTTGAAACTAATTGTGATTTAAAATAGAAGATATCATGGGGTCTTTAAACTTGCAAATTTCTTGTTTCAGTTCAGTCCCATTCCTGGTCCAGTCCACTTTTAGACCTATTCATGCCTTTAGTACAAAAATTACATCCCCTGTTTATATAAATTTGTTTCAAATATTAATTAGTTGAAGTTAGAATATATCTTAGATATATTAAATTAAAAATAAATGAAGGAATTAAATGCCTGCAGTGCAATAAGTAGAGAGAATTTTGGCAAGACAAGGAGTGCACATCAAATGATCATAAATGAAATTAAATGTGATATTGGTCTCACAAGTTAAAAGCAAAGCTGAGCTGATATATGCAGCCTTTTTTTTAAGACCCCAGAGGCCAGAGGAGTGCCACACGTACATCTTATCAATTAAATAGCCTGCTAAATCTTCATATAAATATAATAATAACAATTTACAGTTCACAAAATTATTCTTAAAAATTAAGCAGGTACATCTATAAAGGTCATAAAGAGTTGCAGTATACAAGGATACTAGCTAGTTTCACCTTATCAGTCTTGTTCTATCTTTTGATAAATGTCAGGTAAAATATTAAATGGTCAAAAATCATTGTTTAAAAATAATAATAGTGAAAACTATTTAGTATAGGTAATTTCACATTATTCTAATTATTTTTTCTTTCTAACACTGACAATGAGTAGATATGGTTTACCACCTTCTCATTGGAGATCCACAACAAATACAGGTGTTTGATATTTAACTTTACATGTATTTAAAGCATACTATAGAGTCTTATTTTGCAAACTCTATATCATAGATAGATGTTGATGTTTTATATGGTAAATTGAGCCCAATGCTAACCATCTAGCTTACCTTAACTTAATTGGAGAAGTTAATATTGGAATTCAATATACTATTTGTATAGGTTACCACTCATGGAGTCAGGGGAATTGAAGACATTTTGGTTAGTGTCAAAACTCAAAAGTGGTTTTGTAAGTAGGATATGTATTTATATTTAGGTATTCTTAATTGGCATTCGTTGGGTAGTTGTCAGTTTTATGCTATTTAGAGTAATAAATACTTGGCTTTTAAGTTGGTTTGGTAAATCTCTGTAGACCATGTAATGGTTGTAAATGATATTTATAGTTATATTAGTTATTTGCCTTTTCCAAAAATGTGGTCCTCTGTTTTGGCAAAGTTACTACTCAAATTTATGTATTACATTATTAATGATAATCATTACTACAAAGTATTATTACATTTATTTAGTTCCATCGGTTATTTGGTGTTTTCATTTGTATAAGCTAAGTGTTTGTATGTATCTTAATGTTTAGTATTTTGTTGAGTAAAATGTATATGTTTCTATTTTGTTTAGAAAAATGCATCGCATCCATTTAACCCTATTACGTTAAAACTTATAATAATTATACTAATTACAAGCTTAAGTTATTATTCTTCAAGAATTGATAATGATGACAATATAAAGATAAATCTTGTGTTTCAACTCCTTTAATTTTTCTTTTCCCCCCTTTAAACTAGATTAATGTTTGATTTACAAAATATAATGTCAAAATTGCAAAGGACTCAAGGATGATTAAGCACTTGATATCATTCAAAGTATGTTAGGTTTTAGGTTCGATTCTTGACAACTTCAATTTTCCGAAAGGCGTTACTCTATCTGTTATTTTTAATCCAGGTTAATAATTTGAATTCAATTAAGTTAACACGGATTTGTTTATAATCATAGTCATAACATACATGAACTAAAAAAGACCAAAATGTTAGTACGTACATATATAAAAGGTGAAAATTTGGTAAGATGGATATGATGCATTAAACAAAGTAGTAAGTAATTAAATTTTCCATACCAACAGTATTTATTACACATATGAAAGTCCATACCAGCCCCCCTTCCATTCCACCTCTATATGTGATCTCCATTAATACCAAACACCAAAACTCACTATGAACAACAACTACACATACAAACTCACAAACACACAAAATAAAAGAAAACATTATTTTATCTCAAACACTCAAGCTACTTCACTTGACCAAATGGGCAAGAACATGAATCTAATCCCATCTCTTTTGTTACTCAACAAACACAAACAACAACTATGTCTTTGGCCTTCCTGTAACCATACCAAAACCCTATCTTTTCGAGCCACAACTGATCATGATGATTTCCTGTTAAATAGTAAGGACTCATCATTAGTTGATCAACCAGATCAGGTTGAGGTTACTACACTTGGTTCTTACTTCACTCACTCATCAGAATCAGCAAGTGTTTCCACTGAGTCTGAAAGCTCGGTTGTCGAAACGATCGTTCGTGGGGCTCGGTCTGATCGGTTGTTTTTTGAACCTGATGCAACAAGTTCTATACTTGAAACACAAGGTAGTGGTAGACAGTGTAGTACTTCAGATGATAATGGTGGTGGTGGTGGTGATGGGGTGCCGTATGATGAGAGTGTGGCGGTGGTGATGGAGTCTGATAATCCGTATATCGATTTCAAGAAATCGATGGAGGAAATGGTGGAGATTCATGAGTTGAAAGAGTGGGAGTGTTTGGAAAAATTGTTGGGGTGGTATTTGAAGATGAATGGGAAGAATAATCATGAGTTTATTGTTGAAGCTTTTGTTGATTTGCTTACCGGAGTTTGTGGTGGTGATGGCGCCGGTGGTGGTGGTGGTGGTGGTGCATCGAATGATCATTCTACACGTTCTTTTACTTCTGTTGGTTCTACTTTTTCTTCTCCTATATCATCTCCAAAAATGGTAGTAACTTATAGTAACAACAACAAATAACATTTTATTGTATATTTGTTTGATTACTTATTAATATAATATACTAATTTATTTATTGATGATACTTCTGTTTGAGTTTTGACTATATAATTTTTTTAATGTAATTTTAGTTGTATTGGTAAAGATATAGACTATTTGACACTGTTTTATGCATGTGAGCTTCGATATATAGGAAATTGAGTCATGTGAATATGATATGTCGTATAATATTTCGTGAAAATGTTTGACTAGAAATAATAGCTACCTTTTGTAATATAAGCTTTAGTTTGTAAATATATGCCAAAAAGTACTGGGAAAAGATTCTTCATGATAACTTTTGTATGACTTCAAGAAGCATAAATTTCACAGCCCAGTTTTGAAACGTCAGAATTGTATTACGAGTAGTATTGTTAACGCTAATATGTACATCTTGTATCGTGCAATCTTAAGACACATGGTCAACTATTTTAAGCATTGAAAGAAATCACCAATTAGTGACACATTTTACATCTACAATTATACTAATATTTTTTATATACAGTTACACTTAAATATAATATGAGTGGTACTATTTACACTATCAATTTTTGTAAACACATCAAAAAAATTTGTATTAAGAAATTGTATTGTACGAAAACATCGTATATAATTTTAATGTATTTATCAAAAATAATTACGTAAAAACGACTACTGATATAATTTTAGTGACTCTAAAATATTTTGGATTCAACTCATTGCAAATTACTTTTGAGTGAGAGGTGTAAATTTACAAGGGTTGTCTTTTTATTGTTGGATTTTATCTGTTTGTAATAAAAACCAAAATCAAATCAATGTGGTGATGGATGAACGGTCACATTTATAGATCTTGTAATGTCGTACCACCCAATAATCCAAAAATGAATTAAGTTTGGCAAACTTCGATGCAAAAATTAGGTGATTTTAGCAACGCCAAATTAAAAAAGGCATAAAGAATCAAAACATCTGCCAACCTCAATTGATATGAAATGATGAAATAATACGACTTAAAAGTAATGAAATTAATTGGGGGTACAATCCAAGTCACATGTGTTACGAGAAAAATAGCAAACATTAAAAACAAAGGCTACATAAAACCATTGATTGATACACCTACGAATTGTGTTTTTTATTATTTAATCTAAGCCAAAATCTTGTGTTTTTTCTTTAATTTGATACAACCTTCCGTATCTTATATTTTATTCGCAATAGGTAAATGTTTTCTGTTCCGTACTCATAGTAGTTAATGCTATTAAACAGTGGGTATACGTAAACATATATATTGACTTTGACCGGCCAGGTTTGAACTTATACATTAAAGAAAAAAACAACTTTAGATAATAAAGTTATAAAGACTCATAAGATTGGTTACTATAGTCACAACCACATCTAAAGTTGTGGGTGTCACGTGCCGTCTCACCTACGACTTATACACTTAAAAACACTCCATATCGTAATTTACCTATAATATAAAAACTTGATTGTATATTTAGAAGGGAGGATGTAAGTGATATTAAAAAATAATGTGGATAATGTTTAACTAATTTTTCTAGTACATTCTGGAATCATCAGCTTTTCTAAATAAATACAATAAAAGAAAATATCAATTAGGTTTAATAGATGTTAATATTGAATAACTAATTAAATTAAATTATAGATATAAATATAATAATCCTAAATTATATTGTATACAAAGTCTTAAATTAGTCAAAGATGGTATTATTCAATAATCTACTTTCCCTGTATATGGTAATTATTTATGTGTGACAGTTAAGTAGTAAATATCTACTTACCAAATATGGACCACTTGGTTGTAAGCTGTAACAGTATTTTGTTAATATGTTGCATTCAAAGGCTTTGTAGTTGCACCAACTACTGAAAGTGAGCCCCCGGTCCAGTAATTCTTTTTTCTTCAGTTTTGCCATAAACACTTGCGCAAGAAACTTTATTACCCACAAACCTAAATGATTTAATGTGTTTTTACGGGAATTTAACAATAAATGAGGGTAAATAAATAGGGGACAAACAAATTTACTATATCTTTATACTATAGTACCCCCCATCATTTTTAATAGCTTGCAAGATATGCACATATCGTTAAAACTTTTAGTGTAAGGTTATGCTGTCCAAATGATGGAAAACTAAATATTATTACTGCAATAAATTGGCGGTGGAGAACTATAGTTCCACGAAGATATTAATTAGAGTAAATTGCATGAATTGTCTCTTTAGTTTACACTTACACGAATTTATAGGAATTGTTTCTTTAACTCTTTTGTCACGCTATCGGTTTAGAATGTTTACTTTTATCTCGTAAATGAACTTTTCACCACTTTAAAATGATTAAAATACCCATAACCTATTCATTATTTATGTTTTTAAAATACAAGGAACCAAAATGGTGGGAAAGCATATTTACAAGATAAAAATGAACCTTTTGAACTGATAAAAAAAAATAGTTGAAATATTCTTTTTTTATTAATCCTCCAAAATGAGAAGGACCATTCATGAGACTTTTATATGCATTAGTTTATAATGTGTCTAGCTTATTTTATAAGTAATAGTAGTTGAACAATCAATTGTTAAAATAGTGAATATCAACAATTATTTAGCCATGTTCCAAATGCAAACTGTAATACTATGCTTATTTGAAATGATTTATCATAAATTCTGTACCTAAAGATCAATCCTATTCCATACAAAATTACAAATAACAAAAACACCTAACTTATCATTTTTGATTTTCAATGAATTGACCACTCATCATACATGGTACAAAATTATTTAATACATATGTTTTTTTGGATGATAAGGATATGAACAAATGTGTATATTTTTTGTCTCTATCTCTATTTCATGTGATGATAATTTATTGTTGGAGTTTGAGTTCAAATGTCTTACTGAGAGTTTGACTCATTTCCATTCTTACTTACAATAATTAACAAATTTCCTAAGCATGGTTGCGTTATATGAGCAGGTTGATCATATACACTTTATCATTTTCTTTTACTATAAAAAGTTAAAAACTATGTTACATTTTTCTAGCTTATTTAAACACGTAAAAATGATAAACATATGTCACATTTATAAATGCGCTAGTAGCAAAGTTATAAATGTGTGAAGAATAATAAAACTAAATGCTTATAAGTGAATAATAAAATTAAAAGTTCACAATGTAACCAGTGTCACAAGACTTTTAAGTGTGAAAGTTTAAAACTTTTTTGCTAAAATTCGTATGATTTTTTATACCAACAAATAACGATGAAATGGAAAAGTAAGTGAATCATATTGGGCTGGTCATAATGAAGGTAGACTTCCTAATAATTATTTATGGATATAAAAGAAGCAAATGGGCCTTCGATGGGTTCCTCTTTGGAAGGCAAAAAAATGAAGAATGATGTTGAAATTGGAGACATCATACTGTTGAGTTGCTGGGCTGATAAATTCCGTGAATAGATTAAAAATCAATGAATGTTGGTAGCCCATATCTTGGTTAAATCAGAGAATATCATCGTTGCAACTTGCAATGAACTCATATAGGTATTCGTTTTCATTGGTTAATGCTTTATATGCCTAAAATATATACATAGAAATGTGACTAAATTTTTTATTTATACACATCAAAATAATCAAAATGAAGGCTGAAAATTAGAGAGACAATATGAAATATTAGACACATCTTTAAGCATGTATTTTAACATTACTATTAAAAAATTAGCTCATAGATTAGGTATTCAGGTTTTCTTATTCTCTTATCTGCTTTCCTTCAATCATATGTTAGTATACGAGAACATTATGGTTTTAGTAATCAACATAAAAATCATAATCAACAAATCTACACCAAGAGGCCAAAGTATCTTGCTAAGATTGCACATATCAAATAATAAAAATTCAAGTCACAAGTAAGAAGCAGCCAAATTTGCAAGTCAACATCATCATATCATATCCTTAATAAGTAGAACCAGTGGCCAAGAAAAAAGAAAGAGAGACTACTGAATACACACACACACATACACACACAGGAAATATTTGAAATTAAAAGGAGGATAAGGTAAAAGAATAGGTTGTTGTTATGGCAATAAGAGCTTATATTACTACATTGGTTTCATCCATTCAAGCAGCTGAAAACATTGAAGGAAAACACAGAGGTTTAAAATTCACAAGAACCACAACAACAAGAGTTACAGAGACTAATGGTGGATTAGGAGAAGGAAGACGAGCACTCCTCCTTTCAACTGTAGTTGCTGCTGCTACTGACTCCAAAACTCAGCTTCTTCAAAGTATGTCTTTCTGAATTCAACTCACAAATATACACAAACAGGTTTATGAAATACATTAGACGTGGCAAGATAGACGAGTCAGTGTGGTAAGGTTACGAGTTGAAATGGGTTGGGCTGACCTGCAACTTTTTTTACCATTTTGTAAAAATGATAAATGTAGTAGTAATGGTTACAAGAAAATATTAAAAGTCTCTGAATAAAACGTTTTAGAGAATTAGAGGTTGTATGGACTAGAAATAGACTTTTGATAACGCTCAACCTGTTTGACTGGTTCCTCTTTTAGCATTTTTTTCCCCTTCGGAGATAAAACACAACCCAAGTAAATGGGCCGATATTACCACCTCTAAAACAGATTGTTGCTCAAATGCTTGATGCAAAAATGTGTGAAAGAAAATGCTGTTGTTTAAGATAAACTTAACATGATTTATGTAATTACTTTTACTCAGAGTACCTAAAGAAATCAGAGGAGAACAAGATCAAGAATGATAAGGAGGTAAACAAAATGGTGTTGGTTTTCAATTAAACTACCGTGTTTTTCAGTTCTAGTTACAGTTTTGGAGCATTTAATGAGACTTCTCCTACAGATAAATGATGCTAGCTATGTTTGAACTGCTTCTATTTCAGAGACTAGACAGCTATTACAAGCGCAATTACAAGGATTATTTTGCATTTGAAGAGGGCACGCTGAGACAGAAAAAAGAACTTACTGAAGCAGAGAAGGGTATTCTTGATTGGCTTGAAGCCAACAAATAATATGTACCCTTTTCCAGACCATGTAATATTGTAATTTTAATTCAATTTCAGATTAAAAATACACTCTACCAGTGATCCAGTATCTGTTTATGCATTTCTGAATCTCCATACGTAAAAGGACTAATATTATAGTTATCATAACAAAACTCAGTTCGGGTGTTGAATCTTTCTTTGCATCTACACTAATAGTATACTTACAATGAATAACCAATAACCCATACGAAAGGTTCCACATTTTCAAGCCATTTTGTCAAGAATCTGATGTATCTGATCAGAGATTATATTTGCAACAATCTTAGGAGAGTATTTATCAATCATATCCTTACGCGCTTTCTTTCCTTTACTCTTAGCTTCTTCTTGATTGCTAATCACATGTCTCATTAAAAACTTTAGTTTCTCAACAGAAGGTTCTGCCCATAGATGCCCTTTAAATGGCCCGTCCATAACTTCACTCATTCTATCAACGGGCACCGGGTAGCTGTTCTTCTCGGTCAAATACTCTGTTGGTCCTGACCAATTTGTTGCAATAACTGGCAAAGACATTGACATTGCTTCAACAATCGGCCGGCCCCACCCTTCACCTCTCGATGGCAAAACAAACGCATCAGCTACTTTATAAAGTTTCGGAAAATCAACTTGAGCTATGTGAGAATCAATAACATAAACCGGAGCCCAACCATTAACGGGTTTTTCCAACCCGGAATCCTCCACAAATTCCACTATCTTGTTACCAAAATTGCTATCAGAATGGTAAGGATTTGTTAACAAGTATAACTTAACAGCGTCCAAAGAATCAAATTCTTTAAGGTAAGATTGTAACAACACATCCCAACCTTTTCTGTACTCCCACTTAAACACACTCAAGAAAACAAACGGGTTCCTAGAATCCACCACCGTTGAGCCTGACCCAAGTACCAAATTCCCTAGAGATGCAAGCTTTAACGGGCTATACTTAATCGGATCAAAGAACTCCGTATCTATAGCCTGAACAACTTTCACAACTTTAGATGGATCAACTCCACTTTTTACAAAAGAATCTACATGAAATTCAGTAGGAACCCACACCATATCCATAGCGTTACACCGTTTCACATGCTCGGTATTCACTCTATCCGTTTCGAACATTGTTCGACCAATAGTAAACCTACTGTTAAAAGGAGGGCAAGGTGTTGTTTGAAACAACGGTGGGTTCCAAGCACCAGGCTCACTATGACAAATCACAATTGTTTCTTCTAGCTTACATTTAGTTTCATAAAGCTCAAAAGCTAATTTTTTCATATCTGTAGGCAAGCCCTCCCAAAAATATATATTTTCACTATCACCATGTTGATCGATACTTAATGTGAAGTTAACATCTTTTTTGTACTGATTAAGGGCTAAGATATAAGACCAAGCTTCAGAGCAATACCCACCACCAGAAATGAAAGGGGCCATCCATAACAGACAGTGATAAGGAACCAAATTAGGGTTTGGTGGTGCAGGTTGATTAGGGTTTAAAATTGGGCGATTGAACCCTAATATTCTTGAAATTTGAGAAATGAGTGGTGAGATGGTTGGTTTAAGGTGTTCGATTTTGATGTAATTTGTTTGTGGGGTGATGAATGTGATTGCAATTGCAACGAAGATGACTAAAAGTGAGAACCAAAAATAGGGTTTGAATCTTGAGAATGTTGGAGTGGGGGTTTGGGGGTTATTGGAGTGCATAATGTGTTTGTGATGAAAATCTAGATTGAATCTATATATGCATATTACGAGGTTCAGTGTATGTGTGTAGCTATAGAGATATAAAATACAAAGTTTTCAGTATAAATAATTTTATTAAAAAAGAGAGTCTTTCATATATAAAGCGAAAACACAAGCACTAAATTTTATGTTTGGTTACATCATTTCTTGAACATAAATTAAAATAAGTAGAACAAAGAAGTGGTAGTTACAAAAAGTTACTTAACCAACTTGATCAAGTGCTCAATCGCTCGCAACATTCCAAATCAAGCGCGAACTTGCACTGCAGGCACTTGAAAATCATTTTATTCCGCAATGCGCTATCACACTCACTGCATTGACCATCGTTGTCAAGCCCTTGAACAAAAGAGAGATCATGTGGGTGACCCTGAATCTTGTGAATAGCCCCAAACTATATATTCACAAACTCATATATGCTTAGCTCATGGTTGGAAGATGTAGCTGTTTCAGACTTGAGTATAAACGGTGCACAACAAGAATGGATAGATTGTTTACACTGTTTACAATGATAGAAACAACGTCGTGGATTGAACTCTTCCTCACAAATTTCACAGAAGTATTGACTTTTATGGTTTTCAATAGGTAAGTAACTCAGACTCATGACATGTTTGTCGTACTTGTGCCTAATCTTACTAGGCAACAACAAAGCACATTTGGTATGTAGATATACATTACACTTGCTACAATGGAACTGCATTTCGTTTCTAGAACATTCATTCAAACATAGAATACATTTCTGAAAACGACGTACAATAGCCCTCTCAAATATGTGATTTGGATGAGCTTCGTGTGCAATTTTTTCAGGAATGAACCCACAATTAACATCAATTTGGTAATCACATTGGACACAACTATACACAAATCCATTACATGGTAAGTTGCAGACAACTCCAACGAACACAGATAAAAACTTAGAAGGGACATTTGAGTGGAGAGTGAGCGTATGTTCCCGGTGACCTGGGTAATTTTGTAGTTTATCAGGCAACCGAGTGCACCACTCATGAAGAACAAAGTTACAGTGTTGATCGTCATAATTAGCACACCTGTAAAATGGCATACTAGTGATTGGTCTCAAGCATCCATTGCATAATAGCTGAAGCTTCTTCATTGGGTTATGACATAATATCGAATTTGACTTTGAGGAGGTTGGGCTTGTAACATCACAGCTTTTTGTATGAACTAGAATCAAAGGGTGTTGGTGAAAATTGTATTGTAAGTTCACCTCATTCGTTTCAAAGGTTTCATTTCCGGTTTCTTTGAAAAAATAGTGTTTTAATAGGTTGTAAGTTTCATCAAGGAAAGGGAGACGAAGGAGACCAGTTTGATTGAAGTTGTCGATTGTTTTGTGCCTCTTAAACAGAGAGTCTGTTAAATTTGAAACAGATTCATCACAAGGTTGTCAAAATGCAGTGAAGCTACATGTAGTCATGCAATCACTAAAAACTAATAATGCACCACAAATAACAATATTAAAAATGGACGGGTCAATTTACCAGGAAATGGGAAGTCGGAGATGAACTTTGGTCCTGGTCTTGCACAAGCCAGATGAGCATAATATCTGCATTTCTCACATTTATAAATCCAAAGTTTCTCATTATAAAAAAGGATATTGCATACCCTGCAAGGTGGATCAAATTCAGCCTTTTGATATGCTCTTGGAAAGGAATAAGAAAGAATCAATGGGTGAGAATGAGAGCAATTATCATTTGTAGCTTGTTGAATCAACAACAATTCTGGCATGAGTGCACAACGACTATGAATGAAGTAACCAACACAAGTGGTACAAAGATAGAAGATCCCTCCATGTTCATCACCACAAGCATCACACTTGCAAATAAGTTCATTAAGGGTAGCTACTAAAGGGTGTTCGTGGCTAGGGTGATATATGGTTCTGTCTTTTACCCATGACATAGCGCAATGTACGTCAACTCTAAAATTACATTCAGAACACTGATAACAAACCGTATCACCTTTACGCCTGCTTCCGCATATACCACAAGACCACGTATTATAATTCCATTGGAAAAGAATAAGAGTATGATTAGATGCGATGTGTGTGTTAACGTAAGGGGAAGCTCTGCACAAAACTTGTGAAGCGAGTAGTTACACGAATTAGCACATTTATAGTAATATCTGTGAAACCAATTGATTTCTTTCTTGCACCGATCACATTTTTGTTGAAAGCCTTGTTTTCTAACTAAATCACCAGTTTCATCATCATATTCTTCTTCATATTGTGGATAATCTGGTTGCACATCTATGAGACAAAGTGGATGTACATGTTCAACCACCTCCATTATAATTGTATCTTTTCTCTCTTTTGAGATATTATATTGGATTATGTTACTTATAAACAAGTGATATCTCCACAGCAGGAATCTTAAGGTTAAGTAAGTATCATATTTCTCCTATGCAAAGCTTTGTATCTTCATTTTTTTATTTATTAAATTTTCCATTCTTTTTGAAAATAAAAGGATGAAGTACCTTACAAGTGATGCTTACAACTTTGTTCTGTTGATTTTGCTTTTAATGTTGAGTGTAAGTGTACTATACAAGGCATGTAAACCAATCACGACTGGTATCTCAAAAAGAAACGAGAAAGAAACACACAGAAATTAAATACTCAAATTTGATTATTGAAAATTAAAAGAGTACGAGTGCACATAAATCATTCTTCTAAACAGCATCCTCTTATTAAGATTAGATAAGAGTACAAAACACAAACTATCAAACATTTACATTTTGGACTGAACTCGGCTTAAGCTTGCTTCAATTGATCCATGTGGTTCATCTGTCGGCAGGTACACATCATCTTCAAACTGTCGAAATGCATTGACAAAAAGACTATAGATAAGCACAAAAATGAGCTGTATAACAGACATTTACATCCTTGATGAGAGCACAACAATACCTTCACAATGAGTGGATTGACTTTGCTTGATAAATTTACTGGCAGAAAATGAATGTTAGGCATTTTCAACTGGATCTTTGATATCTCTGGAAACCTGAGACATTATATGCAAGTCAAAATGTATGGTTGCCAACTTGTGACTCGAATTAAGAACCGCAATATTAAGCTCATGAATCGTGAATTCAATTTCTAATACAAATGCGAGAAAAGAATATACCTGCCAAGAACAGCTTTTGCCATATAATAAAGAGTAGCCTGAACAGATGGACTGTAGACACCCTCTTTCGGAGGACCAAAAAAAGTGTCAACTAAAACCTTCTTCACATCCAGGTATTTTTCAGTGAAGCCAAGTGACTTATTGCTAATGCTTGATAGA
Source organism: Logfia minima (assembly GCA_963921325.1). Classification (NCBI taxonomy): domain Eukaryota; kingdom Viridiplantae; phylum Streptophyta; class Magnoliopsida; order Asterales; family Asteraceae; genus Logfia; species Logfia minima. The sequence goes on from OY992770.1 coordinate 4,492,461, forward strand.
GATTCAAAATGGTATCTGCAACCATAACCATTGACATTACATGGCTCTGATGAGATATAATAAATGGAAACTAGTTTTGTACACTTTTAATGTATAAGAAAGGTTACCTCCATGATGCAGAGACCTCTGTAGCAAGCATCCTCTCTCGTGTTTCAGGGAGTATTGTGTTTTGGTCCCTTATGAAACCCTCGAAACCTGACTGTTATTTAGACAATTTACGTAATCACCCATTAGCAGAAATAAAGTGCTAAGAAATAGATAGCATTCAAGGACGGAAGTAAGTTACTTGTGTTGTCTTCAGCAATGCTAATCCCTCAACACCAGATGTCACCCGCAAAGTGCCATTTTTGTTTAAAATAACTTCAGTTGTATGTCTCTCAGATCCAAGTTTATAACCTGTTCAAAATAAATGTCGTTAGATTTCTTCAAAGCTATTGTCTAAAATTTAAGAGGATGATTATATTTATTTACCAAACATCATATATTAGTGCGAACTCGAAACTACCCATCATATTTAATGTACTACATTGTCCATATAGAATCAATCTCAAATACAAAAGAAGTTACACAGGTCAAAAGAATCCATGTATTGTACCACATCAAGGTACTTCCGTTTCAAGCATGCTGGTATAGAAGTTAACTTCTTTTCCCAAAAGTTTGTTAAATGACAAAAGACCAGAACAAAGTAAGAATATGATTAAATACAAATAACTAATTATCTGCTTATGTATTGTAGTGTTATATATTATCATAGTGGTAAATCTGGATTACGACATATTTTGGGACGACGAGAAGTTATAAAGTGATGTATTTGTTAAAGAGAATAACTAGCATAAGTAACACATGGAAATGTCTAACCATGTTTATGGGGTTGACCATCTATGCTGATACGCTCCCATGGCTTTTCAACTATTGTGATGATTGAAGTTGTAACCTGCAAAACAAAACAAATGAACATTCACTAGAACCACGAGTTGTTACGGGTGGCTAATTAAAGACTAATCAATCAAGTAGGAGAAGCTTTGTTTTGTGCCGAGTAAAACTGAGTTAGTGCTGCGTTCTATCTGGTTCTGTCTTTTGATTAGAATTATTGCATGGTAAGGTCTTCTGAATCAAGTCTTTGACTCGGTTTTTATATTACAAGTAATCAAATTACCTATGTACATTATTACACGTACATACTACAAATACCATTATGCATCCGTGACTTGGTTTCTAGGTGTACATTTCTAAAATTATTACATAGTGCAGAGTTGCACTTTCGTAGATGGTAGATAATTTGCTTTGCCACATAATACCATTATCAGCTTAAGTTAAATTACAAAGACCAAATAATTAGTCCTTATGTCCAAAACAAGTGCACCCACACACAACATAGATTAAAGATGATATTTAAAGATAATCAGTCGTTACTCTTGATGATGATGTTAAAATAAAGAGCTTTTATCTATGGATCAAAAATAATATGATTGATATCTTTGTAATAGTTACTAACATGCAAATGCAACCTTTTATTAGTGTCTGCAAGAACTGCAGCCAATTTTTTAAGGCCCCAAAACTTACTACCAACACAAGTATATATGTAAACAACAAGATGCTTTTACTGTCCAATATTAGTTGTTGGTCAAACTATTGGCAGTACGTAGTTTGATTGGAATACAAATCAATACATTACAACAGAAGGGATCTCCAAATTTCAGGCCTCAAATTTAGTAGTAATTAGATAATTTGATTTGCAATATAATTAGTATAGCTAGCATCAAAGACCATCTCTTACTGTTTACTAAGAAATCAACCAATTACCTGTTGATAATACGAAGTAAAATGCTTTGCAAGTATAATTGCAAATTCCTCCACAGACACTATTTGTGAACACTCCTTTGCCTTCACATATACCTGCAACATCATCAACGAACCCGTAAACGTAAATTCATAAATATCAGCAAAAGCTGAAGTCAAATGAACTTAAATAAATAAATAAATTATAAACTTGTATTTTGATAAGATAACTTTGTAAGCCGTAAAGATATGTTTAGCAGTTAACACATCCCCTAAACTTAACCTAAAACCACTTGGATCTGAAGCTAGATCCAACATGATGATCGGGAACTACAAAATTGAATCTGATCACATCGAAAACAATCAAACAATAGAAGAATAGATGACGTACAGTGTTTTTCATGGTATCAGTAGCGACAATATCGGAATTATCGGCACGAACATAGGCGTTGATACAATCAGAAAGAAGACCGATGCTGACGTTCCATTCAACGAAATAGTGACGGCCATCTTTATCGGATCGCCATACTCTGCCTACTCTAACACGCTGTTTTCCATGTTGTTGTTCAAAATTGAATCCATCAATTTGATCTTTGGCCGCCATCAGCTCTCCGTCTGTCTATCTGCCGCAATCAAAAGCTTGTGAAAAATTATTAAGCGATTATTAATTACCGTACTAATTATAGGCCAACCAGGGTTCTAAATTAACACTAGGGGAGATAGACAACTACAAAAACACAGATGGAATTATACCGCGCCCATAGAAAAGGGACCACTTTACCTGTGATATTTTACTTGGCTGTGGGTTGTGGACTGCGGGGACCCCACACTTATACAACCTCGGTTGGTATAAGTAATTTTATACGTAATAAAATAGCTTTCATCCTATCTATAGAAAAAGAGTACGAAGATCTTCATTAGTTCGTAAACTGATCGTATACGCATCTATTATATAAAGGACATATTAATGGAAAACGACAGTGTAACAGTTTTAGATTTTTTATGAATGTGGGGTTCAAGCTTCCGTGTCCGTGTTATCTGTAAATCTGTAATCTATGATCTATATATAATTTATAAATTCTTATAAAGCATTTGCATTATAGACTTAAAAATTGAAATTTGAAAGATTAAAAATGTTAATATTAAAAATGTTAATTTTATCTCTGTTAACTCAACTAATATGTCAACTATATTAAATTCATTAGTCAATCAATATAAATGGAAATTATATAATACCCTACATAAAACACTCATTTATCACAATTAAAAAGTCAAACATAGTTAAAAACATTTAAAACTTTTTTTCAAACTTTATGTAAAAATTAAAGTTATTTTTCCACTAATTTCTTTCATAACACATGTTTTTTAGTCATACTAAACAAGACATCTTTGCTTATAAAATAATCAATTTTAAATTGTTAATAAATAGAAAGTCTATGAATCTAAATTCTAATTCTTACAAAATTATAAAACAATCGACTTTACATTGCTATCTGAAATGAATAATTGAATTCTAATCCCTATAAATTTATTTAAAAAAAGACATTATTAACAGAGTACATTGCTAATTTTATTTACACGTAACAATATTTCTTATTTGATATTTATTTACTCTCACCACCTAACGTACAAAATTAGATTTTAGTGTAGTTTTCTCTTACCTTCTTTTGAACAATCCTTAAAATATGAATTAAATATATTAGTCTTGCTATTAAAACCTTATTAACTTACAACTTCATGATGAGATATTACTTTTCTACCCTATACTTAATAACAACATTACGAAAATGCATGTATTAATATATGGGAACCAATTTATTAAATCAATAAATTAAACAAATAAATATTTACAAATAATTTATATGTTTTGTGTTTTTAATAAAGTAGATACGTCAAATTTTATAAACAGATTAAAATTGACTTTACAATTGTGACAGACCAATTACATAGATATTATTTAAATGGCAAAACATGATATATTATAATAGTATAAAAATGATATAAATAACCAAGTTAAAAAAAACTATTCATAACAACTTCATCTAAATAAGCATCACACATATATTAATTTACATCTGATGAACATAAATCAGTTTACATACCTGTCATTTTGTAACTACATTTGAAGATATTTCGCTAATTACAATAATTAATATGGATTTAAAATTTTTCTTATTATGGTAGACATATATTTTTATATCATTTCACTATATGTAAATGAAACTATCTCTTATTATTGCAGATAGTTTTATGGTCGACAATGTGAAACCTATCTCTTCATGTGTGTTTGAATTTTGCTATTTGAAGTATAATTTTATTCTCAACTACCCTTTTATGTACTTTTTATTAATACAATATATAATGTACTCATATATATTGACATGTGACATTTTTTAAATGTTACATGATTTTTTGTTCAAGTATTGTCTATTATATTATTCTATATTATATTTGTTTGATCTAAAACCTACTATTTAAAATTAACCGATACATTATTAAATATACAGTTAAATAATATTATCGTCGTTGCCGCATTATACGGGTATTAGACTAGTACTTTCTAAATCAACCCGAACGTTGTTACGGTCTTTATCTCAAACAGAGTAGTTTGGGACTTTAATTATTTAAATCTATCACTGTTTTTATATGACCTCTTGTATCAATAACAAGGTATAATACTTTATCTTATATTTAGTTCAAATTCGAATTTATTAATGGTTATTTAATAATATTAGAATTATTTGTCAACTTTTTATAATTACGTAATTAACTCCTTCCTATATATGTATATATATATATATTACCACCCTTAAAATTCTAAAGAAATTCTTTATTCTCAATTAATATGTCTCAACTGGATAAATTCACTTCAAAATTTTATGTTAGAGGGTTTTTCCTCTGTTTAGGACGGTTGTATTTGTTGGACGTTTTCTAGAATGCAAATAAATTTAAAGGATAAAAATTTCATTACACAGAATCAATTTGCACTCTTTCTGTCTAAAAGTCCATATAAAAACTAGTATAACTAGTAGTCAATAGAATCGAAATCCATAGATTTTGAATAGGAGATTTTATATGGAAAAATCATTTTGCGATCATGGATGTGTAAAGTAACAGGCTAACAAACATAGAAGAACGGAACTAAGACTGTTTTGTCAAAAAGAAGAGAAAAAAAATCAGACGAAAAATGTAAATGAAAAAACAGACACGACTGATAATGTAAGCTACGTAAAGTTCAGGGTTGTATTTGTAACTTTTTGTGACGATCAGAGAGATTGACGATATCAAAAACCACCTAAAAAGACGACCTTTACCTTCATCGAAATTACTGACGAATCACCTTACAAAATCCAACCACGAGACCACGCAATATCCATACAGTGGACTTTCTCCCTTCCGTCTTCTGCTTCTGTCGAATTAAGGTTCTAAAAACCCCTAAAATCAGCAATATAATTGAATTTAACTAAAAGCAGCGATGAGGAGAGTATTCGGTGCTAAGAAAGACAAAGAACCACCGCCTTCACTTAATGACGCATCCGATCGGGTATTTATTCTTCACTCGATTCTGTTTTTCATTTAATTGTGTATTTATTTTAATCAGTAATTATTATTATATATAGGAATTATGATTAGTATTCGTGATCGGTATAAGATATCATTAGTTTAGGAATTGAGTTATCTTACGAATTAAGACTTCAATTTGCTGTATTGTATAGATTTAGGCATGAGGCAATACATACGATTCTCTATCACAATGTTAGTATGTAGTAGTCAAAAAACGATATCGATATCTTAACCATATGGTCTGGACATTAGGAAATTCATACGTTTTTCTATCATATCTGTAGCATTGATACTTGATGTAACTATTGTTTGAATTATTATGGATGCCTGCAGCCTGCTTAATTTTTGTATTTTGTTATAGATCAATAAAAGAGGTGAAACAGTGGATGAAAAGATCAAACGGCTCGATGGTGAACTTGCTCGATATAAAGAACAGATCAAGAAAACTAGGCCTGGTCCTGCTCAAGAAGCTGTGAAGGCTCGAGCAATGAGAGTTCTCAAACAAAAAAGAATGTAGGCCTCTTCATACTATAACTGTTTGGTTTGCACATGTAAATACCCATGCTTGCTTTATACTTGTACTGCGATTAACAAATACTTTCTGTACCTCAAGGTTAGGAACCTAATAGTATTAGGATAGTTTGGCATTCAGCAATATTGTTCTGAGAACAATAATTGGGAAAACTGAGTTTGACATACAATAGCTTAGAGTTGAAAAGGTAATTATATAATCTATGGGATACCTTTAATGGGAATAACAAGGAAGCATTATGCCATAGAATTGCTAAAGTTGTAGCTTATGAAGCCTGAGTTTTCATCATTATCTTGAAGACATTGGAAAACGTTGACTCTGAAATTATATCAATGAGGAAAGAAGCATTATAAATTGTTAGAAAAATTTCGTACTTAATACACGTACATCTTTAAATGTCATATGCGTTGGTATCCATTTGCTTATATAAATTGAACTGCAACCTTGTATGACTCTTGGCAGGTATGAAGGACAACGTGACATGCTATACAATCAAACATTTAACCTCGATCAAGTTGCATTTGCTTCAGAGGGGATTAAAGATGCTCAGCAAACAGTACGTGCAATTTTCAAGTATTTATTTCTGGTTTTGGATATTATCCGTAAATTGTGCTCCGCCGAATAGCTTTGCGATTCATAAGCAGTCGTTTTAAATATCTAATGCTATGAGTGCTTTATGACTTGTTTGCCTTTTCACTCATGAATTTTGTATCTTCCAGATGTCAGCTCTGAAGTCCGCAAATAAAGAGTTGAAAGGAATGATGAAGACTGTTAAGATTCAAGACATTGATGTTAGTATATCATTTATTTTAATTTTCCCATCTGACTTTCCTTTACACTAAATTGCCTTTGCATCTATTTCTGTGTAGAATTTGCAAGATGAAATGATGGACATGATGGATATTAGCAATGAAATACAAGAATCTCTTGGTAGAAGTTACAGTGTGCCAGATGACATTGATGAAGATGATCTCATGGGTGGTATGCACACATTTTCTTTTCCAATTTTTAAGTAACAACTTTCTCTTTGGTTTATCATGGATTGTTGGTTTTCATGATTGAGTACTTTGTTGATGCAGAACTTGATGCTCTGGAGGCCGATATGGGGCAGGAAACTGAAGGTGAAGGGGTACCTTCGTATCTTCAACCTGATAACGAGCCTGATCTGAATGAAGAACTTAACCTGCCCTCAGCTCCGAGTGGGCATGCAGTGCCATCTGGCAGAGTTAACAATCAGGTGACTTTGAAATACATATTGTCCTTTGTTGAGTCATTGTTCGCTGCTGCATGAAAATTGCACTGTTTGATCTGCTAAAATTGTTGAGGCCAAGTCTTATACCATCAGCCAAATGCCTTTAGTATGCCACTATATGAGGATGTATGAGGTGGCAATTTCAGTTGGTTTACATGTGAATGGTTTTATTCTGGTTATGATTAACTTCTAACCTGTCAAATGGTAAATAAAAGCTGGCTAAAAAGGAACTGGCAGGAAGTCGTCCAAAATTAATTTCTAGTGCATAAATTCTCCTAGATAGTTTTTATAAAAAAGTTATATCTTTATTGAAATATTATAACATTTTAACAATATTTGGAATACTAATTAATGATAAAGGATTCTGCTGACAAATTTCAGCGACTTTAGTGCTTTCATTCCTAAACTAATTTTAGCCTAACATCATTTGATTTATGTTCGCTGTACAGGCTGTGGATGAGTATGGTTTTCCTGCTGTCCCTAATGCATCACTTCGTAATTAAGTGGAACCAGCGGTTTATAGTTCGTTTATTCTTCATGACATGGCTACTATTACTTCTGTAAACAATAGTGTGCATAATCTGAATATGATGATTACATTTATCTACTGTCATTTAGGATACAATACATGTGAATTTAAATGATTTTGTTGACACTTCCAAATAATTGATGATTTATTTTGTGCAACTGGCCGTGTCTTCATCTGTAAAAACCACCTTCAACTACCACCACGTGAATTTACTACGGTTTTCATCTCTTTTTTCCTGTCACAAAAGGGCCGCCACTGCATGCTTTCAGTTTGCTTTTGAGAATGTTCAAAAATATGAGTTAACAAGACTGGTTAAGTTGGTTGACCCTCTAACTGGTAAGAAGGCAGGTGTGGGTCGCTATCACATATACAACCCAATTCGATGGTGTGCAATCACTACCTTCAAAGAAAAGGATGGCGAAATACACGTGGATTAATAATCACCGTCCATGAGGCCACGTGCTAGGTTGACGTGGATGACAGGGCACATGAGTCAAAGAGTTCGATTACGTACGCATGGTCTGCCTTGTGACCACATGATCCTACAAATGTGGAATATTACATGGCATGACACATTTATCATCGGTACCACTTGAATCTGGTCCCCTGTTAATTTGCATCTTCTGTGTCTAAATGATCTATATAGTAAATATTACTTAAAACGTCTTCTCTACACGAATAAAAAAACTACCCTTTTTAGGGTAACAGAGATTATGTTATTAGACCCGTGAGTTTTCTTTGTGATATTTTCTTGGCCATATTCAACTTTCTTATATAAATATAATGATTAACTTGAAACCAAACCACAAAAGGACCAACATTTTTTCCAAAGGAAAGTGTTCACATACCAACCATTATTGATAATTTTAGATAACTTGATCAAAGTTATATGTAAGAGTTATTCTAATTGAAATGATAGGTGTAATGGGTGTATCAATTTTTATCGTTCAAAATAAGATATTAAAAGTATACCAATATATCTCGCATTTACTTCTTTTTTTTAACGGTCCATGTTAGTTGTGCATAATCATTAATCAGTTCAGTCTGATTAAAGAACTTTCTTTAATAAATTAAATAATTTTGAATTTAACGTGAATATAAATAATATTTCTAAATAAATAATCTCACATTTTAAATCGCCAAAAAAGAAAAAAGAAAAAAACGTTTCCTAGTTTTGATGCTTATCTAGGATCTAGGATTTTAATTGCATTTGTTGACGTTATTGGTTAATCGAAGATTGACAATATTACCCCTACGACTTGACTGGAAGTTGAAATTTATGTTTCCTATATCATGCTGCCAATAAACCGTTTGTCAGGAGACAGTTCTGTGTATTGTGTGTAGATTACTGACGACACACTTCCACCGGAGCTTCATCGCCGTCGATCACTTATTTTCCGGCCACGTTCATACTACAATCGGAACGTCATCAGGTCACTTTTGATCCCTTTATCTCTCTCATTCTCAATCTCTCTAGTACTTATTTCGTTCGAGATCGAATCTATTTCAAAATACTCGAATCTAGGGTAATAACATCAAATCTGGCTGTGATTTTAATGTTTACACTGTAGATTCAGTAGCTAACATATCAGTAAAGTTGATGTTTCCAAGAACAAATCGTCATGAATCTAAAGTGTAAAACACTAATACTCGTATTTAACATCGATATTTATATTTTGGCTTACAGTTTATTACATCGTCAAAATGTAAATCAAGTCTATAGTTTCACATCAATTCGAAATGAAATTGAAGGTGATCGACATTTAAGGTCAGATCACCTCCGTGGATGTACGAAAAATGAGATTGGCTGGATTTTCCAAATCAATGCATACAAAAAGTAATTTAATAGTTTCACTTTAATCGGTAAAATTGTATACTAGCGAAAGAAACACTTTTAGTGAACCATAAGGGCTTTTTGACATCAGAAAAGAAAAAAATAAGTATGACTTTTGACCTGTGGCTAGTCAAGATAAGTCAACTAAAATATTCAGTTCTGAACAAGACAAAAATTATTCGTTGGATTTAGCAACAAAAATTTTCAGTAGTGGTTAAATCGACAATTTTGACGAACTATGTGATGCTTTTCTTACATGTGCCCTAATATTCTTTGACTTCAACGACCTTGTGAAAGCTTTTCAAATCTTCGCCTTTATTTTTTGGAGCCTCATTTTTGGTGATTAGGTTTTTTCTTTTTTTTACAGTACCTCCAAAAACTCCAGACGATCAAGTTGTGATTGAGAGTTGGATAATTATAGACCTTTGTGGCAAGTGTATCAAGCTTTTTTGAAAAACTACTAATCTATTTCACTTTAACTTGCAACAACAGTACTCATTCCCGTGAGGTCCAGTATTGGGAGGTATGATGGAGACAGTTATACCTCTACGGGTTGAAAGACCTCCAGCAAGAGTGTGCTGACACAGATGGCTAATCATACTTTTTTCACCTTTAATTTGGTGCCTTCTATTTGTCAAAGAGCAATATAACCAATAATGCAACTTTTGAAACCACATGCTTTGCTTTCTCATAAAGGGCATGGACAAAGATGGCTAATCATACGCTTTTTATATCTAGATTGACCATTTGAAAACATTATGTGGTCTCTATGGTCTCTACATTGCTCAAATCATCCAAAAGTGGAATATGATTTGATGTTCGTTAGTGAGTGAGTCGTTTTATATTTTATAATCAATTCATAGAGTAGTCTTGTTTTTAGACTCTTATCATTCATCTGTTTTTTCTATGGTGGGAATTCAATCTTAAATGTTAGGGAAAGTTGTCATCCATGTGTTACCATTCATGTGTCATTCCATGGTGTTCTTTCATTTGAAATAAAGACCCACTTGCTTGCATCTTTGTCTAAAGTCTTTTTTTGTTGGAATAATCTGCAGTGAGATTGAGTCGTGGAACACAAGGTAAAGCTCTTGCAATGACAACCTCAAGTTCTAATGATCCTCCTCTTGTCGCCCAAAGGTAAGCAAACGCAAACCCTTTCAAAAGTATTAATTTGAATTTGTAATCAGTCTCAACTGTATTTATGTTATACGGAGTACTATTGATTAGGGTATGCTTTAGGTCCCTATGAATATGAAGTTATTGGCTTATATTTGGCTTATTGGTTGAGAAAAGTATACCAGCAAGCACATGTGATCATATGGATCTATGTGCACTTCTCATTCTGTATGGTTGATGTACTCATGGACTGCGTTTGACTTTCTATAACTTGGTGATTCATTTTACCTGAAGATGTGTCCCTTACTTTGTAAAAAGTAGAAATCATGTTCTCTTTATTCCATAAAAATTCAAGTTTTTGCATTAGCACACAGTTTAAGTGAAAGGTTGGACTATTAGCCAAAAATAAAAAATACCTCTAAGTAATAACAAAATATGGAGATCTTGAGGATTAAAATGAATTGCGACAATTCTCATTAATTATAATATACAGAAAAAAAGAATTGTATTCGGTATTATCAAGCTTCTTAATTTAAGCTGTGAATAAAAAGGAATTTTCTTTGTTTGCATACTAGACCTCAGTTTTGACTTTTGATTCTTGATATATACTTTATCTTTCAGGTTATTAGGTAAAGTTGCTTTGGTAACTGGTGGTGCTACTGGTATTGGAGAAAGCATTGTTCGTCTTTTTCATAAACATGGTGCAAAAGTTTGTGTAGTCGACATTGATGACCGCCTTGGTCAACAATTATGTGAAACTCTCGGTGACGACACCCGTTTCATTCACGGCGACGTTACCATTGAGGATGATATTTCTCGTGCGGTAGACTTCTCGGTTGACAATTTTGGTACATTGGATATCATGGTCAACAATGCTGGAATGGGAGGACCTCCCTGCCCCGATATCCGTGAATTTTCCATAGCAACATTTGAACAAGTGTTTGATTTAAACGTTAAGGGTACATTTATTGGAATGAAACACGCAGCTCGGGTAATGATCCCGTCAAAAAAAGGTTCCGTTATTTCCCTCTCTAGTGTAGCAAGTGCAGTTGGGGGGTTGGGCCCCCACGCGTACACAGGGTCCAAACATGCGGTGTTGGGACTCACCAAAAGCGTGGCTGCTGAACTGGGGAAACATGGGATTCGGGTCAACTGTGTTTCTCCTTATGCAGTTTTGACCAATTTGGCTTTGGCACATTTACCCGAGGATGAAAGGACTGAGGATGCTATGTTGGGTTTTCGTGATTTTATTGGAAAGAATGCTAATTTGCAGGGTGTGGATTTACTGAAGGAGGACGTTGCAAATGCTGTACTGTTTTTAGCTAGTGATGAAGCCAGGTATGTTAGCGGGGCCAACCTGTTTGTGGATGGAGGTTTTACCTGTACGAATCACTCGCTCAGGGTATTCCGGTGATGTGTTGTAGAATTTGAAGACTTGTGTTGTTGTGTGTGGATCTTTATTAAGAGCATTGGTCGTAGTCGTTTTAAAAGAAAACCTTTTCTGTTTAATGTACTCTCCTTTACAAGAAAGAAAATTATTTGGTCAACTGTAGACAGAAATTACTAGTTTGAGTACATCACCTTATAGTATTTATTTGAACACGTGTTTTTTTATCTGTACAATCTTTTGTATTAAACAAATAAGAATCGAACTTTTGGTGCATCCACGCAACTTATTTTATAGACGTGTCCAGCGAAAAAGAAGCAATTGAACAATTGTTCTAAAGTTATACTCTTTATGTTGAAAAACATTTTTTTTCTCACTGGTAACTCAAAATCCGAATAAATGTAACTTTTTGTCAAAAAGAGAAAAGAAAAGGTCAGTAATTATTATTATTATTATTATTATATTATATTATCTTACACCTCTATAAATTGTTTAACCTTTTTCTTCAATAAGTTCAATTTTTAAAGAACGAAAATGACACAAATACTCTTATCTAATTTTGAAAATGACGTAGACATTAATTAAATTAAATGTAATTTAGTCCATAAATAAACAAGTATATATTTGAAATACATGTTTATAAAATCAATAAATGAAAATAAGTATTCCGCTGCTTTGCGCGGGTGTCTGCTAGTATTATATTATTTGTCTTCTTATTCCCATTGAAAATTTACAATATGTGTTGTTTAACTTGATTTACATTGCAGAAACCTTTGAGGACGTCTATGATTGCGTTTTGAAAGAGATAATATGATTATAACGTTTGTGTTTGCAAAACGCAGATGATTAAAACGTATTGTTGGACAATTTAATGGAAAAAGTGATAATTTGGTCTATTTGGAAAAGAAAACAGACGAGATCATAAGTTAAACACCACTTAGTAAATTTATATCATTAACACAACAGTGACATATAGCTGAAAAGATCATCAAAATAGAAGTGATAAATTTCGAAAAACAGTGGTTATGACCTTATATGACTTCCATTAGATGTCAAGTAACTCAAAAAGCTACTGTGTCAGGCTATATCAAAAACAACGGACCAAACTGTCAGAATAGATCTCACTCCTGTAGCATGAACTTACTACAGACCAAACTTTAAATGGTCCTTCAAGTTGTTAAGAAGAGTACATGTTAAATTTGTGTCTTTAAACAACAAAGATTCCTACATTGCTTCATCCCTTTTTCTTGTTTCAACAAGTGGGATGTCTCGGACACAATCTCCGCAGGGTTTGTTAAACTGGAATAAAGATAACTCGGGAGTATCTAATGCTTTCTATAATGTGCAGTGCAATCAACTCCAAAAATTCTTCTTCAGTTAATATGAAGCTTGCCCATATCGATCATATTCCAAGTAGGTTCTACATGCAATTTCTCAGTATCACCAGTAGAATCCGACCTAAAATGTGTTTTTACCTTGCTGCCATGGCGTGAAAACGCCATACGTTGTTTCAATCCCTCGGCTTCATTTCTCATAAACTGGTGCCGGCCTGTTGATATCAACATTCAAAATCTTTAAAATCAGATAACACATTAGTTTTTCAGTGATCATAAATTACACAATTAGAGATGGGCTAACTTACGCTCCATAACAAACTTTTCCTGCTGCAGCCTAACCAACTGCTGTTTTAGTTGTGTGTTCTCCATTGACAAATAAACACGCTGCTCTACTAGAGAATCAACTCTAACAGCCAAATCTGACACGATATTCTGCATCATAAATCATGAGATATATATAAATAAGAGAACCCTGATCGTAATAGAGATCATACTACCACAAGTATTACTCGACTTTTTCTAATGGTTTTACCTGAAAATTCTCTACAGTTCTCTCCAGCTCAGCTATATACTGGAGTTTACGTACTCGTGATCGTTGTGCAGAGTGCCTAAGAAATCAATACCACAAATTTAGCATTATAGTAAGCCTAATCCTAAGTTACTAAAGATACAAAATTCAACCAAACATCAAAATTGCTAGAAATGCAATAGTCAAGATAATAGAGTAATAACATAAGTTGAACATACTTTACAGACATGAGTCCATGACTATGCACCAACAATCATAAGAAACATTTCAGTTTTATAAAACCTGACCTTTTAAACGGTTTGTCCTCCAAATTTACTTCACCAGTTACATCTTTTACAGATCCAGAAATAAAAACATCTGAATTAACATATTGCATTGGACCATGAGACGCATACTCTGATAAAGCTGAAACTATAGCATTCTCTTGACTTGATACTTTTTCCTTGGCCCGAGGTGAATTAGGACCATACACACAAGCCGACTCCAATGCACTAGCAGCAGCATTTTTACCAATATCTTTTTCTTTCTTCACACTCGGCAACTCAACAAGACCATCCAAAACAGTTCCAGAATCACTAGCTGCACGACGATGAGTATTTATTTTAAATCCCGGGTCCCAATCACCCAATAAATCATCTAGCCAAGCTGGCTGCTCGTCCAAATCAACACTTTGGGACACAGATTTTTGGCGTCTCAAATGACAGTTTTCATCTTTCCAAGTGACTGAAGATGGAGGATCAAGGGACTTTGTCTTTGAAATCGGGCAACGAGGTGGAAGTTGCGGTTGTCTTGACATTTTTGTTCACTTAAAATTTCTACAACAAATCAATAAAAAGGTTAAATAACATAAACTCAAATAATATTGCTGATTCACAAATTCATATCTGTTCTAAATATTTTCCTTAACATATATAGTGATGATTTCCTTTTAATATTTATTATTGCCATGTGCAAATGTACATCCAACAACAATTCAAAAAATCTCTAACACAATTTGAATGGGTGGTACCTGTAACAACAACTTACATTAAACAGATTGAGCTGGTGTGTCAGATATTGCTGCTTCTTTAGCCATTTTAACAATAAATGTGAACATCACAATTTGTATAACATATTGCTAGGAGCTATATGTTCTATCAGATAAAAGTACTTCACATTTATTCTTGTATATATACATACATTTAATGTTTTATAAAATGGGTTCATTTGAGTCACCTAAAAACTTCGATCAAATAATGACTCTAATCACTCGTAATTTAACTTAAATCACCTGTGATTAGAGTCAATATGTATCATCCATCCTGGTTTTCAAGTTTTCTAGGGGTCTGAAATGAACTGTCACCTAAGTTTGGAACAGCATTTTTTTTCAGATGAAACTAAAATGATAAATTTTAGTAAGAAGAAACAAGAAGCTAAAACAGTTGCATTTTCATAGGATTTAGGAAATTGCAAAAATCAAATGGTTTTTGGTACTTAAAAACCTAGTTATCTGTCTGTCTGCACACAGATATGTGAAATTGATGTATAATTTATATAGATATAGATTTTGTTGTAAAAATAAACACCAACATCGTTCTGCTTTTTTTTGTACGGACTATAAAGTTTGACCAGTCAACAAAAAATTTATCATGGAAAGTTTGAAATTAGTACTGATTTTAAATTTACCGACCTTGTTTGACATCAAAATTAAACCCACAGTCATGCACGGACACGAACATATTTTTATAACGAATTTAAAACCAAGTTTATAAACTCAAAATGTAGTAGAATAACAAAAAATTAGCAGTAATCGAAGCACAATAACCCTAAAGTCATCAAAGCCCCGGTAAAGAAGAAGAAAAACAAATGTATTTGAAAACACAAAAAGTAAAATTATCAAAAGAGAAAATCGATTATTCACCGATTTATGAAAACAATCAGACAGGCAAAGAAAGCATGTGTAGAATCGGATTAACAATGTGTTTGAAAACGAAGAAATTGTAGGGAAATTTGACGTACCTTTACAATTATCGAGGGAGAATGATACCAATTGTATGGAGATACGATGCGTAGAGAGTGATACATACATATAATTGTGTATCTATAGGCCGTATAGCTATAGCTATATAGCTATATTCTGAGCTGAAAAAGAGCGAGAGATTTAAGCCGTCACGCTTTTGCCTCTTTACACGTTGGCTCCGTGACACCTTTTCTACAACTGGGTTCAACTTTTCTAAGTTTTAAGGGAAAAATGTACATATATCAATAAATTTTTAATTTTTTTTTATCAATTAATCTTAAATTTTATATAGCATTTAATTAGGAGATTTAATTTTTATAAATTAGAAGATTAAAATTTACATTTATGTTTTTTTTAGTAATATATAAATATAAAATTAAAATCAACTCAATCTATACTTAATTATGTTTTTTAGTTTATACACTTCATAATCATTTTTATTTAAAATATAAAATAAATAATAATTAAAATACAATTATTATATAAATAATAATTAAAATAAAAGTTTACAATAATTATTATTAAGACGACTATAATTATCGATCATTATCATATTTTCGATTTAATTTTTGGAAAGAAGATAAGAAAAAGAAACTACGCAGTATAAGAAATAGTTGTTGTTGAAGTCGAATTCTTTTGAGTAAACAAGTGACAGAAAAGTTAATTACGAGTACATGTTCGTAAAATTAACTGAAAGTTTATAACTTGAAATTTTTAACTAAATTTGAAAATTAATACTTATTTTTGAAAAAATATTACAAACAACCTAAATAGTATATGACGATTGTCGATTTAGTAATTATATTTTTTTATAGTCAATTAAACCATTTAAATATACTCTTACTTGAAAAATTAGACTTTTGAAACTTGATAAATCAGTTAACTACATTTTAATGCAAATATGCAACTAAACTCTTACTTACTATAGTTAAACAATAGTTAAGGTTACAATATGAATAAAAAAACTAACATCTATCATTTTATTTCTTCACATAACTCATTTGTCTCTCTTTTCCTTAGCCTCCTCACCCTCACTCACATGTCGTGGTTTCCTTTGCTTCACACACACACACAAATCAAATTACACAGATAATTCAACTCCCATTCAAAAGTAACTCAAATTGAAATCAATGTTCAGATTCGCAATTAAAATAAAAACATGCATAGACTAAAATAATTTAAAATTAATATTACAAATCATAAATTGCATAGATTTGATGTGAAGTCAATAGAGGTGAATAATAGTCAGCCATTGTTATTCTCTTACGAGTATGGTTGATGCTAATTAGCTAATTAACGACAAGATAGTAGTGGTTTTTCTTCGATAAGTTAAGGTGGAATACGATGACATAGTGATTTTGATGAACGTTGCAGATGAGAGGGGGGGGGGGGGGGGGGGGAAGTAAGCGATAAAAATCAAGCAAAAGTGGCTCTAAGTATAGTATAGGTGGGGTGTAATTTTAAGTGACTATATTTTTGTCTTTTTATTTTCGTTACTAACCTCAATTAGTGTTTAATTATATCTAGTTATATTTTACTTTCATTTAAATGTAATTAATTGGTTTATTAAAATTCAAGAGGCCCCTTTAAACAAGTAAAAATAACTCAAAATAACTTACTTGACGATAAAAAAAAAATTTAAGGGTTACACTAACAATTTCGTATACTGTGTAGAACTTTCTTAAAATTTTACTTATATATTTCTTAGTTGTTTGTTAAACTAATTACAACTTTATAAAAAATGTAACCGACTATACTATGATCAATTATACAATTGATGAAATTAAATATTTAATAACTCGTATTTATAGTAGATTACATCTTTATATAAACTAACTACAGAAGTAACAAATTATACGTATGTGATCTGAAATAACTGCAACTTTTTATTTTCGCCAAATTTTCATTAGTAGTTATATAAATTTTGTGTTTGTAATATGTAACAAGTCTTATATTATGCTAGTTGTATAAATGGAGCTTTTGTAGCTTTACCTTACATAAATGATATAACAAGAAAAAATAACATTATTATCTTTTACTTTTCATCAAAGTCGAAAAATGGAATAATAACAGTATCTTCATTTTTTGTTTTCTTATTTTTTTTCTTCTTGTATATGTTTTGCCAATGTAAAAAGTAAAAACTTGACAATACAACGTTGGTGTTTGAGACATACAAGAAAGAAAATGATGGTTATTTGTTAAAAACTTCAAACGTTAATTAATAAATGTAAAATCAGATTAATGAGTTATTAAATTCACTTATGGGTTTCCTCTCAGAGCTATTCCATCTACTCTCTCGCATAATTTATAATCGAACCCCCAACTACTCTTCTCCACCGCGTTACTACAACTCATATTTGCTTGATAAAAATAATTATTATTATATCCTTCCTAAAAGTTAAATCACTGCGATACTCTCTAAATTGAGAACCGCCATCTCCACAGGTGTCATATACTTCAATAACATGATACAGAATTTAGCGCTACAACCATGTCCAATGCCCCGCCTGAACATTGCTTGATTGGTAAATTAATAGCTTATAGCCATATTGTGCATAAGCAATCGGTTATTTCGATCCTTCGTCACGAATGAAAGAATCTTAGCCAGTTTACTATAGCTCCTTGTTAAAAACAACTTTACATTGCTCTATTAACGTGGGATTCTAACCAGACATTACAAGAAATGGAATTCGATAAAGAACAAATTTGATTACTGAGTATGTCGCTACCATTGCACATTCATTAGGAAAGCTAATAGACTTTGATTGCGTTGGTGATGACCCCCACATTGATTGAGATTTCCTTCGCTTTCGCGTTTCAAACATTTTGAAACCACTTATACCGGGTTCTTTATTCCATGCGCGGGGGGGGGGGGGGGGGGGGGGGGGGGGGGGGGTTATATTCATGGGTCATGTTAAAATATGAGCGTTTATCGAACTTATGTTTCTGCTGTGGATGCCTTGGTCATTGTCGCAAATCATGTACAAATGAAGTCATTGATAAATTCGTGGGTAAATGGTTTGCTGAAATGCGTACTACACTCAAAAGTCATCTTCAAACCTCAAAAGCCCATCTATCTTCACCTAAACACCTACAGAAAACCCAATCCACTTGTTGTCTACCCGCATCATACTTTACCACACTTACCTTCGCAGTCGCCCACCACATCCATGTTCTCGCCAACTACAGGCACCACAACTCATACAACAGTGTCAATCTTAACATAAACCACTCCGACTTCCCATGTGAACTCCTTAAAAGCTTGTACTACATAAACAAACATAATCATTATCATCACTTATGAGTGCTCAAACTACTATGTTACCTAACCACCTGACCGCTCCACCTCTACCAGCAACACCATCCTCCATCAATCCTCTATCCCTCACTGTCCATCTATTGATGTTTTCCTCGTTGCTGCAATCTCAAGATTAGCAATGAAATGTAGACATGATGAAGAAAGCTCGATTTCTTCATTGGTTAAATGATTGAAACCATTGACCCTTGAGCATTAGACGCAATGGATGATATAAATGACACAGGAAATAAAAATGATTCTCTCCAACTTTGTAACCAAAATTTGATCAACTCTGCTAAAGATAGTATCTAACAGTCAAACATGGGCCATTCTCGACCTCCACCTATTAAAATTTTGAGCGAAGAAGAAGAGATCACCCAAAAGCCATAAATAGTCTTAGCAGAGAACCTGAATTTACCAACTCAGTAACATCTTTTAATCTCACTGATGTACCCATTGAAATCAAAGATGTAGACTCGAGAGATCTTTCAAAGGTTGTGGTAGTGGCCTGAAGCAGCCACAAGACACATGTTAATCCTCTCATGAAACTGCTAGGGGATGTTCTTTACAAATGTATCTCGTCATATATGTGATACAGTTGGAGGCTCATCAAATATATCTCTTCATATTGAGGAGTTTAAAAGCTTCACAACTACTGCTGGTCTCCTAGAGATTCCATATACTTGTTTAAGATACACTTGGCGGGTCAAACAAGAATATAAGCAAATTTTATCTTGAACTTTTTAACTTCCTTTGCATCATCCACCAAAGTACTTGCCCTCTTCTCTAGAATTTGCCTCTTTTGAATCAAAATAAGCTCTTCATATAGAACACTATTATTACATGTGTTGTCTTTCTCTTTTTTTTGTGAACTCCATAATCATTTGGTCAGAAATTACCAAATTCTTCAATTGGAAGAGAAGATCAACATTGAAATAATTGGTGAACCTCTCAACAACTAATTTCTAATAACTCAATGTCATAACATGCATATCATGGGGCTTAATCCACGCCTCTCTATGATACTTCTTAAGATGC
Organism: Logfia minima; assembly: GCA_963921325.1. Lineage (NCBI taxonomy): Eukaryota > Viridiplantae > Streptophyta > Magnoliopsida > Asterales > Asteraceae > Logfia > Logfia minima. The sequence continues at coordinate 4,512,655 of OY992770.1, forward strand.
TCAATCTTAAAATTCCCCAACTCCGGTATACTAATGATTTCAACTTTAGATCCATTATTCTCAAATCGAGTAGTCAACATACTTTCACTAAACCTCATTCAACCCAGCCCAGGGCGGAACCGCTATGGCGGTGGGGGTAGCACGTGCTACTAGTCAATTTTTTTTGCATAGTGTGAAAAACTTTAGATTTTTCATATTTTAGTAAAAGTGTAACTAGGGAAATTTTTTAAGTGCAATTAGTGAAATTTTTAAAGTGCAATAAGTTATTTATAAAATTAGTAACTAAACTATGCAATTTTTATTATAAAAAAAGGTTTTTGATACAACCGGTCTAGTTTTCAAAAAATTCTATAATTTAATAAGCTCAAATTCCTTTTTAATGTTTTATTTTAAATTAACATTACATAAAAATATGTGCAACCCGTGACATTTGATCATGGTTCCGCCCGTGACCCAGCTTTTCATGATACTTCTTATCACAACTATAGTGATAGAGATTTTGCATGTTTAAGAATTCAAAAACAGTTTTAGCAAAATTGTTTCTGATCCGGTAACCATCTCATGTCCTAAAGTTTTCAAAAGTAGGTTCAGTTGGGGATGACTTCAACACGTGTCCAATAAAACTCTTAATGTAACCCACTTAATATATTCCCACATTTCGTTAATAAACCCTTTGATATCCATAAGAAACCATCAATTCTTTTCTCGAAAAGTAGGTTAGAAAAACCATAAGGGACTAAACTTATATCATCTCTTCATTCCATCATATACTCAACATCTTTAACTAAAAATTCAAAATTCATGTACATTTTTTTTCACTAAAAATGAGATTTAAATAGCTCTATTCTATCGATAGTTGCATTTTAACATCGGTTTGATAACCAATATATTCTTGTTTGAACTTTTTTTTATCAAGAGTATAACAATAACAAGAAGACTCGATAGTTGATGTGAAAACAAGTTTCGGCTCATCAATTGTTGTGAACTTCTTTTGAGTTACATTCCTTTCGGACTCTGTTTTTTTTTTTTTCAAATCATCATTCAATGAACATAAAATCTGAGAAGTTGAATTAAAAATAATATAAACCAGAGCCATTAAAATTTTGTAAGGAACAAAACCAAGGACGAAAATACGTTAACTAGTGATTTTAGAAAAATGTTGATTCATAAACAGTTTTGTCTTTGCTTATTCTAGATTTTCATGTTCGATGAGACTACCAACACATAGATGGCCAAAAAGATTTTTAACCTTATTATGTGACAACATCTGACTAACCTATCATAATCCAAGTCATATTTTGAGATGACGGGAAACCGTTCTCCGACCCATTGTATCAAACTCTTTTAGAAGAAAACTCGTTTAAGATTCCACACGATAATCTACGTATGACACAACATGTAGAAATGCACACTCTTGACTCTCATAATTGAGCCTACAAAAAAAAATGATATATATCTATATATATTGCATTATATATATAATTAGATTAATAACATTTCAACACACTAAACATCAAGTAAGATTATTGATTGATTGCTCTTACACTTTAAGTCTTAATAATACTTTTCTTCTTCACCAGAGTTGGTAGCTATGCCAGGTAGATCCACAATGGTTAGCTCAGGGACACCATGTTGCTTGACGGTTACTATTATCGCAACATCAAATGTTTCATTGTCTAGAGTTTTAGGAATTCCTTAATAGTATCATGAATTCTTTCTTCCATAACATCTTCTTCTTCATATTCACAAAAAATGTTCTGAACTAGCAACAAAACTTCTTTCTCAGATGGGTCGAGAAGTCTTAATTAAGTATGTCATTCAGGCCATCCCAACTTATGTGATGCAATGTTATCTACTTCCTGATGGTTTCCTACAAAAACTTATGGCGTATATCCATATATTCTTATGGGGTGGTGATTCTCATGAACAACATATCCATTGGAAAAGTTGAGAAATAGCTTTAAGAACCAAAAGAGGATGTTGGTATTGGGTTTTGTGATCTTGAAGCCTTTAATATGGCTTTTCTAGCTAAACAAGGATGGAGGATTCTTATTAACCCAAAGGCATTTTGGGGGCAAGTTATTAAAAGTATTATTTTTCGAACTCAAATTTTCTTGTAGTAAAATTGGGATATCGTCCGTCATGACTCTGGATAAGTTTACTTCACGGACGAGACATGCTTCTTAGAAAGGTGAGATGGGAAGTTGGTAATGGACGAAACATTTCCTTTTGACCCAAAATGCAAAATTTCAATCAGAGTATTTTTTATTTGGATTTTTTCTAAAAGAATATGAATTGATATAAAATGAAGTACGCGTTTTGATTCAAACATGTACTCACAAAAAGATACAAAATTTTTTACTTCGTATAATGAATACACTTAACCATTGAGAACGGTTCTTGAGCCTGATATTTAGTATTGTTTTTAACAAACATTTGTTACTTTACCTATTGGTTTACACCGGATATAATATAATAGATTTTTGTTCAACTTAAATTTACTTTAGTGAAAAGAAACTTATAGATAGTTAATAAATCTTGTCAAATGAAGTAGTGGCTTAAATATATATATTTATATGTAATGTATTTTTTTTTTGCCAATTAATATAAAATTATAACTCATTATATTAAAAAAATATTATTTTAGTAAAATATTTTTGAATCTATATGCAACTAAATTATGTTCTTCTTTTAATTAAGTTATATTATATATATTATTATATTATTTAATCTGATTAAACTTAAATAGGAATATTAGTACTGTAATATGATATGAAACTAGAAGTCACTATGACTACGAAATTCATATAAAGTGATACTAGAATGAGAATAAATAATAAAATTCACCTTTTAATATAAGTATCAACATGTGAGTATTAAATATTTATTTTTAATTCTTAAACCAACAAACACATCATGCAAATATATTTGTGTGAACATTGAATGATGTAGTATTATTTTGTTTGACGAGAAAAAATAATGTGAACGGTGGAGATGACTTGTTAGAAAAGGCAAGCACATAGAAGCACACGGACTATTCTAGAGGCTTCTTCAATATTGTATTGTATCACAAATCAAATTAATCTGGACCGTCCATATATACACCTCTCCATATAACATCACAAACCAACTACCCCCAAATCCCAAACCCTCTGTGAATCGCCGAACGCAAAAAGCACGAGTCGATTACTATTCGTATTTCGATCTACTTCTTCGCCGGTACAATTCTATACATATACTAACATATTTTATTTCATACGTATATGTTGTTAATTTAACCTATATCTATTTATACGTCCGATCCGATTTTGATTTGATTGCGTGTTTTTGTCAAATATTTGTAATTGAATTTTAAAGATCGAAGAAGAAATAGGATAACAAGATGTTTGGAAGAGCACCGAAAAAGAGCGATAATACGAAATACTACGAGGTCCTTGGTGTTCCTAAAACTGCTACGCAAGATGATTTGAAAAAAGCTTATCGGAAAGCTGCTATTAAGAATCATCCTGATAAGGGTGGTGATCCCGAGAAGGTACTAAAGCTAACCCGAACCTTAATATATTAGGTTTTTTTCTTTCGTTATATGAAATTGCTTCGTGAATTGTTCATGTTTTGTATTGAATTATAGAGTTTAATAAATAATAATTTTGATAAATTAGATATAGTTTTGCTGTTAAATTTTGTATTAGTTTTAATGCTATCCATTGCTAGCTGCATCTCGTCTCTTGGATATGTAATATGTATGTAAACAGTGTGATTCTTATAATGATAGAATGCTAGGGTCATGGTGCTGAAATCAGCTGGATGAGTTTACCCCCTTTCTTACTAATTTGGAATCTGACAGACTCTGTTATAGGAACATATATTGCACTAATTGATCTTCTTATATGCACTATATTGAATTGGTCAACAAGCTCATTTATAATGTCAGACTGATCAAGTTATAGAAGGAGTTTTTAATAAAGTTTGGAAGTATTTACTCATGGTTAAGGTGTTAAATTGTGATCGATGTCTAGATTTTTAAAATGGATGTCTAAATGAGGCCATAAATTGTAAAATTGGATCTTGTTCTCACCATTTTCTTTGATTTGCTGAACGAAAAAGAGCAACCATTGAAGTAGTTTTTTTTTCTGATGAGGGAAAAATGTGTTGCCTGAAGTAAGAATTGATATAAGTTATTTTACTGTTCTGTGCATTCAACTATTCTTTTAGGTGTGTTGGCATCAGTGTGTCTATGATTATTGTGTTTATGTTTGTAAATTGTGGCTATATTTTAGTTTAAGGAGCTTGCACAAGCATATGAGGTTCTCAGTGACCCAGAGAAGCGTGATATATATGATCAGTATGGTGAGGATGCCTTGAAGGAAGGAATGGGTGGTGGTGGAGGTGGTGGTCATGACCCCTTTGACATCTTCCAATCTTTCTTTGGTGGTGGTGGTGGTGGACCTTTTGGTGGTAAGCGCCTATTTGATCTAGCTTTGTTATTATTCAGGTTTGAAGTTGGTGGGGATTTAATCAGTGTTGGATAAACTTGAAATCTGTTGTATACAGGTGGTGGTGGTAGCAGCAGGGGACGAAGGCAACGAAGAGGAGAAGATGTTGTTCATCCTCTCAAAGTTTCTCTTGAGGATCTGTATAATGGAACATCCAAAAAGCTCTCTCTATCAAGAAATGTACTCTGCTCTAAATGCAAGGGGTGAGTGCTCACCTTCTTTAGTAAATGTCTAAATGCAATATAATTATTGATTTCTATTTGGCATTTTGCTAATGCAAGTCCAACGTTGCAGGAAGGGTTCAAAGTCAGGTGCTTCAATGAAGTGTGCTGGCTGTCAAGGTTCGGGAATGAAAGTTTCTATCAGACATCTTGGTCCATCTATGATCCAGCAAATGCAGCATCCTTGTAATGAGTGCAAGGGTACTGGAGAGACAATCAACGATAAGGATCGCTGCACACAGTGCAAGGGAGAGAAGGTGGTGCAGGAGAAGAAGGTGCTCGAAGTACATGTGGAGAAGGGCATGCAGAATAGTCAGAAGATTACATTCCCTGGAGAGGCTGATGAAGCTGTACGCTTTTTCATCACCTTGTTCTATTTGTGGTCATTTTTGTGTGGATATATGAGGGTTTACTGACTTTGTTTTTGTTTTGCAGCCTGACACAGTTACAGGTGATATTGTTTTTGTATTGCAACAAAAGGAGCACCCCAAGTATAAGCGAAAGGGTGATGACTTATTTGTTGAGCACACATTGAGCTTGACCGAGGCGCTCTGTGGTTTCCAGTTTATCTTAACCCATTTGGATAATAGGCAGCTTCTTATCAAATCTCAACCTGGAGAGGTTGTCAAGCCTGGTACTTTCTTAGTTCCTTCGCAATATGGTTTATATTTTGCATGGGAACCGATTATTAATGATCATGATTTTGATGTTTGTTTGCTTTTATGGTCTTGCAGATTCATTCAAGGCTATAAATGATGAAGGAATGCCAATGTACCAGAGGCCTTTCATGAAGGGTAAGCTGTACATCCACTTCACTGTTGAATTCCCAGATTCGTTGTCCCCAGAGCAGTGTAAGGCGTTGGAGGCAGTGTTGCCGCCTAAGCCTTCAATGCAAATGACGGACATGGAGCTGGATGAATGCGAGGAGACAACTCTGCATGATGTCAACATTGAAGAGGAGATGCGAAGGAAGCAGCAGCAACAAGCTCAAGAAGCTTATGATGAAGATGAAGACATCCATGGTGGAGCTCAGAGGGTACAATGTGCACAGCAATAATTGAAGTATGACGGTCTCAAACTAATAGACAATAATATCAGCTGCGAGGTTCTTTATACTGCTAAATGCGTCTATTGGTGTTGGAAACTTTTAAGATGTATGGATAACTACTCATTTATAAGACTTGTTTTGTTTTGGTTGCACTCTATTCTGGCTTGTCAGTGAGGATGCCATTTGAGGTTGATGTGTTTCATTTCTTCTTCATCTGCGGTGTCTAATTGCTGACTTTGTGGTAGGATGATGATGAATGGATCCGATTCACGTCCTATATATTAAGAGGACTATGATGACGATTGATCTATTTATACAACTTATTTTTTAGAAGAAATTCTCAAGTATTATAATCTTACAATATGACCTCGAAAACTAAATTACGCCACTTCAAAAACTAAATTACTCCCAAATCAACATTACATCAATTTAATTTAGTGTTTCTTTCACAGCCTATACATAGATTGCGTAAACCAATTAATTACTATAATTCATGTCTGATGATTACCGTTAGTGTTTAGCTGAACACTTAAAATTGATTACTTGAATTAGAAATAATCAATGTCATGTTTCATCGTTCATGTTCTTCAATTTTCCAAACAACTGTGGAGTGGATGAATTGTGGAGAAAATTCTAGCAATGTGGAAGACCAGCTGATATCTACATGGCTAGGAAAACGTTACGAGATGGGAGGAGGTTTGGATTCATACGATTTCCACATGTAGGTGATGAGGTGTTCATGCAAAGGAAGTTGAACACAACAGGAATAAGGGAGTCGAGATTAGTGGTGGTGAAGGCTAGAGACATGAATGATGAACGGAACAACAAAGGTTACGGGAATCAGAACTCTTACCGATACGATCGGGTCATGAAGAAGCCGACTGTTGTAACTTCAAGAGAGTCGAGGAGCTACAATGAAGTATCGAAGGTTGGTCTTAATAAGAGCAAAACAGGTGGTGAGAGCGACCAGCGGAAGATGGGGAGTAGGAAAACAGTGGTGGAAGCTAGGAACAAGGAAAGCATGATCGAGGTTAAAGAAGAAGATACGAACCATGAAGTTCTCCAAAACTGTATTTGGTCAGGTGAAAAAGATTGTATTTAGATCAGGGGAACCTTTGTAAAGAAGATGGAATTTTGGAGGCACAGGTGAAATATCTCGGGGGCAAGGAGGTTATGATATTATGCCAAAATAGGGAAACGGTGGGTAATGTTTTGGAATCTTAGGACCATAGTAGAACAAGATGGCTGGGCAAGATTAGGAGGTGGGACACCGTATTGGCCTACCAAACTTTAACTCTTAGCATTGCAATACAACTCCATACACTAAACTCTTATTTATCCAACTTTGACCACCAATACTTTTATCTGTAAAATGTAACAAACTTAATAAGGATAAGTGACATAATAACAACAACTAGATTGGTTTCTTCAAACACAACTTTTTGTTATTTCTGTTTAGTCTTTAAAGAAAAGGTCCAATTTACAGAAGATGGTTTAATGAAAACAAGGAAATTTGTTAGCTAAGTTCACTCTTCGGAATGTCAAAACGGAGTAAAATCTTTTTAGTCGGTTTAAAATTTATAGTTTACTCCTTCATTTCCTAAACTTTTTGATCAGATTGTCTTCTCTATTTCAAAAGCTAAGTATATACCATCTACGCTTTCCGATCCTTCTCCTTATATAAAATAGGGGATACATAATTTAAGGTATGCTAAATTCATTATAAAAATATAAAAAAGCATATCACTTGAATATGAACAAATTATTACAGTAAACACCACAAGTTACTTAACCAATCAAAAACCTTGTAAAACTAAAATATATACACTTCAGTTTCCACGTAAACACCACAAGTTATCCACAATAAGTCAATAACCGTAATCTTCATTTTGTCCTCCCATAACCGCATACGTACAACGCTCTTCTTCGGTAGATGGCGTACGCATGTGACTCGTATTCATATCCACTTGTACTATATTGTATTATTATATGACCATGCATTACTTTCTAGTGACTAGATATTTACTTTGTAAGTGAGAAATCTGATGTTAAATAGTTAGAGATAACTAAATATTTGAGTTTTTGCATGTTGTTCTTATAATTTGGAAATCAAATCCATGCTTAAAAGTTACTCCAGTATTTAGATATTTGGGTTTTGCGTGTCAATATATTTGTTTGTAATTTGTACTCCTAAAAAATTGAAACTAGACAAATACAATTGATAACAAACTGTCAGAAAATATTTTATAAAGTATTTATTAATTAATAATAAATTCTCTTAATAGTTAATGTTTAGTATCCTTCAATGTCGCGAAGGTTTTGTTGATTTCATTTACTTTCTTTAAAGTGTTTTCTTATAACCCCCGTTTTCTTATAACTCCCGTTACTAACTAATTATAATATTAATATTAATACTTGAATAATCGAGTTACTATATTTTATTGATCATTGATGAAGTTTTTGGCACTATAACTAACAATTAAAATTATCTTGGTAACTTCCATTTTATTGTTTTAAAACATCACATATAAATGGTGATGGTTTTGTTAAACGAAGAAGAGTGCCGATCATATTCATAAGCAAATGTTATCCCTATCGTTGATTTGAGAGCAACAATTTTCTACAACCAAATTCATCTCCGTTGTTACTTTCGTGAATTACATAAATATCAAAGCCCTCATATACACTTTCTTCATTATATACTTATGTTTTCGATTCGGGGATCTTTCGCTGCACATGAGTGATCTAGCAGGTTGACGTATCTTAGGAGAGGAGCGCATTTAAATTAACTACCTGATGCAGTCAGACGTTTTCTCTCTATAAATAGCGTTTTTGCGTGCTTCGACCTAAGCATTTTTAACTCATTCTCTCTATATATATCTTGTTATTCATTTTGTTATTTATATATATATATATATTATATTATTTATATTGATTGATAGAAATACCCCTACTCACTTTTTATTAAAATATTTATACTCAAAACTTTTTTCTAATAAAAGTTAGATTTTAGAATCTTGTAAACCCTAAAGTAATCTTACAATATTATGTAAGTATCGATCATGTAAGAGATCTTGCTATCTACTTTGAATAATGAAACACAATCTTTATATGTACTTTCAGTTTTCGTTTTTATATTTGTTATGTATTTTCTATTTTAATCTTATGATGTTGCATACGAAGACAATCTTGCCCAATATAGCTAAAAATTAAAGAAATTTATGCCTATCAATAAAGAAAAACTGTTTCCTCTTATTTCGGAAGCTAGGTTATCGAATTAAAAAGTAATAGTTGTCGTCATTTCAACTTAATGATTTCATTTATTTAATATATATTTTTCACAACTTGAAAAAAATAATACGATATATTTTACGAAATGGGGAAAAATGTCTTTGTTTGACATTTTGCACTTCAAAGAACAAAGAATAACTCCCCAATTAAAATACAACATTCCGTAAACAAAACCAGTAGTCAAAAACTTGAATATCATAATTAAATATCACTTATTAAAATGATCGAAACATGTGGACATATAAGCAGCAAAAATTGATTTGAGAACTTAGGTGCAAGTTGCCCACTAGTATAGTATTAACTTAGGTGTAAGTTGCCCACTACTCCACTAGTATAGTATTAAAAGAGTGGAAGCTTTTTGCTACATAAATAAAAATAAACTAACAAGTACATGTACAAAATCTCAACCAATAAGATCGAACCTTGAGTTAATGTCAGTTACACGTATGCATCAAATTGTGTTCATGAATCAGTCGAAGTCAACTCTTTTGTTGTAGGCAATGGCGAGTTCCGGCACACCGGACATGTTGGTTGAACTTTTAACCATGTATCGATACAACTCACATGAAACAAGTGCCCACATTCGGGCAATAACTTAAGAACGTCCGATGGTTTATAATCCACCAAACAAATTGAACAACCCGACCCATTATCAATGGTTAAGACGCCCGTTTCATTGTCAACTATGTGAGACTCTTTCTTCACGCTTTCAGAGTAAAGAAAAGTTGGGAAAGTGGACCAGATATCGTTGTCAAGACCACTAGTTGAGAGTCTTTTACAATGGTCATCATCGTCGCTGTCAGAGTCGATAGGTGGTGGTGGTGTTTGAGAGTTCGTGCTACGTTTGCACATGTAATAAATGTAAAGAAGGAGTAGTATGAAGAGGAGGACGAAGAAGGCTAATCCAACATCGTAGGTTGTTTCTCTTTTGGTGTTCCTGGAAGTGTTGGACGACGGTTCTCCGGCGTTGGTTGTGGTGTTCATATTCTGTATGGGATGAGGAAATGTAGTCGTCAATTGGGTTGTTTATAGGGGAACAAATGGGCACGCCAACAAAAGGTCAAATGAGTAGTCAATTATTTTAAGAGAGTTAAGAAAAAACCTTTACATAACCTCTCATGAACTGGGAGATAAAAATCATTACTTATTTATATGAAAATAGATACCTACTTTTTAGTAATCTAATATATTAGGTGGTAAGAGCTACACGATGATTATTGGTTACAAAGTTATATATGTATTTTACTTGTAATTAATAGTCGTACTCAATGCGTTCATGTGGTCCGTAAGAAGCCTTTCAGGAGGTTGTTTATTTGAGCTTTCCAATTGGGTGCGGTTGTCATTTGTCAACTAGTCGGCCGCCTTATGAATATAGTAAAAGTAAACTGTTCATCTACAACTACGATATTCAAATAAGTATATGTTTTCCATTTGTAACCAACTTATTATTTCTTAATAGACTAGCAATTTAGAACTACTTTTAATTAATCTTTAAATCAAAATTCTTATTTGGTTGTTTCTTTATTTTGATTAATTTAGTTTCTGTTAAGATCATGCATCCAACACATCTTCATTATTTTTACTTTCAATTAGTAGTCACCAGTTTAACTAAGGCCAAATCATTCTGAAAGATGACATAAGTTATCAAATTTCTAAAAGGAACATGAAGAATTTTTAGCTCAAAAAGGATGCTAACTTCAATTTTAATGTAATTAGAGTAACTGATTACCTTTTTAGAAGGTAAACGGTCATACATCGATGAAGGTGTCATGAAAGGCTTACGTGGATTACATGGTTTAAAAAATGCTTAGATGGCATTTTATTTTAGTAAAATTAGTTAATTATTATTTTATTTTATTTAATATTAATTTTAATATATATTATATAATTAAAAGAGGATACCATCGAGAAATCTTAACCTTCAGTGTTTTTCACCATTTACGATTTAACGATCTTAATTTTTTTCGTATAATAACACATTTGATATATTTATTTTAATTAAAAAATTAGACTAAATAATTTATTCATTTATAAAAATTAAAGAGTCTATAAATTATATAAGAAAATGGCCACAATATTTATTCATTTTATTAAAATCAAATTTGTTCCGCATTATAGGGGTCTATAAACTACATAAGGAAATCGACCAAATAAAAATTAAATTCGACCCCATCATTGCAGGTCTATAAACTATATAAAAAAATCGGTCACAATATTTTATTCATTTATAAATATTAAATTCGTCTTGCGTTATCAAATTTGTCCCGCATTATAGTTTCATCCTGCGTTATCGCAGGTCTACATACTGTATAAAAAAATCGACCAAATATTTTGTTCATTTAAAAAATTAAATTTTTTCTCGATAATCTTAGCCCTTCATTGTTTTTCACCCTTTACGATCTAACGATCTTAATTTCTTTCGTATAACAACACATTTGACCCCTTAAATATTTGATATATTTATTTTAATTAAAAATTAGACTAAATATTTTATTCATTTATAAAAATTAAAGAGTCTATAAATTATATAAGAAAATCAGCCACAATATTTTATTCATTTTATTAAAATCAAATTTGTTCCGCATAGATCAACATTTTTTTCGTATAATTACACTTTCACACCTTAGATATATGATGTATTTGTTTAAATTAAAAAAGTCGATCACAATATAAAAAAATTGACTAAATATTTTCTTAATTATAAAAGTTAAAATCATCGCACCTTATCGCGGGTCTTAAACTATATAAAAAGATCTACCAAATAAAAAATTAAATTCGACCTGCGTTATCACGGGTTTATAACCTAAGTATACTTTAAAAAGAAAAAAAAAACCAACCCTCTATGAGAGTTCTTCTCCTTTCTCTGTTTCTCGACGCAGGCCGCCAAAAGCCCCCACCCGCTAGCATATTGTCAAAACATAATTACGAGAGCTAATAAACATAGTTTTATTTGGTACATAAACATAAAAAAAATTCACCTTATTTAATTTCGACCTAATAAACTAAGTTCAGATCAGAGTCAAGGAGGAGGTTGCCTGCGATGGTGGTTTGATCGGAATGACGACCTCATCGGAAATTGTTCGAAGTTCTTCACGGAAGGTGGCTGGAGAACTTTGTCGGAGAAGGTGGCCGGATATGGAGACTGGAGAAGGTTGACATGGGTGCTATGTAAACGATATGATGATTTGGCGTCTACGTGGATGTTTACATGTATTGCCACGTTGGTATACACCTGTTGACTCAACAACAATTCAGGTTTCCAGGTTGACCTACTACTAATTATAGTTGTTAACTCGTAACTCTACTTATAACTCAGAGTTTGTAACTTTGAACCGTGACTCATGACTCGTGACTCGCATCAAAACTCGTAAAAATTACTATTATGCAATAAGTTTATATATTTATATGTATATGTATATATGTATATTATTGTTTAAATTTTTTGCTCAAGGTGATGCTTTTGGTGTTGCCACCGGTGTTCGTTGTGCCATTCATATTCAATGCGTAAGAAGAGCAGTATTAAGATATTTAATCAATCAATGTAATAGATATGAAAGGTGTTAAATACAACTAAAAGCTCAATTTAGCGGATGCCTTTGCTTCAAAGGATCATGTAGAAAACTAGATATATAAAATTTTAATTGAAAGGAATTAACACTTTAAACCAAAGGCTTTTTGTGGACTAACAGCATATTGAGAGCTCATCAACTAATAGCCAAATATCAATTGATACATGTACGTACACTATGTGATTGCATCTTTTGTTTTTCATTTTATATTGGAACGTTTTCTTTTAAATTGGGTTCTTCAGCTTCTTTAAAACAATAGAAGATGTTGAAGAAAAACAAAATGAAGTAATATATGGACAGAAAAAAAGGTTACACACCTTCTATACTTATAACACATATATTGGTGCTCTTGATCTTTTAATATAAATTGATAGTTTAATTATTTTGGACGTAAATCTTATTAAACGTACACGTATTGGTATCGTAGACTCTCATTTGATATTCATTTGAGAAAAATAAAATATAGACATAAGTGTAACGTAATGACAACCAAAATCCCACAAAGGGATACTTTGTAGTTTGTAATAATCTCTAACAATAAAATAAATTTCTGATTTAACTTTAAAATAACGAAGATTTTGTAGTGACTACATTTAAGAACCGACAATCCGACATCGCTTTGTCCATCAGCGACCTATTTATCAGGCCTAGTCACAACATATACCCACAAACAGCCCAATCAACAAGGCCTGATAATGTGGGCCATCTCCAAATATATGCAACAAAAGTACAAAACCATACCTATCGTTGCACCAGCAAGGAAACTTACTAAGTTGGCTCATTATGCTTACAAATGTCATAATTCTAGCGGAATGCAACTTGGATTTTAAGTTTCATTCAACATGCGAAATGTTGTATATATTATTGCATGGGGAGATTAGCGATCTCAAATTAGAGGATCTAAATATATACACAATTAAGTTACTATATTATGAGCTAAACTAAAATTGGAGGTGTAAGGTATTGCACCCCCTTGTGATATCTTAAGGGAAACACTTCTAATAGGGTCTAAGGGGCAGAGATTGTGGTGGCAGTCCAATATGTGGAGCCGACTAGGTTGCTTCGGTCCGAGTCTGACCAATATGGTCTGAGTATGACTCGTCAGACGTAGGTTATATCAGACTGAGTTGTTGTAACTGTCATGTAACACCTTCTAAAATATGAAAAATGATTTTTAGAACACCTCTAAACGTGTATAACTTCCAGATTTGTTGGAGAACTATATAAGCATAATATCATACACATCTTTGGGACTTATAAACATTTCGAGAAACTGCTTGTGCTCAAAACATATTTGTTCTCTTCGTTTTATCACAAAGTAAACTTGGTGAACCCAAACTACTAACATGGTCAAAATATTGTTTTTGGAAAGTAATATCTATACTGACTCACAGAGTTATTCGGATTGAAATCATTTGCCCTGTTCACTACCCAATTGCCAAACACGACAGAAATACAAAAGTTAAATTGAATTTGAACAAAACATATGAAAAGTGGCATTTAACTTGTTGGTTTCAATTTGGGGCTGTAGACGAACACAATTACGTTATCAACGGGTTTCTCCCCACATTTAATGGAAGAATTATACGGATCCAGTGGTTTATTAGCCAGAAACAATTTATTACAGGTCTGTCAAAAGCATTTGTATTCATTGTAAGCCATGTCTGATATATGGTTTGAAGGTTTTCATTAATAAAATAATATATAAGTGATAACCAGATTCCACTCAACCTAATACTTAATTAATGAATATAATAACTCTATTGTAGAAAGTCACGTGTTCCGGCATTCAATATATTATATATGTAAATCTCAATTTACATAATATGCAAGAAAATGAAAATTCAAGACATGGAATTGAATACAACCAAATCATATATACATCTTGAGTTTAACTTACCAAAAGCAATGAATTTGACCATGATCAATCATCAAAGTGAAACAAGTTGCGACACACTGGACAAGTAGGATGAACCTTCAACCACGTATCTATACAACTCACATGAAACACGTGCCCACATTCCGGCAGCAACTTAAGGACATCCATGGGTTTATAATCGGCCAAACATATAGCACAACCTATCCGGTCCGTGTTAGTGTCACCCTTTTTAGGCCCCATGGTTTCAGAGTAAGTAAAAGTAGCAAAAGTTGCTAGAACATCATCGCGAAGACCTTGAGTGATTTGTATATAATGATAATCGACTTCAGTGGTGGTGGGAGGTGGTGTTGATGGAGATTGCACAGTTAATTTACAAATGTAGCAAATAAGCCAAATGGTATATAAAATGATGATGAAGAGGAAGTATAATTTTAGGGCGTAACCAACGCTTGGTGGTTGTTCTTCGATGTTCATTGTGATATTCATATTCATATTCAAATTAGTTGTGTGTAACAGACGATCAGTGTAACTTGTTTATTTATATATACCAGAAAATTGATGGTCTGTGATATGACTTGTCCAATAAATTAATATTTATAATATTTTAATATTTATAGTAATATTTTATATGAAATATAAATTATAAAGTCAGAAATATAGAATAAATCTACAAAGTTGATCTGTTTTGCATAAAATGTGTTCTATCATATAAAACTACTGTTAATATTAGAGAGAATATGTCTACAAGAATAAAAAAGAACATTATTATATGTTTACAAGTCACTTGAGTAATCTGAGACAGTTTGACGTCATTGGTTGAAGTTGCCATAAAGTCAACATTTTAGAAGTATCATTTAATTGACGTATAAAGCATCAAGAACTGATTAGTATTGTAGGACACCTCTCTGGATGATTATAGTATTCACAATGATTTTATTTGGATGTAGTATAAAGAATCCTTACATTGAATTTGGTCTGAAACTTATAGTAAAAATTACATGAACCTAATAATTGTAAGGAAATGATCTGGAGTTTAGCCATATTCGGCCTTTTATAATGTCGATACGTTAGATTTAGAAGCTTGGTGGTAATCCATGATGTGATGACCAGGCCATGTTACTCAGCCTTGTATGCTCGAACCAGGACCAAAGTTCCCATACTCACCATATCAGAATGAGCAACATATAAGGCAAGGTATAATTACTTAAAACTAAATAGATTGAACACATACACATACAAAATATATGGATTTTGAAAGAACCATCGAGTCGCAATGATGATTACAAACCAAAAAAGGATTTAAAATTCTTGAATCTTCATTCGTGTGATTTGAACTAATAATTTTATAAAATAATTGTTCCTCCATGATTAAAGGGAAAATTTGTTTCACATTTATTAACAAGGCTATTCTCAAATAAGATTGGATAGAGAGCTTAAAGTGTAATCAGTTAGATCAATGAAACTTCACCGTATTACTTAAAACTGTGAATTGAAAAACTAAGACTCATTATTTCATTAACTAAAGTTCGCCCTTATACAAGATCTCGTGCGTAAAGCAAAAGAGAAAAATTTCGGGGAAAACTCAGTTTACGAAATAGTAATCCCTTTTTTTCACTTCACAGTTATTACAGGAATGGAGCTCGGGATTGGCTCGTTTGCAAGCTGGAAGAGAGCACAACCAAACAAGTCTTATCAATGAGTAAATCATCCATACATAAGATAAGTTTCCAATACAAATAGACGCATTTAGAAGTATAAAGAACAGCCAACATGATAGCCTTTAAGTTTAACCTCACCATGCTTCAGTTATTGCTGTGCACATTGTACCCTCTGAGCTCCACCAGGCATGTCTTCGTCTTCGTCATATGCTTCTTGAGATTGTTGCTGCTGCTTCCTTCGCATCTCCTCTTCAATGTTGACATCATGCAGAGTTGTCTCCTCGCATTCATCCAGCTCCATGTCCGTAATCTGAATAGATGGCTTAGGTGGCAGGACTGCCTCCAAGGCCTTGCATTGCTCCAGGGCCAACGAATCTGGAAATTCAACCGTGAAGTGGATGTACAGCTTGCCCCTCATAAATGGCCTTTGGTACATCGGCATACCTTCATCATTAATTGCCTTGAACGAATCTACAAAACAATATAGAAAAATATCAATGCGTGCAAAGAAACATGTTTAACAAAAAATAGCAAACAAACATCAGAACGACAAAAGCAGGTCAATAAATGATGTCCATTGAAAGACACAAGGTATACTACATCTGACCCTGTTACTCCATCAAAAGCATCCAAAAGAAGCCAAGTTATGTGGAACCGAAACCATGTTTCAACACTTGCAGAATGACAGTGCAAGCAGTAAGACCAGTTAGCATAGAAACTAAAAGCTCAGAGAAAATTACCAGGCTTGATAACCTCTCCAGGTTGAGATTTAATGAGAAGCTGTCTGTTATCCAAATGGGTTAGGATAAACTGGAATCCACAGAGTGCTTCGGTCAAGCTCAATGTGTGTTCAACAAATAAGTCATCACCCTTCCGCTTGAACTTGGGATGCTCTTTTTGTTGCAAGATGAACACAATATCACCTGTAACTGTGTCAGGCTGCAAGAAACAAACCAAGTCAACAAACCAATATCTGGATGAACACAAATAAAACAAGATGATAATGAGCTTACAGCTTCATCAGCCTCTCCAGGGAATGTAATCTTCTGACTATTCTGCATGCCCTTCTCCACATGGACTTCAAGCACCTTCTTCTCCTGCACCACTTTCTCACCCTTGCACTGTGTGCAGCGATCCTTATCGTTGATGGTTTCTCCAGTACCCTTGCACTCATTACAAGGATGCTGCATTTGCTGGATCATCGATGGGCCAAGATGTCTGATAGATACTTTCATTCCAGAACCTTGACAGCCAGCACACTTCATCGAAGCACCTGACTTTGAACCCTTTCTGCAAATTGCAACTGGCATTAGCAAAGAATAAAATAGAAACCAGCAAGACTCGAATATGAATATCAGTAAAGACTGGTACTCACCCCTTACACTTGGTGCAGATCACATTCCGTGAAAGAGAGAGCTTTTTTGATGTGCCATTACAAAGATCCTCAAGAGAAACTTTGAGAGGATGGACAACATCTTCTCCCCTTCGCTGCCTTCGTCCCCTGCTGCTACCACCACCACCTGTATACAAAAGAATTCAAGTATAAAACTCATTACAACCCTCACAACTTCAAAAGCAAAACCAGGTCAAAAGGGTGCTTACCACCAAAAGGACTACCACCACCACCAAAGAAAGATTGGAAGATGTCAAAGGGGTCATGACCACCACCTCCACCACCACCCATTCCTTCCTTCAAGGCATCCTCACCATATTGATCATATATCTCACGCTTCTCTGGGTCACTGAGAACCTCATATGCTTGGGCGAGCTCCTTAAACTAAAATATAGACACCAACTTACAAACATAAGCACTCTAGATCCTAACACTAAGTACATAAATAATACGTTTTAACAATGCAGTTCTCTTAGGCAAAAGAAGAAAAAAAAAGAACTGTATAACTAGTTGCTAGTTTGTACATTAACCAAAAACAAATTTAATTCCAAGTAGGTCACCATTTTGGGGAGGGGTAAGCAGACCAGTAGAGGCCACTATTTTGGCTGAAGTAATTGGCCAATTGACTACTCATAACCCACCAGAGGCCACTATTTCGTCCACAATATCATAAAAGTGAATATATAAATAGATAAACAAGTCTCTTGCAACCAATTTCAGTACCATAACCCTAATACCATGTTACATGAATCAAACTATAAACTTAATTGTATGAATTAATTAGATTATATAATTCAACAAAAATCATAATATAATTAATCGAGCAACTACATAATTCCAACAAAAAAAAATATTACAAGATAATTAATAGAATTAGGGTTAGGGTCAGTACCTTCTCAGGATCGCCACCCTTATCAGGATGATTTTTAATAGCAGCTTTCCGATAAGCTTTTTTTAGATCATCTTGTGAAGCACTATTAGGGACACCAAGGATCTCGTAATATTTCGTGTTATCGCTCTTTTTCGGCGCTCTTCCAAACATCCTGTTATTCTTCTTCTTCGATCTTCAATATTCAATTACAAATCTAGAATACACTCAGATTAAATACAGATCAGATTCAGAAATTGATACGTATAGAATTATGTAAGGAATATTTATAAATAGATAATTGTACCTGCGAAGAAGTAGATCGGAACTAGGAAGACTTGACTACTTGGGAGTGTTCGGCGAAATAGAGAGATGGAAAAAGGGGTTTGGGAATTTGGGGGTGGATGCTGTTGTATAATTTGGGAGGTGGAGATCGACGGTCCAGGTTGTTTCATCGTTGCGATTACATCATAACTAAATAGAAGCCTCTAGAAACTCTTTGTGTTTCCATCTGCTTGCCCTTTAAGTTTAGGATACTTTGCAATTTTTATTTTTTTTCTTTTATTATAAATTATAATATAATTATAATTATAATTATAGATATAAATGATACTGTACCTCGAAGGCTCGAACTCATGACCTCTGGTTCAATTAAGAACTCGTCAACCAACAGGCCAGATGAGGTTGATAACTTTGCAATTTTGTTGTCTGTAATCTACTTGTTGTTTTTATATAATAACAAGTATATGAAATTTCCGGGGCTCATTTATACTACATAACCTAAAATAAATAGAATAATAAATAAGTTGTTACTAAATTTTAATTGGTATATCTGTTTCACATATTGGAATACTATAGTGTTGAGTATAGGCACACAATCATAGATGACATGTGATAAAAGTTATAAATTTAAGTCGACTTATTTGTGCCAATTTTTAAAATATGATATGATGATCTAATAATATACCTTTTTTTTTATATTACACATGTTGAATGTTGATACCCGATGTCAAATGAAAGATCATTGACACCGAATCCTTGTCCAAACAACCGTGAAATTACATCAAGTCAAGACATAAACCATGACTATATACGATCCTTGTTTTGGAAAAACATATGACGGAAAACATGTGACACACTTACATATGTAGTCATGACTCGAATGAAAACATACATGCAGTAGTAATTAAGCATTTTCTGAAACTTTTGTGGAAAGGTTTAATAGTTTACAATTGGTCAACCATAACATATGTTCAACCACCATCTATTTGCTGGTGAAGTATTATATAAACATAAAAGCCTAACAAAGAAAAATTAAAATCAAGTCAACAATGTGTTATCAGTTTGTTTAATAATGGATATGAGATGATATGATTAGCATTGATGAATATTCTTACAGATATAATAATAGCAATAATTAGGAAAATGATTACAGGTAATATATATTTGACTCACTACTTGGATCCAATTCAGTCAGGAAGGTATTATTCATGATGTTTATTCATATTATTAAATCTTTATATACGTAATTATATAATGGTTTTTGATTATACTTAAAGGGTCATCAAGACCTAGCTTATCTTTACTTATAAAAAAGAAATTAAATTGACAATCACTCTTCACATACAATATGAGCGGCACGACGGACACCACCAACGACATTGGCACCGAAGAACCCGACAGTGACGTCACTTACGTGCTCGGAATTACCTTCGCCATCCTCATCCTTCTAATCACTCTCTCCTACGCTTCTTATAGGTGCAACCGCAGCATGCGGAATTCATCATCACCAATAGATGACCGAAACCGCCAGCTCGCGACAGTTTCTCGAGGTGTTGACAACGACGTTCTCGTGACTTTCCCGGTGTTTGTTTACTCCGAGGATATGATGCATAACAATGGTAATAACTCTAGTGGCTCTGGTTGTTCTATTTGTTTGGCGGATTATAAACCCAAGGATGTTGTCCGAATATTGCCGGAATGCGGGCACTTGTTTCATGTCAAGTGTATTGATACGTGGTTGAACGTTCATGCTAGTTGTCCGGTATGTAGGAACTCGCCGTTGCCGGTCAAACTATCGATTCAAAGGAGCTGAGTGATCATAGAATTTTACTGTATTATGTGTAAGTGAAACCGTGAAAGTGAAATAATGTTGTAAATTGTAATGATTGTTAGACAATGAAACATAATGTACACTTTTTTTTTTTGGAGCTTGAAATAGATTTCAATTAATACGAAATTTTTGGTACCAAGAAGGATAAATTCAATATGAAGATATTTAAATTATTTATTTATTTTATTAATTAATTTAAAATAAACTTGTAAGTAGACCAAATTGATCACCAAATATTACTGTAATTTGAACGCATGTCGCTTGTTGGTTGGTTTGCCATATTATTAGGTTATTTTATAATTATTTTCTTTGTTTTATATTATATTGATATTGATATTGATATTATATATTGTATTATGTGCGATTAGCGGATAACCTGTATTAATCATAAGCATTTATAAATTCTTAGAAGACGTATTTTATTGGTCAATTATGGTGTATACTAATCATCGGAAAAGGTCGAAAGAGGCATTTAATCATATAGCACCTAATACGTTCGCTTGGTTGTACTATATATAAAATTGTTAGCGATATATAATTGTGTTTTTCATCAAGGCTATTATATTGCTCAATGTTCACAATCGATGTGAAGAGCAAATTCATTTCAATATCTTAATTTTAAATATAATATAATAATTAGTTGATGATTCATCAAATATTAAATTGATTAATAGAATAATTTAATTTTTTTAAATTGAAAGTAAGAAAAAGATGACATTATTATTTTATTTTTCAATTAACTACTACTTTATTCAATTCAATAAAATTAAATCCCTTAAATTAAATAATTGTGTTAAATAATTGATATTAAAAACACATATGAGATGAAGACTTATCTTTATCTAAATTTAGATTATTCATTTTATTTATTTGTTTGGATATATCGTAATTCAAAATAATATGTGAATTAATTAATCAAATAATATGTTAGCACTCTACCGTCAAGGGTCTAAAGGCCGGGAGCGAGCCGGATTTTGAAATGAAAGTGCAAGAAATCTTTATGTGAGATTCCAAATATTCTATAGTTCATTCCCGCGTCAATTGCCAATTCTTGGTCATTGAGATTATAAATGTTATTGGCATAACGAATGAAAATTCATCCAACTACCTTTCGATTGGTGTCAAAAAACCAACTTATCTTATATCAAAACTTAGTAACAAAACCGTATAAGAACTTTATACACCAAAGTAAGCATCATCAATCAATTATCATCTTATTGAGCCAAATTGGATTTAGTTATCAAAAATTGTCATCATAACTAAATATATTTATTGTAATTGATGAGATATGGTTTCAGCAGATGAATTTTAATTCCAAAGTGTCAAGGTAGCTTTTGTATCTACATATATATTTTCTCATGTTCAATTCGTTGTTTGGAGTATTTGGGATGTACTTTTTGAAACACAAGAGCAGTATATTCTAAATCCAACTGTAAATCTCATATTAGTTCCATTTTAACACACATAAAGCAGAGTTTGGTGTCTTCTCGTATGTACTTGTCACAAAAACAAACAATTCTTATTTTATTCCAAGGATATCATTATTTGGTTTGAGCCTTGACATGAATAACTAGTGCGATTAGGACTTGTACCTTGTAAGTTAGAATCCAACAAAGTTCATGTAAATAGTTTTTTGTTTGAATACCAAACACACTACATGATGATGTGTACTAAACTACAATTAGGACATGTATATTTGTATCATATAAACAGGAACATGTGCTTTGTGAAGATGTGATGGAAAAACTTAAAATAGCATCATATATTCATATCACACAACATGAATTTACATTTTTCTAATATGAGCAACATTACTAACTATTAAGTTAACCAAACCTTTCATTTGTTTATCGTTCCCAAAGTAAGTTTGGGCATTGAGTTAGGGTTTGATTATACTAGGTGTGAGGAGTCGAGGAAAGAGGCAGGCAGATCGAGCTGATCAACCTGGTCAGATTCTTATTGGAGTTCTATTTTAATATCAATGAAGACCGTTTCACTCAATTGTAATGGTGTAGGTTCAGATATCAAAAAATCCAGCATGAAAGAGTTAGTTAAGCAAGAGAACTTATCTATGTTAGGATTGCAAGAAGTCAATTTGGAAGCGATTGATGGTAACTTGATTATCTCTTTATGAAGGAAAGTCGAAGAGGACTTTATTTGTAAGGGTGCTCGGATTTCTCGGTGGTATTCTTCCCATCTGGAACTCTAATATTTTCAATAAAGAAGAACATTGTTCAGGAATCATAACTGTTGTGTAATAGGAAAATGGGAAGGAGTAGCTGTGGATGTAGCATTTATAAACGTGTGTGCTCCATAATCAAGCAACGCAAAAGAAATACTTTGGGAGAAATTGTTAACTTTGATTTCATCAAATTATCAAAACAAGCAATCCCCAATTCTTCTATAAAGTTGTTTTTTATTGTTTGCATAATGAAAGTGATTACTAGACAGATACCTAGTGGTTCAAGTGGATAAATTTTGACACGAAGTATCTACGCTTGACATCCACTTCGACTTAAGTATGTTAATTTACCATGCTTAAAATTTATACACGTCAGACACATAAAACTAATTCCCAATAATTCTTCTATA
Source organism: Logfia minima (assembly GCA_963921325.1). Lineage (NCBI taxonomy): Eukaryota > Viridiplantae > Streptophyta > Magnoliopsida > Asterales > Asteraceae > Logfia > Logfia minima. The sequence goes on from OY992770.1 coordinate 4,535,780, forward strand.
ATCTTCCATTTTTATTTTCAGTAATCCCCGATTTTCGTTAAAATAAATCACATGCACGACAAGTGAGAATCTAATGGTTATTTCAGTAATTTCTAAGTCTACAGGTGTAATTTTGGATAAACCACATGGGTAGCCCATGTAATTTTAAATTAAAATTTATTTAATTCAATTAAATTTAATATTTCTTTTTAAATGTATTTAGTAATTTTTATTAATAAGCTTTTTAATTTAATTTAATTATTTTAATTGTTTTTGTATAACGGTTATTTTTTTATTTGACAGTTAAAATGATTAAATTCAATATTTTTTTTATTTTAGTTAGATAGTGTCATAATCTACAACTTATTAAGAGCATCATAATATTCTTCAAACAACTTCTACCGATGAATGTCGCATTTGACCACATTTTATCGTCGACAAACACGCACGTACAAACCATTTATTAAATTGACCGGATCTGAAGAAAAAAAACAAAATCCAAATCGAACTAATATGATAACATTAACTAAAACTTTGAAGTAACACAACTTAGACTAAATGAAAAAACACAATAGCGAAACTTAAATAGAACTTAATAGCATAAACAAATTTGTGAATTCCATATAAATAGATGTAAATATTTAAATAGAAGTTAAAAGCTAGTAGCGGGTCAAATGTGACAGTAATCGATTGTTTGAAGAATAATATGATATGCTTAGTGGTTGGTGTGGATTAGAACATTTATAGAAATTAAAATAAATAAATATGTTGATCATTTTAATTATTAAATAAAAAAATTAACCGTTATCAATTACTTTTTTTAGGGATGAGTTGAGTAATAAATAAATATTTTGTGGCCCAGTCTTTTTCTTTTTGTTTTAATTATATAGATAGATAATCAATTATTTTTTTTAGGGATGAGTTGAGGAATAAATAATTATTTTATGGTTCAGTCTTTTTCTTTTTGTTTTAATTATATAAATAAGGTATTATAACAGATATATTATTTAAAAACGTTCAATTTTTCAGTTCAAACATTGATATTATTTGTTTAAAATGATATTAAGATAGCATTGAACTCTCATTTAGTTCTTTCAATTTTTCAGTACACCGTTGCGGTGTCAGTAGATCCATTTCTATGTAATCAGTGAATAAAAGCATCATTACTCAAGAAAAAGTCGCAGTGGCCCCCTCCTTTCTACTGTTCGACCGTTAACTACAAAATAAAGTATATACACTACCCCACATATCACTACACAATTACACAAGTAATGAATTCTACTCCCATCTAACGGCGGAAAATCCATCTCCTCACCAGCCAATAGTGGACCTTCCCTTACCTTATAATCACCATCACAAAATTTTAAACTACACCCAGAATCTTTACTAGCCGTTAACCAAATAAAACAAACAAACAGTCTTCACTTATCGAAATCCCCATTTTTATCCCATTTGATTTTTTCAAGAAACTGAATTTTCTAAACAAATATATACATATAAATTTGTACGTGTAGGTCAAGAAGTACACCAACATGAAGAGTGTGAAGGGAAAGTTTTTGAAGAAATTGAAAACGATTAAAACTATCGGGTATCTGAAACCAGATCGAATTCTTCAAGTTAACGCAGCCGATGGGTTTATTGATAAGTTCTTTATGAAATCAAGCGATAAAATTGAAACCGATTTGGTTTCTAAAGAAGAAGATAAACTGAGTGAGAAACAGAGCAGTGTGTTGGTTCAAGAACATGAAGTCATCGATGTATCGGAACTCATGAAAGATCTTGAAGATGAATATGGATCCGAATCGGATACGGATAAAGAAAATTTCCGACCCGAGAATGACCCCATTGCTGATCAGAAAGTGGTAAATGAAAATTCCAAAAGTTTTGGTATTATCCCTTTATCGGAGATTGACATCTCGTCTTTCCGGCCACCAGATTTGGATTCAGGTACTCTTTTTGACCCGAATCTATTAGCAGCTTTCGAGCAGGTGGTTTCTGAATTTAAAGCACAAGAAGAACAGAGGAAAAACAGAGTATTAAAGAGTATTGAAGAGAAATTAGATGAAGATCACGGTCAGGATTTAGAGCGGCCATCAAAAGCATTAAAATTGGAAGAAATTAATAACCCCCTTTTGGATTTCGAGCGAATTTGTCCGCCAGGTGGAAGTGATTCGGTGATTTTGTACACAACCGGGCTTAGAAGTATACGAAAGACGTTTGAAGAGTGCTCGAGTATTCGATTTTTACTCGATAGTTTTAGGGTTTTATACCATGAACGTGATCTGTCAATGCATTTGGATTTCAGAGATGAATTATGGCGAATATTGGGCGGAAAAATTGTGCCACCGAGGTTGTTTATAAAAGGGAGGTATATCGGTGGAGCAGAGGAGGTTTTACGGTTGCACGAACAGGGAAAATTCCGGCCACTTTTGGCTGGAATTCTGGTGAATACGTCGGATGGGCCGTGTGAAGGGTGTGCTGGAATTCGGTTTGTGGTGTGTTTTAGTTGTAGTGGTAGCCGGAAAATGGATTCCGGTGACAGAGAGTTGCCGGAAAAGTGTACGGAATGTAATGAGAATGGCTTGATGAAATGTCCCATTTGCTGCTGAAATTTTTGGTCCCCTTTTGTTAAGTGTGTTGTCATTGTCAATTGATCATAAAAAAATTTGTTTGCATATTTCGTATCCTTCTTTTGTCATTTTTATTCACAATTCTTATCTATTTTATACCTCTATAGTTTTGGATAATTTTCTTAAAGTTTATACTATACGTCTTATTACTTACTCATATTACAGAAAATGATGATCTGTGTTTTCTCCAAATGGCCAACCATGTTTGGAACATACAAGTTGTGATGCAGGCCTATAACGCGTAGAATACAAAAACAAGATACACCATATGTCGTTGCCACCTTCATTCACAATTCACCACAAGAGACAGATGAAACACGAAAGCGAAAAACAAGTTATCAGCACTAAACATTTAACATATCTATACGTATTAGACATTTACAATTATAAGTTCCTTCCTAGACCTGTGTCTAAGAGGTCAAGTTAAAGACTTTACCTGTCCAAAAACCCAAAAAGACTCACTTTCAACCCGTTTTAGTAGAAGCACGATTATTAGATTCGGGTGTTAGGCTACAATCAAAAATTAAAAAAAGGTAAGCTGCGTAAATTCATACTGTAACAGCCATTGTCTCGGTGCTTGCTTCAACCAAAGAGAGTTCACCTCCCTCGGGCTGCTTCTCCTGGAAGCACTTGGTGTGGTGAAATTCGATTTGCAGGCGATGATGAACAAGAGGAGTCGATGCTGCCATCAACCCTTTCTTGAGATCGGCCTGCAGTTCTCTAATCGGGATGGCAGCCAAAAAACTCTTGATATATTCCTTGCACGACTCTTTTCCTTTACACAAAATGGTCCCCGCTTCATCTCTCTCATTATCATTATTTACAACAACCGATGAGGTTTCCTTACTTTGACTTTCATTGACCTTTTCCCCTTCAGGCTTCTCATTAGACTTTTCAGTATCAACAGGTACTCTCTCAATTGTTGTATCTTTATCAAACTTCAAGACATAGGCCTGATTGCATCCCTCGTACAGCCTCTCTCCTAACGTGTCAATAATATAGTATGCATCGTGGTCAACTTTCAACACGAAAAAGTGGTCATTCCAGCTTATAATGTACACTAACGGGTTCATGCTGTCACTATAATTTGACCCAATGTTGCTTATCTCTTCCCATATGCTATCAAATGACATAGCACCGTCGAGAAAGTGAAGATCACCCTCTTCAAGCCCCTCAGGTTGAAAGAATCCAATGAATGACTTTTCAGGGACAACACCAAGATTACGGATCTTGGCTTCGAGAACGGTTTCAAGGTCAAAATGCTTATCTGGGAAACGCTCCCTATAAACTTCATTTCCGCAAAGATTTCTCCACTCTAACGAACCCTCTCGGATTAAACTATCAAGTTGTGACTTGATTGGCAATTCACTCCCATTGTTTTGGAACCAGTCGGCTATAACAGCCACTAAAGCAGTGCATGCACTCTCTCCAGCAGCTTGTTCGCTTCTTTGGTCAATGGAAGCAAAGAAAACTTGGGTCTCCAGCTTCATGTGCCCATCTCTGCTTATCACTTCCTTCTTGTCCCACTTGCCTACAGCAAAATTGTCGTCTCCAAATTCAGAAATTGTAGATCCATTTGTATTTGTATCTTCCTCACTTTTACGCTGCAGCAGCAGTTAAAACTAAATGTCAAATAAAGTAATACACACACACACACACATACAAGAGAGTTCTCTAAAAATTGGAGATATTTTACCTCATCAGAAGAACTCAGCATTCTACGATCAAAATCGATATCGTCCCCGCCTTCTTCTCCAGAATCTTTTTTCAAAAGTGGTTCTCCTTTGTTCATCGGGGATCTAAAACTTAACTTCCTCTTCCTCCATGGGAAGATGCTTCTTTTTGAGATTTGTGTTTCTACCTGATCGATGATAGACAGACTCGAATAATCAGTTGTTTCTTTATAATTCCGGTAATATATCCAATCTTCGTCTTCACTAGAACTTGAGTTGAAGTGAGATAACCCGCCAGCATGATTTGCATAAGCCAAAGTCCCGTAACTGAAAGACTTCCTAACACTAGAATCATCATCTTTGACTTCCTCTGAGTCAACATCATCCGCATCAAGTGAGTCAGTGTCAAATGGATAATCAGCATCATAACTTCTGACGGAGCTTTTACCATCACTGCCCTCTTCTTCACGACATGCCTTTTTGGCCCGATTAACTGATATTGCCCTAAAGATTTTGACTTTCCGTAGACCCGCTTTAAGACCCGAGGGCTCATCTTCTCCGTTACCGGGTTCCAATGGAAGATGTATAATGGATCTCTGTGCTTGTTCTGTACTCTCATGTGCACTCCTCAGCTCTTGCAGACCGAGAGATACCTGCATATTAAATGAAAATATAAGAATATGTATATCTATGGACAAACTCAATGATTAAGAGATATATTCGAGGCACATACACAGAGTATAGGTCCAGACTCTGTGATACCACTTGTCACTGAAAGCGGAATGCTTATATCACTCTTGTTTTGCTCTGCAGAAGAAGCATATTCTGCAATGTTTAACGATCCAGTTGCAATTGCAGAATACCTCTTTTTTGGTCCTTGACTTAATCCCTGAATCAGAAACAAACTATCAGCATGCATACAAATAAAACCAAGTGGATCTTGGCCCAAAAGTATTAGTGGATCTTTTAACAGGTATTTGTGGTTTAGGTTGTTTATTTTTTAATGAATACTCATGAAGTATAATAGTATATACCTTCAAGACAAAAGAAGAAACAAGGGAAACTTCTTTCTGTAGATAAATATGATAAAGCTATTTGGGGCAGGTTGCTTACTAGCACTAGGGTAAGGACGGTATTCCTCTATTTCTTGTCAACTTTGGCAGGAAGATTTAAATATTCAATAAATTAAAATAACGTAGGAAATAAATTTCTAAATTTCCCTCTTGATAAGCATAGATTCTTAATTCCCAGAAATCTTCATCCTCGTTCAAAAGAGTGACACGTTAGGAGATGAGTATAAAAAATTGAAGGCCAACTATACCTTTAAATTGGTAAAATACTTAAAAGGCCATCCTCTTTTATTGACAAAAGCTCGTGTTCAGTATAAGAAAGCTCGTGGTATAACTTTTTTCCTTCTTTAATCTAAGCGAACCACTAAAAAAAGGTATAGGTGTGTCACTCTCAATCCTAAAGAATGGAGATAGATATCATTGATTATCATGTGATCAAATCATACCAGTAATATTGTACCAAGATCAAAGGCGGTGTGAAATCTCCAATTATTATATGATCATGAGGACTAGCAGCTCTAAACCAACACATGAAGATTTGATCCCCCTACTAGTCAAGTTATTTATTATCTTTTGATATTTATATATAATTTTGATTACTTAATCCTGCAAATCGATGATGCCTTTTTGGGGATAAAAACTTATGAATATGCTGGTCTGCAGTCATTTTTTTATCCAGCACATAGCTTTCAGTTAAAGAAAGTGATCTGTTAATCAAATATTATTATTAAAAACATACACAACTTATAAACCCATATAGTAAAAAAACTGAAAATGCTATTGATGTTTAAAAATTGACATACGTGAAAGCCCTCCCCAGTTAGCAATCTCAAATAAAATTTAAAAACAGATCTTCAAGTTCACTTTGATCTTCATACGTAGTCAAAACAAAAATCAGTTAGGTGAACAATTGGCTTCGTAAATTTGTGCTAGCATGACAAAAGTTTAATAATTTCTTAAAAGTTAACATAAACACATTAAAATAATTGAAAAACCCAACAAGATATGATAAAGTTGATTCTTTGAGGACTTACATCAAACACCACGAATGCAACTTCCCAATGATGAAAACCCCCATCTCTCAAACCCATCAAATTACAAACTGTAATAAATTCTTCATTCCATTCAACAATCCCATCATCTTTCAGAGATTCTTCCTTTGTAACATTCCTCCTAACACTTTTTCGCTTAAAATTCAACGGATTGTTTGACTTATTCGACCCTTTCCAGTTAACTTCAACACCCAATTTCGCAACATCAATTACACCTTGAAGATGTTTGATTGTAATCTTGGCTTCAAATTTCTTGGATGAAATTGGTGGCCATGGCCTCCATTTCATCATCCCCACTACCATTTTCGGATTTCAATCACCGTTTCTGTGTGTGTTTGTTTGACTGTGTGTTTTGGTACCAAATGTGTAATTAGGTTTTTGAAAAATAATTGGAATTGAATAAGAGAGATAGCAGGGGGTATTGTGTATTTGTGTTTATAGAGGGAGAAAGATTCTTTATACAAGTATATGCTGTGTGTATCTATCTATATGTGTGTATTGGTGTGTGGCAAAGGGGGCCGGCAACACCGAATTTCCACATTAGTGCTTTAAAAAGTAATACTTCATGCTTTATTTACTTGTAACTTGAAGACTTTTTTCCATACAAATCCATTTACCTTTTCATTATTAATTGTGGAAGTATTTTACCAAATAAAAAACATGTTGCATTTTGTTGCTAGTGCTACTAAATTCATAAATAACTTTCAGCAACAGTCAATTACGATTTAAAAATGTAAACGTTCTAACAAACAATCAAACATGTTACATTCAAAGGTTGTACCATAACTAATTTACAAATTTGTCACTATTTAAAACTCATAATAATTTTTAATATAGATACACACGTCTAAAATAAACGTTAAAATCACATCTTTCTAATAGGTAGATTGATTTTATACCGTTGCTTTAATAATCTTTTATCTTTTACAAATTCGATCTAGCATAACGTTACTATTAATATGTGAATGTTTGTAGTTATGTACTTAAACTCTGATCGTATATATTTTTGGTGCACTTTGTAGCTTATGATATGTAACTACTTAACATTCTAGTCAATCATTTTAGTTAATATATGCAGTGATTCTTTTGGTAAACAGTGGTCACTGCAGGTTATTTTATTTATTTGGTACACTTTGATTACACTAATACAATTGTACACTATATATGGCCATTTCAATAACCAATGCTTACATGATTAGTCTGGAAACAATTCATAACAAAAAAAACTTTCATTTCAACATACGAGTTCATCACAATACATAAGGTACATGATACTAAAACACATATTACAACTACCAGCACTTAATAAACCCCTACTACAACACACTTGCAAATACTAAAACACCTATTTTCATTACCAATAGAGCTACAACAACACTTGCAAGTACTATCACCCATTACAATTACCAACAATTTCTCATACACTTGATTCTTTGCTTTGTTGACGTTCGCCTCTATCATCAACAACCCGGCTAGTGATTTTGCCTCTGCAAGTTCCAAATACACATATTGGTTCATATATAGATGATGCAACTAGTACAGAAGCTCCTTGTAGTACTAAGATGGAAGCTCATTATTAAGAAATCGATAACGACTACAATAGTTGTCTTTCCCCTATCAAAATAGACAAACAAAGCCACCATCAACATAACAAAATATACAACGATACTATTGACATAACAAATAAATACTTACATAATTAAGGCACCCCATTTATTTACGACCTGGCTTTTTTAGTGGCCAACAGGTTTTTACAGACATCCTATCTCCACACCTACAATTCACTTTGTCGGGTCTCAATAATTTTGCAACAGATGAAGAAGCTGATGATGACGCCATTAATTTTGAAATGTAAACCTCATGGGAGTACCGAATTCCATGATTCTACTTATTCTGGATATAAGGGGGAATAGCGCTTTCAATTTCAAGAAGATGGGAAGAAAAATTGAGATAATGCAAAAATGTTAGGGTTTTGAGATATAGATAAAGGTTGACAGATAAAGGTTGACGGTTTTGAGCAGGAAATGAAAAACATTGAAAGGGGGTAAAGTTTAGGGTTTCAAAGACAGGTTTAGGTATACAAAATGGACCTTTTTATTTCGGGTTAAAATTTCGACGTGGTCGTATACGTAGATCCTGAGTTGGTTGCAAAATAGGCTTAACCGGTTATATGTCAACTAATTTTCGGTTTCAAGTAACACACAACATACATTAGAGATTTTAGAAGGTTTACCTCATACAATAGAAGATCTTAAAGTTTGAAGCATACAAATATTAACAAATTTAAAATTGAGCACATAACAAAATAATATTATCCCTTTAAAAATTATTATTGATTTCATCTATAACAAGATAATTGATAGTTAAATCCAACCATTATAATATTTTCTCTTAATCTTGTTTTTATCATTGAACTTAGCTTCTCAATTTCCCTATATTTTAGTTTTCGTATACGTATAGTTTGTGTTGCAAAGTCTATCAGGTTTTAGGTGTTATCTTTATTTTTAGATAATCTTTTTATGTAAGTATATCATTCGTTTAAAATTAGTCATTAAATGGTGAATATGGTGGTCATCATAGAAAGAAAAAATAATATTAGTTGAAAGAGAAGCATAAATACGAAGGCGAAATTATGAAATATATACGAGCGTGGCAAATTATAGGAATAGACTGCTGACTACAAAATTGTTTATAAATAAAGTTTGTTGTATTGTTTGACCTTAGTATTGATGATGACTATGAAACCAACTGTATCTTTCTATTTTATTTTAGTTTTCAAATTAACATAATAATTTTATAATTTTATTAGGGTTAAATTTAATATACTAATTTTTATACTAAATTTATTAGTTAACCATTTATATAACATAATTTTTAATATAATATTACAAATTTTAAGACGATATTTTTTTTATTAAACTAGTGAAATTAATATTGTCCTTACCTAAAACCTTTGTTAATAAACAAAAATCATTTCAGAAAATTATAATTAAAAACTACAACTTTCATATCTCATAAGCATATGGCATACTTAATTGTTCCAATTTGTATGAGTTGACTTTAAGATTATATTATGATATTATTAGAATGTTCTCACATGCAATGGTACATTCTTAAGCAGATGACATACGATACGGAGTACTTATTATTTGTTTTTGCTATTCTAGATATTTCCTTTTTATAATTAAAATAATATAAATATACTATATTAAAAGATTCATTTTTAAATAAAATGATAAAACGGGTATTGAATCAATTTTTTATTTGTTATACGATTTGATATATTAGTTTAATGTATTATATCGTAGTATTGTTGCACATCAATAAATTAGTCTTTTAATAGAAGGATAATACGGGTAGTGGATCAAAGGAATGACGACGATTATCAAGTAGTATATATTTTTTAATTAGTCATAAAGTCAGATAGATGTATGTAACCATATAGACTATATATATGTATATAGATTTAGGTTTAAATAAGAAATCTAAATATTATAGGAAATGACTTCAAAGTTAATTTTAAATATTCAAAACACGTTATTTTATAAAAGTTTCTTAGTAACTCCTTATTTAAATAACTTTTGAAAGCTATTTTTCAAATAAAAAAATTTTCGACATTTTTTTCTTTTTTTATTATTTTTATTAATTTTTTTATTGATAATAAACACATTTTATAGCTATATAATCACATGAATAATTTGTGATTATCAAAAACCTATTTTGTGATTATCTCTAGCACATGATAATCACAATATATTAGAGAATAATCTCATGTGATTATCATGTTATATTTTATGATTATCTTGAATAATCACAATAGTAATGACTGTAAAAAGTTCGAAAAAAAAAGTTAAATTTTTTATTAAAATTTTTATCATAGCTTGAAAAAGTTTTTTTTTTTATAATAATCATTAAAAAAATTTTAAAGAAAAATATGTTTTGAATATTTAAAAAGTGATTTTAAAATTATTCTCATATTCTTATAATATTTATGTTTTTTATTTGAACACTTCCTTACGTATATGCATGTCAACATTTATGAACGTTAAAAGGCTCTGGACAAAAAATCCACGATTCACCTCAAAAATTCTAAATCGGACGGTACATAGTAGTAGCTTTTATGTACTACAAATATCAAACTAGATGTATGTAACGTCAAAGTCCGTATAATTTATTTTATGTATATAGTTATACAAAATATAATAAATCCCACTGACTTTAAAATAAAGTCAAATAAAAGGTACGCAATAACGCTAACCATCAATATCTTGATTATAACGTTAAATAAATATTTTGGTAATGACCTGTAGACCTAATTATTAGTGAGTGTAATTTGGAAAATTGTAGTTACTCCGTACATGTTAATCATATCATTGGTTAACCAACGTTAAAATTGATTTTTAAAGAATTATTACATTTTTTTGCTTCATTATAGTTCGAAGAAATTTAAAGCTTAATTCTCTCTTACAGAATTGTTAAAATTGATTTTTTTATATTTCTTAATTCTCTCTTATCATATAATTGGTATGGGTTAATAGACATATTAAGTATCATACTTTGCGTGAATATTCAATTTCATGAACTAACTTTTTTTCGTAACAATTGAATAAACGTACTATACGGGTTGTTCATTCAGGTAAACATTCTAATGAAAGTTGTTCAATTACATGAATTCGGTGACTGAATACCGAAAATTAACAAGTTACTGGGATTATTCAAGGTCCATAAAGTTCTTAAACGTGATACAAGCGTTTCATGATTATTATTTAATGATCGATTTAGTTTGTTTCCAAGTGTACCAAAAAATTGAATCTAGCCCCACCCCGAATCTACTTTCAACACCATATCCACTTTGGCCCTCTTATCTTAGCTAAGTGTTATGAGTGACCTAAAGTTGGGATTTAGGTCAAGTTTTGATCCTTACATTAATTATTAGTGACATGTGACCCAATTGGATTATGTTTTAATGATGAAAAATGTTCCTTATATATTCTTTTAAAAATTGGATAGTATGAACTAGTAAGGTTAACGAACCGAGTCAAATCGAGTATTAGGAATATGAGTTCAACTCGAACTCGAATATATGTATGAAATTAGTTCAAGTTCGAGTTTGAGTAATTTATTAATGTTCAAACTCGAATTCCATACTCGTTTAGCTATTGATATATTTTTTTAGTTAATTACTTGTTGCTTGTTAATGAACTCGAGCTCGATTAACTCGTTTGAACTTTAGTTGAATTCTAGTTCACTTAAGTTCATTTATACTTGAGGTGTTAGGTTCAAATGTATTAGTCATTTTTATTTAAAGTACTAACTGTATAAATTTTTTTAAATAGAATAGGCTCGTTCAACTTGAAATTTAAACGAGCATTCAAACAAGTCAAATCTAATAATAATTTTTTTAACTCGACTCGTGAAACTATCTGAGTAGTAAATTTAGTTCGAAATCGACTCGAATTTAAATTAAGTGAATTCGAGTTAAGTGCTCTGACTCGTTTAGAGCCCTGAATACGACTCATTCACTGGTGGTGCAGTCTTCATCACATCATAAGTAGAAGACCTACGCTACGTTTTACAAATTCAATGGTCCAAAAGAGCAACCTAACATTTATATTCTTTTTAATATCTATTTCCAATTATATATATATATATATATATATAGTATTTTAAACAGGCGTTTGATGATCAACGTAATTACCTAAGATACATGATAAATTGTTTTGACTTTTTAGGGTCTTATTAACGGCCATATGATTAAGGGTGCATCAAACTTTGTTACAAGGTTGGTTTTTTGTTTATATTCATTTGTTGTAATATTAATATATACGGCAGTTGTTTTTTCAATCTTTTGGTTATGGAGGAAAGTAAAGTTACAGTTGTAAAACGGGATTGATAAAATGTAAACATAATGACTCATTTACACATAAGTAATTGAATGAAAAATAACGGTTAAACTTAATATAATATCTTTTTTATACAAATGAAACTAGACAAATGGATCAAAAGTCACCAAAAAAACGTATATACAGGGATTAAGACATGTTAAATTATTTTATTCAGGAGAGCTGGATTATTATTATCAAGTACGAGTAGTATATATATACTTTAATTAATTAATACATTTTTTAAACTAATATTTAGTAAAAGATATTAGTAATTTTATTTGGAAAAAATAAGTAATTATTTTTAACTATTGTTTCCTAAAGTTTTCTATTATCTCGTGATGTTTGGTGAGTAAAATATAGAAGATTAAGTTTACAGGTTTTATAACCTAAAGTATTTACCATTCTTTGATTGATAAAGGATTAATAACTTTTAGAAGAAAAAAAGTGGTAACTTTTAAAAAGTATAGTTTAAACGTATGGAAAATGAATATAAAAGTTCCTGATACCTCATAATTAATTAAATTATTCATTCTCCATATTATAGTAAAAAGTCCCACCTTACAAGAATTGCTACGTTGATTTTTTAACGATTGCACATGGTCTTTTTGTATTCAATTTGTTATGTTACGTAAGAATCTCGAACAGTCAATTGACTGAATCGCCTGATAAGATCTAAAGATACAATAATAACTTTACTCGTATTTTTATATGTTATATTTAGTGAAAATAGCGATAGCTTTAGGGTCTATTCGATGAAGTAGCTATAGTTGACAGATGTGATTGTAGGATTTTAAACCTCCTCAATTTTATGAAAAGTTACTCTCAACAATTCTGAGACATTAATCTTTCCATTGATTCTAAAGCTACAACTTATACATATCAAACAAAAATTCTATTAAATTTTTCGTTTTATCAAAGTTAAAACCTTAAAGCTCCACGCTAAACAGATTCTTAGTTTACAAGTCGTAGACGTCACCCAAAGCTTTAGTCGGAATTGTCAGTTGAATTTTTTCTATCTGACAATTTTCTTTAAAATGATATCTAAATCCTAATTAACAATTGTCAAACCACATTACGCGTTGAACATAGTGTTTGGTAACTTAGCTTTTGTGTGCAACCCCAAGATTTCTTGAAATATAAGCATAATTAATTAAGTTTGGTCATCATGCCAAATTCTTGAAACAGACCAACATATCCATGATTATACGCTATAACATAGTCCCTAATACTAAGTTATAATTGAATTCTTATCAATTTAGTTCTTAACTAGGATTATAATCTACGAGTACAAAAAAATTAAAAAATAAAATTCTATGAACACGTGTAATTATCTCTTAGACCACTCATTATGATGCCATGAAAAAATGAAGAATTGACTGTCACATCAGCGCCACATCAGTATAAAGACCGAAGAACTGAAGAAGAGTTGAACCCTGCCTATAATGACTGAAGAGTTAAAATTTTCAACATTACGTCAACACCACATCATTTCTTAACTATTAATATAAATACATTTATATTTTTTGATATAATTTGTGTGTAAAATAAATAGAGATAGTGACAATTGTGTGTGAAAAAAGTGAAAATTGTGTGTATATATAGAGTGTCTGAAATTGAAAAAATATTTTTTTTATTTGATCATTGTACTGGACCCACATTATACCCTTCTCCTTCTGTCCTGCAGAAAACTATGAGAGAAAGACGGTCAAGAAGAACGGACTTAGATAGTACTGGAGAACGGAAATCACGTATGTTGAAAGACGAAGGACGTGACCTTCATAGAGAGAGGTCTTACCGTTACCCATGCACAATACACTAAAATATTGAATTAGCCTAAATAAGCTTCTCAAGAATCAAATAAATGTTAAATTTGTGAACAAAATTTCACAATAAGGTTGTAACTTGTAAGCTCGCCACAAACTTTGGGCCTTGTTTCCAAATCTATACAAATTAGATGTTGCTTGGTCAACTTTATTAAAGCCAACACAATAGTTAGGACTTAGGACCCACATTGGGATCAAAAATACAATGTGAAAAAGTAGGCAACGCATGTGAGAGAGTCGATAGTTGGCTATAATACAATCATTGGGTTAGGGCAACATTACATTGCCTTGTGTCTCACATTTATTGTGCCTTGCTTGTGGCTCATATCACTCCATTCTTTCTTTAATTCTTATGGCCTAGATTTTGGGCAAATATTCATGTCCAACTCCAAAACAAAGAATATTACATGGCATTTATTTATTCATCAAGGATTTTATCATACGTTCTCTTCCTGGTTTGTAACTTGCTCACACGAAAGACACTAATTGTTCAGTTTATACTTCAGACGAATACCTGCAGTTGTGTGTTTATTGTTTAACCAAAAATGCTAGTGTTTATATATACGATGAAGTAGTTTGACAGATGTCAAATATATAACAAGAGGCTAGTTTATTAACTGCTGTTTGGCTCGTGTGGAGAGTTATTATATTCACAATGCTACCCATACTTTAAAGCACTCACATTTTTGGGAAGTTCTCACAAGTGTTACATTTAACTACTTTAAGGAAAACTATTATTTTATTATCAGTAGAATGATACTAATTATAATTAAATGATAACTTTAGGAAAAGGAACATTAACATTAACACTTTTAATTAAATGATAACCTATTCTACCCTTCTGCCATTAGATATCTCTACATCTTACATCTTCTTTTTCTTTATCATTCCATGATAAAAGAAAATCTGTTTTTAATAATTAAACTATTTTGAATATATAACTTCGATCCATTGAAAGAATTAATAAAAAGGAAAGGTATAAATCAAATTGGAAAGGTTATAACTAATACATTTGTTATTATCATGTGCACAATGACCAATCAAATGAGGTTCTGAATGATGAATTTAGCAAAGTAACCACTACTATTAGGACAGAAATAAAAGGCATCCAATATCTCTTCTAATAGGCCACATAATGTGGAGGAGTTGACATAGGACAGTTGACACAATTGATCCTACCCAGTACCCACCACACTTTAAATGGATGGTAAATAACAGCAAAACAAACCTTTTCTTTCTTGAAGATGCACATTGCAGGGACCATGAATGGCCCATTGTTCTCTACTCTCTTTTTATCTTAAAACCAATCAAAAGTCAATAAATATAACTTGACTTCTATAACATGAACCACAAAACTATCCAATTAAACTTGTTTAAGTCGCTAATCATTCTGCAGGAACAACGAGTCAATAACTTACCAAGCTTCGTTGATGATACAGTTGAAGTTCACCTCTTAGACTGTTATTATTTTAAAGTAAAATACTATATACTTCCTACATATTTAGCTAAAATTTGTGAGTGACGAATACTCGTAGCACGTATGACAGTCATATTTATAAATACAATCATTTACTCACAGACTAGAGATATATCATAGAACAACTACATGTTTTGGCAACTTTTAAACCTAGTTAACCTTTGTATTTACAATGACACTAATGATACCTTCACCAATCTACAAAATAAAACACATTGATTGAATTGTTATAATCAGAAAACTATATACCATATAATTTTCCTAACTTTCAAAAGATACAAACTGAAGTTCGCTGTTCTTGAACTTAGTAACAAGGATGTCGGATGAACAACACATCTCATACAAAATCATTGTTAGATGTCTAAACATAACTGTTTCTCTGTTAGACCTATACAATACAATTGTCATATTTATAAAGTAACCATCTTTTCTAGAACAAGTATGATTATAACACTTATTGGAGAACTGCCCATACAAGACCTAAAGTTCTACTACTTTCTCTTTAGTAACATTAATTTTCTTCTTTTAACTTTATAAAAGCCATTAATCGAAAGGATAGAGATAGAACAACGTCCAAGTTACACCCCATCGACATCATAATCAAAATCCATCTTTATTTTACAAAACTTCACATCAACTGCTTTTAAAATTCGAAACTTGTGATGACACTTTTGGGTTAGCTCTCAAACCCTCTTTTTGAAGTTAAAATTTGATTTAATTAATCAACACAATTAGCATTAAAGAAGAAGAAATGAACACAAAATGCATATTTTAATGTGGTAAAGGAATTGACATATGTAATATGAAATCCAATACTAAACATATTATGAAGACAGAGAAATGAAAGGGTAGCCTTGAGAAGTCATATATTTAGCATCCACCAACCTTAAAGCGGGATACAACCATAAGGAAAAAAAGGTGTTAAAGGTCTCCAATTTAGCCGACAAACTAAGAAGTGAAGTTGAGATGAAAGCTTACTTGTTTTTTTTAACACATGTCCCAACAGATTTGAACCAATGCATAAGACTTCGATGATCCTTAACGTAAAGCCATGCTTGTAAAAAAGGAAACAGACTATCGTTTATACCCCTCTCTTCGATGTAACCATGAAACGCATCCCTCATTCTATCATCAAGGGCTCTGTAGATTATTACAAAAGCCAATTAGCTAATCATTTGGATACTAATTACAGACTTAGAGTCATTGTATATTTAGTAACTATTGCTACCTATTACTTGGAGTATGAAGTGACTTACTCAAAACTAGGACCGTTGTATTTAGATGGAACTTCAAGAAGCCCTGAAGTTTCTTGCTTATGTCTTAACGAAACCGAATGAATTCCTAAAGCGTCTGGATACAGCCCACACAGAAAATGCAACACGTACTCTTGGCCAGGTTTCGATATATCAGCGTGAAGAAACAACTGATTGATCTCATCATCAGCATCAATTTCAGAAGGATCAACTCCTGGAAGAATATTAACCATTCGCATTATGGATATACTGATCTCCTCATCTCCATACGTCCGTTTCAAAACTGGTCCACCGCTTTCAAGTGCCCCTTTCACTACAGTAAATTCTGCAGGTGGGCTCACTTTCTGTGAACAAAATAACATATCAGAGATCATATTAGACACAATACAGAAAACCCATTAAAACCCTACACACAAAGTTCATAAATGTGATTGTGACTGTAGTGCCTACAAGGTGTTCGATAAAATGCCGCACAGAGTAACTTATTGAATTTAGTTTTAATGGTATAAATTAAACCCCGATAAAACCCTAGAGATAAAGATGGGATGACGTACAGGGGGAGGGGCCATTTTGGAGACTTCGGTGTAGTGTTCTTTAAGAGAACGAAGGATCATTGAGTTAACCACCGTAGAAGGTGAAGAGTTGCTGCTTCCGGACGAATACTGGCGGAAGGGTGTACGGGTGATGGTCTGTAACGGCGAACGAAGAGCACCGGTGGCGCGCGCCATAGCTGTTCTCCACATGGTTATTCGTTACTAGGGAAAGGTTAATTGGGACTTATTAGGTTTGCAGTTTGGTTAAATATCGACGGTGAACCGTGTCTATAGAACTCACGTGTCATGGGTTCAAAACGGTCTTACAAACGGCTATTGTAAACGATAGCATTGTTTTATGTCCTCATTCATTATTGGGTACGAGTAAAACAATAAATGATTGTTAAAATACAATTTACTTAGTACTAATAATAAGTATTTGAAAAAAATACTTACTTCATCATCAAAACTTTTAAAATACATAATCATATCTTTTTTAGTAAACTCGTTATCGGGTTTATTAAGCAACTCTTGTATACTAATAACCGGTTGTTCTTTATTAAAAACTTATTTTTCTTTACTAATAACTGGTTGTTCATTACTAATAACCAATTGTTCATCATCAAAGTCTACAAGAAGTTGCTCGAGCTCTTGTGCGGTAAACTCAAAATCAATCATATTATTATTCGGATATGCTTTCTTCCGCAACACCTATTATATATTACAATATCAAAAAAGTGTCGAAACTCATTAAATTATAAATATATCAATTGATATGTGATATATCACATAGCTCAAGTAGCAACTCAATTTTATCAAACCGCCTCTCTTCCTACCTTCCCTTCACAACATTGAAATGTTTTTCAAACTTAGCCAATAATGAATCTACATTGGTATTTGTGCCCTCAAGCAAACCACATGGTATCCTGATACCAGGGCCTTTGAGTCTCAAAAGGTGTCGCCTTAATATATTTCGATGTATATTTGGCCTAAAAAGTTATAAAAAGGCAACATTTGGGATGAAAATATCACAACTAAACAAGTTCAAATAATGAACAAGTATTTATCTTTGGTCAAATTGTTGTCAATATATACCTCTCTAGACTTCTTATCGAATTACAAACAAACTGACCAATCAGAAACTCTCTTTTGGGTCCAAGCAATACCTCTTGGTGTGCGTAAATTTTTTTCCTTGTCATGAAGCAATCTGGAATACGGTAGCACTTCTAAAATCCATATCTATTATATATTAATATACATAATTAATACCCACACGTATATGGGTACTGATAACGATCAATACAATAATAGTGCAAAGATTAACTACCTTGAAAGCAAATATGAACCTCTAAATGAATACTTTGGAGGCTTTTTCGTATTCTTGGGATAATACGTTACTCGGGTCTTCATATCTTGACAAAGTGACTCCTACACGGGACGCCAAACATAGGAACCACATGGAAAATTATTTCACGCATCTAAATCTTCAACCAACCATAGCAACTCCTCATCAACAACAGTATAGTCATTCTCATCAACAAATCCGACATGCAAAAGCTCTAATAAACAAATTCGCACAACATCCATATTCGTATAGATATCGAGTGGGTATGTAAAAGTGTGATGGAGATCACGCAAAAACGTGTTCGTTTCACAATCTTCCCGAATAATCGCTCTTTAAACAAAACCCCCGCCAGTTCTAGGTGTTCGTGGTAAAACACCAAACTTCATCCTGGAAATCAAACAAAATCGCTTTAGCCCGAAATGTAGTCTTTTACTAGCAACATCAAAAACCAACTCCTCTTTACCCCCTTATTAACCCCAACAAAGTTTAAAAGCATAAATTGTAACAAGTCATGTTATATTCTACAATCCGCTATAAAAGAACCAATGTCCAAAACATGTTACACTAAATAGTCTATGACAATCTCTCATTTCCTTCAACAGCTTATCTATATCTAGGATAATATCAACACTGGTCTGCACAATAACCTTCGCATAATAATACTTACCCTACACAAATACAACAAATTTACTAACTTTGTAGTGTAAATCAAATACAACTCTACAAAGTTTGTTAAGAGAACTTACAACATTCATTGTTGATGTCATCTCGTAGTGTTCTCCTAAATGCTCTGCCAACACTTGTACCACGAAACTATTTGAAAAGGATCACATCTAAGTTAACCAAAATAAATTCAAATTATTTTGATACACATGTCTTCCTTACATAATGTTAGTTCAGGACTGATGATTTCAGCACGCGTCTACGACATCTATCCAAACAATAGCAATTCAAACTAAATGCCTTATATATCCAAGCTCAAGAAATCTAAAATTTAAAGAAATACAAACTAACACAATACATACCTTAGTAAATGAGTTTGTCGGACTGAGACGATCTACCACACACCATTGCCACAACCCAAAATCATCACCAAGTCGCTACAAGTCGTTGCAGGAAAATCTCCACCAAAATCACCACCACGTCGCTACAAGTCGCACCACTAAAACTATCGTCAAGTCGCTACAAAATCACCACCAAGTCGCTGCTAGAAATCGTTGCAAGTGGCCAGAATCTGGTATCAAAATGAGAAACTAGTGATTCCCGCTCGAAACAATAAAAGAAATTCGAGTTCAACCAATAACCGTTGTCCCGTAGCCCCTTTACAGAGGGGTTCAATTTGGAATGGAATTGTAGAAATTTTTGTTTGGCTGCGGGAATTACGTTGACATATTAGTGCTAGATGGCGAGTTTTGATTAGTTTACAATTTTCGTTGTCCCTTTACAACGGGATCAGAGTTTATTTTGAAGAAAAAGTTGTCTAACACGAACCATGAGAGATAAATGATATCTTTGAGTGTCCATTTAAAAAAATTCTCTAATAAATAAATGATCATTTAGTAAGATTTGTTTCTTCCTTATATATCGATTATAAATTCGACATATTTGAGTTGCTAACAAGTATTCATAAGTTAAATAATTATAGAAATATTTTTTAACGTCAAACATTATAAAAGGGTGGATGAGTCTCACATTTTTCATGAACACGAACTTTCAAATCAAATTTACTATGGGCTTCCTACAAACTTGATGAATCCACATAAGCATGTACATGAGTTGTCAACATACATTGAAGATGCTTTAAATGATGCATAATGAGATAGTCATTACAAACATGTGCGTTTGCTAGTAAGAAAGGTAGACGGTATTTACTTATTGTAACTGGGAAATTTTCCTTTATGGGGGAGCTAGGTTCATATTTGGGAATGCATTCTATCACTATAATCGTTAAATATTAAGATAAATGTGATTGAATCACATGTAATGATAATGATGTAAAGTCACATTTTTTTCCTTTTTGTCTAATAAGGTACTCAAAAATGTAAACACTTTTCTATACTAGGAAGATAAGATTTGTATATGACTTGATATCATGTAATGATGTAAAGTCACAATTTTTTGTATGATATGATATCTAAAAAAAGTGAACTTCTTTTTATACTAGGGAGCAAAGCATGATAGGAAGTGCAATGATATTCACGTGAACATTAATTTAAGGGTAAAAAGCATTATGTGCACATATGTATAAATGCAAGATGTGAGGTACAACAAGTGTCAATATCTAGCTCTCAAAATTTCTTATATCCTTTACAGAGTCGTTGATTGCTAAAAAGACCTTCATCATGAGGTCCATTATCGTGCACACTATTTGTTTACTTTTATTTTTATCTCAAAATCATTATCTGACTCAAATATCAAGAGCTGTAAAGATCGATCGATCTCCAACCACATATGACCATTTATCTATTCAACATCAAGTTAATGAGCCATCACCACCTCGTTCTTCACCAATAGAAGGCAGACAATACCTGTACCTCCAACAAGCAGACATGCAACACCGTATTTTTGGCAAACCCAAAACAGGTTTATACCCCTACCTCCAATAATAAGACACAAGGTACCTGCTTCTTCGCAAAGCAAAACCGGAATATTTCCCATACCTCTATTAGGGAGCCCGGGTTTGTGGCGACTAGAACTGGACCATCACCCGGTGATGGGCACAACATATAAGCCAACTCCCTATGACTAGTTATATCACATTAAATAAACTAATGTATGTATAGTTGGTTTAGGCAATCCCCTGCCTACTTTTTTTTTTGAAGTAATATCATTATTGAGTTTAGTTAATAGTTTTCCAAAAACTTTTGAAGTCAAATGATAGTATTATAAATCGATCATCATAACAAATGAAAACTAATAACAAGCATGAACGGGATAAAACTAATAAAACTAGGTTTAATCCTGTATTAGAAAAAACATAACATAACAAAGCAAAATAAAAAATAAATAAATCATATTTGTGTGATTGTACTCATAAAAGTTATCTCGTTTTCTTGGTACAGCGTATTTTAGCACAGAGTTGTCTCCGATGAAAAACATGTCTTTAAATGCCTTGTGTAATTAAAATATACTCACTGTAAATTATCATGTTAAAGGATTCGTTTTGTATTCACTGATTTAGCTTTGGTGTCTGTCAGTCGCCACAAACCCTTTGGTTGCAATTACAAACAGTTATTTCGATCTCCGTCTCCGTTTCGTCATTTTAATATCTACATAAATTTGAGCACTATCATCATCGCTTGAGGTTTGCGATGTTTCTTTTCTTTCCTTTTAAGTTACATTAATTATTGTTAAAATTTTGTCGTCTCCTGCCTCACTGATTAGCGTTTTTTGGGTTTTTATTCTCTTGTACTATAACTTGCACACCACATGTTTGTTATTTTGCATGTATGGGAATGTTACAGATTATTAGTATAGATTTGTTGAGGTGGTTTTACTGTTTTGTAAATATTAGGAGAAGATGAATAGATAAGAACCGTATGCTGATACTAGTGCCAATAGGTATGATGCTCACAGAAATATGCAACAAAATGCTCAAATAAATACTTATTAGCCTGGGCAACCTCAAGTTCCATTTTGAGGAGATGGTCGACAACAATGAGATACAAGCAAACATCTTGAATTGAATCCAGTGGAATTCGATGTTGATATTATCTAATTCTAATGTTTTGCAAGCGGGTTCCCTGAAGGTTTGGAATATGATAATACAGCTATTTAATATATTGATAATTTGACATGCTTTGGTCTTGTGAATGTTGGCGTGGACCAGGACATAAAGGCAATACAATTCAATCTCTTTCGCAAGAGATAAATGAAAGGCAAATAATGACCCAATGCAGTCGTATGAGTAAGACATGGAAATCGGCTATGAGGACAGTAGATCTTGTGAACTAAATTTTGAAGGACTAGAACATAAACTCCAAGATGAAATCATGAAAGTAATCAAAGAGCACTCCGATATTGAGGATGAGGAAATCGCTAGACACAAAGAGGTTGGTTAGTTATTCTCTTATTTTATGTCTTTGCATCTATGTTCTACAATCCCTTTTTGAAACATTTCCTTGTAATTTAATGGTTCTTACAGAATGATAGAGATCAATACACGATACCAAGAGAAACTTTCTTCAATTAGAGTCAAACATGCAGCACAAATAGGAGTTTCTTCGCAAGGAATCACAGGCACGGTTACATCATTATCAACAGGATTCTGTGAGCACCCATCAGACGAAAAGAAGCCCAACTGGACCCCTTGATTATGGTTGGCCAGTCGCCGCAGAAGCACCGAGGCCCTATGAAGCCATGCCAAGCAACGCCTATAGGGAGCATCATCCCCAGTATCATGGAGCTGAGAGAAGACAAGGCTCTGAGGGAAGGGTTCTGTATCCTCATGGACGAGTTTATAACAATTCTGGTGCTAGTTTCTAATGTCAAACTAATATAAAAGTTAGGTATCAAATTATCTTTAACGACTTGTAGGTCTTCATAGAGATCGTCTTTGTATCCTTGTGACCTTACATGTGTTGTGCGCATGAAGTCCGCCCTTATCAAGCTTAAGCAATGAATGGATATTCTTTTCTGATCAGAAAATCAAGTTTACCATGGTGTTTTACTTCTTTGTCAGCACGTTAATGCAAGGAAAAGTTGTATGTTTGAAAGTAGAACACTTTATGTCCATTGTTACCGACTATTAAACATTTAATCACTCTTTATGTATCAAATCCACGAGCATTGAGAATTTGTAAGCTTTGTTGGTAACTGTATGATGCGCCAGTGCTACATTGGTCACCAACCATCAAGAACTCCTTCCATCACACCCTGAATAGCCTCCTATCTCAATTATGTTTTGAGACTAGACTATGATGAAAGGCTAATTGATCTCTTTGCAGAATCTACTGAATCTAGAGTAAATGACTACTTTCGATGCAACAAGCTGGAGGCAGAAGCCATACTAGCAAGACAGTTATGGGTTAAAAAGTTTCATTTTACCACGGATGTTTTTACAGGAGTACTCAAAAAGTCGAAGATAGTGAAACATTATCACAATATCTGTCGTATCCATTCATAACACATCGTTTACAATTACAGAACATTTCCACCAAAAATGAGATATAGCACTGCTCTTAAGAACCACAAGACCTTCCCTAGGTTGTAGATATATTGCATTATGTTGAGATAACATGCCTTGTTTCCAAGCAAACACAAGTGCGATAAGAAAGCAACATATCGCCTTAATTGTCATCAATAAGTGATGTATGCTGTCCGCCATAGTAGCACTTCTGTCACTTCCTCCTGTTTTTGCTTTTTACTCTCAAAATCCTTCTAGCGGACTTGTCGCCTCCACCAGAGCCTAACGAGAAACTTCCTCCAGCATTGAACTCTACACTACCGGATGATTGAAAAGGATTCTGAGACGGTGGTTGCGATTGGTTTGTCTGCCCACCAAATTGAAAAGGAGAAGTCGATGGTGTTGGTGTCCCCGAACCAAACATAAAACCTGCTGTGCCACCAGAAGCTGGAGCAAATGCAGGAAACGAAGAACTGGGTGTTTGGGTAGAGTCCTCAGCCATGCTGTCTTCCATGCTCATCTGATCATTATTGCTGGGTGAAGCTCCAAAAACAGGAGTTGAGTTTCCAAAAATAGGAGACGAGAAAGGCGTATTTGTAGTAGCAGCAGCTGCAGTAGATGAAAACATGGAAGATCCAGTAGAAGCACCTGTATTAGATGATCCAAACACAATAGGTGAGTTGGTGGCAGAAGGCGCAGATGTAGTAGAAGATGCCCCAAAAGAAAACGGTGACGGAGAGCCGAAAGCAGACGTTTGAGGAGGCTGCCAAGAAGTGGAACCAAAGATGCTGGTAGTAGAACCACTGGTTGAACTAACAGATTTAGTATCTGATGAGGCGACAGCAGAGCTAAGACCAAAACTAGGTGTTGGACTGAAACCAGAACCGAATACGTTGGTGGTTGTATTACTGGTAGAATTACCAGACTTGATATCTGATGAGGCGGCAACAGAACTAAGACCAAAACTAGGAGTTGAGGAACCAAAAAGGGAACTCCCTGAACTAGATGACTGGAATGCGGTAGTCCCAGAAATTGGAGAAGTGGTGGAAGAGCCAAATTTGAATGGAGCCACATGTGTAACAGCAGTCGATGCCTGTGTACTTGCCTGAAACCCACTGATGTTATTGAAGGATGCCTGAGAGTTGCCATTGGTGGTTGATGTAGATGCCGGAGAGCTAAAACCGAATAAGCTACCTCCAGTGCCCATTGTGGCAAAGGACGTGCTAGCAAATAATGAGTTGCTAATGTTGTTGGATTTTGGTTCAGTGTCTTTTGTAGCACTGGTCTTTGGAGCTTCTGGAACTAAAGTTAGCGCCGATGAAGAAATTGTAGCCCCAAAACTGAATATTGGTGTTCGTGCAGATGTAGGGGAAGCACTGCTAGCGGCTGAAGTGGCGGTAGTGGGTAACAAAGCAGCGCTACTACTGAAAAGCGCTGGGCTAGAAGACGAAGAAGCAAAAATAGATGAGCTCGAAGTAGGAATCCCGTTTGTAATACTTGAAGTCTTCGGTGAACCACCAAACGAGAAGATACCACTTGCTGATGTCGTAGTCGGACTAGCAGAGGATGTAGCTTCTGATTTACCAAACATATTTACAGACTTCTGAGTGCTGCCATTATCATTATTATTAAATGCTGAAAACTGTACGCGTTCGTTTTTCAGAGCTGAATTAGAATAGCTGCACAGAAATCGAAAGAAAAGAGAAATAGGCATAAGATTTACCATAAATGCAACAGATAACTTCGAGTGCAGCAAGCACAATGAACTACCATGGCTAGATAACTTCATTACCTGGTTGACCCATGTGGTTGTGCATCTAGACTAACTTTTGGTTCGACTCCTGAAAGCTCATCGGCTGAAAATGAGAATGGTGACGCCTTCTCAGCACTTTTAATGCTTGTGCCAAACGTGGGGAACACTGTTGGTTCCTTCTGTGCGGCAGCCACATTCTTTATCAAGATTGATTGAGAAAGCTCAGCTGGCTGAGTATCACTACCTGATGGAAGCGAGGTAGGGGAAGTATAACCCATCTTCTGTTTATTAACAGCAGAACCTTCAGGAGCTCCAAAATCAGATTTTGGAGCATCAACATTTTTAAATTCATGTAATCCAGAAATATTGTTGACTTCAGACGGTGCAGGAGTTTGAATGACCTCAGCAGGTGCATCAGTAGATAAATGCCCATTAGAATGTTTGTTGGCATCTAGCTCCAGAGAATCCTTCACAGCGTAAACAAAGAAGTAAAAAAATTAACATTGAAAAATAAAAAAGAAGAAAAAATAAAAGAAACAGTTAATACAACCTACCTCATGTGCACTCATTTGAAAAGCCCGTTTCTTTTGAGGAGGCTCAGCTGGCAGCTTAAAAGTTGAATCAGTGTTTGTACCGATTGATGAATTACTTTTTACTGCCATTGTAGAATTTCCATTGATTGAGCTGAACACATTATGAGGAACAGCAAACTTTCTTGGCCCCTTTTCTTCAACTTCATCATTGCTTTTGGAGGTTGACTCATGAGTATCAGGTATCTTCTCATTATCTTGAGAGCTTGGAAGAAATTTTGGTGAATCGACTTTGTCTAGGCTTCCAAAAGCTAGCCTGGATACTGAAGATTTTTCCTTTGGGCTCATTCTATCAAGTTGTTCAAATATTTTCGAAGCCATTTGAGTCGACTCGGTAGGAACGGGCGCATAACCTAGATTACGCTTGCTACTCTCCCCATTTTCTGTTGGCTTGGAGGCTTTTGGCTCAGCTTCATTCCTTAAAAGCAGTTTCTGACTTGAACCCAGTTCACGTCTATGTTTTGAGAGAGAACTTCCTTGAGATAAAAGATTAGCTTTCTGCCGAATTCTACGTATAGGCCCACCAGACCCAAGATCATCGAGTGCAGAACTCCTACGCTTAAAAGCCTAAGCAAAGTATTAAGATGTCATATGAGCATCCACATGTCACAAAAAAGCGTCACACTAAACCAATAGATTCCATCACATAAATAGACAGTAGTACAGTACCTTGCTTGACCCTTCATTTTCCCAACCAGACTGAGACGATATAAGTGATGGTGATGCCGCACCCTGACATTAAGCAAACAAATTGGAACTCTAATTCCACAAAACATATAACATGAAACAAAGTGCGGTTCCTAACCTTTTGACTAGAAGTTGAGGGACCTCTGTAATACGATGTGCGTGCCATGCTGTGTATTGCTGCTCTGCCTCGAAGTCTAGGGGTTGTCACAACATTTTCAAATCCCTTAAATATATCTGCGGTCCTTGGTACAGGTGATGCGATGGGTGTTCTTGGTAGGATTGTTGTGTTATTAAGCAACATTGAATCTTGTCTTGGTGCTTGGCTACCAAACCTCAAGGTTGATGGAGATACTTTGGTAGGCCGAGTCCCCATGTAAGCCTTTGCAAGCTCAGCAGGTGAGGCAACATCCTCATCAAAAGCCTGAAGGCAGTGAAATTATATTATATTCTATTATCTTTATTTATGGTAAGATACCTAAAAACAGATGAACTGACTCTCATAGAGATAATGTCTTTAAACTATATAAATAACACAAAAACAAGCAAGCACAAGCCACTCACTCTTGGATTGACCACAGAAGTTGAAATAGCTGGACGGAAGTTTTCCCTCTCCTCCACATGGTTGTTCAATAGGCCACTAGTGGATGCTTCAAGCCTCAAAAGGTGAGATGTGCTGGGAAACTTTGCTTTATCTCCTTCACCAGCATCTGACTCAGTAGTTCTCGAATGCAGCAAGGCAGTCAGTCGCTCAATTTCAGATCTGAGCGGTATCACATTAGTAACAACAAACACGTTCACAAACACAAACATTAAAGAGGCTTGTAAAAGCTTATTTTAATTGATCTATTAGATAAAAATGAAGCTATTGTTGGTAAGTTCGACCTAAAAAATGCCAATGTCAAGAGTAATCATCTGAATAGCGCTAAAATAGACACTAATGAGAAGAGAGTATTAATAACTGCTGGACAACAAAAGAAAAATAGAAGACACATTTAATGCAACAAAAACAAGATCCCTCACAGCAGATCACAAGAATGTTTGACAACCGGCCAAAAGAAAAAGAACTAACCTAGTAAACATTTTCTGCTTCAGCACATTCTCAAGCTCTGATATACCAGTGGCAGCAGAGACACTAGCCAAATCTTCACCTTCATCAGTGACAGGTTCAGATGCTCCAGTAGAAATCTTTGATCCAGACTGTTAATAGAGAACCAATAAATATTAATATGATAACAGCGATAGATGGGAATAGAGCCAAGTCAAATAAGTCAAAGAAGTGCATTCTTAGTTAATAAAAGGCTCTAAGAGAAACAAAGATCAGAAACTATCCCTCCTTACCAATGAATTTCAAATGTGATGACAACTAGTATAGACTTCTAATATCAACAAACAAATATAAGTACTCTTATCAGCAAATGACCAGACTTGAAAGCATACATTCTAATTAATTTCTCGAAATAGATTAGCATATATCGCAACCAATATGACAAAAGAAACAATTAAAGGAATAGCAGCAAACAAAATTTAAAAGCATAGACCACTAGTAAGCTCAACTGCCTGGATTCCCCGTTAAACATCACTTGCATGATTCACCCAAAGATGAGAAGATGCTATCTAGTTCTTGCAGTCTATGACACGAGGAACAATAATTGATGATAGACCTAAAACTTCAAATGACTAAAGCATGTAACATGATGACATTTACACAACCTATGTCACAACAAAGAATATACATGCCCGAATATTAATAGGTAAAAAACACAAATGCATTGGCATCAGAAATTTTACATGAACTTAGGCAGCAAGCAAAAATAGTAAACAAAAGCTCTAAAATATTAACAAGCAACTTGCTTTTTTATTAATCACTATTACTATTAACTATTTCCAGCATAAGAGGTTTAATTTACCTTATTAACATAAAAATTGAAAACCCATATATTAAAACAAACAGCTGGTATTATTAAGAGCCACGCATGGCACACCCAAATAAATAAGCTTGCGCAAAACTCATAATGGACAACTTACATTTGGAACAGCCTCTTGAATCCCATTCCTTGATTCTTCAATATTCTCTGGTCACAGTAGAACTTTTGTGAGAAACGTGAAAAGCATTCAAGAGGTATCATGTGATGTGACATTAAAAACAAGAAATATGAAGGGCAGTCCACATAACATCATATCAATTTAAAAAAATGCCAAAAGATTCTAGTAATTAAAAATGTATGGGTTACGGTATAATGCAAAGCAATACGATAAAAACTAGGTCTGATTATTAAAGATGCCTCGCAGAACAATATATTTTCCTAGTTCTGTTAACTTTATACAAATATAAGGATCCATAGTAGGAATTAGTTCTCTATATTTTGTAATGTGAAAGCTTCATTCAATTTGCAAAGCTACTAACTTTATAGTCATAAGTCGAGAACCAGGTCCCTAACCTACTCCTACAAAATCTCGGATTGTAATGCCCAATAATACTCACCAACTCTACCCTTAGGGACCTGTGAACCTTATATAGCTCAGTAAAAACGGGTTCATGAGAAAAGAAACTGTCTTCAGAGATAAGTTAAAATCAACAGATACTCGTTAGAACTTAACGAGCAGGTAAAAACATGTTTCCAAGATATCACATCCTCTGTAACTAGCAATCTTCTAGAAATTCAAACAAATAATCCAGCTAACAAGATACTCCCTCTCCTACAAAAAATTCGCGATCTCTTGGTCTAGAGCATCACCATCCAAGGGTTGCCATCTTACATTCGTACTTGGGGGCCTAACACGTTACACTTTTGTGTTAAAAGAGCCGGTTGGAGTCTTACCAATGCCATATCTTGTGAACAAGCCTATCCCATCCTTGAAAAATAAGAAAATCTGTGGTTCATGAAGAGGAGTGGGGATTTTAAATAAGTTGTTTGAGTATGGAGTTATCATTCACATACATCACAGTCACATGGATCTAAGAATGCCACTTATATGCAAATCACTCTGATAAGGATGCCATGAGATGAAAAGGAAAAGATTTTGTAACGATAGCCATACATAGTTGAGTTACACAATACATGTGCATGCCTTTTTGGTAGCCCGTTTGATATAACTTTACTGTTTTCATTTCAAATTCATTAACCATCCAAATCAATGTCTGTGTTAAGCTTAAAAAATAGAGCATAATAAGCACAATATATATACATATAATGAAACCAGCATATAAATATAAGAAAAACAAAACCGGAACAGAAAACAATCAACATTGAGCCCATTAACCAAATCACCCCTATAATCACACGATCCGATATCTAATTCCTACAACAATCATTATATTAAAGCTAGATATATCAAAATCATCCTAAATTTAAATTCAAACATAAAAAAGCAATCAAATTGGGGGAAAAGGTGTTAACCTGGAATACGTGGTGCAGTAATTGCAGGAAGCCGTTTACGAAAAACGCCAAAAAGCCTATCAGCACCTGCGTATATTAACCTGGACGCAGGGTCCACGAGTTTCGATAACAGACTAGGGTTATTGTTCCTGATTGCGGTCGAAGGTCTAGCGTACGGCGTCGTTTGAGCACTGCGTCGAATAGGCTTCTTCCGAAACTTACCACCGGCACGGCCGTTTTGGTAGGGAGTCATTTCGTCGTCTGCTGTCGCCATCGGAGAAGCTCTATTAAAGGAATTTGTAGAGAGAGAAAGTTGAGCGGTGGAGATAGTAGGAAATTAGGGTTTTTATGAATGCGCAGACACACAAATAAAAGGTTGTGGATTTATTATTAAATAAATAAATAGTAATTTATTTATATTTGTTAAGTTTTTCAAAATCCTTTTTGAATAAATCGAAACCAAGGAGCGTTGGAGAGAGAAATTGGGAGAAAATATTCTAGTCTAAATTGCAAAAGTACCCTTTTATATAAGTTTATGTACTTTAAACACCCTATGTTTATAATTTAATTTCTATCTTAACGAATTAAATTACTTTTATATATAATTTTTATGAACGGTTAGTAATTGTGAAATATCTTTCACTTTAACCATTTGACATGTATTTAAACGGATTTCATGTTTTGGCTTTAATCAGGTATGTTTAATTATAGTTAACAAATGAAAACGTGTTAAAATCGTGATAGACTTGTCATTAGATAAGTATTAGAGCTTATGAAAATTCATGTTTTTCTGTACAATGTTATCCCATAGAAAATCTGCAACTTTTTTTAATAATTAGATGATGCTGATTATTTTCAAATTTTATTATGAAAGTTGAAAATTATAAAGGATATGTCATATTTAACTATTTAAGTATGCTTATATTAAGAATCAAAGCACCAAAGCACTCATGATGAATGGCATCAAAACAACTTATAATACCATTGCCACGAATTTTGTATGTAACATTAATGACTGATGGGTCATACGGGAATATTGTTAGCGTAGTGAAAATACTTCTTATAGTGTGAAATTTTGAGTTTCCTGCAAAACTTATTCACAAATATGCCAAAAGTGTTATAGTATAGGGAGCAATATGTCAATTGGTAAACTCATAGGCTTTTTCCCTCCTTTTACTTTCAGTGGCGGGGAAGTATTGTTGATTAAACTTTTTAACAAAATTTATTTTCACAATTGAAGGAAATAAAATGAAAACAATTATTTAATCTTATAGGATACCTTTATTGTCTTTTGTCTTTTTAGAGAGAAAAACAAGATTTGTAACATACTTTACATAAAGATGCTTGTTGCTGGGTTTGCCTATTTGAATATTAACAGGGAAATGAACAAGAAGCAAATCAGCACTTTCAGTTTGGTATAAATACATATATTTATATATTATTAGACAAACATAACTGAGTACACTTACAAAAACAAGTTGAACTCGGAAGTTAGAAATGCATATTTATAAAGTATACTGAAAGCCAGACGCTAGCTTTGAGTAAACTATAACTGTTTGATCCTAAATTCTCGTGTAATATATTTGACAAAGAACCATGCAAACGAAGAAAAAAATGAAAACTTTACTGTGTATGTTCAAAGTTTTAGTACTTCTCTAAACTTAACGCTGAAACTAGTATCTAGGCCCTTCTTAGCACCGGGATTGGCAGGTCCTTGCATCATGGCCACAAACTCGTTGTAGTCTATGCGCCCATCCTAAAAAAAAAATTGACATGATTCCAATATATCAATACCAAGTTGTAGACATTTTGGACCAAAGAGGGGACATTTAATGATAAAATTAAAGTTGTGTACCAACTGCTCATAGTTTACAACCCTGTAGAGAGACATAAATACAATAACGTTTAGTGTGACAAGGGAAATAAGGATTTAATTAAGGAACTTACGTTATCTTGGTCAACGTCTTGAATCAAATCTTCAAAACGAGCATCTATTCCAAACTCCTCACAAGCGTGTTGAAGCTCATCAGCAGTAATATAACCACTTCCATCCTTATCAAAGTAAGAGAAAGCCGCAAAAAGATGATTTTCTTTCTCGATTTTGTTCATATGCAATGTTGCCGCAACAAATTCTCCATAATCGATCGTTCCACTGTTATCAACGTCTGCCTGAGTTTATCATGCACATATTAGAAAAAGAAGACACTACATTCTTTTATGTTGACTATTTGACTCCACATATAATCCATCCAAATCTACAA
Organism: Logfia minima; assembly: GCA_963921325.1. Taxonomy (NCBI): domain Eukaryota; kingdom Viridiplantae; phylum Streptophyta; class Magnoliopsida; order Asterales; family Asteraceae; genus Logfia; species Logfia minima. The sequence goes on from OY992770.1 coordinate 4,568,293, forward strand.
TAATAACAACATGACCAAAAAGTGAGTATCATATTTAGGTCTTACTGCTTGCATTAAATCATAGATTTCTGACTCTTTAAGGTTAGCACCGACTCTTTTCAGTCCAGCCTTAAGTTCATCAAAAGTAATTTGACCGCTGTTATCTGTATCTATCATCTGAAACATTTGTTTCAGACCAGCTATTTCTTCTTCTGATAGGCTCTCCGCTATAACCTACAAAACATTGTGCACTTTATGAAAAGTTTATAAAAAATATTTCGCTTACTACTAAGAAAAACTATCAAATCTTATAAACTTTCCAAACACAAGCACTTGAATGTTACTTTCTCTAAAAAAAAGTGATATGATTTGACTTTTGAAGTCAAAGTTTACATATTTAAGGTTCAGACTGTATTAATTTTGTCAAACTAACATAGATTATTTGTGTAACTGTATACATTGAAGCAAGTTTCAATGACGGTAAAAAGAAATTCAGGAAGTTGTAAAAAACTATGCCAGATCTATAGTTAAAAGGTAGCTTATTTAGACCTCTAAAATCGAAGTGCACTTCTTGTTTGTGACATGCATCACTGCATCAGTACTAATAAAAAAGTAGACCGACTTACTCTAAGAGCCATTTTCTTGAGCTTGTTCATGGCTGAAAATTGTTTCATGCGACTCAGAACTGCAGAGTCAAGAGGCTTGTCTGGAGCCACACCATCAACTTGAACCCAAGGATGGCCTGTAAAACCATTTTAACAATATATAATGAGTGAGACATATAGAAATGTTCAGACACCAATCAGATTGGTGCTATTAATATATTATTACTACATTGCAGTATATAAAAGAGACATAATGAGTTGTTGCATACATATTAATTGATGCATATGTATTTAAGAATGTAACCAGATAGGAGTTCATTTTGACTGAATATAGACATATCTAAATGACTAAGCTGATATTCGATTTTGTTATACGAATAAGAAAGCTAATTCAAAATTACCAAACATGAGTCAGTTGAGTATGACTAAATCATATATCCTTACTCAAACTTCTAACAACTAGTCATTTAGTTACACTAGTTTGAGACAAAGGGAGCATCTTTTTGAAATTTTGTTATAGTAAATGGTATACTAGTATGCAAATAGAAGACTTACATAAAACTTCATGTGCAGTTAAACGCTTTTTTGGGTCTCGAACAAGCATTCTTCTAACTAGATCTTTTGCACCATCTGAAATGCTTGGCCATGGATCAGATGAAAAATCAAGATCACCATGTAGCACTTGTTCAAATATTCCCTGTTCCGTTTCTACATGAAGAAAGAAAATATTTTATTTTTCCTAAATAGTAACTGTTACGGAGTATATCACAAATAGATACAATATATACTCCTATACTTCCATTAAACTTGCAACACTCAAGGTTACCAGTTCAGCATATTTTCACATCAAGATTCGCCCAAAGGGAAGATTTCAATTTTTGTGGGATCAATATATGGGATTGTAATAAAAAAAAATACTCCGTCATTTGACGTAGTGAATTACTCACCGGCCCAAAATGGAGGAACTCCACTTAGTAAGATATATACAATCACCCCAGCACTCCAAACATCTGCTTCAGGGCCATAATTTTTCTTCAAGATTTCGGGTGCAACATAATACGGGCTACCAACCACATCATGAAATGAGTCACCTGAAAAAAAGAAACTATTAATTAGTAAATATTTTCAGCTAGATATGAGAATTATGAAACTATATCAGCATCTACTATTCAAACTAATGAATTCCCACTCTAAATACAAAAGTCTACCTGGTTTGAAGAAAGCCGACAACCCAAAATCAATAGTTTTGAGAAGAGCATCTTCCCTCTTATCCACAAGAAGAAAATTCTCGGGCTTTAAATCCCTATGCATAACACCCAAAGAATGACAAGCTTCCACAACTCCAACAATCGTTCTCGTAAGCTCAGCCGCTTTTCGTTCTGTATAATGTCCACGTTGAATAATCCTATCAAAAAGCTCACCACCCGCACACAATTCCATAACAAGATGCACCGATACAGCATCCTCATACGCTCCTTTAATCGATATAACATTAGGATGCTCAGCTAAATGATGCATTATTTGAATTTCCCTTCTTACATCCTCAACATCATCATCAGTCAATAACTTTCTTTTCGCAATTGATTTACAAGCGTATAGTTCACCGGTTGCTTTCTCTATGCAAAGAAACGTTACGCCAAACTGCCCTTGTCCTAATTTTTTCCCTAAAGTGAAAAACTCTTTCAAGTTTCCGGTTTTTCGTTGTAAGACAGATGCAGTACGTAGTCCAGCGCTTGACACACGTTTCACTTGGCGAACTTTCTTGGGTTTCGGTTGTTCGTTTTCTTGTTTCTTTTCGGGTTTTGGGATTGTCATTTGTTGTGGTGGTTTGTTTTGAACAGGAAATGGATCTTGTTGTTCAGGGGTGGTTACTGATGGTTCATCTGGTGATCTAGTTGTCCAAATTACAGCCGAAACCGATTGGATAAAACCGGTTTTTGAAAAGTTTGGTCCGACACAAGTGTTCCCCATCTATCCAGATCACTTCGGTTCAATCACTTCAACAAATATACATATAATTTCACATGCAGTTCCCTAGATGAAACGAAGATCTATTCAACATCAAAAAAGTAAAAGAAAGAAAAAAGTCAAACCCATTATAATTATCGAGTCCAAAACTGGCAACACATAATCACAAAATTCACAATCTATTAATCGGAAACAAATATGAAGTATGACTATCAGGAATCAAGAAATTAAAACACATAGAGTCAAAGAATTCAAGACATAAAATTGAAGGATATCAATAATCAAGAAAGAGCAAAAATTAAATGAATACTGACCAACTGGCAAGGGGGAGAAAGAAGAAACGGTGTTGAATGATTTTAAATTTATTTTTGATTTTTTCGTTTTGTTTTAGTTTAAGATTATATTATATGTGTGTGTCGTGGGAACTTTAATTCACACGGACACGGGAAATATGGGTGTGACGGGTCAAATCAGTTTGTTTTTTGGTTTTTCTTTTAGTTAAGGTCAGTTTCATGTTTTACAAGTAAAAGACGCAATTGACGAGTGAGATGCGATAAAATAAACAAATAACCGTGTACGTTGATGAAATTGGGTGGATAAAATAAACTGATTTAATCATTTTACTTCGATCGTTTGGCCTAGCTATACGACGTAACTTATCAAGTGCGAAAATTAAATAAGAAATTTAAGTCTGGTTGCTGGTTGGAAGTTCGTGACGTGACGAGTGAAGATCGAGATGAGACAAGTAAAGCAGATTGGGATCGGATATTTCTGAGAAGGAGATCACGATACCAAAGTATGGTCGTTGCGACCTGAAGTACGGTGGTCACGACGCAATCTCATGGCAACTAAATTTTCTTGTTTTTGCAAGTCTTGTACACTAACTAGAAGTTATGCAATTGTAAACCCCAACACTTATGAACTTTAATATGATTTTTGATTAAACCAATCGAATAAGTTTGATATAACCATATTAATTATTTGTATTCATTTACTTTCTTTTAATTTCAAAATTGTGTTATTGCTTTGAATCTGATCCGTTTATTGTTTATGTGTATGACTTATTGTTATACATGTCTTGTTTGGACCAATTAATTCCTAACATAAATCAATCGACAATTAGAGTCTAGGTTTGAGGTTAAATTGGATATGTATATATAGAAGATTAAGTTTTAGTCCAAGTAAACTTAAAAACATTGAAATACTAGTCAAGTACCTACATTATGCGATGATACTTTATACGGTGAAAACGTCCATGGTATGTGATGATGATAAAACAATAGTGAAGAGTCGTAATGGAATAGGAGATACGGTGGCGGCCAGGGGTGGAACTTCAGGTAAACAGGGTCACCTGCCCCAATGAGTTAAAATTTTTTGATGTATATTAATATGTGGTTTAGCGTAATTATATTTATAGAAAGCTTAAATGAACTTGCAAAGAAAAGATATAGGTGAAAAAAATGAAAATGGTGATGTGTCTGGTGAATAGATGACAACTTTTTTACAATAGACATCTATATTATATATTCTTTTGTACCAATTCAAATTATTTCAAACTATATTTTTAGCACTTATAAATTTAAAACTTTTACAAATTAACTTGTTAACTTTAGTATGTATATAATTTTCATAAATAGCATTAGCAAAGAAAACAATTTGCATAAGAGCATGCGTTTTATAACTTAATAGCATTAGCAAAGAAAACAATTTGTAAACCATTGATTTAAATGACTATGTGCTTTTTTTTACCGTGTTATCAACGTTACATTTGATGGTCACTAATTCACGATATTTATGCAAAGTGGCATTTTCATATAAAGTAGATAAATCTTCTTCTTTTAGAAGGCGAGCGCGATTCCAAAGTAATATTTTTGATGCTTGAGATTGAACTTGGAAGACCATGAGCTAAATTTAGGTAGATGTTACAAAAATACCCAATCTTCTAATTCATCCACAACTTATACAACTATACAAGACATGCTTTGATATCTTTATACTTTAATGCCATCAAGATTAACTGTTTTTGTATTTTAAATTTATTAAAGATATAAATATAAATTTTAGAAGGTAATTGTTTTATTGGGTGATCCACTTGCATGTGGGGTAGGCTGTTCTCTGACCAACCTACACGTAAAATACAGAACAATACCCTCTCCTTCGTCTGCCAGCAATAGACACCTCATCTTATTATTCCAACTATACTTGCCCCAAAAATCTGTTTAATTGGTATACCCTATTCAAAATACCAATTAATTTACACACAAAAATAACACTAATGACACCCCACCAAAAGCCAAATCTTTTGAGGATCCTTCTTTCCCAAATAATTCAAATCCTTTTATGTCTTTACACAATTCCCTGTAAAAAAAAAACAACAATTATTATTATTATAAGAATATATATATATATATATATCTAAACCACTACATGCACAAATTACGTATTTTAACATTGTTTCCAATTAAAATTATATTTTTATCTATCTTTTATGATGGAACTTAAATGATTATAATGATGTGTATGTAAATATATAATATACACTATTGCTCAATAAGATATTTATTGAACCAAATAGTCGTTTATATTGAGAAGTACCATTATGAAGAGATGAACCTTTTCTTGTGGATGATCAATTATGGTTGCATGTGATGAACCTGGAATCTTGCCCAATGCTCAGAAGCACATTACATGCTACCTCCATCAATTTTCCTGCATTTAGGTATCATAATTTATTAGTAAATAGATTATTAAATGATCCAATTATCATCAAAATATCTAATGGTAAGTACTCATAAGAGATGTAAATGATCCAATTATCATCGAAATATCTAGTGGTAACGTTTCGTGACATACTCACAAAAAATCTCAGTAAATAAAACATATTGTAGTAAGTCTACCCTTAATAATTTAATATCATGAAAACAACTTCATATCTTGTACTTGTTCAATGAAAGCAACTCATCACCATTTTAGTTATATCGAGTAATTGATTAATCAAATATCGAGTGGGTCACAGGTATTTGTAAACTATATAACACGACTAATTCATGGTTCAACTCAATGACCATGTACGTATCGACAATTTTATATACTTTCCACATTGTTGTTCATTGACATTTAACTAAGATTAGCCAAGTCTCAAATTAATGAGCATAGCCTGTTAGCATTTGAACTAAACATGATGCAAAAGCTTTGAGTTAGACTTCTATATTACTAAATTATTGGATGTATAAATTTATAATTATAAATAAATTAATAAGCATAAAAAACAAGATAGCAGTGATGACAAAAGATATTATATGGTGAGAATTGAATTCCTTCTACTGACAGCCATAAATTGGAAAATGTCAAACATGTACAAGACATTACATAAATTGATTAATAAATCAAAAAGTATAAAATATTGTTTTGGACTTAACATTTTATACCAACTATATGCATGCTTTGGCATCCGGTATGCAAGTAGACGCACGATGTGCATAAGTACAAATAAATTAACGGAGTGTACAAGATGGGGCAAATGCAACCGACAGTTGGAACTAGCATGTCAAACATTCAATAATATGGACCCCCTAACTGCCCTCTACAAATATTCTAGTTTTTTCAACCCTTGTCACAACTACTAAAGCCCATATTATTCTATCTAATAACTACCCCTTTATTTGGAAATACAACTATAACTAAAGTGATTTTAGGGTTTACCCTCTTATTAGATTTAACAAAATTTTCAGTGTTGATTGTATCTTCACATCGTAGCCAGAGTTCGATAAGATGTGATGTGATGTGATGTGATTTGATACGAGGGACACGAAAAGGACATGCCAACGCTAAGGATCTAGTTTTAATATTATAGCAACGTATATTTTTGTTTGTGTTCATTAGTCAAAACGCTTATAAATTTGTCATGTTTATTGTACCAAAAAATATCATAATATCACTTGTTTTTGTTCAAGTACCTTTCAACATAGACACCAAAAGGTACATTTCCCTTCTTTTAGATCATAAATCAGTTAGGAATAAAACTATATATTGTATGCATAAAATTCTCCATTAAAGGTATTATCATTCGTTTCTTTATTAAAACGTGGGCAACTATGTTGGACCGTCATATATCTATGGTATATAATCTTAGATGTCCCTGTTGACCTTCTATTTCACTCACCGACAACCCAAATTAAATACCCTCTATCACGGTTAATTTTACTATACTAACGTATTACACGCGCTAAGCTGTTCAACATAAAACTTTATTATTATGAGGTAAGTGATAACGTTCTCGTCCAATGTGGTTAGTAAAAATAATTAAACTCTTATTATGAAATTGGTGTGTAAACATGTATTGATATTTCATGAACTAATTGAAAGAATTTTACTTTTGTAATTGATTTAATTAATTTTATAAATATTCACATAAATCAAATAACATTATGATATTTGTTTTCATATTCTTTAAGTTGTTTTTATATTTATGTGAGTAGGTAAAGGATAAAAATGATATTTTATTTATTAATTTGTAAGCTAGTAAGATCTGGGACTAAATGATTTATAAAAGTTTGAAATAAAATACAAAGACTTTCAAATCACCAACTATTAAAATTAATGTGATCGGTTGATATATTATTCCCAAATGCAACATCCATTTAAATAAGACAAAAAGTAGTAATGACATATTAAAATAATCCTACATTCTTATCAAATATTTTATTTTAGAACATAAAAAAAAATTCCCATTTTTAATCACCCTCAATTGACTGTTAGTTAATTAGTAGTACTAACATGATGCATAGAAAAGATTTAAGAAGTGAATACGATCGTTGACATACCTCTACGAGATTTGGGCACGACCTTAAGAGGATCAACAGTTTTTGCACTCTCCGTACTCTTCAAACCCGAAGACGGAAACAAAACGCCATCAATCCCTTGAACCGATATCCTTCCATCAGTATAAATATCTGGGTCGAATAAATAAGCCGTTTCTTTCTCATCCCCGAACTTTACTGACCCATCGGCTTCTTGCGCCATAACCTTATGTGGCACGTGAAGCGTGTCATATTGAACCTTCCCGAATCTCCTTACCGCATTGTACATACTTTCTTCTGTTTGGTATTCTGGTACGATATGGTAGTACATGATCTTTTCTGGTGCCCCAGGCTCAGCTAATTGATCGGTTGACAATTTAGCCATTGCTTCGTCGTTTGGTGCTAGTACCGTTAGTACGTATCCTTCCGATACTAATCTTCCCATTTCCGTTGCTAAATTCGTCAAGTTCACCAAAATGTCAGCCATCTCATTGTACCTAAACACAAATATAAATCAGAACGATACATAATCCAAATACTCCTATTAAATAATATTCCACAGTAATTAAGACCGTCTCTTAGTAAGAAACGATATAGACGGCAGTTTATTTTATTTATACTTAAAGGATATAGTACGTGTTGTCAACATCATCTAACTTACGTGTAGCAAATGTCAAAATCTTTCATCATTTTACAATTTAGCTCTTAATTTTTCTATACATATAGACTCACCTCTAATTTTAACGTAACAGTATGTAAAAGTTATGTGCTATTAATTGGGCAAAACATTAGCCTAAATTTAAATACACTAATAGTAATTGCACGTAAACTTTCAGGCCATAAAAAATTAAAATGAGACAAATAATTTCACTCTGTTTAATACAGCTCTCAAAGTAAATACAAGTATATAATTTGGTTATTTACCCGCCGTATTGTAGAAGAGTCTGAATGAAGTCCTTGACTTGGCTCTCGCCATCGAAATGATGGCGTGGGCCACCAGGACCGGGGGCGGGAGCTGGGGCCAAAGATGGACCAGGCGCCATAGCAGAGTATATGGGAAGAACCGGGGCCGAACCAACAGGAACCGGTGGAGCCGGTTTCTTTAACCTGTTGGTTCTCGGATCCACTTCCGGTGCTCCCTCAGGTTTCACAGCTGAAATAGCACGCAAACTCCGGCGAGTATTAAAGTCCTGCTGTACCGATTTCGGAATCAACAACTGACCAATCCCGTGTATAATTCCATCATTTCGAACCACATCTTCGACGCGAACAACCTCAGCTGAACCGACAAACTTCCCGGAGTCCAAATTCGAAAGATGCAATGGATCATCAGATAACGTACTATGCACCGTTGTCTCGTTCGGCCAATGCGCGACACCGAGTCGCGTTGGCACAATATGGTGTAGTAGAAGCCTCTGAAGTGATCTTAAATTCCGGGGTTCAAGTAAAAACTGTTTGAACCCCTGGTCAAGATCACGCTCCAGCGCTTCATTTCTTGGTGCAAATATCGTAATATTATGCACCGAGACGGCATCTTCTAAAGTTTGCAACAAAAGAGCTTTCTCCACAAGCTCCGAAAGCTCGGTGTACCGCGAATCTAGAAGCGCGACTAGTACGGAATTTGAGTTGATCTGACCGGGTTTTCCGGGCAATGCATTTAGTAAGGGGAGTAGAAAGAAGAAGGTGAAGGTGAGATAGTTGTGAACCAACGCCATTTTGGGGAAAATGTGTCGGCGATTATGGCGGGTCGAGGTTAGTTGGGTTCTCGAAGTGTGTGTGTGTATTGTATGTGATTCAAAATTTATTATATATTTGTTGGAAGATGTTGACTTGTACGGTGGTTGAGAACAGTGGTTGTGGTTAAAATCGTCGTCGGTGGGGTGTGTGGTTTGTGTGTTGTCATGTTCACAAGTGAAAACGTAAAAGTGAACGTTAAATGTTAATTGCCTTGTCCCTAAAGTCATCTTTTGCTAAAGTGACATTACCCCATTATTCTTTATTCCCATTATCATAAGTACTTTAATTTAATAATAATGTTTAGGGAATTTTTATTTAACTTTAATCTTATACTTATACAACTGTGATTGTAATTTGGTTACGGAGTATTTAATTAAGTTGGCGACTATGTGCATCATAGTTTAGTTAATTCATTTTTGTAAATAGAAAATGTATATATGAACTTTATTAACTAGACTAGATATAACTAGACTAGATAGAGGAGACAGAATATGGAAGAGATACAAGAAAGATGAAATATTTTGTTAAAAGTATATCTTATTAAAAAGGAAATTAAATGAGGTGTTTGGTGACATAAAAAACGGTGGGTATGAAGTAGTAATATAATATGTCGAGGTCTTTGACAAGACAAACAATGATGAGAAGGTATAGATACATTAGGAACTTGCTAATTTATTAGGTGTGTACTTGTATAATTTTATTAGATGCATGGATTGTTAATTTTCGTTTTATTAATTTGTTGTGCTATTTAATTGTATTAGATCATTTTATTTAGTCAGTTTAATGTCATATTAGTATTTTTTTAAAAAGACTGAATAAATGCTGAACATTGCTTATGATGACAGGATTACTGAACTTCTTTGAGAGCAAAGTAATATCATTTATTGTATTCAACCCCATCTCATTATATAATACCTCGAGAGCTCTATGGGAGTAAATCGTTGAACAAATACGTATCATTAAGAATATTGATGTCGTTGTTTGAACATGTGATAAGTGTGCCAAATTGACATATTGTACGAGGCCACCACTTCAAGCATGATTGTTGAATGACCGTGAACACCTCGTATGTGCTGATCTTTCCATGCTACTAAGCAATTTTTCAAATGCATACAATTGTTGCTTTTTAGCATCCCAGGAAAACCATGCAATTATTCATGTTTTACCATGTAAAAGTTGTATATCTTGGAGTGTTGATTTTCTTAAGTACTCGGTCGAGTATAGCTGAAATACTTACTTACAAAAGTTGTCCAACAATCGTATGAAGTTTGTTGACCTATGTGTAAGCATTCATCAAACGCATTAGCGGCACAACTGTAAGCCAATTGGCATAAGTCGAAAGTGCACTTTTGATAAACATTAAAACCAAGTTTACCATTACAATCTTTCCGCTAATGAAAAAAACTTACGGAGATAGTGGTAGTTGAGAGTAAGACGTTATACCTTGACATATACGAAGAAACAATGACTTGCTCATCCGAAATTGTCTTCGAAAGTAATATTTGGGGGATGTTGGTAAATCGGAAAAGTAGTCTTGCCACAAACGTTCGTTGACGCCAATTTGATCTCTATGTAATCGTCTTCTACGTAATTTTGGTCGTGAACTTTCGGCTTTGTTTTCTTCATTTTGTTCCAAAAGTTTCAAAATTATGGAGCATATCAATTAGATTGTAACAAGCATTAATTGCATTAATATTTTTCATATCGGAATCTTCATCCGAATTTTGGTACGAATCCATTTACGATTTGAAATTTGTGTTTGAATTATATAAGTATATTTGAAATAAAGTAGTAAAAAGATGGTGAGAATGTTTGTGGATATGAGTTGAGGTTATATTTATATATTGGGTGTTTGGAATTGAAAAAAGTTGAAAAAAAAATTTAAAATTTATTTTTTTAGTGAAAGACGGATATATTACTGTTTTATAAAGGATATGATTTTTATTATTTTTTTATTTTTACCTTTTTAACATTAAAAAAGGTTTATTTTAAACCGTTGCATCCGGGTCCACGAACCTCCATCTCCCTCCCCTTTTTATGGTGGCTGTCAATCTAAAAACGAGACTGAAAATGTGACCGTGCCTATGGCGTTGCCCTTGAGACAACGAAGAACCGGAAGAGACGCAGTTGTCTTATAAATTAGACGGACGACAACATTTTTATCAGTTTATTTTACATACACTATGGGATATGATAAATAATAAACAATCATTTCATTATAACAAAGCAAAAAAAAAGTATCAATTGCAATTTAAAGCATACAAAATAACCTGTAACGTTGCAACAAGTAAGTACATTTAAAGCATCAATTGTAAGATACTCGTAAAAGTTATTGCGCTTGCTATATAAATGGGTAAAATTCGAACTTATCTAGTTTGGAACTTGTTTAACACACTGTTTTCTTTTATAATTTACTTTTTTAATTAAAGCATATACATCATATTCAGTCATCATCGTGAGTCTATAATCAAAATTACTCTCTATATGTTGATAGTCATTGATTAATGATGATTTGATCAGTGATAATCGTATAACAACTTTTAATTTTGAGTTCAATTTGTATTAATCCATATTTTGATTTGATATTTGATGGAGTATCATAAGAAAGTTCTGGCCTTAGGATCTCACTGCCAAAGACAACAAGAAGCATCTTAGACCAACCCACTGCCATTATTATAGAAAATATACTACAAAACATTATTATCATTGATATTTACTTTATTTATCATACAAATGATTTCCTCACATTTAAATCAACAATGAGGGGAAATATTCCTTCTTGTCTTGCATGCATATCGATGAAAATAAACCAAAATCAACATTGTTGATTGATCATGACAAAAGATAGATCATATCGGTGATTTAGTTCATTATTAAATCGTTACTTCTAGATATTGAAGCAATGCAGCAGTATATCTTTCATATAATCGTAGTAATAGTAATATAAAAATATTTAACCACTCAAACAAAATCAATATTTGACATCTTGTACCAAATATAAGTAAAAATTGCACAAAAGATATGGATATTAATGCTAGTATAACAATAGTTCATCATGGAACAATCTACAGAACACAATAAGTCAAAAATAAACATTTAATACCAGCACATAGTACCTGAGATTGATGTCATCAAGAGTTCAAGACAAAGTTCCATTACTCATAGTTTCCCCTTCTTTGATTTCAACTATCAACCGTGGAGCTTGTTTCATAAATCATTACCACAGTAGCACTTGTATGTGAAACAATCTTCGTGGGTGTTCGGATGAGATGAACCTGGCATAATCAGAATATCACGGATTTGCGGTTTCTGGAAGGCTGTTTCAGATTTCCTGGTGTGTGATGGTAAAAACAAGAATTACGAGAAACATGTAGTGACTTGGAACAATATCTATCTCTACATGTAATCAAATAACAATCTGATTGTTGAAATTGCAATAATCAATTTGAGAAAACACGTACATCCAAACACCCATCCATAATATTTGGTTGGCTTTTAGACTGCTCGTTTCCATGTATCCTTGTTTACATTTCAGTTGTACCAAAAACATTGCTTAATTTGCAAATGCTCTGATATCTATAAGCACAACGCCCTTAGGAGTTAGGTCTTTAACACAAAGAGTTGAAAACCAATTTTTTTTCAAGACAACAAAAGCTCAAAAACTACAATGACTAGATTATGAAGAGCATACATTCCCACATGTTCATATGATCAAACATGAAAGAAAATGTAGTGTCAGCGGCTTCGACCAAAACTACTTCCGCTGTTAGTATGGCGAGTAGTTACAGGTTCTCTATGGACTTTGTCGAGTGCAAAGCAGACCCTTAACGGCCGTCCTAAAAAAGCCTGCAATTTAAACGAACAAGTGACTGACAAAATTATTATTTAATTTCAAGATATAAAGATAAGGTGCATTTGTAAAAGGGTATGAGCAATATTTGTTTACCTTTCCATCCATGGCATCTTTAGCTGAAGTAGCTTCATCTTCTTTTGAGAAATTTACAAACCCAAAACCTCTAGACCTGCCACTATCTTTATCGTACATGATCCTGACTGCGTACAATATGCCACGTAAGTTATATCACAATTCACAAGCAGCTTCCTTTTCCATTTGACAAGTTTATAAACATCAGAAAAGTTTATGTTCAAGAAACAGATTGTAGCCATCAATAAGTAATGATGCATTACACACGTTAGTTTACACTTAAAGCTATAATTTTTCATCGTGTCATAATGTGATGCCAACGTGCACTGCTCATTGAGACATTTCATCAAACACCTAGCGGGCAAGATGAACGTAACTTATAATTATCTGACTAGGTATGATCATTTACCTTCTGATACATCTCCAAATGAAGAAAATGCTTCTTTTAACGATTTTTCATCTACTGACCATGATAACCCTATAAAACCCACATCGAAAAGGTTCGTAATACTGGGTATAAATTTCAGTGAACATGCTAAATAAATATACTCCAATTAAGCAGCTTGAGAAATCACCTGCGACAAATAATTTGTTGTTGGAAGAAGGGGGAGTAGAGAAACAACGACAATGTGTAGATGATGACGTAATTACTTGTCTCGCAAGGTGTGTTAAGCTCGTCTTCCTCATTTTTGTTGAACAAATGGATTTGCAATTTGTTTACGCTTACAGTGTTACAACATCAAATCAAAAATAAAGAGTAAAGAATAATGGCCCATATTAGTGGAAACAAACAGATCGTCTTATTTTAAATAAAAGGAAAGGATTATGACTTGTGAGGTAAAGGGACTATATAGTGATCTCGTAAAACAATGTTATAGCCGATAAAAGGAGTACTAACGAGTAAGTTTATCTGAAAATCTATAATTTTTAAGAGAAGTTAGTTTTTATAGTAAAGTACTTAAAGCATTAGCATTATCTTCTCTTACAAAAACTATGTGAAAATCTAGTTCTACTAATATTAATATTAATTATTAATGGAATTCCAAAACATTATTGGCGTTTGAAAAAAAGTACCTCTCTTTCGAAAAATATTATTTTCTTATGTATGAAATATGATATTTGTTATTTTATTTACCATTTAACCCGTTATTTTATAACCAATGAAACATCAAACATACACATATCACATTACATACACATGATTAGGTTATTATTATGTGACATATATATATATATATATTTTATCTTTCTTTTTTTATGAAATAAATAATAAAATAAATATTCCACCTTTAATTAATGAAAATTACAGAAAAAAAAAAACATTTTTTTGATGAAATTCTCAATTTGTAGTACTTATCGGCCATGTAAAATCTGAATCCAACCAAAGACCCGTTTCTATTATTTTTTGATACATAGAAAAATCAAAATTAAAATTCCTCAAAATCCACCAACGTTCTCTACTTCACCCTTCCCTCAATATTTCCTTCACCGCCGATTCTCCGACACCGCCGATGACTCTCATGACTCGCGCTCCAATTGATGTAATCATTTCTACCCCTAAATCACACACCTCGCATCTTTCTCACTTTATTTAAACACATGCACACGCAACATACATAACATTATATCTATACCTGTATCTATATATACCTAGTGTTTTAACTTTTGTTTGCTTCCTCATACTCACTTGATCGTCTTATTCAGCTGCGATCTCATTAACGATCTTTCTGACACCTGTTAATTGTTATCTTCACTCGATTTAATTTATATTTATTATTTCGTTCTCACAGTTTTTGGGAACGTACATCGTTTCTAGGGTTTTGAATTAATAATTGCTGTCAGATCCGATTCGTTTGATTTTTTTAATTTAATCTTGCAGGCTGAAGATGACGAGATGCTAGTTCCGCATTCTGATTTTGCTGCCACTGAAGGACCTCAACCAATGGAAGGTACTGCTTACTAGGTTTTCAAAAAAGAATTTTTTTTTTTTTTTTTGTTGAATTTGCTATGTGAATTGCAGTGTATGTTGCTATTACATTTTTGAACTTTATTAACTTGAATGATGATTGGTTTTGTTAGTTGCGCCAGCGGAAACTGCAAATGCTATTGATGCACCAGTAGTTGATGATCCACCATCAGCAAGGTTCACGTGGACGATAGAAAATTTTTCAAGGGTGAATAGTAAAAAGTTGTACTCCGATGTTTTCACTGTTGGAGGTTATAAATGGTACGTTGATTCGTAGCCTTTGGTTTAGTTTTTTAATTTAGTTAATTTGTTGGGATTCTAATCTATGATGTGGTTGTGGTGATTGGTTTTGTAAGATTTTGTTAACATTGTGTTTTGTTTGAGCAGGCGGGTTCTTATATTCCCAAAGGGAAACAATGTTGACCATCTGTCAATGTATCTTGATGTTGCTGATTCGTCAGCTCTGCCATATGGGTGGAGTAGATATGCTCAATTCAGCTTAGCGGTGGCTAATCAAATTCACAATAAGTTTACTATTAGAAAAGGTAAACCATTTATTATACTTTTTTGACAATTGTCTTCGAGACCCGATAGTCTTCTTAGTAGATGAAACAGAAAACTGGAAATATTTATAATATTGAAAAGTAAGAATTTTTCTTGTAAGGTGGGAAGACAAATTAGATAGGAAAACCTAAGGGGGAGCGGAGACTAATTGGATAGGAAACCCGAAGGGCTAATAAGTATACGTATCATCATTCCAATTATTTTCTCTTGATCACGTGTCAACACTCAACATATAGTCATTCGTGTTATGAGTTATATATATAGACAGGCTATGAGATAATAGCTATCTGTTTGTTCAAATGGGTCTGTACGCCATACTAGATCTATGCCATCTAAAAGTGATCAATATCTCATTGGACAGAATTCAACTCGTTTGACAGATGGAAATGAATGTTTTAAATGTGTAAACTGCTGACATAATTTTCAAAATTAGTTGAACCTCCTCGTAAATGATTCCATTTGTTGAGTTAATAAGTTTGATCCTTGGCTCTATTATGTGTTTTAAAATCTCAGTAATTATTTTGTTTGTTTTGGTGATTAACATTACAAATCAAGTAACCTTGGTGGCTTTATTTATAGAAAAAGAACCAGATTCTTGTAAATGTTTTGGCGTATTTGTTACTGTCTGTGTCAGCATTCACGTGTAGCCCTATCTTTTACGAACCATATCTTTTACGAGTTCTTCCCAGTAAAGTATCAGATAATATGGAATGAATTGGAAAAGACACATCGGCTTGTTTATTTCCCATTATTAAGCGTGTCTAATGAACACCAAACAAAATTCTGATTTCCTCTGGCCAGGCAGTCCTTATGAAGTGTAAATCTATCCATTATAACATAGTATTTGTACACTTTCACCAACCTCATATGCCGTGAAGCCCAATGTATGCGAGGGTAGCCAACCGTGACATACGAAAAAATCCCTGCACTTTATATGGACAGAGATGGATAGTGGTGCTTTCTTCTAGGTATAATGCTTATGAGTGATTCTGACTGTTTTAGATTCGGATAGTCCAGTAATCTTGTAGAGGTGGCATTTGAGCGCAAGTTGGATAAAACCGATAAAGAAGACGGGTTTCTGATTAGCATGTAATACTCAATTGAAATAACTGAATAATCTATGAGTTGGATCATGTTAGGTACGCGGTACGCTTTTCTTGGTGATGTAGCCTTTTGGTACTCCAACAGTCCAACTTCTGTTGGGCAATATAAGCAGTCATATTTTTAGAGTTTAGAGAGGTCAGTATAAGCAGCCATCTGATTGGCTATGAAACATCATACTAAGCTTCATTTTGGAATGGGCACTGGGTTTCCTCGAATATTCCAAATAGTCTGCATACACAATATCATGTCTTCTTGATTATAGCTCAATATGACCAGAACACCTAAAATATAGACAAACTTGGATAATGAGTTTCAAATCATCTTCGGCAGGAAAATAAGATTAACGGACTATGATTATTAGCTTATTACACGTTGCATGCTGTAATTTTCAATTTGATTTGGGCTTCATTATCTCATGAATTTCAGATTGTCCTTTTTTTTTCCTCCTGCTTTGTTTGGTTTGTGATATTTCAGCATCTCCTCATTCTGCAGATACACAACACCAGTTTAACTCACGAGAGAGTGATTGGGGTTTCACTTCATTTATGCCTCTAAGTGAGCTATATGACCCGAGTAGAGGCTATCTTCTGAACGATACATGTATAGTTGAAGCTGACGTGGCAGTTCGAAAGGTTGTTGATTACTGGTCACATGATTCCAAGAAGGAGACTGGTTATGTAGGCCTTAAAAATCAAGGTGCTACGTGCTATATGAACTCCCTGCTACAGACTCTATACCATATCCCTTATTTCAGAAAGGTTGGTGATCTTAATACATCAGTCAATGCTCGCGGATGACATTCAAAAGAAAACATTTACATTTTACATTTTTAACCAGGCTGTTTATCATATGCCAACAACTGAAAATGACATGCCATCAGGGAGCATTCCTTTGGCTTTGCAGAGTTTATTTTATAAGCTTCAATACAGTGACACAAGTGTCGCCACGAAAGAGTTGACAAAGTCATTTGGCTGGGATACATATGATTCTTTTATGCAGCATGATGTTCAAGAACTCAATCGAGTTCTTTGTGAGAAGCTGGAAGACAAAATGAAGGTACAGAGTTATTTTGTCACCAAACTTGAATATTGTCACTTCTTGATAGTACCTACTTATGTACTCTTTATCTTTCTCCGGCGCAGGGAACTGTTGTGGAGGGTACAATTCAGCAGTTGTTTGAAGGACACCATATGAACTATATAGAATGCATAAATGTTGACTACAAATCAACAAGAAAGGAGTCATATTATGGTAGACATCTCACTTAAGAATTTATTTCATTTTAAACATTCAGTTACTTACTAATCTATATGTTATATCAGATCTTCAGCTTGATGTCAAAGGTTGTCGTGATGTATATGCCTCTTTTGATAAGTATGTGGAAGTAGAACGGCTTGAAGGTGACAACAAATATCATGCTGAACAACATGGATTACAGGTTGGGTCAACGTTTATACTTTTTGATCCATTACTTTTAGAAGTTCTGTTTGGTGCCACATCTGGATGTCACAGGTTGAATAAAGTTAAGACTTTTCACGCTGGGGGAAATTGTAATTGCACCCTTGGCATTTCTCCATTTTGTATTTTGCTACATAATTTATTCATTGAAATCATTAAAAGTACTACCTAGCCAGATATTTCAGTTGGTATTGTTGGTACCCAAAGGGAAAACGGTTTTTTCGTCATTTTTAACATAAAAATCGTTTTTGTATAAACACAATTCGACCCCCACCACACACAAATAAGCGTTCATCTTTATCAATAGCTAATGAATGGCTTTACCTTGTTATGGCATTCACAGGATGCAAAGAAGGGTGTTCTGTTCATCGATTTTCCACCTGTTCTTCAACTCCAGTTGAAACGTTTTGAATATGATTTCATGCGAGACACAATGGTGAAGGTTAGTCATTTTTTGTGAATATTATACTTTGCTATATGCATCTTTGCTGCCTGATTCTTGTCTGTATGAATTCATCGGCCTTTGTCAATGCCAGCTCCGACACCCCCTCCCAATATCTGGTTAATGCCCGGGCTCGTTCCTTGGTTAATGTCCTTAATAAGTGTTCGTGTTGTTTATGTAACATTCTATCCAAGTTTTTGGTGCAAGTCATTGGTCAAGCATGACACGGATCTGTTGTGGTCTATGAATTTGGATGTTTTAACATTGTATTTTATTCATGGATGATCCCTTCTCAAAGTTTAGGAGCCATATTATTGCTGTATCTCTGACTTCTGAGCGGAGATTTTTCTTGATTTGTACTAAATTTATGTTCATGAATGATGGTAGGGTTGCTGCATTTATTGGTCCCATGATTAAACATGCAATTGATTTCCAGTGTTAGAACCAATTAACTGCACATTATCCACATAACATCATCCCATACCCACACCCTCCCCAATGGTAAGGCCCCCCTAAACATGGGCATTAGGTCTCATTTGTTATAATCATTGAGAGGTTGTGTTCATTTGTATGTGCTTGGTGGCCTGACATACCTTTTTGGATTCTGTGAGATTGTTACAAACTATTATTGTAGTTTGTTGTTATTACCTTTCGGTGGTCAATATGCTTCTTTTTTTTGTTCATTCTATTGCTTCACTGTTGGTTTCATTAAAAGTTTTGGCTAGTGATGCTTTCATATCATGAGTGGAGTTAAGTTGAATATACTATCATCGATCTGTTGTCATTTCTGATTCATGATGTCGACTTTTTACCGAATTCAACTTATGATACTGGAATACCCATGGCGAACCGTTTTAAAAGCTTCTGCTATTACAATGACGATTGTCATAGCAGAAGGTACTTACTAATTCATTCATCTCATTTGTGATTTTCTGTGTAACCTATCCGACAATCCAGATAAATGATCGGTATGAATTCCCATTGCAACTTGATCTTGATAGAGATGATGGGAAATATTTATCACCTCAGGCAGACAGAAGCGTTTGCAACCTCTACACTCTTCACAGGTACTGTAATTCTTTGAGTATTTTCTTCTGAATTACAGATGTAAATTTTCGACTATGTTTTTTTACTGATGACCACTGTTGGTTAATCTACTACCGTAGCTTGTAAGATGTAACTTTTTATATGTAAAAGTTCCCGTATGATCTACTACACTTGTATATACGTTTTGCATTTAAAAATACATTTTTTCTGATGATTTTTGGTCCAACATCTCTTTTGTGCAGTGTATTGGTTCACAGTGGTGGCGTGCATGGTGGACATTATTATGCTTATATCCGACCGACCCTTTCTGATCAATGGTGTGAACTCTTATCCCATTTACCATTTTTCTGTGAGCTGGTGTTGTTTTCGATCCCAGTTATGTTTTTTAATCTCCATATAGATATTTGCTTCAATTTTCCATTTGCTCAATGCTCATTTTTTATGCAATCTTTATTTATAAAGTTGCTACATTTGCTGGTGGATGGAAGTGATCTAAATGTGAAAACAAGTGATTATATTTTGCTTGTTGGGAGCCATGATGTTTTGGTTAACCTCACCAAGCCATTTCTTCAGTCATCATTAGCTGTTCCATTTTGTTATATGTCAAGTGCGATAAAAAAAGACCCTTTTTAATTGATTACAGAATTTGAATTAATCGTAAGATAAAGGGGCCATTATTACGAGTTTTGTCTCTTATCTGGAAATGAGCTGTTATTTTGTTTATCATTTATATTTTGATCTAATCTAATATGTGTATGCATGCTAATGCTTGTGTATTTGAGGGGTATAGCATTAAATACATATGTCTAGCTTACTCGCTTGAAAGTCAAATTACAGTTAAATTTACCATCAATTAGTCGGTTACAGCAGTTGGCAAATTTTTACATGACAGTTATATCTCACTTCAATGATAGTATACATTTTTTTCTGTTATTACTGAAGTGATTTGTCTGTAGGTTTAAGTTTGATGATGAACGTGTAACCAAAGAAGACATCAAGAGGGCATTAGATGAGCAGTATGGGGGCGAGGAGGAGGTGACTCGTTGCTAAGATATTATGATGTATCTTAAAATGCTATACTCTTTACATGAACTTATTCTTATTTGATACATCTACTCTTGTGTGACAGTTACCTCAAGCTAATCCTGGGTTCAATAACTCACCATTTAAATTCACTAAGTATTCAAATGCATATATGCTTGTGTATATACGTGAAAGTGACAAGGAGAAAATAATCTGTAATGTGGACGAGAAGGATATAGCGGAGCACCTTAGAGTAAACACTTATCTCTGTCTCAACTTTTTTTCTCATACCCATAAAACGCCATGCTGAACTTGCTTTATCATCTTTCAGGTAAGGTTGAAGAAAGAGCAAGAAGAGAAGGAGCAAAAAAGAAAGGAGAAAGCAGAGGCACATTTGTATACAATTATAAAGGTTAGACTTACTGACCCCATTCTTCAATTACCAGAAATAGTTTTTCACTTACCCTGTAATTTACGAGATTAGGTTGCTCGAGATGAAGACCTTCGCGAACATATAGGAAAAGACTTGTATTTTGATCTAGTGGATCATGACAAAGTTCGTAGCTTCCGCATCCAGAAACAAACATCTTTTTCCCTTTTCAAGGTAAGATACGTAGTTACTTTTTGTTATTCCTTTTCTTTCAGTTTTGTCTATTATTTAATTGCAATTCAGAATGGATCAAGTTAGATTAAACACCTTGAAGCTTTTAACGTCATTATGCAGACTTTGTCTTGTTACTTATGCTGTTGTATTTATTCTCAAATTCATTTTCAGGAAGATGTAGCTAAAGAATTGGGTATCCCGGTGCAATGCCAGCGTTTCTGGCTATGGGCAAAGCGCCAAAATCACACTTACCGGCCAAATCGTCCTTTGACGCCTCAAGAAGAAGCTCAGTCAGTATGTACTTGATTAGTTATTGTGTTATTCTATGTAATTGATGCATTGTTTTTTTTAATTGCTATCTATATAGCATACTAAACCCACTAGGCGTAGGCATTATCTTTGTTGTACACCAGTTTTTAGTTTTTTTTGGAGGTTTACGTTTTGTCTAATGGGCTCTTCGTTGGGCTATTTCCAGAGTTAGGAATCTTTGCACATGCATATAACTGTAGGTCGGAATTGACATGCCACGTCACTGTGTTTTAACTTTTAGGTTGGACATCTGAAAGAGATATCAAATAAGGGTAACACTGCTGAGCTTAAACTGTTTCTGGAAGTAGAACCTGGACAGGTATACCTTGGTGATGACTTATTTTTGCTGAACCGTTGGTAGATGATAATGATTCAACATCTGTTTTTCTCAAACATAGTTGTCTTATCAATGTAGGATTTACGGCCAATATCTCCACCTGAGAAGACTAAAGAGGAAATATTACTTTTCTTTAAACTTTATGATCCTCTCAAGGAGGAACTTAGGTATGCATTCTTTCTTCTTCTCTTTGAATCTATGTCTATGTGTGTTATCATTTCCTCTGTATCTGTGACCACCGGTTAACCTCTTTACTTTCAAGTGCCTTGAATATCTTACCATATATAGTACATTACTTATACATCAAATTCACTATACATAGATAAAGTTTTGGTAGGTCACCCAAACTTGAGCCATGCTTTAGAACTACCCTTTTTGATACAATCCTATTTGACCTGTTACACACCGCCTGAACGACCCATTTTTCCACCTATAAGGTGTATGGCATTTTGTGAAATTTCCAGTCACATGTCATCCTCAAATGATCCTAGGACCAAATTAACATTATGTCTTGCATCATCGGAATTATCTATACCATGTCAGAGTAGCAATCTTCTGAACCCTTGTACATGCCAGGTATGTTGGGTGGCTCTTTGTGAAGGGTACCGGAAAGCCAATTGAAGTAATGGCAAAGCTGAATGCACTGGCTGGTTATGCACCTGATGAAGAAATTGAGCTATTTGAGGTTTCTGTTTCACATTTTGTTTCATGTATTAAATTTTTTGTTCTTCTGGATCTGAAATGTTATTCCTTTCATATTCTCTCTTGAATCCAGGAAATTAAGTTCGAACCTAACGTTATGTGTGAACACATTGACAAGAAGATAACATTTCGGGGTAGTCAGGTATGTGTTCTAGTGGTGGCAGCTCTTTTTTGGTTGTCCGTTTCAATCTTTCTGTTGTCATTATTACACTTTTGTTTATTTGATTAAGTGTTGGCATTATCTGATTGCAAACAATTTTTTTGTTGGTTATCGGTTTATAGCTTGAAGATGGGGACATCATTTGCCTTCAGAAACCTCTTAAGGTTGAAAATAAAGAAACTTGTCGCTATCCTGATGTTCCCTCTTTTCTGGAGTATGTTCACAATCGTCAGGTATAACATAAACCATGATCTTTTTTGGGACTTCTTGTTTCTTTTTTATAGTTTGATTTGTTGCTGCAAGTTCTACAACCCCAGTTTGTAACATTATTGAATATTGGATGGTGCATAGGTTGTGCGCTTTCGTTCGCTGGAGAAGCCCAAGGAGGATGAGTTTTCTTTGGAATTGTGAGTCCCTTGATCGATTGGTGTTTGAATTTATCAACCTGATCACAGTTATAGTTCATGTGGTTTACTTAATCATCTTGCATTGCAGGTCAAAACTTAATAATTATGACGATGTTGTTGAAAAACTTGCTTGCCATCTAAACTTAGATGATCCATCTAAAATCAGGCTTACATCTCACAACTGCTATTCTCAACAACCTAAACCGCAGCCAATCAAGTATCGTGGAGTGGAACATCTCTCAGACATGCTGGCTCACTACAATCAGGTAATATAGTGTTTTGATATTCACATTATCAGCATCATCCCTCTACTAGTGTTTCTTATATAAGCTTGCTTTCCATTGGATAATTTAATTGAAACATCTACCAAATAATCTTGCTTTCTTATTGCAGTCTTCAGATATTCTGTATTATGAAGTATTGGATATACCTCTGCCAGAACTGCAAGGCTTGAAAACCCTGAAAGTGGCCTTTCATCATGCTACTAAAGATGAGGTAACCACTGAGTTATAAAGTCTTATAGACGTCTTCATTTCTGCTAGGTTTGAACTTTTCTCTTTTTGCTGACATGTTTTATTAACTAATTGTTAGGTGGTAATACATACTATTAGATTACCAAAGCAAAGCACAGTGGGGGATGTAATCAATGATCTTAAGAAAAAGGTAAGTGCAGTAACTTCTTTCAGGTTGTAGTTACAGTTGGTATTGTTCATACTATAATTTATTAAAATTGTATATCACATATGTTATGGAAGCCAATCTGTGTCATCCGGTACTCTTTGTGTTCCCACATCTTTAGAGTTCTTTGGTTAATTGTGTTTGAAGTCCTTTGGAACAGGTTGAGTTATCCAATCCAGATACAGAACTTCGACTACTTGAGGTTTTCTACCACAAAATTTACAAGGTATCTGATGTTTTCAAGTCTGCACTTTATCTTTCAATGTGTCTTTGTAGTACCCCGGGCAATGTGATTTACTTTGCTACCCAACTTGTTGCCACATATGCAGATCTTCCCCCTAAACGAGAAAATCGAGAATATTAATGATCAATACTGGACGTTGCGTGCTGAGGAGGTATGTACTAAATCACATACCACACTCATGTTTGTCATATTTGATTTGAAATACGTTTCTTTTTTCTTTTTATAATATACATTTGTTGAGGTTATTCCCATACCCCGGGATTGGGTATTGTTGCTGTTGTAAATTTGTTGAGGTTATTCACACGCTAGTGCTCATGTAGTCTACATGACTAATCCTACTAAACACTCCGTTTCTTCTTTCACGTCTGTTAGTTATTATTTTGTCTATTCAATCGCAGTTATTTGTTTAGAGTTTTTGGTGTCAGAACGTTGGTTTTCTGCAAGTATTCTGAGGCGTTTTCTTATAGGTTCCAGATGAAGAAAAGGATCTGGGTCCTCAGGATCGGCTAATTCATGTTTATCATTTCACTAAAGACACAGCTCAAAACCAGGTGGTTTTGCGTTTATGACTGTGAATAAATTTTTGTTTGCAGTTTTACTATTGTAATACTAAACAGTTCATATCTACATGTGTATTGATTATACAGCAGGTCCAAAACTTTGGGGAGCCATTTTTCCTGGTCATTCGTGAGGGTGAAACGTTAGCTGAAGTTAAAGTACGGATACAGAAGAAGTTACAGGTTCAAGATGAGGAGTTTTCAAAGGTATATTTTTTATTTTTCAAGTATTTCAATCCTAGATCGTTTTCTGACTTTCTTTCTAACTCAATACTTCGTATTTGCAACTAATAATGTATCAGTGGAAGTTTGCATTTCTGTCTTTGGGCCGCCCTACATACCTTCAGGACTCGGATATCGTCTCGACTCGTTTTCAGGTTTGTAAAGTTTTCGTTTAGATAAAGTCACAAAAGACCTCATATTGTGCACTTTTTAGTGTTTGTATGTCTTATCCTTGTTGTATGTGGTCCTTCTGGTTTCAGAGAAGAGATGTTTATGGTGCTTGGGAACAATATTTGGGGTTGGAGCACTCTGACAACTCACCCAAGAGGTCATATGCTGCAAATCAGGTACGTATATATTCTGTGCTACCATAACACTGGATTACACAGAATTTATTTCATATAAAATTTTCATCTTAGTTCTTGTAAGAAGAAACAGTGCAGTGGTACATGTTTTGATTTTATCACTAAGTGTAGTCGAATATCTGTTTCTGTTGGGTAAATTAAAAAATGCAAGTATTACCCAACTATTCGTCAAAGCATAATTGGTGAATAAATATGTATATTTTAGAATTAAATGCAATCCTTGTCAAATGAATATTTGTAATGGTGAGTTATTGTTCTTTTGCAGAACCGTCACACCTTTGAGAAACCGATTAGAATTTACAACTAAGTTATGGAATAAGGTCTGCCGAAACTGCTGAAAGTCGGGCAAATTATAATCTTTGCGAATGGACCGTATCTTTCTGGGGAAGCATCAATTAAACCGCATGAACCTAGCAGCAAGAGAATGCAAGCATAAAATATTGTTCCGATAGATGTGTAATTCTTTGTGTAAAAGGTAGCATATCATATAGAAGCACATACTCTTTCTTTGTGTAGCATCCTCCTTTGGGTGATGTAGTTTAGGTTATAATTCCCATCTTCCATTCGAGTGTATCTTAGAGTTACAGGACCTTAGAGCATAAGATTTTGGTCTATGTTGTATAGAGGTATAGTTTGTGTAAACTTCAACTGCTGTGCACCCTTCACTTCATTTCAGATTGTTCTACATTATGATTCTATTTATACAAAATTAGAAATGAAATATCTGTGTTATGCCATCGATCACTGATGCATCAACAGATTTGTATTTAGAAATGAGATATATCGGTTTCATCATTTTATGTGTTTATTAAGAAGTTTTCGTGCCTTTTAAAAAATAATTATTGAAGTCAGTTCTGAAAAGTCATAAAAATGAACTTGAACATATTGATTCGTTCTCTGAACTATATTCTCGAATTATTGTCGCGTTTTGAGAGGCTAGTAAGTTGTAGAGAAAATATTGCGACTCATAAATGCTACAACAATACACATTATTCTACAAGCTTTGTCAAGCCTAAAATACTCTCTAAGTATAGTTTAGTGGATGACTATCCTAGGAATATTAGTACTCTGTACAATCATACAAAGTTGTATAGAGTGCCTAATACAAATATCTACTTTTCTATTTGAAAAGGGAAAAGAGCCCACAAAAACTCTATACCATGGTTGTACACCATATGACAATAAAGTTGTATGGAGTCTCAAATAATACAAATATATTCATCTTTTTTATTTGAAAAGGTAAAAGGGCCCACAAACACCATATAACAATTGTATAAGAGAACAAATACTCACATCTCCACATCAAATTTTTATTGCCTATGTCTATACCACTCTTATACAACTTCCATTACCCATGCTCTAAGAGTATAAACATCACTCGTCGATATTAAAGGGCCAATGTGGCGGCACTCCAGTGAGTTAAAAGGGTGTAATTATGTCTCATTATTTTCTTTTTGATTTTGTTTTTCTTTCCTTGCAATGTTATTTATTCAAAGTAATTTTGTAAGCTCATTTTAACACTGAACTAATCTTCTTAAAAAATGATATTTAATATTGAATTCAAAACTTTAACATTAAATTCAACACCGTACTACTCTATGTGCCGTAGGAGACACCTCCAATTTCAATAATAGCTTCTTCTTTTTTTTTTTTTTTAAGTTTTTAACAAGTAAAAAAGAATTTAATTTTTTTTATTGTTGAAGTGGAACATTTCTTTTTGTCAAAAGTTTAAAATATCTAAAATATTTTAGTAAAAACTTTTTACTAAGCATCCACAGATTTATGACTTTTTTCTAAAAAGTTTTATAAAAAAGTTTTGTCTTTAACAAAATCTTTGTAAAAATCTACACATACATAGCCACAAAAAAGCTTTGCATTGAAGACTTCAGAAAAGACATTCGATGATGATATATGAGATGATAAGATGCACAAACACATAAGGATTAAGTTTGAAAGAAATAACCAATAGAAGATAGAGATGCAGAAGATGATAAAGTTATATTCTAATCAAACGGTGATGTTTAATGGCAAAAATATATCAACGGGGATACAGACTATGTAAAATCAAAAGCAAAAATACATGCAATTAACAATACAGGAGATTAAAGACACAAAACTTACCGCATACAAAATTGAAGAGTTAATCGAAAGGCGTTTAAAAAGAAGCCTACAAAATGTAGGCTTTATAGCTGATGTTATATAAATGAAAATGTACTTAAGTTGATGAGCTGTTTTATCATTTATTATTATTATTATTATTCTAAACTCAATGATATATGATAATTGTATGTTTTGCCGTGTGTTAATTTAGTTGTTTGATCATGTGATATGCTTACATGGCATTTTAATGTGTAAAATCATTAACTTGTAATAGATAAAGCTACAAATCCGTACAGCCTTATGCTTTTTAGTATAAACAAGGGTCGTTGCTCGCGCGTTGCAACAAAATTTAAAATAAGGGTAACGTAATTAAACTCTTGTTTGTAGTTGGTTGATAAAAAAAAAATCATTAAATAGAATAGTAGCATCAAATATTGTTACCGAGCACATCGCAAGATGCATAAGTTACGGTTAAAACCTCATTTCAATTGATATTACTTTCTCCTATCTATAAATGTTAGGTAGCATAGATGATATCTATGCAAGTCCTACCAAAACTTTGAGATAATTCCAGAACTTAATTAACTGCTTTACTAAAGCTTCCATGACCATAAATTATGTTTATGCATATCGTGGAACCAAGCAGATGTATGTATAATTAGGTCTGTAAGGACTTGAATTAATGCAACTACATGGTAAACAAATGTGTTTATTCATGTCTATTCGAAGCTGATCATGAAATCTCTGCTTATAAGTTTAGATTTAAGATATAAGTTTACCGAAGCTCAAAAAGATATACTCCATAAAACAAATTTATAATGATTTAAGACATTGGATTAAATATATTAGTCAGGTTTTTTGTTCTTTTCTACACAAATATTTCGTTTTAGGTAAAACTATAAATCGAATCTAAAATTAATATCTCTATCTAATATCTAATACTATTAATAATGCATCTTGTATGTCGAATCTAAACTCTTAAAACAAAATTAAAATTACTCATTTACCCTTGTCACATTATATATGAAATTTACTTGAAATAGGAAAGTTATTATTTCAAAATTACTCATTTACATATCTGATATTGTCAAAATGACATGTCATCCAACAAACATATTATCACCTATAATATTAATTAATAAATGAGTTACCATTTTATTGTACTAACAATATACTAGTATTAATAGACGCAAACTTTTTGCTACATAAATCTTTTGAAAATAGAGAGCTATTAATCAATTAAACCATTTGATTTCAAACAACATCTAATTAACCAATCAAATTAATTGCTTTCTCTAAAGAATTTATTTACGCAATTTTCCTCGTTCGTATTAAAAAATCCCTCAATTAAATTAAAATTAAAATATGTTGATAACGGAAAAGGTTTCTATCTCTAAATAAATTCTTAATTAATATGTTTAAAGATCTAGGTTCATCTATGGTCATTATCAACGTATATTTGAGATTTCTTCCTTTTTATCTACTTTAAAACCAAATTTAAGAAATTATAATCATGTTCCCTCAAATCTGTTTGATATCAATGTGCATTATGATGATGGTCAAGTATCATATATGTCTAAGGGTGTCTAAATTATACCGTAAAAATAGAAAAGTAAAAACATTATATATCATTAACGTTTGAGCTATAGTTCGTGTTTTATCTTTTGAAGTTGAAGGTCGTCGAACATTTAGAATACTAGAAACGTAATCAATGATTGAATAGCCGGATCGAACACCTGTCCATCGAGCCCGAATTATTAAAATATTGGCCGACATTAGATTTAGCTAGACTTCTCAATTAGGCTCGAGCAAAATTCGTCAAATAAGTCAAGTCTTCCTACACAAGTCACTCACACAGTAAATCACCGTCACTGGAGAGAGAATCACAATCACAAAATGGTGAAGTTTGGACTTTTTATTGGTGCTGACATGATAAATTTGACGAATTTATAGCCTATGGGAGGCTGTGATTCACCCTCACTTTCATATCTGTTCAAGGTATTTTTCGTAACAATCGTAATTATTGTTATATGTATATGTGTACATTAATTATATTCAAGCATGTCACAGTTAGTTAGGGCTTGTGGCTTTTTATTTGTAGGAGTACTTAGTTGTGTAGTCTCATACATATATATATATGTATGTATTATAGCTCGTGTATAGATTGATGATAGCAGATTAATATATATATTTTGTTACTAATAATTTTCAGTTTTAATAACTTTGAATTGTTGAAATATCACTAGATCCTGATCTATTGGTATCTGATATTGTTAGTTTTGGGGGATAATGCCTTGCGTTTTCGAAGTGTTTATATATACGTATTGCATTTTCATGAGGTATTGGTATCTGTTAGTTTTGAGGCATAATGCCTTTCGTTTTCAACTCACATGGAAATGACGAAACTTCCCACACGTGCAACTCTCGTGATGGCACTTAATGGGCAAAAATAGACGGAGTTGGACGGGGAGACCATTTTCGAAATCGGAGTGAACCAAAAAACCATTTATGGAATTTACTCACATGAAAATGCATGTAGAAAAATCATACACTTTAGTATATACTAAACACAATAATATATGAAATTATATGTTTTTGACGTGTGTCAATTAAGTCGTTTGATCATACGATGTGCTTGTATGGCATTTAAATGTGTAAGATCATTAAATCATAATGAAAAAACCTATAAATCCCTACGTCATTAATTCGAGGGCATATTAATGCTATATCTAATTATCTATATCTATATGATTGTTGTAGAAGAAAAATATGGGCCTGACATTAGATTTAGCTAGGGACTCTCAGTTAGGCCTAAGCAGTATTTATTATTTTATAAATACAAATTCGTCAAGATAAATCAATTCCTCCCACAGTCACTCTCACTCACAGTTGAATTAGCGTCGTCGTAGCAGAGAATCACAATTACACACATGGTGATTTTTGGGCTATTTATTGGAGCAGAAATGATGAATATGACGAATTTACAGCCTATGGCCGGGAGGCTGTGTATGACCGTCGTTTTTCTACATGTTCAAAGTATTTTTCTAATATGTATTGTAACAACCGTAATTATATGTATGTGTGTGTGTGTATATATATATATATATCTCGTGAGCACACTAATTATACTACTATATATATATGTACCTATATCTAGAGGTTAGGTTTTATTTAACCTACTGAAAGATGTGCTAGAGATTAATTTACTGTCAGTCTCTCTTCTCTATATTGCTGTTATGTAGTTGATATTACTGGTATGTGTGTTGGGTATTCACCATACAATCACTGACTCTTTCAAGCATGAGTGTCAATTAATTATTAATTCCCATTGTTTTGAATGAAAGTTACAATTGTTGTTTTGAAAATTGGACGAGAACAACCGATTCAATCATGAACCGATGGTCATGCTGGTTCAAAAACAACTAGTTGGTCTGTTTAATAGATGTGGATCGTTTTTTCGTATTCCCGTAGGTTCTCATTCCAGTTAAAAGTAGATTCTCATTCCAGTTAAAAACCTTCACCTTTGTTTTGAGCCGATTTGGATTGGTCTTTCAAGGGGTGATTGTGTGTTATTCCTTAAATCGAACACGTGGAAACCCAAATATGGTTGGTCTAAGTGTAAAGATCATCTAAAGTAAAGGTCAAGGTTAGGTGGAAAAATTACATATATCAAGGGGTTAAACTTTAGTTCTAATAAAAGTTAGAAAATGCAAAGTGCACACTTCAATTAGTTTAGGTTGATCCATGTACGACTAAAATGGCAGGGGTTAAAGGGCAGCCCCTTAGTGGGGGTAACGTGATCTAAAAAAATATGAAAATATGGATTCCTAACCGCCATCAAGATAGTTGCCGAGGTTTCAAAAGAGAAAAACGGCCACCATTTTGATATACACAAAACATAAACAAATTCTCTCAATCGTCAAAAACTAGAACTTGATTTCCCGTCTAAAATCAAGTTTGTTCTTTGTGAATTATTCCTATAATTTGAGTTTCGTGTAACCCAACCATTAAGGGTTGGAAATGTCAAATTCGGATAGTAATCTTTACATGATTCGCGAAGCAATTTGTGATTCTAGAAACTTACCCTTGTTGATTCATAACACTAACATGTAATACCATTGTGACATATATCCCATCTGCTGATACATACTTAACTTTTTAGCAGATAAACACTTAAAAATAAACCATCCTAAACACCCGCTAAAAAGTAATAATGTATTAAATCCGACGTACGGTATTTATGTTTAATATTATGAAATGCCCGGGGATGGCAAGGCTTCTTTCTTATTGACCAAGTTCAACTGATTTATAATTCATACCATAGTTCGTAAACTCATCTTCTCTCTTTCCAACTTATAATTACTTCCAATTCCAAATTTAAAAGATCACAATAAACTCTTTGTCTGAAACGTATAACATGGAGCTAAGGCTACTTTGGTGGTGGTACTGTCGAGAAAGCATGGAGATCTTCCTTATATATAGCTTAGATAGTGTGCAAACATAATATAACATATTCTTGATTATGGCTCAATGTGACTATAGACATACTTGAATAATGAGTTTCAAATCATCTTTAGCTGGAAAATCAGATTAAATGAATTATTCTTATAAATTATTGACCCGTCGCATGTTGTGATTTTCAATTAGATTTCTGCTTTATCATCTCATAAATTTTAGATGTCTCTTTATTTTTTTAAAATTGTTTTATGCTTTGTATGTGATATTTGATCATCTCCTCATGCTGTAGATACACAACACCAGTTAGGAGAGAGTGATTGCGATTCCACTTCATTTGGGCCTCTACGTGAGCCATATGACCCGAGTGATACATGATGTATAGTTGAAGCTGACGTGGCAGTTTGAAATGTTGTTGATTACTGGTCACACGATTCAAAGAATGAGACTCCTTAGGTAAGCCTTAAAAATCAAGGTACAACGTGATATATGAACTCCCTTATTTCAAGAAGGTTGGTGATCTTATTACATCAGGCTTACAGATGACATTAACCATTTACATGTTGCCCTTTTAAGGGTATGATATGCCAACAACTTAAATGATATGCCGTCAGCAAGCATTGAGTTCATTTTATAAGCTTCAATACGGTGCATAATTGTCGCCGTGAAAGAGTTAACAAGGTCTTTTGGCTGGGACACGTACGATTCTTTTATGCAGCACGATGTCAAAGGTTGTCTTGATGTGTATATATGCGTCTTTTTATAAGTATGTGGAAGTGGAATGGCTTAAAGGCGACAACAGATATCATGCTGAACAACAAGGCTTACAGGTTGGGTCAACATTAATCTACTAATACTTTGTGATCCATACTATTGTTAGGACTCGTGTTTGGTGCAACATCTACACGTTACAGATTGAATATGGTTTTTAAGTCGGTTGAATAGCTGGAAAACTGCAATTAATCTAGATAATCAACGCCTATTGTAATTACATGTTCTTTTCACTCTTAGGCTACGTGTTTGTGTTCGTATCAGATTGACAGTCTGTGTGCTTCAGTTTGTTTTGACAGTCCGTGTGCTTCCGTTTGTTTTGCACTTGTTGGCCTAGCTCAAATACAACACTTCTTGGCCCAACTTAGAAACTTTATTGTGCAAATCCTTTAGCCTAAGACTTTGTAGTCCGATACTTTATTTGAGGTCGGGTAAAGATATTTTTCTTATGCCATCGATGACTGATTGATTAACACTTTTATCATTTGATAAATCCAATAAAATCTCAATTGTCGATGCATCAGCCGAGAAGCCTTTGCCAACCATTTCATGGAGAAACTTGATTGCTCTATTGATATCTTTATCGCGAATGAGACCTTGAATGACTACATTGTACGTGCAACCATCAGGGGTACAGCAGCCCCGTTCGACCATTTCTTGAAACAACATGATTGCTTCATCATGGAAATGTGCCTTGAAAAGGCCGTTGATCAAAATATTGTATATACGAGTGTTAGGTTTTATTCCATCGCTAGAAAGACCCTGAAAAACATTCTTTGCATGTTCAAGTTTCCCGGCTTTGCACAAACCTTCGATGAGTATGCCATAAACCACAACATCCATATCCATCTTGGAGTTTTTCATCTCCCGAAACAAGCTCACGGCTTTCTTATAATAATTACTTCTAAACAAACCGTCTAACAGTACCGAGTATGTAACGAGATCTGCGGGTTGACCGCATGATTTCATTTTCTTCAAGATATCTAGTGCAACAGAAGGCTGCCGGTTAAGACAGAACCCCTGGATCAATGTAGTATACGTGACGGTACTAGCAAACATGCCTCGTTTAGACATTTTATCAAGCACCTTTAACGCATCATCTACCCTTCGTTTCTTACAATACCCATTAATCATTATGTTATATGTATACACATTTGGCTCACAACCATTCCCAATCATCAAATCTACCACTTTCTCTGCCTCGCGTAATCTACCTTGCAAACAATACCCATCAGCCAAAGCGCTATAAGTAACTACATCGGCCTTCACCCCATTCTTACTCATCAGCTCAACCATTTTAGCAGCCTTTTCCACCTCCCCTTCTTTACAAAAACCATCGACCAATATGGAATACGTTTTAACATCCCGATCCACCATCTTCTCAAACAACTCCATACCCTCTTTCCACATATTCGCCTCACACAGACCACGAATCAACGAGTTGTACATTCCAACATTTGGTTTCAAACCTCCACTAACCAACCACTTAAACAGACTTAAAGCTCCAGTCACCATTTTATCCTTGCAAAGACCATCAATGATCATGTTATACACAACAACACCAACTTCCATTCTTCTCTTCTCCATATTCTTCACTAATTCAACTGCGGCATTCATGTTCCCCATTCTACATAAACCGTTAACTATGGTCCCACAAGTAATCGAATTTGGTTGAACCCCTAATACTACCATATCCTTAAACAACTCAGCAGCCAAAGCCATTTCATTATCACCAACCAAACCCTTAATCAAAGTAGTAAACAACGCAACATCAAGTTCATAACCAAGTTTCAATATTCGACCGAATACTGAAAACCCCAAATCCACTCGATTCAGATGATAGTAGCAGTTGATTAAAACGCTCAAAACATGAACATCAAGATCAAGGGTATCTATAAAGTCCATTTCATTAATCAACGATATCGCGGTATCATAATGTTTCATTTTCACAATGGCTACTAATAACTGAGTAAAGTAAGATAAAGATGGCACAGGTTGCATTTGAAGCATTTCGTCGAACAGTACATGTGCATCATTAATGTTTTTGAATCCTATTATGCATTGGTTCCTCACGAATTTGTTGAACCGGGATCGGCTTCTAGTGACACTTGAGGTGTTATCGTTGCTGATTGCGGGACGTGGATGAGTAAAAGCTCTGAAATTGCTATAACGAACCAAACGATTCCAGTATTTTGGACTTTGAGAAACAGTGGCTTTCATTCTTTCTTGCGTTATGAACTCGGTTAATCTTATTTGTTACGGAGTATATGCTCGGCTAACTTTTCAGTTTTGGTCCTTGCACTTTTGTGATATCATGTTCGACCCCTCAGTTATATTTTTTGACTTTTAGTACTTACTCTATAAACTTATTTATTATAGTTTTTTTCAGTATTTACAATATAAACTCGGGTAATCTTATTTGTTGTAATATCCACCTACATATAATTTATAAAATGTTGATATCTCAGTGATAACCTTCGGTCTTGAAAGAAATTAAAGAAAATAAATATTATGCCACTAAACTTTTAATTTTATGACGTAACATTTTGCAGCATTTATACGAAAGCTAATTAAGGACTCGCGCTACAACTAATTCTGATCTCATAAAATGTTGATGGCTAAAAATGCATAAACGTAAAATCCTTTTCATTATCATAATTTACCAATAAATACTTAATTATTGATTGATTCCAAGAAATTGTTGACGAATGACGACTAGTAGTGCATAAACGTAAACTGATTGCCATTGTGATACATGCAATTAGTTTTAATAATAAGTGTTTATACCGAGTCAACATGATATTTATCAACCAAATAGCAAAACATACCCCTTTGATAATTTCAAAATTAAAGCAACGATTTATCATTATGATCGTATGTGTAAGAGAGCCCGTAATGATATATCAACTACTGTTTTTATAAGTTTATTAAAATTGTACATTAGTCATGTGCTATTGATGTACAAATTTAATAAATTTTTCAAAAGCAATAATGAAAATATCATCACCCACTTTTTTATATATCACTCACCAAAATCTAAATATTCTAAAATACATATGGAATTATAGCCTTAACGTCACAACACTTTGTTTCAAATTTCATAACGTACCATTTTTGTGTGGAATGGCTCCGACCCATCAAGAGGAACATCGTGCCGAGAGTGAAACAAAGTGTAAACATATAATTTTATTGTTGATTGTAAACAAATGAAATATATATATACGACCTAATAATTGTTTTAAAATCTATTAAGTCGTAAATAAAAAATTGGATATTGAATCTCAACAATTATTCACTTTTGGTTAAAAATGGATTTGATAACCTTACAAAATGATATGATGACCTTTTAAGAGCTTCTTGATTATAGAGATTAATACTGAGTTTATTTATTAAAATTCCGGTAATAATTGGATAATTAGGTTAAAACTTTTAAGTTAAAAGATTAGTTGATAAACTATGAAGCCGTTATATAATACATTGTAGCCTTATGATTTGGAAATCACTTCGTTGGAACTTGGTAGTTGTATCACTGGCGTTTTAAAGCTAATTAAGTTCTAGAAAAGTAAACTTGGAATACATTGAATAACTTTTTTTTTTTTTTGAACGGCTGAAATATATAAAAACTAGCCAGGGGCTAGAAAGAATTACAAAATTGAAGGCAACAATGGATTAAACATCCAATTGTTCCAAGAAATAAAAGATTTCCTATTTCTATTGTTGAACCATAAAAATGAGCATGAAACAATTTGATCAAACAACATAATAGAATGAGAGTTCTTTGTCCTGAAGATGCATTCGTTTCTAAACGTCCAAATGATCCATAAAGTAACACCAAAAATAGCTTCTATGGCCGCCTTTTGAGATTTGCTTACATTGAATAACTTAATTTCATCATCTATATTCGGTTTCTTTGTTGCCATGACATTGAATAACTTGGAATACGGCATGTGTTTGCCTTTTGTTTCCATGTATCCACCATGTGATTATGTATACGTTCGAGGGTTACATAGCAACATTTATGATACATTATCTAAATTGTATGGTTCGATAATTTCTGTTGATACTTCAATAGCATAATGTAAGTCGTCAATTTCATCATCGTTGGGCTTGTTTGTATGCCAAATTATTATGGTTGAAATTGCATGCGAAATCAGTGGACCCAAATAAGGGTCTTGTCGTAAGAAGAAACAAAGTAAACGACTCTAAGATGCATGAAGGGTTTATGGACTAGGTCTAATTAAGTCCGGTGGTCCTAAAGTAGACAATTTATAATTAAAACTTAAAAGTAGTGTTTGTTTCTTCTTACTCTTCATCAAACTTTTGTTTATGAGAGTAAAAATTTTATTCGAGAAATATAAATTAGTATTTATATATTAAAATGATAAGTCGATAGTTCTTATAACTGTCATTAAAATATTTAAGTATGTGTCAGCATATATATTTAGATCATAATAAACTCAATGTCTCCACTTGAATATCGGTATCAAAACAACATGTTATGCTGAACAAATTTATTTAGGACAACATTAAGGTTCTTATTAACAAAACTCATAAATTGTATAACTCGATGTTTGATGGGTCAGGTCATTGTTTAGTCTTTATGAGTTCCTAAGTTGAGTAGGGTCACAACAAACCTATATCTTGAAGTTAGGGACGCACCAATCTCATAAATAGAAAACCATGTACAAAAATGGCAGACCCTTTTAGTCAAATTGGTATGGAAAAAGAGCACCTACACTAACTTTCATGATCTTTTACTTTAAGCGTACAGCTTTCATTAATTTTTAGTTACACAAGAATATAACGTTGATGTAAAATAAAAGTAAACATTGTTATAACAAAATTATTCACTACAAGGAAATGACAACGACAACCTTAGAAGTTGTTGCATGAATTATTATTTGTACATAATAATAATTATGATAAATGATTAATGTTACAACCAGTTAATACATGTAATAATTTTGTAATTACGGCCTTAAGCACCTTTTCAAAGATGGTTTCTAATTTTGGCAAGTTAGTCAACAATTTAAAATTCAAAAAATCAAATAGCAAAAAAATCTTCAAAATCTTACAAAATCATAAATGTTCATAATCGGACATTAGATGAGAGATTTGTTGGGCCGAATCGTCAAAGTACAAGGATGTTAATGAGATTGAAAGTGATTTGAAATAACCGTTTTTGATAATGTACAAATCACTTATCTTGTTAGAATAATGAACAAATTATGTGATTACAACAAGTATAGTGGTCCATAAATCATTTATGTTGTTCTGGCAATTTACTCAGAAAAAAAAAAGTAGGTAGAAAAGGAAATTATCGAATTAATATCAAATAAAGCCAATAATTAATCTTGCTTATTACACCTGAAAATATGAGAAAAAAACAAGCGTCCCCAACCCTGATCAAGACACGTCTGAAAACATCATAACTCCAAAACAAACACTAATTTGGAGTTATGAAGCATCTGTTTAGATACACACAAACAAATGGCTAGAACTTATTACTAATTATTAGAATCTAAGGCCAAAATGGTACTTAGATTCATTGGGTTCATGTACTCTGTTGCTCCAATCATAATCTGATCTACAATAAGTCTATTTGCCTTCTCTGATGGATGAAATGCGTCCCAAAACGCGTAAATGTCTCTGTTTGGGCATAAATTCGACATCGGTGTACAGAGTCCTAATCCATTGTATGGCCCTTGTCCACAACATGCTATTTTTGAAGTAACAAATCCTACACACAAAATAGAAACTAATGTTACTATATTACATTAACAAGTTTAATAAACTGCAGTATTTGTTAAATAACTCACCAAAAGCTGCAGGATCTCTCATGAAATCATTGTGCATTTTCCTTGTGTTTACACCAACAAATACATGTCGACCAAGTTGTTCATTGAGACTAGTAAGCATATCGTCTAATTGTGGGTTGTACATATCTGCAGCCCGTTGAAGCTCGGTTGCACATTCACCGTTTTGACTATGTTGAGCCAGTTCTGCTGGTACACACCCTAATGGGCCCGTTCCCGTCACTAGCACCCTGCGGGCTCCCAAACCATGTAGCCTCTGCATTCAATCAAAATGTTTGAAGATATTGCAATATTTTGGAAAAATAGGAATGTGAATACATACCAATAAAATCTTCCTGTATTCAGAGATGATGAAAGGAACGTAGTCTTGGAGATTATATTGACGAGAGCGTGCAGACAACGGGACAAGGTAATAATTGTTTACAAAATCGTTCCCACCAAGTGTAACAAGAACAAGTGCATTGTTTACAAGTTTCTTTGTTTGTTCGGGTCCTATAAGTGCACTAACTCGTCGTTGGTATTGTTTAAAGTACTCAAGTTGCTGTGTTGCCCGAATTATGTTCACCTAAAAAATAGAATTATATGAATCTTATTAGCAAACAAAAATGTTTTGAAAATAATGCTGGTAAAACAATTTATTGGAAATTTTACAAATTGGACTCCAGTGTCATTTAAAATTCCAATTCCAGCAGATGCAAAGTTGGCACCAATGAGAAGTTTTTGCCCGTTGAGCTGCGGGTTCAAGTATGGCATTGTGGGTTCAGACCCAATACGCTGACCTGCAGTTAAACTTGAGTCAAATAACAATTTAAAAAACAGGTTAATGTGATGGTTAAAAAATTGAAACCGAAACTCAACTGATAAGGTCGGGAATATTGTAGCCATTTGAAAACCGTCCAGTGGCTTGATGACTCGGGTGATCAATACCATAAGGATATGCATCAGCTCGAGCAGTGGTAGCCAAAAAGTTGTTGTTGCCACTATCAACTAACGAG
The DNA here is from genome assembly GCA_963921325.1 of Logfia minima. NCBI lineage: Eukaryota > Viridiplantae > Streptophyta > Magnoliopsida > Asterales > Asteraceae > Logfia > Logfia minima. Next base: position 4,607,632 of record OY992770.1, read on the forward strand.
TCACCAAACACAAAAAACGCACGAGGTGCAGCTTCTGTTAGAGAAGCATACTGTCCCAATACTAGGAATATGGCACAAAGAAACAAAGAGACAGCCATGAGTGAGTTAAATTTACACAGCAGTGAAAACAAAACTTCTGTGTTATGAGTGGCTTATCGATGGAACAAATAATGGGATTTTATAGAGTGGGAAGTTATGGAAAATAATAAGAGTACAGTAAATTTTTGTAGGGATAAATGAGGACCAATAATGTTAATGGTACTGAAAAGCTGGTAAATGGAGGTGGTTGAATTTTATTTAATTGGACGGTTGGTTTATTGGCATGACCCAAAAGGTAAACTATAAATTATTACTGAATTATTGGTACTCTTTATAATGATGGTGTATTATGATTCACAAATGCAATGTAAGTTTTATTTTGCGTTGCAAATGTAGTTTTACAGTGGGCATAAACCTTAGGTTATGTAGTGGCATTGTTGTTTCAAGGTGAAATAAACTAGTCATCTGTATGAACTTTAGCTGATTAAACTGAAAATAGCAAATATTAGTCACGTAATTCATTGTTACACAACACATGAAAATAAACTTCATACAAGTTTTAGCCTTTTGGGCTTTGAAAGTTCTTAATATTAGTGATAAAATTTAGTTCAAGTCTTGGCCTTTTGGGCTTTTAAAAGTTTAGCATGTGGCTTCAATCCTTTTTAAGGATGTCAATTTAAGTCTTAACTCACTGATATAGGTGGCAATATAAAGAATAACATGAAAATTGGTCAACTGTATTATAGTTTATTGACTATTAATAAGAGCTATTAACAGATATAAACAAAAGTTTTCACAAAGCATATATAGATACGTACAGCATCCTAAATCATTTTTTAACTAATTTTCTTCTGTTATCCAACTCGATCGTCTTTTACACTTCAGTGAAGTAAGTGATGTATTTGCTAATGTTGTTAATGGCGTGAGGTAAGTAGATATGTACATGCCTCGGATTGATACTAGTTAGTTTTCGCTGTCAAATGACTATAGGTGGGCGCACATGGGAATGTCCAAACTATGAGTTTGAGACAAACTACATTGGTGATTCGTAGTAAATTTGTAGGGCAGTGAACTAGTGATTCATAATAATTAGTTAATATGGGGGTCATGGAAGGATAAAAAAATTAGTACTTGAAAGATTTGTGAAGTTGTGATGTCTGCCATATGCTTGTACTAAACGACTTAGCACATGGCACAACTAAGGACTGATAGAGAACTAACAAGACTAACATGGCCCTCTTTTAATGTTGTCAAAACCTTTATTTATTAGTACTACTTCCATTTATAAGTTACAACTGTTTTTACTTCTATTATAATGCCTTAAAAGGTTATAACTTTTTTATCTTCTAGAATGATTTCATCTTACGTGGCATGCTGTTGGTCAAGAATTTACCACGTTCTGGTAACATTGCATTTTTAATGTGAGGATACTAAAATAGCTGTCTTAGGACTCTGAAACTCAAAGGCCAAATGTTTGTATTCTGTATAAGAAAATAAACACACACAAAATTAGGAGAATAATAATTACTTCGTGTACAAATTGGAACTACAGTGCATAAGTTTGAACACAGAAAAATAACAAAAACTAAAGAACGAATCAGACGAACAATATAGTTAGATGAAAACAAATTATTGAAATAATTGATCACTAATTCTGAGAATCTAAAGCCAAAATGGTGCTTAGATTCATGGGATGCATATACTCGGTTGAGCCAGTCATCATTTGCTCCACGATAATCTGGTTGGCTCTTTCTGAAGGGTGAAATGCATCCCAAAATGCATATAGATCTCTATTAGCACACAAATTCGACATCTGAGTGCACAAACCGAGCCCATTGTATGGTCCTTGCCCACAACATGCTATCTTTGATGACACAAATCCTGAACAATCCAAACCATCTTGAGCTATGATACTAATAAGTTACTTATGTTTAAAAGAATTAAACTGCAGCTAAAAATAATATTATTTACCAAAAGCTCCCGGATCAGAAATAAAGTCTGAGTGCATTTTCTTTGAGTTTACACTGATAAATACATGACTCCCGATTTTGCTATTAAGATCATTCAGCATTTGGTTCAGTTGTGGATTATATAACTCTGCAGCCCTTTGAAGTTCGCTTGCACATTCACCGTTTCGGCTGTGCTGGGCTAGTTCAGCTGGGACGCATCCTAGTGGGCCCGTTCCTGTGATAAGAACCCTACGAGCTCCCAAATTGTACAGTTTCTGCATTTACAAAATGAATATTTTAATTAAGGTTTATGTTCTAAGCAAGTTTAATTTAATTTATATACTTGGAATGAATATTTTGTAAAGTTGCAGACCATTAAAATCTTTTTGTATTCTGATATGATAAATGGGACATAGTTCCGGAGGGAATATTGTCTAGATCGCGCTGAGTAGGGAATCAAGTAGTAATTGTTGACAAAGTCATTCCCACCAAGTGTCATGAGAACGAGTGCATTCTTTACAAGTTTTTTGGTCTGACTCGTTCCTATAAGTGCGCTTACTCGTTGTTGGTACTGCCTAAAGTATTCAAGTTGCAAGGGCATCCGAATTATGTTCAGCTGAAAAAGCATTGGTCATTTGTTATAAATGTTACAAGTGTAGCTTCATGAAAGAAAATAAATTGTGTGTTAAAAGAATTATACAAATTGGGCTCCAGTGTCATTAAGTATTCCAATCCCAGCAGAAGCAAAATTAGCACCAACAAGGAGTCTTTGGCCTGTCAGTTGTGGGCTCAAGTATGGCAATGTGGGCTCGGCCCCCATGCGCTGACCTGGCATTACACATATAAAATTAGTATATGAAAAAATAGAATGAATATCCATAAAGGGGTATATTAGGAATTTACTTATAAGGTCGGGCATGTTGAGCCCATTGGAGAAACGGCCCGTTGGTCTATGTGTGGGATAATCAATGCCATACGGAGGTGAGTCGGCCCGCGCAGAAGTGATCAAGTAATTATTGTTTCCATTATCGACCAACGAGTCTCCAAACACAAAAAATGCACGAGCATCTACACTAATAAAAACTGTTCCCAGCACCAAAACTGATAAAACTAAGGTAAAGGGGAGACCATAAATTGTAGAGACAGCCATGAATTATTTTGTTAGAGTTATTGACTAGTGCAATGTATGCTCATAATGTTGTGAATAATAAGTGAACAGTTTATATATGTATATGTATATGTATATGTATATGTATATATATATATAAAGGTCTTGTTTGGAATTATAATGTTATAAAATTTATGGTAACTTTAAGCTTGATCCCTGCATGATGTAGGTAGCACAGTTGTAAAGAAGCACCATCAATGAGGCAGCGTGTGTTGGAGTTTGGATTGGTGGACAGTTGCTGGGAAGATTTAATTCAGACGTGTTACAATAAAAACAGTTATTAATAAATAGTTTAACTTTTTTAATGTTTATTAAGAGGAAACATAGCGCATAGGCATAGCTTGATGGCTAGTACAATTTTAAAAACTTGGGCGTGTTAGAGTTGTAACTGATTTATCCAAATTAAAGTCAGATCGAGTTATCCCATATATAGTTTATAACTGAAATATATGTATATAGAATGTACAATTTCTCAAATGGTGTGAAAGTAACAATAAAAACAGCATGAAAATAGTGGATCTTAAAGGCCCTTTATTAGAAAGAAAAATTACATAGGAATTTATTTGACAGTGAGGCGTTAAATAAGGCTGCATGTGATGAAAATAAATAAGTACTAGTACACCAGAATGAGAAGATAATATTAAATGCATGTGTTTGTTGAGACCTATTGAATTCTAATGTTTTTTGCAAGTATAAAGTTGATGTCTAGTTAACCAATGCTACATACATCTCGTGAAATTAAGTGGTGGAGCCATTTCTTTTAGTTGAGGTCTCATTTGTAGTATTTGGACCCCCACCCACCCCATCCCTCAACTAGAACTCTAGAAGCTCATGAACTCCATGTTCTCTGCCTTAAACAAATGTTGTATTTGGGTTGGGTTGGGCTTGGCTGGGCTGGCTTCAATGGGTCAGATGTCAGAACCTAACTTTTGGGGTCTCACCCAACAGGTGGGGCCACAACGCCATTCAAATCTTTTTTTTCGTAAGTTGTAGCTTTTACTTAAATAGTTTCTCTTTATTTTTTCAGATACATGAGATAAATGATAAGTTTTTGATGGTGTATAAAATCACCACCTAATTAAAAGAAGCGGTTCGATATGTCTTAGAGTTCAACTCTTATATTCGAATGTAATATAATTTGAAGGTTTAACGAAAGTGTAAATTGAAATTTCTAGTGTGTTGTTATTTTGAAAAAAAAAATCCAAAATGAGAACACTGTTATAGAACTATCCACGTACACTCGTTATTATTTCGCTATATTTGTATCCTTTTAAAACAGTAATTTAATTATTAAATTTATACTACAGACGGAAGTAATAATGTTAACCTAGAAAAAGCTTTACAAAGTGGATTTTATAACGGAAGGTAGAAGTTATTCGCTATATGTGATATATTCATTAATAAAGGGGTAAAATATTGAATACACTCAACTTTAGGGGAATTTTTATCAACTAATTATAAGTATGGGGGTACAATTGTTAATTTTCATTTCCTTGGGGAATACTGTACAATCCCTTTGCATCACCTCTAGGGTTTTATGTTGTATTCTCGAGATTTTTTATGGCGGAAAAGAATGGGATGGAAAGGAAAAGAGAAGAAAATGATGGAAAGGAAAGTAATATAAGATAGCTCACATGCATTCTCGAGTTGGAAGGAAAGTAAAAGAAAGGAAAGGAAAATAGTTAGATAGACTCCTTTCCCTTCCAATCCGCCCAAAATTGGTCGGAAAATTTTTATAACAAAAAGCCCATCATAATTCACTCCTTTCCTTTTCTCTCCTTCCCTTTCCATCTTAAAAGAAAAACTCAATAATCACTTTTTATTAACTTTCCATCAGTTTCCTTCCCTTTCCACTGAAAAAAAACTCGAGAATGCACCATTAGAGAAATTAAAATTAAGGTTTTACTGACGATGAAGTTAGAGTTTAATAGGCGATGATTTGGATTAACCATTCATCTTACCGTGTTCGAGTTCATCCCTCTTTCTTTGTTGAACTTTATTCTCGTAAGTTTTTTGCCTCTCCCCTTTTCTTCAATCGCACTCATAATTTTGCTGCTTTCTCTCATTCCAATAATCGAAATTGTAAAAAAGTTAGTCATCTCAAAACCCTAGATGATGCCGTATATACATATAAGCACATGGTTAATAGAAACTATTCCTCCAATTCCAGAATTCACTAGAGTTTTAGCCTTTATTGTTAAGATGAACCATTTTGATGCTGCAATTTCTCTGATTAAAAAGTTTGACTTTTTAGGAGTCAACCCTGTTTTACATCCCACTATTTACGTTTTCAACCTTGCAATTAATTGTTTTTGTCAGTTGAAAAGGGTGGATTTTGGGTTTTCCATGTTAGGGAAAGCCACAAAACTTGGTTACGCACCCGATTCTGCTACTTTTAATACACTCATTAGGGGACTTTGTGTTACTGATAAGCTTAGTCAGGCAGTTAAGTTGTTTGACCGAATAATGGAGAATGGGTTTGAACCTAGTCTAGTGACTTATGGAACGTTGATAAACGGATTTTGCAAATCGGGAGACACTTGTGGTGTGATTGTGCTGTTCTGGAAGATAGAAGCGTCTACTTGTCCACCTGGGGTTATTCAGTACAGCACCATTATAGATAGCTTATGTAAGGATAAACAATTTGTAGAGGCTTTGGAGTTTCTTTCAGAAATGAATAGGAAAGGCATTTTGCCAAATTGTTGTGACTTACTCTAGCTTGATTCATGGTTTGTGTAATATACACTCGTGGGATGAAGCATTGAGATTGTGGAGTGAGATGCTTGCTCGAAAGTCGAAACATTCCACCTAATGTACATACATTTACTATTTTATTGGATGCATTATGTAAATATAGTATGATAAATGAGGGTGAAAGTTTGTTACCATTGATGATTAAAAGAGGTGTGATGCCTAATACTGTCACCTACAACACACTTATGGATGGTTACTGTTACTCGGAAAAGTTGACATTGCTAGAAAGTTATTCGACTCTATGATTTACCAGTCTTGCACGCCTTCTGTTATCAGTCACAACATCTTAATTAACGGGTACTCTGAACACATAAGAATAGATGAAGCGTCGAGTGTTTTTCATGAAATGTCTAAGAATGGTATTGCTCCTAATCTCGTGACATACAACACTCTTACTAGTGGTTTGTGTCAGGCAGGTCGACTTGAGGAGGCCCTTTTGCTTCCTTCTGAAATGAAATCATGTGGTCTAATACCAGATATTTGCACTTACAATACTATTTTAGACGCCTTTCGTAAGAATAGGAAACTAGACGAGGCCCTAAAGTTATTTGATACTATGACTGACCAAGATGTTATCAGTTACAACATCTTAATCAATGGGTTCTCTGAAAACGAAAAGATAGATGGTGCCTTAGGTTTTTTTAGTGAAATGTCTAAGAGAGGTATTCACCCCAACCTCGTGACATACAATACGCTTATGAGTGGTCTGTATCATGTAGGTCGACATGAGGAGGCACGTATGCTTTTTTCTGAAATGAAATCTCTTTGTCAGAATCCAGATATTGTCACTTTCAATACTATACTGGATGCCCTATGTAAGAATAGGAAACTAGACGAAGCCCTAAAATTGTTTAAGATGCTGGATGATGATGATGATGGTATTGTCCCGGATATTGTCACAAGCAATTCTCTTATTGACGGTATGTTAAAATCTGGGGAAACTGATGATGCATACGAGCTTTTTTCAAGTCTATCTGCTAGAGGCCTGAAACCTAATGTTCGTACATTCAACATCATGATTGATGGATTGTGTAAAATGGGTGAACTTGATAAAGAAAATACGTTTTTTCTAGAAATGAAAGAAAATGATTGCCCTTCTGATGACGTTACATATAAGACAATGGTGCAGGGTTTTCTCCAAGCAAATGATACAACCAATGCTATTGAGTTTCTTAATGGGCCAGTTGATGCCAGTCTCTCAGCAGATGCTAGGGAATTGCTGAATACGGTTTTGTCCACTGAACTGTTGAAAGATGTTACAGCTTCAAGATGAGTATTTTTCAGAGGTATATTATTCTTTTTCTCTCGAAGTATTTCTGAATTATTTTCTGATTTGGTTTCTAACTTCATACTTCATATTGGAACTCATTATGCATCAGTGGAAGTTCGCATTTCTGTCTTTGGACCATCCCACGTAAATTCAGGAGTTGGATATTGTCTCGAGCAGTTTCCACTTTCCTGGTGGTCTGTAAAGTTCCACTCTAGAATAACAGACACAAAAGACCTCATCATTTTCACATGATGTATGTGGTCGTTTTGGTATCACAGAAGAGATGTTTATGGTGCTTGGTGACAATATTTGGGATTGGAGCACTCTGACAGTTCACCCAAGTGATCATATGCTGAAAATCAGGTACATGCATGATACATATACCCAGTGATACCATAAAAATGACTAATCCTACGAAGTTTTAACATTTGGGATATATGTTTCTTATTCTGCGTGTTTTATGCCGGTTTACTTCCCTATTTTTACAGGCCATTAATAAGAAGTTAGGGACCATTGGGACTCTGTAAAAAGATATTATTAAGTTGAGCAATCTCGGCGTATTGCTACGGTACTACATTTTTGTAAAGTAAAAATGTTCAATGCCTCTTTTGGTAAGACTGTAGGTTTCTATATTTTCCGCTAAATCTAAAAAGAAAGAGTAATTGTAGCAAAACTTGTCTAGTGTTGCCAAACGAGAGCTGAAAGCATCATGGTTGTGTATGAATGTGAAAATCTTGACTATATAATTTCTGGAATCAAATACAATTCTTAACATATGAATATTTCTGATGCTGTTGCAGAACCCTCTCACATTTGAGATAGTACTTAGCATTTAGAACTAAGTTGGAGAATATGGTCAGCTGAAGGTTCTGCAAGTCGGCCAGATTAATAAACTTTGCGAATGGGAAGTAATTTTTTTGGGAAAGCATCATCCGAACCCCATGATCTAGCAGCAAGAGAATGCAAGCATATACTCATCCTCCCATCTTCCATCTGAGTTTACCTTAGACTATGCATAAGATCTTGGGTCCATGTATACAGGTATGGTTTGTGTTCTTACTTCAACTTTAGTTTGCCCAACATTATGTCGTTTCTGATGGTTCCACATTGTAAATCTAATTGGAGATTAGATTTCTGTATATCACAACAGCATATAGAAGGTTCGTTCCGTTTATCCACTATAAATGTCGTTTAATTTATAGAAAATTATTTTAACTGTTGCATATAAGGTACTCAAATTATGTGATGTGTATCGATTCTTAGGTATACCTTCTGTAAATATAATTCATCTGAGATTTATATAGAGGGTTACGAGATATTTGCATCATAAGATTGTTCCCGGTGTTTTCATTTGAATATATTTTTAACTTCTGTATCTTTTAGATTGTCAAAGGTACTTAAGAACTCAACCCACATATCTAACACCCTTCTATAAGTTTATACATTTTCTTTACAAAATTTAAAGTCTAAAGATGTGAAATTCTCATATTACCCTTTTTATCGACAAATTAAAACAGCTTTTATATTAGAATTATGATTAGTCAAATATATCTATAATAGTTTCATTTCGCTACTATCACACATTAACTATTAGAGAATCTTTATCCTGTCAGAAAAATCGTTAGATAAGTATATTACAATGACAAAATATTAACATTATTTAGAATAAACTTCAAATTCCGCTGTTTAGCGCGAGTATCTGCTATTATATAAAATTTTATAAGTAAGATAATATGGTAAGCAATTTAATATTGTAAGAGTGTAATAGTAATTTGTTTTACAAAAAGCTATAAACTTTTTTAGAATGAGCTTTTCGTTTAGGAACTTAAGGACACTTTAAGCTAAAAGTTTTTACATCTGTATGGAATCTTATTTTACACGACTTAATTTGTTAAAACTAAAAGTTATAAATTCTTAAATGTTTCCAAGTGCTTTTTATCAAACTGATCATGTATTATAGCATGCATCGGTTGATAAAATTTACCATTGTAGTTTAGGTAGAGAACTTGACTAATAGTCGGATATCTAAAAACCTTCTTAACTATGTACTAAAAAAACATATGAAACAAAATCAATATCGAACAATATTTTGTAATAATTGCTGCCGATATTATGATTCAAAGAATGCAATTTGTCTCTTTACTATCATGTTGATGTGTCACTATCTATTTCCATCAATGAAAGTATTCCCTACCCACACATTTAAAGGTGAAAAGATTGGGAAGAGTCCAAAAACTGATAAAGATTTTTTTGTAGGAAACAGATGTTATTAAAAAACATATTTATACTTTTATAGAGATATAAAATACTTATTCAAGTTGAAAGAAAAAATCCATTGTAAAATGACAGTCATAAAATGATACAAGCAGCTTGAAGAGATAGCATAGAGAGAGAGAGAGAGAGAGATGTCCTTAAAATGATTTTGATCTTGTAACAACCCCAATATAGTGGTCAAAGTTGTAAGGTAGCTCTGCAAATTTAACCTCATTACTGGGCCCATTCCTCTTTGTGGAAAAATGAACCCCACCCACATGAGAAAAGTGGACTGTGCCAAATGCAAGATAAATATTATGTACAAAATTGTCACAGTTTATATATATATATATATATCAAAATGGTAAATTAAAATATGACCAAGTAAATATTTATTCTACCATGTGATTCTGTCGAATAAAATTTCTAAACACGAAAAGTCAATACGAATCGATGATAAAAATAAATATATATAATTGATATACATAAACACGCTAAAAGTTCTTATAAGTGTTTACTTTATTAATAAATAATTTAAAATCTATAAGTATGCAAAAAAATAATTAAGTTTATGTCTCGCCTTCTTATCACCTTTTTCTTCCTGATCATTCTCTAGTAGCTCCACCTTAAACGAAACACCTTTCTTACCTTGTACCTCATGAAATCTTGTTTCAATACCATAATTAAGTTGCTTATACCTTATTTGTGAATAACTTTTATTCCCTTGTACACCCGAAGTATTCCTCATTCTTTTTATCCTTGTTCTCCCTTGTCAGTTGATTTATCCCTTTTAGAAATCCTAAACTATCAACCTTTCAACAAATCTCAACAAGCGTTCTCCCTTACTATCTCCTTAAAAATTGAATTAAACACTTCTAGAACCCTGGCAGATCGATTTTCCATCAAGATTTGAAATATTGCACAAAAGTTAATAATTCCTTCAAACAAACAAAAAAATCAACACGTAACTTGATCTACAAGCAACCACCAAGTCTTGAACCACAAAATGCAACAAAAATCCTTTATGTCGACTTTTCTTGCACCTCAAGGAATCGGCTTTTACCTTGAAACCAAAGAAACCGAAACTACTTTCAAAACCTCGAAATCAATATAACCCAAGAATCTTGAATCGATTTACCCAAGAAAACCCTTGAACCGATTTACCCTGGAAGTCCCTAGAATCAATTTAACACAAGAAAGACCTTTGTAAAACCTCTTAAAGTCGAAACTTCGCTTCACCACCTTATGATCCACACAACGATATCCAAACAATACTTGAAACGAAAATCAACATGAAAACCTCATATTCGAGCGACAACTTCGACAAGATATATCTCACTACTCAAACTTCCGATCTCAGATTCTCTCCAGTTAGATCTTAGATCTCTGTCTAGAAGCTACAGTTTAAATTTCACCACGATACAATAGTTAACAGACTCACATCGCCTATTCTCCCACGACTGAGCAGTAATTAATGAAAGAAAAACTGTTTTTATGTTTCCATTTTATTAAGTCCCTCCACATTGTGTGATTCCTTCTTCTCAAACAAGGCTCTCATACCAATTGTTGAATAAAATCTCTACACACAGAGCAAACACGAATCGACAATAAGAACAACTATGTAATCGACACACAAGATATTCTCTCAGTCGTTTAAAGTTTATTAATAACTAAGTTAAACCCTATTAGTACACAGAGAATAATTAAGTTTATGCCTCACCCCCGAACCTCTATTTATAAAGATGAGAGGGTTCAAACCAAATCCCCTAGAAGTATATAATTTCTCTCACAATCGATTTCCACCTCCTCAAATTTACTTATATCCCAAGTAAACCTACGTTATAAGCTATACTAGTCCTAATCTAATTCAATTAGTTAAGTTACATGTTGCTATCTCTAAGTATTACTCATATTCCTAATAGATTCACTTTGTTACAACCTAAAAAATGTTCTTTCACGTTGTTGTTCATAGCTTCCTAAATCATCATATTTACATAATTAAGATTATAGTTTACTAATGGGACTTGTAGTTTTATGTAACAATATGTTGAATGAAAATAGCGTTTGTGGCTCGCTCGATCCAAGTATCACTCTTGATTTTCAATGTATGTACGGTGGAGTGTTGTGCTCTCGCCTTCGAATGTTATGACTATAACCTTCAAGTAGCGAGCTAGTAATGGTTGAATATGTAGTGTATATGACAGCTTATGGTGTGTGTGTCTATATATATTTATATGTATCTTTTTATGTTTAAACATTTAAATTTAAATATAACAAAGATGAATTCAAATTTTAGTGTCATGATATTGGTGTTTATGGGATAATGGATTCAGTCATGTAGTGATCAATCGTGCACAATGAAGCATCATGCCTATAAGTGACTAATAGGCTTATAGCCTTATCATGCAAGTGTATACACATGGCATTCTCACCAAATTGACCGTCTTATTTTTCTTTGAATTCTAAGAGAAAGGGAGTAGTGTCTATGTGGTCAAATTAATGGCTTTTAATGCCAGCCTAACATCAGTTAAAAACTCCTTTAGATCACTTTTTATGATGACTGAAATAAGACTGATGACTGAACTTTATATCAGTGCCATGTCACCTCTAGGACTGAAGATTAACTCAAGACTGAACGCTCCCTATAGTGACTGCAAAACTGAAGTTTTTAGTGTCACGTCAGCGCCACGTCATTTCTTAAATATCAATACAAATAAATTTTTTATTAATAATAAAAATTACAATAATTAAAAAACTAATTTATATTAATAATAAAAATTACAATAATTAAAATCCTACCTTACATTAATAATTAAAAAATTACGTTACGCTAATAATTAAAATTACAATGATTAAAAACCTACGTTACACTAATAATAATTAAAAATTGATACAATTATTGGATGGTGATTGAGATTGAGAATTTTTGTTTTGTTTTTTAGACATTTTGTAGGTGGATGTGTTTGATATAATATAAGTAAAGTTGATGTGAATTGGGTGTGAAAACTAATGGGTAATTGTTTTATATAAATTGTGTATGAAATATATAAAGATTAAGATAATTGTGTGTGAAAAAATAAATAATTGTATGTGTATATATATAGTGTTTGATATTGTTTAAACCCGTTGGTAGTCGTTCGACCCATGCCTTCCCGTCCTCCCTTCGTTATGCGCGAGACGGTGGACCATAGGTTGGTCCCTAAGACGGGACCGTGCATATGGTAACTAACACAAGATGGAGCAAACTCATCACAATTCACCTAAGACGGAAGCTAAGATACTCCCATAGGGAGTGGTCTTATGGTAACATCCGACGTTGAAGATTCTATTTCAAATGTCAATTCACCCGATGTTAATAATTTTTCCTTTTATTTTGAATTTATTGATTTAAAATAATTTGTAGATGTAATTTCACACTAAATTTAACATTGAACCACTTTTTAAAAATTGTACCTAGTATTAAATTTGATGTTGAAAGTTAACACTAAACTTAACATAGTCTACTCCTTAGTGTAATAGTTTATGTACAAAAATGTATGTCTTTGTACCAAAAATACGTAATGTTTGCCAGTATAACAACCTTTATAAGACTATCGATATATTATCACCTAGGAAGTTGACTTTCAAAAAAATACACTGTATATTAAGGGGTCAAGCTGAATATATTACTTTCTTTACTAAACTTACTAGTCAACCACTCACAGTTTCCAATGTAATATTACAATTTTCAATGCGGTATTTTCTTTATTAAACTAGTATGTTTAATAGGTTTAAGCTCAATATACTAATCAAATTTATTAAACGGGTATTACTAAACATACTAGTTTAATAAAGGGAATACCGCATTGGAAATTGTGATATTGCATTGGAAACTGTATCATGTGAGTGTTGACTAGTAAGTCTAGTAAAAAACGTTAGTATATTGAGCCTCACCCTTATTAAACTTACTATTCAACACTCACATGACACAGTTTTCAATGCAGTATCACAATTTCCAATGTGGTATTCCCTATATTAAAAGGGTACATCTAAATATACACTTTATTTTCAGTATTTAAACATCATTAAAGTATTTTGACTAATAATTTAAAACACCTTAATTATTATACTAATCATTTATATTTTTACTTTTTTCATTAAAAAATTCAAATGATTATCTCAGTCATAACTTATATTTAAATTTTCTTTTTATTTTTTACTTATCCAAATATATATATAAATAAATAAATATACAAACATAAAATTCGAAATTAAATATTACAACTTTTATTAAGTAATTTTAACTTACTTTTTCAATCAGGAGAGTGTTGCAAAACTACATTAAGTTAGATCATGATTTTCAAGAGCACGATAATAATATTCGCAAAAATCATTTTAATGACTAACATATTTGTCTTCCCACCCATATGCAATATAACGTCTATATGTGATCCAAAGTGGATGACTTAACGGTAAAGAGAAACCTTCCCGTAATGCAACTCTAATATAATGGTTATGATTCACATGGGCAATCACTATGGTCTCATGTGATCTGATTGCGGTGGACTGGACCAAAGAGGAAAACTTGTAGTACAAACTCCATCATTGGTTAGATTTACAACTACTTTATTATATGACGAAGCAATAACCAAGCTTGTGTATGACATTTTTCAACAAATTTCAAGATACTATAATTAATATTATTATAATAATGATAAAAATATAAATAATATTAATGTTCCATTAAAGTTAAAATAATCATAATATAATAATATTCATAATAGGAGGTAAGTGATACAAATATAAAAGATAATATCAGTATAGTATGAAAGATTTGATAGTGCCCTAGATATCTCAAAAGTTAAATAGAAAATAATCAATGAGCCACCTCTGGTATTAGTGTTGTACCGTGATGGAAGAAAAAGAAAACCAAAAAAGTCGTTAAGATTCGAACGTGAGCGTATAACACAATTTATAAACAATAGACCGTTAGGCTACAAGCCACTTTATTTGAATTTTGTCACCAAAAATTATTTAAAATTAACATTAAGAAATAAAATATATTCACAACGTTATCTCACCGATTGCGTCTTTTCCGACGCCTCTCACAAATTCGACCGGAGCAAGTAATTAATTCTTTTTAAATTGTGAAGTGTACTATAAGCAAGTAATTAAAACTCTCTATTTTATACCCCTTTAGCATGTTTGCTCCACATTGTAAATTATGTCAACATTAAAAAAAGCTGACTACAAAGTCAAACTTTAAAATATTAAAAAGCTAACTAAAAGATAATTATAAAAAATCAAAAAGTTGACTAAGTACTTTTGATAGGACTCTATAAAAATAATGTGTTTAGTAATAGCCGTATTAAGTAAATTGCGTAACACATAAAAAGACTTTGCAACGACTGATATAAAACTAATCCGCATAAATTTTGTGAATAGGCATCTAGCTTCTCTCTATTCGTCTTGATGGCCTTATGATACTGAACCTGATATAATTTACATATTCGACTTTAATTATTGAGAGACTCTGGACACCCTACTAAATGGTGTTTGTGTAAATAAATTTACAAAATGGGGTGCCATAAAAAAGGACGATTCTGGATTAAGGAGCAACAGAGAGAGTACATCATGATATGTTTGGAATAATTCCCCACCAATAGTCCCTCGTCCCCACAACCATTCACATTATCAAAGTTACAATTATTTATTGTAACAACCGGTCAGGTGACGTTCCCAAAAATGTTATTTCGACGGTAACTATAACTCAGAGATTTTTTATATTTGATGTGATCATTTATCAAGGATCACACTTCACTATTTCAGCCGATATTCAACTGTTCTATATCATTTATCAAAGATCACACTTCACTATTTCAGCCGATATTCAACTGTTCTATATATGCTATGTTTTCTAAAATATAATAAAAATCAAACTGTACGATAATATACATAAAATACTATTTTGTTATTTGAAAAATAAATTTTTAAATTTTTTTAAAAAAAAACTATAATAAAATAACCCAAGTTAAAAAAATAAAAATATACCATTGCAAACTCGATGGTCGGTTTATGAGTTACGAGTGTCAGATTTCGAGTTCTTAATTGATAGGTTGCGAGTTATTGAGTCGTTTGTAGAGTCTAATGTATAAGTTTCACTCATTTTTTTGTTTTTGGTTTACTTTTTTTGTATTTTGATAGTTAACATTATCTACATTAAATGGCAATCTAAAAGTCGATAGAAAATGTAAATTCCTTAAATATAGAAATTAACAACATAAGAATAAAAAACATGTAAATAAAGGTGTAAACATAAAATTTCATTAAAAAACATATTAAGAGTTCGTTTTTTTATTTTAAAGAAGAACTTACAATACGTATAAAATTAGTAAAAAGTTAACCTTTATATTATTTAGAGCAGGAATTTAACTAAGAAAGATGGACAAATCGCATTTAGCTAACGCTTTCGTCTTGTAACAACTCTTCCGTCCATAATAGGCATGACCCATATGAAACTAATAAGTATCTCGTAGTTTAACTTAAAATTAAATGTCATCTATCAATATGTTTATGGTTTAATAATATTTGTATTAATGAGAAGTCCAATAATCAGGGGTATGTTATTTATTTTTATGGATCTTTAAAAAAGCTCTTAGTAGTCGTACGGATAAAATAATAATTTCTATTTTTTTTAAATATCTCAAATGTATTATATAATAGTATATCGACATAGAGAAGTTCAAGTTAAAATTAAATGTCTTATATTAATTAGTTTACGGTTTAATAATGTTTGTATTAATGACAATTTAATAATTAGCGGTATGTTAGTCATTTTTATGATTTTTAAAAAGACTCTTAATAATTACATGGGTAAAATAATCATTTATGTTTTACAAAAAAAATCTTAAATACATTATATAATAGTATATAGATACAGAAAAATTTAAGTTGAAATTAAATGTCATATATTAATTAGTTTATAGTTTAATAGTGTTTGTATTAATGACAATTTAATAAATAAAGGTATATTAATTATTTATATAAATTTAAAAAAAAAAACTCTTAATAATTATATGTGTAAAATAATTATTTATATTTTTAATAAAAATTACCTCAAATATATTATATAGTAATATAGATATACGTATGTCTAATACTTAATAAAGTTTGTTTTTTCTTTGAGTATCAGGAAATTATGAGTAAGCTAGAAGTATTGCTATCTATCTATATATAATATGATTGAGAAATTGAAATTCTATTTAATTTTAAGGTTTATTTGACAGTCATCAACTCCATAACTGCAATCACGTAAAATTATTTAGTTTAAACATTAAAAGCGATTAAAATTCAAATAGCAAAGTTAAATTTCTCGAGTAACGGGTTAGATGCCTGGCCCAGCCTGTCTTGTGAATTTCTTGGATAATGTGAGTGCCACCTTTCTGACTCGTCTGCCTCACGTGACATATCATGACTCTTACTTGGGGTCTTCTGTAATTTCAACCCAACTACACATACTAACATTTCTCAAAGTCCAACGCCATGTTTCAATTCTTCTTCAAAACTTATGTCGGTGTTATACATTTTCTATAACTATAAGGACGATGTGTATATTATTATTAAATTTTATGTAAATGTTTATTGATTTTATATGCATGAAGTTTGAGTCTAAATTTCTTTCCTCATAGCTCGTAGTTAATTTACATTTTAGTTTTTGTCTCATTTGAATTTTAATTAACATTGTGAGTGACATGTATTTCAATCGATAATAGATATGGATATTGTTGCTATAAATAACACAAAATTAGAAATTCGAGTCATAATTATTCTATATTCACAATCACTAATTATTTTATGTATGAGTTGGTATTATAAATAATTAAAGGTTAATTATAAATTTGATCCATTGATCAAACCTAATTAACAGATTAATTCTTTACTCAAAACATTTAACAAACTAATTCACATTTGATCGACAAAATCTTCGATCACCAATTAAAATTCGAAATCAATTCGTTACCCACTTAGTCACATACTAATTAGTTCGTTTACTATTAATTAATTCTTTTGTAAACAATTGAAAAAAAAAATAATAATAATGAGATCGAAGTGGGCCTCCTTCGATCACCAATTATTTTCTGACACATCGACATGCATGATCGAATATTCGATCATGTATATTAATTTTTTACAATTTCGATCATGAAGGTCTACGTGTCAGAAAATGATTGGTGACTGAAGGAATACCCACTTTGATTTACATTATTTATTTTTTCTTTTCAATTGTTTAATATTTGACAAAATGTTAACTAAGTAAGTAACAACTTGATTTTAAATTTTAATTGACGATTAAAGACATTGAAAGCTTTATTGATCAAAGATAAATTAATTTATTAAATATATTAGTTAAATATGTTAGTTAAATGATCAATTTATTAATTAGATTTGATTAATGAATTAAATTTATAATTAATCTAATAAATAATCTATCATCAAGTATATGAGTTGACTGGTAAAGAAAAAGGGAGAAAAATTATCATTGTATCAAATTTCTTTTTTCAAACCGCTGGTGATTATCTATGTTACACGTTGTATTTAGACATGTAGAGGAGTTCTCGTGTCCTCTAAGCTTATCCTTTCTTTTTATGATTAGACGGCTTCAACAAAAACGTCGAAAGGAAATCATATCATCCACATATATATTATTATTTAATCTAATTTTAATAAATATTTAATTTATGTGTAATTTTTAATTACATATATAATAAGATAAAATTTAATATTATATTATGAAGTATTATGCAATAAAATAGATAAATTAATTAGTTTATATACCTCAAAAAGATTTTTAAAACTCGCATATTTATTAAGTTCGATATAAAAATCAAAATTTATTTATTAAATGAATTTTAAAATATATGTAAATTCAAATTCAAATTCAAACTCATTTAAGCGTAGTTCGTTCACATCGCTACTTACAAGTAACATGTGCACGTCACTTGCAAAATGCTTTGGGTGACACCGTGTGCAAAGCGGTTGAATTCTTTTAGTTTTTAGTTTTCCAATTGTGAACAAGCAAGAAGATACACTTCCATTTTTTAGAATGTAAGGTTGGCTTGAGATTTTCAATAACTGAATATGAGATCGTGTATTTTTTTAGTACATTAAGTTTTTATTTTATTTTTCGTAATGATAGTTTGGTGGTCAACGACATATGCATAGAAAGACAAAGTCATATGCTAAAAGCTCGTCCCCATATTCATGTTATTCTAAATTATATAATTTACCTATTACATATTAATTATTAAATTTGACAGTAAAATCACTATCAGTTATGTTTATTGTATTCATATCACTCACTCAGTTAATATTTCACTTCAAGTCCAAGTTACAATTATCAGAAGTTGATAAAGACTATATGAAATATTTGTCCTAGTAAAAGGTTGAAAACAAAGAGAGAAAAATCAACGTTGAAGTGACATTCGATGTTCTCATCTATTTGACTAACGGTTTATGCTATTATCTAAAAGTATAAGAGGTTAAAAAAATACTCAGTGTATTTGAGAATGTGAACACGTATAGTATATAAGGGTTGTATATATCTTGTGTAAAGATATGTATAGCCGCTTATATTATCTTTACAGAAAGTGTAAATTACTTTTTCTAATCTTAGAAATAAAGTCAACATTAATATTATTCTTGTGATGTAATGTCATATCGAAAATATTATAAGTTACATTCAATCTTCCCCAATACGGTTGAGATACGTGTTAGAGTTTGTAGTATCCTTTCGAGCATTTACCACCTATGAATATTCATCTCAACAACCGTATTGAATGTCCCAAAAAGCATTAACAATGATATTTGATTTGAACAATTACTCAAGTTAGTTAGTGAGCCTTTTGTCAATACTTTAAGTTAGTATTGAATAACTGATAGTCATGAGCTTCCTTTTGTTGAATCACTTATCGTAGTTAAATTTGTCATCGAGTATTGTTTACTTTGACTAGTTTTAATTGTCTTAATTCCGCAGTGAACAATTGTAAAGTTATTCATTGATTAAATCAATCAAACTTTAAATTGGAGAAAAATTGTATTCAACCCCCTTATACAATTGCATTTGTTGTTAGTAGTTAGTTAATAAAAACTTAGTGGACCAACAATTGGTATCAAAGCTGATTGGATAATCAATATCTAGATCTTTTTGACTACTAACCATGTTCCTCACACCACTTGAGAGGAATCGTAATGCTAGTGGTCTGTGTTATGGCAGACTCAGTGAGTGAATATGAATTAGATGACTATTCAGTGTATTTGTGAGCGCATTTTAACTCCGAGAATACTATCCAGATCATTTTTTTTCACTCCTTAATTTTTTCAACAACAGTATTATAAACAATGTCTAAAATATTAAAAAACAATTTGATCACTTAACATGCTTTAATATTTCAAAACTAAAACATATTTACAAAATATATTTATAGGTCATTTCAACTTGAAAGAGTCAAAAGCTAAAACCCTAAATAAATTTAAATTTGTGCCACCCCCTTTCATATATCCAAGCACCACCAGCTGTATATATAGCCAAAGATTGTAGTACACACTCTTAAAAAAAAAGCCTGCTGCCTTTTTTGTTTTCTTTTTCCTTTTATCTCATCATCAATATTTCTGCCATTAATCTCTGTTCTTTGAAACACTTCAAAGACCAGACCCCATTTGGTCTTTTCAATCCAGCAACTGGAACCAAACCCGTTCTTTATTTTTAGTTTTAACCACAAACACTTGCAAACTCTTTGTGGAGCCCCATTTCTCTCATTTTTCTTTTAACTTTGCATTTTGCAGTGCTTCTCTTTTCTATTCTAGAGAGAGAAAGAGACATCCCAACATAACATATAAACAAAGAAATATATCAAATACTTATTTATATAATGCAGCAGCACCTGATGCAGATGCAGCCCATGATGGCAGCTTATTATCCCACTAACAACGTCACTACTGATCATATTCAACAGGTTAACTTCAACCCTTAATTCCTGATACTCATGAAATATGGCATATGTTTTCACCTTTAACTTTCTCTTTCACATAATAGCTAGAATCCACTTTTATACATGTGTGTCCATGGCTTGTTGTTGGGTGGGGATTTGTTCACTTTATTCATACTTTTGTGTTTGCTTTTTTGGCTTTTAATTTGCCTGCCTTTTTCCTGCTTGTTTCTTCATCCGCAACAACTTATTATTACATCTATATGTTATATATGTTGTGAGTGATATTGTTGCAGTACTTTACTAAAGCTTTGATCTTGCATGATGTGCATAATAGTAATATTAATAATAGCTTATACAAGAATACATACATTTTTATCGAATATCTAGCGGTATGTGAGAGATTAAAGGTCGAGAGGCAAATGTATATATGTGGGATTTATATATATCACGGTTAAGATTGCCTTTAAAAAAATACATACATGTTTGGTCTTTCATGTTTTGACCGTAAGAATGAAAGTTTATTACATGCGTTGCTGTTTTAATATTTGTATTAATGTTTTTCTTTAATCACCCTTTGATGTTTTATATCATATTCTTACCGGAAAACTAAAGTAGGAGAATAAAGTCTTGAACTTTACATTATTTTTTTGCTTTATTTTTCTAACTGGCACGGAAAACAAGATTTGAACCTAACACTTTCAAAGGTCTTGTAAGTTGTAACCTGATCAAATACTTACATTTATTTATATTTATTGCAAATTGATATTTTTCAAGAAAATAGATCTTGGTTCACAAATCTTTCATCTTGGAGAGGTGTTTATAAGTTAATCTTTAACTGCTTATGAAAACCAATTTTATCTTAATAATCTGATATAAATTTAAACCAAAAGCTTACAAGCTCATGAGCGGTTAATGATACATTTGTTGATATTTTCAAGTTTTAATGTCTTTAATGTGTAATAAGAAGTTACCCAAACACTTCATATATAATGTTTTGTTAGAATATTTTTATGAAAACATTAATTTTTTAGTTTTACATGCAAAAAGGGTCATATTCTTTCTTTCTATAGAGCTGTGGAAATATACCAGACCTGATAGCAATCATTGATATATAGGTTACAAGATTTCATGTTCACACAACAATATCTGATTTTAAAATCTGGTGAAGGGTCGTTTTTTAATAATTTAACTGTCCAGATGTTAATAAAGTTGCCAACTTGTAATTAAATCCTGGTCAGTGGACTCGTTTTTGTGACGGTATGAAGTATCCTAACTTATTTTTTTACTAAAAGTTATATATTTTTAATGTATTTGGGAATTTCAGCTGCATGTGCAGGTTTGGGGAATTAAATAAAGGGTTAACAAGATTCTTTTTCTATATCAATCTTTGTGATTGTGTATTTTGATTTTTTGTATTGATTCATGTGTTGTCTTTTGTGCTCTAGGCATCTTATTAGCTGATTTTGATTACACAAAACAAGATTATCATGTCTTAAACAATAATATAATTTTCTTGTGTTCTGCACTTTACAAAATGCATGAGTTGGATATAGGTATTGCTGAAGTCCCTTTAAACTATCTTTCAGCATAAAATATTCGATCTTATTGTATAATATAAATATATAAATATAATGTTTGTGCTTTACTATTTTGATTTAGCATTGGATTAGGGGACAATAGTAGTTCTCAACATGGGATTTACTTCTGTTTGTAACAGCTTTCTATTTTATAAAAAGTTAATGACCTTTTTTGTTTTCATTCTTCATACATTCTTTTTGTGTGTATGCAGTACCTTGATGAAAACAAGTCTCTGATTCTAAAGATTGTTGAGAGCCAAAACACTGGAAAAATGGCGGAATGTGCTGAGTAAGTTATTCTTAATTGCTAACTTCTTGTTCTTTTATTAACTTGGGGTCAATTCAGTACATGATTTGTAACAAAATAAATATATTTTACTTAACTAGCAGGTTTAGGAATGTTTAGAGGTCATAATATTACATGTATAATTGTATATCCCTAACTAATAGGAAAATTCTTGAATACTCAAACACGTGAGTATCACAGCTTCAGAAAACAGAAGAACCACATCCGAACATTATTTTCTCTGGCCAAGCTTTGTTACAAGTGATCGATTATCTTATTTTAATTATACCTGTATGACATAATCACTTTCAAAACGCAATGCCAATTTAGAAAAAAGTTACTAGATTTAATACCCTTTAACTCAGTAAACACACACACACCCACAACTAATTGGCATGAAATTGTAAACTTTGATATGGCAGACATCAGGCCAAGCTTCAGAGGAACCTTATGTACCTTGCTGCAATTGCTGATTCTCAACCTCAAGCACCTGCTCTTCATTCTCAGGTAAAAATCTTTCACCAACTAAATGAAACCTCCTACTATAGGACTTTGTAGACCAAATATTAACAGTAGTGCTTAATATATATGATCCAGTATTCTCAAGGTGGGATGATGCAGCAGCAAGGAGGTCACTACATGCAGCAGCAACAATCTCAACAGATGTCGCCACAAGCACTTATGGCTGCACGTTCGTCGATGATGTACAGCCAACAGCAGTACTCATCCATACAACAGCAGCAAGCGTTGCAAAGCCATTTAGGAATGAATTCAAGTGGTGGAAACAGTGGACTAAGCATGCTGCAGACTGATAATAACAACACTGCTGGTGGTGGGATCCACCTTGGTGGAGGTTTCCCGGACTTTGGACGTAAGCAAGACATTGGGATTTCTGGTCCCACTGGTGAGGGACGAGGAAGTGGTGGCTCGGGTAGTGGAGATGGTGGTGAGACACTTTACTTGAAATCTCCTGATAAAGGTAACTGATCATATGGGTAGTCTTTGTGTTAGGTGATGGTTTAGTTGTTGAATCTTATGAAGCTTGTAGTCTTTAGACGTTTATGGAAGTAGATGTTTTCTTCCTTATTTTTTATAAATTTGAAACCTTCGGTTATCGGGTTGACATTGGAACTCTTGATCTTCGTGATCTTTATGTTGTGGGACTATTGGATCATTTGATGATCTATTTTGTAAAAAATTGTAGGTGGTCATTTTCGTGTTTTCTTTTGTTTATTTGTCTACTGGCCTCTTTATCGATCTGGGTCAGCCTGGTTAGTAATCAACTAGCCTTGTGCCCGCGCAAAGCGGCGGCGGCAAATAATTTGTAACGATCTTACAATTTTGAAGAAGCTTTTCATTGTTTGACATTTATCGGAAGTTTAAAGGGTTCACAAATGTTTTTTCATCAATTATATAATGTTGTTTTAGGTGATCAGGTTTTAAAGCGTATATGCCTTTCGTTTTTGCTTAGAATAATATAAAGTTTATAGGTACTACTCATTTTCAGGAATAAACTACGAAGTGAAGCGAACCTTACATTTTTGGAACTACTGGTAACTAAATTTTATGAGTTCGCCACTAATTTTTACCGACACACTAAACTACACATTTGAACAAAGGTCTCTTCTTTAATTTTGATCAGACATTCAACCAATTACTAAAATTAATCAACAAAATCTGTGAAACCCTATTAGCAAAATTATAACTTCAAATTGTTGAAGTTAGTTTTTGTTTATTAAATTTGAAAATCATTGGATGTTTTTTTTTTAACTTTTGGTAATTTATCTCATAAATTAAAGGTGGTGGTTTCTTTAACAAAATCTCAGAGTTTGCTATTAGTCTTGTAAACCATTAATAATTTGCAAAGTTACCCCAGCATACCACATACCACATACCATAAAGGACAAGTTAAGCTCTTGCAACTCAGTCATTTACACACTATTACTTTTACATGACAACAAAAATCAAAGCAAATAGAAAGAATGGAGCTAGATATGTTTCAAAATTAGAAAGGCAAAAATTACGATTTTCTCTTAATAATCTTTGCAACATATGCATGATTAATTACTAAAATATTCAACCAACAAAAGATAAAAGGAGTACTTTTTAATATATCTTCTGTTTTTAAACCTACAAATTTAAACAATTTTAATGAGAAACTTCTATTATTAAACTTCACAAGTTAGGACAAATATATATAAAAATAAAATGTCATATAGTCCTACCAAGTCATGTTTTTCATAATCTTTCAGTATATGAACCCGGTTGCCTTGAAATTCTATGGTTGAAATCATCTTCATATAAGGCCAAAAATCGATAAATATGACAAACAGACTTGAACATTTTAAATGCCAAAGCTAAACATTGCAAAACAAATGCCAAAAAATCTCTCAATTTATCTGTCATTTACTGTGCTGTATATTTTAAGGGTTCAACCTTTTGATAATATCATAAAACAAAAACTACACAAATGCAACCATTGACAAACCTGGTACCCACAAAATCAACACCGAACATCTAAAATCATGAGTTGGTTTAGTCACTGATTTTACATGAACCACTAAAATAACAAAAAAGGCATGGATTTCAAATTATCAAGACAAATCTAAACATAAACTGATATAAATGGCCTTAAAATGATAGATCTCGCTAGATCTTGTCAGGTCTCAACACTAAACGGTGGAAACCCACGGATCTAAAGAACTACGACAAAAATCGGCTTAAGATAACGACTGTCGCAAAAACTCGTTGGGTCTCAACACCAAAAGGTGGAAACCCATATTCTTGACCGAAAGTTACAGTGTGGTGGTAGGGATTTCTGGCGAAAAGAGATGGTATTGAAATGTTAGGTTGTCGGCAGTTGTATGGAGCTGGTGTTTTGTGGTGATAGAATATAGAATGGGAGGGAGAGGTACAAGAGTGTGTTTTGTAGTGTTAGTGTGTGTTACCTTAGGGTTATGAGTGTTTATATATGTCCGTTTTTTGTGGATTTAAAATAGAGGGTCGAGATTATCTGAACTGAAATGAACGGCTGCGATCAGCTATTGGTTGAGTTTTAAACTCTTAAAAAGAAAAAGGATATATGCATTATAAATTAGTAAAGATATCATGGTGACATGCATCTACCACCCTTGTGGGTGCATGCTAGACAATTTGAATGCACATATAACTTTAAGAACAACTCAAGGAAACTGACAACATTTAAACATACAAGTGACTAAATATGGGCTTGCATGCATGCTAATTCCAAAATGATCACAGGCCTTTATTGACTAAGACAGCATGCTTGAGTGCGTGCACGTATTAATACTGATTACATAGGTAACTATCAGTATTGATTCCATGCTGAGATCTCTTCCCACGAGTAACCATCGATCCCAACTGGTGGATTTGTGTTATCTATGTTGGTTATGTTAACTGTGGTTGTGGCAGCCATGGTGGTGGTGGTAGTGATGGGATTAGAGAACTTGTTAATGTTGGATTCGTTTGCAGTTTGGCCAGTGAAATGTTGAACAATTTCTTTGAATTGAGAAGGATCCTTTGCTTCCACCATAACCGGGCTCGAAATGTACTTCACTTTAATGCACTTGTCATCTTGTGTTGGACTCTTGCCTGCAGCAGCTCTATTATCATTATTTTTGCTCATTTTCATCAATGTTAAAAAAGGAATATTATGGTGCTTAAAATCTTAAAATCCGTATGGACCGTTAGACCTTTAAATACTTGTTTTTGGTGCCAAAGAGTACAACTTTTCTTGCTTAAGGTATACCAACTTACTAGTCTGATTTTTGGTTTGGTGCAAGGAAAGTAGTTGTCTCTAAAATGGGTTCTATTTCTCTTGGGTGATGGTAGAAAATGATGTACAATTTTGGATGCATAAGGTACAACTGATTGGTGTATGTGTTTTGGGGTTCATGAATCTTGTGGAATGATTTTTGGTAATAAGACAAAATTTAGTTGTTTATTGACTGACATAACTGGCTTCGCGGATGTAACTAGAAATAGATGGTTATGAAAGATACGTTGACATTGATAGAATTAACGATGAGTTGGTTATCTTTATAAGTAGACGAAAGTACCAAGAAATGGGGATTTTTAGTTATCTTTATATGAACTAAAAGTCTATGCAGGAAGCCTTGAGGAAGGTGGGAATCAGGCTGCTCCCATTCATTTTTTAATTTGAATTAACTCATGTGGCAATTTCTCCAATTAAATATGGCATGTTTGATTTTTGTACTTACCGAATCTACATCTATCTCACATATGTACGATTACACATACCTCTTATGAAGTCTGAACTTACAACTTTCAAGTTAAGAAGTTTCTCGTTTACCGTTCGATCATTAGTTCAGAAATTTGAAATCCTTGAGGTTTAAGATTCCATAGGACTTGAATTCTTGAGGGATTTGAAATGATGGGATTTCATAAACCATATCGTGTTTGGTTGACATCATTAGAATAGAATTTCATATTTGTAAACTTGATCAAATTACTGAATTACCCCTTTACTGGCCTCTTCATTCGTTTCAAAAATTTATGTTTGGAGAAGATGGAATTAGCAGTAAGCCATATAGCAGTAAGTACTGAAAACAAACATGAGTCAATTTGTACCCACGATCATTATTTGTAGCATTGGTGCACACATACATGTAGAAATCTATTATACTAACACATTCAGTATTGCAATGAAATTCATGAGAAAAAACTTGCTGCAACCTTTTGATATTGGCATATATCAATGCATCTATCCAAACCTAAATTGAAGAAAAGGGAACAATACAAATCAAAAGAAGAAATCTGAAAATTTTCGAACAAAGAAACTTAATGTCAGAAGCGCCGGTGAGCCCGTGAGTTCCAACAATTGAGTTCCGGCTGTCACGAGATCCGACGATTGAATTCCGATTGGTACGAGATCCGGCAGTTGAGTTCCGGCGGTAATGAGCTCTAGTGATTCAGTTCCGATAGTGGTAGTTACAGGTCTCATTGGAGAAGACGAGCATATGGTGTTGAACTAGCATTTGACGGTGGTTGTAGGTCCAGTAAAAGTTACGTTCACATAAAAAAGATTTAGAAGATTTTAAAAGTAAAGATGAGAACGAAGGGTTACGAAGCAATTGTGAATGAGAATAAAGGGTATTTGTGTCCAATAGAAGCCAAATAAATGGAGTTTGAGGATTTCGAATCGTTCACTTATATCTATATTTATCTTTATTTTATATAATTCATTTTAACTTTATTTCAATTTTTAAATATCATCTTACGATTTTTACAATAACATATACGGAGTACTTCATTTTAAGACCATTTTGGAAAGGATTCATTACTTTAACGATTGTCATGTCTTTCTTCTATATACTTATTTCAACTATTTATTGGTAACAATTCTTATGCATCTTGCAATGTTTTCAATAAAAAGTTTTGGGCCATAAATAGCACAATTGGGCCTAAAGATAATGAGGCCCATTTAAAGAATACAGTTCATGAAGGTGGAAATCCATTATAGGCGGTGATATAAAAAATTGGTAACGTCGTCGTTTTGATGGGTAGTTTGTGTAACAAATGAGAAATGCCAAATAAGTCTACTTAAACATGCTTAGATATAGACCCATTTCACTCATAAGACATAATTTAGTCACCTTTTTTATTTATTTATTTTTATAATCTTTACCGATTAATTTAACACGTGTTCAAATTAAAAAAAGTTTACTTTTAAAATTTTTACTAATTAATTTAACACGTTTCAAATTAAATTTTTAAGTCTATATTTAAATCTATCTTGCATTTTTCATAACAAATACTTATGCAAGTAACAATTTATTTTTTATCAACTTTGTTATAATACTTAAGTTACACGTTCATTACTATTTTGTTAACTACTGAATTGTGTATTTTTGCTTTTGATTAAAATAAACGGTCTTAAGAATCTATTAATCATTACTTTTTTTTTTATTATTTTGTTTAAATTAAGTATGTTAAGTACGCTTCGACACCTATAGAAAGCAACATTACGGCCCTTGAAACCATTTTGGGTGCCAAAATAAATTACCTTGACTACAACCATCTACTTCTTCCACACCATGGATAAACGACCATACATGCTGAATGAAAATGCCATCATATGATGTTTTTAACTTCAAGCACCCCGTAAATGCAGAATATAAATGTGAACATGTATAAACAGGGTAGCTGACAAAGACATGTTCCCATTTTAGAAAATGTATTAAGTTACCATTATTATTTTAATTTTTTTTTCTCTTTTCTTTCATTATTCATTTTTTTTTTTTGTTTATGCACCTTTCCACATAAACTTATTCACATAATAAACAAAAACTTTAAAGTTGAAACCTACCCAAGGAGCTTTTGACATCATGGTTTGAAAGTTTGGTTCTAATGTCGTTGTACGAATCGATAAACGTTTATCGACTATGGTTATAACAGAAAAAAGTTTTGAGCTGAATTTACAGTTGAACAATAGTTTAGGGACCAGATTTATACTACTAACTCACAACTAAGTTTATTAAACGGATGGACTAACGTTTCTGTAATGTGGGGGTGGGGGGGGGACCCAAAATATCATTTAGCTAATTAAAAGTAAAAAAAAATAGAAAAAGGGAAAAATATCACCACAAAACCCAAAACCCTACTCCTGTAAACCTCTTCACTTCCTTCCTTATGACACAAACACACACTAACACACACAGCGAGAGTGAAATCACTTCAAATTCACCATGAGTTTGAAGGCGCCATCAACGAATTAACCTTCTTCTTGTTTCTAATTGTAATATCATTGCGATGTCAAAGAAGCAAGCTCGTGGTAAGCACCGAAATGATAATTCCAAATGTAATAGTAAACAAAGAGTTGCCGCCAATTCGAGTGCGTGTAAGAAGAGAAAGCAGCAGCATCCGCATCAAAAACACTCGAATTCAAAATTAGGTTTACGGTTAATACAGGATGATTTGTTACGTGCTGATTATATTTTGAATAAAGTGTTCAGGAAGGATGGACCTCCACTCGGTGTGGAGTTTGATACTCTACCTTCTCATGCCTTTCGATTCTGTAATGTTAAAGGTAATTATTCTTATTATTATTTGATGAATTTTTTATTTAATTTATTTTGAGTAATTCTATGTCTCGGACTGTTGATTTTATGTTACTGTGATTGAATTTGATAGAGAGAAGATAGTGTTGGCAATTAGTTTTTGCACGTTGGTATTATTTGCGTTAGTTTAGTGATTGTATAGATTATTATTATTATAATTATTATTATTACTATTATTATTATTAATATTATTATCACCAATCTATGGGCCTGTTTGGCACGGAGCTTTTAGGAGCTTAAAGCTTTTTGTTTTGAAAATTAAGCTCCTATAAAAAATAAAGCTTTGTTTAGAAGCACAAGCTTAAAGCTTTTAGTTTGAAGATTAAGCTCCTAATTTAAAAGCTCCTCCAACGAGCGTTTAGGAGCTTTTTGATCATTTTACACTTTGATATTACAGTTATAACCACTTTACCAAACACAGTTTACAAATAAAGCTTCAGCTTGCAGCTACCAACTACCAGCTTCAGCTTACACCTACCAGCTTCAGCTTACACCTACCAGCTACAAAGCTAACAACTAGTTTTGCCAAACATACCCTATGTGTTATTCAGTATTGCTTGATTGCAACAGCTATTCAGAACCAAACTCGGTGTTATGATACAACGATGAATTCGGATTTATATTTTCCTTTTGTAATGTTGATGTGATGTTATTTCTCATATTTTTTGTTTTTGTCTTATGGTTTGCTGACAGTGAGGGCAGGTTATAGATGAATTTAGGTAGTAAGTTGAATAAAGTAAATTATAGTTGATGTTTGATCCGACAAGTATTAAGTTATTAATCTAAATAGGAATAAGATAGGTAGCAGTTATGCATATTATATTTTCAAGCTCTTGTTAGGGTTGTCTGGAATAGTTAGGAATCAAGAACGGAGGTACAAACCTACAGAAAAGATCCTGTTCAAGTAAGTTCGTAAGGTTGTCTGGGATACTCATTATCAGGGATATATATGATTTAGCTTTCTATTCAGCTTCAAGAGAATCACTCTGTTGGATTGTTTTAGGTTTGCTATAATAGGTAGACTTTGTGTGTGTGTGTGTGAAAGGATAAAAAGGTGAAGGAGTTGAATATAGATAAAGGAGATGGATTTTCTCCTTATTTGATGTAGGCGAGAATCTTGAAATTTGATCATAACCAGATGCTTCATCTGAAACTGAACACATAATGGCCTTATGAGCCTTAAACATTGTAAAATAGAGGTGAATTTAACTGTGTTTGCACATCTTGCTTTAGAAGTGGAATATGATATTCTTTACTTAACTTGCTTATATTTATGCCAAAACTTTATTTTTATGATGAAGTTTAAAAAAGAATAATTGATTTTGCAGAAATAAAGGTAAGATTAGGTTCTGTGTTTGAAGACTGTAGTCAAAGGAAAAATCTGAGTGTTGTGAGAGGGATACAAGTTATATATCTGATCAACTGCAACAGTTACGTGGTAAATGATGAATATAGTTGTGTTCGAGAATTAGTGGCTTTCAGAGAGTTCTTTACACGTATTTTATATCTACCTTAGTAAATGCCGTGAAATATTGAAAACGAGAAAGCTCGTCGCCCATAGAGCCCCCTCACTAAAATAGTGGAGTCATAATAGCACGCCTTTATCTTTTTCATCTTTTGCCTATTCATTTTGGGGAAGGCAAAAAAGCGTTAAAACTTTGCAGTTCCCCCTTTACATTCGACCTAGTTAAGCAGAACGGACTTGTTTTATTAATTTCCTTTTATCTCTTTGCGTGCTAAGTGCTTTTATGTATGAAATTGTGAAATCTTCTACCTGTTTCTTACTAGATTCAAGGATTTCACATCGTGTTTGCCAAGAAAAACAAAGAGCACTTAAAAGGCAAAAGGTACATGGAGTATATCTTTTCAGTTCAGTTATAATATCTATCAAACTTCTGTGCTTTAGTTGTGACCCATTGGATCTAATTTTTAGATTTCCAACCCTACCAATGTTGAGGACCAAATTACGCCTCCAGATAGTGCTCCATGTAAACATGGTATGGGAAAAGGTTTAATGACAGTGTGGCAACTTACAAACCAGGAGAGTAATGCAGTGGTGAAACATGGTGTTGGAAAAGGTTTGATGACAATTCAACGATTAACAAATCTTGGTGCTGCAAGCCTTCCAACATCTGTTGACAATGACCACAGAGCTTGTTCTCAGTTTCCACCTACATCACGCAAACCGCCAACTCGAGGGAAAAAGAAGCCACAAAGACAGCAACCTGTGAAGGTTTGTCTTCTTTTCCTTGTTTTTTGTCTTATTGGTGGCTTTTTTACCAAGTAAGTGACATTAAGTTGCAACTTCTCTGATCAAAGTGAAAATTATGGTTGCTCTTAGCTTGATTATCTAAAGTGGTTCATTTGCAGAGGAGGATAGTAAATAAATCACAAGAGAAAAGGTCTTCAGCCAGAAGTAAAAAGGTAGTTTATCGTATATGAAAGTATCTACTATAGCCTATATGGCTTGGCTGTTATCATTGACTGACTGTTTCCCTGTTAGAATTTGACGGTGGGATGTGAACAAGTTGATAAGGAAAAGCAAAGGCGGAGGGAAATATGTGAAGTTTCTCTGGTTGGAGGTAGAAATGAAGGAGACCCAAGTCAATATGCTATGTTGGTGGATGATGAGGAACTGGAACTAAGAGAGCTACAGGAAACTTCAAATACACCAACGCGCTGTGCTCATTGTGAAGCCAATAGGTTGCATGGTTGTTCACTTTGCAAAGGTAAGCTTCAGTTATATACTCTCTATTGCATTTTGAGTAGTGCTTTAAACTTTATATGTAGTTGAACTATAGGCACGCATAGTTGATGAAACCTTCAACAGTGAATTATTGTTTTTCAATTTGGTTGTAGATTTGCTGGCAAAGTTCCCCCCAAATTCTGTCAGAATGAAGCAACCCTTGCATTTGCCACCATGGGATTCTTCTCCACAACTTGTCAAAACACTTTTCAAGGTATATGTCGGAATCTTCAGTTTTGATCTCCATTGTTGCTTTATCATACACAAGCTGCTTAAAATCTGTAGATGCTGCCAGAAGTAGTAGCATCATTGAAGCTTGTTTTTTCTCGTATAATATCCTGAAATATGTAAACAACCTCATCAAGAGGTTATGGCATGCAGTCATCTATGTACCAGTTAGCATCTCCAAATATCAAAGTACTCGTCCTCTTAATTCATCTCTAGAAACTGGCCATCCATCTAAGGCGAGTTGGTGATGGTACACTAGCCTTTCAAAATACCTCTTGTAATCATTTTGGTTGGCTCTCAACGAAATTTTCTTATGGTGGGTTTTGTTTGTGATAACATGATTTTATGGTAGCCTTGACATTGACTACTAACCAGGATGCTTTTATCTTCTCTTGATGTTTTAAATGAGTGGCATGCTCGGCTAGGAAAGTTTATAGCCTTAATAGAGCTTGTGATTCTAATTATTCTGATATATCCTCTGCAATACGGGTTCTCATTATGACAGGGCTGTTCTTATCTGAATATTTAAAAGATGCCGAAAATCAAAATCAAGACACACGTAACATGTTACCTTGGAAGACAAAGAATAAAATCTAGCTAGAAAAGCAAATGAAAAATCCCTTTTACTTATCTACCGAGCAACAATTACTGTGAACAAATTATGGATATAAATTAGTTTCTTTTTTGTTTCAGATATTTCACTTTATCAGCACCTACGCTGTACTAATTGGCATCCAGTCCTTCACACTTGATGAGCTTGCTCAAGCATTTATTGACAAGGTTTGTGATTATTAGCAATCCAAGTGCGTATCCTACAGAAATTCTGCTGTAAATTACTCGGGTCTAGTTAATCACCATATTAACTAATTGATCTTTTTTCTCTAGTAGGGATTTATATTTTGTTGCTTCTGCTCATTGTTTTTCAGGATTCTCTAATACTTGGGAAACTCAATATAGCCCTTCTGAAACTGCTTCTCACTGGTGTTGAGAAGGAACTGGATAGTGAATTTGTATCTCCAATTAACAAAAACTGGAAGTATCGTGCGTTGCTTCAGTCGGTAAGTAGCAATTTCTTTTTGAGGCCATAATATTTTCTGTTTCAATATCTGTAGATCAATCTGCTGGTCTCAGACTGTGCATCTTGTTTTTGATCTTTTAATTTGTTCAAAGGGTAATTGTTAGTTTCTAAAGCATATTTAAAATCTCCATTGGCAGGTTGAACGTGAAGACAGTGTTTTGAAATTGTGGAAGAAATCCTTGAATTCTTTAACATGGATAGAGATATTACGCCAGGTGTTTGTTGCAGCTGGTTTTGGTTCAAAACGTGACACATCACCTAGCGAACCTCTCAACAAGGTAATGTAATTCAGTAAATTAGTAAAGATTTTCAGCTGTAAGCCATTGCTCATACGAAACTTCTTTGATTTGATTCACAGGAAGCTGCTCTGATGGCTAGGTATGGCATTAGACCAGGTACACTGAAGGGTGAATTGTTCACTATATTATCGTTGAAAGGAAACAGTGGGATGAAAGTTCCCGAATTGGCAACTTGTTCATCAGTAAGTAAATAGTACTAGCATTCTGTATTGTTTCAACCTAGTGTATTCTCTAATATTTCATATTTCTTCATGAAGATCGTTGGATTGAAGCTCGCAGCTACAACCGAAAAAGCAGAGGAATTGATAAGCTCAATGTTGTCAAGCGATATCACTTTATTTGAGAAGATATCTTTTTCTACATATCGTCTTCGTTTTAACTCTATCATTAAGGATGCCGAGGATGATCAATCCGATCTTGAAGATTGTGGAAGTGTTGATGATGACCCCAATGATGTGAGCAATCAACTAGATGATTCAGATGATGGTTCAGGGGCATCAGTTCCAAGTAAACGTGGACAAATGAACCTTGTTAAAACCAAGGATATTATGTTACCTGTAAATTCTGAAATTGATGAGAGCCACCCTGGAGAAATGTGGTTACTGGGGCTGATGGAAGGTGAATATTCGGACCTGAATACTGAAGAAAAGTTAAATGCTCTATTGGCTCTGGTTGATATACTGAGCGCTGGTTCATGTTTAAGAATGGAGGTAATTCAACGGTTATAATTCTAGATATAGTAAAGTACGCTTATTATATCTAATATTGTTTTATTAATGTAAACAACTTTCAGGAGCCTGTATTATTGTCTGTTCAGTGTGTTCCTAATGTTTATCAAATTGGTTCTGGAGCAAAAATAAAGAGATCAACAGCAAAGCAACAAAGAATGTTCATGCCACTTGAGAATGACCACAGTCAGATGATCAATAGTGGTGAATCAGATACGACACAAGATATTCAACCTGTTGATTCTTCAGCAATTACCTCGGCGATCCAAGAAAAAGGTAGGCAAAAGGATGCAGCAGAAATAGAAGCTATGGATGATTTACATCCAATGCAATCAGTATTTTTGGGATCTGATCGTAGGTATAATAGATACTGGCTATTCTTAGGCCCTTGTAACATGTCTGATCCGGGGCACAAGAGGATTTATTTTGAATCGTCTGAAGATGGTCGATGGGAAGTGATTGAAACAGAAGGGGTAAATATTGATTTCCAGAAATATGTCTGTTGCTTATTCTAAGAAAATAGATATTAATGTTCACTTCTGATTGCTTCTCTAATTGCAGGCTTTATCCAACTTGTTATCAGCTATGGACCGAAGGGGAAGACGAGAGTGCCATCTTCTTTCATCTTTGGAAAAACGGGAGGTTCATCTTTGTGAAGCTATGTCCAGCATGCATGATGATGTCCGAGTTGGGCAACCTACCCTCTCAGGTGAATCGGAGAGGAGCATTTCCAGGGATGACAGCTCATCGGCTGTGTCTGATGTGGACAACCTGCTTGGCTGGAACTATATGCATCATGATAGTCTGGCTTCCACTAGTGATGTGGTAACTCCAATTGGAAATAGAGAACAGGCTAAACAAAAATGGTGTCGCCTTCAACAATTTGATTCTTGGTTATGGAACTCGTTTCGTTCTGCCCTAAATTCGGTTAAACATGGCAAAAGATCTTTTCTTGATTCCCTCGCTAGGTGTGAAAGATGTCATGATCTATACTGGAGAGATGAGAAACATTGTCGGATTTGCCATACAACATTTGAGCTTGATTTTGATCTAGAAGAAAGATACGCCATTCATGTAGCCACATGTAGGGATGATTCAGCCCCGGATATGTTTCCGAAGCATAAAATCTTATCGTCTCAGTTACAGTCACTTAAAGCTGCAGCATACACACTTGAGGTGAGTCATTGTTTAACATTTTACTTGATCAAAAAAATCAGATCTGATTCGTTCATTTTTGATTTTATATGTAGTCTTCTATGCCTGAGGGTGCAATGGTGGGTGCTTGGACAAAATCTGCACATAATGTGTGGGTCAAGCGGTTAAGACGTACTTCCACTCTGTTAGAGTTGCTACAGGTACTTTGTCTTGCTTTTCTTTTCATTCACATTTGCAATACAAATGTTTTAGACTAAAGCAGGCAACTGATGCTTCTGTCTTGTATATGTTAAAGGTTATTGGTGATTTTGTCGCTTCCATCAATAGGGGATGGTCATATGATAGTGACACAGCTCTTGGGTTTGATTATGATTTAGATGATATCATTGCAAGTTTTGCAACAATGCCCCCCACATCATCTGCAGTTGCATTGTGGTTGGTAAAATTGGATTTCTTAATTGCACCTCACTTAAAGAAGGTTGACCTTGAAAAGACGACTTGTGTGTCTACAAGAACTAGATCAAAAGGTACGTCTTTTTTAACCGGTCATCCTCAATAATTCACATCATATATTTTGTATTACGTTCTAAAAAAAGATTAAATTAAATCTGATTTCAACTTGATATCATTGTTTCAGGTAAAGGCATTTTAGTCTGGTAGACATTCTGTGTGATGGGTAAAACTATACTTGAAACAATCCAATGTATGCTAAATGCGTTGCTTCTTAGTCGCGGGAGACCTGATTTGAAGATGCAATCACCATTCTGCATCACTCTTTCACGACAACGTAGATTTTCTGACGGGTGAATAACATGAAGCTTCCTCAATACTGTGAGAAAGCAGAATATGATAATTGTGGGCCTGCAAGGACAACATGCTATTACTTAAAGTTGCCTAAGGCTGGGGTTCCATTTTTGGTTATTACCAGGGAGTTGGTTAAGACGATAAAAACATTATTGTACAGCTTTAGGTATAATACTGCTGCTCATTCGCGAGTGACTTTTTGCCAGAAAGTATCTACATTTCTTCATTCCTTATAGAGATGTATGCTGTAGTGTCTTCTTTCACTGTACTTCTGATGGGAAATTTAGTGAAACTATAGAAAAACTATTGAATGATCAATGTAGATATTGGTTGTAAACAAAGACTGTTAAATATTCTGTACGAGAAATCTACCACTTTAATCTTTGGAAGCCTTCTCTTCACATTCTGTTGAAAGAGGTTTTCGTGGATGAATAATTTCTAAAGTGTGTGTATTGTCATCATGGGTTGATAGTATTTAACAAATCAATCAGAAAGTCAATTTTTATGTGAGTAAATACATTTTTTGTTTTCAATATTTGATTATCCAAATCTCGAGTTCAATCTTGTCATCCGATTCTTTTCAGACTTATACAACTAGCTATACCACGACTATAAACTCAACGAGAAACATATTCTAACAATACTTTTGTGATGAAGTATTCCCACAGGAGATACAAAAACAAAAATAATATTCGTAAGAACTGCTAAACCTGAGTCCACAAAGGCATGAAACAAGGAAAAAATGTATGATCAAGAGTGCATAAACTAGGTTGGATACAACTATATCATTCTCTGATCTCGTCAAAAGGAAAAAATGTATGATCAAGAGTGCATAAACTAGGTTGGATACAACTATATCATTCTCTGATCTCGTCAAAATGAGTCTGACTGCACCACGGTCAGCCTTTTTGAGTGAATGCCAAGTGTTCTCCATTTTTAAAGCTCCAATTTAGTCAAACTATGTACCAGAAGCGTAATCTTGTACCATCTATCAAAATGCACATAAACTCAACATCAAAAGCTTCATCTATCTGTCAGACATCCCTGATTCAAGAACGAAAACCGATTAGAAAGCCTGGGAGCTCAATCGTGCATTTGAAATGGTTAAAAATTGTGTTTCAGATATGCCAACGCACCATCTGAGTTATCCAATGCTTACTAATATTTTTGTAACAGATAAAAAAACTAACAGCTAAAAAACAACAAAATGAATCCATTTACATGGATTTCTGTAGTCAATCCGAGTCTTGGTACTCGAAAGCTGGAATTTGGTAAAAACGTGCCGAGAATCTGGGATAAGAGTTCTCTTTGATGTTTGGGTTGATTGATCTCCTCTTCTTTTTAGTAAACCCTTCCGTAGAAGCCAAATCATACAGCACTCCCATACTGTTTTTCTCTCTAATGTTACTGTTGTCCTTTCCATGCCTACAAGTTTTAAATGAAGACATAAGATGATATCAAGTGAGAAGATAAAAGTAATCACCACAGAAGCATTATTGAGTTCTTAAAAAAGTTAAAGCCTTACTGTTCACGTATAATCTTAAAAGCCTCTTTGGTTGCATATGGTAAGCCCGTCTTAGGATCCAGATACCTATCATAAACAGATGAACAAAAAATTTATAGACTTCAAAGAACAATTAGGCAAAACGCAAAAGCAGTGTCGTAAAAATAACACACAACTGCTTACACGAGGAACAACATTTTTACCAAATAACCATTTTGCATCACAATTCTTTGATGAAGTAAGGCGATAACATTTTGGAACACGGCTAACCTAAATATGTGAACAGAGTGCTTGTTAACACTGTACAAATCAATTTTAAAAGAAGAGGGCAGACAGCTTACTTTGCAGGTAATCCTGTAACTACACAAAATAGCCTTCTCTGGATCTGGAAAGATATAAAATATAGACTGAATTAGCATCAGGAAAAAAAAGAAAATGCGCAAATCTATATGCACAATCAGAAGACTAGATCTACCACTACTCACATGGAGGGGATGATGTAGGTATCTGAGATTTAAATGACACCCCATTAGTAAATTCGAGGTACACGTAACCTGAAATAAGTAGTATCATCAGATTAACAAGTTCTCGAGAGAAAAAAAAGATAATATCAAGTGAAAAAAAATACTTGCCATCTTTAGAAAGGTAAGTTATCTGAGGACCATTGTAGACAGCTTTATGAACAATTGCTCTTTTTTTAACTTCTTCCTCCCTTGCTAAGACCCGTTCTAAGTTCCTTAAGTTCATTATTTCTGCAAGATTTATGACCAATTTTATACACACTTGTAAAAATCAAGAACGTATAATTTTAAAAATCTGATTTTTACTTTAACAATCCAATTTGCATAAATAAATATTGCCAAACCTGTTTGAGCAGCTTCTAGAAGCATCTCTTCTTGGGTCATCCTCTTCTCCTCGCCTTCCTTTTTTCTTTTTATTGGCTAAGAATCCAGCATCAATATAATAGATCATTAATGAGAAATCTAAAATACAATATAGAGTAGTAAAAAACGAAAATAATGATGGTCAACCTTCATTGTTGCTTGCAGTGCTGCACGTATTGCATCTCTTTCAGCTTGCCTAACAATAACTAAAGTCCGTGTTGACTTTCTAGTGGTTTTCTCAACCTCCGTATCATCAGGCATGTCATGATCTTCTTGGGGCGTTGACTTTGACTGTTCTGGATTTGTTTCAGAACTATCCGGTTCTGAAACAACCTTCGCTTTCTTCTTCTCTGGCAGTTGCTTTCCTGGAAATGACAATTTATGCTTTCCTGGAAATGTCGATCTCGGCTTTCCCGGAAATGCCAATTTCTTCTTTGGCCGCTTCCTGCAGATAACTTACATATTTAATATCTACATCTACATCAACTATACAAAAAATTACATTCGAGATTATTCACTAGAAAAAAGAACTTACCTGTCATCTGGCTCATTATCTGCTTCCTCCTCTGGCTCGGGTTCCTGTAGCGAAAGCAAGTAATCTAGTCATGAAATCGATCAATCTTCATTAATGCTACATAATGTTATGCAATGCAAGCAAATATTTCAAAAATAGAGGTTTTAAATCACAACGAAGCATACATCATCATCGAAGTCACTGTCAAAAACGTCGGCAGCCTCCTTTTCTTCTACATAGTTTATATCATCTTCTTCCTGCAAGCAAAAAAAGCAACACATTCATGATTGAACAATGTATCACCTCATAGTCAGTGTCCAAAACAACTGTCTAGCTCAATGAAGTTAACAACAAAAAATCTCTATATTTTTTTTAGTTAAATTATCGAATATTTGCTCAACGAATGAACGAATTCTTACCCTTCAAAGACGAGTCAATCACTCTAAAACAAGGTTTATAAGTAGTACGGTGCTCCACACATCTACTAACTGCAAAGTTTATTTCGAGAACTTGCAAGCTTACATTTCCTATTCTACTAAGGGCTACAAATTTAACTATAGTCAAACACCAAGCACCAAAAATTTGTTTTCGTAATGAAACATTTGCATATAATGCCTAAATTTACATAATATCCTTAGTGCAATAAACCAAACAACCCAAACAATGCCGTTAGTAGTTTAGTATAATGTGATAAGTTAATTAACTAATTACCTCTTTCAAAGCATCTTGGTTCCAAAATTCATCATCCTCTTCAATTTCATCATCAACCAATTTTGTAATCCTACAAAAAACACTCATCAAATTACATACATTCTTAACAAAGAGCACAATCTATTAATATGTAGATAACAATCAATCATCCATATCTCATTACTTGACAAAATTGTTAGCTTACCGTTTGCCTCTGGTTGTCCTAGAAGCTCGATCAAGAAACACAACAGCATCATCTTTATCTTTATCAGACTCCATTAATTCAATCAAGAAGCAAAAAGATTTGATTTTAATGAGGAAGACTCAGTTCATACACTACAGATATGAACCGGGTCCCTCCAATTTCTTAGTTTTTCAAATTACTAAATTCTTTTTATTTGGATGCCTAATCGTACTCCGTGAACGAAATCAAAACCCTAGCAGTAAACCCTACTTATCTCTGTCTTTAAAAATATCTAAACTAGGCGGATGATCGGAGAATGAGGGTGAAACTGTGAAAGGAGAAATTTGCGATTTTGCGCCCCTTTGGGATTGTATAATTTAGAGATATTACAAAAGGAGTCCTTAAACTATTGCTCAATATAACTTCTTTGCGCTAATTGAGTTTTAAGCTTGCATATGAAAGAATTATTTCTCTTTGAATTTAACCACTTACGACTTATCTAATTCTACGTTTTGTAGGAAGACAAGTTAAAATGAGTTCATCGTTTAAAATTTGAGAAAAAGTATATTGAGAATACATTTTTTTTACACTTGAACGACACTTGACAAGTATAAAAATTTTAAATTCGAAAAGAAAAAGAATATTGAGAATGAAATGCGAATGCATGTATGACGACACTATTTTAATTTAAGTTCTTCTCTTAAAACTTTTAGAGTTGATGTTTTTGTAGTTGTGGTTGTTTGTCTTTCTTATATAATCATTCATCGGAATCAGAATGATTTAGTCTTTTAAGTCATCATCTTTTAAATGTCTGTAATTATAGTGAGAATTTTTATGTGTCTTTGAAATATATTATTTTGGTTTACTCAATCATTTGGTTTACGTTTTTCTCCGATTCTACGAATTTTGACACAAAAAATTAGCTTAACATATGTAGTACTAGACTACTACTATGTGATTATACTTATTTGCCATTAAAATAAGCAAATACCAAATGGTAGTTGAGAATGAACTCAAATTTAAACAACAGGTCAAAGCAACGCGTAGAGTCCGAATGTCCGATTCATATATTCTTGCATCCAACATCATGCACAATATTCCAACACGGATTTACATAATGTTTTGCTTGCTTATACTCCGAATTAAAAATAAATAAATACATCAGGTTTTTATGTAAATAACTACAACCATGTACGAATATTGTTAAGATTACAGAAAACCCATGATTATTATAAGGGTATATTATTAAAAATACAAATTTAATAAAGGGGATACTGCATTTGAAATTGTGATAATGTATTGAAAAATGTGTCATGTGAGTAATTAACTTGGTAGATTGAGTAAATTAATTGGTACGTTGAGTCTAACCTTTATTGTAAACGTGTAAATTACAAGTTTTTTTTGTCTCCTTTTAATTAGATCAGGAATAGCGTACGTAGTATGTAGGTGTGAGTGTCTAACGTTAATAAGTCAACTATTCCCTGTGCATGTAATTCGTTATTTTAAATGTATATTACATTTCATTTTATATGTTGACTAGACTAGATATTCAAAAGAGCGTTATTATTTAACTATTAACTTAGTTCATAATAATGAAAGAAACATTTGTCGATAGAATCAAACATATTATAGTTCATTCAAGTGACAATAAAATAATTAATATAAAAACAAATCTGGAAAGTTTGTTATTTTCCATAACACTTAAGAATGTAAAACAATATAATATCCTTCTTTTTCTTCGATCTGACCAGTACCATACACGCAGATTCTCAGTGATCTACTCGTCTGTAGTAGTATAAAATATGATTTCTGAATGTTGACTTTTGACTTTTTGTGTTTATATAATTGACTTTGGATAAAGGTGAGCCCACAATCAGCGACGACTACTGGCACCAACTTTACCAAAAAAGAACTATATTCATAATGCGGGTGTCAACGGTCAGTAAGTTTGTTCAGAAGAATGTTATATTTATCTTTCAGTGATCTCTCTCCAAATGTTTGTATATTTTTGCGTCGAAATATTACAACAACTGACATTATGTCGTTGATTGTGATGTATAGTAATTTGTTACCACGTATATTTTTTTTACTGAGAATTTGAGGTATTATTTTCATTTTCAAAGACGTTATTATATGGTGATATTTAATTTAACTATTTTTTACGCTTAAAAATTAGGTTGTTGCACTGATATTTAATTTCTTATCAAAATCCAGTTATGCACCTTCTTCTCTAAACAAAACTAATTTTAGTTTCTTATTAATTTTCAGAGTTTTTGCAACTGATTTTGATTTTGATTTAAATTAAATTGTTTCAAAGCTAGGTAAGTTAACCATTATTAGCCAAACACTTTCGCTAAACAATTCTGGATCTTAATTACTTTGAACTTAAGATATTAACTAGCAAATATGTGGAATGTGAGTGCTTTAACTACAAATAAAGCGTTCCATCTGTGGAACATTTTTTACCCAGGTCAAAGGATTTCTTTAGTCAAAGTTGTCATTCTGTTAATTACTATAGCGTTTAATTAAATACTCCTATATAATATCAAGTTGTTTGGTACCTCAATCTCAACATTGAGTTACCATTAACTCAACTTAACTCAATCTTAGTAGTTTGATAAGGAAAGGAAATACTGTTTTAAAAGTTATAAGTATGTAAGTGCTAATCAGTAAGATTAGTAAAAATAAATAGTACATTGAATTTACGTCATTACTTTATCGTCAATTTATAATTCTCGTTTCTTAAAAATAGTTCATGGTCGTATAGTATCATTATATATTATAATGATGATGTCAAATGATCCATCATACCTAAAGAATATAAACATTAAAAGGGTAATTTAGAAATAAACTCTTAATTAATTACCCGTATTTAATTTAGTTCACATGGTTGCCTGGTTTCCTACCTTTGTAAGGGCCGGGAGTATACCATAAGCTCATAAATATGTAGCCACTTGCACTGTAAAAACTATTCTAGCTAGCTGTAAAAAATATCTTAAATATATCCTGTAGCTTAAAAGACAAAAAATGAAAGTTTAATTAAATTAAACTACTTAAAAAGAATCAAGTCAACTAAAATGGTGGAAAACTGAAATGTAAATGTGGATGACAAAATCAAGATGCCATCTAGATTCACCAACATGTAAAGTTTTGACTCAGGCCATTGTGACAGCCTCCTTTATATGCAGTCACCAAACATACTGAAAATACACACAACTCACCATTTCATATTTGGTTCCCAAAATGAGTCCGAAATGGTTAATATTTTTGCACAAACACCTAGCAAAACCAT
This sequence comes from Logfia minima, assembly GCA_963921325.1. Classification (NCBI taxonomy): domain Eukaryota; kingdom Viridiplantae; phylum Streptophyta; class Magnoliopsida; order Asterales; family Asteraceae; genus Logfia; species Logfia minima. The sequence goes on from OY992770.1 coordinate 4,651,101, forward strand.
TTCTCTTGGTCATATTAGTATATGTTGTGTCGTTTTCGACATTCACCCGCATGGTCAAAGCGCAAAACAGCACCATGGTTGTAGGTGATCAACTGGCATTGCTCGCGATCAAGTCCATGATCAAAAATGACCCACAAGGTTTCATGACTTCATGGAACGATTCGAGCAGTGATTTCTGCCGATGGCAAGGTGTTACTTGCAGCACACGTCACCAAAGAGTCACCCTCTTAGATCTTCAATCTAGCGGTTTACTCGGTTCGTTGTCTCCTTCCATTGGAAATCTAAGCTTTCTGAGAGGCATTCGCCTCCAAAACAACTCACTTTCTGGTGAAATCCCACCTGAAATTGGTCGTCTGTTTAGATTACAAGAATTACGTCTCTATAACAATTCGTTCACTGGAAACATTCCAGTTGCTGTAACCAATTGCACCAACCTCCAAGTTCTTCACTTGGGTTACAATAAACTAGTTGGCAAGATCCCAGATAAAATCGGTACATTGTCTATGCTAAACATACTAATCGTTCATGGGAATGTTCTAGAAGGTGGGATTCCACTGTTCATTGGGAATCTTACATTCCTCGAAGCTCTTTCACTCGGTGATTGTCAACTCGGTGGAAGCATTCCAGACGTCTTTCACCGGTTGACTAATCTAAGAAGACTTGCACTAGCTGGAAATAATCTAGTCGGTAACATCCCTCCTTCTCTTTATAATGTTACGTCTTTAGAACAAGTATTTCTAGATAATAATCAACTCACTGGTAGACTACCCCGACAATTTAGGTTCGATTCAGCCTAATCTTGGGGTACTTTCTTTATCTGATAACCGATTAACAGGTCCACTTCCACCATCAGTTCTTAGTTCTCCACAACTACAAGTCCTAGATGTCGCTAGAAATAATTTATCCGGAAAACTAGTAATCAATCCTAGGAGTTCTTGTAGTTTTGTAATTGTATCATTAAGTTCAAATAGTTTTGGTAGTGGTGATGAAGATGAAATGAAATTTATCGATGATTTGTCAATTTGCAAAGAGATAGGAGTGTTAGATCTCGGTTTTAATCAGTTGAGAGGTTTCCTGCCACAATCGTTAGGAAATTTGTCGACTACCTTATATTTTCTAAGTGTTGCTTCGAATGCTTTTTCTGGTGGCATTCCTTCATCTGTTGGTAATTTATCCGGTGTAACTTTACTAGATTTGTCTAATAATCAGCTCACGGGCCCACTTCCGGTGACTATTGGCAATCTTGAGAGTGTACGGTTGTTAGATCTCACGAACAATTCGTTTTCAGGGAACATTCCTAGTTCCTTAGGTAATCTATCATTGATGATTGAACTCCACTTAAGTTTAAACCAAATCAACGGTTCCATACCATCGAGTTTAGGGAACTGTAAAAGGTTGATAAGGTTAAACCTCGATTGAAATAGCCTTACTGGAGCCATACCTACGGAACTATTCGATCTCACATCATTATCTATTAGCTTGAATTTGGGTAGTAACCAATTGTCAGGACAACTTCCTCGAGAGGTTGGAAACCTTAAGAACTTAAATGAAATTATTCTGGCGAATAATCGATTGTCTGCTGAGCTTCCAACCACCCTTGGCAGCTGCAGCAGCCTTCAAAGTTTAAACGTAAGAAACAACTTCTTTTCGGGATCACTTCCAACATCATTAGGATCTTTACGAGCCCTTGAATACCTTGACGTCTCTCATAATAACTTCACCGGGCAGATCCCGACTTACTTGCAACTGATTCCATTAGAGAATCTCAACATATCATTCAACGGTTTTGAGGGTGAGATGTTGAGAAATGGAGTTTTTGCCAATACGAGTGCAATTTCTATTGTTGGCAATGAGCGGCTTTGTGGTGGCTTACCTGAGCTTCAGTTACCTAAATGCAGTTCTAATAATAAGAAGAAAAATAAGTTGAGTCTTGCAGTTATTTTAGTCATATCTATAGTTTCATTTGTGGTTTGTGTAGCCATGGTGCTACTGCTTTTCATGTGCTATCGATGAAAAAAGGAAGTAGAAGAGATTCCACCTGCCGATACTATTTCTGGTGAGTCCCTAATTCAAGTTTCTTATGAAACACTCTACAAAGCAACAGACGGTTTTTCCAAAAAGAACTTCATTGGTGAGGGTAGCTTTTCATCTGTTTATAAAGGATGTCTCGACACAAATGGTGCAAATATTGTTGCTATAAAAGTACTAAACCTCCAACGGCGAGGTGGTTCTAAGAGCTTTGTCGCCGAGTGTGAGGCCTTGAGAAATACCCGACATAGAAACCTAGCTAAGGTCATAACTTGTTGCAGTGGTATTGACTACCAAGGTAATGAATTCAAAGCAATAGTTTATGAGTTCATGCCGAATGGAAGTTTAGATCGATGGCTACATAACGTGCAAAACGAATTCCCTCGACTCAGTCTAATTCAAAGAGTGTGCATAGCTTTGGATGTGGCTAATGCACTTGATTATCTTCATCATCATGCTGGAAAGGCTATTGTTCATTGCGATTTGAAGCCAAGCAACATTCTTCTTGATGAAGACATGGTTGCACATGTTGGTGATTTCGGTCTCTCAAAGATACTTCAATCTGAGTACCAGAATAGGCATAATAGCAGTTCAGCTGGAGTTAGAGGAACCATTGGCTTTGCAGCTCCAGGTATGCCGTCCGGATAATAACTCATAATTATTTCATTTTATACCTACTTTTTATCCTTGTGACATTATTTCATTTCTAATGATTACAACTTTGATTGCAGAATATGGGCTTGGGAGCAAAGTGTCAAGAAGTGGAGACATGTACAGTTTTGGGATGTTGTTGCTGGAGATGATGACAAGTAAGAAACCTACTGATGGCGTATTTGGGGATGGACTCAGCCTACACAACTATGCTAAGACAGCAATGGGTGATGGTGTAGTTGGAATTGTGGATCCAGTGCTTTTGAATGACGATGAGAAGCTTGCAGTGAAAGAAGATACAACAAATTACATGAATAATGAAACGTGTTTGTGTTTGTTGATTGAAATAGGAGTGTCGTGTTCCATGGAGTCGCCACAGTATAGAATGGACACGACTAGTGTTATCCAACAACTGCACTTGATCAAAGATGCGATTTCGGGGAATTCTAAAGTTTTCTTATCTGCTGTTTAAACTTGTGAACTAAACTGAAACTTGTGCTAACTGTTGATTACTCTATGTATTTACACTTTGCACGATTTAATATAACATAGTTTTGTATTTACTTTTTGCGGAATCCAACAGCATGATGTATAGGGGTACATATAATACAGTGGCTTTGGCTTGGAGTACATTATACCTGTTAAGAGCACATCAAAAGTATACTCCAGTATTTTAGCAACCCAAAGCTAGATGTACGTATGAACTGAATTAAAAGTAGCAATAGTTGAAAAATGACTTAAAACGCTTACTATTCAATACATATATAGCATATAAATTTCATGCTACATAGAAGACTAAATCAGCCACTTCCGTCACAGTCAATCTACCCTTCGTACTAGGTAATTATACAAATGGTAATTGATTAAGTGGTAACTACGTAATTTTACCATCTCTTTACTCTTTTACTCTATAATTAGGCTTATTTTTAGGTTAAGTTTTAAGTCTATAAATCATTTTCATTGATATGTTGCGTTAAAGCTGATTATATAAAATGTTCAAGTAAACTAGATAAACACATTAGCATAATTTCAAGATTTGTCAGTTTACTTATAAAATTATATATTCCGTATCATATGTTACACATGTATACTTATGCTTAAAGTTTAAGACCCACATGTTACATATGTATACTTATGCTTAGTTAAAGCTGATTATATAAGATGCTTCAACTAAACTAGTAAACTAATTTTTTTAACTAAAGTTACTAGTCAACCACTCACATGATACAATTTTCAATGCAGTATCACAATTTTCAAAGCAGTATTCCCTTTATTAAACTAGTATATTTAGTAATATCCAAATATTATAACATATGAAGTAAATTTCTTAGGCACTTCACAAAGTCAAACATGTGGTCTATATAGTTGACAAACACCCATCACATCAAAATGTACATAATTAAGGAAACATAAAGTTTAATAGTTATACTTTGTTCCTAATTGTTCTCTTAGCCCTTGTTCTTATTTCTTTAGCCAAAAGAACTTATCCAGCTCAGATTCATTTTCCAAAAGGTATGCTACAAAAACAAAATCTACTATTCATATAAGATAGACGTTTGTCTATGAATACATATTTAATGATGCCCAATTGAGTTAGTATGTGAACAGTTAATGGTGCACAAAAAGGAGTTTATACACATAGTAGCCCCTGGGGCAGTTTTGGAGGGTGGATAAATAACGGTGCTGAGCTTAATGGAAAAGGGGGAGGTAACTGAGAATGTGATGTAATTCTGAATTGTTGTATTAAGTGAAAAGATCAATAAATACGGTAATAAATAATGAATAACTTTCTCTATTTGCTCCTTAACCTTTGAGAGAGCGAGGTTCACACGCTGCTATGAGCATTGATTTTTTTTCCTTAGCAAATGTATATAGTTAGGTATGATAATACATTTATTAACTGAACATGTTTCAAAATGACCATATCTATGGTGCATATATAAACAAAGCCATAAATTGACATTAAATCTCAAAAAGCAGAGTGTTTGCTAACCTAATATACTCAACATAAGAGGTTGTTTCTTCATACAGTATATAATAAGGGTGCCATTTTGGTGTGTTGAGGGACCATAGCAGCTCGTTTTTTCGTATATTTATGGACATTCCTTTATAGATTTTCTTTAGGAAGTTCCCTTTCAGAATTGTCATTGGAAGATGCCATTGTCTGGGTACTTTTTAATTCCTCAAGCTGCAAAAGATGAGAATTCTGCATTACTACGCAAATAATAATATCTAAAGAACAGTAAAAACCAAGGGAATTTATAGTAACCAGCATATGTTATTCTACAGTAAGCAAGTACACATTTTTAACCCTTCAGCGTATAACCTAATCTCCACCTTCACACCCATAAAAGAATTTTCTTTTTTTTAAGAAATGCATCAGTTGACTTTGAAGTCAAATGGATGATTACAAGATTCAATTCAAAATTCATACTGTATTTTTGAAATTTTTGGAGAAAGATGCACAAATAGGCAACCCGTACCATAGCCAAAAGTTTTAATATAAGGAAATGTAATTCACTTTTCCCCAATTAAGGGTAACTTACTTTCAAACCTTTTAAAGATATGAAAAATGAGATACATGCCTGAAATCCTTATGGAATTCTTGGTAGATATTGGCTCCAAGAGCAAAAAAATTACATCGGAAGTGAACTTATTTATCTAAGACACTAAGTTACCTAAGCTATCAGATGTCAAAATTTTAGCAGCAAATTCCATACAATTTATTTCAAATGAGAAATTTGATTTCAAAAGTCAAGTGTACCTCTGGTATGACTCCTGTACATATAATAACAAAGAATAGGAAGATGTACCTGGGTACATTTTTCTTGGTGAAGTGCCAAAAGTTCATTGTATCTAATTTGCAGATCAGACATCTCGGCTTGTAGTTTTTCATACTCAGATAGGCTAGGTCCACCTAGTTTTTGCTGCACAAACCTGTTAACCAAATAAGAAGTTTAAGTAAGCACCTAAAAACAGGTTAACTATGCAAAAAATGAAGGAAGTATCCACAAATCAAGGTTTGTCAAAATTATGGATAGTTCGTATGAAAAGAACAGTTAAGTTATTCAAAGATGTCAACTTACTCAACACCTGAGGAAGGCTTGTCATTCTGTTCATATAGAGCCACAAGAACTACATATTAAGAAAGGTTGTAAAAGTGAGATTCTGAGGGCCAAAAGGACATTACATATTTGTATTTAAGGCAGAACTCCAATACCATTGCTTGAAATTGGAATTGCCTAACTGAATAAGCTTCAATTCCAATTTCAAAAATTCTGAAAGACATCTCCAATTCTTAGTTTGCTTTTGTTTTCGGTAAGTATACTCTTGCAAAAGTGATGCATTATGCATTTTAGGTTCACAAAAATACCTAAGACAGTGAATTTTAAGAAATGAAAGTGAACCCAGTTGCAAGATTATGCACAAGTTTTAATTTAAGTCGGTTCATTCTTTACATTTAGGACAAGCCAAAGGAGTTCATTTAGTGAAAAAAAAGGAAGTGTATTTGAAAACCGTTTCGAGATCAAGCAAAGGAACCTTTAGTCAAAGCCTCGAGAACACCAGTAGACTCTAAATACTTCCTAAAAGCTTCCTTCTTTGCTTCCTTCTCCTATAAATATAAAAAATGTACTAAACAATTTGATTAGTAAATCAAACAACATAGCGTGCTTGCATCCCAATAAAATCAAAAGATGCCTTTTCTTACTGTCACACAGCATTATAAATTAATTACATTAAAAACTAAAAAATCTTAACTGAAAAGACCTGCATTGCTGATTCTCATTGGATCGCATAAAAAACACTGAAACAAAGCAAATTGTGCAGATTTGACTGAACCAGTGGATACCCTAACCATGATTTTCAATGCCAAGCCTAAATTCTTTTACAATAGTATTTTGTTAACTTAATCCATGGTTGTAGGTGTCAAAGATTAGAACTTTAATTTGCAAAATCATTTCAAGAAAATAATAGAACCATGTCAATTTTTAAAGTAAAAACAACCACATTCCTACATCAAAACTGAAAATGTACTTCTATCTTAATTGGATCTATAATTTTGCATCATTGACAGTAGATCTTTATACTAAATTACTTTCAGTTAAGTTGCTAATTCATTATAAATACAAAAACAAAATCACGGTTCTTTTTCAGATAGTATCAATGGATCAGAGAGTATTTACAGATTATAATACGAGAATAATGTAAAAAGGATGTAATAATAACTGACCATTATTCTTTTTTCTTCTTCTAGTGCAGCATCATAGATTTGAGAGCGCTGGAATGAAAGGGTGTGACAGATATGAGGTGTTGTTACTTGTGAATTACTTTAGTACATTAGTTAATTAAAGTTAAAAGTTAGGGCAGGGTATATATGTTCTTAGGTATTTCTGGTGAGTAATAACTAGCCAAACATCAATAACTTTTTTATTACGTGGATTCACCTAAAAATTGAGAATCCGTAACAATTACATGATTATACGTTTTTTTTCATGTTTGATTAATTTTAACCATACGAAAACATTGATATATGTACAAATAAAAATAAACAAAAGCACTATTGAAAGCTCTAAAATTTCGTGTAAAACCTATGAAAAGACATTTATTTACATGTTAAAGGTTTGCACAAACAATTATAAACAAATTTGTTAAAGTCAGTTAAAACATATTTTAAAACATAATCTTATGATTTTCAAAGTTTTATTTATCTATATTACTATTTTTATAAATATTTCGCCATTATCATATATGAAAAGATATATAAACCTTGTATTTTTCACACTTCTCAATTTTTCAGTAGTTTCTGTTTAAATCTCCAATTTTAACTATTTGCACAAACTCTATATGTATATAGCCTATCACAAATTAACATTTATTCGTTTAAACACGATTTTCTTTATCTGGAAAAAATAATGTTGGGTGATCGATCATATATGTGGTTTTATTTTAAAATTTTATAATTTGTTATGTAGTATAATAGATTGCTTCATGATCGTCAAAATATGTAAGAACATTTCATAACGAGTAATTTTACTTGCACATCTCCTTATTCTTATTTCTGATTGTACACCCTCAGTTAAATCAATCAAGAACATCAATCAATATTTTCTTTTTTGTCTTTACATCTATTTCGTATTTAGTGTCTTTAAATATTTAAAATATAATAACTTTCATAAAGATTAAATAAAAAGAATTGAAGATTTTTATGAAAAATAAATACTTCAAAATGATTTTTTATCAAAACAACTTTTTTTATAACAACCAAAATTTTATAATAACATTTTTATAAAATATGATATATTTTTTTCTCAAATTTTTTTTATAGAAAACATAAAGAAATTAATAAAACTGAAATTTTTATGAAATCATAAAATATAGAAGTCTACTATTGTAAAAAATAAATAATATAAAAGGTATAATTTGACAACTATGAGAGTATATCTCTAGAGAAAGACAAAAAATTAAAAGAAAAATAATGATTTGACATGTATAGATGTGAGTGATGGTATGCAAATAATAGCTTACTTTATCCCTAAATTAAATAAATTGAAATTTGAAAGACTTATTTCGGATTTCATCAAAGTATTTGATGAAATACCAATTTCATCAAAGTATTTGAAGTATTTTTTTCAAACATTATAACCGTCGGCTAACCTAAAATATTGAAGTATTATCAAGGAAAAATAATCAATAGTCTCCTTTGTAAATTTAACAAAAACACAGCTGTATAAATTTTAAAATTTTTATTAAATAATTTAAATCCATAAAAACATCAAGCTCCGTAATAAAAGTTTTATTTAGTTTTCAAAGTGTAATATTAAACAGAAAAAAGTATCCAAATCTTTTGGACTAGTTTCACCCATGTTGGTGATCAAGAGTCAAAATTGCAAGGGTCGGACTCAATCAATTGTCCACACACGCCACGGATCATGCGGCGCAGGATCAAAACCTCATCCGAAATAAACTGTAAAAAACACACCAACATTCCAATCCAAACTCTAAAAAATTATACAAAAAAATAAAAATATTTAAATAAAAAAATCAAATCTTTATTTTTTTCATCACACACCCACCATTCTAATGGAACCGGATGACCTTGGTCTTGGCTCTTACTATCACCACCACCACCCACAACCTCAACCACCGCCACCGCAACGCCACCCACAACCACCACCACCAACCACCATCACCAATGGCATGCTACCAAACACCACCAACAATGATCATAGACCATCTCATTTACTCTATCCTCATAATTCTGCTCCTTCTGCCGTGTCATCTCCGTTAGAAACCGGTGTCCGGCGGAAGAGAGGTAGACCCAGAAAGTACGGTACGCCGGAGCAAGCAGCGGCGGCAAAAAGACTGTCTTCATCATCATCTCCGTCGACTTCGGTGCCGCCGTTGTCGCCGCCAAGGAAAAAGGACTTGTCTTTGGGAGTTGCTGCTTCTTCTACTACCTTTAAGAAATCATCTCTTGGTATGTTTCATGTTTGTGTACACATCTTTTTATTTATTTATTTATTCATATAAATATATATGAACTATAAATTAACCCCTTTTGAGTGTTTGAACTGAATAAGAGTTTAGAAGGTTTGTTTTTGCTATGTTTATCTGTTAGTTTTGCATGTTTGATTTAAGAGATTGCAGCATTGCTAGGATAGCCTTTGCATGGTCCATATTAAAAGTGATTGTGTATAAGTTTTGTCATTAATTTTTTCTTTTATATTTACCTGTATCAGTACATTAGTTTCATGCGTTACTTCAGCTCCATATGAACTGATTTTAAGTCCATTCGGGTTAGATTGATAACACCAAACCAAACGTGCAACTTTAGGGTCCGTGGCCTTAGATTATGAATTAGCATTTCTGATGTTGGAGTTGTTAATTAGTAGGTTCTTATTAAGAGCTAGACTGTCTTTTGATACCAAACGTTCATCCAACGGAACATTTATATATCTAGGCTTCTGTGCACATTGAAATACTAACTTGTTTGACGATTAAAGTCAAAGTGTTGTTTCCTAAAAAGGGTGTGTAACTGTCTTTGTTTTGTATATGTGAGCTTTTCTCCTTAATGTCCTGCATGCCCTTGATGATTGATCTTTATGGTTTCGGGGAAGATGTGCCAAGCATGATGGTCTCTTTGGTATTGAAAGTACCAAATTATGTCCAAAATCTTTCATTTTTGTAAACTGCAGCAGGGTCCAAGTTATCGTTTTGTTTATCAAGATGAGATACAGTTCTAATGAACTTGGATGGTTATTGTATATATTCAGATAGAATGCAACTGCATACGTGATTTTCAACATTATTTCTTTGGTTCAATTGATAACAAAAGTATCCTTTGGTCAACAGAATATGACCAAAACCTTTATGTTCCATTGCTTTCTGTTTCTTCAGGGAACACAGGGCAAGGTTTTACGCCTCATGTTATTTCTGTGGCTGCCGGAGAGGTATGAAATACAGATCTATAAGTCTATGCTATTCCATTATATCATTTTCTTTTCGATTTTACAATATGATTTAATTTATTTCTGTACGTGTATGCTTCTACTTTTGGTTTCTGCTCTTAATAATCTGCTACAAGTCCAGTGGCGGATCTTGAACACTTTAATTGGGGGGCTAAAATCGTTCTAATATTTTTTTCTCAATATTTGGAGGGGCCAACATAGAAAATAATATTTTTTTTAACCCCTGCAATATACATCTACACTAACTGCACAAAGTTTCGGAGGGGCCGGGACCCCCCTCGCCCCTTAAAAGGTACGCCATTGTACAAGCCATTCCTCTGTGTAACGGTTTCTGAAACAGTCAACTAATATACTAATGCCTTTAAAGTGTAACTATAACTTTTTTGTTATGGATGTATACTTTGAACAGCATCTTTTTGTTATCTGACGTGTTTAAATTTTTCATAGGATGTTAGCCAAAAAATTATGTCGTTTTTGCAACAAATCAAACAAGAGATGTGTGTCCTCTCAGCATCTGGTTCGATCTCTAATGCATCTTTACGCCAGCCCGCCACATCCTCAGGCAACATTAGTTATGAGGTAAATAAGTTCAAATACTATCACATTCATTTCTCAATGCTTGAATTAGTCATTATTTAATTCATGGCTTCTTTGATATCAGGGTCGTTTCGACATCCTATCATTCTGTGGCTCTTTTATACGTACTGAATTTGGTGGTAGTGCAGGCGGATTAAGTGTTTGTTTGTCTAGTAATGACGGGCAAATTATTGGTGGTGCCATCGATGGGCCGCTGGTAGCTGCCGGCCCAGTGCAGGTAATATTCATATAATACTAGTTAGTATATCCGTGTGCCTTTAATGCTCATTCTTTTATTATTATTTCAGATAATCGTCGGCACATTTGCTATCGAGGGTAAGAAAGAAACGGCTTCAGTTATTAAGGGTGATGCTTCTATAAATAAGTTGCCATCACCAAATGTTGTGGCGCCATCAGTACCGAACTTAAGCTTTCTATTGCCACCAGATTCTTCAGGAAGAAATGTAGTTGGTGGTAGTGATGAGCAACAAAATGTCGATGGTTACCAATTCATGATCCAGAATCGGAATTTGCCTGTAAGCGATTGGAGGAATAATAATGATTCTAGGAACACTGCTGGTTATGACTTTTCAGGTATGATTTGTTTAACACTCCAAGCCGAAGGCAACAAATTGGACCAATAATCTTAGAATTTTGACTTGAAGTCATGGTGACAATTATTAGCCCGTAAACTTAGTCTTATAAGATGTTCAAACTTCTCATTTGTCTATCCATTTTGAACGGGTTGTTACATTTTTCTTGTGTCAAACATGGTTCGATTCATGCGGTTTAAACATATTTACGTTTTTTTGGGCGTGGCTGTGATGCACTAGTTGTTGGTTGTGCAGGAAGAGTGAATCATGGGGCGCAGCAGTCACCGAAGAATGGGGATTTTGATCGCTTCGAAGACTAAATGTTTGGAGTGTGATTAACCAGACAGTTGGATATAATATAGCTTTCTTTTGTGCAGCAGGGGATATGGTGGGAAGTTGTAACACAATGGCATCATCATTGTACAGTTAACCCAAGAACATACTTCTTAAATGTTTTGATGTGTATTTTTAGAAGTTAGCAGATACTTCTTTTCAACTTAATTTTGCATGTCTTTGGATTAGCTAATGTACCTAAATCATGTTAAATTGTGCAAGTTTCTCTTCCTCTTCCTCTTCATTTTTTTATTTTTTTTTTATTTTTTTTTTATTTTTTGGAACTGTCTTAAGAATGTACTATATGACATGTATAAAATAATGGTACTTTACGGTTAGATGTTTGGATGGTTGATGATTGGTGGTTAAGATACAACCATTGATGCATAAAAATCGATCTTAAAGACAATTTTAGGACTATCATAACAAAACCCTTTGCTTGAAGAATTTAACCATATTCCAGAGTATTCATTGTGATAACTTTTAAGGACAACGTGCATAACTTCATGTACTATACACTTTTACAATTTTTGAAGATGGCTTGCATCCTTTCATGTACTACACCACATATTTCCCGTTTTAAGTTGTCTCATTTAAATCATTATATATGTAACTGAATTTTGTCCCGCTTTAATCATTATGTAACCGAAACCGAATGACTGTATGAGCCAGTCAAGTTTGATGAACTTGCAAGTGTTATTGCATAGTTAAATCAATTTTCATATGTACCGACAGTTTACAAGGCTACATGGCTTAGCATAACCCATTATGTTAATGATTTGGATTAATTTAGATGGGACAAGATTTAGAAATACGGTTTGTTAAATACTAGTTGTTATTCTTATATTACTTTTATTATTATTATTAATTATTATTATTATTATTATCATTAGTACTTTAACTTAATATAATTTAATAATTTAATAATCATCAAATACAAAATCTTTGATCATAAAATACAATCACGTAAATGTTTTTTTCATTAGAGCCCACAGTGAAAATTACCGAAGTAACCCTTATATTAAGCTACTGGCAACCCATTTTGTTAACTAGGTCTAAATAAACAAAATTATGATGAGCAGCAGCAGGTTGCAAGATGAAACGGAGTATCACTCAAATGATTTTGATTGGGAGGAACTGAGTAATCGCATTGAGAATGATCCTAAATTTTCTTATCATCTTCTTCCTTTTCATCGTTCATCTCAATCTTCATCTTCTATTGACTCTGAATCTTGGAATCACTTTCACGCTCGTCATTCTACCGGCAAATTCTTCAAGGTATTTCCTTTTATGTATTACAAGTATTTTGGTAATAAGTTTAGGGAAAATTACCTTGATAACACCTTCCACACACGGCTTTTTACCTTTTGAAAACCTGATATAGCTTTTAATTCCATTATTCATGCGAATAAGGGCTGAATAGAATAGCAATCAATGTGATATATAGCTCAAAGATTACATATAAATTAAAACCTAATTGTATATACATAAGTTCGCAAAACATCGCATACATCGCACAAAATCGAAAAATTAGCAAAACATCAGAAATTTAAGGTTGAACTCGATTGTGGAAATGTTACAACGTTCAAGTTGAGGCTCAAATGTGTTAACCAATTTCTTTTTCCTTTATTTTACTTGGACTAAGATTAAAAAGTTAATAAAGAATGTGACTTTTTTGGATATATGCTGTAAGAGGTTTTAATCTCATTGGACTAGACTAGATAGTAGATACCCCTTATCTGGGTCAAATGGTTTGAGTAATATAACTTGATTGAGCTTTTATTACGATCACAGCCAAAAGAAAATAAAAAGAAAAACAAGCAAGGTTATGTGTTACTATTTAAATCCAATTCACTAGAGGCAATTTAGTTAATGAATTTGAGATATTGGGTGTAAGCCAAGCAGGAACCTTATTTATTATATCGAAGTTGGTTGGGCCACTATGCTGCTAGGTGAGGTGAGATATTGGAGAGATACATAGTAAGACATAAGTAAGATGATACTAATGTTTTACGACTGACGAGGATCATACTATTTGGAAGTTTTTGGGTATTATACAAATAAAAAGGTGTCCTTTTGAACTCTTAATTATTTGTAAACTGGTCATGTTTTTCAAAATAGCTTATTTGATGGGTGCAGGAGAGACGGTATTTGTTCAAGGAGTTTCCTGAACTAGCTTCTTGTGGGGAGTATTCTAAGCTATTGGAGGTGGGTTGTGGTAATGGAAGTACTGCTCTCCCAATCTTACGGTAACATTCGAAACACCCCCTTTTATCCTAAACAGAAACACCATAATTGGTTAGTTAAGAAACAAAATGACACTAGTATTTGCCTACCATCTTTATCATACTCTTTGTTTTTCCTGGTGTGTAGTTGCAAAGAAAATGTACTGGTGTATGCCTGCGATTGTAGCTCAGAGGCACTTGCGAGGGCAACAGAAGTAATATGTGCTTCCAATGTCGTCTCGCCTAAAACCCATTTCCGTCCGTTCTGTTGGGATTTTTCTACATCTCGGGTCCCTAAGTGGCTGATATGTGATTCTTGCTATCAAACGTCCCCACAAAAACATAACTTATCTCTTTCAGGTGGTTGGCATTACATTTATATGCACATCTAACAATAAATACTTTTTGCTAAAATATAGACTCGACTTCATGTTCTTTTCAGAATTTGATGATAATGAGAGAAATTTAACTGATATAACTTTAACAAAGGAAGGTGAATGCTGCATAGGTGGCATGGATTTTGTTACATTGGTATGTCCCCTGCTGACTGATGTTATTTACATTTTTTTTCTCCATAAATCTTAGTGTTGCTATCTGAATATTGTATTGTTTGACAGATTTTTACACTCTCGGCTGTACCACTTGATAGGATGTCTGCCGCTGTTGCTGAGTGCTTCTCTGTCTTAAAACCTGGTGGACTGCTCTTCTTCAGGGATTATGGTAATACTTCATGAACTTAGAATCCATTTCAGATTCAATTTTTCCATTATCATTATCATTTGTAGTATTCAACCATCACCAAGGTGGCCTAGTGGTTGGCATCCTGATATCCTTGCAAGAGGTCTCAGGTTCAAACCTCACTAGCTGCACATCTTGGGGTGGCCAGGGAAAGGGTCGAAACGGTCACGGGAATATCCGGTTAGGCCACATACATATGAGTAAAAATACTCTTCCTCCCTGGATAACCTAAACAGGGAAAAGCCTCATCTGTTTATTATCATTTTTTTACTGGAGAAAGTCCCGTTGGTACGAGATACGAGAAATGCAAATTTGTAGATGGAAAATTGTCTTCTCGTACTTGCATGTTTTAATTTAAACACATCCGCTAGCCAACAATTAAATAGCCTCTTATTAAAGTAAATTTTATATATAATTAGATGACACTACGTATAGGGGAGAATGTGTATCTTATACCAGATCAAACTTTTTATGTCTTGCTATTTTGTGGTGTGGGCTCAAACAAGTTGTGAATACATTCAGGCCTTTATGACATGACGATGCTTCGATTCGAGGCTGATCAAAGAGTAGGATTTAGGGAATACAAACGTTCCGATGGCACACGTTCATATTTTTTTTCTTTGGATAGTGCACGTGACCTCTTTCTAGGTGCTGGATTCCTCCAGGTAATAATTTTTATCCATGAGTAGTCTATTGCAATGCATCTGCTTTAATTTTATCCATAAGACATTTTAAGAAAGTTTTTGTTTTTTTAATCATGTAATATATATGTAGGTTGAGCTTGAATATTGCTGCGTGAAGTCAGTGAATCGTCGTAAGCAAAAAACAATGCATAGAGTGTGGGTTCATGGGAAGTTCCAAAAACCCATGTAACAAACTACATATGAGTGTTGACAAATTACAAATACAAGTGAGTATCCCTTTGGAAAATGTTATTCGTCACCTAAGAAAAATTGTATGGTTCCCAAATCTCGTTCTTGTGATAAAATTATCATTTGATCAATCATGTGCTCTAAACTCCTCATTGTGGGGTAAGAACATACATTTTACAAGCATGCGATGTCACAGGTACAGCGATCTGTCCCTTGATTGATTTCTGAGTTGTATGCTGCAAAAAGTTAAAAAATAAATAAATTAATAAATAAAAAAATACAATTGTGACATTTAGCTATAACATGCTAGAATAACTCAAATGTTGTAGGACAGTAGGTCTTACAGCCCATAAGTCGCGAGCTTCAACAACTGTTGTTGAATTGAGTCCTATATCAGACCAATTAGCAGTAATTTGGCTTGTTGAGTTTCCTCTATTCCATAGAATTACTGCAACTTTGTTATCTGCAAGAGGCCCAGCCCATACCTGCATTTATCTTGTCAATGTCATTTTTACTTTTAACATAACTAAAATTATTATATCTAAAGTATTACACAATAATTATGCAATGCACAAGTAACTTCAATAATTTACCTCCAAATCACCATTCTTGTTAACTTTTACCCCCTGAACTCCAAGTTTATCTGCATCAATCTCAGACAATGAGTATATAACTATACATTCGAACGTTTAAAAGGTAAATGATGTGTACAAATTCTCATAGCACACTGACCTTGATTGACAGCGATAACTTCTTTATTGCTAAGTATTTCGTATGTTTCGTTGCTCATTGATCGTATGTCACAGCCAACCAACAGAGGTGCCTGAAATGTTGTCAATTAGGATAAGTTTATAAAATTGTTAAATAAATGTAAGTAGTTTAGAACTCAGATAAATATATACCTTTGCCAATGCCCAAATGCTAAAATGTGAACGGTATTCCTCTGTCGTCATGCCTCCGTTCCCAACTTCCAACATGTCAGGGTCTAAGACCAAATCACAACAAAACACGAGCTCAATAATCGTTTAAACTGAATTATGAGTATGACAGTTGCAGCTTGAAAAAGAATCAAAAGTTTATTACCGTTCCATGCGCCAGGTTTTGCATAAGCTGCCCATTTATCATTTTCATCGGCCCGTGAAGTCATGCTATAGGAAGTAAAGTATATTATATGACTTATATATGATGTTCAACAACATTTCTTCTTTGTAAAGAGTTTATTTTAAGATATAGTTTTGTTGATTTGATAATGTGGTTAGTGATTTGATTTCAGAGTACACCATACCTATCCCAATTATCTTTAATATCATCAGTCGTTCTCCAGCTATTGCCAACTTTATGTGCCCAAGTTGCAGGGTCATTTTGCCTATACGTGAAATGATGTAATTGCCCTTTGGTAATTCACTTTGAACTTGTACGTGATTAAAGTAGCAGGGGCAAACAACACTCACCATTGGCATATTGAATAAAAAATGGGTCTTCCTGAGTTCTGCAAAGCTATTTCCATTTTTGGATACCTTGGTCACAAAAGAGCAACCCATGGTAACTTCATTCCAATTAATAATAAAAATATCGAAAATCTTTACTAATGAAAATAGATTAATAATACTAAAATACATGCCTAATATTAAAATTATTAGGCATATTTTAACTAATATTTTAGTCTTGTATAAGTAATGTTTTTTTTTTTTTGTGAAACGAGAAACAGTTTCAGGAAAAGAAATGCACCTCTTCTGTGGGAGTATACCGTGGTTGTTACAGTTATCATACTTTAGGTAGTCGATTCCCTGTTAGATAAAGAGTACTTTTATTTTATGTTGCACCCATAATAAAGCAAATGAAGACCTAAGAAGTTGATACAAAAGGTATGAATTTACCCATGAGGCGAAAGTTTTTGCATCCTGTTCTTCGTGCCCTAATGATCCGGGCATTTCCTTACTACATGTTACAGTTCTGTAAAGAACAAGATAAACAAATATGAGAAAACGATAATACTTTTGCAGTTAAGGTTTTATTGTGTCTTAGATTAGATACCCTGCGTCGGAGTAGATTCCAAGTTTTAACCCTTTGTTATGAACATAATCAGCTAGCGCTTTGATACCAGATGGAAATGTCTCTGCTTTAGGAACAAGATTCCCCTACAAAAATAAAATAGTTATGGTACAAGAGATAAATAATTTAAATATGAACATTTGATTAGTTCTAGTTCACCTTTATTAATTAATTTAAACTTGTATATAATTCAAGAATCAAGAAGATGGAGTTCTGACTTTAGAAAGAAAAAAAATGACTAATGAAATAAAGAGAGAATTACCTCTGAATCTCTATCAAGTTCAGCCCAGCAATCATCTAAAACATAAATGAGATTAATCATCCTCAATGAAATATTAATGATTTTACATTTTCTATGAACTATAAAACTTTATTTAATTCAAATTAAATATTTAAAGAACATAAATAGGTGCTTTTGGACAATAAAGAGATGAACACCAACAAAATGTCAATCATCTCAGCTTAGTTTTTTGGTTCTTCTATAGGTTGGGATCACAACCAAATTTTCACCTTCAATCTTGCATTTATTTTATGATTTCGACAGTAAAAACTGAAAAAACAAACTTTCTGAACACATGAATGTAGGAATTTGTCTATTCATATATATACTAGATAGATAGACATTATCAAATTAAATGGCAGTTAATGTTACTCTTACAGTAGTCTTACCCATATTAACATATTCATATCCTGCAGCAGCAAGTCCAGTTGATACCATTGCATCAGCTATTAATAATCAAAACCAAAATCAGAACTGAAGTTAGTTATTTAGTAAAATGACATATATATCTTGATAAGAGAAGTTAAGAACTATATATTCACCTGTTTCCCTGATTAACTTTTCATCAACTTTACAACCAAAATGGTTATAATTGTTCCACCTGAACAATGACACATAAAATTTACATCAATATCAAATTCTAGTGCTCTATATATTTTGTGTAATAGCATTGACGCACAACTTGTAATATTTTGTTTCTAGCACAACTGATAATGAGTTAGCTAGTAAATGCATAGTTAGCGACCACATATTATGCTTATGTTCTACGGACTTACCCCATTTGAGGAGTGCGCCCAAGTCCATTCCCCAAAAGGATTCTTCTGTCATTTGTGATTGTAAAGGTTGTACGTGCTGCATCAATAGTTGTAATTCCGATGCTTAAAAGCAAGGAAGTGAAGCACAGTACAACCTTTAGATGCATCTTGATTCTCCCTTTTCCTCTTTCTCTTTATCCTTAGAACACATTATTATATATCTATATATAGTGTTCTGATTCTTGTACATCTTGGGTAAATATGACTAATACGACAACCATAAGTCAAACAATACAAATTATAAGTTGACAATTGTATTTTGTTTATTTCAGGATAAGGTAAAACAAGACACTAGATACCATTTAATCATTTTACAGATTAAAAGTAGCTTAAAATTTAGTGTTGTGAAAGTCAAACAACACACCCAAATATTGAAACTAATCAACTTTGATTTGGTCTCCAATATATATGCAGATGGTGTAAGAAATGGCCGGCGAAATGCGGGCATACTTAGTTTGGATTTCACATGTAGTCTTATTTATTAGAAATAGTTACAGATACAGATCCAAATGTTATATGTATGTAACTCAATATCATACATCGGGTCGAATTGCATATTGACTTGGAACTTGTAGAGTAACTTGGTCGGTGATTGATGTTACTCTACCGGGAAATTCTTTGAGGTATAGTGCACGATATCTCTTTCTAGATGCTGGCTTCATCTAGGTAATAATATTTTAAATCACTTGAATATTAAAACAGAGTATGAATAATAAATACGTAAACAAATAACAAAATATGTAATAGCAATATGAAGGTGAATTTATTAATCAAAAATTACACCAAGTATTGATTGAGGAATGAACAAGCAAAAACTAAGATCAAATCAATACGCACTAACTATTACACTCGATGATGTAGTAGAGTAGCTGACAAACAAACTACTGTATTACTCGTTGAGCACTTATTTAGACAAACTTAATCATTGAACACACAAGTGATTGATACAAAATGGCTAATTTCTAAATACAATATGTCACTCTATGTATAGCAAAGATATTCCTGTAAATATCTCCTGAAATCTTGGACAATAGAATGGCACATGTCGTTGTGTAAATGGCTTCGTTCTGACAGAAAACAGTTAGAGGAAGATTTTGTCATCCCCATTTCTGATCATGCTCTCTGTGTGTGTTGGATTTCCCCCGATCACAATCAAGCAGATGTCACACGTTCCATCACTTGAATTTATCTTGGATGTTGCTGCCACATTTTGATCTGGGACCTCATACTAGCTTGTATAATACTTGTTTATTGTTAAAGTTGTTAGAGGAATAATTATTTTCTTCACTCACTGCGAACTAGCGTGCTCTTGTAGAGTGGTTCTTCTTGTTGTCTTCCAATGACTTCCTTTTATTTGATAACAATGAATGTTGTGTTTATTGATGGAATGAGTAACTTCTTTCTCTGGGTGTTCAAAAATAGTAGGCAACACATATAATTTTACTAGTTGACTTTTCTCCCCCTTTTTGTCTTCATTATTTACGGGAGATGACATAGTAGCTTTGGGAGCAGCACTAGATGTGCCTCCAATATTAGCACTAACATTATCACCAGAATTCCCATCATCACTCTCACTGGTGGAGCTATCAATATCAAAATCACCAAGATTCGTTTGAGTTGCTTTATTAGTGGATTTCTTCAGCAGTAGTTCTTTAATCAACATTAGCTCACTCCATAGTGTAACAACTTCCAAAAAGGAGAGTCGTTGGGACTCAACTTGAGCTTTCAAGGCATCAATCTCCTTTGCACGTTCAAATACGAGCTTGCTTGAGTGACCAATCTTTGCTTCTCCCTGTTGAATAATCGTTGATAACTCATCAATCACTGCTAAAGAAGCTTCAATGTATGTAGTCATAGCAGTTTGTAGCCCTTCTTGTGCTTGAGTCACTATCTCTTGAGATTGCTGGAATTGAGATATATTATGTTGTTGGACAACAATAGCACTATTCTGAGCAGCGTTAGCAGCATCAGTTTCCTTCTTTAATGTTACTAGAGACTCAAAATCAGCAACATAACGTTTGTGAAGCTCGGAATGGGCATCATGCTTGATAGCTATCTTGGGTGGGTAGATGTGGTTGTCCTACGAACTTGTCAACCTGGTCACCTATAGCTAGTTAAGGATTAGGTTAATGATACTAGATTGTATAATACTTAGTGAGTCTTGAAACTTGTTTATTGTTGAAGTTGTCGAAGGAATAATGATCTTCTTCACCCACTGCGAGCTAACGTGCTCTTGTAGAGTGATTCTTCTTGTTATCTTCCAGTGACTTCCTTTCATTTGATAAAAGCAACTGTTGTGTTTATTGACCGAATGAGTGACTGAATCTCTTGTTGCATAACCAGTGAACAAGATACCCAAAGTTGAGATTCATTCACTCTACTAAACACTCGAACAACACACAATTGATAACAATGATCTTCTTCTTCTGTAATAGGAGTTTCACTTCATCATTTCCAATGACAGCATCACCAGTGAATTGGTTTGGTCAGCGACCCAACAGTTATTATTTCCATAAAATATAAGTCAGAAGGCTTTTGTCGTCTATATTATTCATTTTCTTTAAAATATACATTTTCAACAATTGAAAATTCAGTATAGCCTTGTACACAAGCAATGATAATCTGTGTTGTACTACATATGATTTCGGGGAGTCCAAATCCAAAATTAAGATCTAAATGATCACGATAATTATAAATGAATAGCATCTTCCAATTTTTATTATTCATTAGAGCTTGAAAGAGAGTGTCTCCCATTCAAGATATTATAATTGCTTCATACGAAAAGGAATTGTTTTGCACATTTGCCTTTGCAAATCTTATTCTTGTAATGGAGTGTTACACTACAAATCCATAAAATATAATCTGCATTTGATAGATCATTTGCTCTAAACTCCTTATTGTGGAGTTAGGACATACATTCTACAAGCATGAGATTCTATAGCTGCAGAGATCTGTCCCTTGATCGACTTGTGCGTTTTATGCTGCAAAAATATACAAGTATGACATGTTGTTATTGCATGATAGAATGGCTTTAAATATCATTTTAGGATAACTAAATAAGTACTGTTTCTGAAAGTCCTACCGCCCATAAGTCTCGAGCTTTAACAACTGCCGTTGAATTGAGTCCTATATCAGACCAATAAGCAGTAATTTGGCTTTTTGAGCCTCCTCTGTTCCATAGAATTACAGCAAATTTATTATGTGCAAGAGGCCCGGCCCACACCTGCATTTTATATCATAGCTGTAAATTGCATATCTTAAGTAGTACACAATTATAATATAATACAATTAACATAGAAAGTTACCTCTAAATCACCGTTCTTGTTAACCTTTTTCCCCTGAACTCCAAGTTTATCTGAATCAGGATTTGAGTCAGTGAGTATATATATCGATACATTTACAAGTTAAATACGAAGTATAACATTTCTCGTATGATTCACTGACCTTGATTCACGGCGATAACTTCTTTATTACTGAGTATTTCATATGTTTCTTTGCTCATTGATCTTACGTCACAACCAACCAATAGAGGTGCCTAAAATATTGTCAATCTCTCTTCAGCTTCTTATAAAGTTCATATGTGCCTCAAATATACTATTATGATATGATGATATAAGTATTTTAGAATTATTTACTGTATATAGTTAGTTATATACCTTTGCTAATGCCCAGATGCTAAAATGTGAACGATATTCCTCTGTTGTCATTCCTCCATTCCCAACTTCCAACATGTCAGGATCTAAGACCAAAGCGCAAAAAAACTAGTTTAATAAACCGTAAACTAAATTAGGATTAAAAAATGGTTCTAGTTCTAAAAAAAGTACCATTCCATCCACCAGGTTTCGCATAAGCTGCCCATTTATCATTTTCATCGGCCCGTGAAGTCATGCTAGTACGAAGTGAAATATACAGTTACGTTATCCTAATCATCGTTTCGTCTTAAACCGAAAAGTAAAATTTCAAGATTAAGGTATAGAAATGCTATTACCTATAAATAATTATATTATCTAAATAAAAATTTAATAATATGTGGGCAATGATTTAATTTGACTGTAGATTTTACCTATCCCAATTATCAGAAATATCTCCTGTAGTTCTCCAGCTATTGCCAACTTCATGTGCCCAAGTTGCAGGATCCTCTTGGCCCCTGAAAATGAAATGACACTATTTCAATTCCCTTTGGTCATTTCAAGAAAATAAGTCTTCACTAAACTTTATTAATTGTCAAAAAAAGAAGAAGCCGAAACCAACAATACACTCACCATTCACATAAAGAATAAAAAATGGACCTGCCTGAGTTCTGCAAAGCTTTCGTCATTTTTGGATACCTTTCTCCCAAAAGACATATCCAATGTAAGTTGCATTAACAGAAATAAAAAGATCAGAAGAATTTGTTAATCATTATAGTATTTTCAAACAACAAGATGAAAAAAGAAAAAAAAATAGTTAAACAAAAAAGAAAATGTACCTGTCCTTTGGGCTTATACCTTGATTGTTACAGTTATCGTATTTTAAGTAATCGATTCCCTGTAAAATAATGAAAAAAGTTAACTTTATCTTACGTCCGAACTATATTAAGAATTTCATGCAAATTAAGGTAAGAATGTACCCATGAAGCGAAAGTTTTTGCGTCCTGTTCTTCGTGGCCTAATGATCCAGGCATCTGTTTACTACATGTTTGAGTTCTGTAGAACAAGAATAAGAGAAAACAAACATGAGAAAAAAGAGGTTAGATTTTTGTAATTAAGCTTTTATTATGTAATTTATTTTATTCCTACCCTGCATCAGAGTAAATTCCAAGCTTTAATCCTTTGTTATGAACATAATCAGCTAATGCTTTGATTCCAGATGGAAATGTGGCGGCTTTAGGAACGAAATTTCCCTACGAAAAATAGAACGATTATAGTACTAGGCATAACTGTAAATGTAATCATGAACAATATTTTTAATTATAGTTCATCATTAATATTGAAATTAAGCACAACAACTAATTAATGAATTACATGGAAAATCACCTTTGAATCTCTATCAAGTTCAGCCCAACAATCATCTAAAGCCCAAAAGAATAATCGTATCATTAATAATTTACCTTCTTCTAATAGATAACCACTAACAAAATACTCGAGCAATGTAGCATAAAACAAAATATATCATAAATAGTCAATCGTGATAGTACTGTGTCAAGTTTTATTCTTTTCCAATGTATTAGTTATCTGTATAAATCGCTACTCGTAATATGCTCGTGTGACTCTCCTAAAGATTTGGATAAATGAGATTTCATGACGAAGAAAGTAAATGAGTTGCTAGATATTATTCTTAAAAAAATGTTAATATAAAAATATGAAATCTTTTATATAATAGTATAGATTACTAATATGATATTGGATTCTTTGGTTGGTAAAATGAACATATGTTGTTACACGAGATTAATTGAAAAAAGATATATAACACACTTTGGATGAAATCATGTAACCACACAATAATGGGTACATTTCATGTTGTTTTCAATTAATATTGAAACCAGATTTTTGTATTAATAAAAACTAGTCCAATGATTTCACAGTATAAAGCTTTATTTCATTTAAAAATAAAGTTAAAGAAAATACATATAATAAAAATAAATAAATATGTTTTATTTGATAGAAGATGTAATAGATAGCATTATCCTCTCTTACCTATTTTTTCTCAAATTATTATAGTCAGAACTTGAATCTGATAAGATATAATTTTGTCGGTTCATAACAGCATTATTAATTACTAATAATTAATTAAACTTTAAATACAATATTGTTTTACCTAGATTAACATATTTGTATCCTGCAGCAGCAAGTCCAGTTGATACCATTGCATCCGCTATATATATATATTTAAAAAATTAAAACAAATACAATAAAGAAAACACAAATTTCATTAACAATTTAGTTAAAATGATGGGTAGAAAAGTTAAAAACCATTTAATTACCTGTTTCCCTGATTAATTTTTCTTCAATATTACAAGCAAAGTGGTTCCAACTATTCCACCTGATCAATTACAGATGTACATATCATTAATGTATTGTTTTTTACATACATAAAAAAATGAAAAAATATTAGTATTCAAAAATCAATCATGCATACTTTTATATTCTTATCCCTATAATTTTTATTAAAATGAGCATATTCATGAATACATGAATTTACCATGATAAGCCGATTGAAAAACAGCAACATATTCAAGTGACCATGTTCATGGAATCATGGTTATGGTTTGGCTATGAGATTGTAGTACAATGAACCAACCCAAGAGTACAACCAACAAACCTAGTAAATGCATGTTAAATTAATGACTATAAATGAAGACAGAGACACATATATATACTTACCCCATTTGTGGAGTACGGCCAAGTCGATTCTCCAAAAGGCTCCTCCGGTCATCTGTGCCGGTAAACGTTGTGCCGACCCTCCGGTCATTCATAACGGTACTGATTGTACGTGCTGCATCGGTAGTTGTAAATTGAATGCTTAGAAAGAAGGAGGAGAAACAAAGTAGTAAAAATTTTAGATAAATCTTCTCCATTTTGAATACAAACTAGTTAGCTAAGCAAATGGCAAGCAATCCGTTATATATACACAAATATATAAATAAATAAATAAATAAATAAATAAATAAATTTATTTTTTATGTATTTATCTGGTTATCTTTTATGTCTGTTTCAACTAAACGTGTTTTATACGATAAGCTTTTATTTGCATGTTGAAGCATATATAACCCTAAGAATGGATAATATTAAAAAAGTTAAATTAATAACATTAATTGTTAAATGTAGTAAAATTAACAGGTAGCTAGAGTAAGTAAGTGTATGTTTATGTCTATGTCTACGTCTATGTCTATGTATCCCACTGTTTTGCCGTTTAGGATGAGGTAGGAATCCATCATCAACACTTATTACAAAGCATCCTTTTTTAAAAATTTAATGGGCCCAAAAGTTTGAATGATCGAATATGCGAACAACATTTTTTATTATTGTATTTGGTAAGTTTACGTTAATATAATATTATTATTTGACTATAAACTTGGATTAATGAGTATCATCCAGGTTAAATATCTGTATTTATTCGTTGTCGTAATTGTTTGACTATGTATTATTCTCAAAATAGAAAGGTACGTACGTTATGATATAGCTAGAGGTTTACCAAAACTAGCAATGTGAGTTCCTATGTGAATATAATAGTAAATAATTCCTTCATCTTTGAAGTTTAAAGCTAGGTCTGCGTCACGTACATATACATGACAAAATTTTAAACTAAATATATGGTATCATGTATATATTAACAATTAACAATTTAATACTAATTACTTTTTGTATGCATGCGTTTATGATGTTGTTGTATCTCCCCACCTTGATGGAAACTACGCCTATATGAATCATTACCTGCAAACACACCAATTTACTATAAATAGATCGACAATCATACTTTTAACTTTTATCTGTTGACCTTCATCTCAATAAAATACAACAATAAGAAGTTAAATTAATGGATGTTGATATTTTCACCACTAATTTTAATAAATACATCAAAACACTGCATTATCTATTTATATAGTACAATTTATTAATACATGTTTCTGGTGTATTTATCAAAACTAATGGTGAAAATATCAATATTCATTATTAATACACAAATAACGGATGTGTAGTTTTAGAACGTTGAGTATGAGATGAGGTGGTGTTTAGTTATTCCACCACAGTAACATGACCACATCAGTCTCGCCGCGGCAGGCAGTATGATTTGGATCACATTGAGTAACTTGTTTATTTAATTTTATTTTTATATGATAATAATAATAATAATGTTCTTGATGTTCTAATTTTTAGTATGATCACAATTCACGACGAGTAAAATTTATTAGAATATAATTTTGAAGGTGTAATAATATGGTTGTCTTTGTCGATGTGATCGTGTTGCCACACCTTTTGATCTTATTTCGGGATAAGATAAGGAAAAAAACAGAGACATAATTAGTCCCATTTATTTATAGATAAACCACGACCACCATAAAAAGTACCTAAAAGTTTAGTATTGTAGTGGGGACAACGCAACCAAAGATCCAAAATCATTTTTGATTTGATCTCCTCATAATTATGTGTATGGTGATGTAAGGAAAGTATTCCTAGTTTGAATTTTCGACATATTGTTATTCAATATAAACAGCTAGTTAAAGATATGTATGAATCTTGGTATGACATGATATGATTAGGGTGTAAACAGAGTGTCTAAAGTGAAGTTGTTTGAAAAGCCTCACCATGACGCATACACATTGTCTATTTTGTTAGGATTTTTTTGTGTAATTTAGTCTTTTTAACGGTACCACGTAACTGGGACGACAAATCTCTTTTAGATTATTTTGTTTCAGAAGATGTTTGTACTTGTAATCATTAACTCGTGATTTGACTTACGATTTTTGAAACTTTAACTTGTAACTCGCGACTCATAAAAGTTACTATTTCATGATAAATATATATATTTAAACGTATATATCGTTGTTTAAAATTCTTGTTTTTAAAAAAAGTAAAAATGGTGAGAGTCGATATTTTTTTGTTAACTGGCGATTAACACAAACTTAATTTAAAATAGATTATACTCAAATTTTTTTTTCTATTTTGTCCTTTATTTTTTGTATTACATTATACTAAAAGTTTGTCCGATTTTCTGACTCGTAAGAATCACACAAGACTCGGAAGAGTCACACACGACCTGAAAAGTCAATAAACGACTCATAAGAGTCGAGGTAATTTAAGTTTCGTGGTTTGAGTCGTATCGTTTTTTAAATTTTTGACTCAACTCACAAAAGTCAACTCGTAACTCATAAGAGTTTAATAATTATGTTTGTAATCATCACCATCATTTTCATCACCTACAATTGGTATGATCACGCCATAAACACATAAATTGTTTAGTAATATTGAAAATAAAACAATTTCATTTTTTGTATTTTTATTTTTGGGTTAATTATTTCGTTATGGATCTAACTTTGCATATTTTACTATTGTATGTAACCACCTTTAAAACTTGTTATTGTATGTATCAAACTTTACAATTTCGTATATTGTATGTAACAAGTAACCGAATGACCGGAAACCACTGGTTTGATACATACAATAGACATTTTTACAAAGTTCGATACATAACAATAGACATTTTTTCAAGAAGAAAAATCTTGTATCTGCTCATTCGGTCACCCGTTACATACAATATACGAAATTGTAAAGTTTAATACATACAGTAACACTTTTAAATTTTAAAAGGTGATTACATACAATAGTAAAAAATGTAAAGTTAAATACATAACAAAATACATAAGCCTTTATTTTTCTAGAAATTAAGAAGTGTTTTGTGTACCTTTAAGACTAATTTAAATTAAGGAAACGGGTTTAAATGTAAAAGACAAAACTTTTTTCAGAATAACAAATATAGAAAAACATAAATTATACTTTTCATATTTGTAATTCTAAAATTTTCATTTTGCTAGAAACTTTCTTAGAAAAGCAACAACAAACTTCAATAGGTTTTGTATTTTTTGTAGTTTTATTTTAAAATTCTTCAAAAAATATGAATTTTTTGTAATCAAACGCACTGCGAGTCATTTTCAAATTCATGGTCTACTTATTATTGGGACTCATACTTAAAAAGTTAAATAAATATTAAAATAAGATGTCGAAATGGTTGTGGTTTGATTTTGATGAAGTAAACGTAAAGACTGAATGGTCCATGTGCGTACCTTTAATTCCTAAAGTAGTTGGTCAAACACTGATTGAGTTTTATGTCCACAAATCACTTGGTACCAACACTTTTTATATTGGCCCGTTAGACATCGATTTCTAATTTCTTACATAAACAGACCCATTCAAATATAGATGATACACCAACTGGGCTATTTAAAATCTTTGGGCTGAATTTGCTACGAGCCCGTTTCACTAAGGCTTCTAATATCACAATTTCATTTTAATGTGTTTAGGAATATCACTTATATATTAATTAGTACAGCTATAAGTAAACTGAAAAGAAAAGAAAAGATAAAACATAAATCATACTAGTTTGAAATAGAAACTTTCAAACAATTATGGTTTAATTACTTTTACAAAGACAAAACCTAGAAAGGTTTATTAAATCAAATCACAACTCTATGAACAAGACCCTAGCTGGTTAAGGTTAATATCATGTCACATACTTCGCTTCGCTTGATTATACATAACAATTTCTTAAGTAGATATTAGTAAAGTAATGTACTCTGATGAAGAGGTCTCCAAAAACATTCAAATTAGTTCGTCAATTTGCGTCGTAGATTTTTTTTTCTTTCTTAAAAACGGAATTATAAATTTCAAATATTGGAGAAAAATAAATGTGTATCCTTATAAACGCATAAAAATTGAAAAAACAATCGATGCACGATTTTAGATAAAAAATGTCGAATTGTGCATCAATCGTTTTTCTTAAATTATATACATTTTTAGAAAAGTGCATTCATTTTTCTTTGCATATTTGAGATATGTAAATGTGAATTCAACGATTTTGTCAACTATAAGTGCAAATTCGAAACGTTTCTACCGTTCTTATTTTTAAGGTGTTCTTATTTAATCAATATTATATATAGGGTGGGGATCAAGAGGGAAATAAATTTAACATTCATCACAAATGAATATTAAAAATATTTATTTATAAAAAATTCAAGGGTTAAAATTTGCTTCCTTCTTTTCTAAGATTTAGAGCTTCCCTATGGATCCTTTCGCTATATATATATATGAAAAATTCAAGGGCTAACATCATTTGTGATGAATGTTAAATTTTGAAATTATTTGTAATTTTTAAAATTCATTTATGATATAATTAAAGGTTGAATTTTGGTTCTCTCATTCTCTACATTTTTTATCTCCCTCTTGATCCACATTCTATATATATATATGCTCATTGTATAATATGTTGCAGTAATGTTACTGTATATAACTAATTAGCGGTAACCATTCCATATTAAATTATGAAGATCAGATAATAAAGGAGTAAATTCAAAAACAATATAAAACTACCTTTTCCAATATATTTCAAAAAAATAAAATAACATTTCAGAACTTTTAAAACAAAAACAATCTAGATTGCCTTCTACATTATTTTGCACCGGTCAATAAAACTCGACTCGGCGAATCCAGATTCTAGAAGTTTTCAAAGTCTTCATTAATTCATAGCATACGGTCAAAGCTACGATATTTTCCCTCTATAAAGTCATATCAATATCAAATAAACATTAAAATATAGTTAAACACCATCCCTAGATTTCATGCATAATTGTCTAATTTATAATTCAAAATTTTTATTTTTATTTATAACTCGACTCAATTTGTAAAAGTCACTATTTTATAATATATATAAATATATAGTATCAGAATGTAAAAGGAAAAAAATTTTAGAGGAGAATGTAAAGAAATATATATTTAAAACTATAATTTAGAAAAAGAACAAATATGATTTAATAAAAAATAAATATGATTTCAAAAAATTCATTATATGATTCACCAAACATTCATCTATGATTAAAAAAACATTGTTATTAATAAACATTTTCCCGATCAAAATAAGTAATTTACTGAATCCAAGGGTTAATTTGCTAAATCAAATTGTTAAAAAACTCTTTTCTCATTTCTCCACCAATTTTTTCTCTCCCTTGAACCCACTCCTATATATTTATGTGTATATGTATATTATTGTTTAAAATATTTGTTCTTAATAGGAGCAAAACATGGTGACAATAGAAAGTTCAGTCGTTGACTGAAAATCAACACAAAAGCTTTATTTAAAATATATTATAGTCATTTCTTTTTCTATTTTGTCATTTTATTTTTAGTATTATATTACACTAAAAGTTTTTCTGATTTTCTTACGCGTAAGAGTTGCACAAGACTCGGAAGAGTCAATAAACGACTTATAAAAGTCAAAATCAATTTAAGAGTCGAAATCCGAGTTGTCTCGTTTTTGAAATTTTTTACTCAACTTGTAAGAGTCGACTCATGACTCGAAAGAGTCACACACTGTAACATTCTCCCCATCGGCCTAGTATTTTTCGGTAAATTCATTTCCTTATTTACTTTATTTAATTGAATCAATTTATATGAAATGTTTGAGTGGGTAATTGTTAGGAATAATTAAATGGGAATTATGGTATTTTTAGTTTAAAATACGGATATGCCTAAATGTTAGAACTAATACCATCGTGTGCTAGATTAATGATAATAATACATCGTAGTATACGTAAATCATTATATATAAACTAAAATCCAGATTTTTCTCCATTTTCATCTCTAAAACCTCCATTTACACACACTAAAACACCTCCAAACACACACTTGCAATTGAAGGTTGAATTAAGCTCAAAATCACTTCAAACTTCGTTAGTAGGTTCGGATTTCATCAAAGATCAGTCCTGCAATTCGTTTTTGTGGTTTTAAGCAAAGAATCAAAGGTTAGTTAGTTTTTAGTTTTTGGTTTTTAGAAATAAGAGAATCTTGCTTGGAAATTCACTTAAGTGTTTTTATGTTAAATTGATGCATTTCGAATATTTGGTTATGTGTTTATGAGGTGTGGGAACGTTATTTTGGTGAAATATCGAAGTTAGAATTAAGATTTGGATTATTTTGGTGAAAACAGCTCAATTTTCTGCAAAAACGCAGATGAACTGGTTTAGGCGATATTGGTGATATCGCCACCAATATCGCAGGTAATATCGCATCCAATATCGCGATTAATATCGCTTGCAATATCGCTAGTGATTTGGCGATATTGGTAATTTCGCGGCTAATGTCGCTATGGCGATATTGGCAATGTCGCTTCTAATGTCGCAGATTTTGAAAATGCGTAAGTGTTACTAAGTTTTGTGAAAATCTTACTAAAAATTGGATTTTGATGAAATTCGCATGGTCACTCGGAATCGACCAAGTAATCGAGACTATGTACCATATCCCAGTCAGTTTTTGGCCTTTCGGGGTCGTCTTGGGCTTCAAAATGACATTTTTCAGTTTTTAAATGACGTTCCGGGATTTTCGAGTTTCGTTCCAGATTGAACTCTTATTTCCTTAGACTTCAGGGAATTACCTGCTTGTAAGAATGTGCTATTATGATGATTTAAACTTGATAAATGTTTATTATCTAGATACTATGCGTTGAGATATGTTATACGATTACGAAATGAGTTACTAACTCATTATCTGTTGTATTCTCAGATCAGTCGAAGACTCAGTAATATTATAATTCTGAGAGGTGGACAGTACCAGACAGGTGAGTGGATCTGCAACTCATAATTTGAGTTAGTTGTAATAGTGTGATTACAACGAGTAATGTAGACCTTAATAGGCTATGTATTCTGATTTATGATTGTGAATATCTGTTTGCTATAATTGTGGCCTTCGGGCATCTGTGTTAGTCAGAGGTCAATTGCGATTGGACTTGGTTACTATTGTGTTCAACACAGGTTCGAGATACATGTGTTGTCGCTGGAAACTGTGTTGTTGTGTTGTAGTGCCAAGTTATCGGTCTATTCTGTATGGGCCTATACAGATTGTGGTAAGTGTTACTAGGGGCCACCGCGGCTGTAGGGTTCCTTAGTAACCACCGATCCTCTTGAGTTTATGTGTTTACTGTGCTTAATGTAAACAGATTATTATGCTAAACTGATTTATTAGTTGTACATTCATTCACTTAGCTTTGTGCTAATTCCACCACTTCTCTTCCTGCAGGTTTTGTTATTATATTGTGGGTTGGGCAGGTAGATGGATATTAGAAGGGATGTTTGACGAGCGCCAAAACTCTGATAATTATATAGATGTTTTGTTAGATTATATGTATATAGATTTTGAAGAACAACAAAATATGTTTGGTTCAGGAATATTAAATGTTGTAAACTCGCGAAAATTTCTTGATCCTTTTTGTAACATAATATATAATTTTACTTTCTCCATCGCTTCCGAGTCAAATGACTAATTTAACCCTATCTTAATTTAAGGGGTGTTTTACACACAACTCGGAAGAGTCAATAAACGACTTATAAAAGTTAAAGTCATTTGAGAGTCGAAATCCGAGTTGTCTCGTTTTTGTAAGCACTTATAATCACATGTGTAGAATTTATTACATACTTATAAGTGCGTACAAATTATAATTTCTACGTACTTGTAAGTGCATACATTTTTTTATACTTTTAAGTGAATAAATCGTTTTCATTTTACACGGTTTGTTTACAATTTTAAGTGTATATAAATGGATAAATTTTACACGCTCTTTAAAAAGTACGTAGAAAAAATTGTCTAGGAAAAATTGTGTAGAAAAAACAGGGTGGAAATACAATATTTATTGTAGTGTGTTAATCAGTAAATTAAAAATCACGATATTTCTTTTGAGATATAAACTAGGAGAAATGATTTGCGATGTTAACATTACGCAATCTTAGTGTAAATAATAGACTATATACATGCATGTAAGAAACTCGGTGAATAAACCGTAGATAATTTTATTCTTTTAGCTCTAACATTCACTTAAACTAGACAATATTAACATTGTATGTGTTATTATTCCTCTACAATGTGCAGACAAAACTACTTAGTTCGTATATATATACCATGCCGAACAAATTTGACTCAATATGGTGGCGTGCATGTACGTACAATATTCTTAACTAGTAGCTTTAGAGTCACGTTGGGCACGTGTGTTTTAGATTGTTTTGGTCCCCTCACCGTTTCCATTATTCAATCTAGTCACGTGCCGGCTAGATGGAATTTATAGTTTTGGATAAATTTGTCCACTTTAGGTACATTACGAGATTCAAAATCAACATCTAATGAGAGTTTGATGTTGATTCTAACCTCAATTATCAATAGTTATCGACAAGATTGTATGTCAACTTGCAACTTGCAGTTCGCAAATCAATAGTATAGTAGTTAATATTTTTGATTGATGGTTTCGAATTGTCCATAGCAAAGTTTCGAATGAATTATTATTCCGTATTTGTTTTCTTTTTCCGTTAGAATGTCATAGTACATTCACTGACATAGTTTGTCAGTAAAGTTAGAACTTCTGTTAGTAAATCAATTTTGTCTCGCTCATATATCAAAATGTTAAAAAAGTGTCACTAAATGATCCTGTACTTGTAGTTCTTTTACAGTAAAAAAAAACGACAAGTAAAGTATCATTCAATGACACTTTGCCTGTAGTGTTTCTGTTTATTCATTCTTACTTGAGTCTTGCTTGTTGTTATGATTTTGCTTCCCAATTTTATAAACATTATAAGTTATTTTTTAGGTTAATTTATAATATTATGCGCATTACAGCTAGGTTCATGCACCACGTTTGCAAAAGATGAAACATATGGGGTCAAATCTGTTATAAAGTGTACGATTTTGATAATATTAATTAATTAATTGTCTGAATTATTTGAAAACAAATAATCTGAGACGGACGATTCAAATAAAATTAATAAATTAATGTTGGGTTTTTAATCAACTTTGACATGTATTTTTGCAAGTTGGGGGATTTATGCAGCCTGCTTCTTTGGCATCTTTCTTCACAGTACTATTTTCTTCTTTTTTTCTTTTTTAAACAACAAATTAATATCTGGTAGAAAGCTCTTTAATATATATATATATATAATATAGTGTACAAGTCATTATATATGATCAAATATCGTCGACCTGCAGTTTTCTTCCCGATTTTGGTCATTATGGATAGATTATTGTTTAATTGATTTTATCAACTATCACTAAGCGTTTGACTAAGAACGTATATGTTAAATAATTAAACCATAAATGAATTAAAAGAAGTTAATTAGTAGTAGCTAGCTATAATTAGCTGGATATTAAATGCACATATATGAGCCAATAGATTAAGCTGCAAACACAATTGGTCTAATTATATGCATGGTCAAGCCTCTCAAAAGTCAAGAAATCAAATATATAGATATTTCAAAGTCATCATTATTATGAATCCACCAGTCTTAATCATGAATAATGTCAAAAACCAAGTTGGCCTATTTGATCTCGTACTCAACCTCACTCCACAGTATCTGAAACTGAAAAAACACACATACACATACACAAACATATTATATTTATATTTATTATTATTGTTATTTCAAACAAGTTAGAACCGAAGATAGCTGGCTAGACTATATATTACCGACATAATAAAATTGTACATACGAAGTAGGTTGGTCGTACATACAGCTACCCTCTCAAAAAAATTTAAATTATATAAAATATAATTTTTTTTAAGATAATAATTATATTTTATAACTTTTGTTCATTCAAAAATTGAAAAATAAACAAAAAATATATTTTTTGTCCCCTCAATTATTATATTGTAGCTATGCCCATATATATATATATATATATGCATGGATGATTAAGAGGGAAGCCCTTGAATTTGAGAAGGGGAAAGTTAATCCATCAACATTGATTTCCTCATCTATTTTTTTGTGGTGCTCCATTCCTTCTAACAATTAAGATAAAATTTTGTGGTGCTGCATTCCTTCTAACAATTAAGATAAAATGTACGATAAAAGATAAAACTATTCGTTGTTGTTGTTGTTGTTATTGTTGCCGCAAAATACCATGAACTCACGATATTTTTCTCGAATATATGCTTTCATGTTGTTGATGCCCTTGACGTATTCCGACGTTGTTTGGAATAGTAAGAAACTTCATCGCCTTCATAGCGGAACAAATTTCTTCTTCCTCGTTGAAAGTATCCATTGCGAGTTGACGAGTTTCTAACATATTGTCGTTAAAGCCCGCTACACGTTCAATCGCATCATGGAATCTTGATTTTGTAGACGAACCGTTAGCATTTGCAAAAGTCGCCACATCAGAAGATCCGGAACTTCTTGTCGCTTTTCGTTGCCTTTTACTCAATCGTCCGAGGTGGGAGGAATCGGGTCTTCCCCAAAAAGATCGTTCATTTCGCCGTCAAGATTAACTACCTAGTTTTTACCTTGAAAGTCTTTGTCAAAATTTTGACTGCCATTTCCACCTACTCCCGACGGGGCGCACCACGTTGGTTTATCTTTTAAGACATCCCAAACTTCTTTCATATGAAAGTTCTTTCCATACGTGTTAAAGTAGTTCGTACAAGCTCGGTCAAAGATGTTGTGGTCGTCTTGACCACTACCACATTCGCAATATGCACTATTGTAGATCGCGTGGAAAGCATTACAAACGGTGTTAATGTTTCTCCCTTTGGAGGTTAATTGGTCATTGCGTCGACTATAACCAAGTTGATTGGTGTTAAATTCTTTTAGTACCGTTTCTCAAAAACATGAACGTTTTTTATAGTAGCCTTTCTTAGAGTCTTCAGAAGCATTGATCCGACATTGAGCCAACCAAACTTTTCCTTTGGCCGTCCAACTCTTTTTGTTGCATATGATTATTGCGCATTTGCTTTTAAGTTGTCATTTTCTTCCTTTTTCTACCTGACAATTCGGGTTCTTGTTCTTGTTGTTAGGGTTGTTCTTGTTGTTGTTGGTAGAATGATGGGCGGTGTTGTTGGAAAAAAAATAGTTGTTTGTTGAAATGAAGTAGTTGTTGAGAGTAAAAAGAGAGTTGATACCAAATTGTTGTGAATTCGGGTTTGGTGGTTTTCGTTTTGGTTTGGGTTAGTGTAACATCCCAAAATGTTAAAATTTTGATTTTCTGCGACACAAGGTTAGTGTCGCAGAGGGTGTTGGTGCGACACAAGGACTGTGTTGCAGGACTGTGTCGCAAAACGCATCTGATCGAAATTAATTGAGGAGCTTTATAACACCCTATAATTTATCTTAGGGTTAAATCTGTCATCTGACTCGGAAACGATGGATAAAATAATATTATATTTTATATTACAAAAAAGGACCATAAAATTTCGCGAGTTTACAACATTTAACTATTTCCAAAACAAAACACATATAATTGTTATATAAAATCCACATACATGTTAATTAACAAAACATATTTATAAATCTATTTCAGAGCTAGGCGTGTGCCAAACATTCCTTCCAAAAGCCCATCTTCCTGCCCAACCCACAAAACTTAAACATAACCTGCAGGAAGGGAAATGGAGGAATTAGCACGAAGCTAAGTGAATGAATGTACAACTAATAACTCAACTTAGCATAACAATCTGATACATTAAGCACGAAAACACATAAACTCAAGAGGATCGGTGGTTACTGAGGAACCCTACAGCCGCGGTGGCCCTCAAATAACGCTTATCACAATCTGTATTGGCCTATACAAGATTTACCGATAACTTGGCACTACAACACTACAACACAGTTTCCAGCAACAACACATGTATTCGGAACCTGTGTTGAACACAATAGATACCAAGTCCAATAACAATTGACCTGTGAACAACACAGATGCCCGAAGGCCACGTATGCATAACAAGCAAATACACAATCATAAATCAGACTAGACAGTCTATCGATATCTACGTTACTTGTTGTAACCACACTGTTACAACTATGTCAAATCATGAGTTGCAGATCCACTCACCTGACTTGTCTCAGCCCACACTCAGAGATCTTATATTACTGAGTCTTCTGCTGATCTGAGAATATAATAATTAAGAAGTTAGTAACTCTTTCCATAATCGTATAACATATTTCACTACTCGGTATAAAAGGGCAAACAATCACCAAGTTGCAATTTGTCAGTTATAACCGCTCTACAACTATCAATTTATATCAAGTTATGAAATTCGTTTGTTTAATTATTTATTCAATTAACAAATTTTGAAACATTATTATAACATATTAATCCAAGCAGGTGATCTTTGTAATCGAGAATCTGCTAATAAGAGTCTGATCCGCAGTTAATAAGAATCTGTTAAATTTTGGTCGCTAAAAGTATAACCTTTTACTTATTCACTTTGAAAATTTCCAGAAACTCAGTTCACAGGACAAGAACTCAGTTGGCAGGACAGGAACTGAGTTCGCAGGAACTCAGTTCGCAGCGCAAGAAACTCAGTTCGCAGGAACTCAGTTCGCAGTGCAGGAGCTCAATTCACAGTGCAGAAACTCAGTTCGCTGGACGAACTGCGAACTGAACCGCTGTTACCCAAAAAAACAAACTATTTTTTCATCCAACACAAAATTTCGGTTTCCTAACCATCTAACAAGCTTTCCTACATCTCTAATACATCAAGTAGCATCAAATAACATCTTTTAAGCTTCCATTACACATCTAATTCAAAGATTTGGCCAAATTCAAGTGTATACCCTAAAATAGTAAAAATGCTTACATTAAAAACAAGAACAAGATGAAGATGATGATAAGCACAACAAGGAATCACAGCAGATACAATATCACACTCAATTTATGTTTAAGTTGGTGATTTTTGGAAAGAAGCTTGAAAGAGAAATGAAGGAAATGAGTTGGTGAAATGAGATGAAAATGGTGAGTTAGGTGATTTATATCACCAACCAACTCAAATGTTGGTAAATTTTAATTCCGCGTTTGGCTTATTGTCTGGAACCTGAAAACCGTTTTGCGAAACAAGTTATTTTATTTTACCGACAACTAATTTAATTTACAACTATTAATATTTTACCTGTCACAATTAACTATTCGACCTTAATCTAACTTTCCTATCTAATAAACATATTAATATAATATAAAAATTATAATTAAATATAAGAATCAAGGAAATTATCAAATTACCCATAAGCCATAAGAGTGGGTGTTACAAGCTTAAGTGTAATTTACGAGTTATATATTCTAAAACACATCTAAAACATTCCAGAACTTATTAGTGAACGTGCGTGTGTGTTTTTAAGTGAAAAACAAGAGAGAAAGGTGAGAAAGAAGTGGAAGTTGAGTTTGGATCAAATATTGAGCTTTTAATCCGTGAATTCAAGGTAAAGTTTCAATTATTATGTACTATAACTGTTGTTAAGTGTTTTGAATGGATTAGAACGGATTAATTTGAGTATAATATGCCTGAAATTGAGAATTTCGAATCTGGGTTCTGATCTGTTCTTCATTGCGACACAAAGGTTGTGTCGCAGGTTGTGTCGCATGAATGTTCTGCGACACAGATGGTTATGTCGCTAAAGGCGGCTATATTGAGTATTGCGACACAATGTTAGTGTCGCAGAGTTCTGTACTGCGACACAAGGGTAGTGTCGCATGAGGTTATGGTGCGATACAATGATTGTGTCGCTAAGCTTGTAAAAGAATTGATTTTTTTATGTTTAATTTACAGACCGGCGTTCTGTACGTATCTGACGAAGATATTCAACCGTACGATTATCCAGGTAAGTAATAGAAGAATATTAATCAATTGAATACGAATATCCAGATTAAGCAGAAGTACTTAAGTGTACTGTATTTATTCAGCATGAGTACTTGAGTGTACTGTATTTATTCAGCAGGAGTACTTGAGTGTTCTGTATTTATTCAGAAGAAGTACTTGAGTGTACTGTATTTATTCAGCAGAAGTATTTGAGTGTACTGTATTTATTCAGCAGAAGTATTTGAGTGTACTGTATTTATTCAGCAGGAGTACTTGAGTGTACTGTATGTATTCAACAATAGTTGTATGATGAATGTGAGCCTTCTTTATGCTGAGTGGTCATAAATGGCAGCCCTCTTTATGATGAGTGGTCATAAATGGCATAATAGTGTGAAAGTGAGCCCTCTTTATGCTGAGTGATTATAAATGGCAGCCCTCTTTATGCTGAGTGGTCATAAATGGCATAAAAGTGTGAATGTGAATCCTTCTTATGTTGAGTGGTCATAAGAGGTATAATAGAGTGAATGTTAGCCATTTTTACGCTGAGTGGTCGTAAATGGTTTAATAGTGTTACTACTGGCTAATCTTATGCTGAGTGGTCATAAATGGCCCAATGTCGTGGTATTGAGTTTTGATTGAGTAAAGTGATAAATGTGGTTACTGCATTTATAAGATTTCTATCTTATATCAGTATTATGATTCTATTACTTACTAAGCCGATGTGCTTACCCATTTCTGTTATTGCTGATAATACAGGTGAGTCGAGTAAGGGAAATGAGGGTCTTGGGAAGGAGCCGCAGCACGATTAGTGTGTGCTTGCTACTGCTGGTAGTAAGTGTTTGATTTCTCCCGTTAAATCATGCTCGGATATTGTGGGAGTCTTTTGAGAAAAAGAACTTACGTTGTGAAATTTGTAAACAATATAATGTTTGTATATATATGAAAAGTGTTGACTTTGTTGTTATATAAATTGATTTTTTTTTTAAAAAAAAAAAAAAAAAACTGGGTGTTACAGTTACACATGTTTTTAAAGATAATTGTAGATCTTTGTGAATATATACGTATATTGATGAGAATTGTAATTGATGTGAATTATATTTATTGTTTGTACTCGTTACATGAATTAAAAAGAGGTAAAAAAAAAATTATTCATTAGAAGCATTTTTCAACCATCATTTTTTCACAATGGTTATATTATTGTTGGTTTAAAAAAACATTTTTCAATGATTTGGTTTAAACACATGAATGAAATTTGATAAGAAAATAAAGATGTGGGCCTGCCATTTTTTCATTCTTCACCGCTCTCCCCGCTACGACAGAGACCGACGACATCCTCCATATCGTGTGTCGTCCCCTGGTGGTGGCACAACACGGCCGAACCAAGTGGTCTAAAGGGCACTGGTGATACTATAGTATAATTGTATTTCATTTATATCTTCTTTTTCAAAAAAATCTATCTTTGTTTAATTTACCTATATAAAATTAAACACATTTTTTACTAAATATTTGTCTCAAATTAATTCAGTTTTCATATGTATTAAATTATTAATCATTAATATTATTGATCGATCACTTATATAAAAAGAGTCGGTCATATAAGAACCACATGACCTCATATATTTAGTTTTATAAATCCCATATATA
This sequence comes from Logfia minima, assembly GCA_963921325.1. Classification (NCBI taxonomy): domain Eukaryota; kingdom Viridiplantae; phylum Streptophyta; class Magnoliopsida; order Asterales; family Asteraceae; genus Logfia; species Logfia minima. The sequence goes on from OY992770.1 coordinate 4,691,660, forward strand.
AGTAGAGATCCAGTGAGAACATTTATAAAATATGAACACCAATAACAAGGACTATAAATGTAATTTTTTTTTTTCCGATCTTCGTTTCTCTTGGTCATCTATCAATTGTTCCGTTTTATTCTTCAAATGAATCTCATAAAAATAGCAACTAGAACAAAAACCATTTAATGTGCATTCCCCTTGTGACTGCCACCTCTACTTCTTCTCCAACGCAAAATTATAAGATAAATCATAAATGCAGAGACATATTTGGTGTGCATCTAGTTCTATAAATGTATAGGCATATTTGTTGATATACTGTTATATTAAATGTGCATTTGTTCAATGCTTAAGATTCAACTTTTCACATGGATTTGGTAGATGCGCAAACGTATATGTTATGCTAAATCAGTGGAGAAGAACAGATTCTTAATATTTTCCAAGAATCCAAGCTTGCAAAAAGAAGTTAAAAGCGAAAGCAAAAAAACAAAACAAAAAAGAAAGTAAAAAAGGTTGCGAAGGTTTCAAAATTCTGAACTAGAAACGAAATTTTAGTATTCATCTCTGTTCATATGTGATTGAGTGAGGGTTGCGAGATTTACGTGATGCTATTTTATCTATAGTTGTAAGACTCTTACGAGTCACGAATTTACTTTTACGAGTCGAGTCAAAAATTCAAAAGTCGAGGTGACTCCGACCCGATTTTTAAATGACTCTGACTTTTAGAAGTCGTTTCTTGACTTTTCCAAGTCGTATGTGTCTTCCAAGTTTTGTGCTATTCTTACTAGTTATAAAATCAGACAAACTTTATTTGTAATGTAATATAAAAAATAAAAGAATAAAATAGAAAAAAAAAATGACTATAATCTATTTTAAATTAAGTCTTTGTGTTGATTGCTGGTCGAAACGACTTAACTATTGAGTATCGTCATATTTTACTTCTCTTTAGAACAAAAATCTTAAACAATTATATACATATATACATATATATTTATTTATAAAATAGTGACTTTTACTAGTCGAGTTGAGTCACAAGTCACGAGTAAAAAATTAAGATTTCGAGTCACTATCGAGTCACGAATTAACAACTATGATCTTATCCTCAAAAAACTAAGATTTCTAATACCCCTTTGCTAATTTTTAATTTGAAAATTGTAGGACCCATTCATTGTACAAACAAAAGATATAAACACAATTAATCGAAATACAAAGAACATAAGAAATATATTTTCTAAGTCATATGTATCTAATCGATAATCACACAAATACCAAAGTAGGGGAAATGATCTCAAGTTATGAGATCGTAGTTTTACACACACTAAAACATTTAATATCTCATAAGAACTCTTTATTTATAGAGTTATAGTTATTTGTACAATTAGAAAAGACATTCCTATTAGAAAACTAAATCCCCTAATATTTAAGTCTATCTTAAATATCTTTAGTTAATTCTTTAATTTTAGTTAGACGTTTTGTCTCACCAAGTTTGTAATATGAAAGGATTTCGACTACGTAATTTTTCCAACAAAATTAATTAGAGATTTAACAATCGTGGATTTAAAAAAGTTGTTAAATTTGTTTTCTATCTGTTTTTATTTGTGTTGTTATCTGATCCAAAATATAATTTAAAACTGTAAAATAGTTGAAAAGTAGTGTATCGGTGGATGATGAATAAATAAATGAATAAATTAAAATCAGATACTATTTTATAATGGATTGAATACATAGTCAAAAGATCTTATACCAACTATATTAAAATTGTTGAAAACGATTGAATGGAAGAAAAACGAATACCCTGATAAATAAGGTAGAACTTGGATTTATTTATCACTTAGGACTTTTTACTGTACTAAGATATCTCAATTTATTGATCTTTTAACGGCGGTCCGCAGTTAAATATTTTATGGGTGTTACTAGGAGTACCCTCGCTCTCTCAACGTTAATTAATTTGACACAGAGAGAAAGATGGTTATACATGTGACGTTAGCATTAGTCTGATCTAAATTATTGACCAGCCGCCGTGTCCAAACAAAAAACAAAAAACTGTTTGACCCTCCCTTATTAACTCATTCATAGGGCCCACAACGTATAACGACCCGTAGATGCATTATTTTTTTCTTTCTCTCTTTATATACAGCACCTTTAAACTACCAAAATAACAAACATAACATTGAAAAAGACTAGAAATACAAAGAACCCATTTTCCTAAATACATGGATCCCTCTTTTTTCCACGACTTCTCTCCTGAAACTTCATCTTCTAATTTCTTGTATAATGATCCATTCCTTAGTAATCAACAGTTCTTACCATTTAACGAAAACGATTCGCAAGAGATGCTTCTCTTCGGAATCATTTCCGACACAGTGGGCCACCACAAATCTCCATACCCAACACACCATGTTGAAATAGAAGATGATTGTTTTGAGCCCGAAAAAGAATGCAATTACAGAGGTGTACGAAGACGACCATGGGGTAAGTACGCAGCCGAAATACGAGACTCCACACGAAACGGAGTTAGAGTTTGGTTAGGAACATTTGATACTGCAAAAGAGGCGGCTTTAGCGTACGACCAAGCAGCATTTGCTGTCCGTGGTTCGGGTGCGGTACTTAATTTCTCAGCAGATGTTGTGTACGAATCTTTAAGGGAGATGGATTATAAGTATGAGGAAGGGAGTTCGCCGATTTTGGCATTAAAGAATAAACACACGATCAAGAGGAAATTGTTGATGAAAAAAAAGAATAAAAAAGAGAAGAAGGTGGAAACCGTTGTCGTTTTGGAGGATTTGGGAAGAGACTACCTGGAAGAATTATTAGGGTTCTCTGAGAGCTGTAGCAGCAGTAGTTCTAGTGGTTAAAAATGATCGAAGCATGCAATATATAAATGGCCTACAACTTAATTATATATTTCTGATCACTCACACTCGTACGCAAATATACCTTTATTCATATTCATATATATGTATATTTATGGAAAGTTTTTAAGTTGAAGAGTATAAGAGAAAAAGGAAGGTCCTGGCAATCGGAGACAGCTAAGCGATGTAATCACGTAACTGTAAATATCGATCTTAAAGTATTATTTAATGAGTACGTTATTAAGGACTAGCATAAGAACCTTTGCACATCATCAGAAAAAAATCTTATGTATTGATGTTGAGAGATATATGTTTAATTGTATACGAATGTAAGAATTATTGTTAATTCTTTAATAAAAGTGAATTTTTTTTTTTACAAAATGATAATTTTTAAAATTCATAATTAGGATTGAAAAAGAGAGTTAGAAACTCTTTATAAAATTTTTAGGTTAGTTAAAAATTTGGTCAAGGAAATTTGATAATTGTTGTAGTTGGACAATTACGGTATTAATTGTACTGCATTTTCAGAATAAATATATATATATATATATATAGGGTGGGGATCAAGAGGGAAGTAAAAAAATTAGAAAATGAGGGAAGCAAATCTCAACCCTTGATTTCATTATAAATGAATTTTAAAAACTACAAATAATTTCAAAATTTAACATTCATCACAAATGAATGTTAAAAACATTTATTTATGAAAAAATTAAGAACTAGGATTTTTCCCTAATTCCTCAAAATTTTGAGCTTCCATATGGATCTTTTCCCTATATATATGTAATAAAATAAATGAACAACCATTGAGTTAAATAGAGTAGTTCGATTTTTTCGGCTTATAAAAAAAGTAAATAAAAACGTCTAATACGTAATGCAAACCAGCATAAATCCAATCAAAAAAAGAAGCAGATTAAATTGGGTCAGCTCTGTAAATTCCAAATAGTGAAAACAGATTAACCAAAATTCTTTCACGCTGAGATCAAAACCTCTTAGTTCGAGTATTCAACAATATCTTCTAAAAATAAATATTTATGAGTTCAAAACATTACTCCAGCATACCTATTTTAATAAATAATATATTGTTTTTAAATACGATAAATTAAACAATTGCATTTAAAATTAATATTTAACAAATGTTATTATATATTATAGTTATCTCAAATGTTATAAAGTACGTTTTCAAGTTAATGTGTATCACTTTCATGTCAACGTTTAGAACAGTTAACCTGTTTGGGAAATGGGCATTGCTTGGATGGCGTGTTGGAGAAATTAGAGATGAAAACTTGTGCGTGCCAACTGTCAAGACATACTAATTAATTAATTAATTATATTAAATTTTTATCCAAGTCTCTGAAATGTTAATTATATACAAAACATAGTATCAACAAGATTTTAGATCAACATAATTTGTCGACATCTGAGTCTAGTTTATTTAGAACTATAGCAACAAGATTTTGACTGGTACCTAATTAAGAATTATATTTTATTACATTTTTTTTCTAGAATGGTAATAGGATTACACATTAAAGTTGAAATGGGTCTGAATATTTAGAAGGTAGAATTCAAGCTAGCTGAGACCACAAGGCTTTAACTTTGACCAGCCCAGAAGTTGAGTGGTCAAAGTTGAGTACAAGTACAACTAAAATATTTAATATTTAATACTGTAAAATACACACACATATATATATATATATTATAAGTCAGCGGAAAGGAACCATAAAACTTTTATTTAATACTTGACGTGTAAATTTCATTTGAGTACGTAATATTGTTTAAGAGTTGAAGAATGAACCCTAACTATTGAATCAAGCCTGTCAATGATTCACATCGTTTTCTTCAATTTTCATTTCTTAATGTAGCTGCAGGTATTTTTCACACGGAGTGACATTTTGATCAATTAACATCTAAAAGGATAAAGCCCTCTATTCCACTGTCGCTTTAATCCAACTCTTTACATGTCAATTTTTCTTCACAACCACTATATAAACAAGCATCGACATTTTTGAATTGAGATTTGTAAATTGCCAACTGGAGTTAAGGTTTTGACCGTAATTTCAAATCTGGCCAGAATTTCATGGAGGCACTAACACAATCGTTGCCACCATTAAGATCGATGACCAAACCAGATCTGTACAAATTAACTGAAACGCGCAATTAAAAAACGATAACTTCATCAAACCCAAAACCAGATCAATTTGTTTAAAATACCGCCGGTACTAAGATTCTTTCGCGGAGTTTTTGCAGTTGCTAGCCGGAGATAGTGTTCTAAGGATTGATGTTTTTTTTTCACTAAAGAGCTATAAAGTAATTTCAATGTGTTTTTGGATGTTATTCACGGTTAGTGAATTGATTTTGAATAGTTTCAAACTGATTTGAATGGATGATATTTGTTTCTAGGATTTGAAATTTGTATCCCGAAGAAACTTATTAGTGTTACGAGTATTGTTTTGTTTTAGAAAATTGGATACTATTTTGATTATGGCTACCGTTTTGATAACTGCCTCATTGGTAGACTCCGTGGATGTGGAATAATTGTTTTGACTTTTGATACTGTATAATTTGATAAGGAATATATATTATTTTAGTGTGTAGGTTTGTTTTCTAAGCGGGGTTGATTTGAGTATGGGGAAATAGAAATGAATGTTGGGACCCAAATAATGCAAAGCATGACAAACACCCAATATATCAATCCAAAATTTTAAAGATATAAAGGACGCTTATGCGTATGTTCAAATTAGAGGAGCACAATGCACGGGCCGAATTTAGAGCGGGCCTAAAAACAATTTGGGCCAAACTAAGTCTGGATCTTGACAAAAAAAATTTTTTTAGCCCTATGCCCCTATTAAGGCCCGAACGAATTTAGTCTGGGCTTTCAAAAGCTCATACCAAATTTTTTTAGGCTTTTTCTATTATGATTTTTGCAAGTATTAATTGTTTATTGGACTTATTTAGTATTATATTCAAAATGTTCGGACATTCGGGGTTTATATTAAAAAAAGTCCGGGCTTTTAGACTTCGGGCTTCTTTCAAAATTTGGGCTTAGCCCGGTCCGGTCCAGGCCCGAGCTAGACTGGACATTTATGAATAATTTTATGTCTTTTCAAAACTTACAAGCCAAACTTTTTCATGCTGGCCCGGGTTTTTTCTAGGTCCGAATTCGGGTTAAAGTCCATCTGTGCACCTCTAGTTTAAATAGTGTATTAGTAGTAGAAGACTAGGAGTTATAGAGATCGAATAATTTAGCCGTGAAAATGTAAATGTGAGTTTGATTGTAAATTAAGTTTTTTTTTATTATTCTTTTTAATATTGATTTGGTTGTACATTTGTGACTTAAATTGAATAAAAGTATTGTACTAACTAATATAAAATATGATAGCAGCTAATATCACATGTGGTAACAACTAATATCACGTGTGATACGATTAATATCACATGTTATAACACTTATAATATATGTATTATCGATTTTGTAATCATATAGTTATTTTTCGATGTTCTATTCAAATGTGATTATATATGTAATCGAATGTTTAATTTCATGTATACAGGTATTTATCACATGTAATAACAACTAATATCATATGTATAATTTTTAAAACCCACTAAAAAAAAGTTTGTCGGAAGTATATCACGTGAGATATCCAATAGAAAAAAAAACCCGCTAATTTTATGGTGCAATTTTTTATAATTATTCGACTAACCGTCTTTGAGATATTTCATTTTAAAAAGTGTTGGGGGAAAGTCGGGGTTTGATTAAAAATGACTATTGTACGCCTACAAATGGAGACTTTTCATTGGTTCCTTCATTTTCACCAAAATTTTTGTACTCATTTGAACTTAATACACAATATATATCATACTAATATATAATACATTTATGATTTTTTAAAGAGGGAATTACTAATTTACCCCTAACATTACTATTAATATTTGAAAAACCTAATTGCAATCACTAAAATATCACTAGTACTTTCATTATTAAACTTTAAAGTAATAAACACATAACATTCAGTTATAATTAATTAAAACTTTTCTACATTTATCCTAATATATAGTCTTTTAATGAAAAATTACTAATTTTCCCCCAACGTTATTATTATTCATTAAAAAATCTTATTGAAATTAATAATATACCCCTACGTATATTCAATTCTCATTTATACTACCATCGGCAGTTTGTCCACCGTTTGGAGTCAAATTCCAGTCCTAGAGTCTTCAAAATCAACTTTCACCCAATTTTACATGCTTTTAAGTGTTTTAAAAAATTAGACACAAACTCTTACATGTTTTTTATGAAATTATAATGTTACCTGTTATATTTACATTTTTAATTTCTTTTCTATATTATCAATTGACACTTGCACCTCGCAACCCGACTATCGAGTTTAAATGACATTATATATATAAGGGTTGACTATTGTAAAATAAACCTTAAGATATAATTAATAGATTAGAATCCAAATTGTTCGATAATGAGCTACTCAAATGAGAAGGTCAATGATAGTCAAATATCTCTAAAGGGTAAAAAGGATAGTTACACAATTTTTGAATTTGTGATGCACGTTGATCCACAAATCCAAATTTTTAAATGACATTATATATATAAGGGTTGACTATTGTAAAATAAACCTTAAGATATAATTAATAGATTAGAATCCAAATTGTTCGATAATGAGCTACTCAAATGAGAAGGTCAATGATAATCAAATATCTCTAAAGGGTAAAAAGGATAGCTACACAATTTTTGAATTTGTGATGCACCTTGATCCACAAATCCAAATTACAATATTTTTTTATACAAATATTATTTTTAAATTATTCTATTGTCGAGGCATGTTAAGATTTGCTATATATGATCCGAACCCTATGTGGTACATATATGTAATATATGTTTGTATGTATTTTCATATATTAAAATAACTTGTCGTTTGTCTGATCTAGAAAAGTCTAGTATATAATCGTAAAACAAAATAAATATATAAAGTAAGGCTAGTGAATATGTTAAAAATAATAGTGTTTTCGTTTCTGAAATGTTTGAAACTAAAAGCATTAGTCCGGATTGTTATTGTTAGATGAACAAAAATATAGATCATACAGAAAAACAGAGTAATATGGAATGAATTAACCATTAGCCGATTACATTGTATTCATGATTGTTCCGTAATATCTATTTAAGAAAAAAAGATATTGAAAACGATGGTCAGTAAATGTGGTAAATCTATTGCACTGGTGGGGTCAGTGGTTGGGTTTTGAGGATGAAAGAGTCAAAAGGTTGCGGGAGTATGTACATGTGTTAAAATGTTTACATATATATTAAAAGGTTAGTATGTTAAAGTTTGCTTTCATTTGCATAGGATATGATTATGCCCCACTTGAATATAAATAAAATTACTGCCACTCAAACTGAAATAAAGGGAAACATTGACCAAAAATGTGTGTTAAATTCATAGGATCATTTGTAGTGACGTGGTAATGTGCTCACACGTGCTCACTTTCTTGATTTCTTTTGTTTTAACGGCTCAATTCACACACCCTGTTAGAAAAACAGAGTTTCCATAGCATCTATGTTGATATGAATATGTATATTTCTAAATCAATTTGTATACTTATAGAAAATTAAGGAATAATTTATCACCACTTTTGCTGGTGTAACTATTACACGACTATCAAACTCACCGTCACGATTATGAATTTAATTAGCAGGATAAGAAAAAATATATTTTTAAAAGGTAGACTTGATTTTTTATTTGTTACTCTGTTTGAACTATAATATATATTTTTTTAACAAGATGATTATTTGTTATATTATGTTCGAGTTGATAGTTTATGTGCAAGTATGATGGAGTCAAGACCATCTCCAAAGAATACTCCAATACTTTATAGTTGAAGTATTTGACAACTTGGGTTCAAATACAGAGCATCAGTACTAATAACTAGGGATATGCATCATTTTTCTAATGAAAAATAAGAATGGTATTTTATTTTATTTTGAACAAATATGAATGATAATTGACAACCATGGAATCAAGGTGATGATATGAAGTGGTATGAGCTGAGCCACCAAATTTGCTTTTTTGACCCACAGACACGTGCCTTTGACAATCCCACTGACTTCCAGATTTTCAACTTCTTTTTCCACCTATAAATAACTATAACCTCTTCTCCAAATATTAACTTATCATTTACCTCTTATTAAACAAAAACACATCACTAGCTTCTCATACAATTTATTTCACTAATTATCACTTCTCATTCAAACAAGTTAAAACACATCGTCAATTCATGGAGACTTCATTCAATTCCAACTGTTCAAATTACCAATACATTCCCTTCAATGAAAACGATTCCCAAGAAATGTTTCTCTATGGAATGTTATCTGATCAGTCATCTTACAATAATCAAGAACAATCCTCACACCAAACACCATCATCTAGTCTTCCCGAAAAGATTAGTTATCGAGGAGTACGTGCACGAAGTTGGGGGAAATACGCAGCCGAAATAAGGGATTCCACAAGGAATGGTGCTAGAGTTTGGTTAGGTACATTTGATACACCAGAAGAAGCTGCTTTAGCTTATGACCAAGCTGCATTGGCAGTCAGGGGTTCGATGGCGGTTCTTAATTTTCCAATTGAGACTGTTTACGAGTCACTTCGAGAAATGGATTTTAAATTTGAGGACGGGAGTTCACCTGTTTTGGCATTGAAGAAGAGTTATACGATGAGAAGGAAAGCTGTGATTAGAGAGAAGAAAAGGAAAGAAATGAAGTTAGATGATGATAACAGAGATAATAATGTGGTGGTGTTTGAAGATCTGGGTGCTGATTATTTGGAAGAGATTTTGAGCTTGTCGGAGAGTTCGAATTCTTGGTGATGATCGAGAAAGCTAGTTGATCGAGTGTCTGTATTTTAATTGGTTAATGTTCTTAATTGGTTGTCATGCATATGCATGCATGTTTTGTCTTTCAATTTTTAATTTTGTATATTTTTTGTGACGTAAATGTAATGGATGAGTCAATTCAATTGGTTACATGAAGTGCATGTTTTTGTTTTATTTGATACGTTGATTATAAGACTCGGATAAGAAAAAGTGAAGGAAAAAAAAGTAAGACCAATCAAATTTTATGTTTGTTTTGTTATTGCATGTCCTTAAAATCCCAACAGTCAATCGTACATGCTATTGTGATAACTTTACAGTTTGTTTGACTTATCATTAATTTTTAGCTCTATTGTTACTGTCGTGAGTTTTATGATAATATATCTTATACGAATAGTTTAATTATGTTATATTGTAATAATTGTACTAATAACTTTTTGAATATTTATTCAATCGATCGTTATGCTGATATGAGTACTGATTAGGTTATATTATGTTATTGATATTGATGACCTAAATTATCATACTTCCAATGGCCAATAGTTCTCTGATTTATATTTATTCAATTATACATATACATATAAATATAATATATGTGTGTACCAGTGATGTTCCATGAGAATGAGAACGATCGGTTAATTAATTTCAAATAAAAACTCTGCAACCATAAACAATTTTGCTATATATTGTTTTTAGTCTTAAGTTGAATTTAAGTTGCCTATATCTCTGCCAACAGATGACTGAATAAATTTTGGAGTTGATTTGTTAACTTTTTGATTTGAGTAGCAATCATATTGGAAGAGAAATAAGTGAATTTTCCCGGAATTTGGACTTGGAATTGGTTGTGCAGGATCTTCAAATTGCTCTTTTAATCCATGAAAACCATAAATTTCGGTGGTTGCATGGCTAACTGGAGGATCAACAGGCAGATATGCTTGTGCTACATTGAAATTTTTTCCCATTACTTGAGGTAGCATGTTCTTCAACCCTTGATATCGACAATACAACACTTGAGATATGCATTCAAATAGAAACTTCTTGATAATTCATGTGGTAGGATTTGATATTAGGCTGTCAATGTAGTCACCAGTTGATTTGTATGAAGTTGTGGTAACTTTTTAATTTATTCTAGCTTTGGATAAATGTTTAACCATGAGTCTTGCATTTCATGATTGTCGTGTTTCTTTTTGTATTTGGTTTGAGAGCTTTTTATCCTGGTGCTAGAGGTTTGCTCATGTTTGCTTAAGGTGTATTAGCACGACCTGATCCTATTTTTTACAGTAGCCTTGATATTGGTTATTCTTTTTTGAACGAGACTTTCTTCTATCACAAAGTACTTCCATTGTCGAAATATTTCGGTCTGTAACCGCAGAATGAACATGATCAGTTTGTCCCACCAAGTAGTAAATCTTTCTCATTATGGTTTTTAGAATGTTTCCTATGTTGTTAGTGTTGGAATATTAATTGGCTTTCACCTTTGATTAGGAACTTAAATCAATTCAGCCCATTCACCCTTACATCAAACTGAACATAAAAATGAATGTGGTTGGGAAGAGGTTCCAATCGCACATGATACCTCCAGGTTTGATTAATCTGAGACTGCATGTACAGATTAGGTATGGTTTCTATATCTCTTTCATTTATTATTATCATGATACTATAATACAAAAGGAGCCCATTGATGTCTTGCATATATGAAATAATTCTTATGATGGTTATGCTTATTCATAAGGTTCTTTATCTGTTGAACGTTTTTGTGTTGTGCTATCAACACACAGGAAAGAATAAACATACTAAAAAAGTTGGTTATATAAAGTTTTAATATTATACTCCAAAACACAGTAGCTAACGTATTGATAATTAAAAGTAATTCATAATAAATAAATGAAGATCTTATCATGAAACATGGTGTGTAGAGGCTGTCATTTTGACACATTACTTTTACATGGGTTGATTTTGGTTGTGTATAGATACATATAATATGTACAATTATAAATTTATATGTGAGCCTTTCATTAGCCTAATTGCTTATATAACTTGTACATATATAAACTAAAAATTGATTGCAAAATAAGAAAAAGAAAAGATTTCGCCTTCACTAAAATTAAAGTTGAAATTATGTTAAATTTGTTCACAATTTACTCAAATTATCAGAAAAATAAGATAAACGATCAAATGTCAAAATTGAAGTAACAATCTCTCTCCAACAACATTTGTGTAGATGATACACATTTGCGTATCGTGATTCAATACGTGAATCACTTGCATCACTCGATTTTGTAACATTGAATTCAACATAGTTTTTTTCACCCACACACCCAATCGTCTATGCCAAAAAATGATTAAAAAGAAATAAAAATGGTCAAAATTTAACGACTTACTTGAAAAAATAAGTCAGACTTTTTTCAAATCAACTCGTACATATACTTGAAGGTTGCTTGAGGTGGACGTGTTTACGGATAATAATACAATTTTGCGAAGTAATGGAATGATCCATATGGTTTAGGTAAAAGAGTAATCATTACCATAATTAATTAAATTAATTGCATCGTGATGAAACATTTTGTGTACGATTCACAATTCTAAAGTAATTACAATTATGTTAATTATTCTTAATAATCATTAATGATACGTTATAATTATTGTTTTGATTTACTAACTTACATTGCATATTTTACATATAGCTTATAATCTATACTATCTAAGTTACGAAACATTATTATGACACGACATCAGTTAACTTATTATTAATTTATACCTGCAACAAACAACTTTAGTTAAAAATATTATGAAAACATATATCAAGAATACGTGCAACAAATTTAGGTAATCATTTTTTTTTTTAATCTATAGTTAATAATATTTAGTCCTTTTAAAGATACAATAGTTAATATAACTTTCATGGTGCATTAAATGGCTTTAAAGTTTATAGAAACCCAAAAGCGTAATATTGGTTAATGTAAATGACGTCATGTTAATTAACATTAAAGTCAAAATGCTTAAAAGATAAAAAGGTTTAATTATAAATTTCATGTTAAAAAATGTCATGTAATTTAAACTTAAAAGATTGATATGTAAATGGGAAGGGCTAAAAGGAGATATTGAACAAAGTTTTAGGTACGCATTTTAAAGATCAAAATTTGATCTAAGAAATAATACTCTGATCAAAAGGAAATAACTTAATCTAACATCATATTACTTCATTTTATTCTCTTTTATATTTTTGAAAGAGATAAATATGCATTAAGATATCTTGATATGTATATATATGATGATGATGATGATGACGAAATATTATTAGTGTGAAACAGAGTTAGTGTTACAATAACAATATAATCATCATTACAAAAGATAAAAACATTAGTTAAAATGAAAAGATTGGTAGTACATTATGAGTTTGAGGAAATAAAACTTCAAACAACCAATATGAAACAAAAAGTGACTCGATTCAATTCCCTCCACTCTGCACAAATTAATAATGTAAAACTTCAAACAACCAATATACTTCAACTGAAAATGACATAAAGTTATCATCGAAATATATGTTGACTGAAATTGTGTTTTTTACTTGTGATGATGTGGTATTTGTGTTCACACACTCTAAAGTTAATCTCAATTGCAGCCCTACTAGAAGATCAGTGTCTGCACTTTAGTTATTAAGTATTTCAGATGAACCATATAACCGAAACCTAAGATGTGTCTTATCTATATCTATATCTATATCTATTAAGTTAATAACAAATACCGAACCTTATTAAGCTTTAAACTCATTAAGTTCATTAAGTCAAAAAACAAACTGGGCCTTAGTCATATTGGTTAATTGGATTTCAAGTTTCTAGAATTTGGAATATGTGATTATAGATCAAATGTTTGATTCAAGAAGTTGTAATTTCAAGTCAACTGTTTAATTAATTAACTTATTCTAAGATTAAAATTTGTATGTGTTATCTAACCACCTTAATCATAGTAAGAAATCAAGATCAAGACTCATTTAAGAGTGAAGTGAAACCATCAAAACTATTAAGTGAAGTCAAAGGTACTACTGATCGATATATGAGCTTGCAAGAGCCACCAATTCTACTTTTTTGACCCACACGTGCATGCATCAACTCCTTTGAAAAATCCCACTAACTCCCATTTTCTACTTTACCACTCTATTATTTTCATATTCATTCATATAATAATAACCACTTTTATCTGCCTATATAAATACAATTAACCACTTCTCAAACTTAAACAACCACTTTTATCACTGCCTGCATAATTAATATCAAGCTAGAAACACTTGCGTACTTAGTTATCACTAAACTACATTAATACTAATCATGGAATCTTCATTCTTCACAAACACTTCAAACCAATTCCTCCCATTTAACGAAAATGATTCGGATGAAATGGTTCTTTTCGGAATGCTAAGTGAGTCCTCTTACAATGATCAAGAATACTCATCATCAAACCAGACCACATCATGTCCACCCTACAAGAATAACTACAGAGGGGTGCGTCCACGTAGTTGGGGCAAGTATGCAGCCGAAATACGAGATTCCACAAGGAATGGAGTTAGGGTTTGGTTAGGTACATTCGATACACCTGAAGAAGCTGCTTTGGCTTATGACCAAGCTGCATTTGTTGCTAGAGGTCCAATGGCAGTTCTTAACTTTCCAGTAGAGACGGTTTACGAGTCTCTTCAAGCAATGAACTATCGATTCGAAGAAGGTAGTTCACCTGTTTTGGCATTAAAGAAGAGTCATTCCATGAGGAAAAAAGCTGTGGGTAGAGGGAATAAGAGAAAAGAAATGAAGTTAGATATCGATCATGATGATTGTAAGGATAATGTGGTGGTGTTTGAAGACTTGGGTGCTGATTACTTGGAAGAGATTTTGAGATTGTCCGAGAGTTCGAGTTCTTGGTAATTAGTTAAGAATCAGTAGTTACTAAAAAAACTAAGAAGATACAGTTGAAGTAGAGTGATTAAGCTCAGTAGTGTGTGTGGTTTTGGTTGTCATGTTCATGCATAATTAATTCAACTTATCTTTCAACTTTTTATATGTTTGTTCTATTCATGTAAAGTTAGAAGTAATGGATGGGTCAATTTATTTGGTACGTGGGCTCTTTTGTTTTATTAATTTGACTTGTTTACTTTTAAGTCTTGATTAGTAGGGTGTACCACTTTCCATTTGCATTTGATTATAATTTAATTAACTATTATTTTTAAATTAAACTAGATAAGACTAGCATAGTGTTCACACAATGAATATATTAACGAGAAATAATTTCATTTCACAATATACCCGTTAGTCAAACACTTATATCTAATTATCATTTATAAGTAATTTCTTTCGGATGAAAATGATAATAATAATAATAATAATAATAATAATAATAATAATAATAATAATAATAATAACAATAATATTTTGTCACTCGTTTATTAATTCTCTAAAAATGATTTTAATTGATTTGAATTTTTTACCGACTGAATTTTAGTAAGATTGTTATAGACTTTCATTTAAACTCAATAATATTTTCAATTGGAAATTAAATTAGGTTAATTCTTGAACTTTTAATTGTTTAGTTTCTTTATATATTTATTATCAGGTTTCAAAAAATTCATTTACATATTTAGTTTTCATTGTTATTGACTTGTGAGTGATCATTTATTTGGAGTTCCTAAATTTTTACCCCTTTGAAATTATATAAAAGATTAAAAATTATCCCTTCAATCAGTTCCGTAACTGACTTCGCAATATAGAAATATTTAAACCTCAAAATGAAACCAAATTGTTAACTCGGTTTTGGAATACTCTTGTCCAGGTAGTAAATTCAAAAGATGTAAATTTTAGCGGCTTATAATTACACTTAATATCCAGTAGTGTGAACACGAGTTGGAAGTGATTAATCTATCTATTGCAATATAAATAGACAGAAATTAAAAGGTGATGTGTCAAATTCTACTCCATTCCAACTTATCCCTAAAAGCCATCAAATTTTCTTTTTTGACTCACACACGTGCTTTATTGACTACGTTGAAATCTCACTAACTCCCATTTTGAACCTTTTCTAATTGAGAAAATAATACTTTCGTCGGCCTATATAAACAACCAAATACCATATATTATATCGATCATTCCATGTTATCAAACCATAAGCATTAGCTAATTAACCCACCTCACAACACAAGTTCTAGCTATCCAACAAAGCATGAATACTTCATTCTTCCCTTACAGGAAAATTTATTTTTGATATTATATTTAAATAAATAAATCCTTTATCTAATTGTGGCGACTCATCACCAAACCAAGGTCCTGCCTAATCAAGAAGGTTAGGTACATAGAGGTAAGTAATTACAAGTTACAAGTTTTATCCTTACGTGTATTAACAACTAATTAATCTCTTTATAACAAAATTTCAAAACAATGTTCAAATTATTTAATCTGTAAGAAGATCATATCCTCGTCGTTCAGCCCGGCAATATAGGCTATAGTACACTATGTATGAATGTGCTATTAGAAATTCGAAAGAATTACATCTAGTGATCTAAAAGGATTTAGCGTGAGATTTTTCTTGTCTAATTGTTCATTATTTCATCGTTGTTATCCGCGTATATATAAATATATATATATATAGTTTGTAAGATGGATCATATTGTCTTTGTATGTATTTCAGTTTGAAAGAAAAATGGAATTTGGTAAACTCTCCAAAATCCCTATACATTTATATGATTTTAGAAAGTTACTTGTCTCAAAGATAATTTAATGCAAGATAAAACAAATGATTTAAAGCTTTGTAGCTAATACAGTTTTTAACCTTAAATGACAATTTTTACCTTGTATATTATGTACAGTGACTCCGTTATGGGAAAATCTTATTGTTAAGTGGAAACTTGGTAAAATTAAGTAATTTTGGGACAATTTGTTCAAACTTTAAATATGGAGTAAGTATGTGTAAATATAGAGTATTTGTTTTGACCAGATTCAAAAAAAAGTCGTCGTCGACATCCTTTTTCACGGAAAGGGGAACTAGTAACTAATTCTTTCCTCTCCAATATTCGCCCATCGTTTTTCTTCACTGTTGACTTTTCCCAAAAGTTTTCATATTTTTTGCAATATCTTTTCAATTTGCCCCTCAAAATCCATCAGTTTCCTTGATAGTTGATACACATAAAGAAACGGATCAAAATTATTATTTATATATGAACCACAATGGAGGAATCTGTTGTTGATGATATAATTCACAGGTTGCTTGAAGTTAGAGGTAAACCCACAAAGCATTTTCAGCTCGTAGAATCAGAAATCAAACAACTTTGTCTTGTTTCTAGAGATATTTTCTTGCAACAACCTAATTTGTTGGAACTTCAGGCCCCCATCAAGATTTGTGGTATTAATCCCTGTTTTTGGTTCATATATTTGATTTTATGTTTAGATTCATGGTTTTTGTTGATATTTTACCCTTTTGACTATAAATTAATCACCTTTAGAACACACTAAATTAGTTAATCTTGTAGAAAAAATTAGCAAAAACTTTTCTAATTTTGACATTTTGTAATGATGGAAATGAGAAATAGGGGGGGTGTTTAGGATTGTTTATCCATCTGATTATTTTCGAGTGAAATAAGTCATGTTGACTGCATTTTCAAAAAGTAGTGAACAAATAAGTAATTTGCAAGATTGATATTTGTGTGTTTGTAATTAGGTGATATTCATGGTCAATACCCTGATCTTCTTCGGCTTTTTGAGCACGATGGATTACCTCCTAAAGCCGACTACTTATTTCTTGGTGATTATGTTGACCGAGGAAAACAAAGTCTTGAAACAATATGTCTTCTTCTTGCCTACAAGATTAAGTACCCAAACAACGTCTTCCTTTTGCGAGGAAACCACGAATGTGCTTCTATAAACCGTGTATATGGTTTCTATGACGAATGTAAAAAAAGATTCAATGTGAAGTTATGGAAGACGTTTTCAGATTGTTTCAATTGCTTGCCTGTTGCAGCTCTCATTAGTGAAAAGATTTTGTGTATGCATGGTGGTCTTTCACCGGAACTTAATAATTTGGATCAAATTAGAGACTTGACCCGCCCTACTGATGTACCTGATAATGGTTTGCTTTGTGATCTTTTATGGTCAGACCCGCATAAAGAAGTCAAAGGGTGGTCTACGAATGAACGTGGAGTTTCGTACACTTTTGGTGCTGATGTTGTTACAGAGTTTCTCATAAAACATGATCTAGATCTTATTTGTCGCGCTCACCAGGTTTGCATTTATATGTATACATTTGACTTGTGAGGTCAAATGGACTAGTTTTTAACTTCGGAAATACTACAAAACTTGTAGATTCTTTCGAAAAATTTAATAAGTTTGTTTCAATTTAAATAATACTATAGTACTAATGAAGATTGGTGATGGTCAATACGTAAATTGGTTGTAGGTTTTGAATTTAAAAAGAAATAGTGTTGACAATAGAAGTCAAGAAGAACTTCAAGACTATTTAGTGTGCTACTTTTTAAATTTTCAAACATGTTATATTGTTATTGCAGGTTGTAGAGGACGGGTACGAGTTCTTTGCATATAAACAACTAGTAACCGTATTTTCTGCACCAAATTATTGTGGGGAATTTGACAATGATGGTGCTTTTATCAGTGTTGATGAAACTCTATTATGTTCCTTCAGAATATTAAAACCCGCCGAAAAGAAGCATAGGTCAAAATCCATGATGAATCTTTTTGCTAGCTCCAGCTAAAGTCAAGGTAAAGTTTACGTTTGTTTATACTGTTGATGTTGTTTTCGTGGTTTAAATATGGTCTAATTCAATTATTTTTCATATGCAGTGTTTCTTGGGTGCAAAAGTACGAGTTTTTCCACATTGTGAGTGAGTCGTTGAACAAGTGAGGTCACTTTGTTTCTATTTCAGTCTTAGATGTGTAAAGTTTATCGTCGTACTGTAAATATGATTGATACCACAAAGTTGGTTTGTAACACATTTTTACGCTGAAAACTTTGTCTACAATCAATCTATAATTTTTTTTGTATCTATTTGTAAATATAAGTGCATATTGGGTTAGTGTTATTCTAATTTGTTTTGAATATATTGGTTAATGGTTAACTGATTACCCGTTACATATATAAGGTGGGCAAAATCGGTTTTGACTCAAACCGGATCGGATTGAAACCAGTTTGGTTCGAAAAAAATCCAAACCTGTCAAAACCGGTCCAAACCGGTTTTAAACCATAGGATCTCAAACCGGTCCAATCCGGTTTGGTCAAAACCGGTTTTGACCAAACTGATTTTCGGTTTAAAACCCAGTTTCGGATCCCGATCCGATTTTTTTGACGCCTCATAAATGATTAAAAGGTCCTTTCTGATGTGTGTAATCATGGGCCGGCCCATGTGTAGGTGCTAGTACATCTGACAAGTCCTCTAATGGGCCAACGGGGACTTGTAAGCTGAAACGGAGCGCAAAAGCAAGCCCACAACTGTTTTCTTTTCTCTCTTTCATTAGCCCAATAAATGTCTCTTCCCTTTTCCTTGAAAACGATCAGCCGGAAATATAATTATTAAAAAATGTAAACAAAAACCTTTAAAAATATGTCACTATTATTTAGATGGTCGATTTTATATTGAAATTTTTGCAGAACATGTAACTGTTAAATTAACAAAAAAACCCGCAAAGATTAAAATATTAAATACATTTAAGGGAAAAATTTATTTAATAAATCATTTATATTAGAAAAGACTATACATGAATCATGCAACTAGAAAGATAAACATATAACTACTCAGTTGATGAAATCATTTGTAAAAAAAAATTAGCACTCAAGATCAATAGCAATTTCCATGTACTCTTCGTTAAAATGTCCATTTTAAAAATACACACGATTTTAAATATTTTCACTAGTTATATCTATCTCCAATCAAATATAATCTTTACCTATTAAAATCTCTTTTAATTAATTAAATATAAAATAAACATTTTCTATTGTGACAACTAAAAATAGAAATATACACACTACTAGTAAAACGGGGAGATAGTATTATTCATAAACATTAAAATATGATATATGTCGACATATGCAAAATACAGCATGTGATGACGAGAGCAATGGCGTTTTTGGTAGTCATATTTTTTGGGCTCCTAGGAAGATTCTAGTTTCTTAGTGTTTTTGATTTTTGTAAGTTTAATTTCTTATAAAAATTTATATTTCACACACAAAATTAAGTGGACTTCTCAGAGACAGAAAAATAAAATTTAATATAATTTATTAAAATAAAGTATTTTCAAATAGCTTATAAAAACAATCTCATGACTAAACAATAAAAATAGTATCAAATTTAAGATATTATATTAAAATGTTACTAAACATATTAATTTAATAAATTATTTACCACATTAAAAATTATAATACTGTATTAATACAATTTTAATTTTCACTTAGGTGGCACATGAACTTTTAAATTAAGTATAGTTTTATATAATTATAATTACATACATAATTTATGGAGTAATATCTGAAATCTGATAATTTAATATTGCAAAAAAAAGGAGGGGGGAAGCGGCAAGAAACATCATGTGCAGAGATGAAGCTACCAGTGCGGTCCACGCATTTTTGGTGCTACAAATGTTGGGCAGAACAAATCACGTGACAAAATTTGTCGTATCAGATGCATGACTGATTAGATAAGTTGTTGTGCTTCTTCACCCATTCTCGATGATTCACTTTTTCACCTGCGTACCCTCTAGTTTTCGTCAACTGCAAAATACCCCCCTCAACTTTATACCAAATACATTCTAACAACTTAACTTTATTTGATTATTAGGAAATTGTACTTGAAACTTTCTACTTGTAACTATAATTACTATACTATTTCCATTGTCATGTTTACCAAGAATTTAAAAGACATAAACGTTCACAATACCTCCATTTAAAAACTTATTTGGATAAATTTATATAACCATATAAGTCAAGTCAACATATGAATTATGAAAATTACATGAGAAGTTTCTTTTCGTATTATTTGGTTCTTGAATATTTATTTCATTATTTATGTTTCGAGAAACTGACAATCGACATGATGGGCGAAATAAAATACAGTGAAAAAAATGGCCGACCTTTCGAAGATTTAAAAGTCAACAAATCACAACGGCATGGCACGTCCACACCTTCTAGATCTTTATTGAGAGAATGATGTTATTCTAACGTTACTAATCACATATATGTATTTTCTTTTTATTTTATAAAATTAATTATTATTTTTAAATATTTTCTTATATATTATATTGATTTAAAAGTATTTATATTAATTTTAAATGAATAAATTATTATTTTTGGTGATACAGATACCATGTGGTTCCCAACTTCCCATGTGAAAGGGTAGAAAGGAAAGTTGATATGTTACATGACTGATCCTTTCAGATTTCAAACCTATGACCAATGACTTATTTAAATTTTGTACTAATATAAAACATTTTTTTATTATTATTATTTTCTTCTTCGACTGTATTCTTTCTAGGTGAATAACAAGTTACGTTTTTCGTTTGCTTTTTTCTCGTATTTCATTTATTTATGTTCTAATGAAAACAAACTTAATTTAGGTATTTAGTTACTACGTATCATTTCATTTCATTATCATTAATTATAACTTATATATAAAAAGAACCACCTACTCTAGTATTTGGACACATATACTTCTAAACTGTTGTCATGTATCTTTAATCAAAACCACAAAATAATAATATTTTGTCTTATACTTGCTACAATAAAAAATACATATCTTTTTAATCATCTAATCTTAATTTGTTTAATACATTTTAATTCTTAACTTTAATCTTAAAATACATATATACTACATACTAACACCTTAAAAACAGACACAAAGACACTCCAATCTCAAACACTCTTAAACTCTTACATTAAAACAAAACTAGAAAAATCTTCATCATCTTCTTACTGTCTTAATCTTAATTCTCAGTATACTATAAAATCACCCTTAACCTTTTAGAATTGAGACATGTTTTATTTTAAACAATTTGACTCTTCATTACAATCACTAACAAATTTCTCAAAACACTTGGCTAATTATTTTATCTTCACACTTTTGCCTCAATAAAAACAACCAACCCCTTCAAGTAAGTTATCCTCTAAAAATATGTATATGTTATAATTATATATAAATCTAGCCATTATAGAAATATGTGATTAGCTTTTTCCTATTACTAACTTTTAGTCATTCATATATCGATATAAAGGTTGACGTTTATTGTGAGAAGATAACTTGCTAGTATCATAATATAACTTCAACTTCTTTTAGAATATAATAAATGTTGATGAAAGCACATCTATTACAACCAATTAGATACCTAATAAATTTGATCAAGAAAGTAGTGTTTATATTAAGTTAAATTATACATAACTATATATGGTTGATGGTTCATTCTAAGTGATAAGGAGATATACGGAGTATAAATTAAAATGCTACTTTATATAGTATGGCAATGAGTAATTCCACTAATAAAAGGTTATCATTTTTGCTTTCAAAACGCTAATGCACATGATAGTGCTTGTCTATTCAATATCAACAAAGTACCACTTCTTCCGTACCACAAAAACTATATTCCGTATTGCACGTCTTAACATTATATATTCACATCCGAATCTATGTTTATAATTTAAAGTGTTTAACATATTTCTTAAACGCAACGCGTGTGATGGAGAAATGTTTGACTACTTGAGGGGTAAGCTTCCGTATATGATTCCCAATTGAGGGCATAAACCAAGGTACACTTAGAGGTCCTCAATCAATTGTTAGAAAGCAAAACCATAAGTCAAAAGGGAAATTAATATGAAAAAAGAGTTGAAAATGTGATGGTAATATGCCGGAAATATCCTTAGATTCCATTATGCCAATATCTCCTAAAGATGCATGATATCTGCCATCAAGTTTCAACTTGATTTTGTCAATAATCAGGGGAAATATATATGATGGATAAGTGAAGATGATGTCCACGTGTATATAAATAAGCTACGCGGAAGCTGAGTCAATTTAATAGGATGAGTTGTCATTAACACATCATTACTTGTTATTTATCAGGTTAAAAATATATTATTTAAATTAACACATTTTTAACAACTCCGTTTCTTGTATTAGTATTAAAATAGGTTCATTATCTATCTCAGAATAAAAGTGAAAGTACATTGTCAGTCCGTGTCATTAATCCTATAAGGATTGTAATTTATCAATAAAAGTGAAACAACGTGAAAAAGAAAAAAAAAGAGTTCGTATTTGATCAAATACTGTTGTTTCAACCACAATATGCGTATTATATTCTAATAATCTATAATAATGTAGTTAATTTAAAACACATGATACAGGCCTACAGGGAGTTGTTTTATCGTACATATACTTATTTATATTATAATTATAATATAATACGGTTTAAAAGGCGGTTGGATTTGTAGTTCACGGAGTATTTATTTTCGTAAACAGGTAGCTATACACGATATTTTAATCTATTTTTACTTTTATAGTTTTAAAAATCATACTTGAATTTGAAGTATTGAAAGGAACCTTTGCATGTGGAGTCAGCTTAAGAAAAGATTATATATAAGAAATCAGTTTTCTTATTGTTTAAGATACTAATAGTTTTTATCAAACAGAAAATGATAGGTTACTTGTCTGACATTTAAACCCTATCATGTTTGTTTTTAAACCCTTTATATTAGTTCATTAATTAAGCTTATTAGATGAAAGTTCATTTTCACAAAATATATACAATGTAACATAACAAATTAAAGACTCTAAGTAATGGGAAAATTAGCCTAGCCAGATCACCAGAGTACTACTAATGGATGTATTTATATAGATATAGATCACAATTATAGGAGGTTCAATTTGAGTACTTAAAGAATAGTTTGTATTTGAATATATGTATTTGTTGGTGTCTATAGAATTCTTTTACTTCCTTGTAATACTAAAAGCAAAACGGAATTAAGACCTTAACAAATATTTTGTTCCGGGGTAATGATCTCAAGTTGTATTTAATTACAGGGGTTAACATAAGACAAATATTAGGGTGTTGTTGCATGAGTGCTATAACATTATTTACACTTTTGGTTATTCAACATTTACACAAGATCTTTACTTTTAGTTTAACAGCACCTAAAGTTATACTACTATGTTATTACGTACACTTAAGATTTACTCTTAATTATTTTATTATTATATAATATAATCATGTATGTATAGACAGTATAGTTCGGCACTTATTTCTTAAAGAATATACTTAATCAAGTGGAGTGTAATTTATCAATTGAAATGACAAATATTGAATATTCTTGCAAATCATAATTACAAGCAAGAGGAATCATCTAGAAATATGAAAGAAAATATAAACGTAATATATCCATTTGTCATTGTTATGCATCCAAATACAAAGATGTCCATCAATTCTTCGTTGTTTATGATTCGTTTACCATGACATCAATCGATTATTTTAATCAACATTCAATGCTTGAATTTATAATTTTACATACTCTCATCCCCCCAAATTACTTGACCAAACTATGCTTCAATTCATAAACCTCAAGTCTGGAAGAATAATTGTTGTAACACCTTAGGTAAATTCCATATCAATCGTGGATATGAGAGATCTTGACTTAGATAAATATCATTCTTACTAGACACAAAGCGTTTTGAAACTACAAATATAGCAGATCTCGTGAGAACTCTGTAGTAAAACGTGCTTGAGCGAGAGTAGTACTAGAACGGATGACCTCCTGGAAAATTCTCACATGATCGCCAAAGAAAACCATACAACGAACAATATTATGATCGTAATAAGTCAGAATGATATAATTGCAACTTCAACTTCAATCCTCACAAAACAAATACTCAATTTAAAAACTCAATTATCAGCCATCCCCAGTTATGTACTCCCTTTTCACTTTAAATCATCATATTCCAATTCAAAATTGCAATTTGCTTGTAAAGCTTCCAAACTTATTAAACAAGTAGCCATTAACAATAATCGCATCTGAAAAGCAGTTGTTGCTAATCATAGACACCAAATTAAACTCTATTATTAAACTTCAAAGGCAAACACGAAACCAGATGAAGGAAAACAGAGGATGATAGGCTAAACATCTCTCTGTATTTACACCAACACTTTATTCATCACATCCTTCTCTAATTTCTCTTCACTATATTTACAAAATTTTCTTACTAAACAAAAAAAGATAAAACAGACATCATCAACTTGAAAAGATTCACTGAACTTTCGCTCTCTCTCTCTTTCGTTCTGTTGATTCTTCAAGGATTAAAATCAACAGATGAAAAAACTGCATGTTGATTTCATAGCCATCATTTGATATAAAGCCTTCCTTTCAGGTTAAATCTGCCATTGATCTAGTCTCACCTCCACTTACAACCCACGGATGTCCTGTATAAATAAATTAATCAAAAATTAGATCAAAATTATCACAAACTATATCTAATTTTAATTAAACGAAATTATTATAAATATGAGATATAAAAGGATTAGGACTTACGGAGTACTTGTTCTGCAGAGAATCTTCTAGAAACATCTTTGCATAACATCTTCCTCAACAGATCTTTAGCTTCCGGTGAAACAGATCGGAAAAGCCTTGTAGGAAACCGTAAATTGCCTCGTAAAACTGCTTCAAAAGTTTCCGCCGGCGACTCGCCGTAAAACGGAGCAACTCCGCCCAACATTATATACAAAATCACACCGGCACTCCACACATCAACCTTCTCATTATACTCTTTACCGGATAAAACCTCCGGCGCAACATAGTACGGCGTTCCGACGACTCCGGTCATCGTCTGACGATCGGTCATCGCAAACCACTCCGCTGATCCAAAATCAGCTAGTCTCAAATTACCTCTAGAATCAAACAAAACGTTATCCGGCTTAATATCACGATGCGCTATGCCTAAGTGATGACAGTAACTGATCGATAACATCAACGGCGAGAAAATAGACGCCGCTTCGGGTTCGGAGAAAACTCCGGCACGTTTTGAGATCCGGTCGAAAAGGTCCGGCGAGTCACAGAGATCAATTATCATATGCAAATAGTTCTCTTCTTCGTATAAACGATGGATCTGAACGATGTTAGGGTTTCCACCGAGAATATGAAGAATTTTAGGTTCTTTTTGAAGGCATTCACGGTCTGTGGCATCAGTTAGAAGACGTTTATCGATAGATTTACAAGCAAAAGAGTCGCCGGAGACAGTAGAGTAACACCGATAAACAATTCCGAAGCGACCGCGGCCGATCTCGTCGGTGATTTGATAGTCGTTGTTTAGGGTTCCGTTCATGTTATGTTTTAGTTGTTTGTTGAAAAGTTGTTACGGAGAGACGAAGGTATGAGTGGGTTTTATAACAGAAACCCCTGGGCCCCGGATTTTTGGTTACGGATGCGAATATTCGAATTCCGGAAGTTGAAAAGGAGTAGTATTTGGAGTGTGATTAGAATTGTTATTTATTTGTTTGTATGTATTGCTTTAAATGTTGTATTTTCTATATTTTCAGTTTGGATTTAGTTCTTCTAGATTTTATTTATTTTCCAGCTAATGTATTTGTATTTTGTCTTTAAAAATGTCGATTTTTTTGTTTGGTTTAGAGAAGAACATTGAGAGAAAAATTTGTTGTTAACTTTATATATGGAAATATCTAGGAGTAATTGTGTTGGGATTCATGATTCTTGTTATTCGGCCCATTTCATTTTTATTGTCATTTAGCAAATTTTATTGAGTTTAAGATAAATTAAATAAATATTAGTTTTTCTCGTATATTAAAAAAGTTTGAATGAATATGAAACATAACATTTGCTCTATATGTTTTTCATGATTGAGAATAATAAATAAAGATAAAGAGTGAATTTAATAATTTATAATAGTTATTTTTTTAATTGAACTATTAGTTTAAAATAAATAAAAATAACAAGGTAAACAATAAACAATAAAAATGGGTTGGAAAAAGTATTACATGAGTGTTAGTTTCTTCGTATTTGTTTTTTAGTATAAATTATTTGTTCCACGTAACATTTAGAGCAATTAAATTTTGGGGTTTGTATTCTTCTACTACGATGTAATTGTTAATTAAGTGTTGTTATTAAATTATGCATAAAATTGACGTTTTTTGTGTTTTCTTTTAATAACATAATTTAAAAGCTTAAGAAGTAGTAACACTGAAAAGTAGTATTGTGGACATTGTTTCGGAAGGAAACTGTTGCTGAAAAAGGAAGAATAATGTTTACTGGCGGATGCAACTCCAGAACGTCACTCCAAAATGGCAGAATGTCGTCCGACGGCGTTTTCAACAGATAATGTTGTGCGTCCTCTCCCACTCCCCGACCTCGAATTATCTATAATCAGTACCACTTAACCGCAAAAATGCTACTCGTATTATATTTAATAAATTAAACTCACTTTTATCAATGACAGATAATATTTGTTATTGCAATGAAAAAATAAAAACAAGACACTTGACGTTTGGCGAGTTTATTTACTTGCAAGTGAAAAGCTAAAAACATATGATGTTTTCCTTAATAATACAGATAAGTTAATCTTAGTTTTTATTTACTTGCAAGTGAAAAGCTAAAAACATATGTTGTTTTCTTTAATAACAGAAATAACTTAATCTTTGTTTTTCTATTAGTTAGTTTTGTAAGTGGGTTTAAGAATATGTATCGGTTTGAAATAATAATAGAAAAGAAAGTGGAATCATCATAATAACAAAGTAAAATACTTTTTTTATAAATTAAATTCAGTTATTATTTAAGTATTTTAATGTAAAAAATACGAATGAAAATAAAAAAGAATGAGAGAGATAGAGAGTAGACAACGGAAGGGCTGACCCTATCATCATAACTGATAGAAAACCGTCAATTTGATAGAGTTATGCAATTTACAGATTTTATTTCTAACCCAAGTAGTCAAACCACTAAACAAACATTTATGTTGTCTACCTTATTCCTCTAAATGTAAACCCACCAAACAAAGGAACTCCAAATCTATCATATGTATGGATATTGTCCTAACTACATTTATTTTATCTAACTATTCAATCATGATTGCGCTAGGAAAGAAATTCCAATTTTGAGAAAGCAATTTGATGGGTAGAAAAGTGTTTGGTGATGATGGAAAGAGCTGGTACAAGTAGTGTGTGGGTGCAGGAGAGTGACAGGTGGATCGTGTACGAAACCGTAATTGGGCGGTTGATTGAAGCGACCGGTTTTTGGTTCCTTGTCCTCCGGAATCCTCACATGGTGGGCCTATCATGGTTAACCGTGATCAATTACGTCATCCCACTCCTCCTACTTTCCCTTAATTTCACTTTTTCCCCTTCATCTTTTGTTTATCATAAATTGTTTGATTATACTTTTGTCAACTTTCATTACTAATATTTTAACAAGTGCAACGATGCATATGATTTAATATATGTTCCAAAGTATGTTTAATTCATACATATTGCTTGATATAAGTTTAAACAGTTTCCCTTCTCTAAAATTTATTCTGATTTTAACGTCTGTCAATGTGGCACAGTTTTTGATTATATATGCATTTTATATATGTAAGGAAAAATAACCCGTGCTCGTAATAACACGGATAATTAGACGCTATTAGCATTAGTCTAACGATCGACTATGTACATATTCAAAAGTTTAAGGGTTCAAAGTACAAAATATGAACATTTATTTTAATGATGATTAGTTAAGAACATTTAATGTTGGTACTGTTGATTGCATACTGCGCTATCGCTTTACATATAGAATAAGTACTTTTTATTTTAACGAAATAAAGTGTTATGTGTTGGTGTTGAAGTATATCACTCCATACTGTTAAAATAAACTTCAATGGTATTATTGTAAAGTATCACTGGAGAGTCGAAGACTCCAAGAATAACATTGATAAAGTAATTTTTGTATTGCAATCTGCATGAGAACAATTTATAGTAGAAGGAACACGAAATAATAGTAATAATTTCGGGAATCTAATTTTAAGCGTGAAATGCCACGTGGGCAATGCAAGTGTTGTAGTAGGACTTGTTAGCTATAGTCGAATGACTATATTAACCTCATGGATTAATTCTAGTGAAGTTGGGAAGGACCATGTTGTCATGTTGTGTTGTGTCCATTGGCTTACATGGGGAGGCAATATGCATCACGACGCGGCGAGTGTAGATACCGATCAGACCACCTGGTTTCCCAATATACCACAAACTTGCTACTACTCAAAATGAACAAGTGATTCATTCAAATGTGCTCGTTTAAGTTGTTCTAAAAGCAAAGTTTGTGAACTCTTTTAACTTTATATATAAAAAAAAACTGTTTGTTACATTGAACTCTTTTTCTTGATTGGAGATCACTCAATGTTTTTGTTCAATGGTTGTATGTTTGTAATCCTATCATTATATTGTATTTGTAACGTAAAGCTCACTTTTGTTATTCTTTAACAAAATGACATTTTTATTTATTTATTTATTTTTATTTTTATTTTTTTACTTTCAAACTTGTACCATTATTAAACCTATTAACAACTTATACTCGTTATAAAACAAATACCTCAATGTGATTGAAGATGAAATAAAAAAATCAGTCCGTATATAATAAGCGGAGGGAATTATATAAGCAATCAGAAGAGTCCATGTATAAGTAGTGTCGTATATTAAAATAGATGATGATGTTGATAGGTACAATAGTTTAATACATTATCTGCCAAATCATCATTATCATTATCATTTTAATTTCAATTTGTAAGGATAACATATCATTAAAATATGCATGGGTCCAGATGCATTGTATATACTATTAACCAAATTCAAATTATCGCATACTTTATCAAATTAAATAAATTTTAACTTTCGTTTAGAAAGGAAGACGACAACGTAATGGAAATCAAAGGAGTCATGCTCCTATATCGATCCTCCACCTCTTTTGTCATGCCGACAATTCGGTCTTCTTGTCATTTTGATCACATACATCGTATCTATATCTATTGGTGTACTTCCATTACAATTTTACGAGTTTTTAACAATAAGTAATTATAGAGAAAAATAAATTTTTAAGAATTAGAAGAAATAGAAACAACAAAAACATCTAGTTTAACAAGAAATAATATATATACGTACATAGTATTAGCCTTAGTATGATAACATCTTAGTCTCTTACTCTTAAGGATAGTCTGTTTATTTGGAATATGACGTTTTTCAGTGGGGTTTCGGTGTTGTTTCCATCATTATATAAATCTATTAAAATTGTGTATTAAGAGTTTATATTGTACGCATAAACAATGTATATTATTGGTGAATATATCTATCAAGTTGGATTTTAACCCGTGGCACTAATAATAAAATCAATATTTTTTAAAAAGATTACAATTTATATGTCAAAATGAACTTGTAACATATTTGTGGCTCCCGCCTCTGAATATATGTTTTTAGAAGTACAATATGGGTTGGTTCAATGTATTGTCGTTGTTGAGGTGGATTCTGAGGTGGCCCGATTTATTTTCTTATCATAATCATACATATTGTCTCTTATCTTTTACCTTTCACCATTATATACACTCTCGAATTGAAGAGCCAATTTGTTGAGTTGGATTACACTAAGCAGTTTTTGGATTCTTTCATTCCACTGGTGCAAAAATCGCCGAAAAGTCAACCTACTTTAATAAAATTTGACTGTTTTACTGTATTTCTGTCAACACAACATTACAAAATTTATTAAATCTTAGTTATAAAATGATATGACATATATGGAGGTATGTTATGTTATGACATAAAAGTGGACTATTTACATAAATTATTTCAATCATATCATTTTGTAACCAAAATTTAGTAAAAAGAATTACTAATGTTGATTGCAAAACCCTTTAACTACTATAGTTTCTTTGTAATTTTTGCTTCTAGTTTTTGCTAGTTTTTTTAAAAAAGAAATGCCACTGTTAAAAAAAAAGTGACATTCCAGTTATAAAAATACGTCTTAGATTTTGCGTATATATTTAATGCTAGCTCCTTCCTTTGACCAAAAACACAAAAAAACTTTCTTGGGTAAAAATGATATCAAATATTTAGTTTAATGGATCCAAAATTTATTTAATATAAAGACAAATAACGTTCGAACCCTTTTCAAAATGGAAGAATGAAATAGACACTGATAATAGAGTCCACGAACTCGAGTCTAAACCTTTTGTTTCAGAAACCAATAAACGATCGAGTTTATATTTATAATTTATATTTATAATTTATAATTATTATTAAAGCAAAGATTCTTTTATCTACAAAGTCGTATGAGGACAGGAATTTATGTATTTAATCGTTTTCAAAGAGACAAAAGGCCTAGTTGGACAGTTGATATATGTAACTGCCATTTTGTATTCTTAAAAGTTAAAACAATAAAATAATTGTCCCCTTGTTTAATAATGATGCATGTGCAAACGGTTTAGTTTATGTTGTCGTTGTTACAAAGAATACATAATATTCAAATTTTCTCCCTATGCAATTGGTTAATATATAAGTTTAGTCCAATAATTTTATTTAAGAGTCCAAAACAATGATGCCCTCTGAATATATGAGGAGAGTCTATATTCATACCAGTTAACGATATTTATCGGAAGAGTAATGATATATAGACTTAATTAAAAATATATAAGAATAAGTTTATTCATTAGACTCATATTTAAAGTTGCCTAATTAAATTTATTTATCGTTTTTCTTTTGTCGAATATGAAGCAAATTAACGCTTTAAAATAAGCGGTATTAAAGTATTATAATCAGGTGTCATAGATTATCAAAAGTGAAATCAATACCCATGAAATACCAGAAACGTCAAATTCGAACTATTGTGATAAAATACCTTTCAGAAGAACAATGAGAGTTTTTATCCTTTTCCTTTCAATAGGTTGAATCCAAGTTGAATATGTGGGCACCATCTGTGATAAAAAAATATATGATAAAATACCAATAATTTGTGAAGGGGCGTTTATATATAATATTTTAATTTTATTATATTAAAAAACAAAAAAAAATACAATAATTTCCAATATTAAACACTTGAACAGCTCAATCATGCCTTAACAAATGACAAATAAGTGCCTTTAGTTTATTATTATAATATTGGTCTCATTTGAAACCCATTACAAATGTTGTTCCATTAAAATATTTGTAACTCAACAACATGGTTATTTTGACCTCTTTTCTTTTTCAAGTTAAAATAACAATAATACTACATTATGATTATGATTTAATTCATACGCATGGAAATGTGTGTAAACATACGACTTTTGTCACGTTTTAATAATTTATTCGTGTTAATTAAACATTGTATCTAAAGTCCACCAAACGTAAGATCTATGTATCAATTATTCCTGACTCATTGAATTTATACAAATACATTAATTGAATTAATTAATTGTTGATGAAAAGTGAAATTAATTAAACTCGTTATACAAGCCTAACTTTATTTTGTCACTTTGTCTTAGTAGGCAACAAATCATATGATAGGTGTAATGAAACCTACCTTGAGTATATGATATGCACTTCAATCTTATCAAAGTGACCGAAATGCCACGTGGCTATAGTTTATGGTTTAAGTTTCTTTTATTCCATGTGCACCCATTTTATGATTCTGTAGGGATGGTGGCTACGTACTTCTTTTTAGTTTGCAAGCATTACTTGTTAAAGCTAGAATCGTAATAAAAAAACTCTTGATAGACTTTGTGCTGATTACGGAAGATGAGTTTGATTGTAAATTTGTAATCAAAATGATAAGACCAATAGTACCATATTGTTCCATGATATGACTTCACTTAGCTAACATTAGACCCTACCATGGTTCCAAATGCTTAGAAGCTCAAATCTTGTTCATAATTTGTTGGCTTCCCATAGATATAGGAATTTAGGATTAATTATATGCCATTAAAAACCATGAGAGGTGGAAAGGGGTCGTCATATTGAATTGTCATTGTGAATAATCGACTATGTTTTGGTGTGATGGATCTTTTGCACGCAATGTTATTGGTCTACTATAACAAGTTATGCTTGATTTAAATAAACCGAATATGTTAGTATTAGTTGTTGTCATATCAGTTTGACTTGCGTGTTAGCAAAAATTCTAACGTATGCTTCTATCTTTCTAAAAGATGTGGGACACCAAAATAGCTTTCGCATATAAATAACTTACTTTATATCACTAATATATACTCACTCCATTCCAATTTAAGTTTTCAAATTTCTTATTTATTATATCTTAAAATAAGTATTCACTTTCAAGTTAAGTAAGAAAAGAAGATATTTTATTAATTAACATCCGCTACGAGCCGAGCAAAAAGAATGACTCGTTGCTTTTTCTTAAACTACTATACAATTTTGTAGTAGACATTTAAAATGAAACAATGAAAGTAATTTGTTTAGGGACTTTTGAAAAATCATTCTGTTCGTTGAACATTTATGTATATCTATAAAAATATAACGTGTTACATGCAACAACGATCAATTTGTTTTTATCTTTCTTTTTTTTCACATTTTTAACTTTAAACTCTCCGATATATACATTGAAAGTACATGTTTTTAGTCTTATAAATGTTTGTCAGCCGCAAAAACATTATCTCATTATCTCAAACGTTATTTTCATAATTATGATATATTTTATCTGTCTGTAATAAATATTCATAATTAGATTATAAAAAGTTTATAAAAAATATAATAAATATAATGTAAAAGAAAAATGACAATATTACATTTAGCTTTTATACAGTTTTCTATGAATTAGTTATGTGAAAAAATAAATTATTCATAAATTTGTAAAGTTAATATATTACTTTTGTAAGTAGTTATTTATTTTGTGACAAACTAAAATGAAAAGATGAACATTTATTTTGGGGGAAAAAAGAGTATATATTTTGGGGAGGAAAAAGGGATCAAAATTGGCGAAAAGTAGTAGTCATATTAGAGTATGGGGATTGGTGACATCAATTTTTTCAGTGTTTTGATGAGAATACTAATATTGAAAAAGTAGGGGAGTGAAGTATATTGAGTTTTTACAATGTTTTAAATAAAGAAAAAAATATCTGACAAGGCAGCGTCTCAGATTGAACGCTGACCGAGAACATTACCGCGAAATAGTGAAATTCCGTCCGACAGTATTTACAACAATCCAGAATTTTGATGAGAACGCTTTCACTCATCGTGGTCCTAAAGCCGTTGGGGACCAGCTTGGCCCAAAGCCGTATTCGATTAGGCCCACATAGAAAGTAGAGACTGCCGTCAATCATATATTTAAGTTTTTATCCACAAATTTTCGCCAAATATAATTTTCAAAAGCGTAAAATCTAAAAAGTGATACATGGGTCAAAAATCAAATATTTGATGTTTTCATCTGTTTGTGTATTATTATCACACTTTTAACGTAGTGTGATTCTAGACAAATAATGGAAACACTTCTAAGAAAAGTTAATTTAATGGTAGAAACTTTGTTTTCCATTGCTTAGGGGTCACATTGGTTTGCAATTTACATCCATCCATCCATTCCATTTAAACTAATAATAGAGCTTCAGAATCTTATTTATTTTATTGGAAGAATATTTAAATGAACAATGGACGCGTTCACTCCAAACTCTTTGGTAATATGCCATGCTTGTAGGAACATAAGAATAGTGCGAAAAGTATTATGACCCAAGGATAAATTAAATCCTCAGATTTAATTTATTATTTCAATTGTTGTTACATAGTTAATTGTGTAGCCTGTTTATCTCCTAGTCAAATATAACTGGTAAATGAGTAGCTAAACAGTCTCCTAGTCAAATGTACATCTCGGCTATATAGCCTCTCTCTTTGTAAATCAATTGAATATACAAAAAATACAATTCACAGAAACCCAAATATCTTTTATGGTATCAGAGCAGCAATTGCTCTAAAGAGCCGATCCTTTTTCCCTGTTCTTCTTATTCCTGCACTTCCAATGGCATCAAAAACCACAATCCAGATTACTGCTGCAACCCACTTTCCAATCAAACTCACCGCCAACAATTTCCCAGTTTGGCGTCGTCAAGTTGAATCAACCCTAATAGGGCTTGAACTTGATGCGTTTATCATTGGCAATCAAAAGCCTCCAAAACGAACTTTGGATGACAAAGATGGCTCCAAACAGAATCTAGAATATCTTCCTTGGTACCGACAGGATCAAATAATATTTAGTGCTATTCTTGGTTGCTGCTCAGACTCAATTCAACCTCTAATATCATCAGCTTCTACCTCAAGGGATGCCTGGGAACGGCTCAATGCCAGTTTTGCGAGTGGGTCTAGGTCTCGCGTCATCTCCCTCAAGTCTAAACTTGTTAAAAATCCAAAAGGTACTCGTTCAATAGCTGAATATCTCCAGGACATGCGAGCCATTGCTGATGATTTAGCGCTTGCACAAAGTCCAGTTACAGAAGAAGACTTACTGGTTCATATTTTATCACAACTCGGTGATGAATATAGTACTATCGTCGCTGCTATCAAAGTGCGTGAAACACCACTGTCTTACTCAGAATTATTTGACAAATTAACTGATTTTGAGCGAGCCCTTAAGGAACAAACCGCGACCACTGAACATGTGCTGACCACTGCCAATTACACTGCAAAACAATCCAGCCGACAACCTGGGCGGTCAGATAGTTTCAACCATCAACGTGGCACTCACAATCACTTCTCTAATCAGCAACGTAATCCAACCAATCGCACTCAATGGTCTTCTTCAGCCCCTGGAAGAAATCGACAAAACAGGTCTAATTCCTTTTGTCAGTTTTGTAACATTCCAGGCCATATGACTCGTGATTGTCGCAAGCTATCTCGGTTCCTACAAGAAAATAATGTCACCATCAACACCTCTCAATCGAATGCTCCAGTGGCCAATGTCACCACGTCTGGCTCACCTTCTGTTTCACCAACCTGGCTATTTGACAGTGGTGCTTCCAATCATGTTACTGGTGATCGTTCCACACTCCAAAATGTCTCGGACTATGGTGGACCTGACGAAATCATTCTCGGGAATGGTAACAGTTTAAAAATTTCACACGTTGGCTCTACACACATTGATACACCACTCACGACTCTAAATTTACCTCATGTGTTATGTGTTCCACATTTAAAAAGGAACCTTATTTCTGTGGCTAAATTATGCAAGACTAACCGGGTTTCTGTTGAATTTTTTCCCTCTTATTTTTTCGTGAAGGATCTTCGCACGGGGGCGCGTCTCATGCGGGGGGAGAACTATGAAGATGTTTACTATGCCCAGCTACCATCCAAATTGCAACTAAACGTTACCACCCAAGTTTCACCTCTTCAATGGCATCATACCTTGGGTCATCCATCCACCAAAGTTTTCAAGTTTCTTCTGTCCAAGCTAGGATTTAGTTCTAAGTTTTTTGATATGCACTGTACGTCTTGTTCAGTTAATAAGAGTCATAAGTTGCCTTTTGGTTCCAATTCCTTTGTTGTTACAAAACCATTACAATTGATATATTCTGATGTGTGGGGTCCGGTCCAAAGTTCTATTGATCATTTCACTTACTATGTAATTTTTGTGGACTATTTTTCAAAATACGTGTGGCTTTATCCAATGAAAAAGAAATCTGATGTTGCAACTCTATTTCCTCAGTTCAAACTCCTGGTTGAAAAGTTTTTTCAAACACCGCTTGTGTCTATCTTCACTGATAATGGTGGAGAATACCTTGGTCTTCTACCGTTCCTAAAAACACATGGTATTTCTCACTATACCACTCCCCCTCATACACCTGAGCAGAATGGTGTAGCTGAAAGGCGCCATAGACACATAGTCGAAACGGGCCTAGCTCTTCTTCATTACGCCAAACTTCCCTTAACTTTTTGGTCTCATGCCTTTCAAACAGCAGTTTATTTAATCAATAGGCTCCCAACACCTATTCTCAACAACCAAACTCCTTATCAACATCTCTTCGGTCAACCTCCTAACTACACCAAACTTCAACCATTTGGTTGTTTGTGTTATCCATGGTTGCGACCTTACACCACCTCCAAGCTTCAACCACGATCTACTCCTTGTCTCTTTCTGGGCTATTCCACCTCCAAATCAGCCTACAAATGTTATGATCCCGTAACTCATAAATTGTACCACTCCCGCCATGTTCAGTTTGTTAAAAGCCTGTTTCCTTCCCAAAACAACCTTACTAAGCCCTTGCCCACACCTGATGACTTCCTAATGCCATGTACATCGTCTCCTCAGTCACATCCCATTCCTATATCACCTTCAAACACCACCGACACTACTACTGCCATTTCCTCTCCCATTAGCCTTCCTCCCTCTTCTGGATCAGTTTCAACACAACCTAAAACTCCTTACTTTCGTCTAACCTACTCTCGGCGCAAAGCAAGGCCAGTATCACCTACACCACAGCCTACCACACCTTTCCATTCAACTTTACCAGAGCCTTCTTCCTCTCATACCTTATCATCTCAAAACCCAACCCAACAACCACCCTCCCTCTCTACTGTCTTTCCTAATGCCTCGCCTACCGTATCTACTACCGATTTAAACTTAACACCAAATACCTTTCCCTCTTCTCCTTCTATTGCTACTCCCACTTCTCTTCCATCCCCACAGCCCGCACGCACCAGAAAACGAAACCCAAAATACTTCAATGACTCATTCATCAACACCACAACTCTTCACCCAATTCCCGCTACCATTGAACCTCATACGTATAACCAAGCTCTCAAAGACCCCAAGTGGCGCCAAGCAATGGACCAAGAATTTAATGCTCTCATGCAGAATGGGACTTGGGAATTAGTACCGCGTGGCACCCACACTCCCATCGGCTGTAAATGGGTCTTTCGGGTTAAACGAAATCCAGATGGTACAATCTCCAACTATAAGGCCCGATTGGTTGCAAAAGGCTTCCTACAACAATATGGGAAGGATTACTTTGATACTTTCAGTCCAGTTGCCAAACCCGTGACTATTCGTGTCATTCTATCTCTAGCTCTTTCCCACAACTGGACCCTACGCCAACTTGATGTGAACAATGCATTCCTTCATGGGACCCTCCATGAGGAGGTCTTCATGACCCAACCACCCGGATTCACTCACCCTCACTTTCCCAACCATGTTTGCAAACTCCGAAAATCCCTCTATGGTCTGAAACAAGCACCACGGGCATGGTACATGGAACTGACATCCTTCCTTCATACTTGTGGCTTTCGAAAATCACAAGCTGATGCATCTCTTTTTATCTACAATCATGACAGTATTCTGTGCCTTTTTATGGTATATGTTGATGATATCGTTCTCACAGGTAACAACAATGCCTTTCTTCATCAATTCACTAGTACCTTAGCCACTCGTTTTTCCATTAAAGACTTAGGCCCCCTACACCATTTTCTTGGCATTGAAGTTATTCATACCGCCAATGGTCTATTCTTATCCCAACACCGTCATATCCATGATCTCCTAACACAATTTCGTATGGATGGTGCTAAAGATGTGGCTACGCCACTAAACCCCTCTGTAGTTCTCAACCCCATGGACGGGTCACCAAGTGTCGATCCAACACCATATCGACAGTTGGTGGGTTCCTTGCAATACCTAGCCTTCACAAGGCCTGATGTTTCCTTTGCTGTTAATCGGTTAGCTCAATTTATGCATTCTCCCTCAGAGATTCATTGGCAGGCGTTAAAACGAGTGTTACGTTATCTAAAGGGTACAATACACCATGGCCTATTTCTTAAGCGAGGCTCATCTCTTGATCTAAAAGCCTTCTCCGATTCTGATTGGGGAGGTATCTTGAATGGAGGTCGTTCTACCACTGCTTACATACTTTATCTGGGCTCCAACATTATTTCTTGGAAATCAGCTCGTCAAAAATCTGTTTCTCGATCCTCTACTGAAGCAGAATATAAGGCCTTAGCAAATGCAGCAGCTGAAGTTTCATGGGTTCAAAACTTGCTCACTGATCTTGGTGTCAAACAGTCATTACCACCTACACTTTTCTGTGATAACACAGGTGCCACTTATTTATGTGCTAATCCGGTTTACCATTCTCGCATGAAACACGTGGCCTTGGACTATCACTTTGTACGTGAAAGAGTAGCTGATGGATCCTTGAAAGTTCTTCACATAAACTCAAATGATCAACTTGCAGATGCACTTACCAAACCTCTCAGTCGGAGCCCGTTTCTTCGTCTACGTTCCAAGATTGGAGTCTCTGATGGATCCTCCATCTTGCGGGGGCGTATTATGACCCAAGGATAAATTAAATCCTCAGATTTAATTTATTATTTCAATTGTTGTTACATAGTTAATTGTGTAGCCTGTTTATCTCCTAGTCAAATGTAACTGGTAAATGAGTAGCTAAACAGTCTCCTAGTCAAATGTACATCTCGGCTATATAGCCTCTCTCTTTGTAAATCAATTGAATATACAAAAAATACAATTCACAGAAACCCAAATATCTTTTAAAAAGGACACTAGACAGACTAATGTGTTTTCAATGTTAAGAATAAGAAAAATAATATTCTTGGAATATAACAATTCTAGAATGTTTGAAGCTGAAGGAATTATTCAAAGACACATATGAGAAATGAGATATTGACCATTAAAAGTCAAAAGTCAAACACTGATCCCAATTTGTTAGTACTTGTATATGAAGGCAACTCTTTCCAAAATAAATGTATACTAATAAAACCAAATTACACATGATGATCTACAAGTAAATAACTTGCATTTCGCTTCGAAAAATTGAGTATCAATCGTCCTTGATGTATCTTTATCTTCTAGGCCCCACATCAATCATCGTACGGCTAAGGTGCTTCGAGGCATATGCAATCTCTTCGATATGCAATAATATGGACTTTCGAAAACATATGTTTAGGTACATGACAGTAAACATTACATATGTACTCTTACTAGTATGATAAATAACACACACTAATACATTGAAATATGGTTAGCAGCATAAGAGACATATGTTCCTTGTTCTTGATGTATCTCTATCTTCAAGTCCTCGCATGAATGACCTGATGGCTAGGTGTTCTGAGGCATGTGTCAGAAAAGATACAAAAACTAAACCTCCCGCAACAATCAAACTCAACCTATCAACGATGGATAATGACAGTAAGCATTAGACTTTCAATACATAAAATGCAGAATCATGCCAGAGTTTGAGATAATACCTCAAAAATAAAGCTGTAATCCCAAAAATACCGGGGGCTAAAGGGGCAGCAACAGCCAGAAATGCCATGCCTAACGCATAATACCAAGGTGCAACATCACATGCTACCTTCTGATGACCTGCATAACCAAACACAAGTTTGAGACCATATGGAATGATTATTGATACAAGTCGCAAACTGACAATATGGCCGGGTTGGGTTAAAACAAGTCATTTTTAACACAGTCAGGGTGGGTCACTAACCCATTGAACCTAGTTTGTCCATTTTTGAAGTTTTTTTTTTCTTTAAACAATAAATGCATTAATCTGAAAAAAAAGCTCGATAATAATCCAAATCGTTAAATGAGCACTTTAAGAGTTTAGGAAGATTTTCAACCCGTTCAACCCGCTTCCTTTTTAGCTAAACACTTTAGATTGACCCATTTGACCCGTTTAAGATCAAACATAATCCAAAGAGACACAATCATAAGTAAATGGGGCAAAACTTTGCCTCTAGTTATGAACCTAAAACTTGGGAGTTTTCAGGAAAATACAAGCAGAAACCTTTTTCAGAATCGTAATCTGATGCTCCGGGACGAGGGTTTCCTATGTGATTTGCCACCATCCTTCCCCACTTATATAAAATCTGCAAGTAACATCCAAACAATAGAAAGAAAACTGTAAAAATCCACTCGTACATCAGAATCAACCCCGTCCACGGCTTCACTTGCCTAGGTACAACTGAAAGTCCAAATCCCAGAGACACCACTGCTGTTATAAAACAGACTAATACAGAAATTCCACCAAGAAAGGCAGGCACAATGGCGTGTGAACCATTAGAGAACTACACATCACAACACAAAAGTAAATAATTAACATCTATATTACACAAAACCATTTTTATAAAAAATTAATCATAGGTAGAGAACGAATTAAACCTGTTGATTAGAATTAATGTTAGATGAGGATACTGTAGAATAAGCAAGTGCACCTCCTGATCTAAATTTGTAGTATATATGTCTAGCATGATCGCATAATGAACGTGTCTACCCCAAAAATAAATGGATCGAGATTCAGACAACGAGTAGTGGGATAAAAAATTCTTTTGACTAGAAATAAGAACTGAAAGTACTAACCTGCAGAAAAGATCTGTAATAACAGAAAAGTAAAATGAATATTGGAAGCAAAAAGAGGAATTTGACTAGAAGAACATCATGAGTATTTCTGCCTCCTCGAGTTCCCGGGAGAGATTCTTCTAAATTGTCCCTAACATCTTGCCATATATCGACAGGTTTTAGAAGCCACGACGTCCACCAATCCCATGGTTTGAGAGGTCCAAGCGTATAATGTATAACACATAATTCTTTCTCATCTACCATCCACTGTTAAGATGCACAATATTATCAAATCAAAATATTCAACTTGTCAAAATTATAGAAAAAATATTTCTTACCTTGTTAGCAAGCATATAAAGTCCAACATCTGCATTATAAAGAGTAGAAAGTCTCTCCATTTCTGAAACTGGTCTAGAAATGTTAGGATCAAAAACACGTGCACTTGGAAATCCAGCATAATAAGCATTCAAAAAACCTTGATCGCCTATAAAAAACCAAAATTCATATCTTAATAACTGAGTACTCAGACGCGTTATGCTCACACATTCATAATATATACCTCCAGTGTAAGAGTATAACGTTGTCACTTTGCTTATCATGTCGTTGAAAAGTTCTTCAGATGGTTCAACTACCATAACACCTGAATTGAGTCTCTCTGAATGCTTTAAATTGGCACAGAACTTTCCACATTTGAATAAAACATCAATGTTCTTGACAACAATAGTATCAGCATCAAGATACACCACTACATTGAGTTCAATTAAATCAACTAACATAATTTTGTATACATCATAACTGAATAACCAAATAACTTAACAGACGGTAGAAATTAATCACCTTTTTCATAATCAGTCATGTTGAATATCTTGAGCTTGGTGTATACACCCCAAAACCTAGTCGGCCGCACTTGATTAGGGTTCTCCAATAGACTTATTGGTTTCACAATCCACCCATCAGCCTGCATTTATAATCACATAAACAAAAACATCACATACATTATCGATATACATAAGCGGCACTATTTACAGCTATAACTTGTTTTCACAATGTCAAGTCTAAATATAATTGAAGGAATAAACCTGGAGAAGAGTTTTGGCGTAATCTGAAACGCCATCAGAGACCAAAACGACCATTTCTTTGGTGGATCTTGTATCACGAATCGATTTACCGAGAACACGTGCTCCCAACACGAACTCATCTCCGTATAAAAGAGTTACGTATGCATGTGCTTCCTTAGATGATGAAGAAGATTCTGATTCTGATGACAATGCAGAAACTGTTTGTGCATTTTGATTCACAGCTAATAATAATGATAATGATAGAAGAATAAAACAAAAACAGAATCTAGAAAACGGACACAATATCATTCTGTCGAAATCTATAATCTAACAGGAAATATAATTAAGTGTAGTTTTTTAGATTTTTTTGATCAATTTTGAAAAGGTTTTCGGAAGATCGCAAATAATATATCTTGGATATGATAGAATTATTATCAGAAGAATCAAATTTGGATAGGGAATTTTCTTTTTAATTTGGCGATCTTTGGAAATTCTAGGTATCTGCAAACCAGAAAAACATTCAGTTTCCTCGTATTACTTGCATATGGGTCAAATTACAAAAACGGTAATTGGGCCCACCCTTATCAAGTAATTGGGCTCATCATCAACCGAAAAAGTGTCCGAAAGTTTATTAAGGTAAATTTTACATATTTATATATATACAGGGGAAGGATCCATAGGGAAGTTTCAAAATTTGAGGAAGGAGGGAAGCAAATCTCAACCATTGATTTCATGGAAGGAGGAAAGCAAATCTTAACCCTTGATTTTTTTATTAAAAAACGTTTTTAACATTCATTGGTGATGAATGTTAAATTTTGAAATTTTTTGTAATTTTTAAAATTCATTTATGATGAAATCAATGGTTGAGATTTGCTTCCCTCCTTCCCTAATTTTTTTTCTTCCCTCTTGATCCCCACCCTATATATATATAGGGGAAGGATCCATAGGGAAACTTCAAAATTTGGGGAATGAGGGAAGCAAATCTTAGCCCTTGATTTTTTTATTAGAAAACGTTTTTAACATTCATTGGTGATGAATGTTAAATTTTGAAATATTTTATAATTTTTAAAATTCATTTATGATGAAATCAATGGTTAAGATTTTGTAACATCCTCCCCAACGGCCTAGTTTTTTTTTTTCGGTAAATTCATTTCCTTATTTACTTTATTTAATTGAATCAATTTATATGAAATGTTGAATGGATAATTGTTAGGAATAATTAAATGGGAATTATGGTATTTTTAGTTTAAAATACGGATAGGCCTAAGTATTAGAACTAATACCATCGTGTGCTAGATTAATGATAATAATACATCGTAGTATACGTAAATCAAATATATAAACAAAAATCCAGAAAATTAATCCTCATTTCATCACCATCTTCATCTCTAACACACACACACACAAGAACACACACTAAACACACACTTTCAATTGAAGCTCAAATCAAGCCCAAAACATCTTCAAATTCAGTCATTTGATTCGGAATTCATTAAAGATCATTCCTGCAAATCGTTTCTGTGGATTAAATCAGATTAAGGTTAGTTTTGATTAGTTTTTTTGTTTTTTTACAAAAAAGAGAGAAATATAGTAGGTTGGATTTAATTATGTGTTTTTATGTTAAATTGATGCATTTCGAGTGTTTGTTTATGCATTTACGAAGTGTTGGAACGTTCAATTGGTGAAAAACGCTATTAGAATTTAGATTTGGGAATTTTTTGGTGAAAGTAGCCCAGTTTTCTGCAAGTTCGCAGCATGAACTGGTTTGGCGATATTGGCAATATCGCCCCCCAATATCGCGAGTAATATCGCCCCCCCAATATCGCTAGTAATATCGCCCCCAATATCGCTAGTAATATCGCCCCCCAATATCGCTAATAATGTCGCCGGTGATATCGCGGCTAACGCCGTTTCCAATGTTGCAGGTCAAATTTGTTGAGGTTTGACCCTGAGAAAATTGTTGGGGTGTTATAGATTTGCTTCCCTCCTTCCCTAATTTTTTTTCTTCCCTCTTGATCCCCACCCTATATATATATGTAGGTATTTGTTATCGTAAAATTTTTTTTATCGTAAAACAAATAAGATAACATATTAACCGTCGGATGAGATTTGATGAAGTTAATTTTTTAAAATAGTCAAAGACTCATTAAATATTTCTGAAGGGTAAAAGGGTCATTCAAAGTTCCAATGGTGCACAGTTAGAAATCAAAGTTCTAGTGGTACACAATCATAATACAAAGTTCTG
This sequence comes from Logfia minima, assembly GCA_963921325.1. Classification (NCBI taxonomy): domain Eukaryota; kingdom Viridiplantae; phylum Streptophyta; class Magnoliopsida; order Asterales; family Asteraceae; genus Logfia; species Logfia minima. The sequence goes on from OY992770.1 coordinate 4,735,963, forward strand.
GTAGTACACAGTTAGAATTCCGGTGGTGCACAATAAATTTTCTGGTGATGCACAATAACAATTTCGGTGGTGCATAGGAAATTGGGAAGGGGAATGGACAAGGAGAAAAGGGAGGGGTTGTTAGCTAAAATAATGGAGAGGTTTTAAATTAATTATTAATTATATGATTATAATTATGAAGCAAAATTACTAATTCACTGTTTGACTAAAATATTTATTTATTTGTTTTACATTAAGGATTTTTGTATTTGATCTAATCCCTATATATGTGTATATATATGGCTGCCAGGTAGCGTAATCGTCATGAGCTGTTGAATATAGGGAGTTTTATTTAATTATTATATAATAAAATTTAAGTGGTAGTTGAACAAATTTTATTATGTGTTAATATTTTATAATTTAAAATTAAATATTAATTATTTATTAAGTTTTATAATTGAGTGATAAGGAGGGGAAACTAAGTTGGAAGGAGAGACAGAAGAGAGCGTTGGAAGGAAGGTGCAAAAGGCAGATGAAAAGAAGGAAGACTAGCTGGCAGTAAGGCAAACATGAAGGAAGGGAGGCAGACTGACAGGAAGGCAAATATGAAGGAAGGAAGACAGATATGAAGGAAAGAAGGTAAGGTAGGCACACATGTATAAAAGATCAAAGGAAAGCAGTTTAACATGCATGTAGGAAAGAAGCCATGCGAACATGTAGGAAGTTCGGAGGCAGGCTAGTAGAAAGGGGGAGGGGAAGGAAGGCAGGATGACAGACTGACAGGAAGACAAGTATGAAGGAAGGAGGTAGACAGGAAGGAAATAAGGAAAGACATGATACACCTTGGAGGGATTGAAGGAAGGTAGGTTGGCACGAAGGCATGCATGAAAGAAAGTAGATCAGCCAACACGCAGGAAAGGATCAAACGTAGGCTAGCAGGAAGGGGGATGGGAAGGAAGACATGAAGGCTTAAAGAGGTTGGCACGATTATGAAAATTGATGTGCTTGGTATTGTTTTTGTAACCAAAAAGTTCAAGACATGGCTATTTCTTATATTTCAACAATAGGTAGAACTTTTTAAATTGCTGATAGACACACTTTGTCCTCTTTTTTGAGTGCTTGTGCTGAAATTGTTGATATTCATCTGGGCATACAAATACATCAGCAAGTCACAAAATTCTACTCCGGATGTACCCTTGAATAACTCCCTTATAACTATGTATGCAAGATGTGGAGCTATAATGGAGGCTAGGGCTATCTTTGAGGAGATGAAACTATGCAAAGATGTAACATTGTGGAACACTATGATTGATGGATATGCATCAAAGGCCTTAGAACTTTTTGCTTCAATGGAAGAAGTATCATTCAAGCCAACATATATAACATTCATATATGTTCTAAATGCGTGTGCAAATGCTGGCTTAGCTGAAGAAGGGGTATGCACTATAATTTTATGGTTAATGAATTTGGTCTCAAACCCAGGGTAGAACATTATGCGACACTTGTGGATATTGTGGGTCGAAATTGACAACTTGAAGAGGCCATGGATGTGATAAAAGGAATGCCGGTTGAACCTGATAAAGCAGTGTGGGGTGCGTTAAAGCTCGACCCACGGGAGAGGAAGCATGACCAATCCGATCTTGTTTCAGAAGCTGGTAGAGATTAGAGAATAGAATAGGCTGTGATGCCGTGGGTGCTTGTAAAGTGCATAATAATATTAAGTTAGATAGAGTTGCAGCTGAAGCATTGATACGTCTTGAACCTGAAAATTCTACTCCATATGTGTTGCTACATAATATGTATGCTGATATTGCGCAATGGGAAGATGCAACAGAAATCAGGATGTTAATGGAGAAACATAATATTAGAAAGTCAGCAGGATACAGCCTGGTGGACTCAAGTTCCACATGATTTCAGTACTTCTAATGAAGCTGTAACGGAGTTCTAATTGTACTTGACTGCCAGCCAGCATTGTAGCTTACTGCAAGTCTGCAACATCTTGAGGAAGTTCTGTATGATTTCCAAGGAAATGGCAGCATGCTAAAAGTTGATCTGGTATTCTGGTACAGTTTAGGCCAGAATCATGGTGCAATGAGATTGGTTAACTCTTATGATATAGCGAAAAGATTATGCACAAGCAGGAACTTTCAAGAGGGTTACGGTTATCTAAAAACACAAGAGGTATATGTGATTCCTTTTGTGAATACATGTAGACATGTAGTCGTTTTCTCCAAAAATCATGCATCAGAGGACCTGCAGTAATTTCAAAAGATCAAGGATTTAACTCTGCATTCTAAATTAGGTCTGTAATCGTCATATTTATCTAGGTCTCTGTTTATAAGTCTTTCTCTATTGTTAGGTATCTGTGTATGTGTATTACATGCATATAAATCATTTTCTGCATCCCATACACGTTGATTCAGAACCCGCGTGGAATGATATAGATATGAAGTATTGGATTGTTGAATATGTAAAATGCACATTAGTTCTGTCCATCGAAAACAATAGATTGTACTGTAGTATTTACATCTTGTTTAACCTACTGTAAGTCAACTCATTAGATAGATGTGTCTTACCTTGGCCAGATTAAGTCGATTCCAATGAAGTACCCTGCCTTACCTAGTCTTTTTTAAATCAATGTTTTCATGTACTTATTAGTCAATGGTGTCGCCTCAGCAATTGGAATGACCTCTTGCATTTGAATATTGGAGTAGTTTCAAATTGTCGGTATCAGAAGCAATCAATATTCTCAGGAGACCCAATGGCACAAACTTACAATAGTCCAATATGTGTTTAAACCTAGTTTACTTAATTGCTAATTAAAACTGAAGATTTCCTTCACAGTTCATCAGATAATTAAAGAGTGCCAAGTAACTATAGTACCAATGAACATTCAAGACAGGCTTCATGAATATTTTTGAAGCCAAAAACCTTTTGATTTCAAGTGCATTAGTACCAAATTGAACACTCACCTCATCCTTTCTGTCGACACAGTTTTCGTGGTTCATGAGGTCTATCCATACACAACTATTTGATAACTGGGTGAACGGAAAACCAATGCTAATCATTCTCAATCATAAGATCGTAACATTGAGCATAGCAGGTTTCCTAAGCAGTTATTTAGCACAGCGAATTTTATTTACTGCAGAGTAGTACATAATGAAACTGTGTTTTACCATTCATTCTTAAAATTTTAAACTACTCATTTGCCAAGATTAAGGTTCATTTCACAAGCTTGAGAAGTATAGTCTTAGATTAACTTAGCTGACTTGAGCATTGGCCTAATATAAATCAATACATACCATATCCCAATCATGCCCAGAAAATAGGTCTAAACTGTGATCTTGCTTCAACCCATTATAGCTCTTCAAATGTTAAAACCATACATTTACGATGTACCACTACTATCAAAATTTGCCGGCCCTAGTGTCTGAGTATATTGAGATTTCTAACGAAATTGCATTTTACTTCACCGGAGTGGGTTACTCATCTGTAATACGATGCCATGAGGTAGAGACTTATAGAAGTTGCAGCAGTGACAATGACTTCCTGCACATTAAGAGGAACTACATATTAGTTGCATAAGAAGAGATTTTGGTCCACAAGATCCTCCTAATAGGTCACTGCTGAAGGGCGGTTGAGACATTTGGTTAATAGTCATACTCATACAATTTTCTTTAATATTGTCTGAAAACACATACACAGTTAACAATGTTATGCATGAAAGGAAATATTGGTCATATACCTGGTTGTTATACAAGGCAACAGGGACATAACCACTGAAATATTCGATCAAATTCACAATCCCAGTATATCCCTGAAATAAAAAAGGATAGATATCTCCACCTATTAGAAGCCTCAAACAACTTGATGCAAAATTTGGGGAATCAAATCAGGACTGTGCCATTAAAGATGCAAAGCATTCAAGTAGCAATTACTATCCTTCAGTATGCAATGTAGACAATGCCAGAAATACATGACATACCAGAGATGCAATAGCTATACATCCAAAGGCTAGAGCAAGGGAACGTAGCAACCGTTTCCCCATTCGCATCATGCGTCCTTCGTCTTCTCCTTCTTCCTGCAGCCAAAATCAGCTCAATTATGAACCATAAACAAATACTTGGAACGATTATTAAAGTCAGAAAGCTAGGTGGCGGTCCTATGAGTTTTGACTTACTGTAAATGTTGTTGATACAGGTGCTTCAAATGCTTTTAACTTTTCAAAGATCCTGTATACAAATACAAAGGATAGAAACTGCACAGGCTTCCAATCAGCACTACGTGCGAAAACAATCCAAGCAATCTACAGAAGGAACTTGTGTGAGCATCCTTTACTCCAAAAAAGCCAAATGTGATACAAAAAATGACAAATAAAATAAATTAACAAAAGTGGACTGTATAGTATTGATAAAAAGAAGAGTACATGCAACATACAATTAAGCAAAACAAGAAAATAATAACATCTACACTTACAAATGCAGCTGATATTGCCATGTTAATCCGTATGTCCTTCACATCAGACTTGGTGAACCTTAGAAAATGAGAATCCACCAACTTAGAAAGCTAGTTAATTTTGTAAGGAATTGACTATAGTCATTCGTGAAGCACTAGCAGACTATTACTATTTACTTCACATGTTATTAGCAAAGAATTGAAGCTACAAATAATACAAAGGCTTATAATAGTCGTGAATTTACCTTGGACCCCATGGAATAATTGGTTGCTTATCAGCATATTTTATATCCTTCGAGACCTATATGTGTCACCAAAACGTAAAGTTTTTTACATCAATTGATCATTTAACTGCAAGTTTAGTAATGTAAACAACAAATTGTCATGTATTGAGGGAACCAAAATGAATCTAAACCAAGCCTAAAGTCTATATGAGGCTGCATATTCTATTATATCGTATTAAAGGTTAACACTACCTGAGTAGAAATTCAACCAAGTATACAATTATACTCGACAGATACAGATTACAGAACACAAAAGGCATCCTGCCATTAGAAACATATACTGTTGGGATAGTCATAGTTTGCTTGTTTGATTACATACATATACACCGTTTTGTTCATATTATTGAAACGCGAACCTATCATCTATAAGACGTTTAGATGTTCATCAATTACAAGCACAACAGAGGCTTCAGTTTCAGGCCAATCTGATAATGAAACCTGTAAATACACAAGTTAAATACACTCGTAGATGTAAGAAATACCTGAAACGAACCATATGTCACTCCCTTCTTTCGATTCGATAATTGGGCCATCATGAGTTTATCATACGCCTTCTCCAACTGAAAACAACATGTTTAAGCCCAATGTGTTATCAAACTCCTTATCAATGACTAACTAACTACAAGCAACACTATCTCAGCTTCAACTTCAACAAAACCAAAACAAAGAGATACATCTAACATACACGAGCAGCAGCCGCCTCATCCCCTCTTCTCTCGGCATCCTTACGCTTTCGTGTATACGCAGCTTTTACCATATCAAATCCCTCAATAGGATTCACTCCAAGAACCTGTCAAGTTTACATTTTTATCATTGCTTTCACTTCCATCTTTGTAGGAAAGCATAAAACAAATTGTATTCGTCTTCAAAATATATTCAAAAAATAAAAGGTTAAAGTTATTTAAACATAATTAGGGCAATACTGTAGTATATATAGTACCTCATATGGATTAAAGTCACTGTCTGAACTAGAACTTCCAGCAGCAGATGAAGCAGCGCGTGTTATCCTTTGATTTATCCGAGTTGTAGATAACCTGCACACACATACACACAACAAAATCACAACACTGCTTAATTTTGGAATTAAACACTAGAAAATTAATTTTAAAGTATTTATTTTTTTAATTTACCTGAGGAAGGAGGGAGAAAGATTGGAAGGTGAGGTATGACGGAAGCAAGTTTTGTTGGGATACAAACGAGAATTGGGGAATTGGAAGACGTTGGATATAGCGAACGCCATTATTATCGATTCAGATAATATGATGATGATGATAACTGTGAGTGTGTGACTGTTTGTGTTGGGATGATCCTTTTTAGGGTTCTTTTTCAATCTTGGTATGCTTGTTTGCAGGCGGAGTGTGGCTGTTCACTCCCTAACAAATTTATTTATTTTAATTTATAAACATATTATTTAATAATTTCACAATAACGCGAGATGAATTTAAATTTCTAAAATGTATAAAATATTATAGTTGATCTGTGGGTGATTTTTTTATATAGTTTATAAACTTGCGATAAGGCACGACCAATTTATTTTGTATAAATGGATAAAATTTATAGTCGATCTTTTTATATAGTCAATGTTGATCGTTGTTAGTTTATAGACTTGCGATGATGTCGGACGAATTTAATTTTTATAAATTAATAAAACATTGTGACCATCTTTTTTATATATCGGGAGTCGAATTTAATTTTTTATTTGGTTGATATTTTTATATAGTTTATGGACCCGCTATAACGCGGGATGAATTTAATTTTAATAAAATGAATAAAATTTTGTAGCCGATTTTTTATATAGTTTATAGAAAAATCTTTAATATTTATAGATGAATAAAATATTTGGTCTATATTTTTAATTTAAATAAATATATCAAATATTTAAGAGGCAAAAAGTATAATTATATAAAATAAATTAAGATCGCTGAATCACAAAAGATGGAAAACAATGAAGGACTCAAATTCTTCTATTGAATCCTCCTTTAATTATATATAAAGATAAAAATAATAATAATGATAAATGAAAATAATAATAAAATAAAAGAATTTGCAAAACATAACATATAAGAATTGCCTCAACCATAATAGATGAAATTGAATCTAAAAAAGTCACAAAAAGATAATAAATTATGTTGTGCATAAGGAAAAATACATCATAGTGGGTCGGGGTGATTGTTATAGATTAGTGAAACTGTTATCACTAGAGTATAACAAAACAATATGTTTTTGAATATGTTAAGTATTACTTTTAGGTCTATATTTATCAAATTCCTAAAATAAGAACTAAAAATAAAATATATGTTAAGCAAAAATATAGCTGAATTTATTTGTTATACTCCGTACAAAATTATAGAATTACTAAAATCATATAATAAAAAATAGGTTATGTTTTAACAATACTTTAATATTTGTAAGATCAAAAATAAATACACTGATACAAAATTACAAACAAAGATCACATCTGATTATTACTACAAACTTAGTTTGTCTAGTAATAACATTATATCTTTGTTGTGCTTTATTACTTATCATGCTACTGTCACAAAGTTAGTATATCATTCGACTACAACACTTACACGTCATAAGCCAAAATCAAATAGTAAAGGACCCGCTATATAACGATGGTATAAAGGAGGGAGGTGACAGTGATGAACAGTAACAATGATTTGAACTACTGAATAAAAAAGACACAATAACAATCTTAGTTGTTCTTCATTATTGATTGCATAAATATAAATCAAATGCAACACAAAAGATCACACATTTAACTTTTCAAGATTAAAAATATTTAACTTTAATTTCAATGGAAAAGTTTGAATTCTACATTCAAGATGTAAATTTTGAGAAAACTTTAACATAAAACTATAAGAAGGGAATTTTAATATAACAATTGAATTAAGAAAGTTCTACTTAATTATAGTAGAATATAGGACAAACCTTTAAAGCGTGTATTTTGTTTCATTTTTAATCGTTTATTATAATTTCAAACATGTATACAATAATGATTCATGAAACTACAAATTCATATGTCCAGAAGGTTACAATATTCTTTTAGTCAAAATTTTCTCGATATCTATAAGAATTAAAGTGTTAAAAAATTAATAATTAAAGAAGAGAACAATAATTAACTTTTTGTATATTTATATCTAAAGGTTAAAGAAACAAAGTGTTAAACCTTTACTAATATAATACAGATACATTTATTACTATGTCGATAAGTTTCTTAACGTAAGTAATTAGGGCATAAATACATTATAGTATTATAAAATTCCTTAATGTCAAATTGATTTACGAAAATAGTAATATTTCTTACTTAAAAAGTTGTTTTAAGGTAAGTAAAGGTTAATTCTTATATACAATTTATTTATATTTATTTTAGTCGAATACTTAGTTTTCATATAGAAAGGTAAACTGTAATTTTTATATTATAAAACAATAGTACACCAGACCAAGTTTATTGTCAATCAGACAAGAACCACAAGGTGGATGGACCAAATTGGTAAGTACAGTAATCCATCCGACAAGGAAATAAAATAATATGGACCAAATGGCCCAATCTTTTAATTGGCAATAGTTATTAGTTAAAAGGAAATAAAATAATTTGGCCCAAATGGCCCAATCTTTTTATTGGCAATAGTTATTAGTTAAAAGGAAATAAAATAATTTGGCCCAAATGGCCCAATCTTTTTATTGGCAATAGTTATTAGTTAAATTGTCCAAAAACCCAAATTCACTGAACGACTCGTTTGACATTACTTATTTGGGTAAATTGTAAACAATAAAATAAAAAATAACTGTTCTACTTTTTTTATTTTTTTTAGATATCAACTGACTTTCTCATTTTAAAATGAATCACTAGTTTAAAAACACATTTTTAGAGGTACATTGACCTAGTGATAATTCTTTTGAACGAGTCAACGGGTTGCTCGATACATGAATGTTCACGTAAACGTCCACATATGCACCAATTCTTCTAACTATATGTCTTAACCAAAACGTGCCTCTTTAAGTGATCTCGATTATTTAATCTTCATTAGAAGCATATGTCATGTTACTATTATATAGTAATATTTAGAAAATAATACTGACTAAAAAACTTGTTATGTCTTCATCTTTAGTTATATATAAAAACGCCATGAACATTCTAACAGCCTTACTAATTGACACCTAAGTGTCTCAAACATTAACTAATATAATACACTTAAAAGTTTAAATTAGTTTCTTAACCATTTTCTTAATTAATAGATATAAAAAGCACTATGAGCATTCTAACAGCCTCAGTAATTGACACTTTAAGTGACTCAAACATTGACTTTATTTAAAATATACTTTAAATTTAAAATTAGTTTTTTAATAATTTTCTTAACTAAAAATTTGCTTTATGTTTTCTAAGTTCTATATAGAAAACAACTTAAACTTTGCAAATGGCATCAACAAATGACATTTTAATGACTCAAAGATTAGCAAACGAGGGACATTTAAATTACTTTCTAAAATTATTATATTTACTAATAAAGTTACTTAATATTTTTATCATATGTTATAATTTATTAATTGTATGTATTATTCCACAGGTTACATATTTATAGTTATCTTTACTTCATCTCATTTCATTTTGTTTCGTTATTATTCCCGTATAAAAAGAACCACTTTAGTTAAATATTGACACTTAAGCTGTTAAAATAGTGTCACATTATTTCAAGTCAAACTAAAAAAATATTAATAAAACTTTATAGTATTACAAAACATCCTTTTTTCTTAGCAAAAATTTATTTTTATTTTAATATTTTTTTTTCTTATTTCCCTTTCATTTTTAGCATAATTTTTCTAAACTTATTTAAAATTTGTCTATGCTTACTTTTTCAATATGTCTATATCTTGTTTTGCATTTACATATATTTTTTAATATTATCATCTTTTCAATTTACATTTTCCTTTTGAAATTATTAAGAAAATTAAGGTATTTTAGATGTTCATGGAGAATCAAATATTCCCTATTGTAACCTACATGCAAATCACTTAAAACTCATATTTCATCTTTGATTTATTTACGTTTAATAAACCAACCACAGAACTTAGTCCAGAACGCTTCAATTATACCAGAAATGTATTAATCACTTTAGTCATAAAAGTGAAACTTCCACCTCAAATAAGCATGTGTATCAAAAGAAAATTAAGATAGAACGATTGGAGTAAAAGTGTATGCGTCAATCACATCCCAAATAAGTTAGGCCCATTAGCCCATAAACAAAAGATGAGCTTAATTGGATGATTCATCCATATAGGTGGAATTGACTCCACTCGATCATGTCATCATCATCGTTGAATCTAGTTTCCTCACCTTTGACACGTCGATACCATCCATGGATTCAAATTTAATTGGGTAATGATATTTATATCAATGTTTATTGTAAATACATTAAAACTTTGTGTTATTTATGTGTACAATACAAATAATGTTTTTATCAAAAATAGTGATTATTGATATCTGGTACATATTTAAAATTGATTGCTAAGTGTAAAAAAAGAAAAATAAATTAAATTTATGTGTCAAAAGTCTTTCGCCTTAATATTTAGTTATATTATATATAACAATGTTGTATATTACAGTACTCAGACGCATATAACAAAAGATAGATTGTCACTCTCAGGATTCAATTTAGATGGAAAATTGCATGATCAAGGTACTTTTGTTATAGGCTTCTAGCAATATATGTGTCACCTATAATCACAAGAATGGATTCCAATATATGTGTAATACAGTTTACTAATAATCTTTATATATAATTAAAAGTAAATACGATAGAGGAATCTGAATCTTTTATTGTTTTTCACCCTTTATGATTCAACGATCATATTTTTTTTTTATATAATTACACTTTTAGCTCCTTAAATATTTGATGTATTTATTTAAATAGATATACCAAATATTTTATTCAAAGTCTATAAACTATATAAAAAAATCGACCACAATAATTTACTCATTTTGTTAAAATTAAATTCGTCCCGCGTTATAGCGGGTCTATAAATTATATTAAAAAATCGGCCAAATAAAATTTTAAATCACAAAAGTCGATCATAAAAAAAAAAAAATCGACTAAATATTTTATTCACTTATAAAAGTTAATTCGTCACGCCTTATCGCGAGTCTATAAACTATATAAAAAAAATCGACTATAATATTTTATTCGATTATAAAAATTAGATTCGTCTCGCACTATCGTGAGTATATACCTAGTTAATTGATCATTTAATAATATAAAAAGTATTTTATTATAGTAGTAATCTGTATTTATTAGCTATGACTGTACACAATTATCAAAATGAGGATGCAACCATAAAATTATAAGACCAAACAAACCAACCAATAGTCGATTTCAAAGTTGCATGCATGCATGTTGTATATATACACCATGATTATGATGATGATGATGTGGCCATCTAACAATTCGCCAACCACTGCGTGCCCTTTCTCGTGACGCACTTCCACTCACCACTACAATTTTGGATTGTTCTCATCATACAGCTTCTGCTCTCTTTGATTCTTTTTATTTCCAATTTTCCTTTTCAAATTCCATTTCCGGTTGTCGTGTTTAATTTTACTTCACTCGAACAAAAATATTTTCCCTGTTTTCTTCGATATTCCTTCAATCCAAGGTAACAATTAGATTTTGACTATAACAGTCTTACTTTAATTCCTAGTAATCAGGATCACTCATCCATAAGATTAGGAATATTACTTTTTAAATCCCTAAATTAATTAATTCGTTACAATTTTGATTTTCTTTTGTTTAAATTCTGGCAGAAATGGTGACGGCAAGAACGATTGATCTCCGGTCAGACACAGTAACAAAACCGACAGAATCAATGAGACTAGCTATGTCGAAAGCAGAGGTTGACGACGACGTCTTGTTTTACGACCCGACGGCCCGACAATTGGAAACGGAAATGGCTCGAATGACAGGGAAAGAAGCTGCTCTGTTTGTTCCTTCTGGAACAATGGGTAATTTGATAAGTGTTCTTGTTCATTGTGAAATTAGGGGAAGTGAAGTGATTCTTGGTAATAATTCTCACATTCATATTTACGAAAACGGTGGGATTTCAACTATTGGTGGTGTTCATCCAAGACCTGTTAAGAATAATGATGATGGAACTATTGATATTGATTTGATTCGGTCTGCTATTCGTAACCCCGATTTCGAGATTTGTTATCCCAAAACAAGGCTTATTTGCCTTGAGAATTCACATGCTAAGTATGCACATGGAACCTATATATGTTTATAAATATGTATGTATAGTTCCAATGTTGGTTATGTTTTTGATGAAATTTCTAACAGAAAGTATATGATGATGTAGCACTGGTGGTAGGTGTCTTTCTGTAGAGTATACGGACCGGGTTGGGGAAATTGCAAAAAAACATGGATTAAAGCTTCATATCGATGGGGCTCGAATATTTAATGCATCTGCTGTGAGTTAATAAAACCTTTTTTACGTTTTGTGTGTACCTAATATGTTTAGTCATGCATTGATTTTGTGAAACTTTGATTCAGGCTTTGGGTGTTCCTGTTCATAGGCTTGTACAGGCTGCTGATTCTGTTTCGGTAGGGTTTTGTGGCTTTCAAAACAGATTCTTATAGTTTTAATAGGAGAACAAGATCATATTAGAGAGTATATGGAATTGTAACTCTTGTTTAGTTAATTACTTGAATTGTTGATTAATTGTCTTTAGGTATGTCTGTCAAAAGGGCTTGGTGCACCCGTTGGAAGTGTAATTGTTGGGACAAAAAGCTTCATTGACAGGGTATTTTTTTTTTATACAATTCCAGAAACAAGCAATTGCATGCAGAATTTTGGTTCATTGGGAGTGTTGGAGTTATAAGTTTCAAACTTTAATTATGTAGGCAAGGATTCTCAGGAAAACATTGGGTGGTGGAATGAGGCAGGTGGGCATCTTGTGTGCTGCTGCTCTTGTTGCTTTACAAGAAAACGTTCAAAAGCTTGCAATTGATCACAAGAATGCCAAGACTTTAGCCGGTAAATATACTACTCTGCTTTTTTAAAGGACTGTATATTTTTGATCCGTTAAGTTTTGATATTTCTCTATGAATCTTGATTTCTACAGAAGGGCTAAATAAAATCAAGGGTCTTAGTGTGGATTTAGCTACTGTGGAGACAAACATTGTACGCAGTCCAATTGCTCAAACTATAAGAAGTCTAGTTTTATAAGTGTGATTTCCCCATGATCACAATTTCTCATCACATGTTTGTTCTTGGGCAGGTCTATTTTGAGATATTAGAAGGATCACGTATTACAGCACTGAAGTTAGGCAAAATTATGGAGGAGCATGGTATTCTTTTGATGCCCGATAGCTCATCTAGGTGGGAGACGATCTATTATTTTTTCCAAAAGTCAGTAACTTGTGTTCATTTGTCTTGCAATAACTTCACTTCATTAACATGCAGGGTAAGGATTGTTGTTCACCACCAAGTATCTGCAAGTGATGTGCAGTACACATTATCCTGCATAAAGGTACAATATGTGACTCTGTAAACTATCTTTTTTGTTATATTTTTTTACTTTCTATGCTCACTTCACTTGTTGCCCTTTGCTTTCAGCAAGCCATGACTGGAGTGACAGATGAAAATGGTGGCAACTGAGGCAAATTATAATCTTTGTGAAGATCATTTCTATTTTCAGTTGTAAATGTATTAAGATTTGTGTTGGCAGTTGGTTTCCTAGTAATGCTTTATCTTCAACACAATGGTTTTTATTTTTCTTTTAACCCAGTAAATAGTCATAGGTTGAAGCTCAGACCAGATGATAATATAATCTATTTTAGGTTCACCAACTACTACTAGTAATATAATTGTTGCAGCCCCTTCATGGTACTAAAAAGATGACCAAGCGCAGACCATGAAGCAAAAATAACATAATTGTGTTCGACAAATAAGAAAAGATAACGGACTGCTCCCTACATCTACAGACACGCGCACTTCACACATTATGTCAGAATCACATATCATATATTACATGCTTCTTGTTAAGGTTTTAGATCCTCTCAAGTATCTCAAATAACACGATGGGTCATGTTACTTGTTTGTGAGTAATGAGGATAATAGATGCAATAAATAAATAAAGTACATAATAAAAGGCTCACTCTATTTACCCCTCACAGAACACACAACATGATCCCTTCATAACGGATTTGGACCAGAGAGGATCCAAATCCTCGTGTTATCCATGTTATAAACGGAATCATTGTGTATTATTCGTTTTCCTCATATGACTATTTACATTATTTATTTACATCAAGCTATAAAGTTTATTTTATAACATAATTATTATTGTTTTCAAATAAATTTGTTAGGCTGTTTCAGAAAAGTTTGACAAAGGGGAAACTTATGCCACGAGAAGAAGTCATTTTCCTATACCATGACATTCTTGGAGGATTGCTACATTCTCAGAGGTTACATTCTCAAATCTCAACCATAGGGCTTCATATTGGCCGGAGAAGAATCCACCTCTTTCAGCAGGAAACCAACAATGACATGTCTTGCATCAATGTGTCCTCAAAACTGAATATAAGAATGCGACTTTGCAATAGAAACACACCCTTACACATTTGCATTATCATCGGGTTTAAAATTTAGAAAGATATGTGTTTAGTGTGTAATCAATTATGTGACTTAGCTTTCGGTATAAGGACTACAAATGTTGATTCAACCTCTCCAGATTAACTTAGCATGACAATCTCTTATTTCATTTATTCCAACCAAACCAACTGCCAGATCTTAGACTATATAATTACTGTCTAGAAAATCATATATCCACAAGTTGTACGCATGGTTGGGAATTCGAACAACAAAAAATATAAAGCTATCAATTACATTTCAATACAAATGCAACATCTAGATACATGGTTCATTAGAAAAAAGTTGACCACAAAAAAATATTGAGGTTGCAGGTGAAAGTACAATCCCTATGGTTAACCCTAAATAGTGAAGAGAAAATGCATTTTTTGTAACAATAAGCTCAGTTTCCTTTTCAGGTTAACCGGGGTTGGGGTGTATTAATAAGTCTGGCGAGCTCATCAACAAAAACGTCAGTAGAAACCACTTTCTCTAGTTGGGCCTCCTTATTTTGTAACTTGACGGTTCCTTCGTTAATTTCACGATCACCGACAATCACCATCCAAGGGATCCCAAACTCTTTAGCATGATCAAAGTGCTTAGCAATTCTTTTATGGACCATGAACTCTGCTTTCAGTTTTGCTTTCCAGCACATGCTCACTAGCTTAGCTGCAAGAGATAAATCATCCCCTAGTATGCTCACTAAAACTTGTGTTTCACTGGCTCGAATAAGCTGTAAAAACAACGAAACGAGATTTAAGGACGTTACAGATGATGCAAAACAAAAAGCAAATTGATAATTGATCCTGTCTTTTTACCTGCTTCTCATTTTTTTGGTTTTGTTCCATAATTGTGAATACACGTTCTATTCCCAAACTGACACCAATTGCAGCAACAGGTTTTGAACCGAACATGCCTATCAGATTATCATAACGTCCTCCAGCAGCAATTGAACCAACCTGCATAAATATACAGAAAAGGTTCTTGAATAATATATACCACATATTACACTAGGGATACAATGCAATTAATGAAGAACTGACCTGTGTGGCCCCCTTGAACACAGCTTCATATATGACACCAGTGTAATAGTCAAGACCTCTTGCCAAACTCAAATCAAGAACCACTTTGTCAACACATCCTGAGTTGTCTAAAGCTTGGAATAACTTCTCCAAGTCGTTCAATGCCTTATTTGAGGAAGCATTTTTCAGAAATTGACTACCTTCCTTTTTAAGTTCTGATAATAATTTCAAAGGGTGTCCCCTTAGCATCACAAAAGAACCAATTTTCTCTACTGTCTCAGCATCTAAGCCCTTCTCATCAATCTAAAAATGACAGAATACTGTCATTAGTCATAAAATATAATATAACAATAAGATTGAAAGCCTACAGAATGTCATAATAATAATTACTCAATTGCCAATTGACTGTGAACCCCGAGAGAAATTTACAACTCAAAAATTTCATGAATAATGATTGATCACAACCGACATAGCTTCAAACAATATCAACAAGGAGCAGTTTACCTACCAATTCCTTTTTAATCTGCTCAAAGGATTGCTTGTCTAATTTGTCAATACTTGAACAAACGGTTCGAAATTTGTGAGACGGCACACCACATATTTCCAACATTCCATCCAGTAACATTCTATGATTCAACTTTATCTGCAGGCAAAGGTAGTGAATGTTAATTGGTAAAATATAGTTAGGATGCAACATAACAGGATAGTGATATTGATCTGTGAACACTAGAAAATAACTTATAATATTAAAATCCACAGATTATGGAAAAAGATGAGAAAAATTCATATGTGACCAGTCCAAGAAAAAGTTACAAACTATAATCTGGGACACGATATGAAATTTTATGAATCTTCTACGTGAGTAGATATAATCGATCAAATAAGAGAAAGTTGAACTAAAAAAATGGGAACACGACAACCTGTTTTACAAGAATCCTATGTGTCAAACAGCACTTGTAAATGCATAATGAAATGTCATAGCTAATCTTTACATAAAAACTTACTTCATAATCACCAATGTTCAGCTCATCCAGCAATTCAGTCAAAATTTTGACTACCTCAAAGTCCGCTCCTATTGTTTCATCACCGGCAATGTCAAAATCACATTGATAAAATTCACGGTATCTTCCTTTAGATGGGTTGTCCCTTCTATACACTTTTGCCATTTGGTACCGTCTGAATGACTTGATACCATTCATAGCAACATATCTAGCAAACGGAACAGTTAGATCATACCGAAGCGAACAAAGCTCTCCACCCTAAAAGAAAATCAAAAATGTCAAATATAAAAACACAAGAAGCAACATAAAAATATAAAAAAAAACTTAGAAACAACAGCTAAATGAGTTAGTATAGTAACTGAAAATATTTATCGCACCTGGTCAGCTAAATCATAAATTAACTTAGAATCTTCCCCATATTTCCCTGTAAGAGTTTCTCTCAATTCAAATACAGGAGTATCAAGTGCCATAGCACCATGCCTCTTAAAGACATTGGCGATGATTGAGAATGCCTTCTCTCTAACAGCCATCTGTTCTTTAGCAAAATCACGAGTTCCCTGCAAAAGTCAAAATAATAATAAGATATAAACGACTTAAGATAAGATAAAACAAACTCACAAGTATCAATAATCAACATAAGCATGCCAAAATATTACCTTGGGGATCTTAGGAAGCCTTCTGCTTTCGTTGCTGTCCACAACCTCTTTCACTTTCTGTAGTAGGTGGTCAAAGCTTGGGTCTTTCATGTCAAAGAATGATAGAAAACCCTTTGCCACTTTGTCCGGGAGAGCTGAATCATCGGCGATGTTGCTTGTTACAGACTGTAATCTATGCTTTACAAACTGCATCAAGACAGTGGTGCCTTTTCCCATAACTTTCTTTTTCTTGTCCTTCTTTTTCTCTGATCTTGCAGGTACTCCATCAGTACTTTCTCTCCCTTGCTTTTTTTTATCCGATTTCGCGCTTACTCCATCAGTATTCTCTTGCACTTGAAGCAACTCATTCCCCTCAAGTGAGATGCAAGAAATCGTTGCTTCCCACGAAAGAATCTTTCTCACAGCCTCAGATAAACTATAAATTTCATGCAAGGATTTAACATAGCTTTTTTCCTTCTTAAATGCTACAAAAGATGTAACGGAGGCTTCCAACTTATCAAGATCAGGGCATCCAGCATTGAAACTCTCAACCAAACTAGGAAATAAGTTGTCTTTTACCAAATTATCTAGACAGAGTTTTGCTCGGAGCCAACTACTCTCGCCAAGATTCTGAAGAGCAAAAGCCAGAGACGAAAAGAGTGTGGTCAAATCCTTGCTAGAGGATTCATGTACTAGTGGAATAGAATTCAATCCAACCCGAGTCGAAGAGTGGACCGACTTGCAGAGAGACCTCAAACGCCCATGAATTATTGGAATGTCGAAAAGTAGATCACACTGTGGATTACCACTCATTTTGGAGCCATTAAGCAAGACCTTGAAATCACTAGCAACAGAAGCTCTATCTTTATCAGAAAAACCATCACCAGAATCCGTAAAGAAATTAAAGGCAGTGGAAGTGTCGGTTTTTAAAGCCTCACAAGACAATGCAGCAACAGCATCAGCAACTGTGGCCAGTGAAGTGGCAGTGTAGTCCAATAAGGCACAAATGCCTTGAAGATTAATATCAGACCAACAATTTCTTAAAAGATCAACGTCATCTTGCCTATTGAAATCAAGATCAATCTTTTGCGTTTGAGTATTTTTGTTCAAAATTTCCATTAGCTGAGAAGCAGCAGTCGGCGAAGATGATCCACCAATCAACAGCTTGTATAAAAGCAGAAGAATAGATGCTTTGGCTTCCTCATTGTTTAGATAATCTGGCACAGATAGCTGAAGTTTAAACGCAGACGATGGTGATGGCAGTTTATGACCGGAAGGAGATGACGATAACCTAGCCAGAGCAGAAGGATCGATTTTCAGGACCAGAGGTGGAGATGCAGTGGAGAATTCAAACACAGAAGCTGGAGAAAGTGAAGAGCCTTTTCCACCTAACGTCAACACGCGTCTCTCACCTGCCATTTCTGCAACAAACAAAATTGGCAACAAACGAACAATATGTTTTATACGTAGTACATTACGGTTGAAATCCTATCAAAATCCAATACTTCTACTTATTTTGATGACCGTTGATCAAGTATCGTAATGCTTATAACTCATTTAGCAACGCAAATACTCAGAACCTTATAGCATCGATATGCAGTTTCTAATCAATTTCCTAGGTCAAATCCGATCATAGTATTGCGGCAAGTATCACTGAGCAAATTTTATACAATTTTAATCAGTTGCCTAGAAGAAATAATAGTAATGAAGAATCGTACTGATTCAAATAAAATCAAAAAAATATGTTGGAAACTATAGAAATGGAATTACCAGTTGAGATAAGCAGTGAAGGGGCCGGAAGTTGCTTGATAACTCTCGCAAGTCAAGGCGGGTATGTTGACGACACTGGTGATTTTGGAAGTAGGGCGGCGATGACGAAATTTAGGGTTTTACTTTTTTCAAAAATATACTTATTTGTTATCTATTATCGAGAGTTGTAGAGAGGGTTATTATAGTATATTTGTTACGACAGTCATTTTAAGAATAATTTTTTTATTTTTTATTTTAATATTAACTAAATTTTTTTATTAAAAAATTATATTAGAATTATTAAAATTCTATATTTTTTAATATAAAACATATATATAGTATTAGTATAAATTTGTTTATCATAAGTTTTATAATTTTTATGTGTGATACACACTATTAAACTTTTAGTGTGAGACACAAAAAATCATAAAAGTTGTGATACACAAATTTAATTTGTATATCATATATATATTTTTAGAAACTTTTTATTTCATATTAAAGAATATAAGATTATAATAATTTTTATATAATTTTTTTATCAAAAAAATTAATTAATGTTAAAATAAAAAATAAAAATAAAAATTCATTTATATCATCACTACCATAATAACTAATTCTATTTGAATTTTCTCTCATCTATATAACAATATAGGAGTATTAGAAAGTATTTCTATTCGAATTCGTTATTTAAATATCAAAAAATAATTACAAATTTGAATTTCAAATATCGGTTATTCGAAATTTGAGATTCATATTTGATTTGAATAGTAAAATTTAAATATTTTAGATATTTCAAAAACTTTAATATTCAAAAATTCTTTACCTTTTTAATTAATTTGTCTTTTAATACAAAACTTCGTCGTAATAAAATATAATTATTAACAAATATATCAATAAAAGATTCAAATACTTCATTACTTGAAAAATAAAGATTGTTTTTGTTAGTTGTTTATAGTTATCAACCAGTTCTCTTAAACTTTTCAATTTAAAATTTTCAAACTAATACTTTTCAAATTTTCAAATTTTTGAATATCTTTAATTTCATATTCGTATAATAAAATCCAGTATCTAAAATTTTGGATATCAGACTTTAAACACCCTTAGTAATATCCATTTATCTATATTCTTGCTCTACTTATATAAGATCAAAATGAACTTTATTAAAAGATTATTATATACTATATACCTATAAAATAAATTCAACTTAGATAATATAATGAACTTTATCATAATTTAGGTAGATCAAAATGATTAGACCAAAACTTATGTGATGATAGATTTAGCTTGACATGAAGGAGCACAGTTTATTCAAAGCCATAATCTCTTATAGAAATACATTAAGAATTATAATTATGATTGATGAATATCCTGTTTAGGTAGGGTTTCCGTTTATAGGATTGATACCTATAGATTATCCATGTGACTTAGTGTTATCATGTGTACATATTGTTGGAAATTAGTCACGTTTAAAATGATTTTAGATACATAAACATGATCAAAAACGCAGAGGAAATTGTTGGTATGTGTTTATATGTCAAATAAGAGGGAATTTTAGTTTGAGATTCAAGAAGGTAATGACAAAGGAGTCAAATCCATAAACCATAAACAAAGTAATGGGTTTATGGGCTCTCAATCAAGTAATCAAAATCATCAAACAACATTATATACGAGATTAGAAGCAATTTTTCCATTAGATTGAAGCTAAAATGCCCTAAATCCAATTTTGACCTATATAGTTTATCTATCATGCATGCATGTAGATGAGGGGTTAAAGTTGTGAAAGATAAGTAGTAGTTGATGAATAAAGATAGTAATTGTAATGGAAATTCAAGTATTTGAATCATCAATGTCGGATTTATAAGTTAAAGTTCATAGAAATTGGGTTTTTGGTGAAAATTGACATAAACTTTGAAACTCTGTGAGTCTCTTAGTGATTAGACCATTTAATGTCATTAAGGTTGCTTGATACTTGTTATAAAAGTTTCTAAGCAAGTTTAAGTTCAAGGTTTTAGTGTATTAGAAAGCCATAAACCAAATTGAATGGATTTAGTTGAGTTTGTGTGTCAAAACAATGTTGCTGATCGAAGTTTTATGTCATATTATATAACTATTTTCGAATATTTATATAATAACCATACCTCAAATTTAGGTGTGTGACATATCATTAGAAAGGTATTAGTGTATACTTCAACCTACTTCGAGGACTTTAAATCTGATTTTGAATTAAAGTTTGCCAAAAATGTGTTTTTATACAGCAAGACAGTTCTGAATGTGAAAATGATTTATTGATGTTCATAATTTCATATAAAGTTGGTCATAGGTCCATTTGGGTCGATTCAAATTGGGTTGAAAATATATAAGTGTCCTATAAATCTTTTTGAAATAATTTATTTATAGAAATACATGTTGAGTTGAGAAATATGTAGTTTCTTAAAATTGCGCCTGCAGAATTTAAATGTGTCTGCAGTTTATAAGTTAATGTCTCCAGGACTAAGCCATTGAGTATGGGTCATTGAAGTTGTTACTAAGGCTCTAGACAACTTTAATTTAGTATCTTGAACGGGTTAGAACTAGAATATTATGAGCATTACATTTTACTAGGTAAATTGAGTTGAAAATTGGCTGAGCTTATTGGTATGTATTTCATTATTTGATCGTCTAGGATACGAGGTGAACATGGAGGACTGAAATAATCGAATCCCTTTCGGGACGTGAGGTGAGTTAGTAGATTTTCGAAAACTGAGTACACACCAACTGAGTCATTTTTCAGTCTTATTGTATTATATGCTTCGTATGCTCATATTGCGATCTTAATGCAAGTTCTATTTGTACTTGTTGATTTACTTTTGTTAGACGATAACAAATGATAGGAACTTGTACTTATCGCTAGTTTCTTGAAAGACCATATGTAGTCTTTGTTGATCCTATGCTAGCTATGTGAATATTGTTGTTTGTGTGCAAATAAACTGAGGATTAGTAGTAGCCTTTTATGATCATAAGTTGCTCATGATAGTTGAATTATTCACTTGATAAATTACAATGAATCTTGTAAATAAATCAAGTTTGGCATAATTATAAACTTCAAGGAATGAAATATAACCGAACTAACTCAAGTTGTGAAAAACTAAGTAGGGACACCTACATAAGAAGACTAAGCAGTGACGATCGTTAAATACAACACTAAGGATCACATGTTTACTTGTATGGCCTTTTACTGGTGCATCGTTTTGGCACCATAGAACAAAACATTGGTTAGTGTATCATTGTGGCACTAAACCCTTGAGGACTTAGTTAGTGTATCGTGTTTGACACCAACAACGTTTATACATGGAATCGTGTTTGACTGACTCTTTCAATCAGAAAAAATAGTAGATGTATATACTAGAATATTATCCTAATAGTATGATTGACTTTTTAATTGACTTTTTAATAGAAAAGTAATAGATGTACTTGATAGAATATTAAGTTAAAGTACATTGTTTTTTTTTATAACAATTTTGCTTTATTTTTAAATAAGTAAGCATAAAATTAAATATATTAGAAATAAATATTAAAATTGGTTTATTTGTGATTTAATAATAGATTTTTATATTTATTTTAAGGATTTAAAAGGTTGACGCTTGAATCTTGATAGACCCTTTCCGCGTTTGACTTACGCTGTTGACTTTCCCGGCGTGTTTGTTACGTATACACCTGACCGACATATGTAAACGGTAACCACATATACATTTTACATATATATATGCAAGAGTGTAAGTTTTCCCGGTAACTCTCGTTTTCAATCTTAATTTATGACGCCTATAATTTCTGCCGTTTTGGGGGATCTTCATGTTGTTTGGTACAGTTCACAAGGTGTTCTTAAACCCTATGGCTGGTCTTTTATCGTTTCCGTACAGTCACTTATCGTTTCTTGTTTAAATTCGCTGCTATCGTTTTCAATTACAACATATGGATCTTTAAGTTGTTACTACGTTATTTCTCTAACCCTAATTACACTTGATCGTTGAATTTCTTGCGTAAATGCGATCCCCTGAATTGGCGGTACGTTTTTTTTTTTTTGTTTTTTTTTCTAATTATGTGCTGCAAATATTGATTTGTTTACAGCTCCATCATTTAGATGTTAGTCTGAGGGTTTAATCTTTTTCTTATGATACTAATATGTTGAGGTATCTATGGAATTCAACTGATATGCAACGAATGACATTTCACTATATGGTAATCATGATCTAATTCTCATTGTACATAATCCTCTTAAAGCCTACTGTATAGTTCAGATGATGGCTTTAGTACATTATTGTTGGTCTCACACATGTGACGTTCGGTTTTGTTAAATATTAAAATTAATTAATATTGGACATTTGGTAAGTGGATGGTTATTATATGACCTATATGGTTCAATGGATGGATGGAGTGTAATTTAAAGCCTTATTTATTGTGGAGTATATGTTACTGCTCATATGGTACAACACTTATCATGCAGGCTAATTTAAGGTTGTAGGTTTATTATGACTTTTAAATTCATGACAAATCATGTATTTGTTTGTTACTATTAGATCACACATCAAGAACAAGTGTGTCGGTTGATCTGTTGGTGATTGGGATGTAAGTAGTAAACACATGCAAGGTGTAAGATGAAGGTCTAAGATAAATATAAAAACTAAGAGACTTTCTCCATCTTTCATACGTGATTACTATAAATGATCAACCATCTTCTCAAAGCTCTCTCATCTGGGGTCCTATATCATGCTCTATTTAGATAACATGTGCTAAACTCTTTACACAAAGGTTAATTTGTGATTGTTAATATTTGTAAATTAACGTATGGCACTGTCAAAATATTTGGTAAATGACTAAATCTTTCAATTTCCAGAGAGAGGTGTACAAAGTGTTCTTTATTTGGTAAGGCAGGGGTACAAGTTGTTCTGTCCCGAGTCCCACTTTGTCAGGATGGCTGCTTTTGGAGCCAAAATGATACATTTTGGTGGTGTTCGAGAAGATGATAAATTGATATCAGGAAGTTATAGTTACTTTTTTTTTTTTTTTTTTAAATTATCGCATTTGACACACTATTGATATTGATGTAACTGTCACAGAGGTTGGATTCTTTTTCACATTTTTATACACGTCCTCAGAAGTTTTTGTTTGAGGTTCACTTGATAAATGGTTTCTGTCTTCTGCGTTCTATTTCTTTTAAGTGAAGCATTTCTTTTTTGGTTTTAGGAATCTGTCGGTTGTTGAGAGATGGCTGGATATACATTCATTGTCTTGCTATTACTTTAGGCATGACCCTTAGATAACTGCGATTCTCCTTATGTTTGCTCTGTTCTTGTTATAATCACCCACTCTCAATTTATGATCACTGGTCTTCATCTTCTACAGGTTCTAGGTTTTACTGGTATATTCTGTATTCAATAATATTTATTATTTTCAAGCTATTTCAAAGGGTGATCTATCCAAGATCTTCATTTACATTAACCTTGCAGGTTCATTCATATCTTCTTTAATGATTTGGAATGGAAACTTGTTATCTAAGATGCTTATATTTTTTAAAGCTAGTTAAGATTTATAGATTCTCTTTCCTGCTAGTATAGGGGAGGGTTATCCTGTTCTCATTGTTGGTAGGTGCTAGAGAGCGTCCGGGCGTTGATGTTCTTTAATGGTGTCAAGGTTTCACTGATCTTTCAATGAACATTCTAAGCACTACATTTATCCTTTCGTTTGTCCTCATAAACAGTTTTATAAACTGATTCAGGAAAACAATGTGAGCATTGAGGTTGTCTAGGTTTGTTGGGTTCTAAACATTTAGCTCTAGTTTCTATGATGAATATCTACGCATATGGTTTTCTATTCTTCATAACTTTCACTTTTCATTTGATACTAATCTTAATTCTTCTTATTGATGTTCCTGGCTTAGCATGTTATATCAATGGCTCTACTTTTTTGTGGAAATAACAGAGTTGGACCCTGGCAGTTTGATCAGTTCTCCCCACGTCCTAAAATCTTCTTTCGTTATTCTTAGTTACCTGGTGACTTTTTTAGGCTTTTAAATTTAGAGTTTTGCTTACTTGTAGGTTTGTTGGGTGCTGAACATTATGGTCTTGGCATCTTAAATACCATCCATGGGGATCTCTTTGATTCTCATTTATTGGCAATATCTTTCCATCATGATGAATTTTCTGTTTTTTTGTATTGCTCTGTTGATAGGACTAACAAATCGATCTTTTAAGGATACGACCGATGTTAATCGACTGCTGCCATTTTGGTCTTCACTTGCTCAATGATTTATAGAAATTTATATTGTGCTGCACTGCTGCAGTTACATGGGTCTTCTGTATCTTCCGTTTATGTTGCAGACTCTGTAGGTTAGTAGTGGTGTACTTGTATCAGTTGATTGAAGAAAAATGGTGAGAGAAAGAGCAGATGAATTCTATCCCCTATATCGAACACTCATTCCTATCTCTTGATAGAAAGATCTTCGTCAAATACCGGACTGAGATATAGCTTAGTCGACCTCATTATACTACATCTTTTTCTCGCTCATTTCATGTTGCTGTGGTCATGGTTATCCTTGGTTTAATGATATGTGGGGTTATTGATTCTGCATTCAGGTTTTCCATGACATACCTATGGTTGTGTTGTTGCAGTTTGAGTATTATAATTCTTGTTCTAAAACCATTTTTTCTTTCTTTAGCTCTTTGAGATAAGTTTGCTGGATGCCTGGTCATATTTTAATCTGGTGATCATTTTCTTTGTCAGCACTTTCGGATTCCTGGATCTAACGACTGCTTTTTTATTTTCATCATCTTATGCTGATCGGTCTAAAAAAGTTTTTTCTTGGATTGAACCATGGTCATTCTTGGTTTTTATGTGATTGCTTTTCAGTTTGAGCTTGCTTATGGAGAGTAGAAGTAGAGAAATGGAATCATTATCTTGCTATACTTTTTGATAAGGTTTTTCTTGTATCTTCTGTATACCATAGTTTTGCCTTCTAATTTGTTTATATGCAGCGATCAGTAATTTTGATTTTTAAGTTGCTACAACTGCAAGGGTATTTGCTATCAGATCGATAGGGATATGGTTGGTGGGTGCGTTTAATCATGCGACCCATTCGTATTTGTTATATAACAGATTCATCAGGTTGCTGGTTTGTAGGCTGAAATTGTGTGATTAGACTCTGATGGGAGCAATTCTGGTAACAGATGCCAGGTATTTCTAGTCTCTTTTACCATCCAGCGATGATGCTGGTTTGTTAAGCCCAATCCGTTTGTGCTTATATCTTCATATGGATCCATCTGTCCATTGCTCCATAATTGATATCATTCTTTGATCACGTTTATGCAGATAACTGGTTATTTTGGATACACCATCTTCATGACTGCTTGACCGCACATGTGTTATTCTGCCTGTTTCAGCATGATTTGGTTGCTCTGGTCCATTTGGTTATGCTACTGATGTAGTGGGGTAAGATTTACTTGATAATTGGTTGCTTTTATCTGGTTTTTGAGATTCTTTCATGTGTGTTCCAGGGATCTATTGGGCGTTGAGAGACAGCTGGAGATCGGTTAGTC
This sequence comes from Logfia minima, assembly GCA_963921325.1. Taxonomy (NCBI): domain Eukaryota; kingdom Viridiplantae; phylum Streptophyta; class Magnoliopsida; order Asterales; family Asteraceae; genus Logfia; species Logfia minima. The sequence continues at coordinate 4,762,283 of OY992770.1, forward strand.
ATTTTGGAGCAGTTAAAAGGTTGTGTTATCTCAATCAGTTTTTTCCCCTACGCACCATCCTTTATGAAAATATCTCTTGGGAGGCATTATAAAAAAATGATAAAAGTTTAATGAGGTGGATTTTTTTTAAAGAACAACTTGTTTTAATCAGATAGTAAGTTAAGAAAGTAACTCGTACATGGGTTTCTAAAAGTTTAGAAACATTTTCAAAGAGTACTTCAACTCAAAATGACTTTAACTCGAAAAGTAGTAGTGCGTCTTTACTACTGACGTTCTTAACGAAGTGTTTAAAACTCCCTTACCCAACTGAAAAATGATCCCCCTCTGTAATGTCACATGGGTGAATATGATAGTTGATTATACTATTTAGTTTTTAAGACTCTCACATGAGTCACATCCTTTCTGATCTTAATAATCCCATGTTTTCCATTCTAATAAGACTAAAACATAAGAGACTTTGCCGATAAATTTTTGGATTCCAGAATATATATATTGTACTTAACATAAGTCATGTGGCCACGATCGGGTGAATCTAAAACTTCAACTTTGATCATTCAAGTTGGATATCTTTATGAACGGATAAAGCTCTAATAGTAATACTTTATGAAAGAATATATTTATGAAAGAAAGCTCGCAATGTAGATGGGTCATAACATGCGATAATTGATATTTTACCAATTATTTGAAGAATACATTAAAGTTCATGCACTTGAAATTGGATTCGCTTTGGTATATATTTAATTAAGCTCATATTAGAATCTTTGAAGATTAGATTGCATGTGGGATATGTTAGTATGACCAATCTACGAAGACATGATAACATAAGTTATACTCTTGTGGACTTGCTGGAGTTCGAAATGGCTATGAGGTTGTGCCAATGGAAGAGCAAGAGTCGAACCTAAGACCAGTAAAAAGTGTTTTCCATATTCGTATTAAATACGGTGAATATGATTTGTGATTAAGTATCGATAAGATAGTGATGTATAACTAATTGTGATGAGGGTCACAACTCCCAAGTGGTGACAATTGATTAATTAAACTGTTGAATATGTATCTTGATGGGTTTCATGTCAAATGAAATAATGTTATGCTGAATAAAGTTCTGATCCTAGGACGTTAATGATTATGTTATTCACTTATTTGTGAGCATGCTTTGATTTCGAAGACTTCGTGACCGACACAATGCTAAATGGTTCATGTGTCCTGTCCCGACGACAACATGTGAAATATAATACCAAGATTTTATGCAAACTATCTCAACGAAATGTAAGAGAGTTAACTATAAGGTTGCGTTTAGTTTGCATAATTTTATAGAATTCAAAAGAATTGGAATCTCAATTCCGTTAGATAAGGTTCAAATATGAATTGAATTTTGACTCACCAAATTTCTTCACTCAAAGGAATTCATATCCTTAAAATTTCAATTCATTTAATTAATAACAATTACATCAAAAGCATTGAGGAAGCCAAATACACTATAACTTACAACCCTTATAGAGTTTGATTTTGATCTATATCAAATATTCTCGAGCCCATTCGTTGGGCTGCTGGTATATACGTGTTTTCACTATTAGTTTTACATGTTAGTTTTACTTGTAAAATTAGAACAAAAGAAACTTTTTAGGTTTTAAGCAGAAAAATAATACATTTTCATTGTGTGTATACAACATATATTAAACAATATTCTCCTTTTCTAATAATCAGAAAACCTACGACTATCTCACATTTTGAACTAGTAACCCTTTAATTGATAAGTTCATCACCAAATATCTTTTTGGCTTAATAATACTATGATATAAAATAAATAATACATAGACCTAAAAATTGAGGTCTAAAAGGGGGCATGAACAAAACCTTCCCTTTCCAAAAGAACAGAATACCATAGAGCGCAAGTCTCATCGAAGTAGAAGGAACAAAAAGAACAATCCAATCTGTCGGCATCGGTATAAATAAAAAGAGGTTTAAAATCCAAATTATTCGCTTGACCTCCCACCAAACTATGGAATGCTTGTTGCAAAACCACAAACTAAAGATTTTATAAATATAATAATAATTTTATTTTTTAAATGTAGCAATACGAAAACTTCGAATATCTTCTTAAGAAACTAAAGAGGTATACACTTGAAAGCAAGGATCGTAAAATCACTTGAAAAAAACCATGATCAACATCCATACTACATGTAAGTAGGTGAATGATTCAATCTCCCAAAAAGGGGGAAAACATGTGGTTAAGTCAATTATTGAAAAGGGAAATAAAAGTTTGGCACGCGCTCAACCTAAAATGGATCTATGAACCCAGACAAATCCTAACCACTTTTTGAGGATCAATAAGTAACCTATAATGTACAAATCCAAATCAAACCAGCGGAAAACACGGTAACGTGACAAGTTCAACTTGTGTACCATCAAAAAGTGAAGGATAATGAATCAATTTATCTATCAAATTACAAAACTTGTCGATGCTAACCGGCAGAATACCAGCACAATGCAATGCAGTAAAAAAAGTTTATTAGCTTCACATTAATTTGATATATATTATTATGGATTATGAAATATTTTACAAATAAAAAACTATATAACAATACACGATTTATACTGTTTTGTAAGTAGGAAAATCACTTTACCTAATTTAAAAAAAATAAAAAATAAAAAATTGTAACAAAATAACCCAAAGTTTAATATATCATAGTATGTCATTGCAAACTCGATGGTCAAGTCATGAGCTGCGAGTGTCGGGTTTTGAGTTCTTAATGGACATGTGCGAGATGTGGAGTCATTTGTTGAGTTTAGAAGTTTAAGTTTAACTGTTTTTTTTTTTTTTTTTTTTTGTATTTTGATATTAAACATTATCTACATTAAATAGTAATCGTAAAAGTTGATCAAAAATGTGAATCGAATATAGAAATTGACAACATAACAATGAAAAACATGTTAATAAATATGTAAACAAAGAATTCCATTAAAAACACGTTTAAGAGTTCGTTTTTTTTTTTTTTTAAACTTTTAATATATATAAAATTGGTGGAAAGTTAACAAATAAAGGATTTAGAGGCGGAATCTAACTACGAAAGATGCAAACTTGATAGTCGGATTGCGAGTGTCGGGTTTTAAGTTCTTAATGGACCGGTTGCAAGTTGTTAAATCATTTGTTGAGTTTATGAATTTTAAAAAAGCTCTTAGTACGGAGAAACTAATAAAATCTATTTAAAAAAAAGATTAAAATATATTATATATTAGTATAAATAACTAAAATATCAAGGATTAAATGTTTTTGCTACATTTATTTTTGACGATCAAAATATATGTGTTATTTCTTGAAGAGTTTCAAATTATCATAAGACTATTAGAACTTGATTAAATATCGATGTACTCACTCCATAAGTTATTACTCCAGTATTTTATAACATATCTTATATCATTTTGATCATTTACAATTTACAAATTAAGGTAATTACGATTTTAGATCTTTGAGAGCATTTAAATAATACAATTCAAGTGTACCATTTTATTTCTCATTTCAAGAGCCTAACAGGCTCTACGCCATCTTTCTTCTCCCCTTTTCTTTTGATTTGACCGGTTAGAATTAATTTGTGTCAATCAAACGTGTTAAAATAAAATTAAAGAAATTACACAATAACAATAAAGGAGAAAAGAAAAATTCATGCCTTCCATTGAACACATATATAAATATAAATAGAAATGCTACAATCGCAAAAGTTTTATACTAAAAATTCAACGATGATTAATTCATGCCGATGATCATCCATTGATACAATATGATGGCTACATAATTGACTATGAAAGTGTTCACTTTGAACTCAATATGTTAAATAGTCTCGAAAGATTATTCGGTCATCCTTTAGGTGTATATCGTGCTTCTCTAGAACTTAAACTTTAAAACCCCAAGGCTTATTGAGTCATGTAAAAAATTGATGTTGTCCCCGTCTAGTCAATTTATTTTCATTTTACACCTTATCTCTTTCACCTTCACTTCCCCAAACTTTCACCATTATTCTTAAAACTCTATTTTAAGAGAAAAAAGGGATTGACTTTTCTCCGGTGAATTTACTCGTCGACTACGTGTTCGACCTTCATCTAAGCATCTCCGTCTCACATTTTCTTATCATGTATGGGTTTCTCGAATTCCGATTTTGGGTTTCTAGCTTAATGACATTGATGTTCATAGATTAAACAACTACACACATAAACGTTTTCTTTAATTATGACTGATTCTACAAGTTTATTTAAGCCAAACCACAAATCACTCCACTTTTACGGAAGTTCCAAAGCATTATATGACTTCTAGGTACAAATAATAATTATAAGTAATAAATTGTTTACAATCATGTAGGAGCATCCACATCCACATGGTTTGCCGTTTGCTACCATAAAAACAATTTTTACCAAACATTTTAGTGTTAATTAAATATACAAAGATACTCGGTATTCTTTATCCCGTTACTCAATCACATTTTGTTATTTGTAATGTCATGAGAGTGATACTTAAATTACGTGTTGTTAATTCTTAGCAAATGATATCTCTATTACTTGATTCAATGAATGTTTAAAGATGTCAAATATTAGATTCGATTCAATGTTTTACCCCACATAAGACATTTGTGAAATCGTATATGGTGTTTATTTCAAAATAAACGTGTACATGTTTATATCAACTGTTTCTGAATGTATCGTAAATGAGCTCAAAAATTGAAAAAAAGCAAGATTAGATAAAAACGTGAAAAACAATAAACCCTATGTTTTAAATAGTACCACGGGCAAACCACCCCGGCATAATTGTGACACAAGATGTCGTTTTTCATGATCAAACATCGCAAAATACGACCTTATATCTATCAGTGTCTAAACTAAAATCTAATGGGGTTCAAAAAAGTGGTCAATGAATTAACAACGATCATAATAATGTACTTGTTTCGTATCAAATCAAATGTCACAATTGTTTTATTAACGAAGAAGTAAAACAAGAAGAGCATGAGTCATTCACGAAGATAGTGAGTTAGGTAAGTTCAAAGACCATTCAAAGTTAAAGTGAAGTTTGCATCCACATGAAATGACGGAATTGGGTTCACCAAACACTAACAAGAAATGCATGATCCAACTTGAACCGGTGGCCACATGGACCATATATAGAATCCAATTCAAGAAACTTTCAAAACACAATTTAGATCATTGTGGCAGGTTATAGGTACAAAAGTTGTGCACTTTTCTGTGGAATTTTCCTATTATATAGAAAATTGGCAAGTTCCCTTTGCGTTGGTGAAATACTGTTGAGATCTTACTAACCTTTTGTAATTTTTGACCCAAATCAGTCAACATCTTCACTCGAAACATATAACCTTTTTATCGGTTTAATAATACTATTCTGTACTCCCTTCTTATCAAAATTATAATTTATATTTCTTTTTTTATTTATTACAGTTTAATTGTTCATTTCTATAAATGAATGAGTAAAATTATTTGAATTTACTTGATTACCCTCGATATATATGTATGATATAAAAAGTGTGTAGAAAATAAGAATGATTATATTTTTCTAAACTGTATATGTTTTTATACACTGTAGATAATTAACTTAAAACGAAAAGAGTAAAGAATTAAATGTTCAATTTGACACATTATTCAATAATAATACTAATTAGAGACAAACCGAAGACAATATCAGATTTTTTATTTTAAGTATGATAATAATTAATTGCAAGTTAAAAATCTTAAGATTAATTAATTCTATCTATAAAAAGAGTTCATTTTTATTTGACCAAAATACAACTAGAACTAATATACGCAATATCTAATTAATGCTAGGTAATTAAATGACTTGAAACACATACATTGTTTTCCCCTCTGAAAAATCTAAAGAGTAGCCATTATTACGCTTTTACAATCGTTTTTTTTATTCTCCCTTTCTTAAATTATTACAACAGAAATAATACTAAATAAAAGCCATTAACACTAGGGACTTGAGCCACATCAAAGATCTACACATTTATAATGAATGGGTCAACTAACTTGTTTATGACAAAGAGAAAAAAGAACATTTATGGCAGATGAAAAAAAGTCAAATTCATGCACATCAAACAAACAGGCTAGCTCAATTACCAAATAAATAAAAACGTTTCTTCATCAACTCGACAAAACCGATCTGTTTCATAATCCAACAAAAATTAAATGATTTTAAGGTTTAATTTATTTTTGACTTGATGAATATAAAATTTAACTAAGTAGGTTATTGAGATATTTAGATGTGTCTGTTTTAATAAAAAAGGTATATTTTAATACTTTAAATTTCAAAAATATGAATTTTCATCTTAAGTTATTATTTTTTCAAAACATTTAACATAAATGTTTTTCAACTAACTCATGTGGAGAGTTTGATTATTAATTTATAATTATTCAGTTGATTTATTGAGCACAAAAACAAACAATTATTATATATCTATAATTTATTCGAACATAGAATATATATTTACACATAAACGTTATAATTCAAAAATTAGCGAGAAATAAATAAACAGGCCCTTAGTGTTATTGTTCCTGTAAAGTTTTCTTTTACTCAAGGAAAAAGAAAAAAAATAGACCATTACTCATATATACCACTACCACGAATATATACAATTTATCTAAGAATATTTATGTTTGTCCCATTTTTAGAATTTGAATATCAAACTTTATGATTAGAAATTCTTTCATATTACTAGATCAATAACGCTTTCATATAGTTCCTGTAAGCTTAAAATGTCAACTTCACAAATAAATACTGTTTTCACTCGTTACTCACCACTCAAACCATTTTTTACCCATCAATTTGCCACATTTTAATAATGATAAGTGTGAAAACTAGTGAACACGATCTGTTAACTTGGCCGTAACTCCTTCGACATTTCATACCAAGTGGACTTAAAAGATTGCATTTTAATTGAGGCAATAGTATTAATTGCATTTAGTCTGCTCATATCCAGACCAGTCACGATTGTAGTAAATTAGATAGCAATGGCAGATAAATGGAAAAAATTCTCATAACATGCTCACACATTCCAATGCTACCTAGCTTTTAATTTTATATATTATATATATATATTATTATTTTTCTTTCATTTCATGTGAAATTAAATCTGATTCACAAAAAGTAATTCCTTGCACCAAAAAGGACAAGTTGAATGTCTAATACGAAATGAGTATTTTTGTGTATTATATTCACTTTAATCTTTAGGTCACAATCTGATCAACCTTTTAATATCCAAACTTGTGTATTATATTCACTTTAATTTAAATTTGACGGTTATGTGTGCAAACCTATAAATTATGGTACGTGTTAATCATCCGTTACAAATATTTTAACGAGATTTGATAAAATTAAATATGCTCGATTATATTTATCGTTTGATCTTTATTATTAAATTAAGAGCTACATACTTTGGTCTTCAAGACTGCTTTTATTAAAGCCCATAGTTTTGTCAAAAAAAAAGACAACGAATTTATTAGTAGTAGTTTTTTTTTTTTAATTACATTTTTTTTTATAATATTTACACCAACTTCCCATTTTTAATAAATGAAGAAAGACGAGAAACAATATAAAATAAAATAAAAAATGGTGATCAATATACTGTACATTAGTTTGCTTTATTATTTGACATTTACTCTCTTGTTTAGAATATTAAATTTATTGGAATTTTTCTTAGTTTACGATGTACTTTTCGTAAAAACAGTAAAATACAATGATGGAGTATAATTTTGATCGTATAAGGCTATGTTTGGTTTATAGAATCAATAGGAATTCGAACAAACTGAAATAGGAATTTCATTTCTTAGTTCGTTTGATTTAGTAATTGCTAAAATTAGTATCCATCAAATTCATTTGGCTAAAGAAATCGAAATTCATTTTTCTTTGATAAATTCTATTTCTTTAAAAACATCTTCCAGACCAAACACACCATACGTATTCAACTATTTGACAAAATTAACATTTTCATAACGGTAATTAAATGAAAGTGCTTTGAATATAGTTACACAATATGCCCAATTGTCCTACAATACATATACAGTTCAATGGGATATTTCGTTTGACTTAACTATCATAATATACGTACAATTTTTAAAAGATAAAATAAGGTGGCGACCAACATATTAAGCTAAGAAGTTGGCAACCTAGCAAGAAAGTATGTAGTACATAAATCATTAGTCGGTGTTTCTTTGACCCAAATAATACTTGTCCACTTCCATTGTTTTACACTTCAATTCGTTACTCAAATTCTTTATATCTTCAATATCAAGATTAATCAATAAAAATGCAACACGTCAAAAAATATATTTTGTTGTTGCTCATTAAGTACTTATTTAAAATACGTAGTTTTACTAAAAGTCAACTTAAGAAAACACGTCATTATTTATTGCATGTAAAGTCAAATGGCAGGGAGTAAATCAAGGTTATTGAGTATGCAATTAATGCCACTGGTGTGGCTAACCAAATGCTGTAATCCACTAATGATATCAGGAAAAAAAATATAATAAACAAGAATACATAAACCATTTTTCTTTTGTCAACTTCCTACATACCACGTACCCTTTTATTTCCTCCTACAAATATCCTCTATAATTAATTATCTCTCCTTATATATATGTCCTTCGTCCCATACCTCCTCTCAAGAACACGCACACAAAATTAAACACATATGACACAAATGGATTTCTTAATGGTGTTTCTCAGATTAGCAGACTGGTTAGTATACCAGTTGCTAGCAAATTCATGTTACAAAGCTGCAATGAAGGTTAAAAATCATGGCTTTTTCTTATTAAAAAACCACCCATCTCAAAAATCACCACACCACCAGCTTCCATCATTTCCTAGTTTCACAAAATGTTGCTTTAACAAAAATCAAGAAACTATAGTATGTGACATTCAAAACACCTTGTTGTTAAACTCAAAATCTTTCTTTCCATACTTCATGTTAGTTGCATTTGAAGGTGGTAGCATATTTAGAGCATTTATATTGTTGTTATCATACCCTTTGTTACTTGTTCTTGACCATGATTTAGGTTTAAGGATGATGATTTTCATAATTTTTTGTGGGCTTAAGTTGAAGACCATGAAGAATGTAAGCAGGGCAGTTTTACCCAAGTTTTACCTTGAGAATTTAAACCTTCAAGTTAATGAGTTGTTAGCATCTGCAAGAAGTAATGGGATTAAAGTTTTGATCTTTACAAGAGTGCCAAGAGTGATGGTTGACGGGTTTTGTAAAGAATATTTAAGTGTTGATCATGTGATGGGGACTGAGTTGCATAGTGTTGGGGGGTATTTCAGTGGTTTTGTAAAAAGTGAAGGGGTGCTTGTGAAACACAAAGCAGTAAAAGAATGGTTTGGAAATGATAGAAAACCAGATATTGGTGTTGGAAGTTGTGGTTTTCATGATCAACTGTTTATCTCCCAGTGCAAGGTATGTATAGTATGACTTTTTAAATCATTCTTGAATGACTATTTAACTTGTTTAGTTTAATTGTTTCATTTGAAACTTGAATTGGAAAAGAAGTTTGTACATCTTGGTAGGAATGAATGATATCTTTGAACCCATATTCACTGCTATAAAATTAAAGACCCATTTAATATAAACAAAGCACTTCAATTTTTGTTTGTCGATGTGGGTAAAACACATGCTTTCAACCAACCATATATATAGATCACTTATATATTTGCACTATTTCTTAAACGTCATAGGTCTAAATCTCATAACACTCCAATTTTGGAAGTCCTATGAAAATTTTGAAATTTCACTGTTGACTCCAATCCATATAGTTTTAAAACTATTTTATAAGTTATTGGGCTTGAAACACTTTAAATTAACCTCTAAATATCATGTTTTGATCACAGGAAGGTTATCTGGTGAGCAAAGAAGATGGAAAAAGTAGTGCAAGGACCATTATGCCAAGAGAAAAGTACCCAAAACCATTAGTTTTCCATGATGGAAGGCTAGCTTTTTTCCCGACACCATTAGCAACATTATGCATGATTATATGGTTTCCTCTTGGGATTTTGCTTGCAATTATAAGGCTTTTTGTAGGCATTGTTTTGCCTTACCCCATGTCGCGTATCATAGGCGGTCTAACCGGTGTAAATATATCAATAGAAGGTTGTGATTACTCATGGGAAAACAAAAACAAACGAAGCGGTGTTCTCTTTGTTTGCACACATCGAACCCTTTTAGACCCCGTTTTTTTAACCATGACCGTTGGTAAGTCAATGACCGCGGTCACTTATAGTCTAAGTAAAATGTCAGAAGTTATTTCACCCATAAAAACAGTTAGGTTAACTCGCGATAGAAAGCAAGATGGTGAAACAATGCACAAGTTACTAAGTGAAGGCGATTTGATCGTGTGCCCTGAAGGAACAACTTGTAGGGAGCCTTATTTGTTAAGATTTAGCTCGTTGTTCGCTGAGTTAACCGATGAGATTGTACCCGTTGCAATGAACACACATGTGACCATGTTTTACGGCACAACGGCTAGTGGGCTCAAGTGTTTAGACCCTATTTTCTTCTTGATGAATCCTAGACCAAGTTACCATGTTAAAGTGATTGGTAAATTGGCTAAGGAGCTCACTTGTGGTGTTGGGGGTAAGTCTAGCCATGATGTGGCTAACTATATTCAGAAAAAACTTGGTGATGCTTTGGGATTTGAGTGCACAAATTTAACTAGAAGGGATAAGTATTTGATGTTGGCTGGGAATCAAGGGATTGTTCAGGATCATGGTAAAAGTAAAAAAAGTCCATCTTAATATGTTTATTAGTATTTTTAAAATTATCAGGGCTTGATCAGTATTTAGATTCTCGATCCCATTAATTATTATTTTGGATATATTATAACATTTTATAGTTTTTGAACATTTCATGTATTATAATATTTTGGTTTCTTTATATCATGTTTTTCTATTTTGGATTACAATCTTATGTTTGATATTGTTGTGTCCTCATGACAAGAGTATGAACAAACTGAACTGAACATATCATCTCGATCTTAAGGTATGAAGTTGACTCTAATGGATTAAAAACACATTAAGAAATGTACTATTTGGTTAGGTCTAGATGTACGTAGTTTTTTTCATCGAGTACAATGAATAGTCTATGAAAAAGGTATAAATCAGCTAACCAAGTTAATGCAGGTTGGCTTGCATTGGATTACTAACACTTGACTCATTATACGCAAGGATTCAAGCTGGAATACTTGATCTTTTATTTTTCCTACTTTTACTAAATGACAAATCCACCCCCTAAACTTTATCTTTCTAAATTACCAAATAACCCCTGAACTTAAATAAAAGATGTACTTTACCCTTATATATTACTCTGTATCTCTCAAATTGAAATTTTATTTCCATCATATATATATATATTATATATTCAATATTATTATTGTTTCTGTTTTTTCAGATATTTTATTTTTTTGGAAAAGAATAATACTTTTCCAAATATAAGTTCGCTTTTTTTGTTTGAGAATTTAAAAATGGTTAAATTAAAATTTACTGAATATGTTACCTACTAACCTTAGGTTACTCAACTTTTTGTATTCTAGCGATCGAAGTGCATTCTTTTCTTATTATCAATCAAATCGATGGCAGAGCTTGCTCTCGATATCCACGAGCAAATACTCATAAGATTGGGCGCGAAGGATCTCACCCGTTTCAAGTGTGTGTGCAAATCACGGCATTCGTTGATCTCCGTTTTCGTTTCGCTAAATCTCATCTTAACGACACTTGGAACAAAAACAATTATAATACCGGACTTAAAAGGAGCGCTATGATGGCTTCCACATATTGTTATACTACTAGGCGTTATAAACTTGTTTTGGATTGTCACATTCTTGGTTCTTCTAATGGTTTGGTTTGCATCACTAGACGCAATACTGAAATCTTAGTCTTGAATCCTTCAACTTCAGAGTTGCGAAAACTGCAAACGCCGCAACTTCCTCACAAGAGGCGTTCAGGATGGGTGGTAGGTACGCAGTGGCGGAGCCACATATATATTAATGGGGTCTGTGACACCATTGAATGTGGGCTAACTAGTACCCAAATTTTTGGGCTTTAAATAAGTGCCACCACTCAATTAGAATAGTAACACCCGCCCACTACTCACTTATAAGTTTATGCTGTCCCATTGTCTTTCAAAAGCCCAATTAAATAATGATACTTGTGCAGTTGTGTGGTAGTTTCCTTTGCTGTAATCTGTGGCCGCTTTTCTTTTTCTTTCATAAAGATGTTCACCTAGTAACGTGAAACTTACCGGATTTTTTTAAAGTTCAAACTCAATTTTCGTCATCCACCTTTGAATCTCATAGTTCTCAATCTTTGGAGCTCACTCAAGGTTATTATCTATATAACTCCCATTTATCATTTTGAGCTATCTAATACTCTAGGCTTCATGTATTTATAGGTTTTATACTTTATAATTAGTCGTTATTAGGTTGAAATTAAATTATGTTAATCTTTTTTATGTTTATGATCATAATTAGTCGTAAGGGACATTTGTATTAGCAGGTAATTTTTTTTTACTTTTTAATATTTGTACTGGATCGTTCCTTATTTGTTAAAAAAAAGCAGTGCATTGTTATATTTTGATATTTCATTTGTGCCACCATCAACCTAAATTTCTGGCTTCGCCACTGTAGGTACGTTGTGAGGGGGTTTTGGTTATGATTCAGTGACCGATGATTACAAGGTTGTGTTAGGGTTTACAATTAAAGGTGAGAATCAAACATGTTTTCAAGTGTTAAGTTTGAAATCAAACGTTTGGAAATGTATTGGACAAGTGAGTAGTGACGTATCATTTTGGTACTGAAGTTGGAATTTTATGTAACGAGGCGCTTCACTGGTTTATGAATGAACAAAATAATCAGAAAGTAATTGTTTCTTTTGATTTATCACGAGAGGAATTTAAAGAAATCGCACAAACTGATGACGAAAGATATGAATGTACTAAAGATAGCAATCTCCGGGTTATTGAAGAGCATTTATGCATATTTCGTTCATGGAAGCCTTTTGACGACAAATGGGTAATGAAAAAGTAAATGTAAAAGAGTCTTGGGCGTTGATTACGTATGCTCTGAAGGATGACGATGTTGACCGATGCCTGGATACGTGGAAGGATTACTGCCCGCCCGCGATTTATCTAGGTCATGTTCATTATGGTTGTCGAAAAGTATAAAAGATATTAGTGGTTGTGTGCAGAATGTTGTATCTACTCATGGTAATGCTAACGCACATTTATGGTTGTTTACAACTTTGAATAATATTGTTGCCCTTGTTTTTGTTGAGAGCCTTATATCACCCCATGGTAATGCCACCCTGAAAGAATGAGGCAGTAATATGAACGATGTTAACATTTGTTTCTTTTAAAGTGGATTTATCGATGTTTTTTTTCTATAAATAAAATAAGATAAAATACAAAAAGAAAAAATAAAGGTAAAATAAACGGGACTGGAGGTTTTTTTATTGTTATAATAATTCAAGTCGTTCTATATATTTAGTCGTTTCGGAGTTTTTTTTTTTCCGTCTCCAATCATCAACCGAAAAAAAGAAAGAATAAATAACAATAATGAAAAAACAAAATAAAAACCGAAAAGTTAAATAAATAAAAATAATTTTAACTAAAACCGGATTAGTTTCAATTGGCTGGTTTTCTATAACTAGCTCGAAACTGGTACGGTTAACTTCGTATTGGAATTCTTTGGAAACAAGTCAACAACACAAGAGAATCTCATATGAAAAAAGTTCAACTACTTATTATATATCTACTTTAATATATGAAAAAATACGATCTCCCATGTTGATTGATTGAATATAATTAAACGCGAGAATCTCAACCCATTAAATTCATGTTACTATTCTATCTAGGTCCGGTTCGGTTTCAAATGATAAACCCGTAAACATCATACGCTATCACCTATTTGCCACAAAGATTTCCAAGTTTGTGTATTTGACCGGGTCAATTCAGACCACTATCATTATCATTGGTTACTATTAATAGAAAGAAAAGAAACGTAAAAATTTGGTAGTTACCAAAAATATCGGGCTGATCAGAGTCTCTGTCACGATGGCGCCAAAACACAATTCGCCGGTTATCCTATTCTCACCGGAAACCTAACCGGTTTTCCCTCCAAATTCTCTATTTTCACCAAAATGTAACATCACATTGCCAGTATATAATTTTACTCAATTCAATCATTGCGTACATGCAATTGAAGGTGATCAATATATCGTAAGTTTCACATTATCATTTTTGTTAATGTTTATACTCCATAATGATGATTTATGTTTGATTTTTTTATAAACTATGTTTAATTAGTTACTGCAAATGCAGGTATTGTCTTAATTAACATATAAGAAAGATTATATATCAATGCGGTTGCATTTGAATAGTGTGTATATATGGATGTAAATGAATCGGAGAACGCGAGACAACAGACATTGAATGTCGTCGAAAGTGATGAAGGAACAAGTCGTAAATCAAAATCGTCATGGGGACTATCGACTGCGGTACATGGTGTGGGATTCGTGGCTAAAAAGGTGATTAATAATAGAGTGACTGATTCCTTATGGCATTCGAAAAAGAGTGGTTCAAATCAATCTAATGAATCATTGTCGTGTGTATTTAATCCCAAAATAGAGATTCGGTCTCGTGAGACCGTTGATGAGCATATGTGTAAGTCGCCGGTGAATGTAGCTGATGAAGAGACTTCAAACTCACCTGTGTCAAGTAGGCCCGTAGATGAGAAAGAAATGAGCAGTGGTTTTGAAGATACAAGTGTTATTGATCAGTCGGAAAATTCAAAATCTTCAAATGGTTTCTCCAGTGATACTAGTCGGCTAGAGAATACAATACCTACAAATGAATCACTTGTTAGACAAGTTAATCAACATCGTTGGCCTAGCACATTGTGTTCTAATGTTTTGCCTAGTACAACTGCTTCTAATGATCTGTCGGGGAGTTTAAATTCTCGAGATAGCTCACATGCTAGATTAGTTAATCAGCACCTATGGCCTAGCGCATCGGGTTCTAATGTTATTCATCAGTCGGAGAATTCAAAACCTCGAGATGGTTCTCATGGTACTCTAGTTAATCAACATCGGTGGCCTGGGATGGTAGGTACTAATGTTTTAAGTAAGAATATTGATCATACCGATGAAGCTAATAAGGTACCTAACCTCGGGAGAACATCGTTGCAAAATTCTGCTAGTAAGCCTCTACAAGAATCATCATCATCGCATGTTGATGACAAAAGGTTGAAGATTGACAAGTTTGTGGAATGCCAACCATCTTCACCAAACAAGTTATATGGGTTAGCCTCAAGAGGTGTTAGTCCGTCACGTACAAGGGCCATAACTCCTACGCCTAGAGGGGACAGTGTTGGCCCCTCCAAAGGGATCAAGCCTTCCCCTACTATTAGAGGGATCAGTCTTACCCCTACCACCAGAGGGGTTAGCCTGGCCCCGTCCTCTAAATGTGTGAAACCTACCTTCACAACCAAATGGGTTGACCCTCCCCCTTCGTCCAAGGAAGTGGACCCATCCGTCTATCATAGAGAGTCCGACCCTTCCATCGTCACAAGAGGGGACAGCCCTACGCCTGCCCCTAGAGAAGTTGGCCTAAGCCCTGCGGTCACCGGATCCATCCCTACATCTCTTTCTAAAGGGGCCAGTCCTGCAGACAGTCCTACTCCCAAGACTCAATCAATTAGTCCTCCACCTGACATCGATACTCTGATAAGGCCATCTAGTCCAAGGAAATCCAGCAACTCGGATGCAATTTCTATCGCCACAGAAACTGATCCTTCTCCTCACAAAGAGATTGGTCTTGCACCCGAGAGAGCGGTCAGTCCTACTCCTTCACGAGAAATAAGTCATTATCATACTACAAGGGAGGTCAACCCAATTCCCACTAGAGGGGTCAGCCCTACTCCTACTAGAGGGGTTGGTCATCGTGCTATAGATGCCAGCCCTACTCCGGTTAAACCCTCTGCTCAAAGACATTTCTTCAATTCACATATATTTTCTATTTTCAGTAGAATGACAGACAGTAAGAAAGAAAAGAATGTGCCCAATCATAAAGATGATGCTCAACAACTTGAGCTACTTTACAATATACAAATGCAGTGGCAATTTGCTAATGCGAGTCTCGAAGCTGCATTAGATGTTCAAAGGGCAACTGCTGAGGTTTGGATCCTTAACACAATTAAATATAGCTCACTTCTTGAGTTGTAGGATTACATCTTTGTTCATGGTTTTAGATTCTAATGACATTGAAGTGATATTATGGATATAATGACCTTATATAAACAATAAGAGTTCATAGTTAGTGCTTGGGAACACATGAATATACAGCTTTCTTTTCTGGCTTTAGATCTAAACCTGTGGTCTATACTTTTTCTACTAGTCCTTCATATTCATGATTGAACTTTGATACACACGTCATTTGATATTATTTTTGATTCTGCAGAGATCTTTACATGATGTCTGGAGAACTATCTTAGAACTGCGGGATTCTATTGCTGCAAAGAAAACTGAAATCGACTTGTTGATACTGCAACTAAAGCTCTATGCTATTTTATACCGACAAGTAATGCATTTACTTCATTCTTCTATTTGCAACTAAAAATTGTTCTTGTATATAATCAAGTGTACACATGTAAACTAGAAACAAATAGTTCTGCCTGTTTGTTAATGACCTGTCTTGTATTCATTAACACTTTGTTTATCATATATTTGTTAACATATTTTATTCGGTCACCTTTCGCCACAGATGGCCTATATGGACGAGTGGGCGTTAATTCAAAGTGAGTATGAATCTGCGTTATTTGTAACGACTAATCATCTACAGGCAAGATGTCTTTCAGTTCCTATTACCGATGGGGTAAAGGTATGTCCTTTTTCCAAAAAATGTTGCTTAGAGTTAGATCACTTCACATATTGAATAACATTCATTTTAAAAATCACAGGCAGATATTAGAGATTTGAAGTTGGTTCTTTTCTCCATTGGCCAAGTGCTACAGGCAACCGTATCATGTATACATTCAACAGAATCAAAGGTGAGTTTCTTGGCTGATTCATATACGTTAAATGGACGTTTTTCAATTTATGATTTATCAACCAAGATAAATTCATCTTATCCTCACTATAGAAGTCTGGAAATGATGAATTAATTATTGCTATTGGATCAAACGATGAATGGTGTATGATGGAGTGTATTAGGTGGTTCACTAAAAGCATTGACCATGGATCCAGTTCCTAGATGTATATATTAGAGGTAGTTAGATGGGTGGGTCACGCAGGTTGAGATATGTGTCAAATGGGTTCGGGTTGTAACAACATTTTTCGTCCATTTTTCATTCTATCTTTGGCTTGTTTCAGTTGGACAGAACACATATCCTGGCTGCCGAAGTTACCAATGTAGCATTACATGAAAGAGCTCTTCTTGATGAATGCGAGATCTTTCTGGCTTCTGTAGCTCCTTTACAGGTAGGAGAACATTCATTACTCAGTTGGAATATTATATTATGTCAAATAGATTTAGTACGACTCTTTTTACTCTTTGGCGCCTATGATGAGCATATCATCTAATAGTTTTGTTACTAGCAACAGGATGTGGTCATGCTTGATGCCTACCATGACAAAGTTTTGACGGCTCTCTCTATCTCTAAATAAACACTACGTTAAACTAGTGCATATGGCTCAATGATGACTATTATGTTCCTCATGAGCTGTCCCATAAGATCTCAACCAAAATGAATTGAATTTTGATAGATGGGATAATTCAGATTATGTTCTATCTTTAAAGGGTAAATGTCAAATGGGTTGAGCTGGTTAGAGTCGTCCAAAGTGTATTTTAATTCATAAAACCTCCTAAGTTATCTTATTTGAAAAATAGACTACTATTGAAATAACTTGATTTGTTCCACTAAGAACTTGATTTTTCTTGGAGTTATTAACGTTGGATTTTTTGCTCTTGTTCCACAGATAGAGGAATGCAGCCTTAGGAGCTATCTGATGCAGTCAAACCGAACTAGCATGTGAGAGAATAATCAGTTATCTTAGGAGGTAAATGACTCGTTGCTGACTTTATCTATCCTAACTCATTTGGTCAAGCTGGGCATGCCCGAGTAGCTATCTTGTTTTAGGGATAACAGAGTTTTCGAATTCAAATTCACTCTTATGTAATGTCCAGTAAATATTGAGGTTGCACATGCGTTCTTTTTCAGTGAAGTTTAGCAGCTTCTCATTTTCTTTATAGTTCTTGAGCAGAGTAGATAGATATGTATCACTAATTTCTCACATTGCTCTGTTTTGAATTTTGTAAATACAGTGGTCATAATGTAATCAACTATATAGTGTGTTGAGATGGAAAATTGCATAACTGGAGCGTTGTGACCTATTTTAAAGTTGATTGAAATTTAAAAGGTTGTCATAGTGTAATAACTAATGATGACACTCGACAAAATCTACATAACTCAAACACTGGCAACAACTTTCACAAAACAGAGAGATGATACAGAAATGGAGAATGAAATTTAAAGGTATGTTGGGCGTGAAAAATGTTCACATAAACCTTAAAAATGAGTTATGGTATTCCTTACTATTGAAATGAATATTAGATAAAGAAAAAACAAAGATCCGCCCAACAATTTTCCAGTTTCTCTCTACTTTAAACTCCTACCCATAAAAAAATCTACAGCCATGAACAAGCTGGTTAGGTAAACTAAAGAAGGCAAAACTGTAATAGTTGTCCTAGTAACTAAAAAGAGATCAAAGGATTTACAGACTGAAAAAACAAGAATTTTATTTTATCATCATCTGGGGCGTTTAAGAATCTCTTCATTGAGAAGTTTTGTCACCCCACGTTGATTGCTAGTTGACCCATCTTTACTCAGAACACTCAAAAACGCGTTTAACTCCTCCAACTTTGCCTTTTTTAAGAAACCCGATATAATATTATCAGCATCTGCCGTCAAACCATTGTCTTTGGTAGGATCAGAAATGTTTGGTTCCTGAATCTTAACCAAGGAGGTATCATGGGACTGAGAGTGAAAAGGTCGTGATTCCCAGTACTCTATGCATAGCCGATTCCTATCCATCGACTGAATACCCTACAAAACGACATCATAACAACTTGTTAAAGATGCATACATTACCACATAGAATTATATGTAACGGTAAACTGTTTAAGTTTACCTGTAAGATGGAAGGTGAAGAAAAACCAAACATTTCCATGCCATCAAGACTCCCAGGAGGCTGCAAAGGAGGAAGATGTAATATTTTTAACTTATGTTGCTTCGAGATCTCGTTGTTAACTCTTTCCCTAATCATTTCCCAACATTTTGTCGGTGATAAATGAACAAATACTTCACTTGGATGGTTTTCCAATGAGACCTGGGACAAAACAAGTATGTTTTTCTCATTGTAAAGTTGCATGATCAAATCAATACCAAGTATACCAAATATGTTCAGGTACAGCCTTTGATGCATATAGTACAAGATATCCTAAATTAACACGGATGATTTTCAATTACCATAAATAGAGGTCTACTTTTTCCAGCATCAAGAATTTCTGAAACGTAGTAGCACATATCCGTAGGATCTAAAATATTTATATACTTAACCCGACTCCGAAAACCTGCAAAAAGACGACATTCAAAATTACATTCTTCTAGAGTACAAGAATAACTGCTGAGGGTACAAGTTTTATGCTGGCAATGTTGACCCAGTTATGAGTAAATGTGTTGATATGGGTTATACATATCTCTAATGGGTCAAATTAGAAGAACTGCCTAAAATGCAAACATGTCAAAACGTTTCGAAAGTTTCCGTGTACTCATAATGCACAAAGCCTTGTAAACTGTTTTATCCAAAGAAATCATACTGTAAGTTAACAGTATAAATTTTGAAGATTTTTTAAATAAATTAATCATCTATAAAATACAAAAGGTGCCGGGGTGTCAGCACAACCCAACCAGTTTCTACCCCAATTGAAAAATGCCCAATTTAACCAGAATCAGTTTGACCTGTTACCCAACCCATTCGACCCACCCATTTTACCACCTCTTGTGTGATGTATTGTACCTTTAGGGTAAATGGCACGGCTATCACACCATAACTTCCCTGATTGAACCACACCATATTCCAGCGGCTCAACATGGCAATTTATCCTTCGGACAACCTTTGCAATTCGAGGACCTTTCTGTCTATTGCTTCGCTCCGGCTTGGCTTTGGTGCAGGATGGATTTCCTGCTGTGTTTGGTGTGTTTGCATATAATCCAATAATTACAACTTTTTCCTCAACTTTGGGTATTTGCTGCAGTACCCCACTAGCATTTTCCTCATTAACGTTTATAGTTTTAAGATCCTGTGATTTGCCAGACAAAACTCTGTGACAAGAAAGGTTTTCCGGATGGTACTCAAGGGCCTCTTTTTTCACTTGACTAATTGGTGGTGACGTGTCTTCACCCTCATCATCACTAAGAAGTATAACATCTTTCCGTGAAGATTCATGTGATGTTGATGATTCCTTTATATATTTTGGACCCATCCTACCAACCTCCTTTGGTTTCAAGAACTCTTGGAGCTTTTGCTCTTTCAGTGAAGAAAGGGATTGTACCGAACTCATGTCTTTGGAAGAAACGGATTGTTTATCTTTAGAAACGTAGGAAGATAGAGCAAGTCCAAGATCAAGTTTAGCCCATCTGTAAATGGCGCTCAATTTTCCTTCCAATGCTTCAACCAAAATAGTTAAATCTTTGATGTCATAGCGTAGAAGGAAAAACTTTGCACCCCAAGCGCAAGAGCAAAACTGTTTCGCGTGATTTAAGCAAGAATATTTATCAGGCGAACAATGGTGGCAACCTGCAGCTGATAGATGCAAGTCAAAATAGCAAACACTGCATTCTCTCTCATTTGTGGCGTCAAAAGTTGCTTCCATCTTTAACGCCTGGGATGTGTTGCAAAGAAAGTCCCTCCTCACACGTTCAACTTCCACACGAGCCTAGCCAAAAAAAATAATGTTCAGAATGTCATATTATTTGTATTGGTAGGTCGACCAAATCGCACAAACTTCAAATTAGCCAACGATAGAGGTGTTTATTTGACCCATTTACTAATGAACGGGTAGTTTTGTGTTGTGCTTAGGTTCAAAGTCACCTGAAGCGTATTTTGCATGCATACAACCTGCCAAAATCTTTTTTACTAAACAATAAGATTATTATGGTGACAAACATTTTCTTGCAACCAAAATTAAAACGTTAAATAACTTTCAACTTTCTAACAAAACAAACAGGTGCTTGCGGATCAATTGAACCATCTCGTTTTGACCCATACTAAATAAGAACCCATTCTCATCTTGTCATCTCTAGCCAAAAGGAAGAATGATAAATCATTTGAGGATTACTTTAAAAAGACTATGACATGCTAACAGCCAATGAAAAACTAAAAATACTAAATCATTACCTTAAGTGTTTGAGATAGGATCCCATCCTTCCCACAAACATCCTTCCATCGTACGTTATCTGGTGTGTTCTTTCTGAGTAAATTAAGTTCCCAATGAGCTTTTACAGCATCTCTTGCGGCTCCAAGCAGCAATTTATCATGAGATATGGAAGTTCTTCGGGCCTGCTCACGATAGAGCTCGATGGCATTATGACCATGAGGTAACCAATCAACCGGTGCCACATTCACAGCCTCTGCACAGTTAAAGCCACAGTTGAATCCCGAATGATAAGCTCGAGGAAACGTCAGAATAAATTCTCCTGGATTCTGAATGCATCGAAAAACGGGAACTCCTTCTGATTTTAAGATTGATGGAGAAAGTTGTGTGACCTGAAATGTGTTATTGACGATGTGAACATCTTATACAATCTTCAGACTTAAAGTTTCCATTTGGGACGACACCAATACTTGCAGCATTATAACTATCCAGTAAGTTTATATGTTACAGTTATGTCGGTGAAAACATCTTAAATTATCCCACAAATTAGTGTATTTTGTCATTAATGAAAGGTATTTTTAGACATTTGACTAGTCAAACAATTTTCTAAAATAACTAGTCAAGTGAAAGCTAGCAATTTTCTCTAGACGAACGGATTACTATCAATGTTGGCAAGCCACTATGAGGTATTAAATGCATGAAACAACCAAATACAAACCAAAAATTATAGGTCCCTTCCATTGACTTTCACGGGTCAACCAGCGAACACACCAACTCGATAATGAAAATCTCCATAGCCCAAATGCCCAAAGCATAATTCAACGATATCACACCAGACAAGTGGATGTGTCATGTGCATGCATCATCATTAAATTAAAATAATAATAACAATAAACATAATATTCAAGCACAAACTCAAAACATGTTTCTCACCAGTTTGTGAAGCAAGTCAGGTTGTTCTGCAAAAAGATCAGGCAAATGTTTTCTCATAGCTGCCTCCAACTTTAAGGCGTCTTTCCCCGGTACACCATACCACATCTTTGAGGCACCAAAATGCATGTAATTCATCGAGTATAAATGGTGGTCTTCAACATGCTGATCTCAAAAATAAGATTTGTGATATTATATCATCCAATGGAGCACTTAAGCGTAAAAAAGAGTCTGTGAAAATAGGAATCGATATCCACTCACCCAACAAAATGATGAAAAACACATTCCAATGTACAACCAAGGGACCAAAACACCAGATATATCACTACTCTCATACGAAAGTAATGACCCTGGAAGCCTCGGGAAATTATTCAAGTTCCAACCGGATGTAACATACTTCTCATCTGACCCTGACACCTGGGACGCCCCTTTTGGAAACCCGCTACCAAAACTACCAGTTTCTAAGTCAGCACCATAAAGCACCTACATTTTCACAAGACAAACAATATTAGCTGTCATTGTTATTTTGCTAAACTGATGAACGGCTGCTACAATGTAATAACCCAAAAAAAAAACATCTTTTAGCAATATACCTCGATTTCTTCAGTAGGTCTTTCTACCATACGCCAATATTCCCCCTCTATATTTTCTAAAGATGGTTCGCTGTGATCTTGGACACTTGAGTTATCACATGCATCTGTAGTCATTCCATTGCTTCTAAAATACTGAGTCTTGAAATCCTCCGCATACTTTTGGAAGTCTTTAAGTGTGAACCGTGGACCAGGTTCAAACCCAAAACACGGTTCCGGAACCATCAGGTCAATGGGAGCTGCAGTATCTGACCCTACTTTCATGATTCTTCTCTTTTTCCTTTTCTTATGGCTACTAGGTCTCAACATTTGGCTCAATGAATCCCGGTTCTGAAGTTTGTCAACCCTTTGGATACGAGTCGCAAATGTCGAACTTTCCCAAACAGTTTTCTCCTTAAGAGGGCATGGAGGTTTCCATGATGAAGGTGGTACTATACGACAAATTCCAAATGCTTCGGCTTTCTCACGTATACTTGAAATGTACTTCAACGTATCTTCAAATTCCTGAAAACCAGTTAAATTCGTTCACAAATGTAATCAGCTGGATATGCATTTCTGCACCTACATTAGAGACAAAACTAGGGAGAACCGTATATACCTCTTCAGTCGGGTAAAATACGGGAGCGTCAAGGAGATCCGGCTTCCGAGCTTCTTCTGGACGCCATTTTGCGAGGACCTGAAAAGGAAAAATAATTTGACCAACCATTAATGACTGCAACTATGCAAACTTCACATGTACAAATTGCATAACATTGCACTACCTTTTGGCAGTTGCTACACTCTTCACATCCACGAATAACCCCCTTAGAGATCCGAGCACTTGAAGTTTGATTCTGTATCAGTACCCATAAGTCAAGCAATATTATACAGAAACTACGAGTACAACTCTTCAAAATAAAGCTGTACCTGCTCAGATTCAGACTCGTCTCCTGAACTGCTATCAACTCGGTTATAGTTTATCCAAGGTCTACTCCTAACAGACCTCTTAATTTTTTCATCGTCACTGGGATCGACCCCTGGTTCCTTCTTGACCAGCTGTGGCTCAGAAGCAGTTACAGAGACAGGGCTGCTAGATGCAACTTTGCTATCTTCTACTCTTTGCAGAGAAAAGGCTATTGACTCGAACCCAGGTGGAACTAATGGAAGATCCATGGTCTCGTCTTTTACATGATGCCTGATGAGTTCCGTCCCCATCATGAAAACACTTCACAAAAGAAGTGTGTTCAAGATTCTATAGTATTCAGAATAAACAAATATCTGCATCATTATCAAGTATAAGAAACAGAACATGATTATTAAAGGATCTCTCACGAGATGATTCATCATGCCAACTGTAAACTATTTAATACGCAGTATTTGCATAATGCACTTTTAACATCTTTTGCTTATCCTGGTTACAAGTAAATTAATTGTGTTTTTGGTACGAAATAACTTTATGAACACAATTACACTTCATATATCGCGATCACATTCACAATCAAACATCATCAGATAGAGGCATCGTTATGAACAATTAGTAACAACAAAAGACATCATTTAGGTCTCGCGACAACGGATCGCATCGACGGTATGCATGCATGTTTGTGCAACTTACAACAAACTAAAGGTTCAAGATATTCAATATTCATTACCCCAAAATAATAAGACAATAGTCTTTCGCCGGGGCGCTTAAATCCCAGAGGTTGAAGATAGTTTTAAAACATCAATGAATTAAAGAAAAAGGTAAAGTAGTTCAAAAAGTTGATAATCAAAATCATATACAAATCTGGGGTTTAATAAATTGAGAAAAATACATAAGAGGATAGATCTGATCTAACCTGGCCTAACCCAGATTCCCAAATTTACCCAGAAAAACATCAATCAATCAATTCAGGGTTACAGAAAAGTGACAAAAACAAAACAAAAGCAGTTCTGACTCAAACCCACTATTTATAATAACAATATAACATTGACCTGGTCAAAATCCCTAAAATTTGCAAGATAAAAGTGGATCAAGAAAGAGGGGAAAACCCCAGAAAACACATCATAAAAACACAAGATAAAGATTACATATTGCATAAAAACTAAGACGCATAATAAAGATAAAAGATATAGATACAATACAAATATTAATAAAACACCTAACCCTAGATAACATCCACAAGTTTATGATATAATAACATATACTATAAGGTTTTCATTACCTGGGTAAGATTTAACTAGAAACAATATTTGTTGGATGATATCAAGAACATCATATCATATGATGTAAAAATCTGAGGTTGGTTTGGTCTGGATATTTAATTTTTTATGGAAAATCAAAAAAGTTAATATTTTTACATAAGGTCTGGTCCAACCAATATAATATAAAGTTGTATAGAGAAAACATTAATTTAATTTAGATCTTTAATTACAAGTTTATTATTGTGTTATAGTAGTAGTAGGGAGGACCATGGATTGTTTGTTGATTCAATAAAAGTTATTGGGTGAGGCAAGAAATTGGGTAGAAATTGAATTGAATGTTCTTTTTTAATTATTTATTATTTTTTATAACAATTTAATATTTTATTATTTTGGAAAGTTTTTGGGTTACCTTGTATTTTGTGATTATGAACACCAAGTGTGATTGATGCGTGAAGGGAATTGGATCCTTTTTTTTTCTTTGTGATAGATAAAAGAAAAGATGTGGGCAAATGGCAATACTCCTTTTTTAAATTTTCTGGTGTAACTGGACGGTCAAGATGGAGACACAATCCCAGAATGGTTTTGGAGAACCTAAAATAATGTGGAGTCTTGTGCATAGCAATACCACAGGCTATTCATGGTTTTAGGGGTGATAGGGAAATGATTGTTTATTTTGCATAAAGTATCAGATTAATATAACCGTGTCATTTACATTAGAATAAACACCTTTTTCATTCGTAAGTTTGACCGTATCGACGCTTTAAAAAAAAAAAGAACTTGATGATGAGGGTCTTTATCTGTAATAAACTTATATGCAACCATTTAGAATATTTTTTTAATAACGAAATAAATACTAACACAAAATTGTGTCATAAAACATATGTTGGGAGCTAAATTTCGACGCACGATCTTTGTTGTAAAAGTATTTAGATACCACTGTATCAATGTCCATTTTGCATCACTCATGTGGTATAAAGAAGTCGAGCACTTCTGGCTCGCGAGCTATTCTCAACCAATAAAATACGCTACGAGGGTAATATAATTGTGTTAATTTATATTTTTACTTTTTATGTGTACGTATATAAAATTTTCGAGTATCTGATTTGAGCTTGAGCTCGGTCAAGTCAGGCTTTTTATGAGTTCGATCTCGAACTCCAGCGTAAAATTAGAGCTTGAAATATATATCGAGTCGAGCTCGAGCTTTTTATAACTTGGCTCGAGCTATTATCAAACATTTTCAATCTTAATTGATATGTATATATGTAATTTTAGATACGTAAACAATGTTATTATTATATATTATAAATTGTTTCACTAGTTTTTATGATTTACTCTACTTTTATATATATTTGAAATGATTTTTGGTATTGACTTTAAAAAAAAAACAATATTAAATAAAGTTGAATATGAAACTTTTTTTTTACATAAGATTTCGAGCTCAAACAATATTTAAACATTTTTTAGCCGAGTTTGAGTATACTTCGTGTAACTCGTTGAGCTATCCAGACGACCTCGAGCTCATCATAGTGATTTGAGTCGAGTTCAGGCCCTATCAAGTTTAAACTCGGCTCAATTCGATTACAGTCCTACTTTTAGTAATTTGATTGATCTAAGTCAAGCCTGAAAGTAACAATTAATTTAATCGAGCTTGAGCTTGAAAATCAAAACAAAAGGTCGATTTAGCTCGAATAAAGTTTTGAGTTACGTATTCAAGTAAAGTTTAAGTCTGACAACTATATCGACTCAATTCGGTTGCAAATAATAAGGTTTGTAATTAGAAAAGTTTGGAGGTGGTACACGATTACTTATAAATTAGCCGGATGTTGCATGTTGGTGTCCAAAGAAGCTAAAGGTCATTTATGAAAAGGTTAAAAGTTTAAGGGACCTAACTGTAACATTTCACGAATCACACCGTCCGTAGCCGGAACCGCCACTACAACCTCTAAAACCCTCGCAAATTCAGAATTCCGGTCAAAAAATGAGAAGAGCTTCTACTCTCGCCATTACCTCATCTCTATCCCGCTTCCTTCTTTCAACTTCGGAACAACAACAATACCACAAGCTCTTTCAGACCACCTCATTCACCGCCAGTTATTCTTGGCGCTGGTTTTCAACGTCCAATGTATCCAAATCCGGCGGTTATGCACGTGCTAATAAGGTTTTTATGTCATTAGGCGGTATCGCCGCAGCTTCAATCGCTGTTGTTAGCTCGTCGGTATTGCTTGGAGAAGCGGTATATGCGAAAGAACTGATTAAACCTGATTTAATGCCCAAGGATGTTGTGTTATATCAGTACGAAGCGTGTCCGTTCTGTAATAAGGTTAAAGGTATTTTGACCTAATTTGTAAATCGAGAATCGTACATATTGTTTTGTTTCGCTATTAGTTTGTGAATGTGACCTAATATTAATTTGCATCAATTGTTATAGCGAGGCAATAATTTTGATGTTGGATTTTTGTCTAGTATTATGATGATTAGAAGTCTGAGAATAATAATTTTATGTGGATATATCCAAATATGATCTTCTTGTTTTGTATCGTAATTACTATATGACGGAATACCATTTTGTATCTATTGTTGTATTGAATACTTTTCCAGCGTAGTTGGTTTTTTGTTCAGTATTATGATATGATTATTAGGAATATAAGAATAATTAATTTACACTACCAGTGGATTTGTGTTGTATGTCACAAAAGTTTATGATTTACGTCCGCAACGGTGTTGCAAAGTGTATAGTAATAATAATAAGTACTTGCATTTGGTAGTCTGATAGATTGTTAGTGTGCATTTATAACGAAACGATATGTTCATGGTGATTTACTATTCTGGTGATAGTAACACCTGAGATTGTTTGAAATTGATGTGAAAGGAAGTTTGGATAAATTGAAGACATGAGAGTTTGTTCTTGTTTCAGCATTTTTGGATTACTATGATGTACCGTACAAAGTTGTGGAGGTGAATCCATTTAGTAAGAAGGAAATCAAATGGTCTGAATATAAGAAGGTGCCAATATTAATGGTGGATGGTGAACCAATGGTCGATTCATCAGGTATTTGTTTTAAGTTATCTGAACATTATTTTTGGTCTAGTTTTCTATATTATTTTGAGTAAACTATGTGGAATTTTGTTCTTAACCAGATCAAATATTTTCATATTTAGTAAGGTGATTGATCTGTCGTTTAAAGACATGACGAGTCTTTCTTGCAGCTATTATTGATCAGATGGGGAAAAAATTCGCTACTGTGAATGCTTTGTCGGCTAATGATGATGAAGAGAAGAAGTGGCGCCGGTTTGTACCTTCTTCTCTTTGTAGTGACTTACCAATTAAATTTTTAATATAAATTTCTAATATTACAGGGTCAGTTATTAGGATATAAGAAAATAGAAACCCAAGAAAGATAATTGGGAGAATCAACTAGTCAATGATCCAGCTTTATTTGGTGTGTATTGCTACCAATACATGAACCACATGGAAAAATCTATTAAGTTATTTAGCAAGACATTCAGTTGTTGTGTTTTGCTTCTCATTTGTTCACGTCACTAATGAATATCGGAATCATGTAGGTGGGTTGATGATCATTTGGTCCATATGCTATCTCCAAACATCTACCGGAACACTTCTGAGGCTCTGGAATCCTTTGACTATATAGCTAACCATGGTAAGCTCTATGTTGTTATATCGCTAGCAAAGTAGCAAGTGTATGCTGCAAAAATATTCTTTAGTTGACATGTGAATCACATATACAAATACAGGCATGTAATGCATTTTATAATTATTGGATGACTTTGCTGTTTTAGCTTAATGCTTAATAGAGCTCCTTAGTATAAACCTATTGAGTTTACATATTCTATGCATGCTAATTACACCTAGACATGCTCTTCACAGTTTTATATTTGCACTATCTATGCTCACAGTGTTAGCAACTATAAAGGCAGTATTGTTAGTTGACATGTGAATTACATGTACAAATATAGGCATGTAATACATTTTATAATTATTGGATGACTTTTCTGTTTTAGCTTAATGCTTAATAGAGCTCCTTAGTATAAACCTATTGAGGTTACATAGTCTATGTATGCAAATTACACCTAGACATGCTCTTCACAGTATTATATTTGCACCATCTATGCTCGCAATGTAGGCAATTATAAAGGCAGTACTGGAGAGCTCAAATAGGTAAATGCCTTTTAAGTTACGTTTTCCCCTCGTCATCATTGTGTATTAATGTCATTAACTTTTGGTCTACAAATTACTTTAAATTACGCTAACCATCACTCCCTGTCCTTCAAGTCTTTCAAGAACACCTTCACAAGGGGAAAATATCTAGTCAGTTCTCAGTAGTCGCTGAATGATAAGTCACAAATCAATGGCTATGAACCTGAAAGTGGCTATTGTTGAACGGTAGTAGGGGACAATTTACTATATAAGACAGACAAAACCTTTGGTTGATTTTATTGTAGAGAATTGAGATGCTGATTTAGAACCAAGTTTGAATTATTTCTCATTATTAATATAATTGGGACACTTTTCGTGTCGTGTATCATTTTGAAGCATTATATACAATAACTAATATATCTAATAAAGAAAGATTCCTTTTAACATGGAAGATAAGGTATTTATTAAAACATAGATTTATTTGAATTCAATATCCAGATCACCATTTTAATTAGTCAGTCTTAACTTCAAATTTCAAATTATGACTAGTAGTCAATGCTAAGCTTTCAGGACTGAACACTTATCATTGAGCAGGAACTTGCTTTTCATGTATTCTTATCATTGTGCGGGAACTTAGGTTCACTTTATTTGGGACATAATTCAATTTGTTAATGATCTCAAATGTGGTATTCTGCTTCTGTCGTTTCAGGTAACTTCAGCGTCACTGAGAAATATACAGTGAAATTTGCTGGGGCTGCTGCTATGTATTTTGTGGCCAAGAAACTTAAGAAAAAGTATAACATTACTGATGAAAGAGCAGCCTTGTATGATGCTGCTGAAACATGGGTCGACGCCCTTGACGGCAGAGACTTTCTAGGTCAGTTTTTTTGGCAGTTTTATGGTCAATGCCTATTTTATAGTACTTGAATACATCTTGTTAGTTTCATGTAAGCTGCTCATCACATCCATCATGGAAACACACAGAATACTGCCATCGTATACTTGTTCACACGGACACATATGTCAAACATGAGAACATTTTTAGCTCCCACTTTTAGATATAAAAGGCTTGATATTTACTTTGGTTATATTCGTATGCAGTTAGTTGCATCCGATTGCCTTAATGAATGGAGCCAATAGTTCAATGGCACTGGTTTTGGGGCAATATTCATGGACATCATAACTTTTCGCTCCCAAATTGATTTATATTCTTTTATACTCCATCAGGAGGCTCTAAGCCTAATTTGGCGGATCTTGCTGTTTTTGGGGTGTTGAGACCAATTCGTTATTTA
The DNA here is from genome assembly GCA_963921325.1 of Logfia minima. Lineage (NCBI taxonomy): Eukaryota > Viridiplantae > Streptophyta > Magnoliopsida > Asterales > Asteraceae > Logfia > Logfia minima. The sequence goes on from OY992770.1 coordinate 4,792,881, forward strand.
AGGTCAGGTAAAGATATGGTTGAGCATACCAGAATTGGTGAATGGTACTCTAGAATGGAGGGTGCAGTTGGGGAATCTTCAAGGATAAAGGCTTAAATTTATTTCTTGGAAGTCAAAGGTTGGGAAGGCTAACTATTTAACAACATGCAAGAACTCAAGTTATTCATACATCTTCTTCGAGTGAATTGGTAGCATGAAATGTATGGCATTGCAGTTGTTCAATTCTAAAGATAGACCATTGACACCACATATTTAAGCAGGGATACAATAAAATAGAACAATAAGACAACATTATTTGATTTACACACTAGGGATGGATACTTCCCTGGTATTGGTTGCTTCCTTTTCTTAGATGGGATACAATTTTGCAGTAATACATTTTGGATTGTATTTAGAATTCAATTTTTATTATTGATGGAATGGATGAGTCATTTGATGATCTGATAATGCATTAATATTGTTATCAAAGGTTGTGTGATAAAATATATTCAAGTAACTAATTTATGAGTAGATTTTCATACTTTTTATCAAGGTTTTGAAACCCCGGTCAACCTTGCCGGTTCAACTAGTTGATCTGCAAATCGGTGCTTAGATCGGTTCAAAAGTGATTGGGTTTATGCTGACTTTTGACTCGGTTCAATCTGTCGGGTTTCAGCTAGAACCGGCGACTCGGAATTGGGATGTAAACCGGTTTTGTGATATTTTCTTTACCTATTTTTTGATGTCTGATCGGAAAAACACGATAAAGCAAAGAAATTAGGGTTGTAAATTTTTTCTTTTCTTTTTCTTTTGTGTGACTGATAATAAACTCATTGTCTTCTACCTCATCTCGACGGAAAACGACATTAGAGAAGATGACCGGTTGCCGAATACAATCTCTAATAAAACTGTGGATTTATTGTCATTAATGAAATACTCCATAAGTTTAGAGATGAGAAGAATATTTTAATAGTAAGTTTTAGATCATACTATAGATTTTAAGGTCTCTTTCAACGGTCTGTCGTTCGGAGCTTCTTTTTCCGCCTTTCAAAGACATTGATGGCAGCAACCATCTTCGTGAGCGTTTTTGGGGCTTGTTTTCTAGTAGAGACGGTCCAAGAAGGAAATGGCGTGGGCCACCTCTTTTTTTGTTTTGTTTTAGGTATATAGTAAATGTATTATCGGTAAATGTAAAGTTTAAAAGTTCAGTTTTTCAGTCATTAGTTTGCAGAGTTCGATCTTTTTTCAGTCTTTTTGAAGAAATGTCGAGTTTGTGCTGAAATAGTTCAGTTTTTCGGTCATCGACTGAGAATGGTATACGAAAATAAAAAAATAAAAAAGAAAGAAAGAAGGAAGCATGAATTGCAGAGAGAGATTAAGCTTTGAAATGTGAGAGTAAAAGGGAGGAGATGAGATTTGAGAAGTGTGTAAACAAATACAATATGAAGTACTCCGTACGAAGGTTACTTTCTAAAGTGTGACTGTAATTTGTGAGGTAAAGTAGCATGTAGTGTATGTATTTTGCATAATGTATTTATATGCCTAGTTACTGCATCAAACCGGTCCACCCGGACTTCTACCGTGTTAACCGGTAAACCTGTTACTTAGGTCTTGAACCGGGTCAGCATTTTTAAAGCATTGCATTTCATCATCCATCTTTAACATAACTACTCTGTAAGTCTGTATTACTTCCTCTGTATTTACAAATCAAATTATGCAACATTTTAAAAAATAATACAATCGGTACATTATGTTAGAAAATAAATAACAGTTTCAGTCTTTTTTCTTTACAGTCTTTCATATATTAATTTTGTAAAAAAAGAAAAATTATAATTAAATTAATAAAGTTAGTATATTACTTTTGAAAGTGAACACTTATTTTAGAACAAATTAAAATGAAAAGATAAACATTTATTTTAGAACAAAGTAAGATGAAAATGTAAACACTTATTTTAAACGGAGAAAATATAAAATTTTGCATCGTAATGAATAAAATAAATCAACTTACAATTCTTTGACAACTGTAACGCAAGGGTTATGTTGGTTCTATTTAGTAAGATAGTCGTAGACTATAGCTGTAGATTCTAGTTGTAAGTTGTAAATATATTTGTATAAAATTGTTTGGCAAATTAAATGTAGTTGTAACTTTAAAGTGTAAAACATAAAAATAAATAATGAATAAAACCAAAAAAAATAACAAATAATATCTACTGTAAAAATAAACAATCATAATTCAAATATCACCTCTTAATATCATAATTTATATGTATTATAATTTGATACAAAAATAATTTTGATTAAATTTATTAGGACATAATATATTTCCTTTAGTAGTTATACATATATAACTTTTCATTCACACTGTGCGTAACATGGACATGTTCACTTTTTTTTTAAAGTTTTTCTAATATTTAGAGGGGCGTCAATACTATACTTTCGTTAAAAATGAAAAGGACAATAACTTCAATAAATTATCTGGATAACTAGTACTAGTACCGATGAAATAACTGTTGTCAAATTGTGATATTAACAATAGCAATCATGTAATTATATTCACTAAAAGATTTTTTCAATTTTAAAAGCTTATAATATTACCTTTTCATTTATAAATTAAACAATACTTGTATAAATGAAAATTTATAAATTTTGAAAACAAAAACTTCAAATTCCAGAAAATTTTTAAAAACTTTGTACCAAATATACTCGTCATATTCGCTTACAACTATAGGGTTGAGTTCAAATGAGAATAGAAATTTTAGTGAGAATGAAGGAATGAATCCTAGTCAAAACTCAATCCCCCCCCCCCAAGTTAAATATCTCACAAATGGCTAATAAAAAAATTATAAAATTACACCATAAAAATCAGCGTTATTTCCTCTACGATGAGACATCCTTCATGATATATTTTCGACGATTTTTTTTTTTTTTTGAAGTTGAAAACCAGTAACACGTGTTATTGGTTGGTAACACATGTATTACTAGCGACTAACACATGTAACACATGTGTTATCAGCAACTAACACATGTGTTACCAACAGCTAACACATGTGTTAGTCGCAAGTAACACATGTGTTACATAGTCGTTGGTAACACTTGCGACTAATACATGTTTTACCAGTTTTCAAAACCATCCAAAAAGTGAAAAAAAAAAAAGTTTCGTCGAAAGTATACCTTGTGAGATGTCTAATCGAAAAGAAAAAAAATGTTTATTTTTATGGTGCAATTTTTATGTGTTTGACAAGCCGTTTGTGAGATATTCAATTTTTAAAATGTTAAGGGTATTATTATATTGATGAAATGGATGGTTGAGATTGATTCCTTCATTCTCACAAAAAATTTCATTCTCATTTAAACTTAATTCCACAACACAAGTTACTACATTCGTGTCGTCCCTAGCTTGTCATCATCATTATGACAGACCAAAATATATCACTGACATTGAATTTTCCTAAACAATCACTTTTATATTTGAATACCTACAAATATCTTCAATTTTAATCCTATAAAATAAATAACGACTCGGCTTCTATTTGGTCTAAACTCGTTCCATTTTATATAGATTAGGGTTTTGTGAATCACATCTTTATAATATAATTAATAAATTATTGTATCTCAATCGATCAATATTAAAAGAAGTCATTAAATTCATTGTAGTCTAAGTAAATATTTATATATGTTTTGATGTCATACCGACAATGTTTAGAACTATCATCGTCACTTTCCTATAAACAAATATATATTAAGTTCTCTTGTGATGAAATATAGTTGTGTCCTTGTATGAATTCAAACAACTTATATTATCTAACATGAATAAATTGTTCAAATATATTTCTTTCGTTTCATTTTATTGTTTATCTTTTTTTAAATTTCTTTTTTTTTTTTAATTTAATTTTCTAGTTTTAAAATTAGATGAGTATTATTAATCAAAAGTTCCTTTATTACCCTTAATTTATAATATATATTTAAAAATGGTGTATGTAAAAAGAATAAAACTATCATCTTATTAAAAAAAATACACTGTAATAATTGAGTTTATACTATTTTGTCTATTTATATTTGTGAAAAATAAATTTAAGACGGATGGACCGTCTCATAAAGTTTACTAAATAATTGAATCCAATACGTACAAATAATTTGACATTTCGTTTTTGTTATTATTTATTTATTTTTATATTTTAAATTTATTTATTTACTAAGTCATCAACCCGCGATAACGCGAATCGAATTTAATTTTTATTTGATTAATTTTTATATAGTTTATAGGCACGCTATAATGCGGGATAAATTTAATTTTAATAAAATAAATCAAGTATTGTGGCCGATTTTTTATATATTGTTTATAGACTCTTTAATTTTTATATATGAATAAAATATTTCGTCTAATTTTTTTAATTTAAATAAAGACATTCAATTTTTTTATATAGTTTATAGACCCGCTATAATGCGGGAAAAATTTAATTATAATAACATGAATCAAGTATTGTGACCGATTTTCTTATATGGTAATAAACTATTTAATTTTTATAAATGAATAAAATATTGGGTCTAACTTTTTTTAATTTAAATAAATACATCAAATATTTAAGGGGTCAAATGTGTAATTATACGAAAAAAAAATTAAGATCGTTAGATCATAAAAGGGTGAAAAAAAATAAAGGGTTAAGATTCATCCATCGTATCCTCTTTTAATTATATATAAATTTAAATAAATACATTCAATTTTTATATATTGTTTATAAACCGCTATAATGCATGACAAATTTAATTATAATAAAATGAATCAAGTATTGTGGCCAATTTTCTTATATAGTTTATAAACTTTAATTTAAATAAACATCAAATATTTAAGGGATAAAAAGTATAATTATATGAAAAAATTAAAATTATTGAATTATAAAGAGTGATCACTGTATTCTCTTTTAATTATATAAATAATAATAAAAATAAATTAAATTGAATTAAAAAGTGAGTATATGAGGATCCGATCTGTGAGTCTCTGACCCTGTGTGTAGAGCCGTATAGTATAGTAGGAGTAATATAAATATATAGGTACTGCATCATCATCTTCAAACACACACACAAACACAGTCTTTCTCTGTAGATTCACCAGCACCAATCCTGAGAGAGACAAAATCAGATTTCCATCTCCCCCAAAAGTCCCCCAATTTCGATTCATCAAAACACAATGCAAACATCTCACTCATCTTCTTCATCATCATCCCCAAATTCACCATCTCACTCATCAATCACACTCCATTCACTCATTGCATCATCTACAGATTCATCACCAAATTCCTTCCAATCATCATCACCTTCTCGCTGTTTAGGTCTCAATCTACTCGTTAAAGCAATCTATCAAGTTACAGCTGGATCAATTATCGGTGTTCCCTACATTCAACGTCGAATCATCACCAGACGAAAACGACCGATCCAATTCAACAATCTCATCATCAATTCAGTATCCAAATCGATATCGAAACCGAAACAGAAACCGAAGAGACAAAGGCAAAGAAGAGTTAATATGACAATGCCTTGTAAGTATAGAGACTCTGTTCTTCAACCATTGACTCCTAAACGACGGTCGGAACGATCAGTTAAGATCATTGGTAGTGAATGATTGTATTCTATTATATAAATAGATCGGCTATGATATAGTGATGAATTATTTACATATATATATTTTGAGGTGAGTAATTTCTGTACCTGATCTGATTGATTTAGAGTGAGATCAATGAAAAGACAAAGTATTACTCCGTAAGTTTTTGGAATTACAATTAGATGTGTACTATTTGTAGTTGAATTTTGTTACAATCAGTTTGTGGTAAAATTGGTGAATTTTAGCTGTTTATAGCTGCAAAATTCCGATTCAGTGACTCAGATCACATGTTTCATGTGTTGAATCAAATAATTGGTGAATTAGTACTTATTGAGTCTCTTGAACCAGTAATTGAGTGTTCGAAACTTGCAGCTAACAAGTTGCATGTATCTATTCAACTGTCATTGAACAAAATAGTCTTTTGGTTGTGTTTGTCTTCAGGTCATCGAATTTATAATTGTTGGGATGTGAAGGTGAATTGAACAAGATTGTACAAAGAAAATCTGATAATAGCTTGATCCCAGTGGGATGGTTTTTGATCCGGGAGGGGTTGAGCTGTGAATTTCAAAAAGAAGATTTGATTCGAGAGTGCTTTCTTTTGATTCAGGCGGGATCATTCCCTTGGCAGCCCCATCTCAGCGGATCACCTACAATATGGGCGGGATTGCGTAGGTTGTCAGATTTGGTGTTTTTCTTGTTCTGCATGTTTATCTTCCCCTACATAAGTAAACCCTATGTATTTGTAATCCTTGGTTCGAAAATAATGAATGGAACTCTCTGGTTTAGTCCCGTGGACTAAAGTAATCTCCAAGATTGTATATTGGACATAACCACGTTATATCCGAGTGTCGTATTGTTCGTATATTTATCTTGTTGCTTTGTTTTAAATTGCTAGGTTAGCATTTAACTATCCGTTTATTGTTTGTGGGTGTAACCTTGATCACACGAGTGTTGTTTGGGTTTGATTTTGCTAACAATTGATTGTTGTTAGTTGTTTGTTCTGCTGTAATTCCCAACAATTGGTATCATAGCTCTAGGTTAAGCGATTTGGGAACAATAGCAGATGTAAGCATGATCAAAATAGGTTTTTATGATGGTTAGGGTTTTCAGTTTTTTCTTGGAAGATGGAGATATGGGGTTATTGTGGTCGGATAATCAAAGTTGAACTATATTTGGTAGAAGAGAACCATCAGAGGAACAATCGGAACGAAATAGTTTTGGCCAGCGTACCATCGGGAAAGCGAAAGTTGATAATGTAGGTTTCAAGGTTGTCATTGTGGTTCTCACGGGTTTAACTTGACGATGATCTACATGTTAGTTATATTGTCGATTATTTGATTGTTGTGGAGGAAAATCGGATAAACGAAATTCTGTAATAGTGGTCGATGAAATGTTGTTGGCAAGATCTGATGACGTGGCTGTAATTGATGAGCGGAACAGGCAGGTGTATGTTAAAAGAATCCTGTGGTTGGAGTCGTCACACTCTTCAACGTATATTCTTGGGCTAGAAGACGATGGTGCAGATAACTAGAGAGTGGTTCCAGTTTATCGAAAGTCTTTCGACTCCGCGTGGTCGAGCAGCGTGTCCTGAATGGTATTTCGCCGTTAAGGAGGTTAGAATGGGTGACATTGTTGAAGGGACTTATTGAGAAGGATTACTGATTATGGGGTTAAATTAATCTTCAAGTGGGAGATTGTTGGGTTGTGAAGATCAAATGAAACAAGATTGTATGAAGAAATTTTAAAATAGTTTGATCCCAGCGGGATGGTTTTTGATCCGGGAGGGGTCGAGCTGCGAATTTCTAACAAAATATTTGATCCCAGAGGGATCACTTTTGATCCGGGCAGGATTGTTTTCTTGGCAGCCCCATTAGGGAGGGATCACCTACCATGTGGGCGGAATTGTGTAGGTCAACAGATTAGGTATTTTTCTTGTTCTGCAAGTTTATCTTTCCCTATATAAGTAAACCATATGTATCTGTAATCATTGATTCGGAAATAATGAATGAAACTCTTTGGTTTGGCCCCGTGGACTAAACCGATCTCCAAGATCGAAGATATGACATAAGCATGTTATTTCCGTATGTTGTAATGTTTGTATACTTATCTTGTTGCTTTGTTTTAATTGTTAGGTTAGCAAATAACTATCCGTTTATTGTTTGTGGGCGTAACATCGATTATACGAGTGTTGTTTGGATCTGATTTTGCTAACAATTGATTGTTTTTAGTTGTTTGTTATGCTTTAATTCGTAACAATAATGTGGGCTTTTTATGATTTTAGTAAGTTGATTGAAAAGCTTAAATCTTTTTAGCAAATGATAATGTTGATGATATTCCTCATGACTATAGTGTGTTTGTATGATGTTCTTTGTCAAGAAGAAAGCAACATAACCAAAAAGATGTAGTGTGCATGTATTCAATAGTTTTTATAGGTACGTTATGCATGATACACAAAAGACTACAGTTGAAAATTTGTCCATTAACCTCTTTACCATTTGCAACTAGTTTCATAATTAGTTGACTTTTGGAAATGGTACCAAAATCTGTGAAAAAGTGTTGTATTTTTTAACTTTGTTGGGTGAATCTACCCTGTGATGAACTGATGATGCATTGTGAATCTATGGTGCAAGGAAAAGGTTTCTTTTAAGATATATTATATAAATTATATAATTCAAACATGATGCTTAAAGAGATGCAGATATAAGATATGGGTCACTAATACTTAACTACCAAATCATAGTAGCAGTTCAGAAATTCAAATTGTCCGATTAATCCTGATACCCATCTTTTCATGATTCGTTTCATCAATTGACTTTAAAAACTAATTCCAAGCACTGTGAATCCTCTGACAAATTATACCCAAATTATCAAAATGTATTGCTCACAACTACATCTATATATATATATATTATATAGCACCACAGATACAAGCTAGAATGCATTGAACTATTGAAGCATCCATTGTTTCATCGATTGCAAGTAATGATGCAAAGGTCAGAAATTGCCACATAACTATAGATACACAAAGTAACTATATCGTATCTTCATTGATAATCACACAACCAAGAAAAACTACTGCACTATGTGATGAACAAATGATCCAACCAGAACTTATTATGCAAAAGTACTATGCTACTCTTATTAATTTAAATATAACCATTAAACTACACCTACCATTGGTGGGAGAAAAAAAAAACTTGAGCCATATCCATTTACAAACTAGCATATTTTGTTTGACAAGGCGATCAGTATAGTTTTAAGAGTTTGAGTATGTTATTAGTAAACCTTTTTGTAGAAAGATTCATTTGTATTCCACCTCACAATGTCATAGTTCCTCACAGCATTATCTTCTATCCCTTGGATATATAGAAAAGAACTCGTATTATGAACAGCTTCTTTAAAACCATGAAGGTCCCAATTTCCATTACGATGAGTAGAATAAAGCAGTCCTTAATCCTTATATAGATAGATATTGGTCGATATTAACAAGATTATATATCATCATACACATCAATTCTTATAAATAATCTCCAAGAAGCAAAATGGATTAAAAAATGAGAGTACACATAAAACCAGATTTTAGTATTTACAAGCATAAAAAAGAAATATATAATAAGACGAGATGAAAACACGATCATCCTATTTATTTAACCAATATGACTCTACTTTTGAAGCGGCTCAGACACAGCATACAAGTTAATTTAAGCAGCAGTCTTCTCGAATGTTCTTTCCAACTTTCTCTTACAGGGGGAAGAGTGACAACTTGATGCTTTATTCTACAAAAAGATGACATAGCTGACTAGAAACCCATGTAACTTTCACTTAATTCAGAGGTGCATTTCCGACCCATTTACTTATGGAAGTCATCGAAAATATTTTTAATTCATTAAAAAAAATACAATTACATATAGTTTCAGTAATTATATGTAACTAATTAATTAATTAAAAAAATCAAACTAGAAAGTTTCAGTAATTATATTTAACCCACTACACCAGTTTGGACCCGGGGGAAAAGCACCTGTTTTGACCCGTTTCAAAGCACCCGAGCAACCATTTTTCCATTATCAGTTTATATAACAGAAGCTAAACTAATTAACTGTATCATACCTCTCTGTTCCTTCGGGATTTTGCAGACATTCCCAAGGGAGATGTGTAGGAGTTTGAAGAGTCTGTGGCTTGTCCAGTATGACTCCAGTAACTCCCGACAGTACCGATGATTGGTGTCTCATCAGGGTTATGGGATGGTGACTTTCTTGGAGATGATCTTGCAGATACCTGCTTCACTTCATCGATGGTCCAAGCTCCTAAAATCGGTCTATCTTCAAAGCTCTTCCAAGAAGTTGCTCCATCAGAGTATGAAAATGAATTTCCTGTGGAAAAGTGACTTTCTTCCTTGCTTACTGTTGTCGTTGACTTTTCAGGCTCAACCAACCAACTTGAAAGGCTTGTAGTTACTGAAGTGTTGGTTTTTAGCTTCCCCTTTTGATTAGAAACTTTAGAAATAGGCTCTTTGCTTAACGGGATGGCTATTTCCTCTTGTTTTAAATAAACATTTTCTTTTTCTTGGTGTTGATCCAAAATAGGCATTGGTCTTGCCTTCAATATTTTCCACTGAGTAAGATTCTCAATGGGATCCAACAAAGAATCAACGCTTTGATCGTGATCATTCACATTAAGATAAGACTCTATTGATTTTGCAATCAATTTAGGCGAAGAGCTTATTTTTAACGGACTGTTGACCTCTTTATCATTATCATCATCAACTTCAATAGGACAAGACTTTGGTTGCCTTATTTGGTTAATTGACACTGAAAATAAGGACTCGGATGATTCTTCTTGAACCAATACTTGATCTTCTTCGTCTTCATTGATTACAAAATTATGGTATCTATGCATCGGTGGATAAGATATATAGCTTGAAACACTAGAATCAGAGACTGCTCGAGTTTGAACCTCATTTTTATGTTCTTTTGTTTTTACTTCCTCCTCTACATCACTTCCATTCTCAAGCATATGAACTTCTAAGCTCAAACTTTCTTCTTTTTCTTTCGGTTCCTTCTTTCTCTCCTTTTCGTCTTCAATTTTGACATGAAATCCTACACTTTTATGTTCTTCTTTCTTTTTTAAATTTTCATTTTTAATGTGCACAAGAACTCCCAATTTTCCATTTTCTTTTTTCTTTTCATTTTCTCTCTCTTTTATATTCTCCAATTGCACAAGAAACCCTAATTTTCCACTCTCCACATCTTTCTTACTATCCTCTCCACTTTCAACTGAGATATCTACATTGGACTCAACATCTAAACCTACAGTAACCGTCTTACTATAATCATCATTGATCAGCTGATCTTCACTGTCATCCCTAAAATTTTAATAACAAGACAAAATAAAACAAACAAGCAAAGTGTTCGACAAATTGCCTGAACGAAATAATCACACAAAATTACCTTGAAAAAGATACACTTAATTAATGATACGTAAACACACAGTCAATTAACCATAGAGTAACAATTCAAATTCTTGACTTTATAAATCAAACTCATACAATTACCTTGATTTCCTAATAGGGTTTTGAAATGAAACAAGATTAGTTAATTCTTGTGTGGGTAATTTGATCAAAAGGGAATCACAACTCTTGTCATTTCCCTGAAACAAATAATTAATTCAATTAACAGTTCGGATTAGTATTAACAAGAAAGAAATGATTGGAGTGTGTAATTTTATTTTATGCAAGTACCTGATACAATGAAGATGGATTGGTTGTTGGGTTAACAGATTTTCGATTCTTGGATTTGGTGAAACACGGAAAAACGGAAAAGCAGCCCATGAGTTTGTGAGCTATTTCTGATGCTGATGATAAAGACAATAATTTTTATTTATTTAATGAAAGCTGCAAAGAGACAGTGATAGATGTGAGAAGGAATTGGGGAGGCTTAAAAGGAAGGAAGAGTTTGGAGCGGATTTGAAAAAAAAGTGACCGTTAGCTTCATTAGGCTCTTTAGGGGACCTTAATTAGCTGCTTTTTGTTTTCTTTTGCTTTTATTATATTTAGTGGACTACTGTCATACTTACTTTATACTTTACATAGTTAACTTATTCTTTCTAATGAAAATTTATTTAATTTAATATTTAATTTGTACATTTAGGTATATGGAATACATGTTGACTAGGACTTCAACTTTTATAGGGCGTAAATGGTAATTCTTGGATATGAAGTTTATGGTCAGCAGTAATAAGCTACATTTAATCCTTAAATCACAATTACTCAAGTCCAAACTTACAAATAGGTTTGGAAATATAAATACATTGAAAACTTACAAATTTATTAGGAGTGATTGAATATAAATATAACTATTGATTGAATTTTAAGATATCATTAAAGAAAATTACAATTGCACGAGTTTTTATATAACAACTTTTACATAAAAGGTTGTAGCTTTATTTCAACAATCTAACATAAAGTTATATAAAAATATAATTACCATATAACAAATTCATAAGGGGTTCATAACATAAAAGAATGGGCAATATAATGCTAAAAAGTAGATGCATTATGGTCTTTTAGAAAAATTTAGTTACAGATTTTATACTTTGAACTTGAAAATAAACCATATATCCTTATTTTATCATAACATATATATTTTTTTAAGATCGCATACGGTTGTCGATATAAAACACAAATAACATGTATTTATTATTGTAAATATATTTTATATTTAGTAATATATTTGTTTGTGTTAAAAAATCAATTTTTCCTATCTGTATGTAGACCTTAAATATTTTACTAAAAATTATGATATATTTTGTTCTGTACATAGTAAAATTAATATGTCACTATAATACTTTTAGTTTTATCATAATTAAAATTATAATTTATTCTATTAATAATGAATATAACATCACATTATATCAGTAAATATTAGTATGTATCAAAATTTAAAAGTAATTAAAAATAAATTTATTTGAACTAAATTAAATATTCAAACTTAATATAAATATTTTTTTTTTTATATGTCAAATAAAATTTATTGAAAAAGTAACACCGTAACATACGGGTTAACATACTCGTGGTATATAACGAGTCAAAACATGTAGGTATTTGACTTGATTCAAAACATTAAAACACATTGAATTGTTATATTAGTTCAACAGTACTACTTTTTTCTCTTTTAAAGAAAAATTGTTTAAAAGGTTTTATAGTTTTATGCATTAAACTCATTTGACTCTTTTTACTTTTAGCCAATAAACAGAAGATTTGATATAACAAGTCACCCGTTTGTGGCTTGATAGTCTCATTGTAGTTGGGCTTCTTAAATGGGTCAAATGGGATGAGAAGCCGGATATTAAAACCATGCGAGATCTATCCACGAAATTATTAAGGTCCAGGTGTAATCTCCAAGAAATCACATAGGGTTCATTGACTCCTTTCATTGCTCACAAGACACAAACATCTCACCTTTTGGCAGTAGAGCCGTTGAGGGACATAAATTTATATGGGATAGTTTTTAACATAGTATTATAATTTTCAAAATAATATTTTTTTTATTAAACTAGTATGTTTAGTAATACTCACTTTTTATTTTGTGTTATTTGTAACTTAAATAGCACTACATAATCAGACCCGGTGACATCTGTAGATGAGATTTCTAAAGTTTTGCCAGTGACAGGTCAACATGTAGTTGTATTTCGTTAATAAATCCACTGAATCTGCAAGCTACGTCAAAATATAATGACGTTCGTCAAAAAAGATAAAAAGAAAAATTGCTAATTAAGTGATTATTCAACTAAAATGCGAAAAGGCGATTATTATATTTCCACACTCTATCTGGTAAGACTACTTACTTGATTTTCCATTTTTATGTAACAAAAAGTTACACCTTGCTTGATGTTTAATTAGTAACAGCGCTTCGCTGGCTTGTACACTACGCAATTAAAACTTTATCTTAATTGTTTGATGTAAGTTATACACTTTTTTGTTCCATTCTTTCAGATGTAAGTTGTTGGTATAATAAAATTTAAAAAAGGAAAGCATCAAGTCATAAACCATAATTTTGTGATAACATTAACTATTGTGATGTTTAATTTGATAAGAGTTGTCCTGTATCCCTACTGTACAATAACATTTTATAAACCATATGGAAGAGATCCACACGGTACCGTTTAAGAGTTGTCCTATTCATTTTTGGTCATTCAAGCGTTACAAACCTCATTGCCAACAACTCTTCAACGTCCCACTAAAATTTGATTCATTTGAATTAATTTTTTTAAAGTAATCCAGTTCTAATTTGAAGATGAAATTGTTTTTGAATTTGTTGAGGATAAAGAAATTCATAAATTTCTAATGATCTATCAGTTTATTATGCCATAAATAAAAATCTATCTCAACATTTCAACCGAAATTATCATAAAACATCAAATTTTTAACATGTTTCATTTGTTTAATTATTTAAGTATTAATAAAAAAATATATATATTCAAACTGAAAATTTTCGCAATGTTTAGTTACATATCTACTTATTAATCATTTTCTGAAACAAAACAGAGTTGAAAAAATAAAAGTCACGTCATAAATAAATATCACGTATACAATTTAATAATGAAACTGACAAAGCTTCAAATTTTAACAAGTTTTATATGTACATTTATCCAAATGTAACGATAATTTATGTAAGTAAATATTTACATGATCTTAAAAATGTCAATTTGTTAACTCTAAATTAAATGCTAAAATGCTAAATTACGACGACACGTCAAACCAATATATGACGAATAGGATATTTATTTGGTTCACAAGAGGGTGATGACCTTCACTGTCACTTAACAAGTTTCTGGTTAACACGTGTACTTTAATGCACCCGCGGCAATCAGTCTAGTGGCTCATTCACCAAATCATGTAGACAAACAAGTCACATTAAAATTTCTTAATTCATCATTCGACATCAATAACGTTTCTCATTTTTGTTCTTCTAACTTATTTGTCCAAGGTCCTACCTACGAGTTTATTTTAAAATGTCACATAATTAAAGAAGCTAATGATGTGAAATGAGTCACAATGATAAATATAAATGCCAAATTAAATATGTATTAAACAATATTTTCTGATACGTATAAACTTATGAAAATGCAAACAAATAAAGTATTTTAAATGCAATTCAAATAAGCCCTCAAAATTAGAAAATAAAAATAATGAAGTATACACAAAGATACGAGACTTTTTACGTGAAAAACCTCTTAATGTGAGAGTAAAAACTACAGAACCTTTAACCACTTAAAATCCACTAATAATAACGAGAGAGCGATATAACGGGCCTTCTCTAAATTCACTAGAGTCATACAGTAATCGTCATACTTTTGAACTATAACATCAACAAACATGAAATCAATCAATATAAAAATAAAAAAAGAAATAACATCATCAATAATTCCGACTAGCTGTTCCAGATGTTGTAACTCGAGTTAGAGATCACATGTGACAAATTTAACCGTCCAAAATGTTAACCCAAATGTTAAAAATATGCTGTTCAACAATGATGACGATCTAACTGTTCAATCTCCACTAATAAACAGTTTTATAGACTGTTGAATATAAAATCAAAAATATATATTTCTCACTCTTTTTGTTTTCTCTCTTATAAAATGTGGTTGCACTTGGGACTTAAACATCTTACATTTGAACCTAAAACCATCTGGACAAGTTTTCGCATAATTTAAAACCCATATAAAAAGCCCAACATCTAGCATACTTCTTATAAGTTAATTCCAAAGATGGTGATGTCACATCCATCTCAGACTTTCATTAAGAAAACGAATACGTTATATAGTGACTAGAGTCTATTTAAATACGTTGCACTTCACATAATGTATTTATATCAAGTGGGTAGATAAAGATTCCATGATTGTCGATTAGCAATGTTTCGAAAATCGTTACATGTAATCATCCAAAACACATGTTTATGTAGCATGTGCATGAGACCCAACTAAATTTTCTACTAGCATTGCGGTTTTATATATCAACTTCAAATTAAAGTGCACATTAGCTATTGATTTTAGATATTTTCAAAGCAATGATAAAGCATATGAATATTGAAACTGTCATAGTCAAATAGCTAGTAACAAAATGCACAATCTCTTAAAGAAACTCATACTTTATTTTCTCTAACAATAATGTTCGATTTTTATTTTATTTTTTAATTATTAACATTTCATCTAACAACGTTGTTTGATACTCGTATATAATCAGATTAACCTATATTTAATAGCTAAACCATCACTGCTATACATATTTATGACTCGACAAGCCTTTTTATCATTTAATAGAAAAGGCAAGACCTAAGTTTGTCTGGATACAATTAAAGAGTTGCATGCATATAAAGTTATAGATAAGGAAGTTAAAAAATGTCGATATTAGAAATATAATGAAAATAAAATATAGCTACTATTTTTACTACTTGCATCCTTTTGGGTTGTAAGGGAAAACCTAAAAAGAGTTGTGAATGTGATATTTTAGAGTGTAAAGAAAAAAAGTATGGGGTCCCACTTTGCCATTGAAGAACATATTCCCTTACCTACACATGACACCACGTAATCTTTTTCTTCCTCACTAGTTATAGTGTGAGACAAGATACATACATATATAGACATAGATAAGAGACACAGAGAGAGAAGCAGAAGGCTGATGATATATGCTTCAATTGATCAGAGGAAGATATATGTCCAACTTAAGTGAATTTTGAGTTCGTATGTGGTAAGTCATGATGATCTCCCATACATGCAAATGCATGTATGTGTGTGTGTGTGTGTTTTTAATTATATATAATATATAATTCTTACATTTTTTCCATCTTATTTTTATGATCTATGTACATTAATTTGCATGATTCATAAAACAATTCATAATTCATATATTTTTATTGATTCATAATTAAGCTTTGGTAATTGCCAGTTATACTATTTAGTTCTGGGTAGAGTTAAATATGGGAGAAAAGAAACATTTTTGTACTCTATAATTAATCCAAAAAATATGCGATTTAATCCTAGTTTTATTAATTTATTTTCTTTCAGTATTGTTGTTTTACTCTTTCAACTCCAAAACATTAACAAACTTTGCTACATATATTTCATTCTGTTAACTCCAAAAGACCCGGTTCCAAATTTTTATTTATATTTGTTAATTTTCCTTGTAAACACCACAATTAATTAATATTATTATCTTTGATAAATTTTTAAATAATCACAAGTCACTCTTTTGAATCCAAATACACACTTATATTCAAAAATAAACCTAACATACTTTTCATTATATTTTTATTTTTTATAATGAGTTATACAAAAAAGATTCCCAGTTTTACTCTTTCCAAACTAGCTAGCCACTTGAAATCATGTTAAAGCTTGATATATCTAACTCATATATTCATATTTTTCATGCATTTTTCTTCTTAGATAGGTAAAACATACTCATCAATAATATCTCTCTTATATTTATCTTAAAATAAAAAGATAATTTTTTTGAAAAAATATTTTTGCAGATGAAGTAGAAAAATGGAAGGTAATGGAGGGAAATCATTGGAGAGAATGGTGTCATTGAAGGCTATACAAATGGGAAATTCATTTTCATGCCAAATATGTGTTATTGGATTTCTATGTGGAGTATGTCTCAGTTCACTCTTTCTTGCTCTCCTCACTTCTTTTGGCACTTTTGAGTTTACTCCCAATTCCACTTCCACCTATTTCCTCAGTAAGTTCATTTAATTTCCTCCTTTATTTTTGTTATTGGAATTTATATTACAAAACAATTTTGTTTTCCTTGAAGAATATAGTGATTTCCAATACACATAACACATGCATTGTATGATAAATTAATAACCTGTACATATAAATTAAATGCATATGTGAATAATGAATATATAGTCAATAAACTACTGGTATGTCTGCCAGTATTTTGTTAGTTAGGTTGGGCATGTATTTTGAAAAAGATTTTATGCTGCAGTACTTTTGTTCTGGTTATCTAATAACTGCAATTGCAATATCAAATTTATCTTCCTCTTTTTTCTTTATTCTTTTTTACCAACTTACTTGTCTATAAAATGTTAAACAAGATTGTGACACGTAAAATTCAAGATTAAGATGAGGAGAGAAAACAACATTCTTGTCTTGTCTGTTACTGAATGGATTGATTATACGTACATTTAGACATAAGTGACGATACATTACCAGAATAATCGGGTTTTGCGACGAACAAACATCGTCGCAAAAGGGCCTACCGCCACGACAGATCATCGCAAGCAAGTCATCGTGGCAGGCATGCATGTGTCAGTGAACTGTGACGACAATCCGGGCCCACGTATTAATATCCTGACCGAAAGAAAAAGAAAAATTAAAATTATTTGCGACGATAACTATGTTGGCAAAAGGGTTTTATATTATTTACTTTTAAATAAATTATAACCTTTTTGCGATGATAAAGTCATCGCAAAAGAAAACTATAGCTTATGCTGAATGTTTGTAAAGATCTTTAGCGACGATATGTCGTTGCAAATGGGGCCTCCAAGTAAATGGTTATTTGTTGTCGCAATAGGTTTTTAGCGGTGACACTTCGTCTCAAAAAGGCTACTATAATTCTGGCAGGATCTTGTTGTTTTTCAAAGTTTTACCTTATGTTTCAATTTTGCAGCTTTCAATGTGTTTTAAAGTATATTTATACAAAATTTCGGCACTTTTGAAATTCAAAATACAACATACACAACCAATTATATAACAATTTCGAATCTTCAATTGTTCTAGCAAATATATACAAATCGATCAAATGTTCAAAACCCAATTACAAATGTTTACAAACCTCTTAAACGATAAAATATGCCACAAACCAACTTATTAATTCTCATCATCTTCTTCTTTTTCTTCTTCAAAATGGCTCGGATAGTGAGCAGGTCGAAAGCGAGGAGGCTGTGGAACAAGAATGTTCGCCTATATTCAACTTAGGACTGCATAAAGTTTTATTGAGTCTGGAACATTTCATGGACTTCTTGTTAGGTATACAACATCGGTGCTTGTGACCCAGCATTTGCACTTATTTTTACAATGCGTTGTTGATCTGTACATTTTATCCAATTAATATTAACCACGTCACATCTAAAAAGAAAAACGAAAATGCTTACAAAATCCAGTTTACCGGGACAACTAGTAATTGATTATCATATTACGTATCTAGACAATATTGCATACTTAGTCTAGACAATAAAAAAAAATAACTTATATACATAAAACAATAAATAACCAATACGTTACATGTGTATTACATTTGCCTTTACTTTAATACTCCGTTAATTTAGTCCTCTTTAACTTAAGAGTTTTAAACTAATATTAATTGAATGAAATCTTTCACTATTTAATTAGTTGATTACTTGTTAGCAAGTTGATAGCAACTACCTTGTAGAAATTGATAGAAGTCTCATAATAATTAATGATAATTGCCAGTTTGCCACATGTTTTGTCTGTTTTAACACTTCAAATCAGTTTTTTTATATTTTAATTAAAAAATTGATGGAGTATTTGCTAAGGTGGATTATTACATTGGTGGATCATAATAATTAAAAGATCAACATGAACTTCATTAGTCAAAAGACAAATGGGTAATGAGTACTCTACAAGGGTGTCTGAATGAAGCAAACTAAAGTTAGTACTACCTTATAGATTAATAATTTTATTGAAAAAAAAGGTTACTTTGAATTATACTCTATAGTCTGTAAAAATTATTTACATTAAATATTACTCGAATGTTTGTCCTTGTGAGCTAGACTTTAATTTGTAACCTTTTTTTGTAATACAAGCATATACTTCAAAGTAGTACATATCTTCTTGAAAAAGACACTTACCAATATGTTATCTTTTTTTGTTGGCTTAAACTTCTAAATCCAGGAAAATGTACAAGTTCTATGAACTGGTGTACAAGTCTCGAAAGAAACTTAGATCTGGATCTACGAAGTTCAACTCTGGAAAATAGACAGGCCATACTCATCGTTAAACAAGGGATAGCGACTAGAAACTAGAAAGGTTTTTAAGGTTTAGGCCTCATAGGAAAAAACTAGAGTCATTTTTACAAAAAGAACCCTCATCTTTCAAAGTTATCACAGTTAGACCCTTCAACTGTGTACTACTTAACTCTATAGTCTATAGGTTGAGACATTAAGTAAAGGGGGCAGTTATATATCTCCCAAACATAATGGTAAAAAAAGACTATTTTCTACTAGTAATATTCATGATACTGTACCTAACATTGTCATATATATTTTTCGAGAACGGCAAAATCTACCGTCTATTATGTATAACTACACATAATTAACACTATCTTTTAAACCCGTTTGTTTTACAGATGCCTTTGCGGGACGAGAATGCGAATCTAAATCGCAGGTAGTAGAAAACGTGATGATATCACAACATATTATCGAGGTCCAAGTCAACGATCCGGTCAAGTCAATTTACTTGACTTGGAGCAAAATGTTAAACAAGTCAAACACCGGTGAAGCTTTGTTCTCGCGAAATGTAGCAAGTGACGAGACTACAGTGCGTACACCTCCTCATTTGGAGAACTGTAAGCTAACGAATGAAGTGAATCAGCTTCTTGATAAGCGTACAAAAGATGGGAAATTGCCACCGTGGACAATGTGGAAAGGTTTCTTGAATAACTACCCTTTATCGACAAAAGACGAGCAACAAGGGTATAATGGTCATCAACTTATCTCCCAAGGTGGTTACCCTCCATGGGTACGTGTTAGTTTTAACCATTTTTCTAACTTTTGGGCTTTTGACTTTCGGTTAGTTGGGACTCCGGGTGGGGGTTGTGGGACCTACCAGGGGTCCTAACTAAATGTTGGATGCTAGTTTTCCTTATGCGATATATTTATTGAGCGTTTATGCAGATCAAAGGGTCGGAAGAGGAAAATTATCCGTTAACAAGGAAAGTGCAACACGACATATGGGTGCATCAACATCCTGTAAATTGTAGGGATTCAAAAGTGAGGTTTTTAGTTACGGATTGGGAGAGAATACCTGGATTTGGCATGGGAGCTCAGTTTGCTGGGATGTGCGGGCTTCTTGCAATTGCTATTAACGAAAACAGGGTGCTTGTTACAAACTACTATAATCGAGCTGACCATGATGGTTGTAAAGGTACATAAAACGTTACTAAAACACATAGCACATACACAATTTTGTTCATTTATCTTAGAGTTAGAAAAGTTCAATATACTGAATTTTGATTTTATTTCAACGGGTCATGTTAGTTCATTAAAAGATTTTATTAAATATAGGACACATGTTAAATTGGTCAAACGGGTCAAAGAGTTACTGCTATTATTGTAACAATATAGTATTTGTAATCATATTTAACACATTAATTATTTATTAAACTACAAACAATTTAAAAAGTGTTTGAGGGTCACCCCAACTCGACCCAGGTCGTTTGAACCGAATACATTCTGATCTGCTACCCAACTCACCTACCAACCTATCTCTGCATACCATGATCACCTGCACTGTTTAGATATCCAGATCTTAGGCTGTGGGATAGGGCCATGGGATTTAGTAATTTCTCACTTGTGTATACTTTCATTTCATATTCACGATAGGTGCATCGAGGTCTAGTTGGTCATGCTACTTTTTTCCTGAAACATCACAAGAGTGTAGGGAACGAGCCTTTGAACTCATGAATGAAAAACAATCCTGGGACGATGGAATTATTACAGTAAAAGAAAACTACACAACAAAGCAGATATGGACTGGCCAGATCCCACGGTAAATGCTCTAACAAAAGTTCAAAATCATATATCCCACTCAATGACTCAAGATAAAAGGCATAACTTCTACATTTTTCCCATCATCTTTGTCACCGCTGATTTAGTGAAAGTTTATTACAGAATTTGGGGAAATCCTTGGAGTTACATGCAGCCAACAACAGAAATAAACGGAACGTTAATTGGCTATCATCTAAAAATGGACTGGAGATGGTGGCGAGCACAGGTAGATCACGAGATTTGATCACATGGTTTTCACATAATCTTTGCCGAAATGTTAATAATATCCCTGAAATTTCATTCATTTATTAGGCTTTGCGTTACCTTATGAGGTTCCGAACAGAGTACACATGTGGTTTACTAAACGTTGCACGGCACTCTGCATTCGGACTAGAAGCTGCAGAGTTAGTTCAAGCAACGCGTATTTCACAATATGTTAAGGTTCGTTTGAACTTGCTACTGGTTTGTGTTACAACTTATAAGTAGACAGATTTTGAACATGATACATTAATATTATTAAATATAAACACCAATATACTGCAGGAATACGCAAAAGC
This sequence comes from Logfia minima, assembly GCA_963921325.1. Classification (NCBI taxonomy): domain Eukaryota; kingdom Viridiplantae; phylum Streptophyta; class Magnoliopsida; order Asterales; family Asteraceae; genus Logfia; species Logfia minima. The sequence continues at coordinate 4,814,801 of OY992770.1, forward strand.
TTCTAGATCTGCAATGGAAGAATATGTATGGTCAAATCACGAGCCATGGACTCCAAGACCTTTATTAAGCGTACATGTAAGAATGGGGGACAAAGCATGTGAAATGAAGGTTGTTCAGTTCAAAGAATACATGCGTCTTGCAAACAAGATCAGGAACCATTTCCCTCATTTGAATCGTATTTGGCTATCAACTGAGATGCAAGAAGTGACTGATAAAACAAAGGTTTATGCAAACTGGAAGTTCTACTACTCGAATGTGAGACGACAAGTGGGAAACATTACAATGGCTGTATATGAAGCGAGTCTTGGTAGAGAAACGAGCACTAACTATCCGCTTGTTAACTTCTTGATGGCTACTGAAGCTGACTTCTTCATTGGAGCTCTGGGTTCGACGTGGTGTTTTCTCATTGACGGAATGAGGAACACCGGTGGAAAGGTAATGGCTGGGTATTTGAGCGTTAATAAGGACCGGTTTTGGTAAAACCATGTCAATATAGCAATGTCGAATATCGTTCTGAAATAGTTGATAGGTTAGACACAGAAAAAAAAGGTACGAGTTGTTGTGTGTTTAAATATCTTCTTGTCTAGTGTACAAACAATAACGTATAAAAAATATTGTTACACCATAATAGCTTAATAAATGTTATCACTCATCATCATAGATCAATTTTTGAGATGCACAAAAATTATCAATTTTTTTTTACCTTTTGCTCTTTCTTGTTTCTCCCTCACTATAACACGTCCATTTGTAACACCTAATTTGTAATTATTTTTACTATCTTTTTGATAAATGTGGCATTTCTCCCTCGTAAAGTTCAAGAAAAATGGCTTAACACTAACTGATTTGTACATCGCAAAAAGTAACGTGCACAGTATATAAGATGTTGTTCTATGTGCATTAAAATTGTATACTTGTGATGTGTGCTCACATATGTGACGAGCACATCGCTACCCAACACTGTTACTGTATAAGTTAAGACTGCAGAGCAGGAATTACAGTAGCACTTAATATGAAATTTTGCAATAAAACTGAGGAGCAGGAATAAATATAAATAAAATAAACATTGATACACCATGTTGAAGCTGTTCCTGAGAAAACTACCAAAACCACTGGAACAAACCATCACAAGAAACAAAGATTGCATACAACAATCAACCCAACAAGAACCCTAAAAATCAAATTATATCACACAAATTCCATCCGGGTCATACCCAAATGCAAGAATGAACCCATCAATTGATCACTCCAAATCTTCACTCAACTGGCTTGCACCATTTTCAGTGCTTCTAGCTGCTGCTGCTGCTGCAGATTGCTTCTTGTGTTTCTTGATCTTGGCCTTCTTAGCCTTCATCCTGCGCTTCTTCTCGTTGGCATCAACCCATGTGTAGTCAGCTGGTATGTTAAACGGGTCTGTCTCGTCCCTGAAGCTACGACCCTCAGTATCACTTGATTGGTCGCCTCGGTTCCCTTTCATCCATGAGATCCATGAAGTTGATCCCTCAGGTTCTTTAGATTTTGAATCTTGAAAATGAGCTGGGCTCGAGAGTGGTGTTGAGAATTCTTCCGATGAAGCTTGTAGCTCCTCGAATTTTGTAAATGTCACGAGTACTCTGATTGTTGGCACGATTGGAATCGCAATCTGCAGCAGTCACAAACTGATATTAGTATAATCTTTCGAAATTCATTTCTCAATTATAAATGTCATCAAATATAGGCTATTGAAATAGATCTAGACTGGGTTTTTTACTGAATGAAGGTTCAACCGGTTAAAAGAATGGGTGATTAAGTACTTTTTTTACTGTTCGATAATAATTGGTTGCAGCTAGTATGTAACTAATATTTGACCCTTAGGTAGTCATATAATCAAAAGTGGAATCTGTATTAGATGGTCAGTTTCAAAAGGCAAAATATATGAACATGCATCAATTAGGAATAGCCGTACTTATTTTATAAGAGTAGCTGATACAAACTAATGAATTATGATATATTATGTGAGGCAAGTATCATAATAAAATATATGAATCTAATAACAGTATTAAAAACACCTACAACATAATGAAACAGTATATGAAAGGGAAAGAGTACCTTGACTGGGAATGTACCGTTAGGTAATTTGGTAGTTAGAAGCTCCCTTAATCTTCTAATGGCTTTCACCTTATTGGCTAAAATGTCAAGTAATGGCACAAGCTCTTCTGTTTTCAATGGGAAATCTGGTGTCAACCAAAGAACTGGTCTCAACCCTTTTCTATACTCACTTTCATGTTTAGATTCTGTGGAAGATCCTTTCTTCTTTTTCTTCTTAACACTCTTATCTTTCCCTTTCTTGGACTCGCTATTGCTATCCTCCACGGGAGTTTCATTAAGTTTTGAAAACTTTTTTAGAATCTTTGAATCTTCAGGATCATTGGCTCCTGCTTTTGAACCTTTCTTGTTCCAGCCAAACCAACTTTTCTTATCTTTCGTGTTGGATTCAGAAGTTTCAAATGAACCCGAATCACTATTTTCATTATGGACTTCGCGGTCTTCATCATCACAGACGTTTTCAGAGTTTTCCATTTTAAGAGCGGAATTCAATTGTATCTTTTCTTCGGGTGTCAAAACGTCATCATATTCATCATGGTCACCTCCATTTTCGACTCCCCTTTCATTGGAAAAAAGCTCCTCATCCGTCATAGCACCCGGGACCCGCCGTGATTTCACGCTCACCATCACATGGAGCATATCATACACCTTACTTTTCCAGGGTCCGACGGGTTCCGTCCTCTCTTGTCTTCTCCAATTCAAATGAGGAACAAGCTCGGCCTGTGTCACATCAATTCCGGGCCTGTACATATTAGTTTGAGACATCAAAGCTACTTCATGTGCAACTTCAGCCTCCGAAGGTTGCGCACCCGCTCCCTCTAATGCATTCGTTATTTCTTTCTCTTTATGAGAAAGAACAATCAGAGAACCGGGAGGCAAACAAGCACTACCATCGTCCCGTGAATACCCGTCTCCAAGAAACATAAAAGTTTGATCCGACCGTTGAATTCTGAACCCGTCAAAACCTGCAAGAGTCATATCCGCCCGTAGATTAGACCCGCGTTTCCAAATCCGATATGTATCCGACGGGGCGATCCTTCCTATAAACGGAATAACTGAACTCTCAAAATGAAAAGTTATTTCCATGTAAAAATCACGAATACGGTTAGCTGAAGCCACTATACGAGGTAGCCTACGACACCATTTAGCCCACGCAAGAGGCTGATAATGGCGAGCAATGATCATAGCTATATTTTCTTCTCGATTACAAACTGCCTCTTGAAGCGCACTCCATCCGTGCTCGTTTTGAAGACTCCAATCTGCACCGGCAGCCATCAAAATGTCTGCAGACACGAGATCCTTAAGACGAACTGCAAGATGAAGCGGTGTCTCCCTGCCCGGAACATCACGACGATCAATTACAGCTGAAACAGCATCAGCATCCAACTCAGCAGCAACCGATTCAGCCTCGGTGATAACTGCACCAGCTTTTGCTAACCGTGGAAGTGCAGTAATAAGTTTCTTTAGGGCAACATGGTCTTTTTGAGCAACAGCTAAATGAGCAGGACTATGGGAATACTTGGAGTGATCTTCCATTAATTACTTACTAATACTATTAACAAATTCAATTAAGTTAAGAATTCACCAACCATCATAATCCCAAAATCACCAATTTATAACCTAATTTTGCTCCACATTGTGAGAAAGCCCTAAATCTTAAAAACTAAACCTTCAACAACAACTGTCGGTTATCCAATTGCCCTAAATCTGAAAACGGAAATTGAATAATAAAATTTAACTCAATTACAACAACGATAACAACTTAGAACTCTATTAAGACAACAGATCCATGCTACTTTATGAAAAATTTAAGATAATAATATAATATTATTAATAAATAGAGAGTAAGAAGATACCTGATACAAATGAATGGATCCAAACAGTTGATGGATTGTGTTTTATAAGAAGTTTATAAAATGTTATGTATAGGTATGTGCATATACATCAGTTCCTTCTTGTTGTTTTTCAGAAGGAACTCGCACAGCTCAGATCTCTATCTCTCTTCAATTAACTGTTAGTATAATAAATTAACATTAATAATATAGAAGAAATAAAGAAATAAATTAGAGGGTCATGTGAAGCTTAAAAGCGGAATATATTGGTTCAATTTTTTGCCTTTACTGTTTTCCAGAGGTCAAAAGGACGACGATGGCTACTTGATGGATGGACATTTACGAAGAATTTTTTTCATATTCGATTTGTATGTTGGATTCCTTTTTTTCTTTTCTTTTTTAATATATAAAATATAAAATAAAATTATTTTATTTAAATTGTGTTCATCTTATTTTGAATACTATATCTTGTATTGTATTTGTTTAATGTTTAATAATAAATCTAGATACGTTTTAGCTTAACTAATACGATATATTATTCTTTGTACAGCCCTAATAAGTAATGACCCTAAAAGCTATAAGGTTATGGTTAAACATAATGATGCTCAAGTAAAAACAATTTCATGAAATAGAGAATCTAGATATCTATTAAATACGGAATATTTACAAATATTATCATTATTATTTTCTAAATTATGTTCACAGATATTTTTATTTTTATACTTTTTGACATTTTGACGTTGACAGCCGATTGTATTTTCCGGTACATACATCCGTCAAAAATATCATCATAGTAATTGTTAATGGAAACGAATTTACGTTATTGAGTCCAACATGTGACATCATAGTTCACCTACCAGTTACCTAAAACACACATTATTAAATATAGAAAGAATTTAGATAACAAGTTACCCACATTACTATAAATAGATAGTTGCGAATAAATGAGCCATTGACCAAATAACTAATAATTCGACCTATTAAGTGCATAGAGTTGAATACAATACTCAAATATCACCTCTTACCTGTTATACGATATCTCGAGAAATGAACATAATCGTTAGATTTTTACTAGTTATGAGTAGACTTTTATAATTTGAGTTAAAAATCTAAAAAACGTGACAATTTAAATTTTGATTCTTAAATGACTTTGACTTTTATAAGTTGTTTATTGATTCTTACGAGTCGTGTGCGACTCTTCCAGATCATGTGTGACTCTTACGAGTCATAAAATTTTAAAAAAAATTAGTGTGATATAATACAAAAGTATAAGGACAAAACATAAAAAGATATTATTATATTCTATTTTAAACTAAGCCTTTGTGTTGATTGCCTGTTTGAATTATCGACTTTCATCATCTTTTACTTCTCTTAAGGACAAAAATCTAAAAACAATAATATATATACATATATATATATATATATAATTTAAAATAGTAACTCTTACGAGTCAAGTCGAGTCACAAGTGACGATTTGAAAATCAAGATTCCGAGTTACAAGTTAACAACTATGGATATGATCTGTTACTAGTTTTAAGACCCGTAGATTCGCAAGATTATACATAAAACTTTTTGTTAGTCGTTTACTTCGTGTAATGAAATATGAAAAAAATATATTAATAAAGATCAATTAATATATGTATGTCTTTATATTAGTGTGAACTTGTTTTATAAAACTTGATCATAGTGTGGTTCTTTCGTATTGTAAATTTAATTACAGTATGTTCATTTGTAAATATATAAATATGAATTGTGATTTCGCTCAAAATATGAATAACGTTGAGAGTTGATTTATAAGTATACTATAAGCATGTTAAATATGATAGTTAAAAAAAAAGTTAGTTTTATGAGTCATTGTGCATAATAACTTATAAATAGGTTATTCAAATACGTAATAAATGATTATAATGAAAGTCCATAATAAAAAATAGGAGTGTTTAGTAAGAATTTTTATTAGATAGTAGTAAAATTATGGATATATGAACTTGTGTTTGACAAATAGTGCATATTTTGTAACACAATACGCACGAATGACTTCAAAAATAAGCATCATTATTAGGAACCAAAAGAAAGAAGATTATAAAACCCGCAATATATTTGAATATAAACCAATGTGGGTTAACACAAATGTAACCAAGTTAAAACATGATGACCATAAAAGACTATTATAACTCAATCTTGAGTAGCTTGCTGATCTTGGGTATCCATGATCATAAATCGTGTTGTATATATGTACAACTCTAGCTCTTGAAAAACAGCCGAGTTATTACCTTTGGTTGACGATAAATAATGTAACAAATGGAATGATTGTTTGGCTTCCTATAACTAAAGTAAGGAATTACTATATTAAGTATGAGCTAAGCTTTCTGAAATCACACAGGCTCAAGTCAAACCAATTGATGGTTCACTCATTGACCGTGTGATTAGTCCAACAATTACTTAGCTCCGAGAAGGAATAGCTATATTGATCAGAATACTGATGATGTGGTGAAAAGTAACTTGCCTGACTCATGTAACCAAATTATCAGTGCGGGAATAAAGTGATCAACAAAGTAAAAACTAAAAGTACCCATAGATGTTGCTTTGAAGCCTGCAATATTAGGTTGACCTTTTGAAGTCAAACTTTTTGTATATCACTTGATACAATAAGTGCTTGTTGGCACTTTTCAACTTATAAATGTGTAATTAGGATCAAAGGAAAATACCTCTCAATGTTAAGGGCTTGGCTCCTCTCCACCTTCAAGTAAATCATCAATAACAATATCTCATGAGATGAAATTTGACATTTTTATTTCAGCAAAAATCATGTGCATTAATTTAGGTTTTCAGAGGCAGCATTCGTAGTTGACATTTTAAAGATATAATTTAATTTAAGACATACTGATCGATGATGTAATACAAAATGCTTATATGTAGATTCTATAATAATACAAATGAATCTAACATAAGTCAAAATCGTATTATGTACATACGAGAATGTTATACAAAGAAACATAACAACTGAAAACCCATTACAAATACTGCATAGTTAAATAACCATTCTAAAATTGAAACATATTTTAAACTATGCATGGTGTAGCTTTTTAATTTGATTGAGTTGTATTTTATCTTAGGTTATTGCTACATATATGGGCAAATGGTAGATTTGAAGTGATGAAGATAAGCAAGGAGATGGCTTATCAATGTGATAGATGATAACCTAACAACAATGCCAAAAATTCATAAAAAAGATTATGTATTAGAGAACTGTGCAAAATGCAAGAGGGGACATTTTAGAACGAAGATGCTTACTGATATTATCACTCCCCATAAAATATGAATTTTCACAACCTTACTGAAACAATCAGGTTTTCAATGCATTGAGGTTCTAAAAATCTCTACGACTTCAGCACTATATATCAATAGCAAACTACGTAATACACAATGCAAAATTTCCTAGCATTATAGTTGGTAGCTAGGAACTGCAATGATTAAGTATGATAAATTATAAGGTGCATAAAAGAAGAAAATGATACCAAGTGAAATTCTTTCGAATAAACTTCTAGTGGTGTCACTTCACAATGAAGCCTTTTTTACCGTGCAAGAAATGGGTCTTCCTGTTAAAATGGAAAAGACTAACTTTAATTAAATTAATTACCATAGAAAAATATTAACTGCCTTAAAGAAAGAATGTGAGACAAGCCTAACCTGCGTCAGAGCATTGACCCCTAGAAACTTTGTTGCAAACTCAATTTCACTAAGATATTCACCTTTGTAATAGAACATATAGCAGTCATCACACATCAAAACAAATAACAAAAAAACTACTACTATTTCTTGCTTGCTTTTTAAATCTTCAAAGGTGTCAACAACAATAATTGACACTTCTAATGCATAGAGCGGGTGTTTTCACTTTCACTTTTTGTTACCGCAACATCACCTACTACAATATCACATTTAAAGGTGCTAATCCAATGCTCGGCTCCAATATACAGTAGGATAAATACATGAGGTAATTGTGGCACATTTGATTCTAACGATGTACCTATAATTCTTTTCTATATATCATAATAGAGGAACTTATAACATATGTTTGTCTTTGACATACAACCAGGGCATAAAAAAAGCAATAAACAGTCATACTTGAGAGAAGTTTTGGCACTTTCAATAGTATTTCTATCATCATCAGCATCACGAGTAGGAATCCCAAGGTCGTAATAGAATAGTGAATAAACAAATCGACCTAACTTCACTAAATATCTTATGTTAAAAATCAAAATAGAAGAGTATGTGTAAGGATATCAACCAACAAAATCAAGACAACCAAGATCAGTGAGTGTAGGTAATGGGTCAAAATGGGTTCGAGTTAAAAATGATTGTTTTTTATACGGGTTGAAATCAGCACACACAATTTTATCCATTGTTCACTTTATCTTAAGAGTTCATGTGTTAAATATAACTACCATAACGTTACAACAATAGTCTACCAGTAAAAGAAAAAGATCTAGGAAGCTATGAACATATAAGATACAACATAAACAACTTTTAACGTCTAAAAGCTTTGTTTCAATCAAAATATGAATATTGAGCTTTTTTCTAATGAATTAGTCTAAAACTCCAAATTATGTGAAGTATGGCTATCTTTTTTAATCACCGTCTCCAAATAGTGATTCACGCATTTTTATAAAACCATAATGAAACTAAACCTACCATGAAATTCCTATCAACATGTTGACATATAGTGCAACTATTCCTAAAAGATATGAAATATGGAACATATATTTGGCATAAAATTATAATCCATGTTTTCATAATGAGTTTTATAACCCCAATTTGCGACTATGCGTGAGAAATACTTACAGTTTCATACGTGTAGCTATCAAGCTCATCTACATTATCATTAGCAAGCAATAAGTTGGCCAATGCGACAACCTTGCAAATTGATGTTTTGATTCTACTATATGCTAGTTTGCTATCAGATCGACAATTATATAATTAAAAATTTTGGTTTGCAAATATACTATTGTATGTTACTTTTCACGTATGCTTCTTTTCGCCATCACCTCCATCTACTTGTCACTGTCGTCTGCTATCATTGAAAGCATATCTAACTCTTGCCCTAATTTTGGTTCATTGTTTCAGTTTATGTTGTTATTTGCTTCAATTGACCTTGACCATTAAAATCCTTTTGGGAATGTTTGGATTTATAGACTTGCTTTTATGTTTGCTCTTCGTATGAATCCAACTTTCAGGAAATGTATTGTGGTACACCTTGTTTATTAGTTGTTCTATCCATTCAGACCGCTCTAATTGCTATACAAAGTGGAAAGATTTCGTGGATGAATGGGTTTAATTTAACATCTATCCTAATTAGTCGTAGCTAATCTCATATCGAAATGATGATATGTTAACTATCAGTTTTAAAATCGGTTTGATGCAATAATAATGTAACGTACTGACGTCAAATGTTCTACGTATACAAGTTTTTTTTTTTATCTAGGTATACAACAAACGGAAAGAAACCATTTTCATATCTTGACATACATTATTTTTACATGCTGCAATATGCAATTTGCTTATTAGACAATGCCACATAAATTATTGAGCCACGTCAATGTTCCTCCCAAGAACAAAATTAAAATATGGGAAAACCAAATCAATTCATATACCAAACCACGAACATCATAAACACCAAAATCAGTTATAAAAGAATAATTATGAAGTTCCGTATAATTATCACCTCTCAAGCTCTAAAGTTTTGTATTCCATGATCGATTCATATACCAAATTTTCCTGTAGAATGTGTCAACCTATAATTTTTGCTTTGTGTATGATCAAGAAGCAGATACTTAATACAAAAGGTACCTTGTATACATGTAACATTCGATGACAGTATATTACATTATTATTTTATTAATTTAACATCTTAAACAATATAATATATATATAATAATGGTTATTAGAGCAAGCACCCACTTCCTCTCATATACACACTACCCCGTATAGATGCCATCAATCAATCACATAATATAATAATAATATAATATATAATATAATATAATTTAAAATAATAACTCTTTCAGCGAATCGAAATGAATTTCGCGAACTACAATTTAAGAATGAACAAATATTGCCCATATGCGACCGTGTACGCCGCGAAGTAGTAGCTAAAGACGGAGTTAAACCATAACCAATTTACAAGCACAACACTTTCCAACACCTACTCTTTGACCTTTTTTTTCTCTCTCCAAAAGTTTTCGTTCAAATCTCTTTCAAAAAGTGTAAATGCGCTTCACGCTTCTCTCAAAATTAAAATTCACCAAAAATATCGAAAACCCCCTTTGATTTCATTCGAAACACCACAATCCATACATTTATACTTACTACTTGTTCAAGGTCAATTTCGTAAATACGAAATATTTCCCGATCTATCATCTAACTCTCCCCTAAATCTAGGGTTTTTTCTACTCTTTTGTCCTTAGGGTTTCCAGTGATTCAGTTTAGGTCATTTCAGGTTTGAAAGAGCAATTAGGGTTGTGAATTGATAATTATATGAGCTATCAAACTTCAGACTTTGGTCCTGATTGAAGTTAGGCCAAGCTTCTGTGAAAAATTGGGGCTTTTTAAGTTTAGGGTTTGTTTATGAAATTTTGAAGGAAGGATGTTTTATTCACAGTTTATATTAGCAAAAAAGGGTCCTTTAGGGACAATATGGATCGCAGCACATTTGGAGAGGAAGCTTCGTAAGAATCAGGTTGCAGATACTGATATTGGTGTATCAGTAGGTAATATATTTCTATTGTATTAGCCCTTATCTTTTGTGGTTTGAATTCTGATATCTTTAGATGCAAGAATGATTTTGTATTACTGTACTTAATATGAAGTTTGTTAACTAATTTTTAAAATTTGCTGTCTTTCTGTATGTCTTTGTTGAGTGTGGCTTATTAATTAAGCTAACTGGTTTAGTACTCAGTTAGGCAAGTGATTCATATCTTGGTTTTAAGCTAACAGAACTTTAATGAGCTAAGCAGTTTATTCCTTTTGGAAACTTAAAGTAACTGCACTTTGCTGGCTGAAACTACAGAAGGAACTAATCATTAGATTTTGCAATTTAGACAAAAGAGGCTCAGTTAGTAGGGTACTTAGGGCGTAACAAGTAGGTTCAAGTTCTATTTTTGTTTATTTGTTTAGTGACTTAGTCCTGTAGGGAAGTACTTATTGAATTTTCTTTTGTTTAGAAGACATAAAAATAAAACAATAAATCTTTGATAAAGGTTCACATTAAAAGTTTATGTGAAGCAAAAAAATATAAAATTTCACTTCTTTGTAAATTTATGTGAAGTCAAAAAATAATAAAGATTCACAATTAGAATTTTCCGTGAAGCAAAAATAATAAAGGTTCACAAATAAAAATAAACTGTGAATGGAAGCCGAAAGTGTTCTCACCGTTCTTCTTTTAACATTGTGTTCTCATTGGATCCCATGCCTATATATATATATGTATAGGTGGAGGTTCAAATGAGAACCACATAAAAGTTGAGAACAAATGAGAACCACATAAAAGTTGAGAACTCATGAGAACCACTATCTTACATATTTGTTCAATAGGTTTGATTGAGGAAGAAAAAAAAGCAAAAAACCTTATAAGTTAGGGCTTAAAACACATTTTTACTGATTTGTTTACATGTAAACAAATATTTTCTTTTTGTGGTTTTACACATAATTTTAGGACCTTTTGAACTTTTTTTCTTTCTCAATCGAACGTATATCAATGTTCACAGAATGAAGTTAATCACATGTGAACAAATTCGTAATCAAGAAGTTCTCAAATTTTACGTGGCTCTCATTTGAACCTTATATATATGTATATGTATTTGGACCAGTGATTTATAAGGACTGTCAATCCAAAGGAATCACACCCTTGATCATAAAATAATAATTGTTAGCTGGATCTTGTGAAAGTAGGATACTTTCAGTTCTAGAGTTCACATATCAAGCTTACAGTTGTTAGGTGGGTACTCAAATGGTAGGGAATTTATTTGAAGTGGAGCTTATTGCAATAACATATTGCAGATGTTTTAATCTTTCTACCAGACACAAACAATATTTTTTGTATCAATTTTAACACGACACAACCTTATAGCTAGTAGCCTGTTCCTCTTAAGTGAATCCTTGATAGAAGTCTATGCATGGAAACTGTGGAATTAACATGTCCTGTATTCCACCAAAACATTTAAATTGAAAGTTGTAATATAAATATCCTTGAATCGTATGAGCTGTGTGTCTTATTTGTAAATAGGTAGTAAAAAACACGGTGTATATTTTCTGGCAGTTGTTATCATTTGTTTCAGTACTCCTTATAGAAGTTAAAATCACCATTTCAGTCTTGTTGAGGACTTGAAATTGTCAGATTGACTGGATTAAGTTATGTTTATAGTTTATATTTATTTTGAATATTTCAGTTTCATCTGAAGTTGATCATGTCTTCTTTATGACTTGTTTCATAATTAGTTTACCAATTTAAACTGTCAATCTATCCTGGTTGGTTTTGTCAGACTCGATCCTTTTCCCTGAGATGCCCATTGCACTCCGGTTGTCCAGCCATCTTTTGCTTGGTGTGGTTAGGATATACTCAAGAAAGGTCAATTACCTTTTTGACGATTGCAGTGAGGCTTTGCTTAAAGTCAAGCAAGCTTTTCGTTCCACTGCAGTTGACTTGCCACCTGAAGAATCTACTGCTCCATATCACTCAATCACCCTGCCAGAGACTTTTGATCTTGATGATTTTGAGCTGCCAGACAGTGAGATATTTCAGGGGTTAGTTTTTCAGTATTTGTTATATTTGTTTCTAAAATATGCAACTAAATGATCTGCAGTTGTGGCCACTGTGGCAATTTAGAATAGATATTATAAAGGCCAAACTTTTAATTACGACGGATTAAAAGAAAATCTATCGTTCTTGGTGGTACTTTTTTCCAGTTTCTACTGATGTTATGTTACTAATTTGAATATTTTGCAGTAATTATGTTGATCACCACATCAGTTCAAAGGAGCAGATTACACTTCAAGATACTATGGATGGTGTTGTCTTTTCTACATCCAAATTTGGACTTGATGGTTGATATCTCTATCCGTCATTAGAGAATCGTATGTATATTTTTTATGCAGTTCTTTTTCAACTCTTGTATTTATAATAATCCGTTTCTGCTTACAGAGAGATTTGGTGATGGCGATGCATCTGGTTTGGACCTTGAAGAGGTAAACATACATGAAATTTGGTGGCAACAGTTTATCACTTCTAGATTGAGTTAACTTAAAAATATAAACTTTTCTTGCTATCTCAAAATTAATTTCACCTATGAACATTAAAAGCTTTCTATCTAAGAAATCACTTGCAATTTCTTCTGTTGATAGGTTCGATTTTTGTAGTCAAATTTTTAACTTTAGAGTTCAGATTCTGTTTACAGAAGCAATGCCATTTCACAAACTAAAGAGTAAAGAAAAGTATACTGCATGAGCCTGTTGTTATTTGCATGGGCTTATCTAAAGCATTTCTTTGGAATTTTATGCAAGCAGGAACTGTTGGTTGAGAAGGCTGCAAATGCTGAACATGCTACTGTTACATCAAATTCAGAGTACGCCGTTTCTCTCTCTAACTGCAAATAAAGCATATGGATTTTATACGGCTTTATCTACTGATCAAAAAATTCTTTTGGTACCATGTTTTGTATAGTTAAAACTTGCAATTTCATCGTCTTTGAACAACTTGAACAAAATGATAGAATGGAGGCTGTTATATTTTTGGTGTATTATCATTACATAAAAGTTGAATAATTGATATCTACATAATAGACATGATATCATTACGTTTTTTTTTTAGAAAAGGTGAAATATATCAACTTCAAACACTATAAGAGATTACAATGAGAATTCAAAGATGCATCAGGACACACCCTGATCACCAACACGTGATATGATTACATACATTATAGTTGATATCTTATTCCATAGCAACTCAATTTTTTGTATATGTATGTATGGGCTTGTAATGCTAATGAAATGGAAGGGTCCTGAGCATGATATCAAATGAATTATCATTAGTAAGGTCTGCTCACTGCCAACTGACCGGTTTTTTGATCATCGCTTTGCATGTTTAGAGACTAATGATGCTTGTACCCTCCTCTTTTTCATATTTTCATATGTGGGTCTAATTAATTATTTAGGGGCCATATGCCTATATCAGGTGATGCATATGGTTGAATTTTCTGCTGGTTGATAGAAATATTAGTTTTATACTTGTTGTGTCTTGCGAATATTGATGGTTACTTTTTTTTCTTAATTAACTCTTATCTTTAAATCCTTAAATGACCTTACCTCCTGTTAGTTGTTTCATGCAATGATCCAAACCTACGTTCTAACAGACTTTTACATCCTTCAATTTCAGTGTTGATCCTCAGGCATCTGGTCATGCTAATGCACCCAGTGGCATTGTAAATCAGGTCTATGAAGGAACTTGTAACTGCTCCCATATCACCCTTTAATCTATATTTTGCGACCTATATGTAATATCATTTTGTGTTTCTCTTTCGTATCAGCCAATGGAAGAGGATGATGGAGACAGTCAACCAGTTGAGTATGCCCATGCTCCATGTACCCCCGGACTATGGGAAGAACCAAATCTCTCCAACATTCAAGAGACTTCTGCATGTGATGATCATCAGGAACCAGAAAGCCATACGATACCGGAGTTTGCAGTGAAGGATAGCGTAGGAAATGCTTCCAGCAATGAGGCTCATGAACAACAGCGTAATCGATTTGAGTCTCATGAGAAATCACTACCACACATTGTTGCAACAGAGCATTTGTTGATGGATGACCTTGGTTCAACACCTTTTACAGAATCTGTTTTAGCTGATCATGTTAAGTCCATGTCTGAAGCTGTTGTTCCTGTGTCTAATGATCCTGGCAAAGTGGAGGATTTGCTTAATAAACATGAAAGTGATGAGGAGGCTGCAGTTCAAATTGCTGAAGGTAACCATGAAAGCCATGCAGAACATCAAGGTATGTTAAACAATATTACTCGTATAATCACGTTATAGATATTTTAGATTGTTTTTTTTCTTCTGATATTGCAGGGAATCAGGGGAATTCATATCACCTTACCACTGAATTGGATCCAGGCACTGAATCCATTTTGGAACCTAAGGACTCCACGTGGTCAGTTCAGAATTCTCAAAGGAGCATGCCAAGTTCTGTCTTCCCGAGTTTAAGGCCATGTGTCACTCTCCTGAACCATGAAACTAATGGTTTGAAACTTGCTGATTCTCTTCAACCATCCCATTTTATGTCCCTGCATTCACTTTAATACCGAATGTCTGATTATTTTTCAGGAGAAGGACCACATGCAAATGAAGCATTGGATAATAACTTGCCAGAAACTCATCCTTCTGAACTTGGTCTGAATGATGAAGTTCAGTTGGCATCTAACATATCAAACAGACAGGTGGACAATGTAATTGAAAGTGAGGTTCAAGTAGATACCATCAACAGCAACACTTCTGACTTCCCTGCCCCTGAGAAACTGTTATTTGTACCAAAAGGGCTTTCAGATGTATCCAAGGATTTCTTACCGGAATCTACACCAGCCGAAAAGGACATGGCAACATCTGGAAAAAAGCGTAGCTTCACCGAAAGCTCACTGAATGCTCAGAGTATAGATTTAAATGAATCTTCGGGCCTTTTCACCACAAATTTAACCGAACAACATGTTCTGAATGATGATGATTTGTTGTCTTCAATTTTAGGTATGCATAGGCTCCTCTCTCCTCTATTTATCCTTTGAACAGCCTTTTCTGTAAAATTTTATTTCAGTTCTTAAGTGATGGTTTCTTTTGAGGCAGTTGGTAGAAAATCTTCAATATTAAAAATGAAGCCCACTCCAGCTGTATCTACAAAACGTCGTCGATCTGCACCCAAGACTCCCAAGACAGGCCTTTCAAAAAGGAAGGTGGTCATGGATGATAACATGGTTTTGCATGGCGAGTAAGTTTCATTATTTCTTGGACCTTTTTCTAATAACCATGTTGAATCGTCAACTTCGTTCTTTGTCTTTGCTATTTTCAATTTGTTGTCTGTAATCACTGATGAAAGTTTCATTTCCTTTCAAACAGCACAATACGTCAGCAATTAACAAACACCGAAGACATTCGGAGACTAAGAAAGAAAGCTCCTTGCACTCGTGCTGAAATTTCAATGCTTGAGAAACAATTCTGGGAAGATGAACTTTTTGGTGAACCCATATATGCTGGTGAGTTTTTGTGGACAAAATCTGGAAATTATGTTCATTTTTATTTTATTTTTGTATTTTATTCTGCATTTACCATATCTTTCCATATAGAAAAATACAACCTATCTTTTCCTGGAGGTTGCTGGACTCACAAAGATAAAATGCATTGGTTTACAGGGGTGTCATATAAATTGGCTTCTTTGCACAATCAGACGTATGATCTAAGTAATATTGTTGTCTCCCAGTGTGAGGCTTCTTTAGAAGGTGGAGCAGACCCAAAATTAATTTCCCATAATGATGAAAAGGACATTGAACTCGAAGTGGAGACAGAAAACATGGGTGTCTCGGTTGGGACTAATGTTCCTAAAGAAAACGGAAGTGAAGATAAGGATGTCTCTGAAGCGCAGCCAAATGAGCTTCCTTTGGTGACTGAGAACCACATGTACGATAACAATACTGCGAATTTAGAAAATTATGGTAATCAAACACCAATCCATACAACTGGAGATGTGGCTGAACCATTCAATTCAGAACACGATCTATTGGGGCAGGAAACTGCAATGGAGATTGATGGAAAAAGCTTCTCAAATGTTGAAATGCCTATTGAGGCTGAATCACTGACACATGGTAATTTGGTCCCAAGTTATAATTTTGACACGTCAGCAGCACTGGGTGAGGTTGAAAACACCAATCAGATGGATGCTTCGCTTCAAACAGATGCACCAGGCGTCCACTTGTATGACAATATGAATCTACAGTCTGCTGACATGGATATAAGTAGCATGGTCTCTGAAGTTAAGGTCGATGCTCCTATCGTTGGAGAAAATTCAGAAGAAAAACGTGACACTGAATTGAGGAAAAACGAGGAGGTTGTAAACGAGGGTGCACCCTTAGATCCAAATATTGAGTTTAATGCACAGAACATGATCTACAATGGTATTTTTGGTGAAGATTTTTTAACCTCTAGAGTATATGATGCTGAAGTCAATCTGGTTACAGTAGATGCTTCACTGGATGAAAGAGATAATTCAGGTCATCAGGTTACATTCCAAATGACTGAAATGAATGTAGAAGATATCCATGCAAATAACAGGGTTGATGATGAGGTGTGTCCATTCACTGTGATAAACTAATTATGTTGTCTGATGCTTACACAGCTTTTACGATACTATACTTTTGTTCAATATACTCCAAAAATGACCTACTGAAAATTCTTATTTTGGCTCTTGGTGCAGGAGTTTGCTCATTCTGCTATTGAGAATGATACAGGTTTGCGTTCTTACCTTTTTTTTCTATCTCCGATTTCACTGAATTTCCATTACATTGTGGCACATATTTAATAACACATTTTTGTCCAGATTTTCTGAATTTTGATGACGTTGATGATGATGAGGGTGATGCTGGTGGTGATTATGCACCTGATGTGGAAACAACGCGGGTTATTGACAACAGTGGATGGTCTTCCCGTACAAAGTATGTATATGTACACGTTATTCTATAGGGCTCTCATTGACAAAGTTATCATGCTTACACTTGTACGATTTTGAATTTGTTGTAGGGCCGTTGCAAAATATCTCCAAATTATGTTTGATAAGGAAGGTGAGCGTGGAAGGAATATGCTTCCTGTGAACAACCTCCTAGTTGGCAAAACACGCAAGGAGGCTTCAAGGATGTTCTTTGAGACACTGGTATGCTCTTTTAAATTTTCAAGCATTTAAATCACTCTAAACCATAGCCGTTTACTTGATTTACCATCTTGTTTATATTTTGTAGGTTCTTAAGACGAAGGACTACATCCATGTGGAGCAGGCGGATCCTTACGAAAACATAAACATATTTCCACGTGCGAAGCTTTTGAAATCAGACTTTTAAATACACATTTACTAATCTCGCACCATTGCAAAACCAACGAGCTGCTTGGAGCTGGATTAATGTTCTTACTTTGATCTTGTTGTTTGTTTTATGTCGTGTCTGGTAGCTTATCAAGTAAATTAGTTATGTTGGTAGTTATAACCATGGAGTCAAGTAGATCATGTAGCACTTGTAATGGCTCTTAGAGGCTGTGATGTTTTATGGATCATATTTATTAATTTGTATATACGTATATAGTGTTAATCGATGCTAATTTATTATTACCATTGTGTGGTTTACTTGTGTTTGTCATTTGTGATTGATGAAAAACCTTAGTAATGGGTTCGTGAGTATGTGATATACATGCGTGTGGTTTGTCATCTATTTGCTCATTGTTTTGAGACTCAAAAAGGTGCACACTTTCTTTATTAAAAAGGTGCACATACTGTTTGCTGGCACTATTCTATCCTATTTGGCTGGGGTTATTCTTTCATGTAATTAAATATGATACCTATCGTTCTCTCTTGCTCAACAAGCTGTACTAGCAGCAGCTCTTCGACCCGAAGTGGAGTCTAGTAGAAAGGTCTTAACTAAGCATTATGTTGCAGTGACGAAAATTGTTGCTTTAGGAGAAATTGGTGTGGAATGAATAATAATCATTGAACTACAAAAATAATTTAAACATTTAAGTAAATGTAACAAAATATTAAATGATGAAATGATGAGTGAAATACTTAAATATTGTTGCATTAAGAGAAATTAAATTATTCTTTCTTTGATCGTGCGAAATGTAATTTAGTTGGATATGTAATTTAATTTCTCCAACATAACGCACACTTATAAGGTAAGAAAGAGAGATGTTAAAACAAATTGAATTGAAATTAGTCATCACTATATAATATTGATCCTTACGATATGTTTGGCGAATTTAAACTTATTTTTTTCAAAAACTCAAACTAGTAGTATTTTTTGGATGACAAAAACTTTAGAGTTTATGGAAAAAATAATCTCTAGAAAAAAGCTAGTTAAACAAACTTCTAAAATAAAATAAGCTCCTAGCTTATGAAATAATAAATTATATAAATACCCGTTATATGATTATCTATCATGTATTTTTTTGTCCTTTAAGTCAATTAACAGTTATAAGCTTTCAGCTCCAGCTACTTTGTCAAATAATTATAGAAACTAATAAGCTCTAGCTTCCAGCTTCAAAAATAAGCTCTAGCTACCAGCTCCAACTATTAGCTTTCAACTCCAGCTAATTTCGCCAAACATACCCACAATAACAATTATGAACTGAAAGGTCAAATGATAATTCATCTTTTATAATTGCTAGACATATTTGTTTGAAAGATAAGTTGTTAATGCTCATATGAAAATTGATAATGAGCCTATGGCACATGAACTGTGATAAAATACTCGATTTCAAAATAAATCCTAAAAAGGAGAGCAAGTAATGAAGATGGTTAGATCGAGAAACTAAAGATTTGATCGAGAAACTAAAGACCCCATAAGTACTTAGTAAAGAGACACTAGACATGAATGTTCTAAAAGAATCTCAGGCACTTGAAAAATCAAGAGATATCATTAAGTGATATCATGTTTAGAAAAACGTGAAATCAAAATAAATGTAATCGATGTTGCTAATATTATTTTATCGTGCTATATATTGTGAATGAGGATCGTGAAAATATTTTTGCTAAGAAATGCATAGATTCTTGATCAATATAAAAAGATGCCATAAGTATGAAAGATATAAGGCAATGGCGATATAAAAAAATATATGAAGGTGTAAAACCTTTTTTATTTAAATCGGTCTTTATGCAAAAGTACGATGAGTATGAAAGATATAAGGCAAAAGTGGTGATACAAAGACTCTTTGCAAAGACGTAGATTTGATTATGATGAGACATTCTCCTTTAGTGAATGCAATTATTAAGACCGACAATATAAAATAATGCGCCTGTTGAATAATTATAGCTTATTTCCTATTAAAATATCATAGAGAATATAAAATGCTTAAAACATGATTCATAATCTAAAAAGCCTCAAGTTGTTTAGAAAAGTTCTCGAGAATACCATTTAACCAAATTGAATAAGTCCTTATATCAACCGAGAATAATTTGGGCACATATGATAAAATCGTATTTATAAATATTGAACATACTACGAAAATGATTATGCTAGCCCATGGATTTTACAAAGACATTCGAATATGAGTATTTTGAAATTCATAATGCTTGGAACTTTTTGGGAGCTTTCAAAGAAAAATGAATATTCATAGATGAATATGAAATGAAATATCACGGATAAAGGATCATACATCCTCATGATACGATGATTGTAACATCATTTGATGTAGACACTCCTTTCAACCCCCAAAAGATGGCAAATAAATTTTAGTCAAAAAGTACCATATTAAAATATCGTTGGCCATTGATATTCTCACTAGTCATACAAAACTTTAAATCATCTTCTTCAAATGTGTTTATGAGATATAACTTGTTCCTATGACATAAACATAACACATTTGTCAACTTAAGAAATGGTACAATCGTGGCAAATATATAAATTATCTTGTCAAAGTTATTTCTTTTTACCATGACTTAAAAAAAATATGGAGAGTGATCAAATTAATGCTCAACAAATTTATATAAGTGACGAGATCAAGAAATGATCATCGGGGGAGAAAATATAGTTTCACCTTCTTCCATAGACCATGGTTTTAAACCACTAAATTTTTCTGACATAGTTTTTAACGAGGTAACATTCGAAGTGTATTAAGAGAATTACACACTTACATTTAATACACAATTCTACAATGGGTTAAAACATTTTGCCACCAACTTACTCTCCCTTATTTTTCGAGATCATCATCCTACTCATTTTAATACTAATGTCACCAACATACCTGGTCAAAATATCTCGATGTCACCAACCGTTAACGGTAACTGGGACAACCGGTTACTTTCAAAATTTTAAGTATTTCTCATTTTTTGTTTTTTCCAACATGGAAATACATTGCACACATATACTAAAGGGTTAAAGTATTTTGTCACCAACCTACTCTCCCTCATTTTTCGAGATCACCATCCTACTCATTTTAATACTAATGTCACCACATACCTGTTCAAAATATCTCGATGTCACCAAATGTTAATACTTTAAAGGCAAACAAGTTGGTTGCATACGTGTATTAAATATCTTACGTAGCAATGCCAAATCATCTTTTGTAAAAGTTTCCCGGTAGAAAAACAATATGTTGGTGACCTCAACAAGTAACTAACAAGTATGTTGATGATATTAGTATTAAAATAAGTATGATGATGATCTCAACAAATAAGGGAGAATAAGTTGGTTACAAAATGCATTGACCGTTCTGCAATTTACCTCACAAAAATATAGAATTCAAAATCAATAAATAATATATTAATGATGAATAATTAATTTTATTTATAATAATTAAATAAAATAAAAAATTGTAGATTTAACAATTTTACCTCAACAGGTGGGAGTTAGCCACCCGTTGTTCGATCACATGAATCATGAAACGGTGTATACCTAAAAAGCTAAAACAAATTAGAAATAGTGAAAAAAATTATAAAATCAAAATTGGATGTAGGTTTGTACGTGTATTTATAAAGTAAGGGTGTAACCCTCCCCCCAAAAATAAATATCTCCTCACATCTTCTTTCCGTCTCTCTCTTATATATTATATATATATATATATACTTTTTCTTTTTCATTTCTGTTTTGTTTATTTTTCCGATTTATAAACGCCGTGAGTCGTAGTAGAGACTCGCCAATCTTTGATTAAACTCCGACTTGGTTTATGAGGTATTATTAATTAATTAATGTTTATTTTTTCTTTTCAATTTCATATTTCATATTTTTAATTTAATGAACTCTTTTTTTTATGAATCCGTAGTTTTAGGGTTTCTGATCTGTTATTTCGTTCTTGTGATTCAAAGCGTTCAAAAAGAATATAATCTTTTGTGTGATATCTTGTCGTTGTTTTTAGCTGGAAATGGAACGTTAGGGTTTCGTAGATTTGATATATATATATATATATATTGTTATGATATTGTAAGCTTCGAGATTAGTACTGATTAGTTTACTGAAATAGAGATTCATATACATAATTATATTATGATTTACGCAGTTTAATCTGTATATATATTTTTGCGTTGTTGATTTCTTCCAGTGGATCTTTGCTAATATTTCGTTTTGTTATTCTGCAGCTCGAAGGAGAAGCCCACTCTAGGGTAAGTTTTGACGTTATACGTATTAGTGTGCTATTTTATATGCTACTTAGACCTAGTTTTCTTTTGTTGTTTCACGTCTAGGGCTGATTTATGATACGAACCTATCCCATACTAGGCCCATATCAAATCATAAGCCCAAGTGTAGAACTCACTCCCAAAAGCTAGCTTGTAGGAGGAGAGGACACCTAGACTTATAAGACACCAACCAATCCCATACTTGGCCGATGTGGGATCGTAACAATACCCCACGCTTTGAAGAACCAACGTCCACGTTGGTCACGGCTATGTTGGTTACGGTTGACACCCCTCTTTGGGTCCAAGCCACCACTCCATAGGCCACCACTCCGAGCTCGTTGGTCACGGTTGGCACCCTTATTTTTTCGGGTCCAAGCCACCACTCCCTAGGCCACCACTCCGAGTGTTGGAACCTCGAAAGGTAGGGCTAGCTCTGATACCAATGATACGAACCTATCCCATACTATGCCCATATCAAATCATAAGCCCAAGTGTAGAACTCACTCCCAAAAGCTAGCTTGTAGGAGGAGGGGACACCTAGACTTATAAGCCACCAACCAATCCCATACTTGGCTGATGTGGGATCGTAATAATTTATCACATGGCTCTTTTATATTTGTGTTTGATTTAATGCGATTTTGACCTTCCTTTTTTAATATTTTCTAACATGAGGTGGTCCAACTGTTTAGATCTTACTTTTTAACAGTTTCATACAGGCCTTAAATCAATTCATGTATATTTATTTATAACTTCATATCTTTTTGAGTTTTGAGTAATCTGGCTGGGTCAATATTTGGTTGACAAATCGTTTCTCTTTGTTTCTATTTTATGAATTATAACTTGCACATGATGCAATCCTTTTTATCCTGATCCTATTCATTATTTTTAATGTTTCTTACTTTTTATCAGAATACAGTAAACAGTTGAAGTGCAACAGCTTAAATACAATTTTAATTTGAGGTTCATAGGCCTATTTGTACAATTTTTCTTTTTTAAAGATTACAGGCCGTTTCTTATTTTATCTTCCCAAACATTGTTTCCCATGTTCGTCTGTATGTCACATAGTGCATAGCAGGCTCATGGAGAAAAAGTGGCACAATCTTATATGCAGAAAACATATTTTTATAATTGCTGCTTTTAGCTATTTGATATATAAGCAAGGCCAACTGTGGGTAGTAATGATAGCAGCTATTGTGTTCATTACTTTATTTTCACATTAACAACTACGGCTACATGGAGGGGGTTTATGTATTATCCATGTCATCTTGCAGTTGTCATTACTCACAAACACTTGTTTATGGTAGACTTGTTTACTCTTATAGTAGCTCTCTGTCTTTTGACCACATTTATCTGTATCTACAGTGGTCAGCGGATCAAGACCCGCAAACGGAATATCGCAGCCCCTCTGGACCCTGCAGCATTTGCGGATGCAGTGGTCCAGATTTACTTGGATAATGCTGGTGATCTGGTACATTTTATTCAACTAAATCAGCTATATTTATATGTTCTTTTGTGATTTCAGTCTCATCTTCCTGCTGTTATATTTTTTATACAATTTTAACTTCATTTCCATTGAACTTCTATCCTACTGCAGGAACTAATTGCCAAGTGCATTGAATCTTCAGACCGTAACTTCAGCAGATATGGTGACACCTTTTTTGAGGTAAGGATTTTATATATCTAAAAGGCAGGGCATTTATGTTTTGGTAGTTATTGAGATCAATCTGGATTTTTTACGTATTGCATTGTTTCAGGTCGTCTTTACTGGAGGGCGTACTCAACCTGGAACAACAAAGCCTGATGAGGGGGAGCGTCATACTTACTCGATTTTAGACTGCGAGGCTAAGCGTGAACTCATTTTACCGTCTGTAATCTATATACAGAAAATTTTGAGGCGAAAGCCTTTTCTCATCAAGAATCTTGAAAATGTTATGCGACGATTTCTTCAGTCCCTTGAGTTCTTGGAGGAAAATGAACGAATTAAACTTGCTATTTTCACAGCACTTGCCTTTTCCCAGAAGCTGTCTGGCTTGCCACCAGAGACGGTTTTCCAGCCACTTCTTAAGGATAACCTAGTTGGAAAAGGACTTGTTCTTACTTTTATAACCGACTTTTTCAAGGAGTTTCTGGTTGATAACAGCCTTGATGATCTCATCTCCATCCTGAAGCGTGGCAAAATGGATGACAATCTGCTTGATTTCTTTCCATCTGGAAAGCGATCTGCTGAAGCTTTCTCTGAACATTTCACGTAAGTCTTTCTTTGAACACTGAGGATTTGCTTCCTACTTTATCCTATGTAAGGAACATCACCTATGCTGCAGCTGTTTATACTTCTTTTTTATTTTCTAGCTCTACAATTGTCAGTATTGTTAATTTTTTTTTTAAACACTTGGTTATTGACGGTAATGTAGAAGAGTCTACCTAGTTTGGTAATTGATCCTGATTGTTGGTTTCATTATTATCTCTTTTAGGCTGTTCTATTGTCATTCGATGTATATTTGTATAAACCTAACTGCAAGAAGCATTTAAGCTTACAACACACTTCTAGTTTAAGTTTGACGTTTCTTAGTTTTGTGAAAGTTTGTGTTTATTTTGCATTCTACAATTATGATAATGGTTGGAAGTTATTTGCCATGTAAAAACTTCAGCAAAGCGGGATTGGCGCCTTTGGTTGAATATAATGACAAGAAGATATATGAGGTGAAGGTGAAGGAAATGAAATCTGCTTTAACAACTCAGATATCAGAGGAGGTTGAGATTTCAGAAGTAATAGAAACAGTCAAACAGCATGTGAAGGATGCTAAATTGCCTGAAATCGAGGTCGTCAGGATCCTTTGGGATGTTTTGATGGATGCTGTTCAATGGTCAGGGAAGAACCAACAACAGAATGCTAATTTGGCTCTCCGTCAGGTAATTATACCTCATAACTTATACCTGACAGTAACGTGGTTGTTCTGTACTCTAGAATGTCATTGATACTGCCTACCGACAAGTTTATGTATACTAAGAAGCATAATCCTGTTGTTTCTAATTTGTCATGCATACCAGTTAAGAGTTTTCTTGGAACAATTTGTAGGTGAAAACATGGGCCAAGTTATTGAACACAGTCTGTACAAGTGGAAAGCTTGAGCTAGAACTCCTGTATAAGGTTCAAGTCCAATGTTATGAAGATACCAAACTGATGAAGTTGTTCCCTGAGATTGTGAGATCCCTTTATGACCAAGATGTCCTTGCCGAAGACACTATTCTTCACTGGTTCCGTAAAGGAGTCAATCCTAAAGGAAGGTATGTACCTGTTCCCTATTGGATTTCCTTTTTATGTTTTATTTTTTTTGTGTGAATTTTTTTTTCTGGATTCTAATCATAATCTATTAGTATGAACACAAATTTTTTGCGAAGATCATAATAAATGGAAGGTCATTGTGCAAATCTAGTATTGAAGTATAAATAAACTCGAGGTTGATGTCCAGAATACATAAATATGTTCATGTTGCATGCGTGTTATTTAGTTGTGATGGTGTCTACCATTTGTAATCATCTTATATGGTTGATATTCAACGATGTAGGCAAAGCTTTGTGAAGGCACTGGAGCCATTCGTGAAGTGGCTGGAGGAGGCAGAAGAGGAGGAATAGATGTCTATGTTGCTCTACTTGCCTATCTTTTCTCCTATCAGTGTATTAAAACTTCAGATGTTTCGTGTGTACTCTTAACTTGTTTCAACTTTTAATTACCGTCAGTTGTCAAATAGTTTATGATATTGGATTAATTTCAATTATCTGTGCTGGTTGACCAATCTTTCGTAGCAGACAATTAGCTTGGATATGTCTTAAAAATCTTCTGGTAGAGTAGAATTTCTGTTCATCATTGGTTGGGGTTTCTGATCCGGAACTGATTTTTTTTTTTGCAGCAAAACTGAGAACCCAATGTATGGTACTGGGTGGTGTTCGTTGGGTACTAGTCTAGGTAGGGGGATTGTAAACAGAGCTCAAACTTATCGGCAAATGATTTGAACCTAAATTCTTGTCTGTACGTTTTTCTTATCTTCTAAATTTGAATTTTAAAATCCGGATATTAGTCGACCAGAACTGAACCTTATGGGTACTGAACCGGAAGGAGAACTTGAGTCTTTTCTCACCATGAACTAAGATTTCGACCATATGTAAGCTAACCGGTTCTGATCTGGTCTGCTGGTTTCGACAGTTTGGACTTTAGAATGGTGTGAGTGCACCCTGATTGTTGGTGATCGTTAGAGATTATTTTGTGGGGAGGAGATTTGAACATGTCAGCCTTAAGAGAATTCTAGCATAGGTTTCAAATTCATGATGTGTGGATTTAGCAAGTTTTTGTTAAAGAACAAATTTACAGGTGTTTCTAGATACGCCTGAACTGAAAATACTTGGAGAATGGAGAACAAAAACTAGAATAATAGCAAGCACCCGAGGCTGTGACTTCCTTCGTAAGTGCTCCCACATTTACTTTGCAAGGAGAAACGGTTGAGAGCAATTGAGAAGAGCTACTTTCTAATTTGGCCTAACTCGTCTATCCATCTAATTTTTGCACCAACTGAATTTCACAAGCGTTCAACCATTCAGTTGGTGTGAAATCATTTGTTGTATGTCTACTTTACGCGCCCCTGATGTGATTGTCTTTGATTTCAAGTGATCAAATTTTTTCAGCATCTACAAAGTAGCGATTCTTAGTTAAAATTGAAAACAAGTACACCATCAGATGTTAAATATATTGCTCCGAGTGATCGCGACTTTTTGGTGGATAGGAATAATCAGAGATATGTGAAGTACTAATGGCTCATGCCTCATAGTCATAACTTAGATTATCTGATTTCTTGACATCAAACCATTACCTGCTGAAGTATGTAAACAAAATATATAATTTGCAATTTCGAATCTGTGAGAATTGATAAAAGAGAGGCAGTTGCTGTTTATGGGTTTTCTTTCATTTTTCAACTACAAATTTACAACTCACTAAAATTACATCCTTCCCGATCGTAATTTTCTTTTATCTATATCTATCGTTCATCATAAATACATACTCATTCCAGTATGATGCATTATTTTTACACCTTCATATCATATGATAGTACTATTTTAGGGTAATCTACCTATTTCGATATTATGAACAATGAAATAATATGATACGTATTGGATTTTTGTTTTAGGTAAGAGCCAACTCCTATTCATTTTAAGTTTTAACCGTACAATGACAATATTAACAGTATTATATTATATTATTACAGTTTAAAACACAATCTCGAGTCTTGACCCATTAGACGATATCATAACACCATCTTTATCTTTGTTTCATCTTTCTAAATTGTCATTTAACGGAGAAACCTGCAACTTTCAAAAGCTACTTCAATTTGGTTTATTCAAGGTAATCTTGCTACAACTCCCCAATCTTTTTCTTCCCCTGAAACTTTCGAATTTGCTATTACATTTTCACATGTCGGTTACAAATTATTGGGAATTATTGAATTAATATTTTTGTTTTTGCCATACGAATACAGAGTTCAAGTGGGTCTTTACATATACACCACAAACTATATAAAATGGTACTCTATAGCTAATTATTATAATTGAATTTGATTTAGTTACTGTCACATGCTTTATATGTAGCATTAATAATTGGTAATGGTTATCAAGTTCAAGATTTGATAGTTGCGGTGTATGACTAGTTGAACACCCGTGTAATGTATTAGGAAAATTTTATTAGCTTCTAAGTTTAGGAAAAAATAATTTTCACTAATATAGAAAAAGGACATAAATCAACCTTTTAACTTACTTATCTTAAAGAAATGAGAAAGACTCTTACTTTAAAGGTTTTGTACATGATTCATTTGATATATAGTATTATGTTTTTTGAGACATTTTAAAAATCCAAAACTATATGACGATACACGAAGTATATTGTTTTGTAAATGGGAAAATCATTTTTTAACATTTTTTAAAAAAGTTGTAACAAAATAACCCAAATATATATATATATATATATATATGTGTGTATTTATATATCATAATATGTCATTGCAAACTCGATGCTCGGGTCGCGAGTTGTGAGTGTCGGGTTTCGAGTTCTTAATGGACATGAGTTGTGGAGTCGTTTGTTGATTTTAGAGGTTTTTTTAAATTTCGTTGATTTTTTTTTTGTTTTGTTTGTATTTTGATATTAAGCATTATGTAAGTTACATTGTAACCCTAAAACTTCGATCAAAAATTTTAATTACTTGAATATAGAAATTGACAACATTAAAATGAAATTAAACATGTAAATAAAGGTGTAAATTCGAAACAATAAGTGAATGCTCGCAGTGATTTCAAGAAAATTTTCCAAGTGTTGATAGTGTATCAGTTTGAACTGAATTCTTGTGTATCAGTTTACAAAAAAAAATAAAAATTCAATTACCTTTCAAGATCTATTAGTTACCTTACACCGTCTTAACCTCGCACTTTAACATCGCATCTGAAACTCGCACCTTCCTAACCTCGTACCTTTCAAGATCTAGCACCTATATACGAGCTCGCATCTCACTGTTAAAACAACAAGTGAGTGCTCGCAGTGATTTCAAGAAAATTTTCCAAGTGTTGATAGTGTATCAGTTTGGACTGAATTCTTGTGTATCAGTTTACAAAAAAAAAAAAAAAAAAAAAAAAAAAAAAAATTCAATTACCTTTCAAGATCTATCAGTTACCTTGCACTTTAACATCGCATCTGAAACTCGCACCTTCCTAACCTCGTACCATTCAAGATCTAGCACCTATATACGAGCTCGCATCTCAATGTTAAAACAATAAGTGAGTGCTCACAGTGATTTCAAGAAAAATTTTCAAGTGTTTATAGTGTATCAGTTTACAAAGAAAAATAAAAAATTCAATTACCAAATTTTGAATAAAAGCTTACGATTGTTTAATTTCGGTTTGAGAAAATTTTGATTTTAACTGAATATTTTTTGAGAACATTTGGAGGGAAAAGTTTGGACACGAATAAAATTCAAAATTTTCACTCAACGTGTTCTTAAACAAAAGGAGTTGCAAATATGAAATCTTAAACAACGATCTTACGATGAAGAGAGATGAAACAGTGAGTGTATATAATGAGTACTTCAAAGTGTTACCAGAAGAGCTAAATCGATACATTACTGCAACAAGCAGAGCAGAATATATACCCACAGGGGCAGTTACCGTTATACCACAAACGGTTCAAAAACATGTAGTATTAATGGTGAAATATCTGACAGAGTTTCAAGATAAATTTTTAGATCATATTACAAGTACTAGGATTGCCTTTATGTTTGAGCAATATGAGTGATCAAATTACTACCATTTATAGGTTTGGACACTATGGTATAAGGCACCAGAAAGTCTTCTTGGATTCAAGAATTATTCTACTACTGTTGATATGTGGTCGGTCGGTTGGTGGTATATTTGCTGAAATGGTGAATCAACGTCCACTTTTTGTTGCAGAATCTGAGATTGACTAGTTGTTCTGCATTTACAAGTAATATATAAATTCATTTCTTACGTTCTTATTGCGTGCCTTCCATCCAATTCATGTGTTGTTTGTACTTTATTTCCATTAGCATAATGGGAACACCAAGTAGATATACACCGCCTGAAGTTCATGCTCTGCGTGACTGTCAGCCCATTTTCCCAAAGTGGCCTGCAAAGGTGAGTAGTTTTTGCGGTTGGTGCATTCTAATCTGCAATGTTTCAAATCTTTGCTCTTAAATAACTAACGGAGCGTCGTTTATTTTCAGGACCTTGCAACTGTGGTACCTAATCTTGATGAAACTGGCCTTGATCTACTGAAGGTAAGCTCAAACTTATTACTACTTGATCAATGACTTGATTCTCATTTCTGTAATGCGCGATTCAACACCATTTCATGATCTGTGCAGGTTATTTACTTCTGAACATCATTTTAGAATTCATCATTGAAATAAGAATGTCCAGACCTTTTAAAAGTCATGGCAAAATAAAGTGTTTGCAGCCTTTTAAATTGCTCTCTGCAAATAAACATTCATAAATTCTTAACGATATTTTTTAGCATATTTAATTAGTTAAACATTTATGATTTTGAAATGTCTCGTGTTATCTGTTTCGACCGATTACACAACTTTCCTGACCACCCAATTTTACCACTTATAGTAATTGTACTTATTTTTTTCTTTTTCTTTTTTTGTTTGTTTGCTTATAAGAGTCATGGTTTCAATTGTTTAATTGGCATTACGTTTCAGAAAATGCTCCACATGGACCCACGTAGAAGAATTACAGTGAAGGCTGCACTACAACACGAGTACTTCAACGATATGAGGCCTGAGTCGTAATTCACCTTTCCTTAAGCTTACTTTTAAAGGGAAAGATGTAAGGACGAGATGCGTGATACGAACCAAAAGAGTAAAAGTGGGTCTGAGCAGTTGTCCAGAACTTATAGGGGCTTTGTAATAGTAATGGTATCAATTTGCAATTTGCGTTTCTTGTGCTTGTAGAGAGTTGACATTTTTGAGGAAATAGATATTTGTTTGAAGCTGTTAAAATCAAAATATGGCAATTCTATTAGATATTAAATCGACATGTTTTATACAACAGACAGTTGCTTGTTTTTTTACACAAATTTGGGCAATATCTGGTTGGATGTCACCAGCCGGTTGAAATAATAGATACAAATCAATGTTCTGTAGTTTCTCGCTATTTTGTATAAGATCTTGATCAACTTCAAGGGTATCTGCACGTCCCACCATTTCATTTACCGTAAGTTGCATTTGAACATTTAGGAGCGCAAGCAAGTTGCAACAAATGAGTATATGAAAGTTTTTAAGTGTTAAGAAGTTAATTTTTTTTGTTTAGACAAAAGCACGAATATTATAAATTAAACCACTTAGTTTACAACCTATGATCAACTATCTACAACACTTCCTGCACTCTACTGTTTTGCTACGGATGTATCGATAAATTAGAGTTATAAATAGGTCTTTAACTATCACTATAACCTATATAATTTTCATTGTACTATTTTGATATATATAAAAAAATTGGAGAATTGTGTAAATTATATTCTTTCATGTGATTGGCGTTTTTGCATGCAGTGGATTCCATCATATTTATCATTTCCGTAACGTTTGATTTAATGATATGTACTCTTTATTTACTTCTCAACAATAGTTTATAATTCATCTCATTAAAATAAAAAAAGGGCCACCAGATGTATTGAGTAGGTCTTCATCTATTCTATAACCCACCAAGTTAATTTTTATTTACTATTACTTGTGTGATCCATGAAAATAAGCGGTGGACAAAGATTGTGATCCATGAAAATAACCTGTGGACAAAAGTTAATTTTTATTTACTGGTACTTGTGTGATCCATGAAAATAACTGGTGGACAAAAGTTAATTTTTATTTACCGGTACTTGTGTGATCCATGAAAATAACCGGTGGACAAAGATTGTGATCCATGAAAATAACTGGTGGACAAAAGTTAATTTTTATTTTACCAGTACTTGTGTGATCCATGAAAATAACTGGTGGACAAAGATGATATGTTATTGAAATATCCAGCGGATTGTTGAGTTTTGTCTTTTGTTCATCGATCAAATTTTTATTTTATTTTTATTGATGTAAAAAAATCAGATACATAATATATAAATCGTTCATTAACGGTTCGTTAAGGGAACAAATTAGTATGAATTAGGGATTTAAATAGCAACAATAACCATAATTTGGCCTACCTACTGACCACTTTGTGGTTCATTAACGGTTTCGTTACTTCCGGTCCTTTTTACATACGCTTTTAAAAAATATATATAAATTGTTTTTGTCTTTTTCTATTTCTTTTGAACGACAACATGAACCGTTGTACTTAGCTGCTAATGTTTAATTCTATTGTTTTTACCTCTTAACAAAAAGTTAAGGGGTTGTAATTTCATCTGCAAGTTTGCGATAGATGACTATTTGAATTGGCATTAATTACTTATGAAAACATGACAAGTATAAAGGGTCGTAATTTGTAAATTGGATTCCCAACCATATATTATATTATATTATTGTTCATTAAAATAAAATTAAGAATAGCATCGATGAGTATCTAATTTGTAATATCTAAGATATCATTTTTGGATAACTAAGAAAAAATAAGATGTTCGGAGAATACATGATATGGAATACAAGGACGACTTAAAACACACATACACAAATTTAAAATAATTGAACACTCGTGTATGGATACTGGATACCAGTTGTTGTACAACTATTAATCTCTTTCACGATATTATACCCTTTTGTTAGCGAAGGACATTAAGATATCTCATAAATCGATAATGGATTAATGGTTTTATTAGTTTTAACATTTTCTATGCAAAATTATTTTTGTATATTTTTTATTTTGATTTGGTAATAAAACTCAATGTAAATATTTGAGTAAAAGAACTCTTACTCGTGAATGACTTACATAAGATGCATAACTTTTTACACTTTGACAAATGTGATTAATCAACATTTAATGTTATTAAACATATTATTACATAAATGTAAAAGTCTGATTTGTGAACTACCACTTAATCATGTATATGATGTTAACAAATAACAATGTGAAAGAAAATTTATATAGTGTGACATAATGTATGACATGGTAGAATAACTATACAAATTTTAATTGTATTATTTTGATCTATATAAAAAAGTTGGAGAATTGTGTACATTTATTTTTTATTTCCGTAATTAGGTGGATTCCATCATGATTTTTTATTTCCGTTCCGTACTATTTATTTTACTTCTACTATATAAGGAGGTCCCTTCCCATTAATGTAGCATACACCAAAAAGTAAAAAAAACATAACAAATCACAATGTCGTCTGAAGATAGTGATGGTTATTCAAGTCCACCACCACCACCAATCAATAACCCACCTCCTACTACTGACCCACGACGCACAAGCCCACCCGCCGACGAACCCATCAAGAAAAGCGACGAGAAGAAAAGTGCCGAAAGAAAAAGGTTGGCTCAACTCCGGCAACAGAGCAGGGACGCAAATGCGGGGCGCAATTCTACTAGAGACTAAGTGCTCTCAATAACTAGAATGTTAGGTATGTAGAATGTAATGTGCTCCCGTTGAATAAGTGTAATGTTCCCGAATAATGTTAATGAAATCTGTTTTTTAAGTTCTTTTGTTAAGTGCACTAGTGTTAATGTAGCATGTGATCACACTAAGACCAATAACAAATCTTATATAATAATTACTGAATTAGTACTAAATTAATATTGGGGGACAAAAAAGTAGAAGGACTGCACCTCGTCGTCGGGGATCAGATGACCATATTAGAGATAGAATATTATGAGTTTAGTATAGGTAGTACGTCCAAGCCGATTGTATAATTAAGTACAAACCCCCTAGTTCATCTATAAATTCAGGTTGGCTAAACCAATCAATTGTCATATATTTAAATCTATCCTTAATCCATTGAAAGGCTATTAATTGACCTTGGTTGAAATCGAAACAGGTTATTATTTTCACCTTTGAATACCTTTTATTTACCTGTTAAAAATTTTAATTTTTTGAGTAGAGGTACATGGATTTTGGCTAAACATAGTAATTAGGATTCTGGTTAACTAATAGGTGGTTGATAATGTTCGTTAAATAATTAACTTAATTTGTTAGAGTCCACTATTTATTTATTTATTTAAATGGGCTTGACGGTTACTAGTTTTTAAGATAAATTGACAGTTTTTTGTAGCAGCTACACTTATATATAAAAGGATTATGTTAGTAAAGTCCAAATAAAATTTCTACCTCTAATTGTGGTTGACATTATTTATTATTATTATTATTATTATTATTATTATTATTATTATTATTGTTAGGTTATTATCGTAACACTTAAATGAAACATAACATAGTGAACGAGTACGTATTTAAAAATACAATGAGTTCTTTTTTAAACATAAGCATGCATTGCTTAAAATCGGATTGTTAGAGACATTGTAACTATAATTTAGACCTTGCCACCAAAGATGAATATTGCTTAAAGTTGTTAATTAATAAATTAATGCAGTTTATATGGAATAAATAAAAAGAAGATATAAAGTATATAACCTACTTTAATATAATTGGAAAGACTTTGGAAATGAGTTTGTGCATTATTGTAGTTAACTCAAACCGGTCCATCATTTTTCCTCTCACAGTCTCACTAATATGTAATGGCCCAAAAATATGTGCGGCCATGTAATGCCATAGTTGATAACCAAATGATAAAAGTAGTGATCAAGCATCATGAAAGCCTTTCGTTTGGACCAAAAAAGATTGGGATATGCAGAGTAGCGTTATAAATAACTTCCATTATGTGACAAATATTTGTATCATACCCTTACAAAATTTGTCATATAAGTTTAATGTAGAGTGTAGTTGTATTAGCTTTCTAAATGTTGGTACATCTTGTATGACAACAGCTTCTAGTTTTGTAATTAGTCATTTTGTTTATCTTTGTAATTGTAAATGTTTAAGTTTGTCTAAGTAGGTATATAAGTTCGTACGAACTTAAAGTAGGTACGAACTTAGATACATACGAACTTAGGACATACGAACTTAGACATACGAACTTGTCTAAGTTCGTACGAACTTACCTAAGTTCGTATGGGCCTGGACATGGGCTAAGTTCGTAGGGCCCAGCCTATACGAACTTGAGCTCAATATATGTCCATGTTCGTACGAATTTGAGCATAAGTTTTGACAACAGATTTTCAGTGGTTTTGAGAGAGAGAGAAAACGTTTGTATTGAGGGTTTAGTCTTGATTGAATGTAAAGATTGGTTATATTCAATAAAGACGTGTTTATTAGTGTTCTTTACGTATTCGTGTATAATCGTTGATTATCGTTAGGTATATTCAAGGATTCCGCACTTGTTTATACTTGAATATCTCGTAGATCCAGACTACAGGAACCTACACTAAAGGACTGCCCATATATACCTACTTATTATTATGTATGACAATGACAATTTCCTCAATTACTCAATTTGATTATTTCTCAATTATTAAGCTGAAAACCGACTTCGATGTATAAAGTTAATGTTGACAAAGTAGTAGATACATGTGGCACATTCCAACCATCAGGATAGTTCAACTCATGCTATTATGATCAAAAACGAAAGATGATCGTTTCCATATTTTTTACCCTTTTGTTAACGAAGAACATTAAGATATCTCATAAATCAATAATGGATTAATGGTTTTATTAGTTTTAACATTTTCTATGCAAAATTATTTTTGTATTTTTTTAATTTTGATTTGGTAATACAACTCGATGTAAACGTTTGAGTAGAAGAACTCTTACTCGTGGATGACTTACATAAGATGCATAACTTTTTACACTTTGACAAATGTGATTAATCAACATTTAATGTTATTGAACATATTATTACATATATGTAAAAGTCTAATTTGTGAACTACCAATTTAATCATATATATATGATGTTAACAAATAACAATGTGAAAGAAAATTTATATAGTGTGACATAATGTATGACATGGTAAATAACTATACAAATTTTAATTGTACTATTTTGATCTATATAAAAAAGTTGGAGAATTGTGTACATCACATTTTTTTTATGTGATTGGCATTTTGTATGTGGTGGATTCCATCATAATTATTATTTATGTAATGTTTGATTTAATGATATGTACTATTTATTTACTTCTCAACAATAGTTTATAATTCATCTCGTTAAAATAAGAAAAAGTGCCACCGGATGTATTGATGAATTGCAGCTATAAATAGGTCTTCATCTTTTACTATAACCCACCAAGAAATATCACTATAACCCACTAACAACTACAACTAAAAGAGAAAAACTGTCAACATGTCTTCAGGTTCAAAAGAGAGCGATGGATATACGAGTCCACCACCACCACCAACCCACCTGCTACTACTAGCAACCCACCACGAACTTGCCCACCCTCCGACAAACCAATTAAGAAAAGTGACGAGAAAAAAAGTGCCGAGAGAAAAAGGGCGACTCAACTCCAACAACAGAGTAGGGACGCAAAGGCGGGGCGGAATTCTACTAGAGGCTAACAATGGAGTTGTTAAGTAGAAGTTTGATGTTAGGTATGTAGAATGTAATATGCTCCAGTTGAATAATTAATTGTAATGTTCCTATTAATGTTAATGTTGTTTGTACTTTATTTCCATTCGCATAATGGGAACACCAAGTAGATATACATTGCCTGAAGTTCATTCTTTGCGTGACTGTCAGCCCATTTTCCCAAAGT
Organism: Logfia minima; assembly: GCA_963921325.1. Classification (NCBI taxonomy): domain Eukaryota; kingdom Viridiplantae; phylum Streptophyta; class Magnoliopsida; order Asterales; family Asteraceae; genus Logfia; species Logfia minima. The sequence continues at coordinate 4,851,393 of OY992770.1, forward strand.
GGCCTGCAAAGGTGAGTAGTTTTTGCAGTTGGTGCATTTTAATATGCAATCTTTGCTCTTAAATAACTAGCTGAGCATCGTTTATTTTCAGGACCTTGCAACTGTGGTTCCTAATCTTGATAAACCTGGCCTTGATCTACTGAAGGTAAGCTCAAACTTATTACTACTTGATCAATGACTTAATTCTTATTTCTGTAAGGTGTGATTCAACAGCATTTCATGATCTGTGCAGGTTATTTACTTCTCAACATCATTTTAGAATTCATCATTGAAATAAGAATGTCCAAACCTTTTAAAAGTCATGGCAAAATAAAGTGTTTGCAATCTGTTAAATTGCTCTACGCAAATAAACATTCATAAATTCTTAACAATATTTTTAGCATATTTAATTAGTTAAATATTTATGATTTTGAAATGACCTGTGTTATCTGTTTTGACCGATTACACAAGTTGCCTGACCACCCCATTTTACCACTTATAGAAATTGTACTTATTTTTTTTCTATTTTTTGTTTGGTTGCTTATACGAGTCATGGTTTCAATTGTTTCATTGGCATTTCGTTTCAGAAAATGCTTCACATGGACCCCCGTAGAAGAATTACAGCGAAGGCTGCACTACAGCACGAGTACTTCAATGATATGAGGCCTGAGTCGTAATTCACTGTTGCCCAAGCTTACTTTGAAAGGGAAGGATGTAAGGACGAAATGTGTGATATGAACCAAAAGAGTAAAAGTGGGTCTGAGCAGTTGTCCAGAACTTATGGGGACTTAGTAATAGTATTTAATTTTATTAGTAGTTTGTTTCCTTTTATTGTTATAGCTTGATAAACACGATTACTTGTTAACTAAGCTAAGGTTTTATTGTAAGTCTAGGAAATCTCTAGTATAAATAAGGCATCAGGTTTTGTGTTTAGGCATGCAGAAAATTGAGTCGATAGACATTGGGAAATCACCTACTTCTCTAATCGTAGGAACTATCTTTGTTATTAATTTTTACTTTTCGTTTGTTTAAGTAATGAAGATTTTAGCACCGGTTCGTATCAATGTGCAATTTGCGTTTCTTGTGCTTGTACAGGGTTGGCATTTTTGAGGAAATAGATATTTGTTTGAAGCTATTAAAATCAAATTATGGAAATTCCATTAGATATTAAATCGGCATGTTTTATACAACCGACAGTTGCTTGTTTTGTACACAAATCTGTACAATATCTGGTCGGATGTGTCACACTCTATCCTCGGTTCATGTGTTCTAACGTATTCCCATTCACTATAACTATTTCAGAGCTTACATCGATTCACCTTTAATTGTACATAGTTGATCAGGCTATGTTAAATTAAAGTTGGATGATGAAATTCCTGAACTAGTTTATACCTAATAAGGAATATCACTTATCGGTTATAGTCTAGGTCCACTAATGCAACCTAGTTCGCTATAACCTTGGCTCTGATACCAAATCTGTCGCAACCCCCAAGACGCGTGGCAGCGGAAGGTATGAGGTGTCAAGGGGGCGCCGACCAAATCAAATATCACAACACAAGAGTTACAACAAACGACCTCTATATGAGACGTTTTCAAAAATCATTACATTACAAACTTAAAAGTGTTCACATAAAACTAGGAGTTCGCATCCGATACGTAGAATTACATAACTATTATTACAAAATATAGTAAATGCAATCTAATTCCTTGGTTTTTTCAAAATATGCGACTCGAGCTATTGCTTCCAAAGCATCCTACTTCGGCTGGTCACCTGAGAATACATACTAAAAGAGTCAACATAAAGTTGGTGAGCTCATAGGTTTGAAAACAATTGATATTACATTGTATGGAACGTGTGGAACACAAGATTTCCTGTTTGTATCATCCAACAATGATAGTAATGTATTACAAAAATGTAAAAGAGGTGTATATTGTTGCCATGAGCCCATAGTTCGAGTTTAACTGTGGTGTCGGGTCACAATTAAGTGCCACGATCGTGGTGCCTCCTTGCGAGTGCCTAATCCAACACTCGTAAGAACAAATGATAATGCGTCCGTTTGACCAGTTAGTACGACTAACCCGGACGGGGGAGTCAATCCCAAATAGTACTATTCATTAACATTCACGCTATAACGATACTAACAAACTATGTGTGGGGGACTTTCAGGATTAGTTAAATAACTCATGCAACCAATATATCGTGTTTTGTACTTGCGTTCACATAAAAATAGCAGTTGTTAAAAGCAGTTGTATGTATTCTCACCCCTGAGTGGAAATAGTAGAAAAAGGGGCTATGAAACTCACCTGAGATTAGTATGTTATTTAGCAAATAACAAATAGCAAGCAACTGGTGTTCCCAAGAGTAATCTTCTAACGCCCTAGACGTATAAGATTGTGTAAGTAGTTGTCTCAAAAGACCATCTATAGTGATTGTATAAGTGGAGGGTTAATGTCCACTTAAGCCAATCATGTAGGTGGAGGGTTAATGCCCACCTATTCGCTAGTAGTTCACTTAACTAGTATGTCCATTCTTGTTTGCTTTATTGAAAACGTGTACGACCCGTTGGTGAAAGTTTGTGAAAACATAATGTTGATTAGTGTGGTAAGTGGGCGAAGCCTACGAATGACGGGGGTCCGGGGGCAGTGCCCCTGGTGGCGGGGTCCAAGGGGCAAGCCCCCTGGCTTGTGTCGCTAATGTGGTTTTGGCGACACAATTTTAGTGTCGCAGAGGTGACAGTTCAAATGTTATAGAGACACAAGGGTTGTGTCGCAAATGTGACGGTTCGAATGATAGAGCGACACAAGGGTTGTGTCGCAAATGTGACGGTTCAATTATTATAGCGACACAAGGGTTGTGTCGCAAAATGTGACGGTTCGAATGTTATAGCGACACAAGGGTTGTGTCGCAAAATGTGACGGTTCGAATGTTATAGCGACACAAGGGTTGTGTCGCTATTGGCTATTGAGCTTCTGCGACACAGGGTCAGAAACAGACCAGTTTTACAGATTTTATTTCGTAATTTAATTGTTCGAGATAAAATTCAAGAAAAATATATGTTGTTTCTTAGTTAGTTAGGTACTTAAAATAATTTTTACAGAATTTTTAGACAAGTCTAAGTATTTATAAAAATTGTAAATTTCCACAGAGGTCAAAAAGTATCCAATCAGGACACATGCAAGAAGATCGAGTTTCTGGGTATAATGCGTGCATATTTGGGACATGGTCATCTCTACGACTATTCTTCTCAACAAAATTTCCGAAATTTTGGCGATGGTTTCAAGTCTTTTGGACACGTAAATCTCGAGTTATGACTAAAACAATGAGGGACAATTTTTCTGCCTTTTTCGCAGCCCGTCTACATGTTTTTGTAAAAATTATTTCTGGTATCATACGAGCTCCAAAAATTATGAAACTAGTGGAAAATGAAAGCTAACTTCTTAAACTTAATTTTAGACTTTTGAATCGTTCATTTTGGTTAAGTTTTGAGGGAGATATCACCTCCCAAAGTCGGACAAAGTTTCTGGCCGGACTTCATGTAAAGTTCTTGCATGTTTTAAGCTTATGAAAACGATTTTTGTGAAATCTTTTGGACATATCTTTGTTAAGTGAGCATTTCAACATGTTTATAGATGTACTACAAGTATTATAAACGAGTTAGATGTCCTTACAAGATTGAAAAACCGATCAAAGGGAGAGGAAGGTGAGAATTCTTGACTTTTTCTTGAAAGTGTGATGGCGGCTCGTGGTGGTGGAGTGGTGGTTGATGGTGGTAAGGAGGTGGTTGTTGGTGGCAGATTTTTAGAGAGAGAGAGAGAGTGTAGAGAGAAGGAGGAGAGAAATGTGGCTTGTGTGTGTGTGAAAATGGAGGTTAGGGAGGTGTTTTTGTGGGTTGGGCTTGGGCCTATTTGGGGTGGGCTTCTTGGACTAGCCTAGACCGAGTTGGGCCTGGCCCAAAGGTGTTTCGGGCTCGTGACTCGTTTTCTCGACTTCGTGTTTCGTTCCCCGTTCGTTTAAACGTTAATTTGTGATTTTAAAAAGTTGATAATTTGCGTTAAGCTTTTGTATATATTTTTAATTTGTGAATGATATTCGGGATAAGTAAGTATTCTTAAAATACTAAATTGAGTTACAAAAGTATATTTCGGGTGTTGCTCGGGTGTCGGGCTCGGTTTGCGCGTTTTCGTCACGTTTGTTACGTTTTAAACAAAACGTCAAAGTTTTTCGTGTATTATTATTTGAAATAATAATATAAGGTATATAACCACTATTTTAACTATAAAATATGATTGCGTTATCTATGAATATTTCCGGTTGTTTCGCGTAATTACGAAAAATTACGAAGGTGTAATTCAAACAATTACATAAGTGTATATACACATATATACAAATACTTGCAAGTAATCACAAGTACTTAGCCTAATAAAGAACTAAATACACGAAATTAGAGTTCTAGTTTAAGGAAATCATTACCCTAAAGTGTCGGGTGTCACAGGATGTCACCAGCCGGTTGAAATAATAGAGACAGATCAATTTTCTGTAGTTTCTCGTTATTTTGTATAAGGTCTTGAAGATAATAATTATACAAAAATAAAAGAACCCCTTTTTTGAAATGCAAGTGGTCATGCTAGAGATATAAACAGTCATGTATGAGATGAGATCCTTCCGAATGGGCTAAGAGAGACTGAATCCTTTGACAGACACCAGAGAAGTTAGTTCTTCGCCTATCACATTGGTCGACTTTTGAAGAACTAATTAATCGGACGAGAATAAAGATAGAGTCCCGTTCTACATGTCAATACCGGCAACAATGAAATTTATAGTAAGAGGAAAATCTGTCGATTTCAAAAATCATGAGGGTTTAAGTCCATAATGGTAAAACACAATAGTATTATTGGGGCTATCTAATGAATTCAACGTTTCCGGTATAAATGAAAGAAAAAAGGGTCGGGATCAAAATGAGATTTTCATCTCAAAAAGCTTCACAATCTACATACTATGGCAGGAATATGGTACAAGGAAATACAATAGATGAATAGTCATTCGACGAAAAAGATTTATTTAAATACCTATTTTCTATCAAAATAAACATAGAAATACAATCACTAGGATAATTAACTAGGAATCAGTATTGAAAAAAAATTCATGTATGGTTACCTCATGCAATGGGAGGGCCGACTCCTATTCCAGCTCTTATACATACTGCTACGATGGTAGCAACACGCCTGCCTTTGCCTTTGTACAGTTAGATACAAAATTATCTATTTTTGAAACCGGAATCTCATGGAGAGTTCGATCCTAGCTCAGGATGAACGCTGCTGGCATGCTTAACACATGCAAGTCGGACAGCAAGAGGGTTTTTTCCTCTTTATTTTTTATTTTTTTTTCTTCAAGATTCTATCGAAGAAAGAACAAACCCTAAACTAAAATGAAAAGAACTAAAATAGAGAGGGCTCGAATGAAACCCATTCTTACCATAAGCTTTTAATAATATGGCCGTGATCTGTCATTACGTGCGACTATCTCCACTATAAAAAGAAAATAGTAAAGAAAGATAAAATTCTCTAGTAAATACTAGAAAAAAGGGTTGTAGCTATCTCAAATAGGAATTGCCTTTATATGATTTCCAAAGAGATCATAAAAGAAGTAAGTTGGATGGAATCCACCGGTTAAACGGAGTTTCCCGGTGAATGAACTCCACTTTTTCACTCTTTTCATATACTAGGGGATTTCACTTGGAAAAGAAAATGTTCCATACTAATGGATTTGGGTCCATAACCATGGTTCCAATGCATGAGATCTTGTAGCACTTACCAATGAGGCTCTATCGATTGGTATTGCACATAAGAAATCAATTAGGTTTACGACAAAACCTAGAAATCGATCACTAATCAAATTTGAGTACCTCTACATGATAGACCTCAACAACCCCTTCCCAAACTGTACAAGCTTCTTCCAAAGCCTACAGCTTTCTGGGATCCCCATTTTTTTCAGTACCCGGAACTTTAATACATTTCAAAATCGAGAGATGTCTACCGGGGGAGGCTCTATCAGACAACAATTAGCCAATGCTCCAGCCGCTCGCTGTAATAGCTTGCTTCTCGGGTGGCTCGCACCCTAGGTGGTGCGGCTGAGCCAGAGCGGACTGTTTGTTTGCGAAGGCCGAAGGACTGAAAGATGAGGTTTTTGCTGTTATTGGACAGACATGGTGCTGTTTTCCCACGCGTCATTTTTCATAATATGATTATGAGCTGCAGAACGCTTGAAGCTGGAATTTGAGATTGACTTTGGAATCATAGGAGCTAGCAATCGTCAATATGCTCATATTGGTGACGTTATTGTTGTTGTGATCAAAGACTTTTTATATGTCTTTTATAATTTTTTTAATATATATCTTTAGCGATGTCACTGAAGGGTTTTTTTATGTCATTTATAACTTTTTTAATAAATACCTTCTCGCTAAAGGGTTTTTATTTTTTTTATAATTCTTTTAATAAATATCTTTAGGGACGATTTTAAAAAATTATAAAAGTTTTGTGTTGTTTGAGATGTAGATTTATATAACTTTTGTTTGTAAGTATTTGGAAAGATCGTTGAAAGAATATTGAACTTTGATTGCAAGTAATGTTATCGCAGTTCTATGCCTTTTAGTATAAATTTGATTTTGTTGCCATTTTACACTTAACTAGAGTTATAAAATCAAAGATAGTTAATTGATACGTAAATCTAAGTATTTAATGGCATATAATACAAAGGTATTTGCCACTCAATAAATTATTTTTGAAATAAAATCTAAGTATTTAATGGCACAAATATACGCTACAAAAGCATTTCCGTCTTTGTGGCTTTAAAAATGTGCCACTATAGCATTAAAATGTTGAGGCGACACAATCAAAAAGTGCCACTATGAAGCTTTAGTGGCAACGTTTTATGTGTCAGCGATTCCCAAGCAGGGCTATAGTCCCACTCATGCATGTTTTTGTGGCATTTTGTGTGCCACTAGATGTCATTTTATTTGTAGTGACATCATCGTCTTGGTCACCTTTGATGCAAATATCATCTTCTCCGTTGAGACACGCCAAGTACTTGCAAATGATTTGAATCCAAAATACTTAACAGTTTCCAAAACCAAAATTTGCAACTTAACGAGTGATGATAGTCGTCGACAGAGTACCAATCGTATTCAAGATCTTGATCAGAATTTTTAGCTTGTTTATTTCAGTTTGGTGCATCTGTTCTTCGGATTTAGTTGAATCTCATTTTTTTTTTTTCTCTTAAAGAGTTGTTCAAGGTGTTAAGATCAATTATCGAAATAGTTGTTAATGGTGGAAGCTTTGTCTTTCGGGTTTGGTTTTCATAAATTGGATTTATGATATATTGAAATAATATGTAAGTGCATCCACCCCATATATGATAAAAATTGGAATCGAAGAAGAGTAATTGAGCAAAATGCACGATAAATATATTGTTCATGTATTAGAATCCCTTCGGCAAAATTGTGGCAGGATACATATTACATTACAGTACACATTTACACAAAAAATAAATAAATAAAAGAAAATTGTTATCTATCACAAGTTATTGCAGCAGGCCAAAACTTTCGAGTATCTAAAACTAAGTCGCACGAAAGACATAGCTAAAGCAGTTGTTCAAGTAGTGGTATTCTGGGTTAATAAGTCAGTGGACATGGCTGAAGGTATTCCATGGCGCTTCAAGATATGAGAAGTGGCTGTTCTTGCCCTGTCATAATTCAAAACTATTACTCTCTCATCATCCAAATCCAACCTCAATTTCTGTTCTTTGCATTCTTGCACTAGTTGGCACATATGTTTCAGGTTGTTAATCTCAACACCATTTACCTTCTTAACCTGCTCATAACAACAAAAGGACAATAAAAGATGTTAAAGTTCACAGAGAAGCAGAGGTACTGGCTTGATTTCATGAAGGTTTGAAGGATTGACTATCTACTAAAAATGTATTAGTCAAAAGTCTAAAATAAAAAGATCAAGCTTCTTAATACATGCTTTAAGTGATATATTTTACTATTTCTCAAATATTTACAATATTCTAGAATAAAAGCAACTAGAAGTATCTTCTTTCTTGTGGGCTAGAACCAATACATAGGTAAATTTTTACTTCGTATCTTCTAGAAAAGAAAATGAACATCTTGAAAGAGGCAAATAGGCAACATAGACATAAAGATAAAAATAGTAAACTAATTAAACAAAAATAATATGGAGTATATGCCAAAGACATTCCAAAATGAAAATGAAGCATCTTTCATGGGAGGAGTATGTAGCTAGTAAAAGTTCAAAAACCGTGAATGAACTTTTGGAACATATAAGCATATGGTTGACGTTATATAGGTAATAATACCTGTAATTCAGCAAGCCGCTCGTATCCCACATTGATATCATCCATCAAGACCTAATCATACAAGATATAGAATTTGTTATCAGATTGCAGAACTTTAATATATCTAAACTGGAATAATGAGCATACTTAAAATCACCCTGCAAGAGATTTTCAGCATTCTAAGAATATGTATTCAACATGTCATGCATCAGGTATGTGGGATTGTAAGTCATAAGCCCACATTCTTTTGATTGAAGGAACATTTCAATTAATTTGAGACATCCGAATATAAGCCCACATTCCTTTGAAATGAGAAGGATATAAGAACAAATAAAGGTAATAAAAGACTAAGCACCTGAGATAATATAACAAGCTCTTGACCCGGCTTTTGAGGTAGCTCCCTCAATGCTCGTTCACAAAGTCTCCGTGGAGAGGTATTGTACCAGTCGTCTCCATATTCATGAAGGTAAGGTTGACTCAATGGAATAAACACCAGACCAGCAAATACAAAATAACTAGGAGCCTTATCAAACTGATGGATAGGTACAAGAGGCTTCAACTGCAAATTGGAGGACAAATTCACAAGCACATTATTAGATAAATCTTTTGATAAGAAGTACTTATCAGTGAAAATATGCATGGAAACAATATAAGATACTAGGAATGTTAACAAAAAAGTAACAAATAATATGAACATGTTAGGTAAGTAACTTACTGGACGAAGAGTAACTATCAACTCAAGCTCTTCACCATTTCTCAATACGTTGAGTATAGCAGTTTCATTAGGCTTCTTCATTGAAACCAGATGATCAAAGGTTATTCGCTCACGATTCCGAAAAGGAACTGCATAATTTGAATAAATAAAAGGATATAGAACATTGGATATCGTAAAAGCCGAGAAGAAACAAAATTTGAAATTTCACCTGTCCCATCATTTGCTATAGGAACACCGTCAAATGCAAGGACAATATCATCTTTCTTTAAGATGCTATACGCATTTGAAAGTGGATTTATCTTGCTGACAAGCACCCCAGTCAAATCAGGACGCATGCCAAAGTATTCACGAAGTTGAACATTTTCAGTAGGTTGACATGACAACCCCAGAGAACAGGAACCAGAATAATTTCCACTAGCTTCAACACCGTCAACAAAATGCTTTATCACTGGCACAGGAATTATGTAACTGCAAGATGAGTTTGTCGTCAATAAAAAGATTACAAACAAAGAAATGGGACCTTATGTATATGAAGGGGGATATTATGTGTCTATGTGTAACTCACCCTATATTTTCAGCACCAGAGAGATTTTGAAATGCCACACCTGCAACCTTGTCACCCATGATCGCGGGTCCTCCACTATTTCCAGGATTTATGGCTGCATCGATTTGTATTGCCAAGAGCTGAGTAGCTCCATGGACATATTGTGTAGGTTCAACTCTTGAAACTACCCCTTTCGTCACAGATATGTTGTCACCACCTAATAGCGCCTTAAGGTTAATTACTACATTTACTATATTAAGACAGAATACACTAAAATAAATTTAGACTTCAAACAAACAACGATAGTACCATGCTTACCTTGAGGATAACCAACAACAGCAACTGATTCTTGCATAAATGGGATATCTCCAAGCTCCAAAAACTTCATACCTTCCCAAAACTCATCACTTTCAACAACAAGTATAGCGAGATCACATTCATGACCAACAGCTTTAACTTCTGCTCTGTACTTGGTAGGAGAACCATGCTTTCTAACAAGTACAAATGTATAATCAGCCACTACATGAGCATTTGTCACAATCCTCTTGCCAGATATTACAAATCCTACACATTTTAACAAAAAAATACAGTTTAAGTTGAAACTACCCTGACAAATACTTATAGATGCAACACAGAAACTAGCCATTAAGACATAGGAAACTAGTACACTGTCCAATAACATCCAATAATTAATGAATAAAAATAAAATGTAACAACCAATCTTGAACATAATAAACGAAAAGATTTTTTGCATATGAGCTCTGTAGTCTGTACAAAACATTTACCAATAACAAATATGGTTAAACACTAAAAACACTTAACTTACGAAGAAAAACAAATGTATCATTCACCAATGACTGAATCATCATAATGAATTCAGTATTCAAATACAATACAATAAATTCACATAATAATAAATAGATATTAACAAAAAGTTCGCAAATTTATAACAAACCTGAACCCATGGATTCACGCTGTGACTTATTTTGCCATGGAAGAAAATAATTAGGGCTACTAGAAACAGTAAATATTTTAACAACAGAATCAAGAGCTAATTCTATTGCTGAATACGCGTCAATCGCATCTGCGATAGCCGTCGTTCGGCCGTAATTCAGCTGGTCAACAGCAGCAGTGGTGACGTAACTACATTGATTATTTGAATTTGATAAAAAAGATTGATAAGAAGAAGAACATGTTGGTGTGTTTGGATGTGAGCGCGATACATAAGTGGTTGTATTGTTGTTATTATTGTGTTGGAGAGCATGGTGAGAGTTGACGGAGGCCCGCCGCTGGACATGGTGGTTGTGGCACGCAGAAGGTGTGAACTGCCGAAGAGCTCGACTGATTGGTCGGAGCATATCAAAGAAGTTAAAGTTGAGGTATCGCTCCCAAACAATATAAAGTTGAAACTTAAAAGGGGTGGTTTAATATTTCACCAGTCGGAAACCCGTGCGTTGCAGCGGAAGAAATTTGAAAACAATTAAAAAGGTTTTGAATAACCGATATACGTTTAATGCGAAATATACTTATGAAGCAAAAAAGCATACAATGTACAACACTTTAAAACAAAGCAAAAGAAACTCAAAAATACGTAGAATGTCAAAATTTATGGATAAATTATAAATATCGTATTCATATGGTGACGTGGAAAAAGTTCATAAAAGACAGCTCAAAATAAAATTTAAAATTATACTTCATATAGCAAAATTCAAGCACTAATGAAGATATTTGATGCACACCGTCGACGTTGAAATCACCTACAATAATAAGAGACGGTTTAAATCATGGATAATGAATTAATATATATATATATATGTATATATAAATATATATTCATGTTTGATTAATGTTGCACGAGTATTATAATAATAAACAATCAATTGTACCTTATTCATCACGCAAGACTTCTCGATACACCACGTTCGATGTGTAGATAACTTCATGATCAAACTGTTTGACGAGCTTCACTAATACCTCGGTCCTAGCACGTGATATCCCCCTTGATAAAGCAACATAAAGTTGTTCGTGCGAAAATACGGAGTCCGATAGATAAACACCAACATTTGGAATTGTCTGTCCCTGAGTTTTGTTTATCGACATAGCGTAGTTAAGGCGGATAGGAAATTGTTTTCGCTTGAGTTTGAATGGAAACATGTCATTTTCAGACGGGCACAAAGGAATTATGTGTATGAACACTCGTTTGCCATAATGTTGCCCAACAACTATTTTTGCTTAGATGAAATATGTAGATGTCTATTACTTAAAGTTATAAATGTTTAATTATATATAGTTTATTTACCCGCGATTACGTGGTATTACACATATAATTGAGTCATTCATGTAAAGACACCTAATTTTATTTCAAAAAATGAAAGAAAAAAAATTCGTTGGATAGTGTGTAGGTAATATAAATTTGAAGACTAAAGATATACAATGTTTGATTTGGTGTAACGGTAGATTAGGTATTTTCGATATATTTTTTAAGCCAAATATGATCATGCATAATAATGGAGTATAGATAGGTCAAATTATACTCCATAGTACTATTTGTTTTAAAGAAAGATATAAAACAAATAAATGTTACACATTTATTGAAAATGTATTTCGTTATATAAATTACTAATAATGACATCTAAAATTCATACAATTAATCGCACACGGATTATTATTTAGATGCCCTTAGTAATCTTCTGAAAAAATGTACATTTTCAGTAGATGTTAGCCTTATGTAACATTTATTTAATGTTAGACTTATATAACATTAATTTACACTATTAATAAGTTTACGAGCTTGGTCTTACTAAGACTTTCAGCTCCAAGTTTAACTCAGACGTAACTCCCTTCACTGTGAAGGAGTGTCAAACCAAAATACAGAATAAGCATTAGCTCTCCTTGAAAAGGAGATGATCTAGCCGCACCCTCCAGCACGTCTACCTTAATTTCAAAGGGCAATTTTTTTTAAAAATTTGCTATATTCTATAGCTATGAGAGGACAAAGAATTTAAAAATATCAATAATACCCTTTAAAAGACCATTTTTACGTCATTTAAATTTTTTGAAGAGTAGCTATTTGTACTTTATAGATTCAATTCTGAATATTTTACAACAATTCAAAACTTGTTTTGTGATATACAAGTGAAAAATGTTGATGTGGCCATCATCACCTATAATTTAAACCTGAATGTAAAAAGGGGGCAGGGTGACAGCTGCCCCCCTTAATCAGTGCTGCTTACCACTCCTCAAGGCCAAGGACGGGGTAGAACCGTCATTCTAGGAGTCCGATACATTTTTATTATATTACCTAGTCAAACCCACTACCCCTCATGTGTCAAAGTAAAACGGTTAATATTTTTGAAAGTTATTATTGGTATTTTATGACTTTCTCCTCAAAAATAAATAAAAAAAGGAAAAGAAGATTGTTTTTAGTTTTTACCATCAATAATTTTATTCTAGCTCCAACTGATTTAAACCAAGATTTGACCCAAGGCGCACATTGTAAACGCTCTGATAGCGAGACAATATGAAATGAATTCACAAGAAAAGTCGTGGTTGAGTGTAATCCCAAGAAGCATTATAAATGAAAGCTAAGCCATCAAAAGTCTCGTCTTGAAACAACGAACTTTCCAAGATCTAATATTCATACCCTTCTTTTCTACCCTAACTACGTTTGACTATTTATTACACGTACATAACACCTCCTTCATACCCACACCAATTTTAGAAGTCCTTAGAATTCACCATGCGCTGCGTACAAGTTCCTAAGACGAAAATGCCAACCAGAGTGCATATTTGCACCATACTTTCCACCAGAGCAGCCACATAAATTCACTAATGTTCACAAGGTATTTGGAGCCAGCAATGTGACCAAACTACTAAACGAATTGCACCTTCACCAACCTGAGGATGCAATGAACACACTGGCTTATGAGGCTGACATGCGCCTACATGATCCAGTCTATGGTTGAGTTGGAATCATCTCCCTTCTTCAAAACCAACTCCACCAGCTTCAAGCGGACCTGACCTCTGCTAAATATGAGCTAACTAAGTACCAACACAACCACCACTTGTCACACATGAACAGTGCAGCCACCCATGGACTCATTGGTCATGATATAGGGATCAACTTGATTGGTGGTGGTGTTGGTCAAGATCCCATGTACCATGATCATGCAGAGTTGTTTTCAAAAAGGGAATACTTACACTTGGCTCCCTACACTGTATGCAGATGTTATATACAGCCATACAGGTACATTACATATATACAATTATACAAAGGCTAAATCCATCTAGTCTATCATTACTTAAAACAGTTTTGATCATGTTACCCAGGGATCAAATACCAATCCATCACATGTAATAGTCTACACTTGTATTTCTCATCATCTGTTATTATGCTTTATAATATTTCTTCTGTAAGTTGTGTAATGCACAACGAATTGTTTAATCTGTTCAGTTTGTTAAGTTGTTTGGTACTTTGTTACCATGATATGATATCTTATCCATGTGATGGAATTGCATATTTAATTCTAAGGGTAAAATTCAAATTTATGGTCAAATTTGCATCAAAACTTGTCATGTAACTTCAAATATGTCAAAGGTACAAAGGGATTTGAACACAATTTATGTAGTTTATAAATATTATACTATGATTCAGTGATTCCTCAAGTTATTTGACTGCGTACTGTCTCCTTGCTATATACCATATACACAAGATACGCCATAAGCGATTACTTGTAGCAATAACACCATCCATGAACACAAATTGAATCATAATTTAATTATAGACAATAGATTTAGATTATAATTTCATTGTCATGATTGCTACATCACAATCCCCTCTTTCAAAGTCTATAACTTAACTTTCACAGCACAACTAACGATCTTTATTAGTGATCATCGAAAGAATTGCCATATTTTTATATAATAATTGAGGAATCCATCTTCATATAATTACTGAACATAGCAGGAGCCTGCCTCTATCGGCGCTTCACGTCCTAGCCCATTCAACGGTGCAGCTGCAACTCCTCTTTGATTTAGCAAGCACCTAAAATTTGCTAACCGTGAAGCAACCTCATTTGGATCCCTGGGAAGCTTATCAGCACGAGTCCACAGTCTCTCTTAAATAAGAAAAAAAAGGATATTAATTTAAATCTAAAAATAGACGAAATGTGATGTGAAACAAAATTAAGTACCTGCGGCGGCTGCAGCACGTGGCCATATGGTTTGTTCAATGTCAGAACCATCAACAGTTTCACCCCACATACATACTTCACCACCGAGAACTAGTTTCTGTTGCTCGGGCTTGGTAATATTTGTAAGTGGTTCATTAATATAAAATCCTTGCCAATCGGCATCCAAGTGATCGAGATACCACTTGTCTTGGTTACTTACAATGCACCTCAATCCAGCTGCAACAACTTCCTCAGCAACACCACCCCCAAGCCTATTTATAGATTCAAAGGCAAACGATAAATGTTACCTCAAACTATTCTTATCAATTTATAAATTTGCAAATTTCTATGTTTTTCAAGAATAGTAGTGGATTCTAGTTGCAAGGCGAAACGACTATTAATGTCTCAAGCTATTACAATGTAAGTTTACAGTACTTACCAGTTATGGACCACTGTTTTTCTATCCAATTTACTACCAAAATGGTTAAATGTTTCCTCCCTGTAAAAAATAGCAAAATTAGGATGTAAGTTTGTTCACTGGTTTGAGAAAAGCAGACTGTAAAGAACATATAAGTATATAACAAACCAGTTTATAACTTCATAGCCATGAGATGCAGCTATCTTTTGTGCCTTCAATACAAAATACTCGTAAGCTTGAGATTCATTTAGACCCTTCTGTTCTAACCTGCCATACAAAAGTTCGGTTAGAATATTTTTCATGTGTAGTCTTATCATCACAAGAGGTGTAATCACAAAAAAGATGACAATACATGTTCAGAGAGATTATAGAATGTTTACCACTTTTTTATACGAGGGGTAGAGCTCCAGCAACCTGACATGTTAAATTCCAATAGTTATAGCACAAGTCATACCATTATATCCCTAAAAGAGGTACACAGTGTTGAAATGAATGTGTTTTTTTTAATTTTTTCTCTTCATAAAATCACATAGCTATGAAGATGAGGGGAAGATCAAGAGTGCAAATTCATACAGAATACAAATCAGATATTTTTTCATTTTATAGGATGAAAGTATGCATGACAGAAGTTCATGGGGATTAATAACTTACTGGTGTCAACTTCATCACCTCCCAAATGAACAAACTTGTACTTGAAGATCTTACTGAAATCTGAAACAAGAAAAAGAGTTAATTATCAAATTATTTGGCTACTCTATGATCTCAGTTTTAATCAGAGATGACTTAAATTATCGATACGAGATGCACCTGAAAGAACCCCGTCTATCAATTTGAACGTGAAATCATTGCTGACATCAAGTGGCTCCTGACAAGTCTTTGATGGCCATAATGCAGGATAACCAATCCCCCTGCAAAAGGGAACCTCATTTATCAATTTTCAAGGTGTTTGTATTGTGTATCGTAAGTTTCATAAGACCTACTTTGGAATTGAAAGAAAAAGTAATTAATGAAAAAGGCTGAGAAAATTTATAGAGTATAGGGGATACCAGGATTTGGCATGTCCAGGAACATCAAGCTCAGCAAGCACATTAATCCCCCTTCTTTTGGCATAACTGCAAAATGTGACAAAATAAAGAAACGCGTATTAGAGAAATAGAACATTTCAATGATGTAAAACGAAAAGATAATTACTTGCCTCACAATTTCAGCTGCAACAGCCGCTGTATAGCGTTCTGTTAAGGAATAAGCACCATTCCACAGTTTTGGAAATGAAGGTATCTCCAAAGGAAAAGACTCTCTATCTACAATGTGCCAGTGCAGTACATTCTACATCGAACCAAATGAATAAGTTCTTAAACATGTGTGTTTTTTCAAATAGTCAAACTTTTTAATTCCGAGTCAAACACTAAAGTCAAACTACCTGCCCAAAATGGCCACACATCAATAACCATATACAGCATTATAGCATGAATGCATGATTTTGGGTAAGCCCTAAGTTAAGACTTACCAGCTTTGCATAAGCCATAGAATCAATAACTTTCTTTATCATTCGCAATGGCTGATAATGTCTGGATGTATCTGCATGGTTATTAAAATCTCAGAATGACTATATTATTAAAGAGTAATAATAACCCCCAAAGATGATGCAAATGACTTATGCAGATGAATTATCCCAAGATTATGTAACTCAAGTCAAAAGTTTACTCTCCAAAACGGATGTAATAACAAAATATATATCAATCAACACTAAAGATAACTCATATTATGCCCTCTAGTAAGGGGATAAGAAGAGAAATATCTCACCAATTAAGAGTCCACGATATGAGAAACGGGGTTGATCAATAATGGTCCATGGTGTCTGACTAACTATAATCTTTCTTGCTTTAATGTTAAAATGGCACAATTGGCTGAATGTCTGTCATATTATAAAAAGAATTAGCAAGGCAAGATCATCAAAACCTTTTTGGATTGCATCTCAAAATTCTGAACATGTAATGTAAGTACGTAACAATTAACAAGTAACCTGCAGCGCATGTAGAGCTCCATAAACAGTAGGTGCCTACATTAGAATTTATTCAAATTAAAAACCTTGTTATGCATGAATTACAATATACTACAAAATTCCAACTTGATCAAACTATCATTGATACCAACCTCAATATATGCATAAATTGGATTTCCCTTTGGATGAATATCTAACTTGTAGGACTCATCTATATCATATTGCAGCTGCACATAACAGAACCATATCACTAACTAAATCAAATCAAGAAAATACCTGAAAATTGCCAACCAAAACTTAAATGAATTATGTCAATACCTCATCGCTTTCTGAAAGGACAACTACATGGATTCCATGTAAAAGGAGAGACTCGTCAACTTTTCCGTAGTTGTATTCGATAACATTGTTTCCTGTGACAACATCAATTAACCGGGTGAATCCATCTTTTAGGATCCTGGATACATCCTTATATTTGCTTCCTTCAGTCGTGAGATGAAAATCCTTGCTCAGATAAAGTGATTGGCTTCCGTATTCTACTGTTTCGGGCATTGGCCATAAGTTGAGATATTTCATATCATTAACACCAAATACCGAAATTACTTGAAACAGAAGCCCTAGACAGATAGTTTGCCATATCATTTTTTCCTCTCAGCAATCTCTACCTACATAAATACATCCAAAAAATCATTGTTTTAGTACAAAACATTTCAAGTACAGTTTTATGAAATATACTGGAAAAAAAATTAAAAATAATCATGTTTCCAACATTATTACTACAGTAAAAGTAATATATCCTATCTTATAACTCAAAAAAAGTCTCAACCAAAAGAAAATGCATATATACAAGACTTATATCTTTTATAACCTCCTCCTAATTTCATCTGGTTTCGATGTATAAACCACAAATATAATAAAAACTGAAACATAATAACTCTAAATAACTTAAACCCAAAGATTACAGAAAAACAGAAAACATAAATGTGAAACGATGATATATAATAAAAACAAGTTACAATAAAAAAAAATTACAATACAACACGCACCTGACACAAATAGAGAATGTTAACCTTGTGATGTATGTGGGTGTGAGAGAGAAGGGGAGGGAGAAGATATAGATATATATATGGATCTGTATGTAAGTCCGCCCATATTCAACTGCATTCATTTTCATTTTTAATATTATCTTACATTATTAAATTATTATTAATTTATGTAATAATATACTATAATACAATAAAGGTAAGGAAATAAAACAAGAATGTGATTATTATTGTGTAATTGGTGTGTATGTAGTTTATATTATTATGGATGACCTTTGTAAATAGAGCAGTTGGTGGCGTTTCTTTCGTTTTTCTTTCTGTCTTTTTTCCATTTTTTTCTTTTAATAATCACTCGTATTATTAACTTATTGTTATGTTATTTACAGAGTTTGGACAAAAGCAAGAATAAAAAAAGGAGGAAAGAAAGAGAGATAGAGAGAGAGAGAGAGAGAGAGAAACCGTCATATATGGTGTTGGCACTGATTACAATCCACTTTTGGTTGGCCAAGGATATATTTGGTTACCCAATACCTAACTATGCACTACATTTAGGCAATTTTATTGTATTATTTTTATTTTTATTGTTATTAATATAATATTAATATTAATATTTCTATTAGTTTATCCAAATAATACGATTTATATTGACTTTAAGAGAAGATGGATTGAACTTAAAGTCGTAGACTAGGATGTATCTAATTATTTATTGCACAAAAAACTCACAGATGAATTAGATAAGAAACAACTTTTACTAAAAATAAACTTCAATTAATAAAATATATTATTGAAAAACTAATTCCGTAACTGTTTCATGGTCGAATTATGTATATATTATATTTTTTATTAATGTATAATTATCAATTTATATATAGACTTTAGACGGTTGTTATTTGATATATGTTTTTGTCTCACAAAGAAAATGTTGAGTATATTAGCGTAAACCTCTTTACAAATAGTGGATGCGTTTTGTACTAGTGTATGGGCTCAATTCATAAACAAACATGTGAGGTAGGAATACTAAATTAGACAATATCTGTTAGACGGGATCTGTTTGTAAAGTTATAATCTTATTGGTATACAACTTGGAGTACCTGTTTTTGTTCATTTCATTCTTTTTTATTAAATTACTTGAATCAACCCTTTTAATTACAAGTGACACCCATAACCCACCTAAAGTAAGGTCCTAGCCCACTACCTAAAGTAAGACTTTAAGGCATCTGACTCACTAAGTCCATGGAAAACTAGCCCACTACCAAATGCCCTTGAACCAAAGCAATGGTATATATACTATGTCAACCATATTTCTCAGTGTTAAACATATAAGCGTAAAATCAACCTAAAGACAAATATAATTCACATAATCTTGACGCAGTATGCTAACATTTTCTCATTCTTCATATTTCTCATTAGATTTATCATATCTCATAAAGTCATAAGGTTATTCATGAATCAGTTTACTTTGACTTGATAGAACAATAATTTGAACCCATAAGGCTATAAGGCCCATAATTGCTGAGAGAATGATAGTATGCCAAGAACCCACATTAGCTGCCCCATGATGTGTGTGTATATATATATATATATATCTTTTTGTTTTTGCTTGTATATGTTCGATGATTAAAATATGTCTGCATATTTGATCATACATTCCATTCTAGAAACCAATCGATACCAGTCAATCGATATAATATAGTATTTAATTTAATTTAATTGTTCATGTTTGCGTACTTAATTAAACAATAATGTTAACGACATATAATTATAAGTCTAACTATTTGAAACAACTAAATATAAAAAATTATATTACCTATCAATATATATGTCAAACACTCTTCAAAGATAAAAGTTGAAAATCGACTTCATTATTTGACCAATAAAGTATAAAAGTTTGAACTTTTACAAATAAATAATATAATATTTAAAATGAAACAAATTGGCAGTCATAATAATAACGATAAAACGTGCAGCCACATGAATATGATTATTATCATATTAAACGATACTCTTCACCTATCTCCCACCTTCCCCTGCTTCCAATTTTCAACTTTCTAAGATCATTTCCAAAACGATTACTCCAAATCTCCTTACAGATTCTTTTTTTTTTTTTTTCTTTTGAACTTCCGTAAATATATACATATATTTTGAATTTGAACTTATATGTATACAATTTAATTTCGGTAATTCAAGCACATGGCTAGCAGAGATCATACTGTAGATGACCTATTTTCATCATTAAACTCATCACCAACAAGTCCTCAACTTGATTTCGGTCATAATTCGCCTAATTTAATCAGTTTTGACGACGATGATGATAATAATTACGGTAATACCCCTACCGCTACAAAAACCCTAATGGTTTTCGATCGATTCTACGATTCATCATCAGACGACGGACTTTACTCCACCGGTAGTGCCGGCGCGGGCGCCGGCACCGGAAGTACCGGCTGTGAGAATTCTGTACTTCAGGCTGGAAATCGGTTGGATTACATGATGCAGTATTTAGATAAGAAGTTATTGACTGTTGATGGAAAGGATAATGAATATAAACAAGCGTTGCCTGAGATTATGGGTAGTGGTGGAGGAATTGGGATGTTTAGGTTACCGATTAGGGCTGCGGTACATCCCGGCCGGCCTCCTAGTGTTGAATTACGACCACATCCCCTTAGGGAAACACAGGTTGGGTGTTTTTTGAGAGTATTGGAAGGAACAGAGGGTGGTAAGGAACTGTGGGCGGGATCTGAGTGTGGTGTTAGGGTTTGGGATGTGAAAGATATGTATGATGACGGAGAAGATGAGGGGGAGGTACGGTTCTATGAATCGGTGAGGACGTCGCCAACTTTGTGTTTGGTAGTTGATGATGGGAATAAGGTAGTGTGGAGTGGACATAAGGATGGGAAGATTAGGTGTTGGAAAATGTTGCAAGGTTATGATGATGAACCTGATGTTCCATTTAGAGAGTGTATCTCGTGGCAAGCTCATCGTGGACCTGTTTTGTCGATGGTGATTTCGTCATATGGTAATATGTGTTGCACTTGTGAATTTGGAGTTTTTATTGATATATATTGATATTGAAGCTTCAACGAATGTGCATGTGAATTTGTCCCAGTTTTTGGACTCGAATACGTTATGTGGCTGAATATCTGCTTACTGAAAGACTTTAGGCCTTTAGGGTTCATAACTAGCAAGAAATACAAAAACTAATGATGTATATTTACCCTATTGATAAAATTACATGTCCAGTTAACTATTCCCTTATCTCCAAAAGAATTTTGTGATGTTCTTAAACTGTGTAAGCTTTTGAAGATTTGATTGTTATTATTGTGTTTAATCAAGGACAAATTAAAAAAAGGTGGTCTAGAAAACTGTCTTAAGTTATGAAATGAACTTTGGTTTTGTGGACGAATGGAAGTAATCTACCTCATTGTGTGTTACAACAATACCTTCATTTGCTTTCCAAGTTTTATTTCAAAATGATATATTCACCTTTATTTAGATAACTAGAAACTAGAAACACGTGTTTCAAATGTTCAAACAGTCCACATGGATAATTAGTATATCATGTTTTAATTTATACCTAACTTCGATCAATTTGGTATGTTCTGTTACTATAAGAAAGATTTTAAGATAAATATTGTTTTCATCTGATTCTGAACTTCATCTAGGTGATCTATGGTCTGGATCTGAGGGTGGTTCAATAATTGTGTGGCCATGGGAAGCCCTTGAAAAGGCCCATTTATTTACAAAAGAGGAAAAACACATGGCATCTTTGATAGTTGAGAGGTCATACATCGATCTTAAGAACCAAGTCACTACAAATGGCATCTCCTGTAGTATACTTTCAGCAGATGTTAAATATTTGTTATCTGATCATTCTGGGGCAAAAGTTTGGAGCGCGGGCCCTATGTCATCCGCATTATGGTAGGTGACTAGTATATATGGAACTTGTCTTGCTACTTCCCTCACTTGACTTACATTTCACGAGTCCTTACAGAATTTCTCTGACTGCAGGGATGCATATACAAGAGAGTTGTTAAAAGTGTTCAATATTGATGGACTGGCTGAAAATTTGACAGTAATGCAGGATCTGACAGCAGAAGAGGAGGCAAAGGTGAAGTTTGCATCTTATCCTAAGAAAGAGAAAACACAAAGTGGAATTAGTTTCTTCCAGAGGTCACGTAATGCAATACTGGGAGCAGCTGATGCTGTTCTTCGAGTTGCAGCAAAAGGAGCTTTTGGTGATGATATCCGTAGAATCGAAGCATTAATCATAACAATTGATGGAACCATTTGGACTGGATCTGCAAATGGATTAATTTTGAAGTGGGATGCAAATGGAAACCGGTTGCAAGATTTCCAGTATCATTCCTATGCCATTTGTTGCTTATGTACATTTGGGTTACAACTATGGGTCGGTTATGCAAGTGGGACATTACATGTACTTGATCTTGATGGAAATTTGCTTGGGGAATGGGTTGCTCATGGCAGTCCTATCATTGATATGACTGTTGGGCGTGGTTACATCTTTACATTGGCCAATGATGGTGGCATACGTGGATGGAGTATATCGTCTCCTGGACCTGTAGATAAAATATTATGTTCAGAGTTGTCTAGCAAAGAATTACATTACACAAGGCTTGAAAATTTCAAAATTCTGGCTGGTACATGGAATGTTGCCGAAGGAAGAACCACACATGATTCACTTATATCTTGGTTGGGTTCTGCAGCCAAAGATGTTGACATTGTTGCTGTTGGGTTACAGGAGGTTGAAATGGGTGCTGGGTTTCTTGCAATGTCTGCTGCCAGAGAAACTGTAAGATGTTCTAACATCATATATCTTGATATTTCCTGACTTTATGTTGCATGCGGATCTCAGTTGACTCTACTACTACTACTACTAGTATTATTATTATTATTAATTATTATTTATTAAAAAATTGTTTTGCAATGTTGCTCAATTTTGGTTGATGGCAAAGTAATGAACACACCCTGTTCCACTGAGAAACATCTTGATTTTGAAGTTCTTTTTTTCTACAGATGCAGTTGGGTCTTGAGGGAAGTGCTGCGGGGCAGTGGTGGCTTGACATGATTGGGAGAACCCTGGATGAAGGGTCCAGTTTTCACCGTGTTGGCTCTAGACAGCTAGCAGGCATGCTTATTGGAGTGTGGTGAGTATTTTGTGGGGGTTAACTCTTTCGGGTGTAAAAAGTATAATATCTGTTCCTAATTTTCTACAAAGAAACGTGTTTTGCTTGTATCAAATTTTGAGTTCCCGTTGGTTTTGCCATGTTTTGTGTTTGACTGCTGAATGTCATTTCAGGGTCAGCAATAATATTAGAGGTAATGTTGGTGATATTGATGTTGCAGCAGTTCCATGTGGATTTGGAAATGCTATTGGTAACAAGGTAACTGCTGCTATTTGATTGTGCTAATTTACTTGAATTGCTGGAGATCCAATTATATTACTGATTAACTGCTGTGTACAGGGAGCAGTTGGTTTGAAGATGACAATCTATGGGCGGATCATATGCTTTGTGAATTGTCACTTTGCTGCACACTTGGAGGCTGTTAGTCGTCGTAATGCTGATTTCGATCATGTATATAAGACTATGTCCTTCAGCCGTCCACCAAATTTTGTGAATGCATCATCTGGTATGGTGCCATACCTTTTCTTATCTTGCTTGCTTGCCTTCTCATCTTTCTCATTTTGGATTCTCTATGGTGCTCGCCTGGTTCCCACCTTGCTTTTTGCAGCTGGAGTCTCATCTGCTATCCAAATGGGCCGTGTTGTAAATGTAGGTACATGCTCTTTTACTGTCCCGTTAGAAAAAGTGAATAATGCCGAACTGTTGGTAGAATTTTACTTTATATTAAATGGTGAGATAACGTCGATGTTATTGCAGGCTCTTGGTGCCCTGTCTGTGGATGAGTTGCCAGAGTTATCTGAGGCAGACATGGTTGTGTTTTTAGGTGACTTTAATTATCGGCTTGATGATATATCATATGATGAAGCACGGGATTTTATCTCTCAAAGAAGTTTTGATTGGCTTAAAGAGAAGGATCAGCTACATATTGAAATGAAAGCTGGAACTGTTTTTCAAGGAATGCGTGAAGCTGTTATTACATTTCCCCCTACCTACAAATTCGAAAGGCATCAACCTGGTTTAGCAGGTATATATAATACCTTAAATGTATCTACATTTGTTTGATTCGGATTGTCTTAGCTTTTGCTACTGTTTTATGGCCAAAATGAAGATAACAATTAGTTATGAAGTTGCTTAATGGGTTTAAATGTTCATGTTATAGGGTATGATTCGGGTGAAAAAAAACGCATTCCTGCATGGTGTGATAGAGTCCTATATCGTGACAACCGTCCAGATTCTTCCGACATATGCAATTTAAATTGTCCTATAGTTTCTTCGATTTTGCAGTAAGTTTGCTCTATCCAGTTAGTGCTTTCTTTCATCATCATAATTATTTTTACTAAAAGGTTCAAATATTCTTCAGGTATGAAGCTTGTATGGATGTGACAGATAGTGATCATAAGCCTGTGCGTTGCATATTTAGCGTGGAGCTGGCTCGAGTAGACGAGTCAAAAAGAAGAAAATTGTATGGAGAAATTATCAAAACTAATGAGAAAATTAGGCGTATTCTTGAAGAACAATGCAATGTTCCCGATGCTATTCTCAGTACAAACAATATAATTCTTCATGACAGTGACAAATCAATCTTGCGGATTACCAATAAATCTGGGGAAGATGAAGCTCTGTTTAAGGTAATATGTGAAGGTCAATGTACTATTAAAGATGGAAAACAAGCATCTAGTCACCGCCCAAGAGGTTCTTATGGCTTTCCACGATGGCTTGAGGTAATTTGTCTGTATAGGGATGCTTCTATGCATTCAACTCATTGTTGCATTCATTAAATAGGAGTGGCAATTTCAGCCCATTCATATCAAAACGGGTCAAATTTAATATTATGTTAATTATTTAGGAAGTTCTACAAAATGAACTTAAAGCTTTGATGGGTCATCCCAACCTGACCTGTTTTGACCTGCACATGAAGCTACCCCTTTTTGACCCGGCCCACCCAATTTGCCACCTCTAATATTGAATCATGATTATATATTTTAAATTACTGTAATGTATTTATTCATAGTGAAGGTTGCTAATGTTAGTGTATTGCACCAAACCAGGTTAAGCCAACGATTGGTATAATAGAACCAAATCATATTGCGGAGATATCAGTTCATCATCAAGGATATGAAACCCTAGAGGAATATGTAGATGGTGCTCCTCATAACTGCTGGTGTGAGGATGTTCGTGATAAGGAAGTTATGTTGTTAGTTGAAGTGAGGGGCAGCTGTACCACGGAGAGCAAATGCCACAAAGTTCGTGTTCGTCACACTCACAGCTTGTCGGACAGGTCTATGCCTATGGAGCAAAAACCTGATGACTCTACTCGTGTCCAGGCAAATGTACTTCACCGTTCTGATATCAAGTGGTTGACTGGTTCACGTGATGTTGTTGACCATTTACGTGATCTGCATACCCCTTAACGATATTTGGCTAACTTATTTACAATATCTGATGATAATCTTCCTGATCTTGATTGATATCCATTTTGACAAGAGAAAATCATTCTTTTACATGGTCCAGGAAAGGGCACATTTATCTGAGATTTTCTTTCACTCAGTATAATTGTTATTTGTGTATTCTTGCTTTTTTTGGGGGGTTCTGGGTAGTTGGGACAGAGGATGTGGATTATTACCTGTTTAAGACTGGAGTTGAATCTTTTGTACTTGTATATTCACTTTATAGAGTCTCATATACAAAGATCATAATGACAAGGATTTCAGTATCATTCAAATATGTATGGACTGACCGTAACAAGTGGACTGGTTAGAAGACTGCGCTGCGATAACAGCTTATCATTGCTTTCTATGTTTTGACTTATCAGATTGTTGTTGTAATATAATTTGTCCAAATTCTGCTAGGCAACCTGAAGATGAGATGATCACTTCTTTGTTGAATACACCAACAAATGGTTACAAGTAAGGCAATGACCAAAACTCCAGAACTTCTTAGTTTCTTCTCAGCAAAATGTCAATAATAAAACAACTGCTCAATAAATTACTTATTTGTTCCCACGTAAGGGATAAGACGATTTCATAGGACAATCAATAATTCTTAACAATGATGGAACATAAATATACAACAACACCACTCAATCCCGTACAGGGCGAGGTATGTTGGAGGTATGATGTACACAGTCATACCTCTACCGTAGGTAGATTGCTTTTGAAAAGACCTCCGACAGACTCGTATGCATAAAAAATAAAGGTAAAAAAATGCACTCACCCACACATAGAATAAACATACTACACTAATACTAATACTAATAATAATTATAGTAAAATTATTAATAATAAAACTAAGAATAATATTGATAGACACAGTAACAATATTAATAGAATAATAAAAAGTTAAATTATATATATATCTCTTGTAATAGACGTATGAATAATATAAATATATATCTAATTACATAAGACACCATACATGTCTATCTTAATACTACCTACATATTTACAATAAAAATATTTATCTACCTAGAACATCCTTAGAAGATAAATATCTATCTAGCTAACACGCTCTCCTCCTCTATCTATATATATAATAAATATATCAGTCTACCTAAAACACTTTACTTATCAATCCTAATTCCATCTCGCCTCTCTAATCCTAATGGACCTCACTAATCTATCCGATCGCCTCAACCTTCTATCCACATGTACCACACTTACAGTTTCTGTCACGTGATACAACAAAACAACAAAATAACTACCAGAGGTGAAGATGGGAACATTATACTAAATTTTTGTAGTGCTAAAAGGGCAACCCTAACAACAATTCTCACATCCACAACCATTAGTGCAAAAGGCATGGTACCGGTAGGATCAAAGGGCATTGGGCTAACTTTAGAAGAGATACCTTAGACATACAATGAAACATCATTTTAAGACGGTGAAACTGTAGTAACTCGCAGCTTATGATAATGTAAAAGAAATGCTAAGAGTTACAACATACAACTGCGGAAGAACTTCTGGGTTTATTACAACGGAAGAGAGTATCCACGTAGATATGTTGAATCGACCCCAGACTCTCGCACTAACGCCACTCTACCAGTCCTTGCCACCTGCATATTACAGTGCAATCAGGGATCATTAGCAAGGAAATGACACGTTGCAGGGCAAACGACATCTAAAGCACCATGCATAGTCATTTTACAAATGTATTTTTGTCTCAGATTGTGAAATTGTCCACTAATGTTGCATTCAGAACATTTAAGATGTCATAATACAATTTTGTTAGCAATACAATTTCACCATGGAAGATAGAGTAGTTAATAGTGAGCCATGATACAATGTAGAGACTAGGGTTCGAGAGATAAATAAAAATAAACGATAAATAAAAATCGTGACTATTTTGCAGAGATACAAACCTCACAAATTCCATAGGACTCCAATAGTTTTTGCAGTGCAAACATCTTATTGAAATCTCCCGTTAGCTAAAATTTGCCATAAGGAAAATATCAGAAAGAGAAGAAAAGGATAATAGGAAGAAAAACAAAATTTATAGGAAAAATCAGGAAGGAAAATTACTTGTAGTGTAATAGTGTGATCAGAAACGTCAACAGGGTTGGCTCGAAAGATGGTGGCAATGTCCAGGACATCCCTTCGAGCAGCAGAATTTGCAGCAACTTTGATTAACATTAGCTCGCGTTCGGCAAATGGCAAGTGAGTGATATCCCTGACCTAAGAATATAAAGAGTATTTCACTGCGTTAGATTAAGTTTTCCATTAAAGCGTGATGCAAATCATGTGACAATCATAATGTGATCAACTTTGCAAGGATTTCAAGTGGTTTAATTAAATCAAAAAGTCTAATAATCTCACATCATGAACCTCCACCAATTTGTTAAACTGCTTAACCAACTTGCCGATAGATTCATCTGTGCCGGGGATCACAGTTGTAATACGAGATAGGCCATCCAATTCTGCAGGACCTACAACCAGACTCTGTATATAACCAATTGCAAAGAAGATGCTTAGTTCCTTTTGTACAAACATTACTTCTGATTTTTTGTTTTTTATAATTAAAAAAGTTGTATTTGTGTGTCTGCATATAGGCAAAGAAACCTGAATGTTGTAACCCCTTCTGGATATAACTCCGGTGACCAGGTTGAGAACTCCAGGAGTATCATTGACAAGAATGTTCAAAGTGTGAGACTGACGACCCGATGACTGCAAATTGACTTGAGTGTCAGAAGTGAAATCTATGAGTAGTCACACTGTCACAGCAAGCACAATTATATCCCATAAACTATTTTCCCTTGTGTTAGATAATAATTACCTGTAGGATGCTTATACAAGAATCACCTCTTACCCTACTTGACTTAAAACGGCATAAAGTTTGCATATTACATACAACATTAGCAAAGGAAATCTTAAGTTGAATCATTTTTTGAAGACCATAAAATGTAGTTTGGTGAAACTTATAAACTATGGTCCCCTGCGGCCAATTGACTTACATTAATGAAGGGCTATATAGTGACAATAAATAACGGAAGATGGGAAATTGACATCTTACATCTTCATCATAGAGTACCCCCCAATTGGCGTCAAGAACTTGATCCATGATGCAGCTATCGTAGTACTCCACCGGATAAACATCACCCTTCAGTCAAATAAAAATATGAAGGGCTAATTAGTAGAAATTTAGTCAATAGAAAATGATCCACCAGTTAGCTTATTCATATCTTGATGACCATTTAAGAACATTGAAGTGCTTTAGTAGAAATTTAGTCTAAGCGGATATAAGCATATAACAGAGGTGTGCCAACTTATGATTTAATTGATATTTTACAGTGTCTTACAGAAATCTAGGTAGGAATCTTAATCACTTTATCGTTCTATATTAAAGTTTTTTTCATCTGTTTCCCTATATCTCTGTTGTATTTGCTAAATGCTATATAAAATTTGTCAAAAACTTATATGTGATATATGTAATTAGAAAAGAACTATTGCAAGGAAAGCTTGCGCAGATTAGACAACCTACCCTTGACACGGCAGTTGAATCTTCATCAACTGTACATGTTGTAACATTTGAAACAGTAGCAATAGGACTTGTGGATTCTAGATCCGGATAAGACGCTGCAGAGAAGTTCCAAAATGGAGCAGTTTCACCAAGTTTTTCCCGTCTCAGAGCAATCTACAAGTTGCAGCAAATTCAGTTAGGAGATTTAAGCATTATCATTCTGGTACAAAAAAGATCTATTGATGAAATACATGTACACTTTCAAGGAATCGAGAAAGTTTATGTTTGTGTTTGTATCTAATTTCACCTTTCCCGTTCTAGTGAGCTCTTTTATTCCAAACTTAGCTAAATTTCTGTGAACTGCAGCCATCTTTCCAGGATCCCCAGTAACCTATATTAAGCAGATGAGAAAATTAGCAATTACATGATTACTAACATAAACATTAATGCAGCAGGACATTAGGAAGTCGACCTCTATAGTTAACGAGTATTCCGATGCATCAACGACGTTGGCTCTAAAGACGTCTACTAGCCACATAATCTGAAGGAAAAAGAACTGTATATCAATCTTGAATATATAACTTTCTCTCCACCATTTTCTATAGCTACATATACTTAAACAATAAAACTCTTTAGTGTTTGAACAGTAAAAACATCACAGAATTATATAAAACGATATAACCTCAGCTCGTGTGCTTTGATCTACACTAAGCTTCACGAGCATCAATTCCCTTTCAACTTGTGGTTCCTTAGAAAGATCTTCCACCTAATACAATCAAACAATTCAATCGCGAAGGTACTTCAAAGTATTCCATTCATGTTTGATAGTCAAAGATATGCAGTTATTGTAAAATGATGTACCTTTATAACATTCACAAGCTTGTTAAGCTGCTCTACTACTTGTTGCAAAACCTTCTCAGTTCCAGAAACAACTATAGTAAACAATGCTTTATCCTTATTTAAACCAACAGCAAGTGATTCAATGTTATAACCTCTTCTAGCAAACACACCAGCAATTCGGTTTATAATACCACTTTCGTCTCCAACAAACACCGAGATCGTATGGCGCTTCACCCTAACAATGCATAAACATAATTTATCTCGTGTATTGACTTGTTACATAACCATTAAACTTATTAATTTATACAGGCAACAGCAACAGATTATACTACAAGCAACATATGTAATTATAAATTATATATATATAGGCTACACTTTAAAAAATTGTGAACAGTAAGATTCAGAATGCATCATTTTCATACATATAGTCGACAAAGTAAGTAATTTATACATTCATATCACAAGTATGTATTAAAAAAATATATAATTAACTAATCAAGAGGTGGTAAGAGACTTAGAACACGGTGGCTTGACAGCTTCGTTAACGATTTGAGTGAACGCCAATGCCGCCGGGGTTCCGCCGGCAGCAGTTCCATTTCCGGCGTTGGAGATAGCATTGAGTACTTTCAAGCTAACACTAGCTGCACATTTTCGATTGAGTGATTTATAATTAGTGACGTGTACTAGTGTTAGTGGTTCAAATCTGCAGCGATTATGGTAGTTTAGTGGCGCGGAGAGAGCGCGCAGAGTGGCGGCCGTTACCGACATTACAGTTTTCTGGAGTTGTAATAATAATCGTAAGAGGAGATGAATAGATGCGGCGGAAGAGCGTGAAACAGTGTAGCCAAGAATATTGACTAATACTGGTCCAAGTGAGATATAAACAAAACGTGTTAATTATGTATTATTACTTAATAAAGTATCATAATCACAAGCGCCTAGCCCCCGACAAACAGCTAATATTTTTAAATTTTATTTGGAAACGCTATCAACAATCGTTTCATTTTATTAATTCTTTATATTTATAAATATCAATAATCTTTATATTTACACTGTAATTTTATTAAACATATATCTAAATATGTATTTTAAGCTTATTTACAAATTTCTCAAATAGATAAGAAATTACTACAATGTAGATTTAGCCAAACTACTGTCTGCTTATTTCAGATCTTATAAATCATAATAGTTCTTAACTTCTTAATGTGGCGGTCTAGATTAATCATTGAGTTATCCAATAAAGGATCATGCTCTTATTTTTTAGGGTATTATTTTATCAACAGTCTTTAAATAACAATAATATCAGTACATTTAGAAAAATAAGGTTGTGTTAGACACATACTCCGTATCTCATAATTTATTAGAGATAAATTTTTAAACAAACAATTAATGTCACAATTTTCATGTGCCCGTCTTCAGCAGGTAATTCTTTAAATACAAACTCTATTTTTAAGCATCAAGTTGTTAGTCGAAATTCAGAATCCCCACTCATGGTATTTGCCATGAGAAAAGAATAGTCATTTGTCTCGTGCGGTGTTCAGAAATTCTCCTCAAAAGTGATGCATAAATCAAAGTTAAGCGGCAAGGACGGTGGATCTTCAAAATCACAAAGAAAGAAAAGAAAAAGGGTAGATCAAAGTGTTCTAGTGTTATTTCATATATCGATGGGTAGGGCAGAGTTATATAAAAGCTAGAGTTAGCCCTCATAATGAATTCGTTTGACATGTGAAGTGTAATTTTTTTTAAAAGAATTAATTTTATTAACAGTGATACGTGTACAAAGAAAATTGTGCTACTTGTTCACTAAAAGTTTAGCCTGTTTTGTATGTTATTTATTAAACCTACTAACTACCTCATTTTTCTTATAAAATTATGTGTTCATAAACAAATTTATTTATTGATACTATGAAAAAAATCCATGTTACATGTCACTTTAACTTCTTAATCCGTCACTTATGAGGATGATGACGATTACCATCTTCCTTTAAGTAAAGACCTAATTCCTTGTGTGGGGAAGTTAATTAATATGAAGTGAAAAGAATGTGAAACGGTTAGTTTTCATCCGTTCATGAAGAACTCTTTGATCAACAACTGAAGCATTTGGTGTTGAAGACTTCTATCATTTCAAATGATTATGTTGTCGTACGTCACAACAAATAGAAAGAAGGTTGCATTTTCAAGTTGAATTAGCTAGTTTGATGATTTGTATGGTTGCAAGTCTTTGGTTCACAATGCATAGTTAACATCAATGCTTCTGCTCAACTTTGTCATATTCCTCAATTCCAAATTCGGTTTAGTTTGGATTCTTGTGCTTTTCATTATGGGTTCAATTTCGTTGTATGCAAAGGTCAATCAGTTTAATGTTTCTCGTAACTTTTTGCTCTTTTCAACTTTGTTGAAGTTGGGCTTTTATTCACATTATATATTTTCGTTTTTCACATCAACAAAAAAAAGAAAAAAAAAAAAGGAAAACGAATTGATCACGCTTGAATGGAACCACGGCTGACAGACATCTCGCAACGAATTAAGTGATGAAACCTTGCACTCAAATCTCTCGGACAACCAACATCCCTCTGGTCAACACAATTACCGCGGGCCCAACTAAAGTGATTGAAATGTGTCAACCAACATCCCTCTCTTCAAAAATATCTTCTAAAACGGTGGGTCTTCCGGTAGTCGGGAAGCTAATTAATATGCAAAAGAGAGAAATTGAAATGGTCAAATTTGAAAAGTTTCTCCAAAACATGATTGACTATGAACACTCTTTGGGCAACAAGTAATATGCTCATTTTTACTAAGTACATGAGTAAGAGTTTGAGTCTTCATACGTTTTGACAATGGGAGTGTTCAAAAGCAGTAGCATAAGGTTTGATTTGGTTGAGTTCAAAAATAAAAAACGTTAGATTTGCGTCTCCTCATCAGGCTCTTAGCATAGGATGAGAGATTTATCATCTAATTAGTTTCATGTATTTTGAACGTACAGGTTTTTAGGGTTTAGATGTTATGTTGAGTTTAATTCTCATCTACATGTATTTTTAGCTTTTTTTAACTTTTGTCGAGAAGAGTTCTTATATTATATATTTTCTTGTTTTTCGTTAAATAAAAAGAGAAGAAAAAACATCCCTCTCGTCAACCAACTAACCTCCGGTAATTGTGTTGGGCCATGTTTCATCATTTTGTTGTGTTGTTATTCGCAAACTCTAAGCAGGCATTGTTTATGGTATTCCAACTCTGGAAACTTTGTTCATTTAATTTCATTGTGAAGACTTAACATCTACTGATAAAATATTGAAATAAATTCACGAAAATACAACTAACTAAAGCGTCACATTTTTAATGTTTATCCAACTACTTAGGCGTACATTATATGAATAAAACATATATATTTTATTCGAGGTATGTAAAAAAACAGGCTACACCAAGTTCTATGCCACGCATATGCGATAATTCAATTTTTATTTTCAATTTAAAGCAAACTTAAATGTTTAATTTGACATGTAAAAGAAATAAATAAAAATAAAACTTAGTGCTATCTCTACGAGACCTCACATTTGACCTACTCAACCCCACTCATTTCTATTATCTTCTTCCCCAAAATCATTCTTAATCTCAACCGTTATCTTAACGATGGCAATAGGTGAGAAAAAACTCATAACCCATAGATTTTCTATCACGAGTAGATAAATCCGCAAAATTTTATCTGCGGGTAGAGATATAAATGAAAATAGTACCGTTCGCGGATCGCAGATGGATGATGGGTATGCATTTTTACCCGCAGATAAATTCGACCTACAAAGCCACAAAACTCATTACAGCTACCCGCATATATATTTGTACGAATTATCAGATATATATTATATAGAAAATAAAATTTAGAAAGTATACTATTCATATTTCGAATAGCAATATTGCAGCATGGTAAAAAAAATAATAAAAAAATTGATAGTTACTAAATTATTTATTGATATATTTTAAATTTTAACATTTAACTAATTGTTTAAAATTACGATGCGTTGTTTGAAAATGTTTTACTAAAACCTTTTTAAATGAAAATTATTTGTTGAAACATTTTAATAAGATATTTGTATGTTATATAAAACTCGCGAGTTTACCCATACCCACATGTATCCACGGGTACAGGTGTAAAAATAAACCCGTTAACATAATACCCGCGAATTCACTCACGGGTGAAAAAAGCCGCGCAAACGGTTCGTGAGTTTGGCTTATTCGAACCCATCACCCGGTGACATCCCTACATCATCTTCTATTCATCTCCACCACCATTATATCTACATACACAATTACTACAAACAACCTTCTTATGAAGGAGCAATCTTTAGCTACTAGACAACACAAATCTGGAAACAAAACTAGAAAATATCACCTCAATCTTTAGCTACTACGCAAAAGAATAATTAGGTTTCAGATCCTTTTTTAGTAGTGGGTATCAAAATCGAATGGGTTTCAGATCCGCCTACGTATGTCGCTACCGATTGTGTTCCGGCACCATAGAACCGGATCGCAACTTCTTTGCCGACTAATAACTTGTGAGACAATTTATGGAGTAGTTCCAAAACAAACGTGAAAGATTATCCAATGATTAACTCATTTTGCAGATCAATAGTTGGATATTCAGTTTCCATCTCTATCATCAACTGAATAGCATGAAACACAAAAAGAACACAGCACTCTCATGAATTCGTCAAAACCTTCATCACGACAACGAATCGATATTCAAAATTGGGACTCTTCATTAGGATTGAATCAAAGGAACAATCCTCAATCCTTTACAATATTACAATAATCAAGTTTTCGATTAATCACGAACCAACATATATTTTTAGCTTATAAATTTATCAACTTGAGCAAGCTTCAATAAGCCATAATCTGAGGTTGATAAGCCATTAACTTTAAATTGAGCTTTTTTGGCTTTTAGAAATGTTAATAAGCCTAAGCCTATAACCAAAAACTTGCTAAGCAAAATAAAAAATTACTGTAAGGTACAAGAATCAGTAGCAATCATAGATGCCAAATAATTTATAATTCCGAAACCGTAAATTCATCGCAAAAGAGTAACAACTCAAACATTAAAACCACATATGACATATACGATCAAATAAACCCTAATCGAAAATATAAATCAGACCTCATCTTCATGAAGAAGCATATTAGGTATTCCTTTGTTAACAGGAAACTTACGACCGGTCTCAGGGCAAACAAGCGCACCTTCTTCGAGATGAATCTCAAGAAGCGCGTGATGAAATTTCTGCAAAAACTCATCGGAATCGAGCACTGATTGATCGAGAACTTCGTCGGGGAGTTCAGCGTATCCCATGGTTTTGGAAGCGTCGGTTAGGGCTTTCCAATCGATTTTGCTGAACATGTTTTTGAGGAAATCCGGATTGAAATCGACTTGTTTTTCGATTACTTTTTCTGCTTCAATACAGAGAGGGAATCCGTTGACTACTCCTTTGATGTTAGATGATAGCATGTTGTGTGTTAGTAGTCTCATTGTGTTGTTAATTAGGTTTCCGGTGACGGAGCAGTGGTGGCGGTGGCGGCGGCGGTGAGGGAGAAAGAGTGAAGTGGTGTTTAAAGGGTTTAAAAGAGGATCCAGGGTTTTGTTTCGAAATTTTCTTGGGATTACATAAACAAAAATATATGTACTCCTATTAACATATATGGTATGGTATGGTATGGTAATGGTAACTAGTTTTTTACTTGGATGTTGCACTTATACACATAACATCTGTAGTAGTTGAAATTTTATAATCATATAATTTCTGTATTTTGTTTTATATATGGTTGGTTGAAAATATATAAAGGGTAAAGTTAATTATATAAGGATTTAGAGCCCTAAAATGTATTAAAGTAACATCTAACAATATTCGTGTGTTTAATTGGCGTGACCAATCAATTTACTATTGCTAAGTTATATAAATATCACTTAAAATACACTTTACTAAGTCGATGATTTAAGGAAATGGCAAAAGCATATTAATATCTTTAGGTTCTATCTACTATTCGATCTTAATAAGTATCATCATACATCCTGTTAAAATTTGACATAATTAGCAAAAGCTAGTAAACAATGTTTCATTAGTCATTTTAGGTCTCCCGTGAAACCAAGTAATGCGATAAAGAAGACAATTTATAATTATGAAAAATGCAAAAATACAAGAAATTCTCAACATCTAGTTTTGAAATGGTAAAGTTGATAATTATAAAGAAATCAATACAGACGAAAAAATTTAAATTAATCACCCACGACAATCATATCGAGTAATGAATCTCTCATAGTAACCAAGTCCGACTTTTCTATATTAAGAAACACAACATGCCGTCTAAAAACGATTGGTTATAGCCTACTTCATACATACAAATTAGTAAACAATCAACATATCTTAAAAAGTTCCACCTATTGTTGAAATACTGAGAAATAACCATATTTTCAACCGATTGATTACAAAACAATATCAAGCACATCAATTCTCACAATGGTAACTTTGAGTTCTCTATATTAATTATTGTTTATTATAAACACTAAACTTCTTTCAAATAAGCTATAATATTCTCTCATTGTCTCTAGAATTGAATTAGTTACTCAAAATCATATTGACCCATGACTACACGTGTTCGATAAAAAATTTAAATTATTAAATTATACGATATATTTTATGATTATAAAAGTAGAAATAAGTTTATGTAATAAATTTTATATTATTATGTTTTGTGTGATTCATTTATGTAATAATCAATAGAAGATAAAGAAAACAATTTTTTAATATTACATTTTGCGAGTTGCATCTTAGTGTGAAGAATATAAAAATATGGAGCGAGTTTGAAGTAAACCGGGGATTAATTTCGATATTAAATTTAGAATATGATTATTATGCAAAATAATACACAAATTAAGATTATAATGCATATTATGAAAATTAATTAAAACTGAGTATTCAAATGTTATATATGTAATTGATCATGCTTTTTAAAACTTATAATCACTTGCGCAATTAAATGATTTATTTGTAGTGATAAGTCAATCTTGATATGTATTAACTTAAACTACTTCATATCCGCTTCAAGTTACTACCGTATAACATAAATCTAAGCAGGATGGCTTCCTTTTAAAAGAGGAGAAAAGACGTGGATGCGGTTGGAAGAGGCTCTAAAAAAAATCGAGACAAAACAACCGAAACCCCTTATATTATACATATACATAAAGTCAACGCAATCTAAAGTCAACAAAAAAATTTAACCGTCACAAAATGATTAGACTCTTCGACGGCCATATCTGTGAAATTACTTGATACATTTTTTTATATTATCGCTCAAACCATAACCTTACTGTGTTCAAAGTTTGTTCTTGATAGATACTTAAGGAAAACTTATTGTTCAATAAATGTTTTAAAATGTGAAGTCTAAAGAGTTTATAATAATAACATATCGACATATGATGTTATAATAATATCATCATTAAATTAATAAACATTCAGTTGAAGTGTGAGGTCAGTTGAAGATCTATATGATCGTTCAAGTACAACCTTAATTTAAAGCAATAACACCCAAACCAACAATAGCAATAGTCAACAAACATGGATATATACTCGTATAGGGACCAATTTGTTATTCAAAAGCCGGTTGAAGAACAGCTTTACAAACAAACAAAAAAGACCTTGGGGTTTTTCCAAAAACCAAACTACAAATTTCGTCAACATACAAATACAATTATCAAACGAAAATGTGAAACGACATACAACCGACCAAAACATAGCAAGCAATTGTCAAAGATCACTCTGTGTAGTATATATAATGGTCTAACGGAGAAACATCTGCTATAATGGCACAACTCTTTTACCATATTGAAAAAATGGGTCTTTTGGAAGGCATCCCACTGTTTTTTTGAAGCTTGACATGGTCGAGTTGACATGATCACATATCTACACATAGCAAGCAAATCCTGCATGTTGGATATTTTTCCTTCTGCAATTTCTTCCTTACCACTGCCTAATTTCAAGATGTTTTCCACATTAATTTTCCCATCTGTAAGACAATAATACGTAAATAGCGTAAATGCATTCAGAGTAATATGTTTCTTCAAGAGAAAATACACATGATTAATGTCCAACATCAAGCACCAAACGCACTAATAACAAAATCTCAGTTTGGCCTTAATGAGCACCAACATAAAATCAATTTTACAAGGGCAGACACTCTATGTCTATCTCTTTTAGTTCAATAAAAAATTCAATGGGTTAAGTATGATTACAAGAACAATGTTATCATAATCATAATCTTTTAAATGAATGTGACTTAAGAGGTTTAGTGCATCTGGATACACTTAGGTGACTCTCGGCCCGTTTCAGTTTTGGGTAAATATTAAAAACATTACCTATTTGACCAGTTAGAGATAAAGTAAGGCCGAAATTGACCCATTTATCTAAAAATAGGTAAATGGGTCAAAGTAGCAACCTTTACAGTATTCCAGTGAAGTATGCTGCTAAGAGACTAAAGAGATAAAATGAAACTTCATTAAAGAACAAATGGTGTATATTCATACCCCTCCTTGCCCAATGTGTCATTCAGGTATGTAGCTGCTGATGCAACCTCCTCAGGAGTTACCTTCCCATCTTGGTCTCTGAGCAGCATAATTGAAAGTTCAAAACAAAGCATTACAAAAAATGTTAAAGTGGAGATTATTTTAGATAATGACATAGGCAAGCCGTACTGTCTGCAGAAAACAGAAAAAAAAAAAATCAATCATCATCTAAAACATACAGATCAATCAGCCACCATCGATCCCCAATTTTAGCATCCACGTCATCAATTTCCTTCTCTAGCTTTTGGATCATAGTATCAACCTTCAAAATGAATAACAAAAATGCTTCAGCAAAATATGTGAAAACTATCAGAGGAACGAACAGGATATGTCAGTAACCAAACAGAGAGGTGATTTGTACACCACAAGAATTGATATGTACAATGTACTCCACAAGATACAAGATCGAAAACACAAGGCGCGACACACACAATTTTAGTGGTGTACACATCAGTTTAGTGGCGTATATATCAATTCACAATAAAAGGTATATGAAAACTATTGCAGGACCTTTCTATGAGAGAAGAAGAGATTTTATGACCAATTGCTATCTCTGCAGCATGGTCAGTATCTGTTATGGCAGCTTTATATGCCTTTTTAGCTTCCTCTTCACTATCAGCACCCTCTTTCTCCACCATGCTACAGTACAACTCTATCTAAAATCAAAAAGCATCATAGAAAAGTAAAGTGAGAGAGGTGCAGGCGTTGTTCCAGCCCGAGAACGTTTACATGTTACAAAAGTTTAATTAAAGAAGAGTATAAGACACCCGAATGTGGGTAAATTATATTTATAAATAAATAAAAAAGAAGGAAAAAAGAAGAAGGTGTATATGTCTCCTTATTGACCAGTCTCAAGAATTCTTCACGTTCCCTGCTGACAGACTAAATTAATCGTATTAAAATCAAGGTAGTGTTTTGATCAGCGAAAAGCCATCTTAAAATGACATATAATGTTTTTTCAGATGAAATTATGAAACAGTATGTACAGATGCTGATGCTAAAACAGCCAAAGCATGACTAAGCTCAGAAAGCTGCTCTTGTTTATAAGATGTATTTAGCTATTCCTTTGCTGTTGGGATAACCATCTCTTCTAAAGCGACATCCTTTTGTCTTTCAACAGATTCCTTCATCCTGACCTGATCCGCTTCTTCTTTCTTTTCCTCCTCCTGAAATCACAATGTTATACTTCCACTAAAAGAGCGAAATAGTACAGTAGCTTCCTCATTTTTTGACAGGCTATAAGCTAACATAAAAACAGTTTGTAATTATTTGACATTTTGACAAAGAAGAGTTATAGAAACCTTGATTGATTCTTCTTGCATTTCTAAGAACTCCAACTTCCTCCTCTCTTCTGCAACTGAATCTTCAGATGGCAAGGCCGTAACTCCAACCGGGTCAACCACCTCATCAGGCGACGAAGATAACAGCTTCCTCTGGTTTAACCTTACCTGACACACTAAAAGCTCAGCAACAGGCATCCAAATAAGCAATTAATACTGTAGATGACCCAAAAATCATAAAGACTAAGAAAAAAAACTTGTAACTTACCTAGAAAGAATCAACAAAGAGGATGGTACTGAATGGTTGAGGGATAAGTCTAACCAGTCACGAATCTGCAGTGATAAGCAATTAAGCATCAATTTTTCAAGGTTTGTTTCCAAAAGAAATTACATACTTATCTGTTTTATATGCGTTTAGCTTGTCATAATAATGCAAAACTCTTGAATCTAGTTTGATTTGGTCTAGAACTAATAAAATTCATGTCTGATTAAGGGGAATTTTAGGCATTTGATTATTAGTCAAAGACTTCACTAAACCAAACGGTGCATATCTTTACAACTTTTTCTTCTTGAGTGTCTACTTGAATGATCGATGACGTATTCATTTATATTACTACATTTGATAAATGAGATATGACTTGTTGCCACATTTCATCAACCAAGAGAAATCCAAGTAAGCCACGATCCCGACATGCTTAAGGAAGCTCATCTTCAGAAAGTGACTCCACACCCTCTGCTTGGATCATCTTATCATCATCTTTTATCCTACAATAATTTCAAGAGCAATCTCGAGCTAATCCTAACATCAGCCGAAAGCAATCTCGTACCCAACCAATAGTGTTGAAGTGTGTTCTTTATTTCATCCTTCCAGTGACGCAACTTGATCACCAAATCCTTCCTATATTCCGTATAACATAAGTTAGCCTAAAAGTTGACTTAAAATGACATAACCAGAAAAATACAAGATCTCGAGCAAGTTTGAAGTTTCAACCTGCTCATAGATACACGCAGTTATATCTACTGTTTGAATATTGGGTAAAATGTAATTTGTAGTTGAGAAAATACATAGACGCGTGATCAATTGCAGTCAAAATTTGAAGAATCCATAAAAGTTGGCACAGAGTATATATATGTTGGATGATTCCAGATTGTTTGAAAAACTTCGAGCCGAGTACCAGTGCCAGGTTTATTAAATTAAGTAAATCCCGCACCCAAAATTTATATTAAACATTATTTAATTAATATATATTGACAGGTAGGAAGTTCGGGAAAAAAAATCCGACCTGCCGGATTCGAACCAGCGACCTAAGGATAGCCATGATCACACTACAGTCCTCCGCTCTACCAACTGAGCTAAGGTCGGTTTGTGTTAGAATTGGAATTATAACCGATTTATTACTCATTTATTGTTGCATGGTTAAAAAGTTACCGGTTGAAAGAAAATAGAGTAATCATTAATGGAATAAACATGAACTCAATTCAATATTTTCATTTATCTTTGATTTCCACCTAAATTTGGTTCGAGAAAGTATGTACATTTGTAGTTCTGAATACTTCTATAAAATCTATTAATGATGTGCTCCCATCGTCTTATATTTATAATCAATCTTCTAATTTTGATATTTTTCAAATTTATTGTTTATTTTATAATTCAACTAATCAAAATCTTTCGATATGATAAAGATAAAATTGTATTAATTATAGAGTACAATAACAAAATAAAAACAATAGAGGGCAGAGCTATGTGGGAGGCACTAATATGGGTAGCAACATACTTTTTGTGGAGAAACAGGAACAACAAATTGTTTAAATCCAAATATATGTGTGCTCCGATGCTAGTAAATGAAGTCCAAGTTAGGTGCTTTGAATGGATCTCTAATAGGATGAATAAGGGGAAGATTCAGTGGCATCAGTGGATTATGGATCCAGTGCAATGTTTCAATACAATTAGGATAACAAAGGAGGTACAAATGGGAGTGAGATAAAATAGAGGACTTAAGAGTTAGGTGGAGGCTTTAATTTTGATATGGAAGTATATGACACTTTGAAATTTTGGGAGTGTAATGTATACTCTACGGGTAGAATGTGAGTTGGTAGTATATAAATAAAAATAGTATAATACACATATATAATAGTCTAGTGAGCAATGAATCGTAATGTATATAAATTACCATGGAGTGTACACAATTCGAGATTATAAATAAAGTTATTTTTTACCTTTTTATAAAGAATTACATAATACAATAGTTAATTTTTTTTAAATTGTAAAAATTTTTGTCTGTCAATAATAATTTTGAGACAGAGAAAGTATTTAAAAAACTAAGTTGATTAATCAAGAGATTGAATTTAATAACTCTATTTATTTACCCGGTAATGTTTATAACTCAACTAAAAAATAACTCTACTTTTATAAAACTGTTTATTACCTGCGTACGAGACAAATTAACATTTGCGTATACTCACATGTCACATTTTATCTTCAAAAGTATATTCATTACCGACAAACATTTGCATATAAAAAAAATACAAAAATATTATTGCGTTTGTATAAAACAATTAAGTGGTTGTTACTATACGTCAACCGATTTATAACCCACGTACACCGAAATCTAAAGATCATATAATATAGCATATCAAATTGTCACAGGGGTTGTGTTAGTTTCTTTAGATACTCAATTTTTTTGTGTTATAAATAATGAATGTTTTTTAATATTTTCTTTTAATTATTATGAAAACATTTATCCGTATTGTCCCTAAAGTTAGGTAAGATAATCCTCCTTTTATTCCTCCTACTGTCCTACACTTATTTGTTCTTAATTTTCAAGATAAATCAAACACTTATGTATTTTAATGAGAAAATCATATCATATGTACTTTATGTTATATGTTGTAACATGAGTAAATTAAAATTAAAAGTTAATGATATACAATTAAGTCATAGATAATTAATTTAAACCTATTTTACATTTGCTACAAGACACAAGTTATATGAAAGTCGTTTTTTTAAAAGCCATGTTATTATGTTTTTCGAAAATATAATAATTAATAAGCTTCTTCCCGAAACAAAGCGATCGGGAGACTGGTATGTGGCCCTAATTTAACATCCACAATAAAGTAAACTAAACTATCTGATTCCCAAGACGAGTGCGAAATCATGAACCCTACACAACCCTCTTGGATCTTTTTCGTTGATTTTCAGTAAGTGGGAGAAATTAATCACATTTCCACAATTGAAGCTTGAAAGCAAGGTAAAGATTCAATCTTTATGTAGTCCAAATGCTGCTTTATGTTATATCCGCTTCACACATTAGTTTAGCAAACAAAAATTTACGATAAATTCGTACCCCAGTTAATTAAAGATTTAC
The DNA here is from genome assembly GCA_963921325.1 of Logfia minima. NCBI lineage: Eukaryota > Viridiplantae > Streptophyta > Magnoliopsida > Asterales > Asteraceae > Logfia > Logfia minima. The sequence goes on from OY992770.1 coordinate 4,894,795, forward strand.
TAGTAAGCAGCACTATTCATCCAACTGGGAATGACTTTTTTTTGGATCTGAATTCAAATGTTCAAACAGTCAACATTTGTAACTGAAAATTGGAGTACGTTCTTTTAGTTTTCTGTGTCCGAATTTCTTTTATTCTAGTAGATACTAAATACTGTTGAATTTGGTTTTTAAAAATCTATGTGCAAAGGATTATAATTGTCAAATTTAAAGCTGAAAGAATATGTTAATTGACTATCCAAAGTCAAACTTTGACTATATCTGGGTAGTTTCATAATTTCTGGGAAGTTAGGGGCTTTATGGGGTATCAATGTGTTACATATGCTAGGGTTTCAAGAACTGACCTGAGGTTGACTTCTTAGCTGAATGTAGTTTCTTTACTATTTTTAGGATCAAGTTTGTGTCATTTGTTAAGTTTTACTAAGATAGTAGTCATTAGTTTTGTTAATGCTGCCTTGCTGTTTTGAATTCAGTTTCATGTATAGCTGAATTGTTTAGATAATTGGACAATGTGCATGTAAATCAAGTGGTTAAGCACCTGAGCTTGTGAAGATGTTGTTTAATCTCTGAGTTCTGCTGCAGAATGATTGTGAAACCCCACAATCTTAATTGAAAATAGTTTCTAATAACTTTTTTTTAAATCAAGTGGTTGAGCACCTGAGCTTGCAAAGATGTTGTTTAATCTTTGAGTTCTGCTGCAGAATGATTGTGAAAACCACAATCTTAATTGAAAATAGTTTCTTTTTACCGTATTTTGTTATGCTTGAGATGATTGTTCTAGGATCCCAACTTATTAAAAACTGTTATAATTTCCTTGCTTCGTAGAAGCTTCTAAAATGCAATAAGGAATCTTGTTTGTATCATGAGGGAGTGTTTTTAGGGTAATTTATTTATATACCATATAATGCACAAGACTAGTTAATTCAGGGGTCCAAGAATGTTGCTGTCTTGATGACATCATAATAATCTTTATGAAACTTGACACATTTTGATAGGGACCAACTTTTCCATTTGGACTTTATATAATTTTTCTTCCTGAGAGAAAAGGATTGCAATTCCTATAACGATGGAAAGTCAGCCACATTTTTATTTTCTCGTTTTAATCAAATTCACTTTGTTTAATTTGTAAACCAATTAATTATAGAACATAGATTCCCTTCTTCAAGTGAACCCCTAGGGGACCATTTCATAACTTCAAGTTGCAACTTGCAAATGAGGGCTTTGGACAAGATCGTGTATAAGATTTACTTAATACCTGCAAACAATCCTTATAGGTCTTTTCCATGATAAACCTATAAATAGGAAATGTTACAAGCTGTTGACTTGCTATAAGGTCAAGTTATGAACAAATAATATGATAAGACTGTGGTACCTGCAATTATTACTTGTAAATATGTAGTTGTCATGTAACATTCATAATTTTTCTCACTATGCTTTCTTTATCTTCCATTAATGCAGATTGTTGTTATCGCTCTTTGGGTAATTAAGAGCCCTTTAAACATAAAAGATGGATATTGATGAAAGTAATTCTCGCCCTAACAGTGATCAGAACTCGAGGGGTTCTAAAAATGTCAATGAGGAAAAGAATTCCATGAAAAGGGATGTTTCAAATCCTCTCTTTGTTAACCATGGTTCGTCCTTCAAACCACTTATTCATTAAAATACACTTCATAAGTCGAATCTACATTTAATATACTAATATCGTGCAAAATAAGTTTAGCTCACTGTATTATGAGATTTCCTTATATGTCATCTGCCCATCATACTTTATGTTCTGATCAGTGATCACCTTTACTCATGGAATCTACATTACTGCCGAAAACAAAGTGAGCTGATTCAATATGTGAAAAAATTTACATTATTGTTTACTGTGCAGCTGAGTTGGCTTGGCATGAGATGAGAAGAGCTTGGGTTGGTGATAGATCTCAAACATCACACGGCAAGTTTAGACAACCAATTCTGAGGTTGACCTTCCTTTTGACATTCAACTTTCAAGATCCTATAGTTAAAAGTGGGTCCCACTTCTTCATGCGATTGTCTAATGAGTTGGTTTCTATATCTTATGTTACAGTTGGACAACAAGTTTTGAAGATTTGCTATCATCCGGTGAATCATTCCCCGAGCCAATTCCATTAGCTGTAAGTTTTTCATGTGAATATGTACCTCTTTCAACAAGAACGTATCTGCTCAGTGAAGGTTGGTTTGTGCAGGATGTTGTGGATCTTTTAGTTGATATTTGGGTTGAAGAAGGTTTTTACAACTAGATGGCAGAATGCGTAGATTTCGAGACCAAGAGCATTGCAAGATTATAGAACAAAACACTTTTATCATTCTTCTGTCGAAGCACTAGATTCAAATGCCAAAAGTCAGTTAATCAAAATTAATCTGATTATATATATAGTGTATGATTCATATATTCCCCCTTAATATCAATTAGCAAACTATTATGAATAGTAACCTTTTTTGTTTTTTTCGAATTTACATTTACACCCTTTATATCAATTAAGCAAACTATTATGAATAGTAACCTTTTTTGTTTTTTTGTAATTTACATTTACACCCTTTATTCAATTAGTAAACTATTATGAATAGTAATTTTTTTTATTTTTTTCTAATTTACATGTACATTTTACATATATATTAATGATAGAGCAAATTTATATTTACATATATATTAATGATAGAGCAAATTTGTATATATTTGTGTGCTAGATCAAGTTGTTGACGGATATACTTTTGACTCATCTCACGTGAGTTCGAATCTTGCGGCAGTAACTATTTTGTAAAATTTTTTTATTATAAATTTTTTGTTCATCTTTTCTTTATTCTTTTGTTTTTGTTTGTATATCCTATATTTTCAATTATATATATACTACGTAAATTAGGATAGCTTTGCAATATCAAACATGATTATATATATATATATATATATATTAAGTGTTTGTTGTTCGTATCTTGCGGCGGTAACTATTTTGTGAATTTTTTTATTATAAATTTTTTTTTCATTTTTTCTTTATTCTTTTGTTTTTGTTTTTATATCCTATATTTTCAATTCTATATATACTACGTAAATTAGGATAGCTTTGCAATATCAAAATGATTATATATATATATATATTAAGTGTTTATTTATGTTAGATTTTTCGCTTCAAACAATTTTTAATCTATTTACCCTTTTAAGAATTGTTAATATTAAACATACTTTTTGTCATATATGTTTGTTAAGGTTATGATCTAAATAGTAGTTTTATCCTCTCATTAAGCTTGGATAACTAAAACCTATTTGGATCAATCAGTAACTTCTAATATATAACACTCTAAATTTGTTAGAAAAGAGTTCCGATATGCTATTGTCAATGTATATGATTATATATTTTTTATTATATTGTAGGTTAATGTGATTCAAATAAACATAGATTTAATCAATAATGTATACTTTGTTGATGACGATTAATTATTACAAAATAAGCATTCAAATACTCATTCCATGCTTATTTATTGTATATGTTATTTGTTCATTTGTGTATAACAGAGCAATTTCTTTTAGCATATAACATTTTATCACATTTTTTAATGTTAGATGATTTATTTTAAGACTAAGTATAATATAAGTTTAATAAATGATATTAAAGGGTAATATGTGTGTGAACTATGCAGACAAATTAAGTATATATTGTTTAGCACTTAATATTATTATGTGAAACACCTGACGCAACGCGCAGGCATAACAGTACTCGTTTAATATCAAATACAATTATGGTGCAACATTTTGTGGCAAATGACATGTTGGCTCTACCATATCTTTTGACAACTTGAATCGGTATGTTATATCTATACCTATTATAAACCATTTACCCTTTTTATTTCTTAATGTTTAATATGTGAAGATGCCAATTATTTGTTTTACCCTTTTATTCCCTTAAGTAATATGACATGTTATTATGGAAAGTCAAACATTTACACAATAAAATATATTTATATAATATTAAACAGTATTATTACAGGAAATTTAATTAAAACAAACACACCTACTTGTTATTTAGAAAAACAATCACATAGATATCTTTGATGTTAAAGCCTAGACACATTTTTCACTTTTTTGAATATATATATTTTTTATTTTAGATTATATATTTATTCAAGTGTTTTGTTATACTTCTTAATGTTACGTCATGTTTAGTATGATTATAAGTATTTATCAGGTCTTTCATCAGAAAAATATTATTCGCATCAACCTTGCAACGGTTAATCACTTCAATGTTTATTGATTTTGAAAAATTTTCCGCCGCATTATGCGGGTAATTTACTATTAATTATAACAGATTAACACCAATTGAAATTATTAGCAGTAGTCATGTGACTGCTAAGACCACCTACTACCATGATATGGGGAGAACTGAATTATTGAATTGCTAGTTCAGCTTCACATCAGCAAGTTCTCATAAAGAACTGACTAAGGACTGCACATTGTATATATAGACTGTAGAACTGAATTTTTCTAAGTCGTACATTTACCAATAATACCTTTATTATATAAAAAAACAAAATAAGTCAAGTCGGTCCCACACAACCCTCTTTTCTCTTCCATCTTTAGAACGACTTAGTCCTTCTAAGACTAGACGGTGCCTATGGAGTCTCTTTAAGATTTACCAAAGACAGTATTACAGAGAGTGCTCTAAAACCATCCACTATCATGGACATGAAAGACTGAAGAACTTAACTGTCATTTCAGCGTCACGTCATTAACTTCTCAGAAAGACTGAACACTGCCTATATAAACTGAAAAATTGAACTTTTCTGAGCCCCACCACTTAATTTAATTTTTCCTTTTCAATTTATGCATGCATTTATATTTTAAAAACATACATTTTAATTAATACACATTCATTAATTGAATAGAACACGAATTCGTCGATGAATAATTTGTACTTGTGTAAGATGTTGAGTAAGTTGGTGAAATAATTAGGATTGTTGGATTGAGATTTGTGAGAATGTTGAGACATTTGAGTGTATGTGTTTGATATAATTTGTGTGTATTAGTGCATTGAATAATTTTAAGTTATCGTAAATGATTAGTTGAAATACACTCCTTTTGTTCCGATGATTGCAAGGTGATTAACATAAGCTTCTAATTGTAGAAGTTAGATATGTTGGTTAGAGTATCTTCTTTTAGTTAAAGAATATTAGTGTTGTGTTTTTAGTGAAAAAAGAAAAAACACTTTGAACGGTTTTTATAACTATTGGTGAAAATATTTGAATATCTAGTGGATAAACTACAATATTGCACAATCGTGGAGTGGATTAAGGTGGATTAGTTAAATAATTAAATAATTTTTATGTATTTTTTTTAATATTATTTGGTATAGTAGATGTGAAACTACTCTCAAAATATATAGTATCACATGTTCAGTTTTTAAAATTTTATATGATTTAATAAGTTAAAATTATTTTTAATTTTTTTTAATATATATTATATAGAGATGTGTACAACTCGTAACATATGATCATGATTTTGTTGCTGATGGTCCATATCAATAACTTCATTGTAACATTAACATTAAGATTAAATTGCTAAAAGGCTTTGTAGCAAATAATTTTTTAATTTTTATGATATACTCCGTATGATAATTTACGTTTTTTTTTTTTTTTATAAATTGTATGTTTTATGATTTTATGTTTAATGAAAGCTACAGAAGCAATTTTGACCAAGAAAGTCTAAAATTGAATCAAATTCAACGTTCATGTTCCGGGGGCTCAATAATTTTGACCAATTTTTTAGGGATATAAAATTTGATACAAAAGCCTATACATATATAATCTGATATAATAAAAACGAATGAAAATAAAACTATTTGATTCTTAGAAAAGTATAATTACTTCTTAAAGCACTTCTAACATATCAAAGTAATAAAAGGACTCAACTAATCCATATGTTTAAAAACTATTCACTGTCATAATAAACTTTTAACACCAATTAATAGTAAAAAGTTTCAAAATATACACTTGATACTAGTATATGTATTTTTATAATACAACCAATATTAATAAGATTATATATTCGTATTCTTATTATCTGTTTTTTTTTTTAAAACAACCAAAATGAAACAATTGGTTGTTTGTGTCGTTAATGGACATTTTTTATTTTGAATTTAAGATGAACAAAAATAGACGATAAAGAGAGGTTGCTATACTAGGCCTAGCGTGTTATGAGAATTCAACTATCCGGGACATCTTTTTAGAAAAATAATATCAGTTAATAAATAACAATAATGGTCAGCGATGATGATAATAATAATATAATAATAATAACAACTAATAAAAAATGGACATGCAAGATTAATCAAAGAAATATGTAAGAACTAAGAACCATTCAAACAACTGTTTAACTGTTTCTTCTGTGTCAAAGTTTTATTTTAGAGAGAATGTGTTCTATTTTTTTAGAAAAAATAAAAAAATAAAAGGGATGGAGAACTCTTTTTATTGCTACTACTATTAAAACACATTTAACCTAGTATATTAATCCGATATATACATCTTCCTAAGTTTCCTAATTATTTATACTTCAACGTGCATGTTTTATTGTCAATATATATTTAGATCGAACCTTTTGTCAATAATAACCCGAAATTTGTAAAATTATTGATCACGAAATTTTATTTTTGTATTTTTTTAATTCTTACTCGGAAACATAAAAATTAAAAAGTATTGTCAAATGTCTTTCTTTATTTTTTATTATATCATTTTCTCTTCGTTTTTTTATCTATTCTAAACTCGGAAACAGATTGTTAATTTAACTTCCAAACAAAAAATGACTCTCAAAATAGATTTGGCGATGATAACGTGAATTTGTAGTACATTTGTTTATCTATTTATTTGAGAAAATGAAATGATGGTTACACAGCAAGTTGTACTGAAAAACAAACGTACAAAAGTTTAATGAGAAAAAAACAATTACTTAATTACTTGATGAATCGCAATCAAATCCATATCGATTAAATAAATTCTAACAAACTTTTGGTGAATCATACAAAATAATCTATATTAAATTATCATGATGACTGATTACAAAATCCGATCCCGTAAATCGAGAATGACGTAACGGTCCATAACAAAATTTGGGCACAAACCACAGCCAGCCAGCCATTAAAAGCTTAAAACCCTTGTTTCTTTGCCACTTGACAGACCACTTCATCACAACTCCTTTATAAATTCACATTTTACAACAACCAAATATCTCTCACTTTCCAAATTTCTTACCTAAATTCAGAATACAATCCCCCTGATTTTTGACCCGTTGATTGCATGTGATCTGAATTTGAGTTAGAAAAAAATAGATGGAGATCGATAAAGCAATTAGAGATAGCAATGATTGTAGACTCAAAACGAAGTATAATAAGGCCATTTATGTTATTCAACGTGCTCTTTCCCTCTACTCGTAACTCTCTTTACTCAATTCTTCTTCTTCTTTTTTTTTAAAAGAAAAACTTATAAGTCATTAATTTTTAATTTACTCCGTGTATATTACTAGTACTAGTATAAGTTATTTGTTTGATATGGATGGATTGATGGATGTCTGTTTATTGATAGTATAATTCTTATTGAACCAGTTATGTGGCACTTTAGGGCTAATTTAAGCTCAGCACTTTGTTCGAACGAGTTTGCTGTATCCTTTTGGTTTTATAGAATTTTTTATGTTGTTGTTGTTGCCATTGATGTTATTAGACTGATATTGATTTGGTTGTTATAGATGTGCGAGGTCATATTAATGGATGAATGTAGACAGGCACATTAACCCTTCACATAGTTTTTGTATTAGTTTAGTGGTCTTTGTTTTAGTTTGTGTTACACATATTGTTAATCATAAAAAAGACCAAAGAGTATCTCCATTTCATTTGTACCAGCATTAGCTACATCTAAGAATCTTAAAATTTGCATGTTTTCTATTTAAAAGGATTTTTCATTGTGGTTACCTATTGCTGAGAGGCTGATATATAGTTGTTTGGATTCAAATAAACTTGTTCATATTGTATTTTTGATTATATATTAGTGGCTGGCATTGGACAGGAGTATGCTTTAGTTATTTACTTTTCTCTAAAATATAAACACTACAATTACACATTGTCCCCATCATCTCTATGAACTCAGATGATGTTACAATTGAGTGTTAGGTTACGTCCGACAAAACTCTTTTGGTTTCTTAGAGAGTTTAGAACTTAAATGTACTGTGTCTTCACGACTTCACTTCATGACATCTTCTAGCAATTTATTATTTTATTCTTTAAACTTGTGCTATATGGGTGTTTCTAGTTTGGTATTGATTTGTGTTCGATATGCATTAAGTGATGGTTTAATATTTTTAATGTAGTTGATATCATCACATGGTAAAAAATGTTAATAAGATCTATATCAACATAAAGCATCCATTAAACTTATTACACTTGTATGTGTAAAGTTGAAATGCGAGACTCAGGGTTCTCTTGTTATGGTTTTCCCTTATCAGTATCGAAGAGGTTGCATTCAGCTTCAATGGAGGAAAAGATTCAACTGTAAGTAATTGTGCTCATGTGAGACTCTAAACAGGTAGCGTTTATTCTTTCATTCACTTGTAATAATTAGCCCCTTTGTAGGTTCTGTTGCACTTGCTTAGGGCAGGATACTTTTTGCATCAAGTGGAACATGGGCAATCAAATGGGGATCTATCTGATTGTGAATTAAATCTTCCAATAAGGACTATATATTTCGAAACCCCTTCTACCTTCCCTGAAATCAATTCATTCACTTATGAAACAGCTGCAAGGTGGGATATAATCTATTTCTTACATTGCTTTGGTTATACTACTTTTGCCCAAATTTGTTTTTGATCATATACTACTAACTCCACCCATTAACTAAATGCAAAGTTCAATCTCACGCAGATAGTTAAAAATACTCTTCAGTAGCTAAAAAGAATTTGTTGACCAACTCAATGCTAGTGATATCTTGTAATCCTGGAAGTACACGGATTGAATCTTAAACATGTGCATGGGTTTGGTGTTTTTGAAATTCTATCAAATTGGTGCTGCACCCATGCACACATATAGATATATCTTTTTAATAAAAGAGAAAAAGAAATTTAAGAAACAAACATCATTGAAGTATCCATTAAGTATTGGCAGTTTATAGCTTGTATTGTTTTGGAACATCCTATACAAGGAAGTTGAATTCTTTTGATATTGATGGATAAATTACATAATTACTTCTCTCTGTCTGTATCTGCTGGCATGTTGCTAGTTTTTTCTATTAATAATATTATTGCCTTTCACCAAAAAGAAAAAAATAATAATACTAAAATAAAATAGTAATGACGTCTTTTGAAAGTGCTTGAACTCCTAGCTTTTGATTCTTAACATTACTTTATCCTTGGTACTTCAGTTACGGTGTGCAGTTAGATATCATTCGTGAAGATTTCAAGTCAGGTTTGGAGGCACTTTTAAAGGCAAAACCAACCAGAGCTATTTTTCTCGGTGTTCGAATCGGTGATCCCACTGCAGTAAGCAATCATTCTTCATGAATCTGTTATATACTGCCTTATTGATTATTTCAGGAATTCTAGAGCTCTTATATTCAAATTGTCAATTATCGTGTGTTTTTGTTGTTTTATTAACAAAATAGTGGTAAAAGTTGTCCACTTTTTGCAGGTTGGTCAAGAACAATTCTCTCCAAGCTCGCCAGGATGGCCGCCTTTCATGAGAGTGAATCCAATCTTGGACTGGTCGTATAGGTATGTTAATTTGCTTAGTTTAGAATGAAGAATCAATTTAGCAGAATTATTGTGGTAGTAGTTGACAGGGGTGTATTTGACCAAGTTAGCCCGAGCTTGCTCGGCTCATAAAAATAAATTCATTTTCTTTCATGTTTTAGATTAATATTAATATGTTGCATTGTGACTACATGTACCAATCTATGGTTACAGTGTTCATTTTTAAATAATAGTATAAGTGTATACCCATGGTTACTTTGTTTTGCATTTTGTTCTCTGCAATACATGATACACGATGAAAGCGGTTAATCTTACAGAATCAGAAGCATTTTCATTGTTCTCTTGTTTTTTTGAGAAGCTCTGATTTCTATTAACTCCAACAGGGACGTCTGGGCTTTTCTTTTGACTTGCAAGGTTCAGTACTGTTGTCTCTACGATCAAGGGTAATTTATTGTTCATTTAGTCTGTCATAGTTTTACTTCTCATCCACAAATATTACTATAAATTTTATGCTATTAATGGATATTTTAGTTTTATTATGGTTATTAGTCAAAGACACTCATTGAACTCTATGTCAAGTCAAACATTGTCATTTTAGCGTACTGAATGTGGTGTAAATATTCCGATGTATTGATCAGTTTTGCCATCATTATAACTTCCATCCTTGCAGCTACACATCAATAGGAAGCATCAATGACACAGTTCCAAATGCATTATTATGTATCAACGATTCTGAAGTTGGCAAACAAAAGTTCAGACCTGCATATATGCTTTCTGATGGAAGATTGGAAAGAGCAGGTAGAGCAAGAAAGCCAACTTCAGTTGCCAGCCATGTAACTGTCGCCAGCAACGGCCAGAAATGTCCGGAACCACATCGTAACAACATCCTCACAGCCTCCATTGTAGCCGTGGGTGATGAAATTCTGTAAGTTCTTGTTCTAGTTTGAGGAACTCAATATTACGACAGTTCTTTTGGGCAGCTTTATACACATGGTTTAACACAATAAAATAGAAGTGGCAAGATGGGCAGGTTGGACGGGCTGGGTAACATGTCAAAACATGTTTTTACTAGTGGGTCAAAACGGCCCTGGTTGGGTTGGTTGACCCTCATACATCTTTTTGTCCATATTTTGTAATTGTTTATTAACAGTCAAGGCGTTAGTTATTGTTACCAAACAATAGGATTACAATTAATATAAACCTACGACCAAAACAATTTACGAGCTCCTACGCTCAAAAATAGACTTTGGGAGACTTTCAACCCATTTGGCCTGTCCGACCCATTTGACCCGTACTTCTTTTAGCTAATATATGATTTGACTTGACCCGTTCGGGATGGGAGTAATATGTATGATTCCCACATGGTATCAAGTTTCTTCATATGTTTTTTCATTTGTTACAATTCTTTTATCATCATTTTTGCTCTTTAGTATATTTCGCTATGCCTTTACATATGCTCTTATTGTTTGTTGCATAGCTCAGTCATGGAATTATTGAGGATCAATTAGGACCTTCATTGTGTAGAAAGCTTCATTCAATTGGTTGGGTGGTCTCACAAATTGCTACTGTAAGGAGTGAGGTAAATCATTTTAGCTACTGCCCAAATGGGGAAACATTAAACTTATTTCATCTAGATTTGCTTAGTGAATAAATTGATCTTCTGGTTAAGAGACAACTAATAAATACACATATGAAAAACTTAGGAAAAAATAGGATAATAAGTTTTATTGACCCTGTATTTGCTGTTGGGTTATGCGGTACAGGTTGATTCTGTAGCTGAAGAAGTTGAAATGCGGAAGTCTATGAGTGACTTGGTAGGTCATTTTAATTCTGTAAATTAGGGACACATCTCTATTTTCATCTCATCTAATAATAATAACAACATCAGTATTATAGTAATGCTAATAACCAACAATAATTCCATTCTAAAAAAATATATAATCAACAATAGTTTTTATATACTCATAGTACCATACGAAAAGTTGTAAATAAATAATGAAAGTAAGATTATAATCTTCATGAAAACAAAATGATGATGATGACGATGATAATAGTAATAATAACAGTGTAAAGAAATTAGAGATTTTATAGACAACAAGGAATGTCAAAATCCTTTGCTTAAATATTTTAAATGGAATCCAGCATAATTCAATGCCTTCAAGATATGAAACCAAACAAGGTAGGGAATTTGGTTCATTCCATATAATATCCTTTTACCACCCATTTTGATGTTACCCACTTGGTAATGGTTGTTAAAGGTGTTCATATATGGAGGGGTTGGCCCATTACATTCTGATGTTACTGCCGGAGGTGTTGCCAAAGCATTTGGAGTTCGTCTGGTGAGGCAAATCTCCATTTGTATATTTTCTGCTTTGCTACAAAGCTTTATATACTGGGTGCTTTCATGACCAATACAAGTTTAATGGATTTTTATTTTTTTATTTTTTTTGCTAATTATTTGCATGCGTAAATATTTTGATACATGTTGATAGCAACGTCTTAGGGGTTTACTTTTATACAGGCTCCAGATGAAGAATACGAAGAATATCTTCGCCACCTGTTTGGGGATAAGTGCTCCGGCAACCGCAATGAGGTAACTGAATGCCAAATTCTATAACATCACAGAATTTTTTTGTAAATTATATGCATAAAAGGAGCTTAGTTATGATATAATTTTGTGCAAGTTCAGGTGCTGCTGCTACAGGGTACATTAGAAGCAATTTAGCTAACAGCCTGACACTCCCCTTACTCGCAATAAAAATGTTAACAAATGCCTCTTTCAAGATCTAAAAGTGAAAATATGTATTTATTCCGTAGTAATTACTAAAAAGGTAGTTGTCATCTACTCTTATAAATGCACATGTAAGATCAAATGTTGCTTTTCTTGCAGCATGAAACAAAAGTTACATTATCTCTAGGTTATAAGAAACTCACATATGTGCATATAAATTTAATACTTCTCCTGTCCCACAAAAATATTGGTGCTTTCATTATGGGATGGCGCGTGAAAACTGCCACATTCTGGTTTTAAGTGACAATGACCTATTTTCCCATTGTCATTCTTATGAAAGTTGGTAATATCCGTTTGGGTTGACACGATTTTCCTATTCCCAAGGGTATTCAAGTATTTTGATCAAGAGTTATACACTTCATTGGTCGATCACTGCAGTTTCAGCAGGGGAGATAGGGAGCTCCACATTGATCAAACTAACCCTTCTTAGAAACTTCTTTAAGGCAGTTAAATGTATATGTGGTATAAATATGTATATTTATTATTTTCCAGATGGCACAGCTGCCTGAAGGCATTACAGAATTGCTGCAACATAAAAAGCTTCATGTTCCATTGGTATGTATTTGAAGTTTGGCATAAGTTTTCTAAGGGTTGTACCTTGCGTTGCTGTGCAACATATAAAATAAAAAAATAGAACATTGATCTAGAGAAGTTGCCATTTCTTGCATGCATATGTACACTTTTATGTATATTTTGTTTTGTTGATGAGTAGTTTATAATGGTGATTTGGTTGCTTGTCATTGTAGATCAAGTGTCATAATGTGATCGTTCTTACTGCAACAAATGTTGATGAGTTAGACCAACAATGGGATGCTTTGGTTGATTTAAGGTTTACTCAGGGCCATTCTTAAGGTGTGCAAATGGTGCGGATCGTACAGAACTTTCAAATCTTTAGCACCTCCAAATATATTATTAATTAATGCTAGTATATTCAAGCTGGAAAAAAAAATTCTAGTTCAATACATGTCTTTTTTTGACTAAACTATTAAATGTCACACTAATTGCTAACACTTCAATATCATCTTAATTCCTAATATTTCATGTATGTTTGCTACTCTTTTGTATTCCAACAATTAACTTGATGATTAAAGAGGTTAAATCTCAAGAAAGTATGCATTTTTATGTGGCTCATCTATTTTAGTACTTGTTCTTACATTACATATATGAATGAATATTGGCCCCATCTCAACTTATCTATACATAGATGTACTAAAATAGTCACTCATCCATTTTTAATAGAAAAAACATTGGTTGTGTTAGTTAAGAAAATTGTTTACAGGAAAAATGAAATCTTTATTAAGAGTTGATTTTACATTACAAAGATAAAATCTTTATTTCACTTTTACTCATTTATGATATAATCTTTATCATCATACATTATGTTAAATATAAATTTTACTTAAATAATTACTTATACTTTTCAAGTTTTTATTATCTGATATTCTCTAAATAAAATTGTTATGGTTAGAAGTTTTCGATGACGAAAATTATACTCCGTAATTAAAATAGTTTACTACTCCGTATATTACAAAGAAAATAAAGATAATAATAAATAAATAAAACGAATTGGTTTAGAATAAAGTTACACTAAATTACCCGCGCCCAAACGAACCTGACACAACTCGTTAGGTTTGAACAATTGTAGGGTTTAATTGATGTCACAAATTAGGGTTTTGCGGGTCGATGAGGAAATCTGCTTTTGTTCTTCATCGAAATGGTAAGTTACTTCCTAATGACCTCTCTTGTTCATGTTTCTTATTTTCAAATCTTAATATTACTTCAAATCCTCAAATTCAATTTCCCTCTCGAAAATTAATCCTTAATAAAACTTGTGAATTAAGAGATTCGTTACTTCCGTTTAATCGGACGGTTGAGAGTACATCAATTGCCCCAATTCATCAATCTAATCGAATGTTAGGGTTTCAAGCTGATATAGTAACCATAAACAGGCTCTGTAAATTAGGTGATACACAGTCTGCATTAATTATGCTTAGAGATATGGAACATAGCAAAAGCTGTAAGTTAGGTGTTACTCATTACTATGTCATAATCAATCACCTTTGTAAGGAGCAACGCGTTACAGATGCAGTCGATATCTATAACGAAATGACTGTGAAAGGTATCGTTCCGGACATTATGACATTTAAGTGTTTGATTCAAGGTCTTTGTAATTCAGGTTTACTTGAAGAGGCTCTAGGTTTCTTGAATGAAATGATGGCGAAAAGCGTTTCACCAAATGTTGTGACGTTTAATATTATAATTCATTCACTTTGTAAAGATGGAAAGGTTAAGGAAGCACGTGATATGCTTGATGTTATGGACTCATGTCGGTGTGTTCCTGATGTTGTTACTTATAATATTTTAATTAATGGGTACTGTAAGAACAAAACAGTGGATGAAGCTTTGAGTGTTTTTATGGAAATGTCGAGAAAGAGAATAATTCCTGATGTTGTAACACATACCACTCTTATTAATGGTTTGTGTCAAGTAGGTAGACTCAATGATGCACTAGTGTGTTTTTATAAAATGCAGGATTGTGGTCTGGTTCCGGATGTTATTACTTACTCAACTTTAATGGATTATTTGTTTAAGAATGGGAGATGCGATGAGGCAATTGCGTTGTTTAGGATTATGGAAGAGATTAGAGTGGTTCCTAATATTAATTTATATAATATCCTCATTGACGGTATGTGCAAAGCTGGAAAAGTTGATTTTGGTGCGAAATTATTTAAAGAAGTCCCTGCCTTGGGCTTGCAGCCAAGTTTTTATACATACAATATCCTGATTAATGGGTATTGCAAGAACAGAATGATAGGTGAAGCAATGTCTCTATTTAAAGAAATGTCTCAAGAAAGCGTTACTCCTACTATTGTGACTTATAACACTCTCATTAACGGTTTGTGTCATGCTGGCAGACTCAAGGAAGCTCAAATGCTTCTTGACGATATTCAAAATAAGGGCCTGTTTCCAAATATAGTTACTTGCTCTATCTGGATAGATTCGTTATTGAAAAATGAAAAATTTGATGAGGCTCTAGAACTGTTCGGACGCATGGAAGGTATTGGATTGACTCCTAATATTGTTCTTTGCAATATCCTCATTGATGGAATGTGTAGATCTGGGAAAGTTGAGCGTGGTCAGGAAATTTTTCGGGATCTACCTTCTAGAGGTTTGAGGCCTAATATTCGTACTTATAATATTTTGATGAATGGATTATTTAAAAAGCGTAAACTCAAAGATGCCAATCTCTTGCTCCAGGAAATGGTGATTGGAGATTGCATGCCAGATGGGTTTACTTTCAATATAATTATTCAGGGATTTCTTCGATGGGATGAAACAAAAATAGCAGTTCAATATCTTGAAAGAATGCTTGATGCTGGTTTCACTCCAGATGCACACACATCAATAAACCTCGTAAACTTGTTGACCATAAAAAAGTTGGATAATGCTTCGAAGGAAGTGCTTAAAAAGTTTTTCCGGCTTACATCAAATTGTAAAATAACATAAAACTAATAAAATGATCTATATACTGAAACTTTTCCCAAACTATTGGAACGATGTGGAAAATGCTGAAAGCTAAACCAAACAGGGCGATCCTACTGCTGTAAGCGTTAATCCTCTGCAAATTCTTTTCTCATCTCTGCCTTTTATGTATTGCAAATCTTTAAGATCTAATGTTAAATCTTGTGCAGGTTGGCAACAATGATTCTTTCCAACATAATCTAGATTGGCCACATTTTATGAGAATTATCTGATCAAGGCTTGTCATGAGGTATGCGCATGTGGTGGATCAACTGGGCATACATCACATTCTCCCTTTAATGTATTGTTATTTATTTTAGTCTTGAATAGTTGCTATTTCTTATAGTTTCCCTTTTCTTTGGAAAAGCTTTCTTAGGGTTCTCCTGATGTGTTTAATTTTTCTTTTGTGTAGCTGACTCTTGGAACTCCTGAAGATCTTTCATTTCCAGGGAGCTTCATTTTGTAGGTTGGGGTGGTTTCAAAAATTGCCACCATCTGAAGTGATGTGAGTTGCTTAATATCTTTAATCGATTAGTCTTTATGTCTTTACCCCCAACTCCGTTCCGTAGCCGATCCAAGATTTCTAATCAGGGTATGTACTATCATAAGAAACAACTTTTTGTTGTAGTATATTTATCAATATCTTCAGTAAATGGTGCTACTATGTGATCTCTTAGGATTCTTACTCTGATTGAGGAGTTAAGGGATATTCTTTAGTATGGTGGAAAATGCTGTGGGAATCATATCTAGATGCCAAAATGTTAAGAGATCAGAACATTCTAGACCATGATGGAAAATACTCCGGACCAGAAGGTACCTTGTTGCCAAACTTACTAGTTATGTAAAATTGCCTTCTGATATCTTAGAGATCTACTTAGAGTGTTGATTTATGATTTAATGTTGCATAAATTCAAATTTGAAACCATTTAAACTAGCTGGTTGTTAAACAAAGTGTTAGTTTGCTTGCAGGATCAGGGAACACTTCCCCTGAAGTTGTCATCAGGGTCTAAGCAAATATCAATGTGAAGAATTACAAGGCATTTGTTAGCTCTTTCCAGAGATGAAAAGAAAATGTACAATTTTAACTGCTTGCTGCTCAAGTCTATCAATTACGTTTCCTGAATCCAATGTGATTGATCGCTGCCAGCTGTCCACTATGGTTATTCCTTATCAGTGCCTCATCGCTGTTGGTGATTCATGGTGGTGGTCGTTTATCGTGGACTGTCATTTATTCTACAGTGTAGGACTATTAATAGGTTGGATCAAATCAAATGTGATCTATTATTGAATAAGTAGATCAGGATTACAATATGATCTTTGTTGTAATTAAATAAATTGTAATCTATATTGACCCATTTTTTATTTTATATTAAACACACATTGTCAAATTGTGGTATTTCTATTATCTTATTGACTTTCATCGGGAATCTGGATCGGACCGAGTAACAATTTATATTTGAGGAGGAAAAAAAAACTTGATATGTTGTTTACAGTGATCATAACAAGCATGCAACACAGGACACCGAAATTGTTTACGAAATGCGAATAATTAAAAATAAATATAAAAAAATTGAATAGGTCTATTTTTGGTTCACTTCGAAGTTGAACCACTCAAAATTCCATATTGAGATAACAAGTCAGTTGAGGGCAATAAGCTTTGGAAATATGAAGAATAATGAGGTGCTGAAACCAATAGGGACACAAAAGCAAATCAATCCCCTTGGTAAACTAATCACTGCTTCTAGTGATGGAAACCTCAAAGACATATTTCACCATATCAAAACTTCCAAATCCGCAGTATGCTTATTAAAATTAATCTCTTAACTTCTAATTCGTTTAATAGTTTTTGTTCTCAAGCTCACCAATTTTTTTATTTTTTTTCCTGAATTTCTAATTGCACTATTGCAGGCGGTGATCAATTGGAGCTTCCTGGTATGTCTACATCTCATTCTATGATCTTTAATATTTCCTTTGAGCTTTAGCTATATACGTGATTGTGTGTTTGGGATTGTGTCTTTTAACAGGTAAACCGGGTGTTCGATGAAAAACCTAAATGAAATTGACTTGTCTAGTTGCATCTAGTTACTTGGGCCAACAATAATATATGGGCGAATAGAGAGATTTGAGCTAACTAGAATGTAACACAAGTAGCTGGCTTTGATGTTCATCTTCTTGGGGGTCTTATGAGGGGTATACATACATATCTTGATAATTTAAGATGTAATCCTTTTTAGCCTGTCGAAACTAGCTTAGGAATAAAGAGATGAGCCATCTGTAGTCATGTAGTGAACTTGCATATATTGGAGACGTTCTTGTTCGCATATAAAATGATCCAACTTGTTAAGAACTTAGGTGTCTTGATTTCACTGATAAACACTAGTTTCTGTTTCTTTAAGTGACATTCAACATAAAGGCAGTGATAGTAACACGCTTTGTTGTCAAACGTTCTTTTGCCGCTTAGTTGGGGTTACTCTGTCGTTTGCTTAATCATTAAACATTTCTTTCAGTTTTGATTTAATCTTTGGAAAACGTTAAGTAGGATTAATTAGGCTTGGCTGCGATTAGTTTTTGCAGTATGGAGTATGGACTGAAAGTTTTTCCTAATCGATCCCCTAAAGCCCAATTTACTTATACCCCTGGATCACATGGATCAAAATCATAGTTGTCAAGTTGCAACTATTACAAGTAAAATCCATTTCTAAAAATATTATTTTGGACTAATAATGAAATATGTGAAGTCCAATTACAAAAGGCAAAAAATCACGTATACTAATTGCCACTAGTACAGGTAAAGGAGGTCATAATACGATTCAAAATACGTATAAAAGATGTATTTTTGGACCACATGAAATGAGAATGAGGTAATATGATATCAGTGCATCTCGAAAATGCACAATTTAATTATTACTTTGTTTATCATGCTTTTAAAAAGTATTAGACTAAAATATTGTTACTTTTTGGGTGAACATTATCTAAAAGTAATTATTTCTTTTATATATGTGTAATCCGATCTTAAACACTAAACTCCAAAGTTCTAGAAGATTAGTGGAGCTACTTTCTAAATGTTTATTTGGTCAATGCAATTACAGGTGTCATGTTTGTGGTCAGATCCTACCTTCATTCAACAAGCTAAGCAACAAGTTCCCCAAACTTGGTTTTCATATATGCAGAGATAGATGAATGCTCAGAAACAACTCAGCATATCCGATACACCCCTACTTTTCAGTTCTTTAGAGATGGTGAAAGGGTTGACGAGATGTATGGCGCTGGTGAAGACAGGCTGCATCATCGTCTCTGGTTACACTCCTGATGAACCATTATCCAGGTCTTGATAGATAGTTTAATTTGTAGCGCAATATTATCAACTGTAATGTAATAAATTGATGCAACTTCCTAATTCGAAAACTTAAGTAGATAAAATTTGTTCAAAAAGTACATATAACATAGGCTTCTCCATCAAATACTGAAAATTTAGAATCCTAATTGATTCCCAGCAACAAGATATAAAAAAGAAAGAAAAACAAACACAACATTTGACCAAACAATCAAAAGCTTGCAACAATTCCTACATATGTTTTCAAGTGTTGTCCACCTTATTGCTTGAGGAAAACAGCATGCCTACTTGTAGAATGAAAGCTTGATTATTCTCCATGGGCCGATTTAAGGGGCAAAAGAATCATTCTCGTGAAAGTGTTACATTCAAGCTTTGGGCTTGAGAATCTTGACAGTCTCCCAGGTGAAGTCAGGGTCTTCACGGCCAAAATGACCATAAGCAGCAGTCTTCTGGTACCTGAAGTTGCCACCTCTCTTAAGGTCAAGATTGATAGCCATCATCCCTGGCCTGAAGTCAAAATTCTCCTTGATAAGGACAAGGATATCCTTATCCGGGATTGTTCCGGTCTTGTATGTGTCAACAAAAACTGATAGTGGCTCAGCCACACCAATAGCATAAGAGACCTGAACGATGCACCTGCGTGCAAGTCCTGAGGCCACAATACTCTTGGCTGCTTGCCTAACAATGTAAGCACCACTCCTGTCCACCTTAGTGGGATCTTTCCCCGAGAAAGCACCACCTCCGTGAGCTCCCCATCCTCCATATGTGTCAATGATGATCTTCCTGCCGGTAAGACCTGCATCTCCATGAGGACCACCAATCACAAATCTGCCTGATGGGTTCAAATGGAAGATGGTGTTGTCATCAAGGTACTGAGCTGGGATGACAGGCTTGATCACATGCTCCTTAAGATCAGCAGCAATTTGGTCGTTTGTGACTGTCTCATCATGTTGGGTGGAGATAAGAACGGTGTGAACCCTGGTAGGAACCATAGCACCATTGTCATTGTGGTACTCAACGGTCACTTGGGTCTTACCGTCAGGCCTGAGCCATGGGCAAGTGTTGTTCTTCCTCACTTCCGTGAGCTTAGCACCAAGCTTGGTTGCAAGGACATGGGTAAGAGGCATAAGCTCTGGTGTTTCATCAGTAGCATACCCAAACATGTGACCTTGGTCACCGGCACCGATATCCTCTGGCTTCTTGGTAAGATGTCCGTGAACACCCTGGGCAATGTCGGGACTCTGTTGCTCGATGTTGACCAAGACCTTGCAGTTGTCAGCATCAAGACCAACATCAGCAGATACAAATCCAATTTCTCTGCAAGTGTCACGGACAATCTTCTCATAGTCTACGGTAGCCTTGGTGGTGATCTCACCGAAGACCATGACCATGTTAGTCTTGGTGCAAGTCTCACAGGCAACCTTGCTGTCGGGATCTTGTTCTAGGCAAGCATCAAGGATGGCGTCTGAGACTTGGTCGCAGAGTTTGTCGGGGTGTCCCTCGTTGACAGATTCGGATGTAAATAGGAAGGTCTCCATCTCTAAACAGACACAATCAATACCCAAAAGGTTTTATTAGTACATTAAAAGATAAATTCTAACAATAACAGAAAGGTAATCAAATTACATCTGCAAGATAAACAAAATGTTGCTACAACATAACTAAAACATAGGATAAAGCCGCGTAATTTGGGCTAAAAGTTGCACCTAAAATGCAAAGTCTTTGCAAAATTCAATTACATCTTATGTGCCAATAAACTATGCTACTGATCCATCATGATCCTTACTTAGTTCTTTAAAGTTCGGTCGTCGGTAGAATTCTAAACCTTTATATACTTAAATAATATATAGATCAGTAAATCTCTCTTAATAATTATAATAAGACAAGTGTATAACTCATACTCATAGTCTGCTTATCGAAAAAGTAACCACCTTTCAAACTATAGGAGTATCAATACATAAGTTTTAGTGTTCGACTTTGACTTTATATAAAGTCTAACAATTCTATGGATCCTGAACCCTACTTTTGACTTAATATTGTATTAAATATCAACGAACATAAAACAGTTAGGCAGGAACGACAAGGATCTGTCATCTAGCAGTTAAACTTACACGTTTTTCCTAAAAACGAGAACAAATTTATCAAGTAATCTATAAGTTTCGGTGTTTGACTTTAAATAAAGTCAACTACTCTATAGATCTAAAACGCTAGATTGGACAAAAATATTGAATTAAATACTAACGAACATAAAACAGTTAGGCATGAACGAGTAACGACAAGATCCGTAATATGTCAGTATAAATTTAACGTTTTTCTAAAACAATAGCACAAATTCATCAAGTATTCTTAACATTTAAAGCTTCAGGACACCAGATCGAAGCAAATAATTCAGATCTAACTGAAAAAAAATGCGTAGACTAAACGAATCATAAGTAAAACAAGTTTATAACTAAACAGATCTGTAAAATGGAAGCAGTTTACAGTAGGATATGTGAATTGAAGAAACGGTTGGTACCTTTTTAACGGCGGTGTGAAGAAAGAGATCAAATCTTCAGATCCAGAAAAAAGAGAGAATATTGGGGAAAGATGGAGAGTATATGAAAGAGAGACGATTTGGTAACAAGTGAGTGAGGGCTAATTTATAGCTCCGAAATGGTGCGCGTACATGTACAGCGAGAAACCACCAACTCTGTGGATGTGGACCCCCCACCAACCCCTGGGTCCCTTTCACCAACCCTATTCATCCACCAACGCCCAAAATCATACCTAAATTAAACGCCCAGTGAGGTAAAAAAATCTCTTAATCGTGTAACTTTAAATCAGAAATGATCTATGGATATATTAGTAAAAATTAGTAGGGTTAAAATTAACAACAAATATGTAAGTAACTATATTATATTTTTAAGAGTATGTTTGACATGGAGCTTTTAGGAGTTTTTCGGAATTTAAGCTTTTAATTTTTGAACGAAAAGCTCCTACAAAAATAAAAAGTCTTGTTTGTCATATATAAGCTTTAGCTTTAGAATCCAACGAAAAGCTCAAATTCTCAAAGCTACTAGAAGTAGCTTTTCGCTAAAAGCTCCAAACCTAAAGCTACAACTACAACCTACAGCCTACAGCTACAACCTACAGCTACAACTACAGCTACAACCTACAGCTACTTCACCAAACATACCCTAAGTTTAAAGTTTTTTTATTGATTCAATTAAAAAATATTCTATAATAGTTTAATGCGGAATAAAACAAGACATAATAGTCTAATTAAAGTACACTTGTGAAAAATTTATTTCTAACAGGTTATCAGTGATAGCACGTTGATAACTCTTAATGATCAGCACTTAACAAATAAGTGAGGGCAAAATAGCTCACTGACAAACAAGAGTATGCTTAAATCAAGGTTGGAGGCGAATACAAAATTTTGGACATTTAATATAGTAGTTTGAGGGGAGTATTTATAATCTCATAAATAATCACAAACCCTACACGTGTCACTACCATATTAAAAAAGGTTTAAGCGTAACTTCCAATGAATGGAAGTGACAATACATACTAGGGTATGGAATGTGAATTAAATAAACCTAGTATTTAGAAAGGTAATGTTCTTTTGTGATTAAAGTATAATAACCAGTTTTACATATCTTTGATAAAGTTATGCACATGTTATTATCTTTTATAAGTTGACATTCTGTATAGTACATTGGGTATTTGTCAAACCCAAAGTACTTTAGGGGTAAAGGCATGAACTGATAGTTAATAGAGAAGTCTTAAATTCCACTTCAATGTGCTTCTCTCTGTCTTTGTCATCAGTCTTGAACTTCAACAGATGATTGGTGATAGCTTATGGTAAATAAGAGGTGGTATATTGGATGTACCTTGAGGTGAAACTGATTGTGATTTTTGTTGTGATGTTGGAGCTGGTGGAGATTTTACTGTAGTGGTGAAGCTGTTGGAGTCGGATCTTGTTAAGGAGGTGGAGTCTTTGGTGAGTTTGATCACTATTTTTATAAATATGTAAAACGATATAAAACCAAAATTATTTTATAAACTTTATGAAATATTTTTATAAAAGTGTCAAAGTAAAAATGTTTTTATAAACTTAAATGATTGGAGGGGATATTTTGAGAGCCTCCAAGTTTAATTAAGTCAAACATAAAAACTATTGGGTAAATGTAGGTGTACATTATTATCCGATGAGTATGTACTTTTGTATTTACCCAATGTGTTTAACCTTTTGATATTTTGTAACATTATGATTAAGGTTTTTATAGGTTGTTGGGAACTGATTTGTAGAGTTTGACTTTTTTTTGGAAAAATATGTTTTGAAACAAGTATAATTTTCAAACAACTTTGGACAGTTGGTCCATGGCCCTTCTAAGTTTATTATAAATAGCCAAACCATTTTTAACTTTTAAGATATCCTCTTTAGTTTTGAAAAAATACGTATTTCTCTCAAATTAAAAGTAATATAAGCTAGTAATGTTTATCACTAAGTGTGTGTATGAGAGATTAAGCTTTTAAGAAAATAGTTGATTTATGTAGTGAGGTTATTAAGTTGTATTTATTTGTGTCACTACATTGTTGTTATAATTTTATATAAGAGATCCTCAAGTGTTTGTTTGTGAGGGATCACATATTAACTCTTCATATTGATTGAGGAAAAAAGATTAAGTGTTAGGTCTTCCATTTGTTAGCGGAAGACTCATTGTGTGAGTTAGTTCCTCTTGTGTTTTTCCAAGCCCGTGAAGCAGCAAAAAAATAGTGTATTTGCGAAGAAGAAGAGTTGGTGTGGTGAACTCCTCAACTTGATTTAGAAGATTATTTGAAGATTAGTTATCTTCTAATTGTTAGGAGAAGATATTGTTGGTGATTGAAGACTTTCATATTGAAACTGGAAGCATTATACATTTGGAATGTAGGCTTCTTTTTGTAGAAGTTAAATAATTTAGTTAGGTTATCTTCTTTTAGTTAAAGAAGACTAGTGTTGTGTTGTTAATGAT
Source organism: Logfia minima (assembly GCA_963921325.1). Taxonomy (NCBI): domain Eukaryota; kingdom Viridiplantae; phylum Streptophyta; class Magnoliopsida; order Asterales; family Asteraceae; genus Logfia; species Logfia minima. The sequence continues at coordinate 4,919,175 of OY992770.1, forward strand.
ATTGAAACATGAATTTGAACGGTTTTGATACCTACCGGTGAAAAGGTCTAAACATCTAGTGGAGAAATCTGGATATCGCATAATCTGGGAGTGAATTAAGGTAAAATAGTTAACGGCCACCCTAACCACTATAAATAGTGGTGTTTGTTGGTGATATTCTTCTGACCGTTAACTCTTTTAATTTATTACATATTTACTTTGTTAATAATTGTTAATTAACTAATCATTCAAATTTTAAGCAAAAAAATTTTAAATTGCTAAAATCAGTTAATAATCGTATAATAAGTAATTTACCCTGTCACTTATTTACAAACACGTTCATACTTTAAAAGAAGATTATGTTATCTTTTAATATCATTATTTTTCTTATTTTATTAACATTTAATTTTCTTTCACCTATACAAAATCAACCCTATAAATACTTGCTAATGAAACTATAAGAAGCATTTGTTGACAGATACTCGATTAAACGCTTTGGATAATTTAACGAATTTACTTATGCACTATTTCGAGTGTATTGTGTGTTTGATACGACCCGAAAACGTATCTTAACATACTATATATATATATATATATAAGGGTATTAAGAGTCAGTTTGGAATAGAAGTCAAAGAAATTAGAGACATGTGAAGTAGTGGGTGGGATGTAATTTATATCCATATGGGAAACCATGGGACAACATTCAGTTACACTATTTAAATTTTTGTTTGCCTTCCGATGTGCTTCCACTTGTTTTATGTTTCACATCAGATCTAAAATTCCAAAAAACCAACAACTATATATACTTACCCTATAAGTATTGTATATAATTTATTTTTTTGACGAGAAATCTATAATTTAATTCACACGCTATTTATAATTATGATAAATATATATATATATATATATTATTTTTTCAAATATGACATAAATTTATAACTTTTTAAATGAAGAAGTAGCGCTACCACAGACTCTTTGATAATATATAACTTAAAATATGATATAAACAACTAAGAGAACATATGAAATACTATCCTTGTCAACCATATGTATTAGATATTGAATTTTAACTTATGTTTAGACAACTAAAAAAGAGTCAAAAGGGTAGTACATATAAGCGGATGTATGGAGTGATGACTCCTGATTTATGTTATAGACAGTGTTTAGGATAACATTGTTGTTAAAAAGGTGACAATAGTATTATGATTTTTTATTTTTTTTATTATTTTTTAAATTCAAATAATTTAACAAATTAAAATAGACAACAAAATAAATTAAATAAAAGAAATAAATTCATTAATAACAAAAATAATTTGTATAGCTTATTTTAATTTAGTCCACTTTAATTTTAGTAGATTTTGCTCAATTAAAATAATTTAAAAATAATAGTCCATTTAAAAATCTAATTTGTGATTTATCTTTCCGATCAACTTCTTTTTCTTCCTTCTACACACAAATTACACATACAAACTACACACACTATTTTATTCTTCAAATTAAAAGGAAAACAAAAAAAAAAGGAAGAAAAACAAGAAGAGAAAAGGAGAACAAAGAAAAGAAAATAAGTGAAATAGCATCTCAAGAGAGACACTGCTTCCAAACGACATCCAAAATATCACAAAAATGTTGTCCTTCAATGACAGAACGCCGTCCAATAATATTTTCAACGGAATACTCAAATAGAATGGATGTCACTGTATATGCTCTAACAATCGAAGAAGATTGAAAGATGAGTGCCACCAATTTGTCATATTTAAAAATAACCCACGAACGCTACATCCTATAAGTAGCAAATCACCGACAAACCCAAAAAGAAGCAACAAAACTACAAGTCTCTTCTTTTTGTTTCCCCAATTTCAAGAAAAGACAATGATTCGCTAAATTATTCGCTAATCTGAATATGCATGTACACAAAGTAAACACACTTAGCAAGTCATACCTCTGCTTTATTACATTGCTGTTAACTTTTACTTGTATATATGATCTTTTTCCTAAAACAACAAATCTACACGACTTACACCACAATACACCACATATTATAAACATCATCAATAAAATTTTTAATAGATGAGTTCGTCGTAGAGCTTGATCGGTCAAAGGTCTTTGATTTATTTGTATATTAATTATATATATTTTTTTATTCCTTATGATTGGTGCAGTTAACAACATCTAACTTAAATGTTATTAGGTTAGAAGGATGAATTAAATGTGTATTTATCATAAAATTGAAGGGTAAAATGTGTGAACATTTATGATTGTGATTGCTCGACCACTTTACTTTCGAGCTATTGATATCATATATGTTTTCCCCTTATAGCTACCATTTTAAATTTTTAAACACAAGTTTTATACAGAGACAGTAATATATATGTGATCTAGAGTGTCATGATTCACTTCTCTCACATTTGTTGTTCACATGTTTGTACGTAGACAGGAATATTGCATGTTTCTTGGATTATATTATTCCTTAAGTCGAAGTATTTGCATACCACTCATGTCTCCACAATCGCATTACGTACTTAGTGTTCTATGATACCATTCTTAATCGTAATCATACACTATATACGATGTTATAATCATACATTTTAAGTTGATGTTATAATGCACATTATAAAAAAAGGAAAATGAACCTGCAATTACCTTAAATTTTCTTTAACAAAAATTGCAAATAAGAGTTGATCCTATAATTGTAATAGTAAGATTAGGATCCCAACTCATCAGTGAATTTTTTCTGAGAACTTTCAAAAATCTTTTTCATGTGAGTACAAATTATTTCTTTATATGTAAGATCTATTGCTCATGCAATTTGTCTAGCTTTATGTAAACATCTAAATCTCATATAAGAGTCATTGGTTGTTGGAATGTAGATATTATTACTTGGTAATATGGTGTTGACTTAAGGTAGTCACTACAGTGTTGACTTGTGATACTTACTTCTATAAACAAGTTTTTTTTAAATTAGTACCATTGAATAGTTCGCTAGTTGATGGATGGATGGATTAAGATATAAGAAGGATATAGTCAACATAATTTGGTCGTCATTTATAGTAATATGCTGATTATATTGTCATTTCGCTTGAAACGATAGTGTCACTGTCCTTTGTCTGTTACTTTTTTTCTGTTTTTTTTTTTATTTTTTATTTTATTTTATTTTATTAAAAAGAAGGTTTAAATTTAAACTTCATCAATCAAAAACGCATGTGATGCTTCATGTGCCTCATAACCCATCCAAATCTTTGGAAACGTGACATTGAATGCTCGTGCTTCACTTTAGTTGTATATATCTTCACACGTTTTATGCGTGAATCAATTGTCTCATTTTGCTGTCAAAGCACTGAACTTGAAATCAACTGTTGATTAAATATAGTTATAGTAGTATTACTTTTGATAGATTAAATTAGCGTAATTAACGTTTGGGAATACTGTTTTTTACCTTCTTTTTACATATCTATGAAATTATAATTATATTATATTATAATATTACACTAGTTACACTATGACAGAGGCAAGTAAACTTTCCAAGTTGACCAGTTGATCTTGACCGTCCAACGTCCAAAAAAGTTGACTTCAAATTCGATCCATTTAAAGTCCTTGCAGCAGTTGAACAACAGTTATCGTCTTAATCAGTTCATGTGTGCAGTTCAATTTTGTGGGTAGTGCAGTTGTGAAGAAGTTTTTCAATCGCTGTAAACTAATTATACATTACTTGGTTATCTCATACAGTTAGACATTAATAGGTCGTCAGATACTTAAAGGTTTAGCTTTACATTCATGTTTCAAGTCCATGATCAAGATGTGTGTATATCTTGCGATATTGTGTGTATGGATTCCAATTGTAATTGGGATTGTGTGTTTTTCGGTTTGAATATGGTTGAGGTCATGTATTCAAGATCACTATACGAAGCTTGTGATTAATTTGTGGTTAAATGAGCAGGTTGAGTTGGATAACAATCCAACCAAGTTCAGGTTAACACGTCCCAATCTTCAAAACATGTATATCTTTTATAGCATAACTACTATTTAAGATGAAGGTTTAAATATATTTAGCGACATGTGACCCGTTTAATCCATTCAAGTTGTTTTTGTAGTTGAAAAATTGAATGCTCTCATGGATGAACACAACCTAATATAAAGACAATTTATATTTAGAGTTCTTCAAAATATAAATAAAATTTGAAAATATATTTTTTGAGCTTTTCATTCATTATATGAGTTCTTTTATGTCCTTTATAAACATCGGAAAAGTGTTTTGATAGTTGATGACATATACAATTGGTTACTCCCATCACTCCCATGTTTAACACAAGTTTGTGGTTCTGAACAATAGACCAATGTTGTCAGCCTAGTATTAAATTTAATATACATGTTTAACTTACATGCTTAGTAGAATAGCTCACTTTATAATAGAGTAATTTTTTCAGTTTAAATGGATGCTACAAGTTAGTTTTAATATAACTTTTTATAAATATATAGTGTACAAGTGGCGTATTCAAAATTAGAAACTTTATATACATTTACAAATAGCAAACAACACGTACCTCAACTAAGATGACATCGTGTCAACTTCATGATGCAATGTTGATATAGCAAGACGTACGTGAAAAATTGCATTAGGGATACCAAGTAACATAACATTTGTATTTATGTATTTGTTGTCGTGCAACTTTTTTTTATGGCTAGTTCACGTTCATTTTTAATAAGATTAGACTACAAATTTTGTATGTTTTTACTAAAAAAAGCATCATGTTAGACGTCTCACATGGATAAAAAGTGTTTTTGAGGTACCGCCCAAATATTACACTAACTGTAGAGTGTAGAGTGACTAGAGAAGTATACTAATTGGCTAAAATAGCTAATCAAATATGACGACTATTATGATCCATCCATTATAAATATATAGCTAAAATAATTATTCTCAAACGAAAATAACATAAACAGGAGCAAAACACTTTCTCCAGTAGTTTCTCCAGTAGAGGATACAATGTTTTACTTAATATATATATATTTTTATAATTAATTAAATTATACATTATTTGTAATATAAAACAAGAAAACTTATAAATGAATTTCAGTGTTACAAACTTTTATAGCAACTGTTTTAGGCACGTTGTAGACTGAATTAGAAGCTAAAATAATTTCATAGTTTAAAGAGAACTGGGATTAAAGATAAGAATCGTAATTGTTTATGTACTGTAAACCAGCCCAAGTTATATCACCATTCCAAAACACAAAAAGCCCAAGTTCTCTCTGTTTTTGAAAACCCAAGTAGTATAACTTAATGGGGCCTGATTAGCTTAAAAACCTCTGAGCCTTTTTTACAACCAGGCCATAGCTAATTTATAGCCGAAGATCATTGATTGGGCCAACCACTTAAAGCCCAAATGATAAAAGTTAACTGGACTTAGTCAATCTATATATTTGTGATTTGTGATGTATGCCAGAACCAAAATACTATGCGAATGTAGGGAAATGTTGCAACTTACAAAAAATGTTTGAATCTATGAAATATTTGACCCAAAACAATACTTCTTATAAATATGTAGGGACATGTTATAACTTGCAAAAAATGTTTAAAATATTTATGTTATCAACTTGCAAAAAATGTTTAAAATGTTTGACCTAAAAAAGACTTCTTATGTTACTCATTATTTAAGAGAAATTAATTTTTTTTACCCTTTTCTTTATCACACTTGAAATCTTGTCCAACTTTTGTTTATGTTAAAAATATACCCAGATGCAAAGCGTTAATTACACATCGTGTATGCCTTCCGATTTGTTTAATATCGTGTTTCATTATGATGGCCATTTTCAGGGCGCAAGAGAAATGCATTATCAATGTTTATTAACGTTTATTAACTGCATACATATTAATGATTTTTCAACGAAAATTTTGAATTACGCTTTGTTAAACATCTATTAATAACATCAAAATGGTGATCGAAATGTCATGGTTGACTATTCCGTGTAGCATGATGCCTTGATCATTTTTCTTTGCTAACATTTTTAAGAAGAACGTTAGCTGAGACTGATGAACGTCTATTAACAACATCAAAATAGTGATTGAAATGTGACTCACGGTATGACTTACACTTTTTCTAGTAATATCATTCGAAGTACTTGACTCTGGAAGATTATTTTTCAAGTTCATTCACGAATGACTACAACATAGTCCATAAAATGCCTCCGAAAAAACAGTTGAAATACCGCTGCAATTGAAGGAGCCCTATTGGATATGAATATCAGATTGTCAATCCCACCAGTAGATTCAATAGCATCATGTAAGTTTCCCGAGAACCACGTTCAAACGTCAACCGTCTGCGATGACCTGATTCCGTTGGCTAGTGACAAAATGCCATTATTGTCATTCATGACACAACTAACTAAGTCAGTCCGAAAGTAACCATCTTTAAATATGAACCATTTATAACAATTACTCGACGCGTATTGTTAATAAAATTTACATTTAATCACCAGACTTTTCAACGCATTAGTCTAATGGTTATACACTCAACGTACACTTTGAGTTCAAACAAATGAAGTATAAAGTTTGTAGAGATTCACTTTGAAACTTATTTAACAAAATATTGGCTAGTACAATAGAAAGTTTATGTTAATATCATTTTAGCTAGTATGTTGCAAATACTTTCAATGTAAGTCTCTTAATGCCATATATTCAATTTGGCCCAAAAACTTTATGTAAGTCTTATTAGATTTAAGTGTACGTCAAAATTATAGAAGATTCTTATTAGTAAGTTGATATTGAAGTTTTTAAAAGTGTTAGATTGTTTAAAGTTTAAACAAATAGTTAATGACGTGTAGTTGAGTTAGTAATTGATGAGTCATTTTTGTCACAAATAACACAAGGTTACAAGTTTGAATCCAGACATTCTTATAACCTCAACTATTGAGTGAGTCAAATATGCTCTTACATTATGAATAGATATACAACCGATTGTTTGGGTTGCCAGTTAATCGGTTATCAACCTTTTGTCACAAATGTACTTGTATATAGAACGTAATTTTGCATCGAAAGATAGTTGCTTATTTATGCAAGCGATTGGGTGGTTATGATAGTAGGTGACATGCATGAGTTCTATCTACCTGCCGATGATGGCTTAAATCAAACACATGTCAACCAAAAACAGGTTAAAATTGAAAACAGATAAAGATTGGGCACACAAAGAAGTGAAATAATATGTTGTTAGGTAAAGCAACATTAACCACTACTCTATCTATTATCCATATAGCCTTTGAATTTTGTTACTTATTTTAACCAACATTTTCAACTACTCCATCACTGGATTCTTTTTCCATTACAAGTCATCTTAACTTCGATTAACATTGCTAACTAATTACTCGTATTTTTATTAAACAGCCAACCTTCACGTGTCTCACATGTTATATGTACAATTACGTACACATATTATATTTACATTGCCTCTCGCAAGATGTCAACCCAAAACTTCCGAATTTATCTAATTGATTACTATTATCTTTTCTCAAATCAATCAAGAACACAAAATTATATTAGAACTGATCTTTGTATGTTCAAATCAAGAAGAGTTTAAATCAGTGAACGATACATAAAAACAACCTCAAAACCTCATCTAAACCTAATCACAAGAGAAGATACTCATAAATTTATCAATACAAAGACAAATGCGGAAACCCTAATTTTGGGCTTGGAAGTCGAGAGAGAAAAATACACAGAAAACACAAAATTATGAAAGAAAAAATAATTTCCATAAAATGACTATTTATATTTTTACACTTTGCAAGATGCACACTTAACCCCCTGAACTCTCTTCTTTGCAAACCTGCACAAAACGTAATTACAAAATTAACCACTTACCCTTTTACCTTTTACAGAATAGTGAATCCTCTTTCTGACTTGAGCAACTTTAGTCCCTGCAAATCACTAACTCACACTTCAAAGTCATATTGAACATATGATCATATTATCACCTCTAATAACTATAACTATTAATTTTAACTAGATGGTTTTTCAATACGTACGTATACCTAGCTACACATTAATTGGTTGACAAATTGATGTTGATCGTCAAACAGTTTTTCACATTGTTTTTTATTTTTTATAAAATTCAAATGGGTGATTGACCAAAACGCTCCCATGCAAGTGGTTAGTTCTTTTTTGCTCTTTCATCACATTGCTTACCACATTTTAATCCAATAAAAGTCAACTTTCATTTTATCGTTATCGTACATGTTTGATCTCAAAAATAGAAAAAGTTATATAAAAAATAGAAAAGGAGTAGTATATAGTTTGCTCAAAACTGAACCCAACGTAATTCTAGTTTATAATACGCTATAGTCTTCACTTACCTTTTTCCATTTTTTCTTCATCTCCACTTGATAGCTAAAACTGTTATTGCACTTAGAAATATTTCTATCTTTCTTTACATTTCGATTTGAAGAAAACATAAAATAGTCAATTGATCACAACAGAAAAAATAATCAAAACATCAAATTTGATTTTTGGTTAATTTAAACCCAAAAAATGAACTAACATACTGTATTTCTTTGAGAAGGTGGTACGTCTCAAAAGGAGAGATTCATGCAATGAATGCATGAATCAATGGTTCAAAGATCATCCGCTTTCAAACAGGTCTGCCTGCGAAGGCAATTTCTAAAGATATCCGTGGTTGATGTTTGGACCCCCAAGTGAAATTTGGTAATTTGGTTGCTGTTCCTACAAGAAATGGTTAATAGATTTTAAGTGTGTGGTTAAATTGGTAAATGTCTATTTTGATCTAATGAGAAATTGAAGGATGTGATGAAAAAGAGTTCAACACTATTATATAATTATTAATCATCACGTTAATTTGGATTATAGTTTAAAAGGTTAGAAAGAATTAAAAATAAGGATGCAATGAGGCCTGCAAAGGATGAAATTAGGGTCGGATTTCACACATAGCAGTGAACTAAATTTTCTTGATTAGCAGGATTTATTGCATAGATGGTTATCCCCAATTAGGTACCTTAGTATTACTAGCAACATACACCCACTTTGGAGCACTAGATAATAATTTATTATAAATAGTAACTCAACGATACTTGTATGGTTATTTGTGAAAAGAAGCTAATAGTGATAATTTATTTGTATATAAAGTTTGAGATTCATGATACGAATAGTAAAAAATGAAAAAGTTGTGAAATTGATGAAATAATATTGTAAACTAGAATTAGACAAACTAAACAAAGTAATGATGAGTCATAATTTAAAGATTTTTAAATATAATATATTAATACGCATTATAAATAGTATAGATATAGATAATTAAACTCGTCATTGTTTTCAGTTTAACATGCATATATGACGACATATATAATACACAATATTAATTTCCATTCTTATTATAAGTAACAATTTTATAGTTTATAATTAGTCGATCATGGATTTTCGAACATTGGAAGTGAGAACATTATAATGAATAGTACTCACATTTGACTTGGCTTTACCATTTATAATGAAACACAAATTATAAAAAGAAAATGAAGTGACCATGAGGTCTAGCTTTTCTTGAATAAAAAAGGGGGCCATCATTTTCTTACATGAATTGTATTCTATTATAAGGGCCAAGACTTTGGATCGATTGAGAAAGTAGCACACTAAAAAAGACACAGCTCACGTAAAAAAGGCTCTAGCTTGTGGGTGTATTTTAATCATATATGGATTAGGATATTATATATATAATTGATTGATTGATTAAATAACTTAATTTTCAATATAATAACAAAATAAACGTAATGATTTACAGAGAATCGGTCATGTCTACATTATACGAAGTATAATTAATCATTATTGTTGCATGACATCCTTAAATTTAATCTCATAAGTTAAAATTTTATGCTTATTTCAAGCTGACCATTTCAATTCATTTACAGGTAATTAAGCTTGTAGATTTGAGTGGAGTATATTATAATGTATCTGTGAAGTGTCATATGAGTAAATTTGGAAAGAATTAAACTACTTTTGTGCACTAATTAACTACGTGTATAACATCATATTTGACAAAGTGTTTAATTATAATCGATTCAAAAGAAAAAAGAAAGTATAAATTGTTCATGACTAAATTAACTAGAAAACTCGATTCAACTCGTTTCTGAGTGCTTATTACTCGTATGTGCTAAAAACGTGCATTTACTTTGACGTTGTGTAATACGTTGTTATTTGTGAGTATTTATTATGTAATAAAAATGAGAGTTGCGTGTTTAGTTATTATATGGATTAAATTAATTTTAAAGAGGACTTAGAATATTGTTCTATATAATAGTAACGGAAGGGATGTGCATCATGTTTATTACATTGTCACAACATTTTAGAGTGATAATTAATAGCTAAATAACTTTTTGAACTTTGTGGATCTATAAAGTGATTTTTCATTGACTTATGCCCTCTCCGATCCCTCTCTTTGAATATAACAAAACAGTTGAAGTTGATTTCTAGACACCCACAAGTCTTCTTCTTAAGCACATAAATCCAACATTCATTTCTCCCACAAGTATCGACATATCAATCTCCTTTTCTCCATTTCAAATTACAGACACAAAAATTGAAAGAAATTAAAAAAGAATAAAGAGAGATGGGTAGAGCTCCATGTTGTGACAAAGCAAATGTTAAGAAAGGACCATGGTCACCTGAAGAAGACACAAAGTTAAAAGACTACATACAAACCCATGGTACTGGTGGCAACTGGATTGCTCTTCCACAAAAAGCAGGTATATATTGCAAACCACTTTTCACTGTTCTAGCTAACTAGTAGTTTAACCAAAAATTGTCACTTTGTGTTGTTTCTTGAATCAGTATGTGAGTGCTTATTTGTTTCTTATTTTAAAACTTACACAGGCCTTAAAAGATGTGGAAAGAGTTGCAGGTTGAGATGGTTGAACTATCTAAGACCAAACATTAAACATGGTGAATTTTCAGATGATGAAGATAAAGTTATTTGTACACTATTTACTACCATTGGTAGCAGGTATATATATATAATCTTTTTCACTAGAATCTGGAATAATAATTGGTTTCAAGATCTACGTGATGTTAATATAATAAAGATATTGTGTAGGTGGTCAATAATGGCAGCACACTTACCAGGAAGAACAGACAATGATATCAAGAACTATTGGAACACAAAGCTGAAGAAGAAGATGATGAACAACTTAATCTACAAGCCTGAATTTAGAAAACCTCTTCAATCTTTCAACTCTTCAACAAACTACAGCTACCCATCAGTATCAATTTTTCAAAATAGTAATATTAATATTAATGCTCCATCGTCAACATCATTATCACCACCTTCATTATATATGTATAGTACTAATACTAATACTTCTAGCTATCATGATCAAACCCTATCTATTCCTTCAAGTCCTACTACAACTGCTGGTCATCTAGTTTCACAATCACAAGATCATGGATATCTTGGTTTGGGTCCCATGGAAAGTTATCAGAAGGTAAAAGACAATTCTACCCTTGTAATGTTTGGAGGTGATCAAGCTAGTTGTAGTTCTAATTCTGATGGGAGTTGTCATTATAATGAGTATGGTAGTACTACTCATGTTGGTCATGTTTATGATCATCACAACATGGGAAATTTGCAGAGTGATTCTTTTAAGGAACTTGATGGGAATTATGAAAAGGAAAAAGGGTATTATGGGGATTCTTCAATGGACTCTAGTCTTGAAGAGATTAAGCAGCTCATTAGCACAAATCTTTGCAGCAGTAACATTGACAACTTTTTTGTTGATGAAACCAAAGAAGTAGAAAAGCTTATGTACTACTAGCTAGTTATTGCATCATTTGTAGATGCTCAACATGGTCACGAATTCATCTTCAAGATCATGATCATGATCATTATCTTTGTGAACATCATGATTTCTAATACTAGGGAAGACTGGGTTTGTGAAAATATTATACGGTTTCCCCACTTTTATTTCTGTTCTTTTTTATATTAGGGAGTAGAAATGGTAACCTTTGTTCCTTTTATAATTTATTTTATCTACCTTTCAGTTTTTAGCATTCATGTTTTTTACTAGTTTCAACTGCATCATGTCAAGACCAATCAAGCTAATTTGTAGAAACTAATGATTCAATTAGAAGATAAGATGATAATTACATGTTTTCATACACCATTAATTGATTTATGATTTATATTTCCTTTGATTCTACATATAATGAATTAATTAACTGAGTCTATTGTCAAGTCCAAGAGACTTTGTAAATTAGAGGTTTCTTTAATTAATTGGCTTGATGTTGATCCTAATCCCGGTATTCTAGCGAAGTTTGAAATTTTAAAAACATATAAAATTAGTGGTATCTAATAACGACATTTCATCAACATAATTAACAAACAAGTAATCAGAAATAATACTTCTTAATTAATTTGTTTCAGTCCACGTACGTTGAGACGATGCTATTCAACAAATAAGCGTACATAATTTAGTTCAAGTTGACGTTTTTGAAATCGATCGAAGCTATTCAAAACATGGATTGCAATAAAGTATAGTTCCTCTTGCCCTTTAATTAAACACAATGAGAAAGGAAAAATTTAATTAGTACGCGTCTTATTGGTAATTTAGATATTAATTATCTACATTATGTTTAAAGAATATGTTGATTATATTTAATTACTTATATACATGTGAACTAGCCAACCTTCACTGACTATGATACCCACAAAAAAACAAAAAATCTTGACTAGAAATATGAAAAAAGTTAGAAAAATCCAACTTGGGGAACAAAATAAAGATTTAGAAAATTGACATAAAGAAAGCCATCATAGAAGCTATAGGTGGAGGCCAGGGAAGAGTGTAAAAGCTTCAAGATCATTGTTTCATTAGAATATGATATATGCTATATCATGGGTATACGAGTTCCCATCAAATAAATAAATATAAATATAATATTTAAAAGGACAATAAAGTTATAAAATTTACAAAATTAGTTTTTTAAAGATGAATGCATTGACCTTCTGAAGAAATTTGTCTGTTTCTGGGATATTAAAAAAAATAAAAAATTAGATGGGTTAGTGCCAGCTAATTGAATATTTATTCTAGAGACTAATTACCAAAAGGTTTTGAAGCTTTTATGGAAGAAAAATGCCTTCTGGAAATGTTTTTTCTTGTTGAGTGCAAAAATGTCAAAAGGGGGTTGCACCTAATAAACCAAATTTGGGTTTGTGTTGCATGTGTTTTGTGTTAGACTCATGTGTCAAGATCTAGGTTGTCATACTTGTGGTAAAGTGTTCATATGAATTCAAACTCATATGCTTGTCTTTAAGAATCATGATTTTTGCACAGAACTTATTACTAATTACATCATATCAATTACTGTATGTTTTTAGTCTTGTTTTCCCTAACTTTTTCCGACCATCTTCTCCCCACCATGATTGTTAATGGAATCCTTGGATCTTGTGCCCTATTGTTTCTCAGTTTTGTGAGGCTTGACACCAAAAGTTATACACTGTAATTAGGAGTTTTTAAGCCAAAATGGTGGGCCGGAGAAAAGTAATTAAAAAGATGGTGTTTTTCTAAACTTATTTACTAATAAAGTATTTTTTAATAAAAGGATTTCTTTTCCTTTTCTTTTATTTCAATGAATTTTGGCTGAACTAGTTTAAAATTTGTAACCTTTAAAGAGATTATTTTAGATAATATTAGAGATATAATACACTTATATAATTTAACTATTTATAGACAAAAGCCCAAAAGCTATTAATTATTTTTATTTACCATAATAAGAACACACATATATACGTCAGATTAGATTAGATTTCTACCCTTATCTCCAAGTGATGAAACAAACTCATTTAGGTTTCTGTGATTCTCATCACCCATTATCTTCTTCCGAATCTAAATTAAACCCAATACAACAAGATCAAGATCAAGATCCAAATCAAATGATTAGGCAGCCATCTATTAAAACTAAAAATTGCATAAAAAGTTTCACTTAAAAAGTCATTTATAAAACTATACAGTACTCACTGTGAGTACTTTAAAGTTTTATATGGATATTGAAGTTTGTATAGATAATATAATTTTAATGTTTTACAATGATATGTGTAAATTTATATTTTATTTTTTATTTTTTTATTTTTTGCCATTTCGTGTGTACACTGATAGGTAGTTTAACAGGCTTTGAAAATAGGAAAGATAAAAATGAAAAATAAAAAATGATAAATAGAAAACAAAAATAATAATAATAATGAGATAATAAATATAAATTCATAAAAAATGTTTCCAACCATAAAAGAGGTCCAAGACTTTTGAACTGTAGTCGTTTATAATTTTTTATTAATTTTGTTGAATTTTGTTTTTTGGAAAAATAAGAAACTTAACACATGATTGATCACTACGATGTACATGGTGCTCAATATATATATATATTAGCAATGTGCTTGTGTATAGCTGCGAGAACAAATAATTAATTTGACATTTAGATATTTTATTGTTTACATTATACTGTTAAAAGTTTAATTTAAGGATACATAAAATTTAAAACTTATGGGTTACAATTTATAGATTAGTGGTTCATTTGAAAAGTAATTAATAATTTTTAAGGGTAACTTGGACATTAATCATTTTTGAGTCTAATTTTAAGAAAAATATGGAGATGGTTTATATATAGTTAAGATATATAGAGGATCTTAATAAATATAATAAATCTAAACATAAAATAAATAAGAAAATACCAAAAGATAGACAAGTATGGGAAGTATTATTAATAATAACTTTTATGAATAAAGGGTATTTTTGGGATTTTTTATTTTTAAAACAACTGTTACCTAGTTTAAATCAAACCACCACAATACATTAGATAGTCAAAGCATTTCACCCGAGATAAACTCATATTAGGATCTAGAGTTTTCCTGCTCCTGCCATCACCATCATGTGATCAATACTTCTCCTTTGTTGTTCGGCAGGAAAAAAATCCTTCATCCTCGTGTGCACTTTCTCTTTCTCTCTCTCTCTCTCTCTCTCTCTCTCTCTCTCTTCAAATAACCGAACCACTAGATGTTTCAATTGCCGACGATACTTTTCTCCCTTACCACCGCCACTGGACCTTCTTCCACCATCGCTAGTATTGTGCTTTTTGACAGCCGAACTCGGGGCTTTGTTTATATGGAACGCAACAATAAGCTTGAGATTTTTTATGTATCAGGTTATTTAATCATGTGAATCACCATGTATCAATTTTTGTAAATCAATTTTTAGTGAATCAGTGTTTACTTTTTATAAATCAATTTTTTGTAAATCAATCTTAGTTTGTTTGTCTTGTGAACCAAGTTGTGCAATATGTAAGTATATTGGTGAATCAATTCTAATGAATTGTATGTTGATTGGATTTGTAATTATCAGTTTTTTGAAATTAAATCAAAGTTGTGCATCACTTCATATGTCGTACATCAATGGCGATATTGTTATACATGAATGGCAACTTATGTGCATCACAAATTTCATTGTGTTATTGTGTTATTATGTTGTGCATCAACGGTGATTTTGATGTGCATCAGTTGTCAACTGTAACCGAAAGTATAATTGATTTAAATGAGGATACAAATGTGCAAAACTACCCTACATAATCTATTTAATGAATTAAATAAATTATATTAGTAATTGAAAAATTAATTAATTACTAGTTGATCCAACGGATGAGATCGTATCTTATTTGCTTTACATTAAGATTTGTTTTACTATAACCAACCCCTATATCTATAATAATATATAATACATTTCAATATTTTTTTTAAAGATAGATTTTACTATTTTGCCCATATAAATTACTAAGAGCTTTTTTAAAAATTCATAAAAATGACTAACATACCCCTAATTATTAATCATTAAATTCTCATTAATACAAACATTATAAATCATAAACTAATTCATGTATGACATTTAATTTTAACGTAAACTTTTCTATATCTATAGACTATTATATTATATTATATGATGCATTTGAGATGTTTTTTAGAATTAGCATTTAATATAGATAATGTTTAATATAAAAAAAAACTAAAAAATATACATTAGTGAAACTTAAACCTGTAGACTCAACAAACGACTCTACAACTCGCAACCTGTCCATTAAGAACTCGAAACTCGACACTCGCAACCCAACCATCGAGTTCGCAATAACATATTATAATACATTTAACTTTTGGTTATTTTGTTACAGTTTTTTTTTTTTTGAAAATTTGTTAAAAAGTGATTTTCCGACTTACAAAACAGTATTATTCGTGAAACAGTATTACAGTGTAATGCAGTTTTTGATTTTTAATATTTCAGAAAACATAATACTACATATCGAATTAATGTGAAACTAATAACTTTTTCCACTGCATTGCATGGGTATTCTTCTAGTATATATATATATATATAGGGTGGGGATCAAGAGGTAAACAAAAAAATTAGTGAAGGAGGGAAGCAAATCTCAACCCTTGATTTCATCTTAAATGAATTTTAAAAATCACAAATAATTTTAAAATTTAACATTCATCACAAATGAATGTTAAAAATATTTATTTATGAAAAAATCAAGGGTTAAGATTTGCTTCCTTCCTTCCTCAAGATTTGGAGATTCCATGTAGATCCTTTCCCTATATATATATATACATAATATAACATGCCAAGTTGAAACTTATAAATACCTGACTTGAATAGTTATCGAGTTTTTGATCACTATGCAGTATTTATAAGTGTTAATAAATACTCCGTCTGTAATTAGGAATGTTAAAGGATGAAGTTATTTGACCTCCAATAACCGTAATCAAGTATCAATTTGTACTCAAACTGAGCCATATAAATGCTCAAGGTTTATAATGAACTTTTTACTTGTTCAAGCTAGAGTCTATATGATCATGACTCGTCAAACTATCAAGTTGAGTTTCAAGTGAGATCCTTGTCTCGAGCTCTAACTCATTTAATTTGTATGCAACATATGTACCATAAGAATTAATTCATGCTAAGACATAGTATTTTAATATCCTTGATAAAGTTGATCAGCTAGATGTTATAACTCCAAAGTATATTTCATTAACTAATATTATAAGTTTGTATGAATGGTGACCCATTCTTATTTTTGAATGATATCAAGGTTTTGATGACTTTATGTTGTTGTTTGGTAGTCTACTTTTAGGATTCTGTGACCCCATGCCATTTTGTAGTGCAAGTTTCTGCAGATTAGCAGCAGCGCGCCCTCTGTGTGGCTGCACTGAATAAGACTTCCACAGTTTTTTAATTCATCATCACATAACTGTTCTCCCACAACACTCTTTAATTTGTGCGTGTTTCTTTTGTTACTATTTACCTGTGTCCATATATCATCATCATAGATATAACACGGGGCGGGTGTTTAATTTTCACAATTATTTTGTTTTCATGCACTATAACTTATTTATACTTGATCAGTAGTCTTCGTATAGTACGTATTCATCACTTTGATCAGGCTTAGTTTATAAGCTTTTAAATTTTTTATTATACTAGTTAAAAATAAATAAATTCAGCGGCTATGCTCAACATTAGTTCTCAGATATTGTCTTATGGGCAGGATTTGTGCCTTTGTGGGTAAATGAAAGTTTAAAAGTATAAGGAAAAAGAAGAACAAGTGTATACGAGGTGCTTATGTAGCAAAATAACTACTGGAAATTGGCGACAATTTGCTACCAATAACATACATTAGCTTTTATTTAATCAAATACAAATAAAAGAGTTAGCTACGTTAAAAATATTATAGCATAACATAAACTCTTTAATTAGTAGCGGCCCACAAGTAGCCCACAGAGTGTTTAATGGGCGCTTGCTTTTTAAACCTTCTTTCCGAATCATAACTCACACGTATTATACTTACTCTGACATTACTCCAATACTGAATTATTTAATTAATCATATGTTTGATTATTTATTTAAAAAAACAGTAGATACATATAATATTTTCCATCGAGTAATATTGTAAAGGTGTCATATACATATCATTTATTGCCAAGTAAATTAGACTAATAGTTCATAAAAAATGAGTAGTATGTTTTCTCTAGACATTTCATAAACGAAAATCATTATTGTATTTAAAGACAAGTAGAGTAATTTGTTAACAGTATCATTATAATTTACCGAAGTTATCCATCAGACTATGAGAGAGCATTATATGTTTGTTTTTGAATTTGTGGTTATATGACCAAACATCCTTGTTTCTTTTCAAAGGACTCTCACAGTCCCACGCATGACCATTAAGGATCCATGGGAGGACCTGCATGCAGAAAATGCCTTGAAAGTGTGTATAAATAAAAAAGTCACTCATCACCATTATCTTAAATATGTTGCAAGTAAGACCAAACAATATCACTGATGCAGTTGTAGAAGAAAAAACAGGATGGTCATCAAGATAAAGCTAGTGAATGTTAGGAACACATCCCAAATGCTAAATTATGCTCTACCTCTGCAGCAGGTAAGTTGTACATTTGCAATTGTACCCATTTTCAATCTACTTGTCCTTTTTATTCGAAGAGGTCAAAATTAGTTTTGTTTTAGTGTTTTGGCATATTTCGTAATCTAAATCTAAGTGTACCCATTTGCATGTAAGTTGTACATCTGCAATTGTAACAGGTTAAAACTAGTTTTGTTCTAGGGTTTTGGTTGTACACAATTTTTTTATGTGTTCAGTTCCATTTTATAGTTAAGCGATTTGTATGATTACAATAGGCATAACATATTTTAATGTTATTTATATGTTTCACTACTGTAACACCCAAATTTATGATATAGCTGTTGACTATAGTTAATTGAGACATGACTAATAATTTAGAAATAATAGTAGTAATCGAATATTAGAAATCCCATAAAAGATGGAAATAATCATTTATTAATTTTAAATAAGAAGATGGGTAGGATGGGCATTCCGCATCGTCGGCTGAACAAAATCGAGAAAAAGACGGCGCAACGACATTGTGACAATCTTTACATGGTTGGCTCCCGCGAAAACATAAAAAAATAACACATGATCATAAATTTCTCTCTAGTAGGAAAAAATGAAGAAAGAAGAATAAGCTAGGCAGTTCGTTGACGGAGTTGCTTTCATTTCCGGCGAAGTGTAAATAAACGTATACACACAACCACAGAATGAACAACATACTTATGGTGACTTCAAGTTCTTAATTTTGAACGATTCTCGTGGAGTTTGAAATTGCAAGGGTTGTAAGCAGGGAGTAAGAGTTCCGGCCACTGTTTTAACTTTCCGATGAGTTCTAGTTTGTTTCCGTCATTCGCACGTTTGTACAATATCAAGTAATAGAACCCGTTATCTGTGTGTACATTGGGTTAGTAGGAAATGGGATTTGTAGCAACCGTAAATGGACGTTTGATGATCTTGGAGTTTTTCCGACGTAATGGCCGGCGATGCAAAACTGGTGGAATCAAATGGCAGATTGTGCCGACAAAAGTGGTGAGGTTTTATCCATTTTATACTTCAGTCCCTTCATGGTTGAATGAATTTGTAAAATAGCACTCAAGTTTAGCTCATTGGCAAAGTTGACCCCTTTTGACTCGAAGTCAACTAACAGTCATCTAGTAAAAACAAAACAACGTAATCATAATTTCCAAAGGCAATTAAGCTAGTGTTTAAAAAGTTGCACCAAAACTCTTGTGTGACTTGAGTCATAGTAAGCCAAAAGAAAAGAAGAAAAAAAGAAGAAATCAAACGTAGTGATGGAAACTGGAAAGAGATATGCAGGCCCGAGAAAAGTGAATTTTCAAAGCGTGCAACTTCTTTTACCACTCACAAATAACTCATCACAGTCTCTGCAAATTCCATTGCAGTTTGCCCTGTTACTCCAAAAACACAAACACATACACAATATGTACACCAACACGTGCTTTCTATATTTAACGCGATACACTATTTCAAATTTTAGTCGTATTCAAAGAATTTATATAACTGTGTTCAGAATAGTGGGTTCACGAGTTTTCTTCATTTTGTTACACTAAAGAGTTCTTTAGTTATTTCTGTATATTTGATTTTTTTTTTATATCGAAATTCCAAGTTTTAGTTAAGTGCCTAAAAGAGTCTTGTAGTTTTCAACTTTATTACGAGTAATATTCTTAAATGAAGTTTCTATTGTTTAGTTGCTTGTAACCTATTTAAAATATGGTCCAATACAGAAAAAGACCTTATCAACATGATTCATTGCTGGTAACTGAAAGATGGACCCCTGGATGTTTATTGTGCGATGACAAACTTTCGGACCACAAGAACTTCATAAATCTCGAACTATTTATGGATCAAAATGTTCAATTATGATATAAACTCTGATCATATAAATCATGCACTTTAAATGATTCAACACCCATAAATAATATAAGTATTATCATTCGCTCTAACAACTACGGTACATTTTTAAAACAAAAGTTAGGATTTTGCTAAAAGAAAAAGACTACTCATAAGGTCCCATGTAGTGAAAAAGCACCCTTTGAGAAAAGTGACTTTCAAGTCATTTGTGACAAAAATCTTAGTATTCGTTGTAAGATCCCACTGATGAATGGTACTCGTGAAACACGTCATTATGCTCGTAACACGTAGGGCTCACTGAATAGACCTAGCAACAACTGTTTTCTACATGAGTAGAACACACGAATCTCATTTTAGGCGATGAATATATCCACTCACAAGAAGACAGAAACATAATTGGTGAAACTTAAACAGATACGTTTGGTTTCCATGTGGTGCTAATGGTCATAGCAACTGGCTGGATGGTGATTTTGATCAAATGAATCATGAGCCCTACACCCGTGGTGGGGAATGGAAACATATATTATCAAACAAGATACATCTCGGAAAACGACATGAATTCATTATCATAGTGCTTCATAATATCTTAAGGTTTCAAATCGTGTATAATTGATAAGATCATAAGACTGAACAGTGAGAGCATCATCCTACCCTTTTAACAGAAATGGAAAACAGCACTATATGTTGAAATAAAGTAATTTGGACAAGAGAGCTGAGTATAATGAATTTACCTTTTCAATAGTTTACCAAATTGTCCCATAGTATACTGTGTGATGACAGCATGCTTTTTACAATATCTAAAAAGTTAATCAATCCTTTGCCACAAAATGCAGATCTTCATAGGATCACTTTAATTTGTTTTCAGAACCACTCAAAACTTTGTGTGCTGGATAAGTATCAAAGCCCAAAAGGCATATGTATCACATTCTGTGCAATATATACAAAGATAAAGAGCAGGCATTTTGTTAATAGCTGGTTAAGGGTCAATTGAACACATTAGTAGTTAGTTAGCTGGCTTCTTAGCCTGTAATATTTCATGTTGGTAATTCAATCAAGATCTTAAGAAATCTCAGTTTTATCTCTCTTTCGCATTAATACATTTGCAACCCTCAATGGCCCGGAAAGGACAACAAGTATAAATGGCCCTAAAAGAGGTGCACTTAGATGGTATAGGACTTCTAACACTTAAGCAACCTAAAAACATGTCCTTTTACTTTCCTTTCAAACGAGTCTACTATCAATCACTAGTGCTTACTCTCAAGCCCGAGGCAGATTAAAGGTCAAATTTTGGGTATCTCTTAGCCATTATCAAGCTACACATACACAAACACATACACGTACGGCAAGACTTACGTTCGCCGTAGCCTAAAAAATTACGAATGAATTAAACCACTCTGTCATTAAGAAACCATATACCTTGATAACAGCCCCTTTTTTTCTTCCTTTTTTTGTTTGTTTCTTTATAATCAAGAGCAGGTTGTACATATAAATGAAATATGATTCAACCAGATACTGCATCCATTACCAATTCGAGTACTATTAATTGTCCGTTTTGCAAATATTAAAACAACACTTTCAATGTGAAACGAATTTTCTTTTGAAAGCAATTGATAATTAGATTTTAAGATACATGAAGTACTTTGAATAGAGAAAGGGTTGGTCATTAAAAGATGAAAATAATCATAATATAGAACACACTGCACACACATACTTTTGACATAATAAAGGCAAATTATGATACTTGATTAAAAAAACAAATTAATATATAGCAAGTTTGGAATGCACCGCATTTTGTGTCTTCAGATGTTCATCTGTCACTGTTGGCATCGCAATTACAGACTGAGCAAACAACAAAATTACAAATTTAGAACACAATGAACATAAACCTAATCAGTAAGCACTTCTAGTTCAAATCAATGTATCAATTAACAAATAAAGTTACCTTATGTGCTGAATTTACCGTCCGTTTCTTTTCTGCAGCTGCCGATCGACTTATTATACTGACTGCCAATTGACTTATTTTAGTAGGAAAAGCTTGCGCTACGTTAAGAATTTGGGGGAAAGATTTAAATTTTGACTTTTGATCAGGTAAGTTTGACCCCACTGTCTAGCAAATTATTTTTTATTTTTATTTTAATACGAGTATTATTTGTGAAGATGAAGATATTATAAAGTAGTTGTTTTATGGTATAAACCAATAACGGTGGAAAATATATCGTGCCTCTAATTGTACAGATACTTACGTGGAGCAAATCTTGATGAATAATTACAAATGTAGACTCCATTTAGTAAAGTTAAAGGATCAAACATAAACGCAATCGGCATTCCTCACACATTATCGCGTTACACATGCAGAAGGCTACTAGCATACACAATAATTAACTATATATTCATCATCGATACTCAAAAATTTCAAGCTATGCCTTCTTTGAAACGCTAATCTACCTATACTATAGGTTTTTCAATAGCTGCTAGACCAAAAGACCCAATCATCTCTTCCTGAGAAGGATTCAGTCTTAACAACCATATGCACGTTATTTTGCTCTAAGGACACTATACAGCCCGGAGTTCAAAACATTGTAAAGAGTGTCGAGTATGATATATTAGTTTGTTGTAAAATTAAAAACATAATTTGAAACAAATTTTTATCTACTGACCATGGTCCATGCACATTAGTAGTTTAACATTACAACTCAAGTATATAAGGTTAAAAATGTGGATATGGAGTCCGAGACGTTGATAGACTGCAGGTACGTACAATGGATCCTGTTGCTTACAATCAGATTGTCCGTGTTGCATGTTGGTCTTCGTAGGAACATGATTAAGAAGATGGTTACACATTCACAGTGCTAGTTGGTTTTTAAGGTATATCGATCTGGACTATGATGCATGGCAAAGTTAATAACAAACAACCAAATTGAATCAATCAAATCTTTATGTAACATTTTTTGAAAAAGTTTGGGTGAAATTTCCCCGGCCCTTAAGTACGTTGTTGTTCTCGTTTAAACTCGATCTGATCTATATATACACATTAACTAACATCGACTAACATATCATGTCATGAAAATACATATTTAACGCGACATAATTACCTTGAACCCCATCATTTATGTCTCTTCTTCTATATATATTTCTGTCGGCCTCACCATTTATGCACATGCCAGCTAAGTGTACGGTGGCGGAATCGGAGATCGATGATCAGATTGATTGTGAGTTAAAGAACAAGATGGCATTTTGTCTGCAGATACACCTGCACCTCTGTGAGTCTGATCAACTAATAACTTAACCCAATGTGAGCAGTATGTAGCCAATTAAGGTGCAAGTGCAAATGCAGATAAAAGAAGCTAACATCTTGATGAGAGAAAACTCATTCACATATAACTTTAACATATATAAAACACTTGTATTTATAGCTTCTTTTTATTTTATTATTTTATTTATTTATATTTTAATTTTATTTTTAAAAGAAACGCAATTGCAAGTTAACCGCATTCAAGATTCGGTCATGATAATATATTTATTAGTTTTCATGTGTAAGTTATGTATTAAAACTTGTACCAAAGCCGACCACCACAAACTACCTGAGCTAAAATTAATGACGAGTATAAATTAAATATAAATAAAATAAATATTAATATAATATTCATGATTGATTGAATTTCCCATCCGTAGATTGATTGAATTTCCCATCCGCAGATTTTTTACAATAAAATCTATGTTAGATAAGACTCCTGTCTATTTTAACGTACTAATAATTTATGTAGGCAAACTTAACACACAAGATATATTTTATCAAACATATTATATATATGAAAACTTATCTGTCATATATATAGTATATATTATAATTATATACATTTATTCCATGTACATTACGTAAGAATGTAAGATAAAGATCATGGTTGTCTTGACCGAACTTACTAGCTTGGTTTACTTCTTACATACGTTATATATATATTGTATATTTTATTAATAAAAAATTACATTTGAGGGATCTATATGTACACCAAATAGAGGTTGTTTACATTTTTAATGAAAATGATATCTATAATTGGTTGATAATAACAAGAAAGGTTAATAAATAAATTTGTTATTGTACTTTGCGAAAATGTTTATATGAGTTATTATACTTTGAAAATGTTCATATAGGTTACTGTACTTTACGAAAATGTTCATATGGGTTACTATACTTAAAAATGTTCATACATATTATTGTACTTTGCGAAAATGTTCACATAAGTCACTGTACATCTAATTAATACAAGTGTTTAAGAATTTGAAAATAAATTCACTTTATAAATATAGTTTATGTCTCTCCAACAACTAATACTAAGAGGGAAACATAGTACAACAAGACATTTTTTTCTTGATAGGTAATTAGATGTACAGTATCTCATATGAACATTTTCACAAAGTTCGGTAATCCATATGAACATTTTTAAGTATAGTAACATATATGAACATGTTCGTAAAATACAATAATTCATATGAACATTTTCCTAAATTACAGTAACTTATATGAACATTTTCGCAAAGTAAAGTAACGAATTTACCTATTAACCCTAACAAGTAACATAAAAAGTTTATAGTATATTTGACTATGTAGTTTATTAAATTTATTTAAATAATGATGTGTACCATTAAAAAATGAGTAGTAAACTGGTAACAGTGTTAAGAAAGCAATAATTTTTAATTAATTCTAGACTAACTCAGTTTAATTGATTGGTGACACGTGCCGCCTTTGAGTACAATGAAGGTCCACCCTTGTATAAATTAATAAATTTATATTACAATAATTTTTTATAATAGGCTTATAAGGTTATTTATGATTATTTAATAACAGTTCTATTTATTCGTTATAAGACTTTAGTACATTTACAGATCAATGACTAACATTGAATTTATTTTTTGAACGTAACATAACTTTTAGATTTTGTAATTTCTTATAGGAAAATACAATATATATCTTTTCAGATACATCCTTCATAAGTAAATTTTATTCAAAAATCTATTAACTCGTGAACGATGATTATCAACACTTTCTAAGAGGTAAGAGTAATATATAGCTTAGCATAGTACTTTTTAATTTATCTACTTGTATGTTAAAATTAGATAAACTAACTAGATTATGGATAAAATTTTGGCTTCTTAGTCTCGTAGGCTTACTTTTTCTTATAAAAAAATAGAAAAGAAAGAAAGAAACTCATATGGTAGCAAAATCAGACTTATCAAAATACCTCAGTTAACTTATTAATATTGATACAAATATATATATTTCGGGCTTGTTTAACATGTAACTTTTAGAAATTCTAACTTTTAATTTTTGAACAAAAAACTCCTATAAAAATAGAAGTCTTGTTTGTCATTTATAAGTTGTAACTTTAGAATCCAATAAAAAATTTAAAATTTCAAAGTTACTGGAAGTAGTTTTTCATGAAAAACTCAAAATCTAAAGCTACAGCTTACAACCTACAAGTATAAATTATAACTACACCTTTTATATTTTTAAAAATAAGCTAATGAAAACTCCGAGTAAACTCCCTTTTATATTTTGATGTTCACTAGTACTCACGTATCATCTTTACACAATTATAAAAAAATTATCATGATTGCGACATCTTTTTAAAGGTCAATTCTTAGTTAATGCGTGAATAGAAAAAGAAAACGATCATTATAGCATTGGCACGTAAGAAATATCATCAATCTATTACACTTCAGAGTTAGACCAAATAAAGTATATATGCTTAATATTTAATTTAAATGTCTAGAACATTAAATGTCATCCGCGTAAGTCGTAACATGTACTTTTATACTAACTTGTATATAAATACGCCGTAGTAAAATAGGATACGTAGAATATGGAAGATAAAAATATACTCTTGTACTCATGCAGCGTAGAAAGAGAAAGGATTTACTCAAGAATCGTCTCGTCAGCCACAAAAAAGCAAGCACGTGACGGTACTACTCATCAGTTAGCTAATGATCACGTGACCGCATATGGAGTCCCACGTGGGAATAAGGCTTACAATGGCCCAGCGGTCCCCCACTCCGTTCAATCTCCCGTTTTGAGTTTTAACAATCGGGACTCCACCTACTTTACTTGGCGTATGGGTTCTTCGGTGCGTTTGTTTCGAGGGTTTAGACGATGGAAATAAGAATGAGATTGATATCCATTTAATTGTTTGGTTCCTAATTTAGGAATAAAAAAGAAGAATCAAACTCATAGATCGATGCTTATATTAAAACGTGTGTTTTATAACTCAATGTCTCAATCTCATTCTCATACCAACCTTCTATCAATTACATAATGGTAGTGCTTTCGATTTTCAAATCAAACACATCCTTAGATTTTTATTACTCGTTATACTTGAAAAATCAGATATTTGGCCTCTACGAAATCAAATATTTTTTAGACAACCAATATAATAATTGCATTACTAGCACAATTATACTCTCTATTGCCATCCTTTGAAGTTTTAACTACGGAGTAATTTGCACTTTAGCCTACTGTCAATTAAAATGGCATATGATAACGATGTGATATTTTTAGTCATTACACGTATACTCACTGACTCCCTTATAAAAGAAGTGTTCATAAGAAGAATGACGTACGGTTTTAGAAATAGGTAATTATTATACTTTTTACAAATCAGATGTTTATGTTACTCTTAATTTTAGACGTACATTTTTTTGTCTAATATGGAAAGGTATAATGGAAAAGTTGTTAATTTAAATTTTGAAATAAATATGTATTTTGAGATGAAATGACTAACTAAATGAAATATGAGCACTTAATCTAAAACAGAGTGTATAACTAATCATATAAATGATACCCGACTAACTACAAAAGATGTAAAATGTGTGTTCATGATTGGACTCTTATCAAGGGTTCTACCGTTGGGTTCTAATCAAAGATAATAGTAAGTGGCATATGATCTTTCCAAATTTAGTGGACTGGCATGTCAGCACTCCAATATGTTATAATGTATACATCTCAAAATAAGTGTTGTATTAGTAAGTCGAATACAATTTTAAGTAAAAGTATAAAACTTTCACCTTTTTAATACTTAAATTTATGTTTTACTATTTGCTTTGAGTATAAATTTTTGTGAAAAATGTACGTAAAGATAAAATGTTAAAGTTGATTATCTTCATTTGAAAGTAGACGTTCTTTTTGAGACAAATAAAAATAAAAATATGTACACTAATTTTGAAACGAAATGAATACAATTTTATCTTTTGATCTAGAAAAATTTAATAAATTATGTCAGACATTAACTCTATACAATATTGTCATATCGTGAACCAATTGTATACAGACACACTGTCATCGTATTATTTTGTAATGAAAGAATATATCTATTAAATGCCACACAACTCGTATATAACTAGCATTAGTAATGCTCTTGGGGTTAACCTCGATTTTCGGCTGATATTGGCAATGAACATATTTATAAGGACCAACAATGAAGATATTGGTATAGAGGTGAAAGCCTATTGCGAGTCCCCACCGGCCACCACTCAATTCCCTTTACCCCACCTGATGAGTTTATCGCGGTTGTTTGTATTTTTCACTTTTGACCCTCTTACTTTTTGTTTGTATAATTTTCTCCTTTCCTCTCCTTTTTAGTACGTGTTTGTATGGTAGAATTTTCATGGACGTCGGCCTTTTTTTGCTCCCATGTTTCTTACATCGACAAGTGTTTTTTACGGCTTTCAATCTTAAAATTTTGAATGGGTCATGGGGTTTCTATAACCCTGACATGACCATTGTGTATAGGTGAATATAATAATTAAAATGATATAAACGTGACACTTGTATGTGTAAATAGAATGATTAAGGGGTATAAATCATAAGTTGATAGGATATAAACCTACAAACCCTTTTGATATTTCTTTTGACATTAATATTATATATTATATTATAATATAATAATGTAAAGATTATTTCTTTACTATTATTCTTTTTCTTGAATATATAAACACCTTCTCATTTTTACCAAGACGATTATTAAATAGATCATTTTTCATTAATAAGCCAAGTATGTTATGTACATATAAATTCTTTTTATCCTATTCGTTATTTTTTCAAGAAAATATTGTGAAGCTCGAGACATGTAAAATGAACATACATGCACTTAATAACTATCTATACGTCTTATTTTGTCAACGTTCAAGAAAGGATATTTCAATAAACTTACTAGCGGAATATTTCTGATGGAGATTGGAATTTCGAGAAATTTGAATTCCTTTTAGTGGAAGATTTAGATGAGTTTCAAGTTAATTTATTCGTAAACCGAATACCTTTATAGAATAGAAAACAAAATTCCAATTCAATCGAATTTCATATACGAAACTCTAGAAACCTAACGCAATTTTATCTTGAATTTATTTGTATTCACTATCTAGTAAGCGCAATCATAAGAAAGAAATGTGTACGGAATGACGAAGTTTTCTTAGGAGAGCAACCTTCCCTTTCATAGAAACCAACTCTGAAATCAAGGTTTCTAGGAAGATGCATGATGTTAGAAAACAGACATATTTATATCGTACCTACTAATAATAAATAACAAAAATAATTGAAACACAGATTAACACCGGCATAAACAGCCGCATCATTTGTTTCAATATACAAAAAGACTAGATAGGATTTTGGTGTTGAACAACATGTGCTGATATGCACCACTTTCATTATAAACCACAAGACATGTTTCAAATACCAAGCCAGAATTTATAAAGAAAAATCTTAATCCTACCATGGGACCAACACGTTCATTGGTCCACCTAGAAGTGCAAGAACTTGTTAGGGCCCATGGCACACTTGAGTTTGCTTTTTAGCAAAAGAGAATAGAGCCATTAATATACAAAATATGGCGCATATACAGGTTACAAAACGCATGGCAAACATTGTATAGAGCAAGAAACAAACTAATGCTCATGCTTAACACGCGATTTGAGTATACCAGGAAGGGGAGGTGAGGTTGGAGGTCTAGCCGATGATATTGTGGTCTTAGAAGGGAGGGGGACTTGAGGCTGAAACATGGTTGAACATGCAGTAGTTCCATCCATGGGTCCATTGTTTGCCATGTCATCGCCACTTTTTGATCGATTACATAGCTTCATCGCCTTGAGGACATGATTATCGTTGTGTATCTCAAAAGGGGTGTTAAAATTATGACATTGGTAAACCAAGCTTACAAGTAACGAGGCTATTTGACCATAAGGCCATGGGTTTTAGTCAAAGAAACAAAAAAGCAAATGTACTTATGTATTGAAGTCAAAATGGACTAGTTGCATAACTTCTGAAATTTCCACCTCTACTGTAGCATGAGGTCAAGTCTACCATTATGAAATAGCAAGAAAAATTTATTACCAGTTCTATTTTCTTCTGTTTCAAGCAATATACTTTTGTTTTTTCCTTGCAAAAACAACAGCATACTACATGTTTTGCAAGTATAATCGCAAGGTATATCACCCAGAATGAAAAATCCAAAGTAGGTTGCTATATGATGCAATTTACCCTATCATCTAAGTATCTTACAACCAATTTGGCACTAGCATTACTAAACTGGCTAGCAATATCATACATAGAACATGCATGAATTTTCATTTTGAACTCATTTGAGTTAATCACATGAAAATATTCCATGCTATGAACCAGTAAATTTTCATCAAGATTATAGTCTTAACCTAGTGGCTTTACTAAAAAGATATGCAATGCACATGATAATATGGTTTATTCAATCACAAAGTAGTTTCAACATTGACCGAACACGTCGACTTTTTTAAATTGTATGACGAGAATACCCTTACAATATTACATATAAAAGGGAATCTTTTTGGTCCAAAATATATCTCATCGACAGTATTGATTTGTGACAATGTGCAAACGAGTAATTTTATACTGTAATTTTGTCGTTTATTGCCGACAATATGCAACATTCATAAATGGCACTTGTTCCTATTTTAATGGGAATTGCATCTTCTTTTATACATTTTACTTTTAGTGTCCTTTCAGATTGTTTTCTGTTCTATCTTGATAAAAAAGCTAACAAAGGATAATAATAAACGTGGTCAAACAGATGTACCTGCGCCAGTATAAAAGGCAAAGCAACACCACCGGCTCAAGCATTTCCAGTATTATATAATTGCTCATTCCGTTGTATCAGATTCTGAAGACCTACATACTTTGTAAGAGAAATAAAAAAAAAAAAAAAAAGACCAAGTTAGTGCACAAAAGAATTGTCCTCATTCCTGACACAAATTTGAATATACATTTTCTGAAAACTTCAATTGAAAAGGAAAAATCGTCCTCACTTGATCCTGTAATTCTCGTAAATAAGCTGATTTCTTCTCAAACCTATTTTGTAAAGCAAGCCGGTCACTCTGTGTTTTTCAAATTAACAACACTGTGAGTTGCAAATGATGGAATTATATGGGTTGATTAGAAAAAAGAAAAATGCATAATGAAGGATTTGGTGATGTACATATAAAATTATTTGGTATAAAAAAGAAATATTTGTAATATTGGATAATTCACCGAGTTTTCATTTACATATTTAACCTTGATGTATAAAAGTTTCTAAGCTGATGGCTGACCTCTAGCTCTTGAATATCGTTAAAGCTAGCCAGGGGCAGACCCTTCCAATGTATGTCCTTCTAATGTTTAGAAATAATATCCATGGCCATGAGAACATTTAGTGCATCGTATACCCTTTGACGAATATTTTTCTCATCATATTCTTGCTGTGGTAAGTATTAAAGTAGAACAAGAGGCCAATGAGTACGCAAAGAAATATTTGTTCATGTAATGTTTTACCAATGAGTACAGCATAGAGTACATAGATTTGAAGAAATGAACCTTGTCAGGAGCTCGAAGACCATTGACAGGTTCTGAATATTCAGCTACTAGTTCATCTGCAACCTAAAATTAAACTTTAATATTCACTTTTAGTCATCATGATATGACTTTAAATCCGGATGGAAGTTACAATGACTTACTTAAAACTCATCTAGTTTAATATAATGGACCAATAGTCGTTACATATAACAATCTACGCTAAATGAGTTGCAAGGTGAAAATAGAAAAACGAGGCAAATATAAAAGATGGTAGATAAGAAGAAAAAACATTGAGAACATAGGCACAAATGAGAAATATATTATTTTGATTTATAATTAGTGAGCTTTTACAAACACAATGGGATTGAGTAGGGCAGATTATAGGAGAAACAATTATTAGATCGGGTAAATTTAGCTTTATTAAAGTTCCCTTTTATGTTTTATGGTTAGATACTACTATGTGTAGGTTAATATTGTACTAGTTATATAATATAATGAATACAATTTGAAATCATTTTCACTTTTTGTGGAATAATGATCAAATTCTAGGTTGTGTTTTTCCCATTTCTAAATGCTCGTTTGTTGTGATTGCCTGTTTATGATGGACTTTATCTCAATTTGAGTCCATGGTCAACTGGGGCTTCAGTTTCTAAGATCCTCAAACATTACATCAAAATGATTAGCATTGCGACTGTATTTAAGTTTCATTCAAGTGTACTCTATGATTTCAGATTAGTTCGTTCCTGATTTAGTTAAAAAGATAGACTCCAGCGTGCAGCCTAATTGGTTCCGGAGATGGGGGCATTTGGAAGTATCCCGGGTTCAATCCAATTTGGAGTAAACAGAGGATAATAAATTTAT
This sequence comes from Logfia minima, assembly GCA_963921325.1. Taxonomy (NCBI): domain Eukaryota; kingdom Viridiplantae; phylum Streptophyta; class Magnoliopsida; order Asterales; family Asteraceae; genus Logfia; species Logfia minima. The sequence goes on from OY992770.1 coordinate 4,951,151, forward strand.
TCATTGCATGCAACTTACTTCCGTTCTTTCTATGTGGCTATGGGTGTAATATATGTCATTTATAGCACTTGTAGATATAAGGATTTGAAATCATAAAAATTAGGACCCATTAGGCCCTAAAATAACTATTGCAATACAATGGAAAATTTTCATAACGATTTAAATCAAACAAATGAATCCACTAACCTGATTATAAGTAGTTCTTCCCATCCTTTCCACTTTCTTGCACACTAAGCATATCAAAAGCAAATAAACGTCAATCAAAATGTGGAAAGTCGTGGAATCCAAGAATAAAACGAGAACCACTCCAAAAATGAAAGACCATGCTATGCTTGCTAAATAATTCCGTATTATTTGCAAGTGCCACAAACAATTATTGTTTTTAATAGTCAAATCCTATCTCAATAAAAAAAAAAAAGTTTACAAACCTTTCAAGCTAAACTGCCAGAGTCCTCTACCATTTTTATCCCCTCCAGTTGCACGTTGACCTCGTTTCTTCTTATTATTGTACATAGATACCCTCCAATTAATTCCGAACTCGTTAAGCAATAGTATAAAAATATCTTATTCATTAACGAAACATATACTGTTTATGTTCCCATAACTTTTATTTACATTTATATATCAAGAACATACACGCGAGCTCCCTTCATTTTGTCTAACAAATCATCTAAGCAGCATGAAACCTATTAGTAAATGCAAATTTCATCAGATAAATACATAATTAGGATCGATTAGGGTTTTTTTATTAGAAAACTATGATTTGGTTTTCTAAGTTAAGTTTATTTTATTTCCTTGTGTAGCCCAACTAGTGCATATTGATTAAACCCTAATCTTATATGTTCAGCAGTCCTTGCAAACATATGGAAGTCAAAGTAAAACTATATACTTCAGGTAATTATATCAAACTGGAGTTGAAATCAATATTAAAGAGTTCATACCCAACAACAACACCTTGAGATTCAGCATCATCATCATCAGCATGATTTAACTTTTTGTCACTAACGAGAGTCATCACCGCAGTGTCGCTTCGGGTTGAAGGCGACCCGAAACTGCCACTTGTGGTAACAGATTCACCCGAAACTGTGGTGCCCCACGAACGGGTCGACCCGCCACCAACTCCACGTTTAGAGACAAGTGATGATGGGTTTTTATCACCAACATCTTTTTGTTGTGTATTATTTAAATCCATGTGTTTGGTGTGTAGCCACCAAAATTCATCAACAATTATCGAATTAGAGAGTTAACGTAGAAGAATAAACTGACATAATACAGTTTTGGTTACGAAGTAAAACAGAACACAACAGAAAAAGGATTTACATATGAAACAAGATGCTAAAAAGTGTTGGAGAAGATGAGTGCGATTCGGGTGTTGGTGTTGGTTGTTTGTAAAAGTAGAACGCTGTCGTTTGATCTTAAAAACAGGGGGGGTAGGGGTAGGTGTTGGTGTAGGTTACTCGCGTTCAGAACATAGCCGGTGATGGAAAAGAGGGAAACTACTAAAAACAGTGTTTCTATTTTTATTTTTTGTTTTTATTTATTTTGTTTAGACCCTTTGTTAAAAAAAATTCTTCAATGTTTTCTTTAAACGGTGGTGAATGATTGTGGTGGCGATCGGAGGGGGAGATGAATTTTAGTGAAAAAGAATAAGATAAAAAATAAAAGAAAATAATTAAATATATTGTTTTTTTTTTAAACATCTTCAAATTGAGATGAAAAAATTTATAATAGAAAATCTATTATAATCTTTTTCTTTTTATTCTTTTCCTTCTTACAGAAAAATTTGAGAAAGGCTTTTTATTATTTATTTTGTTGATTTCCATTCATTTTCACTATAAAAAAAAAAAACTCAAAAATGCAGCGTTAGAGAGAAGGAAGTGGGTGTTTGGGTGAGTAAAATAACCGTATTACGTTATTTGTTTAGTGTTTATTTAAACATTACAAGCTCAATATTAAGTATTTAGATGACCTTGTTCCTTCGAGCTTACGATATTTTCTTATTTATGAGAGAACTTTTAAAGGTTGAAAATAACTCATTTGATCTTAACTAAACTTATTTGTGAGAGAAGCTATGGAGGTTAAAATAAGATATAAAATTTTAGACTATTTGCTTTTAAACAATAATCACACAAATAAGCTCACTCGAACACCCTCGAAAAATGTATAACCATAAATAAAGTATATATACACACATTATGCTATAAATGTCACCTAACGTAAACTTAAAATATTGATATTTAAAGGAGAAGGGCTACAATGGGTTATCAGACAAAGTCATGGGTATGTCTTTAAAGTCCTAAATTTGATCCAGGAAATAACTACAGTCGTCCAATTTAATAGATGGAACTTAATCTAAGGCTCATATTTCTCCATGTTATCCTCTTTTATAAATTACCACGGTCGGGTAAAGAAACCACTCGCCGGGTACTCGAGCTTCCCGATTGACACCTATCAGGGTACAATCACTTTATATGGGTAGTGATCAAGCCTACCCGCCGTTTACATGTGCACTTACAGGAAAGCTTTCTTCAATCCCAAATTGAACCCTAATTATATCTAACTTTTTATGGGTTATCTTAGGCAACTGTGGTGACTTATGGAGTATTGTTCATCATTTTTCCACCATCGTTATTCAAGATTGAAGGTTTCAACAACATCAGACGTTTACGAATTCGGTTTACATGGTGGAAAATAAGAAGTCCCAATGACAAAAAGGGTAAACACAAAAAGCATGATACTAACAAGTCTAATCCCAATAAAAAGTCTAAATTGACTTGTTGGAAATGTGGTCAATTCGGACACTTGAAAAGGGATTGTAGGGTTAAAAATATTGGTCACATAAATACCAATGGAGCATGCACAAGTGGTTCGAGCAATAATTCTAAGGACCAAAACTCAAAAGGACAAAATATTGATATTAATTTGGTCAAAAAATTATTATGTATCTTATATTTTATGAGGCTTACTTTGTACAAGATGATGATGTTGGGTGGTGGGTTGACTCGGGTACTAATACCCATGTATACAAGATTAGATGTTGGTTCAAGACTTACGAGTCATTAGATGATGGATCCGTTCTTTATATGTAAACGAGTCAAGAACCCCTGATCATGGACCTGGATGTATAGATTTGCAATTTAGTTTTGGAAAAACTGTTTCTTTGTTTGATGTTTTACATGTACCCCAAATTCGTAAAAACCCAGTATCTAGTAGTGTGTTGAATAATTGTAGGTAAAAACAAGTCATTGAGTCCAATAAGTTTGTTTTGTCTAAATATAGTATGTCTGTCAGTTTAAGTTATATTTGCAACTGAATGTTTAGACTTATATTAATCATATAAATGTTAATTTAGCTTTTATGACTTCTAGATAAATATCCATTATCCTCTTTACACATCCGGACAACCGCTTTTCTTGATACTCGGTGTGTATTTCTAGTTTATTGGGCCACACACGTCGCTTTCTTGATGACGCTCGTGCCGCATACATCGTCGATGCTGCCAACATTGACGAGTAATACCTTGTTGCTATCTCATATTCAAGAACTCCTCCGCATAGTAATACGTCAAATTCACCATCAATTGATCGATCGAGAAAACAAAATAAACGTTACGCATAAAGAATATTAATATAATAAAAATTGTGAATTAAATTTTTTTACGCTAGTTTCTTTTAGTGGGTTGTCTGCGACTTGGATGAAGTGAGGGAGAAAAGTATATAAAGTAGGGACGTTTAAGTTCCAATCCAACTTATACAAAATTATATTTTATATATATATATATATATATATATGTAGGGTGGTGTAACATCCTCTCCCGCGGTCTGGTAATTTCTATTATTTTAATTGATTATCTAATTGCTTTAGAAATTATTTAATATTATATGTTTCATTGTGAAACGTAGATAAACAATCCTTTTGACTTATTGTGACTAGTGAAATATTAGTAGATTCAAAATTTGTAAGTTTTTGATTTTCTGCGACACAATCCTTGTGTCGCAGGTTGTCTGTGCGACACAATGGTTGTGTCGCAGGACTGTGTCGCAAAACGGGCTGAACTGAAATTAATTAAGGAGCTTAAGTGTAATTTGAAATTATATATATATAATCACCGCCCAAACACTCCAGATAGTTTCCTTACATTCTAATTTCGTTCCAAAGCATAAAATTAAGAGATAAAGTGAGAAAAAGTTGAAAGTTGGGTTTTGATTCATTTGAGCTAATTAGCTGCGTATTTGAGGTAAGGTTGTAATTATTATGTGTTATTATTGTTTATAAGTGAATTACACGGATTGATATAGGTTAATTTGAGTATTACATGTTTGAATTCGTGAATTGCGAATCTGGGAACTGATCTGTTCATCTTTGCGACACAAGGTTTGTGTCGCAGGTTGTGTCGCATGAATGTTCTGCGACACAGTTGTTATGTCGCTAAAGGCGGCCATTTTGAGTATTGCGACACAATGTTTGTGTCGCAGGATTCTGTTGTGCGACACAGTGGTAGTGTCGCAAGGGTTTGTGGTGCGACACAATGGTTGTGTCGCTAAGTCTATAAAAGAGATTTTGTTTTGCAAATTAAGAGATAAAGTGTTTTTGAGACGCGGTTTTGTGAAAATATCACTAACTCGGATTTAGTTGAAATTCGCATGGTCATTCAGAAACGACCTAGTGATCAAGGCTAGATTCTAATAGCCTAGGCAGTTTTTGGCCATCCGGGGTCATCTAGGACCCGAAAATGGCATTTTTCAGTTTTAAGCGGCATTGCGGACTTTTTCTGAGCTTATTTCTGATTGAACTTTTGTTTGCCTAGACTTCAGGGATTACCTGATTGAATAAGTAGACTATAATGATATTTATGGAACGAACTTCTGACTTGTGTATGATTTTCTGTTTCAGATCAACGTAAGACTCAGTGATATAAGAATACTGAGTGTGCAGACATCAGAGGTATCGGTGAGTGGATTCGGAACTCATCATTTGATTTAGTTGTAACTATTTGGTTACAACAAGTAAACGTAGATGTGTATTAGACTGTTTAGTCTTGATTATTGATTATTGATCTACGTGATATGTGAACTATGCGTACTATGTTATTGAGGTCAACGTGTAGTTGGACTTCTGGTTATTATGTGTTTTACACAGGTTTTGATTCATTTGTTGCGTTTGAGACCTGTGTATGTGTTTAATAACCAGTAGTTATCGGTCTATTCTGTATTGGCCATACGGATTGACGGTAAGTGTTCTTGGGGGAATCCCCGGGTATTATGATATCCCCAGAGCCACCGATCCTCATTGAATTATGTGTGTTTACGATTATTTGGTGTAAACAACTGGTTATGCTAAGTTGAATGTTGTGTGATGAACCTATTCACTTAGCTTTGTGCTAACCCCTCATTTTACTTCCTGCAGGATATGTTTTGTTTAATTGTGGATGCAGGAGGTGAATGGTTGATCAGGGAATGTTTGACTGCGCTTTAGGCCTCTGATATGGTTTTTGTAATAAACCTCGTTTTGTGAATTTTATAATACCCCGCTTTTGGTAGTCTTAAACAGTCTGAATGTAATGTAAATATAAAAAAAAAATGTAAACTGTTTATGTATAATGTTTGATATATACTAAGGTAATGTATTTTAAATTCATGCTTTCGAGTTTATTAATATAATATTCTTATTTGAAATGAGGGGTGTTATAGGTGGGGATCAAGAGGGAAGTAAAAAAGTTAGGGAAAGAGGAAAACAAATCTCAACATTTGATTTCATCATAAATGAATTTTAAAAATTACTAATAATTTTAAAATTTAACATTCATCACAAATAAATGTTAAAACCATTTATTGGTAAAAAAAGCCGAGAGTTAAATTTGCAGCCAGCTTCCCTTTTGATCCTTTTTATATATACCCTCATAAAAAATAATCATTCACGTAGTCAGACGAGTGGTAAGTGCATGACCAAAAAGCTCTCTAGTATCTGTCCTCCGTTCCGGTGATGGATCCAAAGGTTCAACAAGCACAACTCGCAGCAATACTCGGCGCCGATCCAGCGCCGTTCGAAACCCTAATTTCACATCTTATGTCTTCATCAAATGAACAACGTTCACAAGCTGAAGATATTTTCTGGCTATGTGAAAGAACTGATCCGAATTCGTTGTTTCTTAAATTAGGTCAACTATTACAGTTATCAACTCATATGGAAGCTCGTGCCATGTCAGCCCTTCTGTTACGTCAGGAGTTGAAGCGATTCAACTCGTTGTTTTGGACCAGGTTATCTTTTACTACTCGGTCTACGTTAAAATCTATTTTATTGACTTGTGTGCAACAAGAAGAAGCGAAAACTATAATGAAGAAGTTGTGTTATACTATTTCCGAACTCGCTTCGAGTATCGTACCGGCTTCGAGTAACGTACCGGCAAACGGTTGGCCGGAACTGTTGCCGTTTTTGTTTCAATGTGTGTCGTCTGATTCGGTTAAGTTGCAAGAGTCTGCGTTTTTTATATTAGATCAGTTGTCACAGTACATTAAGATGAGTTTAATTCCGCATATCAAGCATCTTCATGGAGTGTTTCTGCAGTTTTTGACGACATCTGGGGCTTTGGATGTGCGAACTGTTGCGTTGTGTGCACTGATTAATTTTATTCAGTGTTTGTCTTCTAGTGATAGGGATACGTTTCAGGATTTGCTTCCTGGTATGATGACTACATTGACTGAAGCTTTAAACGGAGGACACAAGGCTACTGCAGTAGAAGCGTTGGAGTTGTTAATTGAATTGGCAGGGACGGAGCCTAGGTTCTTTAGGAGGCAGCTGGTGGTAGTCGTTGGGTCGATGTTGCAGATAGCGGAGGCGGAGACATTAGAAGAGGGGACGAGACATTTAGCGATTGAGTGTGTGATTACATTAGCCGAAGCTAGGGAGAGAGCGCCTGGTATGATGAGGAAGCTGCGGCGGTTTATTTGTAGGTTGTTTAAGATTTTTTTGCAGATGTTGTTGGATATTGAGGATGAACCTACTTGGCACACTGCGGATAATGAGGATGAGGATGCAAGAGAGTCTTATAATTATAGCTTTGGACAAGAGTGTTTAGATCGATTGGCGATTGCATTAGGTGGGAATACCATTGTTCCTGTTGCATCTGAACGGTTGCCGGTGTTCTTGGCTGCTCCTGAGTGGCAGAAGCATCATGCTGCACTCATTGCTCTTGCCCAAATAGCCGAGGGGGTGCTCAATGGTGAATTTTTTGCTGGAATTTATTATTGTGTTATGATTATATGTATAAGTAGCAAATGAAGCATGGGGCAATATGCATATTACTTATTTTGTGTACTTAAATTATCGTGCTTGTGTTTTTTGATAAGTACTACTATTTTGCTTCAACTGCTATTTGTGAGGTTTTGAATAATTTGGCGATGCAGGTGATGATCAAGAATTTAAACCAAATGGTGTCAATGGTAACGAACTCATTCCAAGATCCTCACCCACGTGTGAGATGGGCCGCAATTAATGCAATTTGACAATTGGCAACAGATTTAGGCCCAGACTTGCAAGTTCAGTACCACCAAAGAGTGTTTCCAGCTTTAGCTACTGCCATGGATGACGTTTATAATCCGCGAGTTCAGGTTAGTATTGTTATTTTCACATTATAGACGGCAGAACTTGCATATGGATACTGGCTTGGTAGTGTATTTTCAGATAGAGTGCACATGCTTTGTCTGTTGTTCATTTTTTGGAACTCGATTAAATGTTGGGGAACATGGTCACTACTATTTATAATCTTTAGTTTTTTTATCTTCTTTATAGTATCTCAAGTATTTCTATAGACAAGTACATGTGAATTAGTGGGCTCAGTTTTTATAAAAACTGACACATCTTTGTCTTGTTATGGGCATTAAAGTAGGATTTAGTTGGCCAATAAGTATGCTCTTACATAACACAGTTGAGTTGCAGCTTGACATGCGAAGTAAACAAGACTAATTTGAATAAATACTGCCCATCCAACAACAAACTCATTCTTATTTAATGGATCCCTCTTAGACCAATGTTGATTTTACAACAAAAGCAATTTCACTTTGTAATGCATGCGAAAGAAGGATGAATTTCAGTTTTCTTTGTTTTTCAGTTTATTTACCTTAGCTTTGTTCTGCAGGCACATGCTGCTTCTGCAGTTCTAAATTTCAGCGAGAATTGCACCCCAGATATCTTGACGCCTTACTTGGATGGAATAGTGAGCAAACTGCTTGTATTGTTACAGGTAAATTGATTGGGGGTGGGTGTTGTAATATATATCAGCAGAATATGACTATACACTATTCATTATCCAGTTAGTTTAATATGCATTAATAGTGCTTTTAATGCAGAACGGTAGACAAATGGTGCAAGAAGAGGCTTTGACCGTTCTAGCATCGATTGCTGATTCATCACAGGTAACATATTACTGTCACATATTTTATCTGTAGCATTAGAACTTTACGTTGGATGTGATACTCAGATGATTGGTTTATCAATAGGAACACTTCCAAAAGTACTATGATGCAGTTATGCCCTATTTGAAAAACAATCTTAGTGAATGCGAATGATAAGGCTAATCAGATGCTTCGTGCCAAAGCCATGGAATGCATTAGTTTGGTTGGAATGGCTGTCGGGAAGGAAAAATTTAGAGAGACGCGAAGCAGGTGTGCTTTCTCTGTTCGATATCCATATTCTTGTTTTAGATATTAGCAACTACGGTACAGATAGACATTGTTATTCATGCATATTTTGCCTTTGTTTCTTAATATTGTAAAATGTAAATAATCCTGGTGATGCCGTGATGGTTTCTGATTGTATGTTAAGGTGTTGGAAGTGCTCATGTCCTTGCAAGGATCTCAAATGGAGACTGATGATCCCACCACCAGTTATATGCTTCAAGTAGGTGCTATTCTTTGTCTAAAGTACTTGGTGATGCTTATAAGTTTGTGCTAATTGCCTTTTTGTCATACACTGTAGGCATGGGCCAGGCTATGCAAGTGCTTAGGACAGGACTTTCTTCCTTATGTGAGCGTTGTTATGCCTCCTTTGCTTCTGTCTGGTCAACTCAAACCTGATGTAATCATTACCTCGGTAGATCCGGATAACGACATTCATGAATCAGATGATGAAAGGTATTAAGTGTTCTTGGTTTTATAAAATGTGCTATACTTGATAACTCTTTACTTACAGAAACTTCTATAGAGTATGTGGTCAAATAAATATATGATAAACCACACTTTATGTTGTAACTGCTATGATAGAGTGGTCATATTTTGCATAAATATTAAAATTTAAGCATTGATATCACATTCTGAATAATACTGAGAGTTGGCATGCCATACAGTATGGAGACCTTCACACTTGGCGATAAAAGTGTAGGGATCAAGACTAGTGTTCTTGAGGAGAAAGTTATCGCTTGCTACATTTTGTGTTGCTATGCCAAGGAGTTGAAGGAGGGTTTCTATCCATGGATTGACCAGGTTCTGTTCGCGTATAACTGTTGTCATATATTTTTTATTATTTTCTTTTATGACCAAAAGCTAATGTATATACCTAACAGGTTGCCCAAACTTTGTTGCCACTTCTCAAATTTTATTTCCATAAAGAACTTAGGAAAGCAGCTGTTTCAGGTTTTATATCTTATCACCTGATCTCTTTCATGATTTACGCTAAACCCAAATGAATGGATATACATAAGTTTTTTTATGGGATGTATATATATTTGTTGTAGCCATGCCTGAGTTTTTGAGGTCTGCAAAATTAGCCATGGAGAAAGGGCTTCAAGGCTGTAATGAATCTTACATAAAACAGCTGTCTGACTACATTGTTCCATCTCTCGTTGAAGCGTTGCACATGGTCATTTTAATTTGATTCAAAGAAATATCGTGTGTGTGTGTGTGTGTGTGAGGAAATGTGTTCAGAGTATTGGTTTATATCATTGCAGGAACCTGATACCGAAATCTGTGCAAGTATGCTGGATGCTTTAAACGAATGTATACAGGTTTGTCTTATGTTCATCAAATATGTCATCCAATACTCATAGTCTTTATAGTGTTCACGTATCCTAACTGCATTCTTCCACATGCTTTCAGGTATCTGGACAGCTTTTAGATGAAAACCAGGTGAGAAGCATAGTGGATGAGATAAAGCAGGTAACTACAGCGAGTTCAAGCAGAAAAACAGAAATAGCAGAAAGGGCTAAAGCTGAAGGCTTTAATGCTGAGGAAAGTTTGCTATTCAACAATCCTATTGACCTTAAGTGAATTGAAGATGATTACATTTATATAATTTGTCAGCCTCACAAAATTTCTGTTACAGATTGCCAAAATCTTGGGAACGTTGATAAAAACATTTAAAGCCTCTTTCTTGCCTTTCTTTGATGAGATTTCTTCCTACTTGATGCCTATGTGGGTAAGTGCAGTTGATATCAATCCAACTGGAACCCTCTTTTGATTCTATTAGCTGTACTTTTTATTTTATATGGTAATAATGACCGACTTTCACACAATTCAGGGCAAGGACAAAACAGCTGAAGAAAGGAGGATTGCTATTTGCATATTTAATGATGTTGCAGAGCAGTGTCGTGAATCATCATCGAAGTACGGATACCTTCGCAATCCTACACTTGAGAATGTTTGCCTGTTAGAGGTGGCAAGGTGACTGGGTTGGGTAATGGGTTAATGCCATCTTGAAACAAGTCATTTATAGTAAACAGCCTGGGTAGCGTTGGGTTGGCCTGCAAATGTTGACCTATCTAATAATTACCAACCTAATTTACAATAACAGCGGGCCAGTGAACTAATTATGATAACAAAAACAATTATAGTTACAGTAATAATTTGGATCTTTAAATAAAGTGATGTAGGAGGCCATTTGCGTTCAAAATTACCTTTGGCCAACTTTCAACCTGTTTGAGTCTTTCCCCTTTTTACTACAAGTCTTGATTTGACCCCTTTGTGGTAAAACACAACCCAAATCAACCCATTTATAAGTTAATGGATTGAAGTTGCCACATCTATTGTCTAATCATCTCGTGTAAATCTTTTCTTTTCTTGTTTTGTATGTGAACAGATATTATGATACATGTCTTCCTTTCCTTCTAGAAGCCTGCAGTGATGAGAACCCGGATATCCGACAGGTCAGCATCATCGGCAACCATTATTTTGTGTGTGGGTGCTTTCTTAAAAGCTAAACCGTATAGTTATTTTTTCATTCAGGCTGCTGTTTATGGACTTGGAGTATGCGCAGAATATGGTGGGACTGCTATAATACCACATGTTGTAGGTAAATGCCATTGCTCATTCATAAAAACTTCTTGTTGCATTCTACTATAATGTTTGCTTGACTAGTGTACTTCATTATGCAGAGGCTTTTTCAAGGCTAAGTGTTGTTATAAGACACCCTAATGCACTACAACCTGAGAATGTGATGTCATATGATCATGCAGTTTCTGCTTTGGGGATAATATGTCAGTTTCATCGTGATAGTATTGCCATCTCTAGATATGATAGACTGTAAAGTAAGGCCTATTAGAGTTGAGCTCAAAGTAGTTGGTCACCTATACATTACATGGTTTGTTGATAAAGGTCGTAAGATGTCATTACTCTTAGCTTAAAAATTGAAGTCTTTTTGAATAATCTTATTTCTGAATTTGTATACTAAATTTAAGTGAACAATTTTTTATCTGGAATTTGTAAACAAAGTAAGAAGTTATAAAAAGACTCACAGAGAGATTGAATACGCCCTGTAGCCCTGCTTCTTGAATCCATCCATCTTTACATTTGAATAGTTCAGTTCTTTTCTTTTTTACTTTAGATACATTTAAATTAGTGTGATTGGTAGATGAGAAAATGATCGGATGAAATTAGGAGAGAGAATAAGTAGAGTACATGTGTTAAAAATCGTATGATTAGACTAAATTAGTCATACGCCTAATTAGGTGGATATAGCATTACTCTTTAAATTATACAGTTCCACCATGTCCTTTCATTGGAATAACCTTATTTAGCCACAGTATGAAAAAAAGGAAAATATGCAATTGACGCTGGTTTTAATAGAGAATTATAGAAACTTAAATAAGGGTAAAATAGTCATATTATAGAAAATGTGTATAAAATAGTCATATTATAGAAAATGTGTATGAACTAAAAATTAGTGTGCCGGAATCGCCTCCCATTATGTACACATAGACATACATCAATGGGCCCCCGCCTTCATTGTATATACCGTGTCTATATTTGCATATAAGCAATTTCTTTTGTGTCTATATTTCTATATCTGCATATCCCGTGCAATAATTAGGTTTCAATATATATCAACTCCCCTCCCCTCCTTTTGCTAAGCTTTGTAATTTACAGAGATTCTCACAGATACACAACGCAAGTTAGCACCACCCCAACACACCGGTCTACTAAGTCGTTTCTGTCCCACAATTGAAAGCCTTGTCTTTCGCCACCGTCGAATATTAGAAACTCCTGTGGACTTATTCGTAACTCCTGGCGTCCGCAGTGGCAAAGCTAAAATCTCTGCTCACCGCCATCCCAAAGCTAAAAACCTCATTCTCCACCGTGGCAAGGCTAAGATCTCAGACAAAGCTAAAATCCCCATTCTCCACCGTCGCAAAGTTAAAATCCTCGTTGTCTGCCGTTGCAAAGCTAAGATGAACCACTGTCGCAAAGCTAAGCTCAGCCATCGCCTTGATTCTGGTTTGTTAATCTTAGTGGTATATATTATTATATTATTTCTTTATTTATTATATTTTGTTCTATGCGTATGCAGAGTTGGAGTATATCACTTTGGAGTTGCTGCATGAGAAAAAATTAGTTGATGATTATTTGCCTTCCCAACCTGAGTTAGTTGCAGAATCTAGGAGGGTTGTACTGGAATCTCTATTCGACCTTCACTTCTGTTTGGAGCTAGCTGACCGATCACTTTACCTAACAGTCAGCATCGTTGATCGTTTCTTGAGTGCTGCTCCTCCCATTCTCAGTGGCGAATTTCAACTTGTGGGGATGACTGCAATGCACATTGCAACAAAATACGAGGAAGTGATTGATTCTGGACACCTTGAAGTTGAGGATTTCATTGATACCTATGATGAGCATTGTTACACATGTGAAGAGATGTTGGCGATGCAGGAGCGGATTTTGTATAAGTTGGATTGGAACTTGAACGTCCCTACAGTGTATACTTTTCTCCCTCACTTCATCGAAGTCTCAAACTGCGGGCTAGAAGAAACTACGGTAAGAATTCTGTGAAAGATTTATTTAAGAGAAAATTATACAAATCGTCATTTAAGTTTGCCCCAAATTTAACTTGCAGTTCCTTACAAACTTTAATTACACTCTACGGAACAAAAGCCGCAACTAACACAACAACGACAACCGATCCGGTGGCGATTCTATTTAAACTAGCGGAGCTCGGCGACTACGAAGTCTGAGAAGGTAGGATTAGATGTGTTGACGGAGAGAACGTAGGAGCAACACCGTGATCAGTAGGTGGATCGGGTGGAGAAGCTTTCGGGGAGAAGCTATCGGGCTATGGTGGTTGTAGTTAGGTTACGGTGAAGATGGTTGTATTAAAGGAGAGAGAAGAATGTGATATATTGAAGTGGGAGGGTTTGTTTTTATTTTAGAAAAATGGCCATTAAATTATAAATATGTGCGTAGCATATGTCTTAATTTAATGGAATAGGTTAACGACTGTTAGTCTAAAGAACGATTGGTGTAATAAGTTTTAACAAGTTTAAGAAGAAAGGATGATTAGTGTCATTAAAGTTTGTAAAGGATTGCCACTGAAATTTGGGGCGAACATAAAGGAAAATTTATGTAATTATCTCATTATTTAATCTAGTTAATTAATATTCTTTATATGTAACGTTTGTTTCTTTGGTTTATTTTCTTGGTCGATTAGATGGCGAATTTGACGTATTACTATGCGGAATTAGGAGTTCTGGAATATGAGATAGCAACAAGATATTACCCATCAATGTTGGCAGCATTAGCGGTGTATGCGGCTCGAGCATCGTTAAGAAAGCGCTGCGTGTGGCCCCAAAAACTGGAAATTCACACCAGTTATAAAGAAATGCAATTGTTGGAATGTGCAAAGAGGATGGTGGTTGTTTATCTAGAAGTCAAGGAACATAAACACAGCAAGGTGGTACGTAAAAAGTATGTGTGGTTGAGACGAGATGTTGTGGCCGAGCTAGATGTATCCCTTGAATGTGTTACGACTCAGTGTGAGAAGTGACGAAGCGTTTACAAGAGGTATTCCAAAGAAGTCAAGATGGTTACGGGAAATTGGAGATTATTATAACTGAGAGCCGTTGAGTAGTATTTTATGTTTTATTTCCTTATAATGTGTTGTTTCCTTATTAGCGTCCTTAGCTTGGGGGTCAAGTTGAAGTCTGTGTAACAATCAATTTATTGTAGTTATATATCAGTTTGTTATTTGCTTGTGTACTAATGAATTGGTGTAGAGTTTGATCATCGAATTAGATGGGATTAAGTTATATGAACTGATCAAATGATCGGTGGATTTGATGTTAATGATAATGTTTGTTATGTTTGGTGATTTCAGGGGAAATTGGATACGGGTTTAGAGATCCGTGAAGTGGAAAATTGGGGGTTAGTTCGATTGAGGAGCGCAAAGTTAGCGGATCATATTACGGATTATTAAACGGGTGGTGGTAATATGGGGATCAGGTAGGCTGCTTAACGTGTCAAAACGGGTGGTTTTTGCCTGTAACATGTTTTGTCATAAAATTTAGGATGCTGATTTTTTTTAACAGAAATTATATATTATATATTATCAATAATAATTGTAGTTTATGAATTACTTCGATAAGGTGTTATTGAGTTAAAATACGTTTCAGAAGACGATCCCTCATTTGACTCGTATAACCCATTTGACCCGCTTCTTGTTGAAACTCTTTTTTCCGTGGCTCATTTAAAAAGTAACAAGTTACCATCTAACATAGTTAGTGCATCACAAATTTCAGTGTGTATTAATGAATTGGTGCAATATTTAATTGGTATATCTGGTTTACTATTCAGCTAGGGTACAGTCTCAGTAGGTTTAGGAGGCGGTTCACTAGTAGCGGCCACGTGCACATGCTTCACCGGAGCAGCAGCCGCAGCCTTTGTCCACCACTGCTGCTAACTCCACGGGCCATGATCTCTGCTTACGAATTCAGTAAGAAGCTGTTATACAGTTGTTCTCAATTCCCAAACAACGTCTTCACGATATCACAGTAAGCTCAACAGTCAAGCACCAACTAATTTGTAGTCCACATTTGAAGCATGATTACACATGTGAAGAGATGTTGGCGGTGCAGGAACGAATATATTTTGTCATGTAAGTTGATACATAGGTTGTAACGCTAACCGATTAATATTTTTTTGTGTGAATAGAGAAACGGTTCTATTTATTTGTCTTCCTTCCTACGATTAGACGCGGTCAAAAACATCTAGATCAACATAAGTAACCTATTTATAAACGCAAGTGACCTATTTCCTTCAACTATTTATTTTAAACATATGTCATTCGCTTGTTATATATTTATTTAAATTATTTATAATGTATTGTATAAGTAACATAATTTTGATGCATCTATCATATGAATAATTGTTTCGTTATGCGTTAAATTTTAACTTTTTTCTATCGTATGAGTCTAACTTAGAAAACTTTTATCGTATGAGGTAAACTTTCAAAACATCTCTATTGTATGTTAACTTATTTTTTTGACCTTGACAAAAAATGAAACTTTTTTTAGGAATGGCTAAAAGGGTAAATATTACATACAATAGAAAGGTTTTGAAATTTTACCTCATATAATAGAGTTTTTTAAAGTTAAGCCCGTACAATAAAAAAAGTTAAAGTTTAACGCATAAGGTAACAATAAACCATTTATTATAAAATATAGTGGACTTATTACAATGACACGGATTTTTGATATTTACTTAATTGAATTGAAAGGTCTCCGTGATGATAGTATAGTGGCGAGGGACATGCAATATAAAAGTAGAGGTCACACGTTCAATCTCAGTCTCCATATTTCTTTAACCGTAAATTATTACCGACTGCAAGTTGACCATGTGATCGGTTGACAGGGACACGAGAGAGTCGATTAACTTTTTTTTTATTATTGTTATTGAATTTAAAGAAACACATATGTTGGTCAAGAAAACAGAAAGCCAATCAAATTCAACAATTATCGTTTAGATTTTTGGTTTAATTCTAATATTATAATGGCTCGGTGTTGGCAGTGTTTTTTGGTATTTTTCAGTGGGTATTATGACACTACATTTCTGTAACCTTTATTGGCTTCTAAATGGGCTGTAAATGAGTTAATTATAACCTTTTGTACATTTTAGGTTGCATTGTGAGTCGCAGAATTCGACTGAATTAGATTCTCAATTACATTGCATAAGAAGTGTTTTGTTCATAAATGAATTAAATTACAATTCATCAAATCTTTCTTCAAAGAATTCGCTTACTTAAAATTTTAATTCCTTTTATGAATTTTAATTCTTTTAAAAGGATCACGAACCAAACGCATATAAAAAAAATCAATCATGGGTGTCTTCTGTTAAAGTGTTAAAAGTTTAACATAACCTTTATTTCAAGAGTGTTTTTGACTACACTCATATTTCTATGAAACATATTTACCAAAAGCATGGTTCTCAAAAAAAAATAAAAAATCATTAGACATAACAGAACGTGAAAAGGAGTTTTAGTCAGTAAAATGATAAACTAACTAACCACATCTTATGGCTAAAAGAATGAATTGATACATTAGAAACTTCTTAGCAATCCATTTTGTGGCTTCGCTTGTTTTCTGTGGATAGATAATTATCGAGATATTCTCATCTGTACTAACAAAAAATTTAGTTGTGTGTCACTCTAACTCATCAACATTAACTTCATATTGTTCCCCAGTTGAAAGGATCTTGACCCTAACCGTACCTCTTTGCCACTCAGAGCTTCCTACAAGTATCAATCTCTGCATTTATTCGTGCTGCTCGCTTGAACACCCTGGGACATTTATGGAGAAACTTTATATACAATTAAAAATAACATAAGTGTGGCACTTTCTACCCATTTACGTATTGATGGGTCAAATTGGGTTATATTTTTTCTCTATCGTGCCAAACTGGTAATATATATTATATAATACATAGAAGTATCTTCAAGGAAATGGCTCAAACTCGTCCATAGTTGCACAAAATATACTTTGAATGCAAAGGAGCTCTAAGATCAGATTATTGAAATAATATAACGTTTGTGATATTATTTGAGACACCAAATATTTATAGGTAAACCACAACCAACCTGCACCAAAAATGACATTTTGACTCACCCCTGATTTGACCCGTTTAGCGAACGTGTCCGACCCTACATTTGACACCTCTAGAAACCAGCATATCTAATATAATGACATAATGACCAGAAACAGGTATACAATGACATATCAGAACTGCTTACCATTTCAGTGGTTTGTTTTCCAAAACCAGATCAACACACTGACCCTTCCCTCTAAGAACAGTAGCAACTGTGGCAGCAGCGCCTTGAAGATTAGGATCCAGTGAACAAATAATGTTTTCGATTTCAAGAGGAAGTTCCGGTACGAGCTGTCTCTCCTTCAACAGCTGATATTTATCCATATTTGTTTAAGAAAATAAATTGTTAATGGTTACAAGACTAAAAAAGAACCAAATATATGAAATTAGGTTGTATGCATAGAATATGATAGAAGGATAATTCTAACTCACTTCAATAATGACTGCATCACCAAAGCCAAAGCCACAGGCAGGAATGTCATCACCCCCAAATGTAGAAAGCAAATGATCATAACGTCCACCACCACAAATGGCACGCAGCTTACCTTCTCTATCAAAGCCCTGGACAAATAGGAATATTGCATTTAGGGTGATTAATGTAATTATTCATGATAACAGTTTACTTCAAATTTTCTCATGGTATTTATCTTTAAGAACACAAAAATCTAGCAATCTGACCTCAAATACAATTCCAGTATAATAAGCTAGGCCCCGGACAACAGAAGCATCAAACTGTATCCATTCTGAATAACCAAATTTTTCAGCAAGTGAAAATAGTTGTTTTAGTTCACTCACCGCTTCCCCTTCACCTCCAAGTTTTTCTGTGCAAAACAAAAACAATATGTAACAACCATCTTATATCCAACTTAACAAAGAACTAGTACTGTCTTGTTACAAGTTATCCTGTTTAACTGGGAATGCTAACAAAATTAAAAGAAAGATATACCACTTCAACAAATGCTATGACACCGCAAAGATGAGAAGAGACCACCACTTTCAAACAGTGCGTGTATTCACTGATTTACACAATTAGTCATTTATGCATTCCTGAAACTTGATACATCCACTCCTTTACTAGGACCAGATAACATTGACAAAAACCAGAATGTAGCCTTTGCCTTAATCGAAATTTTCAGAACATATCCTACAACAGGAATAGGTATTCTTCGAAGAAATCAGCAAATTATACCTTCCAACTCCATCAAAGACTTCATGGAAAGAACTTGCAGTAAATCCTCAATAGCCTCACTTGATAACTCAACCAACTCCAGCTCCTTCTTGATCTCTTCCATGGGTATTTTCCCCATCTTTTCACCAACAAAGTTCATAATAAATCATTTAACATACAAAGGTGTAGATAATACACAATATGCACACAAGAAAAGATGTAATGGTTGACTGATTAATCATTCACTGTAGTTGGAAAATATTACATTAACAGCAGAAGTAAGAATCAAATGTTGCGTTTAGATTTTGACACATAGGAACCACTAACCTTATCTATGATGATGCAAGCTTTGGCAAATGAAGTTTCTGATACAGAATACAAACTCAGGACTTCCTGTAGGACCTACGGGGAGAGAGAGAGAGAGAGAGAGAGAGAGAGAGAGAGAGAGAGAGAGAGAGAGAGAGAGCGTGATCGAATCAAAACGATGTAAATATGTTACACCAAGTTTTTGACATGATAAACATATAGTAATTGTTATATTACTTGTAAACTCTATCACTTGTCGCATACATATAATCAAGAAGACATTACACACATAAATTGCTATTTGATTTGCTTTAGTTGTTGATATTATGAAATTACAAGCTTAATTACTTGTCTATCTATCTATTAATCTCATATAACCTTTAGGAAGTATTCCATCTGGACCGTTTCTTTTATATAATCTTCTTTACCGAGTAACACTACTAGCCCGTTCTTTCTAGTAAAATTATAGTCAAAGTAATCTCAATCAAAATTAAATGTAACAAGTACATTTATTTTGATAAGGTCTGTTGAAATATTCATACCTTTGCTTATATTTTGTTTATACTTTTCAATCTAAATCTTTCAACTTACTGGTTATATTTATGTTTCCTCTGTTAAGTGTTTTGTGGTGCAGGTTTCAAAGGGAGTAAACCATTGAGGGTGTTTCTGCAAGAAAGGAATACTACAGGGGTTATTTGTGTAAATATTTTAATATTGGTTATATTGTTTGGTAGGTAGTAACACGTAATTTTCATTCATTCAGATTTTGGGTGTGTATGTGAAACAATATCTCTCTCCTTTGTTCTTCTCTGTATTCAACCAAAAAGATGAACATGCTCTGCCTTCATACCAGGTATATTTTGTTGTAGGTCATGCCATGCTAAACATACATCATCATATAGGCACATTCTATAGTCATCTAGTAGTTACCTACTTCTAATGGTTCTTAATTGTTTGATGATTTAAACTAGAAGTTTTAGTTTGTTTACCTTGTTCTTGTTCTTGTGTTGGTTGATTATCATTTTCTTCATATGGTCCTTGAAATGCATGATCAGTAGCATTATGTCCCCTCAATTTGTCTTTATAAAAGTAAATTCAAAACCTTGTATTTCTCTATTCGGAATGCTATTCAGAATCTGTAGTTATAAATTTCAAAGTTTGTGGTTGTCTTATCTGAAGCTCATTTGTGTATGTGTTATGTCCTTACTTGATTCAAAGTTTTTGACATGGTTTTGAAATCCGGGTTGCTAAGTGACCCGGCACATATACCGAGTCCGGTTGAACCGGTTAATCCGGTCAAACCGTTTGATGGATATACAATGTATATAAGTACATCATACTTACAGTGAGTAGAGATAAGTCACAATCAAATGAACAATGCTTCTGCTTTTACTTTCTCTCTTCCTACACTCAATCAACATAACTCAATCAACATATGCATATAATATTACATTTCGTACACTCATATAATATATATATAATTCTTATCTATTTACAGATTACAAATATCAAGATCTGATATTGAAACAACATACACCATCTCACCTTTATGTCGTTCTCTTTTCTTTTTTCTCTTTCATCTCCAATAACTTCTTAGAAAAAATTGGAAAAGCTGAGATTGTTAACACTATGGTGGTGGCGGAGGTGCGGTAGTGGCTGCCGGGGGTGCGTTGGTGGGCAAAGAATGTTGCGGTGGTGGTGGTAGCAGTACGGTGGGGGTGGTGTTGGGTTTATTCTTCTACTATATATGTTGTTAAGCTTCTCGTAATAATGTTAGTTAAAAGACTTCTTTTTCGTAATGTTGGTTTTCTATCCTCTACGAGTTCTCCTCTTAGATCTGTTAGTAATTTAACAGTTATACAAAGTATGCTTAGCATTGTTCCAGGGACTTCTGACATTTTTTTTAAAAAGAAATGTGTTCTTATTTCACGTCTAGTTTGATAGATGAAACTATTTTGTACTTGTTATTGATCGGTTTTTTATATTATTATTGTCTGTCGTCTAATTTGTTGGACATTGTTACAGCCTTGTTGTCTATTAAGGTTTTTCCTGGTTAGTGAATCGTGCGAATCTTTTTTATTATTCAACCAGAAGTTGTCTTCGCTGTAAATTGTTTGTTCATAGTTGTGGACTTGTGTGAGTCTAGTGTCAATGTTTAACGAGATGGTGCATCTTGTATTTTCTTATCGAATCGTGTGATTCGAGTCTTAATCAGAATATGTTTTCTGGTGTTTTATGTGAATCGTGTGATTTACTGTCTTCTCTGTCTTGAGGTTGCAAAAGTATCTCAATTTAGGTCACAATTATTGTGATGTCTTATTGAATCCTGTTAAATTCACGTTTTATTCTTTTTTATTGTGGATTTAAAGTCCACTACTCAATCAGGAGTGTTATTATGTAATATTTACATAAATTTGTCTATATTTGATTTGGGAATGCATTCCCTGTTACCGGTTGGTTCAACAACATTTGGTCAAATACTACACACCCGCCCGGTCCTATCCACAATTCATTATAATCCAACATGACAAACATACATCCCCCATATACATACATGACATGATACATCTACCATCATCAAACCCCCCTCTATAAATTCTCACATTTGGCTCCAATTCCAATCTTCAAACCAATTCCCAAATTTTCATATTAAACCCTTGTTCTTAAATTATACTTAGGGAAATTGTCCGTTTTTGTCCTTGTGATAGTCCCGTTTGATGCTTTTTATCCTTTTTCAATTTTGTTCGCGATTTGTATCCCTGCGGTTTTCAATTTTGCCGATAACGTCCTTTTCACTAACTTCCGTTAAGTTTTTCGTTAACTCCGTGTAAGATGACCAAAATACCCTTCATGTCATCTTTTCTTTTTGCCTCTTCCCTTCAAACCCTAACCCTAATTTTATTATCAAACCCAAATTTTCATCATCAGATCCTATCTTTAACAACAAAATCTTTTCAATATCAACAACTAAAAATACCCATATTTTCTACAATAAATTGATATTCACCGATTTTGAACTCTTCTTCTTCCTTGGCTCACCAATACCGTCACTCACTACTCTCACACAGAAAACCCCAGATGTCATCTTCGGAATAACATTCGGCATCGAACCACCACCGAAACCCTCTGTTTTTGAACACATCTGAAAGTACCACCGGATCCGATCACTAGTTCCCGTTGAAAGCAACCACAACCCTAATTTCTTCACCAAACCCAAATTTTACTAGATAAACAAATCAAACCTACAAATATGAAAACCCAGATCTGAAAAGATGGAGCGAACCTGCAAATATGAGACTTGCGATTTAGGACAGAACAAGCCGGAAACCTGCAAATCCAACCACAAATCGCCGAAAATCGCTCGCCATCCCACCACCTGAAATCCGCCGCAACCCACCATAATTTCTGTGAACCATTTGTGTTTTGTGTGAGATCTCCGGCTTTCACTAGAGCTGACTTCGTTTCTAGCGTCCAATCCCGTAGCACACTTTCACTTCCGATTTAGTTGTAATCCGAACACCCACATGAGATCTATTTTTGGTTTCTTGAAATTCCGGCAGTTGTAGCGGAGATCTATTGGTGGGTTTACCATGTATCGGAGATATTTGTGGCTTTGAAACCCAATTCGTTTTCGTGGTGACGGTGATACATTAAGATAGAGGTGGTGGTGGTTCAGTAAACCGGTGGTTGCGGTGGATTAATGGTGATGGCAGCAATACAGATCTGGTGGCGATGGAGAGCCGTAGTCTTCGGGAGGCTGTAGCGTTGGCGGGTCTTTGTCGAACAGATACAGCAGCGGCGGTGAATGTCGAAGAGAGCAGCGGCGGCGACAGGCAGCTGCTATTGTGTGGATTTAGCTAGGGTTTGTGGGATGGGGGTTGTGGTTGTGGTTGTGACCTTGTGGGGAAGATCTGAGAGAGTTTCAAAATGAATTGGATGGTACAAATGAATCAAGTGTAGAAGATAAGGGTATTTAGGTCATTTTATATGGACTTAACGAAAAACTTAACGAAAGTTAGTAAAAAGGACGTTATCGGCAAAATTGAAAACCGCAGGGATACAAATCGCGAACAAAATTGAAAAAGGATAAAAAACATCAAACGGGACTACCACAGGGACAAAAACGGACAATTTCCCTTATACTTATTAATATTGTTCCAATGGGTGAGGTTAGTTTTCAAATTCCTAATTAGCCCCAATTTTCTAGCACTATCTGTTTATTATACTCAAACTGATTTTTCATTTCATTCAGTTTTTTTGTTGCTGTTAATTATAGAAAGATGATACGAAGAAAGAATCCGGCGAGAAGAAGCCGGACGGTGAAAAAAAGTCCGATGGTGGTCCAATTAACGTCGTTCTTAAACTTGACTTGCATTGTGAAGGATGTGCCAAAAAAATTAGGAAATCTATTAGCAAATTTGAAGGTAGAACAAATTACAAATTCAAATTAATAGTTGATAATAAATAATTAAAATTACTAGTAATTAGGATTATCTTATATTCCTACGTTGTTCATTCCGTCAAGCTATCAACTTGACGGAGTTACCAAGACATTAGTTTCTTATTTTCAATTCTAAATACTTGCAAAATAAATGTAAATGTAAATGTAAAGGTGAATGTATTTGTACACATATGGCGTATGTTGGACTCATGACAGCTTTTGATGTAATTAACGAAAATTGTTTTTTGTAGGTGTCGAAAATGTCAAGACAGATACTTCCGGCAACAAATTAACGGTAATTGGGAAGGTGGATCCCACGCGCATCAGAGAGCGAGTAGAGTACAAAACTACGAAGAAGGTGGAGATCGTCTCTCCACAGCCTAAAAAGGATGGCGGTGGCGGCGAAGAGAAAAAGGAGAGCCCACCGGAGAAAAAAGCCGATGACAAGAAACCAAAAGAGGTACAGCAATTAATTAATGAAAATGTTGGGTTATGGATGTTAATTACATGTAATTAATGACTTTAAATATTGTTGTAATTGATATTAACTAATATTTATTGTGGCGGTGGTTGATATAGCCTCAATCAAGTACGGTGGTTTTGAAGATTCCTCTACACTGGGACGGATGCATACCCAAAATTAAACGTTTAATATCAAAAATTGATGGTAAGTTTACTTGACCTAATTCTCATTTTATTTTTCTTAAATAAATAGAATAATAAAATAACAATAAAAAAAACGTCCTCGCTATTGCTCAAATGGGCTTGAAACATTAGTTTTGGACCATATGGTACGGTCAAAACTATTAGGTGGGTTTAATTAATAATTTCAATTCATTAATATTTTCTTTTTTAAAGAAGTTATTTTTAATAAAGTAGTTTGATGACGTTTTGAATTTATTATTGGGATTAATTTAATCTTCTTTTAAACTGGTTTGAAAAAATCGGTTCTAACGGCTCTAAATCCAAACTTGTGAAAACCAGTCAAACCGGTTTCAAACCGAACCGATTTGGTCAAAATCGGGTTTTACCAAACCTGTTTCCCGTTTTTTTGCCCAAGTCTAGTCGAGCCTATCAAATATATTATATATTTTCTTGAAATAAAAATTCAAACCAATTAAGTCGTTGGTCAGTGGTTTTAAAGTTCAGGTCTTATTATTATACGTGGTGGGAACTCGGACACATTTTTTATGAAGTCTTTAGCGATGGATGCTATACAATATTTTTGTTTGATGAAAGTTCAAATGAAATGATCAATGTACATAGCATTCTATTGGGTTAAGTTTTAGATGGATCATTTTAGGATTTTGACACATGATTAATTATTCAACCGGAGCATATTACATTCGGCATACCTAACATCAAACTTCTACTTAACAACTCCGTTGTTAGCCTCTAGTAGAATTCCGACCTGCTTTTGCGTCCCTACTCTGTTGTCAGAGTTGAGCCGCCCTTTTTCTCTCCGCACTTTTTTTCTCGTCACTTTTCTTAATTGGTTTGTTGGAGGGTGTATTTGTTCGTGGTGGGTTGCTAGTAGTAGGAGTTGGGTTGATGGTGGTGAACTTGTATATCCATTGCTATCTTCTGAACTTGAAGACATTTATGATAGTTATTGTATTACATGGTAGAATAACGATCAACATGTCTTGAAGTTCAGAATATAGAGATCGATATACGAGTCCACCACCATTACCAACTCACCTCCTACTACTAGCAACCCACCACGAATAAGTTCAGCCTCCGACAAACCAATTAAGAAAAGTGGCGAGAAAAAAAGTGTTGAGAGACAAAGGGTGGTTCAACTCCGACAACAGAGTGAGGACGCAAAGACGGGGCGGAATTCTACTAGAGGCTAATAACGGAGTTGTTAAGTAGAAGTTTGATGTTAGGTATGTACAATGTAATATGCTCCGGTTGAATAATTAATTGTAATTTTCCTATTAATATAATATGTTGTTAAGTGCACTCAATTATTGACTGTTATTAAGTGCACTAATGTAACATGTGATCACACTAAGATCAGTAACAAATTTGATATAATAATTATTGAATTAATATTGGGGCAAAAAAGTTTGTTGAACTAGCAAGGGTATAACCACAGATATGTAATATATTTGGTTTAATATTTTTTCTCGAGAAAATATTTGATAGGCTCGACTCGCCAAAATGTAGGGGATCAAAGAATGTACACTATACTTTTTGATTAGATTTATACTTGTTTAGCATGACAAGTATCGGGTTTGATATGCTTTTTGATCAGCTGTTGCATGTGTTTCTAATGATCATGTTTGATTTGCTCTTTGAATTCGCTTTTGGTTCTGTGGTTATACTCTTGCTAGTTTGCTGTTCAGAAGAAAAGGTTACTTTTGGGGAATTTGTTTTGGTAAACAAACTTTTTTGCCCTAATATTAATTTAGTACTAATTCAGTAATTATTATATAAGATTGTTACTGATTTTAGTGTGATAACATGTTACATTAACATTAGTGCACTTAACAACAGTGAATAACTGAGTGCCTTTAAAAACATATTACATTAACATTAATAGGAACATTACAATTAATTATTCAACCGGAGCATATTACATTCGGCATACCTTACATCAAACTTCTACTTAACGACTCCGTTGTTAGCCTCTAGTAGAATTCCGACCCGCTTTTGCGTCCCTACTTTGTTGTCCGAGTTAAGCCGCCCTTTTTCTCTCCGCACTTTTTTTCTCGTCACTTTTCTTAATTGGTTTGTTGGAGGGTGTATTTGTTCGTGGTGGGTTGCTAGTAGTAGGAGTTGGGTTGGTGGTGGTGAACTTGTATATCCATCGCTATCTTCTGAACCTGAAGACATTTATGATAGTTATTGTATTACATGGTAGAATAACGATCAACATGTCTTGAAGTTCAGAATATAGAGATCGATATACGAGTCTACCACCATTACCAACTCACCTCCTACTACTAGCAACCCACCACGAATAAGTTCAGCCTCCGACAAACCAATTAAGAAAAGTGACGAAAAAAAAGTGTTGAGAGACAAAGGGTGGTTCAACTCCGACAACAGAGTGAGGACGCAAAGACGGGGCGGAATTCTACTAGAGGCTAACAACGGAATTGTTAAGTAGAAGTTTGATGTTAGGTATGTACAATGTAATATGCTCCGGTTGAATAATTAATTGTAATTTTCCTATTAATATAATATGTTGTTAAGTGCACTCAATTATTGACTGTTGTTAAGTGCACTAATGTAACATGTGATCACACTAAGATCAGTAACAAATTTGATATAATAATTATTGAATTAATATTGGGCCAAAAAAGTTTATTGAACTAGCAAGAGTATAACCACAGATACATAATATATTTGGTTTAATATTTTTTCTCGAGAAAATATTTGATAGGCTCGACTCGCCAAAATGTAGGGGATCAAAGAATGTAATGTACTTTAAAGTCTCAGAAAACTAATACAACACCCTCAAATCCATTGATTTTCAACTAGCAGTTTGTAAAAAACATCACTAGTAAAATAATAGTACAAGGGGTGGGAGCATCGAGGTATAGCTGCATAAATGACTTGTATGCACGGCACTCATCGCGATACTTAGTGGATTAATAAAGAAAATTCAATGGCAATTAACCCCCATTCTTTTCCCCTCCCTAATCAACTAATATCAAGTAGGACGACTGCACCTCGTCGGGGATCAGATGACGATATTAGAGATAAAATATTTTGAGTTTAGTATAGGTAGTACGTCCAAGCCGATTGTATAATTAAGTAGAAACCATAGTTCATCTATAAATTTAGGTTGGCTAAACCAATTAATTGTCATATTTTTAAGCCTATCCTCAATCCATTGAAAGGCTATTAATTGACCTTGGTTGAAATTGAAACAGGTTATTATTTTCACCTTTGAATACTTGTTATTTACTGGTTAAATCCAAATAATTATTTGAAGTTTTGTTTGCTTAATGCCCCCAAATATTTTAGTTACTCAAAGTCGCAAAGAAAAATGTCAAATTACGATAAGCAGCTTATAAATACATGCGTTTCAAGAAACAGTAGATTAAAAACGCTTCAAACGTCGACTACAATTAGTTGGTGCTTGACTGTTGAGCTTACCTTTTTCAATTTTTACTGTTTTATTTATGGTCAACTATTATAATTATGTAATGATTATGTTGAGTAATCATGTTTATATTCTAGTTTTAAGGTGTAATTAAGTATTATGTTTATTCTTTTTTATATTTACGCCTCATCTCAATATACTAATTAAATATTAATATTGTAATCATTGTGTCTTTTTTTTTCTTTTTCTTTCTATTTAATATGTATTATAATTGTTATTAATTATTAGTATGTTACAAGATTTTTTAATATGTATGTCATCTTTATGAATTTATTTAAAAAATTATTATTATTATTTTATTAGTGTTATTATTGACATACATATAAAAAACGAAAAATATAAAAAAGAAAAAAAAAACAAACAAAAGACAAAACTATAAAGGTTAAAACATAGTTTTCATCAATAATTAATCATTCAACTCTACAAAATCTCTTTTGAGAATTACATGGCTTGAGTTGAGTATATAATTCTAAACGCGACTTATACATGATTTCCCATCCAACTGCATTTGGGGACTTGTAAAAAGTCCAATATCAAGTAATGTGATGCATTGTGTACTCTCCTTATAATTGTATCATCACAAAATGATTATCATTTATATGTGCAATTGTAAAAGTTTGGTAGTGTTGAAACTCTTCCGAGCCTCTCCAGAGAAAAAAGAAAGTCATAGAGCCTCAAATGCTTAAACAGTGAACGATGACACCAAACGTGTTGGCGATCAGAATAGCTGTCATAGGTATAATCATCTAGTGTTGTGGCGGCGCATGAGATTTTGAAAAACACGATTGATACAATTCATTAAAACCGGTGTTAAAAACCTTTAAGTAGTAATATCCGTTTTTTATCTCTTCTGGTAACTGAAGTCGAATGTCGAGCCACTGATCTTCACCATAACATAGTGAACGAGTACATATTTTAAAATACAATGAGTTTTTTTTTTTTTTAAATCATAAGCATGCATCGCTTAAAATCAGGTTGACTATAATTTAGACCCTGCCACCAAAGATGAATATTTCTTAAAGTTATTAATTAATAAATTAATGCAATTTATATGGAATAAAAAGAAGATATAAAGTATATAACGTACTTTAATATAATTGGAAAGACTTTGGAAATGAGTTTGTGCATTATTGTAGTTAACTCAAACCAGTCTATCATTTTTCTAGGTCTCTCAAAGTCTCACTAATATGTAATGGCCCAAAAATATGTGCGGCCCATGTAATGCCATAGTTTATAACCAAATGATAAAAGTAGTGATCAAAAGCATCATGAAAGCCTTTCGTTTTGACCAAAAAAGAGTGGGATATGCAGAGTAGCGTTATAAATAACTTCCATTATGTGACAAGTATTTGTATCATACCCTTACAAAATTTATCATACGAGTTTAATGTAGAGTGTAGTTGTATTAGCTTTCTAAAGGATTGCCCATATATACAATCTTATTATTATGTATGACAATGACAATTTCCTCAATTACTCAATTTGATTATTTCTCAATTATTAAGCTGAAAACCGACTTCGATGTATAGAGATAATGTTGACAAAGTAGTAGATACATGTGGCACATTCCAACCATCAGGATAGTTCAACTCATGCTATTATGATCAAAAACGAAAGATGATCGTTTCCATATTTTCTACCCCAAACTGTTGGGATAAACATTCATGAATCATGGTGGAGCGCTCGCCATGTAACTGTTCACTCTAACTAAAGTATACAACGTGATCAAGATATCAAACCGCTAATTGTTATCTTAGTTGTCAATTATGAGATAAAAGCACGAAAAAGACAGTGGAGGTCCAAGAAAAGAACTATTGAAGTT
This sequence comes from Logfia minima, assembly GCA_963921325.1. NCBI lineage: Eukaryota > Viridiplantae > Streptophyta > Magnoliopsida > Asterales > Asteraceae > Logfia > Logfia minima. The sequence continues at coordinate 4,980,341 of OY992770.1, forward strand.
GATACAAAAAAATCTACCTACAGTTTCTGTATAGATATGGAATGGAAGCTATCGAATCAAAACGATGTAAATATGTTACCCCAAGTTTTTGACATGATAAACATATAGTAATTGTTATATTACTTGTAAACTCTATCACTTGTCGCATACATATAATCAAGAAGACATTACACACATAAATTGCTATTTGATTTGCTTTAGTTGTTGATATTATGAAATTACAAGCTTAATTACTTGTCTATCTATCTATTAATCTCATATAACCTTTAGGAAGTATTCCATCTGGACCGTTTCTTTTATATAATCTTTTTTACCGAGTAACACTACTAGCCCGTTCTTTCTAGTAAAATTATAGTCAAAGTAATCTCAATCAAAATTAAATGTAACAAGTGCATTTATGTTGATAAGGTCCCTTTATTTTTGTGATTCAACATTGTTTTAGGTTGGTCCAAAGCCTACATAGTAATTGGAGTCTATAAAGATAAACATTAAAGTGCTTTTATTAAACACGTATAGATCACAAAAATGGTATTTGTATTTGTATACTTATGATATGTCTTTTTCGTTTCAAAATATGGATTAGGACTTTGATTAGTGTTTATTTTGCGAAATTAGTAGTAGATGTTTCTGGAATAAGTATTTATTTATGTGGCCACACGTTAATGACTTTTAATGACTTCGATCCATCCCACCAGATAAACTCAAGTCGAAACCCGACACCCAAATCTACGGCGCCGTAATTCTAATGCAAACATTTTTCTAGCTGGGTCAAATCACAAAACGGGTCAAGTCGCTTGTTTAATCAGTCATCACGAATGACACCAACCCACATTTTTGTCGGGTCAGCAACATTTGGTCAAATACTACACACCCGCCCGGTCCTATCCACAATTCATTATAATCCATCATGACAAACATACATCCCCCATATACATACATGACATGATACATCTACCATCATCAAACCCCCCTCTATAAATTCTCACATTTGGCTCCAATTCCAATCTTCAAACCAATTCCCAAATTTTCATATTAAACCCTTGTTCTTAAATTATACTTATTAATATTGTTCCAATGGGTGAGGTTAGTTTTCAAATTCCTAATTAGCCCCAATTTTCTAGCACTATCTGTTTATTATACTCAAACTGATTTTTCATTTCATTCCGTGTTTTTGTTGCTGTTAATTATAGAAAGATGATACGAAGAAAGAATCCGGCGAGAAGAAGCCGGACGGTGAAAAAAAGTCCGATGGTGGTCCAATTAACGTCGTTCTTAAACTTGACTTGCATTGTGAAGGATGTGCCAAAAAAATTAGGAAATCTATTAGCAAATTTGAAGGTAGAACAAATTACAAATTCAAATTAATAGTTAATAATTAAAATTACTAATAATTAGGATTATCTTATATTCATACGTTGTTCATTCCGTCAAGCTATCAACTTGACGGAGTTACCAAGACATATTAGTTTCTTAAATTTTCAATTCTAAATACTTGCAAAATTAATGTAGATGTAAATGTAAAGGTGAATGTATTTGTACACATATGGCTTATGTTAGACTCATGACAGCTTTTGATGTAATTAACGAAAATTGTTTTTTGTAGGTGTCGAAAATGTCAAGACAGATACTTCCAGCAACAAATTAACGGTAATTGGGAAGGTGGATCCCACGCGCATCAGAGAGCGAGTAGAGTTCAAAACTAAGAAGAAGGTGGAGATCGTCTCTCCACAGCCTAAAAAGGAGGGCGGTGGCGGCGAAGAGAAAAAGAAGGAGAGCCCACCGGAGAAAAAAGCCGATGACAAAAAATCCGATGACAAGAAACCAAAAGAGGTACAGCAATTAATTAATGAAAATGTTGGGTTATGGATGTTAATTACATGTAATTAATGGCTTTAAATATTGTTGTAATTGATATTAACTAAAATTTATTGTGGCGGTTGTTGATATAGCCTCAATCAAGTACGGTGGTTTTGAAGATTCCTCTACACTGTGACGGATGCATACACAAAATTAAACGTTTAATATCAAAAATTGATGGTAAGTACTTTACCTAATTCTCATTTTTAAATAAAATAGAATAATAATAATTAAAACGTCTTCGCTATTGTTCAAATGGGATTGAAACATTAGTTTTGGACCATATAGTACGGCCAAAACTATTTGGTGGGTTTAATTATTAATTCCAGTTCATTATTTATTTTATTTTTTTAAAGAAGTTATTTTTAATAAAGTAGTTTGATGACGTTTTGGATTTATTATTGGGATTAATTTAATCTTCTTTTATTTTGTATTTTTCTTAACAGGTGTGGAATCGGTATCAATCGATGCCGGCAAGGATTTGGTATCGGTGAAAGGGACAATGAATGTGAAAGAACTTATACCCCAATTAAAAGGAAAATTGAAGAGAAACATCGATATTGTCCCTCCTAAAAAGGATGAAAAAGGTGGTGATGCAAAAGATGACAAGAAAGAGAAAGGCGAGGGGGGAGGTGATAAAAAAGATAAGGAAGGTAGTGGTGGTGGTGGTGATCTTAAAGCGGTTGTCGAAAGTGGTGGTGGTGGTGAAAATAAGAGTAAAGGCATAGAGGTTGTTAACAATAAATTGGAATATAGTGGATACAGTCCATATACGCACACAATGCCAATGCAAATGTACAATCAAAATTATTACAATCAGGATTATGGGGTCGGAACCTCTTCTAGCCACGGATACGTGCATGAAGGTTATAATCATGGTTATAATCAAAACTATTACAATCATGGATACTCACAAGGACCTCCAATGGCACCACCGCCGATGTATATGAATGACCCTCGAGGGTATCAACCTGAAACGGGGATGTTTAGTGACGAAAATCCTGATGCTTGTTCAGTTATGTAAACATATAAAATGTAAAAACTAAAAAAGAAATAGACGGGCTGGTAAAAAAATTGAGATAGATTATATTGTAGGTTTATTAGAACGAATTAAACTGTCAGCTTGATAATGGGCGGTTTAACGTTAGGTTTGCTTTATTGTTGACGTTGTTTGTAACTATAATTAAACTATAGTTAGATATTCAATTTTGTGATCAATAATGTAACATTATCTCATAAAATATATGAGAATGGTCCATCTTATTTAATTATAAGGTTGTATTGATGCCACACGACTAATAGTTTTAAATTTATTGATTAATGAGTTTTCAATAAAGTATATTTTTTAATTCATTCATTTATGACACAATTCGCACTCTTGTTTTGATTATGCTACATTACAATATCATAATGTAAAAAATAAAATTTTAAAGAAAAATAAGAAAAAATATATATTTAAAACTGTGATTAAGCAAAAAGCAAGTATAATTTCATAAAAAGTAAATATGATTTTAAAAAATGCATTATGTGATTGAACAAATATTTATATGTGATTAAAAAAATATTATTATTAATAAACACTTTTCCTGAATCAAAATGATTAATTTGCTGAATCAAAATGTTAAAAGACTCTTCTCCCCTTTCTCTACCAATTTTTCATTATTTCTTGAACCCACCTCTAATTATATAATAACAATAATTATAATAATCATAATTAAATTATTATTATTACTATTACTAATTATTATTACTATTATTATTATTATTATTATTATTATTATTATTATTATTATTATTATTATTCAGTTTACAAAATTTAATCAAAATTACTATGGTAAATTAAATTTATAAAATTATGTTGTAGACTTGTAGTGCTTAATGTTTTATGAAAACATAAATACATATTTAAATAAATAAAGAAATAGAAATAAAGAAACTTGCTTTTCGCATGGGATTAAGAAACTCTATCATCTGTTCCAAAAAAATATACATAATGAAAGAAATTCTAGTCCTTCAGCATAAAATATTTAAGGGATTCCATAAGTATGAATCTAAAGGGGTTCTCGTAGCCATTACTTGAAAGGATTGCATTGTTGACTCTACTAAAATTAATATGTATATATTTATGAATAATATCTTGGAAGACTTTAAACCACCTAAAATATTAGGTTGATAAAGGCTTAATATACCAGGAGTTGGTATGATCACTAGCAATTGGTAGATATACGCTCTTTTTGTCTCAATTTTATAATTCACCTCGTTATATTTATTTGTTTCAAAAAGGTTGTTTACTTGAAAAATATAATTATATAAAATTATTAAACTTTTAATTTTACTTTCAATTACTCGATTTTTAAATATTTTAAGTTAAACTTACTTTAAATTAAAGGCAAAGTTGATATTTACCTTCTCTATCATAAAATCAACTTCTTTTATTAGGAGACAATATATTTAAGACAAAGAGAGTATAATCTATGATAATATATTTATGAAAGTTGTATATTCTTTCTTATCTTGAAATATGATTTATTTATGACAAGATAATTTTGTTTTAGGTGTTATATTCAAACTATGAAATCATCAATAAATTAGGTAATTTAATATCGTATATTTGTTTGTGCAAGGATAAAAAATATACAGTTTAAAAAAAAAAAAATTCATATATAATTATGTAAAAAATAATTAAATATCGTTTTTTGAAAATGTCAAACATTCACAAAATCGATTATATCATATACACACATTTTACATATCAATTTTTAATAGCGAAACTCAAATGAATAACTTGTTGATCGATAATTCGATGTGTTACTCACATACAATAACAAATGCTGATGACATTAAATTTAGCTCACACAAGTTAACCCACTAGTCTATTTTGTCGTTGTCTGAAGATAGAATAATCCAACATTTTCATGAAACAGTAATTTAAATCTTAACTTAAGATTCATGGGTATAAAGTATAAACCACTAAGCCCCGTCCCATGATTGGTCAGTTTCTGGTTTTATTTAGTGTTAACGTTGTTTTCTTGTTTTATACGAAACAAGTTAAATTAATTAAATAAGTATCGACCTAATGGCTTCTTATTGCTTCTAAACGTTTTCTTTTAGAGGTCGCATTAAGTTTAAAAGCCTAAATGTCTTGTTGCGCCCTTTCATTCCTACAAAAGATGAACTCGCCAGAAGTATTGCATTTAGTATCGTTGTAGAAATTTATGCCGCAAGATAACGACTTATTGGATAAACTCTTTTCTGTTCGTTTTGCATTTACAGTTATCGTATCAACTTGTTTTTTGTTTTTTCTAATCATGCTCCCTTCATTTTAATTTTATTGCTCATATTATTATATTTGTTTCTTGCAAACATAAAAATAACAAATTGTTTACTTTTTTTTTTTTTTTAACAGTTAAAAAAGCACTCAAACTTGAGCTTCGACAATGCCATCACCCGAGAAAAGAGAGTCCACTTATATTAAAAAAGCTAGAAAGATACTAGTAAGATTACAAAGAAATAACAATAAGTCGTTAAACATTTATTTCTACACTCATTTATTACTTTTAACAATCCATTTTTCAAATTTTCAGGTTATATTTGTCTTGATTATAAGGATAAAAAAGACATTTGCTTTTACTATATTAAATTGACAATTTTTTTGTTGAGAAACACGTTTTTAAGACGTACGAAGTAATATACATCAGATAAGGTCATAACTCGACAATCATATGTCTTGCAACTTTTACATTTGTTTACGATTTATTTCTCTGTTGTTATTTATGGTCCTTTATTCCATATTTTCACATATTCTCACATCGAATAACCCAAATATGATAGATAAGTTATATTTTTTATTGGTGTCGACAACATATGAACAAAACGATTCAACATCAATAAATAAAACTCCATTATAGTCCTTGTACTATTTGAACACATTAAATGGGAATAAACAAGTTTCATGCATCATTGTGGCTTATAACTTCGACAAAATTCAAGATTCAAAGTTGACCTTTAGTTAAATAAGTAATGAATATGGACACATGTTAAGGGAGTTTGCTTGAAATAGCCTCAAAGCAACAAGAAGCTCAAACGACTCTCCAAGTACATCGTATTTCTATCTACGTTTCCGCATTTGCACTCAACTAACATCCAACCTCATTTGAAGAGTACATTTAATTTAATTCGAATTGATAACACCTACTACAATCAGTTATTTATTATTTTTTTTCAATTTTAGTTGCAAACGTGACGCTTTAAATCGAAACAGGAAGCTCTGGAATGTTTTTATAGTTTAATACATTTTTTACACTTAACTCTAATTTGAATAAAATTATGAATTTAATTGTTCTTATTTTTCATTTGCATATCTATAGTTTGTTTGACAACTAGTTTATTGAAGTTTATATGAGTTTAAGCTTATAATTTTTAAAAGCTTAAGTTACAAGTTTTGTTTGATAAATAAAAGTTATAAAAGCTTACTCAAAAATAACTCTAAATATATAAGGTAGTGGAAGTAGTTTTTGAGAGCTTATACAGCTTATGCAAGTTTAAATTACCTAAATACCCCTTAACTTATAAATAATTATGTTTTCTTAGTGTCCTTTAAGTAGATTTACATTTACAAAAGTTTAAATTACCTATAAGCTTTCAAGCTTCTAAATAGTTTTTGCCAAATACACCCGTATATTAGAAAATTATGTTAAATTCTTTATACGGCAACTAAATGAGAAAACCGTAAATATGAAGATGACACTACAATCTGTTAAGTATCAATGATCAAACAAAACACGACCATTTAATAACACAACAAATTATTGTATTTAAGTAAAAAGAGGTGTTTTTAGTCCATGTGTTGTGACGAGAGTTAAAAAATAATATTTTCAAAAACTTTTATATGACATAAAACATTATGATATCTACATTTTTCGTGTGCTATGACGAGAGTTAAAAAATTATATTTTCAAAACCTTTTATATGACATAAAACATTATGCTATATACATTTTTCGGTTATACTCGTTGTTGGAAACTTATAATATATTTGTCATTCGTGAAAATATTTGTGGGTACACATTTTTAATAGTGTGAGTTCGGTTACAACATTGGAGAATTGGTTTGAATTTATCCGAGTTCTATACTGAAAACATTAACTTTAACTTATATAGGTCTTTGAACTCTTTAATACAATTACAAAACCAATTAAGTAATAATAATAACTAAAATATACGAAATGACAATATTTAAGAAAAATTAAAGTAATAAGTTGAACAGTTTTGTGATAACAAGTCAATAAGAAGAATGGGTATTTTTTTAATTGAACTCAAAACATATTTTTTTGTTTTATCTATATCGTGGGCAGGTTATGAAAACATACTTTTAAAACTCCCTACTCATCAATACACTTTATCCAATGGCAAAACTTTAACTCAAAACTTGTATCTCAGTTGTCCAACATGTTAACAACTTAGTCAAATCATATTAATTGATCGGAACTCTTTTTCTTACACTTAGAATATATTAATCTAGATATACTTATCATCACTTATCAATTTTCATAATTTAATTATGTATCAACCTTATTATTTGTTAATTGATATCAAACATAAGATTAATTAGAATTCATCAAAGATAAATCGTCCTATAAATCGAAAAGTACCCAAAAGTAAATATTGATTGGTAAAAAGGTCATAAATTCAAACAAAAGTCGATACGCAACTTACAAATCTCAATATTACATTCACTTTAATTATATTGGTTTTGCGTTTGAGAGTTGAGACCTATCTAAATAGAAAATAAACTATACCAAAAGAACAATTGTAGAAAAAAGTCAAAATCCAAATCTAAATAGCATATAAACAAAATCGACGATTCAATGAACATTTATCAAAAGAATTGGTTTGTCACATCTTGGACTCTCAGAGACTTTCTCAACTGTGAACTTCAATTGCCTGCCAAATTTGCTAGATTTTAGAAAACCATGTAAAACACGAAACAGATATGTAAAACAAAAAACAAAAGCTTAAGGAACAGATATTTAAGTACACATAAATTATTAACAAAAGCTAACGTCTCATTCAAGAAAATGAGGCTTAGGCCAAATAGTACATCAAAAGTCGCTCTAAACGTAGAAATCTCAGACAAAAGATGTGAACACCCAGATCTATAAAGGAATACATATAACAAGAACAAAACCGACACCATTGTCGCATATATAAAACTGCACAAAAATATAACCTACGTAGCTTAAACTAAAAAACTATAGTGAGGTGGTTAAAGTGAATCCCTTAAAGGATGGTGTTGGTAGGCAGCAATGGTGGGAGAAGTGGAGAGGTAGAAGCCTAGTCTAAGTCGATGGCAGAGCAAAAGTATGAGTATGAACTGTTTGAAATTAATAATGTGACAGAAAGTGTGAATTTGTGAGATGATGCGTCACTTTTAGAAACAAAATACTATTTATCAACTATAGATTTAATAGTATCATTTAGCTCATTATAAATGTTAATATAGATAATTTTCATATATCAAGAGGCTATACATAGCTATTTAAAATGTCAATTAGTTTGACTACCCGTGTTTCTCTCATATTTACTTAAAATGTATAGCACAACGATCATTGCTTTATCTTTTATGTTTTGCATGTTTCTGGAAATCCGATCTTGACACGACACGATTACAAAAGGTCTTGTTATCTTGATAACGTTTTTTTTTTTCCTGAATAATTGGATGCATGCGTCATGCCTTTTATGAAAAAAATACCTGAACGATTTAAGAGGTAGAATCTAAGATGATGAGAGTTGGGAAGTATGGTATGCAAAATGCCAAGGAAAAGGACTAGTTGTAAGAGCACTAATTAGCAAGAGTACGTACTATATACCAATCTCTATCCATATTTTGCTATATAAAAACAAATATATCATTTCTATGACTATATTTTCCATTAAAACAAACAAACAAACAATTTAGTGGAAAGGGTGATCATTATTATCATGGTTTGTCTATTTAATTAAATGGTTATGGGTTTTTTTTTATAACTGTCAAAGTTTTAGATAAACTTTATAATTATTGGAGTGTCAGTTATTATTATTATAACAATTCGTTCAATATCAGTATGAAATAAGAAATTCGAATTTCTTTTAAGCTTAAAGTAGTGGGCTATTAGTATCCTTTTATCATAGTTTTTAGTTGAACTTGAAAAATACCCAAATAGTCCATTGCTTTCGACTTTGAGGGCATTTCAATTATTATAATAAAGCATATACAAATGATATAATAAAACATGCTAAATTAATATTGCGAAACATGGACAAACAGAAAGATATGTCATTTCGTAGACAAAACCAAATCGAATGCTCGACGAACGATTCTCAAAAAAGTACCATGTACAAATTATAATTTGTTTGTATACAAATTGACCTAGTTTATCTTAAATCGATTTTATTTAGAAACCATATTCTCGTATTGTTTATATATACATAGACGTAGATTCAAAAACAACGGTCGTTATGCGAAACAAAAAACAATAAATCTGTGGTCGTAAAATCGTTAACTCCCAACTTGATCAATCCATATTATTTAAATTCAAATAATTGAACGATCATAGTCACGAAATGGATGTGAAATTCAAGTTGGATATTAATTATTTGATAAATAAAATTCTTTTGAAATGAAGAAAATAACTAAACAACAACTTCTATAAAATGACATGACAATAGATTACAAAAAGAAACTTCTTTCTAAAAGTTAAAAACCTGTCACTAATGCAAAAAAATATTCCATGCATAGAGACAACTTAATAACGTACGACATTTCTTTACAGGATTGTATGTATGTTGTTGATAGTATAGAAGTGGTCACACAGAACATGTTAATAAATATTTTGTTTTACAGTTTTTATCGTCAACTTTTAAAAACATATAAGAATTGTTTATGTGTTTAAAAATCTAAAAATATAGGTATAATCAGGGACGGAGTTAGAAAATTCAAACAGAGGAGGAAAAATATATATATATATATATTTTATAGTTTTGTGGGGTCAAAAATTTAAAAATGTTATTAATACTTAAAATTTTTTTTCTTTTTATGTATTTTCAAAATTTTTAAGGGGATAACTGTTCCCACTCTAACTCCACCCCTGAGTATAATCATGTGCGTAACATTTTAATTAGTTGAAATATGAGAATAACACTTTAATTAATTAAAATATGAGAATAATTGGTGGATATAAAGAAATATAAAGAATAAATACATGTATTTTTATATGAATTGAACATATATTTAACCGCCATTACTCAAAACATATATATTCAGCCATTTTTTTTTTTTTTAATTAAGATGGTTTCTGCATGATGGATGACAATATTATATAGACTCGCATTATGAGCCCATGAGGGTCGTTTATGAAATGAAAACAACCTAATTATTTAAAGAAGCCAAAGGTAAAGGATGTAATTGCGATAAACCTTACTTATTAAAAATCATTGTAGAATATCAATGATATTGAATTGCAGTCGATTATATTTTCAATGAACTCGTATCAAAACAGTTAATTATCTAAAAAATTTATAATATTTTAACAGTTTCGAAACGAATCCTACATGTTTTTATATAGAAACATACAAATATTTTGAAAAGAAAAAAGATATTTTAATCATTTTAGTGGACGAGAGACTATTTTTAAGCAACATGTAAATTTATAGACTGAAAGATGAAAAATAATTTAGAAACGTTTTTTGTAAATCAATATAAATCACATGAATCGTTTATGAAACTTTTACTCTCTTTTTACAAGAAACCCCGAAAAATGCTACATGTAGATTCAACTTCTTGTTATGTGGGTAAGGTTAATATATAGGAGCAGGATTGACTTTATAAAAAGAAAAATCAAAAGATTCAACTTGTAGTTACGATGGTATTCGATTATGAATGAATACGCATAATAATGTATAGCCATTGGCAAGGATAAACATAAAATACGCAATTGCTTGCATCAGCCGTTTGTCTACTAGCGACACATTAAAGCGGTGGATTACGATGCGTTGTGACATGGACGTTCTCTTTTTGTTTTTTACTACTTCCCTCTTTTGCACATTTCCACAGATTTTCAAACCCAAATCAAGTGTGTTACATATTTTCAATACATGCTTCCATTTTTAATCATCATTAAAGTTTCCTAAACAAAAATTCAGCGAACATAATATTGCGAATGACTTTTCAGACGGCATTAGTTTTAGTTGCCATTTCTGTAATTATATGCAAGTTTATTAATTAATCTGTAATTAAGTTGACATAATTAAAATCATAGCTAATTTTTCACTTTGAGAAAAATTACGGCAACGTCGAATTTCGACATACAAAATTATGATTATGAACTAGCAAAAATTTAACTAATTTTTTTATTAGGTATTTCTTGGAGAAAAAACAATGCTCTGATTTCAAACGCTTAACCAGTACCGTTAAATCAAAAATTTTACCTCTTTGGATTCGCTTTTACTATTTGTTGATCTTTATATATCCTTGACGAAGGTTTTTTCCACTAATGTGATTATATTCTTTTGTCAAAAGATAGAATAGTTATATCCATGAATATATATGGTATGAAGTTAGACTTTTAGGTACGTATTTTTGAAAATTGTTGAAGCGATTTGACAAATCTTGAAAAGATTGCATTGAAATGATCAAACAAAGCTAGTCTTGAGTGACTTGAAAAGTAATCATGTTACGGTGGGAATGATATTAATTTGTCAAAAGACTTTATCCATTTATTTATTTTACCCTTATAGGTGAAAGATTAATCGTGCACACATCATTTCAAACCTACTTACAGAAAAAAGTATATGTATATTAGTATCCTATGATTTGTTACATGTCTATTACTGACCAGTGAGAATGCAACTTGAATATTGAATAGAAATCTAACATGCACGTACGAAATACACATGAATGCTTTTATATTTTGCGTATATATAAGTTTAACGTTAATAATCGACTTATAGATGAGTACCCGGATGTTAAAATGAGTGGTGAATCGTATCTCTGACTGTAATGGCGTATGAAGTAACCGCTTGGATTCTGGTTTATGTCATTTCCCAGTTAATTTACTTAATTTACTGACGTGCCGACATTTAATATACATGTTGTAAATCTTTAATCAATAATAAAAGTGTAATATATAAAACAGCGCATACTATAAAAATGGATGTCATTTTTTTTATAATATTTAATTATAATTTTAATTAATACCATGAATATAAGAAAGCAGAAATCGACACAAATATTATCGGTTACATGCCTAACTAGGTCAAATGTTTACCATATTTTAATACCACAAGACTAGGTAATAATCTATCTAGTGGAAATTTGGTAATTAAAACCCAAGGGGTACGATAAACAAAATTGTAGTACCGTGACATATAAATAGTACAAAAAAGATGACCCAAGTATGATAGGTATATTTAAAAGATGTGTTGATTTTGCCACATTGGACTAAATAATAATTTAATTTGGTTTATTTTTGTAACCGTCAATTATAACCAAACGTTAGTAAGAATTCTCAAGATAAGCAGAATAAAATGTATAAAATGGAAATTTTTTTATATGTATTTGAATATTAGTGTTAAGATTCATATGATGCACGATAGTGTAATGTTGTTTATTTATCAGGTAATATGTATGCAATTATTAAAATTTATGCGTTAATCAAGTTATTAAAGTTCAAAGTTATTTAATATGGATACGAGTTCCATTATTATTATCAATACAATTTTTAAAATTTAAATAGTCATTAATTGATTTAATTTATTTTATTAATCTTGAAATTTGAAATTTTTTCCATATAAGACTCAATAATATGAAAAATTAATTGTGAAAATGACACATATGAATTTTGTGTATTTGCCAACACTTAATTTATGTCACATAAACATAATTAAACATCCTTAACTTTACTTTTATATACAATAAAGAAGTCAAACTATAGTCTAGAGCGTAAAACTACTTTTAAAAGATTTTTCTCATCAGATTAGATATCTTAGATTAATATCCTTAACTAAATGAGTAATTAACTCTATAAAATATTTAATTAACCATATTTAATCCAAGTATTAATAAGTTATTCTTAATACTTAAATTAATATCCTTAACTAAATGCGTAATTAGCTCTATAAAGTAACGAAACAAACAAATTAAACCACATGAACAATTTTGTTTAATCTATGATCTATCATCATTTATGCAAATGATAAATACTTGAATAACGTGGAAGTAAATATTGTTGTTTATTGATGTCCGATTCATTGTATGACACAATTTAAAACAAATAAGAGGTAGCTGATGATGTGGGTCTTAAGTTTGACCTTCTCGTTAATCTGACTCAGCACTGACTATCTGCTTACTGTACTAGTATGCTACTACGATTCCATGCTATCATGTTTGCATGTATGTAATGCATCTTACATACATACATACATGATAATGGTATAACAAGTACATCATGCATTATGATTATATTCTATTATGACCAACATATTTAACATGAACATGTAAAATGATTAAACTTTCAGCCTTTAGGTTATATTAATAAAATACCGATTAACATTCCATTTAGCGTTTCACAATTTAAAATTATGTTAATCACCTGTTATATATAGTAGTAATATATAATATATTTGATATTAATTATTCTAATGTTTAAAAATTATAACTTTTCTTTCTATGAATGCTTTCATTAAGGTATAATTGACGTTTGATTAACGTTCAAGCAGTTTCATATGACAATTATAATGTACGAGCACTATTATTTAAGAATTTTGATAGAGATGTAGTAACTTTTCATTAAAAATTAATGTAGTTATTTAAAAGTTTATTGAAATTCTTGTTTCGCAAATGCTAATCTATTGCGATGAAGAAAAATCAAAATTATGATTATCGATAAACTTACAAAATTTTATAAAATTTTATTTACAAAATAAGTTATATCAATAAAGTAAAGTGAGAGAAGTATGAGAGAGAAAAAAATTGACGTGATCGGTAAACTCTATTTGCAATATCATTTATGGAAATATTGAGTATTTTTAAATTTGCCTATAATATATATACCTAAATCTAAGCGTAATTCATATGCTGTTTGATATGAATTTTATTCATTCTTTCTTATTTTTTCTTTTCAGTTTTTCTATTATATTCACTAATCAATTTTTTCGACTTAAATTTAGACATATATTTATGAGCCTAACAAGCGTCTTTCTTTCATAAAATTCGAGTGAAAGTAGCATTTCTCGTTATATTTTGTTAGGCAAATCGAACAAATAATCCAGGTATGAAAAGGTTCGGGTTTAGCGAGGAAATATGGGCACCCAAAAGGGCAAAAAGACAAGTATAGGTGGCGCTCAAGACGCCAAGTAAAGCCTACAAAATTTATTGTATCATCCAAAAACAACAAAATATAATTATCATTCGAAAAACTCTACTGGATGGACAAATTAGGTGGTGGTTACGATATAATTTGTCGTTTTCCACGAATGTGGATGTGGATCCCACTCTTTGTCGTATCCAACGTCAGCTTGATGTGTTGGAGGCTGAATCCAAATGCCACCCGTGGGTATGAACGTTGTGCCGATTTTTTAAAAATAAGTCCCTTATTTTTTGTCTTTTTTAATTTAAATAGAATAATTGAAACTTTTATGTTTTCCTTGGCATGAACCATGACTTTATAGCACTAAAGTTAAGTTCCAAAAGCATCCAACCCCTGTTAATTATTGTCATAGATAAAACCTAATTAGTTACTACTAAACCAAAGTTAGTTGGATAGAAGATTACTATGCATAATAGCTGTTAAACGATTTTGTAGCTAATATGCAGTAATATTCGCTATGTAAACAATGTTAGTTATTTTATAAGTAGAACTATGTTGTTCGTACAGAGAAATTGGTATAATCGATATGTTGTTTGTACGAAGAAATTGGTTTATTATTGAACGAAACAAGTTATATTTCTTTCATTTACAGGAAATGAGCTCGTAAAGCAGACCAACCTCAGATAACCCATTAATTATTCGTTTAAAGGTTCGTTTTATCAATTTACGAAGCAATTATAAAATAAGATTCGGTGTCACCCGTTAGAACATGTTTAATACAATGATACTTAAGAAGATTCTAAACTTTTAATTTAAGAAACATTAGAATAACGACCCCTAAGAGATTGGTAACCAAATCATAATGTATTGATGCGGCATGAATAATGCCACAAGATTTTATATATTGTTTTTTTATGCAATATGAAATTAAAGGTAGTATATGTAACTCAAATACTCAAATATTATTGTTAGGTGGGAGATCGAAGAAGGAGATAGTGATCTCGACTCTTGATTTCTATTATTTACAGTTTAAATTTTCTCAACTGCATTATAATTATATTGCATTTTACGGATATCATAAGAATACTATATTTTACATGTATCATAAATATACTGCATTATAATATCACTATATTTTACACCTATAATAAATATAATATATAATATAAAGTAACTAGTTTAATCTCTAGTCTCTCTCCCTCTAGAAACCGGACCTTATTATTAACATATTTCATATCATAACTCGTATAAATTAGTCGGTCCAATTAAACTATAGATGCCAGCCTACCTTTAATAAAATAACATCACTGACACGAGGTGAGGTGGATGATGAATATTTTATGAACTGGAAATAACTAAAATAGTAAATATTCAGAAAATATAAACAAAATAGGTTAAGGTAGATATCAAATGTTTCCAACGTCAGCTATTTTGACTTTGACTTTACTAGACAAGTGGATAATGGATATAGGATAAGGTTTTAAACAATTTTTGTTGACGAACCATTTATATATGTAATGTATGGTAGACTAATATTATGTTTTTGATAAAGATTGTAAGTAAAGAAACCGACTAATTGCCAACTTATTACTTTTTATTAAAAACATATTCAAAATTCTAAAAAACTGCTTAATATAAAGTTTTCTGTACAAGTAAAACTACCCAAACCATTACAACTCATTTTGATAGCTTAAATTAATTTTTGTGTTTGTCAAAAATGTGGTTTGTAGTTGTTGCCACACCTAAATCATATTTATGATAATCTAGAGGCTAATAAATTCAAATTCAAATCCAAATTATATAATAATAATAATAATAATAATAATAATAATAATACAACTTATAACTAGCCATAACAAAGAATTGGTTAATAGAAGACACCATTAGCAATAAAACAGTCCACAAAATATACACTTGTTTGTTTAATCACGCTTAGCGGCTTAATCGACTTAGTAACCAAGAAGTGTCCTTTCTTTTGTAATGACTTAGAATCCAACAATAAAGTAGCACTTTTAAGTTGCGTTTCGTTCACGGAATTGATTGGAATTTGATGAAATTGAAATTGAAATTTCATTTCTTAGTTTGTTTGGTTGAATAATTTATAAGTTAATTTCCATCAAATTTCTTCTACTAAAGGAATTGAAATTTCCTTTTCTTTGATAAATTCTAATTCTTTCAAAAAAATTCCACAAACCAAACACAATCTTAATTTACTAGATTAATAAGTCCACAAACCAACTTTATTTAAATGTAAACTATATAATATGGGACAACTAAAGGAAAATTATATTCTAAAAGTCTCAAAAGAATGCTGAAGTACAAGATATATAAAAAATACTATACATCCTTAAACACTATCTAGCCATCTAGGAGCTTTAATTAATAGTCATGGGACACATGACCCAGTGCCAGTTTAACCTACACACGTTTAGTAAAGCAAATGATCACAAATTGACATTGTTTAATTGTTATGTATATGTATATTACTCTCTCTCGGTAAAACCCAAAGGTCAATGTATATTAGTCACAACTCACAACTCACAATCAATAATAAATGGGAATTTATTAAAACCAATCATGGTCCAGTTAGAAGGGTGAACAAAATTAACTATTAATCGATTTCTCACTAATTAATCGACTCAAACTAATTAACCTGTTTGATTTTTGATCTTTCTATTAACCGACTAATTTAGATTGATTACGGTTAATTTATCAATATCGACCCAAGCTAACCGAAATTAATCGCCAACCGATTATAATATACATTATTTATTTTATATATATATTTACACTTAAATACATATAAATTTATAAATGTAATGTAATTTAAATAGACATATACAAAGGCACAAGATACCATTCATAACAAATTAAAATGCGTCTTTGTTTCTCTCGTTCTAATTCTTCATTTTTACCATGTTATTATACCTTGATACGGCCCACTGTAATATATCCACAGGCCTTAACTAGCCCATTTAACAAAAGAACTTGGGAGTTCACTGAATTGGAATATGGGCCTGTTGTTAGCGATTAAAACTATTTTTCTACTAGACATTTTTTAATACAATCCTAAACACCACCTTATTATCCTTTTTCCTATCCATCTTATTTTTTCAGTCTAGTGACGAAGCCACAAACACACACGGTTGAATTCGCAGACACATTTATTCAATTGAAGTGATATATGAGCCCAATTCTCGAGATACACAATTTTCGTCCCGCCAATTATTTTACAACGTCCTTCGTCACATGTAGCAGTAAATCACAAGCTTTAATTCTAATTATCATTATTATGTTACATTCAACAAGAAATCATCACTTCAATCTTCCTTACAAGGTTATATACTTTCTTTCATCAAACATGAAACACTGATTCGATTTGACGGTGACATTACATAGAGGTAACAAATGAGCAACAAGCTGCGCCCTAGTAAATTGCAAAACTAATTATTTTGAAATCAAATTTCAATTTCTTCAATTCATTTTATTCTATTATAATTATTTTCTCATTATTATTTTGTGAAAATTGACTTTCAGTAAATATTTCAGTGGTGGGGTTGGATCATATTCTGGAAAGATGTTCACTTTCACACAAGGTAACTTCAATTTCATATTATAATGCTCTGCTAGTATTGATTTTTCTGTTGACTACTTGTTGACTTTTGATGTCAAATGTTGTGTTTCCATTGATGATATAGATAATAGGTACTGTAATGGTGGATCTTGTTTTCATTTTTCTCTCTAGAAGGATTGAAGTAACAGTATTAATTTTACTTTTATATACTATGAAAGTAAATCCTTGGACATTGAAAGTCAAAGTTTGACTTTTACTGCTGGCTTCGGTACCCCACCGTTATAACAACAAAATGAAGGATCACTATACTTGTTATTCAACTTAAAGTTAATATTTTTCAGATTAAAGAAGACAATGGGAAGCTATTCGACGCACTTCCTCATGTGAGATGTCATAGTGAGTTCAAAAAAGATGAACTTAAGGGGAAAGTGGTCTTGGTTAGGTTCGATTCTAACGTCTTACTTGGAAAAAAGCAGGACCAACATGCTAAAATATTCATCTCCGCTCTTTCGACCATCAAATACTTGCATGAAGCTGGTGCAAAGGTGATTCTAATGAGAAGTTGGTCAGCAAAAATCAAATCAAACCTTCATTCAGCTGATTCCGTTTCAGGTACGTTACCTATTCAAGTGCGACTAGCCGACTACTACTTGGCTATAAATATTTTACATGACATTATTTGTAAGGGGAAATTGTCTAACAAAAATATTTATGTCTATGTTTCAGCGTATTCATCTTCAATTCTCAAACTAAGAGTTGTACCAATGAAGTCTTTTCTTGGACACGAGCAGCCTAAGATGGAAGCTTCTCCAACAGAGAGTATATTTCTTCTTGAAAATATTTCTCTATTTAAAGAGGACGTAGCAAATTGTTCAAGGTTTTCTTAAAAGTTATGCTCGGGGGTTGATATCTTCATAACTGATGCATTTTTCCAGTAACACAAAGCTCTTGCATCAACTGTTGGTGTGACGTCTTTCTGCTATGCCTCTATTGCTGGTTTCCAGTTTGAGCAGGGTCTAGTACAGCTCAAGAAGGCATTTGGGACAAAAAAGAGCCGTATATTGCCATGGTACCATTTTATAAAATTGAAGACATTAGATTTACATTGGCATCTTAACAGAATCATAAGAGATATTAGTGCCGGTTGGGGAGGTAACCTTGTTGAAAAAGCAGGTGCTGTGTATCATTTAGTTTCTGTTGCTGATGGTTTGATATTTGTTGGAAATATGGCGTTTCAATGCATGCTCTTGGATTGCCGGTACCTTAAAAATTGGTGGAGGCTGGAGCATTTAAAGAAGCTGTTAGAATAATACAATTAGCAAAATCTAGGAATATTTCCATTTTGTTTCCCAAAGATTTTTGGTGCCTAAACAATCATCTTTAGGAACCGGAACTAGTTCCTGCTCATTGCATTCTCGAAGGTAAGAGTTTAATAGTATATCAGAAAAGTGAATATCAATTTAAATGTTGACTAATTCAAGATTCTTCTACTAGTCTTCTTGAGAACCTGCTTATTTTCATTGTTCGATTCTCTTAGGTTGGTCACCTGTGCTTCTTGGGGCAAATTCATTGGAAGAGATAACCACCTTCCTTTCAAAGTCCAAGGTGATAAATGCAATTTCTGAAGCCTGTTTTGATAGAAACCTAACACTTGTGTGCTTTTAATACATGCATAAGTATGGTGCTTACGTCTCATGTGCTATATCAGCTCTTAAATCCGTACATATGCAATATATTGCAGAAAATTTTGTGGATTGCTACTGTTAAATTCGGCTCATCAACTCATGATACCAATGGGACCTCAATGTTGGCAAAACTGCTTGGAAAATTAAGTAAAGGAAATTGCAAAGTCACAGTTGTTGGTAATATGGCATGTGAAGCTTTAATGGGGGAATCAATGACTTCATCATCTTGCAACATCATTGAAAGTGCTTCAGTTGTATGGGAGTTTCTCAAGGGACGAAAGCTTCATGGGCTTATGGCTCTGGATAGAGTGCAGTTTGCTTCTTTTTCTTTTAGCCGGTAAAATGTGGTTTTAGTTACATATACATATACACGGATAAATAATATGGTCTCTTGTATTCGAAGGCATAGTTTACAGTTTGATGATAATGTTTGATTACGTTTACTGTGTTCAGGGATACCCATATATTATTGATTGGCATGCAATTTATGCTGATCCATCTCGGCCTTTGCTTGTTGACATTGGAAGTGGTATTGACTTTTCTTTTGACTTCCTACAAGTTGCTCAATGCATTGATATTAATGTTTCCATGTCCAGATGCAAATTAAATAAGTCAGGTTTGTTTCTGTCTGGTTGTTAACGTATTTACGTTTAAACATCACACTTGGCTTTTCGTTGAATATAAACTATCTTTCTTGAAAATATAAAGAGTATAAGTATGATGGTCTTTTTGACATTTACATTTCTAATTGATGGAACAAAAACCATTTTTACAAACTGTAATTTTTGTTGTTGCCAACACTGACAGTTTGTAAATGTCAATCTCTGTTAAAAGTTACAGATCACAGGTAATGGATTATTTCTCTTTGGAATGGCAAGAGAGAGGAAAGATATGAATTTTCTTGGATACGAGATAAATGGGAAGGTTGTCAAGCTTTTCGTTGAACATTCTACCTTCTTTTTTTTCCCTTTCTTTCACATTGTGCTGAATTTGGTCGGTTTTCTCTGTATCTTGCATCTTTGCAGCTAGTAAAGCGTTGCCTGGAAACCGTCCACCAATCCAGCTTAAAAAATGGGTATAAGTTTGTTTATTTTGTAGAATCTTCTTTCTATAGTAGCTGATTAATATTATATAAGTATGTTTTTTTTTTATTTGATGGTTGTTGTCTTTTGAAATAATCAACTGCCAGATACTTCATTGAAACAAATGCAACATCAACATTTCAATCAATTGTTTCGGGTTATCCTGGTGAACTAAATCTGCACCAATACAGGTAACAATTTAGTAATGGCATTTGAGTGTACTTTCAACAGTCTTGCAGTTGCATGTTAATGTGGTTCTTTAAGTACTAAAAATAACACACACACACACACACATATATATATATATATATATTTATATGCAGTGTCCAAACCCTGAATTCAATAGACCAGAACATAGGTGGAAAATGGTGCAGCGTTCACTTATTGAAGCCATAGCTGATCTTCTGTCCTCGGATGGAAAGGTAACGTTAATCAGATTATTTAACATAGATAATTAGTAACAGTTAAAAATGTTAATAATCTCTATGTTAACTGATTTGTGTGTGTTGAAAACCAGGTGTTTCTTCAATCTGACATAGAAGCTGTTGCATTGAGGATGAAACAACAATTTCTGAAATACGGCAATGGGAAGTTCATCGTGCATCACCAACAAGAATGGTTGACGGAAACCCCATTTGGAGTTGAGTCAGACTGGGAACAACATAGTCTGCAACTTGGACTTCCGATGTACAGATTGATGCTTTCGAAATCAATGAAACGATGACAATTTTATATAATCATATTCGTAATTTTAATTTTCACAAACACACATGGGATCACACCTCAAATTAGTGAACCAAATGATGACATACTTTAGTCTAATTCACATGATTTCGATAATGCATTCTCCAACACAAAATAGAAGCTTACTTTAATTTCGTGGACCAAACCATTTCTCAAGGATAAAGCCTCTTCACTTTTCGTGACCATGAAGTTGCTATAAACATTACAACCATCAATTAAATTAAATTAAATTAAATTAAATGTTAAATATTAAAAGAAAAACATTGTTATTTAACTTATTTTAATGTGTTTTCCAAGATAAATCAAGTTAAAAGACGGTGATACTTTTAAAAAAGAAATATTATTTTAGGTATAGAATACACCGACATAAAATAATTACATTTTGCTGATGCCATGTGTCTTTAAATCGTATCCTATTTTTACTTAATTTAAAGAAATAACTATCAACTATAAATCTAACATAAATCTAGAAAAGGAAACGTAAAGAAAATAGAAAATAAACAAAATTTTGAACTCTCAAAAATACAAACGACAGGAAAGTTAACCGTGGTTAGCTTTTATTATTCATTTGGGTCCGAATCGTAATCGGAATTTTGGTTTGGGTCGGTTCGAACGTCATCGTCATCGTTCTTTCTCTCTCTTTTTCTCTCGTAAGCATCTTTGGTTCGTGTTGTACTCAATTCAATTGTTTTATTGACTTTATTTGCATGTAATTATTTGGTATATATATGTTTAGTAGTTGACTTTACATTGAGTTAGGCTTGATTTTCAATTCAATTGAATTCCCGAACGCATTTCTGTATTTACGGTGTTTTCTAGGGTTAATTCGAGTTCAATTTCAATTCTTGATCGCCTAATTTGGTAAAGAAATAACGATCTTAATTATTCTTGTTTAGGGATTTTGTTAATGGTGATACTTTTGATTATTAAATTGTTATTAGTTAGGCAATGCTTGCCTAAGTTAAAGCTTTTTAAGTTGATTCTACGTATATGCGATTTTTATTATGTGATGATATGAATCTGGCTAAATTGGGACTATGTGTTCAATTTTCCCCCAATTGTATGTATATGTGAATTCTTATATATATATATATATTACTATTACTATCATTGCATCTGGATTTAAACTGACTTATAGGTTGAAACGAATCAGTTTACAAGGTATAAAGATCATGAAACTTCCAACACTGCCTTGACATTTATACATGAATATGGAGTCACAAGTTTTGTGCCGTGATGCATCCGATATACCCGAAAATGTGTTTATTAAAGATGTAATTACATCTGAAACACATCATGTTGCATCAAATCAGCCAGGTACATACAGGAAGATTAAATAGTTGATTTCGTAGATATATTTAGTACCGAGCTTGGGATTAATGTTATACGATTTATAATTTGATCCAGCGAAGAAACAAACACGACAGTGGGCTGCTTGGACACGTCAGGAAGAGGAAAGCTTCTTTAATGCTTTACGTCAAGTTGGCAAGGCAAGTTGTTTATGTAATATGTAATTGTTAAATATATGATACTGAAAGGGGTGAAAACTAAATACATTATGAACATAATATGTGTTGCAGAATTTTGAAAAGATAACCGCGCGTGTTCAGAGTAAAAACAAGGATCAGGTTAGACACTATTATTATCGGCTTGTGAGGCGTATGAACAAATTGCTGGGTCCAGAACTTTATCTTGATGCCAAAAATCATAAAGAGACAAATGCTGCCATGCTTCGGTGGTAAGCAATCATAATTTATATATACAAATGGTGTTATTGTATGATTCTGCTGCACATCTTGTTACAGTTGAATTGTTTCTTTTATAGGTGGTCATTACTTGAAAAGCATAGCTGTAAAGCCTCAAAGCTTCACCTGAAGCCTCGAAGATTCAAGATTTTCTTGGAGACGTTGGTAATTATATTCTCATTTCTGAAGGCAATTTTTTTTTTACTTTGCTTGTGCATCTATCAAACTGACAAATTGTTGCTATAATATGAAGGAACACCAACTATTGAAAGACCGGAAGAAGAATATAAAGAAACGACCTCTTCAGGGGGAAAACTGTTCTGTAACACCATCAAATTCAGTCTCAAATCAGGGTAAAGCCTGCACGCATGATGCTCGTGTCAATCTTGTTCTTGTTGATGGTCAAACCACACATAATGTGAGTTCTGGAAAAGGAGTTTCACTCAGACGCAATGCAAACACATGTTTAGATCGGAACAACTGTAAAGGAGAGTTGTCTTCTGTTAAACAAGCAAGACAGAGGCGGAGACCAGGTGAGTTTTTAATTATATCTTATTTTTGTCTCTGCCTTTTTTATTATATTCATTGTTTATTTACATTGGAGAACTTTGGTTAATTGTATTAAAAAGGTAGTGCTGCATATAAAAAATGGGAGAAGGCTGCAATAGCTGGAGTGTCATTAGTTGCTGATGCTGCTGCGCATTTGGAGCAGACCGCCCTGGATAAATTAGTGGATAGTGTAAAACATATGCACGGTTGGTTTCCAAATTTTCCATCTTTACCAAAACCTGCAAAGTTAATTTCCATATAGTTTGATTCAAATATCCTGTTTGCTTTCAGGAGACAAAGGTTTAAACTCTGTTGCGAGAGATATTCCCCGTGTGCCATCTTTTCATCAGATGATGTGTACTGCCAACAACGTACAACCTTTGACCAAACTTAAACTTCAGCTATTTCCAGTCAGTGAAAGTATACGCAGAGCATTGGAAATGGTATGAACGTATATTTATGCCAGGTTTATTAGTTCTTTTTAAAGTGTATTACTTTGATGCTTAGACTTTGATCTTTTGTCAGGACAATCACAACCCACATTTGGAGCTCACATTAAGTTCTAGAAAGAAAATATCATCGGTTTTGGAACATATGAATCGTAAATGGGGAAGGTGTAGCATAGCATCTGGAGAACTAATGCTTCTGCCTTACTATGCTGAGAGTGTTAATCTCATGAGCTGTCAGAAATGGACTCAACATTCAGTTTTAAGTGCAGCAGACGTATATGCTTCAATTGGAAGTCCTTCAGTTTTCCGCTTAAGGTGTTGACTTTTCTAGACATATTTTAAACTAAGGACTACTTTATGCTACAAGAAGTACTCATATGTTGTATTTTTTTTTTGTCAAGGTACGGTTGGTTTGCAAATACACCCCAAGAACCTCAATCAACTGGTGCTGCCCAAAGATTGAATATGAACGGTGTACAGGTTCGTGATTGAAACCTAACTAAATTATGATGTTCTAATATATATATGAATGTTAATATTAATTAGATATTTAGAGTTAGTATTTGATGTTTGGTTGATGCTAATTGCAGGATAAGTCTCACAAGAATGCAGCTGCATCAGTATTTGATTGGGCAGACAGCCTTACCAACATAAGTGTCGGTGATCTGCTTGCAGATGTATCTCATGGTGGAAGTGCCAACTGCATTACGTCAGGGTCTCAAATTCCATTCAGTTGTGATTCCTTTGATGCTGCAATTGCTGCTCATATAAGTAAAAATCTTGGCAATAATGCTGCCCAGCCCACTGTTGTTTCTTCCATTTGGGATGCTGAAGAAACATGTGATGCATTCACATTTCGGAAGAATTATGTAGCACACACTTCTAAAGAGAACTGCAAACAGGAGCCTGCCGCGGGTCTCGTTCCATCAGGCTCTGCCATTGAGGTTTGAAGTTTGCTTTTTAGTATTATTTTCATTTTCATTCAGTGATCTTAGTACTGGCCAATTAATTCTTGTTTAGATTTTGTGATAATGTATTATGATATGATGTGCTTCCTTTATTCTATGTAGAAAATAGCTGAAACAGATGAGCCTGTGGAGGATTATCCTGCACAAGTAGAGTCAATGGACGAGGGTCATTCTGATGGGAATGCCGAAGATGGTTCTGCAAAAGATCAACACGCTCTTACTGATATATACTGGGTACGTAATATATTATTTTTTATTATTATTTTCTCCTTTTGAATTGCTTCAAGTGTTCTGTTATTGTGTCCCTTATCAAGGGCATTCTAGACGTCTTTTAAATAACCAAACATGTTTATTAGACAAGTTTCTAAGTAAAATGTCATTTTGTTTATTTTTTATTTTTTTGGAGTACTAATTTTCGTGTGATGTTCTAACATATTGTTTTTCTTTCACTGCAGCCTGACTCCTTAGGACCTCTAGAGGTAGACGTTCCTCCCTGTAGATATCAAAGTAACGACCTTATATTGAGTGAGTCTCTTAGCGGATTGAGTCGTATTCTAGCTAGCAGCCTTGATGCCTTTCAGAATTGTTCTTTCTTTGAATTGGAGCAGAGAGAACCACCAATAGATCGGGAAGTTGATAAGAAAACCGGTAGTTAAGTTGGAGTTACTTTTCCACCCATTATGGATAGTTTCATGGGCATGCCTGCTATTACTGGAAAACCTTTCCATGTTAATATAATTCCCTAACACCCAACACTGACCTTAGCACACCTTTGTACAACTTTTGGAGCATGCTCCTTTGTACCACTTGTAAACCACCCAGTTGGTTTAGATAAGTACGGTTATTGGTTCCATCGTTCTTTATCTTATGGTTCTGATTTGGTATGGTTTGGTCACAATGAACACACTAAACATAGTGGGAGTTTTTGTTCCATTTTATACTGCTATTAGTCTTCATACATATTTGTGACTTTGTCTCAATTGGGACTTGAATCCACAACCTTGGGTTGTTAGATTAACTTGATGCTGCTAACACATGGTACAAACTTTCTTATAAGAATGTAATATTTTAACACAAAGGTATAGTGTCACCATGTACAAACACACTACATGAAGACATTCATCACAGATCACAGATGCACTGTTTACTTGTATAAGCATTAAAGTGTAACCAGTCTTGAAATTAGCTTTAAGAGGTCAATGTTGAGTGCTAAACTGATGAGGAATTTGAAAACATGTGCACAGAAGCAAACACCAAAGCATTTAACAATTGCTGATTCGCAGATCGCTGAAAAAGTATACATAAATAGCAGCATGACCTTCTATAAAGGCATTTTAGAACACACTTCTTACCATTCAAAGGCAAGGTATTCGATGACAAAACAAATATATCAATTATGAAAATCACCAGAGGAGGAAACTCCCATACCTGAAGAAATCGAATCAAACTCAACATCAGAATAATTTAGGTTATGCATAAATTAAAGCAAATTATAAACAAAAGAACATACCATCGTTGCTATAAGGAACAATTTTAAGTAGCTTGAGGCAAGAATTGCGAGCCATATACTATACCTGAAAAGGGATAAAAACAAAAAGATGCAAATATTCTATAACCATACAGTGTAGGACATTCCGACACTAGTATGAAACTGGGGATATATATTACGAAATTAATCATGTATCAACAATGCCTCTTGGAAGAATCATAACCGCGTACCTGGATACCTAAGAGGAATATTCAATAAAGATCTTGTTCCAACAAGTATCATACTAATAAACAAAAGATTTCCAGCAATGATGTCCAACAATATCTATAGTCACAACGATGATTTTGAGTCCAATATATGATATAATTGGTATCTAAGCATGAAAATGATACGTACCTTTGCACAGGCCAAATTAATGAAGTTAAGCTCGGATCTGAACCCCAACCATCTTCACTTGTAAGTAGAATGGATATTCTGTCTTATTAGGTAGCTAAGGGTAACAGTAATGAGTATGTGATTACCAAATTACTTGCTGAATGAGATTACACAATCTGACCATTATCATTAGGAGTATAAAATGGGCTGTTCAACAGAATAATAAATATAACAGATCAAACATAAAGAAAAAGGAGAGAAAAGTGGATACAAGTATCCAAGAGAAGAAACCCAAAACTCAACTTCCACATCAGTCCCTGCAATAAATATGATAAGGATTTCAAACAACTAATTGTAACTTGACAGTGTGTGTGCGCTAAAATGATATGTAGCAAACCGTCTGGACCTCAAAGTTCATAGCTTCCTGATCAAACATGTTATAGAAGAGATGTCTATATGTTTTTGCCTCGTGAAGAATCAAATCAATTAGAAGAATCTAAAGAATGTGAAAGTGAAAGCTAGTCACAGCTATAAATTAACCAATTTACATATAATTATTCATAAAAGACTGATTTTTTACCATGATCTCACATTCAATGTAGTCGTCTGCAACTACTCTGCAATTTTGCTGTTATCATGATTTTAACAAATCTTTTACGTAAATTAGCTTTCAAATGAGGAAAATAAAGCCGGTTATGATTGAATAGTTTAAAATACTACTTACACATTTCATCGGGCGGATATTTCCAGGTGAATATTGCACGTAGAGAGTTTTTATATAATATCCACACTGGACACATCGGAAATTCATCTCTTCCAACCAGCCGCCTGTTATTTGCTGAAAACCATAACAAACGTGACTTAGAACACTTGGTAATTAATACTTTATATAAACAATTTCGAATCGAAAAGTTTACAATAAGTTTCAAAGTTGTTATGTTTCTTTCTAAGATGATAGATACTATTATAATGTGAAATAGTTAGTGGCAAGAGCAGAGGAGTTAATGTCATTACTCATTAGAACATGGGTATTGTTTGATTGTTTTGTTTTGCTTACAATAAGTAAATTTTATTCAAATAGTGTATGGACTACTCGGTAACCATATTGAACAAGTGTATAACATTTATTTCTAAATAGTGTATGGAGTACTCGGTAATCATTAACAAGTTGCTCTGTTTCATTTTTGTAGTACTAGTTTCATAATTGTACTCGACTATACATTTAAATCATTTGTGTGCATATATCCTCAATAGTGATAGTGAAGCGGATCAGATATGATATATATCTACGATTATTGTACATACCTATCCACTA
This sequence comes from Logfia minima, assembly GCA_963921325.1. Classification (NCBI taxonomy): domain Eukaryota; kingdom Viridiplantae; phylum Streptophyta; class Magnoliopsida; order Asterales; family Asteraceae; genus Logfia; species Logfia minima. Next base: position 5,008,515 of record OY992770.1, read on the forward strand.
GTCATATTGGGGTACGGGACTAAGACTACCTAGGTACATGTGATTCAATTTTGGACCAAGTTTCACCATTAATACTGAAAATATTCGTATCCATCTAAAACTGGATACATTCGTTTGAAAAGCTTTTTTACTTATATAATGTATATTGTATTTTCAAATTTACTTCCATCAAGTAAACAGAAAAGAGATCAGTCAAATACGTACAATTTTACAAATATTTTGCACTCTCCAACCGCAAACCGATAGAGGCCCATGAACAAAAAATTATCAAGTGCAAAACAACAATTTCTATGTCCAGAATGGCTGACCAGAAAATTAAAAGTCCTCATGCTGTATTTGTTAAAAAATGAAATATTGTGATTGGGAAATTCATGGGATCAGTCAATGGTCAGCATCATCTCCAAGAATTCAATGATCAACCAACGCTCTGTTTTCCTCCATTACAGCTCCATGACCTTTTAGATCTCTATTGTAGTGCCTATAAATAAAGGCTTTTCTTTACTTTGTAAATGTATTAAAAGAAAACTAATACAATATATATCCCTCTGATTATTCAATTCTAACATGGTATCAGAGCAATGTTGAGTGGTTCTAGGATCAAACAACACAGTTCTCATCATCTACGGGTCACCCGCAAATTCTTTCTTACCAAGCTACCATGTCTAGTGACGATAGCTCAGCCCACAAAACCAACATTAGCAGGGAAGAGTTAACCATTCAAATCGCCAATCTCATTAAAAATGGTCTCGGTTCCCAGCCCCAGAACCCAAAACAGAATCTGTCTGATAGCCTCAAGATTAGCCTTAACCTCAACAGTCAAAATTATGCTTTATGGGCTCGGATGATCAAAGTGGCAATAGGAGGAAAGTCAAAAGTCCTACTAAGCCATTTATCCACAAATCCCCCAGAAACAACAGATGAGAAGTATGAGCAATGGGAGCAAGATGACCTGATTGTCTTCTCGTGGCTTATACAAAACATAGAACCTACCCTTGCTAGCAATTTGACTGAGTTTCCCACTGCAAAATCACTGTGGGATGCCCTGGTTATCACTTATAGCAGTGGCAAGGACAAACTTCAAACATTTGACTTGCATGTCAAGGCAAATGAAATCAAGCAAACTGGTATGTCTCTCGAAGACCTGTGGATCATGATGCAGGGGATCTGGGGAGAGATAGAAAGAAGAGACCCAAACCCCATGAAATGTACAACTGACATCACGGCCTACAACAAAATTAGAGCTGAACAGAAATTGTTCCAATTTCTAAATGCCCTTGATCGCAAATACGACCCCATCAAAAGAGAAATCTTGCGATGGGATCCCTTGCCCTCAGCCGAAGAAGCCTACGCTGCCGTAAGAAAGGAAACTGCTCACCAACATATTCTTGGGGCAGCTTCAGGAGACACACCTTCACAACAGGGTGTGGCGACCGGACTTGTAGTCACTGGGTCAAGCGAAACCGAGGGCTCAGGACTCATCGCGAATGTCGCACCCCCAAGACGCGTGGCAGCGGAAGGTATGGGGTGTCATGGGGGCGGCGACCAAATCAAATATCACAACACAAGAGTTACAACAAACGACCTCTATATGAGACGTTTTCAAAAATCATTACATTACAAACTTAAAAGTGTTTACATAAAAGCTAGGAGTTCGCATCCGATTCGTAGAATCACATAACTATTATTACAAAATATAGTATATGCAATCTAATTCCTTGGTTGTTTCAAAATATGCGACTCGAGCTATTGCTTCCAAAGCATCCTACTGCGGCTGGTCACCTGAGAATACATACTAAAAGAGTCAACATAAAGTTGGTGAGCTCATAGGTTTGAAAACAATTGATATTATATTATATGGAACGTGTGGAACACAAGATTTCCTGTTTGTATCATCCAACAATGATAGTAATGTATTACAAAAATGTAAAAGAGGTGTATATTGTTGCCATGAGCCCATAGTTCGAGCTTAACTGTGGTGTCGGGTCACAATCATGTGCCACGATCGTGGTGCCTCCCAGCGAGTGCCTAATCCAACACTCGTAAGAACAAATGATAATGCGTCCGTTTGACCAGTTAGCGCGACTAACCCGGACGGGGGATGTCAATCCCAAATAGTACTATTCATTAACATTCACGCTATAACGATACTAACAAACTATGTGTGGGGGACTTTCAGGATTAGTTAAATACTCATGCAACCAATATATCGTGTTTTGTACTTGCGTTCACATAAAATAGCAGTTGTTAAAAGCAATTGTATGTATTCTCACCCCTGAGTGGAAATAGTGGAAAAAGGGGCTATGAAACTCACCTGAGATTAGCCTGTTACTTAGCAAATAACAAGTAGCAAGCAATTCGTGTTCCCAATTGAAATCTTCTAACGCCCTAGACGTATAAGATTGTGTAAGTAGATGTCTTAAAAGACCATCTATAGTGATTGTATAAGTGGAGGGTTAATGTCCACTTATAAGTTAGTAGTTCACTTAACTAGTATGTCCGTTCTTGTTTACTTATCGAAAGACGTGTACGAAACGTTGGTGAAAGTTGTTAAAACATAATGTTGAATTGAGTGGTAAGTGGGTGAAACCCACGAATGACGGGGGTCCGGGGGCAGTGCCCCTGATGGCGGGGTCCGAGGGGTGGCAACCCCTGGTGGGGTCCAAGGGGCAAGGCCCCTGGCTGGGGTCGAGCTGCCAGGTCAGCGCGAAATTTTTTTTTATTTCAACCTACATCTCTTTAGTAAAAATGCTTTGATTCTGGGTTTTTAGCGACACAAGGCTTGTGTCGCTAATGTGATCTTGGCGACACAATACTAGTGTCGCAAGTGTGATTTAGGCGACACAATATTAGTGTCGCAAGTGAGGTTTCGGCGACACAGGGTTAGTGTCGCTAAGGTGGTTTCGGCGACACAAGGATAGTGTCGCTAAGGAGGTTTCGGCGACACAAAGATAGTGTCGCTAAGGTGACGGTTCAAGGCTATAGCGACACAAGGATAGTGTCGCTAATGACTACTGGGCTTCAGCGACACAAGGACCAAAACATATCAGTTTTTCCAATTTTATTTCGTAATCTAAATGTTCGAGAAAAAATCCAAGAAAAATATATGTTGTTTCTTATTATGTTAGGTACTTAAAATAATTTTTATAGAATTTTTAATCGAGTTTAAGTATTTATAAAAATTATGGATTCTCACAAAGGTCAAAAAGTAGCCAATCAGGAGACATGCAAGGTGATTGAGTTTCTGGGCAGAATGCGTGCGTTTTTGGACAAGGTCATCTGAATGACTATTTTTCTCAACGAAATTTATGAACTTTTGGCGGTGGTTTCAAGTCTTTTAGAGATGTAAATCTCGAGTTATGACTAAAACAATGAGAGACAAATTTCTGTCTTTTTACCCAGCCCGCCTACATGTTTTTGTAAAAATCATTTCAGGCATCAAACGAGCTCCAAAAATTATGAGACCAGTGGCAAATGAAAGATAACTTCTTAAACTTAATTTTAGCCTTTTGAATCGTTTATTTTGGTCAAGTTTTGAGGTAGATATCACCTCCCAAAGTTAGACAAATTTTCTGGCCGGATTGCATGCAAAGTTCTTGCATGTTTAAAGTTATGAAAAACGATTTTTATGTAATCTTTTGGACATATATTAGTTAGGTGAGCACTTTAACATGTTTATAGATGAATTACAAGTATTATAAAAGAGTTATATATTCTTACAAGATTGAAAAACCGATTGAAATGGAGAGGAAGGTGAGGAAGAGCTTGATTTCTTGACTTTTCTTTGAAATTATGGTGGCGGTTTGTGGTGGTGGAGTGGTGGTTGGTGGTGGTGATGAGGTGGTTGATGGTGGTGGAAAGATGGCAGATTTTTAGAGAGAGAGAGAGAGTTGAGAGTGTAGAGAGAAGGATGAGAGAATTTGGGTTGTGTGTGTGTGAAAATGGAGGGGTTAGGGGGGTGTTTTGTGGGGTGGGCTTGGGCCATATTTGGAGTGGGCTCCTTGGATCAGCCCAAGCCGAATTGGGCCTGGCCCAAAAGTGTTTCAGGCTCGTGACTCGTTTTCTCGACTTCGTGTTTCGTTCCCCGATCGTTTAAACGTTAATTTGTGATTTAAAAAGTCGATAATATACGTTGAGCTTTTGTATAAGCTTTTAAATTTGTGAATAATATTCGGGATAAGTAAGTATTCTTAAAATATTAAATTGAGTCACAAAAGTATATTTCGGGTGTCAATCGGGTGTCGGGCTCGGTTTGCGCGTTTTTGTCGCGTTTGTTACGTTTTAAACAAAACGTCAAAGTTTTTCGTGTATTAGTATTTGAAATAATAATATAGGGTATACAACCACCATTTTAACTATAAATATGATTACGTTATCTATGGAAAGTTTTCACCAACGTCGTATAAATAGTCGGACCACGTCCGGTTGTTTCGCGTAATTACGAAAAATTACGAAAGTGTAATTCAAACAATTACGTAAGTGTACATACACACATATACAAATAGTTGCAAATAATCACAAGTACTTAGCCTAATACAGAACTAAATACACGAAATTTGGGTTCTAGTTTAAGGTAATCATTACCCTAAAGGGTCGGGTGTCACATTCTCCCCTTGTTAGGGGAATTTCGTCCCGAAATTAGTTTGTTGTTGCAGTCTTTGGGGTATCTACGAATAGATGAGGGTATTTCAGCCGTATTTGGTCTTCCCGTTCCCAAGTGAATTCAGGACCACGCCTAGAACTCCACCGGACTTTAACGATGGGAATTCGACTATGTTTTAAACGTTTGACCTCACGGTCCATTATTTCTACGGGTTCCTCGACGAAATGGAGTTTGTTATCAATATGGATTTCGTCGAGCGGGATAACAAGTGTCTCATCAGACAGACATTTCTTCAAGTTAGATACGTGAAAGGTGTTGTGCACACTACTGAGTTGTGGTGGTAGCTGCAGACGATATGCCACCGGACCGATTCTTTCAAGAATTTCGAATGGTCCAATGTACCTAGGGTTCAGTTTACCGCGTTTGCCAAAACGAATGGCACCTCTCCATGGTGACACTTTCAAAAGTACTTTGTCCCCAACTTGGAACTCTAGTGGTTTGCGTCTCACGTCAGCGTAACTCTTCTGACGATCACGAGCGGCTTTCAGTCGGTTTTGAATGGTTACGATTTTCTCGGTCGTTTCATGAATGATTTCGGGACCGGTGATTTGACTATCGCCAACCTCGGTCCAACAGACGGGTGATCGACATTTTCGACCATAGAGTGCCTCGAAAGGTGCAACACCGATGCTGGTGTGATAGCTGTTGTTGTATGAAAACTCACATAAAGGTAGGTGGTTTTCCCAATTGTTTCCGAAGTCAACTACGCAAGCTCGTAGCATGTCTTCCAAAGTTTAGATGGTTCGTTCGCTTTGACCATCGGTTTGTGGGTGGTAAGCGGTGCTCAGATCCAGACGAGTACCGAGAGCTTTTTGAAGTGTTTGCCAGAATCGAGAGGTGAAGCGGCTATCTCTATCCGAGATGATCGAGATGGGTATGCCGTGTCTCGCTACAATCTCTTTGATGTAAATGTGAGCCAAACGCTCCATCTTGTCGGTTTCTTTGATAGCGAGGAAATGGGCAGATTTTGTGAGGCGATCAACGATCACCCAAATGGTGTCGCAACCGCTCGGGGTTTTCGGCAGTTTTGTGACGAAGTCCATGGTTATTTGTTCCCATTTCCATAGAGGTATTTCGGGTTGTTGGAGTAATCCGGAAGGTTTCTGATATTCGGCTTTTACTTTGCAACAGGTTAAACATTTGCTAACATAAGTGGCTATGTCAGCTTTCATGTTGGGCCACCAATATCGTTGTTTGAGGTCATGATACATTTTATCGGAACCAGGATGAATAGAGTATCGGGATTTGTGAGCTTCATCCATCACCAAATCCCGTAGGTTCCCAAAGTTTGGTAACCAAATTCGGTTGGAGAAGTATCGGGTTCCGTCGGATTTTATTTCAAATTGCTTATCCATGCCTCGCAAGGCTTCGTTTTTGACGTTTTCTTCGTTGAGTGCTTCGAGTTGAGCGGAAGAAATTTGGGTAGTTAGGTTGTTGTGAACTGTTATGCCAAGGGCTCGAGCTCGGAGGGGTTTTTGTCGTTCCTTTCGACTTAGGGCATCAGCAACAACGTTTGCCTTACCCGGGTGGTATCGAATTTCGCAGTCGTAGTCGCCAAGTAATTCGACCCAACGACGCTGTCTCATGTTTAATTCTTTTTGATCGAAAATATGTTGAAGGCTTTTGTGGTCGGTGAAAATGGTGCACTTGGTACCATATAGATAGTGTCTCCAGATTTTAAGTGCGAATACAACGGCTCCTAACTCTAAGTCGTGTGTCGTATAATTCTTTTCGTGGACTTTTAATTGTCGTGAGGCATAGGCGATAACTTTATCCCGTTGCATTAGCACACAACCAAGCCCCTGGTGTGAGGCATCACAGTATACCACGAAGTCATCGTTGCCTTCGGGTAGGGACAAGATCGGTGCGCTGCAGAGTTTCTGTTTCAGAAGTTGGAAGGCATTTTCTTGTTTGTCGGTCCAATCGAATTTCTTGTCTTTTTGAGTCAGGGTGGTTAGGGGTTGGGAAATTTTGGAGAAATTCTCAATGAATCGCCGATAGTACCCAGCGAGTCCTAAGAATTGACGTACTTCGGTTGGAGTGGTAGGTGCTTTCCAGCACTTGATGGCTTCGATTTTTGATGGATCAACGTGTATCCCTTGACTGTCAACGACATGCCCTAGGAACTGTACCGTTCTCATCCAGAATTCACATTTGGAAAATTTGGCATATAACTCTTCGTGTTTGAGTAATTCCAATATGGTTTTCAGGTGTTGGCCATGTTCGGTTTCGTCGCGCGAGTAGATCAAGATGTCATCGATAAACACGATAACAAACTTATCTAGATATGGTTTGCACACCCGATTCATAAGGTTCATGAATACAGCCGGTGCGTTGGTTAAGCCGAATGGCATCACTTGAAATTCGTAATGCCCGTAGCGAGTCCGGAAGGCTGTTTTTGGGATGTCAGTGTCGCGAACGCGGAGTTGGTGATAACCTGACCGTAGATCGATCTTGGAGTAAAAGCTCGACCCTTGAAGTTGGTCGAACAGGTCATCGATTCTTGGAAGTGGGTATCGGTTCTTGATGGTTAGTTTGTTTAATTCGCGGTAGTCGATACACATACGGAAGGATCCGTCCTTCTTTTTCACGAAAAGGACCGGAGCTCCCCAAGGTGAAGAACTCGGTCGGATGAATCCTTTATCCAGGAGTTCCTGTAATTGGGTGGACAACTCCTGCAACTCGGATGGGGCTAATCGATATGGGGCTCGTGCCACGGGAGTAGCTCCGGGCACAAGGTCTATTTGGAATTCGACTTGTCTAGGCGGGGGAAGGCCAGGCAAGTCTTCGGGAAAGACATCAGGAAAGTCTCGGACAATGGGAACATCCTCTAGTCGCTTTTCTTCTAATTTCTTCTCTGTTACGTGTGCGAGGATTGCATGATATCCTTTTCTCAGGTATTTTCTAGTTTTCATGCATGAAATGATGTTAAGGTTAGGTTTCTCGGTCTCCCCTTGTATGACCAAAGTTTTACCGGTAACGAGGGGAATACGAATGATTTTATCGAAGCAGACAATTTCAGCACGATGTTTGGACAACCAGTCCATGCCAACAATGATATCAAAGCTCCCGATTTCGATAGGCATTAGATCTATGGGAAAGAGTTCGTTTACGAGGTTTAGTGTGCAATTGGGTATTACCCTATCGGCCGCAATCAGTTTGCCATTGGCTAGTTCTACAGTGTACTCAGCATCTAAGGGAATGGGAGTGATGGTGAGTAGTGGACATAACTCATTAGAGATGAAACTTCTATCGGCTCCGGTATCGAATAAAACAGAAACAGATAAGTCATTGAGGAGAAACATACCCGTGACAACTTGGGGATCTTGACGGGCTTCTCCAGCTTTGAGTACAAAAGCTCTGCCGCGGGGTTGGTTGTTGTCATTGTTTCGTCTCGGGCATTCATTTCTGAAATGCCCTGGGTTGCCGCACTCGAAACAAGCTTTTGGTGCGTTAGTGTTGGTGTTGGTACGGGTGTCTTGGTTGGGAGTTCTACAGTCCTTGGTTTGATGTCCAAACCGCTTGCACCTGCCACACTGGTTACTGCACTGACCATGGTGATGGCGTTTGCATTTGGAACAGTAGGGTTGGTTTCCGGCGTACCCTTTTCCTTCTCCAGAGCCTGAGGCGTAAGCCCTGACAGTTTTGGGCTTCTGGCGCTGTTGTTGTTGTGGAGCCTGGTTATTTCCCTGCCACTTTCTTTTGTTATCCCCAGTGGCCTTCTCAGCAAGTGTTCCTCGACGGACAATTTGAGCCATAAGCTCATGTGCCATGCGGACGGCACTTTGGATAGTTCCGGGCTTTGAAGAGGTTACGTTACCCTGGATCGATTCGGGCAGTCCCCAAATGTACCTTTCGATTCGTTTGGGTTCGGGGTCCACCATAGATGGACATAGAAGAGCTAATTGATGGAAACGGGTGGTGTAGCTGGTGATGTCGTTTCCTTGAACAGTGAGGTTCCAGAATTCCTCCTCGAGCTGTTGAATTTGCTCTCGGGGGCAGTATTCCTCTCTCAGCATTTTCTTGAGTTCCTCCCAAGGTAATTGGTAAGCAGTGTCGATGCCCACAGTTTGAGCATAAGAGTTCCACCATGTGAGCGCACCGTCGGCGAAGGTGCACGTGGAGAATTTAACTTTGTTTTCCTCTGTGCAGTTGCAGATTCGGAAAACAGATTCCATTTTCTCGATCCATCGGAGGAGACCGATGGCTCCCTCGGTGCCCTTGAAATTGAGAGGTTTGCAGTTCATGAAGTCTTTATATGTGCAGGGTTTCGTTGCTGGTGGGTTTTGTGGGTTAGGTCCATTGTTCCTAGCCGCTCCTTGAGTAGCTAAAGCGTCGGCTACTCCTCGGGCGACTAGTTGAGCTATTTCCTCTGCGCTAAATGTTTGTCGTCGAGGCGGCATGATTCTTTAAGAGAAGACAATATGAACAAATGAGATTTCGTTGAGCTAGAATCAAATTTTCGCAGTTGTGTAAGATAAGTTAGATAAGATTATAAAGAGCTTCACACACGATAATCAATATTAGGATGTAAAATTTGTGGTCGAATTTTAAGCGCAACATAAGTCGATTGCAATAGGTCGATTACAATAATTCAAAGTTTACAAAACGTGTCGGGCATTGATACATCCGACTAGATACGAGAGTTTTCAAAACAAAGTAGTTGGGCACATCTCGCCACAACGGGTTACAAAATAGAATAATAATATCTTAAGGCCGGCTTGGATTTCGTGGAGGGAGTAGTGTGACAACTCGCTCCATGGTTTCGGTGAGTCGGTTGACCATCCTAAGAGTCTCCTCAACCACTGTCCAGCGCTGCTCAAATAGCTGCACCCTTTCCCTAAGCTCTAAGAGTTCGTCCCTAGTGTCTGTGGCCAAATCATTTGCGAGGTTCATGACCTCCGAAACGTCCTCTAGGTGTTGGTAGGTTAGCGATTGATTGTTCCGTATCTCGCCATATTCTGTTTCCATGGTGTCTAGCCTCCTCTCATGGCGGTGGAGTCTGGCGGCTAACACCGGGACAGTGTGGTGAGTGGGTTCTTGGGTGTATGGAGAGATATCCATAGGTTCAGGAGTAACCCGAATTCCCTCTTCGGATCTCCAAGAATTTAGAGTAGTGGGTAGCCAATTCCAACGTCTAGCACTTGCACGGCGGTGGGCTCTGTTTGAGGTGTTGTTATAGGCCGAGGTACTGGGATATGGTCTAGTTCGAGGAGAGTCAGTTGCCCTCCTAGCGGTGCGTATCACACGAGAGTTGGAAGTGGTGTGGTCACGCGAGGCTTGAGTATTGTTTCCTATATTGTTTGGAGTTGTGGTAGGAAAGTCTGCCATTTCTGTGACAAGAGTTAAGTACGTGAGGTCTATATATAACTGTACACATAAAACTTAGTACAAACAGCACGTATAGGGTTTGTCACACTCTATCCTCGGTTCATGTGTTCTAACGTATTCCCATTCACTATAACTATTTCAGAGCTTACATCGATTCACCTTTAATTGTACATAGTTGATCAGGCTATGTTAAATTAAAGTTGAATGATGAAATTCCTGAACTAGTTATACCTAATAAGGAATACCACTTATCGGTTATAGTCTAGGTCCACTAATGCAACCTAGTTCGCTATAACCTTGGCTCTGATACCAAATCTGTCGCACCCCCAAGACGCGTGGCAGCGGAAGGTATGGGGTGTCATGGGGGCGGCGACCAAATCAAATATCACAACACAAGAGTTACAACAAACGACCTCTATATGAGACGTTTTCAAAAATCATTACATTACAAACTTAAAAGTGTTTACATAAAAGCTAGGAGTTCGCATCCGATTCGTAGAATCACATAACTATTATTACAAAATATAGTATATGCAATCTAATTCCTTGGTTGTTTCAAAATATGCGACTCGAGCTATTGCTTCCAAAGCATCCTACTGCGGCTGGTCACCTGAGAATACATACTAAAAGAGTCAACATAAAGTTGGTGAGCTCATAGGTTTGAAAACAATTGATATTATATTATATGGAACGTGTGGAACACAAGATTTCCTGTTTGTATCATCCAACAATGATAGTAATGTATTACAAAAATGTAAAAGAGGTGTATATTGTTGCCATGAGCCCATAGTTCGAGCTTAACTGTGGTGTCGGGTCACAATCATGTGCCACGATCGTGGTGCCTCCCAGCGAGTGCCTAATCCAACACTCGTAAGAACAAATGATAATGCGTCCGTTTGACCAGTTAGCGCGACTAACCCGGACGGGGGATGTCAATCCCAAATAGTACTATTCATTAACATTCACGCTATAACGATACTAACAAACTATGTGTGGGGGACTTTCAGGATTAGTTAAATACTCATGCAACCAATATATCGTGTTTTGTACTTGCGTTCACATAAAATAGCAGTTGTTAAAAGCAATTGTATGTATTCTCACCCCTGAGTGGAAATAGTGGAAAAAGGGGCTATGAAACTCACCTGAGATTAGCCTGTTACTTAGCAAATAACAAGTAGCAAGCAATTCGTGTTCCCAATTGAAATCTTCTAACGCCCTAGACGTATAAGATTGTGTAAGTAGATGTCTTAAAAGACCATCTATAGTGATTGTATAAGTGGAGGGTTAATGTCCACTTATAAGTTAGTAGTTCACTTAACTAGTATGTCCGTTCTTGTTTACTTATCGAAAGACGTGTACGAAACGTTGGTGAAAGTTGTTAAAACATAATGTTGAATTGAGTGGTAAGTGGGTGAAACCCACGAATGACGGGGGTCCGGGGGCAGTGCCCCTGATGGCGGGGTCCGAGGGGTGGCAACCCCTGGTGGGGTCCAAGGGGCAAGGCCCCTGGCTGGGGTCGAGCTGCCAGGTCAGCGCGAAATTTTTTTTTATTTCAACCTACATCTCTTTAGTAAAAATGCTTTGATTCTGGGTTTTTAGCGACACAAGGCTTGTGTCGCTAATGTGATCTTGGCGACACAATACTAGTGTCGCAAGTGTGATTTAGGCGACACAATATTAGTGTCGCAAGTGAGGTTTCGGCGACACAGGGTTAGTGTCGCTAAGGTGGTTTCGGCGACACAAGGATAGTGTCGCTAAGGAGGTTTCGGCGACACAAAGATAGTGTCGCTAAGGTGACGGTTCAAGGCTATAGCGACACAAGGATAGTGTCGCTAATGACTACTGGGCTTCAGCGACACAAGGACCAAAACATATCAGTTTTTCCAATTTTATTTCGTAATCTAAATGTTCGAGAAAAAATCCAAGAAAAATATATGTTGTTTCTTATTATGTTAGGTACTTAAAATAATTTTTATAGAATTTTTAATCGAGTTTAAGTATTTATAAAAATTATGGATTCTCACAAAGGTCAAAAAGTAGCCAATCAGGAGACATGCAAGGTGATTGAGTTTCTGGGCAGAATGCGTGCGTTTTTGGACAAGGTCATCTGAATGACTATTTTTCTCAACGAAATTTATGAACTTTTGGCGGTGGTTTCAAGTCTTTTAGAGATGTAAATCTCGAGTTATGACTAAAACAATGAGAGACAAATTTCTGTCTTTTTACCCAGCCCGCCTACATGTTTTTGTAAAAATCATTTCAGGCATCAAACGAGCTCCAAAAATTATGAGACCAGTGGCAAATGAAAGATAACTTCTTAAACTTAATTTTAGCCTTTTGAATCGTTTATTTTGGTCAAGTTTTGAGGTAGATATCACCTCCCAAAGTTAGACAAATTTTCTGGCCGGATTGCATGCAAAGTTCTTGCATGTTTAAAGTTATGAAAAACGATTTTTATGTAATCTTTTGGACATATATTAGTTAGGTGAGCACTTTAACATGTTTATAGATGAATTACAAGTATTATAAAAGAGTTATATGTTCTTACAAGATTGAAAAACCGATTGAAATGGAGAGGAAGGTGAGGAAGAGCTTGATTTCTTGACTTTTCTTTGAAATTATGGTGGCGGTTTGTGGTGGTGGAGTGGTGGTTGGTGGTGGTGATGAGGTGGTTGATGGTGGTGGAAAGATGGCAGATTTTTAGAGAGAGAGAGAGAGTTGAGAGTGTAGAGAGAAGGATGAGAGAATTTGGGTTGTGTGTGTGTGAAAATGGAGGGGTTAGGGGGGTGTTTTGTGGGGTGGGCTTGGGCCATATTTGGAGTGGGCTCCTTGGATCAGCCCAAGCCGAATTGGGCCTGGCCCAAAAGTGTTTCAGGCTCGTGACTCGTTTTCTCGACTTCGTGTTTCGTTCCCCGATCGTTTAAACGTTAATTTGTGATTTAAAAAGTCGATAATATACGTTGAGCTTTTGTATAAGCTTTTAAATTTGTGAATAATATTCGGGATAAGTAAGTATTCTTAAAATATTAAATTGAGTCACAAAAGTATATTTCGGGTGTCAATCGGGTGTCGGGCTCGGTTTGCGCGTTTTTGTCGCGTTTGTTACGTTTTAAACAAAACGTCAAAGTTTTTCGTGTATTAGTATTTGAAATAATAATATAGGGTATACAACCACCATTTTAACTATAAATATGATTACGTTATCTATGGAAAGTTTTCACCAACGTCGTATAAATAGTCGGACCACGTCCGGTTGTTTCGCGTAATTACGAAAAATTACGAAAGTGTAATTCAAACAATTACGTAAGTGTACATACACACATATACAAATAGTTGCAAATAATCACAAGTACTTAGCCTAATACAGAACTAAATACACGAAATTTGGGTTCTAGTTTAAGGTAATCATTACCCTAAAGGGTCGGGTGTCACAGCGAAAGGTCAACGCCGGTCAGACCAGGGACAACCGGCGGGGTCATCATCTCGGGTGGATAAGTCACGATTGAAATGCGGCCACTGTGGCATGATGAAACACACAAAGGAACAATGCTTCAAACTCGTGGGATACCCCGAATGGTGGACCACTGGCCACAAGAAGGGTAAAGACGGCAAGGAGGTGGCTGCCATGGGTAATCCGGAGATCACCAACAGCGGCGGAGACCACCCAAGAACAGTCGGAAAAGAAAAAGGATTTGGTTTTCTAGTGGCAATGAATAAAGAGAAATCAGGTACAGGGTTTGAGAGTCTCCTCCCAAGCCCTTCCATTTCTAGTACTTCTATTTTTAACCCAAAATTCTTTAGCCCTCAAATTCTTGATTTATTAAACAACCCACAAATCTCTGATTTATCAAAAGGGAAACCTCAAAATCCTGTTACCATTGGGGAGGTTAACATGACAGCGAATTATGGGAAGAATAATGATTCATGGATATTTGATTGTGGTGCTACTGACACCATGACATTTGAACTTTCGGATATATGTTCAATGTCAAAACCTCGAAAATCTCAAATTCATACTGCTAATGGGGGAATAGTTCAAGTGAGAGGAGGAGGAACTATTGAAATCTCACTAACCTTGAAGTTATCAAATTGTCTTTATGTTCCATCCTTATCACATAAATTGTTATCAATCAGCCATGTTACAAAAGAACTAAACTGCACAGTCCTAATGCACCCTACCTTTTGTATCTTACAGGACATCAGGACGGGAATGATTATTGGACGTGGCACTGAACGCCAAGGATTATATTACGTGGATGAAGTGACTCGACAAGGTACTGTGATGTTGGCTCATGGAACAACAAATAGGGAAGCTTGGTTATGGCACAGAAGATTGGGACACCCATCCACTGGCTACTTACATCTTTTATTTCCTAAATTATTTCCCTCAAATAATGTATTAAGCTGTGAAACTTGTGTTTTGGCCAAGAGTCATAAACATGCATTCAAACCAAATAATACTAAGGTAGATTGTCCTTTTTCATTGATTCATTCGGATGTGTGGGGACCAGCAAAAATTATTGGGGGACAAAACTTTCGGTATTTTTTGCTTTTTGTTGATGACTGCCCACGTATGACTTGGACTTATTTCTTGACAAATAAATCCGAAGTATTTGAAAAATTCTCTATGTTCTATACCATGATTAAAACCCAATTCAAAAGAGACATACAAATTCTACGATCTGATAATGGAGGAGAATTTGTTAACACCTCCATGAAAGAGTTTTGTCAAAAAAGGGGGATAATTCATCAGACTTCCTGTTCTTATAACCCCGAACAAAACGGTGTTTCCGAACGGAAAAACCGTATCCTTTTAGAAATAACTCGTGCTCTCCTAATTGAATCCAAAGTCCCGAGATCTTTTTGGCCTGAAGCCCTTGCCACAGCAACCTATCTTATAAATCGTCTTCCGACCAAAGCCCTTGACCTCAAAACCCCTCTTCAAGCATTGTCTGAATTCACTAAACTTCCTTCTACCTTTACCCTCAAACCTCGTGTCTTTGGTTGTTCTGATTTTGTCCACATACCTAAAACAGAACGCACCAAACTTGATCCATGTGCTGAAAAATGTATCTTCGTGGGTTATGGAGTCAACCAAAAAGGATACCGGTGTTACAGTCCAAAAAAACGTCACATGTTCACTACCATGAACTGTGATTTTCTCGAAACTGAATACTTCTACAACACCCAACACATTGGTCAGGGGGAGAGAGAGTACAGTGACACATTGAGTTGGTTGAAATGGATGCCATCATCAGAAGAAGTTAATCACAGTACCCAAACCGAGTCATCACCACAATCCGCGGCGCCAACAATCAGTGTTACTGAACATGATCTTCCCAACCTGACGTCCGAGGTAAGTAACTCCCAAACCCACGAGAATGTTGACATTTCTGATTCATCTAACCATAATAACCATGAGATAGAGCAGGATTTCCCATTACACGGTGAACAAGAAAATCAAATACAAGCCGACTCAACTGGAAGATATGTTTTTCCTCCAAGGGCGAACAGAGGAGTTCCTCCAAAAAGATATTCTCCTGAAAAGGAGGCTCGGAGTTCAAGATATCCGATGGCAAACATAGCAAAAGGAAACTTATCAAAAGAAGCCCAGGCTTTTGCTGCCTCATTATATTCTGAAGAAATCCCAACCACCGTCGAGCAAGCTTTAGAATCAGAGAACTGGAAAAAAGCAATGAAAACAGAGATGGATGCTCTAAAGAAAAACGATACATGGGAAAAATGTGCCCTCCCATTTGAAAAAAAACCGGTGGGATATCGTTGGGTTTTCACTGTAAAACACAAACCGGATGGAAGCATTGAAAGATACAAAGCCCGGTTAGTAGCCAAAGGGTATACTCAGACATATGGGATTGATTACTCCGAGACCTTTTCTCCGGTGGCCAAAATTGACACAATTAGGGTTCTGTTCTCAATAGCTGCAAATGAAGGATGGCCACTCCATTAGTTTGATGTAAAAAATGCTTTTCTACATGGAGAGCTTAAAGAAGAAGTCTATATGGAAGCTCCTCCTGGGTTCACTGGGAACTTTAAACCTGGGGAAGTTTGTCGTCTCAAGAAATCGCTCTATGGATTGAAGCAATCCCCCCGAGCTTGGTTTGGCAAGTTCACTTTAGCTATGAAGAAATATGGGTTTAAACAGAGTAATTCAGATCATACTTTGTTTCTTAAACGAAGAGACAAACTCATAACCTGCTTAATTATCTATGTTGATGATATGATAATTACAGGGAACGATGAAGAAGAAATGACAAAGATAAAGACAAACTTGTTCACGGAATTTGAGATGAAAGACTTGGGCAGACTTAAATACTTCCTTGGAATTGAAGTTCTAAGGTCAAAACATGGGATTTTCATTTGCCAGGAAAAATACGTCCTCGACTTGTTGGCAGAAACAGGGATGATCGATTGCAAACCCACTGATACTCCTATGGTTGTAAATCAAAAACTTCATATGGAAGAAGGAGCGGAATTGGCAAACAAAGAGAAATACCAACGGATTGTCGGTAAGTTGATTTATCTCTCCCATACCCGTCCAGATATAGCCTACGCTGTAGGGGTGGTAAGCCAATTCATGCATCAACCTCAAGTCACCCATATGGAAGCAGTATGGAGAATTATTAGATATCTCAAGGGAACGTCTGGTCATGGAGTTCTATTCAAATTAAATGGGCATTTAAAAACTCAAGTATATACCGATGCAGACTGGGCAGGAGATAAAGGAAATCGAAGATCAACATCCGGTTACTTCACTCTAGTCGGTGGGAATCTTGTCACGTGGAGAAGCAAAAAACAAAAGGTGGTAGCTCTTTCAAGCGCTGAAGCAGAATTCAGAGGGATAGCACGGGGATTAGCAGAAGTTTTATGGATTCAAAAACTGTTGACAGAGGTTGGTTTTCCCCCTAAAGAAACTAGCAGAATCATGTGCGATAATGAAGCAGCCATCCAAATATCAGAAAACCCAGTCCAACATGATCGAACAAAACATATAGAAGTGGACCGACACTTCATTAAAGAAAAAATGGAAGCAAAGATCATTGAATTACTGTAACATCCTCCCCAATGGCCTAGTATTTTTAGGTAAATTTACTTTATTTAATTGAGTCGAATTATATGAAATGTTTGAATGTAAAATTGTTAGAAATGATTAAATGGGAATTACGGTATTTTTAGTTTAAATTACGGATTAGCCTAACTATATTAACTAATACCATCGTGTGCTAGATTAATGATAATAATACATCGTAGTATACGTAAATCGTTATATATATATACCCAAATCTGGAAATCAGCCCATTATCATCTCATTTCTTCTTCTTCTTCATCTCACACTAAAACACACACTAAAACACCAAGAACACACACACTTTCAATTAAAGCCAAATCAAGTCCAAATCACCTTCAAATTTAGTTGTTTAGCTTGGAATTCAGTAGATAACAAGTTTACAACTCGTTCCTGTGGATTTAATCGAGTTAAATGTAAGTTTTAATTCGTTTTTGGGTTTTTACTAAAAAATAGAAAATTAGTTGATTATTAGTTGATTATGTGTTCATATGTTAAATTGAAGTGTTTCAGATGTTTGTTCATGTGTTTATGATGTGTTGAAGTGTTTGTTTGGTAAAAACAGCTTAGAATCGATTTTTGGTGAGTTTTTTGGTGAAAACCGAACTGTTTCTGCCCAGTTCGCAGATGAACTGGTTTAGGCGATATTGGTAATATCGCCACCAATATCGCAGGTAATATCGCGATTAATTTCGCTTGCAATATCGCTAGTGATTTGGCGATATTGTCAATATCGCTAGGGCGATATTGGCAATATCGCTAGGGCGATATTGGCAATATCGCTAGGGCGATATTGGCAATATCGCTAGGGCGATATTGACAATATCGCTTTTTATGTTGCAGATTTTGAAAATGCGTAAGTGTTACTAAGTTTTGTGAAAATCTTACTAAAAATTAGATTTTGATGAAATTCGCATGGTCACTCGGAATCGATCAAGTAATCAAGACTATGTACCATAGCCCTGTAAGTTTTTTTGGCCTTTCGGGGTCGTCTTGGGCTTCAAAATGGCATTTTTCAGTTTTTAAATGACGTTCCGGGATTTTCGAGTTTCGTTCCAGATTGAACTCTTATTTCCTTAGACTTCAGGGAATTACCTGCTTGTAAGAATGTGCTATTATGATGATTTAAACTTGATAAATGTTTATTATCTAGATACTATGCGTTGAGATATGTTATACGCTTACGAAATGAGTTACTAACTCATTATCTGTTGTATTCTCAGATCAGTCGAAGACTCAGTAATATTAGAATTCTGAGAGGTGGATAGTAGCAGACAGGTGAGTGGATCCGCAACTCATAATTTGAGTTAGTTGTAATGGTGTGATTACAACAAGTAACGTAAACCTTGATTGACTGTTTAGTCTGAGTTGTGATTGTGTATACCTACTTGTTATGCATATGTGGCCTTCGGGCATCTGTGTTATTCAGAGGTCAATTGCGATTGGACTTGGTTACTACTGTGTTCAACACAGGTTCCAGATACATGTGTTGTCGCTGGAAACTGTGTTGTTGTGTTGTAGTGTCAAGTTATCGGCCTATTCTGTATGGGCCTTTACAGATTGTGGGTAAGTGTTACTGAGGGCCACCGCGGCTGTAGGGTTCCTCAGTAACCGCCGATCCTCTTGAGTTTATGTGTTTACTGTGCTTAGTGTAAACAGATTATTAAGCTAAGTTGAATTGTTAGTTGTACATTCATTCACTTAGCTTTGTGCTAATTCCACCATTTCCCTTCCTGCAGGTTATGCATGTCTTTTGTGGGTTGGGCAGGAAGGTGGTTTTGAAGAATGTTTGACACGTGCCATCACTCTGATATGTTTATGAGTGTTTTGTAAATTAACGTGTATGTGGATTTTGTATAACAATTATATGTTTTGTTTCAGCAATATTTTAATATTGTAAATTCGCGAAAAATCTATGGTCATTTTGTAAGATAATTTATAATATTATCTTTTATCCATCGCTTCCAAGTCAAATTACTATTTTAACCCTGAGGTAATTTAAGGGGTGTTATAATTACCATTTGTTCGATCAGAAGACCAGTTGGCCGACATTCTAACAAAAGCGGTTAATGGAAGAATCTTCAACAATTGTTTGGTCAAGTTGAACTTTGGAAATACCACAATTCAACTTGAGGGGGAGTGTTAAAAAATGAAATATTGTGATTGGGAAATTCATGGGATCAATCAATGGTCAGCATCATCTCCAAGAATTCAATGATCAACCAACGCTCTGTTTTCCTCCATTACAGCTCCATGACCTTTTAGATCTCTATTGTAGTGCCTATAAATAAAGGCTTTTCTTTACTTTGTAAATGTATTAAAAGAAAACTAATACAATATATATCCCTCTGATTATTCAATTCTAACAGTATGAAGATGTAATAGGATTTACGTGGTTAAAATGGACTATATAGCTTAAAGATGTGTGTATTGTGATAGGGTATAAATACCCAAGGTATCACCTGTTGTATGGAATTTTGCTCATTTGTAACTTGTAGAGACTTATTCATATCAAAATACTCTTTTACATTTGGTTGTTCATATCATTGTGATTACTTTTGATTCTTCGAATATTTGATATCGATCTAACAATTGATATGGGAGGTAGGTTATTCAAATATTGAAGATTATTCATCAATTGATTGAGCAATCAGAGCAAAAATATGGTTAAATCTGGAGATTATTTATCATGTGGTTTTTAGATTTATCACGTTAAAGTTTGAATCAAAATCGAAGGTTTTAGGTGGATTTAATCAAATTCATCGAATGAATTTGATCTAGAAATGATTTAGAGTAGATCGGTGGTGAAATTAGGGCCTAATTTCAACATTTGATTTGATTTCGAATTTTCAAGTTGGCTCTCAATGATGAATATTGCGATACTTAAAGAATTCCGTTTATGTTTTTCTGCGACCGTCAAAGTAAATTGACATCGAATTCGGTATCAAAAGAATAGTGTGCTAGTTTAAACCGATACTCGACAAAATATCTATCGAAGTTGATAGTTATAGTGGTCTAGTGGGAATCGAATTCAATACCTTAAGTTATATTCTTGAAAGATAGTTAATATTGAATTTTATATTAGGTGTATCGAAATTGATTGTTTAGGAAATAAATTGTTAAGCAAGTACAAAGATTGAAGACACTATCGAATTCAATCATAGTAACATTACTCTGTCCAGTTGGTGTTTGAAGACTTTGAAATATTTTGAGTTTGAACTCATACGATAGAACTTTAAATTGTGCATCGCACTCTATAGACAAAGAAGTGTTGATTCAAATTCGATAATAATTAACCTATGTTAGTATCGAACTCGATCCTCAAAGGATAAACTGACTAAGTACAGATTCGAATTTGACTTGTGTTAGTATTGAATTCAATACTCAAAGCAGAATATGAAGAAAGTTACCAAGTTTTGAAGACCAAAACTTTTGTGTATCAGTATGTTGTGAGAAACAAGATTGTTTGTGTATCAGTGTTTGATTTCTGAAATTAAATTTGTTGTTTAGTAAAGAAAAGTGAAGATGTCTCGTGAAACACTTGCAATTGGTTCCGAATCCAAACCTTCATTTATATTTAGAGGTGACTATTCACAATGGAAATACCATGGATTTCATCGAAAGACATGACGACTGTGAAGATCTGATAGATTCTTTGAAAAACGTTCCAAAAGTGTTTTACGATAAACTACAGACTTCACCCGAGATTTCATGTGCCATTCAACAGGAACAAGTTCCCTTGAAATACAGTGAGTGTGATGATGGTCAAAAAATAGATTGAATGCTGATAAGTAGGCAAAGTCGTATGTACTTCAAGGGTTGACAAATGAGATTTACACTCAGGTTGATAGTTATACAACAGAGAAAGATATGTGGGATGTAATTGCTCGTCAGTAGCAAGGATTTGAGAGGGGTCAAACTCATAACTAATTGACATATCCCTTAGGGAATGTTGGTATTGAAGAAGGTGGACACTTTGCTCCAGTCCGCGGACCTAGGATTGTACAATTGAGTCCAACACCTCAAAAGATGTACGCACGTACCAAACTTAGGACATGTAAACATTCTGCTGATATAAGTGTTTCAGATGTCAATCTTCCTGTATCGACTAGAACTTCTATAGAATTATCATAAGTGATAACTTTGGAGGATCATAAGGGAATCCTACCAGTACTATCATCATGTCAATGTTGAATGTAGATCGTACCAATATTTCCTTTGTAGATTCAATGGTTGTGTCAACTGGTATCCTAAGAGGATCAGGTGTTACTAACCCAATTTTTGTTACTATAGATTACTTAGATGAACATATTTGAAAAGGTGCATAAAAAGTTAGATAGCTTGACTCTTTTACAAAAAGGGAAATTAATTGTCACTATTGAAGATTTTTTTTTTAAATTGAAAAACCATAACAAAAAAAGTAAACCGTTCATTCCGTATCCATCTCCATTATCATCATATGGTTATATTTGCAATCAATAAAATACAAAATTTGTTCGTAAGTTAAAATAATTCGTATTTCACATTAATAACAAGTCGGATCAGTGATATCCAGTTATTATATCAAGAAGATCGCCATCCTATCCACTCGTCATATGTGAGTAATATATCAGACTACCTAGATACTCGTGATATCTCAATATATAGATAATGTTTCACCACGATAACTACACAAACTTAAATGAAGCTAGCTGGTACGTACGGGGTCATAATTTTAGTAATTAACTATGATCAAAGAAAGTTAGTAAGCAATATTTTTGATTGTATCAATTACCTACCTCGTACAAACTAAATAAACCTATTGGGCACGGGTTTTATGTATATGTTGGTTTGCATATTAGCATATACTTGTTGAACTACAAACATGTAAACTCGAATAACAGTTTGCTAGCTAGGAACTTAGATTGTAACTTATTAATTAATTAATTGTATTAATATAAGATTGGATTTCGTCCGTTTAAAAAGCTTTTTTGCTTATCTAATATGGAGTATCAGTATTTTTCAACTTTCTTATCTACCTAATCTAAAGCTTTTTACTACCTTCCAAAGCAAAATGAAAAGAGATAAAAACATGATAAAGTTAAAATAAACAAAAAGTCATATTCAAGTACAAATTAACTTTTAGATACTTTGCACTAGCTTCCAACCGTTCCCTATAATAAGCTTCAATTCTATAAAGAACAAAAAATCATCAACTACAAATTAAACAACAATATCTAGTTTTATACTATTTATGACGACAATAGCCGGAATGGGTGATCGGAGAACTGATCGAAACCCTCATGCTATATTCATACCGTTACCTCTACAAGGTCACCTAACCCCTTCAGTTCTTCTTGCCATCAAGTTAGCATCAAAAGGGTTTACTATCACTTTCATTAACACCGAATCAATCCATCATAGCATCACCAAATCCTCATCCACAACAGACGATGTTTTTGCGGATGCACGTAAATCTGGTCTAGATATAAGGTATGTTACCATGACTGACGGTCTTCCTATAGGGTTTGATAGATCTTTACACCATGACCAATTTATGGAGTCTATATTCCATGTATTTTCGGCTCACGTGGACGAAGTTGTGGGGAATTTGGTGAAGTGTGATCCGTCGATTAGTTGCTTGATCTCGGATAGTTTTCATGTGTGGCCGTTGATGATCTCAAAGAAGTATAAGTTGGTTAATATTTCATTTTGGACTGAACCAGCTTTGATATTGAATCTGTATTATCACTTGGATTTGCTCAAGAAAAATGGACACTACGATCCACTTGGTAAATATATTCCTTCCATTACTCTCTTCTTAACAAAACATGCATCTTTTTTTTTTTTTTTTAATTACTAATTATAATATACTCATATTAAATAAATTAAATAACCATTATAATTAACTACTCGTTAACTGACTCATATGGACAAAATTTTAAAAGCTTGACGATAATTTGCCGGGTTGTTATTTTGTTAGAAGGGTTGGCGTTCTATTCACTAGGAGAACGATTTTAAAAACAGTTGTTAATTATAACTAATCATTTCATAATCTCACTTTCGCGAAATGATTTTTAAACCCAAAAAAACAATAAAGTTTAACTGAGTACGAATCGATGGTGGTTCATGGGCTCTTGGTTGATAAATGTTATCAATAATTAATGGTTTTAACCCTTTGCCTAAATTATTTTTGGAATTGTTTCTATTTGTTCCTGTTATCTGTTTGTTCCTCTTGGTTGATAAAAGTTATCAATTATATTATATTGTTTGCAACCTTTGATAAGAGTCTGTTTTATTTACATAAATCGATCAGCTGGTTTAGATGGTTCTTAAATTGATGCATTAATAAAAACATGCTATTTTTATTTGAAAGTTTCATATGTATAATCTACTAGATTTTTGTATAAGATATGGTCGGGCAAACTATGTTTTCTGATTTAAAGAAGATTAATTAGCAATGAAATGAAACCTCAACATTTGGACGGTCCACCATTGCACGTATATTTGATAATCACTATATTTATCTTTACACATGTCATCCACGTACAATCTAACTGGCAGTACCTATGGTCTAAGTGGACCTATGTGTATCCTTGTTCTCTCATTTTTCTATATTTATTATTGTGACCTCTTACGAAAAAAACAAACAAGTGGACGTTTTGTTTTTTGTATACTTATGTACCATTAATTGAAAGTCATTTTCTACTAACTAATTAACCAAATATACTTTTTCATGATTATCAGAAAAGTTTGACGAGGTCATAGATTACATACCAGGGGTCGAATCAATCAAACCAAAAAACTTGATGTCATATCTCCAAGCCAAAACTACGAACACTGTTACACATCGCATTATACACAAAGCGTTATTTACAGAAACAAAGGATGCTGATTTCGTCTTATGTAACACAATTCAAGAGCTCGAGCCCAATACACTTTCAGCACTTAACCAAAAGCAACCATTCTATGCGATCGGTCCTATTTTCTCTAACAACTTCACTCAACAACTTGTGTCCACAAGCTTATGGTCCGAGTTGGATTGTACTAGTTGGCTTGATAAACGACCTCCTAAGTCGGTCTTGTATGTCTCATTTGGTAGCTATGCTCACACTAGCAAACATGATCTCGAAGAGATTGCTTATGGGCTCTTACAAAGTGAGATCAGTTTTGTTTGGGCACTTCGCCCTGATATAATAAGTTCGAATGATACTAATCCACTGCCTCTTGGATTTGAAGATCAAATCAAAGATCGGGGATTGATAGTGTCTTGGTGTAATCAGAAGAATGTTATTTCGCACTCGTCGATAGGAGGGTTTCTTACACATTGTGGATGGAACTCGATTTTGGAAAGTATATGGTGTGAGGTACCCATGATTTGTTTTCCTCTTTTGACTGATCAATTCACTAATAGGAAATTAGTAGTTGATGATTGGAAAATTGGGGTAGATTTATGTGAGGAGAATTTAGTTGAAAGAGACGAGGTGGGTAGGAAAGTCAAATATTTGGTGATGGAAGAAAAGTCGGATGAAATGAGGATTGAGATCAAGAAAGTTAAAAGGACACTCGAAGATGCATTGGCAGTGGGTGGATCATCTCAAAAAATATTTGATCAATTTATTAGTGAAGTTAAACTAAAAATTGATCAAATGAAATGAATTCACTCGATTTAATGTCACCCATTCCGAGCCCCTACTATATGTAATCATATACATGTGTTTATGTTTATATATTATGGTACGTGTCTATATCTCGATATAATGAATAGGGTAGTAACAAACGATCTGTTATGTTGTTCGAAAGAAAAAT
Organism: Logfia minima; assembly: GCA_963921325.1. Classification (NCBI taxonomy): domain Eukaryota; kingdom Viridiplantae; phylum Streptophyta; class Magnoliopsida; order Asterales; family Asteraceae; genus Logfia; species Logfia minima. Next base: position 5,033,378 of record OY992770.1, read on the forward strand.
ATGATACTCCTTACATGAGTGTTAACTGGTTGTTGCCTAACGACCACTTCCTTAGTTTGTTATGTTGTTAATTTGATATTACTTAATTAACCGCTTTCTATCTAATTACAATCCTGTCTATAAGAAAAACAACAAAAGATAATGTAATTAACATAAATAGATGACGATGCTTAACTATATATTTTTATGCTATGCGGTAGTAAAATTTTATTATTGTAGGTAAGCGATATCGTTCTTGTTCAACGTAATTAGTGGAAATCAAATTAACTTTTATTAGTGTAGTGATTTAACACATCTTTTTATAAGTAAGTAGATTTGTTTAACCACTCACAATGCTACTCCTAAAGTATGAACACATTCATTCAAGTGGCAATGAACATAATTTACAGTTGGAAGATTTTGATAAATTGAGCGGACAAATAACAAATGAATAAACTAATATTTAGCGAAATCTAAATATATAGGTGGAATAGATGATATTACTCGAATATTAGTTTTTTCAAGTTTTCATAAAGTGTTTTACCTTTATTATTTACTTGAAAAATTCATACCATATTCAAATTTTTAAAATGAATTTAAATAAACAATGAAATAAATAATGTTTCAAAATCATGGGTTAGTCAAAAGGTAATTGACCTTACGATATTAAAGTAACTCATCCAATCAAAATATTGTAGATTCAGGTCCGAGGTTGAAGAAATGTATATATATGTGAAAAATTATATATTTAAGTGAATATTGCCTTTTTAAAAAAAATATTCAAAAATGATATTTAAAAAATAAGAAATTTGTCTAGTTTGATTTTGCGCAATTGAAAATTCTTACTAAATTAACTCATGATTTAAATGGGTTTGCATTAAATGAAAATTTTTACTAAATTAATTCATTATTTAATTCAACAAAACAATATTAAAATAATTTTCAATTTTTATACTTCTAAAGAAGGTATATTAGAAAATCAAAGATTTTGACTTAATGATATGAAAAAAATCATTAATCTAAAGGTTTTGTGTTTAAGTCTGAACCATAAATATATATATATATAAATAAAATATTAGTCTATACGAGTTTTGTTATATTATAGTTGTAGGTTTGTTATTATAAGAAACAAAAATTACATATAGAAACTGCATCCGTCAATTGCATACGACACTAGTTAAAACACATAATTTATATAAGAAGCGAAAAGAGTAAAGAAAGAAGAAAGCAAATTCATATTCTGTCCGTAAATAGTATTTAATACCAGTAAATAGTAATTACATAAGCCGCTTTCTTATTCTGCAAATTCATATTCTGCCCGTCTTTTATATTTCTAATCTAGTCTAGTTATTATAAGTTTATAACTCAAACTCCAACCTCGTAAAAGGTATAAGAATAACGATCTTTTTTTATTATTTTTGTCCCATTGTGATTAAGCAGACCCTTTTATGAAAGTTCGTTTTGTTTCTAGAATCCTCTTTTCTTTTTTTTTTTCAAATTTATTCAGAGATATATCCTAATTCAATTAAATTATTCTATTAAATTTATTTTTTTTTATTAGAAAAAGGGGAAGGAAAACATATCTTTGTTGACAAGCAAGGGGGGGTTCCTCTGCTGCTATATACACAAACACCACCGTCTTAATACACAATTCCCAAATTATAAAATCATCTCAAAACCCCTGCCCCCAAAATTCTCAATTTTTGGTTTTTTTTTCACACAAAATGAGTAATCCTGCTGATCAACCTGAATCCTCAGAACCGTAAGTGACAAACGCTTGCTTCTTAATTAATTATCAAATAATATATCTATTTCATTAGTGTAGTTTATGATCACCGATTGAATTATAGTATTACGAATGCGATCTTATAATTGTTTCTGCTGTGTTTAGTAAGGGGACTAAGCGCGACTTCAGTACCGCAATCCTTGAGCGAAAGAAGGCCCCGAATAGAGTCGTTGTCGATGAAGCTATCAACGATGATAACTCTGTTATTTCCTTACATCCTGACACCATGGAAAAACTTCAACTTTTTAGAGGCGATACCATCCTAATCAAGGTTTATTTATTATTAGGGTTTATATATCGTTATTATCGTTTTATTTGCATTATATGGTTCTTTTTCTTTTCTTTTTTTCATTTTTATAAGATAAGACGCATATAATATATCCGTGTGAGCTGTTTCCTGCCCATGTACATGGCTTTTGTTTTTGCATATATCACATGCTTCCTCCAATATTGAGATTTTTAAGGGAATATATATATGCAGGGCAAAAAAAGGAAGGATACTGTATGTATTGCTCTTGCTGATGAGACCTGTGAAGAACCTAAGATTAGGATGAATAAGGTTGTCAGATCAAACCTTAGGGTTAGGCTTGGTGATGTGGTTTCAGTGCATCAGTGTGCTGATGTTAAGTACGGGAAGCGTGTTCATATTCTGCCCATTGATGATACCATTGAAGGCGTCACTGGAAATCTGTTTGATGCTTATTTAAAACGTAAGTTTATCTATAAAAGATCGAATAGTTTGAATCTTAGCGATTGCACGTTGTACTTATTTTATATATACTGCGAGCTATGTGCTGAGGCTACGTTTGCTTGATTTGCAGCTTATTTCCTTGAAGCATACCGCCCTGTTAGGAAGGGTGATTTCTTTCTTGTAAGGGGAGGAATGAGGAGCGTCGAGTTTAAGGTTATTGAGACTGATCCTGGGGAGTACTGTGTGGTTGCCCCTGATACAGAGATATTCTGTGAGGGTGAGCCAGTGAAAAGGGAGGACGAAGATCGTTTGGATGAGATCGGATATGATGATGTTGGTGGTGTTCGCAAACAGATGGCTCAGATTCGTGAGTTGGTGGAACTGCCATTAAGGCATCCGCAACTGTTCAAGTCTATTGGTGTTAAGCCACCAAAGGGTATTCTGCTTTACGGGCCTCCTGGATCTGGAAAGACTTTGATAGCTAGAGCGGTTGCTAATGAAACTGGTGCTTTCTTTTTCTGTATTAATGGGCCTGAGATCATGTCAAAGATGGCTGGAGAGAGTGAGAGCAACCTCAGAAAAGCATTCGAGGAAGCGGAGAAAAATGCACCATCCATCATCTTCATTGATGAGATTGATTCAATTGCTCCGAAGCGTGAGAAGACACATGGTGAAGTTGAGCGGAGGATTGTTTCTCAGCTGCTGACTCTTATGGACGGGCTAAAATCCCGTGCGCATGTTATTGTTATGGGTGCAACCAATCGCCCTAACAGCATTGACCCTGCCCTGAGGAGGTTTGGCAGATTCGATAGAGAAATTGATATTGGTGTGCCTGACGAGATTGGTCGTCTTGAGGTTCTTAGAATCCATACTAAGAACATGAAGCTAGCTGAGGATGTTGATTTGGAGAAGGTCTCTAAAGACACACATGGGTATGTTGGGGCTGATTTGGCGGCTTTATGCACCGAGGCTGCACTACAATGCATCAGAGAGAAGATGGATGTGATTGATTTGGAAGATGAGTCCATTGATGCAGAGATTTTGAATTCCATGGCAGTGTCGAATGAACACTTCCAAACAGCCCTTGGGACTAGCAATCCTTCTGCTCTTCGTGAGACTGTTGTGGAGGTTCCTAATGTCAGTTGGGAAGACATTGGTGGGCTTGAGAATGTCAAAAGAGAGCTGCAGGAGGTATTTATATTTTAATAGATTTCAGTTTTTTCCTAAAGAATGTAATTTTTTTCTATACTATGGCATGTTTTACTATTTTGTTCTGCTTACCTATGTTACACTGTTATGCAGACTGTTCAATATCCTGTGGAACATCCTGAGAAATTTGAGAAGTTCGGTATGGCTCCATCGAAAGGAGTGCTGTTCTATGGTCCACCTGGTTGTGGTAAAACTCTACTTGCCAAGGCAATTGCGAATGAATGTCAGGCTAACTTCATTAGTATAAAGGGGCCTGAATTGCTTACAATGTGGTTTGGTGAGAGTGAAGCCAATGTTAGAGAAATATTTGACAAGGCCCGTGGGTCTGCTCCTTGTGTCCTCTTTTTTGATGAGCTGGATTCCATTGCAACCCAGGTAGGTTTAGTTTACTTGATTGTGTTGGTTGCGCTACTTGCTATTTTAGTATCACTTGATGGTCAAGACTATCTTTTATTTATTGTGATCACAGAGAGGAAGCAGCCAAGGAGACGCTGGAGGTGCAGCTGATAGAGTTCTGAACCAACTTCTGACTGAAATGGACGGAATGTCTGCCAAAAAGACTGTCTTCATCATCGGTGCCACCAACAGGCCTGATATCATTGATCCTGCTCTATTGAGGCCTGGACGTCTCGATCAATTGATATACATCCCTCTCCCAGATGAAGAGTCCCGCTATCAGATCTTCAAATCTGCTCTAAGGAAATCCCCTGTTGCTAAAGACGTTGACCTACGAGCTCTTGCCCAGTACACCCAGGGTTTCAGCGGGGCTGATATTACTGAAATCTGTCAGCGTGCCTGCAAGTACGCCATTCGTGAGAACATAGAGAAAGTAAGCTTCCTCATTTGTAATTCCGAGTTTTAGGGTGTTTACATATGCTGATGTGTGGATTCTATGCAGGATATTGAGAGGGAAAAGAGAAGAAGCGAGAATCCAGAAGCTATGGAGGAGGATGTGGAAGACGAGGTGGCGGAGATTAAAGCTGCTCACTTTGAAGAATCCATGAAATTTGCGAGAAGGAGTGTTAGTGATGCTGACATCCGCAAATACCAGGCATTTGCTCAAACGCTGCAGCAGTCTAGGGGGATTGGTTCTGAGTTTAGGTTCTCAGAGACAAGTGGTCGTGCTGCTGCTAGTGACCCTTTTGCCGCCCCGGCTGGTGCAGCTGACGAAGACGACCTTTATAATTAGGTCTTATTGAATATAGTTGTTACTCGGTACTTATACTCGTCTGCTCTTAGATGTTTGGTTAATAATGTTCTAAGTTATGTAATGTATATCAACTTAATGTTTCTGTTTTGCTTTAGAAAGTTTCCATACCATGCTATGAGTTTGTCGAGAATCTGGGTCAGTGTCGTATGATTGTGTATTTATGTGATTGCACATGATCTTGAAGGCCACTTTATCTGGTCTTTTAAACTTTGAGGCCTTCAAGTTAACTTCAATCCGTTGATTGGTAAAATTTGATTAGACTTGAATAGTATCAATTAAGCGGTAAAAGGTCACCCTTATCCAGTTTAAAAGATTTGGACAGTAAAATCTTAAAGCCATTTTCCTGAAACTTGGCCTTAGAACATTAAAGGTGAATTACACTCTACCTTCATTTAGTTACGATCTGACATCCTTTTATAAAACATGCATCTTTAAGCGCTTCGTGTCTTCAAAACTTAGCCTTAAAATATGTAAAAATGAAATACTAATATTCGCTCTCTTTACTTATTCTATTATTTCTATATTATCAATCGGCCAAGTAATACAACAATTTCTCGTGATATTTCTACGGGCATTTATGTAATTTCTACGTAATACCGTGAGAATTAAAATTCTCATTAGATCTTCAAGGCTACTGAATCTATTTATTTAAATTATTATCATCCTGCCACTTATCTGGAAAGCATGCTGCATTTTATATTTTCTCAAACTTACAACATCTGACTTATGATTGAATATCTTTAAATGACGTTGATATAGAAATATAGTCGTTCACCCTCATAACTTTTAGTAAATGCAAATACAATTCATGTATTTAGCTTGTAAAAGTTATGGATACTGAAATTACCTTCTGAAAATTACATTAAGTCGATTTATAAAATAATTGGTATCCAGACAGAATCGTGATTGAGGATCCTGTTGGAAACTTGTTTTGATTCTTCTCTCTGGATTCTTTTTAATCACTTAACACTATTGATTGCAACTTAATAACTGTTATTAATTAAAGGTACTTCCATTAACTAAGTCTGCTTTTACCTTGTGCAAGCAGTTTTCAAGCTGTGTGCTCAAGTTAGACTCAACGAGGCCATGCCTCAAATGAGTTCAAATAAATATCAAGTGGATTCAAGTTCATCCCTCAAGTTCAATGTCAAGTGACTTAATCCCAAGTTCTTTTCTCATACCTCGACATCATTAGTCATCCTGTAGACTTTTACTGAATTTTCACATGTTAATTTGGAACGTTAAGTTTGGTTTTCGTAGTTATAACTAGGTTTTAGTGTCTTGTATTAAGTCTGTGAGTAATGACGTACCAAATATAAAGTCCGAATTGAACCAGATTTAAGGTCACAAAACCAGGTCAAGACACTCTTTTGCGAAACTCCCTAACTGGTTGAGCTCACAAGTCACAACACGCCCATACATCCCAGGAGCTCGGAGAAGAATGCTCTCAACTCGGACTCTCACTTCCGAGGAGCTTGCTGGTGAAACACCACTTAGGATACTCAGGCAAAGAGCTCCTTTGCTCACTCAGCCTTGCTGAGCTCGGTGAACACACACATTACTATTGGAATATATGTTATGTTAGGCTACTATATTAGCATGGTTCAACTCAACTGTATAGATGAATTAGGGTCCATTAGGATTTCATGTAATCATTATAAATAGTTGATCAATAAACTCAATACTTTACGGGGTCTTTACTGTTCAACATAGTATCAAAGTCTTAGAGTTCTGCCTTTTTCTTCAATCTCTTCGTGTTCCTATTCCATGAACCAACAATTTTCATCTATCTTTAAACCTTCTGCAATCTCTTTTCTCATCACTAAAAAAAAAGGTCTGTTTATCGCTACTGCTGATTCAATGCTCTACTTCGAAAAGAAAAGTAAGAAAAATATACAATTGTATATGTTTTCTTATTGTGGTTGGCTTATCGTTGTTGGCTCGCTGCTGACCTCCTGGTATGTTTGTTTATTTCGTTTGCTTTCTCCTGTTCCACAAAATTATAGCCGTATATGGGTCAACTTTGACCTTTTATTGTTTGTGCTCTAAATTCCTCAATCTTTCTTTTATTTTCAATTGGCTACATAGCCATATTTTTTAATTCAAAGCGTTCAATTTCTTTACCATTCTCAAAGCAGCTATAATATTAAAATAATTCTTTCTCATAAATCTCTATTAATTTTTATGTTCTATATATACGCTTAATTAATTAGTCCATGATTGAGCATAAAGTTCCTTCATTTACTCTTGACCAAATCCCATCGCATTTTGTGTACCTTTTTAAAAAAAGAAAAAGAAAAATGGAAAGTAAAAATATTAACTCGATCTTTTCTTAAAGAAGAAGAAAGATCTCGTTTCTTATAGTTTCCTTATTCGAGTTATTTGAATTCAAATTCGGTTTTATTATTCATATTCGGTTATTCATGACACTCCTTATAAAACTCCCACGTAAGCAATTTGGCCGAAAAAAAGGGAGTGCTTCAACTATTCATTGCTGCAGCTTTTGACTGTAAGTACAACGCAAGTTAAATTATTTGCCATTAAAATAGACGTGTAACTTTTGTATTTATTCTTCCTAAAAATTACTAAAATCAAATTGCTATTTGTATTCACGTACAATAAACAAAAGTAATAAAATTAACATGGCAGTCTTTTTGTTTTTGTTTTCTTCTTTTCTCAAATTAGTTTTGGTTAAAAAAGTTATTCTTTATTTTGTTATCATATATATTAAACGTCATTTCTCAATGTCACCTTCTAAAAAGATGGGCATCTTTATATTAAAAAAGAAACCAAATACCAAAATTTATACATCTCATTTATCACTCTTTGTCAGTCAAAGTGATGTTTCAAAAATACACATCAAGTTAATGTTGGCAACTGTAGAAACACAGTGAACACATTTGGATGTTAATATAAATGATATGATTTCAAGATGCTTCGTACTCTTTAGGTTTGTGGAGGTAATGGATATCTGGTAGGGGTTCAAAAATAGTGTAAAAACCGATCTAACCATATTAATTTAGGCGGATCGATCCGGTTTCGTTTATGTCGGTTTAAAAATTACCAAAATCGGATTATTCAGTCCGGTTTACGGTTTTTATAGGTTACCAGCTGGTTTAATCGGACCGGACCGTATAACAATATATGTATTTTTATAGAAAAAAGTCATTGTTTATAGGTGAATAATTCATCTAACATGAAAGTCCATTGGTCCATCTCACTTTTGTGTTTTGTTTTTAATTCGAGAGCCAAAAGATATAAGTATTTAGTAACAGTCATTACATTTATAATATATAGATATAAAAGTAACCAGATTAAAAAAGAAAAAAATTATATGGAAGCAATGAGAGGAACCTTTTATAGAAGAGTAATATAATAAATTGTAATTTAATTAATATAATAAATATTAATTTTATTAAATCTCGTTAAATTGGCGGTTATATTTCCTTCTTTGTAGCAGACCAACTAACCAAGTCTCTAAACACCCACTCACAAACAAATCAATGTAATCCCAAGAAATTAGGATATCTACAAAAGTATCGTACGAATTGAATCACATTTTGAGACGATTTTGAATCACATGCCAATTTTCCTTCTTTTCCTTCGACGTGTTTTTCCGGCGAGCGTGTGAAATTGATTCAAATATTCAAAATCACACATGAATCGTACACAAGTGTTACAAGTATCGCCAGTAACCATCTGGATTGTGATTGAAAATAGTTATAAAACTTTGATTTCAAAGTCTACAACAATCTCAAATGAATTTTTTGTAATCGAACAAAGAAATTCGACAAACGTTGATTGATAAGAAGGAGAAATCCAAGACCATTACCATCAACATGGTACTACCATTCATTGCTTGGTTATTTTTTATTTCTTTTATTTCATTTTGATATGATATGATTTTCTTTTTTAAATATCTCAACAATGATTTTGATTTTTGTAGTTGGGTTGTTTAAAATGTTTCCTACCCAGTTGATAACAAGATATTATGTTGATTTACTGATTAACAAGTTGATTAAAAATTATATAATGATGATTAAGTTTTTATAATAATGATTCACAAACTTTTGTTCTTTTATTCTCATGCTTTACATGCTATTAGTCATCAGGGTGTGTCGATTGGTATAATTATTATTATTATAATTGTTTAAAATAAAATTGCATATATTTATTTTATGATTTACAAAATCATGACAATGATTCAATTTATCATAATAATGATTCACCATTGTTGCTCAATTGTTCATATAACACGGATTCAATAAAATATGAAACAATAATTCACCAATTTCAAATGTTACTTTACCATTGATTTCACGATCCGTAACAATGATTCACTATGTTAATTACACTATAAGAATTGAATCTTTGAATCAGTTTTTGTTTCTAATATATACCCGATTGACAAGAAAAAGTATTTGGAAGACTTGTACGATTCTTAAAATAGCAATTTAACATCAAGCTTTTGAAAAACAAATTTAACAAATAACTTGTTTACGGCAAGAATACGATTAAAAAAAATCCTATGATTCAACATAAACATTTTCAGGCTCTAAAATTTATTAAATAAATTATGCAAAAAAAGGTTTTAATGATTCGTCATAAAATGAAACATAAATAGACATCCACAAGTAAAAAAGAGTATAATAACTATCATTAGAAAATGGATAATTAATTAAGAATCTTAAATTAAACAATCATAAATTTCCTAATTTGAAAAAATATATGGTTTTTCCAAATAACAAGGAATTACCTTATGACTTCATTGAAAGATCCCTAAATCACAGCGACAGTTATTTGAGCAAGTTTGAATGTTGGTCGACGCTTTCAAAATGCATGGAAGGATTAAATTACATTTCTGTCCTTTCATCCTTAAAGTATTGTGAATCTTTGATCTAGATAATGGAAGTTCAATTATCATTTCTCTCATTAAATTTCCCTTTTTCTAGATCCAACTCATATCTCATATATATATATATAATATATATACTAGACATGAAGCATGTCATTATAACTTAAATTAATTAAATGAGATTAATTGCATAAACTTTTATATAAAATGCTAAAAATCATTGTCTCTCAAATGTGACACTTAGCAATAGCTATAAAATATCAATTTAATTCCATTGTTAATAGTATATAATGAATTATTGTATTTGTTTTTATTTTTCATTTCAATGTGATGTTTGTTAAAAAAACTGCAAACCAACCAAACCGGATTAGTTTTTGTAGTTTGGTCGGGTCAGGCCAAAACATCTAAAGGGTCTGGTTTGAATATTACCGAACCGTCCAACACCCCTCCAGTTTGAATTTTTGTCAAAGATCGTCCGGACCGAATTGTTAACACTTATAATATTTGGTTTGTACATTTCCGATATTATACACTGTACAACTAGATTGTTTTACATGTTTCAAGATTTAGTGAATTATGGTGACAATGAAGTTATTCCATTTATACTATTAATAGGACTTCGTTGGATTGGTTAAATGCTGGCAATGGATTTGTGGATTTATCAACAGAATGTGTAGTAAGGAGAAGAATCGAATAGACATGTTTTTTTAATAGGATTAATTGTTTTGTTATGTAACTAACTTTATGTTTTTTACTACTATATGCAATCACCTTTAAAGCATGCTATTGTATGTATCGAAATTTACAATTTTATATATTGTATGTAACAGGTTACCGGATGACCAGAAACTACCGATTTCGATACATAAAGTAGACATTTTTATAAAGTTCGATACATACAATACACATTTTTTCTCAAGAGAAAAAAACTGGATATCTGCTCATCCGGTCACCCGTTACATATAATATACGAAGTTGTAAAGTTAAATACATACAATGATACTTTTAAAATGTAATTAAATACAATAATAAAAAATGTAAAGTTAAATACATAACGAAACAATTAATTATTTCTTATAAAATGGGTGAGAAATATTTCTGATCAATCCTTTCTAAAGGAGTGTTCGAATGGGCTCATTTTTGTGAAAATACGCAAATAAATGAAGAATCCGGAGCTTACTTTCACCCTAAAATAAACAAATAAGCTTAAGCAATAAGTTCATAAAAAAATAAATAAATAATGATCTTGTGAAAATAAGCAACTAAGCTAATATAAGTCCAACTGAACACCCCTTTACACTCATAAATTTAATAACTATCGAAATTAGTAAAAATACCCATCTCATGCTCCTTTAATTTTCAGAAGTAGTTTGTGGTTCATAAAATTAGAAAACGACCCTTGTTTGATTGTGTCAATTTCCTCTTATCTCATATTAACCATTGTCATTTCAAGTACATGATATCTCACATTATTCCATGTTAAGAAAATAAGTATCCTAGTTTTATTATACTCTACTACCCACAACCTTTTACTTTCCACCATCCGCTAATATCATTTCTTTTCAATCTAATTTAATTTAACTTAAAAAAATATGTAGGATGATATGTAAAATAAGTGAAAGCCGACCTACAAAGGGGCCGAGCAGAGTCCGAGTTGCTTTTCCTAGTCTCAAATACGTGTGCCCCACAGATGTGCTCATCTACGTGGGAGTAACATATAATGGTAGTACTTTCTGCTTTAATACTTGCACGCGGAACTTGATCAATTCCACCAAAGTATAACAAGAGTTTTGATTTATACACAACTAAAAGAAAGTTCAAAGGACAAATTACTCAAACTAGAAAGAAGCTATTCCGATTATCGATTCTATAAATAAACTACAAAAATTATTAGGATAAATTATGTAGGAAGAAAATACATTTATCTTTGATATATAAATGAAATTATCTCTCTCCTTTTCTTTTTGGGCAAATAGCGTGCTTGAATTTAATTTTTAAATTTGTGAAAGAATGTGAATAGAAACTCAAGATCCAATGAAGATGTGGAGCTAGAAATTTGATTTGATTTGCATTCTTCAATATGATCGTTTCCTTTTTGATAGACAACGACTTCAATCTATCTTTCTGAGTCAAAGCGTTGTGATTTTCATCATCATACTTTAAGTAATACTTGTATACAAGGATGTGAATGAGACAAGTGAATTCACTAGCTACTCAAAATTGATTTTGTGAAAGTCTAACTGAGCTTTAGTTATTCGAGTAGACTTTTGAGTTGAACTCGAGTATTAGAATAATCGGCTCAAAGCTCGTGAGTCTTAGCCAGCTCGTATCATTTATACACTTCTAGCTACCCTAGTATATTAACAAAGTTACTACCATTTTCTTAGAAAGCAAGTCAAGCTGGAAAGAATAAAACCGATTAATACTAATATTAGATAATTTATTAATAAGCTATAATGATGATAATCGAGTTAAGCTTAAATTTGAAAAATACAATTCAATTAGAGTTTTCTAACCATGTCGAGTTCGATTTTAACAATGTATTAACTTGGCTTAACTCGATTACACGTCTGACTCTACATTAATTGATCATATATTGGGGATATAAAAGAAGGGTAATTTTCTAATTTTGTATTCCACGTACGTAGCTTTCTATGACTCCATAGATGTTTTCTCGATCTTTCTCAAAGGAGTACAGTTTATCTTTTTCTTCCTTAATTAATACTCGTACTTATGGAAAAAATTCACAATCTCTGTTCATTTATTAGCTTCGTCGTCGGTAGTAATTCGTGAAGAAAACTAAGATCTTGTTGTTAGTATCTATGCGTACAATGTAGTTTCTATTCTAAATCATGTTTGTCAACACGATCGAATATGTACAGAGATTGCAATGATCGAGTTCAATAGCTAGCTAGTCGATTGATGATTGGTCGCAAACTAATTAATATAGAGGGATATTTATATTTTTTAGCCTCAAAAATAATTTTCCCCATATAGAATTATAAATATCTCCCTTTCTTTCTAGTGAGAGAGAGAGTGATAGTATATATGATATGATGTACGTACTTTTTTAGTTTTTACCCAAAATAAGGTTGGTAAGTTTTAAACTAATATAATAACAGCACTTAAATAATGGTAGCAGCTAGAAATGGTAAGTATTTCATTTGGACAGACTCAACTTTCTCTTTTTGTTTGAACATATATAATATAATATGATAATATAATTACATACACATACAGGAGGTGAGGCTGGCTATATATATAGCTATTAGCTAATTCGATCATATATAATTCGTACACATTCTCATATATATTCAAATTACAGATCTCCAACCACCCCCACTGAAAAAAGATAGAGTCCTACTTCATAAATTAACTCCATAAAAACATATATGACCACCACTGCCATTGAAGACTCCTATGTCTCCTTTCTCTTTCTGTATTTACACTCGATACTATTTCTATTTATACGTACATGTAGTATTATGTTTATAAAGTGCATTATAGTATAAAAATGGAGGTGGAGGAAATCAACAAAAGCAGCAGCAGCAGCACCAACAACAACAACAACAAGGGAAGTGGTGGTGATAATGATGATGGTGACGTGTCCACCAAGAGATCATTTGGAGACAAGTGTAAGCATATAGCAAAGAAACAAAGGGCAAAATTCTATATAGTAAGACGTTGCATAGCCATGCTTGTATGTTGGCGTGACAAGGATAAATAAACGTACACTTTTAATTTAATTTCTCCCTCTCTTAATTTGTTCTTAGATACATATATTATGCCATATAATTATTTTTATGTCCTTTAATTTTTCCCTTTTCTTTATTGATTTTATTTTATATATATTTTGTTTGTCCTGTCATTTTCTTTTACATTTCACGTAAAAGAAGAAGAAAACACTGATTAGTTTCGGATCTGCTTAATATGTGTTCTTTAGTGGGTTTTCTGCTTAATAAGTTTTAGGGTTTTCCCTTCTTTTATGAAATATATAGAAAGAATCATACATACCCCAGTTCTTTCAAAATATCCGAACTTTAATATAAATTCCTTTGTATTTGTTGCTCGATCCCTAGCTAGCGTCTTGCTAGATTGAGCTCTTTCAATGAAATAATCTGCTGTTCAAAAAAGAAAAATGATTTTACCAGAATTTAGGGTTCGTATTATAAACTTTTTCAATTGGTACCCTTGGTAATAATGTACTGAAGTAATTGCGTACTACCCATTGGTCCAACAACTAGAGACTGACTTCTAAATATTGGGTACATTAATTTAGGGTTTTATGCTTAAATCATTTGTTTTTCCCTTTCTTTTTGTAAAAAAGATCTTTTCCTTTTTATTGTTGCAAAATGATAGAACACTATTTACTTACATACTCAAAAATAATAGAACTCTTCATTAAGTTTTTAGTCACTATTTCGTTTTTATTGCTTTATATTGAAAAATATTGATTACATACTCAAAAGTAGTTATCTTTTCTCTTTGATTTTAGTAGGTAGGATGTTTTTACTTTATATATACGTTTATGTTTACATTTCTCTATTGTATATACTCTAGGGCATGTTACTAAATACTGAATTAGCATTAGCTATCATCGTCTATAGATAGCCTTAGTGCAACCCAATCGATTGACAATTTATAGAATAGAATATTTAAACAAGACTCCCACTGTAAAGATTAAATTACGTTGTACTACGTGAACTGTTAAGTTATTGGCTTATTGCATTCGTTAATGTTCAAATTAAATTTAGGTTGCGTTTGATTCACGAAATTGATTGAAATTTGATGGAATTGGAATTGAGATTCCATTCCTTAATTTGTTTGGTTAAATAATTTATAAAGATAGAATCCATCGAATTCATTCTACTAAAGGAATTGAAATTTCCTTTTCTTTGATGAATTCCAATTCCTTAAAAGAATTCCGTGAACCAATCGCAACCTTATAGTTAATGATTCTGTAAATCAATCCGGTAGAATTGAACGTGCATTCTGATTCTCCAAGGAGACAAAATTATTCCAACATTGTTGTCAAAGATTTCAAAATGACATTGGGTGGGGTATAGTGGTAGAAAAGATTCTCAATTTGTGTGTCTATATAGCTACTGCTTCTTCTTTTTCATTTCAATGAAAATCATATTTTTATTACTTATAGAATATTTCGTTTACTTCTATAAGTAATTAAGGTATAGAAGCACGATTGCAAGACCATTTGATTGATTCTTAAGAAACAACTGAAATGCAATAAAGCTTTGGTAGTTTGGGCTACACAATCGGAAAAAAAAAAAAAAAAACAACCATGAAGTAGCAACTAACTGAATCAAACCAGAGTCAAGCCATTGAGTTTCTAAAACCAACTACCATACTATACACTGAACCAACCGATACAGAAACCACACTTGACAAATAATAGTAAAAACGTGTGATGCATGTGTGGTAATAGTTGTAATTATGATAGTAGCTCACATCACATAAATTTAGCCTTATGTATAGCATGTAAATCAGTCAGCTAATTTGTAGGAGTAAATTACGTATTCTTCATCTATATGTATCGACACAATTGATAAATGAAATCAAGTGTAAGAATTCACTTCAAGTTTTATGGTATCAGAGCGTTGAAATTAATCCCACGATATTTTCAAAAATCTTCTTCAATTCTACCATTGTTGGTGATTCAAACAATCAAAGAAACCACACAAATTACACCCGACACCCAAATCACCATATTACCTCTGTCCTTCTGACCATCCAGTTCCGATTTTTGTTACACACTTACACAGCCATTGAGTGAAACTGAATTTCTTAAATGGACTCCAATCCAAGAATAAGACAGGATTCTTGGATGGGACGATATGAAAACCCGATGAAAATTGTGGGGATTTTCAGTCTTGGGTTCAATGCAATGCAGTGGTAAAATCATGGCTTATCAATGGGATTTGCAAAGAGTTGCAAACGGAAGCAACACATGCAAGCACGACCTATGAAGTCTGGGCCGACTTTGAGGAGCGATTTACCCAAGCGATCGCACCTCGAGTTTATCAACTATAACAATCCATCTCGTTGCTACAACAAGAAAGATCGGCGATCACTACCTACTGTGGTAAACTGAAGAGCGTACGTATGGAGTGAGGTTTGTGCAGATCCGAGCTCGTAAAGACGTTTGGTTGGACGTTTTCTTTACCTCACGATTATAAGGCCTGATATTAGCTATGTTGTACTCATTTTGACTCAGTTCAGGCATCAACCACGCCAACCACACTATGCAGCAGCCCTTCGGGTGCTTCGATATTTAAAGACAGCTCCAGGACAAGGCATTTTCTTTCTATCTGACAATCCTCTATCTTTGTGAGCGTTTTGTGATGCAGATTGGGCAGGTTGTACAAACACTAGAATATCCACGACAGGTTATATGGCATTCCTTGGTTCATCACCAATTTCTTGGCGATCTAAAAAGCAATCTGTCGTTTCTTGCTCTTTTGCTGAGGCCAAGTATCGGGCCATGGCCACAACTGAATTGGGTGTTTCTCATCCTCATCCTGTTCCTTTCTTTTGTGATTATGAAGCCGCACTCCATATATCCCATTTTTCACGAACGAACTAAACATATCAAGATTGTCTTTCATTTTCTTCGCCAACACATAAAATCTAAGTTGATAGCACCACAACCAATTTCCTCGAAACTTCAGCTTGTGGACATTTTTACAAAAGCACTTGGTTGTAAACAGTTCTTGGTTCCAACCTTCATGCTCCAACTTCAGGAGGAGTAAAAACGTGTGATGCATGTATGGTAATAGTTGTAATTATGATAGTAGATAATATCACATAATTTTAGCCTTATGTATAGCCTGTAAATTAGGTAGGAGTAAATTACCTATTCTTCATTTATATGTATCGACACAAATGATGAATGAAATCAAGTGTAAGAACTCACTTTGACTTTTAAATAAAATACTAAGATCAATCCGGATTTTGTTCAAGACGACACTAAAGACCGTCATTAAGAAATTAATTAGTACATGCAATTAGATGATTGTACTTATATTAAGGGTTTTTCTAATTGCACACCCTTATGTGAATATATGTAGTGGGGCCCTTGTGTATGTATGTGTGAGTGTGGGGGTATAAAAACAGTAGCCCCTATTTATAATCAAAGGTCTTATAGTTATGTATAGTTATCATTTTTCAATTCAAAATGGTATCATTTTGCGTATATAGAGTGTGAACAACTAGCTAGATAACTTCTATGATTCCATTCTTTAGAAACCAATTGTTACTAATAAAAATAGGAATAAGCTAGTTTCTTTACTATCTAATCTCAGTTAAACTCATGATATCCAGTTACATTGAACAAATAATCACTAAAGTTAACTATATATTGATCCAGCTCTAGTAAAAAGATAAAAAATGAAAGTTAGTTAGTTCGTTTTTAAAACTTTTAAGTTTAATATTATTTTTATGTACTAAGTAGGCCACAAAAGTTTGTCTCTAGGACGGAGAAAATCAAACTCGAACCTTTATTTGAGCATCAACTTCTACTCATCCATGTTGTGCCAGGTCTTCTTGGAATGGAAAACATGAAACAAGAAAAAAGGTATGGACAATTTTTCGGTCAAACTCACCGTCATAAGGAACTTGCCCCTTTTCTATGTCAGATTTTGGCCCATTATATTTTAACCCGCAACATTGTTCGGTTCATATATCAAAAGTCTTCGATGCCAGGTGGACTTGCTTGTGGACAAAAGTGTGGCAGGGAGGTGGTGGAGCTCTTGACGCCTTGACGGGATAAAGATCGCCAAAGATGTGACATCGTAGGACGTAACAGGTTAAAAAAATCCTTCAAATATGAATTAATCAAATTAGAGGGGTCAAACTCAATTGTGCATTTATTATCTTTGATAAATTAAAGCACATAGATAATAAGATTTCTAATATTATGTGGGTTGACAACGACATTATGTAGGTCGATGAAGTGATGGCAAAGTACTATGTCTGGAGTTAGTAACGGGTATAGTCGTATAGATGCAGCGTCACCAGCATCAATCAATAGATAATATAATCAGCTTACATGCGTCCGAACTAGCTCCACTTTCCATGTACATCCAGGATATTCGTGGTCCTAAAGTACCATCGTGTTAAATGCCTACGGAAGAGTGGTTTTATGATCCGTGTATGATCTATATACGAGCTGTGGACCCCTTGATTGGGCTGCCTAATTGAACTGAATAGGAATTGGGCTCCCAAGTATTAGCTGTTGGGTCTGCTGTGAATGTTGTTGGGCCAATAACTGCAATGGGACTTGGGTCAGTGGCTGGACTGCTGGACAGATGAGAGCTGGGCTTGCTTTGTCACTAGCAGGCCAGCCGCCAGCCTGTTGCTGTTGTTGAGCAGTACTAGAATATTGGATCAATCAGGTCACTCAAGGCTGATGTGAAGCCCACCAAAGAATTGGGCCTGACCATGTAGGCTGCTGGGCCAAGGCTTTTCGTTTCCTGGTTTGCCTGGGCCTGTTGGGCTGACCACCGCAAATTTTACCATTCTGAAGAAGAATTTTCGTGGAGGTAACGACATTTCTCACCAAATTTGCAATTGCCACACAGAGTGACGACATGATTGTTGTCCTTGACTTAAAGAGCCTCGATTATTATTGTTGCTAGCAACCAGAACCGAGGATGAATATGGTGTGTCGCTATCAGAAGTATCGGTTGAGACGATTTTCTTCAAAGATAAACATCGCAGGCGTAAATGAACGTGAGAAGAGGTTCACGGCGTCTAACAATTCCAACAACCTGATGAAAGTTAATTATTACAAAGCTCTTGGATCTGCAGTGACCTTTACTTTTGAAAATAATCTGTAAAATTGAGGTCAACAATCTTCATGGTTCCTAATTCGTTTACTAGTTGCGTAGCACGATCATCCTTCTTCTCGTAAAAAAGAGTCTCTAGGTTGTCCTTGTTGAAGAGAGCTATTTTTGGATATCATTATTCTCATTTATGTTGTATATTTTTTAGCTCTAAATTAGAGGAAACTTATTAGGAAGTTTGTTATATTTTTTCCAGTATATATGTATCGTTTGTATCAATCAATAAAAAAATCCCCTTAAAAATAATATTCTCTGAACTTCATGGTATCAGAGCGGTACCCTAATCGAAAAACCCAATAATCATCGCTCATTCGAAACACCAAATCCGAAATTGTTACGATTTCAGAAATGGAGGACTCCTCTAAAGAAACTCATGTCATCGTTCAGAATGTACAAGATGCACCGTTTCCTACTGGAATCATTCTTGATGATTCGAATTACCCGCTGTGGTCACAACTTATGGAGATGCGTATTGGAGCAAGGAATAAATCCGGGTTCTTAACTGGTACAACCGCGAAACCAACAACCGACGAAAAGCTAATCGAGAATTGGCTAATTGATAACAATCGAGTTAAAAGTTGGCTCATTGATTCAATGAGTCCACCATTGATAAAACGTTTTATCCGACTCCAAACAGCAAAGGAAATATGGGAGGCAGTTTCTAAGACCTTCTATGATGGTACAGATGAAACTCAATTATTTGAGTTGAACCGAAGATCTTTCACGACTCGACAAAATGCAAGATCATTGCCCGTATACTACAATGAATTAGTAAGTATTTTTCAAGAAATTGATATCCGTATTACAACTCAAGAAGAGAGTGTGGCTCAAACGGTCTCCCTCAATAAAACTCTAGCCCGTCTTCGTGTTCACATTTTCTTAGCGGGTCTAGATCCCGAATTTAATCAGGCCCGAAGTGAAATATTGAGGAAAGATCCACCTCTCGATCTCGAGTCGTGTTATGCATATATTCGGAAGGATCAAAATCAGCGACATACAATGGAAGATCAGAAAATCGAATCGGATGGCATGGTTCATCTTGCTGCTCGAAATCGTCAAAAAAGGATGAATAATGCTAATGGTGGTAAGGGAAATACACTAAAATGCACCAACTGTGGAGAAGAAGGTCACTCGAAACAAAGATGTTACGAAATTATCGGGTATCCTGAATGGTGGGATTTCACCAAGAAACCGCGGAAAAAGATAAGTCAAGCCTCCATTGCTACTTCAAACAATGAAGAACCGTCCCCCTCAATTGCTGCACACACGACATCCGTTAATAACTCTTGTATGTTAAATAATAGTTACGTTTCGAGCACTAATTGGATAATTGATACCGGTGCAACTGATCATATGACGAATGACTCAACTAAAATTGCATCGCTAAACCCCTCAAAACAAACTGCTATACAAACAGCGAATGGGGGAGTTGTACCTGTGATTGGTGAAGGCTCAACACAAGTTTCTAGCAAACTAAATCTAGATACTGTTCTTGTTGTTCCATCTATCTCCTCTAATCTTCTCTCTGTTAGCCAAATTACAAAAGCTATGAATTGCTATGCAATTTTTTCACCTAACGAATGCATTTTTCAGGACATGGTGACACTTCGGATTCTTGGTTATGGTATTAGACGTGGAAGGTTGTACTATCTCGAAGAACACCCAAGTGGACAAGCGTATCACACCGGAATAACTCAGTCGAATAAGGCGTTGGCATGGTTATGGCATCGCAGATTAGGCCATCTCTCTTTTAATTATCTTAGAAGGCTAAAACCGAATTTGTTTTTGAATGTAATGGACAGCGATTTCAAATGTGGAACATGTGAATTGGCAAAAAACCAACGCATTTCTTATGTTCCTAGCAATAATAAAACAATGATTCCTTTTATGGTTATTCACTCCGATGTTTGGGGCCCCGCTAAAATTGCTACTCCTAATGGCTCGCGTTATTTTGTGACATTTGTTGATGAGTGTACTCGTATGATATGGATTTCATTGCTCAAAACTAAAGGTGAAGTAGTTTATGCTTTTAAAGAATTACATCAGTTGGTTAAATCACAATTTAAAAGCAATATTCAAGTACTACAATCAGACAACGGAGGGGAATACATTAATCACGATATGAAACAGTTCTGCAAAGAAAACTTAATTCGACATCAAACATCGTGTGCGAACACACCTCAACAGAATGGACTCGCTGAAAGGCGAAATAAACAATTGCTTGAAGTCGTTCGGGCATCGCTTTTTGATATGAACGTTCCACGAGAGTATTGGGGTGAAGCAGTTCGGTCAGCAGCGTACATTATCAACAGAACTCCATCCCGAGTTATTGATTTCAAAACCCCACTTGTAAAGCTTCAAGAACTCATGAACACCCCATTAAGCGAAAATCTTGAACCAAGGGTATTCGGATGTACTGCTTATGTTCATCAAAATATCGGAAAGTTGGAACCAAGAGCTGTTCGATGCATGTTCGTAGGGTATGCGGAGTTTAAAAAGGGGTATAGGTGTTATGATCCAAACACTCAAAAAATGTATATAACTAGAGACGTGGCATTTCATGAGAATGTATCTTTCTTTGGTCATGAGTATTCTCTTCAGGGGGAGAAAACATTAAATGAAGAAAACACACATGCACATGCAAATTTGGATAAGAATAATTCATCAACCATTGAAATATCAACTGAGCCAAGTACGAAGCCTAGTCATGAAACCGAAACACATCATGACAATGAGTTCGAACCAGAACCTCAAAATGAACTTGAACCCGAGATAGAAGATGGTGAATCAGAATCTGAATCCGAAGACGATATTGAAAATAATGAACCAAATGGTGAACCACATGTGGCGGACAACTTGGGTGAATCACAAGAAGCTCGAGATAGTACAACCTCCGAACATAACTCCATCGAAAATCTGGAACAAGTCATTACTCCTAATAATGCTTCTGTTTTGCAGGAAAATAGTGCTCGATATCCTACAAGATGTAACAGAGGGATACCGAAGAAACAATATCAACCCGACCTTAAGACGAAAGCCAAATATCCAATTTGTGACTATGTCTCTACTCACCGCTTGGCGGAATCTCAAGCTCACGTGGTTGAAAGTTTATCCACTGTTACTATCCCAAATGATGTATATGAAGCATTAAAAGACGAAAGATGGAGAAAGGCAATGAACGAAGAAATGGAAGCTTTGCAAAGAAATCAAACTTGGGAAATGGTGGTTCTTCCAAAAGGAAAGAAAACAGTGGGATGTAGATGGGTGTACACAGTGAAGCTCGATTCAAAGGGAAACATCGATCGATATAAAGCGAGGCTCGTAGCCAAGGGATACACTCAGAAATATGGTATTGATTATGGAGATACTTTTGCACCCGTAGCAAAAATAAATACAATTCGTATTCTAATGTCTATAGCCGCGAATCGGGATTGGCCGTTGAGACAATTCGATGTGAAGAATGCATTCTTAAATGGATATTTGGAAGACGAAGTATATATGGACCTCCCACCTGGCTCGAGCTGTAGTGATAAAGTATGTAAGTTAAAAAAGGCGTTGTACGGATTGAAACAATCACCCCGAGCCTGGTTTGGTCGTTTCTCGAAATTTATGAAGAAGGTTGGTTACAAACAAAGTGATGCGGATCATACACTCTTTGTTAAGAAGAACAAGGAGAAATTAACAGTTCTCATTGTATATGTTGACGATATGGTAATTACGGGAGACGATCAGGAAGAAATGGCAAATCTCAAAAACGTTCTTGCAACGGAATTTGAGTTGAAGGATCTTGGCCAATTAAAGTACTTCTTAGGTATTGAGGTTGCTAGATCGAAGGCAGGAATTTCTATGTGTCAACGAAAATATGTGATGGATTTGCTAGCGGAAACTGGAATGCTAAATTGTCGACCGATAGACACTCCGATTGAAACAAATCACAAGCTCAACATTCATCCTGATCAAGTTCCAGTAAGTAGAGATAGATATCAAAGGTTGGTCGGTAAGTTAATATACTTGTCTCATACAAGGCCAGATATAGCTTATGCCGTGAGTGTTGTAAGTCGTTTTATGCATGCTCCAAGTGAAGATCATATGAAGGCAGTATATCGAATACTTAGATACCTAAAGACTTCACCAGGAAAGGGACTATTTTTTGCAAAAAATCGAGATGATCAAGTGAATGGATACACGGATGCAGATTGGGCAGGAGATAAAACGGATGGTAAATCCACCTCGGGATATTTTACTTTTGTTGAAGGTAACTTAGTTACATGGAGGAGTAAGAAGCAAAAGGTGGTTGCAAGATCGAGTGCGGAAGCGGAGTATCGAGGAATGGCTCATGGTGTATGTGAACTACTATGGATAAAACGAATTCTTCGAGATCTTGAGATTCATGTAACGTATCCTATAAGCTTGTATTGTGATAATGAAGCTGCTGTAAAGATAGCTAACAACCCGGTTCAACATGATCGAACAAAACATGTTGAAATCGATCGTCACTTCATCAAGGACCATCTTGAGAATGGAACGATTAAGTTACCTCATGTATCGTCTGAAGATCAACTTGCAGACATGTTAACAAAAGCGGTGTGTGGGAGAGTGTTTCAAAGCTCTCTTAGCAAGTTAGGAATGATCGACATCCATTCTCCAACTTGAGGGGGAGTGTTGAAGAGAGCTATTTTTGGATATCATTATTCTCATTTATGTTGTATATTTTTTAGCTCTAAATTAGAGGAAACTTATTAGGAAGTTTGTTATATTTTTTCCAGTATATATGTATCGTTTGTATCAATCAATAAAAAAAATCCCCTTAAAAATAATATTCTCTGAACTTCAGTCCTATACTTGTATTGTCGGTATTTGATTATTTTCCTCTTATGTGTGCTTACATTCCATATCCAATTATCCTATTTTTCTTATATGACTAATGAGAAAAAATTCATAACAAAAGTTGGCCTTGAATTTATGTAAACTAAACATGACTTCTTTAAATCCTGTTTATTGGTTGGAAGCTTCCAGCCCTATGTTACAACTTACAAGTGACAACCATTTTTCAAATTAAATTTGTTCAAGTGATTTGGTCATTGGTGGACCCGATTAACCCAAACTAGTTAGGCCATCTCCAAGGTCGAAGGGATACTCCAAATATGAAGTATAAAGCATCATAATCGTACTCCTTAAAAAATACTTCATATTTAAAGAATTGACATATTTGATGTAAATATAAAGAGCTAGGCCTTCCATCTCTATATATATAATCGATATGTAAAACCATGCAATCAACTTTAAATAATATAGAGTATTATTACTATCTATGTACTCTATAATCTTCACTGAATAATCAACTTTACACTCTGTTTCAGAGTTTTATTTCAGAGAGAAAAGAAAGTAATCGGAAGAAAAATAAAAAGTAAGTGTGTTCCTTAATTTTTCAGGAAAAAAAAAAAAAGAAAGAAATTGATTATTTTTGTCTAATTTTCCTTACTATCTTTTCTTCGAAATTAAAAAAATTTAAATTCTTTTCTTTTGTTTCCCTTTCATTTCTCTTCCTTTCTTTTTTTACAAAACCCTTACAAGTATGAAAACTCTGACCCCTACATTCCCAAACAAAACATCTTTCTTCTTGTTTTCTTAAACCCTAGAAACATGTCAACATGTAAAACCCTGTTATCCGCGTTCAAGAAATCCATCCCCAAAATCCCAGTTCCACCAAACCCAGATCAAAAAATCGCTAATCAAATTTCCAAATCATTAATAAATTCTCAAACTTTCGATCACACTCTGTTTCCCCCAAAATCTTTGAACCCAAAAATCATAAACCTTGTTCTCTCAAACACAAATATTCCACCTCAATCTTGTTTCAGTTTCTTCGATTCCCTTCAATTCCCCAACAAATGTGACATAATCGAACCCTACATTTCACTTTCTTGCCGCCTTTATAAATCTAAAGATTTTGCCCTGGCTAAAGAAATTTTGAATCGGTTAGCTATTAATAAAGATATCCAAAAACCCATTGAAAAGATAACATCTTTTGTTAACGAGAATAATGGGTTCCTTAGCAAGGTTGTTGTAGGAAAGTTGTTTGATACTTTGTTTCGTGTTTATGCCGATAATGACAGGTTTAATGAGAGTTTAGAAGTTTTTGATTTCATGAAAAGTAATGGTTTTAATAAGATTGATGATAGGTCTTGTATGGTGTTTTTGCTTGCTGCAAAGAGATCTGAAAATTTTGAATTGTTGTCAGATTTCTTTCGAAAAATGGTGGATTCTGGCGTTGGGATAACAGTTTATTCGATGACAATGGCGGTCTCAGCTTTGTGTAAGCTTGGACAGAATAGCAAAGCTAGAGAATTGATAGATGAAATGATTATCAAAGGGGTTAAACCGAATGCAAATACATATACTGCTTTGATGGATTCACATTTAAAGAAATCGGAGTTTAGGGAAGTGGAGATGACTTTGGATTTAATGAAGAAGGAAGGAGTTTCGTACTCTGTGGCTACTTATACGCTTTTAATTGAGTTTTATTCGATGTTGGGGAACATTGAAAAAGCAGAGAAGGTGTTTGATGAAATGCTTGAGAGAGGTATAGTGCCTGATGTTTATGCGTACACTTCAATGATTAGTTGTAACTGTAAGCTAGGGAAGATGAAAAGGGCTTTTGAGTTGTTCGATGAATTGACCGAAAGAGGTCTTGTCCCAAATGTACATACTTATGGAGTGTTGCTCAACGGTGTATGTAAATCAGGGAAGATGAAAGCTGCAGAAGTTTTGTTGACTGAAATGCAAAGTAAAGGTATCGATGTGAATGATTATATAGTTAATACGTTAATGGACGGGTATTGTAAAAAAGAAAATGTTGACGATGCTATTAAGTTGATGACTTTGATGGAGAAGAAAGGGTTCGAGCCTAGTGTCATTTCATATAATATTATTGCTGCCGGTTTGTGTCAAGCAAACCGACATGAAGAAGCAAAGACATTACTGTTTACAATGGCAGAAAAAGGTGTGGCTCCGAATACGTTAAGTTACACGACGCTGATTGATATATTTTGTAAGCAAGGGGATTTTGCGGAAGCTAGACGGACGCTAAGAGAGATGGAAAGTAAGGGAGAGAAACCGAGTGCTGTGACGTATAATGCGTTTATTGATGGTTATTGTAAGAAAGGGTTAATGAAGGAAGCTTATAGGATAAGAAATGAAATGGAAGGGAAGGGGGTGATACCAGATGTTTATACGTACACTTGTTTAGTACACGGGGAATGTATGGCTGGTAGAGTAGATGACGCGAAGAAGCTGTTCGATGAAATGCCTCAGAGAGGTTTAACTCGAAATGTTGTAAGTTATACGGCTATGATTTCTGGATTGTCGAAGGAAGGAAGAACGGATGAAGCTTTTAAGCTGTTTGATGAGATGAAAAGTGCGGGTATTTCACCGGATGACACTTTGTATTCTTCTCTTGTAGAGAGCATTCATAGCGTTAAGGGTTGAATTAGGCAAAAAATAGATGTATTATAAGGTCATTTGTATATTTCAAAGTGTACTATAGCTTCAATCCTTTTGAAATAAATGATTCTTTCCATACTTCGACAAGACATCCCTCGACACATTAGAAGTGAAAATAAAAATCAATTATCGTATCAATCAACAATATAATTTGTCAAAGCTTGCTACATACAGTTGTGTGCACTTTGGCCTGATTTCGAGTTCATAAGAGTATAAGCAACTGTAGAGTGCGACACATAAGACCGTAATGCAGCATCTGTATATTGGCTTGTCGACTGGACCCAGACCCATTTAACATAGGTATTTTATAAGCAACACTTACTTTACAGCATATAATCATGATCATCCAAGACACAAATATTGTGTGCTTTTGTCTAGTATGTATAATCTAAAGTCTCAACTGCTAATGGAATTTTCATCACCTTTGGCCATGTCATTTAGCTATATTTTGAGCTTTGGAGTCTTTTGTATGAAATACTTACCAATTGCCCATATACACTGACTAAAGGGTTAGGTGTGGAATTATGGGGTCTACACAGATTAAGGAAGCTGATGAAAAGGGTTCAGTGTAAATCAAGAATGAGGGTGAATATGACTTTACACCCTACTAAAAAGATGAATGAGAAAACGGCAACAGTGCAAATCAAGAATGATTCCGACACAATTCTTCTGAAAGAAGATGAAAAGCTCAAACTTATTTACCAATAAGATCGAGATACAACTCATGTCATATGGAACCTGGTTCAGAAGTATGCAACTTGCAGCTGCAGTTTGGACTGGAAGGGTAATAAGTGTGAGCTTGCTAGCGAGCAAGGTTATACAAGATTTTCGAAAAAAGGTGAGTCTTGCCATCTTTTAGCCAACTATCTTATAATGTTACACCTTTAAATCAAGATGATCAATATGCTGAATTCAGCAGCAAATCAGCAGATCGAGAAAACCTTTTATGTTGCTCGTATACGGTTTTTAACTGTTGGATTCAGGTCCAACATTTATAATCTTAGAGAATACACCAATATTAGAATATTTATGACAAAAGATCCATCGATAGAGTAAAGAATTAAGTTTTCATCATAACAAAATCTAGAGGTCGTCTCAATAAACTTATCTAGAAAAAAATCAAAATGTCATAAATATACAATCTGGGATCTAACCAACATCTCTGTGGTAGATAGAAGTAATGAAGAATAACATAGGTTTATCAGCTTTGGATCAAAGAATCGAAAGCCTCTTGACAAAGAGATTAAACAACATAGTCCACACATTCATCGTTTTAATGAAGGTACTGGGGAGATGCACTTGATGTTCCACCCCTTTTTATTGTTAGACTTCTTCTTTCTCTTCTTCTCCTCATTTTGAGATACAGGCAGCTCTGTTGACATCAAAATTTGAAAGTACCATTAGTTAGATATATGTGACTTAGGGTGAACTGTATATTGTAATAAATTTAACATCAGAGCAAAAAGGGATCAGCATATTATCTCTGATATAATATCAATCACATGCATATCAGACGTAATTTAAGATGAACACTTGCCAGTAACTTAGGGCTGCCTTTAAGGTGTTTGAGATTCTTGCACACCTTTAAAGACGGCCCTGACATAAATAATTATTTAAGTTAAAGTAAAACTTTTGGCACATTTTTGGTAGTTTTCCTCTCATGTTGCTGTAAATTTTTTTCCACATTTGCGTATCAACCCTAAATCTTCATTTTGATCAGTTTAAAGTGCCACTTTTTTAGAAAACAATTGAAATAAAGTCCTTTTTACGACATGAAGCTGAAACTAATTTATTTTTTTCTGCAAAGCACACAGAAACTGGAACTGTAACTACAAGTATACCTCCTTCAGGATACATAGAGTTGACTATAGAAAGAAAACGTTGGTTCCGTAGTTACAGTTGACTATAGTAAAGAAAGAAAGTGATTACAAACAATGAGCAAATTGTAGGAATTATTAGCAAGCAACAGACAGGGAAATACGCTTATAGAGATACGGTCTCACAAGCTAATGTGAGCCGGCCAAAGTTACGGATAACCATATATTAATTAATAAATAGAATTATAACATTGTTCATACTTGTTAGATTACGCATTTGGAAACCATAAACTTGCTGCAAGACGTAACAGATAAGATCAACTGTTTCATTACTATCATGAGTTAACAGTTAAGGACCTCCTTTTCACTGGATAATAGTCTATGATTGAAATCTCTGCTTAGATACTCTATGCATACACCCTTCTAAATATAGTCACTAGATATTCAAGAAAGTTATAGATACTTGAATTTGTAAAAGATCTATCAAACTAAACAATGATTAACTAAAACTTACCTTTTTTCGACTTGAAGACCTTGGGAACAATTTCAATGAAGGTGTTATCTTTGAAAGATGTCAGCACTAGGATTTTGACACCATACTGCATGAAAACATAAAGGCATAAAGTACGTTTAATAGGTAATGAATCGAAGTCTATCTTTTATTGTTCATATTTAAAGGAACAAAAAAGTAAATAAATAAAATAAAATACCGAATCTGCTGCTGCCTGTAAGTTGACATGATCTCCCCACTTTCCTCTCCTGCTTAATATATTGAAATTAAAAATAGGTTTTGGATAACAAAATGATGGTAGAAAGGACAATTATGCCACTAACGGAGAAATGAGTCAGTGTACAACATTGGTACATCCCTCATAAAATTCTGAATTTATGGTAAGCTGAATCATGTATGATATAACATATTGTTAATAAAAAAAAATACAAAACTCAACAATTAGTTATAGATATATATGTATTTGTTATCATGTAAGTTACTTACCTGCGTAACCACCCTCCTTCTCACTGATTTGTGATACTCTGGTGTAAGATACAACTGTTCTGCTAAAGCACGAAACTGAAGAAAAAGTTTGTGATTAAGCAAGAGGCAATCATGGCTATTCATAATTGGTATTTAAAATTTCAGAAACCTAGGATGGTGGAGTCAGATATCCAAAACCTGTATCTGAAACTTAATTTGGATATACATATCAGAATCGAATTATCCCAATATGTGACTTACAATTCATTTTTTTCAGTATTTCAGACTATGATATCTTTAGTAAATTTCCAATGAGGTTGCAAACTTTGAAATTTTGAATTTAAAATTTTGGATTATCATCTGATTTGGATATTTTTGAACATCACTACTAACACAAATAAACAAACCAAGATATGCAGACCTAAAATTCAAAGCATATATTAGATTCTGTGAAGTTAGCATAACTTTATCATTTACTGAAAGAATAATGAAGTTAAATCATTAAGTAGAAACAAATACCTGACAGTTGCCATCTCCTTCAACTTTCAACTATACGAACCCATACAATTTCAACCTGCAAATACCACAATTCAAGTATCTCACAATTCCATTCAATACGGAAGTTAATCTAAAGACAAATACTTCTTTCGAGCTCTGGTAAAATTATTACCATGCATACATGGAAATGAAATCTATGAACAGAAAGTTATGATTTCTGAAACCAGTACTAGTATATATATTCTGTAAAGACGTGTTATTAAGTCATTATACTTCTACAGAAAATATTAGTGTATTACTGTATTGTGAATATTATAAATTGTTTAATTATAAGTTATTATAAATATAGATATAGTGGTTACTTGTATGTATCAATTCCAATCAGGTTGTTTAACATGTTAAAGTAAATATATATACCGTTTAAGTATACTCTGACTCTAATATACATTCCATTGAGGAACATTGCATACAAACTTCTTACATTTCCGCATCAAACAAATTTTGTAGAACCAAGAAATTAAGATTTAAAAGCCTTTTTCCCTTGAAAAACATATAACGATGTATTACATCATAGGGTAGCATGCATACGTGGATTTTTGAAAATAACAAATTCAAAAAAGTTCGTCCTCCAGTTTAGTTTCATAAATTGTCATCTTTATTGTTCTAATGAAATGATTATAAAATGGATCATAAGACGAATCTTTCTGAAACACTAAAAAGTTTTCTAAATAATAAGAAAAGCTGAGCTTTTATATATACCTATCCATCAGCCTTTGAGGATCAGAAGAAGCTTCATCAGAAGAAGGTATATATCTATTGATTTTGGGGGTAATCTGCAACATATAACAACACTTGAATTAGTGAACCATTCATATAACTTTCAAACAATGTAGTCTCCATCTTAATTCACAACCACAAACATCAAAGCAAATTTTCATCAGACTACATATGGTACATTTGAGTAAGTGCTAGCTGTTTTCGATCTATATGTTAGTTAATTTATTTGAAACTGGATAAAAACTAACTGATTTGTACATCTTTTTGTTTAAGTATCTATAACAACGCTATAACATCATAATAAAGTATCGCACTTACAGTAACGGATACAATTCTATCCAGTCTCTTGCTTACTTCTCCATCAAACAGAAGCTCATCTATAATCTCTAAATACTTGTCTTCCACATCACACAGTTGGTTTACTGGGCTACATAATAGACTTGATTTATCTATCTTCTTTCTGTCACCCTCTTCAATACCTGCTAATTGCCAATAATATATACGAACAATAAAATCCAGCATTTGTCAGGGCAACCCCGGAATAAATCTGAAAATGGCATTGATTGCAAAACGACTACTTTTCAAACTGTTTCAAAATGGGAAAAAAGTAAGAAGCGCTTTTTTAGACTTAGGATGACCTAGAGATAAATAAGAAGCTGAGCATTATAGTAATTCAATGACGATGGACCATGACGCCAATCTTGATTATTTATAGTAAATGATTAGTATAGCCCCACAGGATCAAATGCATGCACGTGCTCTGGTACTACTGCATTCAATGATACTTGCTGCAGCTGCTCCACAGGATACGATACATGTTGCTGCTCCTTTACTGCATGGGATGAATCGGTTCTATCTGCAACTGAGAGATCTGATATTGCATGTTCAAGTGAGACTAACATCTCATTGTTCACATCAGGATACTGGTTTTCTTGATAATAACTTCCATTATACGGTTGTCGATGATCATTGTTGTTATTATGATACTGATAATCATAGTCACCATAATAACCATAACTAAAGAACTCCTCAGTATCTTGACAACTTGGACCCCATTGTCCATCAGAATTTGGTTCCTGCATTGTGACAGTCACGATTAGTATGAGTAATCCAATGCTACGTCAAAATAAAAACAAAAATGAACTTCAATAGAAAGATGCTGACAGTGTCGCACCTGAAATTTGGAACTAGTTCAGAATCCTTCAATGGAAGTATAAAAACAGAAGAACATAAACAAAAACAACACAAAAAATGTATCCAGATGTAATTTCTCCATATTCTTTTTGTAATGAGACTGAGGATGACTTCATATATAGAGGTCTGTTAAGACCTTA
Organism: Logfia minima; assembly: GCA_963921325.1. Classification (NCBI taxonomy): domain Eukaryota; kingdom Viridiplantae; phylum Streptophyta; class Magnoliopsida; order Asterales; family Asteraceae; genus Logfia; species Logfia minima. Next base: position 5,064,874 of record OY992770.1, read on the forward strand.
AAACACTATTTTACTAAATTTATGACTCAAAGCACTTTTATATGGTTCAGACGGGTTAGGAACTCTTCACAATCTCTATAACTAGACATGCATCAAGCATAATAATTTAAGAAAAAAATATATACATATGAACACCAAATTATATAATAGTCACTATCATATTATTAAGAACCGTATAACAACTAAAAATTTGTACAATAAATTGGCCTCTTGTTCATCAAGAAAGTTAGCCACACACACAAAAAAGACAAGAAAAAGAACAACTAAAAAAACTCAGAATCAAAATCTTGAAAAAGGCTTAAATAAACAATAAACATTAAAACGCATATAGGTTAACACATGGAAGACTTTATAAGAGACAGCCGGCCTGCCATTGTTTATCTTAAAGAGTCTTGACTTTTTTATTTTTCTTTTGTTTATTGAAATGTATCAATTTTATATAAGAAAACCCAAATCAAATACAAAGATTTCACCCCACCGCACCAAGAAATAAAAGACCCTACAAACGTGTAACCAAAATATTTAACAGAACACAAAAAAAAAAAAGAAAAATGTAGCTTGGTACCATATTATTTGGATCTAAACTACAAAAAATGTAAAACCTTCACCCACCATTTCTGATTAAACTTCAGAACATGAATCTAAAAGCAGGCATATATGAATATGTGTATTTATAGAATCTATGATTATACGTGTGTGTGTGTGTGTGACCATAAACATATTATAAAGAGACAGATGTTTGTGTATGAAATGTGATGCTAGCATGTAAGACATGAGGGATATAAAGAAGGATAGAAAACGTGAAGAAGATGATAATTACGTAATATATGCGTTATAAATCTAACATGTTCATTACACATACAATGGAGCTCACAGCTTGTTCTGTCACGCCTTACAACAACAAAGTTGATGGCTTTTTGTTTTCATTTTCATCTAATATACAGGTATAACTTTATGCTCCCGCTCCCTATTGTCCAACTTAAAGCTTTAATTATATAAGATATTTCCAAAATAATTATTTATGAGGTCACATTGTAGGCCCTAGTTTTAAAAACCGATTGTTTGGTTGAACCGAAGGACTATCAGTTCCGGTTGGACCGGTTTGTTGAATTTCAGGAGCCCAAGCCCATCAGGAGTCCAGGACATATATTTGGCCCAAAACCTTCAATGTATATTTGGACCACCATGCCTCTTTGACATATATTTGGCCCACCAGGAAAATTCTACAAACTTTAAAACAAAGTTTAGAACAATATCCCAACAACATCAATCCAAACCAAACAAAGAAACAATTGGCATTAATCTGAACAACGGCAACCTGCGTCTTTCATTAGAACATATAATTAAGTTTTAGTTAACAGCTAATAATATAATATATTATATTATGGTCACACGTATCATGCAGAAAGCACAAGCACATAAATACAAGAAACAGAAATCACAAACACATATAAGTAAGTTTAATCATTTACAAATTAATAATAAATATTCATAAATACAACACTATAATAAAGATATAACTAGATTAGTTAGAAATCAAACAATACAAAAAGCATAAGGTTTGAAACACGGGGTTGGCAATAAAACAAACCACAACCTATTATTGCCTTCTATATATTCCAAGTCAAGCACACGAGTAATTTCAATCTAATCACGGTTAAACCTATTGATTAGAAATGTTGACTTAAACGGTTCCCAGTCGAATTTTTTTATTTTATTTTATCAAAAACTTGTCAAAAACTGATTTTTGGTTCCGGTCTAACTGTTGGTCGTTGACCAAGTCAACTTAGACAGAGAAAATCAATTGATATTGGGCCGGTTATTTCGAAAATTCGATTCGATTGATTTTACCAATTTTTAAAGCATCATTCTGCGGGAGATTCATGAAAAATATTTTCATTTCCAACACAGGAAGATATAATCTACATGGCATGGACTGGTTTTTTTTAGATAAACATTTATTATTTGAATCTGAATTTAAATATTTATTACCGTTGATTAACGTCTGGACAGAGTGAATATATTATCGTATTGGTCATGTGACATTTGCTTATATTTCCTTCTGAAGAAAAGTATTAACTATTTTCCTTTCTTAGAAAGATTTTTGATTATGATTATATAATGGACATAGATTTTTATTCGATAACTTTGTAACAGCGAGTATAAGTATTAAATTTAGTGGACCCATTTATAAATATTTTAACGAGTAAGCTAAAAACAAAATGAAAATAAAATAAATTAATACAATGTTTATTGGACAATATTATTACTGGTACCAATATTTATTTATTTTTCATTATTTACAAGAAAAAATGTTACTTTTGTCTAAATTTGAAGATTCATACACATGTGCTTGTTTTGGTTTTGAGACATCCTAAAAGCGGCCTAGAAATAGGGTCACATGTCGCACATGCCAAACCCCATTACGTCTCTCATGCATATCATGTTTTTTGGCCCACCCATTTGGCACGTCTCTTTCATCTGAAAATGTGATTGAACTTTGAAGTAACACAAATTTGTCAATGTGATATATATTAACCCTTTTTAAAACTTAAATTAAAATAATAATAAAGTTTAGTAATTAAGAAGCCGTTATAAGACCATTATGCATAAGAAACAGACGCAAGCCTGGAAATTTATTTACAGTTAATATATTTAATAATATTACCTTGTAAAGTATTTGTTATACGGTGAAAAACTTGTGAACTAGTTTTCTTTTTACAACTAGTGAACGATTTGAGTCACCCAAAACAGATTTAATGATTTTCCATACTTGTTATGTTGTTACCGTTAAACACAAGCAATTGATTATCATTATATTTTCATATGGAACATGTGAATATACAGTAAGCATTGCATTAAGCCATCAACTTACAACTGGCAATACAATCAAGGAAAGCATGCTAACAGTTAAAAGTTACAACCACATATACAATAGTGATACATAATGCGAGTGAACTTCCTATTATGCCAACAGGCAACAGATCAAGGTTTTTTAAAATATTACTATTAACAGGCAGTCGTTCTTTCGGAAATAATTTTTCCCACAAAGCCTGAGTCCATGAAATGACTAACGTTTACATACCCTTTACAACTCTCACAATGCCAACACTATAGTTTCTGCAGCAAAACTCGAAAGAACTGCTCATGAGCAATTAAAAAGGACAAAAATGTAATTTGCAACTGTTCTATATTATGTACTATTGTCATTTCCAATCAACAAGTGATTGAGCGCTTACAAAACCATGTTCCAGAAAACCAAGCAGAATCTGCAAGTTTGGGATAAATGGAGGTTTTACCTTCATTTCCTATGCTCTCAAAAGCCTTCTTGTCGTCACTTTCAGCCTGGAGAGGTGATCTTGGAGCCGTTTCTGATTGAGCTGCTACAAGTTGGCTAGCCATTTCCAAGACCTCACTCATCATTGGCCTTGATTTAGGGTCTCTAGACAAACACTTGATTGCAATCAGTGACAACCTAAAAGCAGATTTCAGCGAGTATTTACCTTTTAGTCTATTATCAACTATGATTGGAAATTTTTTGTCATCTAGGTAGGGTCTCACCCATTCTAGAAGCTTCTGTTCACCTTTAGGATGATTTTTGTCAATTGGACGTCTACCTGTGATAAGCTCATGAAGTGTGACAATCCCCGAAAATCGGTACATTCCGTACACACTAAAATTATGCATTTTTACGCTGATTCCCTTTAATGAAATCAAATGTGATTAAACTGAGATAAGTCTAGCACACGCTCACGTTGTACATTTTGGTGCACACTATTTTAATGCATGATGCATTACGTATAAGTAATTATTGAGAATTACATGATATAAATCGGATGATTCCGACACAAACGAACGTTGGTGATAAGCAACTAGTTAAACACTACATAAGCAACTAGACACATAGCTAAACCATTAAGTAGCTCAAAGTTGGGAAATTAATTCCAAGCTAACAAACTAGCATGTCACCGAAGTTTCTCCTGCTTGCCAACGATTTTCCTTCCATGTACACCTCCTTGCTTGCTTGCTTAACTTACCACCTACTTACTTACTTGCTTAATACTTAAAACCACAAGCAACAAGGCAACTAGCTCAAATTAATTCCAAGCAAGCTAGCACCTAGCTCAAATTTAATCAAGCAACAGGTAGCTAGCTTAAATTAAATCCAACCTAGCTAGCAAGTAGGTCACCAAATTTAGAAATGCAGAATTCTCTTCCTCTTCTTGTCTACGTAGGCTCACTCTCAACCACACAATCACCATGCTACTTGCTTGCTTTCTTCTTGAATGACTAGAGACTTCACATCATCCTCCCACTTGCCTACTCACTCCATTTGCTTTTCACTTGATTACTTAGAGGAAATTGAAAGACAAACACATATACGTACATTTCTCCTTCAAAAAGAAATCTGCACTCTCTCAATTTCCCTCTCATTTCACCTCCTTCTTCAAGAGAACCACCCCACAACCACCATACAACCACCACTAACCACCATGGATCACCACTTTTAGTCATCATTTCTCACCATCATTTAAGCCTTACATCAAACATCTAAAGGAAACTAGCTCATTTGGGTTTTAAAAGGAGTTTGGGTTGAAGATCTTTGGACAGCATTCAAGTTCTTTTCTCTTCTTCTTGGCCATTTTCATCCTAAAATCATTGTAAGGAAACTCCTCCTCTTGATCTTGTCATTCCTACATTATGAATGTTTAGATGTTAGAGGTTCACTCTTGAGTTTAAATCAACTAAATGGGTGTCAAAAACAAGTAAATAGGTGTTCAAATGATCAAGAACTAGATGTTGATAAAATGAGTACCAACATGTTTGATTGATAGTGCTTGTGTTGTAGAGATTAGTTTTAGATGTCTTAAACTTGAAAATGGCAAATGGATTGATTAAACATCTGATTTTGAGAACCTATGCTCAAAGGGAATGATTTGAAAGGGTTAAAACAATGAATGTACTTGAAATGGTAAGTGAACCTCAAATCAAGCAAGAAACGATTTTGAAATGTGAAGCAAAACGAGTGTTTTAGAATGAGAATCGAAAGCCTAAAATGTCACATTTGGAATTACAAACATATTACATCTTGTTAAAATGCCAAAAAGTTGGTTTGAAAGGTTAAAAATCGAGTTTGAAGTAATTTTGTGAAAAACAGGGTCTGGCCGGATTTGGCCTTCACGCGTACGCGTGAAGCCAAAATTTGGCCTTACCCGGACGGGTGAATCACCAGACCTGAGTTTCTGTTCGAAATCACACGGACGAACAAACCTTACCCGGACGGGTGAGGTTTCACCCGGACGGGTAAGGCCTATTTCTGATTTAAAAAAAAAAAAAAAGTATTTTGGAGGGAAAATTTATAGATTACCAAAATTTAAATTTAAGCTTATATTCGAGTAATTTTAGTCTAGGAAAACTTTCGTTTTACTCGCGACATTTTCGGAACAATTTTGGATGGAAAATCAATAACGAAACCGATTTGATTTCCAGGAAACGAGTCTTATAAACCATGCTTAACACGGAAGTAGGAATACTTAACCCACACCTTAATCGACAAAACAACTATGTTTTCAAGAAACACACACGTACTTATATACAAAACTATCACCAACGGGTCGTACACTTTTCGAAAACGAAATACTTTGCAACTTACGAGTCGAGTGAACAACTAGCATAGATATGCGGGTAGCTATCTATACAAACTTAGGTGTGCGGGTAGCCACCTACTGTTACGGACATAGATGTGCGGGTAGCCATCTACTTTTACAAACCTAGATATGCGGTTAGCTATCTACCTAGCGTTTAGGGCGCTAGGAGGCTACTTTGGGAAAAACACTCTTATAAAACGCTAGCACTCACATAAGCTCACCAGGTGAGTTCACAGCCCCTATTTTACTGCTTTTTACTGCTTTCTAAATTTGGGTTGAAAAACATATGTACTGTTTACATACAAACTGTTTCCATGCGATGATTGAAAACCTGACAACGAATCCTTGTGCGAACCTATGTTAAACTAGTTGTAGTGCATAGAAGTCCTCATGACTACAAACTGTAACCATTAGCTAGATGACGCTAGCCACCGAATATGCGAATAGTACTATTGGGATGACATCCCTCCCACTTTTGTTAGTCATGCTAACTGCCGACTGTATGTCGAGACGAGGAGCGTATATTTTAAATGGTCCCAGGCAAAAACAACTAAAAGTCGTGGTTTGGTTATAGGCCTAGGTGTCGGCACTTTAACTCGCAAGGTCTTGCAAACCTTCGGGGGATCAGCGTCAGCTACTTATTGTTTCAAACTATATATCATCGTACTACTCGCCATGGATGGCACGAAATGATTTGGGAAACGTTTACTAAACACTGGGTTTAAATGATAGTGTCTTAAACCTGTGAATTTCACTTAACAATTTTGTTGATCCTTTTAACTATGTTTTTCAGGGAATTTAGCAGCGACGTAAAATCATGAATGCATACCTTTGGGACCCTTGCTCACCACGATGAATAGGATGCCATACTTTTGATAACATTGAAACCATGATTTTATGATTAAAATGTTAATCATATTGTTTTGCTAAAACATCTATCGTTCTTGTGAACGCAATGAATATGTAACCGTTGATCCTAAACTATTTATGGCATTCTAAGTTTACGTTTGCGATAATCATATGCTCTCGATGTACTTGTCGAACCGAACCTCGTCACGCCCCCGAGCTTCCGCATTTACTAAACGAGACACGATTTTATTGGGGTGTGACATGAAGAAAGACTCCATAATTCCATACGCCGTTCTTGGATGTGAGACGACCCATTTGGATGTATTCGGGATCCGAATATACCATTGTTCTGACTATCTGATCACATTGTTTATTAACTTCTTGGACATTTAGAAACTTTATGATGAAAAATGAAGCTATAATAATCTTTAATTCAACTCATAATCCACGTTATGTTTGCTTACTGCTGTTGTGACATGAGAATATCCTTCTTTAGGACCTAACCGGGCCAATCCAAAAACCCAAACTCAAACCCATTAACACTGAATGGCCCATGTTACCAAGAAAGATTACTAGTCATTTGTTAGTGAAATTGTCATTATATATTGTCATATGACAATCATTATAGTGAATCTACAAGATACACATTAAACGGTTTCTATTATACACTAGACACAATTTAAAAAGGTTTTATTTGAAAAAACTTAAATAGGTCAAACAGATCAACTCAAGTCGGATACTTACGATTTGTTCCAAATATAACCATGCACGCACAATTTTCCAACTGATATATATCGAAACAAAAGTTCACAACTTGCACATCAGTAATCAGTAACAACTAATAAAATAAAATACAAACTTAAACGAAACAACACAATAATTTACATTTTATGAAAACTACTTGCAGTCTTGCACTAATATAGAGTTAAGCAGAAGTACTGAAAGCATAATAAAACTTGGGTTCAAAGAGAAATAATCACCACTCATACACTTGATATCACACGTACATTAGATTCAGCATAAATAACCCTTAATTTAGCATTCTGGTCTCTCAAAACGGCTTTTTAGTGTAACTCGGCTCATCCACTTCCATTATCGGTATCATCACCAGAATCTCCACCTGTACCACCACTTTGTGAATTATAGTTTTGTCTTGGAATATTATGGTGGTTGTCTACGTAACTATCGGGATTAAGAACTGCATCTTTTTGTGGCCTTCCTTGAACCATTAGGCAAGAACACAGCAACATGGTCACCAAAAGAACCACCACCGGCTTCATTTTTCGAGTCTTATATCTGCTCAATAATATAAATCAAATTAGTGTTAGTAATGACCCTGATTCATGAAATGGAAATCTTATAACATGTGCGTATATATATTGTATAGTACCTTGTGATACTAAGCAAGATATATGACAAGTTTGAGTAGTATGAAATTACAAACTGAATTTGGAGATTATGAAGATGGTGTTTTATAAGGTCTGATTTGTGATGTATTAGTGGATTGATGATAGATGGTGGTAAAATCTTTAATCATGTTCTGTTGTCGATAAATAATTAATGGGTCAATAAGCAAGTGGTCTCTGATTATTACAGTTTTAGTGCATGGGTAATTGATAGATACCATTAAAATTGTAAGAAGTAAAATATATTATCAGAGGTCAATCATTGTTTATCCCTATTACTAATAGAAGAAACTAGAAAGCAACAATAATAGGGAAAATCCACTTTGTAATTAAGTGGGATTAAGACTCACAAAGTCAACCTAGCATTATGGTTTTCCTGTTTGCCTTATGATATCATGGGCTGCATCCATCAATTTACATAATTTTAGGACCCAAAAGACGTTCAATTGGATTTAATTCAAATTGTTTTATTGATAAGTATAATATACAGATACACTTAACAAAACGTACCTTAACAAAAACAAAAGACTACATAATATGTGTGATCATGTTAATATGTGTAATATACAGGTAACTACTATAGTTTGTGTTCTTTTTCACCTTCTATGTTCTTTTTTTCTCATCAACCACCAATATACCTTTGCTTCTATCTAAAAAATGGGATTATGAATTGTTAAGTTTTCAATCATATTAAGTATATTAGTTATTAATTATAAAACTTTATGTTAAATATATTGAATATTCACATAAAGTTCAATGATAAGCAAAAAAAAAAGTCTTAATATGTCAACCAATCCATTCTGAGTCTTTTGCCATGTCACCCTGCCCTTAATCCCCATATATTGCCAACTATAGGTAAGAGATTTGTGTCAATATGATAAGAAATCCTATGTCATTCTGTCAAGTCATAAAAGTTGTGTCAAGCAGGAACATATATGGTATTTACATTTTTGAAACTGAATGATCATGCAATATCATATATATATTTCGATCAAATATCCTACAAAAGGATTTCTGAAAATCAACAAAAGATATATGATCTATCCATTGGGCATCATCTGCTGCATATTAATTATTATCTTATCTTTACTTTATGTGTGTCTACATGTATGAGATCTTATCCAGTAAAATAGTAAATATACTAACTATTCGTGTAACGGGATTTTGCAAGAAACAGAGAGCTACTGTAGAAAGTTAGATATTATTAAGTCATAAGGATTATACCTGCTAGCAATTGAGTTATAGTATTTTTATATCTAAGCGTTTGGTAAATGCATGCTTGAGGTAAAACATAAATATCTCCGAAGAACGAGTTCTGCTCAATTCAAATGTATATATTGATGCAATTTGGGTCCCATTGATTTAGTCAATCAAGTTGGACGGATCGGCTATCAGAAAAGGCAAGGGAACACCGAGAGAAGATCGATTCAAAGAATGAACTGAAAGATTATGGTATTTTGGTCAATAACACATTACCAACTCCCCACTTATACGGATTGTAATTTGTCAAAACAAATTTTGTTAGATCATATAACCTGTCTCTATGCGCTGTAATCCTTAACGGGTCAGGAAATGCCCAGCGAATGTGCTCAATCATTTTCAAAACATTTGCAACCCACACTTTCCTGGGCTCACATCATTTAACAACCCCCATACCCTGGCTGAATCACTTTACATCCTAAAAGAACGGTCCAACCATGACATCAATACGATTAAACCACATAACTAAGATATAGATGGTTCGTTGTTTAGAGGAATTAACAAATGATATAAGGAGTGAGTGAAGAATTCAAAAATCAGTTATATCCAAGTTTGAAAGCCTCTATGATTCCTACAATCATTAAAACATTCTGTTAATTACGGGTCAAAGTACAAGACTCGCAACGGGTCAAAATGATAGAGATGATATCAAGGGGCATGGTTAAAGTGTGATAGGACATGTATTTGGTTTAAAGATATTGTAAAATATACATGTTAGATAGAGACCCTTTTTATGATTGGAAATACTTGTTCGTCCAGTTTCGAATTCATGTATGTATGTATATATATATATATATTATACAAAGTCCATCACACCAAAATCTAACTTCAGAATTCTAAAGAAAACCAGTGAACAAGTAGCATACTAACTTCAACCTACATTTCTCTACATATATAATCTCTAGCTTCCTACCATCAACACACGATCTATCTTTAAAAGCATTGATTAATATAGATATATGTAATTTAATGATGATTATAGGAAATATTCTCAAAGCATGGTTAAACAAGTGTAAAAAGATGAATAATAGAGTCTTACCTTCATCTGCCGAATGCTATAAGTGCTGGCAATGGGCATTCAGATGGGCATCATCTTTCATGCATGAAAAAAACAAGGAAACTTGCATTCCAAGTGATGTCCCAAAGGGTCATTTGGTGGTCTATGTAGGTGAAAACCAGAGGAGGTTTGTGATCAAGGTGAAGTTACTAAAACACCCCTTATTCAGTGCATTGTTGGATGAAGCTCGGGATGAGTATGAATTTAATGCTGATTCTAGATTCTATATACCATGCAATGAGGACACGTTTCTTGCAGTAGTTCGGTGTGGCATGGCCCCACGTGATCTAAGATTCGTGCTGTGTTTTTGAGTCTTGTTGAGTTGTTCCTGCAAGATTATGTAACTTGGTGTAAAGAGATGCTATTAGCTATTATGACCATTAACTTTAATGCAAGAGATACACAACCTTATTTTCACCCTGCTATTCTACTCTATTAAATCTATTTCTACAACATACAGGAATACCATTCATAATACAATCATCATTAATAATTTGATGCTGCTTATCACCAAAGTGTATCATTAGGAAAAAGTTCAACCCGGTAAAAGAAGTTAGGCAACTATGTTTTGTATCTAAATAGTAGGTTAGTTGCACCAACTAAAGGAAAAACTTACTAATAAATGACAAATACATACTACAATTCTACGTGTCATATATGAGGAACAATAGGCAAAATCCTTAAATAGCTACATTTACTTGTAACATCTACAGCATGGTATCTTGAAAACACAAAAGGAAAAGTCAAATACTTGCTGTAATAAAGTTCTACACAACACTCAAGTAATTATCTGTTGCAGGATTCCCAACAGTCCTCCGTTAGGTATGGAAATGATCTAAAAAGGACTTGATTATTGGGGCTGAAATGTTTGTTTTGCTTATGTCCATTTGTAGTAAACCACTTTGCATCTGTAGCCGTACGGAAATTGAGGAGTTTGCCGAAAGGGGTGAATATCTTACAAAACTTGCCATTTTGGCGAAATGAGCTTTCTGTCATGACATCTTTCAGCATATTAAAAAATGACTAGTACACCAACTTTAAAACTTGACCGACAGTATAAGGAAGGCTGCCATTAAGTTGGTTATACAAAAGATCTTACTCCTCCAAAGAGTATAAACATCCAATTTTAAGTACAGAATATGACTAGAAACTAGATATTCCATATAACAGATAAAATCCTCATAGAAGATAATTGTTTTATGGAACCTGGAATTATAGCAGAAACATAGTTATATTTTATTTTCAAACATCTTTTTGTTTGTTGGCTTGTGTAAACCATGCCCAGCTAACATAACGAAGAAGGCTAGTGCATAGAAATTACCTTTCAAATACATATTAATAAAGGACAAACATAACTAGTATAATATTATGTTTGATGTCGTATATTTGACTTATTACATACTAAAACCATAAAAGTTTTGACCTTTTTGAGTTTGAAGGTCAAAATCCATGCTTATTCTAAAATTCAAAAGTGTTGAACTTATTGTAATAATAAAAGCTCATATGAAAGTAGTTAAACTGGCAAAGTGGAAGTGGTGCACCATTCCAGCCTGCAAGACACTCCAACAACGGATCAATCACTTGACCTTCGCATAAGTAACCATCTCCCCTGTCAAATACCCTGCTCCCATCACTTCCCTCACAAACTTATACAATGGGTAAGACCTACACTCCTTTGTTGGGGATTGCAAGACTCCCATTGTCAAAAGCACTTCTTACACTCTCCACTTCCTTTGGCAAAACAGCTTTCAATTGCTCTTCAAAAACTCCAATATTTTGAAAGATCGAAATGCCTGCATCCGTCTTCTTCTCACTGTTAGTCAAAGCATGGTCAACCAGCACTTGTCTCAACTTCGGCATCAATGGATAGGTGGCACTGCAGGGGTCATCAATGTATGTAAATACATACTCCCTGTCCACTACAGGAAGCAAGACTTTTTCGCAGAATCTTGATGGGTGGAGCTCACCGTTGATGCCTATGGTTAAGACCTTTTTGGCTACATGGCTCACAGTGTTCTTCACAGTAGCTTTCAAGTTTTCCTCCAAGTGTCATAGGTCAATGGCTTGACATAGACCCACCAGGTATACTGTGGACATAAGCTTTAAGATGTCAACAGCTTCAGCGTTTTACGAGAAGAAATCAGCCCTAAGGAGTTCACCTCTTGGTTCTGTTGTTCAGCACCTTGGACATGGTTGGAGACAGGATTAGCAAGAAACAGGAGTTCTGACCAATATGAAACCATTGTAATTTCAGCACCTTTGAACCCATAATCTAAGCTAGGATTTCTCTCACCAGATAAATTGGATGGCAATCCACTGTTGTAAAAGTCATTTACAAGCTCAGAGAATTGTGCAAACATGAGTTTCCCGATAGCAGCAATAGCCAAACGTATGTTATCCATGGAAACGCCAATTGGAGTTCCTTGGAAGTTACCACCATGCAAGGCCATGTTCCTTGAGACATCAATTAAAGGGTTGTCATTCACCGAGTTGATCTCTCTTTCAAACATTTTAGTTGATGAGCGAATGACACAATCTGTGGTCCTAGCCATTGAGGTGATGTCCTTAGAGCGTAACGGTCTTGTTTAGGTATCTGCATTGGGTCCATCTCGTGGACCTTCTCTGCAGCCTTAACATAATCACTTCCATCCAAAATGATTTCCATAATCGCAGCAGCCTTAATCTGGCCAGGGTGGTGCTTCAGTTTGTGTGTCAGATGATCAGTAAACTCAGGCTTTCCTTTCATAACCTCAGCGAAAATAGCAGACAATACTTCAGTTAACAATGCGAGCACATCGGCTTCAAAAAGGACTATGGAAGCCATCCCAGATTAAGAAGTGCAAGACCTTCTTTAGGCTGTAGCTCAAAGAAACCACCATCAACAATGGCTAGGTTGAACGCCTTTTCAGCATTGAGGGTTTCTCCATTGGGACCCACAGCTTTGGAGTTGGGGCGGCCCGTGAGAAGTCCAGCAAGGTAAGACAATGGGACAAGGTCACTGGATCCGGTGATGGTCCGACGAAGAGACAGACAAGGGGTGACATTGGTGTTGAGAAACTTGGTGATAGCTTCCAAGATCTCGAATCGGATGCCAGAGTAAGCCTGTAGCAGGGAGTTGATCCTAACAAGCATAGCAGCTCTTGTTGCTGATTGTGGAAAGATGTGGTTTGATTCTGTCTCATTGCCAAAGATTCCACAGTTCAGAAATCTGTCGCAAACATTACAGCTTCTTATTAGCACATCTTATTATTAGTAAACACAAGTCGTTTTATACGAGTATTCAAGATTAAAGATTCAAAAATACCTATAAAAACACAGAATCTCTTGTTTCCTCACTTAACAAGATGTTAAACAACTAGACGTTGTAATGAAACTATATATCGTTGTTGTTTATAATACAATACTGTGGGTCCAGATATGATCGGTCGATATACCTATCTAGTTAAAAGGAAACTGGCCACGACATATATCATCAATTGATCATGCAAGTTACCGTTAAGTTCCGATCAACCTACTTGTTGTTATTAAAAGTATAAGAAATAACTATCATATAGATAATTTAATCCAGACACCACAAATCATACCTTTAAAAGTAATTATTGTGATCGTAATACAATTGACGTTAATCTTTATAACATAGTTTAGTTGTAAACGAATTTCTAAATACTCGATAAGACGATAATAAGACAAAGTTAAAAGATATTGCTCGTATTTAATTAGCAACATTGTAATAAGTAAATTTGGAAGTGTTTTATTTATTTTCTATAGATACTAAGATTTTCTAAACTCTCAAAAATACTCGTATCTAAATGCATCAGTTTTAATAAATTAACCCTTTGTTTTACATAGTTAGAATTTTACATAAATATCACGTATTATCGGGATAATGATCCGTTTTTTTTCCACTATGGTTAGTTAATGTGTTTAAAAGACATTACTTGTAAAAGAAAAATAATATACTACCAACTTATATTTTATACCATCAAATCAAATCAAATCAAATATAATAAAACACTATAACATGAGTTAATGATGTCATACAAAATAAATCACTATAACATGAGTTCATCAGTTCCTTCAATCGTACTCTCCACCACCCAATCACTACTCGCTTTCACTCCACCTCTTGCTGACTCAGACAGCTCCACTTTGACAGCCACGTTATCACTCGCCGCAATCCCCACAACTTGTGACACGGTCAACGTCTCACCACCAATTCTGGCCACCGGGTTCCTAAACTCCGCCACCATACTTTTCACCTCATCAAGATGACAGATGACTTCCGGTCAACGCCTCAGCTGCCACCCCCCAGTTTAACGGATCACCCTTCACACATAACCCCGATCCCACTCCGTTTTGTTGCACATTTCTAACAGTTAAACCCGCCACTTTTCAAGAATCTCACAGAAAACACAAATAAAAGCACTGACTTTTTTAGTGAGAAAATGAGAAATGGCGAAATAGGTTGTAGAAATATTAAAAAAAAAAAAGAAACACCGAAGAACTAAAGAACAAAAATGCTACTATTCACAACTTTACTAGTGTAGTTATATGTAATTTTAGAAGTGTATAGTCATAATTTGATCTTGATTTATCGATAGTCAGAATTATCGTTTTGCATATTTTTTGAATTAGTTGGTTATATGTTTATGGCTTTAAATTTGAGAAAATTATTGATCGATGAGTTAACGGCACATAAATCAAGTGTTGTTAAGCTTAAATGGGAGAGTGAATATGTAATTATAAGAAAGTTGAAGGATAGAAACTGTAAAGTATAATGTTAAGCCAAAGATCGATACATTCCTATAAAGCTATAACCCATTTGATAAAGATTTTACACTGCGGTTATGGATCGAATCATAAAAATCCAATTTAAAACCTAAAGTTGGCATATGAAAGTGAATTACATCTTATGTCAGTGTCATGCTTGACATTCATCAAACACCGGGTAGGCCAACATACATGATCGATCCTGCGAGATCATGAGAATGGCTGTGTGCTCATGGACGTCTTCCTGATCCGCCATTTTTAATCAATCATTTATCAACCAATGTCTAGCTAGTAAATTAGGTTTGTGTGCCTGATAATTGGGTCAACAGTAAAAACAAGATATGAAAGCTTAATATATGCGAACAACCGACAGGAATATGTAACGAACGTTACATAAATATATAATTTAATTATTTTAATTAAAGCAGAAACTAGAAGCAAAGAATTTTATTTAGATTCGAAAAGAAAAGGCAAAGGCCCAACAGAGAGTACTTGGGCCGACAAGAAACGCAACATAGCTGAACCTTAGTTACCACTAACTTACCACTCTACAAAAAATAGTCACTAATCAAACAATAAATAAAAACATTTTTATTTAAAGTTGGAATTCTAATGAGATGGAAAGTTTAAGTGCAAATGAAGGAATTAATGGGACAGTTTTATTTGTGAGAGTTCAATAATCATTCTAATAAAACTCTCATTTTTCTCTTAATTTTTAAAAGTAATTTCAAAAATAGCTCGTCAAAAACTTATAAAAATTACACCATAACAATTGGTGTTTCATTTTTCTCTTCGATTGAACTTATCACATGATATATTTTCGACGAACTTTTTTGATCCATTTTTTTATGGATTTTAAATATTACATTGTATGATAACACATGTAATATTGTGTAATATCACATATAATTATAATTGAACTTTTTAAAGTGTGATTATAACCTAATTTAAACTTCACCTATTATAAAAATTACAAAAAAATGCGATTAACTAATAAAATAATAAGATCTATGATTACATGTGATTATAATTATAGTCACATGTGATATTAAGTGTAATCACATGTAATAAACACTTATAAGTTTAAAATATATATATATATATATATATAATTACAAATACAATCATATATGAATATAACATATAAAATTAATTGAATTTGCTTATACGTCAATCAAGATAATATCTATGATCAAATGTAATTATAATTGTTATCGTACGTGAATTATTAGTAATGTTAATAAGAGATAACAAAACATCAAAAAACCAAAAGAAAACTGTTATTTTAACTCAAAAATCACTAAATTTAGTATCATACAAGATGAACTTGGAAAATTGTAGATTCGTTCTCTTAAAAATAAAATAAACGTATCAAGTAGCATGTCATCTTCCACTTATTCTTTTTCTCTATGGAGCCTACGTTAGTCATCTCTTCATGTGGTATGATGCAGGTGCTGCTTTGATGAATTAATGATTCACTATTTTCCTGTAAAATTAAGGATATAACAAATGAAATTTAAATTATACATATAAAAAACCAACATAAATTCCAGATTTGATAAGAGCAACAAAATTTCATCAATTTTTGTTTAGCCATAAGTTTATTAGATATGAGATTGAGATCTAATAAAATTAAATTGAGTAATTGAAAATTAAAAATTACTAAGTAGCAACAAAATAATTATTTTATAAATAGTTACAAGTGTACATGATAGATATACATGAATCTTAGACCTACCACCAAACTTTTTAAGGTTTGAATTTGTCACCACCATGGCACTGGAGGTCCATGACGGTGGCGGCGGCGGCGGCTTATGATGGAGGAAACCGCAAACATTAAAGTTTCTCTTCTTGTCTGAGATTCGCAGATTTAGATTTCGTTTTTACAGTAATGATTTTCAGATCCATACTCCCATTGATCTAAGATGTACTCTCAATTTTGAAAATGACAATAATTTAGATATAAGAGAAGAATGAAGTATTGACAGGAGAGTTTTGATGGAGACAGAGGTCACACATTTTGAATGTTAATTGACGAAAATACCCCTACGTCTAAATTTACTTTAAGTTACATTTAAAAAAAAATGTAAGTATTAATCTAAATTATTAATTAAATATACTTAGAATTTATTCCTTGATTCTCACGATAATTACACATTTTCAAATAGAACTTATTCTTTTTTATTTAATCTACGTAGGAATATGAATGCTAATTAAGGATCTTCAGTACAATAAAGAAATAGAATTTAATTAGATCGGAAAAAGAAAAGGCCCAACAGAGAGTACTGGGCCGACAAGTGACAGCCTAGAGCAGTAGAGCTGAACCTTAAAACTCTACCAAAAAGTAACTAATTGAAGCAACGGACATTTCTTATTTAGTGCTTATTTAATGGTCTTCAATCCGAAAAAGAAGTGATGCTTGTTTAATTTGTAGCGTACATACGTGGACTTCCATTTGACTTTAGAAATGTCTCTACCAACTTATTGAGTGGTACATGATTATGCTCAAAAGTGGACGGCATCACCCCACACCACACACCACACCTACTTACATAGCATGTTGTGTACACTCTTAGCCGCATCTCTGTCATAAAAATAAATAAATGCTCACTTATGTATCAGGTCGTTAATTTCACTAGTTAATGCTCTGTTTTTTTTATATTGAAATAAAGACTATACAACTAGTATTAGCAGAAAAAAAACAACACTATTTCAGTATGGTAATTGGTAACGGAGCATGATTAATAAATCATGTCAAACCGGCAATCAAACAAAACGACCAAATTCATACCTTTTTTACTTTTGTTTTCAAGGTCAAAATGTATGTATCCTCTTATATTCATCAGTGTTCAACTTTTAGTAAAGAAAACGTATCTTTCAATTTATGAAACAACAATGATACACTTTATATCAATAAAGATTTCACAAAAGAACTTGTAACAATCATAATCATCATAAACAACATAACAAAACTAACAAATTGGAAGAGGAGAACCATTCCAGCCTGAAAGACACTCCAACAATGGATCGATCACTAGACCATTGCATATTGCTGTAAACACCTTATCGAACTCCTCTCCCGGTGATGTAACATTCTCCCCTGTCAAATACCCTGTTCCGAGCTCTTGTCTCACGAACCTGTACAACGGGTAAGACCTACACGCTTCGATCCTGTTCGGGATTGCAAGGCTCCCATTATCAAAAGCACTTCTTACACTTTCAACTTCCTTTGGCAAAAGGGCTTTCAGTTCCTCTTCGAAAACCGCAATCTTTTGGAATATTGAAGTGGCTCCATCCGTCTCTTTCTCCCCGTTTTCTAAAGCATGGTCTACCAGCACTTGTCGAAGCTTTTGCATTAATGGGTAGGTGGCGAGGCAAGGGTCGTCGATGTATGCAAAGACGTACTCCCTGTCGACTACTCGAAGTAAGTCCTTTTCGCAGAATCTTGATGGGTGAAGTTCACCGTTGACGCCCGTGGTTAGGACTTTTTTGGCTATATGGCTCACAGTGTTCTTGACGGTAGCTTTCAAGTTCTCCTCCAAGTGACGTAGGTCGATGGCTTGGCATAAAGCCACAAGGTATGTAGATGACATGAGCTTTAAGATGTCAACGGCTTCAGCGGTTTTACGAGCAGAAATTAAACCAAGAGAGTTCACGTCCTGGTTGTGTTGTTCGGCACTTTGGACATGGTTGGTTACCGGGTTTGCAAGAAATTGAAGTTCTGAACAGTAAGAAGCCATGGCGATTTCTCCTCCTTTAAAACCGTAATCCAAGCTAGGGTTCCTTCCACCCGATAGATTGGACGGTAATCCGTTGTTGTAAAAGTCATTTACAAGCTCAGAGAATTGGGCAAACATGAGCTTCCCGATCGCAGCAATAGCCAAACGTGTGTTATCCATGGAAACACCAATTGGGGTTCCTTGGAAGTTGCCACCGTGTAGGGCCTTGTTTCTTGAGACATCGATTAAAGGGTTGTCGTTCACCGAGTTGATCTCTCTTTCAATCATTTTAGTAGATGAACGAATGACCTCAATTTGTGGGCCGAGCCATTGAGGAGATGTTCTTAGAGCGTATCGATCTTGTTTAGGTTTTTGCAAGGGGTCCATTTCATGGACTTTTTGCGCAGCCTTAACATAATCACTTCCATCTAAAATGTATTCCATTATCGCTGCAGCCTCGATCTGACCTGGATGATGCTTTAGTTTGTGTGTCAAGTGGTCGGTAAACTCGGGCTTTCCTTGCATAACCTCGGCAAAAATAGCTGACAAGACTTCTGATAACAATGCAAGCACATTGGCATCAAATAAGACCATGGAGGCCATTCCAGATCCTACCGCAGTACCATTAACAAGTGCTAGACCTTCTTTAGGTTGTAGCTCGAAGAACCCACCATCAACACCGGCTAGGTTGAAGGCCTTTTGGGCATTGAGGATTTCTCCATTGGGACCGACAGCTTTGGAGTTGGGACGGCCGGTAAGAAGACCAGCAATGTAGGACAACGGTACAAGATCACCGGATGCGGTGATGGTCCCACGAAGAGGCAAACAAGGAGTGACATTGGTGTTGAGGAACTTAGTGATGGCTTCTAAGATCTCGAATCGGATGCCGGAATAACCCTGAAGGAGGGTGTTGATTCTAACTAGCATGGCAGCTCTTGTTGCTGAATGTGGAAGTGTGTGGCTTGATTCTGTCCCATTGCCGAAGATTCCGGCGTTCAAAAATCTGTCAAAAATGTAAGGTTGATGTATTAGCCTTCGTTGTTTAAAAACACGTCTAAGATTTTACAAGTCTCTTTTAGCAGTAATTTTTAAGAAACTAAAACGGCCTTTTCATGCATCAATTCTTATAATTTAATTTAGCAATTATGAATATCCAAACGTATTACTATATACTTTTACTAACAATAACAATAACAATAGGTCCCTCTTGGATACATGTTAACGAGAACTAGAAGTTGAAAGGGCATTGCGAATGGACAAGTTAATTAGCCGCAATAGCGGATACTATTTTTGGTAATGTTACCTGTAGTAGATCGCTATTACCAAATTCGGGAAATTATCTAGTTGATGATGATATAATAATTGTGGGTCAAGATCTGAACTAAACTGGACCCACTGTCATAAATGATATCATGTGACATACCTTTCCTAGGCCACTTATCAGATCTAATCATCTTTCCTGGAGGTAGGTGGCAAAACTTTAACCCCCTCTCGCCCGTGCCAGAAATGTGATACCAACAAAATTTTACTCCGTATTTCAATTTCATTCTTTTTCTTTTATCAAAAATAAAAATAAAAAAATATCTTTTTAGATATAAAATTTTGATAATGATATCTTTAATTTATCTGTCATTTATAATAAATATATTAAATTTTTCCTTATTTAAGATGTATTATATTAAAAAAAAAAAGGCTTTTTTCCTTATTTAAGAGTTTGATTAATAAACGTTTCTTATTTTTTATTGGAAGTTAAAACTATATTTAACTTTTTTCCTACAAACAAAAGGCTTTTTTTTTCTTTTTCTGCCACGTATATTACATCCACTAAATATATAAATCAATATTTGGGAATTTCACAAGTATTAAACTAATGATCAAGTATTTCAGACTAATATGGCAATTAAGTCAATGTTAGTGTTCGTTACACAACTTAAAACTAAGAATTACATGCTGTAATCTATAACAATTTAATCAAACTATGCATCAATATCAGTTTAATAAATTTGTACCATCTTCTGAACTAGTACTAAATTATTAGTATTAACTAAATGTTGACATACTTCTTCTGTGAATAGAGTTTTAAGTATTACAATTCTGTCACCATTTCGTATTAATTTGCTCGACAGTCTTGAGTTTATTGGTGAAACTAATGAGTTTCCATTGAAATACTATTTCTTCACATTTTAAACTAGTCTCCGTAATATTTTATTATTAGGATAGATGATTCAAAAACTAAGTAAGTTAAAGATGATTATAATTATACCTAATGAGTTCCTTTTGAAGAGCACCACCGTTCTTAGTTCTCCGGTGTGACGTGGCACCAAAACCAGTAGTAACACCATAACTATCAGTTCCTTTATTCATACTTTCCATCACCCAATCACTACTCGCCTTAACTCCTGCTCTTGCTGACTCAGACAGCTCCACTTTGACAGCCGCGTTATCACTCGCCGCAATCCCCGCAACTTGTGACACGGTCAAAGTCTCACCACCAATTCTGACCACCGGGTTCCTAAACTCCACCACCATTCTTTTCACCTCATCAAGATGACTGCCTGTCAACGCCTCAGCTGCCACCCCCCAGTTTAACGGATCACCCTTCACACATAACCCCGATCCCACTCCGTTTTGTTGCACATTTTCAACCGTCAAACTCCCCATTTCAATTATTGTATTTTTAAAACAGAAACCAGAATAAACAAAATAACACACAACGTTTTTTAGTTTTTGAGTGAGAGAAAGAATCGAAGGGATGCCTGTTGAGGTTTGTGGTGTGTCATGTGAGGCTTAAATAGAATAAATTTGAGCCGGTGTCATATTTTGATTATTTTTATTTTCTATAAAATTAAATATTTTGTGTATATTATTGGTCGGTAACGCATTTGCATGTTCCATAGTCTCGTAAAAACAGGAAATTTAATAGTAGAGCTATGTACAAGTTTTTATGCACGGGGTGCTATTAGGTACGATTTGTTTGGTTTGTGTTGAGTAATAATTATTCTGAAAGAAGGTTATAGAGAAAGGTAGACTGGTAATTAGGAAGGTGTGGTGGCTGAGACCAACCGAGAGTTGGTTGACTATTAATATGAGCCGTCGATGTTGATATTAACCGACGGTTTAGCTGTTTGGACGACGTGGACTTGTTGATCAACACCACTTACTACTTAAAAATATTATTTATATTTATTTAAAGAGGTACTAATAATAAATATTATATGTAGTAGGTACATACTACGTTCACACAAACGTGTTGGACTTATTGAAGTCAAAGGAAACATTTTGAAAACGTGATGCTTGTCATGTTCCGTAGAGGAAAGATAACAAATATATTTTGTTTGTTTCTACGTTGCAATTCCCATCTCTTTCTAATTTTGTTTCTTTAGACAAATTGATGAGTTTTTTTTTATATGACATAATTGACTAACATATAATCACTTGGCACACTTTGAGTCATGATTAAAGTATTATAAATAACGACTACACAATTTTGACAAGAAGGGAAAAAAAAAGAGAGGAAAAACAAAAGTTTGGTCATAGCTTTAAAAGAAAAACAAAATGCTATAGGTTATCAATAATTTGATCAAATATTTAAAATTTTGGGGCCGTTATAATGAACCACGCATTCGTTTTATTAGATTGTCCTGTTTGTATGGTGAATCGGTAGATGCAACGTTTGACCGTATAGTACAAACATTTAAACTCTTTTATTTGATCGAGTGTACAAACACCATACCATGATTTGTCCAACTAACGGTGTTTATAATTTGTCATAATCTTCGCAATTTTGATAATTAAGTTGACATATCTATCAGCAGTTTCATACTCAATTTGTGAATTTTAATATATATTTAAAGGTGACATTTTTCTTATTTTATAGGGTTGATCAATTAAAATTAAAATAAAAGTTCTTAAGAATTCTTTCAAATGATTAGTCAATATACTCATTTACATCTCATTGTATGTGTTAGAAAAAGTTTCATGTAAATAGAAAGTGATTTCACTAGAAAAGAACAGTGGAGCTGCAAAATTTTGAGTCCAACAAAAACTCAAACATGGCATAAAATTCTCACTGTTAACCAATAATCTCATGATCAACGAAAATATCACATGAGTCTCTTTAAAAAGTAGAAGAAAACGAGATTTAGCCAGAAGTGTCGTTTTTGAAAATCAAAATTCCCGCAACCCTTATTTCCTACTTTTGGTCTATCTACATTCCAGAAAATCCATACGTTTCATGGATGGAGCAAAAAGCAGAGTCTTGGTCGGAGCAAGCCGACCCATTCTATTACCAGCCACAATTGGGTGAAGCTCATCCGAAACTACTTCTCAAGGTGTAACTTAACTTCTTTCGTCCGTCTAACGAGGCTGTGAAAAAAGAGAAAGGGTGGCTATCTAACGGGAGTCGTTTCGCACAGCATTAGACATTCGAAGGGCCGATATTTGTATTGCTTGTGAGATAAGTGTTGACCGTCGGAATTTGGTACCACGTGTCGCGTTTTAATTGGCTTCAAAGTCTCGCCCGTCACCTGTCATATTCTAGCGAGATTATTGCCCATTTACGTGAAATTTGCTCCGACACAAATCATAAGGTGTAAACATGTACGTTAACTGACCATTTAAAAGATTTTATCTTCTTTTTATTATATTCTTATTCCTCAACTTTCATTTTAAGTACATTTTATCACTTTCTTTCAAATAGTTAAAACTAACTTACAATAAAACTTAACTTTAACTCCATGAAATTTGAGATATTATGAAAATTTCTTTCGACCGTACAACATATTATAGGGGATTTTATTAATTAAAATCAATTAATTTTAACTACTACTTATTCGATTTACTTCACCATAGTTCAGTTTCTACATTATTGTTATTATTATTATTATTATTATTATTATTATTATTATTATTTGTCAAAACATTAGACTTTAATTACGAAAAGAAATTTATTATTTACTTATTCATATATTATACTTTTAATTATTATACTTGGTAATATTATAAATGCAAACGTATCTTAAATAAAAAGATAAAATATACATTCTATTGATTAAATACAGATCATTGATGATGTGAATTTATTTCAAAATAAAAGTTTGTTATAGGACAACTAAAATGGCATGGAAAGAGTACAATATAATTAGCAGTTAGCTCCAATTTTCATTGTATCTAAGAGCAATCGTGAATCATGAATTCATGATGAGAAGTGGTGACACGTAAACATAGCCCAATTCAACTACTAAAATCAAAGATATGGCATTTTGGCTGTTAGATAATCAAAACTAAGGATTCATGTCATATTTATAAGTTATAAATATACCTCATTAATACCCCGCGGATACCCTATTGCATTAATTACTTTCCCAACCATTAAGAATTGTCATCTAATATACTTGTATCTCATGCTCGGCATGTTGTACTTGAACATTATAAAATGCATTTGCATACACGTACTTTTTCTCGTTCTCATATAATTATGCATATTTAGTACTAATAATAATAATATAAAACTAATATTTCTCATTTAATTATGCATATATAGTTGCATACTACGTTATATTCACTCCAGGCCACCGTTTTAATAAGTTTTATTCATATGAACAATGGGAGATAATGGAGAGGTTAGGGGTGCTCTGTCTGTTTCAACCGGCCCAATTGTAGTGAGTTTTTAGTAGTATTTTGATTCCAAGATATGTAGAAGCATTCGATTTTAAAGGTACAATTTTTTAAAGAACTTATTCTTCAGAGTATATTTTATTTATTTTTAACTTATATTAATATTTTAATTATTTTATTACTATTAATAGTCTACTTAAAGAGAAAATGATCGACGTGACCAAAAATTTGACAAACTTCTTGAAGATTAGTTTTGGAAAAACTATTTATTACTATAACTTTTACGATTTTTTTAAATTTCTTGAAGATTAGTTTTGACAAAACTATATATTACTATAACTCTTACAATTTTTTCTATTTAAAATTTATTGTTGCTATTTTTTTTCTTCTTAATAATAATAGGTGTGTGAATGAAATCTTTATCGTCCACATTCAATTATCGATGCACATCAGGAATACATGATCTCATTTCACATGAATAATGCTTGTAATATTGATGGGTCACATTCTTACATGTTGTGCTCTTAAATTGTAACCATAAAAACACATCTTTGTAAAACTCTTTCATAAGTCGCTAATAACAAAAGTACAAATTTGAATCTTGAAATTCAAACAAAAGCATATAATGAATTCAAGAAAGGAAAAATAAAGTTTTAAACACGTAGAAATTAAATATTTGGTTCTAAGAAATTGGAAGTGGAACACCATCCCAACCTTGAACACATTCCAACAATGGATCAATGATTTGGCCCTTGCACATTGCTGTGAACACCTTATCAAATTCCTCACCTGGTGACGTCACCTTCTCACCTGTCAAGTATTCAGACCCAAGTTCCTCCCTCACAAACCTGTATAATGGGTATGATCTGCAAGCTTTGATCCTGTTAGGAATTGCCAATTTATCATCTTCAAATGCAACTCTCACAGCCTCAACTTCTTTAGGCAAAATGGCTTTAAGTTCCTCTTCAAAAGCTGCAATCTTTTGGAAGATTGAAGTGCTTGTGTTCTTCTCGGTTTCACCATTGTTTAATGCGTGGTCGACTAGGACTTGTCGAAGCTTTTGCATCAATGGGTAAGTGGCAAGGCAAGGGTCATCGATGTATGCATATACGTACTCCCTGTCGACCACTCGAAGTAAGTCCTTTTCGCAGAATCTTGAGGGGTGGAGTTCACCGTTCACTCCCGTGGTTAGAACCTTTTTAGCTACTTGGCTCACGGTGTTCTTCACAGTGGATTTCATGTTCTCTTCTAAATGCCTCAAGTCAATGGATTGGCATAGAGCTACCAAGTATGTAGTTGACATTAGCTTCAAGATTTCGACTGCTTCTGATGTTTTTCTAGCAGAAATTAAACCCAAAGAGTTTACATCTTGGTTGTGTTGTTCGGCACTTTGGACATGATTGGTGACAGGATTGGCAAGAAATTGGAGTTCCGAACAGTAAGAAGCCATAGCGATTTCTCCTCCTTTGAACCCGTAATCCAAACTTGGGTTTCGTCCACCAGAAAGATTTGAAGGTAACCCGTTGTTGTAGAAATCATTTACTAGCTCGGAGAATTGAGCAAACATGAGCTTTCCAATTGAGGCAATAGCCAAACGAGTGTTGTCCATGGAAACACCAATTGGGGTTCCTTGGAAATTACCACCATGTAAAGCCTTGTTTCTTGAGACATCGATCAAAGGGTTGTCGTTCACCGAGTTGATCTCACGTTCGATCATTTTAGTTGATGATCGGATGACCTCAATGTGTGGGCCGAGCCATTGAGGCGATGTTCTTAAAGCGTAACGATCTTGTTTGGGTTTTTGCAAGGGGTCCATTTCATGAACCTTTGCATTAGCCTTAACATAATCACTTCCATCTAAAATGTATTCCATTATCGCTGCAGCCTCGATCTGACCTGGATGATGCTTCAATTTGTGTGTCAAGTGG
The DNA here is from genome assembly GCA_963921325.1 of Logfia minima. Lineage (NCBI taxonomy): Eukaryota > Viridiplantae > Streptophyta > Magnoliopsida > Asterales > Asteraceae > Logfia > Logfia minima. The sequence goes on from OY992770.1 coordinate 5,091,127, forward strand.
TCAGTAAACTCAGGCTTTCCTTGCATAACCTCGGCGAAAATAGCGGACAAGACTTCTGATAACAAAGCAAGCACATTGGCTTCAAAAAGAACCATGGAGGCCATTCCAGACCCCACAGCAGTACCATTAACAAGTGCTAGACCTTCTTTAGGCTGTAGCTCAAAGAATCCACCTTCAACACCGGCTAGGTTGAAGGCCTTTTCGGCAGTGAGGATCTCTCCGTTGGGACCCACAGCTTTGGAATTGGGACGGCCGGTAAGAAGTCCGGCAATGTAGGACAACGGGACAAGATCACCGGATGCGGTGATGGTCCCACGAAGAGGCAAACAAGGGGTGACATTGGTGTTGAGGAACTTGGTGATAGCTTCCAAGATCTCGAAACGGATGCCAGAATAACCCTGAAGGAGGGTGTTGATTCTAACTAGCATGGCAGCTCTTGTTGCTGAATGTGGAAGTGTGTGGCTTGATTCAGTACCGTTTCCAAAGATTCCGGCATTCAAAAATCTGGAACATAATAAAGTAATAAAACATAATTTAGACATAAGGAATAATACTTGCGAATTATAAAAAATTTAAACAATAAAATTAAATATCTAGCTTCATAATTATGAATTTAATTAAAATGGTGTACCTCCAATAGTGATTGTTAAGTTGGATTTTTTCAACCATATGTACAAAAAAAGAAAAAAAAAAAATTATTTGAATATCACACGCATCCACCTACCCGTTAATATATTTCTTTTTTCTTTTCTATAATTAATTAACAATACAATGCTTTAGTTTGCATCAAAGTAAAACAATCATATGTTTAAACTAATTCAAGTAATTATATGATTTATCTAATCTTTAGATGTCTATGTGCGTAGTTAATGAATTAGTTCAAGAGTAGTTGTTCTCTTCACCTTTAGAGTATGTATGCATTTTTAAGATTTTAATGGTTTCTAACATTTATATCAAAATTATATAATTAAACTTAAAGTATATTAAAAAATAATAAGAATAGAAGATTAAGAATATTAAGAGGACACGCGTCATCTTACGAGATGATTATGTGTCCTTTTAGAAATGAAAGCGTTGCTTTTATATATATATATATATATATATGATATATGATATATGATATGATATATAATAAAAAAGTGCAAACATGTTTCACTTATATTTAGCCATGTCAAATATATGAAAAGAGGAGCCAATGATAATTCTTAGAACAAATAATTAAAAATAATTCTTTAAGCACATAATTAAAACTCTTTTTAAAGATCAATGATCATTCACAAACTTAATTAAAAATAATTCTTTATTCATCATTAACAACAAATTAAAATGCATTAGTTTTCTTCAATTATAAACAATACCAAATCCAGATTATAAATCAAATATGCAACGAGAAAGCGGTTTATTCATCAAGCTTTTTAGTGCATAGCCCAAACCACAAATTAAACAACATATATGTGACTAACTAGCTAGTAGATATATCTTAATATTTAATTCATTTATAGAGTAATCAACGGAGTTCTATAAAGTCAGTGGTAATTAACCAAACTCCACATATCATCATATTTGTATCGAATATTAAAACTACAATTATTGATCCATAAACTTAGTTGGATGTAAGTTGCGTCAACTTTTTTATACAATTAGATCAAGTAGAATTTTCAAACTTCAATTCAATTAGTTAACTCTTATTATAACAAAGATACATCAAACTTACTTTATAATTCAAAAGGCAACTAGTTGTAAAGTTTATTAGTTAAAAAAAGTAGCATGCATAGTATCAACTATTAAGTTAAAGATGATTATAATTATACCTAATGAGTTCCTTTTGAAGAGCACCACCGTTCTTAGTTCTCCGATGAGAAGTGGCACCGAAACCGGTGGTAACACCATAACTATCAGTTCCTTTATTCATACTCTCCATCACCCAATCACTACTCGCCTTTACTCCAGCTCTTGCTGACTCAGAGAGCTCCACTTTGACCGCCGCGTTATCACTCGCCGCAATCCCCGCAACTTGTGACACAGTCAACGTCTCCCCACCAATTCTGATCACCGGGTTCCTGAACTCCGCCACCATTCTTTTCACCTCATCAAGATGACTCCCGGTCAACGCCTCAGCTGCCACCCCCCAGTTTAACGGATCATGGTTAATGCACAACTCAGTTGCCACCCCATTTGCATGCCCGATCGACATTTCAATATTAATTAATTACTTTCTAATTAACTTTACTTTACTTAACTTTCTTTACGTACAAATACTAATCTCACACTCTTGTACGTGTATGTGTAGGTGTGTAATATATATAGGTTGGAATATGGAAAGATTGAATGGCTAAGAAATGTGTGAAGTGTTGAGTTGGGTAGCTAAGGGTTGTGGTTTATATAGACAGAATGTGGTGTGTGTAATTTGTAAAGAGGGATGTTAGTAGGTAAGGTAATGCAAGTGGTGGTGGGTTGGTTGAGGATTAATCATCACCGTTAATTATTCTTATTATTCATCAACGGTAGAGATCATGTTAACGACCATGGAAGTGGGGCCTACAACTAAAGCAAAGAGAAGTAGGTTGGGTTTGGCCTGGTTTGCAACGGCTGCCAATGTAAACAAGAGTGGTAGTTGGTGGGAGTTTTATATTTTTCCTATTTATCTAAAGTTTTTTTCATTAATTATAATAAATTGTTTGTGATCGATTTAAGTAGATGCACAAATATTTGGGTGAGACTTTTATGTTTTACTTTAATTATGGATTGGACCATATAATATTGGTCATCTAGTTTCAACAAACAATCTATAAATGGTAAGCACAAAAAGAACCAATTAACATTATCCCGGTTACTTTTACCATCGGCTTTGTTAAATGATCAAAAGAGGTTATGGTACATATGTGAAGGCATGTAAAACGAGCTTTTTTTAATGTTTATTATCCAATATATGAGAATAAATTAATGATAACGTCTATTCATTATTATTCTTGAAGTAATATATACTCGACAATAAATATAATAAAGATCAGATATATATGTGAAAATGCAAGTGCAATATTTTAATAACTATTATGGGGATGAGTAATATTTGGCTGGTGTCAAGTTGTATATAATGAGATTATGGCATGTGATTGTAAAAGATGGTGTATTTTTCTAGTCAAAGTCAAACTTCACAGTTTATGATTGGTTGGCTGACTTGTTTTATTGTCAAGTGCGTAATATCGAGGTGATTTCGTTTCTAAGTTGAAAAAGTCTGGTTGTACGTGGGGCTCGCGCCCGCCTCAACAAGTGCAACCAACCTAGCTATGGTCTTTATACCATGGTCATAGCCATGTTATAAAATTATTTTGTAGGTTGCTACAAACGGAACAAAATATCCAAATATAGTACGTTAACAAACAACATTTATGCATGTTCCGTTGTATTATAGTAATTTTTATTTTTATGGTCAGATATATCATTTTTAATTCGTTTATATGATCTTTAAGTGATCGACCGTTTGATCAATTTTGTAAAGTTACATAGAAATGACGATAAAATTTGTTATTGACAAATGACAATTATATATGCTTATTTGTGAAATTCAAGAGAAAGTTACAAGACTCCCAAGTCTTCATCCATTGTTGCCATGAATTTCATTATATTTATAGTTAGTTCAATTCCTTTGTTTTTATTAATTATATAGTCATTCAAATTTAGTCATTATCTACAACAATATATAACTTCGTGCATTGACTTACTGCAAAAACTCAAATAACGTCATGTACGTATTAACTAAATTATATAATTAAATTAACTATGTTAGAATCATATTGTATTTCCATGTATGTCATTATTTATTATTGAGTTTAATTTGACCATGCATGCTGACTGATTATTTCAATATTGAATTGACTTAAGTAACCATAATATAATATTAACTCAATATATATATATATATACTACAATAGTTACTAAATACCAAGTTACAAATTGATAAGAACTGACCCAAAGTGAGATAAAATGTTTTCATTCACTAGCTACCATATATGAACATAGACATATACTACAACGATATTTATTTTAATATATTAATATATTTATATTTATATTTATATTTATATTTTATTTATGATATGATATATATGGTATCATCACGTGTAATTATTTTATCTTATATAGCATTTTATATCACGTTACAGCTCATGTAGCTTATGGAGGATGGGGATCACCCAATTGGGATGTATGAGGAACGTGTGTAGATCCGTAAAACGTTCATTTCAAAACCACATTATTTGGATCCTATATGATGATATAACAAACGTTTTTATAGTGAATTGAATTGAATTCGTGGCTCACATACGTAAATCATATAAGCCAAAGAATAGTGTTATTTTGGGGTTTGTTTTTTGCTACCTACTAAAATCCACGTAGAAACAAAAATAGCGAACGAACGAATTAAAAACGTTAAACCAGAAATGAGAAATATAATTTTAATATTCAATATACTAGCTGTAAGTCATTATTTAAAAATGTTAGGGATACGTTAGAGAATCTAGACCTAATTTATAAGTTTATTATATCTTTCATTTTTAAATCCTAATCCATCTAATTATTGCCAAATTTTACATTTAAATAAAAATATCTCTCGTAAAATATAATTGACTTTTTTATCTTACTTTTTTTATTTCGAATTGCCTCATTCTTCTTCAAGAAAATTGTTTTATTTTTCTTAAGAGCATCTCCAATATGAAAAGCTTTTATGAAATCAAATTATCGTCTTTTCAAAAACTTTTAAAATAAGTTAATACTCTCGAATGACAAAAAAAAAAAAAAACTTTTAGAAGCTTTTCTTATCAAATACTACACGCACATAACTTTTAAAAAAATAATTTCAAAATAAATCTCGAGTTATTATATAAAAGAGCTATGTAGTCCAATAACAAAAAGTTTTTGTAAAATATTTTTTCACAAAAAAAACCTTTAAAAAAACTTATATGGGAGATTCTCTAATAAACGATGAAATTATTGAGATATTAATTTAAATGCCAAAATTCATTTGCACGAGAAGCGTGTAGGATGATACGTATCTTAGTAATTTTGTATAAATTATTTTAGGCTTAAGATATAATCGTGTCTTGATTTTATTAATATATTTCTAGATTTATGGTTTTATATATATATATGCCAGATTTCATATTCTTTGGGTGATACCTACCAAATGATATTAATCTCATGGTCCTTCGATCTTGGTTCACGTGTCCGTTCACATCAGATCTAACAAACTCAAGACATCTAAAAATACAAAATATATGGTCTCATTGTACACAACTTCCTTACGATCGCAACAAAAATTAAAGAATTAAATTGTTAATTAAATATTATGTCAGTATTTTCTTATAAATACTTAATAAAGATTAAACAATGTCTATAATGACATGAAAGACTAAACTTTTAGATAACACATTTATCAATAATATATTTATTATATACCACAAAACAAAACAAAAAAATAAGTTGGCTCACACCCACTATTTTTGTTCCATCTCGCCAAGAACGAACAGCACAAGAACATCATTCAAGACGGCATCGTGCCTATGACGTCATTCCCGGGGCGTGTCGGAAGATGAAGGAGATAAACCTGCCATAGACATCGATTTTATATATATACAAGTTCAAATACTTACAACATAATAAACTAGTAAAGTGAAATTTTGTATATGGTTCAAGCAGAGATATTTAGGGTGTATTTAATTGGGAAAAAAAGTGTTATTTTTTAGAAAAAGTGAAAAATTAGACAACGTGTTAAAAATGAGTATTTTTTAAAAAAAAATTCAAAAAAATAAAAAAACAACTCTTTCGTGTTATAACTAGAACATGAAAAATAAGATTTTCATTTTTCACTTTTTTTCTTTGCAACACTTGCCCTATTTTTCTAAAAAAGTTTAAAACTTTTTAAGCTTAATTAGTTTTTTTCAAAATAAAAAATACACTAACATTTGAATATATATTTTAAAATTTTTAACACTTTTCTAAATAATAAAAACTCTGCTCAAATTTAAAAAAAAAAAAGAAAAAAAACTTCCATAACTAAATATACTCTTAATTTCCTTTCAAATTGTTTTCTCTTTTCTTTAGGTAACATGACATATATCTGGACGTAATTAAAAGTAAAAAATGCTATTTATATCTTATCCATTTAACTAATTTAATGTCAATAATAATAATCATTCACAGCGTCCAAACTTAATACAAACGTAATTAATGTGACGTTCATGTCAAGTCGTTGGTAACTTAGAAAAATACCAACGAAGAAATTCGTTGGCACTTAGTTGGTTGGCATTCTTTAATAAGCAATAAAATTATTCATTGGTGGGTGAATTTACCATCAGACTAATAACTTCATTTGTTGGTAGTTTCAAAAAAATAAATAGTAAATAAATAATAATATAAATGATAACTTACTTTGTAAAATTCATTATCTATAAACAGGTTCATAGATAAATTCCATACACAAATACATAAGCATTATCCATACTGATATAATGTCTACGATTTGCTTAAATACATACAACCAATTTAGCAGGTCTTCGGTGCACTAAAAAAAAATGTACGAGACATCAAAATTTAATTTGTGGCAAAGCTTCTCGTTTGTCATTCTCTTGCACAGATGGCTCCGATCTTCTTGTGATGCACGTTATCATCAACGTTGTTCATGTACATTATCTATGTAATGAAACAAAAATAAAGCATCAGCTTTGAAAAATTGGCAAATTTTCAAATAAAGTACCTTTTTAACTTTATTTTAATACCAAGATTCCAGTCACGCTAATATTAGACAATAACAGCTTAATTATGACAAGAAGTATCCAGAAAGTTGTATTGTCATCAACAGTCGAGCTGTAGCAAACACACTCAAAACTCACATATGATCTTTTGAAATAGAAAGATTTCTATATATAGGGTTTGCTATGACATTAAGAAAATAAATGCTAACATAATTATGAACAAAGATATATAAAACTAAATAATCAAACCTGCACTCCAACAGATTTACAAGTTGAACTGTTAATATCCAACGAGCATAATCAAGCAAAGCTCTATGACAAAACAAGATAAACTATACATAAAACCATAAGTTGAGATCTCATTAAAATACAAAAACACTTTGCCGAAAGAACAACATTTCCGAAAGATTACTTTCGAAGACGATTTTGAATGAGTAAGTCATTGTTTATCCGTATATGCAAGGTATAACGTGCTGCTCTCAACTAGCGATACCTCTGTATTTTAGTTATTATCATAAAGGGCGTGATTGCAATTGGCATACGGTTGTCTCACCGCTGCATTTGATAAATACTTACACATGGGTCAACAAACTTCAAACTATTGTTTGTTTAACATTTACATGCTAAACATCAAGAGTTGCATGGCTTTTCGGGGAGGATCAGAACTATCGATTGTATGCATTAGTCTTGGAGAAATTGTCCAATAGCGTGGAAAAGTCAATACACGCGAGGTGATCAAGATTGTCTTACTAACATGCTCGAAGCGATAGCCTTGTACAATATGTGGATGCTTACTATGGTCCTGCGGGTTCGAACAATGACATCAATGTTCTTAATCAATCGGATTTGTTCAATGATTTACTCCAAGATAGAGTTTCCGAGGTAGTGTATGTGTATAATGTGTACGTGGTTTAATTCAAGAAAAGATATTACCTCACTGATGGAATCAACCATAATGGGCGACTTTTGTGAATTCATTTAAATGTCCATTGAGGAAAACACTATGAAATACAAGAGATTCCAAGAATCTGCAATAAAATAAGTTGAACGAGCATTTGGTGTGTTTCAAGGTTGTTGAGCAATCGTTAAATACCCGATAAGACCATATAACGTCAACAAGATACGATGAATCATGTACACTTGTGTGATTACACACAACATGACAATCGAAGACAACGGACGCAGTATATGTCAACTTGAGGAAGACTATCCCTCAAACCCCAATAATCTTCCGCGGCGATCGTGGTCGGAGAGGGTTGAAGTGCAACTTCATACGGATAAAGAATTACGATATTCGAGAGTGCATCATCAACTTCAAAATGTTCTTATGGAACACATTTGAAACCTCTAGTCAAATTTTCATGTTCGAAATAATTAATGTAATCGTATTTTTATTTTATTAATTAATTAATGTAATGTTATTTTTATTTTTAAATGTAACATGATTTTTTTTTAAATTAACTAATGTATTTTTATTTCTGAAAGTGAGTGTTTTAATTACGTATTAATTGAGAAAAATAAAAATTAAATAAAAGTGAAGTTTAGAAAAAATTAATTATTTGTTGATAGTATTTATTTTATCTTTATTGAGTTTATCTGAAAATATATTAATATAATATTGAATTGACAATTCAATGATTCTGGTATTTTTTTTCAATAAAGTGGCATTCACACTTACTAATACAGAATGAAACAATTCCGCTGTCAATTACTTAATTTACTATTTAAGCTTTTAACGGAGTAGTATTCTAGATGCCTGCGGACTAAGTGACATCACTTAACATGTGATGTTGGTAGACTTTTGTTGAATTATTGCTTTGAATTGCAATGGTATTATTTCATTTCTTTATACCTACTGTAGTATGGTTCTCATGTTCATTATCATTTAAGGTTCTCGTAGTAACTTCAAAAGAACAGTTTTGAAGAACAAATTATAACATATCTCTCTCACAGGCAGATTGAGTTTGGATTATATATTTGTTCACGATGTGATTCTTTGCGTATTTTAAAAGCAATAATACTCATACGTCTTATCACTTCCACGAGATTTGAACACTAAACCACTTTTTTAGAAATAGACGTATTTTTCAGTTGTTTTTGACAGCGTTATAAGACAAGTTATTCAGAAATTGAAATTAAATACCTGTTACCGTGCCATTTTTATCATTTTTCTTCCTTCGAAAGACAAACAAATATCATAAACGAAAACAGAACAAAGATACCTAATTTAAAAGACCATATAGAAAGACCAGGTTTTGTCTTGGTATGAGTCCTACGAAGACCATCTTTAAACACTATATCTATAAATCACAATGAAAAAAGAAAACTCATTAAATAATGTTAAATCATATCCAAGTTAAAAAAAGACCCCTACCTAGAATTAAGTAGCATTAGCACTTTAGAGTATTTACAATACTAAAAATTCTAACTTTTTTATAACGTACCATCTTTTTATCAAGTTTGGTTAAATAAAAATCTATATCTATATAATCTGATGGATAAATCTATTCGAAATTTTTTTATCAAAATATTACACAAAAATATATGAAAAAACTTTTATCAAAAGTTCAATTATGACAAACCTTTACGAAAAACGTCTATTCACTCTGATAGTTAAGCTTTTGAAAACGTCTTTTTCTTTTTTTTTATAAAAGAAAAAAAAAACTCTCATTAAATGTGCCCTTAAAATATATTATAAACTCTCTACTTTAAAGTTCTTCACTATCATTTTTTTGTTATACATAATTATTATTTTAACATCTCACAATAAGTTGACTATGTTTTAGACAATTTTCAGAGTCTACATAGACGTTTGTGAACCTCAAAAATTCATTGGATTCTTGTTAATTCAGACCATTATTTGGCCAACCCAGTTCACACCTAGATTGGTAAGCTGGTTCACAATAAATTGACAATATTTTATTATATATTTTTTACTGTAGCAAGTGAAATGTTATATTCATACAAAATTTACATACGTTCTAAAGTGTATCAATCATATGAAAAGATAGAATAGAAATAAAAGATAAAACATAATATATACTTGATTTGATCCATGTCAATTTATATGCAAATGTTTATAAACATTCTGTAAGTATATCATTTTTTCTGTTATCAAAGCAACAATCAATCAAATTTGCTTAATTACTAAAGAGAAGGCACTAATTGGGCATACTTTTAAATAAAGTTGTACCTGGGCAGTGGGCACCATACTAATTAACTCGGGCCTAGTTTGGGCTATATATCTAGCTGTTGCAGCATAATCTGTTATCATATCATATCTATCTATACTACCTAATAAACTATTTGGACATCAAATCTTAACACCCTTACCCTTAAGGGAACATCACAGTTCACTAACTTATCATCACTCATTAGTTACATATGATATCTAAAATATCTTATCTAATTAAATGCTCCCACCTCAATGTTTGTAACCCAAATGATTTCAATTACTGGTTTTGTAACTCAATTGTTTTGAAACCTCTATGATATGTAGTTTGTACCATCAATGTCTTCTTTTTAACGTTTTATCAATAATTATGAATTTGTTATATAATCACAATAACCAATAAAAATGTTAAATCGAGTACAAATTCATACAAACAAACAACATAATCTTTAACGTTGTTGACAATGAGAGCTCCATCGAGCTTTTACAATAGTCGAAACTGGGTGAACAAGTTCACCGATGAAGAATGATTATCATATGGGATTTCTTTGCTTGACTACTTCGATTAATTTCCTTATCCTCTTTTTTAATCTTCTTGGAATTTCAAATTTATCAAGTGTTACAATATAATATTAGTTAACCAGTTAAGTAAACCAGTAAAATTTAGTTAACATGTTACGATTTTTACCTGATTAATGACTGATTCTTTCATTTTGACTTTATTGAGTCATGATACAAAATATGTCATCAACAGTTGACATTAACATAAAATGAACATCCCAATCACTAACTAACAAAAAGTAAGTCATCTTGACCTCACTAAAGCCAACCTTCTTTTTTCCAAACAATTATAAGGTATGATCGACTCTTAAAATGTACTCTAACTCCTAAATAAATGCTATAGTATTATCCAATGGATAAATATATCCGTAGATTTAAATCAAAAAATAATATAATCAGTTAAAATCATTTTTCTTATAAATGAGGGCTAATAGAAATATTAATGTTGGGGAACTTACAATTATCTCATTGCAAGTCTCATCGGTTACATACATTACTAAAACAACTAAAATCAACCATTCTCAATACATGTTATTTCAAAGTTGATCATTAACAAAAAATTATCAACTACCGTCACATCCCGCGCACAGCAGCGAATGAAGATTTTGTACGTTGATGTTGACAGACGTATGTTTAATGGTACATGAATGCAAGAATAATTGCTACTTTTTAAATGAAAATGATTTTTTATAATAGTTTAAATTATTGTAATTGTAAATTAAAAAATGGGATATAAATGAAGAAATAAGATAGTTAAATGTATTATGCGAGTTAATTGAGTAATTTATATATTAAATAAATAGAGGGATAAAATGATAATTTTCGATATCCCTTTTTAAGGATTAAGAAAGAGGGTGTTAAATGCTTTATAAGGGTTATATATATTCAAATTTTATTTTAAATCTTAAACCCTTACAAAAGATTATCTATTTTCTTTAATATTTAGAAGTCTAAAAATCAGAGAGTACGTTTATATCCCTATTACATAATTACAGAAACTAATAAAAACAAATCAATTGATACTTATTTGCTTCTTTTAATTTACAAACTACAATTTATATTTATATTTATTTAAAATTTAAAAATAAGTAACAAATAAAATTCATTTGTTTGATTAAACTTAATCAGCGAAATGAAATGAGAACATATGAAATAATAATAATAACAATCTAAGTTAATGCAATCATTATCGTTACGTCAATTATCATTGTAGATAGTCAAATACCTTTTTATTTATTACTGTCCTATCGCACATGTCCTTGACTAGTATGTCAAAAATCTATTTGCAAAACATGATAAATTCATTTGCTTGAGGAATGTTGAAAAAGTAAAATAAAGGAAACACCAAAAATTAAAAAATGAAATCACGATAAATCCAATTGCTCTAAATGTCCCTTTTGTGGATCAAAATAGTAAGATAGATATCAAATATATTTTTCTAATCTATTAACAAAATTTATATAGGAATTTAAATTAAACAAACTGCGATACGAAAATTAAACGGCACACGGGTAAAATTGATTGACGGAGATCGATTGAATATTGAACATGACGTGTTCGCCTTGGAATTCCAATATCGAAAACAAAATATTTTCGATCAATATATTTTCTCTTCGACTCGCGAGTACGTTGCTAATTTAAATAAATTATATCCGTACATTAACTTTCGCCCTTCTAAAAGGAAATAGTGTAAAATTGTAAAAATTCAATATTGAAACATAAAGGTCTAAGAGTAAACGAAACACAAGAAACTTAGAAATCCCATTGACTATAAACAACTTTGAACACAAACCAAAAGCAAACCATTTATAACATGGACTTGAAACATAAAAACTTTTAACATACACTTTGATGTTTTTGAGAAGAGTAAGAAACATTTATGGTGGTTTATTTTGCAGAAGTTAGTATTTATTTACTGCTGGGTGGTGTATGAAGTTGAACTCCATATGGTGGTGCAGGAGTTCCATAATATTGAGGAGCTGCTGCTTCAGCACGAGCACGATGCTTTCCACAAAGGTAACACCCGATTGCGATGATCATAAACAGTAATATTAAAGGCAATGATATCACAATGACGTACCCCATCAATGCTTTTATTGGTTGCTTATATCAGCTAGCCTCCTGTAATCACAATTTACAATTAATCACTTATTTTGATGCAGTTTTCGTGAGGAAAAAAAGAAACACGCAAGAAGTGTGGTAAC